>OX439140.1:127145289-129892910 GCA_949318255.1 Pollenia labialis
CTCTAGCTCTTCTAGTTATCGAGAAAAATGCATTTAAAGTTTTTCATACAAAATCCATTAAAAAATCAATTTTTAGTAGTGGTAACAGATTTTCGTTATTTAGGCTCTAGCTCTTTTAGTTATCGAGAAAAATGCATATAAAGTTTTTCATACAAAATCCATGAAAAAATCAATTTTAGTAGTGATAACAGATTTTCGTTATTTAGGCTCTAGCTCTTCTAGTTATCGAGAAAAATGCATATGAAGTTTTTCATACAAAATCCATGAAAAAATCAATTTTTGGTAGTGATAACAGATTTTCGTTATTTAGGCTCTAGCTCTTCTAGTTATCGAGAAAAATGCATTTAAAGTTTTTCATACAAAATCCATGAAAAAATCAATTTTTAGTAGTGATAACAGATTTTCGTTATTTAGGCTCTAGCTTCTCTAGTTATCGAGAAAAATGCATATGAAGTTTTTCATACAAAATCCATGAAAAAATCAATTTTTGGTAGTGAAAACAGATTTTCGTTATTTAGACTCTAGCTCTTTTAGTTATCGAGAAAAATGCATTTAAAGTTTTTCATACAAAATCCATGAAAAAATCAATTTTTAGTAGTGGTAACAGATTTTCGTTATTTAGGCTCTAGCTCTTTTAGTTATCGAGAAAAATAAATTTAAAGTTTTTCATACAAAATCCATGAAAAAATCAATTTTTAGTAGTGATAACAGATTTTCGTTATTTAGGCTCTAGCTCTTCTAGTTATCGAGAAAAATGCATATGAAGTTTTTCATACAAAATCCATGAAAAAATCAATTTTTAGTAGTGATAACAGATTTTCGTTATTTAGGCTCTAGCTCTTCTAGTTATCGAGAAAAATGCATATGAAGTTTTTCATACAAAATCCATGAAAAAATCAATTTTTGGTAGTGATAACAGATTTTCGTTATTTAGGCTCTAGCTCTTCTAGTTATCGAGAAAAATGCATTTAAAGTTTTTCATACAAAATCCATGAAAAAATCAATTTTTAGTAGTGGTAACAGATTTTCGTTATTTAGGCTCTAGCTCTTTTAGTTATCGAGAAAAATGCATATAAAGTTTTTCATACAAAATCCATGAAAAAATCAATTTTTAGTAGTGATAACAGATTTTCGTTATTTAGGCTCTAGCTCTTCTAGTTATCGAGAAAAATGCATATGAAGTTTTTCATACAAAATCCATGAAAAAATCAATTTTTGGTAGTGATAACAGATTTTCGTTATTTAGGCTCTAGCTCTTCTAGTTATCGAGACAAATGCATTTAAAGTTTTTCATACAAAATCCATGAAAAAATCAATTTTTGGTAGTGATAACAGATTTTCGTTATTTAGGCTCTAGCTCTTCTAGTTATCGAGAAAAATGCTTTTAAAGTTTTTCATATAAATTTAAAGTTTTTCATACAAAATCCATGAAAAAATCATTTTTAGTAGTGATAACAGATTTTCGTTATTTAGGCTCTAGCTCTTCTAGTTATCGAGAAAAATGCATATGAAGTTTTTTATACAAAATCCATGAAAAAATCAATTTTTAGTAGTGATAACAGATTTTCGTTATTTAGGCTCTAGCTCTTCTAGTTATCGAGAAAAATGCATATGAAGTTTTTCATACAAAATCCATGAAAAAATCAATTTTTAGTAGTGGTAACAGATTTTCGTTATTTAGGCTCTAGCTCTTTTAGTTATCGAGAAAAATAAATTTAAAGTTTTTCATACAAAATCCATGAAAAAATCAATTTTTAGTAGTGATAACAGATTTTCGTTATTTAGGCTCTAGCTCTTCTAGTTATCGAGAAAAATGCATTTAAAGTTTTTCATACAAAATCCATGAAAAAATCAATTTTTAGTAGTGATAACAGATTTTCGTTATTTAGGCTCTAGCTTCTCTAGTTATCGAGAAAAATGCATATGAAGTTTTTCATACAAAATCCATGAAAAAATCAATTTTAGTAGTGATAACAGATTTTCGTTATTTAGGCTCTAGCTTCTCTAGTTATCGAGAAAAATGCATATGAAGTTTTTCATACAAAATCCATGAAAAAATCAATTTTTGGTAGTGAAAACAGATTTTCGTTATTTAGACTCTAGCTCTTTTAGTTATCGAGAAAAATGCATTTAAAGTTTTTCATACAAAATCCATGAAAAAATCAATTTTTAGTAGTGGTAACAGATTTTCGTTATTTAGGCTCTAGCTCTTTTAGTTATCGAGAAAAATAAATTTAAAGTTTTTCATACAAAATCCATGAAAAAATCAATTTTTAGTAGTGATAACAGATTTTCGTTATTTAGGCTCTAGCTCTTCTAGTTATCGAGAAAAATGCATATGAAGTTTTTCATACAAAATCCATGAAAAAATCAATTTTTAGTAGTGGTAACAGATTTTCGTTATTTAGGCTCTAGCTCTTTTAGTTATCGAGAAAAATAAATTTAAAGTTTTTCATACAAAATCCATGAAAAAATCAATTTTTAGTAGTGATAACAGATTTTCGTTATTTAGGCTCTAGCTCTTCTAGTTATCGAGAAAAATGCATATGAAGTTTTTCATACAAAATCCATGAAAAAATCAATTTTTGGTAGTGATAACAGATTTTCGTTATTTAGGCTCTAGCTCTTCTAGTTATCGAGAAAAATGCATTTAAAGTTTTTCATACAAAATCCATGAAAAAATCAATTTTTAGTAGTGATAACAGATTTTCGTTATTTAGGCTCTAGCTTCTCTAGTTATCGAGAAAAATGCATATGAAGTTTTTTCATACAAAATCCATGAAAAAATCAATTTTTGGTAGTGAAAACAGATTTTCGTTATTTAGACTCTAGCTCTTTTAGTTATCGAGAAAAATGCATTTAAAGTTTTTCATACAAAATCCATGAAAAAATCAATTTTTAGTAGTGGTAACAGATTTTCGTTATTTAGGCTCTAGCTCTTTTAGTTATCGAGAAAAATAAATTTAAAGTTTTTCATACAAAATCCATGAAAAAATCAATTTTTAGTAGTGATAACAGATTTTCGTTATTTAGGCTCTAGCTCTTCTAGTTATCGAGAAAAATGCATATGAAGTTTTTCATACAAAATCCATGAAAAAATCAATTTTTAGTAGTGATAATAGATTTTCGTTATTTAGGCTCTAGCTCTTCTAGTTATCGAGAAAAATGCATATGAAGTTTTTCATACAAAATCCATGAAAAAATCAATTTTTGGTAGTGATAACAGATTTTCGTTATTTAGGCTCTAGCTCTTCTAGTTATCGAGAAAAATGCATTTAAAGTTTTTCATACAAAATCCATGAAAAAATCAATTTTTAGTAGTGGTAACAGATTTTCGTTATTTAGGCTCTAGCTCTTTTAGTTATCGAGAAAAATGCATATAAAGTTTTTCATACAAAATCCATGAAAAAATCCATTTTTAGTAGTGATAACAGATTTTCGTTATTTAGGCTCTAGCTCTTCTAGTTATCGAGAAAAATGCATTTAAAGTTTTTCATACAAAATCCATGAAAAAATCAATTTTTGGTAGTGATAACAGATTTTCGTTATTTAGGCTCTAGCTCTTCCAGTTATCGAGAAAAATGCATTTAAAGTTTTTCATACAAAATCCATGAAAAAATCAATTTTTGGTAGTGATAACAGATTTTCGTTATTTAGGCTCTAGCTCTTCTAGTTATCGAGAAAAATGCTTTTAAAGTTTTTCATATAAATTTAAAGTTTTTCATACAAAATCCATGAAAAAATCATTTTTAGTAGTGATAACAGATTTTCGTTATTTAGGCTCTAGCTCTTCTAGTTATCGAGAAAAATGCATATGAAGTTTTTTATACAAAATCCATGAAAAAATCAATTTTTAGTAGTGATAACAGATTTTCGTTATTTAGGCTCTAGCTCTTCTAGTTATCGAGAAAAATGCATATGAAGTTTTTCATACAAAATCCATGAAAAAATCAATTTTTAGTAGTGATAACAGATTTTCGTTATTTAGGCTCTAGCTCTTCTAGTTATCGAGAAAAATGCATATGAAGTTTTTTATACAAAATCCATGAAAAAATCAATTTTTAGTAGTGATAACAGATTTTCGTTATTTAGGCTCTAGCTCTTCTAGTTATCGAGAAAAATGCATATGAAGTTTTTCATACAAAATCCATGAAAAAATCAATTTTTGGTAGTGATAACAGATTTTCGTTATTTAGGCTCTAGCTCTTCTAGTTATCGAGAAAAATGCATATGAAGTTTTTCATACAAAATCCATGAAAAAATCAATTTTTGGTAGTGATAACAGATTTTCGTTATTTAGGCTCTAGCTCTTCTAGTTATCGAGAAAAATGCTTTTAAAGTTTTTCATATAACTTTAAAGTTTTTCATACAAAATCCATGAAAAAATCAATTTTTAGTAGTGATAACAGATTTTCGTTATTTAGGCTCTAGCTCTTCTAGTTATCGAGAAAAATGCATATGAAGTTTTTCATACAAAATCCATGAAAAAATCAATTTTTGGTAGTGATAACAGATTTTCGTTATTTAGGCTCTAGCTCTTCTAGTTATCGAGAAAAATGCATTTAAAGTTTTTCATACAAAATCCATGAAAAAATCAATTTTTAGTAGTGATAACAGATTTTCGTTATTTAGGCTCTAGCTTCTCTAGTTATCGAGAAAAATGCATATGAAGTTTTTCATACAAAATCCATGAAAAAATCAATTTTTGGTAGTGAAAACAGATTTTCGTTATTTAGACTCTAGCTCTTTTAGTTATCGAGAAAAATGCATTTAAAGTTTTTCATACAAAATCCATGAAAAAATCAATTTTTAGTAGTGGTAACAGATTTTCGTTATTTAGGCTCTAGCTCTTTTAGTTATCGAGAAAAATAAATTTAAAGTTTTTCATACAAAATCCATGAAAAAATCAATTTTTAGTAGTGATAACAGATTTTCGTTATTTAGGCTCTAGCTCTTCTAGTTATCGAGAAAAATGCATATGAAGTTTTTCATACAAAATCCATGAAAAAATCAATTTTTAGTAGTGATAATAGATTTTCGTTATTTAGGCTCTAGCTCTTCTAGTTATCGAGAAAAATGCATATGAAGTTTTTCATACAAAATCCATGAAAAAATCAATTTTTGGTAGTGATAACAGATTTTCGTTATTTAGGCTCTAGCTCTTCTAGTTATCGAGAAAAATGCATTTAAAGTTTTTCATACAAAATCCATGAAAAAATCAATTTTTAGTAGTGGTAACAGATTTTCGTTATTTAGGCTCTAGCTCTTTTAGTTATCGAGAAAAATGCATATAAAGTTTTTCATACAAAATCCATGAAAAAATCAATTTTTAGTAGTGATAACAGATTTTCGTTATTTAGGCTCTAGCTCTTCTAGTTATCGAGAAAAATGCATATGAAGTTTTTCATACAAAATCCATGAAAAAATCAATTTTTGGTAGTGATAACAGATTTTCGTTATTTAGGCTCTAGCTCTTCCAGTTATCGAGAAAAATGCATTTAAAGTTTTTCATACAAAATCCATGAAAAAATCAATTTTTGGTAGTGATAACAGATTTTCGTTATTTAGGCTCTAGCTCTTCTAGTTATCGAGAAAAATGCTTTTAAAGTTTTTCATATAAATTTAAAGTTTTTCATACAAAATCCATGAAAAAATCATTTTTAGTAGTGATAACAGATTTTCGTTATTTAGGCTCTAGCTCTTCTAGTTATCGAGAAAAATGCATATGAAGTTTTTTATACAAAATCCATGAAAAAATCAATTTTTAGTAGTGATAACAGATTTTCGTTATTTAGGCTCTAGCTCTTCTAGTTATCGAGAAAAATGCATATGAAGTTTTTCATACAAAATCCATGAAAAAATCAATTTTTAGTAGTGATAACAGATTTTCGTTATTTAGGCTCTAGCTCTTCTAGTTATCGAGAAAAATGCATATGAAGTTTTTTATACAAAATCCATGAAAAAATCAATTTTTAGTAGTGATAACAGATTTTCGTTATTTAGGCTCTAGCTCTTCTAGTTATCGAGAAAAATGCATATGAAGTTTTTCATACAAAATCCATGAAAAAATCAATTTTTAGTAGTGATAACAGATTTTCGTTATTTAGGCTCTAGCTCTTCTAGTTATCGAGAAAAATGCATATGAAGTTTTTTATACAAAATCCATGAAAAAATCAATTTTTAGTAGTGATAACAGATTTTCGTTATTTAGGCTCTAGCTCTTCTAGTTATCGAGAAAAATGCATATGAAGTTTTTCATACAAAATCCATGAAAAAATCAATTTTTGGTAGTGATAACAGATTTTCGTTATTTAGGCTCTAGCTCTTCTAGTTATCGAGAAAAATGCATATGAAGTTTTTCATACAAAATCCATGAAAAAATCAATTTTTGGTAGTGATAACAGATTTTCGTTATTTAGGCTCTAGCTCTTCTAGTTATCGAGAAAAATGCTTTTAAAGTTTTTCATATAACTTTAAAGTTTTTCATACAAAATCCATGAAAAAATCAATTTTTAGTAGTGATAACAGATTTTCGTTATTTAGGCTCTAGCTCTTCTAGTTATCGAGAAAAATGCATATGAAGTTTTTCATACAAAATCCATGAAAAAATCAATTTTTGGTAGTGATAACAGATTTTCGTTATTTAGGCTCTAGCTCTTCTAGTTATCGAGAAAAATGCATTTAAAGTTTTTCATACAAAATCCATGAAAAAATCAATTTTTAGTAGTGATAACAGATTTTCGTTATTTAGGCTCTAGCTTCTCTAGTTATCGAGAAAAATGCATATGAAGTTTTTCATACAAAATCCATGAAAAAATCAATTTTTGGTAGTGAAAACAGATTTTCGTTATTTAGACTCTAGCTCTTTTAGTTATCGAGAAAAATGCATTTAAAGTTTTTCATACAAAATCCATGAAAAAATCAATTTTTAGTAGTGGTAACAGATTTTCGTTATTTAGGCTCTAGCTCTTTTAGTTATCGAGAAAAATAAATTTAAAGTTTTTCATACAAAATCCATGAAAAAATCAATTTTTAGTAGTGATAACAGATTTTCGTTATTTAGGCTCTAGCTTCTCTAGTTATCGAGAAAAATGCATATGAAGTTTTTCATACAAAATCCATGAAAAAATCAATTTTTGGTAGTGAAAACAGATTTTCGTTATTTAGACTCTAGCTCTTTTAGTTATCGAGAAAAATGCATTTAAAGTTTTTCATACAAAATCCATGAAAAAATCAATTTTTAGTAGTGGTAACAGATTTTCGTTATTTGGGCTCTAGCTCTTTTAGTTTTCGAGAAAAATAAATTTAAAGTTTTTCATACAAAATCCATGAAAAAATCAATTTTTAGTAGTGATAACAGATTTTCGTTATTTAGGCTCTAGCTCTTCTAGTTATCGAGAAAAATGCATATGAAGTTTTTCATACAAAATCCATGAAAAAATCAATTTTTAGTAGTGATAACAGATTTTCGTTATTTAGGCTCTAGCTCTTCTAGTTATCGAGAAAAATGCATATGAAGTTTTTCATACAAAATCCATGAAAAAATCAATTTTTGGTAGTGATAACAGATTTTCGTTATTTAGGCTCTAGCTCTTCTAGTTATCGAGAAAAATGCATTTAAAGTTTTTCATACAAAATCCATGAAAAAATCAATTTTTAGTAGTGGTAACAGATTTTCGTTATTTAGGCTCTAGCTCTTTTAGTTATCGAGAAAAATGCATATAAAGTTTTTCATACAAAATCCATGAAAAAATCAATTTTTGGTAGTGATAACAGATTTTCGTTATTTAGGCTCTAGCTCTTCTAGTTATCGAGAAAAATGCATTTAAAGTTTTTCATACAAAATCCATGAAAAAATCAATTTTTAGTAGTGGTAACAGATTTTCGTTATTTAGGCTCTAGCTCTTTTAGTTATCGAGAAAAATGCATATAAAGTTTTTCATACAAAATCCATGAAAAAATCAATTTTTAGTAGTGATAACAGATTTTCGTTATTTAGGCTCTAGCTCTTTTAGTTATCGAGAAAAATGCATATGAAGTTTTTCATACAAAATCCATGAAAAAATCAATTTTTGGTAGTGATAACAGATTTTCGTTATTTAGGCTCTAGCTCTTCTAGTTATCGAGAAAAATGCATTTAAAGTTTTTCATACAAAATCCATGAAAAAATCAATTTTTAGTAGTGGTAACAGATTTTCGTTATTTAGGCTCTAGCTCTTTTAGTTATCGAGAAAAATGCATTTAAAGTTTTTCATACAAAATCCATGAAAAAATCAATTTTTAGTAGTGGTAACAGATTTTCGTTATTTAGGCTCTAGCTCTTCTAGTTATCGAGAAAAATGCATTTAAAGTTTTTCATACAAAATCCATGAAAAAATCAATTTTTAGTAGTGATAACAGATTTTCGTTATTTAGGCTCTAGCTCTTCTAGTTATCGAGAAAAATGCATATGAAGTTTTTTATACAAAATCCATGAAAAAATCAATTTTTAGTAGTGATAACAGATTTTCGTTATTTAGGCTCTAGCTCTTCTAGTTATCGAGAAAAATGCATATGAAGTTTTTTATACAAAATCCATGAAAAAATCAATTTTTAGTAGTGATAACAGATTTTCGTTATTTAGGCTCTAGCTCTTCTAGTTATCGAGAAAAATGCATATGAAGTTTTTCATACAAAATCCATGAAAAAATCAATTTTTGGTAGTGATAACAGATTTTCGTTATTTAGGCTCTAGCTCTTCTAGTTATCGAGAAAAATGCATATGAAGTTTTTCATACAAAATCCATGAAAAAATCAATTTTTGGTAGTGATAACAGATTTTCGTTATTTAGGCTCTAGCTCTTCTAGTTATCGAGAAAAATGCTTTTAAAGTTTTTCATATAACTTTAAAGTTTTTCATACAAAATCCATGAAAAAATCAATTTTTAGTAGTGATAACAGATTTTCGTTATTTAGGCTCTAGCTCTTCTAGTTATCGAGAAAAATGCATATGAAGTTTTTCATACAAAATCCATGAAAAAATCAATTTTTGGTAGTGATAACAGATTTTCGTTATTTAGGCTCTAGCTCTTCTAGTTATCGAGAAAAATGCATTTAAAGTTTTTCATACAAAATCCATGAAAAAATCAATTTTTAGTAGTGATAACAGATTTTCGTTATTTAGGCTCTAGCTTCTCTAGTTATCGAGAAAAATGCATATGAAGTTTTTCATACAAAATCCATGAAAAAATCAATTTTTGGTAGTGAAAACAGATTTTCGTTATTTAGACTCTAGCTCTTTTAGTTATCGAGAAAAATGCATTTAAAGTTTTTCATACAAAATCCATGAAAAAATCAATTTTTAGTAGTGGTAACAGATTTTCGTTATTTAGGCTCTAGCTCTTTTAGTTATCGAGAAAAATAAATTTAAAGTTTTTCATACAAAATCCATGAAAAAATCAATTTTTAGTAGTGATAACAGATTTTCGTTATTTAGGCTCTAGCTTCTCTAGTTATCGAGAAAAATGCATATGAAGTTTTTCATACAAAATCCATGAAAAAATCAATTTTTGGTAGTGAAAACAGATTTTCGTTATTTAGACTCTAGCTCTTTTAGTTATCGAGAAAAATGCATTTAAAGTTTTTCATACAAAATCCATGAAAAAATCAATTTTTAGTAGTGGTAACAGATTTTCGTTATTTAGGCTCTAGCTCTTTTAGTTATCGAGAAAAATAAATTTAAAGTTTTTCATACAAAATCCATGAAAAAATCAATTTTTAGTAGTGATAACAGATTTTCGTTATTTAGGCTCTAGCTCTTCTAGTTATCGAGAAAAATGCATATGAAGTTTTTCATACAAAATCCATGAAAAAATCAATTTTTAGTAGTGATAACAGATTTTCGTTATTTAGGCTCTAGCTCTTCTAGTTATCGAGAAAAATGCATATGAAGTTTTTCATACAAAATCCATGAAAAAATCAATTTTTGGTAGTGATAACAGATTTTCGTTATTTAGGCTCTAGCTCTTCTAGTTATCGAGAAAAATGCATTTAAAGTTTTTCATACAAAATCCATGAAAAAATCAATTTTTAGTAGTGGTAACAGATTTTCGTTATTTAGGCTCTAGCTCTTTTAGTTATCGAGAAAAATGCATATAAAGTTTTTCATACAAAATCCATGAAAAAATCAATTTTTAGTAGTGATAACAGATTTTCGTTATTTAGGCTCTAGCTCTTCTAGTTATCGAGAAAAATGCATATGAAGTTTTTCATACAAAATCCACGAAAAAATCAATTTTTGGTAGTGATAACAGATTTTCGTTATTTAGGCTCTAGCTCTTCTAGTTATCGAGAAAAATGCATTTAAAGTTTTTCATACAAAATCCATGAAAAAATCAATTTTTGGTAGTGATAACAGATTTTCGTTATTTAGGCTCTAGCTCTTCTAGTTATCGAGAAAAATGCTTTTAAAGTTTTTCATACAAAATCCATGAAAAATCAATTTTTAGTAGTGATAACAGATTTTCGTTATTTAGGCTCTAGCTCTTCTAGTTATCGGGAAAAATGAATATAAAGTTTTGCATACAAAATCGATGAAAAAATCAATTTTTAGTAGTGATAACAGATTTTCGTTATTTAGGCTCTAGCTCTTTTAGTTATCGAGAAAAATGCATTTAAAGTTTTTCATACAAAATCCATGAAAAAATCAATTTTTAGTAGTGGTAACAGATTTTCGTTATTTAGGCTCTAGCTCTTTTAGTTATCGAGAAAAATGCATTTAAAGTTTTTCATACAAAATCCATGAAGAAATCAATTTTTAGTAGTGATAACAGATTTTCGTTATTTAGGCTCTAGCTCTTCTAGTTATCGAGAAAAATGCATTTAAAGTTTTTCACACAAAATCCATGAAAAAATCAATTTTTAGTAGTGATAACAGATTTTCGTTATTTAGGCTCTAGCTCTTCTAGTTATCGAGAAAAATGCATATAAAGTTTTTCATACAAAATCCATGAAAAAATCAATTTTTAGTAGTGATAACAGATTTTCGTTATTTAGGCTCTAGCTCTTTTAGTTATCGAGAAAAATGCATTTAAAGTTTTTCATACAAAATCCATGAAAAAATCAATTTTTAGTAGTGATAACAGATTTTCGTTATTTAGGCTCTAGCTCTTTTAGTTATCGAGAAAAATGCATTTAAAGTTTTTCATACAAAATCCATGAAGAAATCAATTTTTAGTAGTGATAACAGATTTTCGTTATTTAGGCTCTAGCTCTTTTAGTTATCGAGAAAAATGCATTTAAAGTTTTTCATACAAAATCCATGAAGAAATCAATTTTTAGTAGTGATAACAGATTTTCGTTATTTAGGCTCTAGCTCTTCTAGTTATCGAGAAAAATAAATTTAAAGTTTTTCATACAAAATCCATGAAAAAATCAATTTTTGGTAGTGATAACAGATTTTCGTTATTTAGGCTCTAGCTCTTCTAGTTATCGAGAAAAATGAATATAAAGTTTTGCATACAAAATCGATGAAAAAATCAATTTTTGGTAGTGATAACAGATTTTCGTTATTTAGGCTCTTGCTCTTCTAGTTATCTAGAAAAATGAATATAAAGTTTTTCATACAAAATCCATGAAAAAATCAATTTTTAGTAGTGATAACAGATTTTCGTTATTTAGGCTCTAGCTCTTTTAGTTATCGAGAAAAATGCATTTAAAGTTTTTCATACAAAATCCATGAAAAAATCAATTTTTAGTAGTGGTAACAGATTTTCGTTATTTAGGCTCTAGCTCTTTTAGTTATCGAGAAAAATGCATTTAAAGTTTTTCATACAAAATCCATGAAGAAATCAATTTTTAGTAGTGATAACAGATTTTCGTTATTTAGGCTCTAGCTCTTTTAGTTATCGAGAAAAATGCATTTAAAGTTTTTCATACAAAATCCATGAAGAAATCAATTTTTAGTAGTGATAACAGATTTTCGTTATTTAGGCTCTAGCTCTTCTAGTTATCGAGAAAAATGCATTTAAAGTTTTTCATACAAAATCCATGAAAAAATCAATTTTTAGTAGTGATAACAGATTTTCGTTATTTAGGCTCTAGCTCTTCTAGTTATCGAGAAAAATGCATATGAAGTTTTTCATACAAAATCCATGAAAAAATCAATTTATGGTAGTGATAACAGATTTTCGTTATTTAGGCTCTAGCTCTTCTAGTTATCGAGAAAAATGCATTTAAAGTTTTTCATACAAAATCCATGAAAAAATCAATTTTTAGTAGTGGTAACAGATTTTCGTTATTTAGGCTCTAGCTCTTTTAGTTATCGAGAAAAATGCATATAAAGTTTTTCATACAAAATCCATGAAAAAATCAATTTTTAGTAGTGATAACAGATTTTCGTTATTTATGCTCTAGCTCTTCTAGTTATCGAGAAAAATGCATTTAAAGTTTTTCATACAAAATCCATGAAAAAATCAATTTTTAGTAGTGGTAACAGATTTTCGTTATTTAGGCTCTAGCTCTTTTAGTTATCGAGAAAAATGCATATAAAGTTTTTCATACAAAATCCATGAAAAAATCAATTTTTAGTAGTGATAACAGATTTTCGTTATTTATGCTCTAGCTCTTCTAGTTATCGAGAAAAATGCATATGAAGTTTTTCATACAAAATCCATGAAAAAATCAATTTTTGGTAGTGAAAACAGATTTTCGTTATTTAGACTCTAGCTCTTTTAGTTATCGAGAAAAATGCATTTAAAGTTTTTCATACAAAATCCATGAAAAAATCAATTTTTAGTAGTGGTAACAGATTTTCGTTATTTAGGCTCTAGCTCTTTTAGTTATCGAGAAAAATAAATTTAAAGTTTTTCATACAAAATCCATGAAAAAATCAATTTTTAGTAGTGATAACAGATTTTCGTTATTTAGGCTCTAGCTCTTCTAGTTATCGAGAAAAATGCATATGAAGTTTTTCATACAAAATCCATGAAAAAATCAATTTTTAGTAGTGATAACAGATTTTCGTTATTTAGGCTCTAGCTCTTCTAGTTATCGAGAAAAATGCATATGAAGTTTTTCATACAAAATCCATGAAAAAATCAATTTTTGGTAGTGATAACAGATTTTCGTTATTTAGGCTCTAGCTCTTCTAGTTATCGAGAAAAATGCATTTAAAGTTTTTCATACAAAATCCATGAAAAAATCAATTTTTAGTAGTGGTAACAGATTTTCGTTATTTAGGCTCTAGCTCTTTTAGTTATCGAGAAAAATGCATATAAAGTTTTTCATACAAAATCCATGAAAAAATCAATTTTTAGTAGTGATAACAGATTTTCGTTATTTAGGCTCTAGCTCTTCTAGTTATCGAGAAAAATGCATATGAAGTTTTTCATACAAAATCCATGAAAAAATCAATTTTTGGTAGTGATAACAGATTTTCGTTATTTAGGCTCTAGCTCTTCTAGTTATCGAGAAAAATGCATTTAAAGTTTTTCATACAAAATCCATGAAAAAATCAATTTTTGGTAGTGATAACAGATTTTCGTTATTTAGGCTCTAGCTCTTCTAGTTATCGAGAAAAATGCTTTTAAAGTTTTTCATATAAATTTAAAGTTTTTCATACAAAATCCATGAAAAAATCATTTGTAGTAGTGATAACAGATTTTCGTTATTTAGGCTCTAGCTCTTCTAGTTATCGAGAAAAATGCATATGAAGTTTTTTATACAAAATCCATGAAAAAATCAATTTTTAGTAGTGATAACAGATTTTCGTTATTTAGGCTCTAGCTCTTCTAGTTATCGAGAAAAATGCATATGAAGTTTTTCATACAAAATCCATGAAAAAATCAATTTTTAGTAGTGATAACAGATTTTCGTTATTTAGGCTCTAGCTCTTCTAGTTATCGAGAAAAATGCATATGAAGTTTTTTATACAAAATCCATGAAAAAATCAATTTTTAGTAGTGATAACAGATTTTCGTTATTTAGGCTCTAGCTCTTCTAGTTATCGAGAAAAATGCATATGAAGTTTTTCATACAAAATCCATGAAAAAATCAATTTTTAGTAGTGATAACAGATTTTCGTTATTTAGGCTCTAGCTCTTCTAGTTATCGAGAAAAATGCATATGAAGTTTTTTATACAAAATCCATGAAAAAATCAATTTTTAGTAGTGATAACAGATTTTCGTTATTTAGGCTCTAGCTCTTCTAGTTATCGAGAAAAATGCATATGAAGTTTTTCATACAAAATCCATGAAAAAATCAATTTTTGGTAGTGATAACAGATTTTCGTTATTTAGGCTCTAGCTCTTCTAGTTATCGAGAAAAATGCATATGAAGTTTTTCATACAAAATCCATGAAAAAATCAATTTTTGGTAGTGATAACAGATTTTCGTTATTTAGGCTCTAGCTCTTCTAGTTATCGAGAAAAATGCTTTTAAAGTTTTTCATATAACTTTAAAGTTTTTCATACAAAATCCATGAAAAAATCAATTTTTAGTAGTGATAACAGATTTTCGTTATTTAGGCTCTAGCTCTTCTAGTTATCGAGAAAAATGCATATGAAGTTTTTCATACAAAATCCATGAAAAAATCAATTTTTGGTAGTGATAACAGATTTTCGTTATTTAGGCTCTAGCTCTTCTAGTTATCGAGAAAAATGCATTTAAAGTTTTTCATACAAAATCCATGAAAAAATCAATTTTTAGTAGTGATAACAGATTTTCGTTATTTAGGCTCTAGCTTCTCTAGTTATCGAGAAAAATGCATATGAAGTTTTTCATACAAAATCCATGAAAAAATCAATTTTTGGTAGTGAAAACAGATTTTCGTTATTTAGACTCTAGCTCTTTTAGTTATCGAGAAAATTGCATTTAAAGTTTTTCATACAAAATCCATGAAAAAATCAATTTTTAGTAGTGGTAACAGATTTTCGTTATTTAGGCTCTAGCTCTTTTAGTTATCGAGAAAAATAAATTTAAAGTTTTTCATACAAAATCCATGAAAAAATCAATTTTTAGTAGTGATAACAGATTTTCGTTATTTAGGTTCTAGCTTCTCTAGTTATCGAGAAAAATGCATATGAAGTTTTTCATACAAAATCCATGAAAAAATCAATTTTTGGTAGTGAAAACAGATTTTCGTTATTTAGACTCTAGCTCTTTTAGTTATCGAGAAAAATGCATTTAAAGTTTTTCATACAAAATCCATGAAAAAATCAATTTTTAGTAGTGGTAACAGATTTTCGTTATTTAGGCTCTAGCTCTTTTAGTTATCGAGAAAAATAAATTTAAAGTTTTTCATACAAAATCCATGAAAAAATCAATTTTTAGTAGTGATAACAGATTTTCGTTATTTAGGCTCTAGCTCTTCTAGTTATCGAGAAAAATGCATATGAAGTTTTTCATACAAAATCCATGAAAAAATCAATTTTTAGTAGTGATAACAGATTTTCGTTATTTAGGCTCTAGCTCTTCTAGTTATCGAGAAAAATGCATATGAAGTTTTTCATACAAAATCCATGAAAAAATCAATTTTTGGTAGTGATAACAGATTTTCGTTATTTAGGCTCTAGCTCTTCTAGTTATCGAGAAAAATGCATTTAAAGTTTTTCATACAAAATCCATGAAAAAATCAATTTTTAGTAGTGGTAACAGATTTTCGTTATTTAGGCTCTAGCTCTTTTAGTTATCGAGAAATATGCATATAAAGTTTTTCATACAAAATCCATGAAAAAATCAATTTTTGGTAGTGATAACAGATTTTCGTTATTTAGGCTCTAGCTCTTCTAGTTATCGAGAAAAATGCATTTAAAGTTTTTCATACAAAATCCATGAAAAAATCAATTTTTAGTAGTGGTAACAGATTTTCGTTATTTAGGCTCTAGCTCTTTTAGTTATCGAGAAAAATGCATATAAAGTTTTTCATACAAAATCCATGAAAAAATCAATTTTTAGTAGTGATAACAGATTTTCGTTATTTAGGCTCTAGCTCTTTTAGTTATCGAGAAAAATGCATATGAAGTTTTTCATACAAAATCCATGAAAAAATCAATTTTTGGTAGTGATAACAGATTTTCGTTATTTAGGCTCTAGCTCTTCTAGTTATCGAGAAAAATGCATTTAAAGTTTTTCATACAAAATCCATGAAAAAATCAATTTTTAGTAGTGGTAACAGATTTTCGTTATTTAGGCTCTAGCTCTTTTAGTTATCGAGAAAAATGCATTTAAAGTTTTTCATACAAAATCCATGAAAAAATCAATTTTTAGTAGTGGTAACAGATTTTCGTTATTTAGGCTCTAGCTCTTCTAGTTATCGAGAAAAATGCATTTAAAGTTTTTCATACAAAATCCATGAAAAAATCAATTTTTAGTAGTGATAACAGATTTTCGTTATTTAGGCTCTAGCTCTTCTAGTTATCGAGAAAAATGCATATGAAGTTTTTTATACAAAATCCATGAAAAAATCAATTTTTAGTAGTGATAACAGATTTTCGTTATTTAGGCTCTAGCTCTTCTAGTTATCGAGAAAAATGCATATGAAGTTTTTCATACAAAATCCATGAAAAAATCAATTTTTAGTAGTGATAACAGATTTTCGTTATTTAGGCTCTAGCTCTTCTAGTTATCGAGAAAAATGCATATGAAGTTTTTTATACAAAATCCATGAAAAAATCAATTTTTAGTAGTGATAACAGATTTTCGTTATTTAGGCTCTAGCTCTTCTAGTTATCGAGAAAAATGCATATGAAGTTTTTCATACAAAATCCATGAAAAAATCAATTTTTGGTAGTGATAACAGATTTTCGTTATTTAGGCTCTAGCTCTTCTAGTTATCGAGAAAAATGCATATGAAGTTTTTCATACAAAATCCATGAAAAAATCAATTTTTGGTAGTGATAACAGATTTTCGTTATTTAGGCTCTAGCTCTTCTAGTTATCGAGAAAAATGCTTTTAAAGTTTTTCATATAACTTTAAAGTTTTTCATACAAAATCCATGAAAAAATCAATTTTTAGTAGTGATAACAGATTTTCGTTATTTAGGCTCTAGCTCTTCTAGTTATCGAGAAAAATGCATATGAAGTTTTTCATACAAAATCCATGAAAAAATCAATTTTTGGTAGTGATAACAGATTTTCGTTATTTAGGCTCTAGCTCTTCTAGTTATCGAGAAAAATGCATTTAAAGTTTTTCATACAAAATCCATGAAAAAATCAATTTTTAGTAGTGATAACAGATTTTCGTTATTTAGGCTCTAGCTTCTCTAGTTATCGAGAAAAATGCATATGAAGTTTTTCATACAAAATCCATGAAAAAATCAATTTTTGGTAGTGAAAACAGATTTTCGTTATTTAGACTCTAGCTCTTTTAGTTATCGAGAAAAATGCATTTAAAGTTTTTCATACAAAATCCATGAAAAAATCAATTTTTAGTAGTGGTAACAGATTTTCGTTATTTAGGCTCTAGCTCTTTTAGTTATCGAGAAAAATAAATTTAAAGTTTTTCATACAAAATCCATGAAAAAATCAATTTTTAGTAGTGATAACAGATTTTCGTTATTTAGGCTCTAGCTTCTCTAGTTATCGAGAAAAATGCATATGAAGTTTTTCATACAAAATCCATGAAAAAATCAATTTTTGGTAGTGAAAACAGATTTTCGTTATTTAGACTCTAGCTCTTTTAGTTATCGAGAAAAATGCATTTAAAGTTTTTCATACAAAATCCATGAAAAAATCAATTTTTAGTAGTGGTAACAGATTTTCGTTATTTAGGCTCTAGCTCTTTTAGTTATCGAGAAAAATAAATTTAAAGTTTTTCATACAAAATCCATGAAAAAATCAATTTTTAGTAGTGATAACAGATTTTCGTTATTTAGGCTCTAGCTCTTCTAGTTATCGAGAAAAATGCATATGAAGTTTTTCATACAAAATCCATGAAAAAATCAATTTTTAGTAGTGATAACAGATTTTCGTTATTTAGGCTCTAGCTCTTCTAGTTATCGAGAAAAATGCATATGAAGTTTTTCATACAAAATCCATGAAAAAATCAATTTTTGGTAGTGATAACAGATTTTCGTTATTTAGGCTCTAGCTCTTCTAGTTATCGAGAAAAATGCATTTAAAGTTTTTCATACAAAATCCATGAAAAAATCAATTTTTAGTAGTGGTAACAGATTTTCGTTATTTAGGCTCTAGCTCTTTTAGTTATCGAGAAAAATGCATATAAAGTTTTTCATACAAAATCCATGAAAAAATCAATTTTTAGTAGTGATAACAGATTTTCGTTATTTAGGCTCTAGCTCTTCTAGTTATCGAGAAAAATGCATATGAAGTTTTTCATACAAAATCCACGAAAAAATCAATTTTTGGTAGTGATAACAGATTTTCGTTATTTAGGCTCTAGCTCTTCTAGTTATCGAGAAAAATGCATTTAAAGTTTTTCATACAAAATCCATGAAAAAATCAATTTTTGGTAGTGATAACAGATTTTCGTTATTTAGGCTCTAGCTCTTCTAGTTATCGAGAAAAATGCTTTTAAAGTTTTTCATACAAAATCCATGAAAAATCAATTTTTAGTAGTGATAACAGATTTTCGTTATTTAGGCTCTAGCTCTTCTAGTTATCGGGAAAAATGAATATAAAGTTTTGCATACAAAATCGATGAAAAAATCAATTTTTAGTAGTGATAACAGATTTTCGTTATTTAGGCTCTAGCTCTTTTAGTTATCGAGAAAAATGCATTTAAAGTTTTTCATACAAAATCCATGAAAAAATCAATTTTTAGTAGTGGTAACAGATTTTCGTTATTTAGGCTCTAGCTCTTTTAGTTATCGAGAAAAATGCATTTAAAGTTTTTCATACAAAATCCATGAAGAAATCAATTTTTAGTAGTGATAACAGATTTTCGTTATTTAGGCTCTAGCTCTTCTAGTTATCGAGAAAAATGCATTTAAAGTTTTTCACACAAAATCCATGAAAAAATCAATTTTTAGTAGTGATAACAGATTTTCGTTATTTAGGCTCTAGCTCTTCTAGTTATCGAGAAAAATGCATATAAAGTTTTTCATACAAAATCCATGAAAAAATCAATTTTTAGTAGTGATAACAGATTTTCGTTATTTAGGCTCTAGCTCTTTTAGTTATCGAGAAAAATGCATTTAAAGTTTTTCATACAAAATCCATGAAAAAATCAATTTTTAGTAGTGATAACAGATTTTCGTTATTTAGGCTCTAGCTCTTTTAGTTATCGAGAAAAATGCATTTAAAGTTTTTCATACAAAATCCATGAAGAAATCAATTTTTAGTAGTGATAACAGATTTTCGTTATTTAGGCTCTAGCTCTTTTAGTTATCGAGAAAAATGCATTTAAAGTTTTTCATACAAAATCCATGAAGAAATCAATTTTTAGTAGTGGTAACAGATTTTCGTTATTTAGGCTCTAGCTCTTCTAGTTATCGAGAAAAATAAATTTAAAGTTTTTCATACAAAATCCATGAAAAAATCAATTTTTGGTAGTGATAACAGATTTTCGTTATTTAGGCTCTAGCTCTTCTAGTTATCGAGAAAAATGAATATAAAGTTTTGCATACAAAATCGATGAAAAAATCAATTTTTGGTAGTGGTAACAGATTTTCGTTATTTAGGCTCTAGCTCTTTTAGTTATCGAGAAAAATAAATTTAAAGTTTTTCATACAAAATCCATGAAAAAATCAATTTTTAGTAGTGATAACAGATTTTCGTTATTTAGGCTCTAGCTCTTCTAGTTATCGAGAAAAATGCATTTAAAGTTTTTCATACAAAATCCATGAAAAAATCAATTTTTGGTAGTGATAACAGATTTTCGTTATTTAGGCTCTAGCTCTTCTAGTTATCGAGAAAAATGCTTTTAAAGTTTTTCATACAAAATCCATGAAAAATCAATTTTTAGTAGTGATAACAGATTTTCGTTATTTAGGCTCTAGCTCTTCTAGTTATCGGGAAAAATGAATATAAAGTTTTGCATACAAAATCGATGAAAAAATCAATTTTTAGTAGTGATAACAGATTTTCGTTATTTAGGCTCTAGCTCTTTTAGTTATCGAGAAAAATGCATTTAAAGTTTTTCATACAAAATCCATGAAAAAATCAATTTTTAGTAGTGGTAACAGATTTTCGTTATTTAGGCTCTAGCTCTTTTAGTTATCGAGAAAAATGCATTTAAAGTTTTTCATACAAAATCCATGAAGAAATCAATTTTTAGTAGTGATAACAGATTTTCGTTATTTAGGCTCTAGCTCTTCTAGTTATCGAGAAAAATGCATTTAAAGTTTTTCACACAAAATCCATGAAAAAATCAATTTTTAGTAGTGATAACAGATTTTCGTTATTTAGGCTCTAGCTCTTCTAGTTATCGAGAAAAATGCATATAAAGTTTTTCATACAAAATCCATGAAAAAATCAATTTTTAGTAGTGATAACAGATTTTCGTTATTTAGGCTCTAGCTCTTTTAGTTATCGAGAAAAATGCATTTAAAGTTTTTCATACAAAATCCATGAAAAAATCAATTTTTAGTAGTGATAACAGATTTTCGTTATTTAGGCTCTAGCTCTTTTAGTTATCGAGAAAAATGCATTTAAAGTTTTTCATACAAAATCCATGAAGAAATCAATTTTTAGTAGTGATAACAGATTTTCGTTATTTAGGCTCTAGCTCTTTTAGTTATCGAGAAAAATGCATTTAAAGTTTTTCATACAAAATCCATGAAGAAATCAATTTTTAGTAGTGATAACAGATTTTCGTTATTTAGGCTCTAGCTCTTCTAGTTATCGAGAAAAATAAATTTAAAGTTTTTCATACAAAATCCATGAAAAAATCAATTTTTGGTAGTGATAACAGATTTTCGTTATTTAGGCTCTAGCTCTTCTAGTTATCGAGAAAAATGAATATAAAGTTTTGCATACAAAATCGATGAAAAAATCAATTTTTGGTAGTGGTAACAGATTTTCGTTATTTAGGCTCTAGCTCTTTTAGTTATCGAGAAAAATAAATTTAAAGTTTTTCATACAAAATCCATGAAAAAATCAATTTTTAGTAGTGATAACAGATTTTCGTTATTTAGGCTCTAGCTTCTCTAGTTATCGAGAAAAATGCATATGAAGTTTTTCATACAAAATCCATGAAAAAATCAATTTTTGGTAGTGAAAACAGATTTTCGTTATTTAGACTCTAGCTCTTTTAGTTATCGAGAAAAATGCATTTAAAGTTTTTCATACAAAATCCATGAAAAAATCAATTTTTAGTAGTGGTAACAGATTTTCGTTATTTAGGCTCTAGCTCTTTTAGTTATCGAGAAAAATAAATTTAAAGTTTTTCATACAAAATCCATGAAAAAATCAATTTTTAGTAGTGATAACAGATTTTCGTTATTTAGGCTCTAGCTTCTCTAGTTATCGAGAAAAATGCATATGAAGTTTTTCATACAAAATCCATGAAAAAATCAATTTTTGGTAGTGAAAACAGATTTTCGTTATTTAGACTCTAGCTCTTTTAGTTATCGAGAAAAATGCATTTAAAGTTTTTCATACAAAATCCATGAAAAAATCAATTTTTAGTAGTGGTAACAGATTTTCGTTATTTAGGCTCTAGCTCTTTTAGTTATCGAGAAAAATAAATTTAAAGTTTTTCATACAAAATCCATGAAAAAATCAATTTTTAGTAGTGATAACAGATTTTCGTTATTTAGGCTCTAGCTCTTCTAGTTATCGAGAAAAATGCATATGAAGTTTTTCATACAAAATCCATGAAAAAATCAATTTTTAGTAGTGATAACAGATTTTCGTTATTTAGGCTCTAGCTCTTCTAGTTATCGAGAAAAATGCATATGAAGTTTTTCATACAAAATCCATGAAAAAATCAATTTTTGGTAGTGATAACAGATTTTCGTTATTTAGGCTCTAGCTCTTCTAGTTATCGAGAAAAATGCATTTAAAGTTTTTCATACAAAATCCATGAAAAAATCAATTTTTAGTAGTGGTAACAGATTTTCGTTATTTAGGCTCTAGCTCTTTTAGTTATCGAGAAAAATGCATATTAAGTTTTTCATACAAAATCCATGAAAAAATCAATTTTTAGTAGTGATAACAGATTTTCGTTATTTAGGCTCTAGCTCTTCTAGTTATCGAGAAAAATGCATATGAAGTTTTTCATACAAAATCCACGAAAAAATCAATTTTTGGTAGTGATAACAGATTTTCGTTATTTAGGCTCTAGCTCTTCTAGTTATCGAGAAAAATGCATTTAAAGTTTTTCATACAAAATCCATGAAAAAATCAATTTTTGGTAGTGATAACAGATTTTCGTTATTTAGGCTCTAGCTCTTCTAGTTATCGAGAAAAATGCTTTTAAAGTTTTTCATACAAAATCCATGAAAAATCAATTTTTAGTAGTGATAACAGATTTTCGTTATTTAGGCTCTAGCTCTTCTAGTTATCGGGAAAAATGAATATAAAGTTTTGCATACAAAATCGATGAAAAAATCAATTTTTAGTAGTGATAACAGATTTTCGTTATTTAGGCTCTAGCTCTTTTAGTTATCGAGAAAAATGCATTTAAAGTTTTTCATACAAAATCCATGAAAAAATCAATTTTTAGTAGTGGTAACAGATTTTCGTTATTTAGGCTCTAGCTCTTTTAGTTATCGAGAAAAATGCATTTAAAGTTTTTCATACAAAATCCATGAAGAAATCAATTTTTAGTAGTGATAACAGATTTTCGTTATTTAGGCTCTAGCTCTTCTAGTTATCGAGAAAAATGCATTTAAAGTTTTTCACACAAAATCCATGAAAAAATCAATTTTTAGTAGTGATAACAGATTTTCGTTATTTAGGCTCTAGCTCTTCTAGTTATCGAGAAAAATGCATATAAAGTTTTTCATACAAAATCCATGAAAAAATCAATTTTTAGTAGTGATAACAGATTTTCGTTATTTAGGCTCTAGCTCTTTTAGTTATCGAGAAAAATGCATTTAAAGTTTTTCATACAAAATCCATGAAAAAATCAATTTTTAGTAGTGATAACAGATTTTCGTTATTTAGGCTCTAGCTCTTTTAGTTATCGAGAAAAATGCATTTAAAGTTTTTCATACAAAATCCATGAAGAAATCAATTTTTAGTAGTGATAACAGATTTTCGTTATTTAGGCTCTAGCTCTTTTAGTTATCGAGAAAAATGCATTTAAAGTTTTTCATACAAAATCCATGAAGAAATCAATTTTTAGTAGTGATAACAGATTTTCGTTATTTAGGCTCTAGCTCTTCTAGTTATCGAGAAAAATAAATTTAAAGTTTTTCATACAAAATCCATGAAAAAATCAATTTTTGGTAGTGATAACAGATTTTCGTTATTTAGGCTCTAGCTCTTCTAGTTATCGAGAAAAATGAATATAAAGTTTTGCATACAAAATCGATGAAAAAATCAATTTTTGGTAGTGGTAACAGATTTTCGTTATTTAGGCTCTAGCTCTTTTAGTTATCGAGAAAAATAAATTTAAAGTTTTTCATACAAAATCCATGAAAAAATCAATTTTTAGTAGTGATAACAGATTTTCGTTATTTAGGCTCTAGCTTCTCTAGTTATCGAGAAAAATGCATATGAAGTTTTTCATACAAAATCCATGAAAAAATCAATTTTTGGTAGTGAAAACAGATTTTCGTTATTTAGACTCTAGCTCTTTTAGTTATCGAGAAAAATGCATTTAAAGTTTTTCATACAAAATCCATGAAAAAATCAATTTTTAGTAGTGGTAACAGATTTTCGTTATTTAGGCTCTAGCTCTTTTAGTTATCGAGAAAAATAAATTTAAAGTTTTTCATACAAAATCCATGAAAAAATCAATTTTTAGTAGTGATAACAGATTTTCGTTATTTAGGCTCTAGCTTCTCTAGTTATCGAGAAAAATGCATATGAAGTTTTTCATACAAAATCCATGAAAAAATCAATTTTTGGTAGTGAAAACAGATTTTCGTTATTTAGACTCTAGCTCTTTTAGTTATCGAGAAAAATGCATTTAAAGTTTTTCATACAAAATCCATGAAAAAATCAATTTTTAGTAGTGGTAACAGATTTTCGTTATTTAGGCTCTAGCTCTTTTAGTTATCGAGAAAAATAAATTTAAAGTTTTTCATACAAAATCCATGATAAAATCAATTTTTAGTAGTGATAACAGATTTTCGTTATTTAGGCTCTAGCTCTTCTAGTTATCGAGAAAAATGCATATGAAGTTTTTCATACAAAATCCATGAAAAAATCAATTTTTAGTAGTGATAACAGATTTTCGTTATTTAGGCTCTAGCTCTTCTAGTTATCGAGAAAAATGCATATGAAGTTTTTCATACAAAATCCATGAAAAAATCAATTTTTGGTAGTGATAACAGATTTTCGTTATTTAGGCTCTAGCTCTTCTAGTTATCGAGAAAAATGCATTTAAAGTTTTTCATACAAAATCCATGAAAAAATCAATTTTTAGTAGTGGTAACAGATTTTCGTTATTTAGGCTCTAGCTCTTTTAGTTATCGAGAAAAATGCATATAAAGTTTTTCATACAAAATCCATGAAAAAATCAATTTTTAGTAGTGATAACAGATTTTCGTTATTTAGGCTCTAGCTCTTCTAGTTATCGAGAAAAATGCATATGAAGTTTTTCATACAAAATCCACGAAAAAATCAATTTTTGGTAGTGATAACAGATTTTCGTTATTTAGGCTCTAGCTCTTCTAGTTATCGAGAAAAATGCATTTAAAGTTTTTCATACAAAATCCATGAAAAAATCAATTTTTGGTAGTGATAACAGATTTTCGTTATTTAGGCTCTAGCTCTTCTAGTTATCGAGAAAAATGCTTTTAAAGTT
Source organism: Pollenia labialis (assembly GCA_949318255.1). NCBI lineage: Eukaryota > Metazoa > Arthropoda > Insecta > Diptera > Polleniidae > Pollenia > Pollenia labialis. The sequence continues at coordinate 127,170,150 of OX439140.1, forward strand.
TTTCATACAAAATCCATGAAAAATCAATTTTTAGTAGTGATAACAGATTTTCGTTATTTAGGCTCTAGCTCTTCTAGTTATCGGGAAAAATGAATATAAAGTTTTGCATACAAAATCGATGAAAAAATCAATTTTTAGTAGTGATAACAGATTTTCGTTATTTAGGCTCTAGCTCTTTTAGTTATCGAGAAAAATGCATTTAAAGTTTTTCATACAAAATCCATGAAAAAATCAATTTTTAGTAGTGGTAACAGATTTTCGTTATTTAGGCTCTAGCTCTTTTAGTTATCGAGAAAAATGCATTTAAAGTTTTTCATACAAAATCCATGAAGAAATCAATTTTTAGTAGTGATAACAGATTTTCGTTATTTAGGCTCTAGCTCTTCTAGTTATCGAGAAAAATGCATTTAAAGTTTTTCACACAAAATCCATGAAAAAATCAATTTTTAGTAGTGATAACAGATTTTCGTTATTTAGGCTCTAGCTCTTCTAGTTATCGAGAAAAATGCATATAAAGTTTTTCATACAAAATCCATGAAAAAATCAATTTTTAGTAGTGATAACAGATTTTCGTTATTTAGGCTCTAGCTCTTTTAGTTATCGAGAAAAATGCATTTAAAGTTTTTCATACAAAATCCATGAAAAAATCAATTTTTAGTAGTGATAACAGATTTTCGTTATTTAGGCTCTAGCTCTTTTAGTTATCGAGAAAAATGCATTTAAAGTTTTTCATACAAAATCCATGAAGAAATCAATTTTTAGTAGTGATAACAGATTTTCGTTATTTAGGCTCTAGCTCTTTTAGTTATCGAGAAAAATGCATTTAAAGTTTTTCATACAAAATCCATGAAGAAATCAATTTTTAGTAGTGATAACAGATTTTCGTTATTTAGGCTCTAGCTCTTCTAGTTATCGAGAAAAATAAATTTAAAGTTTTTCATACAAAATCCATGAAAAAATCAATTTTTGGTAGTGATAACAGATTTTCGTTATTTAGGCTCTAGCTCTTCTAGTTATCGAGAAAAATGAATATAAAGTTTTGCATACAAAATCGATGAAAAAATCAATTTTTGGTAGTGATAACAGATTTTCGTTATTTAGGCTCTTGCTCTTCTAGTTATCTAGAAAAATGAATATAAAGTTTTTCATACAAAATCCATGAAAAAATCAATTTTTAGTAGTGATAACCGATTTTCGTTATTTAGGCTCTAGCTCTTTTAGTTATCGAGAAAAATGCATTTAAAGTTTTTCATACAAAATCCATGAAAAAATCAATTTTTAGTAGTGGTAACAGATTTTCGTTATTTAGGCTCTAGCTCTTTTAGTTATCGAGAAAAATGCATTTAAAGTTTTTCATACAAAATCCACGAAGAAATCAATTTTTAGTAGTGATAACAGATTTTCGTTATTTAGGCTCTAGCTCTTTTAGTTATCGAGAAAAATGCATTTAAAGTTTTTCATACAAAATCCATGAAGAAATCAATTTTTAGTAGTGATAACAGATTTTCGTTATTTAGGCTCTAGCTCTTCTAGTTATCGAGAAAAATGCATTTAAAGTTTTTCATACAAAATCCATGAAAAAATCAATTTTTAGTAGTGATAACAGATTTTCGTTATTTAGGCTCTAGCTCTTCTAGTTATCGAGAAAAATGCATATGAAGTTTTTCATACAAAATCCATGAAAAAATCAATTTATGGTAGTGATAACAGATTTTCGTTATTTAGGCTCTAGCTCTTCTAGTTATCGAGAAAAATGCATTTAAAGTTTTTCATACAAAATCCATGAAAAAATCAATTTTTAGTAGTGGTAACAGATTTTCGTTATTTAGGCTCTAGCTCTTTTAGTTATCGAGAAAAATGCATATAAAGTTTTTCATACAAAATCCATGAAAAAATCAATTTTTAGTAGTGATAACAGATTTTCGTTATTTATGCTCTAGCTCTTCTAGTTATCGAGAAAAATGCATATGAAGTTTTTCATACAAAATCCATGAAAAAATCAATTTTTGGTAGTGATAACAGATTTTCGTTATTTAGGCTCTAGCTCTTCTAGTTATCGAGAAAAATGCATTTAAAGTTTTTCATACAAAATCCATGAAAAAATCAATTTTTAGTAGTGATAACAGATTTTCGTTATTTAGGCTCTAGCTCTTTTAGTTATCGAGAAAAATAAATTTAAAGTTTTTCATACAAAATCCATGAAAAAATCAATTTTTAGTAGTGATAACAGATTTTCGTTATTTAGGCTCTAGCTCTTCTAGTTATCGAGAAAAATGCATATGAAGTTTTTCATACAAAATCCATGAAAAAATCAATTTTTAGTAGTGATAACAGATTTTCGTTATTTAGGCTCTAGCTCTTCTAGTTATCGAGAAAAATGCATATGAAGTTTTTTATACAAAATCCATGGAAAAATCAATTTTTAGTAGTGATAACAGATTTTCGTTATTTAGGCTCTAGCTCTTCTAGTTATCGAGAAAAATGCATATGAAGTTTTTCATACAAAATCCATGAAAAAATCAATTTTTAGTAGTGATAACAGATTTTCGTTATTTAGGCTCTAGCTCTTCTAGTTATCGAGAAAAATGCATATGAAGTTTTTTATACAAAATCCATGAAAAAATCAATTTTTAGTAGTGATAACAGATTTTCGTTATTTAGGCTCTAGCTCTTCTAGTTATCGAGAAAAATGCATATGAAGTTTTTCATACAAAATCCATGAAAAAATCAATTTTTGGTAGTGATAACAGATTTTCGTTATTTAGGCTCTAGCTCTTCTAGTTATCGAGAAAAATGCATTTAAAGTTTTTCATACAAAATCCATGAAAAAATCAATTTTTAGTAGTGATAACAGATTTTCGTTATTTAGGCTCTAGCTTCTCTAGTTATCGAGAAAAATGCATATGAAGTTTTTCATACAAAATCCATGAAAAAATCAATTTTTGGTAGTGAAAACAGATTTTCGTTATTTAGACTCTAGCTCTTTTAGTTATCGAGAAAAATGCATATGAAGTTTTTCATACAAAATCCATGAAAAATCAATTTTTAGTAGTGGTAACAGATTTTCGTTATTTAGGCTCTAGCTCTTTTAGTTATCGAGAAAAATAAATTTAAAGTTTTTCATACAAAATCCATGAAAAAATCAATTTTTAGTAGTGATAACAGATTTTCGTTATTTAGGCTCTAGCTCTTCTAGTTATCGAGAAAAATGCATATGAAGTTTTTCATACAAAATCCATGAAAAAATCAATTTTTAGTAGTGGTAACAGATTTTCGTTATTTAGGCTCTAGCTCTTTTAGTTATCGAGAAAAATGCATATGAAGTTTTTCATACAAAATCCATGAAAAAATCAATTTTTGGTAGTGATAACAGATTTTCGTTATTTAGGCTCTAGCTCTTCTAGTTATCGAGAAAAATGCATTTAAAGTTTTTCATACAAAATCCATGAAAAAATCAATTTTTAGTAGTGATAACAGATTTTCGTTATTTAGGCTCTAGCTCTTTTAGTTATCGAGAAAAATGCATATAAAGTTTTTCATACAAAATCCATGAAAAAATCAATTTTTAGTAGTGATAACAGATTTTCGTTATTTAGGCTCTAGCTCTTCTAGTTATCGAGAAAAATGCATATGAAGTTTTTCATACAAAATCCATGAAAAAATCAATTTTTGGTAGTGATAACAGATTTTCGTTATTTAGGCTCTAGCTCTTCTAGTTATCGAGAAAAATGCATTTAAAGTTTTTCATACAAAATCCATGAAAAATCAATTTTTGGTAGTGATAACAGATTTTCGTTATTTAGGCTCTAGCTCTTCTAGTTATCGAGAAAAATGCTTTTAAAGTTTTTCATACAAAATCGATGAAAAAATCAATTTTTAGTAGTGATAACAGATTTTCGTTATTTAGGCTCTAGCTCTTCTAGTTATCGAGAAAAATGCATTTAAAGTTTTTCATACAAAATCGATGAAAAAATCAATTTTTAGTAGTGATAACAGATTTTCGTTATTTAGGCTCTAGCTCTTTTAGTTATCGAGAAAAATGCATTTAAAGTTTTTCATACAAAATCCATGAAAAAATCAATTTTTAGTAGTGATAACAGATTTTCGTTATTTAGGCTCTAGCTCTTCTAGTTATCGAGAAAAATGCATTTAAAGTTTTTCACACAAAATCCATGAAAAAATCAATTTTTAGTAGTGATAACAGATTTTCGTTATTTAGGCTCTAGCTCTTCTAGTTATCGAGAAAAATGCATTTAAAGTTTTTCATACAAAATCCATGAAAAAATCAATTTTTAGTAGTGATAACAGATTTTCGTTATTTAGGCTCTAGCTCTTTTAGTTATCGAGAAAAATGCATTTAAAGTTTTTCATACAAAATCCATGAAGAAATCAATTTTTAGTAGTGATAACAGATTTTCGTTATTTAGGCTCTAGCTCTTTTAGTTATCGAGAAAAATGCATTTAAAGTTTTTCATACAAAATCCATGAAGAAATCAATTTTTAGTAGTGATAACAGATTTTCGTTATTTAGGCTCTAGCTCTTCTAGTTATCGAGAAAAATAAATTTAAAGTTTTTCATACAAAATCCATGAAGAAATCAATTTTTGGTAGTGATAACAGATTTTCGTTATTTAGGCTCTAGCTCTTCTAGTTATCGAGAAAAATGAATATAAAGTTTTGCATACAAAATCGATGAAAAAATCAATTTTTGGTAGTGATAACAGATTTTCGTTATTTAGGCTCTTGCTCTTCTAGTTATCTAGAAAAATGAATATAAAGTTTTTCATACAAAATCCATGAAAAAATCAATTTTTAGTAGTGATAACAGATTTTCGTTATTTAGGCTCTAGCTCTTTTAGTTATCGAGAAAAATGCATTTAAAGTTTTTCATACAAAATCCATGAAAAAATCAATTTTTAGTAGTGGTAACAGATTTTCGTTATTTAGGCTCTAGCTCTTTTAGTTATCGAGAAAAATGCATTTAAAGTTTTTCATACAAAATCCATGAAGAAATCAATTTTTAGTAGTGATAACAGATTTTCGTTATTTAGGCTCTAGCTCTTTTAGTTATCGAGAAAAATGCATTTAAAGTTTTTCATACAAAATCCATGAAGAAATCAATTTTTAGTAGTGATAACAGATTTTCGTTATTTAGGCTCTAGCTCTTCTAGTTATCGAGAAAAATGCATTTAAAGTTTTTCATACAAAATCCATGAAAAAATCAATTTTTAGTAGTGATAACAGATTTTCGTTATTTAGGCTCTAGCTCTTCTAGTTATCGAGAAAAATGCATTTAAAGTTTTTCATACAAAATCCATGAAAAAATCAATTTATGGTAGTGATAACAGATTTTCGTTATTTAGGCTCTAGCTCTTCTAGTTATCGAGAAAAATGCATATGAAGTTTTTCATACAAAATCCATGAAAAAATCAATTTATGGTAGTGATAACAGATTTTCGTTATTTAGGCTCTAGCTCTTTTAGTTATCGAGAAAAATGCATTTAAAGTTTTTCATACAAAATCCATGAAAAAATCAATTTTTAGTAGTGGTAACAGATTTTCGTTATTTATGCTCTAGCTCTTCTAGTTATCGAGAAAAATGCATATAAAGTTTTTCATACAAAATCCATGAAAAAATCAATTTTTGGTAGTGATAACAGATTTTCGTTATTTAGGCTCTAGCTCTTCTAGTTATCGAGAAAAATGCATATGAAGTTTTTCATACAAAATCCATGAAAAAATCAATTTTTAGTAGTGATAACAGATTTTCGTTATTTAGGCTCTAGCTCTTCTAGTTATCGAGAAAAATGCATTTAAAGTTTTTCATACAAAATCCATGAAAAAATCAATTTTTAGTAGTGATAACAGATTTTCGTTATTTAGGCTCTAGCTCTTTTAGTTATCGAGAAAAATAAATTTAAAGTTTTTCATACAAAATCCATGAAAAAATCAATTTTTAGTAGTGATAACAGATTTTCGTTATTTAGGCTCTAGCTCTTCTAGTTATCGAGAAAAATGCATATGAAGTTTTTCATACAAAATCCATGAAAAAATCAATTTTTAGTAGTGATAACAGATTTTCGTTATTTAGGCTCTAGCTCTTCTAGTTATCGAGAAAAATGCATATGAAGTTTTTTATACAAAATCCATGAAAAAATCAATTTTTAGTAGTGATAACAGATTTTCGTTATTTAGGCTCTAGCTCTTCTAGTTATCGAGAAAAATGCATATGAAGTTTTTCATACAAAATCCATGAAAAAATCAATTTTTGGTAGTGATAACAGATTTTCGTTATTTAGGCTCTAGCTCTTCTAGTTATCGAGAAAAATGCTTTTAAAGTTTTTCATATAAATTTAAAGTTTTTCATACAAAATCCATGAAAAAATCAATTTTTAGTAGTGATAACAGATTTTCGTTATTTAGGCTCTAGCTCTTCTAGTTATCGAGAAAAATGCATATGAAGTTTTTCATACAAAATCCATGAAAAAATCAATTTTTGGTAGTGATAACAGATTTTCGTTATTTAGGCTCTAGCTCTTCTAGTTATCGAGAAAAATGCATTTAAAGTTTTTCATACAAAATCCATGAAAAAATCAATTTTTAGTAGTGATAACAGATTTTCGTTATTTAGGCTCTAGCTTCTCTAGTTATCGAGAAAAATGCATATGAAGTTTTTCATACAAAATCCATGAAAAAATCAATTTTTGGTAGTGAAAACAGATTTTCGTTATTTAGACTCTAGCTCTTTTAGTTATCGAGAAAAATGCATTTAAAGTTTTTCATACAAAATCCATGAAGAAATCAATTTTTAGTAGTGATAACAGATTTTCGTTATTTAGGCTCTAGCTCTTCTAGTTATCGAGAAAAATAAATTTAAAGTTTTTCATACAAAATCCATGAAAAAATCAATTTTTGGTAGTGATAACAGATTTTCGTTATTTAGGCTCTAGCTCTTCTAGTTATCGAGAAAAATGAATATAAAGTTTTGCATACAAAATCGATGAAAAAATCAATTTTTGGTAGTGATAACAGATTTTCGTTATTTAGGCTCTTGCTCTTCTAGTTATCTAGAAAAATGAATATAAAGTTTTTCATACAAAATCCATGAAAAAATCAATTTTTAGTAGTGATAACCGATTTTCGTTATTTAGGCTCTAGCTCTTTTAGTTATCGAGAAAAATGCATTTAAAGTTTTTCATACAAAATCCATGAAAAAATCAATTTTTAGTAGTGGTAACAGATTTTCGTTATTTAGGCTCTAGCTCTTTTAGTTATCGAGAAAAATGCATTTAAAGTTTTTCATACAAAATCCACGAAGAAATCAATTTTTAGTAGTGATAACAGATTTTCGTTATTTAGGCTCTAGCTCTTTTAGTTATCGAGAAAAATGCATTTAAAGTTTTTCATACAAAATCCATGAAGAAATCAATTTTTAGTAGTGATAACAGATTTTCGTTATTTAGGCTCTAGCTCTTCTAGTTATCGAGAAAAATGCATTTAAAGTTTTTCATACAAAATCCATGAAAAAATCAATTTTTAGTAGTGATAACAGATTTTCGTTATTTAGGCTCTAGCTCTTCTAGTTATCGAGAAAAATGCATATGAAGTTTTTCATACAAAATCCATGAAAAAATCAATTTATGGTAGTGATAACAGATTTTCGTTATTTAGGCTCTAGCTCTTCTAGTTATCGAGAAAAATGCATTTAAAGTTTTTCATACAAAATCCATGAAAAAATCAATTTTTAGTAGTGGTAACAGATTTTCGTTATTTAGGCTCTAGCTCTTTTAGTTATCGAGAAAAATGCATATAAAGTTTTTCATACAAAATCCATGAAAAAATCAATTTTTAGTAGTGATAACAGATTTTCGTTATTTATGCTCTAGCTCTTCTAGTTATCGAGAAAAATGCATATGAAGTTTTTCATACAAAATCCATGAAAAAATCAATTTTTGGTAGTGATAACAGATTTTCGTTATTTAGGCTCTAGCTCTTCTAGTTATCGAGAAAAATGCATTTAAAGTTTTTCATACAAAATCCATGAAAAAATCAATTTTTAGTAGTGATAACAGATTTTCGTTATTTAGGCTCTAGCTCTTTTAGTTATCGAGAAAAATAAATTTAAAGTTTTTCATACAAAATCCATGAAAAAATCAATTTTTAGTAGTGATAACAGATTTTCGTTATTTAGGCTCTAGCTCTTCTAGTTATCGAGAAAAATGCATATGAAGTTTTTCATACAAAATCCATGAAAAAATCAATTTTTAGTAGTGATAACAGATTTTCGTTATTTAGGCTCTAGCTCTTCTAGTTATCGAGAAAAATGCATATGAAGTTTTTTATACAAAATCCATGGAAAAATCAATTTTTAGTAGTGATAACAGATTTTCGTTATTTAGGCTCTAGCTCTTCTAGTTATCGAGAAAAATGCATATGAAGTTTTTCATACAAAATCCATGAAAAAATCAATTTTTAGTAGTGATAACAGATTTTCGTTATTTAGGCTCTAGCTCTTCTAGTTATCGAGAAAAATGCATATGAAGTTTTTTATACAAAATCCATGAAAAAATCAATTTTTAGTAGTGATAACAGATTTTCGTTATTTAGGCTCTAGCTCTTCTAGTTATCGAGAAAAATGCATATGAAGTTTTTCATACAAAATCCATGAAAAAATCAATTTTTGGTAGTGATAACAGATTTTCGTTATTTAGGCTCTAGCTCTTCTAGTTATCGAGAAAAATGCATTTAAAGTTTTTCATACAAAATCCATGAAAAAATCAATTTTTAGTAGTGATAACAGATTTTCGTTATTTAGGCTCTAGCTTCTCTAGTTATCGAGAAAAATGCATATGAAGTTTTTCATACAAAATCCATGAAAAAATCAATTTTTGGTAGTGAAAACAGATTTTCGTTATTTAGACTCTAGCTCTTTTAGTTATCGAGAAAAATGCATATGAAGTTTTTCATACAAAATCCATGAAAAATCAATTTTTAGTAGTGGTAACAGATTTTCGTTATTTAGGCTCTAGCTCTTTTAGTTATCGAGAAAAATAAATTTAAAGTTTTTCATACAAAATCCATGAAAAAATCAATTTTTAGTAGTGATAACAGATTTTCGTTATTTAGGCTCTAGCTCTTCTAGTTATCGAGAAAAATGCATATGAAGTTTTTCATACAAAATCCATGAAAAAATCAATTTTTAGTAGTGGTAACAGATTTTCGTTATTTAGGCTCTAGCTCTTTTAGTTATCGAGAAAAATGCATATGAAGTTTTTCATACAAAATCCATGAAAAAATCAATTTTTGGTAGTGATAACAGATTTTCGTTATTTAGGCTCTAGCTCTTCTAGTTATCGAGAAAAATGCATTTAAAGTTTTTCATACAAAATCCATGAAAAAATCAATTTTTAGTAGTGATAACAGATTTTCGTTATTTAGGCTCTAGCTCTTTTAGTTATCGAGAAAAATGCATATAAAGTTTTTCATACAAAATCCATGAAAAAATCAATTTTTAGTAGTGATAACAGATTTTCGTTATTTAGGCTCTAGCTCTTCTAGTTATCGAGAAAAATGCATATGAAGTTTTTCATACAAAATCCATGAAAAAATCAATTTTTGGTAGTGATAACAGATTTTCGTTATTTAGGCTCTAGCTCTTCTAGTTATCGAGAAAAATGCATTTAAAGTTTTTCATACAAAATCCATGAAAAATCAATTTTTGGTAGTGATAACAGATTTTCGTTATTTAGGCTCTAGCTCTTCTAGTTATCGAGAAAAATGCTTTTAAAGTTTTTCATACAAAATCGATGAAAAAATCAATTTTTAGTAGTGATAACAGATTTTCGTTATTTAGGCTCTAGCTCTTCTAGTTATCGAGAAAAATGCATTTAAAGTTTTTCATACAAAATCGATGAAAAAATCAATTTTTAGTAGTGATAACAGATTTTCGTTATTTAGGCTCTAGCTCTTTTAGTTATCGAGAAAAATGCATTTAAAGTTTTTCATACAAAATCCATGAAAAAATCAATTTTTAGTAGTGATAACAGATTTTCGTTATTTAGGCTCTAGCTCTTCTAGTTATCGAGAAAAATGCATTTAAAGTTTTTCACACAAAATCCATGAAAAAATCAATTTTTAGTAGTGATAACAGATTTTCGTTATTTAGGCTCTAGCTCTTCTAGTTATCGAGAAAAATGCATTTAAAGTTTTTCATACAAAATCCATGAAAAAATCAATTTTTAGTAGTGATAACAGATTTTCGTTATTTAGGCTCTAGCTCTTTTAGTTATCGAGAAAAATGCATTTAAAGTTTTTCATACAAAATCCATGAAGAAATCAATTTTTAGTAGTGATAACAGATTTTCGTTATTTAGGCTCTAGCTCTTTTAGTTATCGAGAAAAATGCATTTAAAGTTTTTCATACAAAATCCATGAAGAAATCAATTTTTAGTAGTGATAACAGATTTTCGTTATTTAGGCTCTAGCTCTTCTAGTTATCGAGAAAAATAAATTTAAAGTTTTTCATACAAAATCCATGAAGAAATCAATTTTTGGTAGTGATAACAGATTTTCGTTATTTAGGCTCTAGCTCTTCTAGTTATCGAGAAAAATGAATATAAAGTTTTGCATACAAAATCGATGAAAAAATCAATTTTTGGTAGTGATAACAGATTTTCGTTATTTAGGCTCTTGCTCTTCTAGTTATCTAGAAAAATGAATATAAAGTTTTTCATACAAAATCCATGAAAAAATCAATTTTTAGTAGTGATAACAGATTTTCGTTATTTAGGCTCTAGCTCTTTTAGTTATCGAGAAAAATGCATTTAAAGTTTTTCATACAAAATCCATGAAAAAATCAATTTTTAGTAGTGGTAACAGATTTTCGTTATTTAGGCTCTAGCTCTTTTAGTTATCGAGAAAAATGCATTTAAAGTTTTTCATACAAAATCCATGAAGAAATCAATTTTTAGTAGTGATAACAGATTTTCGTTATTTAGGCTCTAGCTCTTTTAGTTATCGAGAAAAATGCATTTAAAGTTTTTCATACAAAATCCATGAAGAAATCAATTTTTAGTAGTGATAACAGATTTTCGTTATTTAGGCTCTAGCTCTTCTAGTTATCGAGAAAAATGCATTTAAAGTTTTTCATACAAAATCCATGAAAAAATCAATTTTTAGTAGTGATAACAGATTTTCGTTATTTAGGCTCTAGCTCTTCTAGTTATCGAGAAAAATGCATTTAAAGTTTTTCATACAAAATCCATGAAAAAATCAATTTATGGTAGTGATAACAGATTTTCGTTATTTAGGCTCTAGCTCTTCTAGTTATCGAGAAAAATGCATATGAAGTTTTTCATACAAAATCCATGAAAAAATCAATTTATGGTAGTGATAACAGATTTTCGTTATTTAGGCTCTAGCTCTTTTAGTTATCGAGAAAAATGCATTTAAAGTTTTTCATACAAAATCCATGAAAAAATCAATTTTTAGTAGTGGTAACAGATTTTCGTTATTTATGCTCTAGCTCTTCTAGTTATCGAGAAAAATGCATATAAAGTTTTTCATACAAAATCCATGAAAAAATCAATTTTTGGTAGTGATAACAGATTTTCGTTATTTAGGCTCTAGCTCTTCTAGTTATCGAGAAAAATGCATATGAAGTTTTTCATACAAAATCCATGAAAAAATCAATTTTTAGTAGTGATAACAGATTTTCGTTATTTAGGCTCTAGCTCTTCTAGTTATCGAGAAAAATGCATTTAAAGTTTTTCATACAAAATCCATGAAAAAATCAATTTTTAGTAGTGATAACAGATTTTCGTTATTTAGGCTCTAGCTCTTTTAGTTATCGAGAAAAATAAATTTAAAGTTTTTCATACAAAATCCATGAAAAAATCAATTTTTAGTAGTGATAACAGATTTTCGTTATTTAGGCTCTAGCTCTTCTAGTTATCGAGAAAAATGCATATGAAGTTTTTCATACAAAATCCATGAAAAAATCAATTTTTAGTAGTGATAACAGATTTTCGTTATTTAGGCTCTAGCTCTTCTAGTTATCGAGAAAAATGCATATGAAGTTTTTTATACAAAATCCATGAAAAAATCAATTTTTAGTAGTGATAACAGATTTTCGTTATTTAGGCTCTAGCTCTTCTAGTTATCGAGAAAAATGCATATGAAGTTTTTCATACAAAATCCATGAAAAAATCAATTTTTGGTAGTGATAACAGATTTTCGTTATTTAGGCTCTAGCTCTTCTAGTTATCGAGAAAAATGCTTTTAAAGTTTTTCATATAAATTTAAAGTTTTTCATACAAAATCCATGAAAAAATCAATTTTTAGTAGTGATAACAGATTTTCGTTATTTAGGCTCTAGCTCTTCTAGTTATCGAGAAAAATGCATATGAAGTTTTTCATACAAAATCCATGAAAAAATCAATTTTTGGTAGTGATAACAGATTTTCGTTATTTAGGCTCTAGCTCTTCTAGTTATCGAGAAAAATGCATTTAAAGTTTTTCATACAAAATCCATGAAAAAATCAATTTTTAGTAGTGATAACAGATTTTCGTTATTTAGGCTCTAGCTTCTCTAGTTATCGAGAAAAATGCATATGAAGTTTTTCATACAAAATCCATGAAAAAATCAATTTTTGGTAGTGAAAACAGATTTTCGTTATTTAGACTCTAGCTCTTTTAGTTATCGAGAAAAATGCATATGAAGTTTTTCATACAAAATCCATGAAAAATCAATTTTTGGTAGTGAAAACAGATTTTCGTTATTTAGACTCTAGCTCTTTTAGTTATCGAGAAAAATGCATTTAAAGTTTTTCATACAAAATCCATGAAAAATCAATTTTTAGTAGTGATAACAGATTTTCGTTATTTAGGCTCTAGCTCTTCTAGTTATCGAGAAAAATGCATATGAAGTTTTTCATACAAAATCCATGAAAAAATCAATTTTTAGTAGTGATAACAGATTTTCGTTATTTAGGCTCTAGCTCTTCTAGTTATCGAGAAAAATGCATATGAAGTTTTTCATACAAAATCCATGAAAAAATCAATTTTTAGTAGTGATAACAGATTTTCGTTATTTAGGCTCTAGCTCTTCTAGTTATCGAGAAAAATGCATTTAAAGTTTTTCATACAAAATCCATGAAAAAATCAATTTTTAGTAGTGGTAACAGATTTTCTTTATTTAGGCTCTAGCTCTTTTAGTTATCGAGAAAAATGCATATAAAGTTTTTCATACAAAATCCATGAAAAAATCAATTTTTAGTAGTGATAACAGATTTTCGTTATTTAGGCTCTAGCTCTTCTAGTTATCGAGAAAAATGCATATAAAGTTTTTCATACAAAATCCACGAAAAAATCAATTTTTGGTAGTGATAACAGATTTTCGTTATTTAGGCTCTAGCTCTTCTAGTTATCGAGAAAAATGCATTTAAAGTTTTTCATACAAAATCCACGAAAAAATCAATTTTTGGTAGTGATAACAGATTTTCGTTATTTAGGCTCTAGCTCTTCTAGTTATCGAGAAAAATGCATTTAAAGTTTTTCATACAAAATCCATGAAAAAATCAATTTTTAGTAGTGATAACAGATTTTCGTTATTTAGGCTCTAGCTCTTCTAGTTATCGAGAAAAATGAATATAAAGTTTTGCATACAAAATCGATGAAAAAATCAATTTTTAGTAGTGATAACAGATTTTCGTTATTTAGGCTCTAGCTCTTTTAGTTATCGAGAAAAATGCATTTAAAGTTTTTCATACAAAATCCATGAAAAAATCAATTTTTAGTAGTGGTAACAGATTTTCGTTATTTAGGCTCTAGCTCTTTTAGTTATCGAGAAAAATGCATTTAAAGTTTTTCATACAAAATCCATGAAGAAATCAATTTTTAGTAGTGATAACAGATTTTCGTTATTTAGGCTCTAGCTCTTCTAGTTATCGAGAAAAATGCATTTTAAGTTTTTCACACAAAATCCATGAAAAAATCAATTTTTAGTAGTGATAACAGATTTTCGTTATTTAGGCTCTAGCTCTTCTAGTTATCGAGAAAAATGCATATAAAGTTTTTCATACAAAATCCATGAAAAAATCAATTTTTAGTAGTGATAACAGATTTTCGTTATTTAGGCTCTAGCTCTTTTAGTTATCGAGAAAAATGCATTTAAAGTTTTTCATACAAAATCCATTAAAAAATCAATTTTTAGTAGTGATAACAGATTTTCGTTATTTAGGCTCTAGCTCTTTTAGTTATCGAGAAAAATGCATTTAAAGTTTTTCATACAAAATCCATGAAGAAATCAATTTTTAGTAGTGATAACAGATTTTCGTTATTTAGGCTCTAGCTCTTTTAGTTATCGAGAAAAATGCATTTAAAGTTTTTCATACAAAATCCATGAAGAAATCAATTTTTAGTAGTGATAACAGATTTTCGTTATTTAGGCTCTAGCTCTTCTAGTTATCGAGAAAAATAAATTTAAAGTTTTTCATACAAAATCCATGAAAAAATCAATTTTTGTAGTGATAACAGATTTTCGTTATTTAGGCTCTAGCTCTTCTAGTTATCGAGAAAAATGAATATAAAGTTTTGCATACAAAATCGATGAAAAAATCAATTTTTGGTAGTGATAACAGATTTTCGTTATTTAGGCTCTTGCTCTTCTAGTTATCTAGAAAAATGAATATAAAGTTTTTCATACAAAATCCATGAAAAAATCAATTTTTAGTAGTGATAACAGATTTTCGTTATTTAGGCTCTAGCTCTTTTAGTTATCGAGAAAAATGCATTTAAAGTTTTTCATACAAAATCCATGAAAAAATCAATTTTTAGTAGTGGTAACAGATTTTCGTTATTTAGGCTCTAGCTCTTTTAGTTATCGAGAAAAATGCATTTAAAGTTTTTCATACAAAATCCATGAAAAAATCAATTTTTAGTAGTGGTAACAGATTTTCGTTATTTAGGCTCTAGCTCTTTTAGTTATCGAGAAAAATGCATTTAAAGTTTTTCATACAAAATCCATGAAGAAATCAATTTTTAGTAGTGATAACAGATTTTCGTTATTTAGGCTCTAGCTCTTCTAGTTATCGAGAAAAATGCATTTAAAGTTTTTCATACAAAATCCATGAAGAAATCAATTTTTAGTAGTGATAACAGATTTTCGTTATTTAGGCTCTAGCTCTTCTAGTTATCGAGAAAAATGCATTTAAAGTTTTTCATACAAAATCCATGAAAAAATCAATTTATGGTAGTGATAACAGATTTTCGTTATTTAGGCTCTAGCTCTTCTAGTTATCGAGAAAAATGCATATGAAGTTTTTCATACAAAATCCATGAAAAAATCAATTTTTAGTAGTGGTAACAGATTTTCGTTATTTAGGCTCTAGCTCTTTTAGTTATCGAGAAAAATGCATATAAAGTTTTTCATACAAAATCCATGAAAAAATCAATTTTTAGTAGTGGTAACAGATTTTCGTTATTTATGCTCTAGCTCTTTTAGTTATCGAGAAAAATGCATATGAAGTTTTTCATACAAAATCCATGAAAAAATCAATTTTTGGTAGTGATAACAGATTTTCGTTATTTATGCTCTAGCTCTTCTAGTTATCGAGAAAAATGCATTTAAAGTTTTTCATACAAAATCCATGAAAAAATCAATTTTTAGTAGTGATAACAGATTTTCGTTATTTAGGCTCTAGCTCTTCTAGTTATCGAGAAAAATGCATTTAAAGTTTTTCATACAAAATCCATGAAAAAATCAATTTTTAGTAGTGATAACAGATTTTCGTTATTTAGGCTCTAGCTCTTCTAGTTATCGAGAAAAATGCATATGAAGTTTTTCATACAAAATCCATGAAAAAATCAATTTTTAGTAGTGATCACAGATTTTCGTTATTTAGGCTCTAGCTCTTCTAGTTATCGAGAAAAATGCATATGAAGTTTTTCATACAAAATCCATGAAAAAATCAATTTTTGGTAGTGATAACAGATTTTCGTTATTTAGGCTCTAGCTCTTCTAGTTATCGAGAAAAATGCATTTAAAGTTTTTGATACAAAATCCATGAAAAAATCAATTTTTAGTAGTGGTAACAGATTTTCGTTATTTAGGCTCTAGCTCTTTTAGTTATCGAGAAAAATGCATTTAAAGTTTTTCATACAAAATCCATGAAGAAATCAATTTTTAGTAGTGATAACAGATTTTCGTTATTTAGGCTCTAGCTCTTTTAGTTATCGAGAAAAATGCATTTAAAGTTTTTCATACAAAATCCATGAAGAAATCAATTTTTAGTAGTGATAACAGATTTTCGTTATTTAGGCTCTAGCTCTTCTAGTTATCGAGAAAAATGCATTTAAAGTTTTTCATACAAAATCCATGAAAAAATCAATTTTTAGTAGTGATAACAGATTTTCGTTATTTAGGCTCTAGCTCTTCTAGTTATCGAGAAAAATGCATATGAAGTTTTTCATACAAAATCCATGAAAAAATCAATTTTTGGAAGTGATAACAGATTTTCGTTATTTAGGCTCTAGCTCTTCTAGTTATCGAGAAAAATGCATTTAAAGTTTTTCATACAAAATCCATGAAAAAATCAATTTTTAGTAGTGGTAACAGATTTTCGTTATTTAGGCTCTAGCTCTTTTAGTTATCGAGAAAAATGCATATAAAGTTTTTCATACAAAATCCATGAAAAAATCAATTTTTAGTAGTGATAACAGATTTTCGTTATTTATGCTCTAGCTCTTCTAGTTATCGAGAAAAATGCATATGAAGTTTTTCATACAAAATCCATGAAAAAATCAATTTTTGGTAGTGATAACAGATTTTCGTTATTTAGGCTCTAGCTCTTCTAGTTATCGAGAAAAATGCATTTAAAGTTTTTCATACAAAATCCATGAAAAAATCAATTTTTAGTAGTGATAACAGATTTTCGTTATTTAGGCTCTAGCTCTTTTAGTTATCGAGAAAAATAAATTTAAAGTTTTTCATACAAAATCCATGAAAAAATCAATTTTTAGTAGTGATAACAGATTTTCGTTATTTAGGCTCTAGCTCTTCTAGTTATCGAGAAAAATGCATATGAAGTTTTTCATACAAAATCCATGAAAAAATCAATTTTTGGTAGTGATAACAGATTTTCGTTATTTAGGCTCTAGCTCTTCTAGTTATCGAGAAAAATGCATTTAAAGTTTTTCATACAAAATCCATGAAAAAATCAATTTTTAGTAGTGGTAACAGATTTTCGTTATTTAGGCTCTAGCTCTTTTAGTTATCGAGAAAAATGCATATAAAGTTTTTCATACAAAATCCATGAAAAAATCAATTTTTAGTAGTGATAACAGATTTTCGTTATTTAGGCTCTAGCTCTTCTAGTTATCGAGAAAAATGCATATGAAGTTTTTCATACAAAATCCATGAAAAAATCAATTTTTGGTAGTGATAACAGATTTTCGTTATTTAGGCTCTAGCTCTTCTAGTTATCGAGAAAAATGCATTTAAAGTTTTTCATACAAAATCCATGAAAAAATCAATTTTTGGTAGTGATAACAGATTTTCGTTATTTAGGCTCTAGCTCTTCTAGTTATCGAGAAAAATGCTTTTAAAGTTTTTCATACAAAATCCATGAAAAATCAATTTTTAGTAGTGATAACAGATTTTCGTTATTTAGGCTCTAGCTCTTCTAGTTATCGGGAAAAATGAATATAAAGTTTTGCATACAAAATCGATGAAAAAATCAATTTTTAGTAGTGATAACAGATTTTCGTTATTTAGGCTCTAGCTCTTTTAGTTATCGAGAAAAATGCATTTAAAGTTTTTCATACAAAATCCATGAAAAAATCAATTTTTAGTAGTGGTAACAGATTTTCGTTATTTAGGCTCTAGCTCTTTTAGTTATCGAGAAAAATGCATTTAAAGTTTTTCATACAAAATCCATGAAGAAATCAATTTTTAGTAGTGATAACAGATTTTCGTTATTTAGGCTCTAGCTCTTCTAGTTATCGAGAAAAATGCATTTAAAGTTTTTCACACAAAATCCATGAAAAAATCAATTTTTAGTAGTGATAACAGATTTTCGTTATTTAGGCTCTAGCTCTTTTAGTTATCGAGAAAAATGCATTTAAAGTTTTTCATACAAAATCCATGAAGAAATCAATTTTTAGTAGTGATAACAGATTTTCGTTATTTAGGCTCTATCTCTTCTAGTTATCGAGAAAAATGCATTTAAAGTTTTTCATACAAAATCCATGAAAAAATCAATTTTTAGTAGTGATAACAGATTTTCGTTATTTAGGCTCTAGCTCTTCTAGTTATCGAGAAAAATGCATATAAAGTTTTTCATACAAAATCCATGAAAAAATCAATTTTTGGTAGTGATAACAGATTTTCGTTATTTAGGCTCTAGCTCTTTTAGTTATCGAGAAAAATGCATTTAAAGTTTTTCATACAAAATCCATGAAGAAATCAATTTTTAGTAGTGATAACAGATTTTCGTTATTTAGGCTCTAGCTCTTTTAGTTATCGAGAAAAATGCATTTAAAGTTTTTCATACAAAATCCATGAAAAAATCAATTTTTAGTAGTTGTAACAGATTTTCGTTATTTAGGCTCTAGCTCTTCTAGTTATCGAGAAAAATGAATATAAAGTTTTGCATACAAAATCGATGAAAAAATCAATTTTTGGTAGTGATAACAGATTTTCGTTATTTAGGCTCTTGCTCTTCTAGTTATCAAGAAAAATGAATATAAAGTTTTTCATACAAAATCCATGAAAAAATCAATTTTTAGTAGTGATAACAGATTTTCGTTATTTAGGCTCTAGCTCTTTTAGTTATCGAGAAAAATGCATTTAAAGTTTTTCATACAAAATCCATGAAGAAATCAATTTTTAGTAGTGATAACAGATTTTCGTTATTTAGGCTCTAGCTCTTCTAGTTATCGAGAAAAATGCATATAAAGTTTTTCATACAAAATCCATGAAAAAATCAATTTTTAGTAGTGATAACAGATTTTCGTTATTTAGGCTCTAGCTCTTTTAGTTATCGAGAAAAATGCATTTAAAGTTTTTCATACAAAATCCATGAAAAAATCAATTTTTAGTAGTGATAACAGATTTTCGTTATTTAGGCTCTAGCTCTTCTAGTTATCGAGAAAAATGCATTTAAAGTTTTTCATACAAAATCCATGAAAAAATCAATTTTTAGTAGTGATAACAGATTTTCGTTATTTAGGCTCTAGCTCTTCTAGTTATCGAGAAAAATGCATATAAAGTTTTTCATACAAAATCCATGAAAAAATCAATTTTTAGTAGTGATAACAGATTTTCGTTATTTAGGCTCTAGTTTCTAGTTATCGAGAAAAATGAATATAAAGTTTTGCATACAAAATCGATGAAAAAATCAATTTTTGGTAGTGATAACAGATTTTCGTTATTTAGGCTCTTGCTCTTCTAGTTATCTAGAAAAATGAATATAAAGTTTTTCATACAAAATCCATGAAAAAATCAATTTTTAGTAGTGATAACAGATTTTCGTTATTTTGGCTCTAGCTCTTTTAGTTATCGAGAAAAATGCATTTAAAGTTTTTCATACAAAATCCATGAAAAAATCAATTTTTAGTAGTGGTAACAGATTTTCGTTATTTAGGCTCTAGCTCTTTTAGTTATCGAGAAAAATGCATTTAAAGTTTTTCATACAAAATCCACGAAAAAATCAATTTTTAGTAGTGATAACAGATTTTCGTTATTTAGGCTCTAGCTCTTTTAGTTATCGAGAAAAATGCATTTAAAGTTTTTCATACAAAATCCATGAAAAAATCAATTTTTAGTAGTGATAACAGATTTTCGTTATTTAGGCTCTATCTCTTCTAGTTATCGAGAAAAATGCATATAAAGTTTTTCATACAAAATCCATGAAAAAATCAATTTTTAGTAGTGATAACAGATTTTCGTTATTTAGGCTCTAGCTCTTCTAGTTATCGAGAAAAATGAATATAAAGTTTTGCATACAAAATCGATGAAAAAATCAATTTTTGGTAGTGATAACAGATTTTCGTTATTTAGGCTCTTGCTCTTCTAGTTATCTAGAAAAATGAATATAAAGTTTTTCATACAAAATCCATGAAAAAATCAATTTTTAGTAGTGATAACAGATTTTCGTTATTTAGGCTCTAGCTCTTTTAGTTATCGAGAAAAATGCATTTAAAGTTTTTCATACAAAATCCATGAAAAAATTAATTTTTAGTAGTGGTAACAGATTTTCGTTATTTAGGCTCTAACTCTTTTAGTTATCGAGAAAAATGCATTTAAAGTTTTTCATACAAAATCCATGAAGAAATCAATTTTTAGTAGTGATAACAGATTTTCGTTATTTAGGCTCTAGCTCTTCTAGTTATCGAGAAAAATGCATTTAAAGTTTTTCATACAAAATCCATGAAAAAATCAATTTTTAGTAGTGATAACAGATTTTCGTTATTTAGGCTCTAGTTCTTCTAGTTATCGAGAAAAATGCATATAAAGTTTTTCATACAAAATCCATGAAAAAATCAATTTTTAGTAGTGATAACAGATTTTCGTTATTTAGGCTCTAGCTCTTCTAGTTATCGAGAAAAATGCATATAAAGTTTTTCATACAAAATCCATGAAAAAATCAATTTTTAGTAGTGATAACAGATTTTCGTTATTTAGGCTCTAGCTCTTCTAGTTATCGAGAAAAATGAATATAAAGTTTTGCATACAAAATCGATGAAAAAATCAATTTTTGGTAGTGATAACAGATTTTCGTTATTTAGGCTCTTGCTCTTCTAGTTATCTAGAAAAATGAATATAAAGTTTTTCATACAAAATCCATGAAAAAATCAATTTTTAGTAGTGATAACAGATTTTCGTTATTTTGGCTCTAGCTCTTTTAGTTATCGAGAAAAATGCATTTAAAGTTTTTCATACAAAATCCATGAAAAAATCAATTTTTAGTAGTGGTAACAGATTTTCGTTATTTAGGCTCTAGCTCTTTTAGTTATCGAGAAAAATGCATTTAAAGTTTTTCATACAAAATCCATGAAAAAATCAATTTTTAGTAGTGGTAACAGATTTTCGTTACTTAGGCTCTAGCTCTTTTAGTTATCGAGAAAAATAAATTTAAAGTTTTTCATACAAAATCCATGAAAAAATCAATTTTTAGTAGTGATAACAGATTTTCGTTATTTAGGCTCTAGCTCTTCTAGTTATCGAGAAAAATGAATATAAAGTTTTTCATACAAAATCCATGAAAAAATCAATTTTTAGTAGTGATAACAGATTTTCGTTATTTAGGCTCTAGCTCTTCTAGTTATCGAGAAAAATGAATATAAAGTTTTTCATACAAAATCCATGAAAAAATCCATTTTTAGTAGTGGTAACAGATTTTCGTTACTTAGGCTCTAGCTCTTTTAGTTATCGAGAAAAATAAATTTAAAGTTTTTCATACAAAATCCATGAAAAAATCAATTTTTAGTAGTGGTAACAGATTTTCGTTATTTAGGCTCTAGCTCTTTTAGTTATCGAGAAAAATGCATTTAAAGTTTTTCATACAAAATCCATGAAAAAATCAATTTTTAGTAGTGGTAACAGATTTTCGTTACTTAGGCTCTAGCTCTTTTAGTTATCGAGAAAAATAAATTTAAAGTTTTTCATACAAAATCCATGAAAAAATCAATTTTTAGTAGTGATAACAGATTTTCGTTATTTAGGCTCTAGCTCTTCTAGTTATCGAGAAAAATGCATATAAAGTTTTTCATACAAAACCCATGAAAAAATCAATTTTTAGTAGTGATAACAGATTTTCGTTATTTAGGCTCTAGCTCTTCTAGTTATCGAGAAAAATGCATATGAAGTTTTTCATACAAAATCCATGAAAAAATCAATTTTTGGTAGTGATAACAGATTTTCGTTATTTAGGCTCTAGCTCTTCTAGTTATCGAGAAAAATGCATATAAAGTTTTTCATACAAAACCCATGAAAAAATCAATTTTTAGTAGTGATAACAGATTTTCGTTATTTAGGCTCTAGCTCTTCTAGTTATCGAGAAAAATGCATTTAAAGTTTTTCATACAAAATCCATGAAAAAATCAATTTTTGGTAGTGATAACAGATTTTCGTTATTTAGGCTCTAGCTCTTCTAGTTATCGAGAAAAATGCATTTAAAGTTTTTCATACAAAATCCATGAAAAATCAATTTTTGGTAGTGATAACAGATTTTCGTTATTAAGGCTCTAGCTCTTCTAGTTATCGAGAAAAATGCTTTTAAAGTTTTTCATACAAAATCCATGAAAAATCAATTTTTAGTAGTGATAACAGATTTTCGTTATTTAGGCTCTAGCTCTTCTAGTTATCGAGAAAAATTCATTTAAAGTTTTTCATACAAAATCCATGAAAAAATCAATTTTAGTAGTGATAACAGATTTTCGTTATTTAGGCTCTAGCTCTTTTAGTTATCGAGAAAATTGCATTTAAAGTTTTTCATACAAAATCCATGAAAAAATCAATTTTTAGTAGTGATAACAGATTTTCGTTATTTAGGCTCTAGCTCTTTTAGTTATCGAGAAAAATGCATTTAAAGTTTTTCATACAAAATCCATGAAAAAATCAATTTTTAGTAGTGGTAACAGATTTTCGTTACTTAGGCTCTAGCTCTTTTAGTTATCGAGAAAAATAAATTTAAAGTTTTTCATACAAAATCCATGAAAAAATCAATTTTTAGTAGTGATAACAGATTTTCGTTATTTAGGCTCTAGCTCTTCTAGTTATCGAGAAAAATGAATATAAAGTTTTTCATACAAAATCCATGAAAAAATCAATTTTTAGTAGTGATAACAGATTTTCGTTATTTAGGCTCTAGCTCTTCTAGTTATCGAGAAAAATGCATATAAAGTTTTTCATACAAAACCCATGAAAAAATCAATTTTTAGTAGTGATAACAGATTTTCGTTATTTAGGCTCTAGCTCTTCTAGTTATCGAGAAAAATGCATATGAAGTTTTTCATACAAAATCCATGAAAAAATCAATTTTTGGTAGTGATAACAGATTTTCGTTATTTAGGCTCTAGCTCTTCTAGTTATCGAGAAAAATGCATATAAAGTTTTTCATACAAAACCCATGAAAAAATCAATTTTTAGTAGTGATAACAGATTTTCGTTATTTAGGCTCTAGCTCTTCTAGTTATCGAGAAAAATGCATTTAAAGTTTTTCATACAAAATCCATGAAAAAATCAATTTTTGGTAGTGATAACAGATTTTCGTTATTTAGGCTCTAGCTCTTCTAGTTATCGAGAAAAATGCTTTTAAAGTTTTTCATACAAAATCCATGAAAAAATCAATTTTTAGTAGTGGTAACAGATTTTCGTTATTTAGGCTCTAGCTCTTCTAGTTATCGAGAAAAATGAATATAAAGTTTTGCATACAAAATCGATGAAAAATCAATTTTTGGTAGTGATAACAGATTTTCGTTATTTAGGCTCTTGCTCTTCTAGTTATCAAGAAAAATGAATATAAAGTTTTTCATACAAAATCCATGAAAAAATCAATTTTTAGTAGTGATAACAGATTTTCGTTATTTAGGCTCTAGCTCTTTTAGTTATCGAGAAAAATGCATTTAAAGTTTTTCATACAAAATCCATGAAGAAATCAATTTTTAGTAGTGATAACAGATTTTCGTTATTTAGGCTCTAGCTCTTCTAGTTATCGAGAAAAATGCATATAAAGTTTTTCATACAAAATCCATGAAAAAATCAATTTTTAGTAGTGATAACAGATTTTCGTTATTTAGGCTCTAGCTCTTCTAGTTATCGAGAAAAATGAATATAAAGTTTTGCATACAAAATCGATGAAAAAATCAATTTTTGGTAGTGATAACAGATTTTCGTTATTTAGGCTCTTGCTCTTCTAGTTATCTAGAAAAATGAATATAAAGTTTTTCATACAAAATCCATGAAAAAATCAATTTTTAGTAGTGATAACAGATTTTCGTTATTTAGGCTCTAGCTCTTCTAGTTATCGAGAAAAATGAATATAAAGTTTTTCATACAAAATCCATGAAAAAATCAATTTTTAGTAGTGATAACAGATTTTCTTTATTTAGGCTCTAGCTCTTCTAGTTATCGAGAAAAATGAATATAAAGTTTTTCATACAAAATCCATGAAAAAATCCATTTTTAGTAGTGGTAACAGATTTTCGTTACTTAGGCTCTAGCTCTTTTAGTTATCGAGAAAAATAAATTTAAAGTTTTTCATACAAAATCCATGAAAAAATCAATTTTTAGTAGTGGTAACAGATTTTCGTTATTTAGGCTCTAGCTCTTTTAGTTATCGAGAAAAATGCATTTAAAGTTTTTCATACAAAATCCATGAAAAAATCAATTTTTAGTAGTGGTAACAGATTTTCGTTACTTAGGCTCTAGCTCTTTTAGTTATCGAGAAAAATAAATTTAAAGTTTTTCATACAAAATCCATGAAAAAATCAATTTTTAGTAGTGATAACAGATTTTCGTTATTTAGGCTCTAGCTCTTCTAGTTATCGAGAAAAATGAATATAAAGTTTTTCATACAAAATCCATGAAAAAATCAATTTTTAGTAGTGATAACAGATTTTCGTTATTTAGGCTCTAGCTCTTCTAGTTATCGAGAAAAATTCATATAAAGTTTTTCATACAAAACCCATGAAAAAATCAATTTTTAGTAGTGATAACAGATTTTCGTTATTTAGGCTCTAGCTCTTCTAGTTATCGAGAAAAATGCATATAAAGTTTTTCATACAAAACCCATGAAAAAATCAATTTTTAGTAGTGATAACAGATTTTCGTTATTTAGGCTCTAGCTCTTCTAGTTATCGAGAAAAATGCATATGAAGTTTTTCATACAAAATCCATGAAAAAATCAATTTTTAGTAGTGATAACAGATTTTCGTTATTTAGGCTCTAGCTCTTCTAGTTATCGAGAAAAATGCATATGAAGTTTTTCATACAAAATCCATGAAAAAATCAATTTTTGGTAGTGATAACAGATTTTCGTTATTTAGGCTCTAGCTCTTCTAGTTATCGAGAAAAATGCATATAAAGTTTTTCATACAAAACCCATGAAAAAATCAATTTTTAGTAGTGATAACAGATTTTCGTTATTTAGGCTCTAGCTCTTCTAGTTATCGAGAAAAATGCATATGAAGTTTTTCATACAAAACCCATGAAAAAATCAATTTTTAGTAGTGATAACAGATTTTCGTTATTTAGGCTCTAGCTCTTCTAGTTATCGAGAAAAATGCATATGAAGTTTTTCATACAAAATCCATGAAAAAATCAATTTTTAGTAGTGATAACAGATTTTCGTTATTTAGGCTCTAGCTCTTCTAGTTATCGAGAAAAATGCATATGAAGTTTTTCATACAAAATCCATGAAAAAATCAATTTTTGGTAGTGATAACAGATTTTCGTTATTTAGGCTCTAGCTCTTCTAGTTATCGAGAAAAATGCATATAAAGTTTTTCATACAAAACCCATGAAAAAATCAATTTTTAGTAGTGATAACAGATTTTCGTTATTTAGGCTCTAGCTCTTCTAGTTATCGAGAAAAATGCATTTAAAGTTTTTCATACAAAATCCATGAAAAAATCAATTTTTGGTAGTGATAACAGATTTTCGTTATTTAGGCTCTAGCTCTTCTAGTTATCGAGAAAAATGCATTTAAAGTTTTTCATACAAAATCCATGAAAAATCAATTTTTGGTAGTGATAACAGATTTTCGTTATTAAGGCTCTAGCTCTTCTAGTTATCGAGAAAAATGCTTTTAAAGTTTTTCATACAAAATCCATGAAAAATCAATTTTTAGTAGTGATAACAGATTTTCGTTATTTAGGCTCTAGCTCTTCTAGTTATCGAGAAAAATTCATTTAAAGTTTTTCATACAAAATCCATGAAAAAATCAATTTTAGTAGTGATAACAGATTTTCGTTATTTAGGCTCTAGCTCTTTTAGTTATCGAGAAAAATGCATTTAAAGTTTTTCATACAAAATCCATGAAAAAATCAATTTTTAGTAGTGATAACAGATTTTCGTTATTTAGGCTCTAGCTCTTTTAGTTATCGAGAAAAATGCATTTAAAGTTTTTCATACAAAATCCATGAAAAAATCAATTTTTAGTAGTGGTAACAGATTTTCGTTACTTAGGCTCTAGCTCTTTTAGTTATCGAGAAAAATAAATTTAAAGTTTTTCATACAAAATCCATGAAAAAATCAATTTTTAGTAGTGATAACAGATTTTCGTTATTTAGGCTCTAGCTCTTCTAGTTATCGAGAAAAATGAATATAAAGTTTTTCATACAAAATCCATGAAAAAATCAATTTTTAGTAGTGATAACAGATTTTCGTTATTTAGGCTCTAGCTCTTCTAGTTATCGAGAAAAATGCATATAAAGTTTTTCATACAAAACCCATGAAAAAATCAATTTTTAGTAGTGATAACAGATTTTCGTTATTTAGGCTCTAGCTCTTCTAGTTATCGAGAAAAATGCATATGAAGTTTTTCATACAAAATCCATGAAAAAATCAATTTTTGGTAGTGATAACAGATTTTCGTTATTTAGGCTCTAGCTCTTCTAGTTATCGAGAAAAATGCATATAAAGTTTTTCATACAAAACCCATGAAAAAATCAATTTTTAGTAGTGATAACAGATTTTCGTTATTTAGGCTCTAGCTCTTCTAGTTATCGAGAAAAATGCATTTAAAGTTTTTCATACAAAATCCATGAAAAAATCAATTTTTAGTAGTGGTAACAGATTTTCGTTATTTAGGCTCTAGCTCTTCTAGTTATCGAGAAAAATGAATATAAAGTTTTGCATACAAAATCGATGAAAAATCAATTTTTGGTAGTGATAACAGATTTTCGTTATTTAGGCTCTTGCTCTTCTAGTTATCAAGAAAAATGAATATAAAGTTTTTCATACAAAATCCATGAAAAAATCAATTTTTAGTAGTGATAACAGATTTTCGTTATTTAGGCTCTAGCTCTTTTAGTTATCGAGAAAAATGCATTTAAAGTTTTTCATACAAAATCCATGAAGAAATCAATTTTTAGTAGTGATAACAGATTTTCGTTATTTAGGCTCTAGCTCTTCTAGTTATCGAGAAAAATGCATATAAAGTTTTTCATACAAAATCCATGAAAAAATCAATTTTTAGTAGTGATAACAGATTTTCGTTATTTAGGCTCTAGCTCTTCTAGTTATCGAGAAAAATGAATATAAAGTTTTGCATACAAAATCGATGAAAAAATCAATTTTTGGTAGTGATAACAGATTTTCGTTATTTAGGCTCTTGCTCTTCTAGTTATCTAGAAAAATGAATATAAAGTTTTTCATACAAAATCCATGAAAAAATCAATTTTTAGTAGTGATAACAGATTTTCGTTATTTAGGCTCTAGCTCTTCTAGTTATCGAGAAAAATGAATATAAAGTTTTTCATACAAAATCCATGAAAAAATCAATTTTTAGTAGTGATAACAGATTTTCGTTATTTAGGCTCTAGCTCTTCTAGTTATCGAGAAAAATGAATATAAAGTTTTTCATACAAAATCCATGAAAAAATCCATTTTTAGTAGTGGTAACAGATTTTCGTTACTTAGGCTCTAGCTCTTTTAGTTATCGAGAAAAATAAATTTAAAGTTTTTCATACAAAATCCATGAAAAAATCAATTTTTAGTAGTGGTAACAGATTTTCGTTATTTAGGCTCTAGCTCTTTTAGTTATCGAGAAAAATGCATTTAAAGTTTTTCATACAAAATCCATGAAAAAATCAATTTTTAGTAGTGGTAACAGATTTTCGTTACTTAGGCTCTAGCTCTTTTAGTTATCGAGAAAAATAAATTTAAAGTTTTTCATACAAAATCCATGAAAAAATCAATTTTTAGTAGTGATAACAGATTTTCGTTATTTAGGCTCTAGCTCTTCTAGTTATCGAGAAAAATGAATATAAAGTTTTTCATACAAAATCCATGAAAAAATCAATTTTTAGTAGTGATAACAGATTTTCGTTATTTAGGCTCTAGCTCTTCTAGTTATCGAGAAAAATTCATATAAAGTTTTTCATACAAAACCCATGAAAAAATCAATTTTTAGTAGTGATAACAGATTTTCGTTATTTAGGCTCTAGCTCTTCTAGTTATCGAGAAAAATGCATATAAAGTTTTTCATACAAAACCCATGAAAAAATCAATTTTTAGTAGTGATAACAGATTTTCGTTATTTAGGCTCTAGCTCTTCTAGTTATCGAGAAAAATGCATATGAAGTTTTTCATACAAAATCCATGAAAAAATCAATTTTTGGTAGTGATAACAGATTTTCGTTATTTAGGCTCTATCTCTTCTAGTTATCGAGAAAAATGCATATAAAGTTTTTCATACAAAATCCATGAAAAAATCAATTTTTAGTAGTGATAACAGATTTTCGTTATTTAGGCTCTAGCTCTTCTAGTTATCGAGAAAAATGCATATAAAGTTTTTCATACAAAACCCATGAAAAAATCAATTTTTAGTAGTGATAACAGATTTTCGTTATTTAGGCTCTAGCTCTTCTAGTTATCGAGAAAAATGCATATGAAGTTTTTCATACAAAATCCATGAAAAAATCAATTTTTGGTAGTGATAACAGATTTTCGTTATTTAGGCTCTATCTCTTCTAGTTATCGAGAAAAATGCATATAAAGTTTTTCATACAAAATCCATGAAAAAATCAATTTTTAGTAGTGATAACAGATTTTCGTTATTTAGGCTCTAGCTCTTCTAGTTATCGAGAAAAATGAATATAAAGTTTTGCATACAAAATCGATGAAAAAATCAATTTTTGGTAGTGATAACAGATTTTCGTTATTTAGGCACTTGCTCTTCTAGTTATCTAGAAAAATGAATATAAAGTTTTTCATACAAAATCCATGAAAAAATCAATTTTTAGTAGTGATAACAGATTTTCGTTATTTAGGCTCTAGCTCTTTTAGTTATCGAGAAAAATGCATTTAAAGTTTTTCATACAAAATCCATGAAAAAATTAATTTTTAGTAGTGGTAACAGATTTTCGTTATTTAGGCTCTAACTCTTTTAGTTATCGAGAAAAATGCATTTAAAGTTTTTCATACAAAATCCATGAAGAAAGCAATTTTTAGTAGTGATAACAGATTTTCGTTATTTAGGCTCTAGCTCTTCTAGTTATCGAGAAAAATGCATTTAAAGTTTTTCATACAAAATCCATGAAAAAATCAATTTTTAGTAGTGATAACAGATTTTCGTTATTTAGGCTCTAGTTCTTCTAGTTATCGAGAAAAATGCATATAAAGTTTTTCATACAAAATCCATGAAAAAATCAATTTTTAGTAGTGATAACAGATTTTCGTTATTTAGGCTCTAGCTCTTCTAGTTATCGAGAAAAATGCATATAAAGTTTTTCATACAAAATCCATGAAAAAATCAATTTTTAGTAGTGATAACAGATTTTCGTTATTTAGGCTCTAGCTCTTCTAGTTATCGAGAAAAATGAATATAAAGTTTTGCATACAAAATCGATGAAAAAATCAATTTTTGGTAGTAATAACAGATTTTCGTTATTTAGGCTCTTGCTCTTCTAGTTATCTAGAAAAATGAATATAAAGTTTTTCATACAAAATCCATGAAAAAATCAATTTTTAGTAGTGATAACAGATTTTCGTTATTTTGGCTCTAGCTCTTTTAGTTATCGAGAAAAATGCATTTAAAGTTTTTCATACAAAATCCATGAAAAAATCAATTTTTAGTAGTGGTAACAGATTTTCGTTATTTAGGCTCTAGCTCTTTTAGTTATCGAGAAAAATGCATTTAAAGTTTTTCATACAAAATCCATGAAAAAATCAATTTTTAGTAGTGGTAACAGATTTTCGTTACTTAGGCTCTAGCTCTTTTAGTTATCGAGAAAAATAAATTTAAAGTTTTTCATACAAAATCCATGAAAAAATCAATTTTTAGTAGTGATAACAGATTTTCGTTATTTAGGCTCTAGCTCTTCTAGTTATCGAGAAAAATGAATATAAAGTTTTTCATACAAAATCCATGAAAAAATCAATTTTTAGTAGTGATAACAGATTTTCGTTATTTAGGCTCTAGCTCTTCTAGTTATCGAGAAAAATGAATATAAAGTTTTTCATACAAAATCCATGAAAAAATCCATTTTTAGTAGTGGTAACAGATTTTCGTTACTTAGGCTCTAGCTCTTTTAGTTATCGAGAAAAATAAATTTAAAGTTTTTCATACAAAATCCATGAAAAAATCAATTTTTAGTAGTGGTAACAGATTTTCGTTATTTAGGCTCTAGCTCTTTTAGTTATCGAGAAAAATGCATTTAAAGTTTTTCATACAAAATCCATGAAAAAATCAATTTTTAGTAGTGGTAACAGATTTTCGTTACTTAGGCTCTAGCTCTTTTAGTTATCGAGAAAAATAAATTTAAAGTTTTTCATACAAAATCCATGAAAAAATCAATTTTTAGTAGTGATAACAGATTTTCGTTATTTAGGCTCTAGCTCTTCTAGTTATCGAGAAAAATGAATATAAAGTTTTTCATACAAAATCCATGAAAAAATCAATTTTTAGTAGTGATAACAGATTTTCGTTATTTAGGCTCTAGCTCTTCTAGTTATCGAGAAAAATGCATATAAAGTTTTTCATACAAAACCCATGAAAAAATCAATTTTTAGTAGTGATAACAGATTTTCGTTATTTAGGCTCTAGCTCTTCTAGTTATCGAGAAAAATGCATATGAAGTTTTTCATACAAAATCCATGAAAAAATCAATTTTTGGTAGTGATAACAGATTTTCGTTATTTAGGCTCTAGCTCTTCTAGTTATCGAGAAAAATGCATATAAAGTTTTTCATACAAAATCCATGAAAAAATCAATTTTTAGTAGTGATAACAGATTTTCGTTATTAAGGCTCTAGCTCTTCTAGTTATCGAGAAAAATGCTTTTAAAGTTTTTCATACAAAATCCATGAAAAATCAATTTTTAGTAGTGATAACAGATTTTCGTTATTTAGGCTCTAGCTCTTCTAGTTATCGAGAAAAATGCATTTAAAGTTTTTCATACAAAATCCATGAAAAAATCAATTTTTAGTAGTGATAACAGATTTTCGTTATTTAGGCTCTAGCTCTTCTAGTTATCGAGAAAAATGCATTTAAAGTTTTTCATACAAAATCCATGAAAAAATCAATTTTTAGTAGTGATAACAGATTTTCGTTATTTAGGCTCTAGCTCTTCTAGTTATCGAGAAAAATGCATATAAAGTTTTTCATACAAAATCCATGAAAAAATCAATTTTTAGTAGTGATAACAGATTTTCGTTATTTAGGCTCTAGCTCTTTTAGTTATCGAGAAAAATGCATTTAAAGTTTTTCATACAAAATCCATGAAAAAATCAATTTTTAGTAGTGATAACAGATTTTCGTTATTTAGGCTCTAGCTCTTCTAGTTATCGAGAAAAATGCATTTAAAGTTTTTCATACAAAATCCATGAAAAAATCAATTTTTAGTAGTGATAACAGATTTTCGTTATTTAGGCTCTAGCTCTTCTAGTTATCGAGAAAAATGCATATAAAGTTTTTCATACAAAATCCATGAAAAAATCAATTTTTAGTAGTGATAACAGATTTTCGTTATTTAGGCTCTAGCTCTTCTAGTTATCGAGAAAAATGAATATAAAGTTTTGCATACAAAATCGATGAAAAAATCAATTTTTGGTAGTGATAACAGATTTTCGTTATTTAGGCTCTTGCTCTTCTAGTTATCTAGAAAAATAAATATAAAGTTTTTCATACAAAATCCATGAAAAAATCAATTTTTAGTAGTGATAACAGATTTTCGTTATTTTGGCTCTAGCTCTTTTAGTTATCGAGAAAAATGCATTTAAAGTTTTTCATACAAAATCCATGAAAAAATCAATTTTTAGTAGTGGTAACAGATTTTCGTTATTTAGGCTCTAGCTCTTTTAGTTATCGAGAAAAATGCATTTAAAGTTTTTCATACAAAATCCACGAAAAAATCAATTTTTAGTAGTGATAACAGATTTTCGTTATTTAGGCTCTAGCTCTTTTAGTTATCGAGAAAAATGCATTTAAAGTTTTTCATACAAAATCCATGAAAAAATCAATTTTTAGTAGTGATAACAGATTTTCGTTATTTAGGCTCTATCTCTTCTAGTTATCGAGAAAAATGCATATAAAGTTTTTCATACAAAATCCATGAAAAAATCAATTTTTAGTAGTGATAACAGATTTTCGTTATTTAGGCTCTAGCTCTTCTAGTTATCGAGAAAAATGAATATAAAGTTTTGCATACAAAATCGATGAAAAAATCAATTTTTGGTAGTGATAACAGATTTTCGTTATTTAGGCTCTTGCTCTTCTAGTTATCTAGAAAAATGAATATAAAGTTTTTCATACAAAATCCATGAAAAAATCAATTTTTAGTAGTGATAACAGATTTTCGTTATTTAGGCTCTAGCTCTTTTAATTATCGAGAAAAATGCATTTAAAGTTTTTCATACAAAATCCATGAAAAAATTAATTTTTAGTAGTGGTAACAGATTTTCGTTATTTAGGCTCTAACTCTTTTAGTTATCGAGAAAAATGCATTTAAAGTTTTTCATACAAAATCCATGAAGAAATCAATTTTTAGTAGTGATAACAGATTTTCGTTATTTAGGCTCTAGCTCTTCTAGTTATCGAGAAAAATGCATTTAAAGTTTTTCATACAAAATCCATGAAAAAATCAATTTTTAGTAGTGATAACAGATTTTCGTTATTTAGGCTCTAGTTCTTCTAGTTATCGAGAAAAATGCATATAAAGTTTTTCATACAAAATCCATGAAAAAATCAATTTTTAGTAGTGATAACAGATTTTCGTTATTTAGGCTCTAGCTCTTCTAGTTATCGAGAAAAATGCATATAAAGTTTTTCATACAAAATCCATGAAAAAATCAATTTTTAGTAGTGATAACAGATTTTCGTTATTTAGGCTCTAGCTCTTCTAGTTATCGAGAAAAATGAATATAAAGTTTTGCATACAAAATCGATGAAAAAATCAATTTTTGGTAGTGATAACAGATTTTCGTTATTTAGGCTCTTGCTCTTCTAGTTATCTAGAAAAATGAATATAAAGTTTTTCATACAAAATCCATGAAAAAATCAATTTTTAGTAGTGATAACAGATTTTCGTTATTTTGGCTCTAGCTCTTTTAGTTATCGAGAAAAATGCATTTAAAGTTTTTCATACAAAATCCATGAAAAAATCAATTTTTAGTAGTGGTAACAGATTTTCGTTATTTAGGCTCTAGCTCTTTTAGTTATCGAGAAAAATGCATTTAAAGTTTTTCATACAAAATCCATGAAAAAATCAATTTTTAGTAGTGGTAACAGATTTTCGTTACTTAGGCTCTAGCTCTTTTAGTTATCGAGAAAAATAAATTTAAAGTTTTTCATACAAAATCCATGAAAAAATCAATTTTTAGTAGTGATAACAGATTTTCGTTATTTAGGCTCTAGCTCTTCTAGTTATCGAGAAAAATGAATATAAAGTTTTTCATACAAAATCCATGAAAAAATCAATTTTTAGTAGTGATAACAGATTTTCGTTATTTAGGCTCTAGCTCTTCTAGTTATCGAGAAAAATGAATATAAAGTTTTTCATACAAAATCCATGAAAAAATCCATTTTTAGTAGTGGTAACAGATTTTCGTTACTTAGGCTCTAGCTCTTTTAGTTATCGAGAAAAATAAATTTAAAGTTTTTCATACAAAATCCATGAAAAAATCAATTTTTAGTAGTGGTAACAGATTTTCGTTATTTAGGCTCTAGCTCTTTTAGTTATCGAGAAAAATGCATTTAAAGTTTTTCATACAAAATCCATGAAAAAATCAATTTTTAGTAGTGGTAACAGATTTTCGTTACTTAGGCTCTAGCTCTTTTAGTTATCGAGAAAAATAAATTTAAAGTTTTTCATACAAAATCCATGAAAAAATCAATTTTTAGTAGTGATAACAGATTTTCGTTATTTAGGCTCTAGCTCTTCTAGTTATCGAGAAAAATGAATATAAAGTTTTTCATACAAAATCCATGAAAAAATCAATTTTTAGTAGTGATAACAGATTTTCGTTATTTAGGCTCTAGCTCTTCTAGTTATCGAAAAAAATGCATATAAAGTTTTTCATACAAAACCCATGAAAAAATCAATTTTTAGTAGTGATAACAGATTTTCGTTATTTAGGCTCTAGCTCTTCTAGTTATCGAGAAAAATGCATATGAAGTTTTTCATACAAAATCCATGAAAAAATCAATTTTTGGTAGTGATAACAGATTTTCGTTATTTAGGCTCTAGCTCTTCTAGTTATCGAGAAAAATGCATATAAAGTTTTTCATACAAAACCCATGAAAAAATCAATTTTTAGTAGTGATAACAGATTTTCGTTATTTAGGCTCTAGCTCTTCTAGTTATCGAGAAAAATGCATTTAAAGTTTTTCATACAAAATCCATGAAAAAATCAATTTTTGGTAGTGATAACAGATTTTCGTTATTTAGGCTCTAGCTCTTCTAGTTATCGAGAAAAATGCATTTAAAGTTTTTCATACAAAATCCATGAAAAATCAATTTTTGGTAGTGATAACAGATTTTCGTTATTAAGGCTCTAGCTCTTCTAGTTATCGAGAAAAATGCTTTTAAAGTTTTTCATACAAAATCCATGAAAAATCAATTTTTAGTAGTGATAACAGATTTTCGTTATTTAGGCTCTAGCTCTTCTAGTTATCGAGAAAAATGCATTTAAAGTTTTTCATACAAAATCCATGACAAAATCAATTTTAGTAGTGATAACAGATTTTCGTTATTTAGGCTCTAGCTCTTTTAGTTATCGAGAAAAATGCATTTAAAGTTTTTCATACAAAATCCATGAAAAAATCAATTTTTAGTAGTGATAACAGATTTTCGTTATTTAGGCTCTAGCTCTTCTAGTTATCGAGAAAAATGCATTTAAAGTTTTTCATACAAAATCCATGAAAAAATCAATTTTTAGTAGTGATAACAGATTTTCGTTATTTAGGCTCTAGCTCTTCTAGTTATCGAGAAAAATGCATATAAAGTTTTTCATACAAAATCCATGAAAAAATCAATTTTTAGTAGTGATAACAGATTTTTGTTATTTAGGCTCTAGCTCTTTTAGTTATCGAGAAAAATGCATTTAAAGTTTTTCATACAAAATCCATGAAAAAATCAATTTTTAGTAGTGATAACAGATTTTCGTTATTTAGGCTCTAGCTCTTCTAGTTATCGAGAAAAATGCATTTAAAGTTTTTCATACAAAATCCATGAAAAAATCAATTTTTAGTAGTGATAACAGATTTTCGTTATTTAGGCTCTAGCTCTTCTAGTTATCGAGAAAAATGCATATAAAGTTTTTCATACAAAATCCATGAAAAAATCAATTTTTAGTAGTGATAACAGATTTTCGTTATTTAGGCTCTAGCTCTTCTAGTTATCGAGAAAAATGAATATAAAGTTTTGCATACATAATCGATGAAAAAATCAATTTTTGGTAGTGATAACAGATTTTCGTTATTTAGGCTCTTGCTCTTCTAGTTATCTAGAAAAATGAATATAAAGTTTTTCATACAAAATCCATGAAAAAATCAATTTTTAGTAGTGATAACAGATTTTCGTTATTTTGGCTCTAGCTCTTTTAGTTATCGAGAAAAATGCATTTAAAGTTTTTCATACAAAATCCATGAAAAAATCAATTTTTAGTAGTGGTAACAGATTTTCGTTATTTAGGCTCTAGCTCTTTTAGTTATCGAGAAAAATGCATTTAAAGTTTTTCATACAAAATCCACGAAAAAATCAATTTTTAGTAGTGATAACAGATTTTCGTTATTTAGGCTCTAGCTCTTTTAGTTATCGAGAAAAATGCATTTAAAGTTTTTCATACAAAATCCATGAAAAAATCAATTTTTAGTAGTGATAACAGATTTTCGTTATTTAGGCTCTATCTCTTCTAGTTATCGAGAAAAATGCATATAAAGTTTTTCATACAAAATCCATGAAAAAATCAATTTTTAGTAGTGATAACAGATTTTCGTTATTTAGGCTCTAGCTCTTCTAGTTATCGAGAAAAATGAATATAAAGTTTTGCATACAAAATCGATGAAAAAATCAATTTTTGGTAGTGATAACAGATTTTCGTTATTTAGGCTCTTGCTCTTCTAGTTATCTAGAAAAATGAATATAAAGTTTTTCATACAAAATCCATGAAAAAATCAATTTTTAGTAGTGATAACAGATTTTCGTTATTTAGGCTCTAGCTCTTTTAGTTATCGAGAAAAATGCATTTAAAGTTTTTCATACAAAATCCATGAAAAAATTAATTTTTAGTAGTGGTAACAGATTTTCGTTATTTAGGCTCTAACTCTTTTAGTTATCGAGAAAAATGCATTTAAAGTTTTTCATACAAAATCCATGAAGAAATCAATTTTTAGTAGTGATAACAGATTTTCGTTATTTAGGCTCTAGCTCTTCTAGTTATCGAGAAAAATGCATTTAAAGTTTTTCATACAAAATCCATGAAAAAATCAATTTTTAGTAGTGATAACAGATTTTCGTTATTTAGGCTCTAGTTCTTCTAGTTATCGAGAAAAATGCATATAAAGTTTTTCATACAAAATCCATGAAAAAATCAATTTTTAGTAGTGATAACAGATTTTCGTTATTTAGGCTCTAGCTCTTCTAGTTATCGAGAAAAATGCATATAAAGTTTTTCATACAAAATCCATGAAAAAATCAATTTTTAGTAGTGATAACAGATTTTCGTTATTTAGGCTCTAGCTCTTCTAGTTATCGAGAAAAATGAATATAAAGTTTTGCATACAAAATCGATGAAAAAATCAATTTTTGGTAGTGATAACAGATTTTCGTTATTTAGGCTCTTGCTCTTCTAGTTATCTAGAAAAATGAATATAAAGTTTTTCATACAAAATCCATGAAAAAATCAATTTTTAGTAGTGATAACAGATTTTCGTTATTTTGGCTCTAGCTCTTTTAGTTATCGAGAAAAATGCATTTAAAGTTTTTCATACAAAATCCATGAAAAAATCAATTTTTAGTAGTGGTAACAGATTTTCGTTATTTAGGCTCTAGCTCTTTTAGTTATCGAGAAAAATGCATTTAAAGTTTTTCATACAAAATCCATGAAAAAATCAATTTTTAGTAGTGGTAACAGATTTTCGTTACTTAGGCTCTAGCTCTTTTAGTTATCGAGAAAAATAAATTTAAAGTTTTTCATACAAAATCCATGAAAAAATCAATTTTTAGTAGTGATAACAGATTTTCGTTATTTAGGCTCTAGCTCTTCTAGTTATCGAGAAAAATGAATATAAAGTTTTTCATACAAAATCCATGAAAAAATCAATTTTTAGTAGTGATAACAGATTTTCGTTATTTAGGCTCTAGCTCTTCTAGTTATCGAGAAAAATGAATATAAAGTTTTTCATACAAAATCCATGAAAAAATCCATTTTTAGTAGTGGTAACAGATTTTCGTTACTTAGGCTCTAGCTCTTTTAGTTATCGAGAAAAATAAATTTAAAGTTTTTCATACAAAATCCATGAAAAAATCAATTTTTAGTAGTGGTAACAGATTTTCGTTATTTAGGCTCTAGCTCTTTTAGTTATCGAGAAAAATGCATTTAAAGTTTTTCATACAAAATCCATGAAAAAATCAATTTTTAGTAGTGGTAACAGATTTTCGTTACTTAGGCTCTAGCTCTTTTAGTTATCGAGAAAAATAAATTTAAAGTTTTTCATACAAAACCCATGAAAAAATCAATTTTTAGTAGTGATAACAGATTTTCGTTATTTAGGCTCTAGCTCTTCTAGTTATCGAGAAAAATGCATATGAAGTTTTTCATACAAAATCCATGAAAAAATCAATTTTTGGTAGTGATAACAGATTTTCGTTATTTAGGCTCTAGCTCTTCTAGTTATCGAGAAAAATGCATATAAAGTTTTTCATACAAAACCCATGAAAAAATCAATTTTTAGTAGTGATAACAGATTTTCGTTATTTAGGCTCTAGCTCTTCTAGTTATCGAGAAAAATGCATTTAAAGTTTTTCATACAAAATCCATGAAAAAATCAATTATTGGTAGTGATAACAGATTTTCGTTATTTAGGCTCTAGCTCTTCTAGTTATCGAGAAAAATGCATTTTAAGTTTTTCATACAAAATCCATGAAAAATCAATTTTTAGTAGTGATAACAGATTTTCGTTATTTAGGCTCTAGCTCTTCTAGTTATCGAGAAAAATGCATTTAAAGTTTTTCATACAAAATCCATGAAAAAATCAATTTTAGTAGTGATAACAGATTTTCGTTATTTAGGCTCTAGCTCTTTTAGTTATCGAGAAAAATGCATTTAAAGTTTTTCATACAAAATCCATGAAAAAATCAATTTTTAGTAGTGATAACAGATTTTCGTTATTTAGGCTCTAGCTCTTCTAGTTATCGAGAAAAATGCATTTAAAGTTTTTCATACAAAATCCATGAAAAAATCAATTTTTAGTAGTGATAACAGATTTTCGTTATTTAGGCTCTAGCTCTTCTAGTTATCGAGAAAAATGCATATAAAGTTTTTCATACAAAATCCATGAAAAAATCAATTTTTAGTAGTGATAACAGATTTTCGTTATTTAGGCTCTAGCTCTTTTAGTTATCGAGAAAAATGCATTTAAAGTTTTTCATACAAAATCCATGAAAAAATCAATTTTTAGTAGTGATAACAGATTTTCGTTATTTAGGCTCTAGCTCTTTTAGTTATCGAGAAAAATGCATTTAAAGTTTTTCATACAAAATCCATGAAAAAATCAATTTTTAGTAGTGGTAACAGATTTTCGTTACTTAGGCTCTAGCTCTTTTAGTTATCGAGAAAAATGCATTTAAAGTTTTTCATACAAAATCCATGAAAAAATCAATTTTTAGTAGTGGTAACAGATTTTCGTTACTTAGGCTCTAGCTCTTTTAGTTATCGAGAAAAATAAATTTAAAGTTTTTCATACAAAATCCATGAAAAAATCAATTTTTAGTAGTGATAACAGATTTTCGTTATTTAGGCTCTAGCTCTTCTAGTTATCGAGAAAAATGAATATAAAGTTTTTCATACAAAATCCATGAAAAAATCAATTTTTAGTAGTGATAACAGATTTTCGTTATTTAGGCTCTAGCTCTTCTAGTTATCGAGAAAAATGAATATAAAGTTTTTCATACAAAATCCATGAAAAAATCCATTTTTAGTAGTGGTAACAGATTTTCGTTACTTAGGCTCTAGCTCTTTTAGTTATCGAGAAAAATAAATTTAAAGTTTTTCATACAAAATCCATGAAAAAATCAATTTTTAGTAGTGGTAACAGATTTTCGTTATTTAGGCTCTAGCTCTTTTAGTTATCGAGAAAAATGCATTTAAAGTTTTTCATACAAAATCCACGAAAAAATCAATTTTTAGTAGTGATAACAGATTTTCGTTATTTAGGCTCTAGCTCTTTTAGTTATCGAGAAAAATGCATTTAAAGTTTTTCATACAAAATCCATGAAAAAATCAATTTTTAGTAGTGATAACAGATTTTCGTTATTTAGGCTCTATCTCTTCTAGTTATCGAGAAAAATGCATATAAAGTTTTTCATACAAAATCCATGAAAAAATCAATTTTTAGTAGTGATAACAGATTTTCGTTATTTAGGCTCTAGCTCTTCTAGTTATCGAGAAAAATGAATATAAAGTTTTGCATACAAAATCGATGAAAAAATCAATTTTTGGTAGTGATAACAGATTTTCGTTATTTAGGCTCTTGCTCTTCTAGTTATCTAGAAAAATGAATATAAAGTTTTTCATACAAAATCCATGAAAAAATCAATTTTTAGTAGTGATAACAGATTTTCGTTATTTAGGCTCTAGCTCTTTTAGTTATCGAGAAAAATGCATTTAAAGTTTTTCATACAAAATCCATGAAAAAATTAATTTTTAGTAGTGGTAACAGATTTTCGTTATTTAGGCTCTAACTCTTTTAGTTATCGAGAAAAATGCATTTAAAGTTTTTCATACAAAATCCATGAAGAAATCAATTTTTAGTAGTGATAACAGATTTTCGTTATTTAGGCTCTAGCTCTTCTAGTTATCGAGAAAAATGCATTTAAAGTTTTTCATACAAAATCCATGAAAAAATCAATTTTTAGTAGTGATAACAGATTTTCGTTATTTAGGCTCTAGTTCTTCTAGTTATCGAGAAAAATGCATATAAAGTTTTTCATACAAAATCCATGAAAAAATCAATTTTTAGTAGTGATAACAGATTTTCGTTATTTAGGCTCTAGCTCTTCTAGTTATCGAGAAAAATGCATATAAAGTTTTTCATACAAAATCCATGAAAAAATCAATTTTTAGTAGTGATAACAGATTTTCGTTATTTAGGCTCTAGCTCTTCTAGTTATCGAGAAAAATGAATATAAAGTTTTGCATACAAAATCGATGAAAAAATCAATTTTTGGTAGTGATAACAGATTTTCGTTATTTAGGCTCTTGCTCTTCTAGTTATCTAGAAAAATGAATATAAAGTTTTTCATACAAAATCCATGAAAAAATCAATTTTTAGTAGTGATAACAGATTTTCGTTATTTTGGCTCTAGCTCTTTTAGTTATCGAGAAAAATGCATTTAAAGTTTTTCATACAAAATCCATGAAAAAATCAATTTTTAGTAGTGGTAACAGATTTTCGTTATTTAGGCTCTAGCTCTTTTAGTTATCGAGAAAAATGCATTTAAAGTTTTTCATACAAAATCCATGAAAAAATCAATTTTTAGTAGTGGTAACAGATTTTCGTTACTTAGGCTCTAGCTCTTTTAGTTATCGAGAAAAATAAATTTAAAGTTTTTCATACAAAATCCATGAAAAAATCAATTTTTAGTAGTGATAACAGATTTTCGTTATTTAGGCTCTAGCTCTTCTAGTTATCGAGAAAAATGAATATAAAGTTTTTCATACAAAATCCATGAAAAAATCAATTTTTAGTAGTGATAACAGATTTTCGTTATTTAGGCTCTAGCTCTTCTAGTTATCGAGAAAAATGAATATAAAGTTTTTCATACAAAATCCATGAAAAAATCCATTTTTAGTAGTGGTAACAGATTTTCGTTACTTAGGCTCTAGCTCTTTTAGTTATCGAGAAAAATAAATTTAAAGTTTTTCATACAAAATCCATGAAAAAATCAATTTTTAGTAGTGGTAACAGATTTTCGTTATTTAGGCTCTAGCTCTTTTAGTTATCGAGAAAAATGCATTTAAAGTTTTTCATACAAAATCCATGAAAAAATCCATTTTTAGTAGTGGTAACAGATTTTCGTTACTTAGGCTCTAGCTCTTTTAGTTATCGAGAAAAATAAATTTAAAGTTTTTCATACAAAATCCATGAAAAAATCAATTTTTAGTAGTGGTAACAGATTTTCGTTATTTAGGCTCTAGCTCTTTTAGTTATCGAGAAAAATGCATTTAAAGTT
The DNA here is from genome assembly GCA_949318255.1 of Pollenia labialis. Lineage (NCBI taxonomy): Eukaryota > Metazoa > Arthropoda > Insecta > Diptera > Polleniidae > Pollenia > Pollenia labialis. Next base: position 127,211,765 of record OX439140.1, read on the forward strand.
TTTCATACAAAATCCATGAAAAAATCAATTTTTAGTAGTGATAACAGATTTTCGTTATTTAGGCTCTAGCTCTTCTAGTTATCGAGAAAAATGCATATAAAGTTTTTCATACAAAATCCATGAAAAAATCAATTTTTAGTAGTGATAACAGATTTTCGTTATTTAGGCTCTAGCTCTTCTAGTTATCGAGAAAAATGAATATAAAGTTTTTCATACAAAATCCATGAAAAAATCCATTTTTAGTAGTGGTAACAGATTTTCGTTACTTAGGCTCTAGCTCTTTTAGTTATCGAGAAAAATAAATTTAAAGTTTTTCATACAAAATCCATGAAAAAATCAATTTTTAGTAGTGGTAACAGATTTTCGTTATTTAGGCTCTAGCTCTTTTAGTTATCGAGAAAAATGCATTTAAAGTTTTTCATACAAAATCCACGAAAAAATCAATTTTTAGTAGTGATAACAGATTTTCGTTATTTAGGCTCTAGCTCTTTTAGTTATCGAGAAAAATGCATTTAAAGTTTTTCATACAAAATCCATGAAAAAATCAATTTTTAGTAGTGATAACAGATTTTCGTTATTTAGGCTCTATCTCTTCTAGTTATCGAGAAAAATGCATATAAAGTTTTTCATACAAAATCCATGAAAAAATCAATTTTTAGTAGTGATAACAGATTTTCGTTATTTAGGCTCTAGCTCTTCTAGTTATCGAGAAAAATGAATATAAAGTTTTGCATACAAAATCGATGAAAAAATCAATTTTTGGTAGTGATAACAGATTTTCGTTATTTAGGCTCTTGCTCTTCTAGTTATCTAGAAAAATGAATATAAAGTTTTTCATACAAAATCCATGAAAAAATCAATTTTTAGTAGTGATAACAGATTTTCGTTATTTAGGCTCTAGCTCTTTTAGTTATCGAGAAAAATGCATTTAAAGTTTTTCATACAAAATCCATGAAAAAATTAATTTTTAGTAGTGGTAACAGATTTTCGTTATTTAGGCTCTAACTCTTTTAGTTATCGAGAAAAATGCATTTAAAGTTTTTCATACAAAATCCATGAAGAAATCAATTTTTAGTAGTGATAACAGATTTTCGTTATTTAGGCTCTAGCTCTTCTAGTTATCGAGAAAAATGCATTTAAAGTTTTTCATACAAAATCCATGAAAAAATCAATTTTTAGTAGTGATAACAGATTTTCGTTATTTAGGCTCTAGTTCTTCTAGTTATCGAGAAAAATGCATATAAAGTTTTTCATACAAAATCCATGAAAAAATCAATTTTTAGTAGTGATAACAGATTTTCGTTATTTAGGCTCTAGCTCTTCTAGTTATCGAGAAAAATGCATATAAAGTTTTTCATACAAAATCCATGAAAAAATCAATTTTTAGTAGTGATAACAGATTTTCGTTATTTAGGCTCTAGCTCTTCTAGTTATCGAGAAAAATGAATATAAAGTTTTGCATACAAAATCGATGAAAAAATCAATTTTTGGTAGTGATAACAGATTTTCGTTATTTAGGCTCTTGCTCTTCTAGTTATCTAGAAAAATGAATATAAAGTTTTTCATACAAAATCCATGAAAAAATCAATTTTTAGTAGTGATAACAGATTTTCGTTATTTTGGCTCTAGCTCTTTTAGTTATCGAGAAAAATGCATTTAAAGTTTTTCATACAAAATCCATGAAAAAATCAATTTTTAGTAGTGGTAACAGATTTTCGTTATTTAGGCTCTAGCTCTTTTAGTTATCGAGAAAAATGCATTTAAAGTTTTTCATACAAAATCCATGAAAAAATCAATTTTTAGTAGTGGTAACAGATTTTCGTTACTTAGGCTCTAGCTCTTTTAGTTATCGAGAAAAATAAATTTAAAGTTTTTCATACAAAATCCATGAAAAAATCAATTTTTAGTAGTGATAACAGATTTTCGTTATTTAGGCTCTAGCTCTTCTAGTTATCGAGAAAAATGAATATAAAGTTTTTCATACAAAATCCATGAAAAAATCAATTTTTAGTAGTGATAACAGATTTTCGTTATTTAGGCTCTAGCTCTTCTAGTTATCGAGAAAAATGAATATAAAGTTTTTCATACAAAATCCATGAAAAAATCCATTTTTAGTAGTGGTAACAGATTTTCGTTACTTAGGCTCTAGCTCTTTTAGTTATCGAGAAAAATAAATTTAAAGTTTTTCATACAAAATCCATGAAAAAATCAATTTTTAGTAGTGGTAACAGATTTTCGTTATTTAGGCTCTAGCTCTTTTAGTTATCGAGAAAAATGCATTTAAAGTTTTTCATACAAAATCCATGAAAAAATCAATTTTTAGTAGTGGTAACAGATTTTCGTTACTTAGGCTCTAGCTCTTTTAGTTATCGAGAAAAATAAATTTAAAGTTTTTCATACAAAACCCATGAAAAAATCAATTTTTAGTAGTGATAACAGATTTTCGTTATTTAGGCTCTAGCTCTTCTAGTTATCGAGAAAAATGCATATGAAGTTTTTCATACAAAATCCATGAAAAAATCAATTTTTGGTAGTGATAACAGATTTTCGTTATTTAGGCTCTAGCTCTTCTAGTTATCGAGAAAAATGCATATAAAGTTTTTCATACAAAACCCATGAAAAAATCAATTTTTAGTAGTGATAACAGATTTTCGTTATTTAGGCTCTAGCTCTTCTAGTTATCGAGAAAAATGCATTTAAAGTTTTTCATACAAAATCCATGAAAAAATCAATTTTTGGTAGTGATAACAGATTTTCGTTATTTAGGCTCTAGCTCTTCTAGTTATCGAGAAAAATGCATTTTAAGTTTTTCATACAAAATCCATGAAAAATCAATTTTTAGTAGTGATAACAGATTTTCGTTATTTAGGCTCTAGCTCTTCTAGTTATCGAGAAAAATGCATTTAAAGTTTTTCATACAAAATCCATGAAAAAATCAATTTTAGTAGTGATAACAGATTTTCGTTATTTAGGCTCTAGCTCTTTTAGTTATCGAGAAAAATGCATTTAAAGTTTTTCATACAAAATCCATGAAAAAATCAATTTTTAGTAGTGATAACAGATTTTCGTTATTTAGGCTCTAGCTCTTCTAGTTATCGAGAAAAATGCATTTAAAGTTTTTCATACAAAATCCATGAAAAAATCAATTTTTAGTAGTGATAACAGATTTTCGTTATTTAGGCTCTAGCTCTTCTAGTTATCGAGAAAAATGCATATAAAGTTTTTCATACAAAATCCATGAAAAAATCAATTTTTAGTAGTGATAACAGATTTTCGTTATTTAGGCTCTAGCTCTTTTAGTTATCGAGAAAAATGCATTTAAAGTTTTTCATACAAAATCCATGAAAAAATCAATTTTTAGTAGTGATAACAGATTTTCGTTATTTAGGCTCTAGCTCTTCTAGTTATCGAGAAAAATGCATTTAAAGTTTTTCATACAAAATCCATGAAAAAATCAATTTTTAGTAGTGATAACAGATTTTCGTTATTTAGGCTCTAGCTCTTCTAGTTATCGAGAAAAATGCATATAAAGTTTTTCATACAAAATCCATGAAAAAATCAATTTTTAGTAGTGATAACAGATTTTCGTTATTTAGGCTCTAGCTCTTCTAGTTATCGAGAAAAATGAATATAAAGTTTTGCATACAAAATCGATGAAAAAATCAATTTTTAGTAGTGATAACAGATTTTCGTTATTTAGGCTCTTGCTCTTCTAGTTATCTAGAAAAATGAATATAAAGTTTTTCATACAAAATCCATGAAAAAATCAATTTTTAGTAGTGATAACAGATTTTCGTTATTTTGGCTCTAGCTCTTTTAGTTATCGAGAAAAATGCATTTAAAGTTTTTCATACAAAATCCATGAAAAAATCAATTTTTAGTAGTGGTAACAGATTTTCGTTATTTAGGCTCTAGCTCTTTTAGTTATCGAGAAAAATGCATTTAAAGTTTTTCATACAAAATCCACGAAAAAATCAATTTTTAGTAGTGATAACAGATTTTCGTTATTTAGGCTCTAGCTCTTTTAGTTATCGAGAAAAATGCATTTAAAGTTTTTCATACAAAATCCATGAAAAAATCAATTTTTAGTAGTGATAACAGATTTTCGTTATTTAGGCTCTATCTCTTCTAGTTATCGAGAAAAATGCATATAAAGTTTTTCATACAAAATCCATGAAAAAATCAATTTTTAGTAGTGATAACAGATTTTCGTTATTTAGGCTCTAGCTCTTCTAGTTATCGAGAAAAATGAATATAAAGTTTTGCATACAAAATCGATGAAAAAATCAATTTTTGGTAGTGATAACAGATTTTCGTTATTTAGGCTCTTGCTCTTCTAGTTATCTAGAAAAATGAATATAAAGTTTTTCATACAAAATCCATGAAAAAATCAATTTTTAGTAGTGATAACAGATTTTCGTTATTTAGGCTCTAGCTCTTTTAGTTATCGAGAAAAATGCATTTAAAGTTTTTCATACAAAATCCATGAAAAAATTAATTTTTAGTAGTGGTAACAGATTTTCGTTATTTAGGCTCTAACTCTTTTAGTTATCGAGAAAAATGCATTTAAAGTTTTTCATACAAAATCCATGAAGAAATCAATTTTTAGTAGTGATAACAGATTTTCGTTATTTAGGCTCTAGCTCTTCTAGTTATCGAGAAAAATGCATTTAAAGTTTTTCATACAAAATCCATGAAAAAATCAATTTTTAGTAGTGATAACAGATTTTCGTTATTTAGGCTCTAGTTCTTCTAGTTATCGAGAAAAATGCATATAAAGTTTTTCATACAAAATCCATGAAAAAATCAATTTTTAGTAGTGATAACAGATTTTCGTTATTTAGGCTCTAGCTCTTCTAGTTATCGAGAAAAATGCATATAAAGTTTTTCATACAAAATCCATGAAAAAATCAATTTTTAGTAGTGATAACAGATTTTCGTTATTTAGGCTCTAGCTCTTTTAGTTATCGAGAAAAATGCATTTAAAGTTTTTCATACAAGATCCATGAAAAAATCAATTTTTAGTAGTGATAACAGATTTTCGTTATTTAGGCTCTAGCTCTTCTAGTTATCGAGAAAAATGCATTTAAAGTTTTTCATACAAAATCCACGAAAAAATCAATTTTTAGTAGTGATAACAGATTTTCGTTATTTAGGCTCTAGCTCTTTTAGTTATCGAGAAAAATGCATTTAAAGTTTTTCATACAAAATCCATGAAAAAATCAATTTTTAGTAGTGATAACAGATTTTCGTTATTTAGGCTCTATCTCTTCTAGTTATCGAGAAAAATGCATTTAAAGTTTTTCATACAAAATCCATGAAAAAATCAATTTTTAGTAGTGATAACAGATTTTCGTTATTTAGGCTCTAGCTCTTCTAGTTATCGAGAAAAATGCATATAAAGTTTTTCATACAAAATCCATGAAAAAATCAATTTTTGGTAGTGATAACAGATTTTCGTTATTTAGGCTCTTGCTCTTCTAGTTATCTAGAAAAATGAATATAAAGTTTTTAATACAAAATCCATGAAAAAATCAATTTTTAGTAGTGATAACAGATTTTCGTTATTTAGGCTCTAGCTCTTTTAGTTATCGAGAAAAATGCATTTAAAGTTTTTCATACAAAATCCATGAAAAAATCAATTTTTAGTAGTGGTAACAGATTTTCGTTATTTAGGCTCTAGCTCTTTTAGTTATCGAGAAAAATGCATTTAAAGTTTTTCATACAAAATCCATGAAGAAATCAATTTTTAGTAGTGATAACAGATTTTCGTTATTTAGGCTCTAGCTCTTCTAGTTATCGAGAAAAATGCATATAAAGTTTTTCATACAAAATCCATGAAAAAATCAATTTTTAGTAGTGATAACAGATTTTCGTTATTTAGGCTCTAGCTCTTCTAGTTATCGAGAAAAATGAATATAAAGTTTTGCATACAAAATCGATGAAAAAATCAATTTTTGGTAGTGATAACAGATTTTCGTTATTTAGGCTCTTGCTCTTCTAGTTATCTAGAAAAATGAATATAAAGTTTTTCATACAAAATCCATGAAAAAATCAATTTTTAGTAGTGATAACAGATTTTCGTTATTTAGGCTCTAGCTCTTTTAGTTATCGAGAAAAATGCATTTAAAGTTTTTCATACAAAATCCATGAAAAAATTAATTTTTAGTAGTGGTAACAGATTTTCGTTATTTAGGCTCTAACTCTTTTAGTTATCGAGAAAAATGCATTTAAAGTTTTTCATACAAAATCCATGAAGAAATCAATTTTTAGTAGTGATAACAGATTTTCGTTATTTAGGCTCTAGCTCTTCTAGTTATCGAGAAAAATGCATTTAAAGTTTTTCATACAAAATCCATGAAAAAATCAATTTTTAGTAGTGATAACAGATTTTCGTTATTTAGGCTCTAGTTCTTCTAGTTATCGAGAAAAATGCATATAAAGTTTTTCATACAAAATCCATGAAAAAATCAATTTTTAGTAGTGATAACAGATTTTCGTTATTTAGGCTCTAGCTCTTTTAGTTATCGAGAAAAATAAATTTAAAGTTTTTCATACAAAATCCATGAAAAAATCAATTTTTAGTAGTGATAACAGATTTTCGTTATTTAGGCTCTAGCTCTTCTAGTTATCGAGAAAAATGAATATAAAGTTTTTCATACAAAATCCATGAAAAAATCAATTTTTAGTAGTGATAACAGATTTTCGTTATTTAGGCTCTAGCTCTTCTAGTTATCGAGAAAAATGAATATAAAGTTTTTCATACAAAATCCATGAAAAAATCCATTTTTAGTAGTGGTAACAGATTTTCGTTACTTAGGCTCTAGCTCTTTTAGTTATCGAGAAAAATAAATTTAAAGTTTTTCATACAAAATCCATGAAAAAATCAATTTTTAGTAGTGGTAACAGATTTTCGTTATTTAGGCTCTAGCTCTTTTAGTTATCGAGAAAAATGCATTTAAAGTTTTTCATACAAAATCCATGAAAAAATCAATTTTTAGTAGTGGTAACAGATTTTCGTTACTTAGGCTCTAGCTCTTTTAGTTATCGAGAAAAATAAATTTAAAGTTTTTCATACAAAACCCATGAAAAAATCAATTTTTAGTAGTGATAACAGATTTTCGTTATTTAGGCTCTAGCTCTTCTAGTTATCGAGAAAAATGCATATGAAGTTTTTCATACAAAATCCATGAAAAAATCAATTTTTGGTAGTGATAACAGATTTTCGTTATTTAGGCTCTAGCTCTTCTAGTTATCGAGAAAAATGCATATAAAGTTTTTCATACAAAACCCATGAAAAAATCAATTTTTAGTAGTGATAACAGATTTTCGTTATTTAGGCTCTAGCTCTTCTAGTTATCGAGAAAAATGCATTTAAAGTTTTTCATACAAAATCCATGAAAAAATCAATTATTGGTAGTGATAACAGATTTTCGTTATTTAGGCTCTAGCTCTTCTAGTTATCGAGAAAAATGCATTTTAAGTTTTTCATACAAAATCCATGAAAAATCAATTTTTAGTAGTGATAACAGATTTTCGTTATTTAGGCTCTAGCTCTTCTAGTTATCGAGAAAAATGCATTTAAAGTTTTTCATACAAAATCCATGAAAAAATCAATTTTAGTAGTGATAACAGATTTTCGTTATTTAGGCTCTAGCTCTTTTAGTTATCGAGAAAAATGCATTTAAAGTTTTTCATACAAAATCCATGAAAAAATCAATTTTTAGTAGTGATAACAGATTTTCGTTATTTAGGCTCTAGCTCTTCTAGTTATCGAGAAAAATGCATTTAAAGTTTTTCATACAAAATCCATGAAAAAATCAATTTTTAGTAGTGATAACAGATTTTCGTTATTTAGGCTCTAGCTCTTCTAGTTATCGAGAAAAATGCATATAAAGTTTTTCATACAAAATCCATGAAAAAATCAATTTTTAGTAGTGATAACAGATTTTCGTTATTTAGGCTCTAGCTCTTTTAGTTATCGAGAAAAATGCATTTAAAGTTTTTCATACAAAATCCATGAAAAAATCAATTTTTAGTAGTGATAACAGATTTTCGTTATTTAGGCTCTAGCTCTTTTAGTTATCGAGAAAAATGCATTTAAAGTTTTTCATACAAAATCCATGAAAAAATCAATTTTTAGTAGTGGTAACAGATTTTCGTTACTTAGGCTCTAGCTCTTTTAGTTATCGAGAAAAATGCATTTAAAGTTTTTCATACAAAATCCATGAAAAAATCAATTTTTAGTAGTGGTAACAGATTTTCGTTACTTAGGCTCTAGCTCTTTTAGTTATCGAGAAAAATAAATTTAAAGTTTTTCATACAAAATCCATGAAAAAATCAATTTTTAGTAGTGATAACAGATTTTCGTTATTTAGGCTCTAGCTCTTCTAGTTATCGAGAAAAATGAATATAAAGTTTTTCATACAAAATCCATGAAAAAATCAATTTTTAGTAGTGATAACAGATTTTCGTTATTTAGGCTCTAGCTCTTCTAGTTATCGAGAAAAATGAATATAAAGTTTTTCATACAAAATCCATGAAAAAATCCATTTTTAGTAGTGGTAACAGATTTTCGTTACTTAGGCTCTAGCTCTTTTAGTTATCGAGAAAAATAAATTTAAAGTTTTTCATACAAAATCCATGAAAAAATCAATTTTTAGTAGTGGTAACAGATTTTCGTTATTTAGGCTCTAGCTCTTTTAGTTATCGAGAAAAATGCATTTAAAGTTTTTCATACAAAATCCATGAAAAAATCAATTTTTAGTAGTGGTAACAGATTTTCGTTACTTAGGCTCTAGCTCTTTTAGTTATCGAGAAAAATAAATTTAAAGTTTTTCATACAAAATCCATGAAAAAATCAATTTTTAGTAGTGATAACAGATTTTCGTTATTTAGGCTCTAGCTCTTCTAGTTATCGAGAAAAATGAATATAAAGTTTTTCATACAAAATCCATGAAAAAATCAATTTTTAGTAGTGATAACAGATTTTCGTTATTTAGGCTCTAGCTCTTCTAGTTATCGAAAAAAATGCATATAAAGTTTTTCATACAAAACCCATGAAAAAATCAATTTTTAGTAGTGATAACAGATTTTCGTTATTTAGGCTCTAGCTCTTCTAGTTATCGAGAAAAATGCATATGAAGTTTTTCATACAAAATCCATGAAAAAATCAATTTTTGGTAGTGATAACAGATTTTCGTTATTTAGGCTCTAGCTCTTCTAGTTATCGAGAAAAATGCATATAAAGTTTTTCATACAAAACCCATGAAAAAATCAATTTTTAGTAGTGATAACAGATTTTCGTTATTTAGGCTCTAGCTCTTCTAGTTATCGAGAAAAATGCATTTAAAGTTTTTCATACAAAATCCATGAAAAAATCAATTTTTGGTAGTGATAACAGATTTTCGTTATTTAGGCTCTAGCTCTTCTAGTTATCGAGAAAAATGCATTTAAAGTTTTTCATACAAAATCCATGAAAAATCAATTTTTGGTAGTGATAACAGATTTTCGTTATTAAGGCTCTAGCTCTTCTAGTTATCGAGAAAAATGCTTTTAAAGTTTTTCATACAAAATCCATGAAAAATCAATTTTTAGTAGTGATAACAGATTTTCGTTATTTAGGCTCTAGCTCTTCTAGTTATCGAGAAAAATGCATTTAAAGTTTTTCATACAAAATCCATGACAAAATCAATTTTAGTAGTGATAACAGATTTTCGTTATTTAGGCTCTAGCTCTTTTAGTTATCGAGAAAAATGCATTTAAAGTTTTTCATACAAAATCCATGAAAAAATCAATTTTTAGTAGTGATAACAGATTTTCGTTATTTAGGCTCTAGCTCTTCTAGTTATCGAGAAAAATGCATTTAAAGTTTTTCATACAAAATCCATGAAAAAATCAATTTTTAGTAGTGATAACAGATTTTCGTTATTTAGGCTCTAGCTCTTCTAGTTATCGAGAAAAATGCATATAAAGTTTTTCATACAAAATCCATGAAAAAATCAATTTTTAGTAGTGATAACAGATTTTTGTTATTTAGGCTCTAGCTCTTTTAGTTATCGAGAAAAATGCATTTAAAGTTTTTCATACAAAATCCATGAAAAAATCAATTTTTAGTAGTGATAACAGATTTTCGTTATTTAGGCTCTAGCTCTTCTAGTTATCGAGAAAAATGCATTTAAAGTTTTTCATACAAAATCCATGAAAAAATCAATTTTTAGTAGTGATAACAGATTTTCGTTATTTAGGCTCTAGCTCTTCTAGTTATCGAGAAAAATGCATATAAAGTTTTTCATACAAAATCCATGAAAAAATCAATTTTTAGTAGTGATAACAGATTTTCGTTATTTAGGCTCTAGCTCTTCTAGTTATCGAGAAAAATGAATATAAAGTTTTGCATACATAATCGATGAAAAAATCAATTTTTGGTAGTGATAACAGATTTTCGTTATTTAGGCTCTTGCTCTTCTAGTTATCTAGAAAAATGAATATAAAGTTTTTCATACAAAATCCATGAAAAAATCAATTTTTAGTAGTGATAACAGATTTTCGTTATTTTGGCTCTAGCTCTTTTAGTTATCGAGAAAAATGCATTTAAAGTTTTTCATACAAAATCCATGAAAAAATCAATTTTTAGTAGTGGTAACAGATTTTCGTTATTTAGGCTCTAGCTCTTTTAGTTATCGAGAAAAATGCATTTAAAGTTTTTCATACAAAATCCACGAAAAAATCAATTTTTAGTAGTGATAACAGATTTTCGTTATTTAGGCTCTAGCTCTTTTAGTTATCGAGAAAAATGCATTTAAAGTTTTTCATACAAAATCCATGAAAAAATCAATTTTTAGTAGTGATAACAGATTTTCGTTATTTAGGCTCTATCTCTTCTAGTTATCGAGAAAAATGCATATAAAGTTTTTCATACAAAATCCATGAAAAAATCAATTTTTAGTAGTGATAACAGATTTTCGTTATTTAGGCTCTAGCTCTTCTAGTTATCGAGAAAAATGAATATAAAGTTTTGCATACAAAATCGATGAAAAAATCAATTTTTGGTAGTGATAACAGATTTTCGTTATTTAGGCTCTTGCTCTTCTAGTTATCTAGAAAAATGAATATAAAGTTTTTCATACAAAATCCATGAAAAAATCAATTTTTAGTAGTGATAACAGATTTTCGTTATTTAGGCTCTAGCTCTTTTAGTTATCGAGAAAAATGCATTTAAAGTTTTTCATACAAAATCCATGAAAAAATTAATTTTTAGTAGTGGTAACAGATTTTCGTTATTTAGGCTCTAACTCTTTTAGTTATCGAGAAAAATGCATTTAAAGTTTTTCATACAAAATCCATGAAGAAATCAATTTTTAGTAGTGATAACAGATTTTCGTTATTTAGGCTCTAGCTCTTCTAGTTATCGAGAAAAATGCATTTAAAGTTTTTCATACAAAATCCATGAAAAAATCAATTTTTAGTAGTGATAACAGATTTTCGTTATTTAGGCTCTAGTTCTTCTAGTTATCGAGAAAAATGCATATAAAGTTTTTCATACAAAATCCATGAAAAAATCAATTTTTAGTAGTGATAACAGATTTTCGTTATTTAGGCTCTAGCTCTTCTAGTTATCGAGAAAAATGCATATAAAGTTTTTCATACAAAATCCATGAAAAAATCAATTTTTAGTAGTGATAACAGATTTTCGTTATTTAGGCTCTAGCTCTTCTAGTTATCGAGAAAAATGAATATAAAGTTTTGCATACAAAATCGATGAAAAAATCAATTTTTGGTAGTGATAACAGATTTTCGTTATTTAGGCTCTTGCTCTTCTAGTTATCTAGAAAAATGAATATAAAGTTTTTCATACAAAATCCATGAAAAAATCAATTTTTAGTAGTGATAACAGATTTTCGTTATTTTGGCTCTAGCTCTTTTAGTTATCGAGAAAAATGCATTTAAAGTTTTTCATACAAAATCCATGAAAAAATCAATTTTTAGTAGTGGTAACAGATTTTCGTTATTTAGGCTCTAGCTCTTTTAGTTATCGAGAAAAATGCATTTAAAGTTTTTCATACAAAATCCATGAAAAAATCAATTTTTAGTAGTGGTAACAGATTTTCGTTACTTAGGCTCTAGCTCTTTTAGTTATCGAGAAAAATAAATTTAAAGTTTTTCATACAAAATCCATGAAAAAATCAATTTTTAGTAGTGATAACAGATTTTCGTTATTTAGGCTCTAGCTCTTCTAGTTATCGAGAAAAATGAATATAAAGTTTTTCATACAAAATCCATGAAAAAATCAATTTTTAGTAGTGATAACAGATTTTCGTTATTTAGGCTCTAGCTCTTCTAGTTATCGAGAAAAATGAATATAAAGTTTTTCATACAAAATCCATGAAAAAATCCATTTTTAGTAGTGGTAACAGATTTTCGTTACTTAGGCTCTAGCTCTTTTAGTTATCGAGAAAAATAAATTTAAAGTTTTTCATACAAAATCCATGAAAAAATCAATTTTTAGTAGTGGTAACAGATTTTCGTTATTTAGGCTCTAGCTCTTTTAGTTATCGAGAAAAATGCATTTAAAGTTTTTCATACAAAATCCATGAAAAAATCAATTTTTAGTAGTGGTAACAGATTTTCGTTACTTAGGCTCTAGCTCTTTTAGTTATCGAGAAAAATAAATTTAAAGTTTTTCATACAAAACCCATGAAAAAATCAATTTTTAGTAGTGATAACAGATTTTCGTTATTTAGGCTCTAGCTCTTCTAGTTATCGAGAAAAATGCATATGAAGTTTTTCATACAAAATCCATGAAAAAATCAATTTTTGGTAGTGATAACAGATTTTCGTTATTTAGGCTCTAGCTCTTCTAGTTATCGAGAAAAATGCATATAAAGTTTTTCATACAAAACCCATGAAAAAATCAATTTTTAGTAGTGATAACAGATTTTCGTTATTTAGGCTCTAGCTCTTCTAGTTATCGAGAAAAATGCATTTAAAGTTTTTCATACAAAATCCATGAAAAAATCAATTATTGGTAGTGATAACAGATTTTCGTTATTTAGGCTCTAGCTCTTCTAGTTATCGAGAAAAATGCATTTTAAGTTTTTCATACAAAATCCATGAAAAATCAATTTTTAGTAGTGATAACAGATTTTCGTTATTTAGGCTCTAGCTCTTCTAGTTATCGAGAAAAATGCATTTAAAGTTTTTCATACAAAATCCATGAAAAAATCAATTTTAGTAGTGATAACAGATTTTCGTTATTTAGGCTCTAGCTCTTTTAGTTATCGAGAAAAATGCATTTAAAGTTTTTCATACAAAATCCATGAAAAAATCAATTTTTAGTAGTGATAACAGATTTTCGTTATTTAGGCTCTAGCTCTTCTAGTTATCGAGAAAAATGCATTTAAAGTTTTTCATACAAAATCCATGAAAAAATCAATTTTTAGTAGTGATAACAGATTTTCGTTATTTAGGCTCTAGCTCTTCTAGTTATCGAGAAAAATGCATATAAAGTTTTTCATACAAAATCCATGAAAAAATCAATTTTTAGTAGTGATAACAGATTTTCGTTATTTAGGCTCTAGCTCTTTTAGTTATCGAGAAAAATGCATTTAAAGTTTTTCATACAAAATCCATGAAAAAATCAATTTTTAGTAGTGATAACAGATTTTCGTTATTTAGGCTCTAGCTCTTTTAGTTATCGAGAAAAATGCATTTAAAGTTTTTCATACAAAATCCATGAAAAAATCAATTTTTAGTAGTGGTAACAGATTTTCGTTACTTAGGCTCTAGCTCTTTTAGTTATCGAGAAAAATGCATTTAAAGTTTTTCATACAAAATCCATGAAAAAATCAATTTTTAGTAGTGGTAACAGATTTTCGTTACTTAGGCTCTAGCTCTTTTAGTTATCGAGAAAAATAAATTTAAAGTTTTTCATACAAAATCCATGAAAAAATCAATTTTTAGTAGTGATAACAGATTTTCGTTATTTAGGCTCTAGCTCTTCTAGTTATCGAGAAAAATGAATATAAAGTTTTTCATACAAAATCCATGAAAAAATCAATTTTTAGTAGTGATAACAGATTTTCGTTATTTAGGCTCTAGCTCTTCTAGTTATCGAGAAAAATGAATATAAAGTTTTTCATACAAAATCCATGAAAAAATCCATTTTTAGTAGTGGTAACAGATTTTCGTTACTTAGGCTCTAGCTCTTTTAGTTATCGAGAAAAATAAATTTAAAGTTTTTCATACAAAATCCATGAAAAAATCAATTTTTAGTAGTGGTAACAGATTTTCGTTATTTAGGCTCTAGCTCTTTTAGTTATCGAGAAAAATGCATTTAAAGTTTTTCATACAAAATCCACGAAAAAATCAATTTTTAGTAGTGATAACAGATTTTCGTTATTTAGGCTCTAGCTCTTTTAGTTATCGAGAAAAATGCATTTAAAGTTTTTCATACAAAATCCATGAAAAAATCAATTTTTAGTAGTGATAACAGATTTTCGTTATTTAGGCTCTATCTCTTCTAGTTATCGAGAAAAATGCATATAAAGTTTTTCATACAAAATCCATGAAAAAATCAATTTTTAGTAGTGATAACAGATTTTCGTTATTTAGGCTCTAGCTCTTCTAGTTATCGAGAAAAATGAATATAAAGTTTTGCATACAAAATCGATGAAAAAATCAATTTTTGGTAGTGATAACAGATTTTCGTTATTTAGGCTCTTGCTCTTCTAGTTATCTAGAAAAATGAATATAAAGTTTTTCATACAAAATCCATGAAAAAATCAATTTTTAGTAGTGATAACAGATTTTCGTTATTTAGGCTCTAGCTCTTTTAGTTATCGAGAAAAATGCATTTAAAGTTTTTCATACAAAATCCATGAAAAAATTAATTTTTAGTAGTGGTAACAGATTTTCGTTATTTAGGCTCTAACTCTTTTAGTTATCGAGAAAAATGCATTTAAAGTTTTTCATACAAAATCCATGAAGAAATCAATTTTTAGTAGTGATAACAGATTTTCGTTATTTAGGCTCTAGCTCTTCTAGTTATCGAGAAAAATGCATTTAAAGTTTTTCATACAAAATCCATGAAAAAATCAATTTTTAGTAGTGATAACAGATTTTCGTTATTTAGGCTCTAGTTCTTCTAGTTATCGAGAAAAATGCATATAAAGTTTTTCATACAAAATCCATGAAAAAATCAATTTTTAGTAGTGATAACAGATTTTCGTTATTTAGGCTCTAGCTCTTCTAGTTATCGAGAAAAATGCATATAAAGTTTTTCATACAAAATCCATGAAAAAATCAATTTTTAGTAGTGATAACAGATTTTCGTTATTTAGGCTCTAGCTCTTCTAGTTATCGAGAAAAATGAATATAAAGTTTTGCATACAAAATCGATGAAAAAATCAATTTTTGGTAGTGATAACAGATTTTCGTTATTTAGGCTCTTGCTCTTCTAGTTATCTAGAAAAATGAATATAAAGTTTTTCATACAAAATCCATGAAAAAATCAATTTTTAGTAGTGATAACAGATTTTCGTTATTTTGGCTCTAGCTCTTTTAGTTATCGAGAAAAATGCATTTAAAGTTTTTCATACAAAATCCATGAAAAAATCAATTTTTAGTAGTGGTAACAGATTTTCGTTATTTAGGCTCTAGCTCTTTTAGTTATCGAGAAAAATGCATTTAAAGTTTTTCATACAAAATCCATGAAAAAATCAATTTTTAGTAGTGGTAACAGATTTTCGTTACTTAGGCTCTAGCTCTTTTAGTTATCGAGAAAAATAAATTTAAAGTTTTTCATACAAAATCCATGAAAAAATCAATTTTTAGTAGTGATAACAGATTTTCGTTATTTAGGCTCTAGCTCTTCTAGTTATCGAGAAAAATGAATATAAAGTTTTTCATACAAAATCCATGAAAAAATCAATTTTTAGTAGTGATAACAGATTTTCGTTATTTAGGCTCTAGCTCTTCTAGTTATCGAGAAAAATGAATATAAAGTTTTTCATACAAAATCCATGAAAAAATCCATTTTTAGTAGTGGTAACAGATTTTCGTTACTTAGGCTCTAGCTCTTTTAGTTATCGAGAAAAATAAATTTAAAGTTTTTCATACAAAATCCATGAAAAAATCAATTTTTAGTAGTGGTAACAGATTTTCGTTATTTAGGCTCTAGCTCTTTTAGTTATCGAGAAAAATGCATTTAAAGTTTTTCATACAAAATCCATGAAAAAATCCATTTTTAGTAGTGGTAACAGATTTTCGTTACTTAGGCTCTAGCTCTTTTAGTTATCGAGAAAAATAAATTTAAAGTTTTTCATACAAAATCCATGAAAAAATCAATTTTTAGTAGTGGTAACAGATTTTCGTTATTTAGGCTCTAGCTCTTTTAGTTATCGAGAAAAATGCATTTAAAGTTTTTCATACAAAATCCATGAAAAAATCAATTTTTAGTAGTGATAACAGATTTTCGTTATTTAGGCTCTAGCTCTTCTAGTTATCGAGAAAAATGCATATAAAGTTTTTCATACAAAATCCATGAAAAAATCAATTTTTAGTAGTGATAACAGATTTTCGTTATTTAGGCTCTAGCTCTTCTAGTTATCGAGAAAAATGAATATAAAGTTTTTCATACAAAATCCATGAAAAAATCCATTTTTAGTAGTGGTAACAGATTTTCGTTACTTAGGCTCTAGCTCTTTTAGTTATCGAGAAAAATAAATTTAAAGTTTTTCATACAAAATCCATGAAAAAATCAATTTTTAGTAGTGGTAACAGATTTTCGTTATTTAGGCTCTAGCTCTTTTAGTTATCGAGAAAAATGCATTTAAAGTTTTTCATACAAAATCCACGAAAAAATCAATTTTTAGTAGTGATAACAGATTTTCGTTATTTAGGCTCTAGCTCTTTTAGTTATCGAGAAAAATGCATTTAAAGTTTTTCATACAAAATCCATGAAAAAATCAATTTTTAGTAGTGATAACAGATTTTCGTTATTTAGGCTCTATCTCTTCTAGTTATCGAGAAAAATGCATATAAAGTTTTTCATACAAAATCCATGAAAAAATCAATTTTTAGTAGTGATAACAGATTTTCGTTATTTAGGCTCTAGCTCTTCTAGTTATCGAGAAAAATGAATATAAAGTTTTGCATACAAAATCGATGAAAAAATCAATTTTTGGTAGTGATAACAGATTTTCGTTATTTAGGCTCTTGCTCTTCTAGTTATCTAGAAAAATGAATATAAAGTTTTTCATACAAAATCCATGAAAAAATCAATTTTTAGTAGTGATAACAGATTTTCGTTATTTAGGCTCTAGCTCTTTTAGTTATCGAGAAAAATGCATTTAAAGTTTTTCATACAAAATCCATGAAAAAATTAATTTTTAGTAGTGGTAACAGATTTTCGTTATTTAGGCTCTAACTCTTTTAGTTATCGAGAAAAATGCATTTAAAGTTTTTCATACAAAATCCATGAAGAAATCAATTTTTAGTAGTGATAACAGATTTTCGTTATTTAGGCTCTAGCTCTTCTAGTTATCGAGAAAAATGCATTTAAAGTTTTTCATACAAAATCCATGAAAAAATCAATTTTTAGTAGTGATAACAGATTTTCGTTATTTAGGCTCTAGTTCTTCTAGTTATCGAGAAAAATGCATATAAAGTTTTTCATACAAAATCCATGAAAAAATCAATTTTTAGTAGTGATAACAGATTTTCGTTATTTAGGCTCTAGCTCTTCTAGTTATCGAGAAAAATGCATATAAAGTTTTTCATACAAAATCCATGAAAAAATCAATTTTTAGTAGTGATAACAGATTTTCGTTATTTAGGCTCTAGCTCTTCTAGTTATCGAGAAAAATGAATATAAAGTTTTGCATACAAAATCGATGAAAAAATCAATTTTTGGTAGTGATAACAGATTTTCGTTATTTAGGCTCTTGCTCTTCTAGTTATCTAGAAAAATGAATATAAAGTTTTTCATACAAAATCCATGAAAAAATCAATTTTTAGTAGTGATAACAGATTTTCGTTATTTTGGCTCTAGCTCTTTTAGTTATCGAGAAAAATGCATTTAAAGTTTTTCATACAAAATCCATGAAAAAATCAATTTTTAGTAGTGGTAACAGATTTTCGTTATTTAGGCTCTAGCTCTTTTAGTTATCGAGAAAAATGCATTTAAAGTTTTTCATACAAAATCCATGAAAAAATCAATTTTTAGTAGTGGTAACAGATTTTCGTTACTTAGGCTCTAGCTCTTTTAGTTATCGAGAAAAATAAATTTAAAGTTTTTCATACAAAATCCATGAAAAAATCAATTTTTAGTAGTGATAACAGATTTTCGTTATTTAGGCTCTAGCTCTTCTAGTTATCGAGAAAAATGAATATAAAGTTTTTCATACAAAATCCATGAAAAAATCAATTTTTAGTAGTGATAACAGATTTTCGTTATTTAGGCTCTAGCTCTTCTAGTTATCGAGAAAAATGAATATAAAGTTTTTCATACAAAATCCATGAAAAAATCCATTTTTAGTAGTGGTAACAGATTTTCGTTACTTAGGCTCTAGCTCTTTTAGTTATCGAGAAAAATAAATTTAAAGTTTTTCATACAAAATCCATGAAAAAATCAATTTTTAGTAGTGGTAACAGATTTTCGTTATTTAGGCTCTAGCTCTTTTAGTTATCGAGAAAAATGCATTTAAAGTTTTTCATACAAAATCCATGAAAAAATCAATTTTTAGTAGTGGTAACAGATTTTCGTTACTTAGGCTCTAGCTCTTTTAGTTATCGAGAAAAATAAATTTAAAGTTTTTCATACAAAACCCATGAAAAAATCAATTTTTAGTAGTGATAACAGATTTTCGTTATTTAGGCTCTAGCTCTTCTAGTTATCGAGAAAAATGCATATGAAGTTTTTCATACAAAATCCATGAAAAAATCAATTTTTGGTAGTGATAACAGATTTTCGTTATTTAGGCTCTAGCTCTTCTAGTTATCGAGAAAAATGCATATAAAGTTTTTCATACAAAACCCATGAAAAAATCAATTTTTAGTAGTGATAACAGATTTTCGTTATTTAGGCTCTAGCTCTTCTAGTTATCGAGAAAAATGCATTTAAAGTTTTTCATACAAAATCCATGAAAAAATCAATTTTTGGTAGTGATAACAGATTTTCGTTATTTAGGCTCTAGCTCTTCTAGTTATCGAGAAAAATGCATTTTAAGTTTTTCATACAAAATCCATGAAAAATCAATTTTTAGTAGTGATAACAGATTTTCGTTATTTAGGCTCTAGCTCTTCTAGTTATCGAGAAAAATGCATTTAAAGTTTTTCATACAAAATCCATGAAAAAATCAATTTTAGTAGTGATAACAGATTTTCGTTATTTAGGCTCTAGCTCTTTTAGTTATCGAGAAAAATGCATTTAAAGTTTTTCATACAAAATCCATGAAAAAATCAATTTTTAGTAGTGATAACAGATTTTCGTTATTTAGGCTCTAGCTCTTCTAGTTATCGAGAAAAATGCATTTAAAGTTTTTCATACAAAATCCATGAAAAAATCAATTTTTAGTAGTGATAACAGATTTTCGTTATTTAGGCTCTAGCTCTTCTAGTTATCGAGAAAAATGCATATAAAGTTTTTCATACAAAATCCATGAAAAAATCAATTTTTAGTAGTGATAACAGATTTTCGTTATTTAGGCTCTAGCTCTTTTAGTTATCGAGAAAAATGCATTTAAAGTTTTTCATACAAAATCCATGAAAAAATCAATTTTTAGTAGTGATAACAGATTTTCGTTATTTAGGCTCTAGCTCTTCTAGTTATCGAGAAAAATGCATTTAAAGTTTTTCATACAAAATCCATGAAAAAATCAATTTTTAGTAGTGATAACAGATTTTCGTTATTTAGGCTCTAGCTCTTCTAGTTATCGAGAAAAATGCATATAAAGTTTTTCATACAAAATCCATGAAAAAATCAATTTTTAGTAGTGATAACAGATTTTCGTTATTTAGGCTCTAGCTCTTCTAGTTATCGAGAAAAATGAATATAAAGTTTTGCATACAAAATCGATGAAAAAATCAATTTTTAGTAGTGATAACAGATTTTCGTTATTTAGGCTCTTGCTCTTCTAGTTATCTAGAAAAATGAATATAAAGTTTTTCATACAAAATCCATGAAAAAATCAATTTTTAGTAGTGATAACAGATTTTCGTTATTTTGGCTCTAGCTCTTTTAGTTATCGAGAAAAATGCATTTAAAGTTTTTCATACAAAATCCATGAAAAAATCAATTTTTAGTAGTGGTAACAGATTTTCGTTATTTAGGCTCTAGCTCTTTTAGTTATCGAGAAAAATGCATTTAAAGTTTTTCATACAAAATCCACGAAAAAATCAATTTTTAGTAGTGATAACAGATTTTCGTTATTTAGGCTCTAGCTCTTTTAGTTATCGAGAAAAATGCATTTAAAGTTTTTCATACAAAATCCATGAAAAAATCAATTTTTAGTAGTGATAACAGATTTTCGTTATTTAGGCTCTATCTCTTCTAGTTATCGAGAAAAATGCATATAAAGTTTTTCATACAAAATCCATGAAAAAATCAATTTTTAGTAGTGATAACAGATTTTCGTTATTTAGGCTCTAGCTCTTCTAGTTATCGAGAAAAATGAATATAAAGTTTTGCATACAAAATCGATGAAAAAATCAATTTTTGGTAGTGATAACAGATTTTCGTTATTTAGGCTCTTGCTCTTCTAGTTATCTAGAAAAATGAATATAAAGTTTTTCATACAAAATCCATGAAAAAATCAATTTTTAGTAGTGATAACAGATTTTCGTTATTTAGGCTCTAGCTCTTTTAGTTATCGAGAAAAATGCATTTAAAGTTTTTCATACAAAATCCATGAAAAAATTAATTTTTAGTAGTGGTAACAGATTTTCGTTATTTAGGCTCTAACTCTTTTAGTTATCGAGAAAAATGCATTTAAAGTTTTTCATACAAAATCCATGAAGAAATCAATTTTTAGTAGTGATAACAGATTTTCGTTATTTAGGCTCTAGCTCTTCTAGTTATCGAGAAAAATGCATTTAAAGTTTTTCATACAAAATCCATGAAAAAATCAATTTTTAGTAGTGATAACAGATTTTCGTTATTTAGGCTCTAGTTCTTCTAGTTATCGAGAAAAATGCATATAAAGTTTTTCATACAAAATCCATGAAAAAATCAATTTTTAGTAGTGATAACAGATTTTCGTTATTTAGGCTCTAGCTCTTCTAGTTATCGAGAAAAATGCATATAAAGTTTTTCATACAAAATCCATGAAAAAATCAATTTTTAGTAGTGATAACAGATTTTCGTTATTTAGGCTCTAGCTCTTTTAGTTATCGAGAAAAATGCATTTAAAGTTTTTCATACAAGATCCATGAAAAAATCAATTTTTAGTAGTGATAACAGATTTTCGTTATTTAGGCTCTAGCTCTTCTAGTTATCGAGAAAAATGCATTTAAAGTTTTTCATACAAAATCCACGAAAAAATCAATTTTTAGTAGTGATAACAGATTTTCGTTATTTAGGCTCTAGCTCTTTTAGTTATCGAGAAAAATGCATTTAAAGTTTTTCATACAAAATCCATGAAAAAATCAATTTTTAGTAGTGATAACAGATTTTCGTTATTTAGGCTCTATCTCTTCTAGTTATCGAGAAAAATGCATTTAAAGTTTTTCATACAAAATCCATGAAAAAATCAATTTTTAGTAGTGATAACAGATTTTCGTTATTTAGGCTCTAGCTCTTCTAGTTATCGAGAAAAATGCATATAAAGTTTTTCATACAAAATCCATGAAAAAATCAATTTTTGGTAGTGATAACAGATTTTCGTTATTTAGGCTCTTGCTCTTCTAGTTATCTAGAAAAATGAATATAAAGTTTTTAATACAAAATCCATGAAAAAATCAATTTTTAGTAGTGATAACAGATTTTCGTTATTTAGGCTCTAGCTCTTTTAGTTATCGAGAAAAATGCATTTAAAGTTTTTCATACAAAATCCATGAAAAAATCAATTTTTAGTAGTGGTAACAGATTTTCGTTATTTAGGCTCTAGCTCTTTTAGTTATCGAGAAAAATGCATTTAAAGTTTTTCATACAAAATCCATGAAGAAATCAATTTTTAGTAGTGATAACAGATTTTCGTTATTTAGGCTCTAGCTCTTCTAGTTATCGAGAAAAATGCATATAAAGTTTTTCATACAAAATCCATGAAAAAATCAATTTTTAGTAGTGATAACAGATTTTCGTTATTTAGGCTCTAGCTCTTCTAGTTATCGAGAAAAATGAATATAAAGTTTTGCATACAAAATCGATGAAAAAATCAATTTTTGGTAGTGATAACAGATTTTCGTTATTTAGGCTCTTGCTCTTCTAGTTATCTAGAAAAATGAATATAAAGTTTTTCATACAAAATCCATGAAAAAATCAATTTTTAGTAGTGATAACAGATTTTCGTTATTTAGGCTCTAGCTCTTTTAGTTATCGAGAAAAATGCATTTAAAGTTTTTCATACAAAATCCATGAAAAAATTAATTTTTAGTAGTGGTAACAGATTTTCGTTATTTAGGCTCTAACTCTTTTAGTTATCGAGAAAAATGCATTTAAAGTTTTTCATACAAAATCCATGAAGAAATCAATTTTTAGTAGTGATAACAGATTTTCGTTATTTAGGCTCTAGCTCTTCTAGTTATCGAGAAAAATGCATTTAAAGTTTTTCATACAAAATCCATGAAAAAATCAATTTTTAGTAGTGATAACAGATTTTCGTTATTTAGGCTCTAGTTCTTCTAGTTATCGAGAAAAATGCATATAAAGTTTTTCATACAAAATCCATGAAAAAATCAATTTTTAGTAGTGATAACAGATTTTCGTTATTTAGGCTCTAGCTCTTCTAGTTATCGAGAAAAATGCATATAAAGTTTTTCATACAAAATCCATGAAAAAATCAATTTTTAGTAGTGATAACAGATTTTCGTTATTTAGGCTCTAGCTCTTCTAGTTATCGAGAAAAATGAATATAAAGTTTTGCATACAAAATCGATGAAAAAATCAATTTTTGGTAGTGATAACAGATTTTCGTTATTTAGGCTCTTGCTCTTCTAGTTATCTAGAAAAATGAATATAAAGTTTTTCATACAAAATCCATGAAAAAATCAATTTTTAGTAGTGATAACAGATTTTCGTTATTTTGGCTCTAGCTCTTTTAGTTATCGAGAAAAATGCATTTAAAGTTTTTCATACAAAATCCATGAAAAAATCAATTTTTAGTAGTGGTAACAGATTTTCGTTACTTAGGCTCTAGCTCTTTTAGTTATCGAGAAAAATAAATTTAAAGTTTTTCATACAAAATCCATGAAAAAATCAATTTTTAGTAGTGATAACAGATTTTCGTTATTTAGGCTCTAGCTCTTCTAGTTATCGAGAAAAATGAATATAAAGTTTTTCATACAAAATCCATGAAAAAATCAATTTTTAGTAGTGATAACAGATTTTCGTTATTTAGGCTCTAGCTCTTCTAGTTATCGAGAAAAATGAATATAAAGTTTTTCATACAAAATCCATGAAAAAATCCATTTTTAGTAGTGGTAACTGATTTTCGTTATTTAGGCTCTAGCTCTTCTAGTTATCGAGAAAAATGCATATAAAGTTTTTCATAAAAATCCATGAAAAAATCAATTTTTAGTAGTGATAACAGATTTTCGTTATTTAGGCTCTAGCTCTTCTAGTTATCGAGAAAAATGCATATAAAGTTTTTCATACAAAACCCATGAAAAAATCAATTTTTAGTAGTGATAACAGATTTTCGTTATTTAGGCTCTAGCTCTTCTAGTTATCGAGAAAAATGCATATAAAGTTTTTCATACAAAACCCATGAAAAAATCAATTTTAAGTAGTGATAACAGATTTTCGTTATTTAGGCTCTAGCTCTTCTAGTTATCGAGAAAAATGCATATGAAGTTTTTCATACAAAATCCATGAAAAAATCAATTTTTGGTAGTGATAACAGATTTTCGTTATTTAGGCTCTAGCTCTTCTAGTTATCGAGAAAAATGCATATAAAGTTTTTCATACAAAACCCATGAAAAAATCAATTTTTAGTAGTGATAACAGATTTTCGTTATTTAGGCTCTAGCTCTTCTAGTTATCGAGAAAAATGCATTTAAAGTTTTTCATACAAAATCCATGAAAAAATCAATTTTTGGTAGTGATAACAGATTTTCGTTATTTAGGCTCTAGCTCTTCTAGTTATCGAGAAAAATGCATTTAAAGTTTTTCATACAAAATCCATGAAAAATCAATTTTTGGTAGTGATAACAGATTTTCGTTATTAAGGCTCTAGCTCTTCTAGTTATCGAGAAAAATGCTTTTAAAGTTTTTCATACAAAATCCATGAAAAATCAATTTTTAGTAGTGATAACAGATTTTCGTTATTTAGGCTCTAGCTCTTCTAGTTATCGAGAAAAATGCATTTAAAGTTTTTCATACAAAATCCATGAAAAAATCAATTTTTAGTAGTGATAACAGATTTTCGTTATTTAGGCTCTAGCTCTTTTAGTTATCGAGAAAAATGCATTTAAAGTTTTTCATACAAAATCCATGAAAAAATCAATTTTTAGTAGTGATAACAGATTTTCGTTATTTAGGCTCTAGCTCTTCTAGTTATCGAGAAAAATGCATTTAAAGTTTTTCATACAAAATCCATGAAAAAATCAATTTTTAGTAGTGATAACAGATTTTCGTTATTTAGGCTCTAGCTCTTCTAGTTATCGAGAAAAATGCATATAAAGTTTTTCATACAAAATCCATGAAAAAATCAATTTTTAGTATTGATAACAGATTTTCGTTATTTAGGCTCTAGCTCTTTTAGTTATCGAGAAAATGCATTTAAAGTTTTTCATACAAAATCCATGAAAAAATCAATTTTTAGTAGTGATAACAGATTTTCGTTATTTAGGCTCTAGCTCTTCTAGTTATCGAGAAAAATGCATTTAAAGTTTTTCATACAAAATCCATGAAAAAATCAATTTTTAGTAGTGATAACAGATTTTCGTTATTTAGGCTCTAGCTCTTCTAGTTATCGAGAAAAATGCATATAAAGTTTTTCATACAAAATCCATGAAAAAATCAATTTTTAGTAGTGATAACAGATTTTCGTTATTTAGGCTCTAGCTCTTCTAGTTATCGAGAAAAATGAATATAAAGTTTTGCATACAAAATCGATGAAAAAATCAATTTTTGGTAGTGATAACAGATTTTCGTTATTTAGGCTCTTGCTCTTCTAGTTATCTAGAAAAATGAATATAAAGTTTTTCATACAAAATCCATGAAAAAATCAATTTTTAGTAGTGATAACAGATTTTCGTTATTTTGGCTCTAGCTCTTTTAGTTATCGAGAAAAATGCATTTAAAGTTTTTCATACAAAATCCATGAAAATATCAATTTTTAGTAGTGGTAACAGATTTTCGTTATTTAGGCTCTAGCTCTTTTAGTTATCGAGAAAAATGCATTTAAAGTTTTCATACAAAATCCACGAAAAAATCAATTTTTAGTAGTGATAACAGATTTTCGTTATTTAGGCTCTAGCTCTTTTAGTTATCGAGAAAAATGCATTTAAAGTTTTTCATACAAAATCCATGAACAAATCAATTTTTGGTAGTGATAACAGATTTTCGTTATTTACGCTCTAGCTCTTCTTGTTATCGAGAAAAATGAATATAAAGTTTTTCATACAAAATCCATGAAAAAATCAATTTTTAGTAGTGATAACAGATTTTCGTTATTTAGGCTCTAGCTCTTTTAGTTATCGAGAAAAATGAATATAAAGTTTTTCATACAAAATCCATGAAAAAATCAATTTTTAGTAGTGATAACAGATTTTCGTTATTTAGGCTCTAGCTCTTTTAGTTATCGAGAAAAATGAATATAAAGTTTTTCATACAAAATCCACGAAAAAATCTATTTTTAGTAGTGATAACAGATTTTCGTTATTTAGGCTCTAGCTCTTCTAGTTATCGAGAAAAATGCATATGAAGTTTTTCATACAAAATCCATGAAAAAATCAATTTTTGGTAGTGATAACAGATTTTCGTTATTTAGGCTCTAGCTCTTCTAGTTATCGGGAAAAATGCATATAAAGTTTTTCATACAAAACCCATGAAAAAATCAATTTTTAGTAGTGATAACAGATTTTCGTTATTTAGGCTCTAGCTCTTCTAGTTATCGAGAAAAATGCATTTAAAGTTTTTCATACAAAATCCATGAAAAAATCAATTTTTGGTAGTGATAACAGATTTTCGTTATTTAGGCTCTAGCTCTTCTAGTTATCGAGAAAAATGCATTTAAAGTTTTTCATACAAAATCCATGAAAAATCAATTTTTGGTAGTGATAACAGATTTTCGTTATTAAGGCTCTAGCTCTTCTAGTTATCGAGAAAAATGCTTTTAAAGTTTTTCATACAAAATCCATGAAAAATCAATTTTTAGTAGTGATAACAGATTTTCGTTATTTAGGCTCTAGCTCTTCTAGTTATCGAGAAAAATGCATTTAAAGTTTTTCATACAAAATCCATGAAAAAATCAATTTTTAGTAGTGATAACAGATTTTCGTTATTTAGGCTCTAGCTCTTTTAGTTATCGAGAAAAATGCATTTAAAGTTTTTCATACAAAATCCATGAAAAAATCAATTTTTAGTAGTGATAACAGATTTTCGTTATTTAGGCTCTAGCTCTTCTAGTTATCGAAAAAAATGCATTTAAAGTTTTTCATACAAAATCCATGAAAAAATCAATTTTTAGTAGTGATAACAGATTTTCGTTATTTAGGCTCTAGCTCTTCTAGTTATCGAGAAAAATGCATATAAAGTTTTTCATACAAAATCCATGAAAAAATCAATTTTTAGTAGTGATAACAGATTTTCGTTATTTAGGCTCTAGCTCTTTTAGTTATCGAGAAAATGCATTTAAAGTTTTTCATACAAAATCCATGAAAAAATCAATTTTTGGTAGTGATAACAGATTTTCGTTATTTAGGCTCTAGCTCTTCTAGTTATCGAGAAAAATGCATATAAAGTTTTTCATACAAAATCCATGAAAAAATCAATTTTTAGTAGTGATAACAGATTTTCGTTATTTAGGCTCTAGCTCTTCTAGTTATCGAGAAAAATGCATATGAAGTTTTTCATACAAAATCCATGAAAAAATCAATTTTTGGTAGTGATAACAGATTTTCGTTATTTAGGCTCTAGCTCTTCTAGTTATCGAGAAAAATGCATTTAAAGTTTTTCATACAAAACCCATGAAAAAATCAATTTTTAGTAGTGATAACAGATTTTCGTTATTTAGGCTCTAGCTCTTCTAGTTATCGAGAAAAATGCATTTAAAGTTTTTCATACAAAATCCATGAAAAAATCAATTTTTGGTAGTGATAACAGATTTTCGTTATTTAGGCTCTAGCTCTTCTAGTTATCGAGAAAAATGCATTTAAAGTTTTTCATACAAAATCCATGAAAAATCAATTTTTGGTAGTGATAACAGATTTTCGTTATTAAGGCTCTAGCCCTTCTAGTTATCGAGAAAAATGCTTTTAAAGTTTTTCATACAAAATCCATGAAAAATCAATTTTTAGTAGTGATAACAGATTTTCGTTATTTAGGCTCTAGCTCTTCTAGTTATCGAGAAAAATGCATTTAAAGTTTTTCATACAAAATCCATGAAAAAATCAATTTTTAGTAGTGATAACAGATTTTCGTTATTTAGGCTCTAGCTCTTTTAGTTATCGAGAAAAATGCATTTAAAGTTTTTCATACAAAATCCATGAAAAAATCAATTTTTAGTAGTGATAACAGATTTTCGTTATTTAGGCTCTAGCTCTTCTAGTTATCGAGAAAAATGCATTTAAAGTTTTTCATACAAAATCCATGAAAAAATCAATTTTTAGTAGTGATAACAGATTTTCGTTATTTAGGCTCTAGCTCTTCTAGTTATCGAGAAAAATGCATATAAAGTTTTTCATACAAAATCCATGAAAAAATCAATTTTTAGTAGTGATAACAGATTTTCGTTATTTAGGCTCTAGCTCTTTTAGTTATCGAGAAAAATGCATTTAAAGTTTTTCATACAAAATCCATGAAAAAATCAATTTTTAGTAGTGATAACAGATTTTCGTTATTTAGGCTCTAGCTCTTTTAGTTATCGAGAAAAATGCATTTAAAGTTTTTCATACAAAATCCATGAAGAAATCAATTTTTAGTAGTGTTAACAGATTTTCGTTATTTAGGCTCTAGCTCTTCTAGTTATCGAGTAAAATGCATTTAAAGTTTTTCATACAAAATCCATGAAAAAATCAATTTTTAGTAGTGATAACAGATTTTCGTTATTTAGGCTCTAGCTCTTCTAGTTATCGAGAAAAATGCATATAAAGTTTTTCATACAAAATCCATGAAAAAATCAATTTTTAGTAGTGATAACAGATTTTCGTTATTTAGGCTCTAGCTCTTCTAGTTATCGAGAAAAATGCATTTAAAGTTTTTCATACAAAATCCATGAAAAAATCAATTTTTAGTAGTGATAACAGATTTTCGTTATTTAGGCTCTAGCTCTTCTAGTTATCGAGAAAAATGCATATAAAGTTTTTCATACAAAATCCATGAAAAAATCAATTTTTAGTAGTGATAACAGATTTTCGTTATTTAGGCTCTAGCTCTTCTAGTTATCGAGAAAAATGAATATAAAGTTTTGCATACAAAATCGATGAAAAAATCAATTTTTGGTAGTGATAACAGATTTTCGTTATTTAGGCTCTTGCTCTTCTAGTTATCTAGAAAAATGAATATAAAGTTTTTCATACAAAATCCATGAAAAAATCAATTTTTAGTAGTGATAACAGATTTTCGTTATTTTGGCTCTAGCTCTTTTAGTTATCAAGAAAAATGCATTTAAAGTTTTTCATACAAAATCCATGAAAAAATCAATTTTTAGTAGTGGTAACAGATTTTCGTTACTTAGGCTCTAGCTCTTTTAGTTATCGAGAAAAATAAATTTAAAGTTTTTCATACAAAATCCATGAAAAAATCAATTTTTAGTAGTGATAACAGATTTTCGTTATTTAGGCTCTAGCTCTTCTAGTTATCGAGAAAAATGAATATAAAGTTTTTCATACAAAATCCATGAAAAAATCAATTTTTAGTAGTGATAACAGATTTTCGTTATTTAGGCTCTAGCTCTTCTAGTTATCGAGAAAAATGAATATAAAGTTTTTCATACAAAATCCATGAAAAAATCCATTTTTAGTAGTGGTAACTGATTTTCGTTATTTAGGCTCTAGCTCTTCTAGTTATCGAGAAAAATGCATTTAAAGTTTTTCATACAAAATCCATGAAAAAATCAATTTTTAGTAGTGATAACAGATTTTCGTTATTTAGGCTCTAGCTCTTCTAGTTATCGAGAAAAATGCATATAAAGTTTTTCATAAAAATCCATGAAAAAATCAATTTTTAGTAGTGATAACAGATTTTCGTTATTTAGGCTCTAGCTCTTCTAGTTATCGAGAAAAATGCATATAAAGTTTTTCATACAAAACCCATGAAAAAATCAATTTTTAGTAGTGATAACAGATTTTCGTTATTTAGGCTCTAGCTCTTCTAGTTATCGAGAAAAATGCATATAAAGTTTTTCATACAAAATCCATGAAAAAATCAATTTTTAGTAGTGATAACAGATTTTCGTTATTTAGGCTCTAGCTCTTTTAGTTATCGAGAAAAATGCATTTAAAGTTTTTCATACAAAATCCATGAAGAAATCAATTTTTAGTAGTGATAACAGATTTTCGTTATTTAGGCTCTAGCTCTTCTAGTTATCGAGAAAAATGCATATGAAGTTTTTCATACAAAATCCATGAAAAAATCAATTTTTGGTAGTGATAACAGATTTTCGTTATTTAGGCTCTAGCTCTTCTAGTTATCGAGAAAAATGCATATAAAGTTTTTCATAAAAATCCATGAAAAAATCAATTTTTAGTAGTGATAACAGATTTTCGTTATTTAGGCTCTAGCTCTTCTAGTTATCGAGAAAAATGCATATAAAGTTTTTCATAAAAAACCCATGAAAAAATCAATTTTTAGTAGTGATAACAGATTTTCGTTATTTAGGCTCTAGCTCTTCTAGTTATCGAGAAAAATGCATATAAAGTTTTTCATACAAAATCCATGAAAAAATCAATTTTTAGTAGTGATAACAGATTTTCGTTATTTAGGCTCTAGCTCTTCTAGTTATCGAGAAAAATGCATATAAAGTTTTTCATACAAAATCCATGAAAAAATCAATTTTTAGTAGTGATAACAGATTTTCGTTATTTAGGCTCTAGCTCTTTTAGTTATCGAGAAAAATGCATTTAAAGTTTTTCATACAAAATCCATGAAGAAATCAATTTTTAGTAGTGATAACAGATTTTCGTTATTTAGGCTCTAGCTCTTCTAGTTATCGAGAAAAATGCATTTAAAGTTTTTCATACAAAATCCATGAAAAAATCAATTTTTAGTAGTGATAACAGATTTTCGTTATTTAGGCTCTAGCTCTTCTAGTTATCGAGAAAAATGCATATGAAGTTTTTCATACAAAATCCATGAAAAAATCAATTTTTGGTAGTGATAACAGATTTTCGTTATTTAGGCTCTAGCTCTTCTAGTTATCGAGAAAAATGCATATAAAGTTTTTCATACAAAACCCATGAAAAAATCAATTTTTAGTAGTGATAACAGATTTTCGTTATTTAGGCTCTAGCTCTTCTAGTTATCGAGAAAAATGCATATAAAGTTTTTCATACAAAATCCATGAAAAAATCAATTTTTAGTAGTGATAACAGATTTTCGTTATTTAGGCTCTAGCTCTTTTAGTTATCGAGAAAAATGCATTTAAAGTTTTTCATACAAAATCCATGAAGAAATCAATTTTTAGTAGTGATAACAGATTTTCGTTATTTAGGCTCTAGCTCTTCTAGTTATCGAGAAAAATGCATTTAAAGTTTTTCATACAAAATCCATGAAAAAATCAATTTTTAGTAGTGATAACAGATTTTCGTTATTTAGGCTCTAGCTCTTCTAGTTATCGAGAAAAATGCATATGAAGTTTTTCATACAAAATCCATGAAAAAATCAATTTTTGGTAGTGATAACAGATTTTCGTTATTTAGGCTCTAGCTCTTCTAGTTATCGAGAAAAATGCATTTAAAGTTTTTCATACAAAATCCATGAAAAAATCAATTTTTGGTAGTGATAATAGATTTTCGTTATTTAGGCTCTAGCTCTTCTAGTTATCGAGAAAAATGCATTTAAAGTTTTTCATACAAAATCCATGAAAAATCAATTTTTGGTAGTGATAACAGATTTTCGTTATTAAGGCTCTAGCTCTTCTAGTTATCGAGAAAAATGCTTTTAAAGTTTTTCATACAAAATCCATGAAAAATCAATTTTTAGTAGTGATAACAGATTTTCGTTATTTAGGCTCTAGCTCTTCTAGTTATCGAGAAAAATGCATTTAAAGTTTTTCATACAAAATCCATGAAAAAATCAATTTTTAATAGTAGTGATAACAGATTTTCGTTATTTAGGCTCTAGCTCTTTTAGTTATCGAGAAAAATGCATTTAAAGTTTTTCATACAAAATCCATGAAAAAATCAATTTTTAGTAGTGATAACAGATTTTCGTTATTTAGGCTCTAGCTCTTCTAGTTATCGAGAAAAATGCATTTAAAGTTTTTCATACAAAATCCATGAAAAAATAAATTTTTAGTAGTGATAACAGATTTTCGTTATTTAGGCTCTAGCTCTTCTAGTTATCGAGAAAAATGCATATAAAGTTTTTCATACAAAATCCATGAAAAAATCAATTTTTAGTAGTGATAACAGATTTTCGTTATTTAGGCTCTAGCTCTTTTAGTTATCGAGAAAAATGCATTTAAAGTTTTTCATACAAAATCCATGAAAAAATCAATTTTTAGTAGTGATAACAGATTTTCGTTATTTAGGCTCTAGCTCTTTTAGTTATCGAGAAAAATGCATTTAAAGTTTTTCATACAAAATCCATGAAGAAATCAATTTTTAGTAGTGATAACAGATTTTCGTTATTTAGGCTCTAGCTCTTCTAGTTATCGAGAAAAATGCATTTAAAGTTTTTCATACAAAATCCATGAAAAAATCAATTTTTAGTAGTGATAACAGATTTTCGTTATTTAGGCTCTAGCTCTTCTAGTTATCGAGAAAAATGCATATAAAGTTTTTCATACAAAATCCATGAAAAAATCAATTTTTAGTAGTGATAACAGATTTTCGTTATTTAGGCTCTAGCTCTTCTAGTTATCGAGAAAAATGAATATAAAGTTTTGCATACAAAATCGATGAAAAAATCAATTTTTGGTAGTGATAACAGATTTTCGTTATTTAGGCTCTTGCTCTTCTAGTTATCTAGAAAAATGAATATAAAGTTTTTCATACAAAATCCATGAAAAAATCAATTTTTAGTAGTGATAACAGATTTTCGTTATTTTGGCTCTAGCTCTTTTAGTTATCGAGAAAAATGCATTTAAAGTTTTTCATACAAAATCCATGAAAAAATCAATTTTTAGTAGTGGTAACAGATTTTCGTTATTTAGGCTCTAGCTCTTTTAGTTATCGAGAAAAATAAATTTAAAGTTTTTCATACAAAATCCATAAAAAAATCAATTTTTAGTAGTGATAACAGATTTTCGTTATTTAGGCTCTAGCTCTTCTAGTTATCGAGAAAAATGCATTTAAAGTTTTTCATACAAAATCCATGAAAAAATCAATTTTTAGTAGTGATAACAGATTTTCGTTATTTAGGCTCTAGCTCTTCTAGTTATCGAGAAAAATGCATATAAAGTTTTTCATAAAAATCCATGAAAAATCAATTTTTAGTAGTGATAACAGATTTTCGTTATTTAGGCTCTTGCTCTTCTAGTTATCGAGAAAAATGCATATAAAGTTTTTCATACAAAACCCATGAAAAAATCAATTTTTAGTAGTGATAACAGATTTTCGTTATTTAGGCTCTAGCGCTTCTAGTTATCGAGAAAAATGCATATGAAGTTTTTCATACAAAATCCATGAAAAAATCAATTTTTGGTAGTGATAACAGATTTTCGTTATTTAGGCTCTAGCTCTTCTAGTTATCGAGAAAAATGCATTTAAAGTTTTTCATACAAAATTCATGAAAAAATCAATTTTTGGTAGTGATAACAGATTTTCGTTATTTAGGCTCTAGCTCTTCTAGTTATCGAGAAAAATGCATTTAAAGTTTTTCATACAAAATCCATGAAAAATCAATTTTTGGTAGTGATAACAGATTTTCGTTATTAAGGCTCTAGCTCTTCTAGTTATCGAGAAAAATGCTTTTAAAGTTTTTCATACAAAATCCATGAAAAATCAATTTTTAGTAGTGATAACAGATTTTCGTTATTTAGGCTCTAGCTCTTCTAGGTATCGAGAAAAATGCATTTAAAGTTTTTCATACAAAATCCATGAAAAAATCAATTTTTAGTAGTGATAACAGATTTTCGTTATTTAGGCTCTAGCTCTTTTAGTTATCGAGAAAAATGCATTTAAAGTTTTTCATACAAAATCCATGAAAAAATCAATTTTTAGTAGTGGTAACAGATTTTCGTTATTTAGGCTCTAGCTCTTTTAGTTATCGAGAAAAATGCATTTAAAGTTTTTCAATTTTTAGTAGTGGTAACAGATTTTCGTTACTTAGGCTCTAGCTCTTTTAGTTATCGAGAAAAATAAATTTAAAGTTTTTCATACAAAATCCATGAAAAAATAAATTTTTAGTAGTGATAACAGATTTTCGTTATTAAGGCTCTAGCTCTTCTAGTTATCGAGAAAAATGAATATAAAGTTTTTCATACAAAATCCATGAAAAAATCAATTTTTAGTAGTGATAACAGATTTTCGTTATTTAGGCTCTAGCTCTTCTAGTTATCGAGAAAAATGAATATAAAGTTTTTCATACAAAATCCATGAAAAAATCCATTTTTAGTAGTGGTAACTGATTTTCGTTATTTAGGCTCTAGCTCTTCTAGTTATCGAGAAAAATGCATTTAAAGTTTTTCATACAAAATCCATGAAAAAATCAATTTTTAGTAGTGATAACAGATTTTCGTTATTTAGGCTCTAGCTCTTCTAGTTATCGAGAAAAATGCATATAAAGTTCTTCATAAAAATCCATGAAAAAATCAATTTTTAGTAGTGATAACAGATTTTCGTTATTTAGGCTCTAGCTCTTCTAGTTATCGAGAAAAATGCATATAAAGTTTTTCATACAAAATCCATGAAAAAATCAATTTTTAGTAGTGATAACAGATTTTCGTTATTTAGGCTCTAGCTCTTCTAGTTATCGAGAAAAATGCATTTAAAGTTTTTCATACAAAATCCATGAAAAAATCAATTTTTAGTAGTGATAACAGATTTTCCTTATTTAGGCTCTAGCTCTTTTAGTTATCGAGAAAAATGCATTTAAAGTTTTTCATACAAAATCCATGAAAAAATCAATTTTTAGTAGTGATAACAGATTTTCGTTATTTAGGCTCTAGCTCTTTTAGTTATCGAGAAAAATGCATTTAAAGTTTTTCATACAAAATCCATGAAGAAATCAATTTTTAGTAGTGATAACAGATTTTCGTTATTTAGGCTCTAGCTCTTCTAGTTATCGAGAAAAATGAATATAAAGTTTTGCATACAAAATCGATGAAAAAATCAATTTTTGGTAGTGATAACAGATTTTCGTTATTTAGGCTCTTGCTCTTCTAGTTATCTAGAAAAATGAATATAAAGTTTTTCATACAAAATCCATGAAAAAATCAATTTTTAGTAGTGACAACAGATTTTCGTTATTTAGGCTCTAGCTCTTCTAGTTATCGAGAAAAATGCATATAAAGTTTTTCATGCAAAACCCATGAAAAAATCAATTTTTAGTAGTGATAACAGATTTTCGTTATTTAGGCTCTAGCTCTTCTAGTTATCGAGAAAAATGCATATAAAGTTTTTCATACAAAATCCATGAAAAAATCCATTTTTAGTAGTGGTAACTGATTTTCGTTATTTAGGCTCTAGCTCTTCTAGTTATCGAGAAAAATGCATTTAAAGTTTTTCATACAAAATCCATGAAAAAATCAATTTTTAGTAGTGATAACAGATTTTCGTTATTTAGGCTCTAGCTCTTTTAGTTATCGAGAAAAATGCATTTAAAGTTTTTCATACAAAATCCATGAAAAAATCAATTTTTAGTAGTGATAACAGATTTTCGTTATTTAGGCTCTAGCTCTTCTAGTTATCGAGAAAAATGCATTTAAAGTTTTTCATACAAAATCCATGAAAAAATCAATTTTTAGTAGTGATAACAGATTTTCGTTATTTAGGCTCTAGCTCTTCTAGTTATCGAGAAAAATGCATATAAAGTTTTTCATACAAAATCCATGAAAAAATCAATTTTTAGTAGTGATAACAGATTTTCGTTATTTAGGCTCTAGCTCTTTTAGTTATCGAGAAAAATGCATTTAAAGTTTTTCATACAAAATCCATGAAAAAATCAATTTTTAGTAGTGATAACAGATTTTCGTTATTTAGGCTCTAGCTCTTTTAGTTATCGAGAAAAATGCATTTAAAGTTTTTCATACAAAATCCATGAAGAAATCAATTTTTAGTAGTGATAACAGATTTTCGTTATTTAGGCTCTAGCTCTTCTAGTTATCGAGAAAAATGAATATAAAGTTTTGCATACAAAATCGATGAAAAAATCAATTTTTGGTAGTGATAACAGATTTTCGTTATTTAGGCTCTTGCCCTTCTAGTTATCTAGAAAAATGAATATAAAGTTTTTCATACAAAATCCATGAAAAAATCAATTTTTAGTAGTGACAACAGATTTTCGTTATTTAGGCTCTAGCTCTTCTAGTTATCGAGAAAAATGCATATAAAGTTTTTCATACAAAACCCATGAAAAAATCAATTTTTAGTAGTGATAACAGATTTTCGTTATTTAGGCTCTAGCTCTTCTAGTTATCGAGAAAAATGCATATGAAGTTTTTCATACAAAATCCATGAAAAAATCAATTTTTGGTAGTGATAACAGATTTTCGTTATTTAGGCTCTAGCTCTTCTAGTTATCGAGAAAAATGCATTTAAAGTTTTTCTTACAAAATCCATGAAAAAATCAATTTTTGGTAGTGATAACAGATTTTCGTTATTTAGGCTCTAGCTCTTCTAGTTATCGAGAAAAATGCATTTAAAGTTTTTCATACAAAATCCATGAAAAATCAATTTTTGGTAGTGATAACAGATTTTCGTTATTAAGGCTCTAGCTCTTCTAGTTATCGAGAAAAATGCTTTTAAAGTTTTTCATACAAAATCCATGAAAAATCAATTTTTAGTAGTGATAACAGATTTTCGTTATTTAGGCTCTAGCTCTTCTAGTTATCGAGAAAAATGCATTTAAAGTTTTTCATACAAAATCCATGAAAAAATCAATTTTTAGTAGTGATAACAGATTTTCGTTATTTAGGCTCTAGCTCTTATAGTTATCGAGAAAAATGCATTTAAAGTTTTTCATACAAAATCCATGAAAAAATCAATTTTTAGTAGTGGTAACAGATTTTCGTTATTTAGGCTCTAGCTCTTTTAGAGTTTTTCATACAAAATCCATGAAAAAATAAATTTTTGGTAGTGGTAACAGATTTTCGTTTTTTAGGCTCTAGCTCTTCTAGTTATCGAGAAAAATGCATTTAAAGTTTTGCATACAAAATCCATGAAAAAATCAATTTGTAGTAGTGATAACAGATTTTCGTTATTTAGGCTCTAGCTCTTCTAGTTATCGAGAAAAATGCATTTAAAGTTTTTCATACAAAATCCATGAAAAAATCAATTTTTAGTAGTGATAACAGATTTTCGTTATATAGGCTCTAGCTCTTCTAGTTATCGAGAAAAATGCATATAAAGTTTTTCATACAAAATCCATTAAAAAATCAATTTTTAGTAGTGATAACAGATTTTCGTTATTTAGGCTCTAGCTCTTCTAGTTATCGAGAATAATGCATATAAAGTTTTTCATACAAAATCCATAAAAAAATCAATTTTTAGTAGTGATAACAGATTTTCGTTATTTCGGCTCTAGCTCTTCTAGTTATCGAGAAAAATGCATATAAAGTTTTTCATACAAAATCCATGAAAAAATCAATTTGTAGTAGTGATAACAGATTTTCGTTATTTAGGCTCTAGCTCTTCTAGTTATCGAGAAAAATGCATTTAAAGTTTTTCATACAAAATCCATGAAAAAATCAATTTTTAGTAGTGATAACAGATTTTCGTTATATAGGCTCTAGCTCTTCTAGTTATCGAGAAAAATGCATATAAAGTTTTTCATACAAAATCCATGAAAAAATCAATTTTTAGTAGTGATAACAGATTTTCGTTATATAGGCTCTAGCTCTTCTAGTTATCGAGAAAAATGCATTTAAAGTTTTTCATACAAAATTCATGAAAAAATCAATTTTTAGTAGTGATAACAGATTTTCGTTATTAAGGCTCTAGCTCTTCTAGTTATCGAGAAAAATGCATATAAAGTTTTTCATACAAAATCCATAAAAAAATCAATTTTTAGTAGTGATAACAGATTTTCGTTATATAGGCTCTAGCTCTTCTAGTTATCGAGAAAAATGCATTTAAAGTTTTTCATACAAAATTCATGAAAAAATCAATTTTTAGTAGTGATAACAGATTTTCGTTATTTAGGCTCTAGATCTTCTAGTTATCGAGAAAAATGCATTTAAAGTTTTTCATACAAAATCCATGAAAAAATCAATTTGTAGTAGTGATAACAGATTTTCGTTATTTAGGCTCTAGCTCTTCTAGTTATCGAGAAAAATGCATTTAAAGTTTTTCATACAAAATCCATGAAAAAATCAATTTTTAGTAGTGATAACAGATTTTCGTTATATAGGCTCTAGCTCTTCTAGTTATCGAGAAAAATGCATATAAAGTTTTTCATACAAAATCCATGAAAAAATCAATTTTTAGTAGTGATAACAGATTTTCGTTATATAGGCTCTAGCTCTTCTAGTTATCGAGAAAAATGCATTTAAAGTTTTTCATACAAAATTCATGAAAAAATCAATTTTTAGTAGTGATAACAGATTTTCGTTATTTAGGCTCTAGATCTTCTAGTTATCGAGAAAAATGCATATAAAGTTTTTCATACAAAATCCATGAAAAAATCAATTTTTAGTAGTAATAACAGATTTTCGTTATATAGGCTCTAGCTCTTCTAGTTATCGAGAAAAATGCATTTAAAGTTTTTCATACAAAATTCATGAAAAAATCAATTTTTAGTAGTGATAACAGATTTTCGTTATATAGGCTCTAGCTCTTCTAGTTATCGAGAAAAATGCATTTAAAGTTTTTCATACAAAATTCATGAAAAAATCAATTTTTAGTAGTGATAACAGATTTTCGTTATTTAGGCTCTAGATCTTCTAGTTATCGAGAAAAATGCATTTAAAGTTTTTCATACAAAATTCATGAAAAAATCAATTTTTAGTAGTGATAACAGATTTTCGTTATTTAGACTCTAGATCTTCTAGTTATCGAGAAAAATGCATTTAAAGTTTTTCATACAAAATTCATGAAAAAATCTATTTTTAGTAGTGACAACAGATTTTCGTTATTTCGGCTCTAGCTCTTCTAGTTATCGAGAAAAATGCATATAAAGTTTTTCATACAAAATCCATGAAAAAATCAATTTTTAGTAGTGATAACAGATTTTCGTTATTAAAGCTCTAGCTCTTCTAGTTATCGAGAAAAATGCATATAAAGTTTTTCATACAAAATCCATAAAAAAATCAATTTTTAGTAGTGATAACAGATTTTCGTTATTTAGGCTCTAGCTCTTCTAGTTATCGAGAAAAATGAATATAAAGATTTTCATACAAAATCCATGAAAAAATCAATTTTTAGTAGTGGTAACAGATTTTCGTTATTTAGGCTCTAGCTCTTCTAGTTATCGAGAAAAATGCATTTAAAGTTTTTCATACAAAATCCATGAAAAAATCCATTTTTAGTAGTGATAACAGATTTTCGTTATTTAGGCTCTAGCTCTTCTAGTTATCGAGAAAAATGAATATAAAGTTTTTCATACAAAATCCATGAAAAAATCAATTTTTAGTAGTGATAACAGATTTTCGTTATATAGGCTCTAGCTCTTCTAGTTATCGAGAAAAATGCATATAAAGTTTTTCATACCAAATCCATGAAAAAATCAATTTTTAGTAGTGATAACAGATTTTCGTTATATAGGCTCTAGCTCTTTTAGTTATCGAGAAAAATGCATTTAAAGTTTTTCATACAAAATCCATGAAAAAATCAATTTTTAGTAGTGATAACAGATTTTCGTTATTTAGGCTCTAGCTCTTCTAGTTATCGAGAAAAATGCATTTAAAGTTTTTCATACAAAATCCATGAAAAAATCAATTTTTAGTAGTGATAACAGATTTTCGTTATTTAGGCTCTAGCTCTTTTAGTTATCGAGAAAAATGCATTTAAAGTTTTTCATACAAAATCCATGAAAAAATCAATTTTTAGTAGTGATAACAGATTTTCGTTATTTAGGCTCTAGCTCTTCTAGTTATCGAGAAAAATGCATTTAAAGTTTTTCATACAAAATCCATGAAAAAATCAATTTTTAGTAGTGATAACAGATTTTCGTTATTTAGGCTCTAGCTCTTCTAGTTATCGAGAAAAATGCATTTAAAGTTTTTCATACAAAATCCATGAAAAAATCAATTTTTAGTAGTGATAACAGATTTTCGTTATTTAGGCTCTAGCTCTTCTAGTTATCGAGAAAAATGCATTTAAAGTTTTTCATACAAAATCCATGAAAAAATCAATTTTTAGTAGTGATAACAGATTTTCGTTATTTAGGCTCTAGCTCTTCTAGTTATCGAGAAAAATGCATATAAAGTTTTTCATACAAAATCCATGAAAAAATCAATTTTTAGTAGTGATAACAGATTTTCGTTATTTAGGCTCTAGCTCTTTTAGTTATCGAGAAAAATGCATTTAAAGTTTTTCATACAAAATCCATGAAAAAATCAATTTTTAGTAGTGATAACAGATTTTCGTTATTTAGGCTCTAGCTCTTTTAGTTATCGAGAAAAATGCATTTAAAGTTTTTCATACAAAATCCATGAAGAAATCAATTTTTAGTAGTGATAACAGATTTTCGTTATTTAGGCTCTAGCTCTTCTAGTTATCGAGAAAAATGAATATAAAGTTTTGCATACAAAATCGATGAAAAAATCAATTTTTGGTAGTGATAACAGATTTTCGTTATTTAGGCTCTTGCTCTTCTAGTTATCTAGAAAAATGAATATAAAGTTTTTCATACAAAATCCATGAAAAAATCAATTTTTAGTAGTGACAACAGATTTTCGTTATTTAGGCTCTAGCTCTTCTAGTTATCGAGAAAAATGCATATAAAGTTTTTCATACAAAACCCATGAAAAAATCAATTTTTAGTAGTGATAACAGATTTTCGTTATTTAGGCTCTAGCTCTTCTAGTTATCGAGAAAAATGCATATGAAGTTTTTCATACAAAATCCATGAAAAAATCAATTTTTGGTAGTGATAACAGATTTTCGTTATTTAGGCTCTAGCTCTTCTAGTTATCGAGAAAAATGCATTTAAAGTTTTTCTTACAAAATCCATGAAAAAATCAATTTTTGGTAGTGATAACAGATTTTCGTTATTTAGGCTCTAGCTCTTCTAGTTATCGAGAAAAATGCATTTAAAGTTTTTCATACAAAATCCATGAAAAATCAATTTTTGGTAGTGATAACAGATTTTCGTTATTAAGGCTCTAGCTCTTCTAGTTATCGAGAAAAATGCTTTTAAAGTTTTTCATACAAAATCCATGAAAAATCAATTTTTAGTAGTGATAACAGATTTTCGTTATTTAGGCTCTAGCTCTTCTAGTTATCGAGAAAAATGCATTTAAAGTTTTTCATACAAAATCCATGAAAAAATCAATTTTTAGTAGTGATAACAGATTTTCGTTATTTAGGCTCTAGCTCTTATAGTTATCGAGAAAAATGCATTTAAAGTTTTTCATACAAAATCCATGAAAAAATCAATTTTTAGTAGTGGTAACAGATTTTCGTTATTTAGGCTCTAGCTCTTTTAGAGTTTTTCATACAAAATCCATGAAAAAATAAATTTTTGGTAGTGGTAACAGATTTTCGTTTTTTAGGCTCTAGCTCTTCTAGTTATCGAGAAAAATGCATTTAAAGTTTTGCATACAAAATCCATGAAAAAATCAATTTGTAGTAGTGATAACAGATTTTCGTTATTTAGGCTCTAGCTCTTCTAGTTATCGAGAAAAATGCATTTAAAGTTTTTCATACAAAATCCATGAAAAAATCAATTTTTAGTAGTGATAACAGATTTTCGTTATATAGGCTCTAGCTCTTCTAGTTATCGAGAAAAATGCATATAAAGTTTTTCATACAAAATCCATTAAAAAATCAATTTTTAGTAGTGATAACAGATTTTCGTTATTTAGGCTCTAGCTCTTCTAGTTATCGAGAATAATGCATATAAAGTTTTTCATACAAAATCCATAAAAAAATCAATTTTTAGTAGTGATAACAGATTTTCGTTATTTCGGCTCTAGCTCTTCTAGTTATCGAGAAAAATGCATATAAAGTTTTTCATACAAAATCCATGAAAAAATCAATTTGTAGTAGTGATAACAGATTTTCGTTATTTAGGCTCTAGCTCTTCTAGTTATCGAGAAAAATGCATTTAAAGTTTTTCATACAAAATCCATGAAAAAATCAATTTTTAGTAGTGATAACAGATTTTCGTTATATAGGCTCTAGCTCTTCTAGTTATCGAGAAAAATGCATATAAAGTTTTTCATACAAAATCCATGAAAAAATCAATTTTTAGTAGTGATAACAGATTTTCGTTATATAGGCTCTAGCTCTTCTAGTTATCGAGAAAAATGCATTTAAAGTTTTTCATACAAAATTCATGAAAAAATCAATTTTTAGTAGTGATAACAGATTTTCGTTATTAAGGCTCTAGCTCTTCTAGTTATCGAGAAAAATGCATATAAAGTTTTTCATACAAAATCCATAAAAAAATCAATTTTTAGTAGTGATAACAGATTTTCGTTATATAGGCTCTAGCTCTTCTAGTTATCGAGAAAAATGCATTTAAAGTTTTTCATACAAAATTCATGAAAAAATCAATTTTTAGTAGTGATAACAGATTTTCGTTATTTAGGCTCTAGATCTTCTAGTTATCGAGAAAAATGCATTTAAAGTTTTTCATACAAAATCCATGAAAAAATCAATTTGTAGTAGTGATAACAGATTTTCGTTATTTAGGCTCTAGCTCTTCTAGTTATCGAGAAAAATGCATTTAAAGTTTTTCATACAAAATCCATGAAAAAATCAATTTTTAGTAGTGATAACAGATTTTCGTTATATAGGCTCTAGCTCTTCTAGTTATCGAGAAAAATGCATATAAAGTTTTTCATACAAAATCCATGAAAAAATCAATTTTTAGTAGTGATAACAGATTTTCGTTATATAGGCTCTAGCTCTTCTAGTTATCGAGAAAAATGCATTTAAAGTTTTTCATACAAAATTCATGAAAAAATCAATTTTTAGTAGTGATAACAGATTTTCGTTATTTAGGCTCTAGATCTTCTAGTTATCGAGAAAAATGCATATAAAGTTTTTCATACAAAATCCATGAAAAAATCAATTTTTAGTAGTAATAACAGATTTTCGTTATATAGGCTCTAGCTCTTCTAGTTATCGAGAAAAATGCATTTAAAGTTTTTCATACAAAATTCATGAAAAAATCAATTTTTAGTAGTGATAACAGATTTTCGTTATATAGGCTCTAGCTCTTCTAGTTATCGAGAAAAATGCATTTAAAGTTTTTCATACAAAATTCATGAAAAAATCAATTTTTAGTAGTGATAACAGATTTTCGTTATTTAGGCTCTAGATCTTCTAGTTATCGAGAAAAATGCATTTAAAGTTTTTCATACAAAATTCATGAAAAAATCAATTTTTAGTAGTGATAACAGATTTTCGTTATTTAGACTCTAGATCTTCTAGTTATCGAGAAAAATGCATTTAAAGTTTTTCATACAAAATTCATGAAAAAATCTATTTTTAGTAGTGACAACAGATTTTCGTTATTTCGGCTCTAGCTCTTCTAGTTATCGAGAAAAATGCATATAAAGTTTTTCATACAAAATCCATGAAAAAATCAATTTTTAGTAGTGATAACAGATTTTCGTTATTAAAGCTCTAGCTCTTCTAGTTATCGAGAAAAATGCATATAAAGTTTTTCATACAAAATCCATAAAAAAATCAATTTTTAGTAGTGATAACAGATTTTCGTTATTTAGGCTCTAGCTCTTCTAGTTATCGAGAAAAATGAATATAAAGATTTTCATACAAAATCCATGAAAAAATCAATTTTTAGTAGTGGTAACAGATTTTCGTTATTTAGGCTCTAGCTCTTCTAGTTATCGAGAAAAATGCATTTAAAGTTTTTCATACAAAATCCATGAAAAAATCCATTTTTAGTAGTGATAACAGATTTTCGTTATTTAGGCTCTAGCTCTTCTAGTTATCGAGAAAAATGAATATAAAGTTTTTCATACAAAATCCATGAAAAAATCAATTTTTAGTAGTGATAACAGATTTTCGTTATATAGGCTCTAGCTCTTCTAGTTATCGAGAAAAATGCATATAAAGTTT
Source organism: Pollenia labialis (assembly GCA_949318255.1). NCBI lineage: Eukaryota > Metazoa > Arthropoda > Insecta > Diptera > Polleniidae > Pollenia > Pollenia labialis. The sequence goes on from OX439140.1 coordinate 127,255,661, forward strand.
TTCATACCAAATCCATGAAAAAATCAATTTTTAGTAGTGATAACAGATTTTCGTTATATAGGCTCTAGCTCTTCTAGTTATCGAGAAAAATGCATTTAAAGTTTTTCATACAAAATTCATGAAAAAATCAATTTTTAGTAGTGATAACAGATTTTCGTTATTTAGGCTCTAGATCTTCTAGTTATCGAGAAAAATGCATATAAAGTTTTTCATACAAAATCCATGAAAAAATCAATTTTTAGTAGTGATAACAGATTTTCGTTATATAGGCTCTAGCTCTTCTAGTTATCGAGAAAAATGCATTTAAAGTTTTTCATACAAAATTCATGAAAAAATCAATTTTTAGTAGTGACAACAGATTTTCGTTATTTCGGCTCTAGCTCTTCTAGTTATCGAGAAAAATGCATATAAAGTTTTTCATACAAAATCCATGAAAAAATCAATTTTTAGTAGTGATAACAGATTTTCGTTATTAAGGCTCTAGCTCTTCTAGTTATCGAGAAAAATGCATATAAAGTTTTTCATACAAAATCCATAAAAAAATCAATTTTTAGTAGTGATAACAGATTTTCGTTATTTAGGCTCTAGCTCTTCTAGTTATCGAGAAAAATGAATATAAAGTTTTTCATACAAAATCCATGAAAAAATCAATTTTTAGTAGTGGTAACAGATTTTCGTTATTTAGGCTCTAGCTCTTCTAGTTATCGAGAAAAATGCATTTAAAGTTTTTCATACAAAATCCATGAAAAAATCAATTTTTAGTAGTGATAACAGATTTTCGTTATTTAGGCTCTAGCTCTTCTAGTTATCGAGAAAAATGAATATAAAGTTTTTCATACAAAATCCATGAAAAAATCAATTTTTAGTAGTGATAACAGATTTTCGTTATTTAGGCTCTAGCTCTTCTAGTTATCGAGAAAAATGCATTTAAAGTTTTTCATACAGAATCCATGAAAAAATCAATTTTTGGTAGTGATAACAGATTTTCGTTATTTAGGCTCTAGCTCTTCTAGTTATCGAGAAAAATGCATTTAAAGTTTTTCATACAAAATCCATGAAAAAATCAATTTTTGGTAGTGATAACAGATTTTCGTTATTTAGGCTCTAGCTCTTCTAGTTATCGAGAAAAATGCATTTAAAGTTTTTCATACAAAATCCATGAAAAAATCAATTTTTGGTAGTGATAACAGATTTTCGTTATTTAGGCTCTAGCTCTTCTAGTTATCGAGAAAAATGCATTTAAAGTTTTTCATACAAAATCCATGAAAAAATCAATTTTTAGTAGTGGTAACAGATTTTCGTTACTTAGGCTCTAGCTCTTCTAGTTATCGAGAAAAATGCATTTAAAGTTTTTCATACAAAATCCATGAAAAAATCAATTTTTAGTAGTGGTAACAGATTTTCGTTATTTAGGCTCTAGCTCTTCTAGTTATCGAGAAAAATGCATTTAAAGTTTTTCATACAAAATCCATGAAAAAATCAATTTTTAGTAGTGATAACAGATTTTCGTTATATAGGCTCTAGCTCTTCTAGTTATCGAGAAAAATGCATATAAAGTTTTTCATACAAAATCCATTAAAAAATCAATTTTTAGTAGTGATAACAGATTTTCGTTATTTAGGCTCTAGCTCTTCTAGTTATCGAGAAAAATGCATTTAAAGTTTTGCATACAAAATCCATGAAAAAATCAATTTTTAGTAGTGATAACAGATTTTCGTTACTTAGGCTCTAGCTCTTCTAGTTATCGAGAAAAATGCATTTAAAGTTTTTCATACAAAATCCATGAAAAAATCAATTTTTAGTAGTGATAACAGATTTTCGTTATATAGGCTCTAGCTCTTCTAGTTATCGAGAAAAATGCATTTAAAGTTTTTCATACAAAATCCATGAAAAAATCAATTTTTAGTAGTGATAACAGATTTTCGTTATATAGGCTCTAGCTCTTCTAGTTATCGAGAAAAATGCATATAAAGTTTTTCATACAAAATCCATTAAAAAATCAATTTTTAGTAGTGATAACAGATTTTCGTTATTTAGGCTCTAGCTCTTCTAGTTATCGAGAAAAATGCATATAAAGTTTTTCATACAAAATCCATAAAAAAATCAATTTTTAGTAGTGATAACAGATTTTCGTTATTTCGGCTCTAGCTCTTCTAGTTATCGAGAAAAATGCATATAAAGTTTTTCATACAAAATCCATGAAAAAATCAATTTGTAGTAGTGATAACAGATTTTCGTTATATAGGCTCTAGCTCTTCTAGTTATCGAGAAAAATGCATTTAAAGTTTTTCATACAAAATTCATGAAAAAATCAATTTTTAGTAGTGATAACAGATTTTCGTTATTTAGGCTCTAGATCTTCTAGTTATCGAGAAAAATGCATTTAAAGTTTTTCATACAAAATCCATTAAAAAATCAATTTTTAGTAGTGATAACAGATTTTCGTTATTTAGGCTCTAGCTCTTCTAGTTATCGAGAAAAATGCATATAAAGTTTTTCATACAAAATCCATGAAAAAATAAATTTTTGGTAGTGGTAACAGATTTTCGTTTTTTAGGCTCTAGCTCTTCTAGTTATCGAGAAAAATGCATTTAAAGTTTTGCATACAAAATCCATGAAAAAATCAATTTGTAGTAGTGATAACAGATTTTCGTTATTTAGGCTCTAGCTCTTCTAGTTATCGAGAAAAATGCATTTAAAGTTTTTCATACAAAATCCATGAAAAAATCAATTTTTAGTAGTGATAACAGATTTTCGTTATATAGGCTCTAGCTCTTCTAGTTATCGAGAAAAATGCATATAAAGTTTTTCATACAAAATCCATTAAAAAATCAATTTTTAGTAGTGATAACAGATTTTCGTTATTTAGGCTCTAGCTCTTCTAGTTATCGAGAAAAATGCATATAAAGTTTTTCATACAAAATCCATAAAAAAATCAATTTTTAGTAGTGATAACAGATTTTCGTTATTTCGGCTCTAGCTCTTCTAGTTATCGAGAAAAATGCATATAAAGTTTTTCATACAAAATCCATGAAAAAATCAATTTGTAGTAGTGATAACAGATTTTCGTTATTTAGGCTCTAGCTCTTCTAGTTATCGAGAAAAATGCATTTAAAGTTTTTCATACAAAATCCATGAAAAAATCAATTTTTAGTAGTGATAACAGATTTTCGTTATATAGGCTCTAGCTCTTCTAGTTATCGAGAAAAATGCATATAAAGTTTTTCATACAAAATCCATGAAAAAATCAATTTTTAGTAGTGATAACAGATTTTCGTTATATAGGCTCTAGCTCTTCTAGTTATCGAGAAAAATGCATTTAAAGTTTTTCATACAAAATTCATGAAAAAATCAATTTTTAGTAGTGATAACAGATTTTCGTTATTTAGGCTCTAGCTCTTCTAGTTATCGAGAAAAATGCATATAAAGTTTTTCATACAAAATCCATAAAAAAATCAATTTTTAGTAGTGATAACAGATTTTCGTTATATAGGCTCTAGCTCTTCTAGTTATCGAGAAAAATGCATTTAAAGTTTTTCATACAAAATTCATGAAAAAATCAATTTTTAGTAGTGATAACAGATTTTCGTTATTTAGGCTCTAGATCTTCTAGTTATCGAGAAAAATGCATTTAAAGTTTTTCATACAAAATCCATGAAAAAATCAATTTGTAGTAGTGATAACAGATTTTCGTTATTTAGGCTCTAGCTCTTCTAGTTATCGAGAAAAATGCATTTAAAGTTTTTCATACAAAATCCATGAAAAAATCAATTTTTAGTAGTGATAACAGATTTTCGTTATATAGGCTCTAGCTCTTCTAGTTATCGAGAAAAATGCATATAAAGTTTTTCATACAAAATCCATGAAAAAATCAATTTTTAGTAGTGATAACAGATTTTCGTTATATAGGCTCTAGCTCTTCTAGTTATCGAGAAAAATGCATTTAAAGTTTTTCATACAAAATTCATGAAAAAATCAATTTTTAGTAGTGATAACAGATTTTCGTTATATAGGCTCTAGCTCTTCTAGTTATCGAGAAAAATGCATATAAAGTTTTTCATACCAAATCCATGAAAAAATCAATTTTTAGTAGTGATAACAGATTTTCGTTATATAGGCTCTAGCTCTTCTAGTTATCGAGAAAAATGCATTTAAAGTTTTTCATACAAAATTCATGAAAAAATCAATTTTTAGTAGTGATAACAGATTTTCGTTATTTAGGCTCTAGATCTTCTAGTTATCGAGAAAAATGCATATAAAGTTTTTCATACAAAATCCATGAAAAAATCAATTTTTAGTAGTGATAACAGATTTTCGTTATATAGGCTCTAGCTCTTCTAGTTATCGAGAAAAATGCATTTAAAGTTTTTCATACAAAATTCATGAAAAAATCAATTTTTAGTAGTGACAACAGATTTTCGTTATTTCGGCTCTAGCTCTTCTAGTTATCGAGAAAAATGCATATAAAGTTTTTCATACAAAATCCATGAAAAAATCAATTTTTAGTAGTGATAACAGATTTTCGTTATTAAGGCTCTAGCTCTTCTAGTTATCGAGAAAAATGCATATAAAGTTTTTCATACAAAATCCATAAAAAAATCAATTTTTAGTAGTGATAACAGATTTTCGTTATTTAGGCTCTAGCTCTTCTAGTTATCGAGAAAAATGAATATAAAGTTTTTCATACAAAATCCATGAAAAAATCAATTTTTAGTAGTGGTAACAGATTTTCGTTATTTAGGCTCTAGCTCTTCTAGTTATCGAGAAAAATGCATTTAAAGTTTTTCATACAAAATCCATGAAAAAATCAATTTTTAGTAGTGATAACAGATTTTCGTTATTTAGGCTCTAGCTCTTCTAGTTATCGAGAAAAATGAATATAAAGTTTTTCATACAAAATCCATGAAAAAATCAATTTTTAGTAGTGATAACAGATTTTCGTTATTTAGGCTCTAGCTCTTCTAGTTATCGAGAAAAATGCATTTAAAGTTTTTCATACAGAATCCATGAAAAAATCAATTTTTGGTAGTGATAACAGATTTTCGTTATTTAGGCTCTAGCTCTTCTAGTTATCGAGAAAAATGCATTTAAAGTTTTTCATACAAAATCCATGAAAAAATCAATTTTTGGTAGTGATAACAGATTTTCGTTATTTAGGCTCTAGCTCTTCTAGTTATCGAGAAAAATGCATTTAAAGTTTTTCATACAAAATCCATGAAAAAATCAATTTTTGGTAGTGATAACAGATTTTCGTTATTTAGGCTCTAGCTCTTCTAGTTATCGAGAAAAATGCATTTAAAGTTTTTCATACAAAATCCATGAAAAAATCAATTTTTAGTAGTGGTAACAGATTTTCGTTACTTAGGCTCTAGCTCTTCTAGTTATCGAGAAAAATGCATTTAAAGTTTTTCATACAAAATCCATGAAAAAATCAATTTTTAGTAGTGGTAACAGATTTTCGTTATTTAGGCTCTAGCTCTTTTAGTTATCGAGAAAAATGCATTTAAAGTTTTTCATACAAAATCCATGAAAAAATCAATTTTTAGTAGTGGTAACAGATTTTCGTTACTTAGGCTCTAGCTCTTCTAGTTATCGAGAAAAATGCATTTAAAGTTTTTCATACAAAATCCATGAAAAAATCAATTTTTAGTAGTGATAACAGATTTTCGTTATTTAGGCTCTAGCTCTTATAGTTATCGAGAAAAATGCATTTAAAGTTTTTCATACAAAATCCATGAAAAAATCAATTTTTAGTAGTGGTAACAGATTTTCGTTATTTAGGCTCTAGCTCTTTTAGAGTTTTTCATACAAAATCCATGAAAAAATAAATTTTTGGTAGTGGTAACAGATTTTCGTTTTTTAGGCTCTAGCTCTTCTAGTTATCGAGAAAAATGCATTTAAAGTTTTGCATACAAAATCCATGAAAAAATCAATTTGTAGTAGTGATAACAGATTTTCGTTATTTAGGCTCTAGCTCTTCTAGTTATCGAGAAAAATGCATTTAAAGTTTTTCATACAAAATCCATGAAAAAATCAATTTTTAGTAGTGATAACAGATTTTCGTTATATAGGCTCTAGCTCTTCTAGTTATCGAGAAAAATGCATATAAAGTTTTTCATACAAAATCCATTAAAAAATCAATTTTTAGTAGTGATAACAGATTTTCGTTATTTAGGCTCTAGCTCTTCTAGTTATCGAGAAAAATGCATATAAAGTTTTTCATACAAAATCCATAAAAAAATCAATTTTTAGTAGTGATAACAGATTTTCGTTATTTCGGCTCTAGCTCTTCTAGTTATCGAGAAAAATGCATATAAAGTTTTTCATACAAAATCCATGAAAAAATCAATTTGTAGTAGTGATAACAGATTTTCGTTATTTAGGCTCTAGCTCTTCTAGTTATCGAGAAAAATGCATTTAAAGTTTTTCATACAAAATCCATGAAAAAATCAATTTTTAGTAGTGATAACAGATTTTCGTTATATAGGCTCTAGCTCTTCTAGTTATCGAGAAAAATGCATATAAAGTTTTTCATACAAAATCCATGAAAAAATCAATTTTTAGTAGTGATAACAGATTTTCGTTATATAGGCTCTAGCTCTTCTAGTTATCGAGAAAAATGCATTTAAAGTTTTTCATACAAAATTCATGAAAAAATCAATTTTTAGTAGTGATAACAGATTTTCGTTATTTAGGCTCTAGCTCTTCTAGTTATCGAGAAAAATGCATATAAAGTTTTTCATACAAAATCCATAAAAAAATCAATTTTTAGTAGTGATAACAGATTTTCGTTATATAGGCTCTAGCTCTTCTAGTTATCGAGAAAAATGCATTTAAAGTTTTTCATACAAAATTCATGAAAAAATCAATTTTTAGTAGTGATAACAGATTTTCGTTATTTAGGCTCTAGATCTTCTAGTTATCGAGAAAAATGCATTTAAAGTTTTTCATACAAAATCCATGAAAAAATCAATTTGTAGTAGTGATAACAGATTTTCGTTATTTAGGCTCTAGCTCTTCTAGTTATCGAGAAAAATGCATTTAAAGTTTTTCATACAAAATCCATGAAAAAATCAATTTTTAGTAGTGATAACAGATTTTCGTTATATAGGCTCTAGCTCTTCTAGTTATCGAGAAAAATGCATATAAAGTTTTTCATACAAAATCCATGAAAAAATCAATTTTTAGTAGTGATAACAGATTTTCGTTATATAGGCTCTAGCTCTTCTAGTTATCGAGAAAAATGCATTTAAAGTTTTTCATACAAAATTCATGAAAAAATCAATTTTTAGTAGTGATAACAGATTTTCGTTATTTAGGCTCTAGATCTTCTAGTTATCGAGAAAAATGCATATAAAGTTTTTCATACAAAATCCATGAAAAAATCAATTTTTAGTAGTGATAACAGATTTTCGTTATATAGGCTCTAGCTCTTCTAGTTATCGAGAAAAATGCATTTAAAGTTTTTCATACAAAATTCATGAAAAAATCAATTTTTAGTAGTGATAACAGATTTTCGTTATATAGGCTCTAGCTCTTCTAGTTATCGAGAAAAATGCATTTAAAGTTTTTCATACAAAATTCATGAAAAAATCAATTTTTAGTAGTGAGAAAAATGCATTTAAAGTTTTTCATACAAAATTCATGAAAAAATCAATTTTTAGTAGTGATAACAGATTTTCGTTATTTAGGCTCTAGATCTTCTAGTTATCGAGAAAAATGCATTTAAAGTTTTTCATACAAAATTCATGAAAAAATCTATTTTTAGTAGTGACAACAGATTTTCGTTATTTCGGCTCTAGCTCTTCTAGTTATCGAGAAAAATGCATATAAAGTTTTTCATACAAAATCCATGAAAAAATCAATTTTTAGTAGTGATAACAGATTTTCGTTATTAAAGCTCTAGCTCTTCTAGTTATCGAGAAAAATGCATATAAAGTTTTTCATACAAAATCCATAAAAAAATCAATTTTTAGTAGTGATAACAGATTTTCGTTATTTAGGCTCTAGCTCTTCTAGTTATCGAGAAAAATGAATATAAAGATTTTCATACAAAATCCATGAAAAAATCAATTTTTAGTAGTGGTAACAGATTTTCGTTATTTAGGCTCTAGCTCTTCTAGTTATCGAGAAAAATGCATTTAAAGTTTTTCATACAAAATCCATGAAAAAATCCATTTTTAGTAGTGATAACAGATTTTCGTTATATAGGCTCTAGCTCTTCTAGTTATCGAGAAAAATGCATATAAAGTTTTTCATACAAAATCCATGAAAAAATCAATTTTTAGTAGTGATAACAGATTTTCGTTATATAGGCTCTAGCTCTTCTAGTTATCGAGAAAAATGCATATAAAGTTTTTCATACAAAATCCATGAAAAAATCAATTTTTAGTAGTGATAACAGATTTTCGTTATTTAGGCTCTAGATCTTCTAGTTATCGAGAAAAATGCATTTAAAGTTTTTCATACAAAATCCATGAAAAAATCAATTTTTAGTAGTGATAACAGATTTTCGTTATATAGGCTCTAGCTCTTCTAGTTATCGAGAAAAATGCATATAAAGTTTTTCATACAAAATCCATGAAAAAATCAATTTTTAGTAGTGATAACAGATTTTCGTTATTTAGGCTCTAGATCTTCTAGTTATCGAGAAAAATGCATTTAAAGTTTTTCATACAAAATTCATGAAAAAATCTATTTTTAGTAGTGATAACAGATTTTCGTTATTTAGGCTCTAGCTCTTCTAGTTATCGAGAAAAATGCATTTAAAGTTTTTCATACAAAATCCATGAAAAAATCAATTTTTAGTAGTGACAACAGATTTTCGTTATTAAGGCTCTAGCTCTTCTAGTTATCGAGAAAAATGCATATAAAGTTTTTCATACAAAATCCATGAAAAAATCAATTTTTAGTAGTGATAACAGATTTTCGTTATTTAGGCTCTAGCTCTTCTAGTTATCGAGAAAAATGCATATAAAGTTTTTCATACAAAATCCATAAAAAAATCAATTTTTAGTAGTGGTAACAGATTTTCGTTATTTAGGCTCTAGCTCTTCTAGTTATCGAGAAAAATGCATTTAAAGTTTTTCATACAAAATCCATGAAAAAATCAATTTTTAGTAGTGGTAACAGATTTTCGTTATTTAGGCTCTAGCTCTTCTAGTTATCGAGAAAAATGAATATAAAGTTTTTCATACAAAATCCATGAAAAAATCAATTTTTAGTAGTGATAACAGATTTTCGTTATTTAGGCTCTAGCTCTTCTAGTTATCGAGAAAAATGCATTTAAAGTTTTTCATACAGAATCCATGAAAAAATCAATTTTTGGTAGTGATAACAGATTTTCGTTATTTAGGCTCTAGCTCTTCTAGTTATCGAGAAAAATGCATTTAAAGTTTTTCATACAGAATCCATGAAAAAATCAATTTTTGGTAGTGATAACAGATTTTCGTTATTTAGGCTCTAGCTCTTCTAGTTATCGAGAAAAATGCATTTAAAGTTTTTCATACAAAATCCATGAAAAAATCAATTTTTGGTAGTGATAACAGATTTTCGTTATTTAGGCTCTAGCTCTTCTAGTTATCGAGAAAAATGCATTTAAAGTTTTTCATACAAAATCCATGAAAAAATCAATTTTTGGTAGTGATAACAGATTTTCGTTATTTAGGCTCTACCTCTTCTAGTTATCGTGAAAAATGCATATAAAGTTTTTCATACAAAATCCATGAAAAATTAATTTTTAGGTGTGATAACAGATTTTCGTTATTTAGGCTCTAGCTCTTCTAGTTATCGAGAAAAATGCATATAAAGTTTTTCATACAAAACCCATTAAAAAATCAATTTTTGGTAGTGATAACAGATTTTCGTTATTTAGGCTCTAGCTCTCCTAGTTATCGAGAAAAATGCATTTAAAGTTTTTCATACAAAATCCATGAAAAAATCAATTTTTGGTAGTGATAACAGATTTTCGTTATTTAGGCTCTACCTCTTCTAGTTATCGTGAAAAATGCATATAAAGTTTTTCATACAAAATCCATGAAAAAATCAATTTGTAGTAGTGATAACAGATTTTCGTTATTTAGGCTCTAGCTCTTCTAGTTATCGAGAAAAATGCATTTAAAGTTTTTCATACAAAATCCATGAAAAAATCAATTTGTAGTAGTGATAACAGATTTTCGTTATTTAGGCTCTAGCTCTTCTAGTTATCGAGAAAAATGCATTTAAAGTTTTTCATACAAAACCCATGAAAAAATCAATTTGTAGTAGTGATAACAGATTTTCGTTATATAGGCTCTAGCTCATCTAGTTATCGAGAAAAATGCATTTAAAGTTTTTCATACAAAATTCATGAAAAAATCAATTTTTAGTAGTGATAACAGATTTTCGTTATTTAGGCTCTAGATCTTCTAGTTATCGAGAAAAATGCATTTAAAGTTTTTCATACAAAATCCATGAAAAAATCAATTTTTAGTAGTGATAACAGATTTTCGTTATTAAGGCTCTAGCTCTTCTAGTTATCGAGAAAAATGCATATAAAGTTTTTCATACAAAATCCATGAAAAAATCAATTTTTAGTAGTGATAACAGATTTTCGTTATTTAGGCTCTAGCTCTTCTAGTTATCGAGAAAAATGAATATAAAGTTTTTCATACAAAATCCATGAAAAAATCAATTTTTAGTAGTGGTAACAGATTTTCGTTATTTAGGCTCTAGCTCTTCTAGTTATCGAGAAAAATGCATTTAAAGTTTTTCATACAAAATCCATGAAAAAATCTATTTTTAGTAGTGATAACAGATTTTCGTTATTTAGGCTCTAGCTCTTCTAGTTATCGAGAAAAATGAATATAAAGTTTTTCATACAAAATCCATGAAAAAATCAATTTTTAGTAGTGATAACAGATTTTCGTTATTTAGGCTCTAGCTCTTCAAGTTATCGAGAAAAATGCATTTAAAGTTTTTCATACAAAATCCATGAAAAAATCAATTTTTGGTAGTGATAACAGATTTTCGTTATTTAGGCTCTAGCTCTTCTAGTTATCGAGGAAAATGCATTTAAAGTTTTTCATACAAAATCCATGAAAAAATCATGTTTTGGTAGTGATAACAGATTTTCGTTATTTAGGCTCTAGCTCTTCTAGTTATCGAGGAAAATGCATTTAAAGTTTTTCATACAAAATCCATGAAAAAATCATGTTTTGGTAGTGATAACAGATTTTCGTTATTTAGACTCTAGCTCTTCTAGTTATCGAGAAAAATGCATTTAAAGTTTTTCATACAAAATCCATTAAAAAATTAATTTTTGGTAGTGATAACAGATTTTCGTTATTTAGGCTCTAGCTCTTCTAGTTATCGAGAAAAATGCATTTAAAGTTTTTCATACAAAATCCATTAAAAAATTAATTTTTGGTAGTGATAACAGATTTTCGTTATTTAGGCTCTAGCTCTTCTAGTTATCGAGAAAAATGCATTTAAAGTTTTTCATACAAAATCCATGAAAAAATCAATTTTTAGTAGTGATAACAGATTTTTGTTATTTAGGCTCTAGCTCTTCTAGTTATCGAGAAAAATGCATTTAAAGTTTTTCATACAAAATCCATGAAAAAATCAATTTTTAGTAGTGATAACAGATTTTCGTTATTTAGGCTCTAGCTCTTCTAGTTATCGAGAAAAACATATAAAAAGTTTTTCATATAAAATCCATGAAAAAATCAATTTTTAGTAGTGATAACAGATTTTCGTTATTTAGGCTCTAGCTCTTCTAGTTATCGAGAAAAATGAATATAAAGTTTTTCATACAAAATCCATGAAAAAATCAATTTTTAGTGATGATAACAGATTTTCGTTATTTAGGCTCTAGCTCTTCTAGTTATCGAGAAAAATGCATTTAAAGTTTTTCATACAAAATCCATGAAGAAATCAATTTTTAGTAGTGATAACAGATTTTCGTTATTTAGGCTCTAGCTCTTCTAGTTATCGAGAAAAATGCATTTAAAGTTTTTCATACAAAATCCATGAAAAAATCAATTTTTAGTAGTGATAACAGATTTTCGTTATTTAGGCTCTAGCTCTTCTAGTTATCGAGAAAAATGCATTTAAAGTTTTTCATACAAAATTCATGAAAAAATCAATTTTTAGTAGTGATAACAGATTTTCGTTATTTAGGCTCTAGCTCTTCTAGTTATCGAGAAAAATGCATTTAAAGTTTTTCATACAAAATTCATGAAAAAATCAATTTTTAGTAGTGATAACAGATTTTCGTTATTAAGGCTCTAGCTCTTCTAGTTATCGAGAAAAATGCATTTAAAGTTTTTCATACAAAATTCATGAAAAAATCAATTTTTAGTAGTGATAACAGATTTTCGTTATTTAGGCTCTAGCTCTTCTAGTTATCGAGAAAAATGCATTTAAAGTTTTTCATACAAAATCCATGAAAAAATCAATTTTTAGTAGTGACAACAGATTTTCGTTATTTCGGCTCTAGCTCTTCTAGTTATCGAGAAAAATGCATATAAAGTTTTTCATACAAAATCCATGAAAAAATCAATTTTTAGTAGTGATAACAGATTTTCGTTATTAAGGCTCTAGCTCTTCTAGTTATCGAGAAAAATGCATATAAAGTTTTTCATACAAAATCCATTAAAAAATCAATTTTTAGTAGTGATAACAGATTTTTGTTATTTAGGCTCTAGCTCTTCTAGTTATCGAGAAAAATGCATTTAAAGTTTTTCATACAAAATTCATGAAAAAATCAATTTTTAGTAGTGATAACAGATTTTCGTTATTTAGGCTCTAGCTCTTCTAGTTATCGAGAAAAATGCATTTAAAGTTTTTCATACAAAATCCATGAAAAAATCAATTTTTAGTAGTGACAACAGATTTTCGTTATTTCGGCTCTAGCTCTTCTAGTTATCGAGAAAAATGCATATAAAGTTTTTCATACAAAATCCATGAAAAAATCAATTTTTAGTAGTGATAACAGATTTTCGTTATTAAGGCTCTAGCTCTTCTAGTTATCGAGAAAAATGCATTTAAAGTTTTTCATACAAAATTCATGAAAAAATCAATTTTTAGTAGTGATAACAGATTTTCGTTATTTCGGCTCTAGCTCTTCTAGTTATCGAGAAAAATGCATATAAAGTTTTTCATACAAAATCCATGAAAAAATCAATTTTTAGTAGTGATAACAGATTTTTGTTATTTAGGCTCTAGCTCTTCTAGTTATCGAGAAAAATGCATTTAAAGTTTTTCATACAAAATTCATGAAAAAATCAATTTTTAGTAGTGATAACAGGGGGTCGATTCTGGTTCTGTGAAACTGTGAAATGAAAACTTTTTTCACATTTTCATAGAGTTTCTGATTCTCGTTTAGTGAAAAAATTATAAATAAATTCGAATGTTTTCATATGAGAAGAACAAATGGAATGAAACAAATTGTTTTCACATTTTCACAGTAATGTGATTCTTATTCTGTGTAACAGTGCAAAGAAGTGTCACAAACTTTTCATTTATGCCATATTTTTACACTTTCATTTTAACGGTGAAAAATAATTTTAATTAAATTATTTAGAGAAAAATATGGACATTGCTAAAGATAAATAATAATTTAAAGAAATAAAAATTATAATCTTCTAAAAAGATTCATATTTACAGATTTTTAAATTATTATATTCATATAAAATTCCAATTTTTTTAGTATATGTATAACTACAAAATATTATTGACGAAAAACGTTAATAATGTTTTCTTACATTGTACCATTTCGAATTTATTTCGATTATTCCTTTAAAACTAATAATCCTAACATTTTTTTAATTAATTATATTTTTTGTGTATTTGTAGAATTTTACACTTGATTAAATAACAAAGTAGATATGTAATTACCATCGGCGGTGAAGAATTTAGGTTTAGCGACGGCTTAAAGTAAATTTAAAGCCGCCTACAACATGTTTATGTATATTACTAAATTAATCGTTATTTGTCGTTTTATTTGTTAATGATTTCACAATTTTTTGGGCTTATGGTCGTTTTTTAAATCTTTTGTTTAACTTGCAATGAATGTATGTGTGGGTGGAACCTTGCAACTCAATTTGAAGCAGATATGTTCAATTGACTGAGCTGAAATTATGTATACACGTTCAGTTTGGATGACAATGCATTGCAAACCATGGTGGAATAAGTAGGTGGCATCGTTTTGGCAACAAATACAACATTACAACAAAATTGGAAATTACATCACCGTTTACGTCAAAAAATACTTTTAACAAAAATCAAAGCGTGCCGCTGAACGTGATGAAATAAATAAATTTTTAGCCAATTATCTTATTTATTTTAATTACAAATTATCAAACACTTTTCAAAAGGATTTGTTATTCGTGCTTAATTCCCAGTTTTTATTATTGATAAAAACACTTGAAATTTATTGTTGATGGGATAAGCTATTCCTATGCGCATTTCACTGGTTGCTTAGGCCAGATCATCAGGAAACTTCATCCATAAAGATTTTAGAAAAACTAAAGATATTAAACCAAAAAAAACTGTTAAACGTATAAGAATTATAGCAACAGTTATCCCATCAACAATAAATTTCAAGTGTTTTTATCAATAATAAAAACTGGGAATTAAGCACGAATGACAAAATCTTTTGAAAATTTAAATTTTGTATTCCCAAAAATTGAAATTAACTATCAAAAACTTTATTAAAATACAATAATCTCAGCACAAAACGTGGACTTTTTGTAAACATAAACAAAACTTTGACATAAACCTAGACAAACAATGCAAGAGCAAAAAATCATCATCTGGCGTAGTGCTGCCACCTGTTTATTTCACCATGTTGTAAACTATGAAACGTCATTCTAAATCAAATATAGCAGCACAGCCAAAATGGCGGTCTAGCTATTTTTAATGCAGTCTATAATATAGGTATCAAATGTAAAGGCTTGCTAAGAATAACTCGAAAGCTTAAACGAAAGAAATTAAGGCCCAGGCCCACGATGTCGACAAGAACATTTCTTTCGTATATTTGTTTTGAAAACAACAACAAATTTAATTTTTTTATTATTGTTTTCAATATAAATATGCGAAAGAAATGTTCTTGTTGACATCATGGGCCTGGCAGTAACTTTTACTTAAACATTTTACTAGCAAATAATAGAGGCATTCTCTTATTTATAATTCATTGTCCAAATTTGGAATTTTTGTTGCAGAGATTCATGATTTTATTGGTGAAATGAGTTCCGCTCCCATCCCGAATTTTCTCACCACTCTCACAAATAAACTCAAGAATTTCTGCAACAAAAATTGCAGGTCTGGACCGGCACTATGATATAAAATCTTGCCAATTGTCATTACACAATTTACACGATGTAAAAACTTGTCGCGAAATTTACTTGTGTAGAAAAACAAGTAAATTAAATAACTTGATGTGATTGATTTTAACTATTAAAAAATAAATTAAAAGTAAAAAACCCTTTTCAAAAACAAGCTTTTATTTTAATAAATATTTTGGGGTAATCGCACAAGCAAGATGTTTACCCAAAAAACTCATTTGTCAACTCATTGATTGATCGATTTTACATTTTTATGACTGCTCTTGTTTTTTGAATAAAAATTTGTTTCCGTTAAAAAATTGCTGTTGTTTTTATATATTAACACATTTTATGTAAAATTTTTCCTTTCCTATTTCTTGCGCGCACTTGGGCAGGACAATGGGGCCAACCTCTTTCAAATTCAATATCGTTCAACTAAAAAACCCAAATGCAACAAATTCGGAATTTTCGGTTTACTCATTATTTATTTTAAGTTAAAAATATTTACCATGTACATATGTATGAAAATAAACTGAAAAAATTTATATTGTATAAAACAAGAGGAGCCATAAAAATGTATTTTTTCTCTCTTCAAAAAATCTCTTTTAGCAAAAATAAATGCTTACAGCTCAAGCATTAAAAAAACTCGTTTGCGTTTTAGCGCCGTTTCAAAATCCTAAGCTTCGATATCTGCATTTGACTTTTACATTTTATTAATATAGTTACAAAAGTTTCACAGCTACAATGGAATGAAACACTTTTTCATTAAAAGAACGGGAATCGCCTTTTGTGTAAATGTGAAGTGCTAATGTGAAAAGTGCTCATGAAAACGAAAATGAAAAGTTTTTTTTCATTTCACAGTTTCACAAAACCAGAATCGACCCCCAGATTTTCGTTATTTAGGCTCTAGCTCTTCTAGTTATCGAGAAAAATGCATTTAAAGTTTTTCATACAAAATTCATGAAAAAATCAATTTTTAGTAGTGATAACAGATTTTCGTTATTTAGGCTCTAGCTCTTCTAGTTATCGAGAAAAATGCATTTAAAGTTTTTCATACAAAATCCATGAAAAAATCAATTTTTAGTAGTGATAACAGATTTTTGTTATTTAGGCTCTAGCTCTTCTAGTTATCGAGAAAAATGCATATAAAGTTTTTCATACAAAATCCATAAAAAAATCAATTTTTAGTAGTGATAACAGATTTTCGTTATTTAGGCTCTAGCTCTTCTAGTTATCGAGAAAAATGCATTTTCAGTTTTTCATACAAAATTCATGAAAAAATCAATTTTTAGTAGTGATAACAGATTTTCGTTATTAAGGCTCTAGCTCTTCTAGTTATCGAGAAAAATGCATTTAAAGTTTTTCATACAAAATTCATGAAAAAATCAATTTTTAGTAGTGATAACAGATTTTCGTTATTTAGGCTCTAGATCTTCTAGTTATCGAGAAAAATGCATTTAAAGTTTTTCATACAAAATCCATGAAAAAATCAATTTTTAGTAGTGATAACAGATTTTCGTTATTAAGTCTCTAGCTCTTCTAGTTATCGAGAAAAATGCATATAAAGTTTTTCATACAAAATCCATTAAAAAATCAATTTTTAGTAGTGATAACAGATTTTCGTTATTTAGGCTCTAGCTCTTCTAGTTATCGAGAAAAATGAATATAAAGTTTTTCATACAAAATCCATGAAAAAATCAATTTTTAGTAGTGGTAACAGATTTTCGTTATTTAGGCTCTAGCTCTTCTAGTTATCGAGAAAAATGCATTTAAAGTTTTTCATACAAAATCCATGAAAAAATCAATTTTTGGTAGTGATAACAGATTTTCGTTATTTAGGCTCTAGCTCTTCTAGTTATCGAGAAAAATGCATTTAAAGTTTTTCATACAAAATCCATGAAAAATCAATTTTTAGGTGTGATAACAGATTTTCGTTATTTAGGCTCTACCTCTTCTAGTTATCGTGAAAAATGAATATAAAGTTTTTCATACAAAATCCATGAAAAAATCAATTTTTAGTAGTGATAACAGATTTTCGTTATTTAGACTCTAGCTCTTTTAGTTATCGAGAAAAATGAATGTAAAGTTTTTCAAACAAAATCCATGAAAAAATCAATTTTTAGTAGTGATAACAGATTTTCGTTATTTAGGCTCTAGCTCTTTTAGTTATCGAGAAAAATGAATATAAAGTTTTTCATACAAAATCCATGAAAAAATCAATTTTTAGTAGTGATAACAGATTTTCGTTATTTAGGCTCTAGCTCTTTTAGTTATCGAGAAAAATGCATATAAAGTTTTTCATACAAAATCCATGAAAAAATCAATTTTTAGGTGTGATAACAGATTTTCGTTATTTAGGCTCTAGCTCTTCTAGTTATCGAGAAAAATGCATATAAAGTTTTTCATACAAAATCCATGAAAAAATCAATTTTTAGGTGTGATAACAGATTTTCGTTATTTAGGCTCTAGCTCTTCTAGTTATCGAGAAAAATGCATTTAAAGTTTTTCATACAAAATCCATGAAAAAATCAATTTTTGGTAGTGATAACAGATTTTCGTTATTTAGGCTCTAGCTCTTCTAGTTATCGAGGAAAATGCATTTAAAGTTTTTCATACAAAATCCATGAAAAAATCATGTTTTGGTAGTGATAACAGATTTTCGTTATTTAGGCTCTAGCTCTTCTAGTTATCGAGGAAAATGCATTTAAAGTTTTTCATACAAAATCCATGAAAAAATCATGTTTTGGTAGTGATAACAGATTTTCGTTATTTAGACTCTAGCTCTTCTAGTTATCGAGAAAAATGCATTTAAAGTTTTTCATACAAAATCCATTAAAAAATTAATTTTTGGTAGTGATAACAGATTTTCGTTATTTAGGCTCTAGCTCTTCTAGTTATCGAGAAAAATGCATTTAAAGTTTTTCATACAAAATCCATTAAAAAATTAATTTTTGGTAGTGATAACAGATTTTCGTTATTTAGGCTCTAGCTCTTCTAGTTATCGAGAAAAATGCATTTAAAGTTTTTCATACAAAATCCATGAAAAAATCAATTTTTAGTAGTGATAACAGATTTTTGTTATTTAGGCTCTAGCTCTTCTAGTTATCGAGAAAAATGCATTTAAAGTTTTTCATACAAAATCCATGAAAAAATAAATTTTTAGTAGTGATAACAGATTTTCGTTATTTAGGCTCTAGCTCTTCTAGTTATCGAGAAAAACATATAAAAAGTTTTTCATATAAAATCCATGAAAAAATCAATTTTTAGTAGTGATAACAGATTTTCGTTATTTAGGCTCTAGCTCTTCTAGTTATCGAGAAAAATGAATATAAAGTTTTTCATACAAAATCCATGAAAAAATCAATTTTTAGTGATGATAACAGATTTTCGTTATTTAGGCTCTAGCTCTTCTAGTTATCGAGAAAAATGAATATAAAGTTTTTCATACAAAATCCATGAAAAAATCAATTTTTAGTAGTGATAACAGATTTTCGTTATTTAGGCTCTAGCTCTTCTAGTTATCGAGAAAAATGCATTTAAAGTTTTTCATACAAAATTCATGAAAAAATCAATTTTTAGTAGTGATAACAGATTTTCGTTATTTAGGCTCTAGCTCTTCTAGTTATCGAGAAAAATGCATTTAAAGTTTTTCATACAAAATTCATGAAAAAATCAATTTTTAGTAGTGATAACAGATTTTCGTTATTAAGGCTCTAGCTCTTCTAGTTATCGAGAAAAATGCATTTAAAGTTTTTCATACAAAATTCATGAAAAAATCAATTTTTAGTAGTGATAACAGATTTTCGTTATTTAGGCTCTAGCTCTTCTAGTTATCGAGAAAAATGCATTTAAAGTTTTTCATACAAAATCCATGAAAAAATCAATTTTTAGTAGTGACAACAGATTTTCGTTATTTCGGCTCTAGCTCTTCTAGTTATCGAGAAAAATGCATATAAAGTTTTTCATACAAAATCCATGAAAAAATCAATTTTTAGTAGTGATAACAGATTTTCGTTATTAAGGCTCTAGCTCTTCTAGTTATCGAGAAAAATGCATATAAAGTTTTTCATACAAAATCCATTAAAAAATCAATTTTTAGTAGTGATAACAGATTTTTGTTATTTAGGCTCTAGCTCTTCTAGTTATCGAGAAAAATGCATTTAAAGTTTTTCATACAAAATTCATGAAAAAATCAATTTTTAGTAGTGATAACAGATTTTCGTTATTTAGGCTCTAGCTCTTCTAGTTATCGAGAAAAATGCATTTAAAGTTTTTCATACAAAATCCATGAAAAAATCAATTTTTAGTAGTGACAACAGATTTTCGTTATTTCGGCTCTAGCTCTTCTAGTTATCGAGAAAAATGCATATAAAGTTTTTCATACAAAATCCATGAAAAAATCAATTTTTAGTAGTGATAACAGATTTTCGTTATTAAGGCTCTAGCTCTTCTAGTTATCGAGAAAAATGCATTTAAAGTTTTTCATACAAAATTCATGAAAAAATCAATTTTTAGTAGTGATAACAGATTTTCGTTATTTCGGCTCTAGCTCTTCTAGTTATCGAGAAAAATGCATATAAAGTTTTTCATACAAAATCCATGAAAAAATCAATTTTTAGTAGTGATAACAGATTTTCGTTATTAAGGCTCTAGCTCTTCTAGTTATCGAGAAAAATGCATATAAAGTTTTTCATACAAAATCCATTAAAAAATCAATTTTTAGTAGTGATAACAGATTTTTGTTATTTAGGCTCTAGCTCTTCTAGTTATCGAGAAAAATGCATTTAAAGTTTTTCATACAAAATTCATGAAAAAATCAATTTTTAGTAGTGATAACAGATTTTCGTTATTTAGGCTCTAGCTCTTCTAGTTATCGAGAAAAATGCATTTAAAGTTTTTCATACAAAATCCATGAAAAAATCAATTTTTAGTAGTGATAACAGATTTTTGTTATTTAGGCTCTAGCTCTTCTAGTTATCGAGAAAAATGCATTTTCAGTTTTTCATACAAAATTCATGAAAAAATCAATTTTTAGTAGTGATAACAGATTTTCGTTATTAAGGCTCTAGCTCTTCTAGTTATCGAGAAAAATGCATTTAAAGTTTTTCATACAAAATTCATGAAAAAATCAATTTTTAGTAGTGATAACAGATTTTCGTTATTTAGGCTCTAGATCTTCTAGTTATCGAGAAAAATGCATTTAAAGTTTTTCATACAAAATCCATGAAAAAATCAATTTTTAGTAGTGATAACAGATTTTCGTTATTAAGTCTCTAGCTCTTCTAGTTATCGAGAAAAATGCATATAAAGTTTTTCATACAAAATCCATTAAAAATCAATTTTTAGTAGTGATAACAGATTTTCGTTATTTAGGCTCTAGCTCTTCTAGTTATCGAGAAAAATGAATATAAAGTTTTTCATACAAAATCCATGAAAAAATCAATTTTTAGTAGTGGTAACAGATTTTCGTTATTTAGGCTCTAGCTCTTCTAGTTATCGAGAAAAATGCATTTAAAGTTTTTCATACAAAATCCATGAAAAAATCAATTTTTGGTAGTGATAACAGATTTTCGTTATTTAGGCTCTAGCTCTTCTAGTTATCGAGAAAAATGCATTTAAAGTTTTTCATACAAAATCCATGAAAAATCAATTTTTAGGTGTGATAACAGATTTTCGTTATTTAGGCTCTACCTCTTCTAGTTATCGTGAAAAATGCATATAAAGTTTTTCATACAAAATCCATGAAAAATCAATTTTTAGGTGTGATAACAGATTTTCGTTATTTCGGCTCTAGCTCTTTTAGTTATCGAGAAAAATGAATATAAAGTTTTTCATACAAAATCCATGAAAAAATCAATTTTTAGTAGTGATAACAGATTTTCGTTATTTAGACTCTAGCTCTTTTAGTTATCGAGAAAAATGAATGTAAAGTTTTTCAAACAAAATCCATGAAAAAATCAATTTTTAGTAGTGATAACAGATTTTCGTTATTTAGGCTCTAGCTCTTTTAGTTATCGAGAAAAATGAATATAAAGTTTTTCATACAAAATCCATGAAAAAATCAATTTTTAGTAGTGATAACAGATTTTCGTTATTTAGGCTCTAGCTCTTTAAGTTATCGAGAAAAATGAATATAAAGTTTTTCATACAAAATCCATGAAAAAATCAATTTTTAGTAGTGATAACAGATTTTCGTTATTTAGGCTCTAGCTCTTCTAGTTATTGAGAAAAATGCATTTAAAGTTTTTCATACAAAATTCATGAAAAAATCAATTTTTGGTAGTGATAACAGATTTTCGTTATTTAGGCTCTAGCTCTTCCAGTTATCGAGAACAATGCATATAAAGTTTTTCATACAAAACCCATGAAAAAAACAATTTTTAGTAGTGATAACAGATTTTCGTTATTTAGGCTCTAGCTCTTCTAGTTATCGAGAAAAATGAATATAAAGTTTTTCATACAAAATCCATGAAAGAATCAATTTTAAGTAGTGATAACAGATTTTCGTTATTTAGGCTCTAGCTCTTCTAGTTATCGAGAAAAATGAATATAAAGTTTTTCATACAAAATCCATGAAAAAATCAATTTTTAGTAGTGATAACAGATTTTCGTTATTTAGGCTCTAGCTCTTCTAGTTATCGAGAAAAATGCATTTAAAGTTTTTCATACAAAATCCATAAAAAAATCATTTTTTAGTAGTGATAACAGATTTTCGTTATTTTGGCTCTAGCTCTTCTAGTTATCGTGAAAAATGCATTTAAAGTTTTTCATACAAAATCCATGAAAAATCAATTTTTAGGTGTGATAACAGATTTTCGTTATTTAGGCTCTAGCTCTTCTAGTTATCGAGAAAAACATATAAAAAGTTTTTCATATAAAATCCATGAAAAAATCAATTTTTAGTAGTGATAACAGATTTTCGTTATTTTGGCTCTAGCTCTTCTAGTTATCGAGAAAAACGCATTTAAAGTTTTTCATATGAAATCCATGAAAAAATCAATTTTTAGGTGTGATAACAGATTTTCGTTATTTAGGCTCTAGCTTTTCTAGTTATCGAGAAAAACATATAAAAAGTTTTTCATATAAAATCCATGAAAAAATCAATTTTTAGTAGTGATAACAGATTTTCGTTATTTTGGCTCTAGCTCTTCTAGTTATCGAGAAAAACGCATTTAAAGTTTTTCATATAAAATCCATGAAAAAGTCAATTTTTAGTAGTGATAACAGATTTTCGTTATTTTGGCTCTAGCTCATCTAGTTATCGAGAAAAATGCATTTAAAGTTTTTCATATGAAATCCATGAAAAAATCAATTTTTAGTAGTGATAACAGATTTTCGTTATTTTGGCTCTAGCTCTTCTAGTTATCGAGAAAAACGCATTTAAAGTTTTTCATATAAAATCCATGAAAACATTAATTTTTAGTAGTGAAAACATGTTTTCGTTATTTAGGCTCTAGCTCTTCTAATTATCGAGAAAAATGCATTAAAGTTTTTCATACAAAATCCATGAAAAATCAATTTTTAGTAGTGATAACAGATTTTCGTTATGTTGGCTCTAGCTCTTCTAATTATCGAAAAAAACGCATTTAAAGTTTTTCATATGAAATCAATAAAAAAAATTAATTTTTAGTAGTGATAACCGAAAAACGAGAAAAACGCATTTAAGAAACTACAGCCATTTTAAGTTTTTTACATTTTTAAATGAAAAAATCAAAGTTTGACCAAAAATAAAGATGGTCACACAATATTCGGTATATTGAATTTTTCATTATAACGTAGATTGTTATAGGTTAATGCTTACAAACCATTTTTTTCGTGCATATTTTTTAGTTCTAAGTCCGTGTGGTTTTTAGAGAAAGCTTAGCTTGGTATTCACTGATAACGTTCTTTTCACTATTTTAACCTTTTAAACAATCTACATCTTCGTTTTTTCTTTTATTTTAAACAATCAATTTGTAAAAAATAATATTAATTAAAAAAACCTCTTTCTTGAATTTTTTTTGTAAATTTATAGTTTTAAATTTTCAAAAGATTTTGTTATTCGTGCTTAATTCCCAGTTTTTATTATTGATAAAAACACTTGAAATTTATTGTTGATGGAATAAGCTATTCCTATGCGCATTTCACTGGTTGCTTAGGCCAGATCATCAGGAAACTACATCCATAAAGATTTTAAAAAAACTTAAGATATTAAACCAAATAAAACTGTTAAACGTATAAGAATTATACCAACAGTTCTACTTGTAATAATATCAAAGTTTAAACAAAACAACATCCCATCAACAATAAATTTCAAGTGTTTTTATCAATAATAAAAACTGGGAATTAAGCACGAATAACAAAATCTTTTGAAAATTTAAATTTTGTATTCCCAAAAATTGAAAATATATTTATAGTTTTATTTAAAATTATTCAAATTTAATATAAATTTTTGTTGCCAGAAAAATTTTTGAAAAAATAAAATACTTTTTTATAGCTTTGACTTTTTGATTTCATGTTCGTTAACAAAAACATAATTAAAAAACAAACAAACAAAAAAAATTAAAATTAAAAAATATTTCTAAAAAAAATTTAAAACAACAAAATTTAGTTTAAAAAAATTATAAAAATAAAAAAAATAAAAACAGATGTCATTTACACTATTGATAACAATGCCACATGGCAACTCGTTCATTTAAAGCTGTCTCTCTTAAAGTGGTCATGTGCTCAGCACCACTTTCACTTATAGCCTTTCCCGCACTTGGTCCACCTATTACCACAGTGCCTAATACTAATTTCTTAGACATTTTTGTCTTCGTGGCCAGTGTAGTTCTTATCAAAATGTTGTCTAAATTATCTAAGCTTTGCAGGGGTATTGTAATGGTCGGCTCAACATTGCCCACCTCCCATTTGGTCGAGAGAGAGGGATAAAAATTACCCGATTTCCAAGAGTCTATATAAATGCCATGTTCAAAGACTGTTGTCTTAACATAAACACTGCCGGCTGTAGCCTCTAACTCATCTTTAACCTTATTCGTACATCTCATTCTTGAGGTGGTGATGTTAAGAGCCAGCCCGTGCGGGGTCTTAGTGTTGACATTTCTCATACCCATTTTACGTTTCATTTCCGAAGTAACCCGATTCCAAGATTGAGCTGATTTGCCTTCTTTGCCAATCGAAAGACTTAGACTGGATGAGTCGATATTTATTGTGCTGCCATTTTCATTGGTGGTGGGATCGATGGGTTCACTGCAATCTTTTATTTCCAAGACTAGTTCTACCACACCTTTAGTGGAGTTGGCCAACTGTTTAGAAAAGAAAAGGTGTACTATTATTTTTATTATACTGTAAGTTTTAATTGTTTGTAGTTTAAAAAAGTTTTTAAATGTTGTTAAATTTTTTTACAATTTCAACAGCTAAAGAAATCATAATTATGAACATTTACAAAGTCCTGACCTTTCGTAATTGAAATCTTTAGTTTTTATTTTATTTTTTATATTTTAATTATAATTTACGTAATAATATTTAAGTTAAATGACTTTCACTTAGTAATGTTTTAGTTGTTGCTTTAATAAATTTTAAGGTGACTGACTTTTTGTTTCCTACTTTAAAGTGAATACATTTCTGCTTTTGTTTCTCATACTTGTTAATGGAATAATTTAACAAATATTATTATAATTTTGAGTCTTCGTAAAGTCATATTAAAATCAGTCTTTATAAAATTAACATTAACAAAACTTACTAAAACTAGTAATCTAAGCAATTACTCACAAGTAGCGGCAAAAACGCAGTTGTCTTGTTTTGTAGCATCACCTTTTTTAAAACTACTGCTACATGCAAAATATAAAGCCAGAAAATGGGTTAAGGCTAGTTTACACGGTAATACATTGTATTACGACATTATGTAGAATGAGAAAAATCATACCATGTAAAAGCAAAATGTATTGAGTAAGAGAGAATACGAACACAAAATCTGACAAGCGGTCGGTAAATGAATTTTTTCTAAACCATTTTAGAAACTTATGTATTTTCATCACACCAGAGTTGTATTTTAACAGAGTATATTGAAGGTGGTAGCATTTTTATACAATTACAAAAACAACTAAAATCAACTCAGGAAATTTTCATATATACATTGTATTACTGTGTAAACTGGCCTTTAGCAGCAATAAAAACAATAATGAAGTAGCAGTTAAAGAAAACTAAATAAGTTTCTATTGGTTTGATTGAGGTTTTCGCTTTATAACTACTACTACATTTGGAGTTTTTTTAAGACTAGAACATTTTGAGGTAGTTGTTGATTAACATTTTGAGGTAGTTGTTGATTAACATTGAGGTAGTAGTAGAATAACATTGAAGTAAAGGGTCCGCCAAATAACTTTTTTTTTTTTGAAAATGTATAAAATAAAACTACTGAATATTTTCTCAAATTTTTTTTTTATTTGAAAGTACAATCCTTCCGGTTAATAATGGAAAATAATTTCATTCAAATGGCTGCCTCGGCTGGCCATGCAGTAGCCTACACGATCGGTCCAATTTTTAAGCACATTATTGATTGTGTGCAGCTGTACTTCACCAATGGCTTCACGAATATTGTCCTTTAAAGCGTCAATTGTCTCTGGCTTGTCGGCGTAACACTAATCTTTGACGGCACCCCACAAATAATAGTCCAACGGTGTCAAATCGCAGCTTCGAGGTGGCCTAACGACATCAGCACTGCGGCTGATAATGCGATCTTCAAAAAAGGGCGCAAAACATCGAGTGTAGCTTCGGCTGTGTGGCACGTAGCGCCGTCCTGTTGAAACCAAATGTGGCCAATATTCTCCTCTTCAATTTTTGTGAACAAAACTTCGTTCAACATGGCCCGATAATGATCGCCATTGACTGTAACGGCCACTCCTTGCTCATTTGCGACTCATTTGCCCCAAATGCGACAATTTTGCTTGTTTACATACCCGCCAAGATCAAAATGAGCTTCATCTGAAAAGATGATTTTTTGGCAAAATCGGCATCTTCTGTATGTCGATCGCAAGCCCACTTAGCTAAGCGAAAACGCATTGGATGGTCAGTTGGCTTTAACTCCTGAACCAATTGGACTTTGTATGGCGTCATACCAAGGTCTTATTGCAAAATTCGTCTCTATTATGTCTCCAAAATTTTCAATTGTTGAGAACGTTGGTGAATTGATGTTGATGGCGTTTCACGCACACTTTCTGCCACAGCAGCAGTATTCTCGGGTGTACGCACTGTTTTTGGCTTTCGATGAGGATGCCAGTTTCTTTCACTTTTTTCACAAGATAACGAGCGTACAGAGCTGACGGTGCTTCTCTTCTTCCAAAATACGTACGCAATTTTGGCACACATTCTGCAACTTTACCATGATTTTCAAAGTAATGTCGCAATATTTCCCAGCGTTGTTCAAGCGTATACACAACCATATTCGTTCAGAGGAAGGATACAACTTATTCAACCCTATCGTAAATAATTTTTCTCTCGTAATTTTTCCCCTTTTCACATATTTGCGATCATGAAAAACTCCCATGAAAAAAAGGTCATTCAAAAGAGAATAATAACTTGAAAAAATTCCCCTTATCGTGAAAAGTTTTTTCCCTCGTAATTTGTTCACATTTCCCTTAGATTTTCTCACTTTATTTTTGCTAGGGAACAGGACATGTATGTAAGTAGTTTCTCTTATAAATCGAATATTAAGGTTTATTTCCGTTAATAAGGCACCAACCGATATATTGATCAACAAAATGCAAAACAAGAGGTTGATTGCCGGCGGATTTGTAAAGCTTTCGAAAGACGTGGTGGCAGAATTTTGGGAAATATTTTACTACATAAAATTTAAAAAGTGCAAAAAACTATCCCTCCAATACTAATCATTTAGCTTTATTATTTTCACTTTTCTTTAAAATATATACGTAAATATTTTTGAACATAAATTTCATTGATTTTTAAGATTTCCTAATCTTTTTTCTTTTTTGTTACATTCACTGGAACTGATAGCGTGAAAATTTTTTCACATGAGATTCATGATTGCTTTTTTACCTTCGAGGGGAATGAAAATTTCATGGGAACAAAAATTCCACTTGTTATTCACGATAGGGGTGAATATCTGTCAAATCAGACCTGAGCTAAGTGTTACCATTCACGAAATAAGCACTAGTTGAAAAAAAAACGTTAGATGGCGGACCCATTAGTATATTAATAATATTAAAGCAGTACACTAAGCAATGATATTTAGTGTTTATTTTCGAGCACTGGTCCAATTATAGAATATGTTTACAGTGTTAACATTGTCATATATTATATTTAAACATTCCCACATAATGATTACTTTTGCCTAATTTGCAAACCCTTAATATTATTTCCCAATATTTGTTTTCTATTCCTTTTTTAATTAACATTAACTTTCATTTGTCATTGACCACATAACGAAGACAATAGAATGAAGCAGTTTGTTTTTTCTTTTTACCCACTTACAACTACAATTCGAGTCGGAAGGAACCCAACCAATTGTAGGGGAATGTAAGAAAAGATAAACTCACTGTTTATTGTTGGTGTTTTGTTTAAGTTTTGATATTGTTACAAGTAAGACTTTGAGTGTTTATAATTCTTATTCGCTTTAGGGTTTTATTTGTATAATATTTTTGACTTTTCTAAAATCTTTGGAAAAGGTTTCCTGATGAGCTGGCCTAAGCAACCAGTGAAATGCGCATAGAAGCAAGCTTTCCCTCAACAATAAATTTCAGTGTATTTATCAAATATGAAAAACTGGGAATTTAGCACGTCATACGGAAATCGTATTAATAATAAATTTTGTATTCCCGAAAATAACTTTGATAATAGTGATCTTGTTAAATTTATGTTAGAGAAAACCCTCGAAGATTGAAGTATAGTAAATTGAGCCTTTAACTCCATAACGTACAAAGCGTTTTAATAAAGATGACTTAAACAAAAAAGTGAGGCTTCTATAACAGAAAAATACTTTTTTATTGGGTAAAAAAAATTAATTAAATATTATATAAGGAAAACACTCTTTGTAAATATGCCATATAAATTTTAACGGAGGGCTCTTCAAGAATGTGATCATGTTATAGATCTATAACCACTTCCCCCCCCCCCCCAGGTCTGGTAAAGAAAAGTTACGCTCAAAGTTTGAAGTATATAAAAGATAATAATTTTTTGAAATTTCGAAACAGGATAGTTTTTAAATGTTGTTCGGTATCATTATGTTCGTTCGTTTACTT
The DNA here is from genome assembly GCA_949318255.1 of Pollenia labialis. Classification (NCBI taxonomy): domain Eukaryota; kingdom Metazoa; phylum Arthropoda; class Insecta; order Diptera; family Polleniidae; genus Pollenia; species Pollenia labialis. The sequence goes on from OX439140.1 coordinate 127,284,201, forward strand.
TTCCAGTAAAATCCAGTATGTGAGTAATATGAAAATTTTACAAATTTATGTGTACGCGAACGCATTTCAGTAAAATCCAGTACAAATTTGCACAAACTTTAGGGTAAACGAACGCAGCTATTTTCAATCGAATTAGATTAAGTCAAAAGTTACAAACGATTTTTTTTATGAAATGTGACTTACATTATTATTGCTGTCATTACTTGGTTTCTTAACCGTAGTTGTGATATCCTTTATCGGCATCCATAATTCGTCTGTAGTAAACATGCCTCTAGAATTGCGCTTAAAAAGTTTAGGTTGCAAATAACAAGTAACTGAACCTAAAATTTATTTAAAAAGTTATAAGCATAAGTTTCCATTAAAAATTATAAATGTTATTGTAAGTGAGAAATCGGAAATATTTTACCTACCTAAATTCCTTCTCGATTCACTTATTGTTAAAGTAGGCACCGCATCTCTTGGATTAACGTCCTGTGATGATTTACGTTTACTTTTCTTCTCTTGCTCTTTGGTTTTATTCTCCTTGTCGTCGGACGACGACTTTTCTGGACTAGTTTCAAAAATATTTTGCATTAAATTTGAACTTTTATCTTTTAAGGAACGATACGTTTTGCTAAAACGATTAAATGACTGAAATTGAAAGTGATTGTTTTAGAGAGAAAAAATTGTATAGTTTGCAACTGAATTTAAACAAATATGTATGTAGCATGTACTTATTGTTTTATTGAATTTATTTTTTTGTTGTATTATACGAATATTTGTTGTTCAACTTACCGTTGGCGGTAATTCCAATAATGCATAAACTGTAAAAACCACAAATTGACCAGCAAAGAGTTCTTCAGGCGTAAATTCACTAACTGCTGATTTGCTGCTACGACGTGATGTATGTTTCAATGAGGGTCTAAATAAAAAAAAACAAGTAAGATTGCTGTATTAAGTTTTGTAGAATCTTATATACCCTTCACAATTAATATTGTGTTTTCTTTTCTACAAAAAATGTGACATTTTATTTAAAAAATGCAATTTGGTGGTTGTTTCATACAAATGTTTTGCCCTCAAAAAGGGTGCATGTCTCATTCCAAAAAAATTCCCTCTTACCTATGGCATAAGGCGTTACACTTTACTCCCCCTACAAATCGACAGTGTTGATAGTAGTGCCCTGTAAAACAGGTTTCTTTGGTTTATATATAGAGCTTTTTTTTATAATAGCGACGATTGCCTCAAAGAGCGACAAAGCTACGCGAAAATTTACGAAATTCGGAAAAGTTTGCTAAAATAGCAAACATTTTCGGGAAATTTCAATATTTCATAAAAGCCATACAATTAATTTAGAGTCCCGTAAACTATAAGGAATGGAAAAATTCGGGGAAAAAATTGCTAAATTTGGCGGAAATTCGCAAAAACTTGCTAACAACGACTTAATAGCAAAGTCTAATATTCAGCCCAATACATACAATACAAATTCCCCGGAAGTTTTTCCCTTTTCCCATTTTTACAATTGAATTTACATAGAAAAAATGGGAGAAGGGGAGAAAACTCCCGGGGAGTTTTTATTCATAATTGGGCTGAAATCAGCCCAATTTATAAAAAATCGCTTTCTCGCAGGGGCGAGATGGCATAATGGAACTGTTAGGTCCATTGTTATTAACAACATGCTGTATATAGAAATAACAAATCACTTTAAAATCAACCCTTATTCCGGGTGTATGTTTGTGGGGGAACTAGATGAAATGATGGACCACCTCCTAAGCTTATTTTTAGTATTAAAGTAAACTTTGTATATGGAACATATTTAAGTGGAATTCAAACGACCTAATTCTTCTTTTGGGATTGCTATCGTGTCAAGCTTCTTATTTCGAGATCGCTAGGTGAAATAATTTGGTTTATTTGCCTCACTTTTAAGACCAAGAAAATCTCATAAATAGCTTTTAGCGCATTAGCTTTTGTTGCAAGGCGCCTTTCCTACACTGAAAGAATTTTCTTCGCAATACCAATGAATTTTGACATTAATCCCATGAAAAATTGCATTAAAAAGGAACCTATGCAGCGCTTCGTTGGATCAATGAAACCTGTTTCATTAAAATGTATTAAATGAAACATTACATTAGATCTATGAATTTTATTCATTGGATAAATACTTTCAATAAAGTAAAAAAAAAAATTTTTTTTATTTTATTTTTTTTTAATTCTTTTATTTTTATTTTTTTTTTAATTTTTATTTTATTTTATTTTTTTTCTGTCTCTGGCGGGTATCGATCTCGCAACCTCGATGCTGATAGACTAGCTCACTACCAGCTTGCCTACAGGGGCAGTGTAGGTTTGGATAAAAAAAACTATGTTTTTTACTCAACTGAGAGCGTAAATATGAGACCAAATTGTTAATAACAACAATAACAGCGTTGATTGAAAGTTTTTGTTTCATTACTATAATAACATTTTTCATTGTCATAATCAAAATGTTTTCATATATCCAATGAAAATTTTTAACGTAATTACGAAATCCAATGAAGCGATTTTAAGGAAAATACTTTATTAAAACATTGAAATTTCATTTAGACAATGAAAATTTTCATTTAACCACTGAAAATTTTTTTATGAAAGTGATTCATTAAATATATGAAGCATTTTTCTTTCACTGTACTGTAAACATTAATTCGGTAGGACACTTGCAGGGGAGTTCATGTTAAATAATAAAACGATTTGATTTACGAGGAAAAAATTATTTTTTTTTTGAAATATTGCCCATTTGGTGACTAATCTGGCTGAATAAATAGCAAGCTTTTCGGAATATATATGATATAATCAGTGCTGGGCACATTACATGATTTGAGGTATTTAAAATACAAAATACTTTCAGGTTATGTATTTAAAATACAAAATATTTCCATTTATTGTACGTATTTCATATACAGAATACTACCACGTTATGTACATGTATGTATTTAAAATACGAAACACACAATGTTTATTCACACCAAAAAATACATTAGATAAAGGCCAAAATACACTGATCAAAGTACTCATCAAGCATTGTAGTAGTATTAGTGAAAATGTGTTTGTGACACCGACAACGCTTGATGAAAAATCAAAAAATTTAGATATGACGGCGAATATTACGTCCAGCACACGTACACGTTGAATTCGCCGGCTGGACAAGCTTTTGACAAGTGTATTTGGCTCTTAAAACTAATTTACAAAACAATTGTTTCCTCTCATAAATATCAGATTTTTGAATGTTGCATCAGACAAACAGTTTTTTGTTGGAGAATAAATGAAACCTGCTGAAGAAAATAATCTTTCTACAGGCCCTGATGAGCACAAACTTGTATTAAATTCTATGGATACTCTTTTTATATTTGGAAAGCTGTCAAGAGTGATAATGTCTTCGCTCTTGTCACTGAGGCAGGCAACTGACAAATTCCAACTCCAAATTTTATGTCCTAGATTCACCATCATTCCTATTCATTGTCTTCTTTCTGGTGCTTCTACTTCAGATATTTCCATATTCTGATAGTTACGTTTTTAGCGATTCTTGTTTTTGGTAGATCAAAATGCAAACAACCATCAATAAACTGACAAACTATATTTTGTAAACTTTGTTTTTAAAATACAAAATACTCCCATTTTTTATGTATTTAAAATATAAAATACACAATACTTGCTGGCCATGTATTTAAAATACACAATACTTGCACGTCATGTATTTAAAACACAAATACAAAATACGTATTTCAAATTCTGCCCAGCCCTGCATATAATACATACAACACTTTGGCCCCATCATAGAGTTCGATTCCCGCCAGAGACTCTGGTTTCTTTTCTGCAGACAAGCGTAGAGCTTCCCGGGATTAGCTTAGGGAATTAAAAAAAAATATTTTGGGTCGGCGGACATCCCATTTCGATTAACACACAGACAAACATACATCTTTAAACAAACTTCTTTTCTCACATAAGTCCAGAATATATACTGCCAGTTTAACGATTTCGAACGTTAACGTTCGCATAGAAAATTACATTTAATACAAAAACAAATTTTCGAATTTTGTTTTTGTTTTCAATATAATTTTCTATGCGAACGTAAACGTTCGAAATCGATGAACAGGCTGATAAACTTTATAGAGCTTAACATCAATATTGAAAAAAAAAAATTACAACCGGATAGTAAACTTAAATTTACCTTTTCCATTTATGGTAAAGCGCATAACAATTGTGTTGCAAATTGATTGTTTGTTAGGTTAATGAAACTTTTTGACTGATTTGATAATTTAATAACAATTTCTTATTTTTTTTTTTGCATCAAAAAGCTGTAGTAATTTTGAATGGTTCATTAGATTTGGTTTGTCTTCAATATTGCATTTCATATTAAGTCATATTCAATAGTCAAATTTAGTTTTCAAGTCGTATTTTGAATTTCGTTGTTAAATTTTATATACACGCAGAGAAAAAATATGGTTGGGCATGGTTACGGCAACCACACTGTGTTTATTGTAACAATATATTGTTGTTGTACACAAATAATTGTTATTTTTATTAAATATCAGCAATATTATAGTCACTGTAAACATATTAATGTTTATCGCAATTATAAATTTGAGTATTGTTGACCGAAAAATAATTATTTTTCTAACAACTAAATTATGATAACTTTCAAAACATATTATATTACTCACAGCCATAACATGATATTTAATAGCCATAACATGATAACTTTATATACATTTATCATAATAAGTTTAAGATGCAATCAACATATCGTTACTCTAATAATATTTTGGTATCGCCATTTGTAAAATAATTTTGTATCAGTTGTGTCGTGTTTTAAATAAACGTATCGAATTATTTGTTAGTGAAAAAAAGAATTAACAAAATAACCATTAAAATAAACAAGAAATTAAAAAAAAAAAAGAAAAAACATTAAAAAAGGGTTGTAGTGTCACAAATTAAAATATCTTTGCTAAAAAAATTTAATAATCTTAAAGTGGTGGAAAAATATGTGAAATATTGGTGCAAAATATTAACCATTACTGGTAAGTTTTGTGTTATTTTAAGAGAAAAATAATGAAAACTCCATAAAATAATTTATAAATAATTGCGACCTACGACAAAAAGATTACAGTAACTATATTATGTTTTTTATTTTATCATAAGTATTTTTTCCCAATAAAAATATTATGTTTAAAGTTGTATCATATTATGATGTAAAAAATTTATGTATAACAGTTCATATCACTTTGCATCATAATATGATTACTTCTAAACTTATTATGATTGCCATGACAATAATATGATTACTTCTAAACTTATTATGATTGCCATGACAATAATATGATTACTTCTAAACTTATTATGATTGTCATGACAATAATATGATTACTTCTAAACTTAGTATGATTGTCATGACAATAATATGATTACTTCTAAACTTATTATGATTGTCATGACAATAATATGATTACTTCTAAACTAATTATGATTGCCATGACAATAATATGATTACTTCTAAACTTATTATGATTGTCATGACAATAATATGATTACTTCTAAACTAATTATGATTGCCATGACAATAATATGATTACTTCTAAACTTATTATGATTGCCATGACAGTAATATGATTACTTCTTAACTTATTATGGTTACCATCACAACAATATGATTACTTCTTATCTTATTATGATTACCATGACAGTAATATTATAACTTCTTACCGTTTTATGATTAACAGGATAACAATATGGTTAAGGGAAAAATATTATGATGTAATATTACGAACATATTTGGTCATAATATTATTTAATAACAATCGTAATATGGTGACTACAATCATGAATCTTATCATAATATGTTGCTCTTAGAATATGTTTACCACAACCATGTTTTTTCTTTGCGTGTAGACACAATTTAAAATTATTTATTATTTTTTTTTTCTTTTATCATAGGGACTTATAAAGTCTCTAATTGTAGATTTTTTTAAAGTCATATTTCACTTCAAGCGTAGATATAAGTAGAGATGTAATTTAGATTAAATCTTTATATAACCGCAATTTGACTTTAATCGTTATTCTTTATAAAGATAAAGTATGTGCTTAATCGTCGTTTTGGAACAGCCAAAACAAATTTTCAACACCATTTTCGAAAAGTGTGGCGAAAATCTTGCACAGCCCAAAAAAAGAAAATGTCGCTCTTCTTGTCGTTTATTATGTAGAAAGATTACTTTGTCGTCAATGACGCCATTTATGACAAAATCGTCTATTTTGCCGTCCACGACAAAAATTGTTATGTGGTTATTTCCCTACAAATAATATTGGACTACTTGATCCATTTTGATCAATAAGACTACTCCCTGAACTGGTCCTATTTAACGCAAGCATGGGCCATGTCATTGTTCAAAATAGTTTGTAGTTTCGTTTTTAAACGATTTCAAATCTAATCCTCTGGTGTATACAATGGAGTTGTTTTAAGCAACCAGTGAAATGCGCATAGAAATAGCTTATCCCATCAACAATGTTTTTATCGAGAATAAAAATTAAGCACGACAAACAAAATCTTGTAAATTAAAATTATGTATTCCCAAAAGTTACTATTATAATAAACAGGCAAGTGCACGGCTTAAAAAAAACGAAACTGTTTTTTCTTAACCTACTATCACTCAATTTACATCATGAATTTTATGACGTCCAATATTGGACGTCATTTTTTTGTTTGATAGCAAGCGGTGTAGAGAAGAAAGAGGGGTATAAAAATAGACATGATTTCTGTTTTCTCTTACTCTTTCTTCTCTACACCGCTTGCAATCAAACAAAAAATGATGTCTAAAATTGGACGTCATAAAATTCATCATGTAAATTGAGTGTTACAACTACAATTAATATTGCAAGAATTCCATTATCATTAACAAAAAAAGGGTCTAGGACTTTGAATGCCAATTTGGTTTAAATATAGAAGAGATTTATGAGTTTTCATATAAGTGGTCATCATTTTTAACATATAGTTACGGTCATATGGACTATAGAATTTTATTATAATCGGGACATCCTCTATATCTTTCTTACCCCTAGTATTTTTAACACGATATATAGCTGCAATTTGTACAGCTCCACACAGTCTAAACTGAAGGATGGTGTTTCCAGCCCTGAAGTAAAATTAGATTAAACTTTGACATCTCGAGGCGCCACCGTCAGCAAGAAATTTACTTTAAGGTTTTATTTGAATTTGTATGTATTTTCGTTAAGTAGATTTTTTTGGTATTCTTTTAAGAAAGTGAAGTTGTTATCGAGAAAATTTTTTATTATTCGTTGTATAACCGCCAAAGCATAAAGTAAATTTTTTTCTAGGGAAAATTTTAAAGTTTTATAACGTGTGAAAAATCAGGAGTGTTTATTATTCGGAAAAGTGCTTTTTAGTGGGGGAAAAAATCACCTTTTGAGATATCTACACAGAAAAAATAGAAAATCGACTTTAATTAAACAATTCGTTCAGACAATTAAATATTTAACTAATTTTGCCCCTGCAAAGGAATTGATCATATCAATTAACGGATTTGTATTTTCGAGTCATGGGACACAAATTTAGTCAATTAAAAAATTAATTGCATAAACAAAAAATACACCACATATCCACAAACATTTAATTTTATGGGGTTTGATTAAAAAAACTAATTGCAGCAATCAAAAAATTAATTGAGTAATTAATTATTTAATTGAATCATTTTTTGCAAACATTTTTTCTGTGTATGTATTTTTTGTTTCGTTACCATCGTGAATTGTTTTGTATTTATTCAAATTAACTTTTTATTATAAAACCAAATTTGATTTTTGTATTCGAATTAAACCCGGTTAACCGGTTATTTTTCAAACGCTTAACCGAAACCCGGGCTTTTTTTAAATAACAGCTATTCGGAATATTCGAAAACCGGTTTTGGAAAAAAGTCGAATAATCGATATCCCTAGAAGACACGTTATAAGATCTTGTTGCTTATACTCTCCCCCGTAGATTTTTTTGGAGACGACTTAGAAGGTAATGGCGCTCATTCTGTCCCTTATAAAGTTTGATAGGGGATACTAAACAAGAAATTGGCGCTCGTACTATCCTACACGACAATTTCCTCTAAATTGTCTTCTAGAACACTTACGCGAAAAAGAAGAATTCGTGTCGATGTCGCGTACGACAACCTGGTCAACTGGGGTTATGCGTTTGTGCTGATGTGTAAATCACATAAAAATATTTGTTTTTGTCTTGGAACTTTTAGTATACCGATCGACTAAGAAGCACTTTATAAATCGATCTAACAGCGTCCGTCTCCGCTTAGTTGTCTGTGTGGGTACCCACGTAAACCGTGTGCCAAATGTGCAGGTCGCAATTTTGGAGATATTTTAATAAAATTTGGTAAATATATTTTATCTGTCATTAGTAACGAGTCTATTTCACATAGTCTTATACAAACTTCTTTCCGGAATAGAGTTTCTGTGCCCATAAACCTTCTTATTATGTTGGTATTTAGATTAAATTCGCTCTAAAAATATTTTGTTGCCATCTTAATCTTAGCCAAACTTCTTAAAACGGACTATATCTGACGATTCTCGTTCAAGCCAAAAATTACTTATTCTAAATATACTTATGTACTTGTGTAGCTTGGTTTGAGCAAAATGTTTCTTTATTAAAGAAAATTTTACTTAATAAGAACACAAAATGTTAAAATCAAGAAAGTATTATTAGATTTTGGATTTTCCTTTTTTAAGGAACGAAATTGAAATCTTACAAAAATAAAATTCTTTCCGTGTAGATTCAAACTTCCCCCTTTTGTATGTATACCTACATATGTAGGTAATTTACAGTTTGAACAGTTTTCAATGATTTGAATGTGCGTTCAAATTGAAATTTTAGCACTTCTTTAGTCATGTTTTGACTTCGATCTTTATGCAACTATTTATAGCCTTGATCTAAGGTCTTTATGTAGTCATATTTCAGTTTCTAATTTTAATTCTAATATATTTTTTTTTTTTTTCTTTTATCAGCTTCCACTTACTTGATATCTGGTGCCAAGGGAAATTTAAAATTTTCATTAAATTTTGGCCATGAGTTTGTTTGTATGCTGCTATCCAAACGTTTGTGGCCAGGAAAAAGCTTCACCTAGAAAAAAGCACAATTCAATTAATGTCGAAAGGTAAGTGTATTTGCTAAAAGCTTTTTATTTTTAAGTTTTGCCACTTACCTTGATCAAATAACCCTGTACTATTTTAAAACCGAATAAAGTCGGCAGGTGGCGGGCTGCTAATAAATGTACATTTAGTTCGGGTATAACGGTCTTGGCACCATTCTGTTCACTAGCATTGGCCTCAATCGATATTTGAAAACCAATTTCGGGTTCCAAACTTTCTGTGTGATGTTTGGAGCCGGTAGTTGTGCCATTTTGAGATCGAGGTAAAATCGATTTTAGTTTATTCATGGAGAATGACATGGTTCCATAGAAAATCGGTGTAAAAATGTTTTGTTTTGTTTAAAAAAAAAAGAGAAATCTTTCATTGAACTACATTAATGGTTCCTGAAAAGGTAGAAATAAAAGTAGTTTTTTTTTTAGCATTAATTAACAAATTAACACTTGCTGTTAGGTTTCTATTGTAGAATTTAATGAATATTATGAGTTTTTGTTTTCTACAATGTCAATTTAATTAAAATTTTTTATTATAAAATTAGCATTCTTAAGTAAATAGCGAAACAAATTTATAATTATTTAAATGCATGCGAATATTTTTGTTCTATTTAAGTTGAAAGTTGATTTGTTTTTTGCTTTAAGTGTTTTATTTTTTATTTTGTTTAATTTTCAAGTATAAAAAGTTTGTTTGAAGAGTTGAATTTTTTTTTGTTTGTGTATTTCATAAGTCCATACATATGAACTATTTATAAATTTTTTTAAATATGCATGCATATATAAAATGCAAATAATAACGATCACTTGAAGTTGTTATACATGTATTAAGAAAGTAAGCTAAAAAGCAATTAATATTAAGGAGATGCCAGATTTTTTGCCTGTAGGTTTTTCGATAAGATAATAATTTATTTTACTCTTAGCTTTTTCTGATTATTTCCTGAGACGAATCTTAAAGTATAAAGGTACAGTAGAAATTCAGTTTTTGCACGTAATGAAAACAGGACTCGGTGCAAGATTCGAGGTTGTCGTAAATACCGAATATTTATTTCCCACACAAAATAAAAGGCACAGCGGCATGAGTGCAGCACCAGATCAAGGCGAATTGTGTTATGCCGAAATTTGTGTTCTTTTGTAAACGTAAAATATGCAACACTTCTCAAAAATTTGGAGAGCATTTAAAAATGTTGCCAAATCACATGTAACATTTATGCAACACTTTTTGTTTAGAAAAGAAATCGCCATAATAAGTATGTATAATAATTCAATTCAAAACACTTAAGTTCAACACATTTATATAACAGTAGATACATACATATTTTATGTGGAATTAAAGAAATTTAAAGTGTTTGTTTGTTTGTTTGTTTTGTACAAAGTCGCTTGTGCAGTACTACACTGCTTCTTTAGCTACGGTCACACTTATAAAATATTTTACCAAATAAGCGTAACCCCTACTTTAGTTAGTAGTTAGTGAGATTTAACATGGTCTTCATAACACAAAATAATGGGGTCTAATCACGGCATTCTATACTATCGTATCGAAAAAACTATAAATTTTTTTTGCATACGATAGACACTGACGTATCGAATGAAAACTCGAGAAATGTAATGTCGAGTTACTCGATATCGAATGCTATTATTTCAAATTCAATAAATTGCATTTGATATCGAGAGTTATGATACCAAAATAAATAATTTCGATAAATTTTGCTCGATATCGAATGCGGTGATTAGACCCCTGTTTTTGTAAATTGTGGTTTTATAATCAAAATAAATATTGGAATTAAAGGAAATGATTATTTAGTTTGCTTGTTGGTCCCGTTTTTTTCGTCAAATATTTGAAAAGTGTGGCCGTAGCTTTATCCTCTGGAGCATCATAATATCGTCTAATAAAGCATTGTTTTGCGACGGGGATTTCCCGAAATGTATTCAGTCTAAGAAAACGTAAACGAAGCTGAACGCAAGAGTAATACAAGAGAAACGTTGCAAATATCGAGTTTAAAATTTTCGGATGTCGCAAGTACTGAGTGCGTCATGAAAAATATTTCTATGTTGAAAGAATCGAAGTGTGCAATTTTCAAGTATGTATGTGCAAGAATCGAGTTACTACTGTATATCAATATTTTTGTCTCTAGAAGAATAGTGTTTTTCTCTAAGGTCCATTGACCTCAAGTATCCCGTTCTTGTAGTTATGCACCAGATCTCTGTTCCCACCATCCTAATGTCAGAAAATTAAGTCTCGCAAGAAATCATTTAAGTTTGTCAAAGAAGTAGTCGGTAACTCCAGCAAAAACTTTTTAAAATTGAATCATAAAAAAAAAATTATTTAAAAAATTAAGGTCAAATAAAATGTTGGCAATTTTATTCCCGTTATTTCAACAAACAGATATCTGGTCGTGTTCGTATCTATTAGTTATCTTTACCCAACCGGTAAAACTAGTTTGGTAATTTCAACGTTAAACTTGCCTACGTGTTTTTTCCTTTAAATTTTCTTTTAAAATATGGCAACATTTTTATTTTTGTTAATTTTTTGAATTAACTGTCAAAAATCGATGGTGTAAAATACACTGCAGTTTAATCAGTAGATAAATTTGTGTTAAAATTATGAAAAATTCGTTACACCATAGATATCTATACAAAGCTAGATATCTATTTGTATAAATTACGGGCATTAATCAATCATAAATCTGGGGCCAGTTTAAAGAATCTTCCCTGAAAATCAGGAAAACTTTGCTACTGATTCCAAAGAAACGAATTTCTTTACTTTGTGGTAAAAGAAATAGTTGTGTATTCTCGTAGTCAAAATATATTACCGAAAAAGACACTTAGGCTCTTATGAATTGCTGAACGAAAGAAAGTCAAAAATTTAAAGTTGAGTTAGGCTATTATTCCAGATAAAATAAAAAGCTTTCAGTGCGCCTAAATTGACATAAATTATTATTCTAGGCCAACATTTTTCAGATTTGATCTCTCATGTTGAGTTAGGTTGTTATTCCTCCATAATAATTCATAAAGTTTAAAGAATAACGACTTATGTTGATTTAGGCAATAGAAAAAAATAATGTTTGTATATGTTGTGATCCTGAATTGACTTAGGCGGTTATGCCAAAACAGTCATTTAGAAAAATAACTTAAGCTTTTAAGTTTTTTAGGGTTAATTGCCTCTTATAATAGACACAAAAATGAAAATAGCAAATAGATTTAGACACGCTGAATACGATAGTACTAATAACTCAATTGTGCCCTAACTCGAGTTAGGCTGTTATGGGTTGCGACCACAGATATATTACGACATGATTCACGTTGGCTATATTTTTTGCGACCATGGTCCATGCGTTGTTCATCAGTAACCGCCTTCGTTTTAAATAGCATTTGCATTTTTGGATGCGGACGGGTTAGAGAAACAAGAGCGATAGACAAAAAGATGATTTCGTTACATCGTGCTTTTAGATACGAATGTAAATATAAAATACTTCCTGAGCATCTTCTGATCTTCTGATATGAAGTCGGTACATTAAAATGGATTAAGAACAGTGATCTGGGGTATAAATACCAGAACGGGAAACATTAAGTCAACGGACCTTAGAAGACAACATTGGTATTTACTGTTACTGTTACTCCCGACAAACTCAGCCTTAAGGAATAATTACGTTATATTTTTTGGGTCCCTACGTTCGGCGTCATTAGAGTATAAGTGTTAAATTGTATGCTCAGTTTTATATATTTTTTAAAAATTCGTTATTAAAAGTTATTAATACGATTTAGGAACATTTAAAAAAATTTAGGAAAATTTAAATTCATGATAAAATTAACACAAAATAATTTTTTTTTTTTAGAAAAAAAAAAACAGCGTAAGAAATTAATTATTAATATTTAAATTGACATTAATAAGATTTTTGTTTAAAAAACAAAGTACATATTCTCAAATTTTACGACGATTTCTCAAGTCCGTTCGAACTAGACTTTCAGTGCATCTCTCAGATTATATTTATTTAATTATCCAAGGCCTTGCTTCGGCTAAGCAAGTAAAAAATCAAACTAATTTGAATCATGTCATTGCGGCCGTAAACAAGTGGATTTGCGTCTCTAGAAATATAAGACGATCTAAAGTATCTTTCGACTTCTTCTTTAGCAGAATCACAGCAAAGGATGCAAGAAGGCTCATCCTCCTCGGATTCTCTTATACATTTTTCACAAACGCTCCAAAGGCCAGTTCTTTTAGACTATCAGAAGTTGTACCACCTGTAGGGGTGACACTTTCAGACAGACACATGTTATGCAGCTCAATAAGAAATTTTTCTGATATGATTGAAGCTGATTGTGTTTAAAATATTCGACCGTTGTATCGAGGGCCAAGAATTGTAGATAAACTGTAGCTTAGATTATTTTCTTAAGCTTCAAATATATTATTTACAGCTAATGCTAAATTCTTCATCTCCGTTGATTCATTTATTATATGAAACAATTTCATTATGCTGTTTTGATGTTATGCTCTGCTGTTTAATTTGTTATTACCAGGGAAAGCATAAATATGCTCTAATATGCAGTAAAAACTTGAAAATAAACCCTAATAATTGTTAAAAAATGTGCAAAAAAAAATTCAAAAATTGTCAATTCGAAATCAAATTATTCAGCAATTTACAAGGTTTCTTTCAAATGTGCTAAATTCCCATTTCATACTATTGAGAAACTGAAATTTATTGTTGAAGGGATATTCCTATGCGCATTTTACTGGTTGCCTAGGCCGGATCGTCAGGAAACTTCATCCAAAGGTTTTAGAAGAGCTAAAGATTCTATACAAATAAAACTGTTAAGCGAATAAGAATTATAAACCTAACTGAGCTACCTAAATAAGAGCGGCAAGCGTCTGTTTTATGTCAAAACTTTTAATTTTTACACATTTTATACGAAACATACCTTTAGAACACGAATTTAACACCACCCGGCTGGGAAATCTTATTTGATAAATCGCTTGGTCGTTTTATTTTATTGAAAATGTATTGGCAATAGAATTTTCATGCTTAAAAAAACGCTTACCGCTCTTGTTTAGGTAGCTCAGTCAGCTTTACCTGTAACAATATCAAAGCCTAAACAAAAACAACAACAATAAACAGTGAGCTTATCTTTTCTTACAGTATCAACTACATACAATTGGTTGATTTTTTGTCAACTCTAAATGTAGTTGTAAGTGGGTAAATAAAAAACAAAAATAAAAACAAATTACTTTATTTTATTTTGCCAGTTCAGTTTATTTGCACTGCCACATGCATATTAGTTATCAAAGTTTTTCTTGGGATTCAAAAATTAATTAACAAGGTTTCTTTAAAATGTGCTAAATTCCCATTTCATTATTAACACTTCCATAAAAGAAAAACAATCCTAAAATTATAATCGGTAAAACCCATACACCAAAATATTTACAGACGAATTTGCGAGATTTTACCCTATTTGCAAACGAAGACCAGTCATGGGCTCACAAAGACAAAGCTACACTCAAGAAAAAAATTAACTAAAACTTAGAAAAATTTACTAAAGTTTGGTAAGCAATGGCTGTCGAATAGTGCCACAGACATTTTTTACAGCAAGTTAGTACAAAAATTTCTTTTTATTAAGAAATAAATTTTATTCACCACTACTACCAGTGTTGCAAAATGGAAATTTTGATATGGTACTGAACTTCAACTAAAACAGTATTTTCCACCAAATGGTACTTTAAAAAAAAAAAAATAACACAATAATTTATGAAAATAAAATTAACAAAATATATTTTATTGTAATTCATTTATCTAAGTATTTAATAGCAAGCAGTTTTTGAATGTGAGATACACAGGTAAATAATATTTAGGTTATACATAAGCGCCCAATCCATTACAATATTATTGTATGTATATGTTATTCACCATATTATCTCTATATTGCCTTATAGGATTCAATAAGTGGCACAATGGTTTCAATTAAAATATGGCGCAACTCTTATTAAAAAAACATAGTTCATTGTTGCCAACACATTTCACCGTCTATTAGACTTTTTTTCTGATTGGCGATAAAATCGAACAGTAACGTTTTTTCCTTTTTTTCTAAAAAAAAATATTTAAAATTTTCATATATTTATGAACAAATAAATTAATTAAAAATTTTATTTTTTTCAACATAAATTTATACTGGCATTTATATTTTAACTTTTGCCAAGTTACATTATTCAGACTTTTACATTATAACATACTTAGAACTTAGTTCTGAAAAAAGTTTACAATTGGGGGATTCACAAGGTGTCATAAAGTCATAAGTCTTAAAATAATAACATGAAAATATACGACTGATGTGAACAACCCCTCATATTTCAGTGTCCTATTTTGAATTTAAATCAGCTGATTTGAAACAAATATAAAAAATTAATATTTATCTAAAATAAAAATATTTTTAATTCTTATCCATGAATTAATAAATTAAATTAGATCTTACCAAACTATTTTCCATTTTTTAGTCGCAAATCACAAATAAATTTTATTTTATTTGTTTACAAAACAGCAGAGTCCTAAGCCGATATAATTTGACTCTGCAAGTGTTGTGTACCAAAAATTGCTAGCCGCAGGTTAAATTCGGATATTAGCCTGATAAAACTATACCATCAACAGCGACGGCTACAAAAACTAATGCGTACGGCTCAGCCGCTTAGCGCAGGTCTCTTCTGATTAATAACGACAGCACAATAAACATACCAAGCAAAGTTCTATTAATTTAAGACACTTTTTGTTTACAAAGCACCAACAATTTTTTTAAACCATGTTAAAATATTAGAACATTATGACAATATAACATAATAGCACACCTTGTGAATACCCCAAATATTAATGTTTAATAATAATTAATTCAGTGTTATAACATTAAGCAAATTTACTTTAAGAAATCATAAGAAATATTATAACTACAACAGCTTGATTGATTTTAATTGATCTTTAGTTTTTGTTAAACTTGAAACAGTTTCTACGTATAAACGATTTCTTACTTTGTCCTTACATCATTTTTAATTAAAAAAATGTGCGTTCAATTGATGCTCGATAAAAAACCATAAGCAATATGTGAAATGTCAGCAAACATTAGTTTCGTTCTTAACATTGGCTATATTTTTCCAAGAAATTTAAAAATATTCAGTTCTGAAATGCTTTATTTCTAAACGATCCTCTAGAACACGGAATTGAGATTTGATCTTCCCAATAAAAATTTTTATCATTTTGCGAAGCACTAATGGTACATTAAAAAAATAAGCGCACAATTATGCGCTACGTAATAAGACATACAGAAATGCAGTTAAGTAAGTGAAAAAACTCTCAAAAACTTTTATAAAAAAAACATAACATTTCGAGTGCTACGGCATTCCCTTACTGCGAAGCAGGTTTGTAAGGGAGGTAACTAAAAAAAACCTCTTTTAAAACATTCAGTGTGTAAGGGCGATCGTTACATACAACAATTTTTATATGCGCTGAATAATGCGCTTTATGTGTCAAAAATGTATTGCTTCAAAGTGGGAACTCGTTATATAGAATTCATGTCTTCCGTCTGCGCAATGGTAAGCGAAACGTTGATGTTTCTCCCTTACAAACCTGCTTCGTTGTAAGCTCCATTTTTTATTGGGTTATTATAGTTTTCTTTATCGTTTGTAATTAACATTAATAACAACAGTACCATGCTTTTGGTTTTTCCGGAAAAAAAATAGTTTTTGGAGTGAAGTTGATTATCCCTTTTAAGGTTTTATTTTCGAAACAAAATTTATTTCTTAATTTTCGAATGAAATGATTTCGCAGTTTCTTTTACTTTATAAACGATTTCCTTAATATTGCATGCTTCTATAAATATGGTTTTCATTTAAATTTTAAGTTTTCACTAACATATTTTCTAATGCATCCCTTTTTATAAATTTTCTTGCCACTTGTTACAACAAATATCCAATTCTGGAAAGCAAAATATGAAACCTGGCGTCCACGCTTTGCATTTTAATATTCACGTCGTTAATTATTTAAAAAACAACAATGATCAAATCACAGTTAAAAAGCTCAAAGGATAAAAAAGTACTGAAAACAATGCGGGGGTACTGCGGTATTTTTTTATATGAAAAAGTACTGCAAAAAGTACCAAAGTACTGAATTTTTCAACACTGACTACTACATCAAAATATCAAAATTTAACCAAAATTTTACTCAATTTAAAAGACTGTTTACTAAAAAATATAAACTTTTGTTCTTATACTTAGTTTTACAATTATCTAAAGATTTCCCTTAAATATGTTAAAATTTCCTTTAATTTAGTTCAGATACGCTTAAGGAAATAAGAAATCTTAAAATAATGGAAATTGTACATCAATTAAGTAAAAATTTTCCTAAAGTTTCCACCCTTTAGTTTATTACGATTTAGTAAATAATTTTTCCAAAAGCCCATAAAAAATACAGCTTTCCAACCCACCAATTTCATAAATTCTATAAAAAATTATAAAATTGGGGTATTCTCATGGTGTGTTATGTTATATTGTCATAATATTTTACAATGGTTTAAAAATATTGTTGTTTCTTTGTAAACAAAAAGTGTCTTAAATTAATAGAACCTTGCTGAGCGGCTGAGCCGAACCGCATTACTTTTTGTAGCCGTCGCCGTTGATGGTAAAGTTTTATCCAGCTAATATCCGAATTTTACCTGCTGCTAGCAAGTAACTTGCGGCGTCAAATTATATCGGCTTAGGAATCTGCTGTTTGGTAAACAAACAAAATAAAATTTATTTGTGATTTGCGACTAAAAAATGGAATTAAATTGGATCTAATTTAATTAATTAATTTATTCATGTATTAGAATTAAAAAATATATTGATTTAAGGTAAATATTTATTTTTTATATTTGTTTTAAATCAGCTGATTTAAATCCAAAATAGCACACTAAATTATGAGGGGTTGTTCACAACAGTCGCATATTTTCATGTTATTATTTTAACACTTATGGCTTTATGACACCTTGTGAATCCCCCAAATAACTGGGACATACATTTATTAAAAATTAGAAATATTCACCAGTTTTTGGTTACAATTTTTTTAAATTTTATACATATTTCCTTTTGAATGGTTACTATGTATATTGTGCCATTCAGTACAATTTGTAATATTCTCAAGAACATGATTACTTATCAGTGGTATGTATTTGTGCTGAATATTTTTCGGGCATTAATATACACATGAGATTTTTTGTCTTAAAGAGATTGCAGGGACGGTCGCTAAGTTCTTTATTAATGTTAACATTAAAAAGGAAGTTTAAGCTGTATTTATATATGGGACCTTTGAACCGATTCTAAAAGAATTTAATTTGCTGTTAAATATTGTTGGGGCGAAAGCAATCTAAATACCAACATAATTAAGTAAATGGTTTATGGACACAAAGCGTCTAATTTGGGAAGAAGTTTTTATGGCGAATATGTTGAATTATATACCGATTCTCACCTTTTAGATAGAATTCGTCCTTAATACAATAAAAATTTATTCACCAAATTGTATCAAATGATCTACATGGTTGTAACTTGTACTTTGCGCACAAGGTTAACTTGGACGGACAGCCAGCCAGACGGAGGGATTGACATCGTTAGGTCACTTTAATAGATTGTTCCAGATTGTTTCATCGCCAAAAACTTATATACATACATAATTGATTTTTTCCTTAATTTGTATTTATACATATATACAATTTTTTTTTTTTTTTTTTTTTAGGAAGGGTATTTCAGTTCTCATAAGGAATTGGATAAAGGAGATGCTAGCATCTAGGGTGATTAAGTTGGATCTGGGTGGTTCGTCGATGACCATTGAAGCAACCAAAGGTTGCCCACAGGGTGGCGTTTTATCGCCTCTATTGTGGACCTTGGTTATCGACGAGCTATTGGAAAAACTTAATAACCTGGGCTTGCGAACCTATGGATATGCTGACGATCTGGTTATATCTGTGACCGGTTTTGATGATGCGACGATTTCAGGGGTCATGCAGCGGGCCCTGGACTTGACACTTAGCTGGTGCAGGGAGAGGGGACTTAACATTAATCCCGCAAAAACTACCTTGATACCATTCACCAGACGAAGAATTCTGAGGCTGAAAGAACCGACCCTAAACGGAGCGGTTATCGGATTCTCTAATGAGGTGAAATACCTGGGGATCATTCTGGACAAATCCCTCAACTGGAACGCTCAGTTGGTACATGTCACTAGAAGAGCGTCTAGGGCAATATATGCCTGTCAAAGACTCTTCGGAAGGACATGGGGGCTGAAACCCCGGATGCTCTACTGGTCTTTTGTTGTTATTATTAGACCAATATTGTGCTACGCCGCCCTGGTGTGGTGGACTAAGACCGAACAGGTCAAGGCTAGAGTGATACTTGATAAGGTCTACCGCCTGATCTGCATATCGATCACGGGTGCCATGAGGACCTGTCCCACTCTGGCTTTGGGAGCTATCCTGCACATTCCTCCGTTGCACATTTCTATAAGGGAGGAAGCCTGCTGGGGTGCTAGCAGGATGCCGCGCATTGCTGAATATAGAGCAGGGGACCTGGTGGGTCACATGCGGATCCTGGAAATCATTAGGGATGATCCATCCATTATGGTGGGTGATCATATGCTGCCTACTTTGGCATTAGATAGGAATTTTAATGTCCTTATACCTGACAGGGACCAATGGGCGAACCAATCCTGGTGGCGTGCATGCGCGGACCAGGTCTGGTTCACGGATGGTTCGAAACAGGTAAACGGTGACACTGGTGCGGGCATCATGGGCCCGGGTTTCCAAAGGGGCTTGCCAATGGGCAAACAGCCGTCTATATTTCAGGCGGAACTCTACGCCATCATTGAATGTGCTGGGGAATGTCTAAGGTGGAGGGCAAGGGGCTTGAGACTTTATATAATGTCAGATAGCCAGGCCACTCTTAGGGCACTTTCTTCTTTGGAGATAAAGTCAAGGTTGGTCTTGGACTGTTTTGCGTCTCTGAATGAGCTAGGGAAACACAATGACTTGAATTTGTGTTGGGTTCCCGGCCATGAGGGCCATGCGGGCAATGAAAGGGCTGATTGCTTGGCAAACAGGGGCGCTCGTCGTCCATTTATAGGTCCTGAGCCTTTCTTCGGCGTCCCTGTGGGTCACATCAGGGGGACGCTACAAAAATGGTCCGAGCGTGAATTCCTTCACGCATGGACGTCTTCTTCTGGATTGAGACAGTCCAAAAGATTTGTGACGCTGTCCCGGCACAGGGCAGGAAGGTTTCTGCTGCTTGAAAAAGCGGAACTTCGACTGCTTGTTGGCCTATTCACGGGGCACTGTGGTCTCAGGTACCATCAGTTTAAGTTGGGATATTCACCTACCAAAATGTGCAGATTCTGCGGGTTGGATGATGAAACGTCGGAACATCTGCTCTGCTGCTGTCCCGCCTTAAGGACTTTTAGGCGGAAATTTTTCGGGGGGCATACAATGGGCCCGACCGACATCTATGATCTTCCACCGGGCAAGGTAATGGGCTTTATACGCGGCCTAAACTTGACTTGGTGAGACATATAGGCTGCACAAAAGATCCTTTGGGTCGGGGTGCACATGGCCTTAACGTGTATATACTACTACTACTACTATATACAATTTTAGAGTTTAAAATGACATTTATACTATATGGCAACCTGCTTTGTCTTACAAATTAAATGTAGATGTTGAAATTAATGCAATGCGTTGGGTATACTGATAGATATTTCAAACAGAAAATCCAAAAAGCTCTAAAATGGATCAATATATAGTTTCTGCCATCATTGGTCGCACAAGGAAAAACATGCAATTGCATATTTTTTGTTTCCTTGGTTATTATTCTTAGTTGCTGTGCAAAAAATAAGCAAAGAAAATTAAATTGTTGGTTCGAAAATACATACTAAGAAAAAAAATTTTTAAAAGTATCGCCATATCGACAGTAAAGTATCGCCGATACCGATATATCGAAAAATCTGGAGTAACACAGTTATATCGGTATTCTTTAGATCCCTAGTATTAATTCATTAAGACTGTACAACAGTTTGCCAGCCTTCGGCATATGACCCCAAACACAAATAAGTATTTATTTTAAAACAAGTTTATAAGAATAATCAAATAAAAATTTTTTGGGCCATTTTTTACCATTTTTGGATATACATATTTTCCTTTTTTTTTTGACACTTTGTTTACGTCAGGCGATTTTTGGTACATTGCTTTTGGCGATTTTGCTTTGGATCACTTTGCCTGCAACCGTTAATTCACATTTCTTAAGGTTATCTTTTGCAATTCTAGTACATAAATGTAAAATAAAAAAATCATATATTTGCACTAAAATCTGGCAACTTTATATACATTCTTTGTCTCTTTATATATTGAGGTATGCCTCGTAATTAAACAAAATTCTCATTCTCTGTTATCAATTTATTTACACAACTCGATAATTTGTTGATTAAAGTTCAAGAACATATAAAAAAACACATAATTGCACATTAATGATTTCCCTTTCTATTCTTAATTTAAACAATCCAATAGACAAATTCATGATTAAAGTTCAAATTTTAAATGTGTCGAGTTCTGTAAAAAAAAAAACAAACTAAAAAACACTCAGAATAAAAAGTTTTTTTTTTTTAATTCACACCTTTTTCGCCTTGCTCTCTTTTCTTTTTCTCTAAATAGAATAACTTAATAAATTTTCTTAAATATTAAAGCTCTAGCGAAAACTCTAATTAGAACTAATTGAAACTTCCTTTGAGCTCTTCATAAATTTGTTTAAACATTTGTAATACTTTAATATTTGACCTCAATACTTGTTGAACAAAGAAATCAACTCAATAGATTTTAGTTGTTTTAAAAATTCTTGCTGTGTTTTTCGTACATTTTAAGTGCATATTGCATTTTTGTGGCATTGCTTGTCGATGTTTTGCACTTTTTTTTGCCTGTCGCATCGCACGATTTGTTGGGGCTCTTGTTTTAAGGTGTGCACTGTATGGGATGACGACAAGAATGGTGATGAGGCTGTTTGTGTTGCAGCTGATTTGTTGTGATCATTTGTTACGTCTTCTCAGGTTTTTTTATACATACATACATATATATTTTTTTTATTTTATTTTGTATCTTTTCTTATTGAGGTTCATTTCACGTGTCACGAGTGAACAATTATATTATGGGCTAGAGAAAACCAGAATTAAAGCGTCAAGCGATGCGTGAAAAAGTACTAGAAAGTTGTATTGAACAATATTAAATTGTGTCTTAATTTGGTTAATAATTAATATACAAAAACATCTTACATGAATTTATTAAAATTAAAACTGTATTGCAGATAGTTTTTTTTGAAAAATCCACATTCTTTTTTTTTTTTTTTTTTTTTTTTTTTTGATATTCTTTAATTAGGCTTGAGTTCATCAAATTTAATCTTCATTAAATTATTTTCACTGAGGGAAGGAATTTTACAACTTGGAATTTTTATTAAAATTTATTGATAATTTTTCTTGGCTGAGCTGGGATTCGAACCCGGGTTGATCTTTACATGTTTCAAGAAACACCACTTTCTATCGTCAGAAGATCTTTGTGTTCTACCCACTGCACCACTGCGGTGCCCGTTAGCCAACAGTCAAACATCAATCTTTAACCAGTTGTACTGGTGGTTCGAAATTTGCTGTCATTATCACTTAAATTTCAAATTACATGTTGCCTCCTTTTTCCCCTGTTTTTCGTATTCTTTCTGTCAAGACTTTGTCTTGAAAACCTGAATACATTTGTTTATTATGTTTTCTTGTCCACTTTCGTCGACATTTTTTATTTGTACAAATTAAAGTACAAATGTAAACATTAGAGCTTGTGCCATAGCTATTTCTAAGAACAATTTTGATTTTTAGTTGAACTGTTAATTTTTAATTTTTGATATTCTTTAATTAGGCTTGAGTTCATCAAATTTAATCTTCATTAAATTATTTTCACTGAGGGAAGGAATTTTACAACTTGGAATTTTTATTAAAATTTATTGATAATTTTTCTTGGCTGAGCTGGGATTCGAACCCGGGTTGATCTTTACATGTTTCAAGAAACACCACTTTCTATCGTCAGAAGATCTTTGTGTTCTACCCACTGCACCACTGCGGTGCCCGTTAGCCAACAGTCAAACATCAATCTTTAACCAGTTGTACTGGTGGTTCGAAATTTGCTGTCATTATCACTTAAATTTCAAATTACATGTTGCCTCCTTTTTCCCCTGTTTTGCGTATTCTTTCTGTCAAGACTTTGTCTTGAAAACCTGAATACATTTGTTTATTATGTTTTCTTGTCCACTTTCGTCGACATTTTTTTTTATTTGTACAAATTAAAGTACAAATGTAAACATTAGAGCTTGTGCCATAGCTATTTCTAAGAACAATTTTGATTTTTAGTTGAACTGTTAATTTTTAATTTTTGATATTCTTTAATTAGGCTTGAGTTCATCAAATTTAATCTTCATTAAATTATTTTCACTGAGGGAAGGAATTTTACAACTTGGAATTTTTATTAAAATTTATTGATAATTTTTCTTGGCTGAGCTGGGATTCGAACCCGGGTTGATCTTTACATGTTTCAAGAAACACCACTTTCTATCGTCAGAAGATCTTTGTGTTCTACCCACTGCACCACTGCGGTGCCCGTTAGCCAACAGTCAAACATCAATCTTTAACCAGTTGTACTGGTGGTTCGAAATTTGCTGTCATTATCACTTAAATTTCAAATTACATGTTGCCTCCTTTTTCCCCTGTTTTTCGTATTCTTTCTGTCAAGACTTTGTCTTGAAAACCTGAATACATTTGTTTATTATGTTTTCTTGTCCACTTTCGTCGACATTTTTTATTTGTACAAATTAAAGTACAAATGTAAACATTAGAGCTTGTGCCATAGCTATTTCTAAGAACAATTTTGATTTTTAGTTGAACTGTTAATTTTTAATTTTTGATATTCTTTAATTAGGCTTGAGTTCATCAAATTTAATCTTCATTAAATTATTTTCACTGAGGGAAGGAATTTTACAACTTTTACCCGGGTTCGAATCCCAGCTCAGCCAAGAAAAATTATCAATAAATTTTAATAAAAATTCCAAGTTGTAAAATTCCTTCCCTCAGTGAAAATAATTTAATGAAGATTAAATTTGATGAACTCAAGCCTAATTAAAGAATATCAAAAATTAAAAATTAACAGTTCAACTAAAAATCAAAATTGTTCTTAAATCCACATTCTTTTTTTAAATTTAACAGCTAATTCTTAAAAAAACTGAAGAAATCCTGATTCTGTGAAATCGTAGACCAATCTAACAAAAGATTTAAACATTTTGTTCGCCAGATTTTATAATTTTATCAAGTTTGATTTACCGATTCATTAATTTTTAGTTTTCTAAAGCCGGATTCATTATTTTGTTTCAAAGTTTTTACCATGTTATTGCTTGTTCACATTCTTCCAGTTTTAGTTGTCAAGTCTTAAGTTTTTAGGAGAGAGAGGAAAAGAAATTCTCTTTTCCCTTTTTTCATAAAAACTCAAGACTCGATGAAGAAAAAAGTACTAACGAAACTTTTGCTGTTCACATTTTCTTCAATATTCTTTTGAAATTTTGCAGAATTCAGGTATTTTATGACTTCTATCATTCTTTATCTTTCTTTCAATAAAAAAATCTCACAAAAACTGCTAGTAAATGAAACAAATTACACTTTTCCGTACGTCTTTCCCTTTTGTACTATAAAACTTAAATGTTTCGAAGGAAATGTTTCATAATATGGACGGGGACAAAGTACACACAAACGCCGTGAATAACGATCTTATGATCGAACTACAAATGGTGACGCAATGTACAAAATAGCTAAAAGCGGTATCCAGAGGAGTGATACAAAATTTAAAAAAAAATAACTTTGGAATTGTTTTTAACTAATTATCACTTTTAGGGGGTAAGCCATTCACCTTGATTTCGAACCACCGTAACAGACAGCCAGCTGGACGGATGGACATCGCTAAATGTATTCAAAAAGATATTCTAAGACAATCGGTATACTAAAAGGTGTAACAATCTTCAGCACGAACATATAATACCCTCTCCACTATTGTACTGTGTAAGCATAGAAAAAAATAACTATTAAAGAGCATTTTAAGATGTTCGTCGTGGATGTAGCGCAATCATGGCTCTATTACAGCCAAACATTTTTAATCTCGTAAATTTCAATTGTTTGGCAATTTTGCATTATTTTCTTTCCGTTTACAAATTAACTATTGTTGACTTATGCCCAATTTTCAGGATAGTATTTAAATCTATATTAAGTTAATTTTCATAACAAACTTAAATCGTATTTAAAACAGATTGGTTTTTTGAGTTTTATTTGAAAAGTCTTATTTAATTAAGATAAAAGTATGGTAGCACTACTAAATACAAAAAAAAACTATAAAAAAGTGTAATTATCTACAAGGTGGTCTGAAAAAACAGCTGACTGTTAATGCTTAATTACTTAAGTTGAAATTAATTGTACCACATCGGTGACTTAAGTTTCACTTAAGTTTTTAGTGAAGAAGAGAATTTGGTATTTAAAACGATTTTAAAAATAAATGTGTGTTAATATCGATCCTGAAAATTGGCCATTAGAAGATAACATTTTATTGTTTATCTAATTTCAGTTGCTTTGCTGCCCAGCGCTACAATTCTATTCTCCTACCCCCTCTTAATATTTGTTGTAGCATATTTTTATTTTATGATTTAACTGCTGTTTTAAGAATCATGCATAAATTATTTCAATAAGTATTGCTTTTTTCTTTTTTTTTTTGTAGTCAATTATTTATTAAACTAAGATTATTTTATTTTGCCACAAACAAACTACTGTCGGGGGTATTTGAAATATTTTTTTTAATTTTTTTTGGATTTATGACGGTTTCAAGCGGATTTTGTATTTGAAAGAAACTAATTTGCGATGACACACATACGAGAATAAAGATTCATTTACATCAACAAAAGCTATAATTTTTCAGTGGTTTAACTTTGCCAGATAGATAACTTCTGATGTAGTGTTTAAATTTGTTTTCATGTGGAAATTCAAATTTCCTTTAAATGCTATCACAATTTGTATATGACTTTTGGTGTAACAAAAAGTGTACACTGTAATTTATGTTGCAATCTGTATATTGAATTATAATAGTTATAAGTAAGTGAATTTTTAATTAAAATTCCTAACTCTTTGTTTTGCTTTGTTTCGGAAAAAGTGATAAATTTATGCTAAACTTTTTCAAAATTACTACAATATAATTTAAATTAACATGCAGGTTAAACGGGCTTCTTTGCATTCTTTGCAATAAGCTTGTAATGAAAATCTACACTAATACTTGATCAATATATGCATAAGAGTATACCTTGGGGTGCGGCGAAAGTTTGTTTAGCAAATGCTAATAATGAAATTGAAATTTTAGCGAATGCGAATACTTGCAACAGTTCAAAATTCGTATGCAAATACTTTTTTTTATAATACAAATACATGCCGGCCGGCACTTAATCAACAATACGGTATTAAATCGAAATTTAAAAATGTTCAGTAGAAGCAAAACAATATCTAATTAAATATTAAAGGCATATGAAACAGAATTTTTAAGCCAACTGTTTCATTAACAAAAATTTTTACAACGGATAGATAAGAACAATACGTTTCGATTTTTCCAACAAGTGAAAAAATAAAAAATTATGAGTTAATGGCCTCTTGTTGATCAAGTGCGATATGTACTGTATAGTAGAGTACATACGTATTTTTTTAAAAAGAACAGAAATAGCTGCCAAAATATATTAAACTGCTTGAATTATTAATTCCTAAAAATCTAGTGTGCATATACCTCAAAAGTCAGGGTAGGCCTCAGCTCGTCAGCTGATTGCATGTATGGCGCATTTGCCAAAAAATCGTAATTGGGAAAAACGACAATGAAGGTTTATCGAATATAACCGATTTTTATTTTTTCACCACTACTTCTGGCACATGTTTTGAAGCAAAATTTAAATTCTTGTGATTGTTCATGAACCAAATTAGAAGTTAATAGTATTTTATTGAAAGTGAAAATTTTGTTTTGTGACGCATACGCCACTTTTCTAAATGTATTACTGCTGTGTATTGAGTTGTTGACATTTTATTTTTCTTTTGCTTTGACTACTTTATTACGGCAATGAAGAAAGAATAAAATTAATTTTCCTGTTGTCATTTTATCATGATGAGGCAAAGCTAGGCGTGAAATAAATTTTACGTTTTTGTATTAGGAATTTCCAGAATTCGCCAAACAGTGGTATGTTGAGCAAAACAATACTTAATCAACCTGTCCTTTGGCTAGCAGGTAATTGTACAGAAAATGTATACAACTATTAGATACCCGCAGAATGTAATGCATTTTCTGGCCCACTATGGCCTTCGTCAGCATTCTTTGTGCCTTTTGTAAATTGTATGTATTTAACTTAATTATTTTTACAAATAGAATCTGGGAATTTATTTCTCATGGTGAAGGAATAAGACTATTAAAGTATAAAATTTGTTGAGGATTGTAATTTGACTTCGAATACAAATGTTATCACGCTTTACACCAAAATATAAAAATGTAAATTATACATATAAAATCTTTTGAGAAACAATTTTATTTACTTGTTGGCGTTACGTTACAAAAAGTAGACTTTTCGCTGGAAATGCCGAAAAACTTTAGAAGAGGATTTTGCATAGCCGAATTCAATACATTTTTTCGGATGTTGTGCATTGAAAAACTAATTCGGAAACTTTAGCTCTTGGCGTCCTCCAGATATGTATACGGAAAAAAAATCAAGGGATTTATGAGTAAAATTAAGGCCGAAGTGTTTTTTGCTCATATCTCAGTCATTTATTCCTTGTCCATATTAAGAAACATTTTATGCAGAAACTTTCTTCAATTCTCATTTGCAACTGCATTCATGTCCATACAATAAAACGGTGTTTTGCAGCATTTAAGCAATTTGTATGCTTTCTCTCTTTCTTTCAATAGCAAACCTACATAAACTGCCAGTACACGAAACAAAGTGCGTCTTTCCACTTTTATGATCAAACTCAAATGTTTGCAGTAAATGTTTCATAATCACCCCTATCGCGAATGTTATGGGAATATGTTATATGGGGCCAAACCTATATTTCCATCCCCAACAAATCGGTATCGCAAAAATTTTGGGAGTAAACATTTCTATTGTGAATTATTTTGCAGTGCTTTATAAACAAAAGTCTCTATTGTGAATAACTTGTCAGTGCTTGTATTGTGAAAGAAAAATATACAAAATAAATAATGAAAAGTGTTTGCTTATCTTTATTTTCTTTATTTAAACTGTTTCAATAAAAGGAAAAAGCAATTTAATTTAGTCCAACCTTAGAATACAAATTAAAATTTACATGTTCCCTTCTCGTTCACATTAACATTTGTTGGGAATTTATTTAGTAAAAAAATTCGCGGGAGTAATCATTGGCGATGCCAAATTTTTTATGTTTGGGTATTTATTCCCAAAAAATTTGTTGTGGGAATCATTCACAATACGAAATAAAAAAATATGGGTACATTTTCGTGGGAGTAGTTGTTTGCGATAGGGGTGAATAAAGACGAGGACTTTTAGACAAATCTGGATGAATTTCAATAGCAAACTTTATGTATATGTGTCATTACTGTATATCTAACCACTCCCATTCAGTTTTTCGGTGAAGGGTATAACAACAACATGGGATTTAATGAAATTTGAGGCAGTCGTGGTTATTCGCTCATATATCAACCTTATTTGAATCAATCTTGCTAATTTTCTAAAGCAAACTTTAACAGAGTATATTTCACATCAATGTATAGCAACTTAGTCCCCATAATTTCTGGGTCATTTGAACATACACACGGACAGACGGACATCGTGAAATTAACTTCACTACTGGTAAGTATCCAGGATATTTATACTTTGTAGGGTTTAAGAATATTGTAGAAATTACAAACGGAATGACAAACTTATATCTGTTGTGATGGGTATCCAAACATGTTTAAGCCCCGTTTTCACAACTTACCGATAGCTAAAGGTAGGATTTTGTCGACCGTATAGAAAGTGTTCTATTATTACAAATTAACTTTAACCTACCAGGTAGGATGAACCTTAATATACTTTATCGCTCACTTAAAGTTAAAGTAAAGTTTTAATAATGGAAAACTTTTTAAAAGGACGGTTAAAGTCTACTTTTAGCTATCGGTAAGTTGTGAAAACGGACCTAAGTTAGTGTTTAATTCAATTAACACTTGACTGATTTATTCTCATTTATTTCAGTGAATACAAAATGACTTAAGAACTTTGTAATCGCAATTAAACAACAATACAATACTAAGTGAGATGTGTAAGTAAATATTGAAAGTAATAAATTGCCACAAATTTAGCTGGCGGGTAAGTGAGAGAGAGAGAGGTCAGTGAAATGAAGCTTAATAATTTCTGTATGTTAATGTATGCGTTGCACTTAAAAAGGTATTCACAAATAAGCCGTTTTAGGGAGAAGTTTGACAATTAGTCGGCTTTTTTTCTATATACATAAGTATATACAAATATCAATATATAAAATTAAAAAAATCGCAATGATTCACTGCGGTATTAATATTTATGGATTAAATTTATTATTTAACAAATACATTTAGTTATTTTGTTTTTTTGTAGTGAACAAAAATGTATTCAGAATGTAAAACAAGTTTATTATTCATTGTCATATGACAAATTTTTTTTTAATACACCCTTGAATTTTAATTAATAATTTTTTAACTGGGGTTCTTTCGAATTAGAGCGTAGTTCTTAAAAACGGCTGGCTTGGAGTTCAAATTTTTAAGAATGTGGCACCGTTTCTCTGTAATGGCTGATACAGTATTATCTTTCAAGTCTTATGATTTATTGGTATTAACCAATAACATCATCTTAAGTCCCACTATTATATTTATCACAAACAACTCAGATCATTACCAACACGCAAGATTAGAAAAAGTGGGTGACATTGCAGAAGTAAGCGTGGAAAAACATGGATTTATTTATATATAATGAACGGTATTTATACAACTTTTCATTCTTATCGCACCATAGTGAAGGATATAAAAGATTCGGCATAGAATAAAGCCCTCTTATTTGCTAGTTCTTCTATCAGTTTGGGATTAAAAGTAAAAAATCTGTCTAGTATGAAAGTAATTATAAACTGAAATATGCAAAGTGGGGTGAACCATATGTAAAACGGGAATTAATTCTTGAAACCCTGTAATTTATCACACGATATTTTTTTGAATTCTGTGTATATTAGTGCTTCCAATCGGGAAATCCCGGGATTTTCGGGATTAGGCAAATCCCGAATTTCGGGATTTCTGATTTTTCGCGATTTTCGGGATCCCGATTTTTTTATACTTTCTATTATTTTTACCTTTTTTGTTAACTATTTGTATAAATATTTCTTTGTTGGTGTATTTGTTGAAAAAAAAGTTTTTGATACACCCTGTTGTTCAAATATAAACAAAACATACAAAAACAAAAACTATGCTACCTTTCATTTGAGAAAACAAAATTTATAAATAACAAAAAAATATATCGATTAAATAAGTTGAATTTTTTGGAACACAAAACAAAAAAATTTGACAAAAGTTCGGTCTGGTACAGGGTTGATAAAAATGGTGCAATTGTACTTTTTTTGGTACAATTCAAAACTAAAAAGTACGCTGGTACCCTTGTGACTCATTTGGTACTATTTCCAAATTTTTTAAACCTATTTATAATTGTTATAAATGGCCACTCGTATTTACTGTCCAATGAATATAAGCGGAGTTTAGTGTTTGGTGCAAATAGTCTTGCGAAAATGCTCTCTCCTAAATGCTCAAGACTTGACGAGTCAAACTTGCCGTGTGTGAACCAGCACTAAGCGAAACTCTACTTTTTGTTTTTGGATTTTACAAAACAGCTATAATATTTTGCATTTGCACCAAACACTGAACTCAGCTATTGTGAATAGATTTTTGCACAATTAAGTATCAGAGGCAGCAAATTAGCATGTATTTTCTGATGATATTGACAAGTTTTTAAAAGATATAGGAAACCACTTCTGCAAAAGTTCTACATAGTAAAAGAGACGACTTCCTCACAATTCAAGATTACTTTAGAACGATCTCATTATATTTTCAAATATTCGTCAACAAGTAATCAACAGAATTTTGGAACAGTGAGAGCCCACTCGATTATTATTTTACTTTTGAAGGAGATTTTATAAGTTCTAAATTTAATTTTATTATATTCGGACTTCTGCTCCTTTCTTGTTTCTGCAGTACATATTGAAAATTGTAAACGCAATAAATTTGAAAATGCTTACAAATTTTATTTATTTTCATTTAAAATACGATAGTGCATTTTGAGAAATATTCCTTCATTTTCACAACACTTTCGTAAATTTTCTACAAAAAAATAATGGTAAATTCTAAAAAGTGAACAAAAGCGCTTTGTGGCAATCAAAAATAAAAATAAATGGATTTCTTGACCCTAAAAACCGCATGATACAGGTCTGGCTAGACCAAATACAATTGTTTGCCTCTATTCTTGAATATTTTGGAAAACTAACTATTTTGAAAAATCCGGGGATTGCGGTTTTATGGGTAAAGTCGCGAAATTTTTGAAGTGAATCCCGCGACAACAGGAAACAACAATAAGTATTAAATGCAATGCTTCTATCAATTCTACGTCAATTTTTGTAATTTTAGCAGAAAATTCAGCATTTCGGAAAAATAACAAAAACTAAAACAGAAAAAACATGTAAATGTGTTTCACAAAATCTCAAATATTTTTAAATGGGGCAAAAGCGGGAGAGAGTTTTCTTTATTATACAAGATTAAATACAATTTTTTAAGAATATATAAAAATTGTTACCAAGTATTCTTACAAACATTTTGAAAATCAACATTTCTTTAAAAAAAACTAATTTTTTTTGGCCAGTTTAAAAAAAAAACTAAATATATCCGCAATATTTTTCTTTACAAAAATGTTTAGTCAAATACCTGAAAATGATGGATACATTTAAAAAAATAGTGTTTTCTAAGAAACAATTCTCACAAATCGATTATTACTTTTTAACAAGTATTTCTAAATAATAAGATATTATTCAACTTTGACAGCGTATAACAAAAAAAGTAAACCACATAAGTCAATAATTTTTACAGTTATTCGTATTGAATTTTATCTTCTTTTATATGGTATTAAATACTTATAGGAAAAACTAACTTCATTTATTAATTAATATTCGTTTTTGGTACTGTTCACCCTCTGTGCGACGTACAGTGGGGTAAACCATTTGCAAAACGAGGATTAATTCAGATTTTTCCGGTCACGACTTTGTTGAAATTTTGTGTGTAATTCAAATTTTGTAGTGTAATCATTTAAACAAAACAGAAAAAACAAGTTAATGTGTTTCACAAAGTCTCAAATATTTTCAAATGGGGCAAAAACGGGCAAGATTTTTTTTATTATGCAAGTTGAAAAAATACCTAATTTTAAGAATATATAAAAAGTTTTGCCAAAGTATTTCCTTAAAAAAAAACTAATTTTTTTGACCAATTTTCTCAATATTTTTCTTTACAAAAATTTATTAATAAATAAGCTCAAAACCTGAAGTTGATGGATCCATTTAAAAAAAATAGTGTTTTTTAAGAAAAAATTGTCTCAAATCGCAATTAAAATATCTTGATTTTCACTTTTTAACAAATATTTCCAAATTATAAAAGATTATTCAACTTTGGCAGCATATAACAAAAAAAAGTAAACAACAGAGATCCACAATTTATACAGGTATTCGTGTTGAATTTTATCTACTTTTATATGGTACCAAATACTTATACGAAAAACTAACTTTATTTTTGATTTAATCCTCGTTTTTGGTACTGTTCACCCCTCTGTGCGACGTCCAAAAATATTGTTTGTGAGGAAATACCCTGCAAATAATATTGGACCACCTGATCCATTTTGATTAAATGGACTATTCCATGGACTGGCCCGAGACAGAAAATAATGTGTTTTTTCTGTATTTTTCTTCGAAAGCTGCCCTTTTTGAATTTTTGTTTTGATCATGTAATTTGTGTTGATAGTAGTGACTTGTTTTTACACATTGCCCCTTCACTACAAAAAAACGTTTTCTTTCTCTTTCTTCGAAAGCTGCCCTCGCAAATGATTTGGGCATTTTTCATACGTCACTTTTTTCATCCCTGCATGCTCTGTTGTAAAGAGGTAGTCTTGTTTATCAAGGGACAAAGACTAAGCTCGGCTACACAGATAGAAAAGGCTTCATAACGCTGATGTATTTTGACATCAGAACTATAACAAGTGTCTTCGTTTTTGACCCCATGGCACTTTTCATCATTGTGATGTCAACCTTAACATCACTTGGCCAAAGTGTCATCAGGGCCGAAATGAAATTATGTCATCAATAGGATGACATATCGGCATCACAGAAAAGACGAACATGTCCTCAGTGCGATGACGCAGTAACATCGGTTAACGGACACATTAGCTTCAATTTAATGACAGTTTGTCATTAAGTCAAAGTCATTGGGATTGACTTAAGTCAAAGTGTGAGAATATTATTATTTACTTACCCGTTTCAGATGTTAATTTCACGTTTGTTTAATTTCGACCTTTGCTTACAGCAGAACTCTCAATAATAAGAGACCAGAACCATGCCCTATATGCGTTTCGTAATCATTCTACTTTAAAAATTTGATGTATTTAACTAAATAATTTAAAAAAATAGAATATAGGAACTTTTGCTTCTTATAATACATTGTAATCATGAAAATAATTTTAATAATACACAAAATGTAGCATCGAATTGGTGTCACTATAGTCATAAAATAGATGGCACGCAAAAAATGACAAAATTGTACGAAGACATTTGTCATTGGATGGATGTTACTTTTTGCATCATTGATGCCATTTGTAGTAATATTGATATCACAATTCTGATGTTAGGGCATCATCAATATGAAGATGAACTTTTCTATCATTGTAGTCATGTGGCAAGAATGACAGAACACACAGCACGAGAAAATAATTGTAGACACTGCCCCATGCAAAACTAGACGCCGAGGTAACAGGAAGATGACTGCAGAAAAGCGTAAACAATCATTGTTCGAGACAGGTAGCTCAAGACAGATGCGATTGGAAGCAGAAAGTGCACGAGGTTAAGGCCGACAACGAGCTGTAACAGCAAAATATGATAATGATGATGATACATTGAAATTGGCATCACTTCTTTCCACTATCCCATATCCTTTTTTATTTTAAACTGTAATAAAAGGGAGTTTCACACTATTATACAAGTCTGTTGTATTTTAAGGAAAATTAAACCCTGCAACAAGAAATTTTTGTTATTTTTTGAAAATGTTCACACAATAATTAGATCTGGAAGTATTTCGTCAAAATGCTTAAAACTTGTATTGCAGTGTGAAACGGCCTTAAATAAATGGTTTGTATCTATGTAAGGCACTTGTTTAACAATCTATAAAATAATAAAGCAGATGTGTATGTAGGTTGCTGCATTAATAAAAATATTATTATTGTTCTCATAAATTAAAAAAAAAAAAATTATTGTAAAGAATATAAACTAACAAAAAAAAGGGAAAATCTGATTCTGGTTTTTAAAAACCTACATAAATTTTTCAAAATAATTACTTTACAAAAAGTACAAATGAACAAATAAAAAAAATCTGTCTGAACTATTTGTAATTTATGTAGCCGTCATAAAGTTTCTATAACTTCAAAATAAACTGAACCAAAACACAGACAAAGTCTGCAACTAAAAACTAAAATTAAGTATATGCTACAACTAGTAGCAGTAATTAGTAGTGAATAAGCACAGTGGGTTAGCTACAGTAGTTGCATTAAACATTAAAATTAGAAATTAAAGTTCCCAAACACAGAAACCAGTTTTATTTTTAAAGAAAAATATTCAACTGTAAAAGAATATTTTTTCCAGTTCAGCTTTTTAAAAAAAGAAAATGAATCATTATTGTTGAATACGGTAATGATTTTTTACAACTCTAGAGATTCTAATTTTTTTTTAGTGTCGTTAAATGACAAATTTATTTCGTAAAAACACTTGAGGAAATATTGACCTTAATTTGAGGTATTAAGTTGTAAATTTTTATTTAAATAAAGAAAACAGTGAAAATAATAAGAGGATGGTGTGTGACTAGTAAATAAGTACTTTAAAAAATTGTAATTTATGCGAAAAGTTCTATAAAAGAAGTTTCCTTTTGCTGTCAACGTTGCCAATTGCTGTGCATTTATTTAAAAATGGGACAAATAATTATTTCTTGAACTATTTTTAGATCATAAACCTTTTGTGTAACTTGTGTGTTTCTTTGCCTCGTTCCTTCATACGATGTATTTTGGTTACATGTCCAGTTATTACAGTGGGGCATTTATTTTCCGTAATTCGATAAACCGGCAGTATCAATTAGCCGTCAAATAAAAAGACATTTTTTTTTTGCATTGATTTAAATTTTTTTGCAGCGATTATTTTTATTATCCGACATTACAACTGTTATCCAAAATTATAGACAAATTATACTTTTTTCGTTTACTTTTAAACAATCAAAAAAAATGTAATTAAGCGTAGAAAGGGAATTCCTTAAAGTACTGAAAGCATGTACTGCCAAAATTACTTTTTTCCTCTTATTACACTGTGCAACAAAATTCGGGTCATCGCCGCCAGCATCATCACTTGCAACGCGTAATGAAATAAGACTACTAGTAGAGCAAATTTGCCAGAGGGTTTTGAAAATTAAGCTCGGGCTCCCGAAATATGGACCCTTAAAGTTTTTGAATTTTTTGAAAAGGCGTTTGGTATAACCAAAAATAATAATTTCAGATGTCTTCTGTAGAATTGTATGGCTATTCTTTTCATAGAATATATTAACTCTCTAACACATTTTTTTAAGTGGTAATTTTTGTCCTCTTTTTAACTTCGACACTAAAACGGAACGTTAGAGGGTTAAAATGTTCTACGAATATTTTCTGCATCAAAGTTCACTAGGGGTCTTCTAAGACCAAAAAATCGTGAAATGTATGTAAAACGGGTTTTCTAAATTCCGGGCCTTAAATTTTTTTAATTTTTCGAAAATCCGTTTTACATACATTGCACGCAAGTGTTGAGGCTGGTTTTTTTTTGTTGCAAAGTGTTATTAAAGTATTTACATTAAATTTTTACATGAAATAAGAAAAACACAAACCGAGCTTTTTTGTTTACTCCTCTTTCTTCGCCACCAAACAAAAAGAATCGTCGAAGAAGCGACGTCGTATAAGTCGCCGTGTGAGTTGGCTGTTATTGAACCTGTGTTTCCTAATTTTAAAAGTTTAAGAACCAGGGCAAGTTTTTCTTGATATTTGCATGAATGCTTTACAAAATAATTATTTTTGAATCAATCTGTTGCAATTACAAAATAAAACAAGTAAGAAATTATAGTCGGTCAAGCCCGATTATTTGATACCCTACTCCACAGTATACAAAAGCAAATTTTCTATATTTGTTTGGCTTTAAGTGATTGCAATAGTAACTATCGTAAAAGTTATTGGCGCCAATTTGTAAGTCAATACCATCCAACATTAATAAGAAAGTTATGGTATTAAAAGCTATCTTCGGACAAAAAGTTATTCTAGGTTGAACGGTGTGCTAAAGGTGCGTTTAAGACCATTTAAGGTATTGCAAACATCCCAGCAGGAAAATGTTATCAATAGGAATCGAGAATGTAATACATATATTGTTTAATATTTGATTCCAGAATTCATTACTTTTAACACAGAACATGTCCGAGGATTGTAATAAATTATTTTAATGTATAGTGCGAATGAATTAAATTAAAGCAAAAAATACGAATAATTGTCACGAGCAGAAGAAAAACACGAATAATTGTTACGAACAGAAACAATAAATTCCTTGTACTGCAACTGTGGAAAAATGCATAATTATTGTGTCAATAAAATTACCTTCTCGATTCCAATGAATGCATTATTCTTTCAAAAATAACACATTATTTTTTTTAATTATTTATGTAATCAATTCCTTATTTTCCTGCTGGGATCAGCACAAACGCATCTCCAGTATTGTGGTGTGGGTATAAAAACAATTGTTTTTATTAAATTAAATAAAAAAATTAAATTTTGATTGCAAAAAGTTTGTTGTATAAAAAATGGCTCTTAAATAAAAAGTACTTTCTTTTTTTATTAAAAGCAGTCTCATAAATACAATGTGCCTTTTGTAATATAAAATTATTGTTTTAAAAGTTAAACAAAAAAACTTCTTTTTTGCATGAGACAAGAAAGTAATGTTTATAATAAAAAGTAATTTTTTGCAAAAATGGAAAAAGTTCTATTAAAAAAGTAATTATTTAATAAAATGTTTATGTTAGAACAAAAAGTGAATCTATCTATTAGAGTCAGAAATAAACTTTTAAAAAACGGAAATTTTTTGCATTAATTTTTTTGATAATTATCTTTTAAACCCCCTTTAAGAACATTTGTTTTGCTGAACAAATAGAGAAGACATCTCATTAAGATTTAAACTAAAGCTTAAATATAGTTAAGTTCGTTTTTGCAGAATATTTTTGCATAAAATTGCATATTTTTGCATAAAATTGCATATTTTTGGATATTTTTGCATAAAAATACATATTTATTTCAATTATACCCCAAAGTCGTTATTGTTTCGCTAAATAATTGTGTATCTTACAATGTGCTTTGAAAAAAACGTGACTTAATAAAATTTAAAATTGTTTACTTAATTTTTGCAAATTAAAAATTATTAAAATGCTGCATTTATTTAATCTTTTTATTCACTTGCTTGTTATTCATTTCAATTTAAAACAATTAAATATGAATATAAATAAATATGTATTTTGTTTTTTAATTTATTTCAATATAATTCGCATTGAAAGTAATCATCTACAAAGCACAGTGGTAAAGAAAACAACAAAAAAAATTATAAAAGAAATCTACATGAAATGTGAAATTTAAAGATAAACGTGATAAAAGTGAAGGAGTTTGGATCAAAGTTAAGCATTACCACATTTTGGATCATACTCTATGAGATGTTAATTTAATATAATACACCATTGTATAACAAATTATATCTCTTTGTAGCAGTCGTTTATTACCGTTATTATTTTTTAACTAATGTAAGATTTTTTAGCGAAAAAAGTTTTCAAGTTAAGAATATTTTCTAAATTAAAATTGATCAACATATTTTGTAAAAATCAAACAAGTTTCAAAATACATATACACTCTAAATAGTGTTTTCATGAAACCGACTTTTTTGAAACCCGGTTTTTCGGTTAACCGAACTCGAAAAAACCGGTTAATCGGTTAACCCTCCATTAAATAACAAAATAAATTAAACGTAAAAAAGAATTCATATTAATTTAAAAAACAACAAAAATAACTTAAAAAATAACATTTGTACTTTGTGGTAAGAAAAACAAAAATAGTGACTATAAAGACCAAATGTGAATTTTATGAAGTTTTTTTTATAGTAATATTATAAAAACAAAACACTATCCAAATGTTTAGGAGACATTCTGTTTTTTAATTTAGTTTTTATTAAAGATAATACCGAGAAAACTCTTTCACTAACAGTTGATGTCGGATTAATAGTAAGAAGAGCATTTATAGCATATTTAATTTTTCTGTTCTCTTGTTAAATTTTTCCAAATATTCGAAGTCATCTTTTAGGTTATTTAAATTGACACGTTTGCATTTATTGCTTAAGTCTTGAATAGATTTTAACGTCCAGTTTAGTTTTTCCTCTAAATTTTCGGAATGTGATAAAATTTCAAAATCTTCAGAGTCTGATTTACTTTCAATTGTTTCATTTTCTACAATAAAAAAAAGTCTCTTGTAGAGCTGCATAGCAAAGTCTTTGGTTGGATTTCGGAAAACATCCACTATTTAAATATAAAAATAGGGTATTTAGGGTCATATTTCTTCTTAGGGAAATCCTCTTACGTAGACAAAGTAGTAGAGTTTGTGCGAAACTGCTATTTGATTTTCCAATTTTGTTTAACACAAATTTTAAAATTGCATTAGATTCCAATGATGTTACAGTATCACTTGAAAACTTATTAACTGCAATATTGAGCGGTTGTAATACGTTCAATACATTATCCAGAATTTTAAATTCCAGCGATGTTTGACGTCCAATTTTAAGAGAATCTGGTGTCTTTCATGTACTATTACATACTTTTGAAGTTTATTTTGACTACATACAACAATAAAATATAGAAATTTTACGATTTTTACAGATATAAAAAACAGTTAACCGGGAATATGACAAAAACCCGGTTTTTTGGTTAATCGGTTAACCGAAATTGAAAACACTAACTCTAAATCATTTCTGTTGAAAATTGGGTCAATAATAGTAGGCAACACTTTACCGAATATTATCGACCATATATGATACATATATGTCATATATGACAAGAATTTGTGAAATTTTGCCCACTGTGCACTTCCACCTGATCGGAACCCAACAATCTGTCTAAATTCCTTTAAACGAAAATAAAATGGCAATCGACTCAGTGTTAAATAGCTTAGAAATATTGGCATTTCAATTTGAAATTTGTTGCCACGAAGTGAATGACCCATAAGTTTTCGTTAAAAGTGTCAGAAACTCAATTGAAAATTGAGACAGACAGAAAGACAAAAACATTTACAAACATTTTTTTATATAAAAATATGAACATTTGAGTAACAAGATCAACGACGCTCAATGGAGGTGCTAATGTAAATTATAAAAAAATTGTTTTTTTTTAATAAATTGCATTTTTAAATGATATATAAAAAGAGAACAGTGGTACACAACTAAGAAATTAAGGCAAGAAGCTTTAGAAATTGGGAACGGTTATAAAAATGTCTTATTTTAAAAGATAAGTACAATATTTTTCGCAAACGTAACTTTCAACAAGAGATCCTTTCGAAAGAAATAACTTTTGTTTTTATCAAAAAGGACCTTTTTAAGATCTTTAACAAAAAATACCTTTTTAAAGAATTTTAACAAGAAGTAATAGCCAATTTACACTACAATGAAAAATAGTACTTAAGAGATTTCGAGTCAACTCTAGCTGTTTTTGACTAGATTTCCCATACAAAACAAAATCGTGACCAGATTTCGACGAAATCTACTCAAAATATAGCAGTACTTAGTAATGCAACTATGGTTTTTTCCATATAGCACTAAAAAAATACTTCCCTGCCCATGAAAAAATGACATTTTAATAAAAAAAACAAAACAAAAACTGTTAAAAAAATTTGAGAAAATTGGGAAAAAAATAAAAAAGACAAATAATACTGATAAAACAAAATATATTAATTGTAAATAAAAGGTAATGCAAATGTTTTAATTTCTGTTTTTTTTGTGGGTGTATGTCTAACGAAAAAAACTTTTAGTAAGTAGTTTTGTTATAAAAACTACTCTACATACGAAGATGATTTTTAGGTCTACAAACAATTTATTAAAAAAAAATTTTTTTTTTAAGTGTAATATCTGCAAAGTATTAAAGTCAAAACCCTATTTTTTTATTTGGCTTATATTTTTCGTTCATATATGTTCCTTATAGGATAAAAAGAACCTTCTCAACAAATTTCATTAAAATCGAAAGGGGTTGGGTCCTACTCTTGGCCGATTTGACATTGAATTACCCAAATATAATTACATATTTTTAAATTTTAAAAAAAGATTTGTTTTAACAAATTTATTACTCAAACACAAAAAGTATTTTTTTTTTGTCTTGTACTTTTGAAATAATGTGCATTTGAAAAAATATTTATTTGCAAAAAAAAAAGGTGCAAATGTTCTTTGGAATAAAAATAAATTTTGGCATAAAAAATTAAATTGGATTGAAAAATACATTGTTTAATAAAAGTACATTTTTAATAAATAGTACGTTTTTTAATAAACAAATTTTTTTAAATAAAATTACTTTCGAATTACCTTTTATTCAAAACTAATATTATATAAAAAAATTTGTTTTTGAAAAGAGATATTTTTGCGCAAATGGTACCTTTTAAAATTAGAAGTTACTTAAGTTTTAAAGTTTTCTTTTTGAATAGAATTTAATTATTAAATAAATTTTACTGTTTTAATAACAAAAACATTTTTAAAGTGTCTTAGAATTCTTATTCTAAAAAATGCTTTTATGAATAAAAAGTGCCTTTCTGAATAAAAAGTTATTTTAAATATTAAAACATTATTTTAAAAATCACTTTTTTTAATTATTTTGTACACTTGAATTTAAATAAAAATTGGAACTGTAATAATTTTTTTAAATCGAATTACGAAAAAAAATTAGTGTTTTAAAATGTGGTTTAAGCGGTCATTAAACAAGTAAATAATAGTCAATTAATAAGCCGTTTGTATCGCTTTATTTCACCAAAGAATCAGAAGACCCGGCAAAACTTAATTGCACTGTTCAAAAATGGAACAGTTTTTTTTTTTTTTTTTTAAACCACGACGAGAAAGAAGGCCTAAAATCCCCGGGATTTCGGGATCGGGATTTACAAAATCCCGAATCCCGGGATTTGTTAAAATCGGTACCGTTTGCAATCTCTAGTGCACAGACAATCTAAACAACGTCCTGTTTACTTATGCAGAGAAAACGATGCCTTTGGTATGGAGGTTTCCGCATCATAACGATCCTTAGTATACTTTAAAACACTGTTAATCTTAGATTCAGAAAACTAACATTTATTTTTAAGATTGGGCCGCTCCATCATTAGATCTTAACTACATCGAGAACTTATTGAAGATTGTTAATATGAAAATCAATGGGTAAAATTGTAATACTTTGAATAGTATACCACCAGAAACAATCGAAAACCTTTTCCTCTCTATATACTATTTCCTCTATATATATTTACTTAATTAAAATATAAAAACTTAACCAGCCTAAAAACTTAATACGTTTTAATTTTTTTTTTATTTAAAAATTATTTATAAAAGGATCAGTTCCTAAAGAGGTGCCTTATTTCTGACCGATACTGTATATTTTCATGTACATTTTTAGTACTTTTTTAATTGCAAAGTTTGACTTGAAACAAAAGTACAGTTTTAGAAGATTAAGTCAGAGTTTAATATTTAAAATTTTCTTTTTGAAATTAATGTAAGAAAATGCAACTAATCAAGAATTTGAAAAAAAATTAATTCCATTGAAAAAAAATTTTTTTTTAATTTTTACGGAATCTGATTGTTCATTGAAAAGACATAATTTTTTTATTCAACAATAAATTACTTTTAACTTCATGGTTGTAGATTAATTGTATTATGGAATCCATAAACAATTTCTTTAACATATTATATTTTATTTATTAATCACTTTTGAATTGTTTTTAAGATTTATTTGTTGTCATATAATTTTTTCTTAAATCTTATTTAATAGTTGTTGTCGTTATTGTAATTTTGTTTAAATTAATTCAATATTAAGATTTTTTTTTTTTGTATATATTGGATTAATCACACTCGATGATGATTCGAATAAAATTTAAATGAAATCATTAAATATTTTTTTTTTATTTTTAAAACTTAAAATACCAGAATAAAAATCCATTAAAATTCTACCACATCTGTTAAATGTCAAGAGTGCAACATAAAATAGGATGAGGAAAGTTTAAGAAAATATCTATCGTTCTAGACAGAAGTATAGGAATCTGTAATTTTGATTAAATTAAGAAGCTGTTAACGCTGAAGAGAAGCGGCATCACTTGGGTTCTAGAGGGAGAAGTAGAGGATCTCGACAGTGCAGACGGTATCTGCCTTCTTACCAAAACATTTGCGGACTTGCAATCAAAGCTGCACTAAGTAGTACAAGAGGCGGCGAGAACTGCGGGCCTTAAGGTAAACATCAAAAAATTTAAAATTTCATTATTGGAATGTTTAATAGTCACTGGTCAATATTGAAGGAGTTGTCAAATGTTTTCTAATAAAGCAATAACTCAATTTGTATACCCTGTATTGACAGCCTTAACAGCACTCTTAAATACCACAAAAGCCGAATTACATTCACTCTTTCCTGTCATAAAAGCAACAATATTCATGATAATATTAGCTGTTGTTCCTCAATATACCGAGAAATGTCCAATCAGAATGTGCCTTAGATATCATTGAGATATGTTTTCGTTGTGTCTTAACGACCGTCAAAATTAAAATCGTCAAAGGATTTCCATGGCTAGTAAGG
Organism: Pollenia labialis; assembly: GCA_949318255.1. NCBI lineage: Eukaryota > Metazoa > Arthropoda > Insecta > Diptera > Polleniidae > Pollenia > Pollenia labialis. The sequence continues at coordinate 127,327,628 of OX439140.1, forward strand.
TTCAATTCTTTGCGCAATTTGGTTTCTTTCCCGGCGATTTTTACTTCAATCTATTACGTTTGATGAGTTTTCGACACATTTAACATTTAAATCAAGCATTACTGCATTAACAATACAATGCGGCAGGGAAGAATCTGGACATTCCCTTATCTTCTTATTTCCCTCCTGTTTTTTCCTTTCTTTTCTTGTTCATCTCGCTGCGATTTTAATGTCTCACTTGAACAACAACTGTATGATAAATATGTTCTTACCTAGACGAAGAAGCTCTTGTAGTTATGTTTTTACCCACAAATGCATCATACTTTCGTTTTCTAACTTCTTTACGTCGAATGGATTTTGTTTTCATCATATCCACACAGCCGATATACATACATACTAGGGTTTCTAACTTCCCGGACTTTTTCTATTCCCGGGAAACGAAACAAAAAAAATCTTATTCCCGGGAATCCCGGCATTCTTTGAATAAAACAATGATTTCATCAAATGAGTTCAAGACATAAGTTTTTAGTTTTTTAAAAGAATATACAACAGCTTAAAAAATTAGCTTTATTAATTCCACAGAAAACTAAAGCAAAACCAAACAAATTGTTACACTGTACATGATTATTATATGGATATGTACGTATATATTTATTATTTTTTTTTTTTTTGAGATCGAGAATTATTAAAACTTATTAATATTAAGTAGTTATTATTAATAGAAAGTTAGTATAATTAATTTTCTTTTAAGAAAGTATTAAAGCATTTAAAAGCTCATCGGAGATTCAATTTCTAATTCTGGTTAATATGTATATTGCCTGCTACCGAAAACGTGCTTTCGCTTTCTACAGACGTTGGTTTTATAAATTTGTTGGCCTGTTACCCGTGACTTCAAAGATGTCAAATTCTTTTTTTCACGCTTTTGTATTTTCTTTTCAAGCTGTTCGTTAAATATAGTAGATGGTTCATCATCTGGTGTTGGTGTATCGTGTACATTTTTATTTTCTACATCAAAACGCTTTCTAGACATTTTATCAGCAATTAAAAAGACCGATAAGTTATTGGCGTAGGAAAGGAAGTTCGATTTGTAGGTAGTTTTTAGTAATTTAAATAAAGAATATATTTGTATTGGTCGTTTTTGATTTTAACGCTTCTAACAAATTAAAATTTCAAACAATTTAATTTGAAATTCCCGAAAATTCTCTGAAAAAGTTTCCCGGGATTAATTTACGAAAAATGTCCCGGGATTCCCGGGAATTCTTTCCCGCGTAGAAACTCTAATACATACGCTAATCTCGTTAATCCTTTAAAAAGTTTTCTTACGCAGTATGTTCTTTAGTAAATAATTTACATATGTATGTTTCTGTAAGCACACTTGCATGTTGCAATGTCAAATAACTTTTTTTGAGACTCCTTAAAAATTGTTTGCTTTTTGTCTTGACTGCGCAATTTCTGTATATTTTCTGACGTATTATAATACGAATGGAAACTAACCTTACCTTAGCACAACGGGAACTAATTAGTGGGCCCACGTGAGCTGTGCTTGATCACGGCTGCCAATGGAACCAATAATACGAAATAAATCGTGCTATAATTTGTTATGACTTTTTATTTAAATCGATGCTTTATTTCAAATTTCTTAGATATCAGTGGAATTTTTTTACATATGAATTTGATTTAATGATGTTTTCTATTATTAAATAACATCACAAAGTGTTGGTAACGCATTAATATTTAATGTTATTGAGTTGCCAAGTACAGAGCAACGCAAAACTTTCCGAGTTGTTGGCATTTTCAATTTTAATTTTTATTATTTAAAGCTACATAAGTATTTCGATAAACCTTTAACAAACTATCGGTGCCTTAACTTTTCCTTTGTTTTAAGAAGCTTTTTTCCATAAATAACTTATACTTTCTTAAGAAGAAGCTGAAAGAAACAGTTCCGAAATAATATTATTAACACAAGGGGAATCCCCAACTTCGTTTTACGCGCATATAAATATAAGTGTTTCTAGATTTTGGAATGGTACTTAGCTACACTCCGAGAAAAAACTTGTTTAAATATGGTCACCTCTCACAAAACTATATTAAAAGAAAACTTTAAACATATTATGTTTTATTTAGCCATATTATTGTCACCGACAACCATATTATGGTTAAATTAGTCCTCCATCAAGAAACCGCAACCATATTATGGTTAAAGCTAGTACGTTAAACTTAAGTCTTATGTTATAACATCGAAAAACAAAATCATCAAAAGGTTGGAGACATAATTTCAAAAAGAGGCTGGTCAAGCAGTGGTTGTGACTGTTACTTGATATCACGACATGATAACACAGTTCATTCTTCCGAAGTTAGATGACATTGACGTGGTTTAAATAAGACGGTGTCACATGTCAAATAGCTAGTGAAAAAAATTCAATTACTGCACGAGTACTCGGTCTGTTTCTCACACAGCTCACAGAAGCTGAAATTAAAAATGGACCGATCTTTAATTAAAAACTTTGTTTTACGTAATTTATCTTTGCATAAAGCTTAGTACTTTTCCGAGAAGACGTTTGTGTGAGAACCAGGTGAAATAATGACACACTTCTTGCTGTGTATAAAATTGTATTCAAATTATCTACAAAATTGCAGCTTGTACTCTCCGCACAAGGTTTACATGGGGAAACAAGGCCAATTAGCTACAGGTAGTGTCGAAACGGCATTTGATTTTGACAGTTGGAGCTTATTTGTTTTGATATGTTAGTGTTTGGCTAAGAAAAGTTGACATTTCGAGCTATAAGCACTAACAATGCAATTCAAAAACCCCTATGTTGTTTCTGTTGTTTTTGGATTATTGTAGTTCCGAAACCACCTCCAGCCGACAATGCGAAAGGACGGATATTCATTAGTCTATGAAAAGTGGTTTTGGGTTGATCGATATCCTAGAAGACGTTTCAATTTCGTACAAACAAAAGCACAAACACAAAATATACTCCCCCCCCCCCCCCCTCCTTTAAATAATATTCAGTTTAACTTGTAACGTGTCACCTGCATTAAACTGATGCTGCTTTAAGATATTTTCAGGCTCAAGATTTATATGACACGCATTATGTCGACGCCACAATAAGATCAACAATATTTACGACAATGTTAAGCGTTGTACTCGCGGCAAGTTGAACAATCTGCTGTGGAATAAAGTAACAACAAAAAACACTTGTATCGTTATCTCTGTAGGCTTTTAAAAATGATGGCAGTTGCTTTTTATTATTATTATTCTTTAGACTTTATTTATTGTGTATAAATAAGATTATCAAACATTTTGCGAGTGATCACTTGCGGGATCTTTGTTTAAAAATGAACACAACCGAGTTTTTGTTTTCTATGAACTCAGAATTAGAATGATTACGAGTATAAGACCGCAATAGTATTTATTTACTTTCTTTTTATTGCAAAAAATAACTAAAGAAATTTACAAAATATTGACATATTTATAACTCAAAACATAATACTTTGCTGAAAAAATATTTTTTAAACGGAAGTTTCCGTTTTTTTTTTTTTTTTTTTTGAATTAACAATATTTTTTTAGCGATTTTTTTTTATTTACATACGTTGTTTTTTCGCAATGTTAATATTTCTTTTACACACCGTTAAACACTGTTTGCATATTTAATTAAATTTCGGCTCTGTTCTTTAACTGTAAGAATGGCACACGCTTCTTGTCAGTTATACGTATTTCACTACAACGAGTCTACAAAGGGCAGTTTATTTAGCTTTTCATGAAAAGCCTTGCGTAACGTTTTTGCGGTGTGGTGATCAGAAAAGCGTCAAACCGTAACTAAGAATCTTAAGTAACAACCGCAGAAACTTAAGTAAAATAAAATTAAAAGCTCTTCAAGTGTTTGTGCGCGAGAGTAATAAAACATTTATCGGTGCAGTGGGACTAGAAAAAGAAAATGTATGCAAAATAAAAAGATTTTAACAGCCTGTTCAACGATTTCGAACGTCAACGTTCGCATAGAAAACTACATATAAAACAAAAACAAATTGTCGAATATTGTTTTTGTTTTACATATAATTTTCTATGCGAACGTTAACGTTCGAAATCGTTGAACAGGCTGTAAATTTTTAGGTAGCACCGTACTCTTAACGTTTAACTTCAAGGGATATGCATTAACCAATGTTAGCTTGGCATAGTACTTAAGACCTAACCATAATATGCATAGCCTTGCTCAGGGCTGCCAGATACTTTTTTTCGTTCTCCCCAAATTTAAAAATAAATTTCCCCAAATATCCCCCGATAAAAGAAAGAATCCCCAAAATAAGCCCCTTTAAAAAAATGCATCATTTTTAACGGATAACTTAAATATTTATTTGAGTTTTACTTGAACCATGTTCTACAATTGATAATTTGTATCGAAAGGAAATATGTAGTTGTTTTTTAAATATATATTTATACAGTCGAACTTTCCTATAATGAATTTTCATGGGACCACAAATCACTTAATTTTTAAGAAAGAAGAATTGCTTTATTTGTTTCTGTACAAATACAGATTTGAAGGCTCTAGCGTTTAGTGCTTAATTGCTTGCATTCTACATTTTAAGAATTAAAGTTGCTTTAGTCGACCGTAAATGTTGTGCAATGTAACGTACCGTAAGGTACTGTATTTTCTGTAATGCGTAATTATTACATGACAATTTTTAGTCTATTGAATAAAAAATTATATTGCACAAATCAATTTTAAATCTATTTAAGGTGTGTGCTCGCATTTCTAGGTCAAGTAATAATTGGCACCTAAGTGGTCTGGGGCATCATTTAATACTTGTTCTAATTTTCTTTTATTTCTTTTTTAAAAACATAATGGTATATTCATTTCGAATTATTTATAATCTAGACTTAGAACTTTTACGAAATTCCAAAAATTTTACAAAAACTTAAATAAGTGATTGTTTTGCCTTGTACAGTAGAATCTTACAAATGCGAACCGTCACTAATTCGAACGGTCCAGAAATTAGAACCGGCCATTTCAATGTATTGGACGCTCTGAAATTAGAACATGTGGTTCTTATTTCTGGAAGTGTTTTTTTTTTATTTCTCTATAGTAGGAACATTATTTTTATGATTTTGAACTTAATAGGCGAAAAACCAAACGCTCTCAAATTGGAATTTTTATTTGTTTTTTTTTTTGTATTTTCACTACAAATTATTTTTTTCGCTCATTAAAGTAAAAATAAAACGGGGAATCACCGAGGTGTTGCTGGTGTGTATAATTCGTTCATATGCGTATGAATTTTTATATGCTTGTACAAATTTGGGTCAGTTGATAACTGAAGGTCAAAGTGAAGCGTTCATACGTGTGAAAGATAAAAAAAATATATAATACAATATGTTGATTATAAATAATAACTGTTTTGTGTTAAAGTAAAGCTTACACAACTATTCATGTCTATCACTATTTCATTATATTGGTATAATTTTCTGTAAAAAAATATGTCCAGAAATTCGAACTTTTCAGAAATTCGAACTGCCCGGTGCACAAAGTGGTTCTAATTTGTGAGTTTCTACTGTACACACTATTTGACATTTCAATCGACTTTTCTATACCCAATCGTCACCAAACGTCATATTAAATGTTTTTATATACAAAGGAACCAATAAGCCCATTTATTTGCTTTAGAGTTCACTTTAATTTTTTTGAGCACCTCTTATACACATGAAGTTGTCCAGGAAAATGCAAATTTTGGTATTTTTGTACATAATCGAATTATTGACAGATTCACTTCAAACTTATCAGATATTTTTTTTAATAAAAACGAAACTTTTTTTGCCCGGTGCTCATTGATATCAAGGTATGTTGCAAAAATAGCCACTTTAATGTGTATGTTACACATACTATGTGTGCATTAAACTAAGTTGTCTTTTATAAAAAAATTAAGCTCATATTTTTTATTTCCCCAAAAAATCCTAAGTTTTTTTTTAATATCCCCAATGCAAACCCAAACCCCAAATAAAATTTTTTGTCCCTTTTAGCAACAAGAAAACCCCTAATTTGGGGTCAAAACCCCTAAACTGGCAGCCCTGGCCTTGCTTAACCTACTGTCAAAAATTAACAAAAAGTCTATCAAATAAAAAACATTTGATTCCGTATGGAATGTGCGATTAGATTCGCACGTTGCTTAAGCATATGACAGTTTTATTAAACTTAGCAAAAAGTTTCCTTAAATTCAATATGGTTTGCCTCATATAATTAACATGTATTCGCACATTTGCTTAAGCCAACTTAAGCACATTGTGGTTGAGGCTTTAGAATTGTACTTTGGGATCTAAAACCAAAATTGCAGTTGATAAATCTTTTAAGGTTTTTGCTGGATTTTTATCCTAGTCAAATAAGAGATTGTTATTTTAAACATAAGGACGAATGAGGAAGTTCCTTTATAACGGTTCACATAGCTAACACACAAATGCCACCTCAAAGATTAGGCCTGACGCTAATAAACGAACTAGTTTTAATGGTAATTATCATAAATTCTGCTTTAAATTGATTTATTACAACTCAAATCATGTTAACAAAATTTGTAAGAATTTGTTCATATATACCAAAATTCTGTTCCATTTCAGGAAACTCTAAAAAATGTGGTTTTAGAGATACTCTTAATGATAGTTCCACATTTTTCTTAATACGTCAAATATAGGGTCAAATCACTCACATTACTTTCACTTGGACAAATTTCGTTACAATATTTATATTATCACAAATAAATCTGACTAAAATTTAAACATAACTAAAAACTATAGTATCGGTCTGCAGATCCCCAACAGGGCCTACTTTTGAAAGTAATTTCGCTTATACTTGAAAATAGTCGTGTTGGCTTGACTATATATTCTTAAGGCCCAACCATAATATGCATGAGTAAGCTTCAAAATAAATGAAAGGCTGTTAAATGCATTGAAAAAAAAACAAACTCAAAAAACATCTGATTCCGTACGCAAAGTGCAATTAGTTTCAAAATTTTGCTTAAGCAAATGTCAGTTTGGTAAAACTTAACTTATTGAAAAGTTTAAAAAGGTTTGGCACATATCGCACTTGTTCAACAATAGTGTATTAACTCAAAATTAAAAAATTCAGTAGAAGCAAACCAATTTTTAATTTTACATAAAACGCATATGTGCGAAAGAATTCTTAAACCAACCGTTTCATTACCAAAAAGTAAACCAAATATCATGATATTTTTACAACGGTTAGATATGAATACATATAAAACGTTTCGTTTTTTTCCAAAAAAGAACAGAGAAAAATTTTATTAAAATACACTATTGTTGAACAAGTGCGATATGATAAACATGTATTCGGACGGCTGCTTAAATCAGCTAATGCCTGTGCCTTTACTTGTTAATTTTCTTGTAAAAATATTTAGTAAGCCCACTGTGGCGATCATTAAAATTTGTTTTTTTTTTTTGCACTCACGCTCTCTTTTTATATTCTATACAAAATATTTTCAATGTATTTATGTACGTATGTGGACTGGAAATGTACATATCGAAAAATAACAACAAAATATTGAAAAATAAAATAACAAAAACAACAAGAATACAACAGAAATACGATGAAGAAGACATGCACATTTATTATTTTAATCGACCAGATAATTAACTAACTCACTCTACTTGAGTTTGTTGACAGTGGTCCCAGATGTGGTGATATGCCTCTCTCCACCAAGTTAGGAATTTTAATTTATTAGAATTGGTTTTCTTGCCAAATGGGGGGAAGTTACATTTTAGCAGCAAAGTATTATGGTAAAAAATATTTCCCTGTGACGAAAAACTTTCATGTTTCTGCTGTGTGAAATTATATTTTTTGACGTTATAAAATTTAGATGTTTGCGAAAAATATTAAAAAAAAAATTAAAAATTTAGGAAAATATATACCATAACACAATTGTTTTGCTGGTGGCTCTATTTGTATTTTATTAATTCACAAAATTCTATTTTTGAAAACAATAGTTTTCTGCTGCCATTTGTGGCGAATCAAGTTGTATTTGAATAGGTTATATAAATCTAATGGCTGGTCAATTTCGGCCAAATTTAATTTTTTTTTTTTTTGAACTCTGTTAGTAACACTGTGCTCGAAATCGACACTTTTTTAGACAAGCTGGGCACTTGGCGTTTTAACATAATTAGGGTACGCTGAATCCAATAATGCTAACTGGGTTTTTAAGCTTTCGAGAAATTGCCCCATTTCTATGGAGTTTATAAAATAAATTTTGCAAAATAGGATGCTTCAGTTAAATATTTCACAGATTAAATACCAAAATTAAGCTATTTACCTGAAGAAATTAAGAAGTTATGTGTTTTTGGCCCGAATTGACCACCGTGCACTGATAAAAAAAAAATAGGGAACACCTTTTGAAAACCCCGATTTTCTAGAAGAAAACAAGAAGGGATAACAATCTGCGATCACAAAATTATAAAATTTTATTTACATAAATTTAAGAAATAAATTTTTTTCATAATGGACTTAGTAGTTTTCGCATTAATTCAAATTTGGGAAGATGTGAATTTTTGGGTATTTCAAACTTCAAATAAAGATCATAAGCGAAAACTTATCTGGTAACACTGTTAGTTGTAACAATTCAATATTGCATATACAATGTATATTATACATACATATTGAGTCGAATCGACGAAAACTAACGATTCAGAAGAACAACAACATCAAAAGAAGAAGTTTTATTTGATTTTATACTCGAACTAACTCTCCCAAAAATTAACAAATGCACTGCAATTACACACAACAACACCTAACATGCACATATGTATGTATACTCGACTCTGTGTTGTGTTGATTGCAGCAACAACACTTCAAAAACAGCAACCACAAAAAATCATTCTTAATACGTAATACATAATGTAATATTTCTATTGCTGCTGTTGTTGTTGCTGTAATGCTTGTGTGATTGTTGTAACAATTATCATTATTGCACTAAATTCCGTTATTGACTTATCCCGAAACATTAATGATTTTTTTGTGTAATACTTGAGGAGCGGCCGACAAACTGGGCTGAAAAGTGGAGTTTAAATTAATTTTTTTGGAATATGTTTTTTAATTGTATGGTTTAAAATGATTGAATTGATAAAGAAAAATTTTATTAAAGATTTTTTATTGCCTCACAGCAAGTTTTGTTATTAATCAAGGTATGTTCACCCCTAACAAATGTTTGACGAAATAGTAATCCAAAAAAAAACGTGACCAGTAAATTGATCAAAATTAAGCTTTATTTTTAACAATTTCTATTGACTTAATAAGCATTTATTGTAAGAAGATACATACATACATATTTGTATAATGTAATTTAAAAACTGTTAAGGGCCATTATTACAACTTAAAGTTAGCTAAAGTTAAGATTAAGTTGACAGATAATAATGTGTTATCTGTCAAAAAGCGTCTGGTATCTGCCGGGTAACAGCTAACGTCAAGTTATAATAATGGTCCTAAATGATTTTTGCTCTAGCCAAATGTCTTGCAAAAGCAAATAATTTTTTGATAAAACTAGTGGTTACGCGTAGGACGTCATATACACACATACATACATATTTAATAGGTGGGAACAAAGCTTTATGGGGTTTTCTTTTCTGAGTAAAATTCTGCATATATTCTGCCTTTTACATTTTTGTATGTTCTTTTCTGAAAAACATGTGTTATTTTAAAAGTTTAAAGCGTTCTTTTCCGATGATGTTCCCTTTAAAATAAAAAAAAAATGTTCAACACTCATTTTAAAAAAAGGGGCATGAGTGCAGCACTAGATCAAGGCGAATTCAGTACAAGGTGGTGGCAAGTTTCGAGCCGTAAAGGCTAACAATGTAATACAAAAAGCATCTTTTTTTTCTGTTGGCTTTGGATTGTTGTAGTCTTGCCAACACCGGTAAACCCCCTTTCAGACTCGGCAAGTTACTTGCACAAGTAACTTGCCGAGTACAACAAAGTCTGTACTCAAATGTTTTTCCCTTCACCCGACTTTGCCTCTCACATCAACAAACCAAGAGTTGCGCAAGTAACTTGCCGAGTCTGAAAGAGGTTAATTGAATTTACCTAATTGTACTTTATTGTTTTATGCCGAAATTTCTGTTCTTTTGTAAATGTAAACTTCTTAAAAATTAGCGGAGCATTTAAAAATGTTGCCATGTCACATGTAACACTAATGCAACACTTTTTTTAGAAAAGAAAACGCCATTAGTGACAATTTTTTTAGAGTACTTAAAGTTTCAGAACTTTTTGTTAATTCTGCTTTTTCTAACTATGTATTAATAAAATATTCGTTAAATTTGAGTATTTGTAGAAAGTCAGTATTTGATTATTCAGACACAAAGATCTCATTAACATTTGTTTTAATGTTTGAAATGCATCTAGTGCTAATACAGTTTACAAATTGATTTAGCCTTTTCGGAAACAAGGAGTTGTCTATGATATAATCGTTCTGTTTCAAGGTGAAATCACTAGAAGTACATACACGGTCCTTGTGGCTTTGAAGTGACGTGAAAATTCCGTCAGAACTACATGCGCATGTCGTCGTGCTGGAGTTATCTTGTCGTACAGACCTATCGATCTGAGCAATCCTCATGTCTCTAGCTATTATTGTTAATGAGATATAACAAATCCATTTTGTTGTATATCCACTTTTGCGAAAAATGTTACAGTACCTAAACAAGAGCGGAAGGCGGAACGTTTTCTTCCGCTAAGCTTTTACGCTGATATGCCATACCTAAACAAGAGCGTCAACGTTGTGCCACAAACAGTAGTGTTAACTTTTTTGTTTAATAAAACCCATACAATAGAAATAAAAAGAAGAGAAAAACCAGCTAGATTGACAAAAAATAGCTAAATTGTCATTATTTATTATTAATAGCGGCCAACTTCACTATTAAACGCGCTGTCAAAATCGGATTTTCGTATGAAAACTTTCAATTAAAAAAATCTTGCGTTATCTTGTTGTATGTGAACAAGTTTATCAGGCATGTTACAAAAAATAGACTATCTTATTAATAATATAACTTCTATTTTACTATATTTCGTTTAATATGAAAAGAGTTTTATTTTTTGGATGTAGTACACAACGGTTATTTATATTGATGGAATTATTGTTATATTGCTTAAATTCATTTTATTGTTAGGCAATTAAAGGCTCATTTAGTATTTACTTTCTGTTCTGTTACGAATCAGCTGATTTGTTTTTGTTATGAGGAAACCTGTGAAATTGATTAGTTTTTCTGTTCTGTTACGGTCCAATCTGTAATATTTAAAAATTTTTAAGTAATTGTAAGTGACAGCAACGGAAAGAGAAAGTAAAGACTAACTGAGCCTTAAAGGTGAATTATTCAGCGTGGTCCAATCATAATGCACGATGTTAATTTTAAATAAAACAAAAAGTTTTCATATCATAATATTTGCAATTGTTATAGAAGGATTTATGACAAGTATGTGTGAGACAAAATATCGGCCAAACGCTTGCCACGGCTTCGGTAGCATACCTCTGTCATATGGTACATATTTTCAATGGCTCTGAGACATAATTAAGGTTTAATGCCCTTAATGTGCCTATTTATATTATCCTTTAGCTCTTGAATTGTTCTTGGTTTATTTCACGTACACTTTTTATTTTTAATATAACCAAAGAAAGAAGTTCAACGGTGTCAAATCACATGGTCGTGAGGGCCAATTAACATGGCAATTGAATTTCTCCCGCAAAAGAGCCATTGTTTCGTTGGCCGTGTGGCACATTCTGTTGGAACTACTTATCGTCCAGGTCCATATCTTCAATTTCTGGAAAAAATCAATCCGATATGAGCTCGCGATAGCGAACACCATTCACAGTAACAATTTGGCATACCTACTTTTAATTATTTAAGCTTGAGGTTAGCGAAATATTGAGTAAAATAAATATAATTTTTTATAAAAAACGACCTCAAGCTTAAATAATTAAAAGTAGTTATAAAATAAAGGTCAAATAAGAATAAATATCAATTTGGCATACCTTATTTTCGAAGAAGTACGGCCCGGCCCGATGATGCCGCCTGGACATAAACCGCATCAAACATGCATGCACAAGCGTTTTTACATTGCCTTTCCTTGAAATTTGCCCACAATTCTCCCGATTGTAGGCACAATTGATCGATTATGCTGACCATAAAAAAAATCAAGATGTGCACGAAATATATTTTTAATTTAAACGCCCATTTTCATAAAATACTTCAACAATCTTTACGAACTTCTCAATGCCGTACCTCTCCTTGGTTGAATTTGACACTGATACAAAAAAAAATATCAAATTAAGTTGGACAAAATATGTCGTTAAAATTAACATCGTGTACTATGGTTGGACCATCCTTAAGTAATAATAAACCTTAAAGCTATTCATACATAAGAAAATTCGCTTTTATAATATAAAAACTATAACATACGTAAATATAGCATACATTTTGGTTTCGAAATAATTATTATAATTTAATTTTCAGTATTTAGTGAAACACGTGAATGTAGGATTTAAAACCCTTATTTTGACTTATATCCCACAAACTAAAAAATATTTCAATAATTAGAATTGTGGTTATTTTGTTGAACTATTTATGGTTTTTAATCCAAATTTTTAATATTTTAATCAGGCTTAAGTTCATCAAATTTAATTTTCATTAAATTATTTTATGAAGAAAGGAATTTTACAACATGAAAATTAATTAAAATTGTTATTGATAATCATTCATTCTTGACTGACCTGAGATTCGAACCCAGGCGGCTGGTTAACATGACATGTTTCGATCGCAAGAAAGACAAAATGAAAAAACAAAAAGAAGAATTCTTGACATAAGTACGGAAAAAACAGAAGTTAGGAAAAACATGTAAAATCAATTAAAAATGGATAATCATTCGAAAAAGCAAATTTCGATCTACCAAAGGTTAAAAAACACAATTTGGTTTAAGGATTGATGTTTGACTATTGACGTCAGCTGTCGTCGATGGCTGCGGGTGTAAGACGGCAAATCTATCTGAGGAGATCGAGTGGTTGCGATCGAAACATGTTATGGTAACCAGCCGCCTGGGTTCGAATCTCAGGTCAGTCAAGAATGAATGATTATCAATAACAATTTTAATTAATTTTCATGTTGTAAAATTCCTTTCTTCCTAAAAATAATTTAATGAAAATTAAATTTGATGAACTTAAGCCTGATAAAAATATTCAATATTTGGATTAAAAAATATTTCGACAAAATTGAAAAAAATTTTCCGACGTGACACAATGGCTATAGCTTAAAAATTTTTTTCCATGACTTTGGATTTTTTTACATAAATCGATAAAGAACTCCAACCACAATATCTGACAAAAAAATATTGGACGACTTTTTTACGTACATTTTTGTATATGAAAATGTTAACCTTAAGATTCGATTTCCCAAAAAAAAATTTTGTGATATACCGCAAAATAACTTCGGCTCGACGATGTGGCTTTTCACATTCCGTGGACTTTAGGCTTTAAAGTGTTAATATGTCTCACAAAAAAAAAGCCGTACCATTTTCTACAAAGTTGCACGAACAGGCCAAAACGGAGAACCATTAACCACTTGCTTTTAACATTGTGGTCCAGATAATTCTAAATTTATTTTTTTTATACAAAAATGTTAGTGAAAATTTTTCTTGGCGTGTAGGAAAAGCAGATTATTTTATAAACTGCGAATTTGGATTTATCAAAGTAATATTTTATTTTACAACAAAAAGACTTCACTTAAAATCTTGTTGACCCTACTTTTGTGCTAAATGGCTTCCCTCTAGTGTAAAAATTCGCCTTTTTATACCCTCCACCACAATTAGTTGTGAAGAGGGTATATTAAATTTGTCATTCCGTGTAAAACTTTTTTATTATTCATCTCAGACCCCATAAAGTATATATATGCTGGGTCCTTGAGTGATTCTAAGTCGACTTAGCCATGTCCGTCTGTTGAAAACACGCTCACTTTCGAACAACTCAAAAGAAATGAACAAACTTGGTGCCAAATTGCTTGTTATTATCCTAAGCAGTTTGGGATTGAAATTCAGCAAAATCGGTGCAGTAGGACCAGAGCTATGAATCAAAATGTGGAACCACCACATAAAAAAAATGATAATTTTGTTAGAAAAAATAACATAAATGGTGGAACAAGGCACGGAATGAGATAAGATTTTGCAAAAATTTGTTTTATTCGACTGGAAATCACGCTGTTAAATTTCGTGCAGATTAGTCCATAATGTACCCTTAGCTACTCCCAGAAAACAGTTTAGTACTCCTAAAACCATAATGAATAATGCTATCATAACAGAAATTGGTACGTCACAGTTTTAAAGGACTAGAAATGCTGTGAAATTTCGTGATGATCGGTCCATAATTTACCCTAGGCCCCATATTAACCCTTCTCCCGGAAAACAGTTTAGTACGCCTTAAGCCGTTCTAAATATTTATGATTTACTATAGGCCCCATATAAAGCCCACTGAGCTGTCGGTGGAGGGTATCAAAGATTCGACACAGCCGAATATAGCACTCTAACTTGTTTACTCTAAGACCAATAAATTGTTTTAAAAAACAATTTTAATGAAAGGTATTTTTCTGTCGGTCTTTAATAGATTGTAAATGTTTTATACTTTTTTAATGAAAATAGACAAAACAGCAAAAAAAAATTGTCTGGCAAGTGAAAAAAATAAGAATTTATTAAATTAAAAAATCAAAACAACAAAAAAATTACCAAATTAATGATTGCGTTGTCTAAGCCACAAATCACTTCAATTATTGCTTGTATTAAATTAATTTTTTAAACATGATAAAAAAAACCTTGCGAAATATTTGCAATATTATGAGTGTAAAAAAATAACTATTTACACGATATTTAATTGTAAACAAAATAAAAAAAAATTATTATTCAAATTTAAGCACGTTTTTTTTCTTACAAATTTTGATCTGATTTCCCCGGTTTTATAACGTACTTCTAAACGTTTCACTTTAAAACTAATTGAAAAAAGTATATAAATAAATGTTTAACTTAAAATTATTATTTATTTTTAAATTTACCATGGAAAACATTCTCTCTTGAGTTGTGTGTGAATATGGGGTTTTGTTTATTTTACCTCGCCAACCCATTTAACTTGTGATTTTTTTTTACTTTTTTAATTTTAATTAATTTTTGTTTCTTATCTAGAGAATATTTTTTTTTTTTTAATGAATTTATTTTGTTTTCAAATTTGATAAGATAATAAAGTTGGAAATTGTGTTAAAGTTATTGTCTGTATTACAGAATGTATAAATTGTATACAATTGTGCATTCAGATTTAGTCATAATTTTGGAATTTTTTAGGGTGAACTGTGGCGTAGATTTATTTGCTTACGAATTTTTTTTTTTTTTTTTTGTTATCCACCATGATTGATGACGGTAGACTGGCAGTGGTCATATTATTTGTAACATCTTTAGCTGATATTAAAACAAGTTAGAATAACAAACATACATACTATGATATTGAAGTTAATGCCAATTATGGTCGAATATTAAAAAATTTCTTCAGAAATTAAAGTTAATTTGTGGTACAAATGATAAATTTTTTACAAAATTTGGTGTTAGATTTCAAGTCACAAAAAACCAATTTTTACTAAATCAGAATATCATTTGCCTTTGGTAAATTAGGAGTTTATGGCCACGAAATTTTGCAATGTTATTTACTATACTTTATACATACGTGAATACAAATTCTGTGATCATTAACTTCAAGCAGACCAAATCTCTGTCGAAAATTTATAAATAAATTAGGAGATTGTTAAGCTTTCCTAAGCCAATTGGTCCCACAAGGAAGCATCTAATATAAAGGGTGGTTTTAACCGATTATTTAAGTTTTGCCCAACTCGGATATTTTAAAATGTCCATTTTTCGAATATCAAATAAACCGGTTATTTTGGTAAAATAAAACGGTTATTTCAGTCATGTGTAATTTACATAAATTTTTGTTTCTTACGTTATAAATGTACCCGTAATTTAAGTAATTTTTTAACATTGGACAAACTTAAACTTTTTAAAAAGAATGTCAAAACAATTTGTAACAAAAGTCAAAAACATTATGAGCAATATAAATATAAATCGCTTATATAAGCGTGTGTTCTTGTAACAAAAACCAAAAACAATTCAAAATACTACAAAAAAAAATGTTCAGCTTAAAAAGTAATTAGCAATTTGACAGTATTCCTTATATTATATATATTAACAAATAGAATCCGGGAATTTATTTCGCATTGTGAGTTACATTTACTATATAAATTTGCATATTATTTGAACGTGTATTCCAAGTAAAATTACAATCCCCAAAAGCTTTTATACTTTAATAGTCTTATTCCTTCAATATTTTCCAGGAATATTTTCTATGCACTAACAGAATTTTTGTTTGTCTATTTCTGTTACAAGGCTTACTTTAAATTTTCTGTACAATTTACTTCATTGCTAGCCAAAGGATAGCTAAAGTAAGCCTTATAACTTCTTGCTTAATACTACTACATACCGGCGGAATCAGTGATATGGGAAAATTTATCAGTTTTATTTATTAAAATACCGAGAACTAAAACAAAATTGAAAGAATCAAACAATGTCATGGAAGGTTTTAAATTGTGATCGACGAATTGACAGATAGTTCATACATAAAGCATGCTCATATAACAATTGGTTTATATAATACCGAAACAAAATAATTTGAAATATATAATTCTGGCCAAGTGGTTTTGTTTTCAACTTATCAAAAATATGGTTGAAGTGTACTGATTCATATATACATGCTTAACCACCAACGAATTAAAACTCATTTAAAAAAAATTTGGAAGAATATCTCAAATAATAAATTTATTAGATTCATATAATTTTTTTAAACCAAAGTTTTTCAAAAATTCCAAAGCTATGTTAACAGCTATTAAATATTTAAAGTCCTAAACGTAACCACTAGATTTCTTAAAGAGTTGTTTGCTTTTGGAAATCGTTTGGCTAGATCAAATATTATTCGACAGTTGCTAACCTTAATTATAAAATTATCATCTTAGAAATAAAGTATAGTAAATAAATAGAAATTGTTAAAAATAAAGCTTGAGTTTGATCAATTTACTGGCCACGCTTGTATTTTATTTTATCGTCAAATATTTGTTGTGTCTCAAGTCATACACTAAGGGAAAGTACGTACTAAAATCAAGATTTTTCGTTCAAAATCAAATCATTTCAATCTTAATATTCTGTTAAATGCGAAAATTCTTAATTGAAGAACAAATTTATAATTTTTTAAGATCGCATTTAAGATCGTAATCGTGCACAAATTCTTATTTTTAAATCGAATTCAAGATTTTGTTCTTATTAGAAATCTTAAATCAAGAATAAATTCTTAATAAAATTCTTCTTTTAAGATTGATTTTAAGAATGTATTCTTGAAAATAGTCTTATTGGTTATTAGAATTCAAATGTTGAAATCAAACACAGGTTTTTATTTATTTAAATTTTTATTTAATTAAATATTACCATATGTATGTATATTTGTGTATTAAAAAAAATGAAACCGCAATGATAATGTAATACTTACAAGTACATAAATACTTATATTAACATATGTCTTTCCATTATTAATTGGATATAAATGTAAAGAAGGGATAGCAAAATTCGAAATTTCAATTATATAAGTTTCATTAAGTAAAGAACCAATTTCATTAGACTAAAAGTGCATTAACTTGAAATCTCTGGAACTCCATTCTTAGCTCCAGAGGAGGAAGGAAGCGGTTCTATTAAGACTTCAATTTTCATGTCACTCACGGATCCTGAGTATGATTGAGGATTGTGGCTATTGCCTGGGACCACCCGGCTCCACTGATTATGTGAGCACCAAGGTGGACTTTGGGCAGTCGCCGGAGGTAATAGTGCCTTCTAGGGAGAGCTGGTCAGGTAGGAGCAGATTATTTAGTGGTTTTGCTATTTTCACTGATGGCTCGAAGATGAGGGGCATGGGTGCGGGGGTCTACATTGAGGATCTGGACATCAGAAGGTCATATAGGCTTCCTGACGACTGTAGTGTCTTTCAGGCGGATGTTCTGGGAGTCTTGAGGGCCGTGGAACTAATGAGGGACAAAATTGATAGGGGCTCTGAGGTCACTATATATTGGAACTCAAAGCTAGTTGATGATTGTAGGAGGGCTTTGGAGGAAGTCTTAGAGGAATATACGCTGAGGTTGTGCTAAGTGCCGGGTCACTGCGGCATAGGTGGCAATGAAGTTGCTGACGAGTTGGCAAGACAGGGCTCAGAGATGGAGGACCCCAACTGTATGGAGGCGGTGAGGCCTCCAATAGGCTTCTATTTTGGAAGGATCAGGGAGTGGATTCTGGGCGCGACCAATCGGGCCTGGGGGAACCGGACGGACTGCCTTGTATCACGGACGCTGTGGGTGGTGCTTAGCAAGTCCGATTCGGGGTTGCTGCTGGGTAGGAGTAGGGTCTGCGTTAGGACCATGATAGGAATGATCACGGGCCACTGTATTATAGGCAGGATGGCGGTGAGGATAGGATCCGAATTATCGGATATGTGCAGGTTGTGTAAGGACCCTGAGGAGTTGGAGACAGTTGAGCACTTTTTCTGCCACTGTCTCAGGTTGCAGGGCAGCAGACTGAGGTGGCTAAGCAGTAGATTCCTGGGCGAATTAGGGGATGTCTCGGGTTGGGGACTCGAGAATCTGATAGGATTCGTAATGGGGATGGCCTGGCTGCGCGAGAGGAGACCGGGTGCTAGCCGCACGTAGGGCGAATTTGGTTGGTTAGGATTTCTTTCGGGGCTGGTCCGAAACCTTATTTTCTATCTATCTTTCATTTCTGACTTGTGCTTTCGCTGTTTATTTCACCTACTTTCCATCTCTACATAGCTATCTCTAATTAATGCGTCACAATGGACCATACTGGTCTCTGGGTGAAGGTGTGAAGGAGACTTCACACCAGCCTTTCTACCTACCTACCTAAATAAGAAGGAGTACTTACCCTTGAGATACTTGATAACAGAATCCATTTGAAACTCTTGTAGAAAGTTTTTTAGCAATGCGTTGTCTAAAAACTCCGATGCAATTTCATACGGCATGCTGATGCCACCATATTTTTTATTGGCCAGCGGTAATAAATCGTCACTCAAAGGTATGGTTATAAACACCATTTCATCTGTGTTCTGATTTTCCATTTTTAATTGCCTTTTACAATAATTTAATATTTTTTTTTAACTTTTTTTCTACATAATTCTTCTTCGTTCAGCGTCTTACACTTTATTACGCAACACGCTTTAATTGATGTTTAACATCGAAAAAAAAACAAGAATTAAATCTTAACTTTAAAAATATATTCTTAAAATCAAAAAAACCATCTTAAAATTAAGGTTACTTTCTTGACTTTTAGAATTCATTCTTAGCATTTAGAATTTATGCTTAAATTTGAGAATGTCAATCTTCATGACCAAACTTCAAGATTGAAATCAGAAGATTTCTGCAATCTTAATTCAAGAATTTTGTTCATAAATTTAGATCGTAATTTTTCTCTTAGTGTATCTATGCATTTTGTTGGTTCCATACCGTCGTGAATTGTTTTGTTTTTATTCAAAATAACTTTTTATTACAAAAACTTGTTTGATTTTTGTATTTTTATGTATTCGAATTAAAATCGGTTAACCCAGTTTTTGAAAAAAGTCGAATAATCGATCTCCCTAGTTAATTCATTATTTACAATAGGTTTTACATAAAATGCACTCCCGACTTTTCGCTTATATTTTCCTATGGTTCCCATAAACACGTACGCTTATTATTCACCGTCGTTTAACAAATCGCAACGATTAACGGTAGAGCTAAGAAATTCAGTAATAACAAATAATAATAATTTGAATTTATAACGTCATTTTACATTAAATTGTTTGTAATAAACAAGGCCCGGAATTTTATGCAATTGCATATTTGTTGTCGTCAGTCTGAGATCAACATTAACTTAATATCTTTTCATATCAAGAAATTTTAAATAAAATTACATCGATTTTTTAGTGCATATTTTTGCATATTTTAGTTGTGTATTTTTACAAATATTGCTGGCATTGCATATTTTTAGTGCATTTTCAAAAAAACCAAACTTGTTTTATTTGATTTATTTTGCGATGCACCATGTTGCATCAATTGATGTTATGGGAAAAGATATTTTGCAAAGCACATCGCGTTTTGTCGCATACATATTAGGAGAAGTATCCTATAACAACAAAAGGGGGGAAAGTGATTTAAATCAGTTATGTATTAAGGTCCAATTAGACGTGACATTACCATAATGCCACAGCCGTAATGATGACTGTAGAATTGGTTTGCATGGTATGTTTAAGTCGTTTAGGTTCAGTGGTTCTGGTAATACAGTTTTAGTATAGTTATGTCACGTCTAATTGGACCTTGCTGCCCTTCTATACCAGAGATAATTATTGCGACATATGTATATTGCAGTAAATGTCAAAATTATGTTATCTTTAATAAATACAGCAATTTTTTGTACATATTGATTGCCGTCAATTTATGTTGCAATAATTGTTAGTCCATTTCTGTTGACAATTATTGCTAACATAAAACGTCAAATTTAGTTGTCAATTAAAAAAAAGAAGGAAAAAATATAGAAGCAAATTGTGTGGGAAAGAAATTAAGTTTGTGAAATTGTAGCAAATTATAATTGTAGCAAACAAATTAAATTAAAGAATTTAATAAACACTAAAATAAAGTTGCAAAAATTATTTTTTTAGTATAATGTTTTCCTTATAAATGCCTATTTTTTAAATTTTTAGCGCATATTTTGCTATTTTTAGTGTATGTTAAATGCGCAAAAAACTCGATTTTAACTGCATTAAAATCCCGGCCCTAGTAATAAACATAACAAGAATCGTCACTTATTAGCCATTACTCCAAAAAAGAGCCAAGTTTATACATAATTCATATATTATTTTATTACTATAATTCTTAAGCTACGGTCACACTTATTAAATATTTGACCAAATAAGCGTAACCACTACTTTTGTTAATAGTTAGTGAGATTTAACATACTGTCAATATGATAAAATAAAGCTGATTGCACTGCTAGACATAGCAAAAAAAATGTTTTCTGTAAGATGTGGAATTATAATCAAAATAAATATTGTAATTAAAGGAAATAATTGTTTAGTTTGCTTGTTGGTTCCGTTTTTTTCGTCAAATATTTGACAAGTGTGACCGTAGGTTTAGTGGAGGGTTTTTAATATTCGGCACAGCCGAATATGACATGCCAACTTGTTTTCAATTTAATTGTACTAAAGTAACCAACCAAGTAACCAACCTCTGGTCTGCGGTCTATTTATGTACATTTAACTTTAAATAATTTATTGTATTGAAAGTAAATAAACTAAAAATGTAACGTCATTAACCCATATTTAATATATTTTTTGTTTCTTTCTTTTTCACACTTCTTAACAAATTAGAACCGATAAGTTTTGTTGGACTATTTCAGTTTTTGTTTAAAAACTAAAACTTAAAAAAAAATTTACTTTGAATTCAAGTAAATAAAAAAAATATACAATCTATTGGAAAGAGATTTACTAAAAAAAAGTATATTTTATTATTAACTTAATTAGGGCCATACAAAATTAAATGAAACAAGTTAGAGTGGTATATTCGGCTGTGTCGAATCTTTGATACCCTCCACCTACAGTTCTATTATTTCAGATGTGATTTCTACATATAACCTATTTATTAGGGAGATCGATTATTCGACTTTTTTCAATAACCGGTTTTCAAATATTCCAAATATTTGATTTTTAAAAAAACAACTTAACTAAATAAGCAAATTGAAAACTGGCTAAAATAAATTAACATAATATGGTTTAACATTGATATAATATAACATATTATTGTTAGTTGCGACCATAATATGGTTACCTTTGACTAAATCCTGAAAATTTTTAAAATATTATTGTAATTTTTTATCATAATATGGCGAATTTTGACCAAGATATGGTAAACTTTAACTAAAATATGGTTAATCTTAACCAAATTATGGGTTATTTCGAACAAATTATAGTTAATTTTAACCATATTGTGGTCATGTTTATCCATAATATGGTAACCTACAAACATTAACATTGTTACAATCCAACCATAGTATGTTGCTGTTAGAATATGGTTACCAGAAATTGCGTGAATATAATGACAAATAGAAACTGGGAATTATTTCCTTCTGAAGGTTACTTTATATTATATTCAACATTTTTCACTTTTCGAATTTATTCTATGAGCTAAATTTCAGTAATTTTTTGGTTAAGACCTAGAAATAAAAACTTTGCCATATAACTATGTCCATCGAAGAAAGGGATACGTTTACGAAGTAGCTGGTTAAATGCTAGTTTATTAATAATAATTCTTTAAAATTCACCAACAACAAACTAAATCTTGTTAATTGAAAATTTTGTATTCCCGAAAATGACTTTGATACTGAACTGGCAGGTGCACGGCCTAAAAAAAATTAACTGACCTGGCAACTTACTTAATTTTTTGATTTTCTTGAGAAACCAATAAAGCAAGTTGTTTTTGTTTTTATTATGATTATTCTTAACCTACTAACAACTACAATTAATGTTGGGTAAATTCCAACCAATTGTAGTGGGGAATGTAAGAAAAACTAAACTCACTGTTTATTGTTGTTATTTTTGCACCCTTCACCGAAGGTAAGAGGGTATATATAACTTTGTCATTCCGTTTGTAAGTTCCACAATATTAATCATACGCCCTATAAAGTATATACATTCTGGGTCCTTAAAAAAGGCGAAGTTAAAATCAGGGCTGTGGAGTCGTCCGAAAAAAGTACTAACTCCGACTCCGACTCCAAATGCTGAAATTTTTTAAGTGCGACTCCGACTCCTACTCCGACTCCTACTATAATCTTGATGCTAAATGTATATGAGACTCAGTGATGTTAACTTTTATTTTTTCACTACCGTACGGCCTTCTAAAAATTAGAGTTTTTGAGAAGCAATTACCGTACGCAAACATAAATGTGCTGTTTCCAAATAACAGGCGATTGGTTATGTAGCAAAATTTATCAGGGATGTGCTGAAAATCGCAAACGCAAAACGCAAGAATTTGGAAGTTGTTTTTAATAAACTTTAAACATAATTTTTATAATTTTTGGTTTAAAATCCTGTTTAATAGGAAAATATTTGTTAAATATTTGTCATAAAATTCTTTTATTACAAAAATCTTTGTTAAAAACTACTTTTAAAATTCTTTGCGTTTTACGTTTGCGATTTCCAGCACACCCCTGTATATGAAAAGCACTCAGTCCATCGCCTGTCATTTGGAAACAGCACATTAGAGCAGTATTCATAAACCATTTATTTAAATTTTAAATGTGTTTTAAGAAGATAATTTTTATTTTGGAAATTATTTTTTAAATTTTTTATGCCGAATAACTTTGGAGTCGGAGTCGCGAGTTTTTGTGGGTACTACGACTCCAACTCCGGCACAAAAACATCAACTCCGACTCCTACTACACAGCCCTGGTGAAAATCCGGTTGTCCGTGTGTATGTTGAAATGGGTTTTTCGAAAATCACATAAATGATGGGGACTAGGTTGTCATATATTTATATCATATATTTTCCGTTTAGGTTTACTATTGAAATTCAGCCAGATCGGTCTAAAAATGACGGAGATATAAGCAAAAAACCACAACTGCATCTAATTTTACCCAAAAATCCCGTTGTTGTTGTTGTTTTTTCTGTATTTCTGGAGAACGGCAAGAGGCAAAGTTTCTAAATAAGATCCAACCATCTTAGTTATCAATACACAACCCCTCTAAATTGGAAAAGTGGGCGTGGTACTTCCCGAACAGAAAACATCAAAATTTTTACTAAAACTTAAATTTTAGGGCTACCATATGTCCGATACAGACGCCTTATATATCAAAAATCTTTATCTTCTAAAAAAACTCGAAAAAATCGGTTCAGATACAAAAAAGTTATGACCAAATTATAAATTTATTTTTTAAATACTCATGTCAGGAACCTAAACATCAAAAAAAAAATACAAATGATCGCAACTAATTGTTTTAATTACAACTCAACTGAGTTGAGTTGTGAACCGTTAAACAGGCCATACTTCCTTTTAATGATATTCAAACAACGTTCCTTCATGGTTCAGATGTCTAGGGGGTTTGTTAAGGTTAGAAACTGTGAGTCCTCTGGTTCGAATAATGGATTTTAAAAAATATTTTTTTTTTTTTGATATTTTTTAGTTAGGCTTGAGTTCATCAAATTTAATTTTCATTAAATTATTTTTACTGAAGGAAGGAATTTTTTTTTACAACTTGGAATTTTATAAAAATGTATTGATAATTTTCCTGGTTGAGCTGGGGCTCGAACCTCGGTTGAATTTACATGTTTCAAGAATCACCACATTCTTTCATCAGAATTCTTTGAGTTCTAACCTCTGCACCACTGCGGTGCCTGCCAGCCAACAGTCAAACATCAATCTTTAACCAGTGATAGTGGTGGTTCGAAATTTGGTGTAATTATCATTTTCAATTTATTCGCATCATCAATCACAAATAATTTTTTTTTTAATTTTTATGTTCTAAAAAACGATTTTAAAAAAATATTTACCAGCTTTCGCTTTTTAAATTTAATTTATAATGAAGTCTTTAGTATTGTCAATATGCGTGTATATGTATAAATTAATTAGTTGTTGTCTAGTTGCTCTGTATTCTGCTCGCACAATGGGGAAGGGTATATATGATTCGGCACAGCCAACTTAGCACTCCTACTTGTTTGTTTAAGCTTTGATATTGTTACAAGTAAAACTGTTTCTTATTTCGCCTAACAGTTTAATTTGTATAATATCTTTAGTTTTTCTAAAATGTTTGGATGAAGTTTCCTGTTTATCTGGACTAAGCAACCAGTTATAGGAATAGCTTATCCCCTCAACAATAAATTTCAATTAAAAAATTGGGAGTTAAGCACGACAAACAAAATCTTATTAATTTCTATTAACTTTACTTAAAAAGAAATCTTTCAAATATATTGACAATTGGGGGATTCACAAGGTGTGTTATCCAGTCATATCGTCATAATGTCCTAAATAATATTTTACAATTGTTTAAAATAAATGTTGTTGTATTTTAAACAAAATAAAATTGTTAATGCTGTGTTTATTGATTCGTCATAACTGTACAGTAGAAATCTTAATTATAAGCGGGAGCCCAAAGCAGTCCTATTATTTCTTGTAATTATTTTAGGACATATGACTTTACAACTTTATGACTACCTTGTGAATCCCCCAAATATTCATAGTACTTTGTATCTAATCTTCTTTACACAAATTTATTCAGCAGAATTTGTGATGTTTATTATATATATATTTTTTTTTAATCTTCTATTAAAACACTTAAGATCTATTTAATTGTCATTTTGATTTAAATTCCTCAACAATGACATTTTCAACAAGATCACTGAACTTGACATGATTGTTGTCATGACTTTTACACTCAATACAATCTCTGGCATTATCAGAACCATGAGAACATTCTGCACATATTTCTTGATGACCATTTCCAATATGTGTAGCAGCCAAAGAAGACCTCTTTGTGTTACATTTAGTATTCAAAGTGGGTTTGTAACAAAAGCGCCAGATAATAAAAACTAAAAATAAATAAGCACTTTTTATAAAAAATATAAAAATTATATAAATGTAAAAATTCTTACTCAAGGAAAAACTACTGATAAGTGTCAATAAAATAGTGGCAATTAAATAACCAAGATAAGGGGTTTCTTTAGGGGACGAACGAAAAGCGGCCTCTTCGTAAGATTGTAGGTTTATAATATTCGCCTCGGGATTTTTAACTAGGATTTGTCTGAAATGTATTTGGTATGTCAATAAAGGGATAATTTTGTATGAAGAAATAGTTCAATTACTCCTGTATTTCCCTGTAAGACACTAGCTGATGTTTGTGATAGGCATATATCCATGCTTTACAGCTTAAGCTTTGATTTTCACCCGATCTCTGCTGCTGCAATTGAGGAACATATGACATTTTCAAAACATTTATATGAAAACCTGTTTCTCTACATAACTGCCCTTCTACTTCTTGTTTACTTTTAACGGAATTCTCTTTAATGGTTATCAAACTATAATAATCCGAACTCAAACCTTTTACAACTAAAACAGTTCCAGATATTAAGCCTTCACCATATTGATCTATGGCCAATATTATTAGTTCCGTTTGTTCATTAGGGCTCAAAACTTTACCCTTTGGATATATTTTTCCTGTATCAGCTTCGATATCAAAATAAGGATTATCTCTCATGGTGTATTTAATTTTTGCATTGAAACCTAAATCTCTGTCAAAAGCCTCTATTTGTGTTAAATATTCCGGGTACATGTCGAAGACAGCGTTATCCGAAGGATAACCTAAATAAAGAGGACCTTCGGATATTTTAAACTCTGGTGGATTATCGTTTATATCATCGATTTTAAGATAAAGCCACATAACATCGGGGGCGTAGGGTATGTCTTCGTTAAATATTATTTGTGAGGCCCGGTTTTCTATGGGCTCGGACATGCCTATGGTGAGATTACTAAGGTTGTCTTCATTGTTACATTTTAGTCTTAGTTTAACCATAACTTGGGGTTCGGACATATTTTGAAAGATTTCATCTTCTCGATCTATGGCTATGGCATCCAGCATATTGAAAATAAAGTTTACGTGGACATATTCTGTAAAAATAAAACTTTATTTTAAAAGCAATCAAGAAAGTATAGTCGGTCAAGCCCAACCACATGATACATTACACTATAGTATTTAAAAGCAAATTTTCCAGAGTGTACCCTATTTGGGATTCTGGCGGGCCCATCCAGAACAAAATTATGTAATGAGGTTTAAATTAATATAAAAGTTCTTTGTGCCTAAAGCTTTTTCGATATCTTCATATATATGAGATCTGCTTAAATTGAAGTTATTTAGGATGGGGGTTTCTATGGGACCAATGGCTTATTTTGGACCTACCAGCACAACATTTTGTCATGACATAGAAGCTATCGTAAAAGTAATTGTTGCCAATTTGTATATTAACAATAACGTTAATAATGAAGTTATGGCATTAAAACCTATTTTCGGGAGCAGTATTTGTATGGGTTTGGTCGAATATGGATCGATTCCAATAAAATTAAGTAATCTAATTTAGATTGCAATCAAAATTTTTTTTTTTTTTTTGTCTTGATAAGTCTTGACCAATTTTAATCCAAATACCAACATAATAAGATGGTTTATGGACACAAAGACTCTATTCTGGAAAGAAGCTTGTATGAGGGCTATGTAAAATTATGGACCGGTTTTTCCTTTTTTTAATTGTGTTGGTCCTTGGGACAATTGGTACCTTTGTACCAAATTGCATCAAACTATCTCGAAAAATGTGCAAAATGTTTACATGGACAGCCAGCCAGAAATAGGTTACTTTACTTAAAGGTGTTGCAACCATCAGCACAAACGCATAATACCCTCTCCACTATTGTGGTGTGGGTAAAAATACATGTTTAAATGTTCGCTTTATCACGAAACATATCCAATCCTTGATCGATCATAGATCTATGAAATTCAAAAACACGTAAATCATCAATATGAAGGGGGTTATTGTAAAAAGTCTGCAATCTTAAATTCAACCAATATACTGAGATTTTTCCTTTTAGAGGTTAAATACAACATCGGTCACGTAGCCATGGCGTTTGCCTCGAATCGAGCATATTTGTTCGCTCTTATGCTTACGTCATTATCTCCGTAGAAGTGCACACAGTGCTATTTACCGAAAAGTCTCTAGTTGCTTAATCCAATTGGATGGATCAAAGACGGATTTTACTGCTTCAACTTTGTTAAATTAACTAAGTGCACGAAATTTTTTCGAAACTTAACCACGAATTTCGAAACTAATAATAAATTTGACCCTTCTCCCTTTCTTTCTCAACTCACCTTTATCATTTGGCCACATATCCACTATATAGAATGTACAATTTTCATTAAATTTTAAATTCAAAAGCCCATGATTGGGTTTCTCCTCATCCACATGGCGTATAATTAAAGTATTCTCCACAGCAACTCCTTCGTATATAATACACTCTTCTTTTTGCTGGACCTTTAAAAGAGCTTTTACCACAGCACGCTCACGAGTTTCAATATTTTCAGCCGTTATATTAAAGAGATAATTACCCTCTTCAATGATGCCATACAAAGTTAATTCTCCCGTAAAGGGATTTACAGAAAGTCTTTGGGCTAAAAGGTCTAGAATAATCTTTTAGCTTGAATTTGATTAGAACTAAAGTTGTTTTATGTTTGGCTTACCATTTTGTACACCTAAAATATAGTGTAAAGTAGCTTTACTGCCTTTGCTGAAGGCATTTACTACACCCAAAATACCGGTTTGATTAGTGTAGACTGTAAATACGTAATTACTGCTAGAGAATTGTGGTGGATCAGGTAAAGGTGCAATGGGTTTGGGGCATTCTGAAATTAGTGAGGAAATAACAATAACTGCTTGAATAATTTTAAATAATGACAAAATTAACACTTAATCGCTAAACATATTTGCTCAAGAGGATTATAAAGGGTGGTCAAACCATAATGCAAGATGTAAATTATGAGTCACACCTTAACGTCAAATTTTTTGGCCAACTTAATTTGACATTTCTTTGATTCAGTATTTGAAAAATTCAACCGTGGAGTGATACCTACACAATTGAGCGGCGCATTAAGGTTGTTGAAGCTTTTTACGAAAATAGGAGTTCAAATCAAAAAATATTTCGAACACTTCGTTATTTGTTGGTCACCATAATCGACCAAATGTGTCTACAATCGGTAGAATTGTGCGTAAATTTCAGCAAACCGAGTCTGTAGAAACTCTGAAAACACCTGTGCATGCTTGTCGAGTTCGTTTATAGGCTGGTGGCGACATCGGGTCTTGGAAACTGAGGATATGGCCCTGGACGACATGTGTTTCCAACAGGATGGTGCCACTTGCCACACAGCTAACGAAACAATGTCTTTTGTGCGCGAGAAATTTAATGGCCGTGTTATTTCATGTCGTGGCGCTATTTATTGACCGCCACGATCATGTGATTTGACACCGCAGAACTTCTTTCTTTGGGAATATTTAAAAGAAAAAGTGTACGTCAATAAGCCAAGAACAATTCAAGAGCTAAAGGTTTTAGATAATTCGGCACATTAACGAAATCGAACTTCAATTATGTCCCAGAGCCATTGAAAATATGGATCATCGGATAGAGGTATGCCACTGAAGCCGTGTTGAGTATTTGTCTGATATTTGTTTCAAACATAAATGACATTTTATTTATAATTTTCATCGTGCATTTTGGTTGGACCACCTTTTTTAAGTTTTTTTTCAAGACTCGACTATTCCACCTTCGACAGAATTGATTTTATGTTGGCGAAAGATGGTAGCACGCTGATTTACCCAACAAAGTCTTGCCTGTTCCTCAAGAAAAATAGTCATAATGAATATCAAGCCTAAGTCAAATATCGCTGGTTGTATTACTGTAGCACTTCAATGTTATCAATAAATTTTCTGGAAACTTCTTCTCCAATATTTGGTAAAGGAGTCCCCCTTGCCTTTGCTTACCTTTAATGGGTAGTTCAATAAAAATCGTTAAAGTATCATTCAAACCATTCGATCCGGATAAAATCGCTTGCAAAGACATATTTAAAATAGGTTTAGTATCTAAAGTATTGGATGATAAGGGAGTTTTTAAAATAATATCGATTTTATCGTCCGCCAGATCTTCTTTAACATCAAAATGGAGAGAATAATCTAAAAAGAAAAGAAAAGAAAATTACTAAATTTAGATAATTAAACTTAATTGATAGTAACTTAAATATACCTCCTTTAAGATGAAATTTTAAGTTCTGAATTTTTTCTCTCAAATCCTTCGAAAGCGAAATGGAATCCATAAAAAGATTCTGCGTACCGTTAACAATCGTTATTGCACCTTTCACCAGGGGCGTTATAAAAATATTATTTTTAAGCTCTTTGTATGTTAGAGGCACATTAATCACCACACTGGCAAATGTTTTAAGATCATCATATCTCGCTTCCAAAATCAGCAAATATGATCGATCTAATTTTACCTCATGTTCTGTTAAAAGATTAAAAATCGATTTTATTTCTACATGACTTCCATTTCCCATCATAAAGAAATGTTGACTGCCATTGCCACTTAAATTATACAGAATTTTTTCACTATCCGCCCCATTTGTTTCCAGAACAATTGGTTCCAATATCAAGTCATATGTTTCATTTATTTGGCCCACATATAAAGGCTTTTCAAATTGAAACATCTGCGATGACGTTTCATTTTTTATTTGCGGCAATTTTATGACGATATGCGTCATGGACGATAAATTTTCCCATGAAGCGTGTAAAGTCAGCTTGAGATATCCGATATCGTCAATTGCTTGCACAGTAAAGTTGTTATTTAATTGCAGTTGTATGGTGAAGTTTTTTGTAGATAAATAGAAAAAATCTTGTAAATTTTGTAGCGAAAATTCCATATCTGGTTGATATGTATAGGGATTGAATATAATGGGTGTCATATGCAATTCACCCATTTCATTTATGTCGCCTTCGTAAAAGGAGCTCATGAAACGAAAGTAATCTTGAGGGAAAAATGAAGGGATTAATAATCATTACTAACAATTTTTCGAGATATTAAAACAACTTTTGCATTGTAATAATTGCATTGCGACTCAGGCACTTGATTTATAATATAAACTACTTACTCTCTATATCCGCCATTTCTACTAACACATTTGCTGTTCCAACTTCTGCCAAACTTTTGTGTTCTGCTTTCACTTCCAATTCCCAGGTGTTTTGCTTAATTATTTGGCTTTTATTTAGATTTTTGGGATTCCATGTGATTTCTACTGCACCGTTTTTATTATCTTGCAAATGAAATCCGTCTATTCCAATATCATTTAGAGAAAATTCTACATCCGGTGTGTATGTGCCAGCGGCTAATTGCAGTTTAATGGGTTCCATGGTGAAGTCCAGATTAACTAAACCTTTATAAAGCGTTTGAGCAAATGTAGGCTTTGGTGGTAAGCTACGTTTGGGATCAGAAAGTATTCTGACTGAAGCTTTGGAACTTTTAGGTGGTACGCCATTATCCTGGAGATTGAAAAGAAAATAAAATTTCAACCTAACTGTAAAATGGGCATTTAGGGCTGCTTAGGTAAGAGAAATTTCGCCAAGAAACAAAAGCCAAAGGAACAACAACAACAAAAGCTAATTAAGTTATTTCATCCTTCTAATTTAGTTCTAATTATTCTAGCAAGTTAGGATCTAGTTCAGTTTTACTTTACTTCAGTTTATAGTTAAATGTTTCGAAAAGAGTTTCGTATCGAAAAAGGTTTCGTATTGAAAAAAATTTCTTAAGGTATCGAAAACTAGATTTCGATATTCGATAGCGTTTGAATCGAAATTTGTTTAAAAATGTAATAGATTTTTTGTTTGTAATAGCACAAAAGCATGTGATTCTTCTAAAATATAAACAAAGAAAAAAAATAAATGTGTACTGAGTAAATAAATTATGAACTTATAGAAAAAGTTTGTGTGAATGCCTTTAAGTTTTAAAAACGATTAAGGTAGAAATAAGTAGATCGTTTAAAAGCTTTAGCGCATGAAAAGTTACAACTTACACAACGCGCGTTATAAAACCCATTTCTGTCAGCTGTTAATTGTAGAGTTGTGTCGTTTCGGAACGACCTAGTTCCATTGAACGATTCCATAAAAGGAACGGTGTGGACTTTTTCAATAGTTCCTATTTATCGTTTCTCGTTCCGCAATTGGAATCCGTTGGATCATCACATGAATTTCGGTAGGTTAATTTTTTTTGTAGTTATCAGTGTTGCACTATAAAAAAATATTCTAATTAAATCAATTACTTAAGTGAGCCAAAGCAATATATGTTTCGTGGCGCTACTAAATTTATTTTCGAGTCCTCAGATGTGAAAGGCGACTCCTGTGATGACTGATGACTAGCCCGTTTGTTGTTTCTCGGCGGCGAAACAGATCTTAAACTTTTTCCGGTGCTTTGCAGTTACGCACGGTGCTTTGCAGTTACCGCAAAACTGATTCTTTAAGGCTGTTTAATTCCTTCATGATATCTCTATCAACATCAGCAGTTACAATTAGCCTTTGCACCTCATACAACTTCTGCTTTGCAACAATTCTTGCAGTTTCCTGAGCAGGGGCAAACGATAATGTTTCTGCAACCGTTGACTTTAAAGAAAAGAACTCAAGAGGTTCATGATTAAGGAGATAAACCGAAAACGTTATTGAAAAGGCAGTAACGTAACAATATTTTAACAATACAATACAACCAGCAACGGCATTTGGGTACGCGCAGTTTATAACAGTTACAAATTTGCGAAATTCTTAAAACAATATTGGAATACATATATTGAATTAGTTAATTTTTTTAACAAACTTTAAAAAAAAATATATAATTCTTATTTATGTAGTTGTTACGCCACAACGTGAAAACAAACAATAACAAATATTTCGCTCCCTTATTGCAACATAGTCATATCTCAAAAAATCAAAAATTTTCGGTTACTTAAGCAAAAGTGTTCCTTTGTAGCTTCTTTATATGTAAAACAGAAATCAGAATTATATCTGAAACTAAACCGAAGTTATAGCAAAATATAATTTTTTAAATCTGTATAAAAAACTTTAATCGCATTTTGCCAAGTTTAATTTTGTTTGAGATATGACTATGTTGCAATAAAGGAGCGGTTTGTTTGCTGACGATTTTACGAAAGACATAGAATTTTTCTCGTTCCTCGTTCATTCATTGTTCAAGGTAAAATACAGGAACGATGAACGAAATAAACGACCTAGTTCTTTTGATGTTTCGGATCGGTCGGAACGATTCCACAAGAGGGACGATTTTCCCAATTCTAGTTAATTGGAATGTTTTGCACTTTGCTTATAGTAGAATCCGAAGCTTTGGCTCTTTTTTTGTTTGCTTTTGTAGTTCTGGCTTCCTTTTAAATAAAATACTGTATGTTTTTAACTACTCCAATAAGTTTTTCCTCGATGATTGACAAATTTGTTTAAATAATTCATTTTTTTTTGTCAGCTGATTAATTGTCCAAAATACACAACGCATTAAAATCTTCAAAGTTCATCAAAGCCGCAAAATTGTATTGATGTAACTTGCTCTGTGAAAAAACATTAGTTTAACTCCTAACAGAATTCTACAGCGCGCTAGCGTGTGTTATGTACTCTACCTTGAAGGTTGACAAGGGATGCGTTTATTATGGTATTGTCTTAACTCAGCTTAACAAACGGCATGTCAACAGTACTGCCACCAAAACATTAGGCGACAGTTACGCTGTACTTTTAGCCGGTATAAGTTTTTAGCATATTGCTGGAAAATACTTAATTTGTAGGCATTTGGCAAAGAGTTATATGTTAATACGTTAACGGATGTATAAAAGAATTGAGGATTCATAATGTTGAAACCGAAAAACTCATTTGAAGGTGCCAATACATTCGTGCAAAAAATATAGAGTTCAGCTTTTCTTAACCTATCGAATGACGTTTAGAGAGAAGGTATTCGATCGACTATTCATTATATATATATTGCTATGACCTCAAATTTCGACACATGCTATTTGATGTCGAGTACGACTGCGAAGATTTGCGCCCAGTTCGTTTTCAACTCTAGTTTAGTGTTAGCTTAATTCTTAGTTAGTTCGAGTTTCACACTGTGTGGCATTTAGCAGCAAACACATTGGTCTGTAATTAACTTCTCTTGAATCAGTTAGTTCTAGTTTAGTTCGAGTTTAGCTCTAGATCCGTTTTAGTTCAGTTGTAGCGTCGTTCTAGTTAAGTTTCAATTAATATCTAGCTCTGTGTTAGCTTAGTTATTGTTAAGTTCTATTTTAGTTCTAGATAATTCTCAGTTCTAAATTGGTTCTAGTTTATTTTAGTTCAGCTCTAGTTAAGCGTTAGTCTTCTAGTTCAATTCTAATTGAGCTTAAAATTTTATTTAGTTCAGTTCTAGTCTAATTATAGCTTAAAGAATTAAAATGGTTTTAAATCGAAATTGTTGACACTCTAGCTTAGTTCTAGTTCAGCTTAAGTTTGGTTTTAGTATATTTCTAGTCCAATCTTAGCTCAGTTTTTATTAAGGAATTAAAATTGTTTTTAATCGAAATTTTGACACTCTTCTAAAAATTCTATAAATTTTCCTTAATCACTTAAGTTTACTTACTGTTGCAATAATTTCAAATTCAATCGGTCGCGGCAATTCCAATAAAATTTTCTCTAGAGTTAAATTAGCGAAATAGGTCTTCTTATCAGCACTAGTTAGATTTTTAGTGCCAACACTAATGTAATGTTGTGCTGAGTCATTCGATGTGAAAGCAATTTGATTGTGCGTTAAATCATCATCGTTGGCTGTTATCTCTAGAAATGCGGTCAAATCGAAACCAGCAAAAATTGGTGTGGGTATAATCAATTCATAATGCGTTTCTGAAAATATTGGACTAAAATAGTTGCCCTCTTTTAGGGGTTGAAAGAAAATCTAATTTTAAAGATAATAAAAGTATTATTTAAACACTTTTCAAGATGATGTCATTTTATTTTTTTATACTACTAACCACAACTCTTTCTTTGCCCATGCCACAGCCTAAATTGATTTTTAACGAAATTCTTGCCGCAGTTTGTTCTCTGGCATAGTTTTCAAAATGTTCAGTGGTGAAAAGTATCAAATTTTTAGTTTCATTTGAGTTGGAAGCTTCTAAACGGGCATCTATATAATTCAGCTCAAATTCATTGTTGGTAGCGGATAGAATTTCATTTATAGTGACATTTTCATAAGTTTTTATAATGCCACGCAAAGTTAAGTCAATGGGTTCATTAAATATTGAGGTGACTAATTCTTCGTTGGTGCAATCTGAAGAGATTTAAGTTTTTATTTAATTTGAAGTTCGTACATATTTTACCAATTTACCTATTATTTCAGTTTTTTGTCCCAAACTCCCTGAAATAAATATCGTCCAACACGTAATCCAGTACGTAATTTCACTGAATTTGTGTTTCATTTTAAGAAAAAATAATCTTCTATTTTGTGTTAACTTTTGTTAAGTGACTTCTTTTTCAATCAACATGCGAACTTAAAATGAGTTCTTGCTCTCGAAAGGAACATATCATTACAATTTGTTTCTTAATTGAGATAAAATTTCAAATAATTTATAATTTTATCTTAAAATAAAAATAACATTATCGATAACGTAATGATTTTGGTATATTTATCAAATTTTTGTATATTTATATAAATAAGTTGTTAGTAAAAACATGTGTATCTAAAATGTTTTTTACAAGTTTATACATAAATATTTTTAAGACATACGTTTGTCATCGGTAAAAAAAAATTATTATTTATTGTATCTGAAATTGAATAAAACATATATGTATTTATATACATATTTTAAATCGGATCGTCGTGACTTAAATTTGGTCATCTCTTTGAGAATACATTTAAAAGAAAAAAATGCCCATCATGATGCTTAAAACTATCCATTTAATGTTTTCTATATTCTAAATTCTCATTTTTCAACACTACACACATTATTATTATATTCCCTTGTTCATAATTCGTGTGAGTAAAGGGTATCAGCCCTGTGTCTCCATCGAACCCTATCATTCGCTATATCTTAAATTTGCTGACATGCTTTATTCTTTTCGGCTTATTTTTCCTGGACTGGGTGGCGCTACGTGCAACACAGTATTCCTCTTCTTCTGTCCCTTTTGGCTCTAGTACCATTTTTCGCCATAAGTTGTCGTAAGACATTCTCTTGGACAAAAATATGTATACCGCAAATCTGACTGAGACCTTTTTTTTGTGTAACTTGCAAAGTACGTACATTGCTGTCTCTTTGAGTTTCCAAGTTTCGTATCCATATACCATGACTATTTTTACTGATGATATACATATGTTAATTTTCGTTTAATATTTCTTAATATGTATTTCGATCTTCATATAGATTTAAGTCTGGCGAAACACCTCTAGCCGTCACAATCTTTGATTTGATATCTTCATCTGTACGGCCACGGCTTACAATTATGTTTATTTTTTATACGTAATCGTGATACAAATCTTCAATTTATTCGTATGCAATTTGTCTCTAATCTTAAGCTCTAATCACATCAAAATCGAGAGGATTACCCATACCTTTAATTGATTTGTTAATCACTTTAAATTGTGATACAACTAAATCACAATAGCATAGAATCATACCTCAAACAGAGAATAATGTAGAATCAGCCACCATGAACGTACCCCTCACATGTACAACCGACCATGATTTCTTCTTAAGGTTTTTATTTTTTCCACACACACTATTTCAACATTAATTTGTTTAAAATAATCTTTTGATAACTTTATTAAAGTATTTTTATACAGTTTTAATACTTTAAAGAAATATACTGTCATCTTTATTATCTCAAATGTAATGTAAACGGCTTTGATTAACTTAATCAACAGTTTGCTTAAACGCGTTTTAAAACCCAAGTGTGAACATAGCATTACATTTACAACACTGAACACCTGTTTCAACTCGATCGCCAAGTTTTACCTTCATATAACCATACACGACATGTTTTTTACATCTGGCTTGTCAACTTTTCAAGTCACATGTAATTGTGTATGCATTTTTTGTGAAACTGAAGGTTTATAATATTCGGTCACAAATAGGGTGTTCAGTCGATTAATTTTTGTTCGATTAATCGATCAGTTTTAGACGATTTATTGTTCGAATAATTTAAAATTGCTTATTTCGATTAGGGGATTAATCGAATAATTTATACCGATTAATCGAATAATAATATATAGTATTTCTGTTAAATGTGTAATTTTTTTAAAGTTTCTAGTCGATTAAACAACCCAAATGTATGTGTCCGTTTGAACTTAAAAAACCAGTAATGTTTAGTGTGTAATTTAGCTTATATTTTTGTTACATTTTTTCAACACAATTGAATAACACATATCACAAAAGAAAATACGACAAAGGTATGTTGACTCAAGGATTTATATTAATTTATCGGGTCTGTTCTAGAAATAATTTAAATTAATTTACTTTTTACAAAATGACCGTAGTTTTGAGTGTGGTTCTTGCAGAAATATTAGATACTTAAAGAATGAAGTAGATAAAATTATAAATTTGTATGAACTTTTATTACAAGGTCGTTTTTAAAATTTGCTCGGTTTTAAATCCACTTCATTTCGATTTCTAGAATACGCCCGTATCTTTTAACAAAATAGCTCATACAATATATAGCTCGATATAAATGTTCTTTAACAGCTTCAATAATTTACCACTTACAGAGTGACTATAACATAGTACTTGATGCACCACCAACAAAATCAAAGGGGACGGCAATTGGTCGAATGAATTAATATTTTAAACGAGATACTTCGATCATTTCTCTTAAGGAAATTTTTTGCAGAAGCATAGCAGTTATATTTGGGCAATTTGGAGCTAAATTGATAAGTTTTATTTAAAAAAGAATGTTTATTTACTCAAGTACTAATTTGTTCTTATATAATTGAAAAACAACTCCTAGAGTATAAAATTTCAGGATCTAGACTTAGAAGGTTAAACTCATCAGCATAATCTTAATCTTCTAACCTCGTTGGTAGTCTCCAGGTGATTCTGCCACCCTTTTTAGTACTTCATCTAAAACCACTTCAAAAAGTAATGAGGATACAATGCAGCCTTGTATAGCATCTCCTGCTGTATCAATAGGTCTGCTTCATATATGGTTGTAAAGAACTACGTCACTTTACGTTAGAGCCGTATACCCTCTGATATAAAGTATTATTATAACATTATATCATAGGCATTGACAGTCCGCTCTTAAAATGTGTTATATCAATATTTTTGTCTCGAGAAAACCAAGGTTTTGCCCTTAGGGACCTCAAGCATCCCTTTTTAGTATTTATTTACCAGATCTCTGTTCATACCACCTTAATATAGAACCATGATGGTAGAAAATTAGAGCTCGCAAAGAAATGCATTTTTTTTTAAACTTTAAGAATTTTTTGTGTATCTTTTGTATTACATGAGTTATACAGGATCAAAAATTTATAATTTTATTTAACCTAACCCACTTCAATAAATAAAATAAGAAAATAATATTTAATTCACTTTTAGCTTACATATAATGAAAAAAGGCACTTCATATTCAATAAATATAAAAGGAACTAATTAGTGACTACCGGCTGTACACACGGCACCTGAATAAAATTATATTATCTGTGTGCCAAGTGTACCGCCGGCTGTCACATGTATAACGGTACAAATAACACACATATACAAAAAAAGATTTTCACAAATTCATTTGTTATCACAAAAATATTAATTTACACTTGTTTTCATATATTGGCACTTTTGTAATATATTTTTTTTTTTGTATGGTGGCACTCAACGTGTTAAACAGATCTTAAAAAACTGCAGTCGAAGTTGAAAAACTGCCATTATTTCCACTTCTTCTTTGTCATTGACCAAAAAAACGTTTGCTTTTACTTCTAATTTATTAATTGTAAATATTTGCTGTAAAACCAAATCAAAAAGCGAAAAATTGTAGACCAATTTTCGTTTTTTGTTCGACAGTTTTTGGTTTCGACTGCAGTTTTTTAAACCCTGGAATTAAATAGTTCAATAAAAATAATAATAAAACAAAAATCATGTGAAAAAATTAGCCAGATTTTTTTTAAATTAATAATGATAACAATAAATGACAAACTGTTAAAAAATCTATAAGTATGTTTATATTTATATATATTTAGCTGGAGAGGCCTAAATCGCTTATGTAAATAAAAAGGCAAATTTTTTATTTCAAAATCACTAAAATAATATAAATGGTAAAAATAGCTAAGTAAATCGCCAGTTATTATCAAAAATCGCCACAAAAGTCGTTAGTCGCCACATGGAAAATCCCTCCGCCAAACACGTTTCAAAATCGCCACGTTTGGCAAAAAATCTGACAGCCCTGTTTGATTAGACCATGCACTTCTATTTTGCATATTTCTTTCCCTGTTATTTTTGTTATGTTACGTATGAGCAGTGTTGCTACTTAGAATATTTTTAGCATCATATCAATCTAAAGTTTGGACAGCAAGTTCAGTTGGGTCTACATTTTCTTCCTTGGTTAAATCAGACATTTTGTTGATGAAAAATTTTTACTTTTGATTTTTAAATTGTTCTCAATATTAAGCACACTAACTCTACATTTCCCAAACTAGCATTTAATTACTTTATTTCAACAATGCACGAATGAACGAGTCAGAAGCATTTGTCATTGATTGAACAAAAGAGTATGTAAACGCCAGCGGATTTAAAAAGGAACTTCAAAAGAGAATATAAGCATTATCGCGACGACTTCACCCTTTAGCTGGAGCACCACCCACGCGTTTTCGCCTCGTACACTGCATGTTTTCATACCTTACTTGCGTTCTGCGTTTCAAGTTAGATGGGACGTTTTTTTTTCGGCATCACGACAAGTAAAAATAAAATTTGGTATGTCAAAATAAGCTGATTTGTTCGATCGCTTCTTGTTACGCTTAAACCTTCTTTTCGTATTCAATTCTACATTTTTGACAGCTGCGTAAAAGCGTAGAAAACATGATGTGGAACTCCAGTTTTAATGTTAATCGCCTCTAATGATAATATCCATAGACCTAATAAAATAAATAAATGAATAAAAAAAATTATATTTGACTTCAGTTCAATTCTAGTTTTGTTATAGTTCTCTTAAATTTTATTTCGCAATAGTTCAGTTTAACTCTATTTCTTTTCCAGTCTAGTTCAGTTCTTGTGTATTTCTAGTTCAGTTTTAGTTCTGTTCTAGTTCAATTTTATTTCAGTTCTAGTTCAAATTTATTACGGAAAAAAAGGCGAAAACTAATTTCGAAAGTGAGTATTTTTTATATGTATTGAAATATTGGGGAATTCTTCTATTGGTCCGATTATATCGGCACAATTAAAGTGGATTGAAAATTAATAAATAAAACTATTAATTAGAATTTCACTTGGGCCTTAAACAAAATTATTGCAATTTGTATTTATAAAACATGATTTTTTCTCAAGGTCAACAAAATATTTGCTGCAAACACTTGCAAATCTCTTTGAAAAGCGTATTTTTCTAGATAACTTAAGTGTGCCAAATTCAGAGTTATTAAGTCCCTAATTCTGTAAAACGCAACCGCAAAATTACATTGAAAGCAAAAACAAAATAAAAAATATTTAATTTTTTTGTTGTTGTTTTCCACAGAAATTCATATTGAATTTTTTTTATTTCAAACGCTGCATGCATATCTTGTGGCTTTGAAAATTTTAAAACGCAGTATGAATTTCTATAGAAAGTTATTTATTGATATTTTTGGCGTTGCGGTTGCGTTTTACAGAATTAAGGCTCAGTTAGCCGGGAGTAACAGTAACGTTGCAAATCAGCAGATACATTTTGTTGCATGTAAAGCAATTAGAACGATTATAGTTAGCAGTAAGATGTTACGTCTCAATCTGTAAGAAATAGATTGGTCTTACTTTTTTACGGTAAGGTTACTGTTACTCTTACTTCCGGCTAACTGAGCCTTTAGGGTCTAAATTTTTGGCGTGTAAAACGCAACGAAGCTGACAAGCGGGCAGCTGTTTATATCCATTTTATATCATAAATTGCTAAAGGCAGGTATTTTGAACAATTTGAACATCATTTAAAAGAGCAATCGCGAATATTTTGTTTAAATCTCAGTAATAGTAATTGTCGTCGAAAACTGCCAACAGGAAGACGCACAATATACTGAGAGCGAATATGAAGGAATTGAGAATGTTTGTAAATTAATTTTTTTTTTGTTTTTTTTATATATTTTTAGTTTTTTTCTGAAGGATGGAATTTTTCAACTTGAAATTTTATTAAAATGTATTGATAATTTTCTTAGCTGAGCTGGGGTTCGAACCTGGGTTGAATTTACATGTTTCAAGAATCACCACATTCTTTTATCAGAATTCTTTGAGTTCTAACATCTGCACCACTGCAGTGCCTGCTATCTAACAGTCAAACATCAATCTTTAACCAGTGGTACTGGTGGTTCGAAATTTGCTGTTATTATCATTTTCAATTTTATATTACATGTTGCTTCCTTCCCTCTGTTTTTCCCCGTATTCTTTCTGTCAAGATTTTGTCTTGAAAACCTGAATACAATTGTTTATTATGTTTTTGTCCACTTTCGTCGAAATTTTATTGGTAACACTTGAAATACAAATCTAAACATTAGAGCCTGTGCCATAGCTATTTTTAAGAGCAATTGTGATCTTTAGTTGACTTGGGGCCAAATTTCGGCATTCGATATCGATCGAAATTACAATACAATTTAAATGGGAATTTCGATCGATATCAAATGCTGTAATTTGGCCACTGTTAATTTTAAGTTTGATATTTTTAGTTAAACTTCAGTTCATCAAATTTAATTTTCATTAAATAAATGTTCGCACGTGAGAGTGTATGACCAAAAATTTTATTTGCAAGGTCAAAGATCAAATAAATAACTCATTTAATATGGCCCAGTCGTTTGGCTAAAAATTAGTTTTGGCCAAAAAAAAAGGAAAAGTTTCCTATAGTGGCTAGTTCAGATGTTGTTTCGTTACAATTCATTTCAAATTCAGTTGTGGTTAAAAATAGTTCAGTTCTAATTCGGTTCTGTACAAATTCAGTTTCCAACACAAAGTTCTAGTTCGTAGTTCCCTTTTTACTGATTTGATATCATGAAAACCATGTTTTTTTCTAATTGAAACAACAAAAATTTTTAAATTATGTTGTTCAAAGTTAAAATGCGTTATTGACATTCAAAATAATAATTTTCAAATAAAACTACCTCAATTGTCTGACATGTATGTATGTATGTATGTATTTAAAACGGTCATTAACCCTAATTATGTATATTTTATAAGAAGAATGATAGAAAATCTTGTTACAAAATAAATTCTACTTAAATTTTTTTAAAGTGTTTAAAATTTACAACAGTCTTGAACTACATTTGCAAATAATAAGCTAACTGCACTTAATTTAAAAAATTGTACTTAAAATTAACATAATAAATCATTAAAAAAAATCTTCTGCGAAATGACAGTATAAATACAAGATTCGAATCAACAAATTAAATTAGTAGATTTTCTAAAATTCACTAGTTAAGCGCTCAAATTAAACGGGTTAAAATTGTCAGAACAAAAACAAATAGAGAAAATGTATCTTTTAAATTTGTGTGTAGTAGTTTTTACATTGATTTTAATTGTGATTTATCCTTGCAAAGGATTACAAAATCTACTCAATCAAAACTTGGATACATTGGAGAAATTTCGCCAGCAGATAGTACTACCCGTGGCTGTAGCACCCAATTGCACTTTAAACGCTTGTGAAGCCTTGAAGCTTGTCTCTCAGTTGTTGGTGTTACTGCAAACCTCCATTGTGATACCGGTACAAAGGGCACCACAAAATAGTCGCTCCTTAGCGGATAAAGATGATCGGGATCAACATTTGCAAAAAATGGTCCGTCAAATCGAAAGTCGTTTGCGCTCGGTGGAACAGCCGGTTTGGCGTTTAGCCTTAGGCAGTCGTTTGGAATGGAATCATTGTACCTCAAGTGTTTGTCGTTGTAATCCTGATACGAAAAGTTTTAATTGTTGGAATGCAAATCTCAAGTCGGTACCTGTTACACAAATTATACCCATGAATATGGTGTCGATGTAGGTAGTTGGATGTGTGTAATTTCTTTGCATATATGTTAATAGAAAATTGCTTTCCTTAAAGAGATCTTTCCCGCAATGCCTTGTCTACTTTGCACAAAGATACATTTAGCGGTCTAACGTTGCTAAAGGAATTGGACTTATCAAGTAATCAATTGGATTTTTTACCATTCGATATTTTCCAAGATCTAGACAGTTTAATACAGCTGTAAGTGAAACACTTAAATCCAAAACTCGATTTTATTAATATAATTTGGATAATTAAAGACACTGGGTGGGAAAACTTTGACTCACTGATGGGCATATTGTAGCCGTTGTTATCCATCTCTTGGCAATAATTCTTTCTAGATCATCGCCGCAGCGATAGTGATAGGACAATCGTTTTTTTGATGTTGAG
The DNA here is from genome assembly GCA_949318255.1 of Pollenia labialis. Taxonomy (NCBI): domain Eukaryota; kingdom Metazoa; phylum Arthropoda; class Insecta; order Diptera; family Polleniidae; genus Pollenia; species Pollenia labialis. The sequence continues at coordinate 127,370,889 of OX439140.1, forward strand.
TGATGACTTTAAAATGTATTAAGCCTGGTACTCTGTTCAGAATTCCGAGCGAAATGTTTTCAAACTCAATATAAAAAAATGTCTGTGAAATAAAAACGAAAAAATGTAGATAAAGTTGTACTCTGTTTATGTTACGAAATACATGCGAAATGTTTCTAGCAACATTTTTATTTTCCGTGGGAAACAAGTGGATCTCATATTATTTCGCACGGAATTTTTAGCAACAGATAATAATTTTCTGTAATTTTTAATTTTGTATTTGCGAAGTGGGGTTTATAGCAAGCGTTTCAAAAAAAACATTTTAGAAAAGTGCAAAAATGAATAGGAAAATTAAATTTTTTTGGTTTTTACTTTAGAAAATTATTAAAATAAAATTATGTGCGTTCGTTTACTTTTCTAGTAAAATCCAGTAGGTGAGTTATATGAAAATTTTACAAATTTATGTGTGCGCGAACGCATTTCAGTAAAATCCAGTACAAATTTGTACAAATTTTGGGTTTAACGAACGCAGCTATTGTTTTGTTGTTTTAATGACAATTTTAAAAACACATGGTTTTTTTCATAGATGGGAGTAGTGCACCAATTCAATATGATTGCAATAATTTTGTTGACGTTGAGTGATAAATTGGCAATTGGCAATCTCACTAAACATTAGTGATTGTAATGTTAAAACATTATGCGCTTGATTTGATTTAAAAAAAGCAATCATCAGTTGATTGCAATTTTTTTCTCCACTCATTTGACTAAAAATGTTGCACAAAATTTAAAATGCAAATCTTGTTTTTTCATGAATAAGGCCAAATTTTGAACTTCATAATTGAATTGAGTGCAGATTTTATGCGTTCATTCACTGTTAGTGATAGTGAAAAAATTTGCTATACCAATTAATTTTTTAAGTGCTAGTGAAAAAAATACCAATCATCACTAAAGCTGTCAAAGTTAAAAACTATTTTTTGCAGTTTTATTTAGTGAGAGTGCAATGTTGATTTAAATCAATACCCACCTATGGTTTTAGTTTACATTCGCAATATAATGTTGAATACTTGTAACTTACACTCAATTTACATGATGAATTTTATGACGTCCAATTTTAGACGTCATTTTTTGTTTGATAGCAAGCGGTGTGGAGAAGAAAGAGGAAGAGAAAACAGAAATCATGTCTATTTTTCTACCCCTCTTTCTTCTCTACACCGCTTGCTATCAATAAAATTCATCATGTAAATTGAGTGTAAGAAAAAACCGCATGAATGATAATATTGACACATGATTGTATGAAGAAAGGAATTTTACAACATTAAATTAATTAAAATTTATTGATAATTTTTCATTCTTGACTGAACGGGGAATCGAACCCAGGTTGCACGATATGTTTCGATTGTAACCACACATTCTTTTCAGCTGTGTTTGCCGCTTAGCACACACCGTCATTTCGATTCCCAGTTCAGTCAAGAATGAAACATTTAGAATAAATTTTAATTAATTTCATGTTGTAAAATTCCTTTCTTCATAAAAACAATTTTATAAAAATTAAATATGATGAACTTTGGCCTAATTAAGAAATATTAAAATTTGGATTAAAAATATTTATATGTTTAACTTGATATGCCAAATTCTTCTTTTAAGACATGCAAAAGTAAGATCCATTGTCTGTTGTTATCAGCTCAATTTTATTATCGAGTAGAGTCTAAACTCTGTGTGGGCGATTTTTTTGTAAGTGTGATATCCAGCGAGTTGACGTCACGCCATTGCAAGATGTTTTCTGTTTACGAAGACCACATGTCTCTCCTTTATTGCAACATAGCGAAGCTCAAAAAATCAAAAATTTGGAGTTACTTAAGCAAAAGTGCTCTCTTTTTTCTCTATATGTAAAAAAAAAAATAATCAGTATTGTATCTGAAACTTAACCGAAGTTATAGCAAAACATATTTTTATAAATGTGTATAAAAAGGTACATTTTGAAAACTTAAATCGCATTTTGCCAAGTTTGATTTTTTTTTTTTTTTGAGAAATCACTATGTTGCAATAAAGAAGCGATGTGTGCACTAGTGCAGACATATTAAATTTAAATGCTGCAAAACAAATTTTCATTGTATGGACACAAATGCAGTTTCAAAGAGAATTGAAGAAAGTTTCTGCAGAAAATGTTTAGTTATATGGACGATATAATTTTTTTTTATTTTCGTTTTTAAAATCAATTTTAAATTTTAAAAACATCATTTTTATTTCATCCGAGGAAAATAACTGCAACTTTTTGATTAATATCATATAGGATTTTTTTAATTTTCACTCAAAATAAAAAAATAAAAATAATTTAATTTAGTATCTAAAATTTTTATTATTCGTATTTGTCTTCAAAAATGTCATGACCAATCATTTTTGAAAGATTAGTGAGATTATGTTTATATGCAGCTTTTTTGATTGCATTTTAAAATTTTGCACTATTTCAATTGAGTGCAGATTTTTTGCATTCAATCTGCGTTTGGTGATAGTGAAAAGTTAGCAATATCACTAAAATTGTTTAATGGTAGTTAAAAAAATAACAATTATCACTTAAGCTGCTAAAAAAGAGTGCAAACAAATTTTTTGCAGTTTTATTTAGTGATTGTGCACTGCTGATTTAAATCAATATTTAGTGCACTACCCCTAACTATGCGTAGCATCCACAGCTTCTCTAGTGCGAACAGGTCGAGCTAGAGTTCTTCGTAGTTCATTACCTACTGCACTCTGATTATCTAAACGGGTAATTATCTTTTTGCCATGTTTACACGGGGAGCGTTGCAGATATTAAATGCTGATAGTATTTTCTTCGAGTCGTAACAATTGATAGTCTGCAAATAAAATAAAATTTAACAATTTTTACCCGTTACTTTGCATTATAAAAAAAATAAATTTAAAACTTTTAAAATAAAAAAAATTTGAAGCGTTTCAAATCAGTCAGTCGAAGTTTTATTAAATTTTAATATCTTTATGAAATTTTAATTTGCTGTGTTCAAATGCGAATATCTTTCTCAAAAATCATTCTCTCTAAACCTCTACCTTTTTTAAATTAGAAAAATATAACTTTTTTATCTTTACAGCCGCATTCAATATAATTTAATTGAAGAACTGGATTATCGCATCTTTTGGAAATTGCGACACTTAAGTCTATTGGATTTAAGTAAAAATCGTTTAACCACTGTCGACGAGCAGCTTTTCAATCATTGTCAACGCTTAACGGTTATAAATTTGGCCGATAATAAAATTAAAACGTTTCCCTCAAATCTCTTAAGGGATCAGTTGAATTTAGAGGAGCTCGATATGTCACGAAATGAGATACAAATTTTGAAATCGAGCAGTGTTTTGAATTTGAATAAATTAAATGTGTTGGATTTTTCGTCAAACGAAATTTGTGAGTTGTGGTATAGACTTTACAGCTTTACAGCGTTATTGCGTATATTTTCGTTTTCTTTATTTCAGCTTCCATATCAGAGGATTTCTTTTCAGGTCTAATCAGTTTGAGAACATTAATATTGCATAATAATCAAATAACCACTATATCTGGTACGATATTTAAAAGTTTGGTAAAACTAATAACCCTGGATTTAACGATGAATCGCGTAGTCAAAGTGAGTTTTAAGTTTCGTTGAATTATTTTTCAGGATCTATAAAAATACCGCCAACATATAAAAATTTGCTAAGAGAAGCACAATTTAAATCATTATTTTGTAATGCTGATTTTAAACGATTACTTATCTAACAGACCAATAAGTAAAAGGCCTGCATAAATGTATGTAATTAGAAATCAAACACACAAAAAAATCAAAAGTTTGTACAAAACGTTTGTGTACAACGACAAAGACAAATGCTTTGCCTTACTGATCGTCGCACAATTTAAATAGTATTGTGTGGGAACAACAATTCAAAGAAACCCCTCAATACAGTACTTGTTTCTTTTAAAACTTTTTAATACTGTACAAAATGTTTGCCCAAAATAATTTTAATTTAAAATGTTTATCCTAAAACTAAATTTCTTAATAAATTTTTCCTAAAATATTTCCATTGCATATACAATTTAGTTGACTTGAATGTGTGCCGACCTTTACAAATATGTTTATTTATAATTCTTACCCTAAAGCTTGTTATATCGACCGACCCCATTGCGCGAAATTATCGTATGTTACAAATACCAAATTTTACAGGACAGCCATTTTTCTACTTTTCTTTGCTTTCACTTGCAATATCAAAATGAAAATATACATGTGCTTAGATAAGATAAGATGAAGTGGAAATCGCCTACAATATTTTGCCAGGTGACGTCTCTATGAATGTAGAACAAGATTGCATCAAAAACTAAATTTCAAAAAAATTGGCATATGCGATAATTTCGCGCAATAGGGGTCGATATGTTACTGAAAGCCTATTTTCGAAATGCCATTTTATGCGAGTTTAGCTGAATTTCATCATGAGAAATGGACTAAAAGTATAGATGTGGACATGCTTATAGCTCATTACTCATGGGCCTTACACCTGAAGCATAGACTCTTCGAGGGATTTGTAAATTAATTCAATAAATATATTTTGCCTTTTTCTTTTAGACTCTATCGTGGTAGGCTCCGAAAAGATATTTTCTGAGGTTAAAAGATAAATCGTTTTGGCCCATTTGCAGTATCAGACAAAGTTTATGTTACAAACGTTAATGAACCGATTTGCCCCATTTTCATTACTAAAAAAATTTTTAAAGAAAAAATCTAGATGCAAAATTGCATTCGCTAATCTTTTAGTTTTTGGATGCCTTAATTCGAAAAAAAAATTTTATGAAATATTGTTTGGATTGCCAGTACTGTCAAATGTAAACGCTGTGTAAGGAAATAATTTAAAATAAAAAGATCCAAGCCAGGGTTGATACAGTTGGTACAATTGTACTTGTTGGTACAATTCAAAACTAAAAAGGGCGCTGGTACCCCCGAGACTCATTTGGTACTATTTCCAAATTTTTCAAAATTACATATTTATAATTGATATAAAAAATGGCAACTCGTATTAAATGTCCAATGAATATAAGCGGAGTTTAGTGTTTGGTACAAATATTCTTGCGAAAATGCAAAATCTCGTAGTTTTTATGAAATTGAAGGGAAACCCTATTTTTTGTTGTTGGATTTAACAAAACAGCTATGATATTGTGCAATTGCTCTTTTGCAAGACCATTTGCACGAAACACTGAACTCCGCTATTGTGAATAGATTTTTGCACTTGCTCATTGAACGATTGCCTTTGCCAAATTATTATTTAGTATCAGTGGCAGCATATAGGCGTGCATTTTCTGATGATATTTGCAAGTTTTTAAAAGATAAAGCAAACCACTTCTGCAAAAGTTCTACATTGTAGAAGAGACGAATTTATCTCAATTCAAGACTATTTTGAAACAAACTAATAATATTTTCAAAAATTCGTCAACAAGATCGTTGTCACGTCACGAAGTAATCAACAGAATTTGCGAACAGTGGGAGACCACTCCATTATTATTTTACTCCGAATAATTTTGAAGTCGATTTTACAAGCGCTAAATTAAATTTTATTATATTCGGACTTTCTACTCCTTGAAAATTGTTAAGACAACAAAATTTTGAAAAGCAATCCGAGGATGTTCGTATGCACATATTTTTAGAACGCTCAAATATTTAATTTTTGTTAAAAATTCGTGATTGAATTTTGAGAAGTTTTGGTCAATTTTCCACAAAACAGACGATAAATTCTAAAAAGTGTATAAAAACGGTCTCTGGCGGCAATCAAAAATAAAAATTAATAGATTTCTCGACCCTAAAAACTGCATGATACAGGTTTAGCTAGATGAAATACAATTTGTTTGCCTCTATTTTTGAATATTTTGGAAAACTACCTATTTTGAAAAATCCGGGGGTCGAACTTAATTTTTGACCAATGGTTTCTTTGGCAAAATTTCTTGGAATAGAACAAGAATCGCAATGTGCTTTTGACGCGAAACCCTATACCCACCATATTATTATGTATAATTACCTTTTTTTTTGTTGTATTAAATTTTTGTTTTTTAAAATAAAATAAAAATAAATTTATAAAAAACTGACTTAGTACAATTGGGGCTGAAAAAGTACGTTTTTAAAAGTTCGTTGGTACGATGTTGGTATTCTCATTAATCATCCCTGATCCAAGCTTTTTTATGAAGATGAAAAAAACTTACAACGCATTTTGAAAGGAAATTTTTTTTTAATTGGCTTTACCGTTCCTGAGTTTTACCGATTTTTAGCTTTGTACCCAATATATGATATTATTGCTCATACCCAACAAACAATTAAAAATCAAACGTTTTGCTTTTGCAAAACGAGTTTAATTTGCAATTTCTTTAAGCATAAATATATATTTGAAGTGATTATGTCTATACATTAGGGTAAAAAATAAAAGTTTTTATTTTTTCAACACATACCCTTAAATTTTGTTTGAATGGTATCAAGACAATTGTTAAAAAAGTTTCATGTACTAAGAGCTGCGATAGACAGCTACTTTCGCGTTTGTTATGTACGCGTGCCACACCATTGATGCCGTTTGGTTACCTTTGATTACATTTTTTCGTAAGTTTTTAAGGCCCGACGCAACATGTATAATTTTGTTATATTTGGTAAAATTTTCGCAACTTTTTGTATATGGCACAGAACAAAGAAATATTAAAAAAAAGTACTTGATTAATTAATAAAAATAAGAACTGGCCATCTCTGAAAGCAGTTAAAAGGTTTGAAACTCGATTACATTTTGACTTTTATCAAAAAGTAATTTCAATTTTTGGGAATACAAAATTTAAATTTCAAAAGATTTTGTTATTCGTGCTAAATTCCCAGTTTTTATTATTGATAAAAACACTTGAAATTTATTGTTGATGGGATAAGCTATTCCTGTGCGCATTTCACTGGTTGCTTAGGCCAGATCATCAGGAAACTTCATCCATAAAGATTTTAGAAAAACTAAAGATATTAAACCAAATAAAAATGTTAAACGTATAAGAATTAAAGCAACAGTTCTACTTGTAATAATATCAAAGTTTAAACAAAACAACATCAACAATACACAGTGCATTCATCTCATCTTACATTCCCCGCTACAATTAGTTGAAATTCCCTCAACATTAATTGTAGTTGTAAGTAGTAGGGTGATCGATTATTCGACTTTTTTCAATAACCGGTTTTCGAATATTCCGAATAGTTTCTATTTTAAAAAAACCGGTTTTCGGTTAGACATTTTAAAAATAACCGGTTAACCGGTTTTAATTCGAATACATAAAAATACAAAAATCAAATTAGTTTTTGTAATAAAAAGTAAATAAGAATAAAAACAAAACAATTCACGAAGGTATGGAACCAAAAAACTCCATAGATATGACTTAAGGTATGTTCAGACCACAAATATTTGACGATAAAATCAAAAAAAAACCTGACCAGTATATGAGTTTTAATTTGTTGCTGGTTAAACATGTCTATATGAAGCAGTAAACTTTAGCCATATTTTCGAATAGTGGCAAACAAAACCTCTTATACAGGATTATATATTTCAATTTTTTTTTTGTTTCAGCATTAAAAACAAGAAAACATGCTTTTTGTATGAAATATCTTTCAATTCGTCGATCACACAATTTAAACCCTTCCAGGACATTTTTGATTCCTTCAATTTGGTTTAAGTTCTTGGTGTTTTAATAAATAAAACTGATGAATTTTCCCATAACGTTGATTCCGCCGGTATGTTTTTGTTTTAAGCATGAAGATATGCTTAAGAGTTTTTCAGTCATTATTTTTATTAAAGTATTTTTTGTAAAGTATTATTTGCAGTCTCTTAAAAACTACTTGAAACAGAGTCAAGTTTTACTTGGCGTATATTTATGTCAAGCTTGTAGACTAATTTAAAGTGATTAATAAGTCGTGACGTTAAAGAACTTTTGCAACTTATCATTTTAGGGCCGTTTAAGCACAATTTTCTTTAAAGTCAGTTTAAGCTGATCTTTTTTTGTAGTACTTTAAATTGTTTTTGGTTTTTGTTACAAGAACACACACTTATATAAGCGATTTGTATTTACATTGCTCATAATGTTTTTTGACTTTTGTTTCATTTTGTTTTGACATTTTTTATAAAAAGTTTAAGTTTGCCAAATATTCAATTAGAACAATACTTAAATTACGGGTACATTTATAACAAAAGTAAGGAAAACGTATATAAATTACACATTACTTAAATAACCGGGTTATTTTACTAAAATAACCGGTTTATTCGATATTCGAAAAATGGACATTTTGAAATATTCGACTTGGGCAAAACTAAAATAACCGGTTAAAACCGGTCGAATACTATTCGATCGATCACCCTAGTAAGTAGGTAAAGAAAAACAAAGTAAAAAACAAACAACAACTTACAAAAGATGTTGTCAATTAAGTGTTTTTTAGGCTTTTTGATAAATTGATCTAGGAGTATTAGCTCAAGCCCTGCTTTTAGATCTAAGACAAGTACCGGATGCAATTTATTTATATATGTATCGCTCTTGAACATTAAGAGGGACATAATTCAACAAATATTTTGTAACTGTTGCTGGAGGGTATCAAGGATTTGTCACAGCCGAATATGGTACTCAAACTTGTTAAATTTACATTTTTCAGTTGTTAAAATAAGAATTTGTAGTCTGGTTATTATCACTAAAATATGGAATAAATTATTTGTTTAGCATAAATCAAATAAAATTACTATTTATTTAAGGAATATTTCAAAATTAAACTTTTTTTTTTATTTCGACGTAACTTTTTTATTTCTGCCCTGGCAACACTGGCACACACATTGGAGAGAATTTAACAACAACATAGGTAGAATTAATACAACGCATACAATCGTAAAATGAAATAGTATAGGTTGCCTATCGCAGATTTACCCTGCAAATAATATTGCACTACCTGATCCATTTTGAGCAAATGGACTACTCCCTGGACTGACTGGTCCAATGTAATGCAAGCATGGACAATGTCATTGTTAAAAAGTGTTTGTAGTGTGACAAAATTTATTCGTTTTTCAACGACTTGTTTTCGTTTTTAAACGAGTTAAAAACTAATCCTCTTGAGTATATTATGGAGTAGCTTTAAGACTACTCCTTCGTAATCCAAAGCTGGGTTATATGGTCCTGCCTTAGAACATTGTAATGTTAAATAGACCATGTTTTTTCCATACGTTTGGGTTACTTTTGGACTAGTTCTAGTCCCTTGTGGGCTACATTTTACACTCGTGTTTGGATTAGTCCTATTATTTGCAGGGTAGAGCCACGATAACCCGTGCCGACCTGCGTCGATACCTGTCAGTGCTTGCATGACAGACAGCGCGGAGTCTAAAATTTTGTTATGTTTTTGTTCGTCCAACATGTCGGCGGTGGAGTTAAGTAGTTCTAACAAGTAAAAGAGTGTTACATTCGCTTGTGCCAAATCCTTAAAACCATCCAGCGCGCGTTCGGATATGGTATCTATTAAATATAAACCAATCTTTATAAAACCTAATTTAAGTTATATATCAAGCAAAAAACCAGAGGGCAAATTACGGCATTCGATATCGATCGAAATTACAATACAATTTAAAAGAAAATTTCGATCGATATCGAATGCCATAATTTGCCCCCAGGTTTTTTGGTCGGTTGTCGGTTTTTAGGCATTAAAACCGCGGTTTCGATTTCGATTAAAACCGAACAGCAATCCCTACTTTGATGTGTCAAGTTTCTTCTCATTAGGCAGCCAATTAGACGCCTTCAGAATTTATGACCATACGGACCTGAAATATGGTATTTTCTATATTTATATTATATATATGTATATGAGCAACTTCAAAAATTTACGACACCTACACATTTTTTTTTTAATTTTTTTTTTTGTCTGACATCAATGTTGATTTGCGTGTGTATAAACCGATATTTGAGCATGTGAAATCCGTTCGCGTTAATCATTTTTATCACACGGCGCAAATTTTTTTTTCATACAAGGATGCTTTTTGAGGTTAGAAACATTTTGTTTCCTCCATAAAATTTTAAATCCTTGAAATTTTTTGGTGCGTTTTCAATTTTAGTATCAAGCTTAGTAAAGTCTTCTATTCGATGTACGTTTGAGCGGAATTGATACAGCGCTTCAGTTGTCACAAAGCGAAATGTGTTTGGAAAAAACTGCCGCTGCACGCGTCAGGGTTGAAAAAAATTATTTTTTTTGCACTTTATCAGTTTAGTCCGTCGCGAAGAATCTACTTAGATACCTAAACATGTTCTCATGACATGTTTTGATATAAAAAAAAGCTTAAAAATAAATTGTTTTTTTGAAAAAATTTTCAAAAGTTCATAAAATTTTTGCGTTTAAAAATTTTAAAGTGCGTTTTCGTCTCGGAGGTACCCTTTACGAAGTTACTCACATCACGCAATACACTAGCCAACTTAAAAGGCAATTCAGATTGTCAGACGCAAAAAAGATACATTTTTAAAAAATTTACGCTAATTTCTTTTAAGTTTGTGATGTCCGTGATACGTTATTGGTGCGCTGACACCAACTTGATACACCTCAAACTTTGTGAAATTACGCAGTTTTTTTAATTCTGCGCTTAAAACTCATTTTTATTAAACGGCGCAAAAACTCTATGTAAAATCTTCAAAAATTTCAAAATTCGGAAAATTTTGGTTTCACTTTAAAACATCATGCAACTTTTCACCCAGCAGCGATATCAAAATTTTTTTTTTAGTGGATATATCCTCCAAGTCTAGTGACTATATTTTGTATGGGTTTGGATCTGAAAGCTTAAAACTATTACAAAGCAAACGGAATGAATGAAAAAACTCTTGCAAGTTTCAAGTCGTTTTTTTAATTTTTCGAATTTTAGATGACCACCAATTCTTAAGGTGAGGACTTTTCAACGTAAAACTTTTTACGTCATATCCTTCAAGTATAGTCATCCAAACCCTGTACAACGTTTTTTTCAATTCATAAAACTTAACGAAATAAGAGCCATAGTATGTCGGTTTCAGCAGGTGCTCAAAAAATTTGAAGTAGCCCATATATATATATGTATATATATATATTTCCTTCATAATTTCGCTTGTAACTTAGGCAGTACGCGCCTCGCCGTTGCTCCCTTCTTTTTCAAAATGAATAGCTTCTCTCACCCATTTTAGTAGGTTTCTTCTATAACTGCTTCTATAACAACTTTTATAACTACTTATTTCTGGATGTATGTAGGTAAAAAAATAATGACGTACTTTTAAATGCGTTCATTTTGGGGCATCCCATGAAAAATTAATTGGTTCTTTCAGTAGAATTGTAAGAAGTGCTTTTAAGTTTTTCTGATTACTTAACACATTATTTTGTAGGCGAAGTTTTTACTGGGTGTTTTGCCTCCGGCTTTAACAACACATCATACAGTAGCTTTTAGACGCTTTAATGGATCAATGTGTTTTATACTCGTTTCTTCGATAGTTCTCTGCTTATTCACAAAGATAAATACGCGAAAGCATAACAATTCCGTATTCTTAAGGAGTAGAGTCAAATTGTCAAAGCAGGACTGACATTTACCGCCATTTGCAAAAATAAGAGTATCATGATGACTTTTGCGCCATCTTGTAGAAAGAGAATATTTAAGATAAATTAAATTTCTGTACAACTTCCCGCATAAATTTTATTGTTCCAAAAATAGATTTAAAATCGTAAAACTCTATACTCAAGAGTAGTATTTATTTATGTGTAAAAATATACAAAAGTTTATTTAACTTTCTCTTCAGATCCACAGTCGAGCCTTTGATGAGTTGGTAAATTTGAAAGAACTTTTTCTGGCACAAAACTCATTATCCAGCATTCCGGATGGCATGTTTCAAAACTCAAAATCTCTAATGCGCTTAACCTTCTTTTCCAACAACCTGACCACTTTGGAATCAGCAGACTTTGAGGGTCTGACAAATTTAAGAAATTTAATGCTCAACAACAATAATTTAAAGTATTTAAATTCGAAAGTCTTTTCACCATTCACAAATTTGGAAAAGTTGTAAGTAAAAGCCACATTTTTACAACCGCCCTTGCAAATTCTAAATAAATTGGTTTCATATTTCGATAGACGCATCGACTCCAATAAATTGCAATACTTGCCACATGGCTCCTTTGCCGATCTACATAAATTGATTTCGGTTAAATTGGATAAGAATCCGTGGCATTGTGATTGTCGTGCCCTGTATTTGGCCCGTTGGATACGTGAACATAGTTCTAAGCTATGGGATGGTGCTCCTATGTGTCGTGGACCTGGTGATTTAGGCGGCCGTGAGGTGGGTTTATTACGTTACGATGATCTCTGTGATGGCCAGTGGGCCAGTATGTTGTCTTTATCACCACGTTTACCCGTACGCAAAAATCGCATTTCAACGCCCATGAATTATACTGATTATTTTAATTTATACTTAAAACATATTTACACATCCTCACCCGATCTACAGGAAAAACTGGATTCATTTCTAACAACCGAGCGCAGTGTTGGACGGAGGGGCTAATAAAATTATTTGCAATAAAAAAGCGCATTAAGAACAATTTGGAATTGGTAAGACGAATTTAGAAAGAGAAATGTAAGTAGAGGATAATGCTATTTTTGAAATGGATTTATTTATTTTTTTTTAGAATTTTCGTATTGTAGGTGGTGATGGGATTTAACTTTTAAATGCTAATAAATAATATACATTAAGTAATTTTAGCGATAGTTTAGTTAAAAAAAAAATATCAAATGTTTATGTATGAAAATTACAAAAAATAAATTAAGTATTTTAATTTATTTAAAATTATAAGAATATTAAATTTTATTATTAATATTTATGTATACAAAAAAATGTTATGAAGTATCTGAATTTTAAGCCGGATTCACAATGTTAGCACATTTTTTCTTCTTTTTTTTCCAAAGTATTTCATATATTTTCGTTTTGTTTTTTGGACAAAAATGTAAGTTCCGGTTCACACACGTAAAGTTTGACTCGTCAAGTATTGAGTTTTTTGGAAAGAGGGCAAAAGAAATGACATTCTCTTTTCCCTTCTCTCCTTAAAGCTCAAGATTTGACGAGTCAAAATTGACATGTGTTAACCGACACTTACTGTGCCTATTTCTAGTTTAGCAACAATTTAAATGTAAAATGAAATGTTGTTTATAGTAATTATACCCATACTACAATAGTGGAGAGTGTCCCAGTTGGCAAAACTGTCGTCGACGACATTGTCGTCAACGATTTATGCACGACATGTCCGTTATCACTTAGGATTTCTGGAAGACAAATTTAAGAAAAATGTCGTGGACGACAAAATACACGGCATTGTCTTGTGCACTGTCTTTTAAAGAAGTTTATAAGCGACGACATGACCGACACTGTCTTTCAAATTGTCTTTTATCAAAGCCTATCCAAGAAAACAGGACCGACTGTCTTATAGCAACACCTATACTCGACAATATAAGCGACATTGTCTTGTATGCTGTCCTTTGTCACAGTGTATTCACGACAACATGACCGACATTTTCTTGTAAGGTGTCTTTTATCAACTTCTAAACACGAAGATATGAGCGATATTGTCTTTTAAGCTGACTTCTAAACAAACAAAAATGATTTGTTCCCAATAAAAAATAAAAATTACTGTAAAATAACGATAATAATAAAAAAACAACCAAAGCAAAGTGAAGAAAATCAGTCAGTCAAGTCTGAGAACTCAAAGACTAAGGTATGACTTTGAAAATATGTATGTGCTATTGTATATTTTTATTTATTCGTTTAGGTTTAAAGGCGACATTGTCGTGTAAGCTGTAATTCCTGTAATTTCATCGACATTGTCTTATACGCAGTTGTTGACGTCAAAGTAGAATCCATTATCGTCTATATAGTCATCAAAGACAATATGAACGACTATGTCGTTCATTTGGTCATCAATGACTATGTATATGGACGACAATGTCGCGCATGTAGTCATCAACGACAGTCTGAGCGATATTGTCTCTCTTTGTGTCGTGCACGATTTACGCGAAACTTGTTTGAAAATGTCTAACGTGTCGTGCAGGAATTAACATTGTCGTGCACGAATCATCAATGATGATGACATAGCCAACTGGGGTATTATGCATTTGTGCTGATGTGTGTAACACCTTAACTTTTAATATACCGATCTAACAATGTCCGTCCGTCTGGCTGGCTGACTATGTAACCTTGTGCGCAAAGTACAGGTCGAAATTTTGAAGATAAGTTGATGAAACTGGATACATAGGTTCAAATTGCCACACGGACCCAGCCTATTGAAATTGGGTCAAATCGGTTCATTACTTCATACATTTCCCATACTAGCTGCTTTCCGGAATTTGGTTATTTCGCCGTCTATCAAAGCAATTCTAATAAAATTAAAAACATAAATAGATCTATATTTAAATGGTATGCATTTTTTTTTTTTTAAAGGACCACGAGGGGGGATAGGGGGCAATTTCTGCCTCAGAAACTTTCTAACAGATTTTAATGAAATGTAAAAGAGATTCATATAGCCAAGTATCTCAAAAATTTGTTTTTAGATACTGTGGTGTAGGGTATCATATGATCGAACTTGACCCACTATTCTTTCTTACTTGTTTTTTTTACGTGCTGAATAAAAATTTTAACAATCATCCAATTATAAAAGGCGACGTCGACACCAACGGAACAATAATTTTCTTAATCATTATTGACAACAATCGATGACAGTAGTTCCCGCATAAATGATTACCCCTCTTTAAATGCGCAAAATGTGCTGGCAATCAAAATTTTCACATAATTGCATGAAAAAAATATCGCTTAAATGCGTTCCCCGTTTTAATGATTCATTATTTGTGTCCGAAATTACATAAATTTGAATAGAATAAATCGCTTAACTGCGTAACCAAAAAACTTGTGTTTTTTTAAGTAAATGGCAGGGCATTTATAAAGTTAGTAAAGGTATTTGTGTACTTATTTATAAGTATGGCAACACAAATATTTAAAAAGCCAGTTGAAGTAAAAAAATAAATTTCTCTTGAATTTCGAAAATCATGGATAAAAGAGGAAGAAGAGGAAGCAATTGCAGCTCCAACTTATTCAAAAGTTTTAATTGAAATTGAAATTATGGAAGGCAGACATAACAAATGGTTTTAATAATATTAACACGGCGTTTACATTTGCCAGTACCCAACAAACACGAAGTCAAACCTTTGATATGAAATGACTTTATCATTTGACATCAAACGCAATTCTCAAACGTTTTTCAATTGTTTGATTTAACATTTAAATTCAAATTGATAATGATTTGAAAATAAACATTTGATATCAAATGTTTTATCAATTTGATGTCAAATGTTTGTCAAATGTTAAAATCAAATCAACTTGGCAGTACTAAAGCGAAAAATAAATGTAAGCATTAAAAATGGCGATTAAAGTTAAATTATTTTTCCTTGTGGTTACATGTGTTTTACTATTAAAAATAAATTTTAATATAAAGTGAACAGTTTATTTCTAGTGAAAAATAAAAATTATTTGTGAGAAATTACAATGTTTAAAAATACGAAAAAAAAAGAAAAATAATAAAACAGGAAAGTGAAGAAAGATTGTTGAACGATCGCGGTGCTACAATCCTCAAAATAAAAGGGAGCCAAGTATTTAGTCTTTCCAAGAATTAGAAGACGGAAAGAACACTATTTCATCTTTTTGCTATGGTACCGAATGTTTATCTCAAAGTTTATTTAAATAAATAATAAATTTAAATTAAAAAAATTAAATAGTTTTATTTATATTCCACATTCTATTATAATCCACATTTGAAAAACATTTGAGAATTACGTTTGAAAGCAAGTTGAAAATAAAGGCATTTTTCAATTTGAAAATAATTTCCCCTTTTTGTTGAGAACGCTATGATTTACAAATGATTTTCAAATCATTATCAAACGTTTGTCGTTTGAGAAAACGTTTGATTTCAAATCACTTTCAATTTGAAATCAAACCTCCGTGTTTGTTGGGTAATGACAAGACAGTAGCAATACATGCAAACTTTTTCACATATCCATACATATTTACTTTTTCAAATGCTTTGTTTTTGCATTGCTTTTACAACTTATATGTATGTATATCGCTCCTTAGTGTTCGGTTCGGTAGATTTGTGGAATACACAAACGTTAATAGCGTTTCCCTGTTAGTCATCTTTAAAACACAAAATTAATACTGTCATTATCAAACTCAACAAAAGACGAGGACATTTAATTCTGTTAAGTTGTTTTTAAATCCACAAACTTTATTGAGTACGGTTCGGCTCATTAATGTTCGTCCCTTTTCCCTTTTTACAAAAACAAAATGCACAACGCCACCAAAATAATTTTACACAATACACACAAGCTGTTCGTGCAGCGGTCGTTGCTTAAAGTTTTTGTTTGATAAAAAATAATGTTTGTCTACAGCATTGCTACAATTGTTCTGTTTTTTAACGAAGAGCAGAACACTAAATATTGTTCGGCTCTTTCTTGAAAATAGTTACGAACTATATTTTCGAACACTGGTTCATACAGCCTTGCCAGTACTGGCTGATGTAAACGCCGTGTTATATTCAATCAAAAATTACCGACTTTTTTAAACGCTGTTAATAAAAAAAACATATTTAGCAAGTATTTATTAATTTTCGAGCTTGAGGTCTTTTTTAAACCTTTAAATGTTTTTTCGAACCAATATTTCGGCACCTGCTACAGAGTGTTAAAAAACCTGCCAATTAACTCCCTCCTATGACATCGCTATGTTAAAGTGACAATTCCCCTTCATATAAAGTGTTAGAACTAGAGCCGGTCCCTATCACTTAATAACCCAGTAAAAACTTCGCTTACAAAGTAATGTGTTAAGGAATCAGAAAAACTTAAAAGCACTACTTACAATTCTACTGAATTTTACAAGGGATGTCCCAAAATTAACGCATTCAAAAGTAAGTAATTTTTTTTTACCTACATACATCGAAAAATAAGTAGTTAAAGAAGTTTTTATAGAAGCAGTTATAGAAGAAAGCTACTAAATAATGAGTGAGAAGCTATTCATTTTGAAAAAGTAAGCGAAGTCAGATGGAATTAGCAGTGTAAATGTTCTGAAGCGTGTTCTATTTTGATCTGAAATCAGTTGTTGCAAGTCATCTGTTTGTGACGACACATAGAATTTTTTTTATTTATTTACATTTTTAATTAAGATTTAATTAACTTTTTGAATACAATTAAAACGGAATAAAAATAAAAATATATGTAAAAAATTTGTGGTTATAAGAGATTTAAGGTTATGTCAGATGAAACCAAAAACGAACGTGTGAAAGCAAAAATTATAAACCTTCTGTATTTGTCAATTTTTATTTGCAAAATACAGATCGGGTAAAAGCACCTTTAGTAAAATCACCTTTGTTTTATTTACTTAAAGATACACATCAAATTTCGTAAAAATCGGTCCATAATTTACCATAGGCCCCGTATCAAGCTTAAGCTATTTTATAAAAAAAGGTCAACAAGAAAAAGAAAGACAAAAACATGAAAAGTATAAAAATGTTCTTTGGACTTCAAGAAGAATTCTTGACAAAAAGTACGAAAGATAAGAATTAAGGAAGAACATGTAAATCAACTTTACAAAGTATGCTTTTTAACTTTACTCAACAAATATTCCCTGCAAGATGAGTTCTATATAGAAATTATTTTTATTACTTGAAAATTTATATTCTTAAATAAACTCGGATATTTGGAAAGGAGAAGAAAAATACCTAAAAAGCACCATAATGGCAGCGCTGGTTTGTATTTTTTAAAAAGTTTTATTACGCCGAACAACCGGGTGAGTAGTACACAGTGTTACCACTAGCAATATTCAAAATTACACTTGAGCTGAAGCAAAATTACCCGATTAAAACGAAATTACACCTGATATAAAATTGAAGTTTTATTAAATAAAAATACATTTACAAAGAAGCAAAAACACAACAAACTCATAGAAAGAAGATCAATATTAGTCAAACTGTTAAGATTCTTATTGTAATTTTAAATAAATTACCAAAAAAGACTTCAAAACAATTAATAAAACATAAAATAAAACTCCTAAAATAATGAGTTTAGCTTCCACAGTTGGTTGCATATATCTAGGGAAGGTTTAAAATGCTGATTGCAATTCCTTAATAAAGGGTTTTTTTAGCTTACGAAAGGTTAGCTGTAAAATGAACGGTCATACTGCTTTCAATTTTTTTCTCAGGCACATCATCATGAATAGATTCATGCTTGAACAACGCCACCAAATTATCTAAATTTACTTTGAAAATCATGATTAAACTGACGCAACTTATTTTTTCGCAAATGAAGGCGATGTGAGATTTAGAGAAAATAAACTGTCAATTTTACTTCAAGGCCTTGCGATGTGACATCTCTTGATTAAAGTTAATGGTTTATGCTGATAAAACAGCAGCAATTGCCGCCTTGGAGGTCAACAGTGTTCATTTTTTTCGTCAAAAGCAGCCAGCAATGCTCAAAAAAGAGTAATAAAATTGGACGTATGCAAGGCGTTTCGTCAAAGACAGGCGCGGTGCCTATTTGTTTGAAATCAGTTTCATTTAGTAATGCCGTGTGTTAATCTGTGATTAAAATTATTTATTTTTGTGTTGTCTAAAATTTTAAGTTTCATGGTCTTAAAAAATACCCTTTATATCTTATTTAGTAAATAAAAAGCCTGCTGGTTTTTATACAATTGTCCCTTTCGTAATTCAGTTTTACAACTGAAAAGGGCGTTAAATATTCTTAAAACTAAAGTTGCCAGATAAAAATAAAATAAATTACATGTTGAAATATTGGAAACATTTTATCCCCCAGGCTAGTTTCAATTTGAAAAACTTTTTTCAATAAACTTAAGGTTCTATATCACTATAAGAGGCATCTTTATCCAAATCTAAGGCACCATCTTCATTCATTACACAACTTTTGAAAATATATATATTTATTGATTGAAGAATTTTCTTAAAAAGAAACCGAAACTTTGGTCCAAAAGACTGTGCATTTTTTAGCAACAATATTTAAAAGAAATAAATGTCAGCACTAAAATCGAATCTTGATTTTATTTGGGTATCTAAAGTAAGAATTTCAAATAACACCGGAAAAACACCGAAAAGAAATTACCCACGCTCTACCCACGACGGTAAAAATTATACCAAATTCGGGAAATTACCCACAAATTGGCAACACTGGTAGTGCATCTAAAATGTAGTTAAGCCTTAAAGTATGCTTTACTTTTTCGAAAAAAAAATTAAAATCATGGAAAAAATCCTGCCTGCTAATTCTGGGCTCCTGGTATTTTTGTAAAATTTGATGTGCAACAAAAACGTTTGCCATTTTAGTGGTTAGGGTGACCAGGTGTAAATTAAAATGATTTTATATTATTTATAGAGAAAAATTTGGATTTTTATACTTTTTTAATTAAATTTAATAATAAAGTGAATCTTTAAAGATTTTTGTCGGGATTTAGACAACATGTATGTATTTGAATAAAACAAAAATGGGGTTTTTGTGTTTTATATTTTTATTTGTAGATTTTTTTTAAATCAAATTTAAAACTAACTAATTAATGTTTTACAAGTAGACAAAAAAATTACATTAAAATATAACCAAACATTTATATATTTTTTTTATAAAAAATAATAATGATAATATAATAAATACAACATACAAAGTTTGTATGTATTTCTTTGTCTGCTTAAGATGTTATTGGAAAACGGTGTAGCAGCATAATATACATCAAAGCCTCGATTTTTTTAAATGTTATTCAGACGTAGCAGCACCTGATAATAACGCCAATAAATGTAACAAGAATTCTGTGCTCAAAAGAAATTTTTAACAATTCAGCAAACCTTTAGACAATTTTCTTAAAAAATCGTTAACAACAATTAACCAAATGGATACAATTATGGTTGATTTTAAATACGAATTTCTGTTTTTTGTATATAATGTTTATATATATATAAATATAGTATGTATTTAAATTACGTTTCGTTCACAATAGGCAGCAATATTTTCACTGGCGTTCATAATAGAGCAACAATTTTTTTTCGCGACCACACACATTTTAAATAAAGAAATCGTTTGCAAATTTTGCCCAGAACAATATTACATATTTATTATTATTTGTTGGAAAATTTTGCTAAAATGTTCATTCAAAACTAAATAAAATTAATATAAGCGTCATGAACAATTTCATACAAATTGTTGCTGAAGTTGACTTCTTAAAACAACTTTAGTTTAATTTTGTTTGAAAAATTAATGGAAAATATATGAAATACTTTGGTATGAAATAAGAAGAAGAAAAAACTAAATTGTTGCTCTCATTGTGAACAAAGCTTTAATTAATGTTTGTTAAGTTTTTATGTGAATTTATTATTTCTTTGTAATAAAGAAAAACAGTTTTTGAAATAAATATAAAGAAACGATCCACATGAGTTCTTTTTTTTATAACAAATGGAATTTTTTTACAAAATTTTTTAATTTTGGACCCAATTCTTAAGAAATCAGTGCTTATAACTACATCGACAAACTGATTCGATTTGCGTCGCATTTTCCCGTTACCTAATAACGACGCAAATCGGGGCTTTGGTGTAATTTTAAAAACATATTTTTTGTATCATTAACGGCCAATTTCACCAAATTCAGTTATATGTAATTAACTATCAGCTTTAACTGTCCAAAACATACTGTTAAGTTGAAGTTAAAGTAATAGTTAGTTTTAACTGAACTTGGTGAAATTCGCCGTAAATGTATTGTTTTTTATAATAAATAGTAAGTAATTCCGTGTGGCTTTTAACCTACCTAGTTTTGTTTTTTTTTACAAAATACATTATAATTACAATAACCTACGGCTTATAACAACGATACTTTAGCCACTTAAAAAATTCTTAATACCAAAAAAAAAATAATTAAAAACAAACAAATAATAAACGTTAAACTAAATACTAAACATTAAAAATAGTAAAATAACATGAGAAGTGTTGTTTTTAAGAATTAAAGATTTCGTATGTATAACGATGCTGGGAGTCTTCAGTTTAATCTACTTCTAGCTTTCTAAAACTACCGACAACACCAGCATCAATATCGCCAATATCATTGCCAGCAAAGTTAGCGACATCTTTTGTTACATCAATTTGCATGTCATCCAAAGCTAAAATGGCTGCACGTCTTTGTTGCAATTTCAACTTGAATGCGTTTATCATATCGGCCAAAGGAACAGTACCCCCATATTCTTTAGGTAAAATGGCAGGATTGATTTTGGTTTTTAAGGCTTCAACGTTTTTGTGGACCTGAAATAACAAAAAAAAATTGGGTTTAAAATTTGCGTACTAAGAAAAAACTTTGAAAAGAATGTTTAATAAGTGAGTTTAGGGAGTAAAAAAATCTTTTGCAAAAACATTTTCCGTAGAGATAAGTTTTCTATTTAAAGTTTTTTGGAAGAATCTGTTTCCCTAAGAATACCCTCCCTTGAGATAAGGTTAGGTTCAATTGTCAGTCGACACGAGGGCTACTCATTTGGGTCCTTATCCGCTTTGTGATACCCCTAGACAGTGACCAGAGTCAGCCAGTATCGACCAGATTATTCCCCAGGCATCACTGCAGATGCGAACCACCTCGATTCCCTACAAAACAGAGTGATCGATTTCAGTCCTACAGTTCTACTAGACAAAGCGTCCAAACATGGCAATTCTTGTCTCCCAAAATGCCTAATCTTAATAGCTCTGATACCGGGGCACTGCCAGAAAAATTTAAACACCGTTTCCTCCTCCTCCCCCTCATGACAACTTCTACAGTAGTCATTTTACTCCAGACCCATTCTCCCCTCATGAGTCCCTATAACCAAGTGACACATCATGACTGATTCCGCTGTCTCAATCTGGACCCAACCGAAACCAAGTATCACGCGCTTTCCTGCTGAGTCGTAGCCAGGCCATAGAGCCCTGGCCATCAAGCAGTTATTTTCACCAGCGGAAAAAAAAACTGCCGTCAAAGTAGACAAACTGCCATTTCTACCGTTTCTTTATTTGTCATTGGCCAAAAAAAAAACTGTTGCTTTTACTTCTGATTCACTAAATGTAAACAGTCGCTGTAAAACCAACTCAAAAAGCAAAAGCTTCAACGCAAATTTTCGTTTTTTGTTGGACACATTTTGGTTTCGAGTTCAGTTTACAGCAAGCCATTGAAATGCCGATCAGGCCGTCGACGAACTTGTTGTATAAGAGATAGCACAAGGTAGAGCTGCAAAACAATCGATAGTACTATCGATAGCTTTACTTTTGGCGGACTATCGATAGTTTTTATCACTATCGATACCATCGGAAAATTTTAAAAGTAACTGCAAAGCTGATTAAATGTTGTCAACGAAACATTTTTAACAACTCAATCGATGCAAGTTTTAAGCAGTGCATAAACTTTTCTTGTTCTTTGGGAAAAAGGAAATGTAACCTAAATTTGAGTTTTTTTTATCTTCATGTTCAAAAGTACATGCAACAACAACTAGAAATAATTGCACCCTTGAGATCTTCACAATCAAAATTACACACAGGTGTACATATCTTTTTTCAATGTGTAATAATATTTGGATTAAAAACTTAGGTTTACTTCCGATCTGTGACATAAGGAATGTTTAGAAACAAAAACTATAAAAAAACATTTAACCACAGATAAGTGAAGATTATTTTGGAATAGGAGTAAATTTTCAAAAATCACCTTTAAAACTTAAAAAATAGACTTAAGCACATTTTCCTTACTGCCACAGAATTGTGTACAAATTTGCATATTAAAAAAATGTTAAACGTGCAACCAGGGTTCTTAGAAGTTTTGTTTTCTTGATAAATGTGGCAATTATTTTACCTGTTTGTCTTTTTTTTCTTTACGAAAAGCCTTAAAAAAATTAATGGGGTTATTTTGTAAAAGACATTAATCTACTTCCTTGAAAATTTTTTAAAATTCAAAAAATTTTACATAAATAAATTATCAACGCAAGGGTAACGAAATAACCTTTTTAATTTGTAGACTTAAGTTGAATATTTTGACGTCGAAGGTGAAAAAACGGACAACCCTGATGACAATTAACCGTCCCTACATCAATATAAAGTTTATATAAATTATAAACTATAGATGACACTGAAATTTAAAGTGAATATGCTGGTCTTTATACCTGAAAAACGTTTTCTGTAAAGGAAGTTTTAAACCTTTTTCATTTTTTACCACCTTCATTGAGTATCTACCGTGTCCACAGAAGTGGCACATAGAAACTTTTCGATACTATCGATTACTATCGAAACTATCGATTTGGCCGACTATCGATAGTTTTGCAGCTCTAGCACAAGGCTAGGCCGCCTGCAGTTTGGTTCCCTGGGAACCCACCCTGCCCTTGTTCCCACGCCAGCATAACCCTGTAATGTTCCGCAATCTCATTTTCAGACATCCGCCATTCCACAGTTAACCTAGATGATGTGAAGACTAAGATTAGTTTTAAATGTTTGATCAGTTCTTTACAGAAAACTTTCCGGAGACATTTTCACTTCAAAAGTTTTCTATAGAAAATAGAATAATAGTTTTCTTTAAAACAACTTTTCGCGAGCAATGCTTTTCTTTAGTTTTCGTAGAATTTACGGAATTTGATGTTTCACACCTAAAACTCACTTAGTTTTTGACCAATTGTTTTTTACTTACAATAATACGCTTTTTCAATTTATCGCTCAACATCGAAACGGCCAATTCGATAACTCTGTTGGCGTAGTGAGGTATATTGATGATATGTGTTTCCTTATGTCGCATGGGTGTCGAATTCTGTATACATTTAATAATACTTCTCAAATCTGTCAGCGACCACAAGCTAACAAATCCCATATTCATGCCACTCTCATCATTCACATACACATAACCGGCCACCTGAGATTCTTCGTCATCCAACAAAGCTTCGCAGATCAACGAATGTATGCGAGCCATTTGCACCGAGGTGAACTTGTACGGATCAAATTTAGCTGCTACCGAGAATATAACTTGACGGCCATGTTCATCACGTTGTGGCAACGGTACTAAGTAGCCATTTTCGAAAATTTCTTTCAAAGCAGGATCTTCAATATCAAGTTTGCTAAACCAGTGTGGAAACAAATGTCTGATAGTCAGATAACGTTCCAACATTTCGCATGCAGCTGGTACCGAGAATTTCTTTGTACGCAAAAATCTTAAAAGAAATATGGTGTCGGTACGGCATTTCTTTATGTTTGGATGTTTTGCAATCCACTCACGGAATTGTGCCAAAGCTTGCTTACGAATATTCTCATCTTCGTGTAATTCTTCTTTGGCGATTTTCTTAAAGTCAGCTGAAAGTGAACAGACATAGGGATCAAACTCTTCGCCATTGCTGGGGCCATTCAAATTAGGACGTTGCATAATTTCAGTTTCCAACACTGGAAAGATAACAAAAAAATAAGAAAAAGTTTAATTTTTACAGAGTTATTCATAAAAGGAAATTATTTTTAATGGGAACTCCCATAATTGAATTCGAAATAACAATCATGGAAAATAAACAATTCGAAATTGAATTCGAAATAACAACTTTTAAGTTATTCGAAGCTAAGTTTTTTTTTTTTAATTTATAGATTCGTTATAATTTTATAATTTAGTGCATTTCTAAATTTACATTAACATTTTTTTTTTTTTTTGAACATTTACAAATTTTAAATATGTTACACTGCATTTAAATGGGTTTCTAATAATTTGATTAAAACAGGTCAAGGGACAAAATAAAATGAAAAAAAAATAGTTTATGCAAATTAACTTAAAACCTTTTAAAGCAACGTTCATTTGACGAAATATGTCGACTTTTGGTTGATACTAATTGGGTCAAATTGTTGTATTAATAAAGTTTTAAACATTCAATTCGAATTTCGTAGTAGAGTTTTTTAACTCATGGGAAGAAATTAAAAGGTAGTCCTCTAAAAATAATCTGATTGGATCAGAAATAGAGCAAATTGTTATAAAAAAAAATATTATAAATATTGACTGACACATTCAATAACATCAACTTAAGAGTTGTCAGTGTTATTTTAATACCCTCCACCACCTGTAGTGAATGAGGGTATGTTAAGTTTGTCATTTTGTGTGAAACTCTTTTATTATTCATCGCAGACCCCATAAAGTATATTTGTATAATCTGGGTTTTTAGGATATTCTTGGTCCTTGAGTTATTGTTATTGAGTCAAGTTAGCAATGTACGTCTATCTGTCTGTCTGTTGAAAACACGCTCACTTTCGAACAACTCAAAAAAATTAACAATATCGGTGTCAAACTACTTCTAAAGGGTGGTTAAATTTTAAAATCCGATGTTGAATGTGAACCACTCCTAAACGTCTAGTTTTTATCTGCATTTCATTTGAATTTTCTCAATTTCAGACTAACTAAATTTGAATCATGGAAAATAAACAATCGAGCAATGCGTTAAAGTTATTCAGGCTTATTATCAAAGTCATTTTTTGGGAATGCAAAAATTTTTAATCTACAATTAATTTCTTGATAAAAAAAAACACTGTAATTTATTGTTGAAGGGATAAACTATTCCTATACGCATTTCACTGGTTGCTTAGGCCAGATCGTCAGGAAACTTCATCGAAAGTTCTTAGAAAAACTAAAGATATTAAACAAACAAAACTGTTAAGGGAATAAGAATTATAAGCAACAGCTTTACTTGTAACAATATTAAGACTTAAAAAAATAAATAGTGAGTTTATCCCTTCTTACATTCCCCACTACAATTGGTTGGAATTCTTCCAACATAAATTGTAGTTGTCAGTAGATTAAGAAAAAGCAAAATGAAACCAAAAACAACTTGCTTTATTGTTTTCGCCAAAAATAAAGCATGTTGCCAGTTTAGTGTGTTTAGCCGTGCGCTTGCCAGTTTGTTATTAAAGTAATTTTTTGGGAATACAAAAATTTTTAATTTATGAGATTTTGTTTGTCGTTATTAATTCCCAATTTTTATTCTTGATAAAAACACTGAAATTTATTGTGAAAATGGGCGTTCAAATCAATATGCATATCGTCCACTTCGTGATTTGTTCGGTCAATTAAATCGTTCAAATGTGCGCTGCAGATCGGTCTTTAATTAACGATTGGTTCTATAAAAAATCCGCTTTGTGAAATATAGATACTATCAGGGGTGTTCTGGAAATCGAAAACGCAAAACGCAAGAATTTTAAACGTGGTTTTTTTAATAACATTTTTGTTATAAAATAATTTAGTGACAATTAGTATACAAATATTTCCCAGCAAACACAGAAATACATCCCATGCATTGCGAAACGTATTGCCTGGATGAAAAATATTACCGCGGCAATTATCGATTTCGTATTGCGGAAGAAACTTCCTTCGGGAAGAAACGTGTCTCGATGGCAATACTCCTTGGCAATACGAAAGCAATTCTGCTAGATGAAAAACTAGCAATATTGCCAGATAACCACATATAAGAATATAGGAAGATATCGCCATATATCATTAGGATGATAAAAAGAAGATATTGCATTTTGAAAAATATTAACCACAGATTTTTATTTTGAAATTAAGTTGTTTATAATATAAATCATATTTACAAATAATAGAATTTATAATTAAAATAAAGTAGTATAAAATAAATAGCAAAAATTGAGAAAGAATAGAAAACAAGAAAGAATAGAAACCAATTGTAGTCGGGACTGTAAGAAAAGATAAACTCACTGTTTATTGTTGTTGTTTTTGTTTAAGCTTTGATGTTGTTACAAGTAAAACTGAGGCTTATAATTCTTATTCGCTTAACAGTTTTATTTGTATAAGATCTTTAGCTTTTCTAAAATCTTTGGTTGACGTTTCCTGACGATCTGGCCTAAGCAACCAGTGAAATGCGCATAGGAATAGCTTATCCCTTCAACAATAAATTTCAGTTTCTCAATATTATGAAATGGGAACTTAGCACATTTGAAAGAAACCTTGTTAATTAATTTTTGAATCCCAAGAAAAACTTTGATACAGAAACGAACAAACATTATCTCTATTTTTCCCATGTACGGCCGGCCCTTGAGTTAAATATTCCTTAGTTCTCTGTATTTATCCATACATTTTGCAGTTACGCCCTTTTTTATATGTTTTTTAATATACATAAAATGTAAATATGGATGTATTTATTTTAATAAATAATTTTAATTTTTTCTGTATACATTTTGTAATTTTTTTAAAAAACTTTTAAAGAAAGAAAATAAAAAATTACTTTGATTATTTTCTTCTAGATGACAATTTGGGAATATTGATAAACTATTGCCTAAGGGGATATCTTCCATTTGTTTGCAGAATTCTCTATTAAATAAAATTTTATAACAAAAACTATAAAAATTAGATTTAAAGTGTATTAAAAACAACTTCCAAATTCTTGCGTTTTGCGTTTTCGATTTTCAGAACACCCCTGATAGTAAAATCCGTAGTCCATAATTTATTATAAGTATCTTAAAAAGCAGCCTTTTGAAAAGCAAAGATATGTCAATAAATAACCATGAGTCCAATACAAATTCCCCTTTTGAAAATAATTTTTGGTCGGCAAAAACTATAACGAATAATGATATTTTACTTAAATTAGTTCCAATTAAGTTTTATATTAATAGAAATCAAAGCATAAAACTTGTTAATTGTCGGTCAATAAAATAACGTAACATCTAAGCCGTAATCAATTTTAATACTGACGTCCGTTTTTGTAGAGATTAATTAATAATTCATAGATCCCATATAGAGCCCTCTTCTGAATAATTTTAACGGTCGGTGGAGGGTATCGAAGATTCGGCACAGCCGCATATTGCCCACTAACTTGTGTTTATTTGTTTATTATACACTAACTTCATATGTATGTAGATAATCACATTTGTACATACATTCAAAATTCGTTAGCAGAAGTTTAAACTGGATTTTTTTTTTAATTTAAAGCTTCTTTTTTGATTTTTTTTTTAAGATTAAAGATGATAACAATCAACCCATCATCATCATAAAGCATAATATCAGCTTTGAAATGTAATCTTATGGTCAATAAACTTTAGTTGGATGCTTCGCTAGTGGGATTTTCATTAATACACTTAATTAAAATTTTCATTAATTTTAATATAAAATTATTACAAGTTCAATGTCAGGGGAAAAAAATTTGTTTGACACGATTTAAATGGTTTAACATAAAAGTTTGATATAAAAAATTAATATAAAATCAAACTTTTCAATAAAAAATTTTTTTCAAAGAAATCAATACATAAGCGGAGTTCAATATTAGTCTTGCAAATTGCGACGATATTTTGCACTTGCTCTTTTGCAAGCCTAATATTGAACTCCTATTTTAAATAAATTTTTTCGATCTGAAAAAATTAGTGTTTTTTTTTAAATGCATAGTTGAACTATTTCGCTTAACTCAAGAGTATCCGTTTTGTCCGTCATAAAATTTGTCAGCTACCTAAAGTCAACCTGTTGTTCCTAACGTCAACAACTGATAGAGGAGAGTTAGTTATTAGTTTAGCTAAACTAATTAATTTTAATCATTTCTTTTGTCACGCTTTTATTTATTATCAATTATTTACATTTATTAGCTGTTAATTTAGCATTATATTCATCATGCCGTTTCTAAGACGTAAATGTTGGGTTCAAGGCCCATTGAAAAGGTCTGTGCAAGAAGCCTGATGATCATTGTTCATGTTCTTTTTAGTTGTCAAAGTTGTTTACATTTTGCTTACATGTGCATGTATACGTTTATGGTATGCCACACATACACGTTTTTTCCTTTTGCTTTGTATATATGGTAGTAAATTTTTGACAACTAAAAAGAATCGTATTTTGTTTTTGTACAAGTAAGCAGACCTGATAGATGGGCCTTGGTTGGGTTCAACAACTACCGCTATGTCTTATGGACGTGTCCATGAAATAATGCACTCAAAGCATTGTCTACAGAGACGAAGTGTAGTTTTTGAAGCTTTTCCATTCTGTGCTGCATTGCAACATTGCGTTTTCGCGAAAGTTAAATAAACTTTTCGCAAGACCAATTCTGTGGCCTTTTGACAAAACATCTTTAGTCAAATTTAAAAAGTTGAAAGAAATGATGTTAATTATACGAATTTTCCTTCAAAAAAACATTTTTGTTTACGATTTTAAAATTTTGTTTTATAAACGAAATTTTTCGTTAATTTCGGTTTTTTTTATTATTTGATAAAAATTATTTTTTTCATGGAGTTTTTTTTAACTTTTTTGCTATCTTATCTCGACTTAAGATGTTTTGTCAAAATGCCACAGAATTGTTTTATAGAAAACTGTTAGTTGAAAGTAATTTTGTTGAATTTGCAATAGAAAAACTTTCCTAAGATCGACTTCTTTAATCGAAAACTTTTGGAGAGATTAACTTCGTGTTTTAAAAAGTAAAATGAAAATCCAAATTTTGATATTTTAGTTAGGCTGAATGAAGTTCATCAAATTTAATTTTCATTAAATTATTTTTATGAAGAAAGGAATTTTACAACATGAAATTAATTAAAATGTTTTGATAAATGTTCATTCTTGACTGACCTGGGGCTCGAACCCAGGCGTTTTACGGACAGATTACCCCTACATGTTTCGATTGCAACCACTCAATCTCTTCAGATGGGTTTGCCGTTTAACACTCGCAGCCATCGACGACTGCTGGCAGTTAATAGTCAAACATCAATCTTTAAACGAAATTGTATTTAACCTTTGGTAAATCGAAATTTGCTTTGATTGATTATCTATTTTAAATGATTTTACATGTTCTTCCGTACTTCTGTTTTTTCGTACCTTTTTCAAGAATTTTTCTTGAAGTCCAAAGTACATTTTTTTGTTTTTTAATTTTTTTTGTCTTTCTTTTTTCTTGTTGTCCTTTTTCAGCACAACTTAAGGGACATATGTAAACATAGAGCTCGTGCCTTAGCTTTAACAATTACATATTAGTATTGTGGTTATTTTGTTGAACTGTTCTATGGGTTTTAATCCAAATTTTGATATTTTAATTAGTGCTGAAAAAGGTCAACAAGAAAAAAGAAAGACAAATAAATCAAAAAGCAAAAAAATTTTCTTTGGACTTCAAGAAAACTTCTTGACAAAATGTACGAAAAAACAGAAGTAAGGAAGAGCATGTAAAATCAATTTAAATAGATAATCATTCAAAGCAAATTTCGATCTACCAAAGGTTAAAAATTTGGTTTAAAGATTGATGTTTGACTATTGACTGTCAGCTGCGAGTGTTTAACGGCATACACCTCTGAAGAGATTGAGTGGTTGCAAACGAAACATGTAGGGTTAATCTGTCCGTAAAACGCCTGGGTTCGAGCCTCAGGTCAGTCAAGGATGAAAAATTATCAATAAATTTTAATTAATTTCATATTGTAAAATACCTTTCTTCATACAAATAATTTAATGAAAATTAAATTTGATGAACTTAAGCCTAATTAAAATATCAAAATTTGGTTTAAAAACGATAGAACAGTTCAACAAAATAACCACAATACTAATAAAATGAAAATTTTTAGTTTGGGAATTTATATTGAAACCAAAAACAAATAAGCTTTTTTGTTGTTGTTTCAATGTAAATTTTTAAACGACAGTTTTTGATATTATTTTTAAAACAGCCAGTTAATTTAAGTTGTAAATACAAAATTTTTCTGGATAAATTACACGGGACAAATTTTTAACACATGGACCAGAGTACTCTTTTCTAAAGGTTTGAGTTGCGCTGATTCCGAATCCGTTTCTCCATCACATCAGGTTTTTGCGATATTTTAAAGTTTAAAAAAAATACTGGTTTCGCCCTCTTTGAGACGCTAAACTGCGCAAATTAATGTTAGTTTATAAAATGTCGTCTAAAAACATTTTAAGATAAATGTTTAACCTTTGCGATATCTCGTTCCCTCTTTGAGATGCCTAAAGTTTGAAATATCCGTTTTTTCGTTATGTTCATGGTATTTTTATTTTTTCTTAATTTTTTGTGATTTCTTTTTATAATTTGACTTCATTTTTGTATTTATATTTTTCGAAATTTTTTTTAATTTTTTATCAACCACAAAAACCAATACAAATTTTTAAAAAAAAATGGCGAAATGTGCATTTCAAAGAGGTACTCTTACGTAAACGTAAGGTTGCGTTGCGGATGAACCTGATAAAATTAAAATTTCTCTTCGTTTTTTGCGTATCAGCTGTTAAGAACTTTACTTTTGTTTCGAAGCAGTGTTGTCAACATAAGCCTTTAGAAAGTATACGGGGCAAGGGGACATTTTCCAAATTTTTCTGGCTTGTATTGCAATTGAAGTTTTTTTTCGTTAAAGAACCAAACAACAAACATTTTTTAATTTTCATGTTTAAACCAACAAAATATGATGGTAATCATAATTTATTTCAAGTTCAATGTAAAAGAAAAAATCAACAGGTCTGAAATAAACTCAAGTAAACTGAAAAAAACAAAAGCGAAAAATCTTGAAAAATCTGTATGTTATCAATATCTCTACAGAATTTAAATTTAAATTTTGTGTTTGATTTAAACAATCTGTTTTACAGAAAGACAAAATTCAAGGTTAAACAATTAAAAAAAAAAAAAACAAATAAAACCCAACCAAATTAAGCATTTATTTTGGAATAAATTTATGTAAAACTACCAATTATAATAAAAAATAAGCCAAAAAAGAAAATAAAAAAAACGAAATCGATCGTGATTAGTAACTAAGTGACTGACTGTTGGATACCCCAAATAAAGCCTTAAGGTAAAATACATTCGTATATTTTAAAATGCACGTAAAGAAGACGAGACGACGAAAGTAAATGTGTAAACATTTAATATTCTGTAATTTCCTGACCTTCACACAATTTTATTTTTTTTCCAATTTTAGATTTTGATTGATTTATTTTTTTTTTCGTTATAAAATTTGGTATTTCGGCTTACTGGGTTAAAACGAACACAGCCGGTTAATTTTGCTGTTACTTTTAAAAATTTCTTGCGTTAAAAAAAAAACTGAAATAATAGATACCCTGCAAACAAATGGAAGATATCACCTAAGGCAATAGTTTAGCAATATCCCAAAATTGTCATCTAGAAGAAAATAATCAAAGTAATTTTTAATTTTCTTTCATTTATAGTTTTTTAAAAAAAGAATACAGACAGACAAAATTAAATTTTTTTTTAATAAAACATTCACTTTCATTTAATGTATACCTATCGAAAATTATAAAAAAATGGCGTAATCTCCACGTAACAAGCATTACAGATATTTTAGCACTAAGCAAGAGACATGCAGCAAAATTTATGACAAATTTTTACGAAAAACAAAAAAAGATTTAACACAAGTGTCGTACATATACATGGGGTAAATAAAGATGATGTTCATTGTTCTTTCTCAATTTGTGTTATTTATTTTTTCTAAATTGTAGTATTTGTAATTATATTTTATAAAATAAACAATTTAAATTAAAATAAAAATGTGTGGTTATATGTAAATTTATATTTTTTGAAATGCAAAATCTTCTCTTTATCATCCTAATGATATTTTGGCGACATCTTCCTATTTTCTTATAGGTGGTTATCTGGCAATATTGCTAGTTTATCGTCTAGAAGAATCACTTTCGTATTGCTTAGGAGTATTGCTATCGAGACACGTTTCTTCCCGAAAGAAGTATCTTCCGCAATACGAAATCGATTATTGCCGCAATAATATTTTTCATCCAGGCAATACGTTTCGCAATATATATAGAGTATTTCTGTGTTTGCTGGGTAGGTTCACAAAAAAAAACATATTGTAGACAATAACCAATGTCAGGGAAAGTTTTATGCTTTTTGCTAAAAAAAAAAATAGATTTTTAAAATTTTTTGCAAGAACTCTTTATTACATATTTTATTTAATTATGTAAATTGAAAATTAGCTCACAGTTTATACGCTTCAACTCGCCAAGCTCAATTTTTTTCAATTCGCTTTTAATGTTGCTGACATGGTCATACGCAGCAATTTGTTTCAACTTTTTTTAATTAAAAATTGTGTTTTTTGAGACGATAGGGATAACTGTAAAACTAATAGAGTACGCAAAGACTTACACTAGACCAATGTTTACAAACTATTTCCAAAATTCGTGTTCGTGTTGTCAAACTTATAAAGTATGAAGCGCATATTTGTCCATCTGAGCAGACAATACGCAAAACTATGGATCAATTTAGAGAAGAAGCCATCGCCGCTGTATACGTATGTGCGACAGAGGACCCGAATTTATCGTCCCGTAGCCGTCCATTACTTGGAAAATTTCGAGGAAAGATCTTGGCGTATATCCATATAAGATCCAACTGGTGCAATAATTAAAGCCAGTAAACCATCAATTGCAACGTGCTTTCGCTGAATGTGCTGAGAATCAACTGGAAGTTGCACCAGATTTGTATCGTCAAATTATCTTCAGCGATGAGACTAATTTCTGGCTTAACGGGTATGCAGACAAGCAGAATTGTCAGGTTTAGAGAGAGCAAAATTCTCATGAGACTCCATTACATTCCTCAAAATCAATGCTTGGTGTGGTTTACATGGCGAAGGCGACATCGGCCTATTTGGCTTTAAGTCCTAAACTAGTGCCAACACTACCGTGAATGTCGAACGACAAATGATTCGTTTTTTTATTATTCCTCGTGACATTGTAAATCATTTTAGAAACATATTTTTTTGGCAAAAAAATTTATTTTTAGCAAAAATCCAAAATTTTGGTTTATTCATAAAAAATTGCTTCTAATTTTTTCTAGACATATAAAAAACGAAGTTGCAAGCAAAACGGTGCATTCATGATTAAAATCTGTTTACAACTTTTAATCAAATTTAAGAATTTTATAAAACGCAATATTGGTATGGGATTCCCCTAAGAAGTGGAGATAATGTATGGATAATCATCTCGATTTTAATGTGATTAGAGCCCAGGTGTGAACAAAGCATAAGACTTAAGTTTATCTAAAGTCTGAAATACTATTTTTTCCAAACGCATCCAATGTTTGAAATTTTTCGCCACATCCTAAGCCATGCTTAATTAAATATCTATAACAAATTATTTATTTTTAAATAACTCAATTTAATTATACCACTTATCGATTTTGTTTTCGAATAATTATTAAAATTGATATTCTATAAGAAAACGAGATGTAAGAGCCAGGATTTTCAAAATCGGGAATGTTAATATTTTATATGAAAATAAAATGCAAACAAAAACTTGCTCTTGTTATTATTTTTTTTTTCAAGCCAATTTAACTTTAACAATCAAATAAATAACATGTTACATAATATGTTTAAGCTTAATGCTGATTCAACCATTTGTAGCGAACAAAATTTTCTCCAGAAAAAAATTTGTTAATGTGTTGTTTGACATCTCTCTCGCAGAAAAAGACGCCATATAAAAGAGATTTGTGCGTACTTCGGAACAAATCGGTGAATCCGCCTTTAACAACAGACCAAAGAAATTCGTAAAAGATCTTAAAAAAAAATTCACTCAGTATTTCAAGTAAGTAGTAGTTTGAGAAGTATTTGAGTGTATATTGTTGGGGTAAAAGAGTTTTAAAAATATATGTATGCAAGGAAAAAAACTCCATTAAACTAAAACGCAATGCATATTGTGTGGAGTATTTGCTTTTATAGTGTTTTAAATTTTTGGTAAATGATGTAAACGAAAATAAAAAAAAACAAAATTTTATTACAAAATTTTGCTATAACCATTACTTAATTTAATGAACAGTTGCTAAAGTTAAGGGGAAATATAATGATGTTAAAAAAAATATTACAGGTAGGTAATTAATTCAAACTTGAAAAATTTCCTAAAAGTTAAACACTTACAGAAGCTTCAGTAATTATACTAATCGTAACATAAAGAATTAATTATATTTTAGTTTAAAATATTATCTTAAACAAAAATTGTAAAAAAAATTTAAAAAATTAAATTAATAAAAGAAATATTGCAAGCATAATTATTGCTCTGGTGCCTTTTATTTTACATTACCTAACTGCTGGTAAAATAATGGTAGTAATGGAATTATGAACACACTTAAGGGTACTTTACAATATTGCACTAACCTACGTATTTTGAAAAAATACAACCCTGTCATGAGAAATTGTTATTGTATTTAGAAAAATTTCAAACAGTTATTAAACCACGGAAGCATTTTCGACGAAATACTTAAGGCTTGTGGGATAGTGTAAAACGACCTTTAGGACGGACGATAATTTATCGTTCAACACAAAAGAAAAAAAGTAAGAAACCATTTGATACCCTACATGTACCATATCTGGGACCCATACACAATAATAGAACCGGCAAAACAAAATTATGTTATGAAGTTAAGATTTCTATAAGTCATTTGTAATGAGTCATTTGTAATGAAAATATGCACATGCATGTTTTTCCTTGTGCGATAAAATGGTTGTGGCTTCCTGGTGGAGGACTCTTTTAACCATAATATGGTTGTCGGTGACAATAATATGGTTAAATTATATATAATATTTTTTAAATTTTCTTTAAAAATAGTTTTGTTGGAGGTGACCATATTTAAACATGTTTTTCTCTGTGTGACCATTTAATTTTTGCTCTAAAATTGTAAGACAAAGCAGGTTGTCATTAAAGATAAATGTTATGCGATGTGTATAACACATACATAGAAATCGAGACCAATCTTTAAGTATAACGATCGACTCAGAATCACTTTTTAAAGTGATCTAACTATGTCCATCCGTCCGTCAAGCTGGTTGTCTGACCATGTTAAGCTGGGATCACACGATTGCCGCAAATGCTCCAATATGACACAATTTTTATTGTGCATTATTGACGCACAATAATGAAATTGCACCAATCAAATATTCTGAAATCACACGATTGCCCTGTTTTAAACAAATTTAATTGCCGCTAGTTGGTACAAAGCGAAATGGTTACAAATATTGCCGCAGCACAGTCACACGATTGTTCTTACTTGTGTTAACTGCGAAAACAGCTGTTGTGGTAGCTTTTTTATTTGTTTGAGAGTTCTTGTTGGTTTGTTCATTGAAAAAAATTAAATTTGTATCATTTACTTAAACAAATTATTGTTGAATAGTGTTATTTAATTTTTTTAAGACATTCCAAAAAGTCTGTTCAACAATTTCGTAAATTTAGTTTCGAATAGAAAAATCTTTAATAAAAATATTCGTACAGAACATCTAAATATGCTTGTGAACATACATACATACATACATACATACATATGTACATACTTAAAATAATTAATTAAAAAAATTTAAATGCAAAATAAATAAATACATATTTATTTTCATTACCTACTAAAAGAAACACAAAAAAGTAAATCTGTTAAAAAAGGCAAATATTGCCGTGTATTGTGTTGTTTGATTGCCGCACAAGAACACAATAAATATTGGTGCATTTTTGTAATTTTTATTGACGCGCGGTTGCATAGCAAACAGTCACATGATTGCCGCACCAGGGTTGCATTTGATTGGCAAAAGTAAGCACATTATTGTCCTCGATTGGTACATGAGCCATTTGGTTGTGCGGTCACACGATTGGGGTATTAAAAAGTGTGAAAATTGGTACATTGCGGCAATCGTGTGATCCCAGCTTTACCCTTGTGCGCAAAGCACAAGTTGCAAATTTCTGGATAATTTAATAAAATAAGGACGGGGTCTATGTAAGTGCCGGTTCACACACGTCAAGTTTGACTCGTCAAGTCTTGAACTTTTAGGAGAGAAGGGACAAGAGAAGGCCATTTCTTTTCCCGTCTCTCCTAAAAACTGAAGACTTGACGAGTCAAACTTGACGTGTGTGAACCAGCACTAAATAGTGAGAATAGGTCTATAATTTTACATACTCACCATAAAAAGATCTTTCCAAATAAGACTCTTTGTGCCCGTAAACCATCTAATTATGTTGGTATTTAAATAAAGTTTGCTACAAAAATATTTTCTGCAAACTAAATTTTTTTCGAATCAGCTCACATTTGCCCAGAGCTCCCTTCCTTAAAAAGCTTTAACTTTCTTTTAAATGTAAACATTAATAAACAATTTAGCGACCGTAGCTAAAATCCCTTAAAGAAAAAAACACATATGGATGTTAATATCAATAGATAATATACGGCGCAAACATCTCTTATATGAATTTTAACCTAATATGGGCTTAAGCGATTATATTTTTAGGTTTTTTTTTAATTTTGTTATTAAATTGTTGAATATGTTGTCTTCACATGTGCAATTTTTTATTTTTTAGGCCATATTCCTAACAATTTTCAGGGCATATTTTCCAGTTTTTACTGAATATGTAATGCGCATAAAGCACGTTTTTAAAGCATATATCTGGGCCCAAAACGAAAAACACGTGTTCGGGTGAACTTTAGTATCGAATAAAACTTCGTCACGTATCAAAAACGGGATTGCGGCATTCGAAAGCTTTCGAACGAAATTTGTTTAAAAAATGTAATAGATTTTATGCTTGTATATAAATCAACAGTGTTAATAGTGACCTCGGCTTATCGGTTTTCGGCGCTTGCCAAAAAGAGCAACGCAATATTTTAAAAAATTCGTAAAACTATAGAAATTTTCCAAAAATTTTACAAATTCAGAAAATTTGCAAAAATAGCGAAAATTCTCGAAAGTTTTTAATATATCAAACAAGCCATTAAATTGATTAAAAGTCCCTATAAGTACAAGGAATGGCAAGAATTCGATAACAAATTTTTAACTTAGCGGAAATTCGCAAATATTTGCAAACAGCTGCATGAAAGCAAAGTCAAGTATTTATTAAAAATTGTTAAAGCTGTAATGAATCAGATAACTTACAGAAAAAGTCGCTGATATTGCGAATATGGCTAAAATTCGCGAATAATTGCAAAATTGGAAACAATCCTTAAAATATATTTGAAATCGCTAAATCGGTAAAAAAAAACAATATTCCAACAATTAACAAAAAAAAAATTTACAAGAATAGCGGAAATTCGCGAAAAGTTTCAATAATTCGAATGAGCCATAAAATTGATTAAAAGTCCATAAAAGTATACGGAATAGAAAAAATTCTGTAAAAATTGCTAAATTAGGGGAAATTCGCAAAAAATTGCTAATAGCGGCATAATAGAAAAGCCTACTTTAAAATCGTTAAAGCTGTAAGGAATCAAAAAACTTACAATACAAAAATCGCTTCTATCGCAACAGGACTAAAATTTGCGATAAATTGCAAAACTAAATATTATTATTTTTTTTTTCTTATTGCTGAAAAATGTTTAATACATACTTACATTTTTAGCTATTTGTTGAAGAAATCTAATAATTATTCTCAAAAAGTGTGTAAATTGTTTGTAAAAAAACAATTAAATGTTTTTACGAAAGCTCTTAACCTATCGAATGACATTTCGATAGAAGTTTTTTGATAACGAATGGGACGATTCCAAAAAGTAAAATTTCGATCCAAATAACTCGATCACGACTGCGACGATCTGGGCCCTGGTTTCCCTTGTGATGAATAATAATTATCAACATCTCTAAGAGATTTGTTCGTCTTTAGGCGATTTTGGTAAGGGGTTTTATATCGGAACTAAGGTCAATTCTATATAATAGTAAATTTTTGCCATGACATAGTAGCTATTACAAAAGTTATCGTAGCAAAATTTTATATTTATACTAAGCTTTTTGAATGGGAGCTATGGTCAAATACAGACCGATGTAAAAAAAATTCAAGACGATTTATTTAACATAATAACATTTTTATTTGGAAAATCTTTATTTCCAAGTCTAGCAACCGTTAAGGTGACGTAGAGTAGACTTTTGTGTTGCACAGCAAATTTATCCATAATTATTAAAAAAAAAACTCAAATCCGTTACGATAATGTAATTAAAAGTCAACATAACCCGCATTTTAATGAAAATTATTCGATTCAATCTTACTTCGAATATAGGAAATCAACTGTTTATACTTGCAGATGTAATTGAATTAGTACTTCTGTAGATTTTTTTTTACAAAAATTACGCACACGCTAAAAATGCTGTTACACGTTTTGTAGCACAAATAAATGTTCAAAACTAGTTTTAAATATTTATTCATTTTTTTTAGTATTTGTTTGCACATATTATGAGAATTTTGCTGCTGTGAGAGACTTAGCAAACAATAAACTTAAATATTTTTCTGATGGTATTAAAACATTTTAGATTTATTGCAATATGTCTAACTATTAATAAGAAAATGCGGTTACTAGATGATTTATGGTCAAAATAATTGTTAAGAAAGTAACTATAAAGTGAAAAAACATTTAGAGAACCCTATAAATAATAAAATTCAAATATTAAAAAGAAAAATATTGAAATTGGTTACACAAAACTAACTAAATCTCTCAAAACTTTTATTTTATTGACAGTATTGACAGGAAACATTTAAAAAAAGGGTATACTATTTGCTATACCATTTCAACAATTAGATTTTAGCTCCGATATCTTTAATTTTTTGTTTAGTCATTTCTTTTAAATTGAAAATAGATAAAAAAATTAAATGGATTTTTAATTTATTTATAACTATAATCAAAACCATTTGTAACGCATCAGTTAATTCATAAAGAAAAATATTAACAAAAAGTAATTATTACATTTATATTTTGCATTAGCATTAAATGGAACTTTATATAGAAATCATAATGGAATTTAAATAAAATATTTCAAAATAAAGGTAAACAATCCATATAAAAATAAAAATCAAATACAAAAAAATAGTTTATTTGTATTTAATGACGAAATTTACATTTTCATATTTAAAAAATATTTTAATGGTTACAATTTCAAAAAAGTTGTAGAGCTTACAAAGTAGGTCACCCCAGACCTGTTGGTACCGTACCCATGAAAAATGTTGTTCCCGGTTTATAAAAAAGTTTATAAACTTATTAAGAGATGTACAATGTGACCCAAAAGAAATGAAAGTGTCAAACGAAAAAAAAATCATGATTTGTTACACAATCTAATAATGAATAACCGTTCGTTCCTGTTATTTTTTTCTTTACATGGCGTCTCCACATGAGATAAGATATAAGATTTTTATATTAGCAAACATCAAATTCAATTCCGTAGAGTATTATCTTACGTGTAGACTCCTTAATAGTGTTGGTATTAATATTATTATAAATCATAAACAAAGAAAACAAGTTAGAGAATTGCGCAGGGCCGTTAAGTTTGTACTCTCATTTTGCGGTAATTTTTACGTAATTGTAGTAAAGAGATTTAAATATAAACAAACATTCAGCACACCAGATACACGTGCTCGTGTGATGGTGCCTGTACTCATTTACTACTGTGACGTAGATGCGCAGATATATAGTCCTTAAAAGTCAAAAATATTTTGTAATTTTGTTTTTGCTTTCTACAGAAACTTGTATTAAATTTTTAAATTTTAAACGCTGCATATCCCAGAAAATTTGAAAATTACTTCAAGAATAGAAACATCTTCAAGTGGCATGGCGGAAGAAGAAGATGTTACTACTTCAGGTAACAATAACTCAAGGCTATCCAGAAAAAACTACAAGTGGATCTCAAACGATATCACATATTACAAAATTGCCAAAAACTCAACCAACTAATTCAACTACTTTAAAAGAAGGCACTACCAAAGGATTTACTCCGCAAACAATGCAATCGAAAGAACAACTTTTGGAGTAACTAAAGAATATTAATCTTAACAAATAATTATAAAGGAATAAACAATTTAGGAAAATATATGGCATAACACAATTTTTTTGCAGTTGGCACTATTTGCATTTTATATATTTTTTATTTTGAATGTATGTACATATAAAGTTTTTAAACGCTTTTATTTAACTTT
The DNA here is from genome assembly GCA_949318255.1 of Pollenia labialis. NCBI lineage: Eukaryota > Metazoa > Arthropoda > Insecta > Diptera > Polleniidae > Pollenia > Pollenia labialis. The sequence continues at coordinate 127,411,776 of OX439140.1, forward strand.
TTCAATTTGAACGTCTAATTTTGTTAAGTATTGAGTTGGTTATATTAAAATTCCTACTCGCCCATAGGGCTAGTGGAATTTTATTCACCCCATGAATGTCAAAATTTTACTTACAATAGCACTTTGCTACCGCGGTTCACACACGCCCTTAATTAACAAAATTTCCCATTGATAAAAGAATTGTAATAAAAATAAATTTAATTAAAAATAATGAAATTGTAATAAAATACTTCGTTTAATTAATACTATGTTCACACTTGGGTTCTTAAACGCGTTTAAGCAACTCGAACGTGATTAAGCTCTAATCACATCAAAATCGAGATGATTTCCCATACATTGAAGTGATTTGTTAATCACTTCAAATTGACATGTTTAAAACTAAATCACTTCATTAATCACATAGAATCCACTGAACATGCCTCAAACTGAGTGTAATACTATGTTCACACTTGAGTTTTTAAACGCCAGCATAAACTGAACAACCGGCCACGATTTCTGTTTAATGTTTTATTTTTTTCCTTAAATAATTCATAAATTTTCACAATTTCATCATTAATATGCTTAAAATAATATTCTGATAACTTTATAAAGTATTTTTTATCCATTTTTAATACTTTACAGAAATATAAATTTGTTTATTGTGTGTTTTTTCTTAATCCTCTGTCATCTTAATCATCTCAAATGTAATGTGAACGGCTTTGATTAGCTAAATCAACATTTTGCTTAAACGCGTTTAAAAACTTAAGTGTGAACATAGTATAAGTTCACTCTGTTTTATGAGATAATTTAACTTTTTTATATTTTCATAAAATTCTCAAGATCTATTTATAACAATAATATGACTTGTGAGAAAGGTGTGCGAATACTTTTTAAAATTAATAACTTTTAAAAACAAAGCATGTAATAAAGGCATACAATTTATATTTAAAGTGGTAAGCTCAACTTTTATTATTATTAAATATTAAAATGAGAGCTCTATTTTTTAAGAAAAATTGCTTGAAAATTTAACACAAAAAATTAATTATGATTAAAATACATGTTAACCCTCTCCTAGTAATAATTCGGGACTGCAATTGATAAGCAAAAAGTAAGCCGAAGTGAATCAGTTGTGAGGGCTTTTAATGAAAGTGACAGAAAGCATTTTTTGGTAGTGAAGTGGCAATGAGTAAAAACGGGCCTTTACATTTAACACAAATTTCGTGATCAAAACAAAAATAACAAAACACAAACCGCGTTCAAAATAAGTTTTGGTTCAACAAACGTTTTGTTTGTGCAATATTGTTTTGATTACTTACTTAAATAATATTTACTTGTGTTGTGGTTAACTTAAAAGTTAATGCTTACAGCATTTTTGCAAATTAATTCCAATTAAATCAATTTGTGTGCATTTTATGTATTGCGGCATAACATACCGTCCAGACTATCCATTGTTATGTTTGCTCAAGAACAAAACATTGTCATAATTATCGACGATCAATTGCTTATGTTCTTTGATATGGGGAAAACATTTGGCATTACAGCCCATACAAAAAAGCAACAATAACAATCAATTTATATGGCAATACTGCAGTGATGTTAGACATCGTTGTGCAAACAACGTTGTGTTAATATCTGAGAGAACGTCAACAGAATGAGAAAACACATTTCTTCATGTTAATCTTAAACAAGGGGAACATGTAATTATATTATTCTTATAAGCAGGGAAACCAGAAATATGCTCTAAAAAATGCGTTGTATGCGCTCAAAAATATGCAGTGAAAACTTGAAAATATCCCCTGAAAACTATTTAAAGTTATGAAGTTAAAATTAATAAAGGTGCCGAATTATCTAGATATTAACATCCATATGAACTATAACCATAACTTAACATTTTTCAAAAGCAAAATATTTTGGCTTTGGTCCATTCAGCACAGACATGCATGTAAGTACACGTGAAAAATAATAATTTAAAAATTAATAAAAATTACAACAAGATTTTTGTAATAAGTTCTAATAAAATTATATACCTAAATATACGTTTTTGTTAGTTTTTATTTAAGTTTCTTTGCCATAAAAACGTTTTTACCCTGAACGTGACGAGTTTTAATATTTGTATGCGTAAGTATTTGTGTAGCATTTGTATAATTTTTCTGGCAGACTACAAATAATATTTAAAAAATTTAATTAATTATAATTTTGATTTACATAAATCTCCTCTTAATTGCCAGAATACGTTCATCATCGGGAGGCTTAGTGACGTCCATCAATTTTATAAAGTTTTATAAGCAAATATATTTCTGTTTGTTTAGACTTAAATATTAATGCACAAAATGCAGTTGAAATATGATGACAAACAATAGATTAACATTAATATTTAAATGTTTTTGAGCTGTTTTTTAAGTTAAGCGTCTGTTATACAAATTTGTTATAAGAAAACGTGCTTAAGTTTCGAATACATTCGAATCTTAATTTAAATAAATTTTGTACTTGAACCATTTTGAATTCGAAAAACGTTTTTTCCGTGTAATACGGAAGATGTTAAGAAATGTTTAATATGGAATTTTTTGACATAAATAAATGTTTGTTAAAGGTCAAACAATAGTAAAGGGTGGTTCAACCATAATCGTGCATTAATTGTGAGTCCCACCTTAACTTCAAGTGTTTTGCCCAACTTAATTCCACATTTCTTTGTTTCAGTGTTTTACAAATTGACACAATTGAGCAGCGCATTAAGATTTTTGAAATTTGGTTGCACACAGCCAAAAAAACAATGGCTCTTTTGCGCGAGAAATTCAATCGCCGTGTTATCTCACGTCGTGGCGATGTTAATTTGCCGTCACGATCATGTTATTTAACAACGTTGGACTTCCTTCTATCGGAATATTTAAAAGAAAAAGTGTACGTCAATAAGCCAAGAACAATTCGAGAGCTAAAGGATGAGATAATTCTACACATTAACGGCATTGAATCTCAATTATGTCTCAGAGTCATAAATAATATGGACCATTGGCCGATATTTTGTTTCACACACAATGGTTAAAGATCCTTCTATCGTAATAATAAGATAATTCTCTGAACACTTTTTGTTTTATTTCTCTTATTCAACATCTCCTAATGTTATAAGAAAGTCTTCCATAAAAAATTCTTAGATTTGGATAATTTTCCAATATAAATTTGACAGTAATGGCAATATTTTTTTTGAATAATAGAAAAATAAGTCGTGTGCTCTATTGGGCTTAAATGTCTGGACCAAGAAACTTATAGACTTTTAGAAAATTTTAAACTGATGATCATTAAATTTGATAGTATGATTCCTACTCATATAAAACTAAATTTTACTTAAGTTTATTGATGTACGTTATGATATTCGGCTTCTTTAAGTATTTGGGATTTATGGTTAAGTATATAATCATAATTTTCAATTATATAAACCCTGCAAATAATAGGACCAGTCCAAAAACGCATGTAAAGAGTAGCCCACAAGGGACTAGGACTATTCCAAAAGTAACCCAAACGTATGGAAAAAACATGGTCTATTTAACATTACGATGTCCTAGGGCAGGACCATATAACCCATCTTTCGACTACAAAGGAGTAGTTTTAAAACTACTTCATTGTGTACACAAGAGGATTAGTTTTAACTTCGTTTAAAAACGAAAACATGTCGTTAAAAACGAAAACATGTCGTCTCACTACAAACACTTTTTAACAATGATATGGCCCATGCGTGCATTACATCGGACCAGTCAATGGAGTAGTCCATTTCATGAAATTGGATCAGGTGGTCCAATAATAATTGCAGGGAAGCTACAGTATGCAACGGATATAAGAAAATAAAAAAATGTGTAAACAGCATTAACCCTTAAATGTCTACAAATTCAAACTTGATACCGGACTCTTTTGTGATGAAGTTTTCAAGATAACAACCAAATGAAAACAAACACAAGTATGGTCAAAATAGAACAAAGACGAATTTCGCAGCAGCTATGTTTATCTCCAAATGAAGGTCATTGCTGATAAACATTTCGAAGATGTATAAAATAAAATGGCCAAAAATATATCATTCTCTTAAAGTTTTAAAGATTCTTATAAAGGATTTTTAACAATTTTCTATTCAAATTTCGAATCTTTCGGTAAATCGGGATAGTATCAAAATCCCTAATGTCAAAATCACGAATTTTTTTAAACTCGTATTTGACAATTCTGAATCTAAAAATCCCGAATTTCGGAATCCTTAATTTAACAGTGCCGATATCAAACACCGAATTCTATCACATCTATCGCGCGATTTTTAAAATTAAAACTGTACAATTATTCGTGATTTTAAATTCAGGATTTCGGAATTCGATTATTTCCAACAATTTTCCAAACCATTCATTTCCAACAATTTTCTATAAAAAAGTACCAAAAAGAGGAAATACGGAAAATTAAATTTTGGTTCTTAAGCTGGTACTTTTTTAATAACCGGTAATAGAAACACAAAATTCATCATGCAGTATCCTGAGTGATAAGAGTCTATGGAGGAACTTGTTGGTACTTTTTTGATCTTTAACTGGTACTTTTTTAATTTCTGTGAGTATTGGACTTAAAAGAGAAAATTAGAGATGCAAGTACCTGAGAATCTTCAATTTAATATTAATATTAGACCTATGAACATAAAATTAAACATGCATTGTCCTGTGTGGATGAGGGCTTTTTGGTAGTTATTTCTTCTTTAACTGATACTTTTTATACCCACACCACAATAGTGGAGAGGGTATTATGCATTTGTGCTGATGTGTGTAACGCCTTAAAATATTGGACCTAGACCCACCTTAAAGTATACCGATCGACTCAGAATCATTTTCTGAGTCGAACTAACGATGTCCGTCCGGCTGGCTGTCCATGTAACCTTGTGCGCAAAGTACAGGTCGCAATTTTGGAGATAATTTAATAAAATTTGGGACATAGGTTCTTCCAAGCCTATTGAAAATGGGCCGAATCGTAAGACCACGAGGGAAGATAGGGGGAAATTTCTTTCTCTCAGAAACAATCAAACCGATTTTAATAAAATTTAAAACATAGATAGAACCATATCAATATGGCATATCTATATGGACACAAAAGGTATGCATTTTTAATAAAATAGGACCACGAGGGGATATAGGGGCAATTTCTGTCTTTCAAACCGATTTTAATGAAATTTAAAATGATTACGCTGTTCACCCTTCATTCCGCATCCAGTCTATCTCTCCGCTCGACCGTCCCCTGACCGAATGCGAAAGCGACCAAGAGGGGGCATACGGAGAATTACTGCCAGTCCGAAAATATCTAACCAATTTTGATGAAATTTGAATAGATAGATCAGCGTTATAAGAACACACAGGGTTTATATGTTATTCGAAGCTAGAAATATGAAGGGACATATGGGCAATTTCTATATTGATGAAATTAAAAACTTATGTAGATCGATCTGCACACAATAAAACACACAGGCTGTATATTTCTTTATAGAAAATCAAAAATTCATTCTGGGTGGGCAACGCCGCAGGAACGGCTATGTGTGTAAGATATATCCCAACGAATATTTTATAGGCCTTATTCATAAAAAATATTTCATGTTAATAAGAGGTTTATAAGATAAAATTTATATGAAAATTTGTTTAATAAACCTCTTATAAAACTGAAATATTTTTTATGAATAAGGGGGTATATATTTATATATAAAAAACTTTTATTTCTGGACCAGGTATTTTGCCATTTCTGTAGAATAAAATCTGTTAATAAATTAATTTATTAAGAATACGTTTTCTCTAATTTATCATTCTACTAGAAAAATGAAAGGCAAACAGAAATAGAAAAAATCTAAAATTAGTTGTAATTTCTTTTTACTAAGACACTTTAAAAGATATTCGCCCAAAGACATCGAACTCATATGTATAAGCATCTGTCGTCTGTTAATTTGCAAGTTAAAAAAAACCAGATATTGTTAAATAAATAAACTATCAAAACATTGCAAAAAATATTGTTAAAATCATTTGGTTTTATAATTTTTTTTTATTTTGGATTTTTATATTTCAATAACTTAACCTTGATTATGGTTTTTATTGCTTTTGTCGAGTATTTTATTTTTATTTTGGTTATACCTATTTACATACCAAAATATCAACGAAATAAAAAATAAAAGAAGTCAATATTATATTAAAAAAAAAAACAATACTTATATTGCATCATTTTATTTTACTTGGCATATTAATTAAGTCTTGTTTAAAGTCTTGTTAAAAACTAAAAAAGTCTTTATATTATTTTGTACAAACATTTATTTGACTTCAGGTATTTGACATTCAATGTAAAACTTAAGTGTCATACTCGTTGTTGTTGTTGCCGTTTATTTTTATTTAAAAAAGCAAAATGGGCTCAAAATATATTTTATTAAAATTGAATTTGTAAAGAATTCTTATCTATTGATCATGATTTTTTTTTAAAGAATTTTAAAATTTATTTGACAGGTTTTCAGGGTCTTGATCGCATATCAAAAAATTTATAAAAAAGTCCTCCAAAACAAATTTTAATCGAAGGCGAATTTTTTTGGTTACACAAAATAATAAAAACAATTAGCAAATATGTTGAATAGGTTGCAAAAGTTTCAAAGTTCAAATTCATTAATAAAAGTTTAAGTTTTTATTTACACTTCCATCAAAAGCGGGTAGAGTATGACTGTCTTTCTTGACGCATGTTACCTTGCAGTGCAACAATGTCACGTATTCTTAAACGCAAGCGTGCAAACATTGGCAAAGTATGGCATTCCTTAAGTCATCTGCTTCGCAACTGATATACAAACATACTCAACTAGAGTTTTATTTTAATTGGCAATGCTTCTGCAAAGTTTAAAATGACAATAGCGGTATTCAATGTTTGGTACAAATGGTCTTGCGAAAGAGCAAATGCCAAATATTGTAGGTATGTGGTTAAATCGAACGACAAAATACACAGAGTTTCCGTTAGATGTTATAAAAAAATACAATATATTGCATTTGCTCTTTCGCAAAACCATTTGCATCAAATTTTGAACTCCGCTAATGCATTCTCTTTGCAGTGTTGTAAGGCAAAATTGCTTGATTAAAACACTGATTTGGCGTTGACGTTTGACGTTTAGGAAGGCCAATTGCTCGGCCAATTTTAATATCACTTTGTAAGTCAATAAAAGCAAGTTCATCTAGTCTAGTTGGCCCGATGTCAGCATTTTTTTTTAAGTTTCTGTTAAAACAAAATTTTTTATGTTTTTTTATACTACTAAGAGTTAACTAATTAATTGGTATGTTTATTTACTTTTCTGGTAAAATTTGAATTACATAAATTTGTACACACTGAGAGGTAAAAAAGTAGGGGAACGACAATAACCAAATTTTTTACCACAAGGAAAAGTCTGATTTTATTTAATACTGTTGTAAAGAATAAAATAAATATAATTAGACAGCTGATTGTTTAACTATTAGCCAATCTACCAAAGAAATAGTTTGGGCTAAGGCGAATTCACTTTATAGGTAGCATTCAAAACACAGCTGAGCTACTTTTTTCTTACTTAGAGAGAGAAATGTCAAAAGTTGCTTGTGTTTTACTTGGTGGCCACACGATCAAGTTTTGTCTTTCAATTACATTGAATTTACAATACAGTCTCAGTTTTTTACTAAGTGCTGGTTCGCACACGTCAAGTTTGACTCGTCAAGACTTGAGCTTTTAGGAGAGAAGGGGAAAGAGAATGCCATTTCTTTTCCCCTCTCTCCTAAAAACTCAAGACATGGCGAGTCAAACTTGACGTGTGTGAACCGGCACAAACTCACTCACACTTTTTAAATTGACCACGAGTTTGCTTTCAATTTCACCTTTCCATTTGTTTGGAAATTTTCTTTAAATTTTACAGCTGATCACAAGTTTGTCTTTATAAATTGTTTTGTTGATAATATCTTGAAAGTGAATTGCTTTTAAATTGAGTGCAGCCTACGCCACAGCTTTCAATTAACGTAAATATTGACAAACAGTATATGTAAAAGGCTATCAAGAAAAACTTGACCGTGTCTGCGGCCACATATCCACCAGCGCAAGCAACAAATAAAATACAATTTTGTGTTTTTGGTGTTGTACTTTTTCTAGTACTGCCACCACCGTTTACATGAATTCGCCTTAATTTTGGGCTTTTTTGTACAATAAGAATAAAATAGTTCTCTCCAATTCGCTTTCATTTCCAAAATTTTCGAATACGAAAACGCTTTTTGATAATATCAAAAAATTCTCAAAGGATCCCATATTGAGAACGGAAACAAACCCATTATAAGATTCTACTACAATTTTTTATTAACTTTAAGGGCCATTATTACAACTTGCCAATAGTTAAAAGTCGGATTTTGTTGGACCGATAAATAGCTTTGCATTATTACAACTTCCATTTTTAATTACTGTTATTTTCAATAATAATAATATTAAATAGATGAAAACATAATAAATGAAGGTTTTATAATGCAAAGCTATTTATCGGTCCGACAAAATCCGACTTTTAACTATTGGCTAGTTGTAAAAATGGCCCTAAGATAGATATTTTAAAAGTTATATTTTTGTACCGAAAAATTTTGTTAAATTTTTATTAGGTTTGAAATTTCAAAGTATTATTATTCAAAACATAAATAATAATAATTAGACTTTACTAGTTATTAAAACTGACAACATTGATATTTTAATTGCTTCTTTTGAATGACGTATAATGTTTTATAGGTTTTAACTTTAAGACAGAATCACAATGATAACAACATTTTTGCTGGGTGTTCATATAGGAAACAAAAATTTTCTCTAAAAAAAAACATTTGCAAATTTTGTTCCGAACTATTTTAGGTATTAATTATTATTAAAAAAACATGTTGTTAAAATTTTCATTTAAGACTGATAAAAATTATTTAAAACTCATTTACAATTTCATAGAAATTAGAAGCAGATTTAATTTTTTTTTTAAAACTTAAGTTTAATTTTTGTTGTTCCAAATATGAAAGAAAAATGTATGAAATACTTTCGGAAAAATAGGACAGAAGTAAAAACAAATTGTTGCTATCATTGTGAAGAAAGCCTAAAAATTAATTTTCTTTTTCTAATTTCTTAACAAATTAAATTTCACAACTTACCGATAGCTAAAGTTAGGATTTTATCGGACATATAAAGTGTTCCATTATTACAACTTTACCTTTACCTACCTTACTTTACCTTTTCGCTCACTTAAAGTAAAAGTAAAGTTTGCATAATGGAACATTTCTTATAAGGCCGGTTAAAGTCTACTTTTAGTTGTCGGTAAGTTGTGAAAACGGGCCTAAATTTGTTTTAAATTGAAAATTTTCGAAAAACTTTAAATATCGACCAAGGCGAATTAATACAAGGTGGTCTTATTATGAAAACGTTTACAACACTGTAAAATATTTTAACGTTGTGTCAAAAATAATACAACACTGTAGTAAACAATTTAAACAAATATGTATTTCATTTTCTTTTTTAAATTTAAATTGTTTGTTTTGAAATGTAATGATGTAAAAAAATTTTAAATTTCATAATTTTAAGTAAAAATGAGTAAAAATTAGTAAATATTCCCCAGAACCACATGAACGGTATATCATTTTGACACAAGGTTTGTAGTCGGCTGTTGCTTACGTAGCAAGATAAGATTTCCTAGTGTAAATTCGCCTTGATATCGACTGAATTCAAATTTGGATTTTTCTTTAAAAAGTTTTCGAAAATTCATTTTTAAATTACAAATTGCAAATTTGTTTCGAACTATTTTCAAAAAATATCAATTATTCTTAATACTAAATTAATACCGGAAAAAGTTAAACACTTTTAAAAATATTTTAAAATTAAACAATTTAATTTTGACATTAAAGGCTCATTAACAATTGCAGCAATATTTTAACTTCGTGGTCACAATAAGTAAACAATTATTTTCGCAACCACACACATTTGCAATTAAGAAAAGATTTGCACAAGTATATGTATTACATATACATATATTATTATTTTTTAGAACGTTTTTTTTAAATTTTCATTCAAAACTTAATAAAATGATTGTAAAAATCATTTATTATTTCATATAAATTGTTGCTGAGTAGAAATACTCAACTTTTAAAAAAACTTTAGTTATATTTTTGTTTGAAAAATGAAATACTTTTAATAAAAACAAGATAAAATAAACGAAATTGTTGCTACCATTGTGCGCAAAGCTTAAGAAAAAAGAGAAATATTTACTTTATTAGAAAATATGTAGCTTTTAATAAAAAAAATATAGGTATTTAAAATTTTATATAGTAAGAATATTAAACACTTTTAAATGCAAAAACAAAAAAACCATTTAAATTGCAATGACCGCTTTTGCTGCTTCAAGTCCTTGAGAATCGATTGCATTGAATGATTCTACAAGTAACTGCAGTAAATTGTCTTTATAACAGCTTTTTTTTAACATAAAAGAGTCAAAGCATAATTAACGATAACAGATCGCATATTGAGATAATTTAAATACAATTTATGTGCTTTAAGGTTCTTTAGTGTGTCTTTCGAATTCTTAAGGTTTTAAATTAATTCATATTTGTTATTTATTAAAAAGAGTTATTGAAAAAGTCAAACTTATAGATAATACGGAAATAAATTTAAAATTATTAATGATTTTGCTAGAAGGGAACTTTTAAGTTTTTCAAGGGTTCTTTGACTGGAATTTTATATTGAAAACAATAAAGCCCTTATGTAGATGTGATGTATTAAAGGATTTTTTTTATGGTACAGAGGGTGTGTGTGAAACGGTAGCAAGGTACTCATGGAAGTAAATTTTTGACACTGTTGAGGTGAATAAAATTTCACTAGCCCTAGGGACTAGTATAAATTTTGACATTAGCGTAGAAATTATTGACAATTTTAATTAACCATAGAAATTTGCTACCGTTTCACACACACCCAGAGAAGAGAAAAACTTCGAACATTAAAAATTACTCGCATTGTAACTGTTGGTAATTTGTTTTAAAGTTCAAGAAGAACAATTAAATAATTTATTTTAAGAATTTATTGGTATAAAAAGCGGATTCAAGAACTTGAGCGCTCATAAAAAAGTTTCCAATATGTTACATGTTGACTTATCTAGTCCAATTATGGATTAAAATTCCGCGGGAGTTTTTCCCCTATCCTCATTTTTTCTTTTAAAATTCAATGAAAGGAATGGGAAAATTAACGGAGAATTCTTATTCATTATAAGGTTGATCAAGTTTGTTATAGCTGGAAATTTTAGATCCTCTTTCTGCTTTTGAGTACAGGAAAATTCTAAATCTAGAATCAAAACTTTTATGAAAAATAGAAAGAACCTTAATAGGCATAGAAAACGACTAGAATATAAATGTAGATAAAACCTAACTCAGCTGCCTGTCCGCCGATTTCGATCAAAGATCCTTCGTTCACGTAACTTACACTTAAAATAAATTTAAATATATTGTTTTTGTTTTAAATATAAGTTACAATGCAGTTACACGTTCAAGTTTTTCCTTAATAGTTTTTCAAATACATTGCTTGCCAAAATTTACAAAAATTCAAAGCTGTGACGCAGGCTGAACGCAATTTTTAAACAATTTACTTTTAAGATTTCATCAAGATTAATAATTTATAAAGACAAAAGAAAAATGTTCTCATGCGTGATTTCAATAGACGGAAAGACAGTTTTACAAGGCTAAATCGACTAAGAATTACTCAAAGGCCCGGAATAAATATGTATGCTTATTGGGTCTGAGATGCATACTTCAAGTTTCACACGAAATGTCAAACTTAAGCCCATGTCAGATAAAACTTTTGCTTCGCATTGTGTTAGAAATTCGCTTTGACATCCAAGATGAAATATTCATACTTATTCGAAACATGTCACATAAAGAACTTTTAACGCAGAGCGAGGCGAAAAGTAAGGCAACTCTCATCTTTTTGCGCGCTTTGACGGTCTGTTAGTATAATTTGTTTTTTATTTATTTATTTATTTTTTACAAACAATTCGTATGTTTTGCCAAAGTATTCAATGTGACATACACCTTTTGCGTAACGCTTTTCTGTCAAAGTTAGAAAGGCAACGTAATGCGAAGAAATTTTATCTGACATGACCTTTATAAAGCCTCTTCACGCTAGTTGTATAAAAAAACAAATGCCAGTTTTACAGAATTGAGGAACTCCATACTAAAACGGAACAATTCCACTTTTACAATTTTTGGATAAATGAACAAAAAAAAAATTAATTTAAGCTAGTACGATGTATGTATGTATGTGAAATTGTTGCGTTTTGATACGATTCAAAGTTAATAAATTCTTTAAAACAATGACTACAAGGCCTAGGCCACGCAATGAGCAGCAAAAAAAATAAAACATATGAAATACTATTGAAGTGGCACGGCATGTGAGCGAAATTTATGAGCTGCTATGCGGCACCGCTCAGGATTTTCGCCTAATAACATTAAGCAAGCTAATTTTTACAATGGCAGTTTAAAAACTAACCTAAAAACTAATAAGCCACTTGCCGCTAAAACTCGCCGCTTACCACTCAACCGCTTAGCCGCTCATTGCGTGGCCTCGGCCTAAGGATTTTAGTGTGTACAATATTGTTCAGTAAAAGTTAACATAACATTTAAAAAGTGGAATTGTTGCGTTTTGTTCAATTCAATTTTAGTCTGAGTTCCAAAACATCTTAATATTTTGCAGTCAAAGTTAAAAAATATATCAAAAAGTTAAATTATAAACAGTTTTATTGTGTACGCATCGTTTAATTTTTTGGTGCACTATAAGATTTTATTCGAATTTTTAAAACGAACAGAATTCTAGCAGCTTTGCAGCATTTTGTTTACAACTAAATCATTTCTTAATCATGCTTTAGTTCAGAATTTAAGTAACAAATAAGAAAACTAAAAAATTTCCCAACAATTTGTTTTCAAATAAATTTTTAACAAAGTCATTACCGAATATTTCGGTCTAGTGCTTTCATTTTATGGTATTGAAAAACTATGGTGAATTGGAAAACGCATGATTAATGAAATGGAGCAGAAAATGAGTGGGAGTTTTTTTGTTTTCCAACTGAAACAAGTTTAAAACAGACCAAAACAAAAAAAAAAGGAAATTGTATTTAAATTTTGCAATGCAGTGACTCAAGGCAAGAAGAAAAGTGGTAGAGTTTCAGATTTCCTGTTTATTTGCAAAAGAAAAAAAAAATCACGAAAAAAGTCTCAGCCTAACAAACTGATGAAAATTAAAGAAAAAAGTGAAAGTAAACATTAAAATGAAAAGCACCAACTTAAAAAAAAAAATTTTATTTCTAAAACACTAAGTTATTCTTATGTTTTTTAATTACAATAAATCTTAAATGATTTTATTTAAACATAATTTCTTAATATGTATATACAATTTTTTTAACACAAAAACTCACTTTTTTAATATTATTTTATGTAACTTTAAATTTTTTGTTTGCTTTTATTACCACAACACTGAATGTGTTAATTGTATTACGTTTGTTTCTTTTTTTTAAGTTATTATTTTGCTAAGTAACTCTTATTTAAAACTTGAGTTACTTTTTTTACTTTATTTTTTTTTTAACTTTTTATAAATTTTGTTTTTACTTTTATACTAAAGTTGTTAATATGTTGAGGTTTCTAGCCAAACTAAATGTTTTTGGGTAAATGAATAAATATTTAAAAAAATGTACTTCAACTCAAACATCATCATCGGTAAACTCTTTAACAGCAGCGCCACACTAAAATACAGGCTTAAATTCAAAAAAGTTATGTTAACAAAAGTCTTGTTAACAACACTCATGTTTTTTAACAGCGTAGGAAAACACAAATTACAGAAAGCACTCAACTTGCATTGTGTATGTGTGTGTTTATTTAAAAAGTTGTACCTATCGGGGATGGCATTAAAAATTTTAAAATTGTATCAACAACCGTTGCAAATTGTACTTTTTGAATTTAATTGTACTAAAAAAAATTTTTGTATTTTCAATCCGTTTTGTGTTTTTTTCAATCGGGCTCAGATTTTTTACGAGCAAGACTAATATTTCGTTGGAAATAATAATTTTAAATATACCCTGACAGACGTTTCAAAGTTTAAAATGTTTGGGGTAATTTTGACCCCTAGTGCATTTAAAGGTTAATCGCCAAATTTGTACTCGTTTGCCTTCGTATGACTGACTTTAGAGTACATAAAATATTCGCTATTTTTCCAAATATTTTTGTCAAAATTTGACCTTTGACCTTCATGATTTTAGGGTTATGTTTTCCGAATTTAGTAAACCCTTTAGAGTATATTAAGAATTATCTGAATAATTTTTACCTTAAATTCATTACGGTAAGGAAAATTAACTTTTCCCGAAAATCGCAAAAAAAACTATAGGTGCTGACATGATTTTTTCATATTTTAATTCCCTCTTATATCCTAAAAAAAATCCCAATGTGATGATAAAAAAAATTTTTGAAATTTGTTTAACAAAATTTTTCAAATTTTAAAATAGAGTTTTGAAACTGCCATTAAGAAACTATTATTTTTTTGGTCATACCTGCGAATAGGTTAACGGTTTCCTATGAATACAAAAACTCATGAACAAGTAAATACGGGTATAGTTTAAGAAAAAATTAGTTCTTTTTCAAACGTTTCTCAAAATGTATTAATTTGGTTTCCACATTTCTTGTTCAAGTGGACTGAGACACGATAATGGCCTGGGGAAATTTTAATAACTTTTAAATTGTTTAACCAAATTTTGTTTTATATATCTAATAAGAACGATAATTACGTACACATTTCGACTATTATAGAATTAATTGCAAAAGTTATTATTAATTTTTGGAAATTTTTCACCTTCAAGTTTCAGCGTAGTGACGGCGCCAGTTAATCTTATCCAAACATTGTTCACAACGTATATCTTGACATTTTATTGTATTCATACAATCTTGGAGCATTCTTATGTACATCGCTACTTCTTTCTACACACGCAGGTGTGCATGCATTTGCAGTATTATAACTGAAATTATGAGTTGACATATGAAAATATTAAAACAGGAAAAATTCCTTAATTGTACTTAATTAGAAAATGGTATACCACTGTACTACTCGAGTTAAAAAAAGTACCAAAAAGAGTACAATTGTACCAGTTTTGCCAAGCCTGGTATGTATGAGTGGTAAACAGGGTTGGCAAAGTAGCGGAATTGTAAAATTTTTTGTTACTATTGGTTGTTCAGAAAAATTTGTGGAGCTTGCCATTAATCCCAATTGAATTTGTTTAAAAATACGAAAAAGCGGCTTAGGCTAATTTCCAAAGGACAAATTATGTAAAGATAACGTCACCAGAGCCCTAGCCAGCATTATATCTGCGAATTAAGTTGATAGTAGTTGTCGAGCTAGACTTCTAGGTAATCCGCATAGGTTAGTTCACTGTAGTTTTGCTAAAAGAAGAAAAATTCCTACATTTCTTCCTCTTTAAAATATTGCTTGTTTTAGTGACAGATTTAATAAAATATCCAGCACTTTCTTTTGTGATGGCTGATTCGTTATTAAAAGTTAAGTTTTGTTCAGCAATTTGCTATTAATAGATTCACACCAATACCCATGTTCTGAGTACTTTTCGCATCCAAAATATGTGAAACAAAATATTCCATCATTTCTCGAAAAACGAGAAAAAAGTGTGTCTGTAAGTACCGGTACACACACGTCAAGTTTGACACGTCAAGTCTTGAGTTTGTAGGAGAGTGGGGAAAATAAATGGCATTTTCTTTTCCCTTCTCTTCTGAAAGCTCAAGACTTGACGTGTGTGAACCGGCACTAACTTGTCATAACATTGCACTCGAAGCCGGACGCGCGTCACACATATCGCTGACGACGACCAAACTTACTAAAATTAAAATTAAAAATTCGTGAGTTTATTTGACAGTTCAAAGCGGGAACTTTCTGACAGAAATTTTACAGACCCACTTTTTCTGTGAATTGGCCAGTAATTTCCTTACGTGACAGCAAATACTCGCCAGTTAGTAAGAAAAACAGCTGTATGTAGCATTTTTGTTTCAATTCTCACATTTAAATCAAAAAGTTTTTCGACGCGAGAGTTACACAACATGGGCACATAGTTTAATTAAAATCGAATCGAATTGAAAATCATAAAAAACTGACATAAGCATCTCGCTATCTCGTGTCTGTGGTTTGATTTTTAAAATATTTTTATGCAGAATCATTGGACAAAAGAAAATTTACCAAACTTTTTATACCATACCATTTTTGGACCCTTTTTGTCATCGCTCATGGGAGATTATCGCTAGAGCCAAAATATTTTGGGAATTTTTATAAAACATGTCAAAGTTAGTTTTTAGGGGATACATCAACAACTTTCTTTTTTTTTTAATCGGTCTTATATACTATGTTCCGTATTCATAAAAACTAAATCATATTTGAAAATAAAATTTGTATAGAAATAAGTTTTAAAATAGTTTTGAAATCTAAAATATTGTTTTGTTCAAAAAAAAGACAGTTTAACCTTTACCATCTCTGGTGTTAACCGAAACATTAAAACAAAAAGAGTAATTAAGTGTTAACAGAGAGTGCTTTTGAAAATATGAATGCAAAAGTGTGCAAAGGAGTGTTTACTTAAAAAACAAAACATAAATACTTTTAAATTGTTATAAAAAATATATGTAAGAACTACATATGTATTTTCATATCTAATTAAAAATTGTATATTTTTTTTAAATTTTCTCTAATATAAATTAATTTGTTCAATTGTGCACGGTGGCATAAATAGGTGGTAACTAACTGTAAAGGATTAAATAAAAATTAAAAAAAAAACGTTAACCAAATAATATATTAGAAATGTTTTCTAGGGGTTCTGCTTAAGGGGACTTGGTATTAATATTTTGCAGTCAAAGTTAAAAAATATATCAAAAAGTTAAATTATAAACAGTTTTATTGTGTACGCATCGTTTAATTTTTTGGTGCACTATAAGATTTTATTCGAATTTTTAAAACGAACAGAATTCTAGCAGCTTTGCAGCATTTTGTTTACAACTAAATCATTTCTTAATCATGCTTTAGTTCAGAATTTAAGTAACAAATAAGAAAACTAAAAAATTTCCCAACAATTTGTTTTCAAATAAATTTTTAACAAAGTCATTACCGAATATTTCGGTCTAGTGCTTTCATTTTATGGTATTGAAAAACTATGGTGAATTGGAAAACGCATGATTAATGAAATGGAGCAGAAAATGAGTGGGAGTTTTTTTGTTTTCCAACTGAAACAAGTTTAAAACAGACCAAAACAAAAAAAAAAGGAAATTGTATTTAAATTTTGCAATGCAGTGACTCAAGGCAAGAAGAAAAGTGGTAGAGTTTCAGATTTCCTGTTTATTTGCAAAAGAAAAAAAAAATCACGAAAAAAGTCTCAGCCTAACAAACTGATGAAAATTAAAGAAAAAAGTGAAAGTAAACATTAAAATGAAAAGCACCAACTTAAAAAAAAAAATTTTATTTCTAAAACACTAAGTTATTCTTATGTTTTTTAATTACAATAAATCTTAAATGATTTTATTTAAACATAATTTCTTAATATGTATATACAATTTTTTTAACACAAAAACTCACTTTTTTAATATTATTTTATGTAACTTTAAATTTTTTGTTTGCTTTTATTACCACAACACTGAATGTGTTAATTGTATTACGTTTGTTTCTTTTTTTTAAGTTATTATTTTGCTAAGTAACTCTTATTTAAAACTTGAGTTACTTTTTTTACTTTATTTTTTTTTTAACTTTTTATAAATTTTGTTTTTACTTTTATACTAAAGTTGTTAATATGTTGAGGTTTCTAGCCAAACTAAATGTTTTTGGGTAAATGAATAAATATTTAAAAAAATGTACTTCAACTCAAACATCATCATCGGTAAACTCTTTAACAGCAGCGCCACACTAAAATACAGGCTTAAATTCAAAAAAGTTATGTTAACAAAAGTCTTGTTAACAACACTCATGTTTTTTAACAGCGTAGGAAAACACAAATTACAGAAAGCACTCAACTTGCATTGTGTATGTGTGTGTTTATTTAAAAAGTTGTACCTATCGGGGATGGCATTAAAAATTTTAAAATTGTATCAACAACCGTTGCAAATTGTACTTTTTGAATTTAATTGTACTAAAAAAAATTTTTGTATTTTCAATCCGTTTTGTGTTTTTTTCAATCGGGCTCAGATTTTTTACGAGCAAGACTAATATTTCGTTGGAAATAATAATTTTAAATATACCCTGACAGACGTTTCAAAGTTTAAAATGTTTGGGGTAATTTTGACCCCTAGTGCATTTAAAGGTTAATCGCCAAATTTGTACTCGTTTGCCTTCGTATGACTGACTTTAGAGTACATAAAATATTCGCTATTTTTCCAAATATTTTTGTCAAAATTTGACCTTTGACCTTCATGATTTTAGGGTTATGTTTTCCGAATTTAGTAAACCCTTTAGAGTATATTAAGAATTATCTGAATAATTTTTACCTTAAATTCATTACGGTAAGGAAAATTAACTTTTCCCGAAAATCGCAAAAAAAACTATAGGTGCTGACATGATTTTTTCATATTTTAATTCCCTCTTATATCCTAAAAAAAATCCCAATGTGATGATAAAAAAAATTTTTGAAATTTGTTTAACAAAATTTTTCAAATTTTAAAATAGAGTTTTGAAACTGCCATTAAGAAACTATTATTTTTTTGGTCATACCTGCGAATAGGTTAACGGTTTCCTATGAATACAAAAACTCATGAACAAGTAAATACGGGTATAGTTTAAGAAAAAATTAGTTCTTTTTCAAACGTTTCTCAAAATGTATTAATTTGGTTTCCACATTTCTTGTTCAAGTGGACTGAGACACGATAATGGCCTGGGGAAATTTTAATAACTTTTAAATTGTTTAACCAAATTTTGTTTTATATATCTAATAAGAACGATAATTACGTACACATTTCGACTATTATAGAATTAATTGCAAAAGTTATTATTAATTTTTGGAAATTTTTCACCTTCAAGTTTCAGCGTAGTGACGGCGCCAGTTAATCTTATCCAAACATTGTTCACAACGTATATCTTGACATTTTATTGTATTCATACAATCTTGGAGCATTCTTATGTACATCGCTACTTCTTTCTACACACGCAGGTGTGCATGCATTTGCAGTATTATAACTGAAATTATGAGTTGACATATGAAAATATTAAAACAGGAAAAATTCCTTAATTGTACTTAATTAGAAAATGGTATACCACTGTACTACTCGAGTTAAAAAAAGTACCAAAAAGAGTACAATTGTACCAGTTTTGCCAAGCCTGGTATGTATGAGTGGTAAACAGGGTTGGCAAAGTAGCGGAATTGTAAAATTTTTTGTTACTATTGGTTGTTCAGAAAAATTTGTGGAGCTTGCCATTAATCCCAATTGAATTTGTTTAAAAATACGAAAAAGCGGCTTAGGCTAATTTCCAAAGGACAAATTATGTAAAGATAACGTCACCAGAGCCCTAGCCAGCATTATATCTGCGAATTAAGTTGATAGTAGTTGTCGAGCTAGACTTCTAGGTAATCCGCATAGGTTAGTTCACTGTAGTTTTGCTAAAAGAAGAAAAATTCCTACATTTCTTCCTCTTTAAAATATTGCTTGTTTTAGTGACAGATTTAATAAAATATCCAGCACTTTCTTTTGTGATGGCTGATTCGTTATTAAAAGTTAAGTTTTGTTCAGCAATTTGCTATTAATAGATTCACACCAATACCCATGTTCTGAGTACTTTTCGCATCCAAAATATGTGAAACAAAATATTCCATCATTTCTCGAAAAACGAGAAAAAAGTGTGTCTGTAAGTACCGGTACACACACGTCAAGTTTGACACGTCAAGTCTTGAGTTTGTAGGAGAGTGGGGAAAATAAATGGCATTTTCTTTTCCCTTCTCTTCTGAAAGCTCAAGACTTGACGTGTGTGAACCGGCACTAACTTGTCATAACATTGCACTCGAAGCCGGACGCGCGTCACACATATCGCTGACGACGACCAAACTTACTAAAATTAAAATTAAAAATTCGTGAGTTTATTTGACAGTTCAAAGCGGGAACTTTCTGACAGAAATTTTACAGACCCACTTTTTCTGTGAATTGGCCAGTAATTTCCTTACGTGACAGCAAATACTCGCCAGTTAGTAAGAAAAACAGCTGTATGTAGCATTTTTGTTTCAATTCTCACATTTAAATCAAAAAGTTTTTCGACGCGAGAGTTACACAACATGGGCACATAGTTTAATTAAAATCGAATCGAATTGAAAATCATAAAAAACTGACATAAGCATCTCGCTATCTCGTGTCTGTGGTTTGATTTTTAAAATATTTTTATGCAGAATCATTGGACAAAAGAAAATTTACCAAACTTTTTATACCATACCATTTTTGGACCCTTTTTGTCATCGCTCATGGGAGATTATCGCTAGAGCCAAAATATTTTGGGAATTTTTATAAAACATGTCAAAGTTAGTTTTTAGGGGATACATCAACAACTTTCTTTTTTTTTTAATCGGTCTTATATACTATGTTCCGTATTCATAAAAACTAAATCATATTTGAAAATAAAATTTGTATAGAAATAAGTTTTAAAATAGTTTTGAAATCTAAAATATTGTTTTGTTCAAAAAAAAGACAGTTTAACCTTTACCATCTCTGGTGTTAACCGAAACATTAAAACAAAAAGAGTAATTAAGTGTTAACAGAGAGTGCTTTTGAAAATATGAATGCAAAAGTGTGCAAAGGAGTGTTTACTTAAAAAACAAAACATAAATACTTTTAAATTGTTATAAAAAATATATGTAAGAACTACATATGTATTTTCATATCTAATTAAAAATTGTATATTTTTTTTAAATTTTCTCTAATATAAATTAATTTGTTCAATTGTGCACGGTGGCATAAATAGGTGGTAACTAACTGTAAAGGATTAAATAAAAATTAAAAAAAAAACGTTAACCAAATAATATATTAGAAATGTTTTCTAGGGGTTCTGCTTAAGGGGACTTGGTAAAAAATTTAGCTATTTCAACAGAGTAAGCCCTTGAATTCATAAGATATATTATAGCATCGTAAGACGTACAGTTCAATCATGGGAACTCTAATCATATGCTGGGCATAAAGTAGGGATATTACGTACTATAGAAGATTTCTATTCCATTTGCTAAAAAGTAGGATAGTATAAGCTAAAAGTTCTCAAATAGGAGTCGGTAGACGCTTTCTAGGGCAGCGGTTTCCAAACTTACTGATACTGCGACCCAAATAAGAAGAAAATAAAAAATTGGCGGCCCCCTTATAAGATAAAACAAGTTTAACCATATCAATAGCTGCTGGTAGCACTAGCGTTTCACCTATTGAATGGAGTTTTTTACATATTGCAATTCTATAGGAAACTAGGTATGATGCAAACAGTGCTTTTGATGAAACAGAAACTGTTTTTTAAATGTTTGTTTTCTTTTATTATTCTCTTCTATTCTTTTTTTTTGGAAAAATCTATGGATTTATCAATATATTTAAAATGTATAGTATCAAGATGTCGCCTTAATTTACTTGGTTTCATACTCTCAGACAAACAGACAAAACTTTAAAAACTTCACAACCCCCTTGGGGATATTACGTGACCCCCCTGTGGGTCGCGACCCACAGTTTGGAAATCAATGTTCTAGGGGGTCCGAGATAGAGGGCACAAAAAATATGTTCGTAAACCATTTTTACAAAACATGCTAAGCGTTAATAAATCAGTGTAAGTTAAAGTCTCTTTTTGGGTTGAAATTTTTTAAAACCAGAAAATCTATAAATCAGTATAAACCTTCTCTACACACATAAAATTGAATTTGACTTCATTTATTGTAGTGTTGTCACAGTAATTTTTTTGAACTATATATAATATATGGGCAGTGATTTACATTTTTTGAGTTTAGGTAGGTAGAAAGGCTGGTGTAAAGTCTCCTTAACACCCCTACCAGAGACCAATATGGTCCATTGTGACGCCTTATTTAGAAATAGATATGTAGAAATGGAAAGTAGTGAAGAAATAGTAAAGCATAAGGTAGATAGGAAAAAAAAGTTTCGGACCAAACCGGAGAAATCCTACTCAAACAAATTCTCCCTTCGTGCGGCCAGTACCCAGCCTAATGGCGCGCAGCCTGGCCATTACGAATCCTAACAATCCCTCGAGTCCGCAACCCGTGAAATCCCCAAATTCGCCAAGGAATCTTCTGCCCAGCAACCTAAGCCTGCTGCCCTGTAGCCTGGGACAGTGGCACAGAATGTGCTCAACTGCCTATCATACAGTGGCCCGTGATAATTCCTACCATGATCCTAACGCAGACCCTACTCCTGCCCAGTAGCGACTCCGAATCGGACTGCGTAAGCACCGGCCACAGCATCCGCGATACCCGGCAGTCCATACGATTCGCCCAGGCCGGATTGGTCGCGCCTAGCATCCACTCTCTGATCCTTCCAAAACAGAAGCATATTGGAGGCCTTACTGCCTCCATACAGTTAGGATCCTCCATTTATGAGCCCTGTCTGCCTCTTCATTGCCGTCTATGTCGCAGTGACCTGGCACCCAGCACAACCTTAACACATAATCCCCGAAGACTCCCTCCTAAAATCATCAACTAGCTTGGAGTTCACATAACAGCCCCTGATGGCCATAAGAGCTGCCTGGCTGTCCACATATATAGTGACCTCCGAGCCCCTAACAATGTTGTCCCTCATCAGTTCCACGGCCCTCAAGACCCCCAGAACCTCGGTCTGAAAACACTGCAATTGTCAGGAAGCCTATATGACATTCTGATGTCCAGGTCCTCAATGTAGACCCCCGCATCCGTGCCCCTAATTTTCGAGCCATCAGTGAAAATAGCAAATCCACTAAATAATCTGCTCCTACCCAACCAGCTCTGCCTAGAAGGCACTATTACCTACGGCAACCGCCCAAAATCCACCCTAGTGCTCACATAATCAGTGGAGCCAGGCGATCTCAGGCAATAGCCACCAGCCTCAATCTTACCCAGGATCCGTGAGAGACCCTGCATGACATTCCCCATCAATCCTAACTCTCCCAGTCAAAGAATGCTCCTGGCTGCCATTCCCATCACATACTGCTCAACAGGCAGAAGATGTAGAATGACATCCAATGCCGCTTGAGAAGTACTCCTCATGGCACCTTTCATGCCAATTGAAGCACACCTCTGAGCCTTAGACAGAAGCTTCCTTCGACTAACCTTTCCCAATGACTCCCACCAAAGACAGCATCCATACGTAAGAATGGGTCTAACCACCGAAGTGTACAGCCATCCAGCTACTGACGTCCGGAGTCCCCAGCTTCTACCTATCGATGATCTGCAAGCATAGTAGGCATTGAGACTCCTCTTAAGTCTCTCCTGAGTATTCCTTCCCTATGACAGCTTGCTGTCCAGAAAAACTCCCAAAAACTAAGAACTATCAGATAGTCTAAGCTCTACTCCTCCTAGTACCGGTAGCTTAAAATTCTCCACCCTGTAGTTATGTTGAGTTTATACTACATATAGAGTTATGTTAAACTAATCCAGCGTTTAAGCATTCACTAATTTATTAGTCATAAGTCGACTTAGCATGTTTTTAATTTTTTACATTTTTTAATTTTTTAATCGGTTATGCACAAAAAAGTACTTAGAATACCGTAATTTTTAAGAGTTTCTTCTGCCAAACTCACTTTTTCGACAAGCATATTTAAGAATTGAGCTGTCGATATGTATGTATGTATGTATGTATGTATATTAAAACAAATAAATGTTTTATGTTTTATTAGTATTGCTGAAGCAATATTCGAACCAGTGCCCATGTTCTGTAACTCTCGCGTCGAGAAACTTTTCGAATGAAATGTGTGAAATGAAACAAAACTGTCATATATTGAAACAAACAGCTGTTTTTCTCACTAAACTATGTCTGGAACATTTTTTGGCGATTACTAGCGTAAGGAAATTGCTCGCCAATTTGCAGAAAAAGTGTGTCTGTAACATTTTGGTGAGACAAGTTCCCGCTTTGAACTGTCAAATGAACTCACGAATAGAAATGGGGCGACAAAAAAAAATTTAACACTGAAAAGCAATTCAAAATGCAAAATACAAATAATAATAATACTTATTTTGTTCTTGGCAAATTTTTTTATTGCTTAATTATTTTGCTTTGATCATTTTTATAAAATAATACGAATGTTTCCAAAACTCGTTTGCAAACAACAAACATTAAAGTTGCACTTTACATTATTTGGTATAGCCGACGGTTGTATTTTCGACGTCGTCGTTGAAAAAAAATGTTCACTTTTAGTAATTAATGAGATACGTGTTACTGGTGTTGGTGTTCTCGACGTCTGCAATGTCACATCGGCTTCGAGTGCAATGTTATTGTATACATTTATAGTTTTTGACAAGAGTTACAGACACAGGTTTTTCTCACTTTTCGGGAAACGATGGTATATTTTGTTTCACATATTTTCTATGCGAGAAGTTCTTACTAAAGTTCCAGATACCCCCAATAAATCTGCAAGTGCCGAATAGGCTCTTCAGGTATTCGGTTCCTTTCTGCTTTTGTAATAATTTTGCAATTAAATATTTGTTAAAAGAAGAGATTGCATTTACATCAACAAAAAGGGGTCCGCAAGAAATTTAACATCCCTCAAGGAGTCGACTAAGTTGTGCAGTAAATACGGTTGCCGCTCAATAATGCATTGTCTACAGAAAATTTGTAAAATATGTGAATGCCTTTAAGTGTTGAATTGCGACACTGCGTTTGTGAAGTCAGCAATTATGTTGTCTTTGCAATAAATGCACTTTTTTGCAACATGCAAAATACATAGAACATTTTTTTAAATCTTTCGAATGTTTCAATTTAGAAAAAATTAACTCGAATTTCGATTTCTTTTGGTATTATAAAATTTTCTAATATCAAAAAGTTAAATTTCATTCCACTGTTAAACTTTTACAACTTATTTAAATGGTTGTTGAAGTTTTGAATGTGTTCCGTAAATGTATGTACTTATGTGTATGAGTATAATTACAAGTCCAAGATTTTCAGGTCAACAACTGGAGTTTGTCCGAAACATAAATTCCACAACTACATTTAATTCTTAGTAATTTTGTATAACAATTTTTATTTTGAATAATGAATGTTGTTGTGACTATTGCAGAAATATGTTGGGGTGTTGCAGGGTAAGAATAGAGGTACATACATTATTATTGGCCCTTGGGACACCATTTGTTTTGTTAGGTTGACTTAGTTTGTTTTCTTGTTTAAGTATTGTTAAACTTTTAAATGTAAATGTGTACAAATATATTTCTATTATCATGTTTAGCTGTTCTGTCCGGTCAAACTATCGTCGAGTTCAATTATTATTAAAAAAAATAAATTCCCTGTTTTTAACACTTTATAAATTTATTTTAGCAAGAAAACCTTAATATAAAATAATTTAAGAATTTCGGCTATGCCGAATCTTATTTACTGTTCAGAAGCTGCGATAAAAAAAGAAGGTTGTACAAATACCGTTCCTTAGATATAAATAAATCTATTTTTTACTATCCAATTCCGCCCACATTTTGTCGTATGTTGTGTATTAATTACCAAAATATTTGTACCTAATTTATAAACTTTGGCTCTTGCCGTTCTCCAGATATACAAAAAATAAAGAAAAAACGAGTTAGAGTGCTATTTTCGGCTGTTCCGAATCTTCGAACCTTTGAATTGAACCGACAGTTCAATTATTTCGGGAGTGATATTTACATGATCTCTATTTAGTATTACTTTTTCTTTATAAAAACAGACATCAGCATTAAACTTGGTTGCGGTTTAGACATAAATATATTAAATTATTCAACGACAATCAGAAAGTTTTATGCTTTTTTTTAGCAATTTTAACTATTTTGAGTAAAAGTTTAAGCCGAACTTAAATGATTTTTAGGTGGGGGATTTATAATGGAGCCATGGTAATGAACCAATCATCCCAAAATTCTGCAGAGTATTAGAAACATAAGTTTCAATCAATTTCAAAACAGCGGTGAAATTAGTTTTAGTACTTACAGTGAATTTCAGAAAGCTGCAAAATATGGGATCTAATGTAAATTATGGACCGTATATCACAAAATTGCATAACATTTTTTCCGGCCATATGAAACTAAGAAGAAATTTTACCAGAATAAATATATCTGCTACGATTTTAGGCGTATTTAATTAATTTACCAGAAGGGGTTATATGGGGCCTATAGTAAATTATGGACCGATAATCACGAAATTTAGTAGTGTTATTCCTAGTCCTATTAATCTGTGAAGTATTAAATTTTATTCTGATAGCATTATTTATTACGGTTCTAGGCGTACTAAACTTTTTGCCGGTAGTAGGGTTTATACGGGGCGGGGCATAGGGTAAATTATGGATCGATCGTCACGAAATTTTACAGTGTCACTTCTAGTACTATAGAACTGTGACGCGCCAAATTTTGTTATGATAGCATTATTAATTATGGTTTCAATAGCAAACTTTAACGGAGTATATGTGACATAAATGACCCCATTATTTCTAGGGTCTTCGAAAAACTCATTTCAACGGACAGACGGACATCATTAAATCTACTTCGCTCCTAAGAACCACTCAGAATTTATATACTTTAAAGATCGTACTGTCAATAATGTTGAAATTACCAACGGAATGACAAACTTTAATATACCCTTTCCATCTGTGGTGAAGAGAGTATAAAAAAGACATTACAATGTAATTAATTGATGCTGTTAATGTTTTGATTCTCTTTAATGACTTTATGTGTTCCAAAGTATTAAGGTCGGTTTATATGTTTTTTAAACTTAAATTTTAATTTAGTAATTAGTCTTTGCAAAAAGGTACTGATAGTGAAATTAATTCATAAACCATCTTATTATTAGTATGTATTTGGATTAAATTCACCCCAAAACATTTGCATTGCACTCTAAATAATATAACCAAATTTTGCTGCTATCGGTCTATATTTCACCCTACAATGCCACTCGCATAAAATACCACTCCCGAAAGCAGTTTATAATGCCATTAATTTGTGATCAGTGACTTATGTGCCAATGACTCCGCCAGCCCATAAAGCGCACCAAACCTTAGTTTTCTGTGAATGTAATGGTGTTGCGACAAAAGCTTGTGGATTCTCCTCACTCCAAATGCGACAATTCTGCTTATGTACATATGTGTGTACCCATTCAACCAGAAATGGGCTTAATCGGAAAATAAAATTTTGAATAAAAATTCAAAATAAATATCAATTTGTGCCGAATTATTTTGATTAAAAATTTAAACAATTTGCACGCGTTGCTCTAGTGTAAGTCAATTTTAAATAAAATTTCAAAGCAGCGATGCCAACTCAAAGTTGTGACTCTAAAAATCCCCCTTTACATATTAAAATTGGTAATGTGTGCAGCTAAAATACTGTCGCAACTGCAATTACTTTTTGATTATACACAGTATACAACAGGGAGTTAATTTCTGTTTTTATTTTTATTTGAAATAATAGATAAGCGAATTGAAACCATTTTCTAAAGGGCAAAACATATAAATTTTAATAATTGTCTAAATAACCAAAACCCATTATAAACATAGAAGCTTCAAGATTATTTAACAAATGAACGATTAAAAAAAATACTAATCAATATTTAAATAGTTATATTTTTTATTTACTTAAAAAATAACTATACATATGTATGTATGGAGGTATGAACAATGTTTGTGTATTGAACATAATTATTATTACACAGTTCAGTGATTAGTGTCTGGCTCTTGTCATTAAATTGATTTTACACATAACAATGTGGGTTACTGTGTGTGGCTGTGGTACTGGTTAAATATAGATGGAGTTTGACCGCATAATGAAGTTAATCTATTTTGGGCGTCTTTTCCTGGGGCCAGCTTTACTATTGCCTTAAGAAAATATTCAGCCCAATAATGAATATAATTCCCCGGGAGTTTTCTCCCTTTTCCTATTTTTGCAATTAAATTTACATAGAAAAAATGGGAGAAGGAAGAAAACTCCCGGGCAATTTTTATTCATAATTGGTCTGATTATGAATAAAATAATTTAAAACGAGATCATTTAAAAATAATTACAGTCACACAGATAATAATGCGTACTCCCTCTTAAATTGGAGTTTAAGAATACCCCTGAATTTCTGATCGATATTTTTGCTTGCATTTGCAAGGCATTGACAAACACACTGTCAAAATCAAACTACAAAAGGTTCGTTAGCCCTTTTTATATGAGGTCATCTTTATGTATGTATTGTGTTGCATTTTTTTCAAATACATACATACATATTTTCTTGACAACTAGTTCATACCGTAAACATTCTTTTAAATGAATGTTTTAAGGTAAAGCTAATTAAAGTGATTATCTTATTGACCTTACAACAACCCAATTAAACAAAACAAAACAAACAAAAAAAATATGTAAATATGTAAAAAAAAAATATAACAAACATTTTCAAACTATTAATCATAAAACTCAAAATTCTTTAGACCGATTAACTTACAACTCACAAATTCCAAAAGTTTAATATTTAAACCACCAACTCAATATTTTTTCATAAATGCAGATTAGAAAAAAAATTAGCTTCAAATAAACTCAATTTAAGTTTGTTATTTTTACATTGAATTTTACATCAAGTTGAAAAAAATTTAAGCTTTTTTTACTTCCAAAAAGTCTCAAAGACAAAAAGTGGAAAAAAACCCAACGGCCTTCAGAAGTGGAAACACTAAAAAAATTCAAGAGTTTTTAGAGGTTCCTCTAAGAAACCAAAAATATAATAAAACATGTAAGAGAGTATTATTGGGCACGACGACACGCTACACAACTTGAGAGCAATAATAATTTTTTTTGCGAGGGTGGCAATTATGGACCAAATAACAACACAAAATGTCGTCAAAAGATTAAGATTTAATTCAGATGTTTTGTGCCGAATTTGATCTAAATAGCGACATCTTTATAAAGTTTGTGAAGAAAACAGGTATAAAATACACGTCAATAAGAAATGGAGTTTCAGGGTCGTCTTATCTTTCTTTTTGGCGATTTTCTATGGCATACAAAATTGCCCAATTAACCGTGAGGTGATCAATTGAAGCACAGCCGCGAATGACCTTGTAAAAGCTAATTTTTGCATAACCTGTTTTTTTTTTGCAGATTACCATTAATATTACTCTCTTACACTGTATGAACTTAAATGTGAACCGATTCCCATTAAATTTGGTATTATGATCTAGATTGCAGTAAACATATTTTAATTCTGTTGTTTTACGTTATACGTTTGATCAACAAGTAAATTTGACATTAAAGCTGAAGGTCCACACCATGCGTTCATGCGTAGATGCGTATGATACTTTCTATGCATTTTATGCGTTTCTAAATTCAAGTTACATGCCATGCGTTTTATGCGCCAAATTTTTTTTTTGTTATCAGCTGTTGTGCTAATATGTTTATCAATTAAAAGCAATTTTGCCAAAAATGGAAAGTGTAATTGATATTTTAATAGAATTTATTTAAAAGAATTCATAGAAAAGTAAACTTTTATTATAAAAATATTCAAGATTTTTCACGGTATTAATAAGTTTCCAGTTCATGGCATTTGTTAAAAAAAAAAAAAAATATAATAAGCACAACAAAAATGACACTCAGAACATAAAAGTAATCGATAACTAGAATGCCAAAATTTGTTCGTGATAAAATTGTGCTTAAAATTAATTTTAATGTATTTTATTATTTAAAGTTTATACAATCTTAATAACGAAAGCTTTTTCTCTTATTAAAAACCTTTTTTAATGCAAAAAAATAGTAAAAAGTAATCCACCACTCAAACATATTTATCGATAACATTGAAAATAAAATATGATTTGTCATCCATGGCCATCAATAACAGCTGACTTTTATTCACCACACATGCGACGGATACAAAAGTAGAAAGTAAACCTACTTTGATGCGTTCATACGTCTATGCATTCTATGCATTTTGGTGTGTAACTTGTCATATGCAATTACACTGATTCAACTTTTTTGTCAAATGCATAAAAAGGACAGACGCATAAACGCATGGTGTGGACCTTCAGCTTTACGATTAAAGAAAACAAATTAAAAGAATAAAAACAAAAAATAATTCAGTGAGATAATGAGAGTTACAGAAATTCATTACGGTATATGTAAATACATATGTAGCAATCTTTAAGCATACTAAATCAACATTGTGAGAAATAAACTACATTTATTTAGAGCTGCTGTTAATACAATGTAATTTGAAATGAAATGTAAAGAGTGAAACAAAAATATGAAGTTTTTAATTTTTTAATAACATAAGAATTTTCAACATTTTCCGCCACCAAGAACAACTGTTCTTAATTATTGCTGGTGTAGTTTCTTAAAGTCTTCATCGGAAGGTAGAAATGCAATCTTTGCTACTGGTCGTTTAAAAATCTTATCACAAGACTGTAGTGTTACAACTCGAACAATACCATCTGCACCATGGTGTACTTCTTTAATTCGTGCTAGTGACCACATTCCAGGTGGACAACGTTCATCAAAGATGAGCACCAGGTCACCAGGTTTTGCATTTTTTGTTGGCTTTAACCATTTGGGTCTAGATTGTAACCGACATAACCACTCGTTTCTCCAACAATGCCAAAATTGTTGCTTTAAATTTTCAATTGCCTTCCATCTCGTCAATCGATCAATCTTAAAGTTCATTAAGTCTTCTTCAGGCAAACAGTTGTGGCTTCTCCTATAAGGAAATGTGATGGTGTCAAAGCGTTAACATCTGATGGGTCGTTACATAACGGACATAATGCTCTAGAGTTCAGGCAACCTTCAATTTGTGCTAGAAGGGTACTTAGTTCTTCATAAGTTACCACTTTGATGTCTAATAAACGCTTAAGATGGTATTTGGTCGACTTTACTCCAGCCTCCCAAAGGCCGCCAAAATTTGGAGTAGCTGGTGGTATAAAATGCCATTGCGTTCCGTCAGTGGCTAATCTTCCCAGAAGTTCTTCGGGTAACAATGATCTGTTACGGTTATAAAGTATTTGTAGCTCTTTACTTGCCCCAATGAAATTCGTACCGCAATCGGAGTACAAATCTGTAGACATTCCACGACGTGAAATAAATCTTTTAAAAGCTGCTATAAATGATTCGGTTGAGAGGCTTGTAACAGCTTCTAAATGTAAGGCTTTAGTTACCATACAAATGAATAGACATATGTAACCTTTAGTCGTAATTGAATTTCTTGCAGTTGACAGTTTTATAGCTATCGGCCCCGCGTAGTCAACGCCACTATGTTTGAAGGGACGTGTTGGCGTTAAACGTGTACACTTGGTAGGTTACCCATCATTTGCTGAGATGCTTTTGCGTTGTATTTAAAACATTTGATGCAACACCGCAAGACTTGTTTTGCTATGTTTCGGCCGTAAATTATCCAATACTTTCTCGCAACAGAAGATTGCATCTGTAGAAGAGATCCGTGTAAAGTTTTTATGTGTGCATCTACTCTCAAAATATTACTAGAATCAATAAATTGGCATAATCGTGCCAGGTGATTGTTACCCGACAATTTTCCGTATTTTTGTAATTCGTTTATTTCGTCATTGAAATCGACAATTTGTGAGATAATTATAAGTTTTTGAAGCGAATGCCTTCGGTGCTTGTGAGAAAACCAGTCATCTTACATTTATTTTTTGCTTTACTTTGTTTGCGTTGTTTCTGTATTAAAACATTATTACGGTATCTAAGGATGTAAGCTGTTATTCGAATCAGTTTTTCTAAGGATGAAAAAAGTTTAAATATATAAGAATATTGATTGTTGCCAGTTTTATCAGTCATAGTATTGATTGATAGGTAAGATTTAGACATTTCCTCATCTGTATCCAAATTTAACAAGGGTTGCTTTGGCCAGTACATCATATGCTGCTGTAGCCATTTTGGACCGGTCCACCATATTTCGTGGTTTACTAGTTCATTTGCTGGAATGCCTCTAGAAGCACAATCAGCGGGATTCTCACCAGATGCTATATATTTCCACTGATTAGCATTTGAAAATCGCTGAATTTCAGCCACTCTATTACTAACGTATACTGTCCATTTTGAAGATTGGCTTCGGATCCAGCTTAGCACTGTGGTATTATCAGTCCAGTAAGTGACATTTTCAACTTTATGATCGAATATTGGTTGTATTTTATTGACCAATTTTACTAAAAGTGTTGCCCCACATAATTCCAGCCTCGGTATTGATAACCTTTTTAAAGGGCTAACTTTAGTTTTAGCTTGCAGAAGATGAACCACAGAATTTCCACTATCATCAGTTACTTTAGCGTAAACCACTGCAGCAAACGCCGCCATAGAGGAGTCGCTAAACTCATGTAACTCAAGTGCAGCAGTTTTACTCAATCCGATCCATCTTGGTATCTTTATCATTTCAAGATCACTTAAGTTTTTCATATATTCTAACCATTCCGTTACTAAAGTTTGAGGTAGTGTATCATTCCAGTCTACTCCTAACAACCAAAGCCTCTGAAACGTTATGTTTGCTTTGATTGTTGTTGGTGACAGCCATCCTAATGGATCGTACAGTTTTGAGGCGTCAGAAAGTAAAGTTCGTTTCGTTACTTGTCTCTTGTTAACGAAATTTATTTTAAAGGAAAATGAATCTGAAATTACGTCCCACTCTAGGCCTAGGGCCTTAACGCTTTCATTTTTATCTATTTCGTAAACATTATTATTTTCTCTAAACTCAATTGGTATAGAATTAATTAATTCTTTGTTATTTGAGGTCCACTTTCGAAGTGTAAAACCACCTTTGCTTAACATTTTGCATAGTTGTTGTTGTAATTCAATTGCCTCAATGTAATTATCAGCACCAGAGATTATATCGTCAACGTACGTTTCTGAGATAAGGACTTTACTTGCCCTTGGAAACTCTTTATTTTCATTCTTTGCTAACTGGTGTAATACTTGTATAGAAAGACAGTTGTTAATTTGTAGATGGCTATGTCATTATTAGTATTATTACGCCATAATATTTGCTGATATTTTTGATGGTCAATTAAAACATTGATTTGGCGAAAAATTTTCTCCAAATCTGATCTAAAACCCACCTTAAAACGCCTCCAACGTGTAATAGTAGTAGGTAAGTCATTTTGCAAAGCTGGCCCAGCTGCCAGTTCATCATTTAATGAAGATTGATTGCGATTTTTTCCACTACCATCAAAAACTACTCTTAATTTTGTTGTGGAACTACTTTCCCTGCAAACACCATGGTGAGGTAGAAAATAACAATTTTTTTCTAAGTCTTGTGGGTATACACCAATCCTTTTCATATGTTTTAAGTTTTCATACTCAGTCATAAAGTTGTAGTAAGCTTTGCTAAATAATTATCTTGTTTGCATTTCGATTCTATATGTTTTAGTCTTGACAGTGCACTATAATCCGTCAAACTAAAGGTCGGCATTAATTTCCCTTTAATTATATTCTTAAAAGGTAAAGCAACTGTGTAACGACCATCTCTGTCACGAGTTGTAGTTGCCGCAAAAAAGGTTTCACAAAGTTCTTCTTCCTTTGTCAATAGTCTCTTTTCTAATAATTCTTCCTGTATCCAGAAGGCCTTAAGATGCTCGTTTAATGAGCAAATATTCACATTGATTGTGTTACTATAATCAAATTCTGAAGTTGGACCAAACACGATCCACCCAAAATGAGTGTATTGTAAAAAAATGCTTTTCTCAAATTTCTTTTGTTGGGGTAAAATCACATCACCGTAAATATCGCCGCCCAGTAATAAATTTATGTCTCCATAATTTAAAAGCTCCGGGTCAGCAAGTTTATAGTTATCAAGATTTGGCAATCTACATTTTTTAGTACGTACTGGCTGATAACTTGTTATAGAGGGTACAACAAGTGCACTACAATTCAATACAAAATTAGATTCTACTCTTGATTTAAGTAATAAGTTTACATATTTGCGAGTCGTAATTGCCTTATTTTTGCCTACTCCATTAATTTGTGCAAATGTTTTAAAGTACTGTAATCTTAAAGTTTGTGCAGCATTTTCAGTAATAAGTGATGCTTGAGCGCAATGATCCAAAATTGCTCTAAGAGAAAAGCTACCTGAATATGTTTTTATGTTAACGCGCATGGTGGCTAATAAGACTTGAGGCTTAGCAAGTGTACTGCATTACACTGTAATGTTACCGGAGCGTTCTGGTGTATCTGTTGTATTTAACGAAGTTTGAAGTTTAGTTTCTGAAGTGGTGAATTCATTATGAACTGTGGTGTGCTGTTTTTGTTGACATCTCTGACAACGGGATTTTGAACTACATTCACGACTAAAATTACCAATGTTCAGGCAATTATGACAGATTCGTTTTGCTTTTATTAGTTCACATCTCTCTTGTGAGGGCATTGATATAAATTTAAAATATTTGTATAAAAAGTGACGTTTATTACAGCATGGACAATTATCATCACTATTGGATGTTGATAAATGAATATTTCTTCGAAAATTATTTCTTGGTTTTTGCTGAGACCTTGCATATCGATGGCTTAATATAAAAAAGGCATAACTCGATTTTGTGTTTCTTAAAAAGGGGAAGAACAAATCTTAATTGGATCGTTAAATTTAAGATACAAAAAAGTTTTAGTTCAATTTTTAATAAAAAGATGCAACAATTTTTATAATAAAGCCTTCTGAAATTTTAAAGCACGATGCGTTTGGCATTTGTCTACCACAATAAACAGAAAAAGTTATTTAAGAAAAAAATTAGTTACGCCTTTTTTATATTAAGCCATATTAAGCATATGCAATTGAATGGCAAGGCTCAGCGAGGCATTCGAGGGTTCTGAACGATGTTTCCAGAAAACTAAAAAGTTCATTAAATGTTGGAACCTCAATTGAAGCTTTTAGGGACTGTTCCCACTCCTATCTTGTTTGTATATCAAGGCGATTAACCGTTAAATGTATTATAATCGCATCATAAGTTTCTCTTGTAACTCCTAATGCATTTAGCAAAGCTAAACAATTACGTGTGGTATCCAAAATGTTTTGTACGCTTTCGGCAGTACCATTTGAATTGGGTATTGAGAAAAGTTTTGATAACAGTGTGCTCACAATTTTCCTAGGGTTATGATAACGTTTATGGAGTGCATCCCATGCTAGTTCATAGTTCTCTTCGGAAGCAGGATATTCATTAACAATATCAAGTGGCGAACCAGAGCATGAGCCCTTAAGAAAATAATATTTTTGAATTTTTGATAGAGATAAATTGTTGTGTCCTATTGACACAAACATATCTCTATACGAGATCCATGATAAATAATCACCTGAAAAATTAGGTATATCGATTTTTGGCATTCGTGCCTCAGCAGGTATAGTGGTATTCTGTCTGGATGATGACGCATGAAAAGTACTCGAGTGGAAAGGCGGTGAGTTAGGTGGCTGCGATTCAGCTATTATATCTAGCAGTCTTCCTTTAAACATTTGAAAGCTGTCTTGAAATTCCTCAAAAACTTCTTCACTGAAATATGGGACCTTGTCAGACCTAATAGATTTTTCCCTGATAATATTAACGAGCTCATAATGTATGTCCGTAAACGGCTGGCTCACGCCCTCTATACTATCTAAAACGCTTTGAGCATAACCGCGTGTTTTTTGCTCCCTACTTTTACCATCAAATCTAGTTCTGGTTTTGGTTAAATCAGTTAATAACGTGCGTTGACTTTCAATTATGGGTGAAATGTCCTCCATAACAAAATTTTATTTATACATACAGTTTAAATCCAATTCTATTTATTAAGTTGACTTCGAATACAAGCAGTATAAATGTAAAGCTGGTTTTATCAGTTATTCTCACAAAATAATGATCCAAGGAACCACATCGATAAAGGCCAACAAATCCAGAACCCAAATTGTAATATGGCAGTAGTTTAAACGAATGAAGTATTTTCCCGGGTTTCGGGACCAATTTTAATGTACGAGATTAAATTGAACTCCAATTTTTGGTTATTAAAAATAAGCAGTTCTGATATTTTTGATGGTCATTTATAACATTGATTTGGCGAAACATTTTCTCCAAATCTGATCTAAAACCCACCTTAAAACGCCTCCAACGTGTAATAGTAGTAGGTAAGTCATTTTGCAAAGCTGGCCCAGCTGCCAGTTCATCATTTAATGAAGATTGATTGCGATTTTTTCCACTACCATCAAAAACTACTCTTAATTTTGTTGTGGAACTACTTTCCCTCCAAACACCATGGTGAGGTAGAAAATAACAATTTTTTTCTAAGTCTTGTGGGTATACACCAATCCTTTTCATATGTTTTAAGTTTTCATACTCAGTCATAAAGTTGTAGTAAGCTTTGCATTTCGATTCTATATGTTTTAGTCTTGACCAAGGCCCATCTATTAGGTCTGCTTACTTGTACAAAAACAAAAACCGATTCTTTTTAGTTGTCAAAAATTTACTGCCACATATACAAAGCAAAAGAAAAAAACGTGTATGTGTGGCATAACCGCGTGTTTTTTGCTCCCTACTTTTACCATCAAATCTAGTTCTGGTTTTGGTAAAATTAGTTAATAACGTGCGTTGACTTTCAATTATGGGTGAAATGTCCTCCATAATAAAATTTTATTTATACATACAGTTTAAATCCAATTCTATTTATTAAGTTGACTTCGAATACAAGCAGTATAAATGTAAAGCTGGTTTTATCAGTTGTTCTCACAAAATAATGATCCAAGGAACCACATCGATAAAGGCCAACAAATCCAGAACCCAAATTGTAATATGGCAGTAGTTTAAACGAATGAAGTATTTTCCCGGGTTTCGGGACCAATTTTAATGTACGAGATTAAATTGAACTCCAATTTTTGGTTACTAAAAATAAGCAGTTCTTTATTAAGCAGCAAGGCTGTTAATTTTATTTTTTATGCAGCTAGGCAGAAATTCTGTTGTTTTACGTTTTACGTTTGATCAACAAGTAAATTTGACATTAACAAAGAAATTACTTTTAAATCTGAGCCTAGCTTAGCTTAAGTAATAAAAACCTGTTTTTAGTAGGTTTACACAGTTATTAAAAATATGCAGTTTCAATATGAGTTACGATTAAAGAAAACAAATTAAAAGAATAACAAGTAAGAGTGCTATATTCGGCTATGGCGAATCTTATATACCCTTCACCATGGAAAGAACAGAAGTTTATATATATATATTTAAATATATGTATATATATATACATGTATATTTATAAAATATATATCGTTTAGTTTTATTCAATTATTTGCACATGATTGCGTGCTATTAAATATATTAAAAGTTTAATTAATATATAGCACGTTTAGTTTTGATCGAATTTCAGTATTTGGCCATACCGACATCTTAAAGTATAAAATTACAATTTACTTTGGTGATAAAACTTGTAGTCGGGAAGTTCTATGGTTCCCGAAAATAGGTATAAAAAAACTATATTTTTGACATTACTTTTTTTAACGATATTCCGAGTTTTTCTAAAGATTTCCGATATTGTGTTCTTCTAAACATTTCCGATATTTTGATATCTAAAACGTATGAATAGGTCATAATACAGCTATAGAATTTTAGTTAATGTTTTTCAATCCTTTTTTGGAGTATTTTGCACATAACTTAACCATTTTTAACCGATTTGGCAGATTTATATACCAACGTGCTTAAAAATAAAATTTCCATTAAATTGGCTTATAGGCATATATGTATATATACCTACATATATGTACCTATATTTAAGCAAACTTAATTATAAAAAAAAAACAAACTTAATTATAAAAAGAGTAATTTTTAGGATTTCAGTATTTTGATTATAACTCAGTCATTTTTTAACCGATTTGACAGATTTATATACCGACGTGTTTAAGAAGAAATTTACCATTTACTTGTTGTATGAAACTTGGACTCGGGAAGATCCATGGTTACCGAAAATGGGTATTTTTAATTTTGGTCATAACTTTTTTGTATCTGAACCGATTTTTCCGAAATTTTCAGAAAATATTTTCTACTAAAGATTTCCGATCTTTTGATATATAAGGAGTAGCCATAGGTCATATTTAAGTCAAAAAATTCAGGTTTTTATACAATTTTTTATATTTTTTGTATGGGAGGTACCACGCCCACTTCTTCAATCCCGCCCACATTTTGTGGGATGGTGTGCATTTATAACCTTAATGTTTGTACCTAATTTGGAAACTTTGGCTCTTGCCGTTCTCCAGGTATACAGAAAAAAGTAATAAAAATACAACAACAACAAGGGATTTTTGGAAAAAATTAGAGGCAGTCGTGGTTTTTTGGTCATATCTCAGCCATTTGTGGACCGATCTTGCTAAATTTCAATAGCAAGAAATGGTGGACTATATGTAACATAAATGAAAAACAACCTAGCCGCTATCATGTCTGGACTCTCCGGAAAACACATATCAAACGTAAGACGGACGGACGGACGGATATCGTTAAATCAACTTCTCTCCTCATAAGGACCCAGAATATATATACTTTATAGGGTCTAAAATCAATATTGTAGAAATAACAAACGGAATGACAAACTTATACATACATATATACCCTTTTCCACCTGTGGTGAAGGGTATAAAAACAAAAAATAATTCAGTGAGATAATGAGAGTTACAGAAATTAATTACGGTATCAGTGTTCCCAGTTTTGGGGATTTATCCCCAAATTGGGGATTTTTTTTGTAATTGAGGATAAAAATTTCGTGAAAATCCCCAGGGGATTTTTTGGGGAAAAGCAATTTTTTTTGCTGGGGATTATTGGGGATAATATATTATTCTAAATATCATTTTTCCAATGGCAAGACCGATTTGGTCAATATGTGGGTACAAATTTAAGTCTTTTCCCGGTTTTAAACTATTTTAAGAACTTGTTGAAATAGGTTTTAATATGCTTTTTGTACCAACAAGCGTTTCTTCTGTTGAACTAGCTTTTTTCTGTAATGAATACAACCAAAATCAATATTTGCAACAGAATACAATATGAGTTATTAGGAGCTCTTCTTAGAATAGAAGTTTGTACACTTTAAAATAATGCAGCTTGCTGTGGCAAATTTATTCAACAATCTTAAATGCACTTTTTAAACAAACAACATGTAAAACAAAATTGCATTGGCTTATGACTTAGAAGATTATGGATTCCCTAGTTTTGGAAATGATAAATATGTATTGCCGCATAATTATTCTACTTTTGCGTTTTTACGTTACCTTTGTTACATTCAATACATGTGTACACATAGATACGTAGAACTCAAAGAATAAAAACCATTAGTTTTAATTATATTACACAAATGGATTTATTTATATAAATCGATGTATGCATATTTTTCCATTGACATAATATTCACCCTTATCATGAATAAAATTTCACATGTAAATTTCCGAACGTGTGAACAGTTGGTATCATGAATAAAATGTGTTGTGAAAATTGCCGAATGTTTATATTTTTAAACTCCGAAAAAAAATAATTTGTGAATTTATTTTTTTACACATGATTGTTAACAGCTCACATGTGAAATATTTTTACGACTTATAAAGAAAATAATTCACAAAGAGTTGTCTGTCGGAAAAGGAAGAAAATGTAAGTTTTTATTTAAAATTAAAAAAAAAACGTTTCAAATGCACAAATTTAATTTATTTAATTTAGCGATCCCAAATTAGTTTTAGGGTTTGTTTCAAATTTTGCAATTTTAGAAATGTTCGCGAAAGAAGCGATTTGTTACTGTAATTTTTCTGATTATTTTAACGATTTACAATAAATAGCAAGCAGACTTTGCAATAATGCCGCTGTTTGAAAATTTTTGCGAATTTCCGCTAATTTTACAATTTTTACCGAATTTTTGCCATTCCTTAAAGTTTTAGGAACTTTTAATTGGTTTTATGGCTTTTTTGAAATATTAAAACATTTCGCGAATTTTTTACAAGTTTTAAATTTTTCACGAATTTTAGCCATGTTCCCGATTAAAGCGATTTTTTCCTGTGATCCTTTACAGCTTTAACGATTTTTAATAAATAGAGACCATGCCGCTGTTTGCAAATTTTTGCGAATTTCCGCTAATATAAAAATTTTAACCGAATTATTATTTCTTATAGTTTTAAAAACATTTAATAAATTTTATGGCTTGTTTGAAATATTAAATCTTTTCGCGAATTTTCGCTATTTTTGCAAATTTTTTTTTTGTTATTTTCCGACACTCTGCTCTTTTATCCCGTTTAGCGATTTCAAATAAATTTTAGGGTTTCTTAACAAGTTTTTTTTTTTGCTATTTTTAATAAAAATTAGACTGTGCTATCATGCCGCTCTTAGCAAATAAGCGATATTTAATTCAAATATGGAATTTAATTCCATAAATTTCCAAAACACAGTTTTCTTAAATACATTAATTGTTTTTTGTTTACAACTTCGAATATAATGACAAAGGTTTTTAAAATCAGGTATGTTATTTTATTCACAGGGAATTCATGATACGAAATTAAATTCTATGTGAATTAAGAATTTCATTCGGAAATTTTCACATGTGGAATTCATGATAAGGGTGTGGGGATTTTTGGGGATAAGAAAATGGCTATTTTGGGGATTTTTGGGGATGAAAAATCACAAATTGGGGATATGACTTAAAATAAAACTGGGAACTCTGTACGGTATATGTAAACATTGTGAGAAATAAACTACATTTTTTTAGAGCTGCTGTTAATACAATGTAATTTGAAATGAAATGTAAAGGGTGAAACAAAAATATGAAGTTTTTTATTTTTTAATAACATAAGAATTTTCAACACCTGCTTTTAAAATTAGGTAAACTTATCTTTGCTCAAAGTATAAGGTTTCAAAGTAAAAGGTCTACAAAAGGGAAAATTTTTAATTTGACTTGAATTTGATTTCCAGCACAAAAGCGGTTTACACCGTTTTCAGTGTTCTTAATTACAATATAAACGTATGTACTAAATTTTATTAAATTACCTTTCATGCGCACAAAGTTTGAATGGGCAGACAACCAGTCAGCCAACCGGACGGACAACTTTTTTTGAACATTTCCCGCCAAATCGGACTTCAAAACCGCTAAATTTTTTATTTAGCGGGAATTTGTATAAAAATACCGCTAAAACTTTAACATTTTTTAAAGTTTTATATAACTCCAGACATATTGATTCGTACTTGTTAATTTAAAAAAAAAAAATATATTAATCAATTTATCAATTTTTTATAATATTTTATTGTTTTTCCTTAAATTTTTTTATTCAAATTTTACCTTCTAAAATAAATTTAAAAAATAAATAAATTTAACTTTTTTTAATAAAATTTAATTTTTTTTAAATAAATAAAAAAAAAGTTGTTTTTTGTTTTGTATTTTTTATTAAACAAATAAAAAATAGCAAACGAAGAAACTATAAATTGGTGACCCTTTCAAAATAACAAACGATATGGCTTTATTTCATTCACCATCACATGAAATAGAAGATTCGGTTAATCAAGACCAAACAAATCCAAATTTACGCCGACTGTAATCACAAAATCGTGCATTCTAAGGTTTCCAACTTCCCTACCTATTTTGTTTCCAAAAAAATAGGTTAGAGTGATGTATTCGACTATGGCGAACGAGAGTAGGCTATATATGTGGCCAAAGGTAAATTATGGTCCTATCTGTACAATAGTTGACAGTGTAATGCCTTGTCTTATAAAACTGTGACAGACCAAACTTATTACAATTGCATTATTTTTTACGGTTTTAGGCGTACTAAAGGTTTTTTTCGAGAGTGGGCTTTATATGAGGCATATCGTTAATTATGGACCGATCTTAACAAAATTTAACGGTATGATTATTACCCCCTTATTAATAAAAAATATTTCAGTTTTATTAGAGGTTAAGGTGCCTATTATTAACTTAATTCGATTTTCGACAGCAGTCGAATTAGCTGATCGAACGAATTTTCATTTGGTATTACGGCGCGCATTCGATAAAAATTTATAATTGTGAACTTGTTAATTCACAGTGGTACATTTTCGATCAGCTGTCACTTTAAATAAAAAATTTTTGTTTACAAATTTAAAAAATAAACTTAAAGTTAAACGTGACCACGGCGGAATTATGGTTACCACTTTTTTACATGCTGAACTTTGCTGCAAATCATTTGGTCAAAAAAGAATTTTGTTCCATAAGGAAAATGAGCGTTTCCAATTGCTGTTTACGGCGTTGGACTTGCATAAAATGAACAAAACTGATAAAGCGCATGGTATTTGGTATACGAATACAAAAAAATTTACAAATAGTTACACTTTCAACAAGTTCTTTACATTTATTTGCACTGTCGAAACAAATTTGTTTTCGTTGAAAAATTCGATGCACAACGAAATTTTCGACAGTGCAGCCAACTCATAATACCAAATTAACATTCGATAGCCAGCGAAAATCGTTTATCGAATGTAACTCATAAAAGGGGCCTGATTAAACAAATTTTCATACACAATTTATCTTATAAGCCTGTTACTAACATGAAATATTTTTTTTGAATAAGGTTTATTCATATAGAACGAATTTGTGCAAAATCTTATATCTATATCTGCATTCCGCCACTAGTCATGCTAGTTTTTGTAACAATATGATACATTTTTTAGGGTGGTTGAACCGATTTTGCTGGATTTCAATCCCAAACTGTTTAGGAGAACTAGAAACAATTTTATACCAGCATTAATTTTTTCATTTTAGTCGTTTGAAAGTGAGCCTGATTTTAACAGACGGATAGACACACGGGCATGGCTAAATCGACTTTGAATTACTGAAGGACCTAGAAAATATAAATTTATTGGGGTCTCAGATGAATATTAAAACAGTTTTACACGGAAGAAACAAAATGTCCCATACAGTCCTGAGTTAATAAAAAATTTAAATATTGAGAAATGTTTTGCAGCGAAAATGAGCCGCTGAGAGATGCTAGATTTCCCGCTTAACGCTTAAACCTATTTTTTCCCGCGATTGACATTTCAAAAACGTTAGATTTAGCGGGAAAATCTCTGAAATGGCAACAGTGTTCGTTACATAGTCAAGTCAAGTTTGACTCGTCAACTGGACGGAATGAC
Source organism: Pollenia labialis (assembly GCA_949318255.1). Lineage (NCBI taxonomy): Eukaryota > Metazoa > Arthropoda > Insecta > Diptera > Polleniidae > Pollenia > Pollenia labialis. Next base: position 127,454,976 of record OX439140.1, read on the forward strand.
GAGTCAAACTTGGCGTGTGTAAACGGGCAATAAGCATAGAACCAATATTTATAATATTGAGCATATTCCCAACAAACACGGAGGTTTGATTTCAAATTGAAAATGATTTCAAACCAAACGTTTTCTCAAACGACAAACGTTTGATAATAATTTGAAAATCATTTGAAAATCATTTGAAAATCATAGCGTTCTCAACAAAAAGGGGAAATTATTTTCAAATTGAAAAATGCCTTTATTTTCAACTCGCTTTCAAACGTAATCCTCAAATGTTTTTCAAATGTGGATTATAATACAATGTGGAATATAAATAAAACTATTTAATTTTTTTAATTTAAATTTATTATTTATTTAAATAAACTTTGAGATAAACATTCGGTACCATAGCTAAAAGATGAAATAGTGTGCTTTCCGTCCTCTAATTCATGGAAAGACAAAATACTTGGCTCCCTTTTATTTTGAGGATTGTAGCACCGCGATCGTTCAACAAACTTTCTTCATTTTCCCGTCTTATTATTTTTCTTTTTTTTCGCATTTTTAATCATTGTAATTTCTCACAAATAATTTTTATTTTTCACAAGAAATAAACTGTTCACTTTATATTAAAATTTATTTTTAATAGTAAAACACATGTAGCCACAAGGAAAAAAAATGTAACTTTAATCGCCATTTTTAATGCATACATTTATTTTTCGCTTTAGTATTTCCAAGTTTATTTTTGATTTGATTTTAACATTTGACAAACATTTGACACCAAATTGATAAAACATTTGATATCAAATGTTTATTTTCAAATCATTATCAATTTGAATTTAAATGTTAAATCAAACAATTGAAAAACGTTTGAGAATTGCGTTTGATATCAAATGATAAAGTCATTTCATATCAAAGGTTTGACTTCGTGTTTGTTGGGTTAAAACAAAAGACTAATACTCTCTCCACTATTGTGGTGTAGGGTATAAAGAAAAAGTCAAAAGGAAAAAAAAACAAAAATTGTGCAAGTGGACATGAGCATATGTACAAACACGCCACTGATTTGAGTCATAAAATTCATAAACTCAAAGTCTGCAAACTAAATATTACAAGCATGGCTTTTTTAATAACTAGAGATTTAATGATGTTTGCTAGAATAACTGGACAGAATGACGAACGAACAGTCAACAAGATCTTATTTGGCGACGGAATACTTTTTTCAATTTGTTTACAACTTCCATAAAAGCGAAAAAATAAGACAGCAGCAAGCAGATACTTTTTAATGACCTTCTCAGCGGTCACTAGTCTGTTTTAATCAAACTATAAAAAAATGATGCAATACGGTGGCGGTCGGGCGGGATTTCTTGTACGGTACAAAAAACATTTAGTAACGATAACTAAAGTTTTGTTGTTTTTATTAATTTTTAAACTGTTGCAATATTACGTTGTCATTGTTTTTTATTTACAAAGTTTCTTTTTGTTAATTGTTCATAGTTTTACAAAAACATGTATAATAATTACTAGTTCAAAAGTACCCTGTAAAGAATTTAAGAAAAAAAAAAACATTTGTTTCTTTTCGGGCTAGAACGAGAAGTTCCTTTCAAAAAATTTTTTAAAAATAGTTTTCATAAAAAATTTTGAAAATTCAAAAAATTGGATAACAAAAATTTGTCAACGCAAGGTGAAGGGATTAACGAAATAACCTCCGAGTTCGTCGTGAAATCTAACTTCTAACATCCCAGTACAATGGCACAGTACGTGCTCAATCGTCTCTAGCTCCTCAATATCCCTGCATAATCTGCAGAAGTCCGGTATGATATTGTCCAATTTACTCGTAAAAGCCCTTACAAAACAATGACCCGCGAAGAAAACTATTAGGGTCCTAAGACCATTCCTATACAATCCTTATAGAACCCTAGTTGCCCCTGCGACCAATCCGGGCCGTAATGCCCTAGACACCGCGCAATCCGTTCTATGCCTCTAGGACCGGTTAACTGTAGCGCGGAATTTAATCTGTATTACCTCATAGTAGTGACATAAGTGGGATTTATCCCCCCACCTGCCTTAGCAAAGATTCAACCCTCTAGCGGGTTCGTCCGCCACCTCATTCACATACACCTTACAGTGTCCGGGTATCCAACACAGCGTATTCCTACACCGTGCGACCTGGCACGAACGCACTGTATAATTTGTGAATGCTCTGAGCGCAGCCTGACTATCGACGTAAATTTTCATCACAGGCCCCGCCCTACGATGTGACCCAGTATCACCGCCATCGCCCTCCAGATCGCTAGGATCTCAGCCTGAAGAAACTGCACTCATCCGGGTATCTGATTGGATTTTTCAGGTCAGTGTCAGCAATATAAACATCAGCATCTTGGACCCGTCCGTAAATACTGCCCACCTCTCAAACAGCCAATTGGATTTACGCCAAACTTCCCTATTCGGGAACTCCACTGGTGGTATAAATCCAGTTTACCATATCCCGTTTAAGTCCCCAATTCTTACCAATGGAGTTCCTGCATGTGAAGTAGGCATTGAGTCCTTTTTCATCCCCACCTGAGTATTTCTCTTTCAAGGCAGTTTACAGTCTAGGAAGTTACCCAGATACTTAGCACCGTCAGATAAAGTTAATTCGACGCCATCCAACACTGGAAGCATACAACCCTCTATATTATACCTTCTGGTAAAATTCACCAGTTCAGTCTTCGCAGGGTTAACACTCACCGATCGTGGATAGAACTTTTCGCCTTGCCAGCAGAACTAAGTCATCCGATTAGGCAACGAATTGCCTACCCTTGGAATCAAATGACCCAAGAAGCCCGTCGACTGCAAGCAACCACAGCAAAGGCGATAGAATCCCCCACGTGGTATCCCCTGGTAACCTTGCTCCGTATACTATGATCTCCCAGATTCGAGTTGATAAGCTTACTGCTAGGAATGTAGACTATTCACTCCACCAGAAAGCCCACAACTCCAAGCTTTACCAGCGAATCCCTAATCCCCTCAATCCTGATACTATTAAAGGCTCCTTCTATATTCAGAAACGCGGCGAGGGTATAGGACAAGAAGCCACACTGTCAAATTTCGTGAAGACGGTCTATGTTTTACCATAGACCCCATATAAACTCTCGGAAAACAGTTTAGTACGCCTAAAACCGTAAGAAATAAAGCTACTATAGTAGAATTCGGTACATCACAGTTTTAAAGGACTAGAAATTACTCTCAATAATTTCTTGGAGATCGGTCCATAATTGACCATAGGTTCATAATCCATTTCTGAGATATATTAAAAGTTTCGGTACAGTTGTCTTACATTATTAGAGTGGTCTGAGCTGGTAGTGAGCTAGTCTATCAGCGCCGTGTTTGCGGGTTCGATTCCCGCCAGAGACTTTGGTTTCTTTCCTGAAGACAAGCTTCGAGGGATTAGCTTAGGGAATTAAAAAAATGAAATAAAAAAAATGTTTTTGTTTAACCTATTCGCGAAATATTTGCTTAAATTTAGCGAATGCTAATATAAATGTCATTAAATAAAATAGTGATGATACGAATATTCGTATTTACTCACTCTGGTTTTAGTTGTAAATTTAGTCTTATTGAAATTGCCGAAGGACATATGAACTTAGAATCCTTTCACAGAACGGTATTGGCATGGAAAAGTAAAGTAAATAGATTGTGTACGTTATTTTGATCGCATTTTTGAAAAAAAAAATGGATTGTATCTTATCAATTGGTATATATTTCGGCAAATTATACATTTTTTCTTTATAGTTAGGGCCTTGTTAAAAAAAAAATTAGGTTTATAGAAAATTCGTTTTATTTTTTATCAATTAGGAAGAAATTATTATTGTGGTTATTTTATTGAACCGTTTATGGTTTTAAATCCAAATTAAAAAAACGGTATGCTTACGATCAATCATAATATGCACTGCAAATTTGCAGAATGATCATCGTGAAAACCCTTAATATGTATTATATTTAAATATGTGTATTATACATGTTATGCACATTCTTTTAGCAATCAACCGATTGTGCGTTTTGAGTTAATTACAATCTAAAGTGCATACAAATAAACACAAAAGAAAAAAACACTGCCTTTTGTACGATTTTGCGGAAGTTTATAAAAGTTTTGGGGCATTTTTTGTTTGTTTATTGGTTTACATTATTTATAAAATAAATACAATTACGTGAAAAATTTTAAAGTTGACAATTGTATGGTAGATAGTTTATAGTATATGGCTCATTGTTCCAGGTTCCAGCCTGGAACCATAGCAAATAATATGTTTAGTTAGTCTTTGAAACAATTTACTAAAAAAAAAATTCAATAATCCTACAAAAGGGTATAAACAGAAGAGTTCCTCATGCAAATAAAGTGTAAATATTGAGTTTTAATTTAGATGGGTAAAAAATTAGGAGTCAAGAATATTCATGGTTTAATCAAAAGAAACGTTAAGAAATAAAAAAATAAGCTTTAAATTTAAAAATCCAATGCTGGTGTTAAAAATTTTCTTAATTTGTATACCCTTCACCAAAGGGATTGTCATTCCGTTTGTAATTTCTACAATATTGACGTTACACCCTTTAAAGTGTGTACAGTCAGAGACTAAAGTTTAAATACACACTTAAAATTCGGAGTTTTTGGAAAACTAAAGTTTTTCCGAAAATTTGTGGTATGCAGTTTTATTTCCCTTCGTTGATGATATAAAATTAAGAAAAAATATTGACTTATGGTGTTTTCTTTTCTACAAAAAATGTCACATTTTATTAAAAAAATGCAATTTGGTGTTCGTTTCTTAAAAATGCTTTGCTCTCTAAAAGGGCAGCGTGTTTTATTCTAAAAAAAATCACCCTTAAATGTCATAAGGCATTGCACTTTACGCCCCGTATAAAAAGAGAGTGTTGATAATGCCCTGTAAAGAGATGGCTTCTGTTTATATATGGGGTTACCAGACGAAGTTGGGAAAAAATCGCCTATTATCAGGACATTAAAAATTTTTTAATGGTTATTTTTTCTATTTTTTTATAGTAAAAAGAAAGCATTAGATTGTTAATGGTAGGTTGTCAGTGGTATAAAATTTAAATGAAGTTTATCGAATTAATTTCCATTTCTTCCTTTTATGTTCCCGTGTTTATTACTTTTTTTGATGTCAAGCTTATTGTTCATCGTCCAATTGTTGCTGTTAGTTATTTTTTTGATGCATGATTGTAAAATTTAACACAGACTATGGGTAAAGGAAAAGAGATAGATTTCGGCGTAAAATCTTTCATAATTAAACATTTTTAAGAGGGAAAATCGTTGTATTAACTATTTTCCAGCATCCAGAACATCGTTAGTGTTGTGGTTGGTAACCCCACCACCAGATGACCGTTTTATTTTATTTATCATATTCTCTTTACACTCATATTTTATTAAATACTAGCTGACCCGGTCCTCGTTGTTGGCCCTAAGCAAACATTAGTGTTGTATTACCACACGATTTAAATTGAGCATTTAACGAAATTTACGGCCTTTAAAATAAAAATCCATGGAATCTATCATAAAGTTTTTTTACAAAATAACTTACATATGGTGTAGAAATGGGCTCAATCAAAAGAGAAACGCATGTATTTAAGGCAAATTGGAAATTATATTTATTTATTACTTCATCTTAAGGCCAGCGCATAGACAATGTTTTTTGTTTTTTTTTTTTATTTGGTGTAAAGAGCCGTTTTCTGATTTTAGGTAAATCGAAAAAACCGGACGGGGCAAAATTTTCTTTCCGTAAAAACCTAAGCTGGACCATGACGATCATTTTAAAGAAAAAATCGTCCAAATCGGTCAAGCCGTTCTCAAATTATGCGCTTAATAGAAAAAGTGGGCGTAAAAGTAGGCGTGGTAAATTTTTCTTTCGATGAAAACTTAAAATGGATTAATACGAACATTTGAAAGAAAAATTTGTCAAATCGATGGAGCCGTTTTCTAGTTTTTTGTAATTCGAAAAAAGTGGGCGTAAAAGTGGGCGGGGAAAAATTTTCTTTTCGTATAAATCTAAGTTGGACCATGGCGATAATTTTAAAGAAAAAATCGTCCAAATTATATAGATTTCATTGGTGGTGCAATATGAAAATTGGATTTTGCCACGCCCCTCCTAAATAGATACACTTTATTTTCTAACTGTGAACCGTTTATGGCCCATGAGAAGTGAAGAAAAATCCCAGAGTATGCGCAACCAAAATAGCGGATGATATCGCTAATTCTTTGAATAAACAAACTCATCCAAAAACAGTTCAAAGAGCATAACGGGAAAGCGGATATACCACGGAAAAACCACTCATAAGTAAGAAAAGTAGAAGGCTTAAGATGGATTTTGCCAATAAGTATTAAAACCAAGACGTGGAACTTAGGCAAACTATTATTTTTACATATTAATGTAAATTTAATTTGTTTGGATGAGATAGGCTATCAAAAGTCTGGTAAATACTGGCCACAAAAAAAAAAAGAAATAGCAAACTCCATCTTAAGCCTTCTACTTTTTTCGACAATAACTCTTGGGTTATCATTCGCCCAAATGCGGCAATTCTGCTTATTGACGAATCCACTGAGTTGAAAATCTGCATCATCATTGAAGATGATTTTCTTGCACCCATTCTGACCATTGACGACGTTTGAAATGATCAAGAGGCTTTAGTTCTTGAGTCAATTGCACCTTGTAAGCGTGTAAATGCAAATTTTTATGCATAATGTTCACCAACGACGGTTGTGAGAGGTGCAATTGTTGGGCACGACGACGAGTTGAGGTGGACGGCTCTTCAGCAACACTATCGCGAACAGCAGCAATATTTTTTGCAGTACGAGATGCTCTGGTGTTTTCACTTCTCCTACAAACCCGGTTTGCTCTAATTTTTGCACGATTTTTCCGATTGTACGCACATTTGGACGATTAAATTGACCGAAAAATTACGAAGTGCACGATATGCATTTTGATTTGAACGCCCATTTTCATAATAAGCCTGAATAACTTTAACGCGTTACTCGATTGTGTATCTTTCCATGGTTCAAATTAGGTTAGTCTGAAATTGAGAAATGTCAAATTAAATGCAGAAAAAAACTTCACGTTTAGGTGTGGTTAACATTCAACATCGGCTCTTAAAATCTAACCACCCTTTATTTCTATACTTATATGAAGAGCGGCAAGAGCCAAAGTTTCCAAATTAGATCAAGCATCTTGGTTATTAGTTCACAACATCCGACCAAATGTAGGCGAGATCGGACAAATGGGCGTGGCACTTCAAAGACAAAGATTTCTGTATATCTGGAGAACGGCAAGAGCCAAAGTTTCCAAATTAGGTACCCGCATAAAGAACGTTATTTATATAACTTAACTTGTTTTTCACTGCATTATGAGGTGGTAGGGCGTTAAATACTTTAAAATCTCTTAAAATATACAATAACAAATATTCCATTATTCTATAGGAAATTTCAAATAAAACAAGTCAGAAAGTATAGATGGTCAAGCCCGACCATATGACACCCTACACCACAGTAATTAAAAACACTTCATGCTTATGTGTACACATGTATTAATATGGATTTATCTATGTTTATAAACATCATTTAAATCGGTTTGAAAGTTTGCGAGAGAGAGAGTGGCACCATCCTGTTGAAGTTACATATTGTCCAGGTCCATATACTCAATTACTGGCCGACCTCATTTTCAAAGTACGGCCCGATGGCGCTGCCAGCCAATAAGCAGCACCAAACAGGTGTTTTCACATTTCCTACAGACCCGGTTTGCTGAAATTCGCGCACAATTCTCCCGATTGTGGACACATTTGTCGATTAATCTGATCAAAAAAAACGCCAATTTTCGTAAAAGGCATCAAGAATCTTAACGCGCTGCTCAGTTGTGCTCCTCTTTATGGTTGTATTTGCCAAACAATGGAACAAAGAAATGTCAATTTAACATCGTGCATAATGGTCCCAACAAGAAGAGTGACAGTCATGTTACCAGTCATTTGACTGTCATTGATGACAGAATAATGGTCATCGCGTAGAACAAAGTTTCTATCACTTTCTTAAGGCCCACGTTAAAAAAATTACCTAAACTTTTGTGTTCGTGTTTTAACGTTGCTACTAGCAAACATTTCATCCTAAAATGTTTTTAACAACAGCAATTCCCAAAATTCCACCACTTTTTTTTAAATAAATTAATACAAATTTAGCTTAATTCTTATAATAATTGCATTTTATGAAACGTTTAACAGATATATGTATGTATTCAACAAAATTCGTGCGCGATGTACCCTCCTAAAAATGAACCTTGGACTTCTTTAAAATGACATTTTAAATATTTCGACTCCAGCTTTAACCTTTCGTGAGCTGGACCAGTTTGGAAAAGGGTCTATTTTTGCATGTTTTGTTATTTTGAGAATCTGCTTCCTTAACAATATAAACATACAAATTGGGTATCATAAGAAAGGTTTTTTAAGGCGCGTCCAACTGTATATACAATTTGTCCAAGGACTATCATCCATGTCCTTTTTTAAGGATTTTCTGTAAAAAATACGGTTTTTGAATTGTTTGTTGGGGGTTGTTTAAAAAAAATGCCAAATTAACATATTTTAAACTTTAGTCGATTTAATTAAATACGTGTTTTCGCTTTTTTGGAAATTCGTGCTAGTTCGCGTTTTGACAAAAATGCAATGGGGTGGTAACCCTTCGTTTTAAGTAGGGCAATATGGGTATCAAATTTTTTCTTTTGCCAAGTACATCATCTTTGTATGTAAATAATTTAGATTTTTTCAAATTAGATGCATTTGACACGGTGCTCTGGAATATATGTATATAAATGCAATTTTGTAGTAACTCTAATATGATAGCGGATTTAGTTTCTAGATCATGTACATATGGATGAAAATAGGACTAAAGAAAGAAAAAAAGAATGATTCACAATATCTTCTCCACTTTTGTAGTGTGGTTATACAAAGTAAAGAAGAAGCGTTTGGTAGTTCTGGTCAGAGCTGGAGATACATATGGCTATTTCCAAAAAAACCTCAACCACAAAAAATGGAAAAAAAAAATTTTCTTTTCAAGATTTATTTAGAGAATTGCTTATATTTTTTTAATATATGCGTATAAATTAATTGATTCGAAAAAAAAGATAAATGGTAAATGAAGTACTACAACTTTTAGCACATACTTGTGTATATTAGAAAATATGCATTTGGAACAACAATACTCTAATCTAAGGCATATTTATGATCTGCAAAACATTTTTTATTAAATTTCAAAAGATTTTGTTATTCGTGCTAAATTCCCTAAATTTTTTATTAAGTTTCTTATATAAAGGATTATAAATAGCAACATAAAAAAATTTTAAATCATGGTGGAAAAATTGTCCCGTTTACGAAGTCCCGTTAACAATTTATTTAAAAAAATGTAATTCATATTTTATTTTGAAATCGAAACCATTTTTAGGGCACATTAGTACGCAACATTTTAAAATTAATCCCAATTTCGCAGAAATCACTGTTTAAACGGTTACCTCATAAAACCCACTTCCGTTTTTTGTCCCGTTTACAATCACTGGTATTTTGCAATTATCTCGGAAACCACGACAGTAAGCGAAAAATTTCATTTGCGGAAATTAAAGAGCTAATTGAGAGTTAAAAGAATCATTAATTTGAAAAATGAAAATCAGGTTGTTTTTTACAGTTTTGTCAATATAAACGTGTGCGAATGTCCCGTTTACAATCTTGGAAGTGCCCATATGTTATTAAAAACTTTATTTTTGAAAAAAAGTGAGTTAATCCACCTCCAAAGAATCCAAAGAAACACGGGCGTTCTGAAAATCGAGTGATTTCAAATCACGTGTTTTTGAAAATCACACGTGTGATTTTGTGGTGTTCTGAAGGTCATACCGTTTTTGTGTTTCTCGGTGTGCTTTCGGCAATTGAAGATCACACCAAAACACACAAAAACTGGACACTAAAATATCACACGTGTGATTTTATTAGGCCCATTTGATTTGAGTAAAAGTGATTTGCAGAACAGGCCTGATAATAAAACTTCGTGGGTATTTTTTTAAATTGTACCAAAAAAGGATAAATTGAACCAGTGAACCAATAAAGTTTCGATTGTACCGAATTTGGTAGAATTGTACCACAAATCTCATCAGTGATAGAAACTATAATTTTATGAAAATTTTTATAAACATTTGCACGTCGGACAGACTTGTCAAAAAAATCTGTCACTCAATTCATTTTTAAGCCACACTTTTCTACTTTACGAGCACACATGATTTTTTTTTGGCAAATCGTACGACTGAATGGGATAGTGTATCGCCGGCTTAAATAATGTTTGTACTTATTTATAAAGTGCTAGGGCGTTGAAAACCTTTAAATGATTTTGCTTTTTTGCAAAGGTGCAACTTGTGACGTAAATAGCCTTATTGATTTTGCAGTTATCTAAGACAATTAAAATAAAAACTTTTTACAAGCTTAAACGTATTTCAAATACGCTTTTTGTGCATTTTTAATGCAAATTTTATTATTAAACCCAAAAAATCTCAAACATTTTTTAATTTAAAAAAAAAACACAAACTTTTAAGGTTAAAATTCAATACTAAAAGGAAAATATTTATGATTTTGTCCTTTAATTAAATTAAAAGGCACCAAACGTTCTCCAGTGTAGAAGGTATCCATTATGGCAATGTCTTCGGGTGTCAATTTAAAATCGAAAATATTGAAATTCTCTTCAATACGCTGAGGATTTGAAGACTTAGGAATTGGTATTACACCAATATCAACCTAATGACCAAAATTTTTTATTTAAAAATTTTTTAGTTAAATTCTTTATAAAATACCAACCAAATAACGCAAAACAATTTGTGCTGGGGTCTTTTTATACTTTTCAGCTATGGCCTGAGTCTTTTCTGAATAATAGAATTCGGGTTTCTTTTCGGCAGGTTTAGGACGTCCCAAAGGCGAATAGGCAGTCAAAGTAATGCCACGTTCTTTACAGAATTGGGTTAGTTTACGTTGATTTAAAGCAGGGGAACATTCAACTTGATTAGTGACTGGTTTTATTTCACAGTTATCCAACACACGTTGTAGTTGTTGACTATTGAAATTGGAAACACCAATACTACGCACTAAACCAAGTTTTATCAATTTTTCCATGGCCTTATAGGTATCCAAATAGTCAACATCGCTGCAATTTGGGCAATGGGATTTGTTAAAGTTTGTTAAAGAAAGTTTGTTAAAACAGCACTTCCTACCTCAGTTGTAAAGTACCAGCGTCATCTTTGGGCAATAAATCTGCTTCGCTGACATATTTGTAACCTACTGGCAAATGCATTAAGTATAAATCAATATAATCCAAACCCAATAATTCTAGTTGTTTACGACAGGCCCCCTCTACACGTTCAGGTGCATGGTGTATATTCCATAACTTAAGATTTATGATATATTTATAGCGTTTGGATAATTTTTACAGAATATTTAAATTTGCACTTACCTTGGTAACTAAAAAGATGTCATCTCTCTTTACAACACCCTCAGCTATTTTATCTTTAATAGCTTTACCAATTTCACCTTCATTTTGATAGAAATATGCAGTATCGATATGACGATAACCGACATCAATGGCATGTTTAACAGCAGCTTCACCTTCATTGTTTTTGGACTAAAAATGAAAAACATATGTTAATATACATAGTACATATGTATGTATGTATATATATTAACAAAGATTATGTTCCGTTTTATTTGAGAGTTATAGTTCAGTTCTAACTTAGTTGAGGTTAGGTTTAAATCACATTTAATCTAAGTTTAGTTCTATTTGAATTTTAATTTAGTTTCAGTTTAATTTGAGTTCAGTTTAACTTCGGTATTAGCTCAGTTCTATTTAGTTTAGCCCTAATTCATTTCTAGTTAAAGTTAAGATCTACTTTAGGTTTGGTTTTTGTAAACTCGTTAAGACTATTCCTTTATTTGATTCAAATGAGATGGATTAGGAAATTTACAAAAAAATAAAAAAAAACTGCTAGCGACCTAGCTGGGCTAAGAATTTTTAGTCTTCCTTTATTTAATAATTAACAAACAATTTTTTCCTAGAGAATTTAAAACATTATTAAATCTTTTGTTTTACAATAACACTTTTTTATATTTAAAGACAGAAGAGACTTCATGACGAAAGTAACAATAAATATTATTTATAAAAAACAAAGTTCAAGATGAATATCATATTTTTGTTTAAACCAGAAATCAGTTAATAGATGCCCTTAGTCTTCATTAAACGGCCAATATTGATGAAATTTTGTTATTTCATAACACCATAAACGCATTCCCGTATTAAAAGTATCTATGACAACAATCTCCTCAGGCAAAAGATGAAAATCAAAAATATTTATATTTTCTAAAAGTCTTTGCGGTTGTGATGATTTGGGTATGGGAATAGTGCCAATATCAATCTAAAATATTTAATAGTAAAAATTAAAAATTAGATAAAGTTTTTATAAAAAAACCTGTACTTACCAAATATCTTAAAACAATTTGAGCTTTAGTTTTCTGATACTTCTCAGCAATAGCATTTAGCACTTGCGAGTCATAAAATTCCGGTAAAGGTCTACAAATCTTTGGCCTAGCGAGAGGAGAGTAGGCGGTAACCAAAATATTATGTTGTTTACAAAATGTTCTCATATTTAGTTGATTTAAAGCAGGATGGCATTCCACTTGATTTGTAACAGGTTTTATATGACAATTATCTAAAATTCTTTGCATTTGTTGGGTATTAAAATTAGATAAGCCCAAACTGCGGACCCATCCTAAAGAAACTAATTCTTCCATAGCTTTATAGGTAGCCACATAGTCAATGTCGCTAAGAATAAATTTAAATAAATAAAATATGTATATGTATAAGACTTGTTTTACAATTATTATTAAAAAAAAAACGTACTTGGTTTGTAATTTACCTTCCACATGAGGTACAAGGCTCTCATCATCTTCATATTTATAGCCAATGGTTGAATGCATTAAGTACAAATCTATATAGTCCACTTGCAAAGCTTCCATTTGTTTTTTACAGGCATATTTGACCATTTCTGGTTCATGATAAATATTCCATAATTTTGTTACCAAAAATATTTCTTCACGTTTTATTGTTTTTTCTTCAATTTTTTCTTTTAGTATTTTACCAATTAATGCTTCATTAAGATATAAATAGGCTGTATCGATATGACGATAACCGATATTAAGAGCTTCACGCAGGGAATTTTCACATTTTTGTTTTTTAAGCTTAAAAGTAGGTTTAAGTTAAATTTTATTGATGTTAAGTAGTTTTCGGTACAAGTTGGCTTCAAAATGCATATTTGGAAATTTTAATAATTTTATGGACAATGTCCTTTTAATTTATATTTATTCTAGTGATAAACCTAAAATCGTTATGTCCTTTTTTATTTAGGAAAGTGATGGAATACAAAGCGATTCGACACATTTTTCTATTTTTTCCTGTCTATAGTTTTGTAAATCTTATATTATATATGTTAATTCAGAAATGGATTTTTAAAATTGACTGAAATACTTCACATCTGCTAAAAAAAAAAAAAACGATCGTATTGAAATTTATCGATTTTCATCAAATTCCTGGGGGTTAATTCTGCCGGTACTGATCGAATACTTTTTCGATTCGAAAGCCATTTTATTTCTAGTTCCTTTAGTCGATACCAAGGCGAATTCATACAAGGTGGTCTTATTTTGAAAACGTTTACAACACTGTAAAATATTTTATTTGTGTCAAAAATAATACAACACTTTAGTAAACAATTTAAACAAATATTTCATTTTCTTTTTAATTTTAAATTGTTTGTTTTAAAATTTAATAATTGAAAAAAATTTTAAATTTCACATTTTAAACGCAAATTTTAAAATTTAGTAAATAAACCCCAGAACCACATGAACGGTATATCATTTTGACACAAGGTTAGTAATCAGCTGTTGCTTACGTATTAAGTTAAGGTCACCTGGTGTAAACTCACCTTGGTCAAAAATAATACAACAAAGTAGTAAACAATTCAAACAAATATTTCATTTCATTTTGTTTTTAATTTTAAATTGTGTGTTTTGAAATATAATAACTTAAACAATTTTAAATTTCATAATTTTAAGCGAAAATTATAGAATTTTGTAAAGATTCCCCAGAACCACCAGAACGGTATACCATTTTGACACAAGATTAGTTATCAGTTGTTGCTTACGTTGCAATTCGCCTTGGTCGATACTGAACGAATCAAAATTATTTTTTTAGTGATGTGAACTCAAATAAATGCTTTACAACACTGAAAAAATAATTTTGATTTGTTCAAGGCGAATTTACACCAGGTGACCTTAACTTGCTACGTAAGCAACAGCTGATAACAAACCTTGCGTCAAAATTATATACCGTTCATTACCCTTTTGTATCATTTTTAACTATTTTAAGCCACATTTTTACCCTTTTTGGAAATAGCACTCACATTATGTTTTTTGTTAACACTGCTGAACAGAAGTGCTATGGCCAACATAACCTTTGTACCTTTGGGGTTGGAATTGTGCACGACTTTTTGATTTCGATACGCTAGAGCCAAAAATTAGGGGGGTGGGATGGCGGTAAATGCAGAGTTCTCATTTGCGAATGCATTAATTACGCACTCATGCGCATGAACCAAAAAGACAATCATATAAAAACCAGCGAATGCGTAAGAGCGGTCTTTTATGTTTGTGTATTGCGCACTCATGCGTATGCGCATTCTGTTGGTGCGCATTTTGTGAGTGGCTCATGAAATGCGCAACGCATTCAGCTCATGTGTATGCACACAGACATACGATGTATTAATGTTATTATGTATTAGCCAACTTAAATTTTTGATGTGACAAAAATTTTCAGTATTACCATTTTTGCAGCTAAATTTATCATTAAAAAAAGTTATTTAGCTGCAAAATTATTCTATAAAAATGCCAAATATTTTAAGCATTATTTTTTTTAAAAATTTGGACCAAGGCCCATTGAAAAGGTCTGCGCAAGAAGCCTGATGATCATTGTTTATGTTCTTTTTAGTTGTCAAAAGTTGTTTACATTTTGCTTACATGTGCATGTATACGATTGTTTACGTTTATGGTATGCCACACATACACGTTTTTTCCTTTTGCTTTGTATATGTGGTAGTAAATTTTTGACAACTAAAAAGAATCGTTTTTTGTTTTTGTACAAGTAAGCAGACCTGATAGATGGGCCTTGATTTGGACGAATAGTTAAATTTATTTAACTTCAATTTTTGTATAAATTGTATTATAATTTATAAAAAAAAAAACTAAAATTGTTGTACTCAAAATGATATTTCTTATAAAACTGAAATGTAAAAAAATAGAATATTTAGGGAATATAAGAAATTCACTCATCATGGTGATTGTAAAAATTATTAGGCATTTGATATTGCGATATAACAGTACAAAGAAATTTCACTTTGTATTTAGATAAAAATTTTATGGTGTAGATGTTTGAAAAAATCTTTTGCTTGAATTTTAAAATTTCAACTTTACTTAAACTAGAAATAAAATCGTTTAAAGTTTGCATTTATGATGATGTCTTACCAAAATCCACTAATGTACTAATTGTACTAAAATCTACCCACATAAAATAGTCTGGTAGTGTATAATGTCATTTCTAAAAATGAAAGGAATAGGACTATTACAAAAAAGCTTTATAAAATACCTAACTGAAATTTAGCTCATAGAATAAATTCGAAAAATAAAAAATGTTGAATATACCAAGGTATATTTACACAAGGTAAACTCGTTGGCCCATATGTTTGTCAGCTGTTTACCTAAGTTGGAACACCAATGTCAAATTCCGTGTATATGAGCCAAAATTTGTACATGTGTGCGTTAAATTTATATGAAGACAATTTTGACAATTCCGTTCCACTCGGTTATTTTTATAGAGCAGCATGTCTACACTCCCAAATGAGTCTACCTTGTGTAAATATACCTTGGAATATACTATATATATCTTTATAAAGATGTCCTCTCTGATGAGAATATCGAACTGATTTAAAAGACAATGGTGCTAAAACGGCCCTAAAATGATAAGTTGCAAAGGTTCTTCAACGTCACAACTTATTAATCACTTTTAATTAGACTACAAGCTTGACGTAAATATACGCCAAGTAAAACTTGACTCTGTTCCAAGAAGTTTTTAAGAGAATGCAAATAATACTTCACTAAAATATGCAGCCAATAATGAATGAAAAACTCTTAAGTAGTTATAGCATATCTTCATGCTTAAAACTACACCATACCTGCGAAATCAACGATTTGGACAAATTCTTCAGTTTTATTAATTAAATTGCCAAGAACTTAAAACAAAATTTAAGGAATCAAACATCTCATGGAAGGGTTTAAATTGTGATCAACGAATTGACAGATATTTCATACAAAAAGCATGTTCATATTACTATTGTTTCTGTAATGCGGAAACAAAAAAATTGAAATATGTATATAATCCTGGATAAGAGGTTTTGTTTGCAACTTTTCAAAAATATGGCTGAAGTTTACTGATTCATATAGACATGCTTAGCCACCAACAAATTAAAACTTATTTAAAATAAATTTGGGAGAATATCTCATAAATTTATTAAATTCCCATAGTATAATAAGTACCAGGTATGTTCATTAGGGAGAGTTTTCATTATTTACCCATGTAATGTCAAACTAATTTATTTGATTTTTGACACTTGTTTTAATTTTATTCCATTTTTTCTTTTGTCTGACGTTATATGGGTTTTGAAATTGAGAACAAAATTTCTAATGACTATACCTTGTAATTATTCTACCATGTTAAATTCCTAAAATTGTTTAAAACCAAAGATTTTTAAAATTTCTAAAGTTATGTTCACACCTATTAAATATTTGGTGTCCTACACGTAACCACTAGTTTTCTTAAAGAATTGTTTGCTTTTGCAAAACGTTTGGCTAGAGCAAACATTACACAGTACAACATTTGTCAGTTGTCAATAAATATGTGTTTTGTATATATTTTGTTAAATGAAAAATTTTCAATCAAAATTTTGGTAAAATATGTTTTGTTCTAAAAAGTGCTTAGAACTAATTGGGCTATTAAGAAAATGTAAACGGAAGAACAATAGGAAGATTTTTTCAATATTTTACGTATGTTAATTACATTACATTACATTTTGCAAAATACTACCATTATTTGTTGTTTGTGTTTTAATTTTTTGTAAAAAATATAAATATACGGGTGTGTTCTAGAATCCGAATCCACTCGAAAGTGGATTACTTTAGTATTATTGGTGTTCCGCATTTCACATTCACATGTTTTTATTCGTTTTCAGTTAGAGTAGATATGGGTTGGTGAAAGTAAACCGAATCGACTTTTATTGTAATGTGTGATAACATTTTTAACAACAAAATTAATTTTGCTTTTAGCTTAAATTCTTCTTAATCCAATTTAATCAAAAATATATCGTTATCTAAAACGCAAAATTCCCTTATTAACCCTAAATTTAAAGTCGACTTTTTCATTGATTTTTATGTATGTAATTATATAGCTAATTTTTTTTTAACGATTTTTATGTTATTTTCAGACAATTTGTTTCTTTAATCGATTTAGCGATCTCTTTGTTTTTGGGTTTGTTTGAAATTTTGCAATTTTTCGCGAATTTTAGCAATGTTCGCGATTTAACCGATTCGTTCGTGTAAGTTTTCTGATTCTTACAGCTTTAACGATTTATAATAAATAGTAGACTTTGCTATCATGCCGCTGTTAGAAAATGTTTGCGAATTTCCGCGAATTTAGCAATTTTTACCGAATTTTTGACATTCCATATAGTTTTAGGGACTTTAAATCAATTTTATGGCTGATTTGAAATATTAAAAATTTTCGCTATTATTGAAATTTTTTTTGTTATTTTCCGACATTTTGTTTTTTTTTTCTCACCCATTTAGAGATTTCAAATAAATTTTAGTGTTTGTTTTAAAGTTTGTTATTTTTCGAGAATTTTAGCCATATTATCGATTTTTTTCCTGTGATTCTTTAAAACTTTTACGATTTTTAAAAAAATACCTATAAGACATTGTAATCATTCTTCGGTTCAGACTCTGAACATACCTCAAGTCATATCTAAGTATTTTGTTGGTTCCTTAACTTCGTGAATTGTTTTGTTTTTATTCTAATTAACTTTTAATTACAAAAACTAATTTGATTTTTGTGTTTTTATGTATGTATTGGAATTAAAACCGGTTAACCGGTTATTTTTAAAAAGCTTAACCGAAAATCGGTTTTTTTAAAATAGCAACTATTCGGAATATTCGAAAACCGGTTATGATACTACAAAACCTACAAAACCCGATTTATTTGTCAAAAATCTTTAAAAATACCTTACAGTTAGTTTATTCAAATGCAAAATAAATAATTATTTTAATACAATTTTTTTATATAAAAAACCATCATAGTTTATACCCGTGTAGCCATATGGACACAACAGTTTTCTCCACTCATCATATCGGACTGTTCGGAAAGTTTTTTTTTTCATCAATCTAAACCATACGTGTTAAATTCCAATTAGAATTAGCAATTGATGCAATTAGTTTATATTCTCTAATTCATCAAACAATTAGAATTAGTTCAACTAATGCCCATTAGATAATTGAAATTTTTATTCCAATGATAAAACTAATTGCAATTACTTGCCATTAGCAAAAAAAATTGGTTTACCTTTACAATTAGAAGTCTAATTGACTTCTGATAATGCAATTAGATATTCAATAAGCTCGTCCCTACCTGTTGTTTTTTACTGTTCCCTTTACCTTACTGGTCCCTTTCTCTATGCGCTGTCACATACATAAATACATATATAGATTTTTAAAATCAATAAAAATTCTATTTTATTTAATTTTTTTCTTTAAAAAAAGTCCCAATATTTTCCCATACATTTAATGTTTTTGTACGAAAAAAACTCTTAACAACAGTGCTTTTCAAACTATGTACATAAGTATATAATAAAAGCTTTATGTTAACAGAACACTATCAGAGTAAGTTTAACAGCCCTGTAAAATAACATTGCAAACGCCGGCCCTTCATTAAACACATTTTGTTTTAATCTCATATTCTTTGCATGTTTTATAATTTCTTTTAACAAAACTTTTTTCAAAAAACAAAATTAACGTCTTTATCTTAATTGCTTATCTTATTATTTTATTACAAACGCTTTTGAATAAATTCTTAAACGATAGAATATAAGAAAAATAAACTTACCTCATAGGTACCCAACCCCAAAACAGGCATTTCGTAGCCGTTGTTTAATTTCACAGTGGGTGCCAAAATGGGTGCCATTTTCTTGCTATATTTACGAAAACTCTTCTGAATTAAACCGTGGAAAAATCTATTTTCAGCAACAAAATCACACTCAATTGACTTCTTCGATTTTAAAGAATATTCCCGAAACTGAACACGACCACTATCAAGTGAACAAACCTCTGCAATAGAAGGCAATTAAAAGAAGACTAAAAAAGCTCATAGTTGGAGAAACAAACAAAATCTTAAAAAAAATTCAGCAACAACACTACGGAAACTTACCAAAAGCGCAATTTGTTTGTGTTATTTGTTTCCTCAGCGACGACAGTGGGAAAAAATTAGTTGTACAGCAAAAATGTTTAATATTCTGTTGAAAATTAACAATTTGTTGCGATTTGTGTTGCAGAGATAACCGAGAGATGCAGTTTCTTAAGATGGAGTGCATTCCGTAATCATTCCAACTAATCGCAATTCGAGTATAAAAAAGCAGCTGCTTGAATGCAGTTTTTTGTTTTGCTTTGATCAATGCAGGCTTGCCAGCTTAGCACTTTTAGTACTAGATTTAGCACTAAGATTTTCAAAAATAAGCTAAGTTCTAAGTTTTTATAATTAGTTTGCATTTTTAGCTCTTTTTTTAGATACCAAAACAACTTAAAAACTCACATAATCGATACAAGGAAAGTATCAAATCTCTAAGTGTATCAAGAAAAATTCAAGCATGTATACACATGCTACCTTTTTTGCAACTTTGGTGCATACGAATACAGAACAAATAAATTAAAATTATTTATTGGTCTTAATAAAAAGTAAACTCAAGGCGAATTGAGTAGAAGGTGAGGTCAACTCTACAGCAACACCGCTTCTGTGGTCAGATTGTCAAAAATATTGCCTGTAAAAACAGTTTTGTTTACATAAAAAACTAGTTTGTATACAAACTTTGACAAGTCGACCACCGAAAAAACACCATATGTTGACTTACCCCACCTTCTAGTCAATTCGCCTTGAGTAAACTGAGACCTAGAATTAAAACAGGGCAGTTGTGATCGAATACTTTTTAGATTCAAAAGCAATGTTGTTTCAGTCGATACTGAACGAATCGTAATTATTTGCTCAGTATTGTTAAAATAAAAAAGTATTCGATCACGACTGCCATAATTTGACCCGAGAACTGTTATATTAATTTATACGCATAAGAGAAGTTTCAAAATTAGACAACGTTTTTTACCACACTTTAAACATATCGGATAATAATGTAAAAAAAACGGCTCATCTGAAAAGGACCAAAATGAGTTGGTATATGAGAAAGATGAAAATAACATGATTGGAATTTAGTTTTAACCATGGTAGAGTAAGTACAAGGTATAGATAGTCATTATAAATTTTTTTTAAATTTATAAACACATATAACGCCCAACAAAAGAAATAAAGGAAACAAATTAAACAAAAACGTCAAAAATTAAATTAATTAATTTGACATTACATGGGTAAATAATGACAGCTCTCCCTAATGAACCTACCTTGTACCTATTCTACCATGGTTTTAACAACTTTATTTAAAATACATATACATATGTATTATTTTGTAACAGTAAAAAAAAGTTTTTATATGAAACATAATGAATATTTAAAAAAATTTCAATTGTAAAGTTTTTATTATGAATATGTATTCATAAAAATCAATGTTAAAAACTACCACTTTTGTTTTTAACTGTAGAACAATTTAGCACTTTTTTTTGTCGATTAAGCACTTTTAATTTGAATTCTTCTGGCAAGCCTGAATCATTGAAAGCTTTTTTCTTATTAGACAATTCCCTACAGTGGTATTTCATGATGTTTTATAGTCTAATTTTGACGATTTTTCAAAAGACAAATTTTGTTCTAGTTTACAAAAGTTTTAAATATGTATTATTTCGTATTTTTGAATAACTTCTTGGATATTTTCGTTTATCGGTAATTGTCCCGTGCAAACAGTAGAAAAAATGCTGAAACAGAATTTTTGATGGGTAAAATCGCTGTTCGGTATCTCTAAGTTGATGTAGTACCCAATTTTCGTACTTTTTTATGAATGATAAAAAGATCTTATTCGATTTACGTCTCTAATTCGAGCTTCTTAAAATTGTATAGCTCATGAAATCCTGAACAATATTATACAAGCAGTCATATGTTGACAAGCTTTGAGAATTAACTTTAAAAAAAACACTTGCCTCTCTTTTTTAGTTGGCATGTAAAATACGTTAAAACTTGCATTTATAGTGTGAGAACAGCGGGTTTATTTGTAGAGATCCTTCGAGATAAGGAAAACATGATTTTTTTTATTAAAACAAAAGGAAAATAAAATCTGGGAATTTATTTCTCATGTTGAGTAACATTTATTATATACATTTTCATATTATTCGAATGTGTATTCTAAGTCAAATTATAATCTTCATACGCTTTTATACTTTAATAGTCTTATTCCTTCAATATTTTATTTCTGTTACGAGGTTTAAACATTTCTGAAAAACTAACAAAAGTTAGTAGTAGTATTTTGAATGACGATTTAAGTAAGATTTAATGATTTATTTGGCAAAATTTGCCGATTTTCGACACATTTATCTGGCAGCAATGGATGCAAGTGCTGCCAATAAGGTGATTTATTAAAAAAAACAAAATTGAAAATTATGCCGCTTACGTTATTTTCGCGGTTAGTGCCGGTTCACACACGTCAAGTTTGACTCGTCAAGTTTCTCTCTTCCCCTCTCTTCAAAAAACTCAAGACTTGACGAGTCAAACTTAACATGTGTGAACCGGCACTTAGGGCTCGATATGTACCTACATACCGCACTGATTCCTCTAAAGGAAGCGGTTAACTCGAAATTTATAAATTTTCAGTATAGACATGTTCTCTTATATCACATTTAATTTATTTATTATAATTTAATTTATTATTTCTTAAAAAAAACGTAAGAAGCTCTAAAAAGCTTTTCTTGGAAAAGTGCTTGAAAGGTTTTTTTTATAGAAAACTGACTGTTAAATAATAGACTAATAGTTATACAGTAAACGATCTATCAAAACAACACGTTTAAAAATGAAGGGATTTCAGCTTGTGGTAACGCCAACTGAAACCATTTAGGGATGTGCTGAATATCGAAAGCGTGAAACGCAAGAGTTTTAAAAGTCGGTTTTTAATAAGATTTCTGTAATAAAAGAATTTTATGACAAATATTATACAAATATTTCTTTATTAAACAGAATTTTCTAACAAAAATTACAAAAATAAAATTAAAAGTACATACATATGTATGTATGTATGTACATATGTATGTATATTAAAAACAACTTCCAAATACTTGCGTTTTACGTTTATGACTTCCAGCAGACCCCTCATTGCTTTCATCAAAGAAAAATTAATTTGAGAAACCTTCAAAATAAAATTTGCGCTGCCATGTACCTAAAAATTTTTTTCAAAAAGTATGCATGGTACATTAGATATGTACACACTTTTATTCTTTAAAAAGTACATTTTACAGGGAATTCGTAGCATAAACTTTATAAAACTTTTCGAAGAATTCTTTTTTTTTGGGTTTTGAAAAAGCTCCCTTCCCAAGGCGAATTCATTTTTCATGTGGCGTTGAAAACACAGCTGTGCTACTTTTTTTCTTAATTAGGGAGAGGAATGTCAAAAGTTACTTGTCTTTTTGACATATCGGCCAACGAAAGCAACAAAAAATACATTATTGTGTTTTTGGTGTTGTTACTTGTTGTAGTATCGACACCACCGTTTACATGAATTCGCCTTGTCCCTTCTTATAGAAAATTTTTTAAATATGTGCTTTTTTTATTTTATATAATTCGGAAATTTTTGTTTTAATCATTTTTGTTTTTAAATATAACTTTTAAGAAAACTTAAGATAGATTTAATTCAAAGCACGTTCAAAGCTTTATAACAAATGTTGATGTTAAAATATTTAATTAAAATAAGTATGTTTAGGTACATATGAATGTATGCATAAATGTGAATTATATTCCGTCAATTAATATTTAATATTAAAAGGATAGTGAACGCTCTTTTTAGCATGATCCATGGGTATCAAGCGATCACCGGTGTTATATGTTTCCAATATTTTATGGTCCTCGGGAGAAAGTTTAAAATCAAAAACTGTAAAATTTTCAATTAGACGAGTTTTATTTACAGATTTAGGAATGGGAACAGCTCCTTTTTCAATCTAGTATTAAGAAATAGTTCCTATTAAAAAGTCATTTTTCAAAATATCTATAAAAACAAAACTTACCAAATATCTTAATACAACTTGTGCGGGTGTCTTTTTATATTTATTGCCAATTGCTTTAACTTTACCATCAAACAGATAAGCAGGAGTTTTCTTAGCTGGTTCCGGTCTACCCAAAGGACAATAGGCGGTCACTACAATGCCGTTCTTTTTGCACAAGGCAATCAAGGGTGTTTGATTCAAGCCTGGATGGCATTCAATTTGATTGTGTATGGGCTTAATCTTACAATGGGCCAGCAAACGAGTTAATTGTTCGGAATTAAAATTAGAAACACCAATACTTTTAACTAAACCCTTCTCCACCAAAGATTCCATTGCTTTCCAAGTGTCCAAATAATCAACATCACTGATTTCATTAAAACATTTAAAACTTTCATGGAGTTGAAATAAACAAAGTTTAAATACCTTAATTCAACTTCTCCTTTGGCATTGGTAGGCATCATAACATCATCGCCTCTGTGGACATACGAGTAGGGCCAGTGCATTAAATAGCAGTCAACAAAATCGAGGCCAAAGTTGGCTAAACTTTTGCGACAGGCGTATTCAACACGTTCGGGTTCATGAAAGTGACACCACAACTAAAAAAATTAATTAAAAAAATAAAAAAAAAAATTTAACTTTTATGATCTTTATTGTATGTCTTTAGTTATTTGTTCAACTACAGTTTAAAATCAAAATGAAAAGTTCCCATTTTTCTTGATTATTACCTTAGTAACGATAAAGATATCCTCGCGTTTGATAACACCCTCAGCTATTTTGTCTCTTATTGCCTTGCCCACCTCATGCTCATTTTCGTAGAAATAAGCTGTATCTATGTGACGATATCCTGCATCAATGGCATCGCCCACAGCACGTTCACAGTCACCACCCAGTGACTTTATGGTTATAAAAGGATGCAGGAACCCGCACGCACATTTATTTAACACACAGTAATTGTTAGCAAAATTATTTAGAAATTTAGTTTGAAAACAAAACGAAAAAACAAAAAATATATAAAAATGAATAGAAATAGAAAATAAAGAACAAAAAAGTTTTAGTGAAATAAATGTTTAAATAAACTTTTCTAATAGAAAATGATAAATTGCAAATGTAACTAGCAGTTGTTGTAATTTGTAGTTCTAAACTTAAAAATTTAAAGCCAAAAAATTTCCACAGATTTGTTTTTTATAGAAAACTTTTTTCGGGCAGTTTTTTTTATAACAAACTTTTTGAAAAGAGTTTTTTTTTGTCTAGAAAACCTTTCAGTTTCGAGTTTTTTCCTTAAAAAATTTTTAAATCTATTTCTTTCTGTCGAAAATTTTGGAAACAAATTTTATAGAAAATTAAAATCGCTATAATTTTTGAGAAGCGTTTGTCTATAGTACAATACTTTGGTTAAACATTTTTTTTGTTTATTACACAAAATTTACAGTTTTTAAAAGAGATAAAAACGCGTTATAACTCTCGCCTTAATTTCGATTTAAGAAGTGTTTAGATAACAAAAACAATTTTTGAAAATTTAATAATACATTTAATAATAGACGCGTATTTTAGAATGTGATGTTTTGTGTGATTAAGCGATCTTATATGTTCTTTGTGCTTTATTATTGCAACAGTGTTTAACTGTAATTAGTCCTACGTACCTTCAGGTGTGATGAGTCCAAATTTTTTTTTTGTTTCAAAAAATAGATTAATAAAATTTTGCCTTTAAGTAATCTACACCAAATGGAGAACGTATTTTTTTATAATTTTAACAAAAATAATGTAAGAAACAAAAAAACGTCATGTAGTAGGTAGGTTTTTTAAGAACAACCGACTTTTTGAAAAAAACCTCGATTGTAAAAACTTTAAGCAATCAAAAGAATTGGCTTTAAATTTATAGGTACATATGAATTTAAATTTGTTCTTAATGCTAGAAACACATTTGCGTCGTACGTCGTAAGAACGTAAGTCGTATGAACATAAACTTATAAAAGCACTCTTTATTAACCCACAATTCCGTCATCAACGTATCGTATTAATAATGTATTTTGTTTTCTTTTTTTAAAGGCCCAACCATAATGTGCTTAAGTTGGCTTAAGCAAATGTGTGAATACAATACATGGCTATGCATAGTACGGTTAGGCCTTAAATTTTAAGATAATTCAAAAATTATTCAAATTGTTGTCTGTTTTTATTTTCTTGAATTTTATTTCCAAATAATTAATTTGAAGACACAAAAAAATCAATTTTACATTTTAAATTTTGTATTTCTTTGACAAGACGGTCGCAACCGGCGTATGAAATAAAATGTGAAAATCACTCAGTTTTTTGAGTATTTTCCATATAAATTTTACTACACTTGTGTTGTAAAAACAACACATTCGATTTATGTTACCGGCTAAAATCGAATACCGAAATTGGATTGAATAATATAATATAATTGGAAAATCTTATTTTGTTTTTTATTCGACCTTTAATATGTATTAATAAAAGAACTTGTTTTTCTTTTGAGCTCGAGGTCCTGTTTTTTATTGGAAATTGTTTTATTCTTGGTGCTTTGTATTTAGATATTTTTATTCCATAAATAATATTAAAAATACCGATAACAGCTCTGTCGAGATTTCCTCTATACTGAAAATACCGAAACCTTCGGTATTGGAATCCCTAACGCCAGCTATTGTGTACACTACTACGTACGGTAAATAAGTATTTCCTTGCAAATTAATTTTTTTTATATAATTTTTTTTTAATTCCTAAATTTTGAAATATATAAATTTTTGTGTTTTTTTTTATTAAATTTTGGCACAAAGTTTTTATCAGAAATAAGAAGTTTTTAAGAAAAAAATATTTGGCAACGCTGAATCACATCGCCAACAACAATGTTAAATGAGATTGATATCAACATCTAACTATTAAATTACAAATGAACTTCATGTTCGAATAGGTATGAATTAAATAACAAAAAAGATGAAGATTAGAAATACTTATAATCTAAAACAAATTTGCAATAATTTATGTACATATATTTTTTAACTTACCGTGTAGGTGCCCAACCCTATTGATTGCATTTTTGTGCCATTATTATGGGTCACGTAGGGAACTTTAACTGCTGAAGAAGAGGAAGAGCTCATGTTGCACAAAATCAACTGTCAAAATAAATTGTAAAGTTTTAGTTTTTTATTAGAATGCAATTAGTTGTTTGTATTTTATAGGTATTATTTCTAAACGCTCCGCCTGCTATAGTTTCAAATAAATTTTACAATTGTTTCTATTTTCTTTTTATTGCCACAATAATCGAAGTTAAAACTGTTTTCTATTTATTCACCTGTTTTCAACAAAATAAAAAAATAACTACGCCACTTTTCTACAACTTACACCTGGAGCGATGATGCTATTCCCAACAACTGTTTGTTACTGGTAGTCAATTTCTGGAGATACTTTCCATTTTCGTTCTTCTTTATTTACTTGTTTTCTGTTTTGTTTTTGTTATTTAATCGCATAAAAGCTTTATTTTATTTTAACTGAAGCTTTTGTTTTTATTGATTATAAAAATATAATTAAAAGTTAGATTTTAGCGATCCCTTTAACACACTACATTAAAATAATGCTAAAATATATTCCAAGCACAGTGGAAAATAGGGAAAAAACATGAACATGCATACCAGCAACATTGCCGAAAAATGTTATTGTTATTTATTGGTAAATTATTTGAGAATATAGGAAATGATTTCTTTAAAGAATATTATAAATAGCATAGGAATATCTTCGGTAGTTGCAAAAATAATTCAAGTCCACCGCCCAAAACACCCAAATGTGTGGAGCCAAAACACCCAAGTGGACTTGAGTTTTTTTTTTGTACACAAATCTTTTTTTTTTTTATTTTCTAGTCTTCAAATTTAAAGCAAATACACTAAGCCGAATCAAAAACTATTTCATAGCTACTACTTAAAAATTTTCTATAAGAGGATTTCCTAATACTTTTGCTATGATACCCTTTTGAATTTACATTTAGTGAAATTATCATTATTGGTCTTCTTTAACTTGCATTAAAAAAGCTAACATTTAGGACATTCTAATAAAAACTGTGATATAAGTTTGTGCAATCACAGTACTTTTGAGTTTTTTTTTCTGTTAAGATATTCAAGAATCAACAACACTACGCCACAAAAAAATTAACCTTAAAAATTAGGCGTCTGAACACAAATATAACACTCATTTATTTCTTTCAAGAAGCGTTTTCGAGATATTCGCGAAAATCATGTTTTTCTGGGGTTATATTAGATTTTTCCAAACATTTCGAGAACTGTTCATCTGAATTGTACAAATTTTAACTGGGGAATAATTATGTTCTTCCTCTTTTAGACTTTATTTATAGTGTGTTGATCGGATACAAATGCACTATGTAACAGGCCTTTCGATTTGAAAAAACTTCCTTAATGGAGAGTCTGAAAATGTTCAATATTGAAAAAACGCAAAAAAGTTAAATTTTTTTCAAATCTAAAAGCCTTTTATCGAATCAACACAGTATACATATGTGCGGAAAGAGGAAAAACATATTTATTCAAAAGTTAAATTTTTGTACAAGTTAGAAAAACAATTCTTGAGATTTTTCGAAATAACTACTGCAGAAAAACACGATTTTCGCGAATTTCTCGAAAACTCTTCTTGAGAGAAATAAATGAGTATCATATTCGTGTTCAGACTTAGAAAACATCGTATTTTTGAGGTTATGGCAAAAAGTTTAAAATTTCACACTGCAACATTTTTCATTGAAAATGAGAAACTTCCGGTAAAATTGAGAAAATTCCAAATGAAAATGAGAATTTCAATTTGAAATTGAGAAATTTTTAATGAATTTGAGAATTTCAATTTGAAATTGTGAAAATTCCAAATGATATTGAGAGTTTCAATTTGAAATTGAGAAAATTTCAAATAAAATTGTGAAATTCAATTTGAAATTGACAAAATTCCAAATGCAATTGGTAAATTTTAATTTGAAATTGAGAAAATTCCAAATGAAATTTAGAAAATTCATAATGAAATTGAAAAATTTCAATTTGAAACTGAGAAAATTCCAAATGATATTGAGAAATTTTCATTTTTAAAATTTAATTAAAGAAAGAACCCGACCAATTGTAGGGGAATGTAAGAAAAGATAAACTCACTGTTTATTGTTGGTGTTTTGTTTTGGCTTTGATATTGTTACAAGTAAGACTTTGAGTGTTTATAATTCTTATTCGCTTTAGGGTTTCATTTGTATAATATTTTTTGCCTTTCTAAAATCTTTGGAAAAGGTTTCCTGATGAGCTGGCATAAGCAACCAGTGAAATGCGCATAGAAGCTAGCTTTCCCTCAACAATAAATTTCAGTGTATTTATCAAATATGAAAAACTGGGAATTTAGCACGTCATACGGAAATCGTATTAATAATACTTTTTTTAATATTCATACAAAAAACGTATATAACACACATAAGGATCGAAAAAATTAAAATAAATACAAATCGCAGTATTATTGACCAACAGTCATATCTTTCAGATCCAGAGCAGATTGGTCAAACGTTGTAGTATGTTGCATGGTACTACATACTGCAATCTCCAGTAGTTATATGTACATGTCTTAGAAGCCTTGAACAGAACTTGCCTTTCGTGAAATTATCGAACAAATAAATTCGCAGTTTAAAAAACAAGTTTCGGCCACAACTGTGGGAAATACTCTGTCCGAAAAAATATATGCCATAAAAGCTGTTCACTTGCAACCCATATTTATGAAAAGTCAACTTAATTACAAAAAAGATCAGCATATGTACGCAAAAATAATGATTTTTTAGAACGTCTGGATAGACGAGACCAACTTTAGCTTATTTTGTCGTAGGAAACATGGTTGGTCTCGAGTTGGACAGCGCCCTGTGCACTCAATTCCTTCATCCCATGGTCTAAACATGCACTTAATTGGTGTAATTAGTACATCAGGCATTATTCAAATGGACAACTGGAGGAGTTCATTTGGTGCTGTCAGCGCAATTAAATGGGTCGGTAGAAAAGCAACGGATTGCCCTTTTAGAAGAGGTGATTAAGGCTTCTAACATATGTATAACTACTGGAGATTGCAGTGGAGCCATACAACATACTACACCATTTTACCAATCTGCTCTGGATCAGGAAGACATACCTGTTGGGCAATAATACTGCGATTTGTATTTATTTTTTCCATCAATATGTTTTTTGTGTGAATATAATGAAAATTATAAAATTCAATTTCATCAATTTAAAATTAAAATTTCTCAATTTCATTTAGAATTTTCTCAAATTCAAATTGATATTCTCATTTTCATTTGGAATTTTCTCAATTTCAAATTGAAATTCTCATTTTCATTTGGAATTTTCTCAATTTCAATGACAATTGGTGTAGTGTAATCGGATGCCGTAAACAAAACATTGATAAAGAAGGTGACGAAGATGAAAAAGATTATATCCCTGAAATACTGAGCTCCCTAAACTAGAGCGGCAAGCGTTTTTTTAAAGATAAAAATTTTAATTCCATAACATTTTCAATAAAACAAACCAATACAGCGACCAGTCAAATAATGTTTTCCAGCCGTGTGCTGTTGAATTCGCGTTCTAAAGGTTTGTTTTGTAGAAACTCTGTGAAAATTTAAAGTTTTGATATAAAAAAAAGCTTGCCGCTCTTATTAAGGTAGCTCAGATAAACTTTTAATCTTCAATACCTGAGAAACAAAATTGTGTGACTTGAGTCAAGGTATATTTACACAAGGTAGACTCATTTGGGAGTGTAGACATGCTGCTCTATAAAAATAACCGAGTGGAACCGAATTTTTAAAATTGTCTTCATATAAATTTAACGCACACATGTACAAATTTTGGCTCATATACACGAAATTTGACATTAGTGTTCCAACTTAGGTAAACAGCTGACAAACATATGGGCCAACGAGTTTACCTTGTGTAAATATACCTTGACTTGAGCTTTTTAGCAAAGCTCGATTTCTTTTAATTCTTAAATTTAATTATATGTTAACCCATTGGGCGCTTCTGTACTCGTTTGAGTACAGCTTAACTTTTATTAACAATTTTAAGATTTTAAATGTTTTAGGAATTTTTTACGTTTTGAGCTTAAAAACGCGTGCATTTTATTAAAATAAAATTAAAATAATTACTATACAGTGCACTCGGGAAAACGTCAACACTCGTTTACGTCAACATCCCAAAACGTCAACCCTTTTTTTTTTACATTGCCTACTCTAAAACGTCAACCCAACCATAAAGCTCTAAAACGTCAACTCTGAATAAAATAAAATTTCGAATTTAGCAGCAGTTAAAATACACACATTTGTACACACACACATTTATTTTCTGAAATCAATTCAGAAATTGGGGATCCGCCTGGATAATGTTTCTAATTCGTGTAAAATTGAGGAGTTGGAAGTGATCGATGATGAGGAGAACGATTTAGATACAAATGTGCAGACAATAAAACATAGCGAAGCCGTCGAAATATTTAACAGGGCTTTGGATTGGGTTCAATGCGAGAATGTTGAGCAAAATGACTTAAATGTATTAGGACGTTTAAGAGAGAAGGCTCTCTTCCAAGTGTTGGATAGAAAAAAACAGCAGAAAAAAATAACAGATTTTTTTTAAATTCATATGTGTGCATGTAAAATTAAAAATATGATCTCATTTAAAATGTATTCTTTTAGTTCCAGTTGTCTTCTATGGTTTTAGTCAGGTTGAATGCCTTTTTTATTTCCTTTTTGAATTTGTTTATGTTTGGATTTAGTTTATAATTAATAAAAACGTTTAAAAGCACATTATCGATATGTTTTTTATTTACAAATTTTACATTTGTAAACGTCAACAATTTGTTAAACGTCAACACCCGCGGTTTTAATTAGTTGACGTTTTCCAGAGTGCACTGTATATACAAAATTAAGTTCCAAAAAATGGACCGTAACTTTTATAAAATTAATGTGTTGAGATAACCAAAGATATTTCTATTTTTTTTATCCTTATTTGTATGGCTTGTTTCTTTTTTTAATATTTTTTTTAAAAGTGAGCATTCGTATTTATAAAATAAATGAAAAATAATTTGTCTGCCGCAAGGCCCATCTATCAGGTCTGCTTAGAGTCTAAACACAATGTAACGATAATATACTGCGGTACGATTTTTCATACGATTTTGATGTAAAAAACCGCAGTGCGGAACGAAATAAAATTAAAATCTATTTTATTTTCATTGACCCCTTTCAGACTCGGCAAGTTAGTTGCGCAAGTAACTTGCCGAGTACAACAAAGTCTGTACTAAATATTTTTTTCCTTACCCCGACCTTACCGCTGACGTCTACAAACCAAGAGTTGCGCAAGAGACTTGCGCAAGTAACTTGCCGAGTGTGAAAGGGGTCATTGCGGACTTTCTTTCTCTTCCAACAAAGCGAATTTAATTCGCCTTGTCTCTCAATTTTTGATAGTCGTTCTCTTTCTGATGTTGCCATAGTTTTTGAATAATTGGCTATGTTCACAACAATATTGAAAACAAACAACATGATAAAAATGTATGCACAAATAAATTAATAAAAATTTAAACAAAAAATGACAACTATTTCCGTCGCCGTCTTCCGTTGTATTATGTTTATTTTTCTCTCCCGCAACGAGAAATCGCACCGCACCGCAAACATTGTGTTTAGACTCTTACTTGTACAAAAACAAAAAACGATTCTATTTAGTTGTCAAAAATTTACAACCTCATATACACCCTGCAAATAATAGGACCAGTCCAAACACGCGTGTAAAGAGTAGTCCACAAAGGACCAGGACTAGTCCATAAGTAACCCAAACGTATGGAAAAAACCTGGTCTATTTAACATTACGATGTCCTAGGAGAGGATCATATAACCCACCTTTGGACCAGTAAGGAGTAGTTTTAAAACTACTCCATGGTATATGACCCACCTTTGGACCACTAAGGAGTAGTTTTAAAACTACTCCATGGTATACTCAAGAGGATTAGTTTTGAAGTCGTTTAAACACGAAAGCACGTCGTTAAAAAACGGAGACATGTCGTCTCACTACAAACACTTTTTAACAATGACATGGTCCATGCTTGCATTACATCGGACCAGTCCATGGAGTAGTCCATTTTATGAAAATGGGTCAGGTGGTCCAATTTTATTTGCTGGGCAAAGCAAAAGGAAAAAAACGTGAATGTGTACTTCAGGCCTTTTAAAAGGCCTGCTTAAAAATTGTTTTGATTAAATTCCTATTCTTATCTAACTGCTAAAGAATGCCTCATAGAAGGCCTCGGCTCTTTGGTGTAAAAGATAAGATACACCTTCCACACTCGCTTCTATGAGAAGGGAGTAGAGAAGGAGTAACATTTTTTGTATTGTTTTTTTTGCACAAGCAAAAGCAAAACAATTATTTTTTTTATCCCGTTGCCAATCTTATGTACCTGCTAAAGAAGCGAGAGCGCAAGGCCTTCTCCGCAATGACAACGTGTGTAAAAAAGATATGAGTATGGAATGGAGCAAGCAAGCCTTGTATATCCAAAAGAAGGAGTACAGAGGCCTTCTAGAAGGCATCCGTACTCCTTCTTTTTCCCGCTGGGACGTAAACAAACGTATACATGCACATGTAAACAACTTTTGACAACTAAAAAGAACATAAACAATGATCATCAGGCTTCAGGCGCAGACCTTTTCAATGGGCCTTGGTCTGCCGTATATATTTTAAAAAGTTATCGTAATATAAATACAACTGTACTCAACTGATTACAGCGGCGGAATACATATACAAATTGTGGCTTACTTTAGTTGTAAAAATTGTACAAAAATTAAATTATACTTCCATATTCGATGAGTTCTAAACGTTTTAACGCTTGTATTTTGTATTGATAGCAATGTATGGTTTAATGTTGCAGTTGAAGATGAAGATGCCATACAGAATATGGTTACAGATAACTTGCCGAAAGATAGTACAGGTAACATTGAACGGCAGCGAGGATGATTCATTGCTAAAAAGGAAAAAGAAGCTGCAGTGAACTATAACGTAGCATAAGTGGTTACAAAGGTTCTCTTCTACGACTAGCACAAACACGAAGATTTCATGAAGTTTTTTTTAGTAATCTGAACCTATTACTTGCGTATATTATAGAAAATATTTTACAAAGAACTGATTAGTTTTCTTATCAGAAATACTGTATATGCTTATCAAAACAATTGACATATGTAACTTCTTGATATTGTGTGTATATCAGTAATCCAAAGGCGTCTTGATATTGCGTATATCAGTTACCCAAAGGATATTTATATTGGTCTTACGATAATGTTAGAATAGAAACAGCATCAATGTCTAGGCAAAGATATCCAGACATCAAACTAGCTCTGTTCCACATGCATAACGAAACAGTCCGAACTTGCACAAAGTTACCCAAAAGCGTTCCACATAACAATTTTTGTGCAATAAAGAGAGTAAATGAGAGAGTAATTTTTTTCATTTCCTGTACAAACTTGCACGAACTTTTTCTTTGGGTAAGTTCGGACAAGAAAAAACAATCAGCTGTTTTTGTTTACATATGAAACTGATAAATAATTCAGGAAATTTACAAGCAAAAGGAAAAGTTTAGTTTTAATTAGAAAACATATTAAAAAGCAAAATGTAAGGTTTTTGTGAAAAATGAAAGTGGTTAAAACGTTATTGCATACATATTTCCCTTAATCTTTAATATAAAAAAAAAACAAAATATAAAAAATTACAATGATGCAAATGTTTTAGTTTTATAATGTTATGAGTTTTAAGCGTCTTAAATCACTTAAATAGATCTTAATTTGAAAAGTAAGCAGCATTAGTATTTGAAGATGTTCAAAAATGGTTTTTTGCGTTCCAGCAATTTTGGGTAGTTTCGGCAAATTTAGAGAGTAATTTTCATTTTACTCTCATTAGTCCAAACTTGCCCGAAATCTTGTGGAACACACCTATTATTAATTAACGAGTCGCTTGCATGAAATAAGGCAAATTGATATCATGGATCAATGTTTATTCCGACGTTCTATTCAGTGCTGCCAGATTTGAAGATTTAGCGTCATTTTGACGATTATTTGTTCCAAAATCAGCAAATTGCCGATTTGCTGATTTTCTTCTAAAAAGTGACGATTTTATTCAGTCACCAAAAAAAGAAAACTTTAAATGATTTCATATGTTTAAATATTAAGCAGCACAAAAAAAAAATTGGTAAATAAGACAGCTTTAATTTTAAAGTTTACTTTTCCTTAAAAAAGTTTATGGGGAAAAGCAAAATTTCAAATATAAAAACTGTTTATTCACGATTGACGTCATTTTAATGCCTTTCTTTATGTGATCAAAACATTAAACGATTAACGCAGTTTTCTTCCAATGAAGAGGGAATTTTGAGTCAATTCAATTTAAATTAAAAAACAAGCTAAAGTCTCATACTGCTGTGTCGAATCTTGTATGCCATTCAAAATTGTATTTAAAGTCGTACCAAAACCTTAAACTCGAGTGTGGTAACAATTGAAATAATGGACCGAGCTCTTTATATAATACTCCTTATATAGAAAAAAGTGTGGTCTAGCACAAATTAACGCTTTTGTACCAATTTCTGGATGAAAAAATAGTTATTTTGCTATATTTCAGGTGACAAATAAGAAATAAGGTTCATAGATTATAAGAAGACATTAAAAAGTTTAGGTTTATAGCTTAACATTAGAATTTTATGGGTAACAATCAAAAGCAATAGTGATCGTTTGCTAATGCCGCAAACACTTGTGGAGCGATCTAATTAAGTTTTAATAGCAAACTATTCCAGACAATATATGATATAAAAAATAAGAACCTAGTTACCATCATATGGGGCCTTCGGAAAACCCATTCCAAATATTGTAGAAGTTACAAACGGAATGATAAACTTTTTTTATATAATTTGATTTTGATCTCCAAGCTGGGAACGATGCTTATTAGACAATTGGTTGATTTTACAACATGATTGAAAATGCTAGCTGGGCATGAAGTAATTATGTTTGTGTTGATTGTTTTTTTTTTAATTGACAAAGTAAAAATTGAACAAAAATTTTTAAAAATCTAAATTTTAAGTAGTCCGATTTTTTTTAATGATTTTTCAAAACGAGAAAGACGATTTTTTTTATTGTTTATTAGGAAATTTACGATTTTTTCACAAATTTATCTGGCAGCCCTGGTTCTATTACAAGGTTCAATTGACAGCATATTTCATCATTAGAACTCAGGTTACCTCAAGTTGGTATAGGTTTCTACCACAAAAAAGAAAAAAAAGCCATTAGGATGTGTTTTATGCACTAATGACTGCGTTTACTTTGTTTACTTTCGACCAATTTTAACAAATGAATATGCGCCTTTTTCAAACGAATATGTTCACATTCGCACAAAATACACTGGAGCGCAGTTTATTTAATATTATTTTAAAAAAATCTACGGATCATCGGTTGAATAAGTTCGAAAGAAATATAAGACACCAATACAAAATAAATTAAACTATACGAGTTTTTCCAGGAAAACAATCTATCTCTTACCAACTTAATAGGGTTTTACTGTGATGGAGAACCTACTAACACTACCATTGAAAGTGGCATAATCAGCATGTTTGAAATTCTATTGGAGAAACTACTGCGTTGGTCTGTTTGCTTATGGCATTTTTAAGAACTTCCGTTTCGCCATCTATTTAATTGTTTTTTTTTTTGTTGTGTAAAGGGCCAAATACACTTATCAAATGCTTGTCCAGCCGGCGAATTCAACGTGTACGTATGCTGGACTTAATATTCGCCGTCATATCTAATATTTTTGATTTTTCATCAAGCGTTGTCGGTGTCACACATACAAATACATTTTCACTAATACTAATACAATGCTTGATGAGTATTTTGATCAATGTATTTGGGCCTTAAGAAATATTCTTAGTATATAAAGATATGATGATATTTATATCGAACTTCGCCGCGTCCCAATTTTAAATGCCAAAATGACAGCTGTCAGATTGCGCAAAGTCTAAGTCAACGTATAACGCCATCTATCGGATTTTGGCTGAGAACTTTCTAATTTTTCATTAGGAAAGTCATTAAGGAATAATTTAATACAAAATTTCCTACAAAAAAATCAATTTTCGAGTTTTCCAATTTTCCGACTTTTGCGGAGAGATTTTCCGCATTTCGCATTTTCTGCAATTTTCCATGATTTACACTAAGAACTTTCTATTGTTTGATTTGGAAAGCCATTAAGGAATAATTTCACACAAAATTTCATACAAAAACTCGATTTTCGCTTTTTCCAATTTTCCGAATTTTCCGAATTGATTTTCCAACATTTTCTCCCGTAAAAACCTTCTCCTCGAAAATACGAACAGTTGCCGTTCTCATTGTACGAATTACTATACATTTTTTACACAATTTTTACATACATATATATACATAAAAATCAGACTTCACAGTGCCACCCGCCTATATTCTGAAGATTCCTGAAAATTTCATCAAAATCGGCCCAGCCGTTTTGGAGTCCATACGTTACATACATTCACACATACTGTTGTATATATATAGATAATAATGCTTTGGAAATGTCTACTAAAAGTGGATTCTAAGTAAAGTAATTGAAGCCTGCAAACAACATCCACAATTTCATTTTAAAATAGGCTTAATTTTGTACTTCAACTAATACCATGTTCACACGGACAGCAATATTCGTGTTTCGCTCTCATATTCCTGTTTCGCACCCCAAACATGATTGAAACGACTTGTTTTCCCATACAAAATTTTGAGAGCGAAACAGGTCGTTTCATTTTGAAACAGGCTGCGAAACAGGAAAAATGTACTATCATCTCCAATTTTGATGACAGTTATCGTTAGTTTATCTGAACTAGCTCTCAAAAAAAATCAAGACAAAGAAAACAACAAAATAAAAATTGATGTTTAATAAAATTAAGTGATAATAATGACCTAATAATCTTCTATATATAAATCGGCTAAGGCAAAACAGTTAAGAACACTTT
Source organism: Pollenia labialis (assembly GCA_949318255.1). Lineage (NCBI taxonomy): Eukaryota > Metazoa > Arthropoda > Insecta > Diptera > Polleniidae > Pollenia > Pollenia labialis. The sequence goes on from OX439140.1 coordinate 127,492,548, forward strand.
CCTCCTCTGTATGTCAACCGATTTGAACAAAATATACATCATTTAAGAGGTATTTACTCAAAGAAGTGCACAATGTATATTTTATTAAAATCTGTCCAATAATTTCAGAGTTATAAGCGTTCAAAATTGTTACTAACACAAATGCAAAATAAATAAATAAAAATTTATTTTCAACCCTGCAAACAAATGGAAAATATCCCCTAAGGCAATAGTTTAGCAATATCCCCAATTTGTCATCTAAAAGGAAATAATCAAAGCAATTTTTTATTTTCTAGAGAAAACAAATTTATAAAATATTTGTACGTCATAAATAAGAAAAATTAAATCTAAAATATTCTGCAGAAGGTAAATATATAAATTAAATAAATCTGTAATATATTAATCTGTTTCCTTTTCAACTTAATCCAGATATTACTCAACCCTCATAATTTTAAAGGAATTTGTGGGAAATTACAAAATTATTTTATTTTAATTAATTTTATTTGTAAGTATAATTTACTTCTGTATATGTATGTTTGTGATAAAAAAATGTATGTTAAATAAAATAAATGTTTTTCAAAATGCAAAATCTTCTTTTTATCATCCCAATGATATTTTGGCGATATCTTCTTATTTTCTTATATGTGGTTATCTGGCGATATTGCCAGTTTATCATCTAGCAGAATCGCTTTCGTATTGCTAAGTAGTATTGCTATCGAGACACGTTTCTTCCCGAAGGAAGTATCTTCCGCAATACGAAATCGATTATTGCCGCAATAATATTTTTCATCCAGGCAATACGTTTGGCAATACATAGGGAGTATTTCTGTGTTTGCTGGGAATTATCAAATAATAAAAAATTAGGGTAATCGATTATTCGACATTTTTCAGAAACCGGTTTTCGTATATTTCGACTATATAAATCAGACCAGGCAAAACAGTTAAGAACGCTTTCTTCCTTTGTTTGTCAACGGAACCTGTATGGGGATAAAAAAGGTGAAATATGGGAAACTAAATTTCTTTTTTTTTACTTTTCTGTGCTTCATGTGATAATTTTTAAATTTTCTATAATATAGAACTTTGAAACATAATATTATAGGTGTAGGATCCTGAGTGAGTGATAACCTATAAGATAAAAAATGCTGGTATTTTTTGTTTTTCATCTGGAACTTTTTGAATTTTCGTTAATATTCGACCTATGAAGATACAATTATACATTAAACTGGGCGAATAAGAACATGTAAGGGTAGCTTTTTCGTACTTTTTCGTTCTACATCTGATACTTTGATTAATTTTCGTTAATATTAGGCATATAAACATAAAATTAAACGTACAACGTCCTGAGTGGATGACAATATATAAAAGAGACTTTTTGATACTTTTTTGTTTTTCAATTGGTATTTTTTATACTGAACTTACAAAATTAAATCACCTCACGTAGAAGATAAAATATGAACCGGAGGTTGGACCCTCGCCAAATCGAAACAAATAAATTCATATATACTTAGATGAATTATGTTTTCTTCATATTTACAAAAAAAAATTATGGTCGAATTTTGACCATAAGGCGAACACTAGTATTAATAAAAGAATTAAATAATATATTTTTAAGTTTTATTTACTTTTTTGTATATTTTAAAAAGAATCACACTAACAACACAAAAAAAATGTCAAAATGAAACAAGAACGAATCGTATGAACATGTTTGGCAATCTAGTTTCAGAGAGCGAAACCAGTGGTTTATATCGTCGTATGAACATAGCATAACTGCGTCTTTGGCTTATTTAAATATAAATTCAACAAAAAAGTATTTAATTAAAGCAACACTTTCCACAGCTGAAATAAAAATTAAACTCCCAACCTTTGATTTGATTTTTTCTTTTTTTTTATCTGATAAACTTTTTGTTGCAGGAAGTACCACAATTTAACTCGATTTCGTTGGGAATTATGTCTCTAGGAATGGAAACTGAATATGAAAATGATTTACCTTCAGACGTTTTATATCTTTAGGTGCGTTTGTTTACTTTTCCAGTAAAATCCAGTAGGTGAGTAAATTTTGTGCAATATGAACATTTTACTTTCAAAACTGGCTCTTCCACAAAAAAGTAAACGAACGGAATAATTGCAAAAACTTGCAGGTTAATTCAAACATAGGATCGCTAAAAAGTATAGTGTTGTAAAATATGTGTTAGTTAGACTACCCAGAATATATTGTTTTTGGTACTTGATGCATTGCATTTTAATACCCTGCAAATTATAGGACAAGTTCAAACACGCGTGTAAAATGTAGCCCACAAGGGCCTAGGACTACTCCAAAAGTAACCCAAACGTATGGAAAAACATGGTCTATTTAACATCACGACGTCCTAGGGCAGGACCATATAACCCGGCTTTGGGTTACAAAGGAGTAGTCTTAAAACTACTCCATTGTATACACAAGAGGATTAGTTTTAACTTCGTTTAAAAACCAAAACATGTCGTTAAAAAACGAAGACATGTCGTCTCACTACAAACACTTTTTAACAATGACATGGTCCATGCTTGCATTACATCGGACCAGTCCATGGAGTAGTTCATTTAATCAAATTGGATCAGGTGGTTAATTAACATACGAAAATTTATGAATACTTAATTTTTGATATTCGGTGCCCGGAATAATATGCAGTAAGAAGTATTTGTATATGTTAGGTTTTGTTCTTTTAAAGGTTTTTATTTTTTTTTTGCAAATTTTATGTTTTTTGCTTGTTTCTTATATTGAATTATATGTTTTTGTTTTCTACTGGACTTTACAGGCAACAATTTGCAGGGTCTTTGCTAATATTTAACTGTCACTTTACTCTCTCAGTAGATGCTCTCTTTTGCAAATTTATGTGTTGGCGAACGCATTTTGCTAAAATCCAGTACAAATTTGTACAAATTTTGGGGCAAACGAACGCATCTTATACCGTCTAGCCAATGCTGTGTCGGAAGGTTGCGTCCCCAAGATTTAGCAAACATAAAACCATTTCAGCTTATTTTAAAGCTCTCCAATGATATAGGCATTTAAAAATTGCCTACCATATAGTTCTAGCAATGGAGCATAGCCTAAAGTAGTCGGATCTGAGATTTTTGAGCAACGGGCGGAGAATTGCGAGGAAAAGGGGCGTGGGAAATCTTTTTCTTTTGCATTCTAGCTTATTTTGAAAGCCGCTAAATACTAATGAAGCTAAGAACTGCCAAGCATACGGAACTGACGTTGGAGCTTACCTTAAAGTAGTTTTTCTTCCAGCCTGCCAGGGACAGGCTTAACAGCTAGTACATACATATATATTTTTGATAATCCCCTTTTATCGGAAAATTGATTGTATGATGTGAAATTAAAAACATACAAAAAATCCTCCGATTTGAATGCAATCAAAAATTAGCAATCATTAACGAGAAATCATGTGATTGCAATGTTCTGCAGCTCTGATACTTGTGAAGGTCACTTACAAACATTTTTTTTACATAAAAACCCGGCATTGTAGTATGGAAAACTAAAATGCCTATAACTTCGCTGATGTCAAGAAACCCGAGAAAATAATCAAAATCTGTAATCACATAAATTTCCCATCAAAATTGATTCTCTAATTGCAATTTATTCAAAGCTTATAATTTTCTTAAATAAATTACTTCACTCTAAATAATGGATGAGAAAAAATCAACTCAATTTAATAAATCGGAAATGTGTGCTTAAATTAATATGCACGCGTCTTTAAATACAAACGAAACTATAAAGCTGTCAAAGTGTTAAAAAGGCAACAAAATGCTTTAGATCATTTCTGATATGTTGGCTGTCTGTAATTTGTTTGTTGTACATGTTTATTATAGTTGCATTTTCTTTTCAATTTCTGTTCCAAGAACAACCAACACCCGCCTGAAAGTATGCAACGCTTTTTACTTATGCTCACAGATGTATGTGTGCACATTTCTGCTTTTCGATTAACACAAACGTGTCATTACAAAGGTTTTCCTTTTTTTCAACAACAACAACAACAACTAAAACATTAATTTCCGTTATGTTTACGCTATAAATCATGCCAACAACTTCTTTATGCCAACGTATGTTTGTGAGTATGAGTGTTGCATTTTTTTCCCCAACACAACAATTGATTTCCGCTGTAGAGTCGGTAAGTACACTAACTTATTGAGAAATCTTTCAACACAAACTCTTATTTCAACACGCAAGCACACACACACAAACACATATGCTTTTTTAAAATATTCATACGCAAACAACACACTGCAAAATTGTTTATGTGTGTTGCAATTTTTTTTTTATACCAACAGTAATTTCAATTCAAAAAAGGATATAAAAAAGCTTTTGTGTGGATTAATACATATATGTATGTATGTAGAAAAAATAGAAAAATGGGAGGGAGAAAAATAGACCAACTCGTATGCGTCCATTACAACAAAAACTCAAAGTAATAGCTGTGCGAATAGCAACTGCAAGCGATTACAAAAAGGACGCAAATAAAAAAGAGCGTGTTCAAAATAGAATGTTAGAATTTAAATATTTGTTTGTTAGTTTGTTGCAATATAACAAAGTGTTCGTACTCACACACACGAATTGCCTGCGATTCGCGGGCGATGATTCGGCGATGGAAATTGTTTGCAGGGTGTATTTCAATGTTCGCATATGGAAATGTGTTATGCATTAAGGAATACGTGTTAGAATTTGTTAGAATATATAAAAATATACATATGTGAATAAGTGAAATGTGTTGGTATCTTCCTAAAATATTCCTTTTAACAGACTTTTAAAGTCAAAGCAAAAGACGTAATACTTGTCTTATTGTTTGTTTCAACTTTTTAAGGAAAATAAGCGTTAAATCGCAAAAATAAACATAATCTATGATTAAATGAAATTATGTTAAAAAAACGACTTTTCCATACCAAAAATTATGGAAAAAAGATTTAAATAAAATTGCATCAACTGTTAGTTTTTCGTACAATACAAAAGTGTCAAAAATTATCATCATTATTTTCTTGATTTTTATGCAAAACTACTTTTCTGATAAAATATATGAAGGGAATATACACGCAAAGAAAAAACATGGTTGATGCAATCACAATCGCAAACTATCATTAATGTTTGTGGTTATGATTGTGTCAAACACGTCTTGCGTAACAATATATGTTCAGACATAATGTTTTTAGCCTATTATTGTCTCAAACATATTATTATGCTCAGAACAAAACGCAAACGACCATTCCAACCATGTTTCTATATTTCCCAAAACCATGCAAGATGTCTATTTCAACACATCACATGGTTCTCACAATAAAAACAATAACAAATTTATTCTAAAAAATTTATTTTTTATTAAAAATACAAAAATATAAAAAATAAAATTAAATACATACATATATTGGCCGTTTTCTCATTACGCGATTATCTTTTTTTCTAACGAAAAACTGCACATTAAAGAAATTCGGGTTTCTCAACGTCTCATTTGCTTCTATTCTGTCGCAAAGCTTACCAGCACTCATCTGCCAATTATTTATTTTCCTTTTTTTGCCGTACAGATAAATGTAATCAGCTAACTCCCAACTTTTTTATTAATGTTGTAGGTGTTTTCGGCTGCAAGAAAGACAACGTTTATACATGTTTGTATGTATTTTAATAATTATATGTATATAAATAACTTACCTGTTTAAATAAACGTATAAGTTCTTTCATTTTTCTTAAATTATTTTGTAATAATTTAAGTATGTATCCCGATTAACTGATGCTCGCAGACTAAATACTCATTGTTTTTTTTGACAATAAATGTTTGCTCAATTAGAGAATGTGTTTTTAAGCAATCAAATATTATGGTACTAAACATTCCTTTTGTGTGCAACTTATATTATGATTTTAATATAATATGTTTAGCTAGATCAGAGTAACTTTTTAGGTGTTAAACACTAGATAATATTATTATAGTGAATTAAAAAATGTTGAGGACAAAAAATATTTGTTCAAGTTATATTAGGACAATAATAAACTTATAAGGGTAAACATATTAGGTAAATATGAATAAAAATGTTCGTAGTGACCATTTATTAATCATGTTTTTTCTCTGCGTGTACACATATACATATGTTAGTATGTACGATACTTACATAATATGTATGTAAAATTAAGAGATTCGACATCGAAATCAAGATAAATACAAATTCGATGGAAATTTTCAATTACATTTTTTTAAAAAGTGATCCTAGTCCAAAAATATTTTTATATGTATGTATGTATATATCCAACAACCTCCCACTTAAGTACGCAAAACTCTCTTACAGATGTTAATAGAAAGATACACAATCATACAACGCATTAAAGTTATTCAGGCTTATTATGAAAATTGGCGTTCAAATCAAAATTGGTAAATTTAATCGTCCAAATGTGCGTACAATCGGAAAAATCGCGCAAAAATTTGAGCAAACTGGTTCTGTAGGAGATGTGAAAACACCAGTGCATGCTCGTACAGTTCGTACTGCAGAAAATATTGGTGCTGTTCGCGATAGTGTGGCTGAAGAGCTGTTCACCTCAACTCGTCGTCGTGCCCAACAATTGCACCTTACGCTCGTCATTGATGAACATTATGCATAAAGACTTGCATTTATTTGCTTAGAAGGTGCAATTGACTCAAGAACTAAAGCCTCTTAACCATTCCAAACGTCGTCAATGGTCAGAATGGTGGCAAGAAATGGCAACAGTGGTTGATAAATTTTCGAAGAAAATCATCTTCAGTGATGAGGCCATTTTCACCTCAGTGGATTCGCCAATAAGCAGAATTGCCACATTTGAGCGAATAATCCAAGTGTGATTGTCGAAAAACCAATGCACCCACAAAGATTGACTGTTTGGTGCGGTTTATGGGCTGGCGGCACCATCGGGACGAATTTTTTTCAAAATGGTGAAAATGTGAATGGTGTTCGCTATCGTGAGATGATAACGAAGTTTTTACGAACCGAATTGGAAGATATGGATATGGACTAGTTATATGTGGTTTCAACACGACAGTGCCACTTGCCACACAGCTAACGGAACAATTGCTGTTTTGCGCGACAAATTCAATGGCCGTGTTAACTCACGTGGTGGCGATGTCAATTGGCCGCCAAGGTCATGTGATTTGACACCGTCTTTTTGGGGTTATTTGAAAGAAAAGCTGTACGTCGATAATACAACAACAATTCAAGAGCTAAAGGATGAGATAATTCGGCACATTAACGGCATAGAACCTCAATTATGCCTCAGCGTCATCGAAAATTTGGACCATCGGATGGAGGTGTGCAACCGAGGTCGCGACGGCCATTTGGCCGATATTTTGTTTCATATATAATTGAACCTAACCAATTTTATCATAGAAAGAAATGACAATAATTTTCAAAATAATTTGTGTTTTATTCAAAATGAACGGCGGCCCTTTACCTCTTGAATGAGCGAGTAGTCACATGTTTCATTTTGGTGTTAAGAACATGATAGAAAGAAATGACCGAAATCAAGTTTTCGGCCACATTCGGTAATTTCTTTCAATCATTTTCTTAACACCAAAATGAAAAAAGTAACTACTCGCTCATTAATTTCTTGTAGGGAAAGGAATAAAACGTAAATAGAAAAAGTTAAAAGAGAAATATAAAAAACGACATGAAAAACACAAAACGAGTCGTTTTGTTTACCCCTCTTTCTTCTCTACACCGCTCGCCACCAAACCAAAAGAGACGTCGACAAAGCGACGTCGTAAAAGCCTCCATGTGAATTGGCTGTAACGCAAAATTTTTGCAAAACAAAATATTAAAGAAAAGGATAACAAAAATAAAAAAAAGAGCTTGGAATTCTTAGGGCAAAGTGTTAATCAAATGAGTAATCAAATAAATAACCGGTCACAGAAAATAGTTTTATAACGCGAGTTGTGTAGCATGTAATTTTTCTTGTGTTAAAGTTTTTAAACGCACGATACTCGTCAACGAATTAACGCGTGCTATGTACAACCGACTTAGATTTTTGACAACCAAGTTTCATATCTAGTTGTAATTTATGATATGAAGTATATCGTTAGCTAAAATGCAAAAAGGCGTAACTAACAAAAATTTTAAATCGTGTTTTAGATGGGTTATTTTGAATGCCATTGAACTACATGTCTTGACAAAATTTTACGCATCTGCGATAAAAATTTACGCTTTTTTAACAAAAAACAAAGGGACGTTACTTCAAGGGTGTTTATTATATAAATGCAAAATTACGGAATAACCCATTTTTTCAGAACAGAATAAAATGAAATGATTTCTTTTTAAAATTGTTTGAAGAATTCTGACATGTTTATAGTTTTCATTTTATAAAGTTTTACGCGTTTCCTGTAAAATTATATTTTTGTTAGTAACGCCTTTTTGCATTTTAGCTAACGATATAAACTTTTGAAACATGATCTTTTTTAAAATTCGTTTGATTTAAATTTTATTCGAATTCGACTTTCAAGACATGGCTGATTATCGTAAAAACTTAAAAGTTTTCATATGAAAATATCGAATAAAATCACTGTGCATGTCTACCAATAAAAATATCTTAAATGATTGAAATTTTTTTTTAATTTTCTTAATATTTAAAGAGTATTTTTTGAGCCCGATAAAACTGACGAAAGGGTTAATTTTTTAGCATTTATGATAAGTTTATTATGGAAAATAGATTTACGCTTAAACAACGCAACCAAATTAACGTCAACGATGTTTTATCGCAAAGTTTTGTTCAGCGATGATGCCCATTTGTGGCTTGATCTTTTGGAAAAAAAAATAGTGCTAGGGACGTAAATCCTTTCTAAACTGGCTGGTTCTTTTCACAAAATTCCCTGAAACTATCCGATAATGCCGATTACCTCGGACTAATACAAAATTTTACTGGAAAATTAACACTGAAGGGTCTAAAACACAGCATGGTGTGTGTCGGTTCTGTAATTAACTACGATTAGTTGAAATGCAAAAATTCCTCTAAGGCTGCCAGATTATTGCAATGTCATTCAGGCTAAGATAACGGCCCACTATGCTTCGTTCCCATATAACGAAGGGACAAAAATAGAAGGAGTTGTCAGATATTTTTGAAATTTGGAACACTAGCATAAAAAAGCTTAGTTAAGAAAAATTAGAATTTTTGGAAAAATCGGCCCAAGGACACGCCTACCTCCCATGTGTCCTGAAATTGAAAAATGTAATTTTAGCTTCAATAATGCCAACAAAATTACAAAATGTGGTCATGCTGATACAAATGCAACTTGCAATGTGTGTGTAAATTTTTTTTTAAATCGGGCTAAGGACTCAAGGTCCTGCCATATATCCTCTTTCTTAAAAACGCTATCACTCCTACAAAAATTGTCCGATCGTAATAAATTTTGGTATGTAAATTGGTATGTAAATTTGGGTAGAATCGGATTATCAATGTGGAAAATACAAAAACATCATTTATTGAAAAATAGGATAAACCGGTTAAAATGCTCTTGCAAAAATAAAACTATAAGGATATTTGAAAGATAACATAAATGAAAAAATTAAAGAGGAAAACTAGCAATGTAAACGTCATTAAAAAATTATGAAAAAATCATATCGCACTTGATCCATCAAAATTTTTATTTGTCCACTTGTAGAAAAAAATTGACGAGTAGTATTTATATCCGCTGTAAAAATATCGTGCTATTTTGCCTACTTTTTTATAATGAAATGGTTGGTTTAAAAATTCTTTTTCATGTGCCTTTAATATTAAATTTAAAATTGTTTTGCTTCTACTGAACATTTTGAGTTAATACCCTCCTGTTGATTAAGTGCGATATATGTATTTTGAGTTTATCCGAGTTTATCTTAAATGTTAAACGTGTTAGTGGTGTTCTATGAGGAGGGGCCGAAATCACCCCTAAAAATGGCAGATAGAGGGTTAATTAGTTCTATGAAAAGAACCGTCATTAAATTTTATTAAAATCATCTATTAACCTTATTTAGCTCAGAATTAGATTTAGTACATTTTTTTTGACTTACTCAAAACGCCTTTAAAAAAAAATTAAAAACTTCAGTGGGCCATAAAAAAAGAACTCGAGCTAAATTTTGAAAATACTTCTGTGGTTTTGGTTTACTAATGAAATAATTAATTTTTTTATTTTTTAACATTCAAAATATAAAATCGTGTTGCGCAATGATATTAAACACTCTTAAATGCCTGATATTTGAGTAAAAATCATAAAATTAGGCATTTCAAAAAACGCATTTTTTTTTAAGTTGTGGTAAAAAATAGTAACTAATTTTTGAATACCCTGTTAGCTAAGAGTATAAACATGCAAAAACAGAAAAAAAAAATATCTAATTTTATATAATTTTTTTTTATACTCCACCAAACTTAAGTAATTTTTGAATTTTCAACAAAAAAAAATGTGTTTTTCAGAGCAATAAAAAAAGTTATTTTGTAAATATAAAAAAAATTATAAATTTTAATTTAACTGCAAATATATCAAAGTACTTGAATACCAAATTTCGAGCGACTTTTTAAAAAAATTAATTTTTCAGAATTATTTTTGTGAAACAACTAAAACTCATTTTTCTGTTAAGTAATTTTTGAAAGAAATTATCTGCTTTTAACGCCCTCTCGTGGTGGCAAAAGCAATCAGAAAATTTTTTTTTGTTAACATTTATTTGAGATACCTTATTATCTTTCAAAAAATCTGTATTTAAAAACAATTTGAGACAAAAAATTTTTTTTGATTTTTGTCTATGGGACAAAGCATAGTGCGGCCATCTACACAACCCCGAGGCATATTCGGGATATTCATATTATTACCGATAGTAAAGCGGCCATAAGATTCCTGGAAAATGTGTTTATTAAGGAAATCGATTATTTGACTTTTTTCAAAAAACCAGTTTTCAAATATTTCGAATAGCTGCTATTAAAAAAAAAACTGTTTTCGGTTAAGCATTAAAAAATTAACCGGCTCATCGGTTTCAATTCGAATACATAAAAACTCAAAACTCAAATTATTTTTTTATAATAGGGGACATCAGGATGGGTAGCGCAAAGTGTGCAAACGATGCAAATGCGTGTAAACATACACTCATTTGCACAACATAACAACAAAATGTACGAAATTTGCTCTATTTTATTTCGTTTGCACTACAAAAACCATGAGCTAAATTCCTAGTAGTGTAAATTTGCTCAGTTGCAAACAAATGTTAACAATATCATTTGACATATTAGCCGCCATATTGTTTTTAAGGAAACTTATAAATTGAACATTTTCGTGGGTTTTAATATAAAATAGAGAATTCAATTTAAATTAATAGAAAAGAAAAAAAAAATTATTTTAATTTGCTTGTGTATAATTGTAAACAAATGCAGATTTTGTACAGTGCTGCCAGAAGTTTTTAGTGTTGCCAGAATAAATTTTTAGAAAAATAGCACATTTGAACAATAATAATATTGGTAAGCTCACGATCAATCATAATATGCACTGCAAATTTACACATTGCAAATTTGCACAAAGACCATCGTGATTACCCTTTGTAAAAAGTTAAATAAAAAGAGAATAATATTTATTTTTAAACAATTGTAAAATATAATTTAGGACTTTATGACTTTATTGCACACCTTGTGAATCCCCAGATAATATTTAGAATACTGTCGAATTGCTAATTACTTTTAAGCAGAACGTATTTTTTGAGTATTTTGAATTGTTTTTGGTTTTTGTTACAAGAACACGTTTATATAAGCGATTTGTATTTACTAGGGTATTCATTCGGTTAACCGTTAGTCGGTTAACCGATTAATTACTACACGATTAACTGACCGGTTAATTTAAAATTGGCTATTTTCGTCTCATAAACAAAAGGTTTGTGCTTAGAAAATGTTTTTCATATAATATATTTTATATGTTTAGAGATAACCTGGACTGAGAAATAAGATTTTCTGTATTATGGGTTGCTTTCGATTTCTCCAACATCTTCGACACGTAAAAAGCTATTTTTTTGCTCGTTTTAGTCCAAGAATTGTTCGTTGGTTATATTATTGTTTGTTTTTTGCAAATAAACTCCAAATAATAAATAATTTTTGCATTTTTATACAGGTTTAATATTATCCGCTCGATCTCCCTAGTGTGAATCACATCGGGGATTGTTCAAAAAGGCCGGATGTCTCTGGAGGAGATAGCGGGACATTCAATGGTAACCTTTAAATAGGCAACGAGGCTGAATCGTTCCCGAATGGAGTCTCCAGCTTGTATCGGAAAAAATTTCATCTTATTGCTAGTTACGGGATGGTTCAATAAAACTACTTGTGGGAAAAAACAAAAATCTAGCTAACGGGTTTTAAAGCTGCCCAGACTTCACCTCAGGAACCTAATTGCGATTAAAACTGGTTATTGGCTTATTGGGAAATATGTCCAGAGGCTAGGGCTCCCTTGCAATGACCTGTCTAGATGTTGTGATGACGAGAAAGAAGAGGAGTCAGTGGAACACCTTTTCAGTCATTGTCCGGCGTTTGGAGACCTAAGACTCATTCTGTTCGGTACAAGAAGCTTTAGGAACAAAACTTGTGTCTCTGACATTTTTGAATAGGATCTAATCCTCCAATGAATCACCCGGCTAGCCGAATAAAAATATCGGCAACCAGTTACGACATGACCCCTTGGAGACAGTGAAACATGGTTACACAACGGGAAGTAGCTGTTGAATGTTACAAAAGGAATCTAACCTAACCTTGTTTAAATATGAATGACATTGAAGAGGGTGACGGACTATTCAAAGCAAAGCTTAGCGATAAGTTACATTCGAGAAATGGACTTGTCAATTGCCCTCCAAGATCCTGACACCTCTCGACTATTTCCTACGTCACTGGTTTATACCAATAAACTTGCAACAACTAACGCCTTGGAGGCCAACATTTTTTTAATTATTCGTGACACATGGCTAAAAATTCCCAAAATTTGACGTCCATATGCCCGAAATAATGTTAGTACCATGTGTTCACGTCTGAACGACGTTTGTCTCGCAAAAAAAATGTTTTCTTAATTAAATTTATTTATTTATTTTTTACAATATTAAGTTCTAGCGGGCCTTAAAACACCTTTTATAAAGTTACAGACGATTAAAGCGTTCGGATGAGTTCCAAAACGCCGCAATACTTTGGCAGTCCATGTCAAATGTGCATCATCAAGTTGAACGATGTACAGTTTGCTTCTTGTGTACGCATCGAAAACTGTTTTAATGCACTTTGGGACCGATAACATTAGCAGAGTTCAGTATTTGGTGCAACATATCGTAGCTATTCTGTTAAATCTAATAAAATAAAGATAGAACTTCCGTTCAATTTTATAAAAGAGCAGCGATATTTTGCATTTACTCTTTCGCACGACAATTTGCACCAAAATCTGAACTCCGGTATTGTAAAGTAATACTCGGTTCTATTTTAGAATGCGAAACTTGTATGCATGTGTAGTTTCTTTGCAACTGACGTTTTGGAACTCGCCCTTCATTATAAGAATATCGAACCAATCGAATTCTGATAGCTTGTATACGTAAGTGAATAAAATTATTCTCAATTTTTGATGTACAATTTTTTTTCCAATTGTTTCCTTAGTTTTAATACTAAAGAGAACATTATTTAAATAAAGACATACATACACTTATGTCTTTCATATTCCCTTTTATATGTAATAAATTTTGGTAAAAGAAAACTATCCATAAAGTAACAGTAATTTTTCATTGCACTTGTTTTATTTTGTAAGTTTTTTTTTGTTCTTTCTACTTTTAATATCATATTGATAGTTTTTAAATTTGATTCCGTTTTTCTTATCATCATGTAGCAATTTACAAACATTTTTCATAAGTCGATAATACACATACAAACATAAATGTACATATATTCATACATATGTATGTATGTACTCATACATGGTCACAATCACTTTCACACACTGGCACTAACAGTGTCTTTCTGGCGAAGCGAAGACCAATTTTATGAACCATATATTTTTTCCATATATTTTTTTTTGTTTTTTTTACCGAAAAACACATCATCACACCACAAAGTTATTTGTAAAATAGAAAAGAGAATTTTTTTTTTACTAGAAAATATATTTTTAGTGTTACAACTGTTGGTGTTCCTTGTTGGCTCAATGAAATTCACATGTATGCCGGATTGCAAGTGCCTTTGGATGTGTGAAAGAATTTAAGCCCTGAAAATTTGTTGTTGTAAGTATGAAAAAAATTTTAGATTCTCAAATATTTAGTTAGTGTGGTTTCATTTCGTTTAATATTTATTTATTCATTTTAGAAAAATCTTTAATGTTAAAAAAAACAAACTCCTATGTGATTACTTTATTAACTCTAAGTAATCTGTCATGTAGACAATAGTTTTTTTATTGGCCCCAAAGTATTTTTGAGTTGAGATCATTGATAATTTTCTCTTAATTGCTTTAGCAGTAACTTTAAAAATATATATGTACATGTTTCTGTGGTTCCTACAAGGAGTAGAGGGGCCTTGGGAAATTTTTGCCATTCTAATTTATCTTAGGCCAGCTTCCTGATTTCACCCCAACTTTTCTTGACACCATTATCTCCTTCTTCCTTCTGATAAGATCAGTAAAAAATGCACACTTGCATACATTTCGGAGGAACGAATGGAAGATATTGAAAATGTCAAACATGAATTTGCACTTGAAACATCTAACATCTACTATCATTAAAAAATGTCACAATTCCTAAAAAGAAAACTTCTTTTTTAAATACTTTTTTTCTTCAAAAGTGCCAAACTTTTAAAAGGAAACGCCAAAATGCCTTTTGAATTCATGTTGTTTAATAATAAAAAAAAAATTTGCAAAAAAGGAAAAACTTGAAAAATAGTAACGATGCTTCCAAAACAAATAACATTTGGTCAGTGATGCCACCATAATATTAGAATTTATTGCCATTTTTCTAATGAAGACACTAAAATAATCGGAAGATGAAGAATAAAATACAATGATAGAGGAATGAAATTGATTTTTATGTATTTATAATGGACACATTTTAACATCTTCGCAAATTGATGGCAGATGTTAGAGGTTGACAAGTATTGAGAGGCTATTAGTTGCCATGATAACAAACCGAGGAAAAACCACATTACCTAATAAATAAAAGCTATTTGAGAAATTGTTAATGTCAAAATTATTAAATGAAAATGGATGTAATCCAAGCTATCAATTCGGTTTTAGAAGACAGCGCAATTGAACAAATTCATCAAAAAGTGAACCCAATAAGAAAAACCTTTGAAGAAAGAAAATATTGCTCTGTACTCTTCCGATGTTTGGCAAGCTTTTGATAAAGTTTCGCATGGAGGCTTTGAACATAAATTGAGGCTAAACTTACCAGCAAATACAAACAAGCTGTTAGGAAGCAACTTAGTCGGTCGTAAATTTATTACAAAAGAAGGCGATTTTTTAAGTTGTTCTTAGCCAATTGACGCTCGAATCCCCCAAGGCAGCATCTTGGGCGCCCTATTATACTTAATATATACTTCGGACATATTTATATACATATATATGTTGCTGTTGTTCCTATAAAGATCATAGAGCCTCAACGAATACGTTCCATTCTGATTTATTTGATGCCACACGTAGAGAAAAAACATGTTTAAATATGGTCACCTCCAGCCAAACTATTTTCAATGAAAATTTTAAACATATTGTGGTTAATATAACCATATAATTGTCAGCGACAACCATATTATGGTTAAATAAGTCCTCCAGCAGGAACCCCACAACCATATTATGGTTGCCTCTAAAAATGTTATGGTTAAATATGATAATAATTTGTTTGTAAATTTACAATAGTATTTTCCTCATAGCAACATACTATGGTTGAAAACCAACCATGCTATTGTAAGTGTTAAACAAATTGTAGTTATTATTGATCATAACATGTTTGGAGACAACAATAATATGGTTGGGGCTTCTTGATGGAGGGTTAATTTAACCATAATATGGTTATCCCTGAAAATAATATGGTTATATTAAACATAACATGTTTAAAATTTTCTTTAAAAATAGTTTGGTTGGAGGTGACCATATTTAAAAATGTTTTTTCTCTGGGTGCAGGTCCTATAGTTGGATCCAACCCACTGCTTCGAGTTCAGTGTCAAGTTGACGTCGCCAAGTATGGGAGGGACAATACCATGAAGGTTCCAGTCAAGAGATAGTCGTGGTACATCATCTTGTGGTCTGCGTAAAGCATGAACAGTTCATCGCCATTTACGCCTTTTTAATTTCGAAAGCAATTGGCACTTGTTTGGTTATCTCCCAGATCTTTAAGTTGCTTGTAGTTGCTGTTCAAAATATACGCGTAATTCAGCCTAATTGTGGTTAAAAAATCCCCAGGATTTCAATTTGCCATTAGTTAAAAATATGGTTGGAAAATAGGCAGTAAAATATTTAAAAATGCTTGAATTAAACCCGAATCCAATTTCTCGGAATATTTTAAATGATGGCGGGCACACTCGCTTAAGGAGAATAGATACGCGAAACACCTTTATATGTGAACAGAAATTGTAATGGGGAAATGTTCGTCCGGCAATGGCAGGATATAAAATAACGAATTAGAACAAGATTTGATTAATTGCACTATGCCACAAAAAAAATTAACCTCAAAAATTAAATATTTTCTAAGCTAAATTGAGGCAGTTAAACACGAATTTAATTTTTTCAAGAAATAAAGAAATAATAAGAAAAAATCTATTTCTTCCCTCTTTCAGGTATGTGCAGGACGTCCTCTTCAAGGGTTACCTTGGGAGTTATAATCTATTCCAGTTCAGGCAATGAACTCCGGGTCTTTTCTTAGGTTGTGCCCAATCCAATTCCATTTTCGCCATCGGATTCCTTCAAAAGCTTTTTTATCCATTAAAAAATGTAAAGAATTCCGTAAGCAAGAACATCGTCTGAACGCTGATAAATGCGCTGGATTTTACAAGTATGTAGTAGAAGCAGCAGAAAAGCGAAAACTGTTAAAGTGAATTTTTTATTTAAGCAAATAAAAATGATTTAATAACCTTGCATTAGGTTTGCAAGCAGGTTGTAAGTGAATAATTGAAATCATTATTAAAAAAAAAAAATTCAGTGCTTCTGTTAATCCCTTACATGGAAGCAGGTTATATTGCAATGATTTTAAAATGTATTTACGACTATTCCCGAAATATAATTCTTATGGAAAGATGTTAACATCTTCGCAAATTGTGGAAAATTGATGGTAGATGTTTGATGCTGATTAGTGTAAAAAGCCTATTAAACGAAACTTCGTTAGCGAATTTTTAAGCGTTTGTCTGTGTCGACATGAGCGCAAACAGAAAATTGTTTTCTAAGCACGCGATCCAAAAAAAAAAACGTGCCAATTCGATATTTTATTATAATTTTGCTATCCAGTATCATATACTACATTTAACTATTCATATTGGTAGCTAATGTTAGTCTTATTAAGCTACCGTTTATTTGGGTAACATTTACCAGAACTGCAGGGTTCGATAAGTATGTGGGTATATGGGCAATGCACATTGTGTATACTATGGAATTCAAGTTCGATAAATGTTAGTATGTGAGTGCCTGTATTTGTTTAAAGAATAAGCAATTTTTTAGATTCATGCATAAGAAATGAATTGTAGTTTAAGCATTGGATGAAGGTAAAAGACTTTTCTCCCAGATAATTTTGCTTAAAAGTAGTATAAAACTACCCAGCAATAAAAAAATAAGTAAAGAGTTCTAATATAAGGTCTTATTTAGCAGACACAATCACTAATCGCCGATTTCCATACTTATTTCTTTTCTACACAGGTTGCCATTTGTATCAAGACCTTCAACACTTCCTTCTTATTACAGGAATTCTAAAAGGCTTCCCGATGAAGGACTTTTAAAAGGGGATATAAAGAATGTTGCAGTCGACATGAATGGTTGGCAGCTACTAAAAATAGTGAAGGTGATAAAATTCGTTAAAACGAAAACAGAAAATTTTGTCAAAATTTATAAACGGGCATGTACTGAAAAAAAGGCTTAACAATAGTGATTTTGGATTAAAATCGGTTAAAATGTCCTATATAAATCACAATAGCAAGAAGTTTAAAGACTTCAAATTGCAAAAGTATGCTCAAGGGAACTAGAACATTTGTAAGGAACTGTGGCATATCGCAAGCTTAAAGCACGAGTTTCAAAACACCATAAAATAAATCTGGTGTTTTGCGATTGTCAGAACATGGCCGACAGCTAATAAATTTAAGCTTTTGTTTTTTGGGCGTTTTGTTTTAATATATAAAAAAAACGTCATGTACGCCGATGAAATGTTCGCTTTATCAATAAACATTATTAAACATAAAATTCTTTCACAGCTGATACGTAAAAACAGACAATATTTTTAATATAATCAGGTTCATCCGCAATGTATGTGTTTACGTAAAAGTAACTAGAAAAAAAAAATTAACAACTTCTTTCCCTTCCCTAAGAAGGGAGTAAAGAACCACTTCGTTGATCCCTTCTTGAGGAACGGAGTAGCGAATGTGCACATTTATAGCAATTTTCCACCACCATTATGGATAACAATCTTGAAGCGATGTGGTGGCTTAAGTCTTGGCTGTGGTACGTGCCTTGACCCGGGTGTTTGCCAGCAACTGACGACTCCCGAGGTGAAGGCAATGAACTTTAAAGGCCTTGGCGACGAAAGGTTATCCATCCCCTAAACCGAGGTGTCATGCGACCCGTGCCTATCGGTTGGTTTGCAGTCAGGGGTTACCGACTGTATTATCACGGAGCTTTGCTGATACCTGGGCACCTCAGCAAATAGACCACGCCCTTACCACGTTAACGGGGGCTATGACGTGGTGGACCTCTCCATTCCCCTACACTCGTGGGACCAAAACATGAAACTTTCAACACAACAAAAACAAGCAACGAAGACAGATGACGAACAGGCGAGAACAAGGACAACGATGGACAGTAAGACGAATAAGCCAACGGCTGTAACAGCCCAGGCAATCAAGGAAGATCGGCCCAGGTCGATCGGAATTGGTAAGGCAGCTCGACCAGAAGGCGGCTGCTCTAAAAACGGCGGCGAGGTACCCCTGAACTTCGCTCCAAGTACCTCCAAAGCCGCACAAGCCCTTTCCGTCATTGGAACGGATAAATCCCCTGCTTCGGGTGCTGCCAAGTTGAATGCGACAAAGTCGTCCAACAATGCAGCTTCCCATGTGTCCATTGTGCAAGGAGGGATGACGATGATAACATCCAATCCCAAGGTTGCACCACCCCCCGCCAAACTCGGCGACCGCAGAAAGTCCCCTTGGCACAAAAACCCTACAAAGAGGGCATCTAACACAAGGCGTGCTGCCTTGCGTTTTATTAATCTTTACGGCTCCAAGAAAGCCGAAGATCTCACCAATGAGCAGAAAGCTTCATTGGCATGGGCAAGAGCCTACATAGCTGGGCTGCCAAGTGCTACTCCTCCAGTCCCTGAAAAGGTGACAATGCCTAAACGGCAACGTTCGGAGGAGGAAGCTGCAGCCACGAAACAGCAACCAGGGACGAAACGTCCCAAAACTTCATCGAAACCGATGAACAAATCATTCAGCGAGGTGGCCAAAGGTCACCTTGTTCGAGCCATCATCGACAGGAGTGTCGACAATAAAAAACAAAAACTCATGGGTGTGTTCTGGACGATCCTCAGGGAGAATCCAGGACCACCCCCTCAATGCGATGACGCCGGCTGGTACCAGGGTCACGTGAAGCTGATGGCTTGCGCAGATGAGCGCTCAGCGCTGCTTCTTAAGCAGGCCATCCAACTACTAGGAGAGGTTTGGGAAGGTGCCAGGCTTGACGTGGTGTTAGTAGGAGAGATACCATGGAGGCCAAGATCAATCGCCACCATCCCCGCCGAACCATCTGAGCCTGAGGAGATCTTGAAGATCATTCAGTGCTGCAACCCTAAACTACCCACACAAGACTGGAAAGTAGTGAAGGTTTCAGCTGCTGAAGGGTCCTCGAGGACGGCGATTGTGGTTATTAACCAGCAATCCTTGGAGCCACTGAGGGAGAGGCAGGGCAAGCTCTACTATGGTTTTAGTACGATCTTGCTCCGTGTCTACCGAAGTGACAACAAGGGCAATCCGGCTCCATCGGTAAGTGAGGCCAAGCAACCTGTAGAAAGCATGGCTTGCGACGATGCCGTGGGCTCAAGCGACAAAGAGGATACCCAGTCTCTCTCAGGATTGGTGGGTGACTTCTTTGATCACTTGGGTGATATGGTTGATGAGGACGTGCTGCTGGAGTCTGACCAGGAGGACGTCAACATCACAGTGGTCGCCAAAATGGATCATGGTGAAGGTGCTGCAGATAAACCTCCACCACTCTAAAGCAGCATCTGCTGCACTGCTTCTCCGTGTGGTAGAAAGAAGGGAGGAGCTCGTGATGGTCCAAGAACCCTGGATCCACAAGAATCGGGTTTGCGGACTTAACCTCAAAGGCTACAAGCTATTGTTTGCGAAAGGTACAGGTAACATAAGATCTTGTGTCTTAGCTAAAAACTCGTTGAATATCTTCATTCTTTCTGATTACAGTGATGAAGATACCACAACTGTTGCCCTTGAGACACCGGACGGTATAGTCTGGATGGTCTCGGCGTATATGGCGCATGACCACGGGCAGGACCCACCCAACGGGCTCATCCGTGATGCAGTTTTGAAGGCCGCGAGCACTGGAACACCGGTGATAATCTGTGCCGATGCTAATGCGCACCACACTATATGGGGCAGTACGGATACAAATGTAAGAGGTGAGTCACTATTCTCCTTTATTATTAATCATAATTTAGGAGTAGTAAATAGGGGCTGTGAGCCTACGTTTGTTGTTGCAAATAGGTGTGAGGTTCTTGATGTCACGCTAGTTAGTATAGACCACACCGACATGATCGAGGGCTGGATGGTGTCGAATGACTGTTCGCTCTCTGATCACAGATATGTGGAATTTAGGCTAGGGCTTAGGTCTTCAGGATCGATGGCTATATTAAACAGGAGACGTACGAACTGGGGAGTTCAATACTCCTCTCTGGTCCGGTCTCTATCTGACCCTCCTGGGGTTGATGATATCGGGGGGATCGATGCAGCAGTGGATCTGCTTTCGAACTCACTGCAGTTGGCGACTTCCTGCCTCTCAACATGCCTACACAAGGGGCAGGTCTGTTGAGACGGCTCTTCACTCTCTGGTCGGAACCATTGAGAGATCGCTCGAATTTAGGGAGTACACACTTGTGGCCTTTCTCGACATAGAGGGGGCCTTCAACAATGTCAACCCGGACTCTATCGTGATGTCCATGAGGAGTCTGGGGATCGACGCTGGCATATGTAGATTTGTGGACAATCTACTACGGAATAGGGTCATTTGTTCTACGATAGGTGAAACCAGTGTTCAGAGGCTGGTGAACAGGGGTACTCCCCAAGGGGGAGTTCTATCCCCACTATTGTGGAACCTGACTATGAACACCATGTTAACAAGGATGGACGACATGAGGATCAAAACGGTGGCGTATGCTGATGATGTTGCAGTGGCCATCTCAGGGAGGCATTTGGGCGTAATGTCCCAGTGTATGGAGGCTGCTTTGAAGATACTCAGTACCTGGAGTGCATCATGCGGTCTGGGTGTAAATCCGTCTAAGACGGAACTGGTACTCTTCACGAGGAGGTATAAGACCGAGGACTTTAGGCTTCCGAGGTTGAATGGAATTGAGCTTCGGATATCTCAAAGTGCGAAATATCTGGGCGTGGTTCTGGATAGCAGGCTGTCATGGGGACTAAATGTCCGGATGAGAGTGGAAAAGGCAATAGTTGCCATATATGCGTGTAGGGGTGCAATCGGCAGGAACTGGGGTATGAGCCCGAGGTGTGTCAATTGGATCTTTGAGGCTGTGGTAAAGCCGACCCTGTACTATGGGGTCGTTGTGTGGTGGACTGCATTGGATAAGGGCGTACACCGTGCGATGCTTGAGAAAGTATACAGACTTGTCGCGTTGATGATTACGGGATCAATGCGATCTACTCCAACGAGGGCGCTGTTCACGATACTGAACTGGCTCCCGGTGGATATAATGGCCAGACAGTTGGCTCTTTGTTCGGCGACGCGGCTGCACGCGGTGAATAGCTGGTCAACACGTGACTTTGGGCACGCCGGGATAATCAAACGTACGATTGTCCCTGATGTAGTGGATTACTGCACCCCGGTGCCATTCTTTGGTGCGGGGTTCGTGGTGCAAATGGCGCACAGCAGTGTGCTGTTGGATACTTTCCGTGAACCGACCCTAGGGGTCTACACTAATGGTTCGAGGAAAGGTGAGAGGGTCGGCGGAGGTTTCTTCATAGAGGAACTGGATGTGAAGGTTTCCTTTCGCCTGCCGGATGGATGTAGTGTCCTGCAGGCGGAAATCTCGGCTATAAGGCGGGCGGCAAACTGGCTGAGGTATCATCGCATATCGGGAGATATACGTATATTTACTGACAGCAAGGCTGCCCTTGCTTCCCTAGCGGGTGTCTACACGACATCGAGGTTAACTGTAGAATGTCGGATGTCTTTGGATGAGATTGCGAAACATTCAAGGGTAACGCTAATATGGATACCGGGGCACACTGGGTGCCCGGGCAATCAGGTAGCAGATGAGCTGGCCAAACAGGGTGGTCGCATGGATGATGCATTCATTGACCAATTCATTGGCCTTCCAATGGCTCAATGTAAATCACTTATAGGGCGCGAGTCCTATAGAGTTGCGCAGACGCGGTGGACCTGTGAATCCACCTGCTCGATATCCAGGATCCTTTGGCCTGGATATGATGGACGGAGAACTAGCTCTCTACTTGGGCTCAGCAGAAACCAGATTAGGACTGTGATATCGGTTGTAACTGGACACTGGCCGGTGGGGACTCATGCTAGGAGAATGGGTCTGGAATTTTACGACTACTGTAGAAGTTGTCAGAACGAGGAGGAGGAGGAGACTGTGCTCCACTTTCTCTGCCATTGCCCTGGACTGCGGGGTATTAGGGTGGAATGCCTGGGGGAACCGGTGTTTGCCTGTTTAGAGGATCTATCTGAGATGGAACTGAAATCGCTCCTTCTCTTCACTAGGAAGACGAGGTGGTTGGACTTTTGCAGTGACGCCATCTGAGTGACTGCTCTAAGGGATGGGCATTGGCGCAGGGTATCACAAAGGGACCAATTAAGGACCCAAGTGAGCTGTCTTTGATGGCTGCCCATGGAACCTAACCTAACCTAGCAATTTTAAATTTATTTTATTTGTTTGTTTACCAAACATCAGAGTCCTAAGCCGATCTAATTTGACGCCGCAAGTTTTTTGCTGCAAAAATTGCTAGCCGCAGGTTAAAATCGGATAATAGCCGGATAAAACTATACCATCAACGGCGACGGCTACAAAAACTAATGCGGTTCGGTTCAGCCGCTCAGCGCAGGTCTCTTCTGATTAATTACGGCAGCACACTAAACATACCAAGCAAAGTTCTATTAATTTAAGACACTTTTTGTTTACAAAGCACCAACAATTTTTTTAAACCATTGTAAAATGTTAGAACATTATGACAATATAACATGATAGCACACCTTGTGAATACACCAATTGTTTTTGCTTTTAATGTTATTTTTGGCGTTGCCGTTGCGTTTTTCCAGTCGAATAAAATGAATTTTTGCAGAATCTTATATCATTCCGTGCATTGCTCAACCATTTATGTTAGTTTTTGTAACAAAATTATCTATTTTTTATCGTGGTGGTCCCACATTTTGATTCATAGCTCTGATCCTACTGAACCGCTTTTGCTGGATTTCAATTCCAAACTGCTTAGGATAACTACAAGCAATTTAACACCAATTTTGTTTAATTCTTTTGAGTTTTTAGAAAGTTAGCGTGTTTTTAACAGACGGACATGGCTAAATCGACTAGGGATTACTTAAGGAGCCAGAATATGAACATATATACTTTATGGGGTATGAGATGAATAATTAAAAAGTTTCACACGGAATGACAAACTTAGTATACGCTCTTCACAACTAATTGTGGTGGAGTGTATAATAAAACCAAGTGAATTAAACGTTTACTTATATCAGTAACACTACGGCAGAAATTGTTGTAAATAACAACAAATTTTTAGTTGAGACTATTAATTTGTTTACTGGGGCCAATTAAATTTATATAACAAATAGGAAATATTTATCCCATTAACAATAAATTTCAGTGTTTTTATCAAGAATGAAAATTGGGAATTAGGCACGACTGACAAAATCTTTTAAAATTAAAATTTTGTATTCCCAAAAATTACTTTGATAATGAACTGGCAAGTGCACGGCCTAAAAAACTTAATGGAAACATGCTTTTACAAGTTATGTATTTTTGTTTGCATATTGTTTTTTCTTAACCTACTTACAACTTCAAATAATGTTGGAAAAATTCCAACCAATTGTAGTGGGGAATGTAAGAAGAGATAAACTCACCGTTTATTGTTGATGTTTTTGTTTAAACGTTGATATTGTTACAAGTAAACTGTTGCTTATAATTCTTATTCGCTTAACAGTTTGATTTGTTAAATATCTTTAGTTTGTTTGTTAATATTTTTCGGCATTAGGTCATGAGTTAAAACCAAATTTTTAAATAAAAAATATAAATATATTTTGTTTAAAAATTCAAATTTATTTTATTTTATTTCCCAATATTTCGGTCAACTTTGTTGACCATCTTCAGGGGTTTTATATAAAAATACAAAAATATATTGTACAAATTATTATAAAAAATTACACAAAACATTTCAAACACAAAAAATATAATTACATTTTAAAATAAACAAACGAAAATAAAAATGAAAACAAAAAATCACTTATTTGAGCTGCTGTTCAGCTGAAAGCTTTTGTCAGCTAATGTTTTTATATTTTATTTTATTTTGGTCTCTTTCTGTTTTTGTATATCGTGTTTTTGTATGTGTGAGCTTCTAAAATCTTTGGATGAAGTTCCCTGAATATCTGGCCTAACCAAACAGTGAAATGCGCATAGAAATAACTTATCCCTTCAACAAAAAATTTCAGTCTTTTTATCAAGAATAAAAATTGAGAATTAAGCACGACTGACAAAATCTTTTTAAATTAAAATTTTGTATTCCCAAAAATTACTTTCATAATTATATCACAATTTTTTTAATTGAAATTAATTTTTATGTTTTTCTGTGTGTAATGAACATTTTGAAACGTATTTTTAAACTAAAACCTTTTAGTAGGCGTATTTCTGAATACTGGATATCATAAGAGACGAATCTATAAGTAGGGACGGGACTATGGAGGCAGTAAATATTTATTTTCTGATTAATCTAGCAAAATAAAGTATACTACCTTTAGTCCTAGAAAGCTTTCGCCTATCATAAAATAAATTGGTTCTTAGAACAAACTATAGAAAATTTAAGTTACGTCAAACATTTAATAAAAAATAGGGATGTTATTTCTTTTACCATCTAATATTTTTTATATGTATGTATGTATATAAATTTATCTTTTATTTCCTCAATGTGAAAGCAATGAAAATTCTTGTGTTTTCCTGCATCCCAAACATGTTTTACGACTCTAGATGCTGGCTCACGATGAACTTTATACAAACACATATTTTCGAATTTCATTTTGGTTTTTTTTATTTTTTTTTTTTATTTTTTAAATGTTGTTGAAGTTTTTCTATTACAATATTTCGTACATCAGTAGTAATATTTTACAATTCGATTTTTAAGTGAAGTTCTATAATTTTTTTTCTTTCACTTTCCAACATATATTTAATTTAACCATTAGGGACTGGAATTTAGATTTTATAAAATAAAAAAATTTTAAACTGGTATAATCATGATTATTCCAACAATTTAAAAATGCTTAAACAAAAACTTGTTTGTAAACACCAACAACCAGTAGATCGTTGCTGTATTTACTGCATATACAAATTTGTAACATGAAGTGTTAAACAAGTAGTGGAAGCCAGCGATGCCAACAGTAGGGAATTTTCCCTTTTTCTAGGTATTTTTTCGGAAAATTTCAAGCGTAGGGGAAAAAGAGCAGATTTTTTATTTTAAGGCAAATGTATTGAATTTTCGAAACATTATCTCGATTTCAATACATTGTTTACAAATGCGTAAATTTTCGTCTTATTTTCATTTAAAAATTAAAATTTTCATATACAATAGCATTTACATGGGGTCTTCACCTGCCAATTTTTTCTCTTAATAAACGTCAACCTTCATATAAAAAAAAAAACCTTGACAAAAATTTTAGGGTTTTTTTTATATTGACTTTGACGTTTGGTATGGCAAACAATTGTCAGGTGAAGACCCAATGTTAAGTACAAATGTAATACATATTTTTAAACAGAACCCCTATACTATGGGTCCTATCAGCCTGGCAATCTTCAACAATTACCAAAATCGTGTACCCGAATATTCGTGGCCTCCCTATTCTCTTTTTTTTACTATTTGCATTCGCATTCACATTCGCTAAATTGTATGCGAATATTAATATTAATATTTTTTTCGAAATTAAGTTCTTTAGTGATTCCAATACATTTCCCAAAAATACAACCGTCATATGAGTTTAATACAATATCATCAATAATATCAGTTTTACAAGCAATTGAAAAGAATGTATCAGCTTTTAACATCAATGACATGTGCTTAACTATATATTTATTGCAAAATCAATTTCGGGATAACATAGTTTTTAAAAGTGGCCCATTGTTCGTGCGACTTAACGCCTCAGGATTATTTTTATGAGGCTATGTTAAGTCAGTGGTTTATGCCAATAAACTAGCAACTCTTGAAGAATTGGAAGCCAATATTCAAGTCACCATTGATGCCATACAGCCAGATTTATTGGAAAAAGTAGTCAAACAATAGACTGACCGAATGGACCATGTAACTCGTAGCCCCATCGGACATATGACGGATTAAAAAAAAATTCTATGAAATTATTTTCCAAATTATAATAAAAAAGATTTCTTTTCAACAATATTTCTGTCTTGTATTATCTTTATAAGTTCTCAAGCAGCTAAAAAAAAACATCGTATATATATGAGGGCTATGTACAATTCGGCACCGATTCTTACTACAGTGAACTCGCGATAATGTGAACTAATAAAAACCAAGGTAATTTACATTATCGAATTTGTTCACATTTTCGATGGTAAAAATACTGTGTGTGTTTGTTTTGCTTAAAAAAGTCTAGAGAGTATCGAAACTCTTGGTATTTGTAACATAACATATAATTTGTAGCAAACTTAACGATTTGTTTTTTAAAATGTTCCTTTATATTAAATATTAACTTAAAATAAATTAAATTAAATTTTTCAACTCTTGTCAAGTAGTTTGGTTTTATGGGATCCAGATGCATATGCATAGCAAAGAATTGTATAACGATTTTTTGTTAATACACAGGTGTGTACAAAAAATAAATAAAGTTCAAACGATTTCTATGCTTAACGAAAGACAAATGACCTTCATAAACAAATCTCAAAGTATGTATGCATGTTTTGTTTTAATTTTTTATTCAATCGGGAGATTCCCAAAATTGGAAAATAAATAAAAATCGCCAAAAGGTTCGTTCACTATTTAGAGCCATTAAACTTTATTCACTATTTAGAGCGCTAATACAAAAAATAGGTGTTCACTTTACTGGATAATTCACTATATTGGAAGTTCACATTACCGAGAGTTCACTGTATTTTCAAAAGGTTTTATTTGTTCTTATGACAATTTAAACGCCCTACATTTCTTTATGTACTTGACTGGCAAGGTTTACATATGCAGACAACCAGTCAGCCATTTGGGCAGACATCGATGTGTTACCCTAACGTGCTCAGCAGCATAATACTCTAAAGCCTATAGTACACGGAATGTAAAAAGCGACATGCGCATGTGGTTCTGACTTCATTTTGACGACACTACAAGGCCACAATAGCAAGTTCGTGTTGTATGATGACGGCAAAATTACGTCAGAACCACATGCGCATGTAGCTTTTTACATTCCGTGTACTATAGGCTTAACTCGTAGTGATCAGTTCTTTAAATTATTCGTACAACTTTCTAGACTAAGGATCTCGAAAAAGTATTTAAAAAAAAGTAGATGCAACTGTGTGAGAACAACCGAAAGACTTTTATTGAAAGAATATTTTCAAGAATGAAAAGATAGTTGAATTGATAATATTTTGTCCTTTTTACAGTTTTTCTCTAAAAACCTAATGGGTTAATGATTTGAGTGCAACATAATAGTATTTTTCATGGGAGTACATTTTTGTGTACACAATTACATTTGCGGCAAACAGAGAGAAGTAAAATGTAATAATTTCAAGGTAAAAATGCAACTACGGGCATACACATTTTCTACGTAAAATAAAGAAGAAAGAAAAAACCAAAAAAATCCGTTTAAAGTTATTTTAAACTTATGCAGTTTCTTTTTTTTTCTTCTGTTTTTCTAAAATACTTACGAATATTATAACATACATTCCTAAGTGGAAAAGTCCTTTCATATGTAATGATATGTAGTCTGATGTACTATAATGTACAGGACAAGTTTTTAAAGGTTTTTGCTTCATTCATTCAGCAATATTTTTAAAAAAAATTGGTTATTTGCGTATAAATGCATATTTTGCAATTCAGCAATCACAACTTCCTAACAAAAATGTGATTGGCGGAAATCTTTTATAGCAAAAACATTTTTTCCAAATTTTTCTCATATGTTTGATATGGTTGATTTGAACAATAATTAACTAAATTAATTTAAAAATTTTTAAAAATCTTTTATATTTTTAAGCCACATTACAAGTATTTCATGCTGGTTTTGCATATTTTTGAGAATATGTAATATTTCTTTGTTTTTTTTTAAGTTTTTTTGCTGTCCATAGTTTTAATTTTTTTTATCGCACTTTTAAAACTTGCCCTGATAATATACATTTAGATTTATTTTGGTGATGGTGCCTGTGAGTTGTTAACCAGATAGGAAACTCAATGTTTTTATATGAGAACAAATTTTTACTTATTTCTAAATGCACCTGTATGAATGAAGTTTTGAAAGATGATTATGTTTTATAAATTTTTAACATGAAGTCGGAGAAGTTAAAAGTTAAGTAACAAATATTTTAAAGGAAATCAAAAGGAATTAAAAGACGGATTTAAAATTTTGGGTAAAAGCAAGAATTTAGAAAAAATGAAGCTTTCAAGAAAATTTTACTAGAAATTCCCGGCGAAAATGTTTTCTAGTTTTTCGAGAGTTTTAAACACAGAAAAAATGAAAAATTGTCTCAAATCACCAAATTCATAAGAAATTCATAGAATCAATTAACCAATTTTTTGATTTTGCACCCATTAAAAAAATGATTATATAGATTATTTAAAATTTATTATTTTGAAAGTAATTTTTTTTAATAAATGATATTTTTAATTTTAAATAAAAAAATGATCAAAAAACGTTGCCATTTCAAACAATGTGTTGATTGATTTTGACAATTTCCAACAACAATTTTACTAGTTTGAGTGTTTATAATTCTTATTCGCTTTAAGGTTTTATTTGTATGATATTTTAAGCTTTTCTAAAATCTTTGGAAAAGGATTCGTGACGATCAGGCCTAAGCAACCAGTGAAATGCGCATGGAAGCTAGCTTTCCCTCAACAATAAATTTCAGTGTATTTATCAAATAGGAAAAAATTAGGCATTTAGCACGTCATACGGAAATCTTATTAATAATAAATTTTGTATTCCCGAAAATAACTTTGTTAAATTATTTTATGTTAAACGATATAATTTGTTGTTAAATTATAAATATTTTAATTGAAAATTTATTTCAAAACAACTAAACTGTTAATAAACAGGTCTGTTCTGAAAATCACGTGATTTCAAATCACGTGTGCTCTTAAAATCACACGTGTGATTTTGTGGTGTTCTGTAAATCACACCGTTTTTGTGTTGTTCGGTGTGATTTTTAATTGTCGAAAGCACAAGCAAACATATGTTGTATTTTTTGCGAAAGAAGCGATTTGTTCCTGTAAGTTTTCTGATTCTTTACAGCTTTAACGATTTATAATAGAAAGTAGACTCTGCTATCATGCCACTGTTAGCAAATTTTTACCGAATTCTTGCCACTCCTTATAGTCTTTGGGAGTTTTAATAACTTTTATGGCTTGTTTGATATATAAAATGTTTTAGCGAATATCGATATTTTGCAAATTTTTTTTTGTTATTTTCCGACATTTTGTTTTTTTAATCCATTTAGCGATTTCAAATAAATTTTAAGGTTAGTTTACAAGCTTGCAATTGTTCGCGAATTTTAGCCATTTTCGCGATAGAAGCGATTTTTTCCTGTGATTCTTTACAGCTTATACGATTTCGGCTTTCATGCCGCTGTTAGCAAAAAAGCGATCTTTAATTCAACTAAAAAAACAAACCTCAAATCACAACAGAAGTCACAAAAGTAAATATAATTTTGTAGTATCGTCGAATTTTCTTAATTTTAAATATTTTGTTGTAAATAAAATAGATTATTGCATAAAAAATTAACAAAAAAACACATGGAATATTTTATTTAATAAATTTAAATATTATAACGGCCAATTTCCAATAGTCGCAAAAATAACAAAGTGATTTCAAAAAGTTGTTTACGTAGCTGAACGTTTTGAAATCACAAAATAATATGCCCAGACCACCGTTCTTGTGATTTTCAGAACAGGCCTGTAAATCAAAATTATATTTTTACATTTATTTCAACAAAAAAAAAAAAAAAAAAACAATTGATTCATTTATCGCATTAATTAAATTTAAAAAATTTTTTCTGTGAACCCCAAATTTAATCCGTAAAGCAGCGCCGATTTTATACTGTTGTACGAAAAATGTGAATCTTATGTTTCTGTTGAGGGAGACATACGAATATCGGGCTTTGTTTATTCTGCTCTTCACAGCAGCATCAGATAACCGTCTTTGCTAATAATGCTAACTGGGTAGCAGAATTCGTAGACGCTGATAGAATTTTCTTCACAGATCTAATAGATTTTCACATTTGCTCAATGAAAATTAATATTAAAATTCAACCTACATAACCATTTTTGGAATAATGAAGAATGTTTTAATAAACCTCAGGTATTGAAATGTTTCATAAAATCGATGAAAATTTTGCGGTTTCTTAATGCATGAAATCGTATTAGGTCCGTGAATATTTCATTAACATAACAATGAGTCAAATGTTTAAGGGAATTTTTTTCATACTTTCATAAAAACGTTTTTGTATTTCAATGAAGTTTTTTATTTCAGCCATTTTTCAAAGTGCGTTTTGAGTTGTTGTGAATTTTATTTCGTTTTTTTTCTTTCTGTTACATAATTCATCAATTTATATTTTTTTTTTAATACAGTATATAAATGGGAAATATTTTTAGTTAAGTTATGAAAAATAATATCTCGCAAGTGGTGGCCATTTTCTGCTTCGCAAATTCGGGCACTTTTCAACACATTTACCACAAAATTAACTCAAATGAAACTAAAAGCCATACAAATTCATTGGCTTATTGGAAGAAACTCTGTTCTTAGTCTCGACTGCAAACTCCTACTTTACAACTCTATCTTAAAGCCTATCTGGTGCTACGGTATTCAGTTATGGGGCACTGCCTCGGCTTCTAATATCGATAAAATTCAAAGGCGCCAAAATAAACTTCTTCGAATAATCACAGCTGCCCCTTGGTATGTTAAAAATTCAAATATTCACAAGGATCTCAATGTTCCATTAGTTAAAACTGTGATAACGAAATATGCAGTAAAATACTTAAAAAGGCTCGAATTGCATCCGAACCCACTAGCTCGAAATATTTTAAATGATAGCGGCCACACTCGCTTAAGAAGAAGAGACACTGCAGCACTTGTCCAATTAGATGTGCGATAAACACCTACATATATAAGTGAACAGAACCCGTGATGAAAAAAAATTGTTTGTCTGGCACTGGCAGGACATAAAATAAAGTATTAGGTTAAGATTTGATTAATTATTGTGAGTTCATATTTACTATATGAAGATTCAATAAATAAATAATGAAAAAAAAAAAAAAAAAAAAAAAAAAAAAAAAATTTACCACAACCTTTCGCATAACTTCAGGTGTTATGTTGTAACTTCTGGTATTATGTTGTTTATTTCGTCACGAATATTGCTTTTTAATTTCTGTATAGTTCTAGGCTTATTAATGTAGACTTTTCCTTTCAAATAACCCCAAAAGAAAACAGTCTGGGGCGGTTAAATCCGGTGAACGCGGAAGCCAATTAAAATCACTGAATCACAATCGCGCTGAGTCAAAACAATGGATTGTTGATTTGAAAAATAAAGCTCAGCAATTTGGGCACGTTGTTCAATTGAGTACTGCTCCATTTTAAATTCCCCAAGTCTTCTTTACAAAAAAATGAAAAGAAAAGAAAAAAAAACTATAATAAAAAAGTTATAAGCAATACAAACCCCTACGGTAATTTAGGGCCACCCTGTAGTATTTGGTTATAAATTATTTTAAATAGCATCTAAATCACGCAAAACTTTTACATACTGCTGATTTAGAAAACACTTATAAATCCATTCACAGCACATTTAGTTAATAAAGCTAATTTGTTGCTATTTCTAGCACAACAAACTTACGAATTGGTAAAAATTACTTGTGATTTATTTTTAAAAGATTTTTTGTTTTTTAATAACACTTGATATCAGAGACACTTTTTAACAAATGGACATACATAACACAATTATTTTTCACATAATATGTACTTCCATATTAATACAAAAGAATGTTAAAAGAATATCCAACAACAATGTTTCTGAAAATGTATGTATATGACATAATACTGTGCACAAGAACGAACAAAAATACAACATACCAGATGTGAGCCATTTGGTGCCAACATCTTTTAACATCATGAAAATAAAGACCCACAAATATCGCAACCCAATTGTTTTATTAAAACAAAAAAATATTAAATATGTTCATATGAGTTTCTAAAAATTAAAAAATCAAAGACTGTTTATTTCTTTTACAAATTTATGATCACAGTGTAACGACTTTCTTTCTAAAACAGTCATATGATGAGGAACCGCTATTCTCCATCTTTGAAGCAAACGGGCTCAGTTAGAAATTTTCACCTGGTTCTGTCTTGTGCTGTCCTCACTGCATCGCTCCACGTCAATTGTTACGTAGTTAGCTGGTATATTATTGACGTACGCCAAGTGTGGGTTGTATTTTAGTGCAGTTTTAAGCTGGTGGTTCACACCACGAGCTTTCGCCTCCATGATTTGCATGTTTTTCATATCATGCTTTTTATGTGGCATTACCAGAAATAAAAATAAAATTTTATGTGTCAAAATCAGCTGATTTGTTCAAACGCTGCTTATGTCTCTTACAAACTTAAAATCTGTAATTTTACCGGGCCAAAAAAAAAAAAATTAACACACACGCATAATAAAAAATTCTAATGAAATCCTAATTCATTTCGATGTCTAACAATTTTAGAAAAGACTTTTGTTATTGTAACATTTTAAAGCATCACCTTTTAATCTAAATTTATTTTCAAAATGCCACAAAACTACAGATTTAGCTAATTTTACTGGAACGGTTTCAATAAATTCATTGCATTAAATACAGGAGGACTGGGTTTACGTAAGGACCTGGCATTACGGCTTAACCTCATGGTAATCCTAACACTAAAACAACACAATGCATCTACAATTTTTAAGATTTTCTACCCAATTAATTTGGTTAAAACCAAAGTCAGCGTGAGATTCAAGAAGGAGACTTATCAATAAACAGTCCAGAAATTATAAGGCTGTCAGGGTCTACGTGTTGCCGATGTTCAATATTGGACTTAAGCCGCAATTTAAGAATATCTGGCAAGTTTTAGTTATTGGTAACTACTATTAAATATAAGATGCTTACGCTAACTGGTCAGCTGTATCAAAAAATAGCGTGAGTACCTGCAATTAAGGCATTGCCTCAAGGTTGTCTTGGCACTGGCTGAAAACAATGCGACTTTTAACACTTACAAGAAAGGAAAACCAGAGCACTGGTGGAAATTTTAGTGCTTAGCTGCCTCGACCATGTAGATGCTCTTAAATAGCAACAATCTATGGAATGATCCGCCTGCAGGCCAAACTTTACCTTAGATTACAGTCAACAATCAATCACAAAACCGGGATTTGAGTTTAAACCCCAGCCACCAACTGATCTCCTCACTATCAACTAATCCAGGACCTATAAAGTCATATTTGTGCTGACAAGACGAAGTAAATAATTTTCAAGACCCTTACGCTGGCGGTGTTTATCATGATTATTCTATGCTAGAGTTTGCTAAAAAATGAGAAACCGCGGTTTCGGTTTTAAAATGATTAATAATGGTCGGATTCGTTTCGGTTTTGAAAATATTTTAGTAAAACTACATACACATGGTGTACGTAATTCATTTTAAATTACCATGCCAACTACAAACAAATCTTGTCATCACTAATTTTTATCGAAGGCTGCCAGGGCTGTCAGGTACTATTTTTCCTTACCAACAAAAAATTAAAAATATCCCCAAAAATCCCCAAATTAAAAACAAAACCTTAAAAAGTAAATATTTTTTTTTTGTTTTTTTTCTGACCAAAATTTTAAATATTTTTTTTAAAAAAGTAACAAAAATTTGAATAAGAAATCCCCAAAAATTCCCAAATAAAAAGTTTTATTCAAAACAATTATTTTATTTTGTTTGTTTTTTTAAATCCTTTCTATGCGATTCCAGTGAGGAATTACAACCAGCACAATATGCTGTTATTGAAGACGAATGCGCCAATGTATAAGAATTTGGAGCTTGTTCAATCGGTTTTAGCCATCATAATCAACAATAAAGATCTCTACGGAGATTTGCATGCAGCTCGTTACACTGGGTCCACAACATACATGAAATTCTTTTATTACAAAAGTCGTATTAAAAAACGATGTTTAAAATTCTTGCTTTTTGCGTTTTCGATTTCCAGAAATCCCTGAATATCACACATTTTTTAATTGAAATCAATTTTTAATTTTTTTTTTTTTTTTGTATAATGTTTTTGTTAAGCATTTCATGTCTGTTGTGGACGGGGTGTTATTTTGTGTAGTATTTTGACAGCTTTGAATACTTCTCCACTGGCTATTATTTATGTTTAAAAATTTTTTATATTTATTTTTACTTAACAGGGGTCACCATACTGAAACAGCATGATAATTATTGGCCGAACCGCTGCCTTAAAGGTAGCCTACATGATTTCTTTATTCATGCGTTAAGTGTTGCCGGCTTCATCGACACGATGCCAAAATTGTCTGGGATGTGCAGAGTTTTACGTATTTGAATGCAGCCATTCAATTTCCTTTAGCGAATTTTTAAATAGCATTGATGGTCCACATCCTTCTAGCAGGTGTCGAAGATAAAATATCGGTCCTGCAGAGTGTGCCTCAACCGATTCTACAACATGTTCTCTTAATTAAGCTGTAACTCATGTTTGTGCTGATGTTATCTTTATAGAAGTTTGCTCTTCACAACAGCAAAGATAAATTTGTTGCAATTAAAGATTTTTGTTTCAAATGACCAGAATTTTTGTCGAATTTTAGGTGACTAGTTTATTATTATTTTTTTTTAAAAAATATTCATTTTCGACTTACTGTGCCCAACAAAAAGATATTCACAACAGCGGCAAAGCTGTTTTTTTTTTGTTTTTGTTCTTTTTATCACTGTTATGTTTTTATTTGTAGTTTTATATCAGGAAAAATAAAACTAAAAAAAAACTGTTGCTGATATAAAAAAAAAATTATACACTGACATTCACAGAACTTGAATCAAAAAGGAAGAAATAAAATTATATTTCTAGTCGCACTTTTTAGTGCAGACGGATTTGTTGGGCATATTTTAAACTGAAAACTAAACTCAAATACATGTGTTGCTGTTATCAAACATTTGCATCCGGTTGTTTGATAGCAAGCATGTTGCATGCAACACTACACCAAACGACCAGACAACAAAATAAGCAACATCATTATGACGTTTACCACTTATTTGTATATGAGGGGGATGATGGCGTCTATGATAATGAGCATAATGTTCATGACGATGACAATAATGATGATGATAAAGATGTTGATGCTTACGATTACAAACAAAACGACAGCAGACGAAGATGCAATCTGAAAACCCCCCTTCATATGGATATGTGTATGCATGTATGTTATGCTTGCATCATACATGCAAACATCTATGCAACGAGTTGCACGAACAGAACAGAAATATCAACAAACAAAAAAATTCGAATTTTTATGGAAATTCGCCTGCATGTCAGATTTATATTGTTGGTCGTCGAGAACGGTTTAAAATAACGGGTGTGTGTTAAAAGACAATTTAAACAAAATAATATTATTTTGAATTTTTTTTAAAAAATATATTAAAAATTCTGGAGTTGAAGAAAAAAAATTGGTTAATTTTTTATATTTTATAAAGTTTTAAGATAAATTCTGCTTAAAGAATTTTGTACATACATACTTGTTTAAAAATTCGAAAAAACGCCAAAAAATTTGTGGTTGTGTTTTTTTTTGTTTTTGGAGAAATAAATGATAATCTGCATTTTGATATCCTCCCTAGTAACATAAATCGCTTTTATTATAGTTGAAGTCTAAAACTTTATTATCGTGGTGTAAGAAAACAATAATAAAAACAAAAAAGAGCAAAAAATAATAAGAATATAATAAATAGAACTTTAAAGGAATAAATTCTTTAGTCGAAAAAAATCCAAAATTTATTTTGCAATAATCTAAGACTACATTCGGATGAACCTCTGGATTTAAGGCAGAATACAGAGAACTTTTTTTTTTCATTTAAAAGAAATTTGTTCAGATAATCACACAGAAAAAAAAAATAAAAATTGATTTCAATTAAAAAATTTGTGATATTAATTAATTATTAATTAATGAAATTTGCACCAGTAAGCAAATTCACTTGATTAAAAGTTTTATTCACTTGATTAAATTTTTAATTAAAACTGATATTATTTTTGATTAATGCTTGAATTGATAAATATTATTTTTGATTAATGCTTTAATTGGTAAACAATTTGAGAGAATTTTTTTCTTTGCGGCCATGTTCTGGAAATCAAAATCGAGTGAAATTGAAATCGATGAAAATTTTCAGTTAAATTTTTCAACAAATTGCTGTAGATTTTCTTGAATTTTAGAGTTATGCGATGCTATATATTAATGCTACTCAAAGTATCACGTATATAAAATGGAATTTTATTATGAACTTTTAATACAGGGGCGTTTTGAAAATTTGTACGATTTCAATATCACTCGAATTTGATTTCCAGAACATAGCTGAATAATGAATTACATACTGGGTAATTGCTATTGAAACAGAATATTACCGACGATTTGAACATGACTATGGTACGATTTACGGTCGTAGATTTAAGCGATCAAGATAATTGCTGAGATTTTGGATCGCTTGCACGAATGTCATTAAAGCCACAAAACATTATTAAAAGAGTTTTTTTTTTGTACAATTTAGCTCAAAAAGTATAATTTTCGAGACAAGTTTGTACAATTTAAGAACGACTCGTTAAGGGAGTAACGATCTATAACGGTAATGCCGATATAAAATTGAATGATGATTTTCGACAACTGGAATTTTCAATATTTGGTCAAATCTTTTATATTAAAATTTTGTTTTATGTCGTATATTTAACTTTGAAGATTTCCTTAAAAATTTTGCCAAGCGTTTTAATGTATAATTTTGTTTTGACATCCAAAAAAAATAAAAATTGATTTCAATTAAAAAAATTCGTGATATTTTACTCAAAAGTATCAATAATTTTTTAATTAAAATTTGGTAAAGTTTAGTTTTTTCCATAAAACAGGGTTACTGCACGTTACAAATTAAAATTTATTAATTTTTTGCTTAGGCTAGTTAAGGTTTTAGATAAAGTTAATTAATTAGAAAATAAAAACTTTATTTAACATTAAAGGTAGTGTCAACGTTTTTAAACTGATAATTGTACTTCATTTTTCACATAAAGTAGTTTAGCTTAGATAACGTTTATTAACCAGAAAATAAAACTTCACTTTACATTAATAGTAGTGGTACGTTACAACTTTTAAATTTTGCTTCTTGACCGCCACTGAACAGCTAGCCATAGATGGAAGTATTTCCATCAATTCAATCGGTAACTTCTCACTTTCAAATCGTCTGTCTCATTAAACCAAATAAAGCTGTCCTACTCTCCCGTCAGCTCAATATCCTCCACAAAACCGTAACCCTACACCCACGGTTGCTAATACCGTCTGCCAGACCTGGTAGTACGATCAGGTTCAAATCCCACATGTACGTTGTTGATAAAGTCTAGTACTCTGTTCAAATTTGTGAAAAATGTTGAGCAACATTAATTATTCCACACGAAAATTTTGACATGTAACCATGTTACCTATCATGCGAGTTTGTACAATTTAACGTTTTTATTCCTGCAAAGTATGCAACATTGTTTTGCTTATGTAAACAAACCCGCATGTATTTTGGTAAAAATAATTTTTTTTAATATAAAATTTAATAAAAAAGAAAGTAAATATGGATAAAGAAAACTGTTACCGGTTGTGTTATTTAAATTTTTTTTTTCTTATTTAATAATCAGTTCATTCTTTTTTGCTTTTGCTTAAAATTCCACCTGAAATAAGCGCAGCTTACATTATTTCGGAGTTGTTAAATATGTTGCCAGAAACATTTCGGAACATTTTCACAAAATGAACAGAGAACAACTCTATGAACATTATTTCATAGAAATTCCGCACAAGTTTTTTTTCATATGCGTCTTGACAGCATATCACGTGAAATGTTGAACAGAGTACCAGGCTTAAAAGTAAATACTGAATTCACTTGATTACATTTTCCATTAAAACTGGTTTTATTTTTGATTAAGGATTTACTGAAAAAAAACAAAAAAAAATTGCGAGAATTTTTTCCGTTTACTGATATTTTTAAGAGATTAAAAAGGGAAGGAAAGCGGAAATTTGGCGTGTATGGAAACAGCCACTAATAATTATGGGCCAGTACCCATGTTTAGTAACTTTGGTGAGATCTTCTCGCATCAAAAAAATGTGAAACAAAATATTCCATTTTTTCTCGAAAAGAGAGAAAAAATTGTCTCGGTAATTCATGTCGAAAACAATCAAAAGAGAATACGTCGTTTCGTTATAACTGTCATAATATTCTTCTCGAAGCCGATGTGAAATTGCAGACAGCGAGATCGCCAGTCACACATATCTTACACGGCGGCCAAAATTTACTAAACTTGAAAAATGATCAAGAACGGCGGCGAAAGAACAACCGTCGGCTATACCAAATAATGTAAGTGCGACTTTAAAACATTCGTATTTTATTTTATAAAAATAATTAAACAGTGAAAAAATCTGCCAAGAACAAAATATTTACCTCTTTCGAGTTATTATTCTTAGCATTTTGCATTTTTAATGTATTTTTTGTGCCAATATTTTTTCTCACCACATTTTCATTCCTGAGTTTATTTGACAGTTCAAAGCGTGAACTTTCTGTCTAAAGTTTTGCAGGCACACTTTTTCGGTAAATTAGCGAGTAATTTCCTTATACCCATTGTACACTTGCATTCACTTCGGAGGAACGCATGGAAGATGTTGAAAATGTGAAATACACGTTCACACTTAAAACATCTAACATCTTCTATTAATAAAAAAAATGTCACCATTTCTGGAAAAAAACTTTTTTTTAAATACTTTTTTCACAAAAGTGAAAAATTTTTTAAAGATAACACCGAAATGTATTTAGAATTTATTTTTCTTAATAATATAAAAAAATTAAGCAAAATAATGGCAACGCTGCTTTTAAAGTTAATGCCATTTTGTCAGTGAAGCCACAATAAGAATAGAACTTATTGCCACTAAAATTATCTGAAGATGTCGGATTGAATGATGTTGATGTTGTTGTAAAGATGTTGAACAATTTAGATTTTTAGCTCTTTGTTTGTGTATGGGAAAATTTCAACGTCTTCGCAAATTAATGTTGGATGTTAAATGTTGACAAGTGTAAAAAGGTTTTTACTCGCCAAAAATGTTAGAGGCGCAGTTAAATTAGAAACACAGCCGTTTGTTTAATTTATGGCATTTTTGTTTCATTTCTCACATTTCAATCGAAAAGTTTCTCGACGCGGGAATTACAGTACATGGGCATGGGAGATGAATCCTTTATTTAACTTCTCCACGTTAATCTAAATATATATTTTCCTGCGTTGGTAAGAAAGCGACTGACAGAGTTCATTCCTTTACAGTTCTTTTTTTATTATATTGATATCAAAATATTTTACAAAAATGTGTGATATGTGTGTTCATTGTTTGGTGTTTGATTACATACATATAAATATTTCTGTTTTCGTAAAAGTATTCCAATTTCAAAAAATTTTCAAAAAACTTTAATGGTTTTTAGTTAAAAAACTTAAATTAAGTAGCAGTGCGTAAGTCAAACAAAGCAGCTGTTTCGCGGTCGTGAATTTTATTTTTATTAAAAGTTTGAAAAAAATTTAAACAAGTAAAAAAGAAATTTTCTCACAAAAAATATTCTAACAAGACCAAATAAACTAACAAACTGTTATGATGATGCATTCATGCAAGTGGCGACATTAATTAGAGTGATTTCATTTAAAACACAGAGCAAAAGAGATACAAAGTGAGTGAAAATCAACAAAAAGAGTTTTTTTGTTTTTCAAATAATAATAAAAAAAAAAATTAAATAAAATAAAATACTACTTATGTATATAAAGGTCTGACTGCACATTTTTTTCAATTAAGGAAAAAGTGCATGGAAAGTGCATAAAGTTTATAAAAAGCATAAAAAAACCGGAAAGTTTTCCCTTAATTTTATTTTTTGCCAAAAACAACAACTACATACTTCGTTAACGTGTCCGTCAGTGTTACTGCCAGGAGTGCTATTAAAAAAAAGAGTTACTTGTAGTTTTGCAACTGGCCCCAGTAAAGTATGTGCTAAAAGTTAAACTGAACAACCAACATTTTTAACAAAAACTAAACGAGAAAAAAATGTCTCGCAATATTATCGCGCAATTGTTTGCCAGCTTCTGGTTGCTGTCAGTGTTGACAGCTCCCTCGTTGGCTGTTCATTGCCCCACAGGTTGCAACTGTTTTCAGCGTACTGTTCGCTGTTTGCGTATACGTACAACTACGATACCAAAAGTACCACAAGACACCACAGTTCTGTAAGTATTTCTTTACTTTTATTTTTTTAAGCATTCATTCTGGTGCATTTTTATTTTTTTTTTCGTGTATTTTCTTTTCATTCACGTTATTTTATATACTTCATCCATATAGAAATTTTGTTTGTAAACTTTTTTTGTTTTTGTTTTTATCTATTACTTTAAAGTTTTTTTTTCCTGGTTTTTCCGTTAAGGTTCATCTCATGTTCATGTTTTTAAAGTTTTTCCCAAAATTTTTTGTTTTGAAATGTGGTTTTAACTTGCTTTTGGAAGAAAACTAAAAAAAAAAAAAATCTTATTTTCAAGAAAATCTTTCATTTAAATTGTATTGCCAGGACAAGTTTTAGCGTATTTTAAAAGATTTTTGTTAAAACACTTAATTTGCATATAAATGCATATTTTGTAATTAATCAATCGATTTCTTAAAAAAATATGATTTGTTGCTACGATTCCTATTCTGAAATTCGCTTAGCTAAAGCTAAATCTCGATGGCTAAAATGCCTTAGCCCTCTCATGCCCGATGTTTCGTATATGCTACATTGTGTTTATGAGCGTCTAAGTACAGCTACTATTTTAAATATTTTTTATGAACCTTTCGCAAAAATATAACCTAATGTGTTGTTGAAGCTTACAGCTTATTAGAAAAAAACGTTTTTTTAAAAAAGTGTTAAAAACATTAATATAATTAATTCATTCTAAAACCAAGTTCAACAACTAAATAATTAAAGGTAAGTGAGTAATTAAGGGGGTAATTTTGTTGTTCACTTCACCTTGCGTTGAGAAAATTTTAATTTTTGCCAACTTTGATTGGGATGATTAGGCTGACGAGGAAAATGAAGGAGAAACTTTGAAAATATCCACTTTATTACAATCGAAAATGGTAACTAAACAGTTGATTTTTGTACCGCAGAGACATCACACATACAGACGGCGAAATGAAGCATATGCCGCTCATTAATTTCCGATTGGATGTTGCTACAAAGTTCTTGAATGCAAGTCAAACTACAGTAGTCGCAAAAAAGAGAGGTCGTCCATCATCACTCCTTTTGACAATGAATTCAGGAACTTCATCAACCTCTCCATCGACTCCGTCATCACCAGCTCCATCATCACCACCTCCATTATCGCCACCTTCTACGGGTTTTGAATCAAACCCCTATAAAAGAGCATATCCCTACGATTTGATTTTGGTTATAATCATTGGCCGGAATGGGGAACAAGGGGCAGATGTAGGCTATGCAACACTGGGTTTCCAAGCTGTAAATGCAGCAAATGCAATGTGCACTTGTGCTCCAATCCTCAAAAAAAATTGTTTTGTATCCTCAAAACATAAATTGAAATAAACGTCATTTGAAAAAAAATCAAATTGTATTTAAATTTGTAACACCATTACCCAATGTTGCCTATACGCCTGTAACATCCTGTAGCTCTTGAACCAGGACACCTAGGACATTGAAATTTTTGTCAGTTGATATTGAGGTCGATCTCCTACTCACAAAAATTTTAGCCACGCCCATTTTAATTCGGGCATGAGAGGGTTAGATTTTTTAAGGATGACATTAAAAAGCTTAAATTGCGGCGAATTAAATTTAAATGGCACTGCCAAATTTAGCAATACACATTACAGAATTGCATTTGTAGCCAAAAGTCGGTAAATCAACTAGAGATTTCGCTTTAGCGAATTACGGAATACGGCTGCTGATAATCGAAATACTATTTTCACATTATGACTTACTACTAAAATTTTTAAAGGAAAAAAAAATACTAAATAAGGGATAAATATAACGTTTTTTAAGAAATTACCCTTAAAAAAGCGAGAAACAGAAACGTTTCGCTTACCATTGCGCTGACGGAAGACATGAATTTTATATGGCGAGTTCCAACTTTGAAGCAATACATTTTTGACACATAAAGCGCATTATTCAGCGCATATAAAAATTGTTGTATGTAACGATCGGCCTTATACACTCAATGTTTTTATACAGTTATTTTTTAGTATTCTCCCTTACAAACCTGCTTCGTAGTAAGGGAATGCCGTAGCTCTTGAAATGTAATTTTTTTTATAAAAGTTGTTGAGTAGCGCATAATTGTGCGCTTATTTTTTTAAATGTACCATTAGTGCTTCGCAAAATAATACAATTTTTTATTGGGTAACGGCGTTATGTTCTAACGATGAACGGCTTAATTGTATGTATTGTATTTTTTGTATGCATAATAATGATATTTTGTGCATATTTATTGAGCATTTTTTTATTTATTTTGTGCACAGAAAAACTTGTCCTATTTGTTTCTTATTTAAAAATCGTTGGTGTAAAAAAAGTGTCATTTAAACATCTGTTGTTAATAGATTCAAGTTTTTTTATTTCTGAACAACTTGTTAAAATAATAATAAAAGAAAAATAAGTGTAAAATTAACTTTTTAAATTTTAAAAAAGTTTTTGAAAATCTAAAGTTGTCAAGGGAAATTTTCAAATGCAGTGCGACTTCTGAAACCCTTGATGAGTGCAGCAACTTTAATATTAACATTATAGACTCAGTGTA
The DNA here is from genome assembly GCA_949318255.1 of Pollenia labialis. Taxonomy (NCBI): domain Eukaryota; kingdom Metazoa; phylum Arthropoda; class Insecta; order Diptera; family Polleniidae; genus Pollenia; species Pollenia labialis. The sequence continues at coordinate 127,536,393 of OX439140.1, forward strand.
TCCAACTTTGTACAAATTTGTGACTCTTTAAACGCAACTTTTTAATTTTGTTGTCAGGTTTTATGTTTTCTTTTTCTTTGTGAGCTATTTGTTACTAATATTTATCAGAATAAACAAATATGTATGTGTACAATGTTCATATTTGATACCAGAAAGCAACAACAAAATCACAAAATATTTATGACTTTGTTTTTGCTTTCAATGCAATTCTTTAGCGTTGCGTTTTATAAAATTAGTGACTATATATCGGTCCTTAGTGTTCGGTTCGGTAGATTTATGGAAAACACAAACGCTAACAGTTTTTGTGTATGAAATCATTAAAAAAAATAACGTTTCCCTGTTTGTCATCTTTCGAACAAAAAAATAATACTGGTCTTATCCAACTCAACAAAAAGATGAGAACATTTAATTCAGTTCGGTTCTTTTTAAACCACAAACTTCGTTCGTACGAAAAAAAACAAGAAGCCAGCAAAATAATTTTACACAAACAAAACATATACACAATACTCACACAAGCGGTCGTTGCTAAAGTTTGTTGTTTGTTCATTTCTTTATCAATGTAAAAAAAGAAACATTATAGATCATAAAAATATAATGTTTGTCTACAGTATCGCTACAATTGATCTGTTTTTTTTTAACGAAGAACAGAACATTATATAATATTCGGCTCTTTCTTGAAAATAGTTACGAACGGTATTAAGGGTTGTGTTCGTCTAAATAGATATCATTCCTGGGTGTGTGGGCCGTACGCTAAATAATGTTCTGTTTATTTTCGAACACTGTTTGACACTATTGAAAATATCTTATTTGAACATTTAAGCTTAAACCAAATATTTTAAATTCCAGAAATTTAAAAAAAAAATATCATTAACAAACATTTTAAAAATATTTTTTTCAAAAAATGCACCAATGCACTTACGAAAACCTTTATTATTCGGTGGTTTCCATTGATACCAATGTATGTTCTTTCCTTTATAAAATAATTGAATTTTTTAAAAGCTTTTAAATTAAAGTGACTCTGAATATTTTCGAAGAATTATGGATCACTTAATTTTTTTTTTGAAACCAAAACTCACTTTATATTGTTTCAAATAACTTCTACCATAAGTGAAAACTATGTCAGCAAACAGCTGTCTGCCGACAAATTAATTTCGCTAAAAATGCGACGAAAAGGTGGGCAAAATACTACTGCACTACACCTTTTAAATTCCTGGGGACTTATTCTGTATTGCGAAGCAAAAGTCAATGCGATTCGAAAAAAAGTTGGTATTCTATGAGACTTTTGTATTCGCATTCAAATTTTATTTGAAATCAAGTTGATCAAAAGATAACAAATAAACGTCAAATTTAAAATTAAAAAAATTGTTTGTGGTTTTGATTACAAAATTTCTAAAATAAATGTTTCTCTCCATGAAAACTAAATTCCCAGATTCTTTTTGTTTAAAAATGGTCTTATTGTTTGTTTCCCTGAATAAAATTTAATTTTTAAAAGCAATTTAAGTAGAAATGTATGTATATAATTTTTTGAGGCGATAGCCTAAAAGCTAGTGGCCCATATTAAATAATTTATTGTGTAATTTTAAAAATTAAATAAAATATTATTTTCCACTTAAAATTTTATGCTTTGCGAATGCTGTTTTGCCGTCGAATAAATTTGACAATTTTCACACCTTTTTTTGCACTACAGAATATCGACTTGCCACTTTTTCGTATTTTAAATGCGAATAAAAACGTACGTGCAGACATTGTAACACAGAATAGCAATTGTTCGCATTAATATATTTTCGTGTCGCATTGATTTTAGCCTCGCAATACAGAATAATCCCCTTAATTCTGAAGTCATTCAAAAGGCCTTTATTTTACAGGTCTTTTCATTTGCAATAATAATCTTCTATTCATATTAATTTATATTTGAATACAGGCATAAATATTTAATGAATTTATTGTACAAATTAATTGTAGGTTTAATAGAAACATAATTAACACATTGTTTAAACTTGTTTAAGAAACAATATAACATACATAGTTAAGACATTATCATAAAAGGCGAATTAATTTTCTCTTGCAAAGTACACAGAAGTCATAAAGTGATAACATTGTCATTAACAGCTTATGACAATAGATCATTTAAGGTATTAGTTCTTGCTTAAGGCTAGTTTACACTTTTGTACTTTGTATTAATACATGTCAAAAACTCAAGTAATATCGTCAGCTCAATATTGGTTTGGCGCGTATGCCAAAAATTCGTAGTGGGAAAAAAGACAATGAAGGTTTACATAAAGTTTCCGGAAAATATACCTGATAGAATTTTATTGTATTTTCACAACTGCTTTTGGCATAAGAGCTTGAAAAAAGTGGCGTATGCGGCACAAAACAATAATTCGCACTTTCAATAAAAAACTATTAACTTCTAATAACGTTCATGAACGGTCGATAATTTCACTAGCCCCCATACAAAATTAATTCCGGAATAGAGACTTTCTGCCCATAAACCATTTTATTATGTTGTTGCTATGCTTTATAGTTGGGTTAGTGCACTAAATATTGATTTAAATCAGCAGTGCACTATCACTAAATAAAACTGCAAAAAAATAAGTTTGCATTTTTTCCCAGCTTTAGTGATTATTGTTATTTTTTAACTACCACGAAAAAATTTTGTGATATTCCAAAATATTCAAAAAAGCTGCATACAAATATTGTCTTACTAAAATTTTAAAAATTAAATAAAAGTTGCCGACGATAACTTTTACTATTTCTATGCCATGACAAAATGTTGTGCTGGTGGATCCAAAATTAGCCGTAGATACCATATAAACCCCCATCCTGAAATCACTTTAAGGCAAAACAAATCTCACATATATGAAGATATCTAAATTATTTTCCACACAAAGAACTTTTACATGAATCTTAAGCTAACGACATGATTTTGTTCTGGCGGGTCCGTGATTTCCTATGGGTTCAATAAGGGTACCTACAGTCTCGAAAATATGGTTTCTTTCTTTCTTACTTGCTGAATATTCTAATACGTATGAATCTAAAGTTGTTTTAAAAACAATAACAATTTGTCCAGCTTGTTCTAAAAAAATTGAGACTTATGTAAACACTGTTTAAAATAATTAAATTTGGCATTATTAACTCAAAACTTACACTAATTGACATACGTTGTTATTTAAGAAAGTTACATTCATACACAAATTTAAGGATTAAATTTCAAAAAGATTTAGTATATCCTACGAGTATTAAAAACACACACACACAAAATGATAAAGACACTAAAAGTGTATGCCGATAAAATAGCTTATATCAACGTGTGGTTGTTGTTGAACAAAAATGTTTGTTAAAATACCTTTGCAAATTTAAAAGAAGAATTGAAAAACACACCCAACAGACCAAAACAGAGAAAAATGTAAATGAGTTGTAGATTAAGCTTATCATAATAGATTTCCCACAAAACGACCACCAATATGATTGCAAATCACTTCTTCTCGCAATAGTTTTGTAAGTGGTTTAGAGAATGATGTTCCGTTATTTGAATTTTGTATTATTAGTTTAAGTATTTGTGTTTTGTTCAAAGAGTGAAGAGTTATAAACAGTGCACAAATTAAAAAAAAGTAATAAAATATTATATAAGTAAAAAGTATTTGTAAATATGCCAAATAAATTAAAAATTATAGGTTAGAAAAGTATTTTTCTGTAAGCTTATTCTTTCTTCTAAGCTTACATTATATTATAGACAAATGATATTACCACAAGGGATCAGCTTTCATTATTAAACAATTATTAATAAGCCTTTTATAATAGTAATCACAACACTTTTCTTAGCTTAAGGGTTATGTCAGTAAGCTTGCTACAAGTACTTTCTATATCGTTTTGGTTTGTTGGGCAAATGCACAAATGTGATATGTATTTGTATGTATGTTCGCGTGTCAGTTGCCCCAGGCAAAAATTTATGACCCATGTAAAAAGCGTTTAAAATATTGCAATATGGCATTATTGCCTCAAATTTAACAAAATTTGCCAAACGTTATTTTTCTTTGAAAATTTAAGCTTTATCGATATTTTATTAAAAATATATCGTGAGTTTTCAATAAAAAAGTTAATACGCCCATCTTCTATAAATTCTATTTTGTTGTAATTTACTTTTAAATTTAATCATTATGTATGTACAATTATTCTGCAACAGATTTCCTGGAATAAACTTATTTTAATATTTTACTTTTAATCGCTATTTTACGATAGTTAATTTTATTCATTGTCGTGTATTTAAAAGTGTATGTACAGTAACTTTAGCGCAAGTAATTGGGTCAATAAACAATAAAAGTTTTTAAATGTTCACATACACAACACTAACAAAAGGAATAAAAAAGTACTTAAGTGCATATGCATGTATGGACATGCAGAAATGCACTCATTATTTAATCGTTAAATTATGTTTATATTGACTTATTCTACATAATTACGTAGGAAAAATTTTAAATCAGGGCTTAATGGCAGTTTTTCAACTTTAACTGCAGTTTTTTAAACGCTGCTTTCAATAAATTGTTTTACAACTATAACGAGCTCTAACCGCAAAAATTACGAAAGCGACATCATTTTTAAATTTTCGTTTTTTTTTAATAAATGACTTTATTGGCAACACTTGCATTATATCCTAAAATGCCAGGGTCACATAAGGTGCCGTTACTATTTTATAGCAAGAACAATTTTATCGTAAGCGACAAATTTCATACAAAATTTATATGAAATAAAATAAAAAAAACTCTCTCCTCTAAAATTTTATTTTTGGCGCTTACGTTATTTTCGCGATAAGGGCTCGATATATAGAAAATTTTGAATAAAAATCAACAATCGCAATGCGATACACAGTCCTGCTAAAATGCCTGAGGGAATACAAAATTTAAAAATTTTAGCGATGACATTAACTGCCTGTTTAACTGTTTCGAACGTTAATGTTCGCATAGAAAATTTTATTTAAATCAAAATTCTAAAATTTGTTTTTGTTTCAATGTAAATTTCTATGCGAACGTTAACGTTTGAAATCGATGAATATTATAAATCGATTATAATATATACATAAATACAGACTTCATTTTAATATGTAAATATTTTTATATTTTGTTTTAAAACAATCTTTTTACAAAATTATGAGCGGTATAACAGGGCACTTTGAACACTTTAGATAAAAGTAAGGGTAAAATATGCAACATATTTTGCATTTTTTCAGCAATTTATTCATAAAAGAACTTGAACATTTTTCGCACAGTTGTATTTTTTTTACAAACGAACACAAAAATGTAGAAAATGTTACATTAATGCAATATATTTCTCAGAAATCAATGTTACACAACTAGCACTTTTGTTTTTCACTGTAGAACAATTTAGCATTTTTTTTGTGTAGACTTAGCACTTTTAATTTGAATTCTTCTGGCAAGCCCGCCTGTCATCTACTAATAAGAAGTGGCGTGTTATATTTTTCACGTGTTGATGTGATTTCTTATGCGTTATATGTATGAGAGGTGCCATGCCCACTTGAAAATTTTCAAATATTTATAAGCTATATTAAGCGCCGCGTGAACAGGTAATTACCGTGGTTTCAGGAAAATCGGTTCAGTAGCTAAGAAGTCTATAGGAAACAAATAAATAAACGCTTTTTCATTATTATATACATATCTATACATATATGGGCTGTAAATCATTTTGTTTAACTGTTGGCAACACTGACTTTAGCAAAATTCTTTATTTAAATAAATTATTGTTAAGCGTTTGAAAAGGTGTTTTTTTGTGTAACACAAAAGTATAAAAGAAATTTTCCCAATTCGGTTATAACCCCAATATGAACGAACTGCATCGTTTAGTCCTTAAAGCTACCCAGTAAAAAAAATTGGGTTTTTTGAAACACTTAAGAGAAAAAGCGCATAATCGCGCACTTCAGTAAGAGAGCTCTTATGCAGCAAGCAGTAAATGATAAAGAATAAATTATAAAAAAGCTGCTATTTTAGTGCTGACAACGAAGAAGGTTTTAAAGCGCAAAAACTAAAAATATAATGGTTTACGAAAATGATTAAAAAAAATGCATTTAAACAAGAAGAAGCAAAACATAAATCCGTTATTATCCCTTCAACAATAAATTTCAGTTTCTCAATAGTATGAAATGGGAATTTAGCACATTTGAAAGAAACCTTGTTCATAAATGGATATGTTTTTATAGTCAGCTCTTAAAAAAAGCACTTAAATAGTGCTTTGTTTGCATGTTAAAAAAGCGCTTATTGTCAGCAGAATATAGTCCTCCAAACCCGGAACACCCCATATAAAAATCAGGCATCCCATCAGCAGGTTTGAGGCGAATTGAGTCATGAATTCATACATAAAACCTGCTCCTTTTGGAGCACATTTTTTACTGGGTAGTTTATACGGTCATACAATGTATTACGACGACAAAAATTATGTAGAATGAGAAAAATCTTATCATGTAAACGCAGAATGTATTGAGTAAGCGAGAATACGAATACAAAATCTGGGGACTAATTCTGGCAGTCGTGATCGAGTACTTTCTCGATTCGATTTAATTTCAGTTTATACTTAACGAATCGAAATTATTTTTTCAGTATTGTAAAACTTAAATTGATTCTTTATAACACTTAAAAAAAATAATTCCGATTCGTTCAGTATTGACTTAAATAATTAGATAATAAATTGCTTTCGAGTCGAGAAATTACTCGATCACGACTGCCAGAATCAGGCCCCTGTTTTTTTTTTTTTTTTGCTAAGCTATTTTAGTAACTTAAGGGCCAAATACACTTGTCAAATGCTTGTCCAGCAGGCGAATTCACTCGTGTACGTGTGCCGTCATATCTAAATTTTTTGATTTTCCATCCAGCATCGTCGGTGTGACACATACCAACACATTTTCAGTTATACTACCACAATGCTTGATAAGTATTTTGATCAGTGTATTTGGGCCTTTATGTATTCTTATCACACCAGAGGTGTGCATATAGTGAAGGTGGTAACATATTTATACAATAACAAAAACAACTAAAATCAAATCAGGAAATTTTCATGTTGTTTTTGTACATGAATCAAAAAAACAAGATTGCGCACTCAGCCGTACAAAAAAAAATTTTTACTGCGCATCTACGTCATCATAGACTAAATATGAGTGTTTGTTGTAAAAAATGTAAGACACACACAAATGCGGAAATAACGGACCTGCGCAATCTTGTTTATTTGATTCATGGTTTTTTTAAAAAATTGTAAAACTGCAACCATCTGCTTTTTTTTTTGTTATTATTTTTGATTTTACTTATACCATCCGTGTAAACATGAAAAATACATATAACAGACTTTTATTTTTTTTATTTAAACACGGATAATTTCATATTATTTTGATTCTACAAAGTCGTAATACATTGTATTAGCATGTAAACTAGCATTTAGCAGAACAACCATTTTAGCTACTTTACAAACGAACCTCGTTTATTTGAAATTTAGCTTCTTGGTATTAATTAAAACAATGGTATTTTGCATTTCCTTTTACTGTTTAAATAATTTATTTATATGACAAGGCATTTATTTGTTGGTATGTATTGCAATTGTGTAAATTTATAACAAATTTTCAAAGTTAATATTGAATTGTTTTAAAACAAACACAGGGGAAATTATAAAACTAAATGAAGTGCATTCATTTAAATCAAATTATGTCAGGTATATACTAAACTTTTCTAAGGAAAAACTATTCAAATTATAGATTTATGTGAAAAAAAAATTAGAAAACCTTTAACAAAAGGAAAAATATCAGCTTTTTTTAACAAATTAAATTTATTTATTTTTTTTTTATAAAATTTAAAATTTTGTTATGAATACGGGCATAAAAAATTAATATTAAATGAATATGTTCAAGCTATACCCTTCACCACAACAGGAAAAAGTTATAGGCGCGTATTCAGAAAGCATAACTAAAGTCGCAACTAATAAAACAGAAACTAAAAAATAGTTCATAGATAGTTATAGATCTTATTCATAATTCATAACTATCTTGGCAACAGCTTTCAGCTGATTCAAGAAATGCAACCATGCATATTGGCAGGTAGTGAAAACAAAATGTCGATAATATTTTGAACGATAAATACTGTAGTTTATTTAAAAGCTTATTAAGCTATTAAAAAAACAATTATTGTTCTTAAAAAATGCATACAAATTCTAAAAAAGTAATTTTTTGGTTATAGTTTTGATATAAATCAATTAAAATTGGTGCCTGTAAAAATATAATTTTTCAATAAAATTTGGTGACTAAAAACACATCTCTAGCTTAGTTTATTTTTTATGGATGTATTTGGACGCAATATAAAGGGATTTACAAAATTGTAAGAGTATTTAGAGTTTTCTGTATTTTAGAGCGACAAAAATTGGCCGCCAAAATTGTTTTGCTATCCAATGAAATTATAAGATAATATCAATCAGCTGTTCTTTGTATGTATCTGCCCGTCTATACCAGAGATAATTATTGCGACATATATTGCAGTAAATGTCAAAATTATGTTATCTTTAATGTAGACAGCAATTTTTTGTACATATTTATTGCTAACAATTTATGTTGCAATAATTGTTAGTCCATTTTCGTTGACAATTATTGCTTACATAAAACGTCAAATTTGGTTGTCAATTGAGAAAAAAGAACCAAAGGAGAAAAATAGAAGCAAATTGTGTGAGAAAGAAATTAATTTGTGAAATGGTAGCAAATTATAATTGTAGTAAAATAATTAAATTCAAGAATTAAAAAAAACACTAAAATAAAATAGCAAAAATTATTTTTATTTATATAATTTTTTCCTTATTCGATCTTTATTATTAAAATTAATATTAATTTGTTAAAGTTCGAGTTCTTTTTTATATAAAAATAATAATTTTACTTTAACAAAAATAAAAAAAATAATATTTTTATATTTAAAATGACCTCAAGCTTAAACAAATTAATATAAATTTAAATAATAAAGTCGAATAAGAAAGAATTTATAGTAATACAAATAATTCTTGCAAGATTCCGCCAGTTTTTACACTGCACCTTCTTCCTTGTTTTTTTCAAACTATGAGTTAACAGAAATACGTTTTCCCATGGCTTTAACATAAGCTGAGCAATAAGAAATATTGCTCTGTTATTCTGCCGACGTTATAGCCAACTTGCTGAGATAATTATCTTTAGTATAGACCTAGGGTATTAGTTTGTTAACATTTAGTTACAGCTCTACCCATAATTAAGTGTAAGCTTTTTCTGCTGAAAGTACCCAACTGTGAATAACTTAAATAGGTACTTAAAATAGTTAACACTTAGTGATTATTTATGAATATGCCCATACTATATAAGAGTTTCATTCCGTTTGTAATTTCTACAATATTCATCTTAGAAATTCAAGTACAAAAAACTCTAAAAAACAATCCTAAATGGGATTTCTTTCGAAAATCAATTCCAAAATTTCTTAAAATAAGTCCAAATAAAAAAATATTAATCTTTTCGTTGGTAGTGCCACTCTGAGAGTAAAATTACAAAGTGAGCCTTTTAATCTTATTTAACTTATCAAAGTTTGCTGCAGACACTACAACAACACCACACAAGTAGTTAAAAACCTATTTGATTGTTGTGTGTAGAATCAACAAAAACACCAGCACAAGAAGAAAACACATTATTTGTTTTATGTTTTAAAAGTAAAATTGATAACTTTTGCTTCTGCTTCAGTTATATACATATGCACATTAAGTTTTTAAAGAAAAAACCATATCGGGAATTATGCTGGTCTTATATTATTGAAATTCTATAAAACGGGTAAGTAAATCAATCCTAATAAAATTCTCCTTCTTATTTCACTTTAGGTTTATTTCAAATACGAATTCGGGAATAAATCAACTTTATAATTCTTAAATCAAGAGCATTTTGGTTTACTTAAATCAATCTAAATTTCGAATTATTTCAAGTACAAATTCGAGATTGAATATGGATAAGTTAAGTATTTCGCGATTGAAAATCATGAAAATCACCGTACTGTTAATACCGCTTCGGATTTATTTGAGTACAGATGGATTGATATTTTTTTTTTTAGTGTGGTCTTCAGGGATTTCGTGTCAGCCGTAGTTCATACCTTAACTACGTGAATGAGGGAGAACTTAAAGATATCGGGTTAGGGGCTGACTTTTGCCCATATTCTAGGGTAAAGTTCGTCCTGCCACGGATCGCAAAAGCTGCTTCTGCAATAATGTTAGTTTATGTAGATAAAACAACCTTTGCCGATAAACCCAACGAAGCAGGGAGAAACGTAAAAGTTTCGCTTACCATATCGCTTACGGAAAACATGAATTTTATATGGCGAGTTCCCACTTGGAAGCAATACAGTTTTGTCACAGAAAATGGTTAATTCAGCGTATTTTAAAATTTATGAATGTAACAATTAAACAGTAGCAGCTTTACAGACTGAATTTCTTTTGTTACCGTTATTCTTTAATATGCTTCCTTACAAACCTGCTCCGTAGTAAGGGAATGTCGTGGCTCTTCAAATGTTATATTTTTTTTAAATTTGTTAAGAATTCGTTTAATTACCTAACTGCATATCTTTATGTATTATTGCGTAGCGCATAACTATGCGCTTACTTTTTAAAATTTACTATAACACTGAACGAATTTTCTTCGCAATACCAATGAATTTTGACATTAATCCCATGAAAAATTGCATTAAAAAGGAACCTATGCAGCGCTTCGTTGGATCAATGAAACCTGTTTCATTAAAATGTATTTAATGAAACATTACATTAGATCTATGAAAATTATTCATTAAATGAATACTTCAATAGAGAAAAAAAATTTTTTTTTCATTTTTTTTAATTATTTTTTTTTTAACTTTTTTTTTCTATCTAATTTTTTTCTGTCTCTGGCGGGAATCGATCCCGCAACCTCGGCGCTGATAGACTAGCTCACTACCAGCTAGCCTACCGGGGCAGTGTGGTTTTTGAATAAAAAAACTACGTTTTTTCCCATTACTCAACTATATGTAGGTACGTATGTGCATATTAAAAAAAAAACTAAAAACATACATATCTATGGATTGAAAGTTTTTGTTTCATTACTATAATGACATTTTTCATTGTTATAATGAAAATTTTAATTTATGAAGGTATGTTTTTTCGAAAGTTTTGTATACTCTTAATTATTGAGACTATAGAGTTATTTGAATGTTAAAAATAATTTTTTTTCAATTATTAAAATATGTTGCTTTTATGAAAAAAAATTTTGATTTTATAAATTTAATGGCACATTTCATTAAATGTATGAAATTATTACATCTTACTTTTTTTAATTAACAATTAATATTTTTTTAAGGAAACTATAATTTTGTATTAATTTATGAATAAAGTTATGTTTGTATATTGTTTTTTTTATGTTCCCAATTAAAATGTTTTGTTTAACTTGGACAAACTTAAGTTTTCATATATCCAATGAAAATTTTTAAGGTAATTACGAAATACCATGAAACGATTTTTACGAAAATATGTACTTCATTATTACTATGAAATTTCATTTAGTTAATGAAAATTTTCATTTAATCAATGAAAATTTTTTTATGAAAATAATTCATTAAATATATGAAGCATTTTTCTTTCAGTGTATTGCTTTGTAAAACAGGAACATTTTTTATTGGATAGTTTGTTAACATAAGGGAATTTTGTTTTAAATAAGTGTTCGACAGTGCATTATTTAGCGTTCGGCTCACGCATCTAGGAACGATATAAATTTTTTTAGTGTTTGTGCAGACGACACAACCCTTAATACCGTACGTAACTATTTTCAAGAAAATGCCAAACATTATGTTCTTAGTTAAAAAATAGAACAATATAAGTGATACTGTAGACAAACATTATATTTAAATGTTCTATAATGTTCCTTTTTTTACATTGATAAAGAAATGAACAACCAAAAAAATTAAACAACGATCGCACCACGAACAGCTTGTGTGTGTATTGTGTAAAATTATTTTGCTATTTTTTTTTTGTTTTTCGTATATGTGACCTTCTTCGAGAAAAGGGATTTAGTGTGTGAAAATTAAGTTTTGAGAAAAACGCATTTCATCTTTTTTTACACCCTTTTAAGTACCAGAAACCGCTCTTAAGTCCAAACCGTAATTTTTTTTTAATGATTTTCTACACAAACACTATAAGCGTTTGTGTTTTCCACAAATCTACGGATCTGAACAATAAGAAGCGATATTTAATGTTTATTTTCGAACACTGTTTTAAACTATTGAATGCCTTTTTGAAAATCGCTATTTATTTTTATTTTCGAATACACTTCCTCCCCCACCCAATAAAAACACATGTGATACCACTTATTTAAATATGTCTGCAATGTCTACATGAATTCATCATGTTTAATTATGATTTAAATGCAAATAAAAGATAAATTATCATCATCACCATCATTAAATGATAAAAAAGAAAACTTCGTAAACAAATAGTTAAAACATATTAAATAAATAATATTTGTGAATCCGTATGTAATTAAAATTGCTACTCTTAAAAAATGTGCTTAAAATTTAAAAATTTCATTTAAATTTACTTTTATGTTTGGGTAATAAATTAAAATATTAATTAAATAAATATGTATGGCCATTGTTCTGCCAATTATAATTATGATTATTACTTTACATTTGTATAATTAAAAACTAAAATATGTTAAAATAGTAATAAAATAGCATAAAATGCAGGAATATGAATAAAAATGGAAAAATATCAATTAGGAATAACTAGGTTGACCCTTAACTTGGGATATATTTAATATATTTAGAAAAATAATTTCGCAAAATCATAAGAATCTCTTAAAAAATTACACCTTGTATTCACTGATACCAGAAGAGAAGTTTAATGTCCCCAGTAATCCCCATCTTAAAATTTAAATCCCCAATTTTGTCCCAAAATTTTAAGATTTTTTATTACACATTACTTTTTAAATTTAAATTTTATTTATCTACTTTTCTTAAAAAAAAAAAATCAAATTTCTATATTCTTCTGCGCCCCCTAAAATTTTTAGGACATGGCTTTATATGGAATCTATGATGAATTATTTACCGATCATTATAAAATTAGGAAGAATGATTTCTGGCATTAAAAACCTAAATTGTACCAAATCTTGATGTACTTAGTATTTAAATTTGTTTCGGGGACCTAAAATGGGGTCTTCACCTGAGAATTTGTTGTCATACCCAACGTCAAATATAAAAACTCTAATATTTTTGTCAGCGTTTTTTTTTATAAAGTTTGGCGTTTATTATGACAAAAAATTATAAGTTGAAGACCCCATGTAAGGTTTAAGCTGTTTTGTCAGAGAACCCTTAGAGACCTAAACAGTTCCTCAGCGGTTGGCTGGGGGATAATGTTAGCACCTACGTTAAATATGACGTACTGGAGACTGTGACACATGGTAACCCACTTATAGTTGATTTATGGTGATTTCTTTTCTACAAAAAAAATACCACATTTTAAAAGGTGCATGTATAAAATGTCTTGCCGAACATGTCATACTGCAATTTTTTATTTGACGAGAACAAAACACAAAATTGGATAACCCTGTTTTTAACAGCTGATAAAAAGTTTGTTCTTCAATAGATAAAAAAAAATATGTACATAAATAAAAAAGTGTGTTCGTCAAAATATAAAAAAAATATATGTATGTACATAAACCTTAATTTGTTAATAGATTGATATTAAATAAATGAACAAAATGAATGACGAAATTCCAATTTCTTTAGTTTGTTTCTCATAAAATACCTTTGCCAGATTGCCGATTGATTAACACCAAGTTTTTACGATTTCTTGGTTTGACGTTTTCTTTTTTCAAAAATAATTTTATAATATCGAATTCATTTAAATTTTATACCACTGACAACCTACTATTAACAATGTAATGCTTTCTTTTGTTCTTACTATAAAATAATAGAAAAAATATCTATTAAAACTTACAATTTTTACTGTCCTATTAAGAGGCGATTTTTTCCCAACATCGTCTGGTAACCCCATATATAAACAGAAGCCATCTCTTTACAGGGCATTATAAACACTCTCTTTTTATACGGGGCGAAAAGTGCAATGCTTTATGATATTTAAAGGTGATTTTTTGTAGAATAAAACACGCTGCCCTTTTAGAGAGCAAAGCATTTTTAAGAAACGAACACCAAATTGCATTTTTTTAAATAAAATGCTAGTTTTGGTCGTTAAAAACTGCTGCACAAAAATTTATTTTTGGAAACTTATTTTTTAAAATCAATAAAATCAAAATTGGATGGTACCAAATCCCGAAGTTAAGGTTAATTCTTTGCGTCCTAAAATACAACGGAATTACTAAATATGTTTTCCCGAATAGAAGGGGTATTCCCATACTTAGCAGGGGTGCCAGATGATTTTGGTAAAAAATCGGCATATTTAAAAAAAACAAAAAAAAAATCGGCATTAACGGCACTTGAGTTAAAATTAATCGGCAAATAAAAAATACCTAAATTAAAAACAATAAAGCGCAGTGATGGAAAATTGAAAAATTGAGATGGTACTGACCACCAAAGAGTACTTTATTAAACATTTTGGTACTTTTTATAAAAACTATTTTTTGTTTAAAAATATACTGGAAAAACCCAAAATATAAAAAATTATTAATTTTTTCATCCCATCAATAAATTGTTGCGCAAAAAAAAAAAAAAAAATAGGCTTATCGCATATCGGGAAGGCGTGGCTCATCCGCCCTTAAGTTTATAGGTGCATTTATTTTTTCTGTTTTTGTAAAAATTTTGCCATTAAATAATTACTTTTGCATTTAAATGCAAAAGAATTGAAATGTGTACTAAATTATCCTTCTAATAAGAATCGCTAAAATTTCCCCAGGCCACTTGAACAAAAAATGCAGAAATAAAATTAACATATTTCTGTCTTCGTAGGATACCGCTAACCTATTAATAGTTATGTTTCGGTAGTTTTAAAATTCCATTTTCCAGTTTTTAAAAAATTTGTTTAGCAAATTTCCGACTTTTTGATCATCTCATTAGTATTTATTGAGAATATAATATGGAATAAAAAAGTGAAAAAATTATGTCGATACCTCCTGTAGTTTTTCCGTTTTTACCTGTGATTTCAATTTTCCGATTTTCGGAAATGAGCGAATGAGCCCGATTTTCTTATTGTTATGAATTTTAAGTAAACCTTTTCAGAATATTATAGTCTAGATCATTTAAAATATAAACTCTGAAGATTTGACTAAAATCGGAATCCATTAACATTAATACATTAAATCATGAAGATCAAATGTTGACATATTTGGCGTTTCTAAATGAAAGTTAGCTAAGTATCGGGCCATATTTTTTTCAAATTGAGGCCGGCCAGGCAGTTACTGTAAATGGTGTTCGCTAACGTGAGATGATAACGAACTTTTTATAGCCCGAATTGGAAGAAATGGATGTGAACGATATGTGGTTTCAAAAGGACGGCGCCACTTGCCGCACAGCTAACGAAACAATGGGTCTTTTGCACGACAAATTCAATGGCCGTAATATCTCACGTAGTGACGATGTCAATTGGCCGCCAAGATCATTAGATTTGACACCGTTAGACTTCTTTCATTGGGGTTATTTGAAAGAAAAGGTGTACGTCGATAAGCCAGTAACAACTCAAGAGCTAAAGGATGCGATAAGTCGACACATTAACGTCATAGAACCTCAATTATGCCTCAGCGTCATCGAACATTTGGACCATCGGATGAAGGTGTGACGCGGAGATCCCGACGGACATTTGGCCGATATTTTGTGTCATATCATAATTAAAAGAAATTACCATAATTCCTAAATAATTATAATTTGTGTTATATTAAATCAACATCGGCTCTTAAAATGTAACCACCCTGTATATTAAAAATGTGTAAATTTTCCAAAAAATTCCCGATCATTTTTCTTAAATCCCCAATCCCCAAATGACTTTCTTTGTCCTTTTTGCTTGCATGAAATCCCCGAGTCTGGGGATTAAAAGTTTAACAATCAGCATTTTGAAGCAAAAATCGGCAAATCAGAATTTCGATAACTTAAGAGTTAAATCGGCAAATATGGCAGACCTGATATATTGAAATAGCATTCTCTTTTCCCATCTCTCCTAAAAGCTCAAGACTTGACGGGTCAAACTTGACGTGTGTGAACCGGCACATACTTATACATTATGAAGGCGAACCCTTAAAAAAACTATGGAAAAAATTATTAATTTATTAAAGTATTCGTAAAATTTTATTGCAAAAAACTTTACAACTAACTTTATATAAATACATTTCCATTTATAACAATGTATTTGAAAGTAACAATTTTTAAAACTATTTAAATACGAAATTTAAATTTGTGAAAAAAATTAGTAATTAAATGCGTTGAAAATCAAATAAAATAAGATGATTTGCGGAGTATTAAAAATAAATACATATGCAAAATATTTGCATAAGTTAAAATGGAAAAGTCAATACATACAGGTATATTTAAGAGAAAAAAGCTTAAATATTTTGCAAACTTCCCAAGCTTAAAATTAAAATTTTAAATTCAAATATAAACAGAATTTAAATGATAAAGCTAATAAATAAGTAAAGGGTATTTTAAATGTTATGAAAAAAATGTGTTTTTTTCAAAAGATCTACCATATGAGCACCGAGGCTCCTCTTGACAGAGCGCATTTTGGCATCTGAATTTTGGGGCTATTTTTCGAGCGTACTTAATTACAACAATCGTGTAAGTTTTAGGTGTAGATTGCTGATGTTAATGTTTCGCTAGTGTTTTTACCAGTGTTCGAAAAAAAACAGAACATTATTTAGCGTTCGGCTCACATACCCAGGAACGTATGTTTTGTTTGTGTAAAATTATTTTGCCGGCTTTTTGTTTTTGTAAAAAATTTTTGTTTTTTTTTTACCAGCCAACAGAAACGAACGAACATTAATGAGCTAAACCGAACACAATGAGGTTTGTGGTTTTTTGAAAAAAAAAAACCGAACGGAATGTAATGTTCTTATCTTTTTGTTGAGTTGGATAAGAACAGTATTATTTTTGTGTTCGAAAGATGACAAACAGGGAAACGTTATTTTTTGTTAATTTTTATTGAATGAGTTGAACCCACTAGTTTTAGAATCATCCCATCCCAATGTGCAACAGCCACCACTTGACTGAACCCATACCAACTTTAAAAAATGGCTTTTCATAAAAACCATATGTGAACTTATTTCCTTGCCTAACTTAACTTAACCTAGTATGTATTTTTAACCAAAAATAAAAAAATTAATACTGAAGCAAAAACGATTCCTCCGTTTACTTAGCACTCAGATCTTTGTAGGTGAAATGACCTTGACTCCTTTACTCACTTTACGCTTTTTACATTAAAAATATAGTGCTGAACTTTCTCTAGAAAAATGTTAACTTTAGCTCAAACATGTTAATATTTATTTACTTTTAATTAGTAATTTGTGTTATTTAACTTTTAATTAACAAATTGGTAAAATTTCAGTTTGTTTGTCGTTCTTTTGGCAAAAGAGAATTTCAAATGAAAATAGGTGGGTTTGTGGGTCTGAATCAGTGTTGCCAATTTAGCCATTTTCACCCTGTTTAGACATTAACAAATTAATTAAGCCTTTAGGCATTTTTTTGGTCATTTTTCAACTTGTTTAGCCATAAATTTTTTTTGCTTTCTAAACGCTGCCATAACCACATTAGGGGAGAGGGTAATATGAATTTGTGCTGATGTTTGTAATACCTTAAAATAAAGTATACCGATCAACTCAGAATCACCTTCCAAGTCCATTTAACGATGTCCGTCCGGCTGGCTGTCAGGCTGTCCATGTAAACCTTGTGCGCAAAGTACAGGTCGCAATTTTGGAGATAATTTGAAAAAATTCTAATGTGGTGTAAGGTAATATGGTTTGACCGACTATGCTTTTTATTTGTTTTTATTAAGATTTTGACTCAAAAAATTTTGTTAACATTGTCATGATTATGATTTACCTTCAAATTATTTAAAACCAATAGGCACGAGTGATTCCTATATGATGATTAAAAATTTCATTAAATTTATTGATTTTTAAATGCTAAATAAATAATTTACGTTTATTCTTATGTAACAAATTGATCTCTACTTACAATTGTATTGTAATGAATTGTTTCTGTTCTGTTATTGAATTTTAAAGTGTTTTTACTTGAAAATTTTTTAGCCATTTTTCCGTAAATTTAGCAATTTTTGGTCACCAAGTTTTGGCAACACTGGTCTGAATTGTTGGTTTAAGTGAAAAGTTCAATTACTGGGTAATATACACACGACGCAACTAAATTATCAGATTATATTATTTATTCTTAACAACATTTCTTTCGTTAAATAAAATTTATTTCTATATGAAATTTTAATTATTTAAAGCTAAAAGCTTTTTGTGTTAAACAGGAAAGTTTGGAATGGAAAAAAGTTTATCGATGAAAAAGCTGTTTTGTTCGGGGTTCTGGGATATTCACTTATAAGTTATAACTATGAACGATGTTCTTGTTGTTCTAAAAACTGTTTAGGATAGTCGTCTTTTATAGGCAGCTTATCTATCACTTTGCGAAGTGTTAAAAGTGATGGGAATAACATTTTGAGTCAATAATTTGAAACACACGAACATGTATGACGACAAAGAAGTTTAACAAAAAGTGCCCGATGAGCAACAAAAGAAAGATTAAATTTTTAAAAATAAATCATCAAAAATTTGCGACACTATTTTTTATAATTTTTTTTGTGTCTATAATTATATATTTTTGGATCTTATTAAAATACTTTTTTTTTGTCTGAACAATAATCAAAAATATAATTGTTCCTTATTTAGAGCTGTTCATGAAGAACATTTTACAATTAAGTACATAATTCACTTTCGATCAGGAACAGAAACTGAAAGTTATTTTAAAATCTCCAAACAAAAAAAGCAAATAGAAGAAAAAGTAAAAAAATTATTCAACGATTAATATTCATGCTTCTGTACTGAAATTCTGTAACTTTTTTACGACAAAAAATTGTCGTTAAGTAGTCAAATTCGTTAGCTTACGATAATTGTCGTTAAGAGCTATTCTGTAATGAAATTTTAACAATTTTTATCGGCAAATAATGTCGGTAGCTAACGACACAAAAAAGTTCTTGTTAAATAATAACGATAATAAATGTACCTAACAGATTAAAAATATAGAGCAAGGAAGTAAATTTTTAACACAAAAAAGTAAGAAAGTATTGTCGATCAAGCCCGACCCTACATTGCAGTATTTGGGCGATTATATTTCCGCCAAAAAGAGTATATTGTGAGGTTAATATTAACAAAAGAGATTTTTGTGCCAAATATTAACTAAATATCTAATACTATAACTATGATTACAACTAAAAAATGCCATAGTAATAGCTTCCAAGGTAACTTATTATAAGTGCATTCATGTGAGAGCCGTGGTCAAATATGGACCGATTCCAATTAAATTTGTTCTGCTGATTTTTGTAAGTTTCAACATAATATTTTTGGACGTAATTAAACCCAAATGTCTATAAAACAAGATGGGTTATCGTCACGAAACCCTACTCTGGAAAGAAGTTTGCATGTGGGCTTTTGAAAAGGCTTCGACATTGTGACAGCAAACGCATATGTGCCAAATTTGATCAAATTATTTCCAAAATCGCGACCTGTAATTTGCGCATAAGGTTATCTTATACAGACAACCAGCCAGCCTGATAGAAGGACGAACCTCGTAAGATGAATTAAAAAATTGATTCTGTGTCAATCTGTATACTAAAAGGTGGGTCCAGAACCTATGTTTAACTGTGTTACACACATTTGCACAAACACAGTTGTGTAGGCATAAAAAGTAAGAGCAGAATGTTGTGCTAGAGTGGGTTAGGCACATCGAAATTTTTCCCTATGTATAAAAAGATTATAAATTAACATATTTGTTTAGAAATACATATAAGCAATATTTAAACATTTTCATTCATTTTTTGTTAAAATAAATTTTTTACAAGGAAATTTATTTTAAATTTTTTTATTAATTTCAAAAAATTTCAACTTTGACGTTCTTATATTTTACCGATATTTGTCGTCAATATTTCTAAACCAAAAAAATTTGTTTATTTAAAATAGAGAATAACAAATTCGTTAAAGTAACCGAGATTTCTCGTTACTTAACGATATCGGTAGTTAAATTAAAAAAGTTACAGAATTGAGGTACTGAACTTGTTTATAAAAAAATACGTTTAAAACTTTTAATTGTTTGAGCAAAAATTACTGTTATTATTTTTTTTGTATTTTTTCCAACAAGAATAAAAGTTTTTTTGATTTTTATTTTTTCGAGCAAAAACAAAAGTTATTCTGTATAGAAATGTACGTGTTGTATTAAGTTTATTGTCTTTAAATATTTATTTTGATGGTCATAAGCAGGGAAACCATAAATTTGCAATTGCATGTTTTTCCTTGAGCGACCTATGAATTTCGGCTCGATTTGTTAGTTCATATTTTACCAGTTGCAGCATTTTTTTTGCATAATTTAGTTAAAACAGCTTCTTTGCAGCATTTTTTTAATTTTTGGCGCATATTTTTCCTTTTTGAGGCATATTTTGATACATCCTAAATTTTTTTTGCCGATATTTTGACTTTTCTCTTTAATTTATCTATCTGTATACCCAAGGTGTTGCTTCAATTTCGCCATCTACTTTTGATTTTTACTCGAAAATTATAAGACAAAGCAGGTTGTCATTAAATAAAAATCTCATTTCAAACTTTTAAATTTTATACATTTGTATATGAATAAGCCAAAATTAAGGAAAAAGCAATTTTATACGTTTTTGGTGATGTGTGTAATACATAAAAATCTAGACCAATTATTTAGTATACCCATCGATTTAGAATCACTTTTAAAGTGTTCTAACGATAACCTTCCGTTCGTCTGCCTAGTTGCCTGCCCATGTTAATCTTGTTCGCAAAGTACAATTGTAATCTTGTAGATAACTTGATCAAATTAATTAATTGTACTAAGCCAAAGTCTATGTAAATGGTGAGAATCGGTCTATAATTTCACATATTCCCCATAAAAACTACTTTTCAAATGAGACTCCTTATGTTGGTTTTTCGGTTCAATTCGTCCCAATAATATTTTAGAGCAAATAAATTTTTTTTCGAAACATTTTACGTCTATAAACTTCCCTTTAAGACAAAAAAATCTCATTTGGATGTTAATATCTAAATAATATTCGGCACAAATAACTCTTTTCAAATAGGATTAAATGTCAAAAATTCGTCTGAAATTACTATGGAGTTTGGGCTTTACCGCTTACAAGTTTAAGATTGTTTTTTTTTTATTAAATAGAACCGTTATTAAATTGTGAAATATTTTGTTTTCAAGTTTTTTTTTAATGCGCATAAAACGTGTTTTTTACAGCATATTTCTGGTTTCCCTGGTCATAAGAAATCCCCGTCATGATCATACATAAATATAAATATTATATGTATTTTATTCGACCTTTATTATTATAATATAACTAAATTTTCAAGCTTGAGGTCTTTTTTTAATTTTTTTATAAAAAATTTTTTAAACGTTTATTTTTAACCAATATTTCGGCACTTCTTTGAGTGCCTTCTTCAGGGGTTTTTTGTATTTTCTTATTTAACAAACGAATTAACCAATATTTATATTAAAATGACAAATTAAAAAAAAAAAATATTTTTTATAAAAAATTAAAAAAAGACCTCAAGCTTGAAAATTAAGTTATAGTATTAAAATAAATATTTAAAGCCAATTATAACACAAACATTTTTTTGGAGAAAAAATTTTATTTTTGCTCGAAAATTACCACAAACTTACTTTGATAATGACCGAAAAAATAGCTTTTTTTTATTTTTTTTAGTTTCTTAAACACAACAGATAAAAAAATAAATGTTGATAAATTAAATATATTTTAAATAATCAATATGTCATTTAATTAAAAAAGTAAATGCTCATATGACCGTTAAAAAACAAAAAAATAATAATTATTATAAATCAATTAGAGGAGTTTATGTAAAATTATAAATAAATTAAATACGGTATTTAATTAAAAGCAGATATTGAATAATAAAACTATTGTAAAGGTTGACAAAACGTGATAATTTTTTTTATTAGGTCTAATAAATGTCAGTTTAATTAATTAATACTAATGAATAAAAAATACAACTAAAGGGTACTTTACACCATGTTAAAATAAGTACAAGGCATACTCATTAGGAATTTTGTTCTCAATTTTAAAACATGTGCTTTTAGAAAAAAGATCATAATAAGCTAATCTGTCATTGTGAGGTGTGTGGGTTTAATTCCCTCCAAAAACCTTTGGTCTGTTTTCATACATCAGGCTCAACTATTACATAGTCTAATTCAAGTTTTTACTTAAAATTATTTGAAAGTTATTCGTTTATATGGAAAAAACTGTTCAAACAGTGTTGCCAGATTAAGGAAAAATCTCTTCATAAAGGTTTTTTTTCTAAAATAGTAGAGGAAAGCGGCATGCCGCGGCATGGCCACATATCAACCTTGCTCATCAAACTCACTTTTCGTGATTGTGTTAGTACAAAAAACTCACACGCATGATTTGATGTCAGTTTTACGAAAATCAAAATCAAAAAGTAATATCATTTTTTGGGAATACAAAATTTAAATTTTCAAAAGATTTTGTTATTTACTTGAAATTTATTGTTGATGGGATAAGCTATTCCTATGCGCATTTCACTGGTTGCTTAGGCCAGATCATCAGGAAACTTCATCCATAAAGATTTTAGAAAAACTAAAGATTGTATTCCCTGTTTTTAGAGCTGTTTTTAGAAACTCAAAATACGTAAATTTGAGGCAGTTTGATATATGTGACCACGGCGCTCAAGAAAATAAGAAAGAGTTTTACAAATTTTTAAACTGCAGAAAATGCTTTAAAAAAACATTGTTTGCCCAAGTAAATGCTAAAAAATAAATCAAAAAGGATTACTTTAAAAAACTGAACAGGCAACTTGCTTTATTTTGATTTTCTTACGGAAACAATAAAGCAATTTGTTTTTGTTTTTATTTTTTTTTTTCTTAACCTACTTACAACTTCAAGTAATGGTGGGAGAATTCTAACCAATTGTAGTGGGGAATGGAAAAAAATAAACGCACTGTTTATTGTTGGTATTTTGTTTAAGGGTTTGCGTTTCTCATTCGGTCTGCAGATTTAATTGCTAATATCTTTGGCTTTTCTAAACATTTTTGGGATGCGCATGGAAACGCATGGAAACTAGCTTATCCCCCAACAATAAAGTTCAGTGTTTTTATCAAGAATAAATATTGGGAATAAAGCACGACAAACAAAATCTTATTAATTAAAACTTTTGTATTCCCAATATTTACTTTGATAATTTTAATAAAAACTTTGAAATAAATTTAAAATTTTATTTTAAGAATTTTATTTTAAAGTCCAATTTTTATAAATTTTAATTGTCAGTAATTTAAAGCTTGACAATTACGTTACTTACTTAACAAAGTTTCCTCTAAAACCTGTTTCTTGTTTCTGGTCTGTCTTAGATATAATTTCCAAGCAATTCGATCTTGTGCGTGCTTTCTCCAGTTTGTGGTACCAGACCCTTAGTTTTCTTCCAGTTGGTTCTTCCACCGGGGTTCCGGTTTTCTGTATGCATATTTTATAGTTATTGTCGTCTAACGCCTTCCTGACCGAATCCCTTGGATTTAATCGACCGATATGGCCCGGCAAGTGCAATCGCTGTATTTTGATGCCATAAACAACGCGACCCAAACGGTCTTTTGTTCAACCTGTATTCCTCACCATGTCAGGTTCAGGCTTCGTAGGAAGCCAATTACCCTGCCTGGTGAAACATTTTTTATTTCAGTTGGACTCATTAGTTGTCCACCGAAAAATTTCCGCCTGGTAGTCCCCAAGACGGAACAGCAGCAGAGCAGAAAACCTGCACAATTTGGTACTAAAATTACCCATTAAAAACTGATGGTATCTAAGAACAAGTAGCCCACCTGCCTTGTCAGGATAACAAATCTCTTCGACAGTCTCATACCGGAAGTAGCCGTCCTTGCGTGAAATATTTCGTATTTCAAGTGCTATGTTTGTCATTTTAAAACTCGAGACCCACTCAACCGATTTTCAAACGAGAACATGCGTTGGAAAGGTCTACTTTCACTGATGGCTTATAAAAAACTCCCGATAGGTGGCACTACCGTTGTTGTTGTGATTTTTACATTATTTTTTATTGATGGTAGATAGCGCTGGGGTCAAGTTATTAACAACATTTTTTTTTTTTGGAAATTCCCGAGCAGCACCGGGACCAAACAGCTAGTTATGAAAAAAGCCCCGGAAGCTCTTTCATCTGGCCCAATGATTCAATTGTTAAAAATGCACTCCAATTCAACGCCAGAAATGTTTCCTAACCTGTTGAAGGTAGTGTATCATATTTCGGCTAGTCGCCTTCTCGCCAGTGCAGGACAGTGACAGAGGAGGAGTTGTGAGTTCTCCCCTTCTTTTCGACATCAAAGCTGAAGCATAATAATGATGTCTGCCTACCAGATGCTGTGCATGACTACCTTAAAGCGACAAAAAATATGCTTCTCTTTTAGTTATCGATAGTTGAGACATGGTTCGGCCGTCATCCGTAGCTTGGCTATCCTTTATCCAGTATTAAAAATATCTATAGAAATTCACCAAATTTCTAGTTTGCTGGAGGGCCATGAAAGCCAAGCAAGTGGAAGATAGTCCTCTAGCAAGCTCATGGGTCCTAATGTTCCCCAGTATATCCCACGTTTTTTGATATTCAAATGAAATCCTGTCGGTCTATTATTTCACCCAGAAGCCTTAGAATTCAATTCCCGTTCAGTACTTTTTAAAATTTGCATCATAATTACGTTTGAATTAAAATGAACAGTTTATGTAATAGATATTCAAATTATCTTCTAAGTTTCTATACTATTTATTGCAATTTATATCTTTAAATTGGGAATTTTATGGTAAAAATTGTTAAACATTTATTGCATTTATTCTATAAACATGCTCGTATTTTCTGCAAATACATAAATATGCTTTTAAATAGTCTGTGATTGTTCAGTTTAACAAAAAAAAAAACTAAAGTAGAAAAAAATTACGAATTTATTGTAGTTCAACTTTATTTGAAATAAATTCTCGTATACTTTTTTAATCTAAAAACTAGAAATAAAAAAAAACAAATATTTATTTTTCTGACATCAGTTTATGCTGCACCATAAATAACTTTATTATCTAGTTCTCTTTTTCAGTTTTGCTGTTTTTCGATTTATTTGCATTTCAATTTTTGGTTTAATATTTTTTTTTTTTTTTTTTTTTTGTTTAAAACTTTACAAAACATTTTTCAAATACACATTAAATATTAATATCATTTTAAGTTTATTTAAACGATGAATTTATTAAAAAAAAAACTTTTAATAATACAAAGCATTTAAGGAATATATTTCATGAGATCTAAAATATTTAACATTTCCATTTTAAAATAAAGAAATACAAATGTCAAATTTCTAAAAACCATTTATTTAACTATCAATATACATACAGTGGTGGCCATATTATTAGAAACTTAATTAGAAACGTTTACTTTTTGGTTTAATTTCCTAACTTATCCTTTAATAATTGACAAAAGGAGTGTTAGTTGAAAAACAAAAGAGTAACTTGAAAAACCTTTAAGTTTTTAAAATAGACAAAAAGAAATCGTGCACTCCACAAATGAGAGAATTAGTTGTGCAATATTATCAGATTGAAAAACTGAAAAAAAAGATTGAACTTTTCGTTGGTAGTGGCACTCTGAGAGAAAATTACAAAATGAGCTTTTTAATCTCATTTAACTTATCAAAGTCTGTTGCAGATATTACAACAACACCACACAAGTAGTTAAAAATCGATTTGCTTGTTGAAACCACAAAAATAACAGATAAGAGGAAAACACATTATTTTAATTTTTTTTAGAGTAAAAGTGAGAACTCTTGCTTCTCATTTAGTTTACATTTTCAGTAATATACATATGTACATTTAGGTTTTAAAGTAAAATCGGGAATGGTGCTGGTGTTTTATAATTGAAATTCTGTAAGGAATTAAACGAGAAAGTGAATCAATCATAATAAAATTCTCCTTCTAATTTCCTTTTGGTTTATTTCAATTACGAATTCGGGATTAAATCAACTTTATAATTCTTAAATCAAGCGCACTTTGAGATTGAATCAATCTTAGTTTTACTTAAATTAATCTTCTCATTTTGGGAATATTTCAAGTATGCATTCGGGATTGAATATGGATAAGTATTTCGCGATTAAAAATCCGTACTTAATTTAATACCGCTTCGGATTGATTTAAGTACGGATGGATTGATTGATTTTTTTTTTGAGTGTAAATACACTAATAAAATTTGTTGTATGTTCCTTTTATTTACAGAAGAACGTACAATTATAAGCCACCAGCAGTATGCCCGATATTGTTTTCGTAATCATTCTACTTTGAAATTGTTATGTTCGTATTCGCTTTAAAGTATTTCATTATTTGTAAGTTTTTTGTGCTTTTAAATGAGAAATTTATTTATTAAAACTTGCTTTTTGATATTGCTGTTCCACTCAAAACGAGAATTATTAGTAAAAAAAAAAAGCCTTGGTTTTCCACCTCCATAAGAGATTCAATTGCTCGTCGAGATTTTGCATACGGTCGATGGAAGCGATTTAAAACATCGCAACTACTCAAAGAGTTCAAAATTGCACGAAGGCTGACTAACAGGTTAATTAAAAAAGCAAAATCTGATTTCTATGCCTCGAAATTTTCCTCAGCAATAGGTTCAAAACAAACATGGAATTCTATTCGCGAAATTGGTATCGGTAAGGTTAAGAGTCAAGAACCCTGTAAAATAGATGTAGATACACTAAATGAAAAATTTGTTGAAGTGCCAATGGTAGATCCAGATCGTACTTACTATCACATTCTCGATGATTCTGAAAATGGTAAATTTTCCTTCAGTGGCATAACTCAAAACGATGTTTTGTCTAGTTGCTTATCAATAAAGTCAAATGCCGTTGGCTCAGATGGAATACACCCTAAATTCTTCCGGATTTTATTACCTCAACTACTATCACAAATTACATTTATTTTTAACAGGATTCTAACATCTAGTTATTATCCTGCTAAATGGAAAAAGACTAAAATAATACCTTTACTTAAGTCAACATCTGATTACAGACCGATAGCAATTTTGCCGTTTCTCTCGAAGGCATTTGAACGTATTATCCATAATCAGGTTACACTATTTTTGGATAGCAATAGACTACTAAATGATAGGCAGTCTGGCTTTCGTAGAAAGCACAGTTGCATAACGGCCCTTGTAGATGTTGCGGAGGATATTAGAAAACAGGTGGATACTAAAAAGATTTCTTTTTTAGTTCTTTTGGATCATTCCAAAGCATTTGATACTGTGGATCCTGATATTTTATGTTATAAATTGAAGAATTTGTTTAAATTTTCATCAAATGCCACACGTCTTATAGCGTCCTATCTAACGAATAGATGCCAGTATGTTGAAACAAATAATAAGAAATCCAACTGCTTACCAGTGATTAGAGGCGTTCCTCAGGGTTCAATTATAGGCCCTCTTTTGTTTTCATTGTACTCTAACGATCTACCGCTTACTGTGGAACAATGTAAGGTTAGAATGTATGCTGATGATGTCCAGCTTTATATAAGTTGCGATGTTGATAATATTGATCAATGTGTCATTACCCTGAATCGGGAATTGCATCGTGTTTACTTGTGGGCTACAGCTAACGGGCTAAGTATAAATCCAAAAAAATCCAAATGTATTATCATTCAAAAGCGAATATCGAGAATGCAACTTACACCAATTATAGCAATCAATAATCAACCAATAGAAATTGTTAATTCTGCAAAAAACCTTGGAGTATATTTTAACAGTTCCCTCACATGGTCTGACCATATAAATTATGCCTGTGGGCGTACTTTTTCCATGTTGAGAACGCTTTGGCAATCTCAATACTGTATACCCATTAATATAAGAGCACTTCTAGCTAAAACGTATCTCATACCCATATTATTGTATGGATGCGAACTTTTTGGAAATTGTGATGATCACAGTAAGAAAAAACTTAATATTGTTTTTAAAAACATTATACGGTATGTGTTTGGTCTAAAACGATATGGCAGCACCGCATCTTTTGTGAAACGGTTATATGGCATTTGTTTTGATGACTTAATAAAAACTAGAGTTCTTATCTTTTTGCATAAGGTTATATATACTCATCAACCCGAACATCTTTATGAACGATTGGTTTTCTCAGGATCAACCAGAGGCCGAAGATTAATATTATTTCGTCACCACAGCCTCGTGTCTGAATGGCAATTCTTTATCTATGCAACCCGTCTTTGGAACTTACTTCCTCATAGCTCTCAAGGGATTAGTAACGCACAATTGTTTAAAAAAGACATAATTTTGCATTTTTCTAATCAAAGTTCATAACTAATTTTGTTTTCTTTTTGCATATTGTATCACATGTAGATAAATATAATATATGGTATTTTGACAAAACATCTTGGGTTGTGTTGAGATGGCTGAGAGGGTTTTAAATGAACTCGGTGAAAAAATCATTTTTATTAAAAATAAAATAAACCAAAATTAAAGAAAAATTTCGTTTTTAATACAAAGATTTAAAAACCCAAACAAATATGTTGTTTGAATGAAAATTCGTATGATTAACAAAATTTTTTTTTCAACTTTTTTTAATTTGACTTAAGATGTTTTGTCAAAATGCCACAGATATGAATGTTTTCTAATATACATATATTTTCTTTATTCTTTTACATTCTTTTTCATTATTTTCTTTATTTTTTTTTATTATTTTCCTTATTCTTTTTTATTTATATATTTTCTTTTTATTACTATTGTGATTTATGTTTAAGAAAATTTTTTTTAAATTATTTCTCATTATATTGTATAACATATACTCAGCCCTGTACTGTAATATAAGACTTCAAGTCTTGTGTATGGGACAACAAATAAATAAATAAATAAATAAATAAATAAATCTTTAAATATACTATTTACATACATACTGTGATTATAAAAAAACTCGGTTATTTTCACCAGCATTTTAAAAAAAATCCATTTTGCTTGCACCGAAAGTGCATGAATACATTAAAAGAATATTTAAAATTTAGCAAATTTAGTTTTGATAAAATAATTTTTGTGCGTTTTTTATTGTATCTTGCTCAAGTGTGACACGATGTTTATATAAGAATTTAATTTAATTGCAATTTATTAGAATTGTATTATATTGTGATGTATAATTGCGGGATATGCATGCTTATAACCGGTGTGCAAATAAGCAATAAAAACTGTGTTTAATTAAATAAATTTAACAAATAGAATTTGTGAATTTTTGCTTCTTATTTTACTTTTTAAACATTTTAATATTGCATGTTTTTCTTCCTGTAGTGTTGTTGTTATTTCTACACGAAACATGCAAATCGTTGTTTACCTTCTTTTGAAGTGTTGTTGTTGTGAACACAACAAACTTTTTAAAAATACACGCGTATGAACGCATATTGGTTTTTAAAAGTTATTCCATGTTGGATTGTTCTTAGTATAATTTGAACTTAAATTTAGTACGAGTTTTTTATTTCTGTGAATGTTTACACAATTCACAAGGTAATCATAAAGTTGTAAAGTCATAAGCGGTGGGAAACCGCTCATAATTTTGATTTCTACTGTACAGTTATGACAAATCAATGAACACAACAATAAAATTTTAATTTTGTTTCAAGCACAACAATTTATTTTTTAAGCAATTTTAAAATAATATTTAGGACATTATGACGATATGACTTAATAGCACACTTTGTGAATCCCCCAAATGTCTTGGAGAAGTTGTTAGGAATAATTAGATAGGCTTAAGTGAAGGATTTTTAGTAGATTATAATATATATTGGAACAAAATTGTAAATTGAAATTTAAAGCGTGGAAAATTTATTGTAGTATATGATACATATCGCACTTGTTCAACAATAGTGTATTAACTCAAAATTTTTCTCTTTTCTTTTTTTGTAAAAAAAACGAAACTTTTTATATGTATTCATATCTAACCCCTGTAAAAATATCATTCTATTTAGTTTACTTTTTGGTAATGAAACGGTTGGTTAAAGAATTCTTTCGCACATATGCGTTTTATGTAAAATTAAAAATTGGTTTGCTTCTACTGAATTTTTTAAGTTAATACACTATTGTTGAACAAGTGCGATATGTGCTATAGAAATGGTTAAAAACCAGTGTGGCCAACTATTCACAGCTAAACTGATTGCATAAAATGGGTAATCAACGGTTTAAAACCAAAATATTGATCTGAAAAGGGATGCAATTTTTTAATACTTTAAACAAATTCGCAAAAAACCCCGCTAAATCACTAAATTGGAAATACTGAGTAAAATAGTTAAGGGTAACATTTATTACATTTCAGTTCATCTTTAACAAAATTTTATTTTTTTTTTAAATTTTTCTTTGTTAAAACTATCTTTTTCCAAAAATCATTTTTAAAACTTTATAATACACATTTAATATAAACATTTTTATTATTCGTACATTCTTTTTTGCATTCGCATTTTAAAGCATTTCATAAACATTTATTTTAGTTTGAACTTCATACAAGCTACTCACTAACACGCCTTCTCATGATTTTTTCTTTTTAAATTAAAATTTTTATTTCAGTTGTTTGTTTATTTTGTAGCCTTTAAATATTTTTCAAGCTAAATTGAATTTCTGCATTTCTTTAATGCAATAATTCTGTAGAAATTAAAATGTGTCTACATTTATTTAAATGTTTGTGTATATAAATTCACAAGTGGCATGTGCTAAGAAAATAATTATAGTTTTTAGCACATAAATAATATTAGCAGTTTATTTGAAATCTGGGCTAATAAATAAATTTTTTTAATTGATATTATTATTGAGTTGGAAAAATATGTTTTTTCAATAAAAATCTAAGAAAAACGGATGAGAAATATATTCAAATATTGTTTAAAACTTGATAAACATTGTGATTGGTAAATTTTGTCAAAAAAAACAACAAGAAATTAAATTTCTTTATATTTTGATATTTTAAAGTTCATTGAATTAAAAAAAAAACCTTTTTTTATTTTTATTTATTTATTTATTGGTATTCCCATACAACAGGACTTAAAGTCTTATAATTATAGTACAGGATAAACAATTCGTAGCAATTTCTTATGTGTCACACAATAAAAGACTTTAACAATAAACATTAAAATAAAATAAAAGAAATTAATACATTAAAGCAATTTTTAAAGGGAATCGATCAAACAATTTTAAACATAAAGACATTCAAAAGCGTTTTTAAATACAATTGGGGGATTCACAAGGCGTGCTATCAAGTCATATCGTCATAATGTTGTGTTTCAACCAAAATAAAAATGTTAATGCTGTGTTCATTGATACGTCATTACTGTACAGTAGCAATTTAAATTATAAGCGGTAGCCCACAGCAGTCATATATAATTTTGTAATTATTTTAAGACATATGACTTTACAACGTTATGACTACCTTGTGAATACCCCAAATATATTACACATTTTCAAGTACGGGGATAAAAATTAAAAATACTTTTCCTAAACTGTGTTGCATTACTGGTAAATTGAACAGTTGCTGGTAGTGTGTTCCAAAGACGAATGCTGTGAACGAAAAAGTGCCATTCAGATACCAACTTCTTGAATCCTATCGGAATCAGATTGTTATTTCTTCTTGATTGCGTAAAAGTAACACGCTCAAATAGATACGTCAACTCGCCAGTATAGATAATTTTATGCAAAAGACTTAGACATCGAATATTTAACATGTCAGAAAAACGCACTCCATTAAGTTTACTTTCGTAGGGTGTAACATGAGAGAAACGTCCTAAGTTGAAGACATATCTCAGAATGGCATTATATGTAGATGTTAATTTCCTGGTGCTTTTTTGGTCACAGCTTGCAAAAACGTCGCTGCCAAATATTAAAGCTGCAATAAGATATGTCTTAGCCAAAAGCATACGTATGTTGAACGGCGTTGAGTGTTGAGTTGCCCAAAGAGAACGAAGCTTTGCAAATACTTTTTCTGAAGCAGCGTTTATATGATCCGACCAAGTAAGTGAAGAATTTAAAATAATGCCAAGGTTTTTAGTCTTCTTGACATTTCTATTTGCTGCAAGTTCAAGATTATATTGGGCTCAATAGTTATTTGTGTATTGTTCCTGGAAATTAGTAGGCACTTAGATTTAGCGGATTTCAGACAAAGACCAACAATTTTGTTGCTTTGTAAACAAAAAGTGTCTTAAATTAATAGAACTTTGCTTGGTATGTTTATTGTCGTCGGCGGCGGCTGAGCCGAACCGCATTAGTTTTTGTAGCCAAACAACACTTGCGGCGTCAAATAAGATCGGCTTAGGACTCTGATGTTTGGTAAACAAACAAAATAAAATGTATTTGTGGTTTGCGTCTGAAAAATGGGAAGTAGTCAGGAAAGATATAATTTAATTTATTAATTCATGGATTAGAATTAAAAAGTGTTTTTATTTTTGATAAATATTTATTTTTTATATTTGTTTTAAATCAGCTGAGTTAAATTCAAAATAGCACACTAAATTATGAGGGGTTATTCACAACAGTCGTATATTTTCATGTTATTATTTTAAGATTTATGACTTTATGACACCTTGTGAATCCCCAATTGTAAAAAGTAGAGGACCTAATATGGACCCTTGAGGAACACCTTTGGTCGGAGGCAACGGCAATGATTGCTTATTGCTTGAACTTGCATACTGATAGCGGTTACTTAGATATGATGAGATGAGATCAGCAGCTGAGGAGGTAAATTGGAAAAGCTTAGTTAATTTAATACGAAGCATGGCATGAGCAACCATATAAAATGCTTTGGTGTGATCTAAAAGCACCAACAAGGTAACATTCACCTAAATAAGCCTTTTCAGATTGCTTTTGATTATTAAAGACGGATTTATCACTAGAATGATTGAAAAAGGATTAGCATACGATTCATTGATATGCTCTAAAAGGAATAAGAAAATTGTATTACAAATGATTCTTGTAGGTGATTCATTGGGTGGGTACCATTTTCTCACAACGAAATTATCATTTATGATAATAAAAAAATAAATGAGCTCATATGCGGTTATTTTGCGGATTCCTAAATGACTCGGATATGGTAGCAAATGCTAGCTGGGGTACTTCACATACACCCAATTCACATTACCTTTTAAAGCAACTTCCAAAAATCCTTTGGGTTCATATCATGATTTTTAGTTGCATGTAATTTTTTATTTACAGCAAGATCTTGATCAATTAACTAGCATCAATTAATTGGGAAATTAATACCGGTCCCTTCTGTTATACATAGATAAATGGGGTCTTACTGTTTTTTCAGCCTGACACTTCAAAGAAAAAAAAGTAACAAGAAGAAGTTTAAAGAGCAATATAAAAAATGACATGATAAACGAAATTTGATTCTTTTTGTTCAACCCTCTTTCTTCTCTACGACGTACGCAACCAACAAAAAGAAACGTCGTAAAAGCTCCCGTGTGAATATGCTGATACATGCAACTACAAACTTAGTCTGACTTTACACGTTTTATCTTTTGATGCTCAACTTCTTTTCAATTCCCTTTTAAAGATGCCAATATATTTACATGCAGCAATCGGTTTCAACTTTTTTCGGTACAAAACAACAACAATTTTATTAAAAGCGAATCAAAGAGAAAAAGAAAAGAAAAAAAAATTACATGCAGCCATCGTTGTACATATACCAACGAATAAAAACACAAAGCGTACTGACCGAGTACAGGCATCTCCGTACTAACCCCCTTTCTTCTTTCTTCTCTCACCTAAAAACATAAGAGTTGAGCATCAAAAGATGAAACGTGGGAAAGCAGACTTAGAGAAAAGTGTTTCAAGAATAATTTTATTCAAAAAAAAACTTTTTCCGAAATGGAATTTCTCCTCGAAATAATTTTTTATCAGGTCTGTTCTGAAAATCACGTGATTTCAAATCACATGTGCTTTTAAAATCACACGTGTGATTTTGTGGTGTTCTGTAAATCACACCGTTTTTGTATTTTTCGGTGTGATTTTCAATTGTCGAAAGCACATGTAAACACAAAGGGTTTGTTTTTCAAAATTATAGCTAATTTTTAACGCTTTTTATGTTATTTTCCGACAATTTGTTTTTTTAACCGAATTAGCGATGTCAAATTAGTTTTAGGGTTGTTTAAAATCTTGTATTATTTTTGCGAATTTTAGCCATGTTCGCGATAGGAGCGATTTGTTCCTGTAAGTTTTCGGATTATTTTTAGCTTTAATAATTTATATTAAAAAGTAGACTCTGCTATCATGCCGCTGTTAGCAAATTTTTGCGAATTTCCGCTAATTTAGCAATTTTTACCGAATTTTTGCCATTCCTTACATTTTTAGGGAGTTTTAATCAATTTTATGGCTTGTTTGATATATAAAATTTTTTCGCGAATTTTCGCTATTGTGCAAATTTTGTTTGTTTTATTTTTCGACATTTTGTTTTTTACTCCATTTAGAGATTTCAAATAGATTTTAAGGTTAGTTTCCAAGTTTGCAATTTTTTGCGAATTTTAGCCATATTAGAGATAGGAGCGATTTTTCCCTGTGATTCTTTACAGCTTTTACGATTTTTAATAAATATTAGACTTTGCTTTAATGCCGCTGTTAGCAAAAAAGCGAACTTTCACAACAGAAGTCACAAAAGCAAATATCAGTTTGTAGTTTAATCGAATTTTCTTAATTTTAAACGATTTGTTGTAAATAAAATAGCTTAATGCATAACAAATTAATAAACAACACATGGAATATTTTATTTAAGAAATTTATTAAAACGGTGAACTTACAATAGTCGCAAAAATAACAAAGTGATTTCAAAAAGTTGTTTACGTAGCTGAACGTTTTGAAATCACAAAATAATATGCCCAGAACACCTTTCTTGTGATTTGAAATCACTTTCAAAAAATGTGATTTTCAGAACAGGCCTGTATATAAAAAAAAAATATTTTTCAAGCACATTAATACTTTTTGTTATTAAAAATTATGCTTTTATATGTATTTGCTTTCCTATACATAATTTATATTAAAAATAAAAATAAAAAAGTAAATTTGTTTACTCTTGTTTAAGAACTCGTATTTCAAAGAATAAATTTGTTTACTCTTGTTTAAGAACTCGTATTTCAAAGAAATGTTTGATAGAATTTAATATAAATTTCGTTTGCATACTTTATTTTCTTACTATCTTAATCTCATTTTTAATTTCATGTCTGTTTTTAAATCTTTCCTTAACGTCAATTAGGTTGTTTTTTTTTAATCTGGCGAACTTGAAAATAAACAAGAGTAATGAAAATATTTCACTACAATTTTTTTAATTTTCTTTGAAATCACTTTAACAAGATTTATCTCTCATTTATCAAACAGAAACTGAGAAAAAGCCACTAGACCCCAGTGTATGCGTGACGAGTGCTAAAAAGGGGTCAGTGCAAAAATATTTTTCTTCATTGAGTTGTTACACCAGCTTTTTATACACAAACATAACCATCATTATTGAAAAATGTGGTTTTATTCAGCTTAATTATGATCATAATTAACCCAGCCCCGACTACCAACCTTTTAATCATCATTATTCCCAATCATCATTTTTACTCGTTGTCCAGATTTAGTTACTTTGCGTTTCAGTTAATTTAGTGTTGATACGTTTCACACTATCATGTGTCCGTTACTTTTTGGAACACATTTACATTCAGTTACACATTTACACGCCAACTTTCTGGTAATGGGTCAGAAAAAAAAATGTAAAAGATTTATTTTGTTTAATTACAATGAAATATTTGGTATCCGGAAAAAGCATTTCTGGCATGCTTTTAAGTTTACTTTACTTAAAATATTTGAGCCAGCAATATTTAGTACACACTTACTAATGGATCAGGAGAGGATTTCATATTGCAAGCGAGTTTTTAACGTTATTTAACTTATTAAATCACTTTGACGGAAAAGGTACATCAGTGAAAACAAAAAGAAAATGTTTGTTTAAAAAGAACCTTTTTGGCTAAGAAGTACTTTTTTTTGAATAAAAAGTACCTTTTTGAATTAATAGTACCCTTCTGAATAAAAAGTACCTTTGAAATAAAAATAAATTTTTTTTAATAAAAAAAACATATAAAGCAAAAGGTAAGAGTGCTAAGTTCGGCTATGCCGAATCTTATATACAGAGGTGTTCTGGAAATCGAAAACGCAAGAATTTTAAACTTCGTTTTTTAATAAGATTTTCATAATAAAAACATTTTAGGACAAATATTATACATATATTTCTGAATTAAACAGAATTTTATAGCAAAACTTATAAAATTAAATTAAAAGTGTATTAAAAACAAC
Organism: Pollenia labialis; assembly: GCA_949318255.1. Taxonomy (NCBI): domain Eukaryota; kingdom Metazoa; phylum Arthropoda; class Insecta; order Diptera; family Polleniidae; genus Pollenia; species Pollenia labialis. The sequence goes on from OX439140.1 coordinate 127,572,952, forward strand.
TTCCAAATTCTTGCGTTTTCGATTTCCAGAACACAACTGATACTCTTCTCCATGGTGCGATAGGAACAGTAAGTTTTATAAACATAAAACATGCATGGTCCTGAGTGATTGAATAAGAACCTTTAAAGGGGAGATTTTTGGTACATTTTCGTTTTAAAACTGGTACTTTTTTAAAATTTTTGTTAATATTGGGCCTAGAAACATAAAATTAAACATGCATGGTCCTAATGCGGCTAATACACTTGCAATAAATTTGTTCAATTTTACGTATTGTACAATTATATCGCCAATGTGTAAGTGATATTCGCAGATGGCACAATATATTGGCAACAATCAAGACTTTTGATTTTTATTGCACAACGAAATTAAAGTGATGTGTGTTGGCAACATTGTACAATGCAATTTATGTTATTCCTATAGGTTATGTTCACCTCTTTATTGAATGAATGAAACCATTGTGCGACTTATTGTATAATATAGGATAAAATGGAAATAATATGGCGAATATCAGCTACAATAATATTGCAAGTGTATGGGCCGCTTAAGGGAATTAAAATCTGTAAGATGGAGCTTTTTTAGATTTTTGCGTTCTACAACTGGTACTTTTTTAATTTTTGTTAATATTAAGAAACATAAAATTACACATGCAATGTTTTGAAGATATGAGAATCTATAAGAGGGAACTTTTTGGTACCTACTTTTTTGTTCTTCAACTGCTACTTTCTGAATTTCCCTTAGTATTGGACCAAGAAACATAAAATTACACATGCATGCCTTTTGTAGATGAGAATCTATAAGAGGCAACTTTTAAATTCCTACTTTTTCAATCGATCCGCTTAGACGGAAAAAACAAATCCTCGAAACATGTAAATTCGGTGACATGTCTTAACGTTCCAAAAAGTGTCACAGTGTCCATAGACTTTCTGACACTTATAAAAGTGTCATAATGTCCATCAGAGAAGTGCCATAACGTCCGTGGACATGTCGTAATGTCCACAACATGTTTAAAAACTCGAAAGCATAGCCGGCCCTCGGCCGTGCGAAAGGAAGTTCGCCTCTATAGTATAACAACCCAGCGGGTAAAATTTAATAAATAGGAATCGAGAATGTAATACAATAATATTTGAAATAAGAATTCATTATTCTTAATACGGAACATATCCTAGGATTGTAATAAATTATTTTAATGCATCCTGCGAATGAATTAAATAATGCATCCTTTATGATCAAAATTTGTAAACGTCATAAAGGCAGCAAAAAATAACGAATTTTTATTAAGAAAAATATAAAGAAAATAGTAGTCACGAACAAAAACAATACATTCCTTGCTCTGCAAATGTGGGAACATACGTGGCAATCAATGCCAATTTATTTTGTCTGATAAAATACCTTCTCGATTCCAATGAATGCATTATTATTCTTTCGGAAATAATACATTATTTTTTAAGTTATTTATGTAATCAAATCCTGATTTCACCGCTGGGAAATACCAGCTTCGCTAACTAAAGCTTCTCTTCACAGCCGGTCTTCGGCAGGGCGCAATGATTTTCTTTCCTATGGTATAACATACACTGGACGTTATGATTATGTAAATTCATTAGGGTGGGTCGAAAAAAAAGTTCTGCCAGTCACTCCCTGAATGAAAGAAAACTCAATGAAGTTTCTAAAACAGGATAAAAACTTTTTTGCCACGCCCCCAAATACAGCCCTTTTTGTTTTTTATATATTGCGCTTCCATTTAAAATTCATACATACACAGGAAAAATAGAAAATCGACTTTAATTAAACAATTCGTCCAGACAATTAAATATTTTACTAATTTTGCCCCTGCAAAGGAATTGATTATATCAATTAACGGATTTGTATTTTCGAGTCATGAGACACAAATTTAGTCAATTAAAAAATTAATTGCATAAACTAAAAAATACACCACATATGCACAAACATTTAATTTTATGGGGTTTGATTAAAAAAATTAATTGCTGCAAACAAAACATTAATTGAATAATTAATGTACACCAATTAATTATTTAATTGAATAATTTTTTGCAAACATTTTTTCTCTGTACATACTTGTGTACTTAAATGTTATCTTTATATTTGTATAAATAATTATGGTCACATTTCGGCCACTGGGCAAACAATAGTATACAGAAATCTATAGTGTTTTTTGTTTGTAAAGTTGCAAGACCACTTCGTAAATCCCGACCATTTTGTTAGTGAGTTTCTGTATTGATAATTTGAAAACTTTGGCTCTTGCCGTTCTCCAGATATATAGAAGAAAAACAAAACCAACAACAACATGCGATTTGTGAATAGAGGGAGTTGTGGTTTTTTGTTCAGATCTCAGGATCCGTGATGAACGGACACACGGATCTCGTTTAGCCAACTCAGCCACTCATAAGGACGAACAATATATATAAATTAAATAAATTGAAAGCATTTTTTCGTAATTACTTTGAATTAAAATTTCAAACTTTTTTAAAACAGCACCGTTTGTTTCAGAGAAAAAAGAATATTCCATCTAATCTCCACAAAATTTCATTAGCAATACAATTTATAATTAGTGTTGATACTACAACTCTGACTTTAATTATCTCTCACTGACTCTTTTAAACAGTTGTTAAAATAACAATTTCAACATTTTTGTCTAGGGTCTTTTAAAATATTCACAAACCATGAAATGTGTTCCAAATTGCAAATGTGTTCAAGTAAAAATGTTGCATTTCTCGTATCTATGGATGAATTGGATGTTCTACTCTTACATTGTAATGTTCCATAATGAAATGTTTCTTTAATGGCATTTTTTAAATTGGAATTTGTTTTATATTACATTTTTTTTTTTAATTTTGCATAATGTATTGCTGCAACTTTCCTGCAAAACGTGTATACATATAATTATTTTCTTTTTGTTTTTTAACATTCAAATTTCATTTAATTACTGCTGCAATACATGGAAAAGTAATGAAAAAAAAATTTTATATAGAGAAAAATATTTTTGTAAAAAGTAGTTTGTGAATATTCATATAAAAAGAAATACTTTTTTTTAGAGGTTACCTAAATTAATTTAATATAATTAAGTAGTTTATGGCAATTTTGGAAAGAGAAAGAGGTAACTTTTTAGTTTTTGACTAACAGGAATTATTGAAATTTCGAGAAATGTTGAAAAATTTGTTCATTTTAATAAATCTGCTTTTATTTTAGGATTTATTTGTACCCTTAAAAATGGTTTACCAAACGACCCACATTATGGTACGAAATAATAGTGTTCGGCCCCTTACAGTTTCCTAACTAGTCAATTTTACTGTCATGATGATGGTGCGCATTTTCGAATATTTAACATGGTACGTGTTTAATAACTTTTCAATTAAAACAATGAAATTTTAAACACATCGTTTGGTTATTTTAAATGTCAATATCATGAACATATAAGCTGCATACAAATATCCATTTCCTTTCTATTGTATGCGTTTGTTTCTTTATAAAATAACCAATTAAGGGATTACTTTGCACACAACCACATGCAAGCAGAAATCAATTTATGTTTTGCATGTTAAGGCATTTGTGTATGTGTTTTAGTTGAAATCTTTTGGGAGACATCAAGAGAATAGTTAAATGTCAATATAAAGATGGTATTTTCAAAGAATTTTAATGGACTTTTGACACAATTGTTACTCTTAGTGACAACGACAATTTGAAACAAAAACAATGGTCAATCACTGTCAAAAATCTTTAGATTATATTATGATATTCACAAAGAAATATTGTTGTGTATGTATGTAGAATATGTTTTAAGGATGAAGGAATCAGATGTTGACACTCTAAACAAGTAAACATTAAGAGTCACAAGGATGCAATATTAATGAAATTTTCAGGAATTAAAAAAATTAACTATTAAATGTAAAATGTTTTTAAAAGAGATACTTTTTTATCTTTAACGATCTTAAAAACGTTGTTTTAAAGAATATACTTTTAATTAAAAAAGGTCTTTCTTAACTTAACCCTCAAATGCCATTTTTGTTCTTTGGTTTCAAAAATTTGTATCAAAATACGAGTCTGAAGTTAATGCCCGTCTATATCAGTGATCAATATTGCGACATAATTTTAACATCAATTATGTTATTTTTAATGTAGACAGCACTCTTTTGTACATATTTATTGCCGGCTATTTATGTTGCAATAATTGTTAGTGAGTTTTCATTGACAATTATTGCTAACATAAGACGTCAAATTTGGTTTTCACTTGAAAAAAAGAAGCAAAAAGTAGAAAAAAAAATATAGAAGCAAATTGTGTGGAAAAGAAATTAAGTTTGTGAAATGGTAGCAAATTATAATTGAAGTAAAATAATTAAATTTTAATCAGGCATAAGTTCAATAAAAATTTAATGTTCATTAAATTATTTTTATGAAGAAAGGAATTTTACAACATGAAAATTAATTAAAATTGATATTGATAATCACTTATTCTTGACATAAGTACGGAAAAAACAGAAGTTAGGAAAAACATGTAAAATTAATTAAAAAGGATAATCATTCAAAAAAAAAAGAAGCAAATTTCGATCTACCAAAGGTTCAAATACAATTTGGTTTAAGGATTGATGTTTGACTATTGACGTCAGCAGTCGTCGATGGCTGCGAGTGTAAGACGGCCAATCCATCTGAGGAGATCGAGAGGTTGCGATCGAAACATGTCATGTTAACCAGCCGCCTGGGTTCGAATCTCAGGTCAGTCAAGAATAAGTGATTATCAATAACAATTTTAATTAATTTTCATGTTGTAAAATTCTTTTCTGCATAAAAATAATTAAATGAAAATTAAATTTGATGAACTTAAGCCTGATTAAAATATTAAAAAAATTTTGATTAAAAACCATAAATAGTTCAACAAAATAACCACAATTCTAATTAAAATAATTAAATATATTTTAAAACAAAACACCAAAATAAAATTGCAAAAATTATTTTTATTAATATAAAATTTTTTTCTTATTCAATCCATTTTATTTAAATTTATATTAATTTGTTTAAGCTTAAGTTCTTTTTTTTATATAAAAATATTTTAACAAAAAAAAAAATAAATTTAAAAAAATAAATCGTTTTAAGTATATAAAAAAAGACTTCAAGCTTAAACAAATTAAAATACATTTAAATAAAAAGGATTAAATAGGAAAAAAATTTTATTAATAAAAATAATTTTTGCAAAATTGCGTCAGTTTTTACAGTGCACCTTCTAGATTGATTATCAAATTATAAGTTAACATCAATACGTTTTAACATGCCTTTAACATAAGCTGAGCAATAAGAAATATTGATCTGTTATTCTGCCGACTTTATTGCCAAATTAATGAGATATTTATCTTAAGTTTAACTGTTACACACGGAAAAATGTTTGCAAAAAATTATTCAATTAAATAATTAATTGGTGTACATTAATTATTCAATTAATTTTTTGTTTGCAGCAATTCATTTTTTTAATCAAAATCCATAATAATGTATTTTTTAGTTTATGCAATTAAATTTTTAATTAACTAAATTTGTGTCCCATGACTCGAAAATACAAATCCGTTAATTGATATGATAAATTCCTTTTCACTGGCAATTTTAGTAAAATATTTAATTGTCTGAACGAATTGTTTAATTAAAGTCGATTTTCTATTTTTTCTGTGCAGGTAAAAGTTTGGGTATTTTCGTGGTACTTTAAAGAATTTATGTATATAATTTTTGCAATATCGTTAAAGTGTTTAAAATTAATTTTGGCTGAGTTCCAAAGCATCATAATAACTACTTTGTTGTTAAAGACAAAAATGTATCATAACTCCTATAAGTCCCTTTTTGTCATTAGCGTTTTAAGCTCAAGACAATAACGGCACAGATTCAGCATAAGGAAAATTTTCTACTAGACATATTTATAATGACATTAATGGCACTTTAGAAAAGCTTAGGAAAATTTATCAAGCGATCTTACTCTTTTTCGTCAGAATGGCGAATACAAAACCGGATGTTTCATGGCATCTCCTTCGAAATTAACTTCACTTTTATCGCCATTAGTTGGAAATGTTCAAATCTCTTAATTGTGCATATTTAAGAGCTTTTTTGATGTTTCATTAAATTTTATAATGTAAATTTTTGTGTTAATGCCTCAGTCCGCCTGTAGACGGGTGAAGCAAAAGCAAGTAACAAAGTGTATGTTTAAAAAAGGAAAATATATTTTACGTAAGAGGTTATGTTTCTCACTACACTCAAAAGAAAAATCAATCCTTGTGTACTCAACTCAATCCGAAGCGGTATTTATAGTACGGTGAGTACGAATTTTCTTGAATCAAGTACAGAAAGATTGATTCAACTACGAATTTTTAATCACGAAATACAAAACATATCGATATTAAATCCCGAATTCGTTTTTGAAATAATCCGTACATGCAATAAACCAAAATGGAAATTAGAAGGAGAATTTTTTATCCGTTTTATACCTTAAAGAATTTCAATATTAAAACAACAGCATCATTCCCGATATGGTTTTTACTTTAAAAACTTAATGTACATATTTAACTGAAAATATAAACTAAATGAGAAGCAAGAGCTTTCAATTTTAATCTTTAAACATGAAAATAATGTGTTTTCGTCTTGTTCTGTTGTTTTTGTTGTTTCTACACACAACAAGCAAATCGTTTTTTAACTACTTGTGTTGTTGTTGTAGTGTCTTAGATTAAAACGCTCACTTTGTAATTTTACCCTCAGAGTGTCACTACCAACGAACAGTTAAATCTTTATTTACTTGGTTTACGAATTTTGTACTTATTTGAAGAAATTCTGGGATTGATTTTCGAAAGTAATCTCATTAGGGATTGTTTAAAGTATGTTTTCGTGTTATTCGTACTTGCATTTTTGAGTACGACTCGTACTTAAAGAATAAGAAACTTAATTTATCCCGAGTCTTTTCTCCGATGCATAAATTCCACTTTTTTACAAACTAATAAAAATGGTCAATTGCGCGTAAATTCAACTTTATATTAAAATCCAAGCAATTGATCAAAAAGTTTTGCACAAATTAAAGTTCGAGTGACACTTTGAACAGTTATTTCATCAAATATTGAAAAAATAAAAATTTTGTAACGTTTTATATGAACTCCGTCAAAGGCGGTCATGGACATTATAGATTTAAAAACGAGCCTTTTATTTAAAAAGTTACCTTTAATTCAAAAATGTTTTTTTAATTCAAAAATGTACTTTTAGTTCAAAAAGGTACTTTTAATTCAAAAAGGTGCTTTTAATTCAAAAAGGAATTTTTAATTCAAAAAGGTACCTTAAGTTCAAAAATGTAATGCCAATTCAAAGCAAGGTTCTTTTTATTAAAAAAGGTACTTCTTATTAAAAAATGTACTTTTTATTAAAAAAGGTAATTTTTGTTTGACAAGGTACTGTTTATTAAAAGAGATACCTTGTATTAAAAAAAGGTGCTTTTTATTAAAAACGGTACTTTTTTTTAACAAGTTTCTTTATTTTAAAATGTATTTAAAAAACAAATTATCTTAAAAACTGTACCGAAAGGTTCGTTTTTAATAATTTAAGTGTGTTTTTGGTAGGGGTCTTTTTGGCATTTTTGTAATTAAAGCGCTCTTCGTAAATCTTAGGCCCTAATTTTGTAAAACACAACGCACGCCAAAGTATTATATTGAAAGCAAAAACAAATTCATAAATATTTTGTAATTTTGTTGTTGCTTTGTACAGAAATTTATTTACCGTTTCAAAATTTTCAACGCCACAGGCAATGAGGCGTATGAAATCTTCAAAACCAATGTGAATTTCTGTTAGAGGCAACAACAAAATTACAAAATATTTGTGAATTTGTTTTTGCTTTTAATGTAATTCTTTATCGTTGCGTTGTGTTTTACAAAATTAGGGCCTTCAATTTTTTTTCAAAGTTTTTCTTGCGAGTCAAAAAATTAATTAACAAGGTTTCGTTTTAATGTGCTAAATTTGTTTGTTGGGTTTTTAATTTTGCCGATTTGATATATTTTTGCTATATTAGAATTTTTTTCATTTATTTCCCGTTCTTAAGATCTTTTGAATTTAAATTTTGAATATTTTCTTCTAATTTATCGGTTTCTCAATATTTTTATTTTTCTGCTTAGATTTGAGCGATTTAAGTTTTTGTATTATTTTCTATTTAAAAGAATTTTTTCCAATCAACCATTTCCTTTGTGCAATTAGTCGTTCTACTCTTAAAAAAAACCAAACGAAATAATTGGGTTGTGAAGTTCCAATTTCGTTACGCACTATAATAATACTCTCGTTATTGTTATCGAGTTATTGTCAATAAATCTATACTCCCTCTATGCCATCAACGAATGAATTCAATTTTTATTGTAAATATTATCAGAACACATTGTAATCCCTGTAAGTAAAAAAGCCTCAGATAACAAAATCTTATTATGACTACAAAAAAAAAAAATCACAAAAAAAGTTTTTCTTGCTACTTCTCATAAACTCTAATGCAAACATAAAATTCTATTGTTAAGTAAAAAACAATTTGTATCTTCTACTTCTACTTATTTCGAGTTAAAAAGTAATAATAAGTACGTGTGTATAACGAAACAAAAGAAAAAAATTAAATAAAAACTGAAGAATATGATTGAAATAAAATTTATTTTGTGCATATCATCAACATAAGAACTACTTTTCATGCACTCGAAATAAAAATTGAAAGAGGAAAAACTTTCACAAAATAATTATAATTGCAGGAGTTATAGGAAGAGCAAAGAATATTTAATCAAATGGTTGGGTTAGGGAGACGGGACTGATGGACAGTTATACATTTTCCTATAACCCACAATAAGTTCTTAGAAGATTTTGCAAAGTTCCAAATCGCATACATTAGGTTTAAGACGACAAGAATTGCGTGCTGAAAAGAGAAAGACGTCAATTATCTCTTTTCCGTTTCTTATCGCATTCGTAATACACTAGAAAGCTTTGCTTTGAGGAACGAAAGTTAACGGACTTAAGGTCCAACCATAATAAACCTTGCTTAACCTGAAAGTCTCTCAAATGCATTTAAAAAAAAACAAAAATAAAACCAACAGACATTTGACTCCGTACGGATTGTGCGGTCAGGTTCGCACTTTGCTTAAGCAAATGACAGTTTCATAAAATTTAACAAATAGTTTAATTAAGTTTAATATGGTTTGCCTCACATGATTTACATGTATTCGTACATTTTCTAAAGCCAACTTAAGCACGTTATGGTTGGGCCTTAAAGTTGTGCCTATAGAAGTCAAACAAAAAAAAAACTTATAAATTTAACTTTTGTAAATTTTTAAATGTTTATCGGGAGTTCTGGGATTTTAGAAATCATTTAAAGGAGAAAAGATGGGTTAAAATATAAAAATGTTTCTTTAAGTATAAAAAGGCTAAAATTGATTTTTAATTTCTTACCATTTAATAGAAATAATAATTCAACTTTAGAAATTTTGAAAATATAGGAAATGTTTTTTCTCAGACGATTTGCCCTGGTAATTTTTTGGAATTCTTTAACGTTTTTTTAGGAATTGTGGATATTACTTAACATTGGTAACTAAAGAGTTTTAATGAAAGATTTAAAAAATTTGTAAGATTTCTTGACAACAAATGGACTCAAAGTAATTGCGTGTTAAAACTAGTTAGTGCATTAGTCCTGCCCACAACCAATAATTCCAAAGAAATCCCATTAAAAATTTTAAGGAATGTATTTAACCAAACAAAAAAAAAATACATATACAATTTTTCCCTTATTCCTTTAAACAAGAGAAGCTCAAGTGTAAAAGCAGAGCAAAAAATACTATAAATACACAATAAAAAGAGGTAACGACAAAAAAATTTTTGTTATAAAAAGGAAATTATTACGAATGTTAAAGGCAACATGTGTGTTGAATCTATCGAAGCTCAAATATTAACAAATAGTCAAACATGAAAAGGTGCATACATAAGATTGTATTTATGTTGCACAAACATTCATACACACACACACACTCTTGTATAAAGATACTATTGCTACAATCCTGACTCCTTTTCAACATAACTGCAAACACATGTAAGCAGATACTTACATACGCATCGTATCAGTGCCAGTGCATGTGTGTTTAGTGAAAATTTTTTTACAAAAAGAAAAAATTCTCTTTCTTTTATAGATTTTGCATTGACAAAGACATTTAGAAATACTAAATAAATTCAATATGTTTTTGCCTTTATGTTCTGATACGATGCGTATGGGTACTATTTGCATAAAGTATTTTCTATAAAAAATATATTAACCCTTAAAAAACAATTTTGTTCGAAGAACTAATTTTTGTAAAAATAAGAGTACTTTTGAAGTTTCATCGATTCAAGTAGATATTCTTCATTAGACTTAAATAAAATGTCGTAGAAAATTTCTAAAAAAAACTTTTTAACTTGGAATACAATATAAATTTAGTGCTGATGCCCATTTTCACATCAATTGACACCGTTCATAAATAAAAATTACAAAATAAGGAGCTCCTGCAATCTAGGAATAATTGTTGAACATCAAATGCACAAACTCAATAAAGTCGTTAGCTAAAATGCAAAAAGGCGTAACTAACAAAAATATAATTTTACAGGAGAAGCAAAAAAAACTTTATAAAATTAAAACTATTAACATGTCAGAAAAAGATGCATTGATAAGTCCTTCATGGAATTCTTCAAACAATTTTAAAAGAAAGCCATTTCATTAGAAAATTAAAAGGGCCGAACTTGAATGTGAACTACACCTAAACGTCAAGTTTTTTTCTGCATTTCATTTGCCATTTCTTAATTTCAGACTAACTCAATTTGAACCATGTCGAGATACAATCGAGCAATGCGTTTAAGTTATTCAGGCTTATTATGAAAATGGGCTTTCAATTCAATGTGCATATCGTGCACTTCGTGATTCAGTGATGAGACACATTTTCAACTTAGTGGCTTCATCAATAAGCAGAATTGCCGCATTTGGCGAAAGATAATCCAAGAGTTATTGTCAAAAACCAATGCAACAAAATGAGGCAGGTCAGGCAGTTACTGTGAATGGTGCTCGCTATAGTGAGATGATAACGAACTTTTTATGGACCGAATTGGAAGATATGGATGTGGACGATGTGTGGTTTTAGCAGGACAGTTCCACTTGCCACACTGCTAACGGAACAATAACTCTTTTGGGCGGTGGTGGCGATGTAAATTGGCCGCCAAGATAATGTGATTTGACACCGTTGGACTTCTTTCTTTGGGGTTATTTGAAATAAAAGGTGTGCCAGCAACAACCCAAGAGCTAAAGGGTGGTATAATTCGGACGGCATAGAACCTCAATTGTGCCTCAGCGTAATCGAAAATTTCTACCATCGGAAGTAGGTGTGTCACCGAGGTCGCGGCGATATTTTGTTCCATATATAATAAAACCATACCAATATTATCATAATAAAAAGAAGTGACAATAAGTTCCTAAATCATTTATGTTTTATTCAAAATCGACCCATAAAACCTTTATTTGTTAATAAAAGTATAATTTTTCATCGCAGAAGTGTACAATTTTGCCAAGACATGTAGTTTAATGACATTCATAAAAATCAATTAAAAACTCGATTTTGAGTTTTTTGTCAGTTATGCATTTTTGCATTTTAGCTAACGATATTAAAACTTGTTTGGCTTATACTACGAACAATGACTTAACATTTTTAAAGGCCTGAGTTAGGGAACAATCTAGAATTGTGGTTCCAAAGAGATGGAGGCACTATCGCTCTTTTCAATTTTTTTTTGAAAGTACAAAAAAAATATTATACAAATAAAACCATAAAGCGATTAAGAATTATAAGCCCCCAAAATCTTACTTGTAACAATATCAAAGCTCTTTTTTTGGGTTGGAAAAATATGAATCCAATTTCATTGTAGCCATCAGACAAGACGCACGTATGGATGTCGTTAGATTAATTCTCAATCGATTCGATATGCTTAAAGGTTGGTCAAGAACCAATATAAATATGTGTTTCACACATTTGCAAAAAACGCATAATTATAATACCCTCTTCAGCGATAGACGTGTGGGTACATAAAACCGTCAAAATGAGAAAAAAAGTGATTTTTGTGGATTTTATACTTTGCATTGTTCCGATAATTACACTTTTAACTGTGAAATAATTTTTTAATTTTTAAAGTCATTGGGTCTTATAAAGACATTCTTCCTTAAGACAGTTTAATGAACATTACGCAGCATTATTTAAAAAGTTTTTTTAGGAATTGAGGAATTGTATGGGATCTATAACTTTTTCTGTTGGAGTTGATAATTTTATACGTTAAAAGTTTGCGTGCCGAATTTTTGTTTTCGTAACTTTTATTTTGGAATATTAAGAGATCTGATGTATCTCTGAATTCTTCTATAATAAACAGTGTTGCCGTTGTGACACTTAAGTATCACTTTTAAATCTTTTTCATGCCAATGACACTTTTTGTGATCATTTTCACAAAATTTATGACACCTTTTGAACCTTTTTGAAAATAACTACAAGAAAATTTTAACCATATTATGTTTAATTTAACAATATTATTGTCAACGGAAACCATATTATGGTAAAAACAGTCCTCCATTAAGAAGCCACAACCATATTATGGTTGCCTCCGAACATATTATGGTTAATGATAACTAAAATATGTTAAACACTTATAATAGCATGGTTGGTTTTCAACCATAGCATGTTGCTCTTCAGAAAGAGGAAAATACTATTGGTAATTAAAAAACAAATTATTGTCATATTTAACCATAACATGTAAAGTACCATAAGAGCGGCAAGCGTTTCTTTTGTCAAGTCATCTCATTTTCATTAAGTTGTTGAGAAAAACGATAATTTAACACAAGCCAGATGGAAAATCTTTTTTGGCTGATCGCTAATGTTGGTTTGTTCTATTGAAAATATCAAAGTAATTTTTGGGAATGCAAAATTTTTAATTAACAAGATTTTGTTGTCGTGCTTAATTCCCAAAACAAAATCTTGTTAATTAAAAATTTTGTTTTCCCAAAAATGACTTTGATAATAAACTGGCAAGTGCTTGGCCCTAAAAAACTTAACTGGCAACTTGCTTTATTTTTTGCGAAAACAATAAAGCAAGTTGTTTTTATTTAATTGATCCCGTGAAGGAAAGAAACCAGAGTCTCTGGCGGTTATCAAACCCGCAAGCCCAGCGCTGATAGACTAGCTCGCTACCAGGTGGCCTACCGGGGCATTCCAACCAATTGTAGTGGGGAATGTAAGAAAAGATAAACTGACTCTACTAAAGAGCCCCTATTAAGGCCTTATAATCTGCCTATACAAGGGGTATATTTATCTATAATTTTTCTTCTACATGTGTTAATTTAATAAATTTACAGCAAACATTATTAAAACATTTATCAAAAACTTAATTTGAAATTATTAATTTTTACTTCAAAGAGTTGAAAATTTCTACAACAACGAACCAAAACAAAAATTTCTTTAAAATATGGAAAATATTTATCATACGCATCAATGATTTAATTCGATTTTATTTGAATTTATGATGATTTTTTTTCTACCAGTAACTTTTTTTTACTCTTTTACTTGTTATAATTTTGTGAACTGAAGTTTTCTGTTTTTTATTGTTGAAACAAAATTTATACCACAGCTGTATTTTATTTATGTATTTCTGACATTTGTACTTTAACAAATATTTATCTATGAAATATTTTGCAATATAAAAAAAATACGAAAAGCAATGAAAATTTTTATTTTAGTCTGTAATTTTATACAGATCATTGAATTTCAAAATAAGCAAAGAAATAGGTATAGAAAATTCTAAAAGTTATTTGAATTGTTATACTTGAATATAAATTGCATGTGATATTTTTTAAATAGAAAATTTAAATATGATTTTTACTGTAGTTTTTTTTTCATTTAAAATTAATAATTTACTGCCAGGTCCACGATGTCGACAAAAACATTTCTTTCGTATATTTATAACAATAATAAAAAAAATTAAAATTTGTTTTCGTTTTCAATTGGGGGATTCAGAAGGTGTCATAAAGTCATATACCTTAAAATAATAAAATGAAAAAATACGATTGTTGTCATAATTTAGTGTGCTATTTTGAATTTAAATCAGCTGAGTTAAAACAAATATAAGAACATTAATATTTTCCGAAAATAAAAATATTTTTTAATTCTAATCTATGCATTAATAAATTAAATTAGATCTTAAGCTTCGGTCACATTTGGCAAATATTTGACGGAAAAACGTAACCAACAAGCAAACTAAAATATAATTTCCCTTAATTCCAATATTTATTTTGTTTTTAATACCACATCTAACAAAAAAACAGTTTTTTGCTTTGTCAAGCAGTTTAATTAGCATTATTTTGGGATTTTCAGACCATGTGAAATCTCACTTATTATCATCAAAATAAGGGGTTATGCTTATTTGGTCAAATATTTGACTATTTTCCATTATTTAGACGGAAATCACAAATAAATTTTATTTTTGCTTACCAAACAGCAGAATCCTAAGCCGATCTAATTTGACGCCGGCAAAAATTTCTAGCAGCAGGTTAAATCCGGATGTTAGCTGGATAAAACTATACCATCAACAGCGACGGCTACAAAAACTAATGCGGCTTTTCTCAGCCACTCAGCGCAGGTCTTTTCTGATTAACTACGACAGCACAATAAACATAGCAAGCAAAGTTCTATTAATTTAAGACACTTTTTATTTACAAAGCAACAATAAAATGTTTAATCCGTTTTAAAATGTTAGAACATTATGACAATCTTACATGATAGCACACCTTGTGAATATCCCAAATGTAAATATACGAAAGAAATGTCCCTGTCGACATCGTGGGCTATAAGACAACTGTTTTTTAGCTCATCTTTTTCTATTTTTTTTTTTAAATATTCTTCGCTTTTACTTAAAGTTTTTCTTATTTTTCAATATACATACATACATACATACATACATACATGCATAAGTACATTGCATATGTATATGTATGCACCTACAAAATTCATATTTAGAAATTCCCTTTTAATCTTTTTTTCTGTTTCCATAAGCTTTTAAATCTATTTTCCGTTTGTTACACACACACACAAAATAATTGTTCGTGCATTTGGGTCATCGTTGTTTGATTGTTAAAAACGTTTTTAACCTCCTTTTTTTTTAAACCGGCAACTCACACAAAAACTATTCATTTTTATTTGGGAGTGCTTAGTTATTGGCATATGTTCAAAATTAGACCTGTTCTTAAAAGTTTAGAAACATTTTTAATTAAATGAACAACACCAAGATATCCAAATTTAGAGACATAAAGCTCTATTTCCCACGGTTAACACGATTCATATCTCCTATTGGAAAGCGAAGGTTTGTCTATAACAATCTATTTTAAACTGCAAATTTGTTATCTCTTTTTTCCAAAATCCCCCACTGTGCATTGCTAAAAACGAATCTTAAGCTGGAGGTCCACAACACGCGTTGTCAAAATATTTAAAAAAAAAAATACTCATTAATGAAAAAGTTGTTCCTTTTATTTGATTGCAAAATATAATACAGTATAATCTCGATAATCCGGACAATTAAAAACCATGTAGTGTCCGAAATATCGGAATGTCCGAATTACCGAGACAAAAGAAATAATTTAAGAAACCTTTTGAAAACATAAGAAAACCTTTATTTATTAAAAGAAATTCACTTCAAAATTAAATATTTACATACATACGTGCCATGTATTCAAGTTGATATGCTCATATAAATTTTCTGAAAATTCTTTTATATGTATACCACATGTTGCAAAAATAGTTGGAGATTCGAATAGCATTTTGATTCATTGGCTGCATCAGTGCTGTGCAGTTAGGTGGAAAAAACATAACGCAAATTTCGTTGTTCAAATCTGCTAGTGACTTTGAATGGCATGTTGCGTTGTCTACCAACAAAAGTACTCTATTAAATAAATTATTCTCTTAGAGATACCTTTTAACATACTTAACAAATGATTTTTCGAACCAATTTTAAAAAACGTTTTCTGTCATCCTCGCATTTTTGCTACTTGCATGTTCTACAGGTAAATTTTCTTTTTTAAAAGCTCTCGGGTTTCTGGCTTTTCCAATCATAAATAACTTCATCTTTTGCTCTCCAGTTGCATTGCAGCATACTTGAATTGTTACTCTTTCTTTGCCTATTTTACGTCTAGGCGCAGACTTTAAGTTGTTTTTCCAAAAAATACACAAGCAATATCACCCTTGACGCTTAAAAGCTAACTAAACCTAGAGAAAAAAAAACATGTTTAAGGTCACCTCCAACAAAACTATTTTTAAAGAAAATTTTAAACATAAAATGATTGATTCATTTAACAATATTATTGTCACCGACAATCATATGATGGTTGAATTGTTCCTCCATTAAGAAACCACAGCCATATTATGGTTGCCTCTGAACATGTTATGGTTAAAAATAACTAACATATGTTTGGGTTTTAACCATAGCATGTTGCTCTTGGAAAAGAGGATAATACTATTGTTAGTTTTAAAACATATTATTGTCATATTTAACTATAAGATGTTTAGAGACAACCATAATATGGTTGTGGATTCTTGATGGAGGACTCATTCAACCATAATATGGTTGTAGGTGACCAACCACAACCATAATATGGTTGTAGGTGACATTGATATGGTTATATTAACCATAATATGTTTGCAATTTTCTTTAAAAATTGTTTTGTTGGAGGTGACCATATTTAAACATGTTTTTTCTCTGCGTGTAGTAACTAATTAAAGTTTTTTTTCGCTCATATTCATGTTTTAAGATATTTTGGTTGACATTCGCGTTCGGAGTGGTAAAAAAATGCCGATCAACTTTGCCATATCGAGTTTGAATAATATCGATATTAAGTGCCCTATTTTATGTAAATGAATCTATTTTATTGATTTTATTTTAGAGGTCCCTGCAAATATTATTTGACCACCTGATCCAATTTAATTAAATGGACTACTCCATGGACTGGTCCGATGTAATGCAAGCATGGACCATGTCATTGTTAAAAAGTGTTTGTAGTGAGACGACATGTCTTCGTTTTTTAACGACATGTTTTCGTTTTTTAACGAAGTTAAAACTAATCCTCTTGTGTATACAATGGAGTAGTTTAAGACTACTCCTTTGTAACCCAAAGCTGGGCTATATGGTCCTGCGCTAGGACATTGTAATGCTTAATAGACCATGTTTTTTCCATACGATTGGGTTACTTTTGGAGTAGTCCTAGTCCCTTGTGGGCTATATTTTACACGCGTGTTTGGACTAGTCCTATTATTTGCTTGGGTTAGCAATACACATACTATAATGTTAACGCTTGTATGTGTGTAAGCCTCCAACAGATTTTCTTAATTTACAAAAATAACAACTCAGCAGAGACGAACTAGCTGATGTTTTAGTAATTTTAGAGAGAAACAACGGATTGCATTAGATTTCAATAGTGCGTGTGCCAACCTTGTAAAGTCACATTTTTGTTGTTAAAAAACGTTTGCCAAGAAACTAGAATGTGCCCATCACTGGTTTATATTAAGTAATTTTAACACTTTTTCCCCCAAATTATGAGCATGTTTATTATGCATGCATATTTGTGTTCATGCATGTAAATACTAACATGGGCATGCATGTAAGCGTAAAACAATATTTTTGCAGAGCCCAATCAAAAACCACTTAAAAAAACTGAAACATTTTTACTTACATTCATAGGAGCTTAGTGGCACCAAGTCCTACGAGAATTGGAGGTCAAAAAGTTGGTTATAACTTAAAAATGCATAAATACATACACAAAAATATTTTATCGGCAGTTGAAATAAGTTTCCTCTGTTTGACAAAAAAGAGTGTTGATGCAAAATTTTATATTTTGTGTTCGAAAGTTTTTAAAACTGTCAACCTTGCCAATTATTTCTTTTTTACAACAATATAAATTTTTGGGCTAAAAACGAAAAGTTTTTCTTAAATAAAAAGGGTTGAATGGAAATTTTGCTTCATTTAAAAAAAAATCTTAAAAGCTTAACTTTTGTGGAAGCAAAGGCGAACATGTTCTCTTTTTTTCTTTCTAAAGATTCCTGTAGAGATTAGATTCTTTAAAAAATTTGCGTATCCGTTCCAATACCCCTCATATTCTTTTTGCTGGATAGGTGATCTTGTGTTTATAAAAGAGCTCGAAATAAACATTATATACTGTCCTTTAGTGTTCCGTTCGTTAGAAATATGGAGAACCCAAACGCTAATAGTGTTTTTCTACTAAATATGTACTCTCAAAAAAACGTTTATCTGTTTGTAATCTTCGTACACAATAGTACACTAAACCAACTCAACATAAAGATGAGAACATTTCATTGCGTTCAGTTTTTCGTAAAAAAAACACAAACTTCGTTGTGTTCGGTTCAGCACATAAATGTCCGTTCGTTTTAGTTGCGCTGAGCACATTTTTGACTGGTGAAGACAACAAAAAATTGTTTACAAAAACAAAATACATATCGCACCTGATCATCTAATCCGATTTCTGTCGGAACCAAGTAACAAGCGGATTTTCCTTGTGTTATAGTCAGGACAGACATTTCCATCAAGCAGGTATTCTTACCCTGCTATTTCTCCTGAGCTCTGTTATACGACTAATGTTTGATAGGAGCTCTCCAGCGAGCCATCGAAATGGCGATTAGGTCGTCAACGAACATGTCGTCCAAGAGCCAGATGATCTTGGGAAATAGCAAATGCGAAATATTGTAGCTCTTGTAGTTGTTGTTAGATTTATTTAAAGAACTACGATATTTTGCATTTGCTCTAAGCACTGAATTCTACAATTATCTAATAGTAGGTGCTTTTTGGTTGAGGAGCCCTATTTAAGTCAAATTATGGACGAAGAATTGATGCATTATTCTACAAAGGCTAAAAAGTGAAGAAAATATATGCCGCACAAACCAAAGCCGGAAGAGTAACTGAACAATCTCAAATAATAAAGCGGGGAACCAGCGCAAAGGCTTCTCTCGATTAAAAATTGTATGTTGAAAATTGCTTTTTCATAGTGCTAATAATAAATTTTTTGAATCGGATTTACAACAAGGAGGTGACACCGTTTTAACTCCTGAATATACCCCAGATAGCCCAACTTGGTACCTTGAATGAACTCCCTAGTTATTTATCTTGGTGATATCAAAAATGCACTTCTTTGCTGCCTCATTCAAAATTTTTCCGCCTTCTTTTTGCTTCTCTACAACTCGTCAACCCCTTTCCGGCTAAAAACGAAAAATTGATTTTCGTGCTTTTTACTCTGTGTACACAGATGCTTATCATTTGTGATAGTTTTTCTTTAAGCGTTTCTGGAAGTGTTACCTACTTAAATTTAATTCCTAGAATAACATTAACATTAGTTAAGCTTGTATTATTAGTAGAACTTAACACCTGTTTTCAACAAAATTTCTTCGAATTCATTAAAAGGCTTTTTAATGCTGCTGCATGTTTATTTAAATGCCTTCGCCTGCATGAAAATGCAGTAAAAATCGGCAACTGGTCTTATGTTGAATGTTGCTTTTGTTTCTGCTTAAACAAACTAGCCTCCTCTGGCTTGCCACCGTCGTTGCCCCAGACTAGTTTTGTGTCTTGTACTCCTGATTAATAAATGCTTCTTTGTTAAAACATGTTGGAGCGCTTAAGGATTTTATGCATCAATGGAGTGGTGAGTGAGTTGCATGGCTGTATATGTTTGAGTGTTTGTGTTAGTACGTAAGAATGCATGTTTTAGTGTGTGTGCACTTAGGAAATTGTATACATTCAGTGCCTCTAAAACATTATAAATTTGTATGTAGGAAAAATGTTTTTATATATTGATGTAAAACCCAGTTAGCAAAACGGTGGATTAAAAGCTTAAGGGAGTTTTTAAGGAACTTGAAAAAAAAAATTAAAATCTTCTTTCGCAAAAAATATTATTGGCAATTTTTTGGCTGTAATGAAGAAGAATTCAATGTTAATGAATAAGAACATCCTGAAAAATAACAAAATGTTCAAGATATAGAATTTAAGATGCGATTGGAAATAAAAAAAAGATTTATTATGAAATATTAAGTTTAAACTAACATTAATATATAAAATTAGTTAAACAAGCAAAATCCAAATCTATTTTAATTAATTTACCAGAGTGGGCTTTATTTGGGGCCCATAGTAAATTTTGGATCAATCATCACGAAATCTGTGAGGGCTATTTCTAGTCCTATAAAACTGTGAAGTATTCAATTTTATTCTGATAGAATTATTAATTACGGTTTTCGGCGTACTAAACTGTTTTTATGGGTTTAGGGTAAATTATGGACCGATCTTCACGAAATTTCACAGTGTCGAACTTTTGCAAAATCGTATATCATTCCGTACATTGTTCCACCATTTATGTTACTTTCCGTAACAAAATTATCACCACCTTATGTTCCAAATTTTGATTCAGAGCTCTGATCCTACTGAACCGATTTTGCTGAATTTCAATCCCAAACTGCTTACGATAACTAGTAGTAATTTGACACCAAGTTTGTTTATTTCTTTTGAGTTTTTCAAAAGTGAGCTGGTTTTCAACAGGTGGACAGACAGACGGACTTGGCTAAAACGACTTAGAATTGCTCAAGGAGCCAGAATATGTACATTAGGGTGGTTCTTAAAATTAAAAGTTGGATTTTATCAAGTCTCAAATTCTAAATCGGTGGTTATTAGTAAAAAACTACAAAAACAAAAATTTTTGGTCCATCAGAGAAGATTAAGGCACGTCGCCAGCCCACCGAAGTTTGAGAAAATCCTTAATTTTTGGCTAAAATTTCAAAAACTAAATTATACTTTAATAAATATTTACTTCTTTATTCATAACAAATATTTTTGGTTTACTAATAGCTTTTTGACATATCCTGCATAAACATATCGTCACCCAAAAAGCAAAACGCCCTAACTAACAAAAATACCAATATTGATATTTTAACTTACTCATCAAGAAAACACGTTATTATCGGATATTACCAAATTTAAATTCAACTTGTTTATTTTTATTTTACTAAATATTATAATTTTGTTTTCATGCTAGTTTGTTATAGTTTTTTTAGTACATCCGGGATATTTGCGTCTATAATCTTGGACAACTTTTAGTACATATTGTTTTTGCTCTTCATTTTTTGTCAGTAATGAATTATATTCTTCCATTAGTTTGACTCCTCTTTCCGCAGTGTCGTTGACTACCCTTAATTGCCCAATAATTTCTTTGTCTTTAACAAAAGAAGCAATTCCATCCCAATCTTCAGAGCTTGATTTTAAGAACTCTTGATCTATAAGGAATCTTTCGAAAAAGTTTTGTTTCCATGGACACAAATTGTTCCATTCCATTGTCTATGATGGTTGAAATATTTTGATTAGTCCCAATTTCTACAATGCAAGTCTTATTGATAAACTTATCACATTTTCTTCTTTGAATCAGCTTCGGCGTTTTCACGAGTCAAGTCTTATTATTTATCTGTTATTCCATTTGTATGAATGTATATGTGCGTTTTAAAATTTCGTTTAAAACATATTTCTTATTAAAATGTACTTAAATTCAAATTCGTGTTGAATATTTAAAAAATTGTTTAATTTAAAATTAAAGTTGTGTAAAATGTACTTTTAATTATAAATTTCTTTTGTTTTGTTAAATAGCAAATATTTAAAAAAATTCACGCACAAAAAATCACACACGCTACGAAATTAACTTTGTACAACGAAGTTAAATATGAAAGATAATTGTCAAAATAGACCTGTGAAAATTACGAATGAGAAAACAAAACGCATATGACGAGTACAGCAAGCTGAGTACTCGTTTCTTTTCCCCTCGTCACTCTCGCCAACAAAGTAGCAAGCTGATCAATAAGACTTGCATTGTGGAAATTGGGACTTAGCAATAATGGGTCGCTTTATATTTTGATCAACGTCACCAACATTCTTTAGGGCTTCAACCATTTTTGCTTTAGTGCTGTTCGGTACTCTTGAATCAAAAAATGCTAGGGCAACGGTGAATTTTTTTACATTCCTTGTTTAAGTTAGTATATTTACATGAAAATCTAAAGAACACTGTTTGTGAAGCAAATGGGCATTTTATGGACATGTTAATATAAAGTAAAGGGCTTTTTTTTCGATAATTTGTAGTTTATTTTCTAAATATACGATTTACAGAAAAGTCGTTTAGAGCTATGTTGTTACTAACATCACGGACAATAACTTTTTGAAGTAATTATTTTTAATAAAATTAATATTTTTTAAATTATGAGACATAAATAAAAAAAAAAATTTTCAAACATTGGAGGGCGTGGCGACATGTCTTAATCTAAACTGATTCGTCTGAAATTTTTTTTAGGATAGTTTTTCCATAATACCAATCGATTTGGGATACGAGAGTATGAAAAAATCAGGAAAAAAATTTTTCGATATAGCTAATAACCACCCTAATGTACATATATACTTTATGGGATCTGAAATGAATAATAAAAAAGTTGCAGACGGAATAACGTACTTAGTACACCTTTTTGACAACTTGTTGTGGTGGAGGGTATAACAAGATTAAAAACTTAGTTGTTAGTACCACTTTGAGAGAACAATTACAAAGTTAACCATTTAATCTCATTTAGCTTATCAATGTTTGTGGCAGACACTACAACAACTCCACACAAGTAGTTTAAAAAGATTTGCTAGTTGTGTGTAGAAACAACTAAAACAACAGGACAAGACGAAAACGCATTATTTTCATGTTTAAAAAGTAAAATTGAGAACTCTTGCTTCTCGTTTAGTTTATATTTTCAGTTAGATAAGCACATTAAGTTTTTAAAGCAAAAACCATGTCGGGAATGATACTGTTGTTTTATAACTGAAATTCTGTAAGGTGTAAAACGGATAAGTAAATTAATCATTATGAAATTCTCCTTCTAACCGTAAAATAAAATAAAACAAGATGGGAAGTTTAGTCAAAGTCCGACCTAAGGATACCCTACACCAAAGTATAAAAAAAAAAACAATTTTTAGTAGTGTAGCCTATTATGGACCCGCCTAAACAAAATTATTTATGAGGTTATATTTATGTATATGAGATTTTAGGATGGTGGTTTCTATCGTCCATGTGGTTAATTTTGGGCCTACTTGGACAACATTTTGTCATGATAAAGTACTTATCGTAAAATTTATTATTGCCAATTTTCTGTCAATAAAAACATTAATAAAGAATTTATGGTATTACTATTTTCTGGAGTAGTATTTGTATAAGAGCTTTAGTCAAATATCGGCAGATTTCAATGAAATTTGGTAAGAAGATTTTGTTTGCAATAAAATAAGCTTGGGCCAAATTTAATCTAAATATCAACATAATAAAATGGTTTATATGCACAAAGACCCTGTTCCGGAAAGAAGCTTGTATGGGAGGTATGTGAACTTAATGACCGTTTCGCCCTATTCTCAATTGCGACCTGACCTTTGCGCATGGACAGCGAGCCAGCCGGACGGATATGGTTAATTCAACTTAGAAAGTGATTCTCAGCCGATCGGTTATCTTAAAGTGGGGGTCTGTATTTTAAGGAGTTACAAACATCAGCTCAAATGCATCATACCCTCCCCACTATTGTGGAGTGGGTATAAATATTAAGAGCCTTACTGTACCACTTTTTTGGGTGGTTCTTCACAGCAGGCTTCAAACAATTTTCCAAAAAGCTACGATATTAAGCAGTACCGATGGTAACTGCATTACGGACTTCATTCTAAGATCGTTTTATTTTTTATATGATTTTCCACTGTCGATACTCGGCAAATTTGTTTCTTAGCAGATTGTGGAAGATTCACAATTTTCTTTAATAAATTTTTTTAATTTGTTGTTCATTTGTAATTTCCCAAACCGTACTCATGACTTATAGACCATTTAAACCTTTTTGCTTCATTTGGGCATAATTTTGGGCAAACTTCATTACTTATTTCCAATTATAGGACACCTTAAATCAAAATGTTTGCTGGTACATGTTTATTCGTCCAGTGCGTGAGGAAAGTGTATTTGTGTGTCTTTACTCGCCATTTCCTATTACGGCTTATGCATACATAAAATAGGATTTGCAATAGCTGCATATGTTTAGAGCGTCAAAGGATGTGTGTTTCTATAAATGTGTATTGTTTAGTTGTTATTGTTGACATGGTTGATTGTAACTGTAGAATTTGAAAGAAAAGACAAAAAAAACGAGAAATTATACACTCTCATGAAATTGTTCTTCTATAAAATTTATTTACATATGAACCTTGTAAAATTCATACTCTTGTATTTCTTATTGTTATTCATAGTGTTGTTGTTGTTGTTGTTGTTATACGTTATATTACTTCATGCATGCACTTCACCATACATACATACATGCATATTTATACTTGCATAGGTGTGTAAATGTCTGCATATGTAGGGATATGTTATAACAAGAGTTTTTACTCGTGCCAATTCAACTCTTTGTAAATTACCTGGATTTTTACTACCAAAATACCTCCATCCAATTAGAGTTTTACTTTTATGTTGATGTTGTTATTCATATTGTTTTTTGTTGTTTTTGTTATTGTTGTTATTTTTCTTGTCCTGTTTTGTTTTTATTGTTTATGGCTTTGTTTACACTTAGTTAACTGAAACACAAATGAATATGATTTTTTTTTTTTTAATAAACAGTGCATACATTATGACTGACTTCCTGGCTTAAAGTAATATAGAAGTGCATTTTAAATATTCAAGAGGTCCTGGTCACAATTTTAAGCTAATTTAGAAAACAATATTTAACTTTAGTTAGATTTTCTTTACTTTCGTTTTCATTAAGTTAGAATTTAAAAATAAATGAAATTTTTTGAAGAATTGTTTTTAAATTAACAATTTTATTAAAATTGAAATAAATTTTAGAGTACATATGGAGGGCTCAGAGCTGAACCGAACCAAGTCATAAAAAATAATATGTATAAATATTTCATATCCTGTGCGAAATTCTCCACAAGCTTTAACTCTTTTCAGTTCTGAAACAGACTAAATCAAAAAGTGTTTCGTTTTTAAGTTAACGGTAAGTTACTCAAGTCAGGGGCTCCAAAAATTATTGGCAGTTCACTTACTCAACCTCAAAATATTTTCGAATTTTCTTTTTTGACTTGGTTCGCTTCAGCTCTGAGTCCTTCATATGTACTTGAAATAACTAAAGGTAACTCATCGACTACACAATATTATTGAATAAAGTATTGCTCTTTTTGTCATTATACTTCACACTATAAGTTGCGGAATAAAAAAATTATATGTATGCCACTATTTTTTATTTAAAATATAGTTACTGCGGACAAAGTAACTATTATTTAGCTAGAAAAATACTAATAAGTATTTACTTTTAACTCGTTGCACATTTCATTTTTTTTTTATACAGGTGGGTTAATTCCAAAAGTAGTGTACATGAGCATTTTTTTTTTTTTTTTTTTAAGGTTGAGGAATTCATTCTCTGAAATTGTTTACTTGCATTAAGATTTGTGCAGATTGCGAAATTACTTTTAGTTTCTTTAAAAAAAATTTGTTTTGCTTTTTTATTGCATTTTGGTGAAATATTTTCCGGAATGTCACTTTTTACAAAAATTTACAAAACTAAGAAATTAATGCAAAAATGTTAGAACAAAGCCTACTATCGCATTCGTTCACTTATTATTTACCAGCTTTGGATGTTTTTCTTAAAAAACATGGGTTAGTAATAGCAAAAAGTTATTTTTCGAAGAGATTCCAATTATTTTTTTTTCCTTTTATAATTCAAGAATTAAAAAAAAGTAATTTTTTTACAAAAATTTGTTTTCGTGCAGCTTACATTTAAAGTAACAAATTTGCTTCAAACAATTTGGAAGAAATTGTTGTATTTTGCTGGAAACTTGAAAAAATAAAAAGTGACAGTACGGAATTTTTTGTGACAGTAAAGAAAATCCAATTCAAATTTCAACAAAAATAGCCATTCAAAGTAATATAACAAATTATCTTTACATCAAAAGAACTACAGTATTGAAATCAATCAGAATTTTCGAGAAATAAGCTTTTAAAATAAAAAAAACCTTTTTACTTAAAAGTGACAGTAAAGAAATTTGTGATATTTTTTTTGTTTTTTTCTTCTAAAAAGTTATTTCACGGGAAATAAAAACAAGAAAAAGTGATCAAAACTTCGTAATATATTAATATACATTTTTATTTATTTTATTTTTTACGATTTTTTATTAAATAACTGTGTGACAGTACGGAAATTTTTAGCTGTACTTACCATCGTGCGATTATAAATTCACTTGAAAACACCAAATAATTGATTTTATTATTTTATTTTTTATCTTAATCAATTTATCACTTCTTGCACTTTTTAATAGCGATGCACATAAAGCAAACGAAACAGCTCAAGTAATGATTATGACTTAATTAAAAAAAATGTGACATTACGGAAAAAACGCAGAGACAAAGTAAAATTAGAACGTCAAAATGACATTGATAACATTTTTCAGGTAAAACCAAGAAAAAGCAATAAAAATAAATACAATCATTAAAAAACAGTTGAATTTTTTATTATTGTTCTATTGTTTTCAACTCTTTTTCCATGATGCTTAATGAATTACATGTGTGGAGACAGGTATATTTGTATGTAATAGGCATGATATACAGTTAAAGCACCATTTGCACAATTTAGCAGAAAGTTTTACAATAATAACAACTACTTTTGTTTGTTGCTAATTATTTTAGAGCATACTTGCCGTTTTTGTTTTTTTATTTTCTTTTACATGAAAGAAATAAAAAGCTTGAGACGAAAAAAAAGCATTGTGTTTGGAATTAACACAGGTATCAAACTATCGTATTTTAATATTCGGTTGTCATAGGAGGCCAACTAGTTAATTTTTAAGCATTTTGTTATTATTTTACAACTAGTTGCTTTATTTACAGTATAAGGATTTTAGCTGCAGAGAAACTAAGACCCCTTTCACACTCGGCAAGTAACTTGCGCAAGTAACTTGCCGACAACAACAAAGTCTGTACAAATTTTTTTTTCTTTACCCAGACCTTACCGCTGACATCTACAAACCAAGAGTTGCGCAAGAGACTTGCGCAAGTAACTTGCCGAGTGTGAAAGGGGTCCAAGCACACACACATATATGCGTATTCTACAATGTTGTCAACACATTATATAATACATATTTAGTTTTGCGTTGATGAATATTATTTCACAACATTTCGCACGGAATGACAAACTTTGCATATCCTCATTCACCACTAGCGATGGCGGGTATTAAAATAAGTTGTAGAATTCATAAACCGAAAGGTTCTTAGCGATTTTCGCGTAAAATCGGAAAAAATTAAATAAACCAAATTAAATTCTAAGCAAATTGCCAAAATAAAAAGCTCTCAAATGTATAACCGTTTTCTAAATGTGTTAGATTGCAAATATTTTAATAGCAAATAATTTTATATTAACAATTTTTCTTTATAATTTTCACTTCAGAATCAAACAAAAAATTAATTTTTTTATTTGCTATTTTTTAATGTGTCCTCTAAATATCAGCTTTCAAAATTCCCAGCTGTGTTGCCATTTAATTTTGAGATTGACAGCCGCCTTAAAACGTGAATTTTCTTTTCAAATTTTAATGCCAATATGTATGTATTTTTATTTTTCTAAAGATAATTATGGGACAAATAAAAAAATCGCAATCAAAAAAATTATTAATATGATTGATACTGATACTGGGCTAGTTGGCCAAGAAAAAAAAATATAAACAAAAATTATATAAATCTTTATTCCCAATAGGCAGTAACATTTTCACTGGACCACGTACATTTTAAATCAAGAAACCGTTTGCAAATTTTGCCCAAATCAATATTACGTATTTATTTTTATTTTTTAAAACATTTTCTTAAAACAATCATTCAAAACTAAAAAAAAAAAAATTTTAAACGTCAGAAACCATTTCATACAAATTGTTGCTGAAGTTCTAATTGACTCAACTTTTTGAAAAAACTTTAGTTGCACTTTTGTTTTTTAAAATGAAAGGAAAATATATGAAATACTTTGGGAAGAAATAAGATAGAAGAAAAAACGAAATTGTTGCTCTGATTGCGAACAAAGCTTAAAACCATAAAAACATTAGCTATTAAAATATATAATCTTAAATCACGTTTATTTAATATTATTCACTGTTAAAATAAATAAAAAAATATAAATAAATATGGATTCAATATTGAATCCATTAAAAAACCTGTTTTATATTAAAATCAAAAGTTTATCTTGTTAAATTAACATGCATACATAGTTAATTATGTTAATTTTTTTATTTTCATTCTTAAAATATGTTATAAAAAGAAGACAATTCCCGTATTCTTTTAATTAAAATTATTTGGTTAAATAGTACATCAAGTTTTCAAAGTAGAATGATGACGAAACCCATATCGGGCGATTCTACTAATGCTTCTGTTGACAAAGGAGAATACAAAATAAGTGAAGCATGTGTTACAGGGGTAAGTGTGGGTACGTTCGTAAATGCATCGCTGCGCTGCAACAACTGTATTGAATTATTCTTAAATAAATGCATATGTATGTGTCTCTGAAGCTTCTTCACACTGTTATAACATACTCAAGCCAATTTGATTCTACATGAAATTCACATTGTTTCAACTTGAAGTAACTTTCATTCAACGTTATTCGGATTGTTATTTCAATATAAATGACATTTGGCTCTAACTTTACTGCAATGTTAAGTTAACATGAATTATAGTTGTTTTAATAGAAAAAAATGTTGTTCGCATGTTATTGTAAAATCATGTTCAATTAACATAAAGTAACAATGAAGCAAAATCACTACCGAAAACGGTAAAATTAACCTTGTTTTCTACGTTTTTAACTTGATTTTTTTTCTGTGTGTGCAGAGCAAGCGTTAAAAGTTCTTTATGTGACATGTATCTTATAAGTATGAATATTTCAACTTGGATGTCAAAGCCAATCTCTAACGCGAAGCAAAAGTTTTATCTGACATGGCCTTAAGGGTTATAATATTCAGCCACAAACGTACATGTAATTTGCTTCTGACATTGCCTCTTTTTTTTTGCATAGTCATTGCAGAAACCAAAGTAGTTCTCTGTTTGAAAATAACGTGCTGCCGCCACAAAAATTTTTATTTGCGCCGTAAATGAGTTCAGACATCTTGAAATTTTTTTCTTTAAATTCGAAATGCCAATTTTGGGTATAATATTGAAACGTTTATGAGTATGTACATTAATTCTATTTAAAGATTAAAAGAACATACATTTTTCGGTATTGTAAAATAACAACCTCAGCGGGCTAATCATTCAGTCAATTGTGCACCACCGCTATCGGCTCCTTGCGGCATTGATTTGAAACAAAATTTTTTTTAAATAACAACTGTGATGTCAGATGGTTTGTCAGAAGAAAATAGAGCAAGCTCCAATTGAAATTTTGTCAGATGACTTTCTATCTGACTTGTATGTGGTTTGCAGTAGGAAATTTGACATGTCAGATGACAAAAACATGTCGTGTACGTTCGCCTTTACTTTTTTAAAGTTTTACTCGAAAATCGCTAAGAACCTCTCGGTTTGCGAATTTTACATCGTCTTTTTATACCCGCCATCGAAAGTGGTGAATGAGGATATACGAAGTTTGCCATTCCGTGTGTAACTTATTTTATATTTATCAACGCAAAAATAAATATTCTATAATGTGTTGACAGCATTGTAGAATACGCACATGTATGTGTGGGTTTAGTTTCCCTGCAGCTAAAATTTTTATACTGTAAATAAAGCAACTAGTTTCAAACTTTAATAAAAATGAACTAGTTGGCCTCCTGTGACAACCCAACGTTAAATACGATAATTTAATATATGAATAAAAGTGCAACTAGTTAAAAGTAAATACTTACCAGTATATATGTAGCTAAATACTAGTTATTTTGTCTGCAGGGCTACTTTTACATATCCATAGAGAAGGAAAATTCCCGTATTCTTTTTGTTTAAATTGTTTAGTTAAGTACATCAAATTCTTCAATGTAGACTGATGAATGAAAATCATGTCGGGGTAAGTTTCTTATAATTCTTATAAATTGGTATTTTCTTTTGTGAAAGTAACCCAAATTTCTATGATTTGTAAAATAATTTTAAAAGTTTTCAAATCATTTATAAAATATTGGTAATGCGACCTTTGACCTATAGTACCCAAACACTTGTTAATGCAATTTAAAGCAATTATGATATTTACTTTAGTTAAAAAATAATCAGTCTTTAGGTTTTAAAAATGCTATAAATTAGAAAACCCATTGTATCTGACCTTTGACCTTTATCATTCATAACTAATTTTAGAAACGTTACAGAAAATATTATTAGGGAATAAATAAACTGGTAAAAAATTGTATGCAAATAACATAATAAAAATTGGAAAATAAAAAAACTATAAAAAGCACGTTAAGAGTTAAGGGCAAAATTAACCACATCACAATTTGACGTCTGTACAAATGTTTTGTGTTGTAAGTTGAGGTGTTTGCTATTTGGGAAAGCATGTTTGTAGAAATTTTAAAAATTTTTAATGAATATTTGTCAATCTTTTTGTGGTGTATAGTTGTAAATGTAATCACTTCAGTGAAAACATTGCAAAGTGAAGAAGTACAGGGTGGCCCACAATTACCGAAAGGGATTTGATTTGCTTACAACTTTTTTATTACATATAATTTTTTTTGTCTTTTCTGTTTTTCATTCCTAACTATCAATGACGGCAAAGATTTCTGAAGTGTGGATACTACCAAATCAACCTATCCGTGAAGGTGGGGATTTTTTTATCATTCCATTACTTAAAATTCCTCTTTTCATTAAAATTAAATTTAACGAAATTTAGTCTGATTAAAATATGAAAATTTGGATTAAAAACCATAAAAAATTCAATAAAATAACCACAATACTAATTATTGTCTTCAAAATCTTTAATTAAACCTCTTTTACGATCAGTTTCATCTTGAAACGTAGCTTTTTTTAAATATAAAAATCAGATTTAAAATTAATTATCATTTGTGTGACCTTTGACCTTTTTTGCAGTTATACCCGATTTAGTGAGTATAAATTAATTTTTCATTAACTAAAATTAACTTAAATAGTCAAATTTGTTTACCTTAATTTATTTATGCTAAATTTTTTAAATCCTTTTTATATTTGAATGTCCCTTAAATGTGTTTCCTTTTATGCATAACTATGATTTTAATGTTGTAAAAAAAATATGTAAATATTTTTTACGTTATGAACATGAATTGTTTTAAATAACATGAATAAGTAATTAAAAACTTATTCGCATGAATATCGTTCATATGTTTTTATGAATAATAAAAATTTTTTTTACATTTTTATAGACATAAAGAATTTTTAAAATTTATACTGCTAATCACCCTGGATCACATGAAATTTATGTCTGAATATTGTAGACTTATCAGATTGAATTCATTTAGTTGATTTTTTTTTAAATTTTAATAAGCATTTACATAAGTGCTTAATTATTATGAATAAAATGTTTACAATTGTTTGAAAAAAATTAGAGAGGTTTTGAAATAAGTTAATGTGCTATAATTCATAATTATAGCATAATATTCTTTATGTACCGAATCTTTTATACCCTTCGCCAAGAATTAAAATAATATTTATTAAGAATATTGGCACTTGGCTTTTAATTGGGACGATAACCAATTATTGACGAACTTATTAACCCATTAGCGCCCAATTTTTATTTTAAATATTGTTGGCTATTTTTGAAAAATATAATTTTATTTATTTATTTATTTAAAATTAAGTTAAAACATTAATCTATGTACTAAATATGAATAAGCTATAGCAACTAGGCTTTAAGCTAATTTATTCAATTTTTATTTATTGAATTATTTATGCTTGTTCCCAAATGGGATCATTGGGCGCTAATAAGTTAAATTTAACGGCATGTAAAACATATTTAGAAGGATTTTACGCAATGTACAGTTATTCCTTAAGATTAAAAACACATAGACTTTTCATAGTCCTTAATTTTTTTATAACATGGGGATCACACATCAATATTTGCTTAAAATGTTGTTTTAATTTTTAATATACTCATAATTTTCGCAATTACATTCAATCTTTTATAAGTTGATGCGAATTTTCTTTCAAATTCGTTTTCCAATTGTGCGTTTCAATTTAAAGTCAGGAAAACAGCTGATTGTTATTTTAATGAGCAAATTTTTCGTTCGTTCTTTTAAGTTGTTTTCTTCACAACATCTTGAAAGTAATTTGCTTTAAAATTCCGCGCAGCCTACGTCACAGCTTAAAAAATTTGTGAATTTTAGCAAGCAGTATGTGCAAAAACTTGAACGTGTGGCTGCAACGTAATGGTTTAAACACAACTGGGACGAATGACGAACTTCGCATAGCACGATAAATACGTAGGCAAGAATACGTTATTAATATTTGTCAAATACGAAATAATAAGCCGCAAAGAATAGCACCTACCAATTTTGGGTACTTTGGTCTGGACTTTTTTTAGTACAGGGGTCTTATCACCGCATACGATATCGAGCAAAATTGATCGAAATTTTTTATTTTGGTATCAGGACTCTCAATATCGAATGAAATTTATTGAATTTGAAATAATAGCATATGATATCGAGTAACTCGACATAACATTTCTCGAGTGTTCATTCGATACGTCAGTGTCTATCGTATGCAAAAAAGTTCGATAGTTTATTGGATACGATAGTATCGAATGCGGTGATTAGACCCCTGGTTGACAAATTAAATAAGCATTCGTTTTTCTTCATCTTTAAATGTCAAACATTTTTATTAAAAGTTCTTTATAAATTAATTTTCAAATTTGTTTGTTTACATTTATCAAATCATAGTGTGACCATATTTTATAAAAAAAACTACTAATACAACAAGTAAGAGTTATATATTCGTTTATGCCAAATCAGATATACCCTTTACCATTGTTCGATAAGAACAAAAAGTTATGCAAATACCGTTCCATAGATATAAATAAATTCCACGCCCACTTCTCCAATCCCACCCACATTCTGTCGGATATTGTGTTTTGATAACCAAGATGCTTGTACTTAATTTGGAAACTTTAGCTCTTGATGGTCTCCAGATATGCAGAAATCTGTAATGCCTTTGTATGGGAAGTTCCACGCCCACTTGTCCAATCCCACCCAAATTTTGTCAGGTCTTGTGTTTTCTTAACAAAGATGCTTGTACTTAATTTGGAAGCTTTGGCTGCGGTTGTTCTACAGATAACTACAAAAAAACCCCAACAACAAGGGATTTTGGGTAAAATTAGGCAATCGTGTCTTCTGATCATTTCTCAGCCATTTGGGAAGCGATCAGGCAGAAATTAAATAGGAAAAAATACCAGACCATAGGTGACATAAATTTATAACCCGGTTATTTACCCCAATCTTAAATGCTTTTCACGCTTATTTACCATGAGTTTTAAAATTTAAATCCCCGTTTTTTTCTTCTAGATTTTTTCCCCAAAAACAAGAATTTTTGTTTTGTCTAGACGAAGATTAGGTTCAATTAAAAAAAAACCTTCTTTGTTCCCATATAAAAATTTTTAAACTAAATAATACAATTTAGTATATGAAATTAAATTTTTTGTAATGTTTTTTTTTTTTTGTTTATTTAATGTATTAAATAAAATATGAATTGTTTTTATTATTTATAATAAAAAAAACTACTTTTTTCCAAAAATAAGATTTTTCTTCAAAAATAAGATTTTTTTTTTTTTTTGGTGAAATTAAGATTTTTTGCTGAAAATTTCTGTCAGCCCTGTTTAAACCCTTCACCGAAGGTAAAAGGGTATATATAACTTTGTCATTCCGTTTGTAATTTCTACAATATTGATCCTACACCCTATTAAATATATATATTTTGGGTCCTTATAAAAGCAAAGTTCAAATCCACGTTCAATTGCCTTACGCTTAATTACCAAATTCGGGTAATTGACTCTTAAAATTAAAATCCCAAAACAAAATTACACCTAAATTTTATTCGTTTAATTGCCTCAGTAGTATTTGACCAAACAATGTAATTGCAAACATGTAATGCAACGAAGTTCACATGTTAATAATTTGAAAATATAAACTAAAAATAAAAAAAAAAAAATATTGCTTATTTGAAAGAAAAATATTTCACAATTTCATATTTGCATTGAAATAAACTTTATTCTGTGCTCACCAGAATAAAGTTACGTTATGAGGTCAAGAGTCATATAAGATTTATTTGTAATACACCAAATATATGAGATTTTTTGTCTTCAAGGGATTAAAGGAAATGTCGCTTAATTTTAAATTACATTAACATTTAAAAGGATAAAATAGCTTTAATATTTTAGGGATTGAAATTTGAATGGAAGCTTTATGTTCAAATCTGAACCGATTTAACCATATTTATTTAGAAGTAAGATATATTGGGCCAAATTTAATCTTAAAACGAACATGATTAAATGGTTTATGGACATTAAGAAAGAAGTTTACTTGGAGACTATGTGATATTATAGAGCGATTCTCACAATTCACATAGGTTTCGTTCTTATCACATTTAAAACGTATTCATCCAACTTGATCAAATTATCTAAAAACTGCTACTTTTACTTCACGCACAAGGTTTACATGGACAGACAACCAGCCAGATGGACGGACGGACACAAAAAGATCACTTTAAAAAGTGTTTTTGATTCGATCGGTTTACTAAACGATGCGTCTAGATTTCTAGGTATCAGCACAAATTTATATAATTGTTTTTCTTAATTTTTCATTTGTATGTATTAAACTTTACAGTCTTTAACGAAAACTTGCTTTGGCTTACAATTGTAGAGTGAAAATGAAATCCAGCAACAGAATATTCATCTGTTATGCAAATTATTTTAAGCATGTTTTATTTGCTGAACATGTTTAAAACTATCCTTACAAAATGTGAAATATATGTGCAAAAAACTGCAGCAATAGCTAAAATATGCAAAATATTCACAGACAAATCGATAACAAATTTTATAAACGGATAAATATATTGTTTCTGCATTCATTGATCGCAGAAGAAAACCCATGTAATTGCATATTTACGGTTTCCCTGATCATAAGTTTGTACACATGTATGAATACGCTTTTGTTAGTAGGATATGACAGAACATCTCAAAAACCATTACAGATAAAATTTAAGACACCAAATCCCATTGTTTTGTATTGTTATCTCTTTAGATTTAGCTGATTGATACATGTAAAAATTGCTATGCCTAACCTTTCTTGCATACATCAAAGTTAAAGTATCTAGCAAATAAATACGTTAAATTACCTCACTGAGGTATTTAACTAGATCGTTTAAATGCTTACCCCGCATAATTACCCAAAAATATTGGCATTTTTGGCGAGGTTATTATCCGTTGAATACTGTAGCAAGTCCACATCATATCTGATGTCTTCGAAAATCCCATTTCAACGGGCACACGGACTGACGGACATTGTTAAAGCAACTTCGCTTCAGATAAGGACCCTGAATATTTATGCTTTATAGGGTCTAAGATCAATAATATAGAATTTACAAACGGAATGAAAAACATTTATATGTGAAGGGTATGAAAATAAATATAAACCAGTGCATTACAGTGGGTCAAAGTTTCCCATCACCGAAAATCGAAAATTTAAAAACAATTTCTGACTGTTGAAAATAAATTAGTACTTAAATACAAAAATAGAAATATATGTAATGACAACATGATAAATTCTTTCCAGTCGCACAAATTTCCTTTATTTCTATTTCCCCCCCATCTTTATTAAGAATTTCCTACAAACTTCTGTTATATTTAACTTCATATTTTTTTCTTACCACTTTTCTTTCTCATAAATTGTTTCATCAGAGTTTTTCAAATATGTCTTGCTTATTTTTTTTTTTTTTATTATATTTATAAAAAAAAATAAATTCCCCTTTATTTAAATAAACTACATGCAAAAAAGTGGCTTTCTCGAGGCACAAATATGCTAAAATCAAGAAAAATATGCATGTACTTTTTTGTTTTGGAAAAATATTCGTCCTTACTTACAAATAAAGCAACAACTACAAAAACCCCCTAAATGAAGTGCACATTTTTCATAATAAGAAATAAAATTCCTGCTTTTTTCCTACTGCATACTTTGCGGCTGAGAGAAGCTGACATTATTGTTGCAGCAAAAAATGGGTGAAACAGAAATGAAGAATCCAAAAAAAAAAAGAAAAATGCATTCACAAAACTTTACATGTCCGTAATATTTGTTGTTCTTTCTCTCGTTATGGTCATAATGGTTTTAAAGGAATTAAAATAATTGTTAAGAGTTTCAAACAAAGAACAATTTACTTAATCTGAAAAATAAGAAAATTTAATGACCGAAAAAATAAATATGCTTCCAAAAATTTCGAGTGGAAAACATAAGGAAAAACTTAAGAGTTGGTCAATAGCATTTGTAATTTCTTTAATGAAAAGTAATTATGTATATTAAATTTTTTGTTAGAATAATAAAATTTACTTATAAAAATGTTTAAAATAAAAAAAAGAAATACATACTTATAAAGTAAAATCAGAAAGAACTATTGATTCGCGTACAGTCTTTATAATGTTCATTGAACTTTTTTTTAATTTTTAGTTCAATATTTATAAATATTCTGTTGCTAAAATAATCCATCATAATTTAACATTTTATTATTATATTTTATCAAGATTTCATTTTACCTAAACTGACATAAAAATGCTTTTCTTTATTTAGTTGACAAAAATTTCAATTTTCCTTTGCTGTCTGTTTAAATTTATGTTGTTTTCCGGCTAAGCAAAAATGTTTCCACAAATCCTCAAAAATATTCACTTTATACTGATTTGCACACAAAATATAATAAAAAAAACAAATCTCGATTCAAAGGTGCTACAGACAACAATCGGCCTACTAAAACTCTAAACGGTGACATTTGTTGTCTGTGTTAGTAAATAGTAAAATAGAGCACAGTGGAACTGTGCTATGAAATATGAAAAAAGGTCAAGCGAAATTTTCAATCGAATTATTTAAGGCCCTTTTTTATAACTCAATAAAAGTTTTTTCCGCGATATTCAATTCGCGCTTTTTAGAAATTTTGAACACAAATTTTTTTAAATAACAAGGTTTTCTTTAAATGTGCTAAATTCCCATTTCATACTATTGATAAACTGAAATTTATTGTTGATGGGATAAGCTTTTCCTATGCGCATTTCACTGTCTGCTTAGGCCAGATCATCAGGAAACTTCATCCAACGATTTTAGAAAAACTAAAGATATTATATTAATAAAACTGTTAAGCGAATAAGAATTATAAGCCCCAGTTTTACTTGTAACAATATCAAAGCTTAAACAAAAAACAACAACAATAAATAGTGAGTTTTTCTTTTCTTACAGTCCCGACTACAATTGGATGATTTTCTGGCAACTCTAAATGTAGTTGTAATTTAGTTTAGTTTTTTAAACTAAATTTAGTTGTTTTATGCAACCAAAATTAATAAATCAACATTTATTGCGGTTTTAAGCTAAGTTCACACAATCGGCACAATGTACCGATTTCCGTTGCATTTCATGTGCCGATAATGTGAACGCACTTAATTTTTTAATGTACGACAATCTTCGCCGAAATCGTGCTAGCTTAAGATAATTAAAAGCAATTAATAGCTGATGTACCGATAATGTTATGAAATTAAAATGTTACACATACGCCTATTTTTATCAGCCACTATTGCGCCGATCTAAGTTGACAATCAGCGGCGATATAATCGATCATCTGTTTGCTAAACAAATAAAAACATAAACGTGAAAACTGTTTAAAGGAAATTTTGACAACAGTTTTTTTTATTAAAACTTTGTTTAAAAAGTTTATAATTTTGTTTAAACTTACTTTTTATAGGAAATTTTGTTAAAATCTACTTTTAAACATTTTATAAGAAATTTTGCTAAAACTAACTTTTTATAGAAAATTTTATTCAAATTTACTTTTTATAGGAAATTTTTTATTTTTATAGGAAATTTTTGCAATGATTCACTTGGTACAAGATGTTTTGCTGCAATTTACTTTTTATAGGAAATTTTGTTAAAATTTATTTTTTATAGGAAATTTTTGCTCATATGAACTTATTAGAGGACATTTTGCTAAAATTTACTTATTATATGAAATTTTGTTAAAATTTACTTTTTATAGGAAATTTTGTTAAAATTTACTTTTTATAGGAAATTTTGCTAAAATTTACTTATTATAGGAAATTTTGTTAAAATTTACTTTTTATAGGAAATTTTGCTTAAATTTACTTACTATAGGATATTTTGTTAAAATTTACTTGTTATAAGAAATTTTGCTAAAATTTACGTTTTAAAGGAAATTTTGCTAAAATTTACTTTTTATAGAAAATTTTTGCAAATGTGAACTTATTTTAGGAAATTTTGCTAAAATTTATTAATTATAGGAAATATTGTTAAAATTTACTTTTTATAGGAAATTTTGCTTAAATTTACTTACTATAGGATATTTTGTTAAAATTTACTTGTTATAAGAAATTTTGCTAAAATTTACGTTTTAAAGGAAATTTTGCTAAAATTTACTTTTTATAGAAAATTTTTGCAAATGTGATCTTATTTTAGGAAATTTTGCTAAAATTTATTAATTATAGGAAATATTGTTAAAATTTACTTTTTATAGGAAATTTTGCTTAAATTTACTTACTATAGGATATTTTGTTAAAATTTACTTTATTATAAGAAATTTTGCTAAAATTTACGTTTTAAAGGAAATTTTGCTAAAATTTACTTTTTATAGAAAATTTTTGCAAATGTGAACTTATTATAGGAAATTTTGCTAAAATTTATTAATTATAGGAAATATTGTTAAAATTTACTTTTTATAGGAAATTTTGCTAAAATTTACTTTTTATAGGAAATTTTGCTTAAATTTACTTACTATAGGATATTTTGTTAAAATTTACTTTTTATAAGAAATTTTGCTTAAATTTACTTACTATAGGATATTTTGTTAAAATTTACTTTTTATAAGAAATTTTGCTAAAATTTACGTTTTATAGGAAATTTTGCTAAAATACCGGAAATGGCCAATTTGTTTAAAAAAATTTCTAACTACAATTAATGTTGGGAGAATTCCAACGAATTGTAGTGGGGAATGTAAGAAACGATAAACTAACTCACTGTTTCTTGGTTTTGTTTAAGGTTTGATATTGTTATAAGTCACACTGGTGCTTATAATTCTTATTCGCTTAACAGTTTTATTTGTTTAATATCTTTAGTTTTTCTAAAATCTTTGGATGAAGTTTCCTGACGATCTGGCCTAAGCAACCAGTGAAATGCGCATAGGAATAGCTTATCCCATCAACAATAAATTTCAGTGTTTTTATCAACAATAAAAATTGGGAACTAAGCACGACAAACAAAATCTAATTAAGTAAAAATTTTCAGGCATCGAATTATTTTTTCTTGTATTTTTGAACTAAATTTTGCCTGGGTTGTTGTCCTTATCATACTGTATTATCACACTAGATTAAGAACGGGATCTTTATAAGCTTAAAAGTTATGCCAATTTCTCACGTACCTCACTTCAAAACCGGAAGTGATCATTTTGAATTCGAATTTGTCTAACTTAGACACAATTTTTTATGGTTAAGACGATGGAAAGGGGACGCTCCCCGAACACTTAGTAGGGGAAAAAAGTAAAAAATTTACAAAAAAAAACTCCATACATGCAGAGAAAAAATATGGTTGGGCATGGTTGGGGAAACAATATTATAGTTACTGTAAACATATCAACGTTTATCGCAATTATAAATTTGAGTATTGTTGAACGAAAAATAATTATTTTTCTAACAACTTAATTATGATAACTTTCAAAGCATATTATATTACTCACAACCATAACATGATATGTAATAGCCATAACATGATAACTTTCTATACATTTATCATATTATGTTTAAGATGCAATCAAACCATTTTTACTCTAATAATATTATGTTAGCGCCATTTGTAAAATAATTTTGTATCAGTTGTGTCGTTAATTTTATATGTGAGCGGTTAAACAATTTAAAGATAAATTCCCATAAAAAAAATAAGATTAAAGAATTAAAAAAAAATTTAAATATTAGCGGAGTTCATTCAGTT
The DNA here is from genome assembly GCA_949318255.1 of Pollenia labialis. NCBI lineage: Eukaryota > Metazoa > Arthropoda > Insecta > Diptera > Polleniidae > Pollenia > Pollenia labialis. The sequence goes on from OX439140.1 coordinate 127,613,197, forward strand.
TAGTGATTTAATAGTGCAAATGGAAATTATCGTAGTTTTTTTGTAAAATCCAACAACAAAACACATAGAGATTTCGTTATATTTTATAAAAGTGTTTTGATATTTCTGTTGTTTTCTTGGGCAACTTGGTATGTATGTCTTAAAACAAAATTTTCAGGAGAGCCGAAAAACCATTCTATATTAAACTATGGGATAGATATTGCGCACCACGTTAAAAAATCGGAATTAGCTAATACATCTTTTTTCAAAAGTTTTAAGAAACATGCAAAGAGCAATTAAAATTAGGCAATATGGCATCAACATCTAAAAATCGGAAAAGAAAAATAAGAAAAAATTGACAAACGCGGTTGCCCATGAAAACCACAGATTTTGCATTTTCTCTTTTGCAAGCCTTATATTGAACTCCGCTATTTGATTTACATTAAGAAAAATTGTAAAAAGCTACAAAATAAAAATCGATGCAAGAAAATTTTAATTTATTTTATAGTTTTATGACAGTTATGAAAGGTGCTGCATCATAATATGATTGCTTCTAAATTTATTATGATTAACATGACAATAATATGATTGCTTCTTAACTTATTATGATTAACATGACAATAATTTAATTACTTCTTGACTAAGTATGATTAACAGAATAATAATATGATTAATGGAAAAATATTATGATGTTATATTACGAGTATATTTAGTCATAATAGGTTTCAATAATAATCATAATATGGTGACTACAATCATGAATCTTATCATAATATGTTGCTCTTAGAATATGTGTACCACAACCATGTTTTTTCTCTGCGTGTAGCTTCCAAAGAGCCACTCGTACAAATGCAAAATGTAGGGCAGACCTTCCTTAATTTTTCCTTCCCGTCATGTTTTCTGAACATACTTGCCTCCTTATTCCCTAAGGGGGTTCAGATACAATGTTTGGTACTTTACCTATTTTTTCAAGTGCCCTGTTATACGAGTTCCTTGTGCAAAATAAGTGATTTTCTGATGTCCGCGACCGGCCATGGGAGCATCCATTTAAGGGAAAAAATTTTCTTTAGGTTTATGACAACGGTTATAGAGATTCAAGTATTGTCCGTTCAAAAGAGTTGTCTGTAATTTGTTTAACTTATCCGTTCCCAGAGTTAAATTTAAAAAAGAACGAATGAACAGCTTATACGAAGTGTTGCCCGAGTAAATGTATTTGACTTAAATTTCCAGCAGAAATGTTTTAAAATCGGTAAGTAAAAAAAAACATTCAGTAAAGGTCAATTATGATGAACAAGTAACAGAAATTTTTAATTAATATTTTATTTTTACTAAAAAGTTTTACAACCTACAATCAATTGGTTACACTGTCTTCACCATAAATTCCAATTTTTTTTAAACAACAACATCAAAGTATTAAAAAAAGAGAAAACACCCAAAATCTGGTACTTTTTTTTCATTTATTGTCATGACACAGTGAACAAATATCATGCAATTTAAGCTTTTTATTCCAACAACAAATCATGTAACCACCCCGTTACCCACTACTACGACAAGCATTTTCTCACACATATACGCACCTACAACTACAGTTATCACAACAAAAATATTCTAGTTAATATTTTGTTATTCCTTTTTTATTTTTTATTTTCCCGCACCATCCATATTTCTCATCGGTTTTTTTAATATCCTTTGGATTCGAATCAATGTAGACTCCAACTGTTTTCAATGAATTGTTTTCTTTGTAAAATGCAGATTTAAATTAAAAAATAAAAGTAAAGAATTCGTTGCTTTAAATTTTATAAAATGTTGGAATCGTAAGCAAACCAACAACAAAAGAGGAAAATTCAACTGTGAAATAAAAACAAATATGCTGAGCAAGAATAAAAGTTCGGTACATATTCGTTTTATTATCGAGCACTAAAACTTTATTTTTATTCAAGTACGTTCAAAGTGCATTTAATAGTTGGAAGGGAATAGAAAGGAAACTTGAATTACTGAAAAATTCCAAATTTTTGCAATGGAAATGAGATAACGCAATTTTTTTAATAATTTTCAATTTATACAAAAATAGGAACATCCTTTCCTCAAACATCCGCTAACAAATGAAACACTAACGTGCTTAGCTCGCTTTTGTTAACATGTATGCACCTGCCTACCCATAAGGTGATGTCAACATCGAGTAGAAGAAATCGGTCCAATACCGCCAAACAAAAGCTGTGGAAAAGATGTAAATGGGCTCGACAACAAACAACTGTTTACAATTTGGGTGCATAATTCGGCAAGATAAAACACTCGCGAATTTTTTAGAAGCTGGAGTTATGTAACCTCTGCTGCTTTAGGAAAAGCCATCAGCATATGTTGAATAGCTACAGCACCTAGGGATGATCCGTTCCCACAATTCAAACTTTCACAAGTGAAAGCTCCCATGTATTTCAGGAACTCAATACCCTCGTGTTTTGGGTTTGAACCTCAGACGCGATGATATCCCCAAAAACATCCTTTCTGCAAGAGAGCATCAGTCCGCAAAACACATAATTTATGAGACAGTCAACTTAATCTACATCATCGGCTCTTGGCTCTTCATCCACTCCAAATCCAAGTTTCACCACATCCACCAACGCACTTCACTCCACTTTACCACCGGTACCTCAACTTTTCGCCACTACAAAAATTCTACAATTTAATCGGTCTCATCTTAACACGGTCCTTTGCCACCTTTTCTGATCCACAACTACTATAAATTCACCATACAACTTCACTCTTTACCAGTGGTACCTCCACTAAACCCGCAACTTAATTGATCCTTTTCAAACGGTCTATCATCGCTTAATTTTATCCAAGAGCCTCACAACTTTATCTCCCATCCAAGCAGGAGCGTCACCAAACAGATTCACCCATAAGTTACAACGCGATTTCTTACCCATTTCCCTTGACTGTCACATAAAATTTATATCTCACAAAATGTATCTCAAGCACAAAAACAATTCCTTTTAAGAGAGCAAAGGCGCGTCAACATATACTGAAGTACCAGTGGCTACAGACTCCTGTGGTACCTGAAAGGATCTCTAGTCAGCCCCGATCTCAAGAGATCAGATCTCAAGAAACCTGGCAATTTGAAATTTCTGTCGTATTCCAGCTGCACCTGTTTTCCCCGGAGGATAAAAAATTTTAAGGTTGAAAATAGCTAAGATGGTCACTACACCCCCGAGGAGGCCTACCACACAATTGGAAATTTTAGTTGCTGATTGTCCGGAACATGTAATTATCCCTAACATAAAAACTACAGCTTGAGACATGTTAGCCAGAACTTCCACCCAAAGAGTTATGTATGGAGCCTCAGTATTAATTAATCCTGGGCCTATCTTACGCTCTGGAATCTACAAGTCCCTGAGGTACCAAATATCTAATATTTGTATCCAACGCATTTTTCGATCTGCCCTTTTAAAGTCTAACAGAAGTTTGTAACATTTGACACCTTTTGATTTTTCAAGTGGGCGATAAAAAAAACGTAGGTGCTTTTTAAGACGCTTACGCACCACCCTCCGGTAGACCTTCTATTTACTGTGGTTGCCATACAAATTAAAATTCTTCTAAACGAATCAAAAATATTAAAGTGCCATTTTTTACATTAAAAGGTAATTGAGGTGTCTTTTGGAACTCCCTCACTTATTCACAACTTTGCGATTGACATCAGTGTATCCGTTTTAAACACTCGATTGATGTCGTCAATTTTCCGAACATCATTGCATGTTGAACACTGAATACCAGGATTTCTACATCCATAACTTTGTTCTTCAATTCCTGCAAATCAAGTCATTCGACGCATCCCCTCCTTGTTTGTATGTGAGTTTTTGAATGGCTGAGCAAATATGTTTGTGAATAAATGGAAATAAGTCTACATTACAAATGGCTGGATTTTTTATGAGCTTAATTCATTGTATGCCATTTGACCATGTGATTCTTTTTTTTCATTCACTCCAGCTCTGCTCCGTGCATTCTCGCACTACTCAACAATGCATGCTCTTGTTATTTGTAATGGGAAATAAAAACAAAAAGTTTCAAGGGTAAAATACATACAAAACACTCGGAACACTCGGATAAAGTACTTTAATAAAAGAGTGATTCCAGTGGAGGTGGTTAAAGAAAACAAAAACTTTTGTTTTTTCTTTTTTTTATTTTAACAAAATAATTAAACAAAACTTACGTGAAAAGTTATTTTATACTGATTTACATTAATATTAATAACTTCAAAGCTTTTGTTACAGTAGGACCACAACCTTCCGAAATAACAAACATAATTACACATTTTTTTATACCCACAGCACCGTAGTGGAGAGGGTATTATGCGTTTGTGCTGATGTGTTTAACACTAAAAAATATGGATCCAACGATTTCCGCCCGTAAGGCTTGTCGGCGGTCAACCTTGTGCGCAAATAGGTACCAATTTTGGAGATAATTTTATGAAATTTGGTAAAAAGATTCATAAATTTGGCGACAGTACCTTTGACAAAAGCTACTATTCATGTCACATTTTCTGTTTGTAGGTTCAGAATAGAACATAGATTGATAAGTCCCTCCCTTAAAATCTCATGAAGATGAAGAACTTTAACATAAATCATAACCTCATAATATAATTTCGTTCTGGTGGGTCTACAATTGCCCACGGGTCGCAAATAGGGCACACTCTCGAAAATTTGTCTCCAAAAACTGTGGTGTAGGGTATCATATTGACGTGAACGACCGACTTTCCCTTCTTAATTGTTTTAAAATATTATAGATACAAACATAAAATCACTTCCTTACTTTTAACTCTTTTTACTTCATTTGTTTGTTTATTTTGGAAGAAACGTGTTCTAAAAAAAAAGTACCAAAAGTACGAATTTTTACCCTGATTTGCCCTTAAATTTTCATTAAATTTTCAAACATTGGTTTTAAGTTTGCTCCAAATTTTATTGAAAAAAAAACTTATCAAAATAATTTTCGTGGAAATACAAAATTTAATTTAAATGATTTTGTTATTCGTGCTTTTTGAAAAAAGTACCAATTTTTTCCCTTCAAGTTAATATTTTGTATATCTATGTGTGTTCCTGGCGAAAGTTTAAGCATAAAAATAATAAAACTTTTTTAATTGTCTAAATGAGCTTAATTCAAAAAGTACCAAAAATTTCCTATTCAACCTGCTGAAATGCCGACCATCAAAATGTGCTTTAATTGCGACATGCAACCGTAGTTTTAGAAATTTATACAAACAAAAAATTTTTAATTTAAGGTCGCAAAATATTTGAAAAAACGTGCTTATAAAAAGCACCAAATGTACGAATTTTTACCCTGTTTTGCAGTTTAAAAGGAGTTTACCGGTGTGTAGCTAAAATTCCCCTTTTTCCCACTAAAAGACCGATTTTCGAAATGTACTTTTTTGTGACATGCCGATGTAGCTATGACTCATTTTTGAGCAATTTTTGCAGACATGCGATTTCTGATTTCAACCAAACTTAATATTTATCATTTATGAGGTCCCAAAGTAGGTAACTTGTGCATAAGTTTGGTTGAAATCGGTTGAGATGTTTGAGCATGATGCTGCTACATACAAAATTGCGTCCTTTTTTATATGTATTTTAGCTTTTCAATTAAAAAAACGTTTCAAAATTTCGAATAAATTGAATTCCTTTGTCACACACATACATACGTTTTACAAAAGGTACCTTCTTATGCATCACCTTTTAAACTTTTGTTTGCATATACTCTATAAAGCGTGTAGTTGTAAGTTGCAGTACAAGTTGTCGTAGTTGAGTTAATTTTTTTTTGTTGGTCCTTTTTTGTGTTGGCATTCATGTTACAGTAGTTTGATTTTCCGTTTCCATATTGGTTGGTGTAAATAGTAATGGAGCCAATTGATGAGTTAATAAAATTGCAATTTTGAAAATAATTAAATAAAATTTCGTTTATAATGGGTTTTCTTTTTTTTTTGGTCCAAGCTCGAGACATATTGGATTATCGGAATTATAGAAATCAAGCATTAATTTCATTTAGCTCATCTACAAATTATACTGTATGACACGATTTTTTACCCATGATGAAACTGACCAGATTCTGAAATTAGAGCTTAAAAAAAATGATATCAATTAATTTGCGTTTTTAAGCGCAATTCAATTTTTAATGTGAATCCACCTGGGAAGTTTCGATTACATCCACACCCGTTAATCGAGATGCCAGATTATTTGCTTGGTAAAATAATAAGTATTTAAGAAAAAATCTGGCATCTCGACAAACGGGCGTGGGTGAAATCGAAACTTCCCAAGTGATAGACAGGTGGATTCCCATTAAAAATTGAATTGCGCGTAAAAACGCGAAATGGATTAATCTAGAAAAACTGAGAAATGCGTATATTTTTTGTAAGCTTTTTTCTCAGGATCTAGTCAGTTTGATCACGGCTGAGGCCAAAAGTTGAAATTCGTTGTACAGTGTTATATTTAGATCAGCTTCATCCCAAAAAAATATTTTACTGCATCTTAAAATATTTTTTCCAAATTTCATGGGAATCGGTTCATATAAGAGGTATTGTTAAATCTCATAGAAAAATTACTCCCGGAAATCGCTTTTACTGCCATGATGCACTTATTAATGTTTTTTATTTAATTTTTATGTGTCAAAAAAAATCTTTAATAATGGCTATTAATTAGTTATGGTGAAATGTTGAATTTACCATAAATCCAATATATGACCCTTCCCGAAATCCTTATGGCATAGATTTCTGACAACATATGTTTTCATAATAAAAACAGCTGATGTCAGATGGTTTGTCCGAAGAAAATAGAGCACGCTGTTTGGCTCGCATCCGAAATGATAAATTTTCTAAGACCTTGGCGAGTAAGTCTGGCTAAATTTGACCGACGACGTGGGCTAAGTTGTCTTTAAGGGCCGCTTTGGTTTGTGGCCTTATCGCATGGATCTGTCACTCAAAGAAAGCCCACAAGAAAAAGTCTAACGGAGTCAAGTCGTACGATCTCAGTGGCCAGTTTACAACAAATCAAGTGATAAAACCGATTTGAGGGCATAAATCGGTTGTGCAGAATGTTCAATGTGGCACGGGTAGTTTGGCATCTGTGACGTAAAAACATCCCACTAGAAAAATTCAAACGGGGGGCCAGTTTACATCACATTCAAGTTAGAAGACCAATTTGAGGGCATAAATCGGTCGTGAACAATGTTCAATGTGGCATTAGCTGTGTGGCACGCAGCAGCGCCCAGTTGAAAACACATTTCGTTGTCGGTCATATCACCTCTTTTAGGTCAAAAGAAGATGGTATGCACCGACCTTTAGCGCTGATCGAGCTAACGCCCTTTTTAAAAAAATTTTTATCGCCCAAAATCCACAACAAACAAAGACTTTTTACGGATGTATTGGACTCTGGCAGATTTCATGTGGATTTCATCTCAAATTCCAGAATTTTGTTTGTGGAGGTGCCCAGACATACAGATATTAGGGTTCGTATCTAACTGTTGTAATTTTTATAATTTGCACGTGCTGTTAGACGACATGTCCGTGCATGGTCATTTTGAAAAACAAATTGAATTTTTTAATGCTTTAAATTAAAATAAAATGAAATAAAATGGCCTTTATTGTGGCTTATAAAAACTCATTAAAGTTTTAGAGGATTTTAAAATGACCTTTTTAAAAATTTTATTTGTATTTTCCTAAATTAAAGCCCAGCAAACAAAAAAAAAACTAATTTAGTTTATTATGTGTGCGGTCTGTGTCGGCGTCGCACATTGGTTCAAGAGCGGCATTAATTCATTTTTTTCATGTTCGCCGATTTGGATAATTTTTTGGTATTTTGTTGTCAGATATCTGAATATAATGACTCCGAAATATAAGCCCGATATATTTATTATTTGTTTGGACAGACACGCTCAAAGTTAATATATGTTCGCTTGTTTAAAATGGCATGCAAATTTACAGTAAATTCAATCTTTTGGTACAACCACAGTAAACTTATCATTTAACTTTGTTGTATATTTTCGTAAATAGCAATTGTCATAGATGAGATTTGCATTAAATAAAGTTGGAAAAAGTGCCATATAAAAATTTCGTAGAACAAAATATAAGCAACATCAAAATTTCAATGTTCATCAACTTCAGTGGACTGCATCTTTTTAGCGCTGTGGAGCTCTGTTTAACGAAAGATGTCAAATTACAGCTTGAAGTCTTAGCTAAAAGTGAAAAAAATTCAGCTGCTTCTACCTGCTCCTTTCCAAAAAAAAAAAAAAAATAAAAACAGTAAAAACTATAAAAGTTTAAAGTAACAAATCATGAATTTTCGTTCATGCTTGTTGTTGTTGCCATAATTCTTTACTGTTTAAAATTATTACATAATGTAACATACATACATACATACTAGTCAAAAGTGTAAATTGTTTTATATTTCATTGTTGAAAAAAGCATTTTTATTTTTCACATTTTAATTGATTATTTGTATCAGGTATGCTCTCCGAGCTTCCCCGGAAGCGAGTAATAAAGACTATATAGCCTATAGATTGCATCATTCGCGAAGAATTAGACGTGTAGCCACTAATGAAGACGTAATGCATAATCTTTTATTGTATTCAGACCCATTTCGCTCAAAGCTGCAAATCAAAAAATTGGAGTACGATAACGATTTTAAATTACGTATTCATGCTTTTTCTATTTGTTTTTCTATGGGAGGTGGGCGTAAAAGTGGGCGGATCAGGTATATGTACAATTATAATATTTATTTTTAGTGAAAATTGAGTTGATACAATCAAAATCAAGGGAGTTATGCCACTTTTTCAATACAAGTTGTATGGGAGGTGGGCGTAAAAGTGGGCGGATATTTTTTAAATTTCACACAAATAATTATGAGTGCTTAAAAACGCTTTGTGCCAAAAAACAATGCCGTAGGTCAAAATTTAATTTTTACTTTGTATGGGAGGTGGGCGATCATTTTGATTTTTCCATTTTTTCGTGATTCAAAAAAATTCTTTATGTGCCAAGTTTCATTATCCTGCGACAGCTGCTTTTTTTTACCGCTCGTTCTATAAACTTGAACCAATGTGCGTCGTCGCATGTCATTTAAAGTGTGTCTGTCTGTCTGTCTTTATGTGCTGTTTTATTTGTTGGCGTTCTTTTTTTCTGTAATTTAAACAACAAAGTTTTTTTTTTAAAAACATTGTATGCATCATGCTGTTAATATTGTTGCCACCGTTACTGGCATATAATAATGCTATTGCTGGTGTTTTGTCTTCATACACTTAAAAATTCATTTTTTTCGCTTTTTATTTAACAAATACTTCGGCATCAGAAACAACTGCAGCAGAGACACAGTCTAGTGATGGCGAGGATAATGATAATGTTTTTGTTGCAACTACAAGTAGCACTCTGGCACATAAATAGCACACTCTAAAAAAATATTAAAACTCTAGGAAAAAAATAAAATAGAACTAGCTCGCATATATTTTAATAGTTCAGTTGCAAACAGCTATTAATGCAACAGAGACACACATGTTGACAATGTATGTATTCATGGTGGTCATTGTACATGTATGTGTTCGTGTGTGTGTTTGTGTTTGTGTGCATGTTATATAAGTCCCTATCCTTTAACAGAATCGTGTGATTTTGTGGTTTTGTTTCTCTATATCAGACGATGACTACTACTATTGTTGATGGTGTTACTGATTTTGATGTTAATGTTCACTATTCTTGTTGCGGCATGCAACATTAATAAAATGAATGTGATCGTTTGGGGAATTAAAATTTCTGTTTGGAAAATATCATTTCTTTAAAAATTCATTTGTAGGCGAAGAATGTAAAAAGACTTTAGCTTTAAAACATTTCAACGTCATGTCTGTTCAACCAGGCAAAGAGGTTATAATAATAATCCAGCCTAAGTATTTTTATGTTTAAATATCCTTGAGCAATTAATTTCAAAAATAGAGAAATTTTTTTAAAAAACAGATTCTGCATACTTTCCAAATTTAGCGATTTTTCAAACTTGATTTAGGAATTTTAATTTTTCCAACGAAACTCAAAATTTATTTATTAACGGCCAATGTCACCAAGGTCAGTTAAAACTAACTATTACTTTAACTTCCAGCTACCAATATGTTTTGACAGCTGTAACTGATAGTTAATAATAACTGAACTTGGTAAAATTGGCCCTAATGGTGTTTTTTCTGAGTAAAATTCTGCATTTATTCTGCCTTTTACATTTGTTTATGTTCTTTTCTGAAAAACAGGTGTTATTTTAAAAGTGTAAAGCGTTCTTTTCTGATGATGTTCCTTAGACCACATTTTCCCCAAATACCAACATAAAAGATAACACATTTAGTTGCATTTTTAGTACTTACAATATCGTACGTGACGACCTTAAAGGCTTATAAAATTTTTATTATACCAATTTTAAAAAAAATTCCTATCAATATTTTTTGCAACGAATATCTTGCTTTCAACTTATATTTTGAAACAGCTGCGACTTATCAAATGCAAATGATGCTTTTGCACCACGTACGTGACATTAAAATATAATCCAAAACAAACTAAAAAATATACCGCTAAACGAACTAACTGTATAATTGGTCACTCCTCATGGATCTTGTTCATTGTTGTTGTAACATTAATTTTAAAGTATAATTCCAATATTATCAATATCAGAATTGTTGATTGCAGTTACTAAAAATGAACTGAAGAGACAGTCTGTTGAAAAATTAATAAGCTATAAATAAAGGGTGTTTTCTATAGAGTGACGCAAGTTTAAATCATGATAAATCAAGGAAATACATTTTTAATATCAATGAAACGGGCTTTATAGGAAAGAAAATTTTATGATATTATTGTTAACATATGATTTCTGCCATGTGGCCGCCACAACTGGCGGGTAGAAGGCGCAATCTGCAACACCAATTTTCCACAACTTTTCGCAGCATTTGCGGCTGTATTTCGCCGATAACTCTTCGAATGTTGATTTCCAGGTGTTTAATTGTTTGTGGTTTATCGACGTAGACAAGTGAGTTAACAAAGAAAATAATCCAATGGGGTTAAATCACACGACCTTGGTGGCCAATAAATTGGGCCCTTACGTGAAATTTTTTTTTTATCAAAAGTTTCTTTGAGTAAAGCAATTGTAGCGGTCGCTGTGTGCCATGTGGATCCGTCCTGTTGGAACCACATATCAGCAAGATTAATGCCACGTAATTGAGGTTCGAATCATGTTCCTATACCGTTCACCATTAACAGTAAAATTCTGAATATCATGGTTTCTGAAAAAATCTCTGTCAATTACTCCGCCAGCCCATAAAGCGCAACAAACAGTCTATGACTGTTATGGTGTTTCGACAAAAGCTTATGGATTCTCCTCATTGCAAATGCGATAATTCTGCTTATTTGCATACCCATTCAACCAGAAATGGGCTTCATCGTAAAATAAAGTTCTGAACGGAAATTCAAAATCAATATCAATATGTGCTTCGCCCATTCACCGAATTGACGGCGCATACGATCGTCGTTTGGCTTTAAATCCTGCACAAGCTGAATCTTGAAAGCTTTTAAACCAAGATCCTTTCGTAAAATCTTCCATAAAGTGGAAGGACACAACCCCAGTTGCTGAGAACGGCAACCAATTGATTGATTAGGATCATATTCAATGCTTTCCTGTACATAGGCTACAGCTTCTACAGTGCGTACTGTTCGACGTCTCACGGGATGCACATTATCAGTAACAGTAAATGTGGTCCGAAAACGGTTTTTTTATTCGAATTAGCCGCTCTGAAGGACGATTATGTGTGCCATTAAATGGAAAAATCGCACGTTGAGTTAGACGAATTACACAATTATTTTGATTAAAAATTTCAACAATTTGCACGCGTTGCTCATAATAAAGCAAACAAAACAAAAAGCAACTATGGGTTCTCAAATATAGCAGTGATGCCAACTCAAAGTTGTGACACTCTAAAAAAAACACGCTTTACCTCTGCATAGGAAAGATTAAGTGTTTTTTTTTTCTTTTTACTATATTTGAAAAAAAGTTACAAGTGTTTTTATTTTTTAAGGCGTAGTTGACTTTCTCATGGAAATGCCCATATGTTCATACATTTGTATATTTCTTTTACAAATGCTATATTTTAGCCTGTTCCCAGATAGGCGATTTTTATAACTTTTTTATTAATTGGAATTTCTCTAAGGAAATTTTAAATTTGAATAAAGCTTTGTTCACAATTAGAGAAACAATTTCGTTTTTTCTTCTTTCTTTTTTCCCAAAGAATTTCATATATTTTCCTTTAATTTTTAAAACAATATTGTAACAAAAATTTTTTTAAAAATGTAACTAAAGTTGAGTCAACTAGAACTTCAGCAACAATTTGTGTGAAATTTTTTCTGACGTTTAAAAAAATTTTATTTAGTTTTGCATTAAAATTTATGTTTCCAGTAAAATCCAGTAGGTGATTAATAAGAAAATTTTACAAATTTATGTGTACGCGAACGCATTTCAGTAAAATCCAGTACAAATTTGTACAAATTTTGGGGTAAACGAACGCAGCTAATGTTGTAAGAAATAATAATAAATGCGTAATATTGTTGTGGGTAAATGTGTGTGGTGTCGAAAAAAATTGTTGCTCTATTACGAACACCAAGTAAAAATGTAACTGTGATTGTGAACGAAGCTTAAAGGTTTTACTGACGAATTCATAATTTATACATACAAAATTTGTTTTTTAAATATTTAATGCGACAGGGGATTTTTATTAGATTGTTTGGGAATTCAGTTTTATTCCAACTTAAGTGTTATGATATATCTTCAGGAAAATATATGGTTAGGGTTGTTTAATTAACTGCAGTAGTATAACTGTTAAAATTCTCAAATTCTTTTTCTTTTAATTGTTGGTTTAAATATATGAAATTTTCAAAGTAAAAAGTACAAAGCAGTCAAACCGAAGAGAGTCGTCGTGGACTGGAAATGGCGTACATGCAATTAACTTTACTCTAAATTTTTGAGGATAACGTAATAAATATATGACTGATTTTTACCACATTATGGTTAGTTTTCATGTAATTTTGTTAAAACTACGGATAATTTAAAACATATTTTGGTCGTTCTTAACATAATATGGTTATCCATATTTTTTTTAAGTGTGATTTTTCTGTTGGAACAATTGACACAGGAAATTTGTGTCAATTGTTCCAACAGACTGGTCCTGGGATTTGTGAAAAAAAAGTAACAAAAGAAAGAACTCATGGCCAGTGAAAGGAGCACAAATCATTTAACTGGTAAATGAAGAACAAAACGGTAGAAAAAGTAATGAATTACAGTACAGTCTTCACTGGTGGGGTAACACAATTTTTGGGACCTTCTTAAATTTGGTTCTTTAATTTACAGCCTGTTCGTCGATTTTGAACGTTAACGTTCGCATAGAAAACTACATTTAAAACAAAAACAAATTTTCGAATTTTAGTTCTATCTAGGACACGTCCATTGAAATTAGATGATCCACTGAAAGCCCCATGTAAAGTTGATAGGTCTTGTTCATATAAAGTGTAAGAACTAGAACCGGTCTCTACCACCAAATACATATCATGGGACTACTTCGGTGTCAGTTCTCTTCCTTCTAGGGAATGTTTAGCGAATTTGAAAAATCTCATAATTTCTCTAATTAATAATTGTATGTACATACTTTATTTTCATTGTGATTTTTTTTTTTTCTCTTATAGAAACCGACATGACTTTGAATTTTGTGAGCGAAGGGTGGTTTATCTAATCTCTGTATGCCTTTCAACACACTTTACCAATTAAATTTCAAAGTAATGCCTGTTGCCTTCAGCAAAAAGTCTAAATGAAAATTCAGCCCTTGAAAGTTGATAACTTGCTACAATTACTTATATATATTTTTTTTTAATAACGTAATACTGTTTAACTTTTCATTCCATTCTTTGAGTCCCTGTTTCAATGGCACTTGCCTATCTGATGTTTGCTGCCTGTTAAATAAAGCTCGGGATAAAGTTTTAAATACTTTAGAGCTAATTTCAATCCTCTTAAGGAATTCTCTCTTTCAAACTTCTTTTCTACAAAGATTTTATGTTTGAATGTGTTTGTGTCAGTGTCAGTGTGTGTGTATGTATCTGTGTGTTCATTCTCTTGTTATGTGTGTCTTGTGGATAAAATGATGTACAACCGAATAATTTTGTGTGGCATAAATCACAAGATACCGACTGACTTGCTGTCGTTTTTAGTGGCTTACATTCTAGTTGTTGTTGTTGTTATTATTCCTATTGCAATTATTTTAGTTGTTATCCTTATTTTTGTTGTTGTTATTGTTGTTCATATTTTCAACTTTTTCGCTATATATTTCTTCACTATTCTCCTTAAGTTGCAAGTACTAACGTTGATGTTGAAATTGTGGCTTATGTTTCATGTTGCCTTTTTGTACGATGATTTCTTTTACTTTGTAGATTTTTTTTTTCTTTTGTAAATTTTCTGTTTGTTTTGCAAAGTTTTTCACTTTATTCTCTTTTTAACTTTTCATGACCTGTTCATCCATTTGTACATTCAACCACTTGACTTAAAGCTTAGAAGATGCATAAAAGATGATACAGCATTCATTCGCTTATTCATTTGTTCATTCAATCTATGAATGTTGTGTATGTAGAGGACAAATAAAAGAAGCTTAAGAAGCTTTATAGAGCTAAAAACAGCAACAACAATAATAATAAAAGTTTATTAATATGTATAAACAGACATAAGTGCAGGAGTAGTTTAACATATAAGAACCGTGAGATTGGTTAAAAAGAATTGCGTAGATAAAACATATTAAGGAGATCTTAAGCTGTTAACAAATTAAGTTTGGAATCCAGTTTCTAACAGTGTAGTTTTTGAATAAAAAAAACTATGTTTTTAGCCTTTACTCAATTGAGAGCGTAAATATGAGATAAAATTGTCCATAACAACAACAACAACGTTGATTTTTTTCCTAGCGTATGTACATATTAAAGAAAACTAAAAACCTACATATTTATGGATTGAAAGTTTTTTTTTTTTTTGTTTCATTACTATAATGACAGTTTTCATTGTTTTAATGAAACTTTTAATTTATGAAGGCATGCTTTTTCGATATATTTTTATGCTTTTAATTATTGAGACTATAGAGTTATTTGAATGTTAAAAAAATGTTTTTTTTCAATTATTGAAATATGTTGCTTTTATAAAAAAAAATTTGATTTCATAAATTTAATGGCATATTACATTAGAAGTATGAAATAATTAAATCTTAAATTTTTTAATTAAAAATTAAAAATTGTAATTTCTTGATATTCTTTAATTAGGCTTGAGTTCGTCAAATTTAATTTTCATTAAATTATTTTCACTGAGGAAGGAATTTTTTACAACTTGAAATTTTTATTAAAATTTATTGATAATTTTTCCTGGCTGAGCTGGGATTTGAACACGGGTTGATTTTTACATGATTCAAGAATCACCACATTACCATATACAAAATATCTTTGCGAATCAAGAAATTTGCAGTAAAATGGCATCGATTTGTTAGTGCATATTTTTGCATATATTTTGCTTTGAATGCATATTTTTATATATATTGCTGATGTTGCATATTTTGAAAAAAAGTTGTTTTAATTGCTTTATTTTGCCATGCACCCTTTCGCAGAAGAGATAAAATACAACTTCGATGATATTTATTTATAGATTTCCGCATATATAAATGAATTATCCGGATTAATGTCTTCCTCTACAGCCTATAAGAACCAGATTGGGGACGTGATTGAAAGCAATTATGTATTATGCTGAAAACTTTTGCCAAATCAAAGGTGTGGTAAAAGGATTTAACAATTGTGAATTAAGGTTAATTGATATTGCCATGAATAAGATGTATTTTGTGGACGGTAACTTAAGTTCACAAATTCGTAGCAAGCTTGATAAAGTTTAAACAAAAATTAAGGTTTTTAAATTATTGTTTTAAATCCTTAACTGTATGTATATACCACAGAGGAACTATCAGCATGTAATCATGCACCTATCACTTCCGTTTTATTGTTTTGAAAAAACAGGCAGTAAACGTTTAATTTGAAAAAATGTTTGGTCAAATATATCTCTAAAGGCATTTTAGAAAACAAAATCAATTTGATTCGTATGTAATTTTATAATATTAAAATGCTTTCAGTATTAAATATCGTATTGTGTCAATGTTTTGCGCCCTGTTTTTGAAGATTGCATTATCAGCCGCAGAGCTGATGTCGTTTGGCCATCTCGGAGCTGCGATTTGATACCACTATTATTTGTGGGGTGCCTTCAAAGACAACTGTTACGCCAACAAGCCAGAGACAATTGACGCTTTAAAGGACAATATTCGTGAAGCCATTGGTGAAATACAGCTGCACACAATCGATAATGTGCATAAAAATTGGACCGATCGTGTAGGCTACTGCATGGCCAGCCGAGGCAGCCATTCGAATGAAATTATTTCCCATTATAAACCGGAGGGATTGAACTTTCAAATAAAAAAAGAAATTTGAGAAAATAGTCAGTAGTTTTTTTTATAGCATTCTCAAAAAAAAGTTATTTGGCGGACCCTGTAGTTGTGGTATTTTTCTGATTTTTGTTTTTCAAATAACTTTAAAATGAGAAACTATTTAAAAATTTCGATCTGACAAAATGGTAGTAAATAAAACACGCTTTCGTTTTTTGGTGTTACATATTTTCATTTTTTCAAAAAGTGGAGTTAACAAGTATTTCCATACGGCCACAGAAATAAACAAATTCAAAAATGTATGTTAAATTCATTTATTTTAAATCAAATGTAAATGATCCGTTTTTCACATAAATTTTAAGTGGTTTAAAATGAATTTTCGTTTGAATTTAACTACATAATATTTTCAGTGTATAAACTAGCTTGTCGTTCCGTTTGTAATTTTTACAATATTGATCTTAGACTCGGCATTGTTTGTCCGTCTGTTTTTCTGGATATCTGGAGAACGGAAAGAGCAAAAGTTTCGAAATCAGGCACAAGCATCTGGGTTATCAATAGACAATATCCGAAAAAATGTAGGAGGCATAAGCGAAGTGGGCGTGGAACTCTCCATACAAAGACATAATTGATTTCTGCGTATCTGGAGAACGGCATGAACCTGAGCATCCGAACTAGGTGCACGCCATTTGGCTTATCAATGGACAACATCCGACAGAATGTGAGTGGGAGTTGATACATAGGCGTGGTTTAAAATAGATTTATTCATACTTAAAGAATATTACTATACAACTTGTTGGTCTTATGGCACCATGGTGAAGGGTATATAAGATTCTGCATTGCCAAATATAACGCTCTTAAAGGTTTTTTTTAATTTTTTTACAAGATTTTAATGTTATTTTTGTAAAATAATTTTAATTGTTCGTCTTTTTCTTTTTTGCAAAAGTTTTTATAAAATAAAACGCTAATTGAATAGCTGGTGTGAATTCATTTAAATTGGGCAATTTTGCTTTATCTCAAGTGGAATTTAAAATTTTTCTGATGGTAGCACTGGCAAACAAGAAAGTTTTGTTTTAATGTTTTGCTTTGAAAACATCCAAACTAAGCGGAAAGGTTGTTTTACTTCTTAAAAAAAATTTGTAAATTCTTTTGAAACAATAATTAGAATTGTGGTTATTTTGTTGAACTATTTATGGTTTTTATTCCAAATTTTTAATATTTTTAATCAAGCTCAAGTTCATCAAATTTAATTTTCATTAAATTATTTTTATGAAGAAAGGAATTTTACAACATGAAAATTAATTAAAATTGTTATTGATAATCATTCATTATTGACTGACCTGAGATTCGAACCCAGGCGGCTGGTTACCATGACATGTTTCGATCGCAACCACTCGATCTCCTCAGATGGATTTGCCGTCTTACACTCGCAGCCATCGACGACTGCTGACGTCAATAGTCAAATATCAATCCTTAAACCACATAAACAAACATATTCAAGGCATAAAATTACTGGTGAAGTTTTATTGAATAATTTTAGTAATTTTATAATTTGAAAAAATTTTAGGCTTTTGTCTCACTTAATAAAATTTTTTATGCAATCATGTAAAGTTCATCAAAATTTCTTACACTTTCGTAAAAGAATAAAGCTCAGTATGTTTAATGTATTTCACCATTGCTACACCCTGTATATTCGAAGCTACAACCCCATGTGCATCTTAAACACAAATGATTTTGAAAGCAAATTAAGTTTACTTAACAAAAATAAAGATATTTAATATTGTTCCCTAAATTTTTTAAATTTACTAATTTGAATAACATATTTATATGAAAAAAAAACAACTTGAAAAAATTTTCATTTAAATTTATCCATTCCTAAACTTTTCTATTTGCTTTTAAAACTTGTGAAATATTTTTACCCCTCACCAATTTTATTCTTCCACACGGCCTCACCAAGTGGCCAGTTTACTCTGTTTTAGTTTTTTGTACAAAATTGTCGCTATTTGCATGTGTAGTGCTTGTTTGTTTCCTGTTTGTTTTTAGTTTTTCCTTTGCGTTTTTTACACTTGAAATTTTAGTACTTCTTGTTTTCTTTTTTGTTTTAAATATTCTACTTTTGTTATTATTTTTATTTTTTTTTTTTTATTTTAAGTCTTCTCTTTGAACATTAAAGGGAAATGCTGTAGTTGTTGTTTGTCTAAAATTAAAGAATTATAAAATATGCTGTCTTAAAAAGAAACAAAATGTAGGAATAATTTTCTTGTTAAAACGTAAAAAAAATAGTTATGAAAATGAAGAAAAAAAAGTCACGTAAAACAAAGTATATATTTGCATAATGAAGGAATTTAGTTTAAATAGGATCCGTTTCTTTTTATTGTTGTAAAAAGGTATGTTGCTCCTCTTGTAGAACTTTAATTAAAATAACAAATAAAAATAAAAAATAAAGAAACTAAATTAAATATTAATTTAAAAGGATCTTTGCTGCAATTTTGCCCAACAAACATTAGAGAATCTTGTAAAGAATGTCTACATTTAGTAACTAACGGAGAATCAGAAAAAGGTTGTCGGATACTTTATGAGACTAAATTATTAATACAGGGTAGCTGACGAAAGTCGCTACAGAAAGAAAACTTGATCTGAACGGCACAATAAACAACGTGGAATGTAAGAAAAGATAAACTCATTGTTTATTGTTGGTGTTTTGTTGAAGTATTGATACTGTTACAAGTAGAATTTTTAATTGTTTACAATTCTTATTCACTTTATAGTTTTATTTGTATCTAATTTTTAGCTTTTCTAAAATCTTTGTAAAAAGTTTTCCTGATTATCTGTCCTTAGCAACCAGTGAAATGCGCATATAAACAAGCTTTCCCTCAATAATAAATTTCAGTGTATTTATCAAAAACAAAAATAGAGAAATCTTATTAATAAAAAATTTTGTATTCCCAATAATAACTCTGATAGGAAATAAACAAAATTGTCGCAGTGGTTCCACAAATACTGCATCGAATTCGTGTCACAGTTTGGTGTGCAGTTTCATCACGTTGTTTTGTAGGGCCATATATTTTTGAACAAAACGGACGTAACTTGAGAATTTTTTTGTCCGAAACTACGCCGAAAGATAATTCCTTGTAACTCTGTGTGGTTTCAACACGATGGTGCAACTGCACACAAAGTTCAGCCGGTTATGACCGAATTACGTAGAAAACTTCCTAACAGGCTCATTTCAAGAAACTCAACCTTCCGTTTGCCTCCCAGGTCGCCTCTCCTAAGGACGTACATTTAAATTTAATTATCTTTTAGACTAATTAAACTAATTTTAATACAATTCAATGATCTTTCAAATGAAAATAGAATGAATAAATTCCTTCCCTTACAGAAAAAAAATTATTCCATTTTCTTTATGTAGCAATAGTCATGCAAAATCCATCGGCCAACTTGTATGACGTTTTTCTGGGAGAAATAGCAATGGCTTTAAATTTTGAAGGTAAAGGGTTTCCTGTTGTTTCTATACGGAGCATAGGGCCTCAACATCCATATTGATCTGTTCATAGCGATGCTTATTTACTTCATGCCAGCTAGTTTGTATATTTGACGCTTCGGTTCCAATTTATCTTCGCCAAGTATGAGCTACTCGATCTCTTATAGGGCTGCCTTGAGGATTCCACTCGATCGTTGTTCTGGCAATATCTGTGACCAGAATTCGTATGGTGTGACCAATCCAGTTCCATTTTCACCTTTGTATTTCAATAGTTATGAGAGATTGGTTAGTTTGATGCCATAGTCTGTAGTTTGATATGTATTGTGTCCAAAAGGCTTGTGGGATTCTTCCAAGGCGTTTGTGTATAACAACTTGCAAGACATGCATATCACGAAGGGTCGCATACCACGTTTCGCATCCGTATAATAATGTAGATCGGACATTGGAGTTAAAGATTTTTAGTTAACCATGGCTGGAGTCCCATTTTTTATTCGATAGGTAATTTTAAGATTAGCGTTCTTCCGTGTTCATTCGTATCCCTTTGGATTTGTAAATACGTATCTGTATTAATCTTAAGATAAGCGTATTTGTCCAGATCCACAAGACGTTGCAGTTGCATGTTCATATCGGAGTATCGGTAAGAGAGAAGACAAATGTCATAGCATGGCTCATGAAATATCCAACATAATATTAAATAAAAGTGGAGCCATCACGCAACCTTGCCGCACCAACATTAATCATTCTGCTTTGTTTGCCTTCGTGCTGAATACAAATTGCACTTACATACATGTTTTTAATGAATTGGATTGTTTTTTGTGGGACACCTTTACATTAAAGGGATTTTTCGAAGTCAACGAATATTAAATATAGAGGAGACAGCCATTTGATCGACTCTTCTAATTTTATTTTAAGTGCATGATCAATACTTGATTTGTTTTTACAAAAGCCAGCTAGTTAACTTCTGAGTGTTAAAGTATCAGAATTTCTTTTACTTTTAATATGAGTGATTATTTGTTCATCATACTGAGCAGAGTGTTACCTCACCAGTTGTTACGGTAAGTTAGGTTGCCCTTTTTGGCAATTTTATTTTTATTTACCACGTCTTCTTTGAGCTCTTTAGTTACACTTCCTTTTGTCCATATATCTTCTATTAAAGGAGAAATGATTTTTGCGAGTCAATACGCCTCATGGGTTAAATCAAAATTCGCCTGAGAATATTCATGATAATTCCTCTTAAGCCAAAAATTCATAATAAAGCACTGCGCAACAATTTTGAAGTCATTGAGTCCTCTCTTTAGGAATTTCTCGAAGTTCTAGCAAACTCCTATTTGGATTTTATTAGTTTTCTGCTGTTCAGATTTTATGTCCACATGTATATTTTTTACTAAAACTTGATTTTTTTTCTAAGAACATCCAATTTTTTTTAAGAATCGAAAAGAAAAGAAATTGGAATTTTGAAATTGGAGGAGAAAAAAGTGTTAGTTTGTTTTACAATTGCGACGAAGAAAGGAAAAAAAATTTCAATTGGAATTGCGTAAATACTTAAAAAAAAGCAGTATTTATAGACAATTTTTTTTAAAGTTTACCCAATTTGCAACCCATAGGCAATCACGAAACCGTCAAAATAAAATTACGTAATTAGGTTAAGATTCATCTAAGCTTTATCCACATTTATATGAGAATTTTTTCATTGACTTATGGTCAATTTTAGTCCTACAAGAACAAGATTTTGACCAACATTTATAAGGAAGCTATGGCATAAAAAGTTTTTTTTTTTGGAGAAGTATTTGCAATCAAATTTGGTAAAAATGATTTAGGATGCAATAAAATTATTTTTGGGCCAAATTAAATGTAAGTAAAAAGGTAATAGGATTGCTTATGGACAAAAAATGGACTGACCATTTTCACTATTCTTATTCTTATGTCAATTGAAACGAATGTACCAAGTTTAAAAAATAATTTTCCAAGGACAGACAACTAGCCAGCCGGACGGACGGACATTGTTAGATCAACTCGGAAATTGATTATGAGTCGATTGGTATACTAACACCAATATTTTTATGAAACACTCTCACTATGAAGATGTGGGTTTAAAAATTAAAATGTTTACTGGGTTTACATTACGAATGAGTGCTATTTTGCATAAAATATTAATCATACGTACTGTATATTTACCAGTTAGTTGTTGCAACTTTTTCAGAAATAGAATAAAAAAGCTAAGAAAATAACCGTTTTAAAAAAAGAAGTGCTGGTTATTAATCGGGATAATCCGGAAGAATAATGTTTGCAAGAAAACTCTTGAAGATTATAATAAAATTTATAACAAAAATCTATTTTTGACCGGGTAAATTAAATTAAATCTGAAAATTTTACAAAAATTGATGTAATTAAAAATTAATTACTAAAACGAAAAAAAGCCAATATCTGATTAAAAACGACAAGAAAACTATCAAAATAAACTTGAAAAAAATTTAGAAATAGAAAAACAAATATAATAAATGTAATTTCTTTGAAAAAAATAATAATAATTAAAAAAACACTAGTTATAAATATGGACTGATCAAGGCGAATTTACACCAGGTGACCTTATCTTGCTACATAAGCAACTAAACATTTTTGAAATTAAAAAAAAAGCCAAAAATTATAAAATAAATATAATAAGAGTTTGTCGAAAAGTAGTTTTCAAAAATTTTTACTAAAAAAATCCTATTTTTGAAAAAATCAAGAAAATTTTTTTATTAAAAAAGTATCAATATAAATAATTTTATTATATAAAACTAAAAACATCAAATTCACTAAAACTAGCGGAAAAAGTATTTAAAAAAAAACCGCTTAAATTAACTAAACAAGTAAAATTCACTTATCACCAAATCACCAAAACCATTGAAAAACTAATAGAAAATAACTGAAAACCAAAATTAAAAAAAAAATTTCTTAAAACTAGAAAAACAAAATCATTATAAAAGTTTTAAAGAGTAGAAAATGGTGGAAGCCGTAAAATATTTCAAAAATTCGAAAAAACAACGGCGAAATGAACCGAAATTGTCGCCAAATCGATTAACGTTTTCCAAATTAGAAAAACATTGCTTAAATCTCTCCAAATGCATGAAATTTTTTTATAACTTAATTGTTATGTTTAAGCACTAAAAAAATTGCAGATCCTTAAAATGGGCATTTGCACAGAAAAGTTTACTTTTTGTCACGTTATGCAATCAAGAATTTTAGATTGTTACTCAAAGAACAACTTATTTAATAATATTGTGAAAAAGAAGAAAAATGTGAACATCATGGGCTAAAATACAACCTTAATTGCTGGGTGGCGTAACGTTACAGGAACCGAAGTGGAAATGCCGAAATTCGACATGATCACAAAAAATCGCCAAAATCTTAAAAATTAACAGAAAAAAATTTCAAACCCAAATCATCTTTAAAATATTAAAAAAAAGATTAAAAAAAATTATAAAAACAAAACTAAAAAAGTCCACAGTATGGCAAACAGTCGCTTAAACACAAAAAAAACGTAAAAAATTTGATTAATAAAATCGAAAAAATTACTAAAGAAAAGAAATCGTTAAAAAAGTAACCTAATTTAAATACATATAAATCAAGGCGAATTCATTTTTCAGAATATTATTAAAAGAAACCAAAATAACATCATTAATATACTGAAAAGAAGAGTACAAATAAATAGAAAAAAGTCACATGAAAAACAACAAAACACAACACACAACAACAGTCGCGAGATCAATGTGATTTTTAGCTAATTTGACTGCTGCAACACTTGTATTAAACAATGCATAGCTTCTAAAAGGCACAAAAAGGCAGCGTAAAATTTTGCAATATAATAGAGATTTAAGTCCTCTTTAATATAAACTAAAAATTATGACACGAATGTGGACGAATAATAACTATATATCCATTTAAAATATAAAAATGCTAATTTTTTTGGCATTTCCAATATAAATAACTAAATCTAAAACACTTCCACACACAATTTGACACACAAATGTTAACGAAGTATTTGCAAAATAACCTGATGTTGATGGTTCCATTGAAAAATTGTTAACTTTTGCAATACTTTTAAAAATAAATAAAATTTTCAACGGGAAAGTTTTCATTTTTTTCAGCCTTTTTTGCACAAAAATTTCTATAAAGTTTGACTTTGTAGTTTCACTACAAAAACACCAGAGCACTTTTGACCAGGGACCGTAACTGTTATGACTTTTATCAAAAAAATCAAGAAATAAGAGTTATTTTTGATTTTTATATTTTTAAATCAAGAAATAAGAGTTATTTTTGATTTTTATATTTTTAAATCAGTAATAAAAATCAATTCCAAACTCTTATTTATTTGTTGATGCCGTATGTATTATAATATGCTGCTTCATTCAAATTTCTATATGAATATAATATATTATCCAACATTTTTTATTTTTTCGAATTTATTCTATGAGCTAAATTTCAGTTATGTATTTTATAAAAATCAAAAATAACTTTTATTTTTCATTTAAAAAAATAAAAATCAAAAATAACTCTTATTTTTGATTGTTAAGATAAAAATCAAAAATTTAAAAATCATGCAATATGTTGGATGCATTTCGCCTAAAAATCATGATGGTGTAATTAAAAGTTTTCTACGATGTTCATTTATGTATGATTTATTTCTTCAAAAATTGAAAAATAACTCTTATTTCCGGTCCTTGCTTTTGACATTTATTTTAACGACAAGTGATGTAGAATTTTATATACTCAAACCGGGTACAAAAAATTTTGACGATACTTAAAATTTTTTTTTTAATTAATCCAAGAAAACAGGCTATTCTAACCCTCTGTGAGCCGTTAAAAGCACAGCTTTGCTACTATTTTTCATACTTAGAGAGAGGAATGTCAAAATTGGCTTGTGTTTTTGGCATAGCGACCAACGAAAGCTACAAAAAAAATACAATATTGTTTTTTTTGGTGTTGTAGTTGTTAATAATAAATTTCAAAAATTCTAAGATCGCCAAAAAATAAATTGAAAATTTATTTTAAAAAAATATAGAAACTTTCAAATTAAATTAAAGAAATCTCTATTCGATTTATTTCATACTCTTTTTGCCTATAAAACGCCAACTTTTTCAGAAATTTACCACACAAAAACAATCGTTTAAATTTCCATTTAAATTCATTATCTGCCTCGTACCAAAATGTCTATCTTCTTTTAGTTTTGACAATAGATTGTTGCAAATATTTTTTTGTTGCATCAAAACAAATGATTTGCGGTTTTTCGAACAAACATTTGTACTAATTAGATCCACAGCAACACCAATGAAATAGTATTTTAAATGGTATTTTGTTTTGAATTCTTCTCTGCTTTTTGTTGTGCTCCAACCACACATGAGTAAACAAATCCACATGCAACCTTTAGTTGCACACACTATAAAACCCATAGATCAATTAAATGATACTTGTATGAGTTGCAAATAGAAATGCAATAGGGAAGAAGGGAAAAAAATAATTTAAATACAAACAAAATAATTATGTACCACCAAATGGAAAATTAAATTGCAATAAAATTATCTATACCAGGAAGGAACATAGAGAGACCCTTTTTTGAAGTTTTAAATTTGGGAGTGTTTCAAAAATAATGAATAAATTTCGTCAGCTCATTATTTCTTTGACCAAACTTCTATTTTTTAAAACCTTTTGCCAGATAAAGTTTATATATCTGTGGCATTTTGACAAAACATCTTAAGTCGAGATAAGATAGCAAAAAAGTTTGAAAAAAAATCTCGGTGAAAAAAGAATTTTTCGCAAATAATAAAATAAACCAAAATAAAAGAAAAAATTCGTTTTTAATATAATAAAAATGCCACGAATATATTTTGTTAAAAAAAAAAGTATCTTAAGTGAAATCAAGAAAATAAACGACAACAAGGAAATTAATTTTACTCATGCTTCGCTTTATTGCTGTAAGAAAAAAAGTAGTTACAAAAAAACCAAAAAAAAAAAAATGTCAGCAACTCAATACACAGCAGTTAGTATACGTACGCAGCAGAAAAAGCTATTTTTTTAGAAATCAATTTAGAAAAGTGGCCTATGCGGCACAAAGCAATAAATTTCTCTTTTAATCAAATACTATTAACTTCTAAGTTCGTTCATTAAAGTTCACAAAAATTTAAATTTTCCTTCAGAACATATGCCAGAAGCATTGGTGGAAATAAAAACAAATTCTATCGGGTATATTTTCTGAAAACTTCATGTAAACCTTCATTGTCGTTTTTCCCCACTTCAGCTTTTTGTCACTTACGCCAAACCAATAATAAAGCTGACGATTGGGTTAAAACTTTTTGCTTAACGATTTTAGCTTTATTACGCTTTTGGTGAGTTTTTCTCGCTTTAGAAACAATTAATTTAAGACTTTAACGTTTTCTGTGTTTAACGATAACAATGATTGAGTGACTTTCGTTTAGGGGCTTTTTCAATTTTAAATTTTTTTGTCGATTTCTGTACATATTTTAAACGATTTTTATTGTGTTTTAAGCCTAACTTTCTTTCGTTGCAATGACCTTACTTTTTCTAAAATTGGACAATAATTTAATTTTCGATTTTTTTTCATTGGAGATTTTTTTTCATTGAAGATTTTTTAATTAATTTTTTTATATTTTATCGATTCCTATATTTTAGGCGTTTTTTATTATTATTTGAGCTTAATTGTTAATAATTTCTTTTTTTTAATTTGCAATAATCTCCAAATTTCATGCTAAAGCGACTTTTTGAATGTTGGCAGTTTTAGGGTGGGTTTTCAACATGGAGATTAGAGATTTAGTCATCTTTAATCTGTGTTTTTAGTTTTTAAGATGAGGATTAATTACTTTTATTTGCCAGTTAAAGCGTCCAATGTTGGTGGTTTAAACTTAATTATCAAATGTCAACACATACACATGTATAACAAAAGCAGCTGTTAATTTTTTTTTTTTTTAGAAAACAGAAAAATGGGTTATTCTAGTAAAGATTAAGACTGTAATGATTCTGAAACATATGAATACCTAAATAAAATAATTATAAGAATTAATTTTCCTTTTATAAGAATTAAAAGGGCGAAAATTCTTCTTCTTCTGTATAAAATGCTAAATGGATTGATAAAAAGTTTCCATTTTTAAATATTTTGTTGCCATTTGTTGTTATTCAGTATTGCAATGCTGCGAGGTTTAAGCTACCTCTTAAAAACGGGAAACACAATAAGTACTCGATTAAATTTATTCCCAGATTAATTAATTATAGTTTGCCGCTAAGATTAAACTCGATGTTAAAAACCCATTCTTAGAGTTTAACGACTCGGTTTGATTCAAGCAACAAGAGACGGACGGAGACAGTTTAAATTTTATTGATTTTTATATTTCGAGCCATTTTTTTAGCATAAAATTTTTTTTTTTTTTTAAATAATCTCGAAATTTTGTAGTTCAGCGATTTGTGTTCATTTACGACTCTTTTTGACTAAAGCAACAGTCACAGTACTTTTAAGTTCATGATTTACCGTTATCTTTATTGAATTTTCGATTTTATTTTCGGATTTTTTCTTGTTCTTTGGCGATTTTTGAATTAAAATTTTGTTTATTTTCTCGGTTTCTATATTTTGGACGTTGGGCATGAACCACACATAATTAATAATAGAACATTTTTGAATTCCCTAAAATAAATAATTTATAGTCTTAATACTTCCGATTTCTCTTAAAAAATTTTGAATTGTAGATTTTTTGAATTTTACGACTTTTTTTGACTTAAGCGAAAAGGCACGGTATTTTTTAATGTATTATTTCACCATTTCTAAAACTTGGCGATGAATTTCGCGTTTTTTTTTTTGTGTCTTCAGCTTTTGTTTAATTTTTGTCTTTATTTTATCAATTTATATATTTTTGACGTTTTTATTCAAGGTTTTTAGCTTTAATTTAATTTTTATTGTGTTAATTTTCCATAGTCTTGAGATTTTTACTCAAGCCACAAGACACGGTATTTTTTAGTTTATGATTTTATAATTTTCTATTTTAATATCATTGAGTTTATTTTCTTAGCGATTTTTCAATTAGAATTTTTTTTTATTATTATTTTATAAATTTTTATGTTTTGGACGTTTTTTATTAAAGTTTTTAGAACATTATTTTTATTATTTTTTTAATTTACAAAAGTCTTGATATTTACGATTTTAGAAATTTTTCTTAATTTAAGCGATTTTTTCAATTAATTTTTCTTTCTATATTTTGGGCGTTTTTTGTTTTTATAGTTTTCAGCCTAGTTTTAATATTTTTTTTTTAATTGAAACTAGTCATGAAATTTTCTAGTTTAGCGATTTATTTTAATAAATTTTTGAATTTCAGAGTTTTGCGACGCTTTGTATCTTCGACACTGGTTTTTTTTAGTTCATCGTTTTACTTTTTTCTAATAATTCACGATAATTGAATTTTGGCTATTTTGGTTCGAGATTTTTTTTATTTTGAATTTTTTTGTAATCGTAATTTTTGTCAAAATTTTTAAAACCACCGAATTAAAAAAAAAATTATGGGATTTTTTAAAATTTATAATTTTTTTATCTTGTGTTTTTTCATGTGAAATTTTTTTTAAATTTAGTAATTTTGGACACAAAGTCTGCAAGTTTTAGATTTTCCAGAATTTTTCCATTATTTTCATAGGAAGGATAAAAAGATAAGTAAAAAGAAGTTTCGGTTTTTATTATTTTTTTTTTTTGACTTGCAGAAAACTTCAGTGATATTTTAAAGGGGTTAAGTGAAATTCAATGATATTTTCGATTTAAGGGAATTTTTCCTAAAATCTTGCGTGTGCCAATAAATAGTTTCCTGAAAAACTTTAACAAAAACAAAAATTTTTTTTAATATAAATATTTAAAGCAATTACTTTCCCTTTTTTTAACTGATTCGGTTAACTTTAGCAATCAATAGTAAAATATAATAAAGAGCCGTTTAAAAAAGCATTAATGATTGAAAAGCACTTGAACGGAAGCTAAAACAGCATATAACCTACTTTTTGCTAATAAATTTAAAATAAATAAAATTATAAATGAAGAATAAACCGTGCAGGAAAATGCTTCCGTGTTATGTGGGTCCTTTTTATGGTTTAAAATTTTCTTTCAATGGATGTTGTACAAAGAAAGAAAGGCGCCAAAGAAAAACCTCCAACTGCCAGAGAGGCAGGCAGTCAGCCAAACCACTAACTTCAATTACTCGTAAAAAGTACTGAAAAAACACCAGCGGCAAAACAACACATATTAATAAACTAAATGTGTGTAATTTACACACAATAACACACACACACACATATGAAAACACGCAAACTGGAAAACCAGGATCCTAAAGTGCACATGCACAAAAATATAAACACCACATAAAGAATGAGAGTGAGAGGAGAATAAAAGAGTAAAAGATTTAAGCAAAGAAAACCCGTCTTTGCCACAGGTTATTATTTCTGCATTGTGGTATTAGTAGTGGTAATGCCGTTGTTGTTCTTGTTTGTTGTTACTGGTAGTGGCAGTGGTGTGGGTAATGCATACACGTAAAGAAGAAGAAAAATATTTCTTTTAGCCTGGCTTTAAGCTTATAGGCAAATTTGCCTTTGAAAACAAACCACCACACGTATACAAAACCATAGCATTCTCAACAAAACATTCAACTTAAATCACCATTTTTTTTAAATACTTAATTTTTTTGGCTTTAGTCTTGCCAAGTTTATTTTTGAATTGAGAATAACAGTTGATAACAATTTGATATCAAATTGATAAAAAATTGTACATCAAATGTTTATATATTTAAATCATTATGAATTTTAATTCTAATGTTAAAATCAAAAGGTTGGAGAATTGTGCTTGACATCAAATGATAAAAAGTCAGTTCATATCAAAGGTTTGACTTTGTGTTTGCTGGGTAACTGCTACCACCATCATCTAAACCAGAAGTACTCGTGTACCACTGATTACATCCACATATTCTTGCCACTTTCTCATGCCACATTTCAAGCAGCAAACATTATTCAAGTTGTCAACATTTCCAACACGTTTTATGTGACGCATGTTTAAATTTACCTTTGGGTTTGCACCATTGACACTGTAGGGCCAAATGGAAGTATTAGGTCCCAAAGTGGGACAAAAATCGTTTTGAGTTTAGATCTTATTTATATCGTAGGTTATAATAAAGTTATGATAATAGTTTGAAATTTAGTAAAGAATTAGTTGTAGTTCAGACTATAGATCTAACTCCTTTATATGTTTCGATTCTAGGTCCGATTTTAATGCGGATTCTGCTTTCGATTGTGGGTTTAAATTACAATTAAGTGAATTTTAAAGTGCAAAATCTTGTTCAGATTTAAGATATGTACTAGTTCAATTTTAGTTAACTTCTTGTTGTTTTCTAGTTCAGTTTAAGTTCAGTTCTAGTTCAGTCAATGTCAATAAATAAATAAATAAAAAAAAAAAAAAAAAAAAAAAAAAAGTTCTAGTTCAGTTCTAGTTCAGTTCTAGTTCAATTCTAGTTCAGTTCTAGTTCAGTTCTAGTTCAGTTCTGGTTCAGTTCTAGTTCAGTTCTAGTTCAGTTCTAGTTCAGTTCTAGTTCAGTTCTAGTTCAGTTTTCGTTCAATTCTAGTTCAGTTCTAGGTCAGTTCTAGTTCGCTTCTAGTTTAGTTCTAATTCAGTTTCTAGATAGAGTTCAATTTAAATTCCATTTAAATTGTTTGTGAAGGCTAACGACTAAAAAATTTCGAATTGATTCCCCAAACAACTTTATTTTGCCGCACAGTGCATCAGTATACGTATATTTTCGTTGCACGTTTAATAGATAAACTCTTACCACATTCTGAATCAGGATGTACTAGTCCATGCATGTTTTGTGTATATGTGTGTTTGTCTATGGAAAAGTGTATTACACTTGCAATCTAGATCGAAACAAGTGTGAGAAATTTTTTTAAGTGTTTTATAACAGCAGAAAAGCGCTCTTAGTGGTTGCAACAACGACTAAGTGCATGCTTTCGTATTTATTTCACAAAATGTGTATATAAAACTGTAAAATGAAAATGAAACTTTTAAGATGAAAATCATGTTAAAGACTAGAGTTGAAATGGAGCAGAATTTTGTGCAAAAGTAGCTTTTGTGGAAACTATTTTAACACAATTTCAAAAATCTTAATGCTGTGGCCATATTCTGTAACTCGCTAAAGCTAAATCTCTATGGCTAAAAATCAAAAAAGTTGATTTAGCGATTTTTGGCTAATAATGCAATACTGTAACGTGCATTGCTAAATTTGGCATTGCCATAAAAATTTAATTCGCCGCAATTTTAGCTTTTAACTTCATCGCTTAAATTTTTAAATTTTGTATTCTCTAAGGCATTTTAGCGATCGAGATTTAGCTTTACCTAAGCGAATTACAGAATACGGCTAGCTTTGCTAAGAACGCAACGAACTTACAAAAAGTTCTTTTAAAATGTTAAGTTTTTTTAAAAAAAAAACCCTCAAATTTAAAAAGACGCTAAAATAACAACATTTAAATTTTGCATCAGGAATTAACGTAAATTTTCAGTTAGGATAATTTCAATTGACCAACATATCTAGGAGAAATTTAAAACTGATATCAATTTGAATTTGAAACTGAACTAACAATCCTTTAATTACAATTTTATGTGATGCAGTTTGTAATATCGCACTCCTTAATGTAAAGGATCCATAAGATTCATTTAAACTACTCTTATTTGCTTATAACCACATTAAGTTTCTAGCTTTTTTTCTAGCAACCAGGTATTATAGTTTAAATTTAAAAGTATCTTTATTACATTCGTCCTTCTTCCACCAATTTCCCTTTCATCAGCATCCCAGGACATGAGATTATATCTTAAAAGTGTCTGTTATGTTTTTGATTTTATCGTTAGTAACTCAGCAGTTACTTATTTGCATTAAAGATTTTCTATCATTTTTTTTCTTTATCATTATGCCATCAACTAAAATGTTTTTCCGATTTTGTTTTTTTCTTTCAGTGATTTTCGTTTTAATAGTTTTGATGAAATACCCGCAAATGCATTCGAAGGATTAACAGAGGTAACAACGTTGTTTCTGAATGAAAATGAGATTTCGTATATACAGGAAGGAGCTTTTGATGATTTAGTCTCATTGCGGTTTTTGTATTTGAACTATAATCGCATTAGTAAGTTACCCAAGAATATCTTTAAAAAGTTGCAGCATTTGGAGGGAATGTAAGTAAATAATAACATTTCAAAAAGAAATCATTCATATTACACCAATTCCTTTAATTACGGTCTCAATCTGAAAAAAAAAACTTTAATTTCCCTTTTCAAAATTAATCAAATATTATTGGAATTAATGTTTTTATTTTTTAAGTTTCAATGGTCTTGTCTAATTGCTTGACCAACGTTTCAAAAGTGAAATGCAAATACAGTTGTGATTGGAAATTTCACAAGCTTCTAATAACAGCACGTTTTCATTTCAATGATTTTTCATTATTATTGTTGAATAGTATGTCTGCTATTTTAAACATTTTTTCATTTCATTTCTTTCTTTTGTTTGTTATCTTTCTCTAACCACCTCCCTTCACAGTTACCTGGAAAACAATGATATTTGGCAAATTGATGCAGATACATTCGCCAATCTACCACGTCTAAGTCGCATGTAAGTACCGTATTACAAACATGGTTATATAACAATCAGGTGTATAGACAGTCATATTGTAATGGAATATTCTCTTCGTAGCTATTGGATTGGATATCGTAGTCGAACATCACAAAAATATAGTTGTTTTAGTGCTTGAAATTTAACTCAAGTTTATTTAAGGACTTCAACGGCTTTTTCATTTTTAATTTGTAAAAAATTATTGAATTGAAACAATCAAACCATTTAGATCGTTAAAACTTTTTAATAAATCAAATAGAAACAAATAGAAACTTATTTCCCTGTAAGACTTTTCACAAAAAAATTTTCCAATTGTAATTCAGATTAGTCAGTTGTAATTCAGAAAGCGTCCATTGTAATTCAGATTAGTCAATTGTAATTCAAAAAACGGCAATTGTAAATCAGAAATTGTCAATTTTTTATTTTTTTTTTTTGATGAATTTTTGTTCGCGATTTTGGAGTGCTAACTTTAGGTTCAGCGCTTTCGAATTAGCTTTACCAGTAGGGTTCCCAGTTTGTTAAAATTTGCGACTAGCACAGTTTAATTATTCCAAGGACTTAAAAAACAAACACTACCACACTGTATTCAATAGAGTTATGAAAAAAAGTTTGCTTGAAAAAAATTTTCCGCGAAACAATAAAAACGAAAAATTAACAGAGTTGGATTTGTTAAAATTTAACAATGATACCAAACGTATGAAAAATATTTCGTTTAATGGTACATAATATTAAAATTTTAAAGCGCGAATGCTAGCGCTAACTTTGAAAAAAACAACTAGTACCATTAAATTCAGCGTACGCAAATAAGCTTTATTGGAAGAGTGCCCAGAACCCATGTTCTGTAACTTTAGCGAGAACTCCTCGCATCAAATAGATGTAAAACAAAATATTCCACCGTTTACCGAAAAGCCAGAAAAAAGTGTGCCTGTAACTCATGTCGAAAACTATCAAAAGAGATTACGTCGTTACCTTATAAATGTCAAAATATTACACTCGCAGCCGATGTGAAATTGCAGACGTTGAGAGCGCCAGTCACACATATCGCTGACGGCGATCAATATTTACTAAAAGTGAAATATTTTCAATGACGGCGGCGAAAATACAGCCGTCGGCTATAGCAAATAATGCAAAATGCGACTTTAATTTTTATTGTTTGCAAATGAGCCTTCAAGAAATTCGTATATTTTATAAAAATGTTAAAAGCAAAATTATTAAAAATTGAAAAATGTGCCAAGAACAAAATATTAATTATTATTCTATGCATTTTGCATTTTTAATCGTTTTTAGTGAGTTTATTTGGCAGTTCAAAGCGGGAACTTTTCTCACAAAAATGTTACGGACACACTTTTTCGAGTAATTTCGTTACGTGACCGCTAGTACACGCCAAAAAAAAAGTTACAGGCACATTTTAGTGAGAAAAACAGCTGTTAATTTCAATAAATGGCATTTTTCTTTCATTTCACACATTTCAATCGAAAAGTTTCTGGACGCAAGATTTACAGAACATGGGCATAGGTTGTTAAATAAAGGTTAAATAAAAAGGGTCAAATTCGTGCACAGTGTTATTTTTTACTAAAATTCATTTCATTTAATTTTTTTTTTTTTTTAAATAATAATAATAAAATAAAATGGTTTTTCTAATAGTTAAGAAAGAGGTATAAAAAGCTTTTCAAAATTTTTTTTTAATAGAAGTAAACATCAGAAACACAGTTCTTTAACAATTTCAAGGTACTTTTCATGAGACTTTTCTCGAAGCTATATGTAAATTTTTTAAAAGCTTTTTAATTTTTAATTTTGAAAGCGTTTCCTATTTAAGGTTTGCAGTCTTTCTAAAATCAAAACAAAAAATAGCTTCGCTTATTAGCCTTTTCACACTTGTCAACATTTAACATCTAACATTAATTTTTGAAGATGTTGAAATTTTCCCATAAGAAATACATTGGGCAAAAAATCAAAATTTTTAACACCTCTACAAAATGTTCCTATTTCATTGTATTTCATTCTACATCTTCCGATTATTTTAGTGCCATCACTAAAAAAGTGGCAATAAATTCTATTATTATTGTGGCATCACTGACAGAATGGCATTTGCTTTGAAAGCAGCGTTACAATTTCTCAAGTTTTTCCTTTTTTGCAAGCCTTGTTTTGCTTAATTTTTTTTATATTGTTAAACAAAATGAATTCAAAATTCATTTTGGTATTATCTTTTACATTTTTGAAACTTTTGTTGAAAAAAAGTATTTAAATAAAAATAAAGTTATTTTTCAAAAATGGTGACATTTTTTATTGATAGTAAGTGCCGGTTCACACACGTCAAGTTTGTCTCGTCAAGGCTTGAGTTTTTAGGAGAGAGGGGAAAATAAATGGCCTTCTCTTTTCCCTTCTCTCCTAAATGCTCAAGACTTGACGAGTCAAACTTGACGTGTGTGAACCAGCACTAAATGTTAGATGTTTCAAGTGTGAACACGTATTTCACATTTTCAACATCTTCCATGCGTTCCTCCGAAATGTATGCTAGTGTACAAAGGGTGTAACCCTATTTTAAAAATAATATTTTTAAAGTAGTAAATTTTCTCAAAGTTAATGAAAAAAAATATATACCTTAAAGGCTTTCTTTAAGCAATCGTTTTAAACTTTTGTTCAAAAGCTTCCTAAAGCTGTTATGATACTTGCTATTTTTTGTATTTTTTCTATATTGGAGAACAGTGCAAATATATTTGCATAGGAAACCTGACTAAGTGTAAAGAGTATGATTATATCATAAAAAATCTTGAAATTTCAAACAAATATACATGTGTTATCGATAAATAATCTAAGACTGTCAAAAAAAATATAAAATTTTTTAACTTAAAATTTACATTTCCAGATTAATTGTTAGCACTGTTGCCAATTTTTTTAGTTTTTGATCGAAAGAAACGGTTTTTAACTTTTTTTTTTGCGATTTTTAACTTTAATGACGGTTTTTTGTGTCGAAAAAACGTTGGCAGTATTGTTTGTTTTGTTTACATTTTATCAAATTTTATTTCTTGTTCTTTCTCACATTTGTTGTTTCATTCAGTCAATCCTAAAATAATCCAATACAAAAAATAGCAAGTATCATAACAACTTAAGAATCATTACCTTAAAGCTTTTCGGGCTTTTTTATTAATTTTTTTATTTTCTTTAAATAAATATTATTATAAGTAAATAAAAAATATAGCATAGTAAAGCTCTTACAAAAATGTTTCTACTAAGTTTAGTGGAGTTTTCAAGCACATTTTTTTAACTTTTTTTAAAAGCATTTTGTTAAAATCACTTAACAAGTTTTTACCCAACATTAATTTATTTCCTAAAAATCTTCCCCAAAGCTATAAAAACACTTTTTAACTAAATTTGTAAGCTTTTTTTCGAAATAATATTTTGTTGTCGAGTTTTTTAAGGTTCTCTAAAAATGTGTCTTTTACAACTATTTTTATTTTTGATTTTTTAATGAAGAATTTTTGAAAGTTATGCCAAAAAGCTCTTTTAAATTCTTTTGTCTAAGCCTAATTTAAAAAAAAAATATCTTTTCGCTAAATCAGCTTTATAAAGCTCTTTAAAAACAAAATTTGTCTAAAAATTAAACAAATATTAACCGCTTATTTATAAAAATTAAGAAAGCCTTGTAAAGCGTTTATTAAACAAATTTTCATAGTAAATAAATAAATAAATTAATAAAGCTTTTATAAACCTGTTTTGAAAATCAAAATCCCAGAAAGCTTTTTAAGAAACAAAGTTTAAAAGTCCTATTGAAGCTAAAAAAACCTCACTTAAAAACTTTAAAAGAACTACAGATTTTATTAAATAAAAGCTTTATTTATAAAATTTTATATATTTTTACGAGTTTATTAGCAGAGATTAAACCTCTTTAAAAAATAATATTTTCTTTTTGGTATTTTTTTCTAATATCCTTCAATAATTTCGTTTTCTAATCCATTTTTTTTTTTTTGTTTTGTCTTTTCTCCTTCAAAATATTTGTTCTTCCAAACTCCTTCTTGTGCACCATTTAGTTTTCTTGCCAATAATAAACTGACTAATCTGCCACCAGATGCATTTACACGGTTGCCAAGCCTGAAACGCCTACGACTTGATGGCAATCCCATCGATTGTAATTGTGGTGTTTACTCATTGTGGAGCCACTTTCAACAGCTTCCCCAACGACAACTCATCACCATTCTCTTGAATTGTCAAACGCCAACAACATTGTATCGCACAGTATTCGCAAGTCTACAGGAATATCATTTTCATTGCAGTAAGTGGTATAAACTCGTAGTATAAAGTAGTAGTATAACAACTATGAACTAAGTCTATCTATTTCTATGAATATTGTATTGTGTGTGTTATTTGTATATTGTGTGTGGGGATGTGTGTCTGTACCTGTACCTGTTCCTGTGCATGTTTATGTTTTGTATTTAGAGTGTAAACAGTTGAAAATCCAATTTGAACTGTGGGAAATTACTGAGCAATAACTGACTGAATGAATAAACTATCTTGATAGTTTCAATGGGATATGGTTATTGTGTCTTTTTTTTTTTTTTTGGTTTATTTGTTACTTATTTTTCTTTTCATTTCTGTTTTAATATTAACAAAAACCTTTTTAGAAGAAAAATCAGATTCTGAGGAGAAAGAATTTATAGAGGGGGAGAACATTAAAACTAGCTTTTAAGAAAGAATTCGAATTGTGGAAGTTATTGTGTTGGATTAAACAAACAGCCAATTTACACAGGAACTTTTACGACGTCGCTTTTTCGACGCTTCTTTTTGTTTGTGCCGAACGGGTAAACAAAAAGACTCGGTTTGTGTATTTCGTGTCCTTTCTAATATTTATCTTTAAAGCTTAAACTAATATTCTTGTTGTTACGTTTTACTTTTTTTGTTTTTCTTACTTTGAAGTGTCAGGTTAAAAATACAGGGAGTCCTCGATTATCAACAACGGACAGGACCGGGAGCGGGATAACAAACGAATGTTGTTGTATCTGCATAAATGTTTGTAAAATAACAAAATTATTCAAGAATTGTATGTACCGACTGACGTATGTATATAAATGTTTAATAAAATGACGGATACTAGAGGTTGGTGGACGTTGCAAAAAATATTTAAGTTCGTGCAACAAAATTCTTTTTCTTTTCTGAATAAAACTGAAGTTGCCGGTTAATTGAATTAAAGATATTCGAGGCCCTACTGTAAATAAAAAAGACAAACAACTAAAATCCATCGTATGACCGCAAATGATTTGCTTCAAAAAGGAATTAATTAAAAACGACGTCATAAAAGCCCTCGTATGAATTGGGTGAAACTGTTATAGATTTTGTTCAATTAATTTTGAAGTGATTACAGTTAAATTTTGCTATGAAGCATGAGAATAATTTTAGAAATAACAAGCAAGATTGATATGCCGCTATGTATGCTATGCTGAATCTTTTATAAGTTATATAAATGCAGTACTTCAGATATAAAGAGGTCTATTTTGTGTCACGCCCACTTATAAAATCGTGCCCACATTTTGCCGGATGTTGTGTATTGATTATCAAGATGATTGTTCCTATTTTGGAAACTTTGACTCTGGCCGTTCTGTAGACATAGAAATCTATAATGTCTTGGATGGGAGGTGCCACGCCCACTTTTCCAATTCCGTCCATATTTTCAGTGCGGGTTTGAATTCATAACCAAGCAATGTGTATCCAATTTGGAAAATTTTCGAAAACAAACAGAACATTATTTAGGGTTCGGCTCACACACCCAAGAACGATATCTATTTTTTTTAGTGTTTGTAGACGAACACAACCTTTAATACCGTTCGTAACTACCATTATATAGTGTTCTGTATTGTGCAAATAATTTGCTTGTTTAAAATTTGTTCGCTGGTTTTTTTCGTATGTGTATTTTGTTCTTGTTGTGCGAAGCACAACTAAAAAGAAAGAACATTAATGAGCCGAACCGACCGCAATGAAGTTTGTGGATTTAAAAAAAAACCGAATTAAATGTTCTCATCATTTGTTGAGTTTGAAAAAAAACAGTATTATTTCTGTATTGAAAGATGACTAACAGGGAAACGTTTTTTTTTTTAATGATTTTCTACACAAACACTATCAGCTTTAGCGTTTTCCACAAATCTACCGAACCGACCACTAAGGAACGATATTTAATGTTTATTTTCAAACACTGATTTCAGCACAATCATTTCTTTTTTTAACTACAAACAGTTGAGAACCCTATAATAACGAAACAAGTGAGTGAATAAGCAAAGACAAAGAAAACAAAAACACATTCAATTCAAGTAAAATTAGTTGAATATTCAAATATGCATATTTTGAATGTACAATTATTTGAATTTTTACTTCTTATTTGAATTTTTCTGCACACACATATAATGTATGTTTGTGTGTAAGTTAAAATCTTATAAATAAAAAATCTAAAAGCTTACACAACTATAATGTCAATGTACACCCAGAGAAAAAACAATTGCACCTTGGAAAAGTAATATATAATAAAATAGAATAAAAGTTTAGAAAAGGTAAACAAATTTAAATTTTGGCGCCTCGAATATGATTTTTGTTGATCTGCGGATTTTTTTCTCATGCCAAAAGCTATCGAAAAATCGATATCGATTGCTAAATCGACCCACCCTAATAATAACATTCAAAAATTTTT
This sequence comes from Pollenia labialis, assembly GCA_949318255.1. Lineage (NCBI taxonomy): Eukaryota > Metazoa > Arthropoda > Insecta > Diptera > Polleniidae > Pollenia > Pollenia labialis. The sequence continues at coordinate 127,652,465 of OX439140.1, forward strand.
TGTAAACTTGCTCTGTATAACGGGTCATTGCAATATATTGTAATTTATGAATGAATCTCAAATTCATTTACAGTAAACAAGTTTTAAATTTAATTCATTCACCGAAGGTAAAAGGGTATATAAAGAAAGGGTGGTTAAATTTTAAGGGCCGATGTTGGAGGTGAACCACACCTAAACTTCAAGTATTTTCTGCAATTCACTTGATAAAACGTTTAATTCACTTGGTTAAATTTTTAATTAACACTGATTTTATTTTTGATTAATGCTTTTACTGGTGCAAAATTGTTTTCTGTGTACAGCTACAGGTTTTTTAATACCCTACATTAAAATGTAAGAAATATTTTTAATATATTTTCTGGCGCAACAATAACTTCCACAAAATTTAAAAAATCCTTTACGCCTTTTATGAACTTGATGTCAACCATAAAATAATATTGTTATCTTTTAATAACTCAAAGATTTCATTTAGAACAAAAATATTTTTTAATCTCGAACTTTGTTTTATAAAAAATAAAGATTTAATCACAAACAACCCATATTTATGTTATAAATATTTCGCTGGTAAAAAAAAGTTTTTATTAAATATTTTAGCTTCAGACAATCGCATAAACAAATCAAAAAACATTCAAGCGAAATACGAACAAAATCGTTTCATGTTACACTAAATAAAACATGAGTTTTCTATGAATTTACAAGAGAATTGTAAAAAAAGAAGTTTCATTTTATGTACCCCCTATCAAATGATACGATTTATTGATTTTTTTTCTAAAGTTTATTATCCCAGCCCAGCAAATAATTTGGTGACTACAAATTTAAAATTTAGCGATTGTCAGACAGTTTGTTTACGCTTAAACTAAAAGAGTTGGTAAATACAACTTAAAGATTGAATTAATTAGTAGTTAGAACCAAAATGTTTTACGCTATATGAGAAGTTTTTGTAACAGCAACTTAAAAATGTTAAACACAACTAAAACTTGCAATTGCGTTAATCAAATACATAACTGTTAAATCAACTCTAATAGGTTTATAAATTTATGTTTATAAACATTATATGGTCATTTCAACTAAAACTTTTTACTAACAAAACTTAATAGTTTAAATGATTTAGTTGCCACAGTCAAAATGTTAAGGTTTGCTTTTAAACTGTTTGTACCTGCAGCCGTATTCTGTAACTCGCTTAGCTAAAGCTAAATCTCGATCGGTAAAATGCCTTGGAGTATGCAAAATTTAAAAAAATGTTAGAGCTAAAATTGCGGCGAATTAAATTTGTATGATATTGCCAAATTTAGCAATGCTGTTACAGAATTGCATTCGTAGCCAAAAGTCGCTAAATCAATTTTACAGGCTTTTAGCGATAGAGATTAAACTTTACCGAATTACAGAATACGGCTTCTCGTCATAACAAAAACTTTTAATTTTGGTAATAAAAAATGTTTTAAAGTAATGAAAACTTTCTAAGCATTGCCTTACGTTTGAGGTAATTAACCAAAATTTTGTCTCTATAAAAAAATCTTCTTTTGGCTTATAAAGGATGGTTAAGGGCCGATGTTGACATAAAACACAAATTATTATACACAAAGTATTGTCTTTTCTTTTTATTATGGTAAGTTTGGTATGGTTCAATTACACTGTGTGTAATTTTTAAAGTCATGAAAAAATAACCACATACGGATAAAAAATAACCCAAGGACAAAAGTGTCCAAAGTGCATGCACTTTTTAATTAATGGGCCCTTAAAGATTGTTTCCTTGAACTTTGAACGGTTTGCTACCTATGGACCTAAACAGGGAGAAAAAGGTAAAAAAAATTTTTAATCCAAATATTTTGTTTAATTGCCAGTTGTCGCAACTACTTAAATCATTGGTTATCACAAATAAAACTTTTAAAATAATTTTGTACGAAAAAAAAAAATGTTTTAATCAAGTTCGTAAAATATTTTTTTGATGCAACCAAACTTAAGTATTTGATTGTTATAACTAAAATAATAATAGTTTAAATTAAATATGTACGTTTTTTAAACACGTATTTTGTGCTACTGAAATTTTGTGATATTTAAGCAAAATTTTTGGCGTTACAACTAAAATAATTATTTATAATAACTCAAATAAATATTAAATATTTATTTATAACAACTCAAAAATGATTTACTTATTCATGACAACTAAAATTATTTATTGTAATTTGAGATTATGTTGTACTCTCATCAATTCCAATTCCTTTGGATTTAGGATATTTTGGGAAATTTATGATTATATACATAACGATTCATTTGATTGTCACAACTAAAAATTATAGTTGAGCAATTAAAATTAAATTTTTTTTTGTAGGGCCTAATAATCTTTTCAACACTAATAACGATATTTTTCAATATACCATTAAATGACAATTGCTACAACTAAAGTATTATATTGTTACGACTAAACTCAAAAATAAGTCTGTTACTGTAACTGAAATTGTCATTTGTTCAAACTAAAACTATGAATAATAAAGTGATGTCAATTCAATGACATTTGTTCATTCGTTCACAGCTAAATATTTAATTACATATACTTATAAAAATTGTATTTTCTAAAAGATAAAAAAACTAGTGAATAAATATTTCATGACACAAATTGTTTTCTACCACAATTTTCAAAATAATTAAAGGTTTATTTGGTTACTACAACTAAAAACTTTGACTAATACAGCTTAATTTTTAAACGAGTATCATAAGCTACTTTTGTTTATATTCTGTATGTGTTTCTTGGGAAATATAAAAGACAAATAAAATATTTGGTTGACGCAAGTAAATATTTTTTTATTGTAATAAGAAATCTTACTAAAGCAAAGAAAGGCGTCTGTTATTTTTATTACAAATCTTATTTAATCTCGCTTAAAATTTAAGCAATTTTGGTAACCTAACACTTAAAATAAGCTTTCAATGCAAAAAATATTTCACATCTCTTATAAAAGACTACTTAAATAAAACCGTTACTAAATTTGTTGCCTCTTTTTGCTTTTGCTAAAATCCTTTTTCCTATTTGAAACTTTCTCCCATGACTTCACAGTGAAATTTATTCGTTCTCGCTTTCTTTTTTATTTCTTACAGAAAAACCAGAAATTATGAAGGCACCACATGACATGCATTTAACAACAGGTGAAACAGTTGAATTGCCCTGTCGTATGGTGGGTGATCCAGAGCCTGAAATAATTTGGATGCAAAACACAAATGAAGTTTCAACAGACTATTCACCTAAAATGCAAATATTGCCCTCAGGCACGCTCAAAATAAATGCGGTAGACTCAAATGATATTGGTATTTATGAGTGCATCGGACGGAATGAAGCTGGAGAGACACGTACACAGCCCATACGAATGATGGTCGAACAAAGCACAAACCCCAATACAAACAATAATAACAATCCCTATACTTCACATGGGGAATATAATGGTAACAATGATAATAATCAACTGTGGGCTGTTCATCTAAACCAAAATAACAGACAGAATACCGAATTAAATCGTAACATTGACAACAGAAATCTTCTACACAGTAACATACAACAACCGTACACAGCCTCACCATTGAGTCGAGGCAACAACGTTGGGTTGCAACAACAGCCACCCACTTTTGTTTATACACCCTCGGATCGTATTGTTGCTTTAAACGGTGATGCTGTACGTCTGGATTGTATGGCAACGGGCAATCCAACACCTGAGATGCAATGGTATTTCAACGGTCGCTTGGTTGCACAATCAACTGATGTCCTACGCATTCAAGCAAATGGTAGTTTAGTTATTGTCCAGCCTACATTATTGCTGGCTGGTGTATATCGTTGTGAGGCCACAAATCATTTAGGTACCATACAGTCTACTGCCAACATAGAAGTTAAGGGTAAGTAGAATGAAGGTTTAATGAATAATCGATGTCTATGGTGTAATGCCAGTATTACGAAAGAGTGATGAGTAAGAGGAAAAGTAATCTAGGAGATTTTCTTAAAAAGATTTTTGGAATATTTGCTTGGATTGGAATATGATAAAAAGCATATCATGCTTTGAGTTGTAGCTCATATAGGTATTGAAAACTTAATATTTTCAGCGCACCAACAATAAATTTCAGTGTTTTTATCAACAATAAAAACTGGGAATTAAACAAGAATAACAAAATTCTGTTAGGTGGCAAATTTATAAAAAAAATTTTGGAAATAAGACATAAGCAAAAAAAGCTCGATTCACCCACCCGTGTGTTCCGAACAATATTTTTGTCCTGACATATTTTTTTTTATATTGAGTTTGACGTCTTACTTCTGAGAGAGAGAGAGAGAGAGAGAGAGAGTGAAATTATTTTGTTCGGTTAGTTTTTTCTTGAATTGGTTTTATTTTAATTTTTGTTCAGAACAAAATGTACTGAGTTGAAATTATTGTTTTTCTGCTGAAAAATTATATAAAAAAAAATTATGATATAATTAAAAATAATAAATCACAACCATTTTTCGTACATTTCCCTTAACACACTTTTAAAAAACAATTGAAAATAAGTGGCTTTCTAGTACAGCCAGTTTGTATTATTGTTTACATCTGTAATCCATATGGCAGCTTTGTTTTTCCAGAACAATTTTCTGAAGTTGGTAAATTGTTCTGCAGAACACTTTCAGTAAAAAAATTATTGTCCGGAGAAAAATATTGTTCGGAACGCATGGATGAATCCACCTTAAGAACAGATTATTTATTTTTATTTTTAACGTAACTTAAAGGTTTGGTTAGGTTCCTTGGGCAGACATCATACAGTGCTCCTTTTAAAATACCCAGCACCAAAGCATGTTTTGAAGAGCAACTACTCCATGGGTGTCACTGTAGGTTTTAACGAATTTGTTTTTCTAATTAAAAGAAGAAGCTACCTTAGTATCGTATGCTGAAAAATACGATAGTTTACTCGATAAGATCCGCCTGCAATTTCACATTGGCTCTGTGTGAAATAATCACCGCTATCGTTAATAATTTTTCCCTCGTAATTATTCCCCTTTTCACATATTTGTGATCATGAAAAACTCCCATGAAGAAAAGGTAATACAAATTAAAATAATAATGTAAAAAAATGTGCACGGGAAAAAATTCCCCTTATCGTGAAAAGGTTTTCCCCTCGTTATTTTTTAACGTTTCCCTTAGATTTTCTCAATTTATTTTTGCTAGGGAACAGAGAATGTATATAAGTAGTTCCTTCTATAAATCGAATATTAAGGGCTGTTTTCGTTATTAAGGCACAAACCTATATATTGGTCAACAAAATGCAAAACAACAGATCAATTGCTTGCGGATTTGTGAAGCTTTTGAAAGACGTGGTGGCAGAATTTTGGAAAATATTTTACTACATAAAATTTAAAAAGTGCAAAAAACTAACGTTATAATCAAACTATCCCTCCCATACTAAATATTTTGCTTTATTATTTAAACCTTAATTTAAAATATATACGTGTATATTTTTCAACAAAAATTTCATTGATTTTAAATTTTTTTAATCATTCTTCCTTTTTACATTCACTGGATTCATGATTACTTTTTTCCCTTCGAGGGGAATGAAAATTTCATGGGAACAAAAATTCCACTTGTTATTCACGATAGGGGTGATTATGTAATTTATGATGTAACGACGTAAGCCCTTTTGATAGTTTTTGACATGAGTTACAGCCACACTTTTCGAGAAACGATGGAATATTTTGTTTCACATCTTCTCGATGCGAGAAGTTCTCACCAAAGTTACAGAACATGGGTACTGGTATCCCTAGAACCTGGCATTTTCGATTAAAGAGTTTGAAGAGAAAATGTTAGAGCTTACGGTTATTTTAGAGCCTGTTACAGTGAAAACTTTTTTCCGGAATCAATTAGTTTTGTGAATTTGAACCGATTAATCTCGGGGCAGTAACGAAAAAGTGCTTAATTCTTCTTTTTTAATTTTGTAGGAGAGCAATTTTAAGCCAAACATTTTTTTTTTTAAATTTATTCTAATTTAATCATTACTTCTCTTTGGTTATAGTTATTTTCAACCCAATTATGAATAAAAATTTCCCGGGAGTTTTTTCCCTTCTCCCATTTTTACAATTGAATTAGCGTAGGAAAAATAGGAGAAGGGAGAAAACTCCCGGGGAATTTTTATTCATAATTGGGCTGTTTAAGTTTTTATTCCTAAATTCTCCTAACGTCACAGATCGGAAATTAACTTAAGTTTTTATTTCAAATCTTATTTCGTATTGAAAAAACAATACGCAAAAATTATTTTTCTATAAAATCCTGAAAACTCGTACAAAATAATTGAAACTTGGTCCGAAAACAAGTATGAATGCTTTATTCGGTTATGTAGAATCTTTTAAACCACGGTGCGATAATAAGAGAAATACCATTCTTTAGATATAAATAAATTAACTTTGCGCCTTTCCCACATTTTGTTGGATGTTGTGTTGACAATCAAGATGCTTGTACATAATTTGGAAACTTTTGCTCTTGCCGTGCTCCAGACATACAGAAATCTATAGCTTTGTTTATCTTTGAAATGTCACGCCTACTTGTCCAATCCCGCCCACATTTTGTCGTTTTGATAACCAAGATGATTGTTTCTAATTTGGAAATTTTAGCACCTGCTGTTTTCCAGATTTACAAAAATCTATAATGTATGTGTATGGGAAGGGCCACGCCTACTTGTTCAATATAGCTCAAATTTTGTCGGATGTTGTACATTGATAACCAAAATGCTTGTACTTAACTTATATACTTTGGCTCTTGCCGTTCTCCAGGTATACAGAAATCTATAATGTATTTATATCGGAAGTGCTACGCCCACTTGTCCAATACCGCACACATTTTGCTAGATATGGTGTTATAATAACCAATATGCTTGTACCTAATTTGTAAATGTTGGCCCCATTCGTTCTCCAGATTTTTGGATAAAATTAGTGGCAGTCATGGTTTTAGCTGCTCATATCTGAGCCATTTGTGGACTGATCACCAAGTCCCCATCAATTCTGGGGTCTTCGAAAAAGCCTTTTCATAGGACACGCATAAGAGGTTTTGTTTGCAACTTTTCAAAAATATGGGTGAAGTCTACTGATTCATATTGACATGTTTACCCACTTAAAACTTATTTTAAAGAAATTTTTTCTATAATTTTTTAAAACAAAAGTTTTTTCAAAAATTCTAAAGCTACATATGTTAACACCTATTAAATATTTGAAGTCCTACAAAAATTATTGAACCGTTTCTGAATTTCATTATACAGATATGATCTTAGGAATAAAGTTTAGTAAATAAATAGAAATTAAAAAAAATAATGATAAATTTACTGGTCACACTTTTTTTTGGATCTGAACATACCTTAAGTCATATCTAGGTATTTTGTTGGTTCCTTACCTTCGTGAATTGTTTTGTTTTTATTCAAGTTAACTTTTTATTACAAAAACTTATTTGATTTTTGTATTTTTATGTATTCGAATTAAAATCGGTTAACCGTTTATTTTTAAAATGCTTAACCGTAAACCGGGTATTTTAAAATATTTAAAATATTCGGAATATTCGAAAATTGGTTTTTGAAAAAAGTCGAATAATCGATCTTCCTAGTACTCACCGTACTATTAATACCGCTTCGGATTGATTTGATTACGGATCCCTACAAACCCCCGTGCGTTTGTAGGGTCATCTAAAGAATATTTCTCCGTTTTGTGTAACATCCTCCGGGGAAATCAGGAGCAGTCAGCAACTGGGATTCGTCAAAAATCCTAAATTGGCGATCTCAGGAGATCTTGGCGATCTCTTGCGATCGCGGTTGACTAAAAATCCTATCTGGTACCACAAGATAGAGTCAGTAACGGCCAGTGGCACGGCACGGAGATAGCTAAATTGCGTCAGCTGCCAAACAAGTGGCGAGTGTTTAATATTGTAGGGTTATGCACTCAAACTGATACCTGTGTGTGTACACAGAAGGAAAAATCCGGTATAATAATACCAAAATTGACACCATTCGTTGTCAACTACGTTTGTGTTCAATTTGATAACAGATGGTGTCGATATTTTATAACCACCACGTTGTGATTTTGTCACCTTTTGGTCTCATTCTGTCTACAAAATGTTAATATATTATAACCATAATGGTGTCATTTCGACAACATGCTGTTTATCATTGTTGACAACACACCGTTGGTATAACTATTGCACACATTTGGTTGTCATTTCGATAACACATTGTTCTGAGTATAGTTATAAATAACCCATTGTGAATCAATAAAAATATATGATGCATTTTTATTTATTTAGTTCAAATATTTAAAATAAAAATTAAAAATAATTCACCTGTTTAATTTTAATAAAATGTACAATAAAAATTTTAAAAATACAGAAACTTCATTGTTAAATATTAGATTTACTGCCTGTTTTTAGAAAACGTAAGCAAGTGAGTGAGTGAGAAATTATATTGAAAACAAAAACAAATTTTCGTTTTTTATTGTTGTTTTCAATATAATTTCTCACTCACTCACTTGCTTACGTTTTCTAAAAACAGGCAGTTAATATACATTTTTTCAATTGTTTGGCCTCTTTATCGTCATTAATCTTTTGCACTTGCATTGTTTGTACATCATTTATATTTTTTCAAGGTTCTCCTTCATATCCAAGGAACGTAATGCTTTCTTCACTGTTTATAATGTTTTTTTTCACCTTTTAGTTTTATAATTTTATTTCTCACTTATTTTATTTCACTTAACAAATTTGCGCTTTAAACTTTCGGCGAAAACAAAAGTTGTTTGTATATACGCTATTAATAATGAGAGTGCGGTACATATTTGACAACAAGGTGTTGTCAATTTGACAACAATGGTACTTTTTTTATCTTTCGGCCCAATTTGACAATATTTTGTTGAAAATTTGACAACAAATGTTGTCAAAATATTGACAACACTTTGTTTTGTAATCAATTTATTACCATTGGTTGACAATTTTTTAACGTCTTTTTTCGCTCGTGTAGGGCAGGTATCAATGTAAATCTTTTCCACAGCTCATCCAAAAAGTGTCAACAATTTTTTTTTGCGTCGAAGTTGTGCAACAGTTTGCTTTGTTGGGATAGTTTGCTTGATTGCATACCAAAGCTAATTCCAAATTCGTACTTGAAATAACATGAAAATGAGATTGATTTAATTTAAACTAAGATTGAATCAATGTTTTTCTTGGGATTCAAAAATTAATTAACAAGGTTTCTTTTAAATTTACTAAATTCCCATTTCATATTATTGAGAAACTGAAATTTATTGTTGAAGGGATAAGCTATTCCTATGCGCATTTCACTGGTTGCTTAGGCCAGATAGTCATTGAATCAATTTCAAAATATGCTTGATTCAAGTATTGTAAAGTTGATTCATTTCCGAATTCGTACTTCAAATAAACCAAAATTGAAATTAGAAGGAGAATTTTATTATGATTGATTTACTTACCCGCTTTATACCTAACATAATCAATTATAAAACACCAGCATCATTTCCCATATGATTTTTACTTTAAAAACTTAATGTACATATTTGACTGAAAATGTAAACTAAATGAGAAGCAAGAGTTCTCAATATTATTTATTTTCACATTAACATAAAAATAATGTGTTTTCGCCTTGCTCTGTTGTTTTTGTTGTTTCTACACACAACAAGCAAATCGTTTTTTAACTACTTGTGTGGTGTTGTTGTAGTGCCTGCAACAAACTTTATAATTTTACGCTTAGAGTGGTACTACCAACGAGAGGTTAATCTTGTTTTAACTTGGCTTAAGAATTTTGTACTTATTTTAAGAAATTCCGGGATTGATTTTGAAAAGTAATCCTATTAATGATTGTTTTAAGTACGTTTTAGTGTTATACGTACTTGAATTTTGGAGTACGACTTGTACTGAAAGTAAGTATAAAAAACTTAATTTATCCCGAGTGTTTTTCTTTCTGTGTAGAAAATGCCTAAAATTTGTTGAAGACATATGATCCATCTGTTGTATATTTCGAATTTTTATTAGTTATAAATAAAACAATTTCAGCGAAAAATATTATTATTGTTGGAATCTCTTCTATTTAATATTTTTTTATTTTGTACATTTCCCCTAAAAAACTTTTTCTAACCAATTTTTAAATCTATTCAAAGTTTTTACCCTTTAGGCCTTTTTTTCAAAAAGTTAATTGAAAAAAAGTTGCCATCCTATTGAGCAGACATTTAGACTTTTTTGTCAACAAATACAGATATAGAAGCATTTTTTTTTTGTGCAATCAATGTGATGGATGGATATGTTATGAATATAAATTTCATTATGAATTAAAAAACATATGGTTAATACTACGATGCCATTTACAATTTTATTTAAATCCCTTCAATAATAATCCACAAGGAAACGAACAACTGCAATAACAAATTCTCCGGAGGGAGATCGATAGACGGACAAATGTCATTTAAATAAATTTGTTTTAATAAAACCCAACATGTACACAACAGTGACAGTATGTTCGATTAGAATGCAGTTGAATATTTAAAAAGAAGATTAGAAAATTATTTTGAAAATTTAACAAACCAAATCAAGTTACTAAAATTACATTATTATAAACAAAAGAAAGTTAAGCCTATTTGGTTAATAATATTGCAATAAAAGAGACCTTTATTAAAAACTTTATAATAAACAAATAGTTATTTTACTCATTAAAATACTTCATTGATAGGGATTAAAATAAAATCGTTGAAAGGGATTTTCTACTACTCTGATACGCTTCTGATAGAGATTTAAAAAAAAAAACTAAAAATAATGCGTAAATTATGCAGCATTTAATTGACTTGTAACAACGTTGCGGTTTTGTTGGTTTTATTGAATTTTCGAAAATTCAATTTGCAATTTATATAAAGTTTTTTTTTTTGTTTTCATTTGACCAGAAATAAATTAAAATACTCTCTCACGTTTAGATATTTCTTTTTTTTCATTTAAATTTATCATGATTTGCACTTAATTACAACACTATTTTGACAGAATGTGCGAAATGTATAATCAACGTCCTCTCACACGTTTTACACAGTTTGAGGTAAAAATTAGTTTAATACAAAATTTACATAATTGAAGTTGAAGGATATTTTAAACTTGGATATAAAAAAACGTTTAGAAAATTTGGCTAATGAAGTTGTTGGATTAAAAAAAAATAACAAAAATTACAGGGCTTTTTATTTTAAAAAGTTCATTTTTGGAAAGGAACATTTCTGATTATAGTTTAGTTCTAGTTTAATTATAGTTCAGTTCCAGCTTAGTTCTAGTTCAGTTCTAGTTCAGTTCTTATTTCGTTATGGTTCGATTTTAGTTTATTTCTGGTTTAATTCTGTATTTCATTTCGAGTTTAGTTCAAGTTTATTTTCTATAATACTAGTTTAATTACACTGTACAACACAGAAAAAAATAACGGCGTTGTTAAAATGCTATCAAGATAAGCACCCAAAGCACAACTCGCGTTAAGTTCAAGAATGGCGTTTATATTTTGTTGGATTGTTATAGCAGCGCGCCGAAGTGGGCTAAGGTACTTTTTATATAAAAGGTACTTTTTACATAAAAGGTACTTTTTACATAAAAGGTACTTTTTACATAAAAGGTACTTTTTACATAAAAGTACAATTGTGTAGTAGAGCGCAGACGTGGGAAAATTGGGCTACGGTACTTTTTATACAAAAGGTACTTTTTATATACAAGTTACTATTTATATAAAAGCTACTTTTTACATAAAAGTTACTTTTTATATAAAAGTACTTCTTATACAAAAGGTACTTTTTATATAAAAGTACTTTTTATTTAAAAGGTACTTTTTGCTTAAAAGATGCATACTAATAATAAATGGTGCCGTTTTATAACAGACAGGTGCTTATAATAGATGGTACTTTTATTAAGAAAATTACTTTTTATATAGAAGGTTCTATTTTAAAGAAAAGTACTTTTAAAAAAAAAATATTTTTTAAAGAAAAGTACTTTTAAAAATAAAGGTAATTTTTATTTGAAAAGGCACTTTTAAACTGCACTTTTTGTTTATAAAAATTTTATTTTATTTAGAACTTGAGTTTTTTCCCAAAATTAAATTTTTATTCAAAACTTTTCTTACTTGTTTTAGAAATGAAATTTTTGTTCACAAAGGTACTTTTTATTTATCAATATTTTGTTTGCTTAAAAATTAACTTTTTGTTTAAAATTTACATATTCCAAAAAACAACTTTGGCATAAAAGTTATCTCTTTTTAATAGATTACTTTTTAAACAAAATAGAATTGTTCATGTTTAAATTTCATTTAGAAGATTTCAATAAAATCAATTAATTCCCATTTTATATAAATTAAACTGTCCATTTAACGAAAGCTCTGCTTAAATGTCACCTAAAAATTAGAAGTAAAAAGAAATAATTATATTGTGTTTGCTGCTCATTTTCATTTAAATTAATGTGGATTGTAGGGCGTGTTTTTCTGTTTAGACCGTGAAAAATCTAACAAAGTTTGTGAAAGCGGATGATGTTTATCTTTAACAAACAGATTAATTCACACAGACACTCACTTGTTTAATTATACCACTAAATTCACTTAAATGCAAACATTACTTTCATTAAAATTTGCTACGCGTATGCGAGCGTGTCTTTAATTGTGGGTATTAAAAGAATAAATTCTATAAAAATGTGAATAATCATTTTTAGAAATCAACATTTGAAATGCTGCCAGAAAAATAATGCATTACTTAGTACATACTAAAAACTTAAATATGCGTCTGCTTCTGGTTATACCAGTGCTTTTTATAACTTTAAAATAGAAATGATTTCTTTTAATGTCTGTTTTGTAACTCATTTAAACTGACAATTGTTTGCAAACAGTCGCACAAACTCAGCCAGTTGCAACATGTACGCAGTAAAACAAACGTGCTCGTCATTTTCATTTGTTAATTTAACACCATTAAGTACTTAACCTTACACTGCATATACATCAAAATTAGGTGGGCAACTTGAAAATTTATTTAAAAATTCGTATAAAAATTTCTGTTTCCTCTTTTTAAGAATTTTAGTGAAAAATAAATAGAAAGAAAGTTTTGATGCCTAGACCAATTCTTACCCCAATTTTTATTTTTTTATATTATTCTAACTGGAAAAGACAAGTTTAAGGGATGTATTCTATTTAATCCTAATTTTATTTTTTTGTTTAGTTCGTTTCGTTTATTTTTTGGATATTTTTTTTGATCTAATATTTTAAAGCAAGAATAATTTTTTGAACATTAACTTTAACAGAAATGTTAAAATAAGACCCGGTTGTTAAACAACCGTTGCGTTTTCGATTTGTCAAAAAAATAGTGTGTGCTCACAAAGTATAGTAGAGAGACCTAAACATGATATTGAGTGACACATTTTTTTGACAAGTCTGTCCGAGCTGCAAGTTTTCATAGAATGGTAGATTCTTTAAAATCATTAGGGAAACCAGAAATATGCTCTAGAAACCGTGTTTTATTCGCAGTAAATATGCAGTAAAAACTTGAAAATATGCCCTGAAAATTGTTAAAAATATACCCAAAAAAATTCGGAAATTGCTAATTTGAAAACAAAATCACCCCTATCGTGAATAAAAATTTCTTGGGAGTTTTTCCCGTCTCCCATTTTTCCTATGTTAATCCAATTGAAAAAATGGGAAATGGGAAAAAACTCCCAAGGAATTTTTACCAATTTAAAAAAATTTCCAATTAATAAAAACAATCCTTAAATTATAATCGGTAAATCCCAAACACCATAGTATTTACAGACAAATTTTCGATATTTTATCCTATTTGAAAACGATGGGCAGTCATGGGCTCACAAAAACAAACTTATGTTAAGAAGTTAATATTCATATAAGAGTTATTTGTGCCGAATATTAATTAGATATTAACATCCATACATTGTTGTCAGAATATTTTTTGAAAAATACCTACGCATAATTAAAAAAAATCCCTACGCGTCTTAGTCATCTGAGAAAAAACAATATTTATAAGAAACTACACAGAAAGAAAAACACTCAGGAAAACAAGTTTATTATGATTACTTTAAGTACCAGTCGTACTCAAAAATTCAAGTACGAGTAAAACTAAAACGTACTCAAAACAATCCTAAATGGGATTACTTTCGAAAATCAATCCCGGAATTTCTTGAAATAAATATAAAATTCTTAAATCAAGTAAAAAAAGATTAAACTTTTCGTTGTGTTTAACCCTCCCGCTTACGCATGTTTTCATTTTCTAAACACATTGAAAAAAGGTCTGGCCAAACTCATGTGTACCACGAAAAGTTAAAAAGTTAATTTGAACTCTTGCTTCTTATTTAGTTTAAATTTTTTGTTAAATATGTACATAATATTTCTAAAATAAAAACCATATCGGGCATGATGTTGGTGTTTTATCATTCTGTATGGTGTAATACGGGTTTGTAAATCAATCATTATAACTTTTTCTTTCCAATTTCTTTTTGGCACGAATTCAGGATAAGAAAAAACTTTATAATACTTGAATCAAGCGCATTTTGAGATTGATTCAATTTTAGTTTTACTTAAATCAATCTCATTTTCGGATTATTTCAAGTACGAAATCCGGATTGAATATGGATAATTTAAGTATTTTTCGTTTAAAACTCCGTACTTGAATCAATCTTTCTGTACTTGATTCAAAAATATCCGTACTCACCGTACTATTAATACCGCTTCGGATTGATTTGAGTACGGATGGATTGATTTTTCTTTTGAGTGTAATTTTATTTGCATATGGATGGATGGTAAAGATTTTATAACAAAAATAAGTAATAAGACCAAAATAAATGGATATGTACTTTTGATTCAAGAGGTTTTTTAAAAATAAATATTTATAGTCCTTTTCAACGAAAATTAAATGAAAATTTTAATTAAGTTAACGTAGAAAAGCAACTGGATATTTTATAAATAACATAAAGGGAGTTTTTTTTAGAGTGTCACAACTTCGTGTTGACATCACTGCCTTATTTGAGCACCCATTTAATAGCGATAGTTGCTTTTTGTTAATTTTGCTTTGAAATTTTGTTATGAATCGATTTACACAAGAGCAACGCGTGCAAATTGTTGAAATTTGTAATCAAAATAATTTTTCAAATCAAAATTAAAAGGTTTATTTTCCGATGAATCCCATTTCTGCTTAAATGGGTACGCAAATATGCAGAATTTTCACATTTGGAGTGAGGAGAATCCACAAGCTTTTTTCGAAATTAATCCATGTTTCAAAATATATTAATTTCACAATTTAAGAAAAATTAATTTTATGCAATTGTTCTCCACTCATACATGAGATCACTGAAGCTTCCCAACCAACACGGACGTTTGATTTCAAATTGAAAGTGATTTGAAATCAAACCTTTTCTCAAACGACAAACGTTCAAAATCATAAATAACATTCTCAACAAAAAGGGGAAATTATTTTCAAATTGAGAAATGCATTTATTTTCAATGTCAAATGTTTATAATAAAATCATTATCAATTTTAGTTCAAATGTCAAAATCAAACAATTGAGAAAGGTTTGAAAATTGTGTTTGATGTCAAAGGATAAATTCATGTCATATCAAAAGTTTGACTTCTTTCGAGTAAAAATGAAATGATGATGGTAAAATTGAAGCAACACATTAAGAATATTTAAAACAGAAATGTCAAAATATTGCAAAAAAAAAATTGTATGTTGCCAAAGCTCTTGTGTGCATCTAAAAAATGTAACATGTATCAAAATATGCCTCAAAAAGGCAAAATATGCTCTAAAAACGATTTAACTAAATTATACAAGAAAATGCTACAAATGGTAAAATATGCAAAAATATGCACTAACAAATCGATGCCAAAATTCATAAAAAACTCTATAACGGACAATTATATTGTTTGTGCCTTCATTGGTCGCACAAGGGAAAACATGCAATTGCATATTAATGGTTTCCCTGATAATCATCCTATGATTTCGGGTCGATAATGTGATATTGACAAACAGATTTTGCAGAAATTTTTTTATGTCGAAGAGATTGTGTAGGCAAGTGAATCTCAGCCCTTAAGAAACTTTTCAGTTTGACCTCATACTTTGCCAATTGGTTTTATGCATATTCATGTTGAATGCTTTTCAACGACATACGCTGAAGCAAAAGAAGGATTTAACAACGCATCTATAAATGTTTACAGTCACAATTACGTTGTTTTAATGATTCTAAGAGTTTTTTTTTACTTTCGATTTATTCTGCCATTGTTTATGTTACTAACGCCCCCACATACTCACCCGCACACTTAAATAAATAATATTTAAAAAAAAATTTTATTATCATTTTACAGAATTACCTGAAATATTGATGGCGCCACAAAATCAAACAATTAAAGTTGGCAAAAGTTTTGTATTGGAATGCGATGCGGACGGTAATCCGATACCGACCATAACGTGGCAATTTAATGGTGAAGCAATCGCGGCCAGCGAGCATCTGGTGTTGGAAAATGAAAACACGGAGTTGATAGTAAATAAAGCTCGGGAAACTGATACAGGTAAAAATAAATAAATCAATAAATAAAAAGAAAAGAAACACAGTTTTGCCAGCAAGCAAGCCAACCAACCGACTAACTAGCCAAACATACGCCCCATGGCATTCAGAATATTTAATAAGCAAACCGAACCAACCAACAGGCAACGAAAAAAAATCGAAATTGAATGAGAATATTTAATGAATAAATATTGTCAGTGAAGAATGAAAAAAAAGCATTAGCACCAAACAGCGAAAAATAAAATAAAAATTTTATAAACTAAAATTTCTTTTCATTAAAAATTTTCAAGCCACCTTCTTTTTTTCACTCAAGTCTTTTTGTTCGCTCGTTTTTTTCTGATTTCATTTCGTAGGCATCTACACCTGCATTGCAGAAAATGGAAATGGTCATGCCACAGCCTCGGCTACAATCACAGTGGAAAGAACACGTAGTGCACCACATTTGATAATTGAGCCCTATGATCTGGAGGCTTTTACAGGCACATCCATTGAGTTGCCCTGCAAGGCAGACGAAACCGAAGGCATACAGGTGAGTCAGTGTGTGAGTGAGTGAGTGATTGACACTTATTAAATAAGTTTAAAAAAAGAGCAGAAAATAATCATGATTTAATTCATTTTGGCTTTTGTTTAACACCATAATAACTTATTCATTTATATAGAATTTTCTTTTATATTTTCTGAATTCAAGATAACTTGGCGCAAAGATGGTCGCATTATTGATCCAAATGTTGTGCTCACTGACAAGTACGAAATCATTGGAACTGGCAGTTTGTTTATTAAAAATGTCACAATCCTGGACAATGGTCGTTATGAATGTTCTATTAAAAATGAATTTGGCCGTGCTACATCATCAGCTTTTATAACAATAAGGTAAGAAAAGTTTGAGATTATTTAAATACTGTTAAACGATTAGATTATGATAAGATTAGCACAAACAAACAAACAAACAAACAATTATTTAAGATTTCGCAATTGAGATAACTTTGAAAACGTAAAACTTGAAAGTCAAGCAAATAGAAAACTGTGGGCAAAAATATCAGTTACCGGTATTTATTTATTTTTTATTTATTTATTTAATTGAACTGCTCCATACACAAGACTTACGAGTCTTATTTTGCAGTATGAAACTGAGAATGTGTATACATAATTATAAATCATTAATTAATTAATTTAGTTACAAACCAGTCAGAAAAATATTATTTTTGGTGCAGTTTTTAAATACTTTTGAAAATGTTTCGTACAATAGCAAAAGCTTGATTTAGTTAATTAAATATTAGAAGCGATGCCAAAAACTCAAAATCAACAACAACATCCCGTTTAGTGATAATTTTAGTAATATGTAGTTTAAAAAAAAAGTCAGTAAATATGGGGGATTTTGAAATCGATGTCTCCAATTTGGATAAAATTTGCACCAAGGTTAGTCCTATTGGATAGAAGTTTAGACACAAATGTTCAACGAGATCTGTTAAGAGTTAGAGGGACCGAAGTTTTAATAGATTGTCTTGGATACAAGTTATTCTGCTTTATTACAAGAGTCGTTGTTGTGGTCAAAGACGTTTGATATGTTTGTTGATATAAATTAAAATTAACGTAACAATAACAATATAAAACACATAGAAAATTTGTCGTTGAGGACAATCAGGTCTGTTCTAAAAATCACGTGATTTTAAATCAAATGTGATTTTGTGGTGTTCTGTAAATCACACGGTTTTTGTGTTTTTCAATGTGATTTCCAATTGTCGAAAGCACAGGCAACACACAAATAATTCGTTCTCTACAAAATAAAAGCTAATTTTTAACGCTTTTTTTGTTATTTTCCAACAATTTGTTTTTTTAACCGATTTAGCAAAGTCAAATTAGATTAAGGGTGTATAAAATATTGCAATTCTTTGCGAATTTTAGCCATGTTCGCGATAGAAGCGATTTGTTCCTAAAAGTTTTCTGATTCTTTACAGCTTTTACGATTTATAATAAATAGTAGATGCCGCTGTTAGCAAATTTTTGCGAATTTCCGCATATTTAGCAATTTTTACCATTCCTTATAGTTTTAGGGATTTGTAATCAATTTTATGGCTTGCTTGAAGTATTAAAAATGTTCGCGAATTTTCGCTATTTTGCAAAGTTTTTTTTTTTGTTATTTTCCGAAATATTTTTTTTGTCCCTTTAGCGATTTCAAATAAATTGTAGGCTTTGTTTACAAGCTTGCAATTTTTCGAGATTTTAGCCATCTTCGTGATTTTTTCCTGTGATTTTTAACAGCTTTTACGATTTTCCGTAAATATTAGACTTTGCTTCATGCTGCTGTTAGCAAATTAGCCATCTTTAATTCAACAAAAAAAAAAAAACAAGCTTGAAATCACAACAGAAGTCCCAAAAGCAAATATCACGTTTGTATTGTCGTCGAATTTTCTGAATTTTAAAAGATTTGTTGTAAATAAAATTGCTTATTGCATAAAAAATTAATAAACAACACATTGAAGTAATTTATTATGACGGTCATCTTACAATATTCGCAAAAATAACAAAGTGATTTCAAAAAGTTGTTGTAACATCACAAAATAATATGTCCAGAACACCTTTCTTGTGATTTCAAATAACTGTTATAAAATGTGAATTTCAGAACAGGCCTGATAGTAGTAGTTTTTAAAATGACTGGAGTTCGATTACGACAACGACACTAATAAAAAGGCCGAGTATTGCAATGTCCCACAAGATATAACTCTCTTTTTTATTATACTTAAACTCTCTTTTCGATACTTTTAACCTGGAATATTTAAATCACATTAGAATTATTTTTTTAATTTCCTAAGCTAATCCCGCAAAGCGAAACCAGAGTCTCTGGCGGAAATCGAACCCGCAACCCCGGCGGTGATAGACAAGCTCACTACCAGCAAGCCTACCGGGGCAATTGAAACCAATTGCTTCATCTTAAGATCACATTCTAAGCAACAACTATTATTATTTCTTTTATTCTCCAAGCAAGGCTGCTTGTCTAATATTAAAGTATGCTCTTCAAATTCCGATAGATCTTAAACTTTAAAAAAAAAAAAAAATTGGGCATATGGCTGTTCTCTACGATGTGCATTAGGGTGGTCGAAAAAAAAATGGTGCCACTCACCCCCTAGAATGAAAGATATGTCAATGAAGTTTCTTAAACAGGAAATTGTTTTGCCACGACCCAAAATACAGCGTTTTTGGTTTTTTATATGTAGCGCTTTCATTTAAAGTCCGATCTTATCATATCAAATATCGTTGTTCGTAGCTTGACTTTTATTCTAAAAGTCGCTGGTGGATTTTTTTTTTTTTGGTTTTTGTATTGGGTTCTACCTGGTTTAATGTAATATGTATGTGAAAAAGAAAAAAGACGCTAAATTTTGAGGCGTGGCATAAAAGTGAGTATAATAAAAGCTAGACATACTTAGTTTTACAAGGACTTTCTTGGCACGTTTAAAAAAATTTACATTTGGGGGAAGCATCCGAGATGACATAAGTGGCGCCCAGAGTTTGAAGTCGGATTGAAAAGTCACCAAAGGCAAAAATTAAGCCACTGTATTTTGTGGCGTGGCAAAACAATTTTTTTTCCTGTTTTAGAAACTTCATTGACATATCTTTTATTCTAGGGGGTGACTGGCACATCTGTTTTTTTTTTGTATGGAGGTCGACCCGGTCTAATTTGCATTCTTAATGTCCAATTTTCTTCATTGTTGAAGAAATGAGATCCGATGAACCCACCAGCATGTAAACTGCATGTATTAGTGTCTGTACACTCAAAAGAAAAATCAATTCATCCGTACTCAAATTAATCCGAAGCGTTACTTAAAGTACGGTGAGTACGGATTTTCTTGATTCAAGTACAGAAAGATTGATTCAAGTACGGATATTCAATCGCGAAAATCTTAACTTATCCGTATTCAATTCCGAATTCGTACTTGAAATAATCCAAAAATGAGATTGATTTAAGTTAAACCAAGATTGAATCAATCTCAAAATGCGCTTGATTTAAGAATTATAAAGTTGATTTAATTCCGAGTTCGCTCTTGAAATAAACCAAAAGTGAAATTGAAAGGAGAATTTTATAATGATTGATTTACTTACCCGTTTAACACCTTGCAGAATTGCAATTATAAATCACCAGCATCATTCCCGATATGGTTTTTACTTTAAAAACTAAATGTACGTTAATATGTTACTGAAATTATAAACTAAATGAGAAGCAAGAGTTCTCAATTTTACTTTTTAAACATAATAAAATGTGTTTTCGTCTTGTTCTGATGTTTTTGTTGTTTCTTTACACTACAAGCAAATCCTTTTTTAACTACTTTTGTGGTGTTGTTGTAGTGTCTGCAATAAACTTTGAAAAGTTAAATGACACTAAAACGCTCACTTTGTACTTTTACTCTCAGTTCCACTAGCAACGACAAGTTTAATTTTTTTTTTTACTTGGTTTTAGAATTGTTTACTTATTTTAAAAAGTTCCGGGATTTATTTTCGAAATTTATCTCATTTAGGATTGTTTTAAGTACGTTTAAGTGTTATTCGTACTTGAATTTTTGAGTACGACTCGTACTTAAAGTAAGTAAAGAAAACTTAATTAATCCCGAATGTTTTTCTATCTGTGCAGATGACTCAAAAAAATCACCTGTATAGATTCGCCTTGGAATACATTTACCATTTGGCGCAACAAAAAGATTGACAATTTTCAAAAATGTCTACCAAATATTAAAAAGTTTTAGCTTCAAATATTTGGCCAAACAGCAAACACCCCAATTAACAACACAAAATAATTGTACAAGCGTAAAATTTTGTTATGTTTGCCAAGCAATTTTTGTGGTTTATTATGTTCTTTATGGTGTTTCCTTTTCTCAAAAAAAAAAATACCACATTTCAAAAGGTGCAGGTATAAAATGTCTTGCCGAACATGTAATACTGCAATTTTCTATTTGAGAACAAAACACAAAATTGGATCGCCCTGTTTTTAACAGCTGACAAAAAGTTTGTTCTTCAATATATAAAAAAAATATGTACATAAATCAAAAAGTGTGTTCTTCAAAATATAAAAAAAAAATATTCATAACCCCAAATTTGTTAATAGATTTTTATTAAATAAATAAACAAAATGTATGACGAAATTCCAATTTCTTTAGTTTGTTTTTCATAAAATATGTAAACAAGGAAATACCTTATTATTAAAATACCGATTTATTAAAACCAAATGTTTACGATGTCTTGATTTGACGTTTTTTTTCAAAAATAATTTTTTAACACTGAATTCATTTAAATTTTATACCACCGACAACCTACCATCAACAATGTAATTCTTTCTTTTGTTTTTACTATAAAATTATAGAAAAAATAACTTTTAAAACTTAAAATTTTTACTGTCCTGCTTAGAGGCGATTTTTTCCCAACTTCGTCTGGTAGCCCCATATGTTAATAGAAGCCATATTTTTACAGGGCATTATCAACACTTTCGATTTATACGGGGCGTAAAGTGCAATGCCTTATGACATTTAAGGGTGATTTTTTTTAGAATAAAACACGGTGCCCTTTTATAGAGCAAAGCATTTTTAAGAAACGAACACATAATTGCATTTGTTTAAATAAAATGTGACATTTTTTGTAGAAAAGAAACAACCGTTAGTGTTTCTTTTTTCTTCTTTTTCTGCGATTTTTGTATTCCCGGAAAATACAAATCATATTCCTGGTATTCCGGGACTGCCGCCCGAAATTTTTACTTTATTTTTTTACTTGATTTTCCAATGAAACGAATATTTCTTACTGGCTAATATGCTTCAAATAAAAAAATCTAAAGGATCTTTTATTAAGCGTTTATTATTTTTAAATTGAAAATAAACAAAGTGTGTGTGAGGTATGTAGAATATTATATCATTCTTATGTCCGTCTAGGCTTCTCTAGGTGGAGCGCATCCGAAGTGTCTAATTTTCTATGACTATGGCGCATAAATCAGGCTGAGTTTGATCGATGGCATGGATTATGTTGTCTTTGAGAACCGCTATGGATTTTGGCTTATTCGCATACACCACAGACTTAAGAAAACATAATTTTATTCTTTATTTGTTTTAATGTGCAAATATTATTTAATTGTTGGAAATGTATTTTGTTTTCAAAATCGCCATTTTATAATTTTTTGGGGCTTCTTTTTAAAAATGTTAAGGGTATATTTTAAAAATGTTACTGCATATCAAATGTGCATAAAATACTTTTTTTCGAGGCATATTTCCGGTTTCCCTGGTTATATCACTTTTGTCATGAATAAATAATAAATGGCAAAGGCCTTAAACATTTTTCTATGAATATTGTTATTAAAATATTTATTTGATTTCAGCAGAGGAGTTGTAGTGAAACAGACATGAGATTCTGGCGGGAATCACCCCCCGATTTAAAGACTTACTCGCTACTATATTGCCAACATATATAAGCGCATGTATTTGTTTGCCTTGAATTTGTTAATTGTTCGTTTTAAAGCACACAGTTAAAAAGCACTAAAAATCCTTAATTAATTTCCAACAGCAATAACTTAACAAGTAAGGCCCGTTTTCACAATTTACTGATAGCTAAAAGTAGACTTTAAACAGCCTTATAAAAAGTGTTCCATTAGAAAAACTTTACTTTAAACTAAAGTAAACGATAAAGTAAGTTAAGGTTTATCCTTCCTGGTAGTTAATATGTAACTGAAATTATAAACTAAATGAGAAGCAAGAGTTCTCAATTTTACTTTTTAAACATAATAAAATGTGTTTTCGTCTTGTTCTGATGTTTTTGTTGTTTCTTTACACTACAAGCAAATCCTTTTTTAACTACTTTTGTGGTGTTGTTGTAGTGTCTGCAATAAACTTTGAAAAGTTAAATGACACTAAAACGCTCACTTTGTACTTTTACTCTCAGTTCCACTAGCAACGACAAGTTTAATTTTTTTTTTTACTTGGTTTTAGAATTGTTTACTTATTTTAAAAAGTTCCGGGATTTATTTTCGAAATTTATCTCATTTAGGATTGTTTTAAGTACGTTTAAGTGTTATTCGTACTTGAATTTTTGAGTACGACTCGTACTTAAAGTAAGTAAAGAAAACTTAATTAATCCCGAATGTTTTTCTATCTGTGCAGATGACTCAAAAAAATCACCTGTATAGATTCGCCTTGGAATACATTTACCATTTGGCGCAACAAAAAGATTGACAATTTTCAAAAATGTCTACCAAATATTAAAAAGTTTTAGCTTCAAATATTTGGCCAAACAGCAAACACCCCAATTAACAAAACAAGATAATTGTACAAACGTAAAATTTTGTTATGTTTGCCAAGCAATTTTTGTGGTTTATTATGTTCTTTATGGTGTTTTCTTTTTTAAAAAAAAAATACCACATTTCAAAAGGTGCAGGTATAAAATGTCTTGCCGAACATGTAATACTGCAATTTTCTATTTGAGAACAAAATTTGTAATAATGAAACACTTTTTACACGGCCGATAAAATCCTACCTTTAGCTATCGGCAAGTTGTGAAAACGGGCCTAAGAGTGATATATTCGGCTATTCCGAATATTATAAACCCTTCACCAGAGTGCATTTATAACAGAAAGTTATATAAATACCGTTCCTTAGATTTAAATAAATCTATTTTACGCTACGCCTACTAATAATAGCCAAGATTATTGTGTCTTATTCAGAAAATGCTCCTCTTGCCGTTCTCTTGATATACAGAAAAACAGACGGACATGGGTAATTCAACTTCGCTATAAATGCTTGTATTTGTTATGTGTAAAACCCCCAACAAAAGACTGACAAACTAAGACATGTTACTTTCAGTGATGGGTACAAAAACAACAACATGGGATTTTATAGAAAAAAAAATTTAAAATATAGTGTTTGTCTACAGTATTAATACAATTGTTATGTTTTTAAGGTAGAACAGAACACTTTATAATGTTCGGCTCTTTCTTGAAAATAGTTACGAACGATATTAAGGGTTGTCTTCGTCTACACAAGCACAAAAAAAATAGATATCGTTCCTGGGTGTGTGTGCCGAACGCTTAATAATGTTCTGTTTTGCCTTCTACAAAATTTAGAAGTCTATTCTCTTTCGCGCAACCAGTGCGATATAAACTGTATAGGGTCTAAGATCAATATTGTAGAAATTACATACAAAATAACAAAATACCATTTTACTTTCGGTGAAGGGTACAAAAACTCACTTTGAGGAACGTGTCATTAACTATAAAATTTCTTACACCACTCAGCTACGTAACATTTCCGATTACTTTTCTTTTCTTTTATTTTAACCTCCAACCATTATTTCTCATTAATCTACGTTTTAAGCGATATTTTGTTACGTTAGTTTTCCATTGAATACAAATATAAATTGTGAATTTAGAAAAAAAAAATCTGAAGAGGATCCAATTAAAAATAAAAAAGAACATCTTTAAAAGTACGTACCTGAAAAGAGAGCAAAAAAAAAATATTTTACTAAATAAAAAAATATGAAGTTCAACATGAAATATGCAAAAAACTTAACTGACAGCAGTTTATTTTTTGCACATAAACAAAAAAGAAATACTAATCCTAATATCCTTTAAGGATTTGTTAGAGAAAAAAATGTTAGGGGAAACGAGAGAAAACATAATTCTTACACTGGTTGTACACAAAACTTTCTTAATTAATTGTGTAAATAGTTTTGTATAAAACTATAACAGTTTTGCATATTAAATGTAATTTAAATACTTTTCACTTGCGCGCACACAAGCACACAGCTCTAGACCAAAGAAATAACACCCTAAGACAACTAATATTTTCTTGCCTTCATCTAGACTTTTTTTCTTTCTCGCATTTTTGGGTAATTGCTTAAAGGCAACAACCATTAGCCACATCCAAGTTAACAAAATACAAAAAGTGATAACTTTTGCACAGCTCACAAGGATGACATTTGAATAAAACAAGTGCAAAAAAAAGCCCGAACACAAAACTAAAAAAACAACCACTAAACTTAGGAAAACTGCAGATTTTCCCATTTGTAGAAAATGGCAAACTAAAGGGGTTTTTCGTTGCTGTACCATATTTCTTTCCTCCTCCTTCTCCTCTTTTTTTAGCCTTCACTGCATTAACAAAAGAAACATGAACACAGTTGTGTAGAACAAAAACCGAATAAAATAAAAGAAATTTTAAAAATTTCCGTTTGAACAACAACAGAGAAATTATAAAAAGCATGATTATGCGGTAGGTAGAAGCCCGTATAAAAAATGCAAGTGTCGGTTTCGCGTACACAAGATTTAACTCAGAAGACTGGTGTGTAAAATATGAAATACGAAAAGAAATTTTTCTTTTTTTGTTTAATGAAAACAGAAAGTCTTCAAGTGCTAATTTCAGTCAATTAATTTAGTAAAAAAGTACCAAAAATAGTAACAATTTTCACCCCTTAAATGTTCGAATTTCGTAAAAGTACCGAATTCATATTCGTATTTTTTGATGGTATAAACTTTTTTTCTATGTTTATTGGTTCAAAAGATAGATGGGGTGTCAAAAAAGTACTAAAATTCAGGTTTTACCCGCTTACTGCCTAATAGGGCTGAATTTCAAAAAAGTACCAGACACCTGTTTGCTTCTTTTTCTAAAGAACAGCGATAAGTATTACATTCTTTTTGTTACCGTATCTTAGCTTTTTACGCTTTATTACCCCCTAAACATTCGAATTTCCAAAAATATCGTCTAAGTGGATCGATTTGGGGAGTGACCAAAATCTGGTCCAAATTTCAAGTTTGTAGTTTCAGGCGTTAAGGCTGTGCGTTGATGAACATAATGCATAAAGACTTGCATTTACACGCTTACAAAGTGCAATTGACTTAAGAACTAAAGCCTTTTGACCATTCCAAGCGTCGTCAATGTTCAGAATGGAGGCAAGAAATGGCAACGGTGGATGATAAATTTTCGAAGAAAATTATCTCATCATCAGTGATGAGGCCCATTTTCACCTCAGTGAATTCGTCAGTAAGCAGAATTGCCGCATTTGGGCGAATGATAACCCAAGAGCGATTGTCGAAAAACCAATTCACCCACAAAGAGCGACTGTTTGGTACGGGCTGACGGCATCATCGGGCCGTTTTTGTTCCAAAAGGTGGCCGGTCAGGCAGTTACTGTGAATGGTGTTCGCTAACGTGAGATAATTACGAACGTTTTATGGCATTGGAAGATAGGGATGTGTACGATATATGGTTTCAATAGGACGGTGCCATTTGCCGCATAGCTAACAAAACAATGGCTCTTTTGCGCGGCAAATTCAATGGCCGTGTAATTACGCGTGATGGCGATGTCAATTGGCCGCCAAGATCATGTGATTTGACACCGTTGGACTTCTTTCTTTGGGGTTATATGAAAGAAAAGGTGTACGTCATGGTTTAAGCATTGAAGTTTGACTATTGACATCAGCAGTCGTCGATGGCTGCGAGTGTAAGACGGCAAATCCATCTGAGGAGATCGAGAGGTTGCGATCGAAACATGTCATGGTAACGGTAATAATATTAATATCAATAATGAAAGATTATCAATAACAATTTTAATTGATTTTCATGTTGTAAAATTCCTTTCTTCATAAAAATAATTTAATAAAAATTAAATTAGATGAACTTGAGCCGAAATAATATTAAAAATTTTGTTTAGAAAGTACTCTTAAAAAAATAGTTCTTGTAAAAAATTATATGTACATATGTATGTACTTTGGCCGTATAACCATTTTATTTCAATTAAAATTCATCATACGTACTGTGGGTTTAATATTATATTAGAATTAAGCATACGCACTGTAGCTTGCAAGTATGTATAATCGAATCAGTGTTGCCTTTTTAGCCGTTTAGTGTCTAAATTTAGCAATTTTAATCATGTTTTTTTAAGAAATTTCTTACTGTTTACTTTTTAAAAAAAATGTATGTTGCTTCAATTATCTCTTATCTGGCCTTTGCTAAAATTTTTTGGATGTCTTGATTTTTTTGGGTATTATCCATTAGGCATGAATGGCATAAAAATATTGCTGCTTACTCATCATTCATCCTCATGAGGATGAGAAATAACAAAAAATTGAATATCCTCACTTATGAAGATAGAGCAATCAAAAAAAATTAGTTTGTGATTTTTTCAGATATGAGAAATTTAATTTATTAATATTTAAGATCTTTATAAGGAAAATAAGCGATTTAAAAGACCATTCCAGTGGGAAGATTAAGTAAGTAGTTAAGAGGAATAATAAAAGGCCTCCCAACCGCATTCCAACTTAATATCTTAATATCATTGGAGGCCAAGGGGTTGCCTACTCGCATCTGCCTTTAAAGCTTTTAGAAGGCCTTCTAAAAATAATTAAAAGCCAGTAAATTAAGTGGTGTAATTCCTACTAATTAAACGATTTTTATCGACAGAACTTATCTTAGATTGGAAATTTGATTTAACAAAATATTTTATAAAAGACGTTTAAAAAGACCTTTTCAAAGAAGGCGGATTGGAATGAGTAAAAGTTTACTAAGAAAAAATTGTAGTCCTTCTTTAAGGCCTGAAAAGAATAAAAACAAATGTTATTGCTACAGGTTTTAGAACCACTAATGTGAGAAATAAAGACGATGTGCAATGATATATTTATCCTTAATAGTGGACAACAAATGAAGGCGTAATGGGCACTTAATAATAATAGGCGTTATATATGGACGTGGCAAAAAATTTTAAGCGTCAGTACAACGGTCATTATCTATACACTAAGTTTAATTGCTTTACGAAAAAAAATAACAAACACGGTAACAATTCAAAGTTTTTTTTCAGAAAACCAACATTTTGTTGTTCTTTTGTTTAGCGATAAAAATAGCGTTGTTTCTGCTCTAAGCAAGAAAATTATTTAACTGCTATTTAAACTACCACTGTAAAACCAAGATCTTTTAATAGCAATAAACCACATAATCATGCCAGTATAGACAAAATTACAAAATTAAAAAAGCATTTAAAACAATTTTTTTATTATTATTTGCTGCAGATTTTCTAGCCAAGAGAAAATGAGAAATTAATTTAAAAAAAATATTAAAATTAAAAGAGAAAAAACATTGTTTTTAAAAGTTGTTAAAAAACAAAACCTCAAAATTTAATTAACCGCACACGGGAAAAAAGTGTTAAAATGTAGTATTTGTTTGTTCGCTTGTTCGTGTTCGTTGTGCTGCCAGTTTTATGGCGGTAATTCACAACCATGAATACGAGTAAAACTAACTGAACAATGACAGTCAAGGATTTTAAGAAAATCACAAGCACACACACACACATCAACAGTTGATATCCTTGTAATACATTTCATAGACTCCTGGTCTAACAACTCAACTAAAAGCGTACATTAAGAACAATCAAAAAAAAATGGACGCAAATGCGGTAAAAATCTCATCTAATGCAGAGCAACGTTTTATAATACCCCACATGCATTAAAGTTCCTTTTTCTCCGTTTTTGCCGTATTCTAAAAATACTTTACGGATTGTATTTTGTTTTTATATAATTTTTTTTTTATTTTTTGCTTTTTTGTTCTAAAAATGTGAACTTTTCTCATTACGAGCGCATGTAATGCGTTGCATGGTTATTGAGTGTACCTCTAGGTAACTGCATAATGCACAATAATTGTATGTATGTTGCACTGATATAAACATTTGCATATGTATGTGTGCATGGGTGTGTATAAAAAGTAACTTTTGCGGTGGCTTCCTCTTCCACCACAACCACCATTATGATCATTAAGTATCATCATTTGTGTGTTTATGTAGATGCTCAAGAAACATATTGTTTTGGGATTTAAGTGTATTGTATATTTTTGTTTTCATTTTCATCCTTTTTTTCGTTTCTACTGTTGCAACTGTTATTATTATGCTAAAATTATATGTATCCTTTTTAACACAAGTTGGCAACAAAAAGTCAACGACAATGATTTATAATTTATATTGAAAGTTTTTCATTAGCAGAGGCGCAGTTGAATTTAATAAAAAGGGGTTTTGTAATAAAAGAAAGATAAAGAGAACTCAATAGATTTTAGTCATTATGATAACTTCGTAGGGCGCCTGAGAGTGCCCTATCAAAGTTTTCTAACAAATATGCCTTTAAGTCCTAACAATTATCACTAACTGCCTTGATTTTTTATTAATTTTTTTGTAATGGGTACCCGAATGATTTTTGAATAAATGGCTTAAAGTGAAAACTGCAGACTCTTCAGTTGTGTTTAAAACTTTGAGACATTTTTTTCGGAAATTTTTTTCGCAAACAAATTTCGAGCTTAGATGCTAAAATAATGCGCAAGCTAAAGAGTTTTTAATGTGTTAATATTTTTCGTTTTATATAAAGGATAAGATGCAAAAAACTGGGATAACATTTAGTACATTATCAGTGGTACGTGCTCATAAATTCTGTAAGCTAATCGCTGTTTGATCATGTATAATATGAGGATATATGAGAAGAACAACAATCCTTGTACAGGTTTAAAGCAAATTTACTAACTTTAAATCTATTGTCGATTTTCAGTGGTGCATGCATAAAAAATTCAGTTATCTAAACTCTCGTTCAGCCTTTTTTTTATGGATACATATATGGGAAGGACACGACTCCTTGTGCGGTTATATACCAAATGTACATCTTTTTTTTTGTAACACTGGTTAACAAACTTTTAACTTTTTGCCTAAACCTGAAAAATTAGATGTTTTCTAAGATAAATCGGGGTTACTTAACACGAATATGGCATTAATTTATTTTTCTCAAGAAGCGTTTTCGACGCTCACAATATTCTGTACGTAAAATTAACTGAAATTGTTATATAAAATAAATGAAAATTCAGTTAAAAAAGTTCATTTATTTTTTACTGTCAAAAATTCAAGCCCATGTTCCGTAAAAACAATTAAATTCAGTCATTTTTGTTTACTCCACAAAAGAGCCGAATTTTCTAAAAAAAAAATACCAGTCCGCTTGTATTTCTAATGAGAGAGAGAGAGAGAATACTATTATTTAATTGCCCCGTTACCCACGTTTGTTATACTTTCGTTGTTCTGACCCCGTTGTTTACAGAAGAACTCTCAATTATAAGACACCAACAGCATGACCGAAATGGTTTTGCAATTATTTTACTTTACAAATTTTATGTATTCAACTAAACAAGTGTTTTACCTAATGGTCGAAATTCGGCCATACATTTTTTAATATGAAGAAAATATAAAGGGTCCGCCAAATAACTTTTTTTTTGAAAATACTATAAAAAAAACTACTGAATATTTTCTCAAATTTCTTTTTTTATTTGAAAGTACAATCCTTCCGGTTAATAATGGAAAATAATTTCATGCAAATGGCTGCCTCGGCTGGCCATGCAGTAGCCTTCACGATCGGTCCAATTTTTAAGCACATTATCGATTGTGTGCAGCTGTATTTCACCAATGGCTTCACGAATATTGTCCTTTAAAGCGTCAATTGGGGGAGGGGGAATAAAAGCGGAAACTGCTTAGAAGCGCAACTTTTGGAAGAACCACTTGTTCTTGCCTTCTTTGTACGATGATTCGAATTTTACACGAGTTTGGAAACGGTGTGTTTTCCTCTTAATGGGATCTTTAAGATCCTTTGCTGACAACTTATCGAAAGTGATTTCGCTGGCGGTGTAACGGGTGGGCATCAAGTGATTGTAGTTCAATACCTTTAAGAAAGGCTTGATCTTGGACTTCTTCTTCAACTTTGTCTTACCCATAGACTTGGTGACTTTGCGGGGGTATCTATCAATGCCGGCAACGACAGCATGACCGAATGGCTTGTCGGGGGTGCCATCATCAACGGTCTTGACAACGATAGCCTTGCGGCCGGCGTAACGTCCACTAAGGACAATTACGATTTTATTTTGTTTCATAATCTTCCTCATCTTGCTGGAAGTCTTATGGCTGACCGGATATAGAGCGTCAATTGTCTCTGGCTTGTCGGCGTAACACTTATCTTTGACGGCATCCCACAAATAATAGTCCAACGGTGTCAAATCGCAGCTCCGAGGTGGCCAAACGACATCACCTCAGCGGCTGATAATGCGATCTTCAAAAATAGGGCGCAAAACATCGAGTGCAGCTTCGGCTGTATGGCACGTAGCGCCGTCCTATTGAAACCAAATGTAGCCAATATTCTCATCTTAAATTTTTGTGAACAAAAATTCGTTCAACATGGCCCGATAACGATCACCATTGAGTGTAACGGCCACTCCTTGCTCATATTCGAAGAAAAATGGCCCAATTATGCCTCTTGACCAAAATCCGCACCAAACAGTGACTCGTTTTCGGTGCATCGGCCTTTCAATGTATGCGTGAGGGTCTTCTGTGCCCCAAATGCGACAATTTTGCTTGTTTACATACCCGCCAAGATCAAAATGAGCTTCATCTGAAAAAAAGATTTTTTTTGGCAAAATCGGCATCTTCTGTAAGTCGATCGCAGGCCCACTTAGCGAAGCGAAAACGCATTGGATGGTCAGTTGTTCAAGCGTATACACAACCATATTCGTTCAGCGGAAGGATAAAACTAATAAGCTGTCAAATCAGACATGAGCTAAGTGTTACCATTCACGAAATAAGCACTAGTTGAAAAAACGTTAGATGGCGGACCCGTTATATGTATTTATTGTAGATCTTCAATTTATTTTTAGTTTCTTATTTGTTTTTGTTTCTTAGTTTCAGGTATAGGGTTAACTAATTTTAAAGGTTTTTAAAATATTTCACTTTAGGAAATTTAAGTAACGTTTAAGATGATTGCACTAATTTAAAACTGTTGATTGTTTCCTTCTCAAGTTAGTCATTTCTAGTGTTAATAAGAAAAATGAGAACAATACCAGTGGATGTTGATTGCAGTTTAGATTGACATCTGGGATGGGACTTTTGAATTGCTCACTGAGGTGAACAACATACGTAGAATTAAATACGTTTCGAGTCTATGGCTTATAGACAAATCCGGCTAAGTACCGAAAATAATTTTTATAAGATTCCAAAAAGATTTTAGTAAATTTTAGTCGGACACTTTTTTTAATAATATAGACTGGCCACAAACAAACTAATGGCCATTTGCTCAATGTTCCGGCAAACTGTCTGTTACCTAATGTCAACATAAATTTATTAGACCGATAAACTGTCTTTTAACAAATTTGGGTTTCTCAATAAACCGACAAAAAACATTTTTTTAAGTTGGCAACACCTCTCAAAATGCATGTAAAAGATGAGAGTCAGCTGATTGAATTTATCTGTACGGCTAATAAAAGGAAAATAAATAATTGGCATATGAGTGCTGGTTAGCTTTGCGACAGAATAGCAGCAAATGAGACATTGAAGATAATCGTGTAATGAGAAAACGGCCATAAGAGTTATCAAGTGAAAAAATATTTAAAAATTTTAATACATGTACATACAATTTAAAAATATCAAAAGTTATTAAAACAACAAAAGCGGGACAGGGCTTGACTTCATTAACCCGTAGTTGCAATGCAAAGCTGAAAGGAATAGAATTCATAGACATCGTTACTAAGATCAATCAATACCTTGAGTTCATTATTGAATGGTGGCTGTCTTCACTGCACAACGGTTGTAAAATTTGTGCATAGTTTTTATTTGTGAAAGCATACTACCTAAATCCGCAATAAGGTTCATTAATATAAAAGTAGCATTGATAAAATAAAATTGTTTGTGAAAATTCAAATTCGGATGTTTTCACTAAATATGTCGTTATTTCTTAATTTTTTTGTCCGACGATAACAATTTTACGCTTACTACGTTTGGAACAAAATATTATTTAAAATACGTGTTAAAAACAATTTTTTTATTTGCCTTACCGGAGCAAATCAAAATGGCGAATTTTGAAAAACATATAAAAATTAAGTAATTTTTCAAGTTTAAAGTCCTGTAGTTCAGCAAATCTTTATCCGATCGACACAGTTTAGATATGGGCTGCAAGAGAATAGACAAATCTATGCAAAATTTTAAATCTTGTACAATTCAGTTGAATAGTTCTCGAGATTTTTCGAAATACCTATGTTAGATGTTGATCAGGGTAAAAAGGCTATATAGCATATATTCTACACTACCCACCACTTATCCCCAAGACACATAATACCCGGTGCTAGTGATGGACATATATTTTTTTATATATTCCCCAAAATACTTCGATGTTTTCTTTACATCGATTGTTCTTGGTAGCATAATAAGAAGATGATTTAAAAAAAAAACAAAGCAAAAAGCATTATTACTTTTACAATTATAAAAAATAATTGATTTTGTTGATCTTTTCTTAGTTTAAAGATTCTTATAATCTGGCTTGAGCACAAAAAACGATTTTTAGTTTTATTAATATGTTTAGTTTATTATTTTCTTTGAATAATAAAAAAGGGCATAAGGTGCCCTGTGTGTGTTTTTAGAAACGCTTTCTTGGAGTAAAAATCATCAACTCATATTAATAAAAGAATCGCCAAAATATTTATAATACTTCTGGCAACATTGATTTTAAGTTAGGTCAAATTAAATTTGTCGCTTCAACACAGAAAAAATTTTTTGCGCCAGTAAAAGAATTAATCAAATATATCAATCAGGTTTAATTAAACATTTAATTAACCTGATTAAATATTTAATTAAAACTGATTTAATTTTTAATTAATTCTTTTACTGTCGCAAAAATTTTTTTCTGTGGATGCATCGAATAAAAAACATCGATTTTCATTCGATATTGAAGAACAAAAAAATATCGGATTGTTTCGATGTATTGTTACCATACATCGAGTGTTTTTAAAACATCGATATCCTAAACATCAAAGGCTCGGCAAGGATTGGTTTCTGCGGAATCAAATGGAGCTTTGGTTGCGTTTAATTATATTATACATTAGCATTTTGAGCACAGACATTGATTTTAAGAATTTGTATTATCTTCAAATGACAATAATGTCTGAATTATAGCAGTTCTCTAGTAAAAAAATGCTGATTTCAAAAAAACCTACAACTTAAAGACTTTTAAAAAATGTAATAAGCACTTCATCTACATGTAGAGATTTTTTCTACTTCTGGCAGCACTTGTTTGAATGTGTTTTAAATCCCCCTAAAGAGGGCTTTTTACGAAAGAAGAGAAGAGGAAAAAGAAGAAAATGTAGCACCTTTTTTTTTTTTTGATTGCTCAGATTTTTAAGAGAACAGGCGTAGATATCTAGAAAATAACTTCTTCCAGAACTTAGACAGACTTTATGATGTACCCCAAATTGTTCAATCGAAATATGGCTGGTTTTCAGAAGCTTATGCCTATAAGACTCTGAGATTAGGCTCCTTTAATGTTAACTTCCTAGTTACCTAGATTATTTAAAATCATATCCGGATTCGTGTTATACCATTTAATGCATAATTTCTTTAAAAATTAGTTGCAACGACCCTGTTTCTAAGTTTAATTTGTAGTTTATCCTCTTAAAAGGATGTTGGTTTATTACACAATACTCTTTTCACATAAATTATTTTTTGCTGAGTACAACTTTAAGTTATGATAATATTTGTGTGTGGGTGCGTGTGTGTGCAAGTATTAGATTTTTTGCGGTGTCTGTTAATATTGTCATAATCATAAAATACTTGTAAAAGAAGCAGAAGAGCAGCAATATTTACCACAACAATATCTTTTTATATGCTCGTTTATTATAATGCAGGGCGTCTTTTGTCTCTGAAATCTTACATCCGTTTCCTTTTTTATAATTTTTTTTCAGTTAGTTTTTTGTACAATTTCTCTGATTTCATTTGCCACACTTCTTTACAACAAAGAAAAGTCTGAAGAAGAGGGGTTTTTCTACTTATTGTGGAAATAGAAGATTGTGGCTTGCATAAACACAGTTGGGATTTTCCGTAACCAGTAGTGTTATGTACTAAGAACAGCATTAGAACACTTAAATGAGGACATTAATTATAAAAGAGTACTTATTTATAATCATAAATTACAAAAATAGAAGAACTAAAGTTAAAAATTAGATTCATACTTTTGTTTTAAATTAAACCTTTTAATTAAATATTAGATGCGCAGAAAAAAATAACAATGGATTTCAATTAAAAAATTTGTAATATAAATTAAAAAATTAATTAATTTTGCACCAGTTAACAAATGAATAAACGTTTAATTCACTTGATATAACGCCTAATTCTTAAATTTGACTAAACGTTTAATTCACTTGATTACATTTTTAATTAAAACTGATTTTATTTTTGATTACACAGTGCAACAAACCCTCTAAAGTGCCGTTTTAGTATACTTTTGTGGGGAAGTTAGAAAAGAGACAGTTAGTATGTTCTAAGAAAATAATCGCCATACGATTCTACTGAAGACATCTGAAATTTTTTTTAGCTTGGAGGAACATTTAGTATTTTTTTTTTTGACTTATACCAAACGCCTTTTCAAAAACTTCAAAAGCTTTTGGGGCCCATATTTCGAGAGTCCCAGCTAACTTTTCAAAGCCCTTTGGCAGATTTGCTCTACTAGTAGTCTACTTTCATTTCGCATTGCAAGTGTTGAGGCTGTTTTTTTTTTTTTTTTTTTTTTGTTGCACATTGTTATTGCCTTAATTTTGGAGAATTTTTTCCGTGTGTCTTCATTAAAATGGCCACCATCTGTGTTTTGTTGCTGTATAATTTTGTTTCGTTCAATTACAGCAGACAAATATACTCGTTTATCCGCAGACACACTCACATATTAATTTATTTTTTTTTTGCATTATACAGACATTTATATTTATTTTAGTTTATTCTTCAGAGATTTTAAACATACACATTGTTGTAAATGTCAAACTCTGATTTATAGTGATAATGACAGGATAAAGTATTACACAAGAAAAACTTAAAAATGTACAATAAAAAAAAATACATTTATTTTAAAACATGCATCTTAAACCAATATCAGATTGCATGCAACTGTAATCTTTTATGACAGACTTCATTTGCCATAAACTATGGTTGGTGCATTTCCTGATTACAGGCTGTAAGATTAAAATTTTTAAATATATCTTTGTATACATATATGTAGACGGAAATAATGTCTCGTCGTCGTATGTAGGTATGTATGTACATAAGTATGTATGAATTTGCTTACGAGACAATTGAGCCCAGGGTCACAATCAATAGCCTTAAAGTAAATAATGTTAAGGGCTACATTGTATTCAAGTATTTTTCACAAAATAATCCTTTTGCTGACATTTGCAAATGAAGGTGAAAAAATAACTTAAGCCAGGACTAAAATGTTTGTTGTGGGTTAAATAAGAAATACTATAAGTCACAAGAGCCAATACATTAATATTAGATTGTTATTAAATCTAATAGACCTATAATGGTATAGAAAAAGAAATTAAAAGAAAAGTACAGAAATAAATTGCAATTGCAAATTATAAAATAAACTGATAGAAAAGGCGTTATAACGCTGATGTATTTTGACATCAGTACTATGACAAGTGTCTTCGTTTGTGACCACATTACACTTTTCATTATTGTAATGACAGCCTTAACATCACTTGGCCAAATTGTCATAAGGTAAAATTATGTCATCATATCGGCATCACAGAAATGACGAATCAGAGTCAGTATAATAAAAAAAATGTCACCTGTGCGATGGCTTAAGGCTAGATTACACTATCACACAAGTCTTACGTATTCCATAATATTTTGTAAGATAGAAATCTAATGAGTTTTGTTGTGAGTGTCAAAAAAGCGAATGTAACATCATAATCACACTATCACACATGAACTTGCTTTTGCTAAAATGCAACCCTGATACAATGTGATTGTTTAGAATAATTTAAGAAAACGTTAAAGTCTCAAGGGATAACAAATTTTTTTTTGTAATACTCGTCATTTTCATAACCAGGGAAACCACAAATATGCAATTGCATATCTTTCCTTGTGCATTTTGTAAGCTTATAGCGCATATTTTGTCTTTTTAAGGCATATTTTGAGACATGTCGCAGCAAATAAAAAATTTTTTTTTTAATTCTGTCACTTAAATTTCGCAATTGACATTTAATTTTTACTCTCAAATTGTTAGACAAAGCCGGTTGTCATTAAGGATAAATGTTATGCGATGTGTGTAATACATAGAAATGTAGACCAATATTTGCGTATACCGATCGACTTAAAATCACTTTTTAAAGTGATCTTACTATGTCCATCCGTCCGTCTGGCATGCTTAAATAGTTAAGCTTCCTTTTAAATGTTAACATTTAACAGCGATAATATTTTTAGGGTTTTTTTTTAAATTTTGTTGTTAAATTGTTGAATTTTTTGTCTTTAAATGAGCAATTTTTGATTTTTTAGGGCACATTTTTACATTTTAAGGGTATATTTCCCAGTTTTTACTGCATATTTAATGCGCATAAAGCGCGTTTTTTAGAGAACATTTCTGGTTTCCCTGTTCATTCATAACACATTGCATTCACATTATCACACTTCTACACATTACTTGATTTTTTGACATGTATTAATACAAAGTATAATAGTGTAAACTAGCCTTTAGGAGAAAGCACTCATTAGGCTCAATTTAATGACAAATTGTCATAAAATTTAGTCATTGGTATTGACTTAAGTCATAGTAATAGATTATTATTTAATTACTGCACATGTTTGCTGCACTTTTGTTGTACTACGCCCTTTATTTACAGAAGAGTTCTCAATTATTAGACACCAGCAGCATGCCTGATATTTTTTTCGTAGTCATTCTACTTTGAAAATTTGATGCGTTTAACTGAATAATTTAATCAAATAGAATATGGGAATTTTCGGTTCTTCTTTTACTTTTTAAACATGAAAATAATGTTAATGATACACAAAATATGGCATCGAATTGCTGGCAATGTAGTCATAACATAGATGCCGAAAAAAAAATAATAACAAAATTTTTTGATGACGTTCGTCATCAAAATAGTGTTACACAAAACAGCTTTCAGTCAAAATGGCCCAACATTTTTTATCGCTAGAATGGGCAGTTGGATTCAAATAACATATTTCAATAATCAATAAACTTTTCTTATGAAATATAAGAAAAATCCAAGTTCATAAAGCAGTAAATCTGTAATTTTTTCTATTTATTATTAAAAACTTTTACTTTTATTATGAAGATATTTGAATAAAAGGTCCAAGAGAAAAAAGAAAGTCAAAACATAAATACAACAAATAAAATGTACTTTGGAC
Source organism: Pollenia labialis (assembly GCA_949318255.1). Taxonomy (NCBI): domain Eukaryota; kingdom Metazoa; phylum Arthropoda; class Insecta; order Diptera; family Polleniidae; genus Pollenia; species Pollenia labialis. The sequence continues at coordinate 127,691,191 of OX439140.1, forward strand.
TTTAAGAAGAATTCTTGGCAAAGAGTATTAAGACAGAAGTATAAGAAAATAAAAATAGTTAATGGCTTGTTTTGTTTGCAGCTTATTTTTAAATAAAAATTAGTAGCCTAGCTGCATTTTACAATTTTTTATGATCTTCTAAAAAACAAAAATTTTGAAATTTTGATAAAAAAAAATATGTTTCTAAAACGACTGCTCATTAGGGGTATAACCAAAAAAGTACCTATCACGACGGGGTGGCCATTGATGTATATATCAAGAAAACAGTTTTTTGAGATCAATTTGGATAAAAAACCTCCCCCCAAACCGTTTTTTCCATTTTGTTCAAAAAAAGAGTTTCCGTGTTATTTTAACATAATTTTAACTGTTTGGATTGTATAATTGGTGGTATAAGTCTTATTTGTGAAATAGTAAAATAGAACTGAATGTTTTTTGTTTTTACAATAGAGATATTGTATTTTTAATTAACAAAAAAAAATACAAATACTAAACTTCAAAGTGATTTGGGGGGGAACTTTTTTAACGCCCGCGAAAAAGTGACCCCAATTTTTATCATAGATTTTCATGGTCTATATGGCATGGATAGGTATTTTTTGATAATTTAAAAAATTGTTCAAAAGTTATACCCCTACTGCTCATATAAGAAAAAAGTTTTACTTTTCTTAAAGGAATTAAAATATAAAAACAAAAATCACAAGTTTTTAATTTTTATTTATTAACTTGGACCTGCAGCCAAACAAAAAAAAACTAATATTTAATTAATCTATGTGATGAAGGTCAACTATAAAAACATACTTGAAATTGCGAAATTTCGGGTTTTTTTAGTAATTTCAATAAACTAACCCGTTTTTGAGTTACCCGAATATGAACAAGGGCTAACCGAAAAAACGGTTAGCACCATTGGATTCAGCGTACCCGAATTATGATAAAACGCCATGTGCCCGGCTTGTCTAATTTTGCTAGCTGGTAGCGAGCTAGTCTATCAGCGCCGGAATTGCGGGATCGATTCCCGCCAAAGACTCTGGTTTTTTTCCTGCAGACAAGCATAAAGCTTCGCGGGACTAGCTTAGGAAATTTAAAAAAAAAACTAGCACAGTGTAATCAATATTAATTACTTAAAATTACATTTAAGAAATAAGAACTAAGACCTGTCTATAACAATCCACACAATGGCAAACCTTCCAATCGATGTTCATCTAAAAACCCTTCAATTAAACTTTTTAAATCAATGCCAATGACAAATTTAACCATTTTAAATTATATATAAAATCCCACCGTAAGTTGTGGCATTTGCAACAGATGTTTTGTGTGTAAAGTATTTAAATAACATAGACATTGTTATTGTTTAATTAAGTTTAAATTAAAGTGTGGGTAGAAAACTCGATCTAAAATCTAAACGAACAATAACGGAATTGCATTTTAAAAACAATCCTGTTAACTTAAGTCCTTTTCATTTAAAACCAACACAATAGCTTTTGGTAAGAATATTGTTTAGATTGTGGATACAAAACAATTGGACATTATGAGTTTATTTAAATATTTCCATAGACCTTTTATATGATATTTCACTTATTAAAGTTTCTATTGTTTTCATTAACTTTGTAAGGTTTAATAAATAAATATCTTAAATTTTTAATTTTATTTACAGAAATAATGAGAATTTAGCTCCTGGTGACCGTTATGTACGTATTGCTTTTGAGGAAGCTGCTAAGGAAATTGATTTGGCCATAAACAACACCGTAGACATGCTATTTACCAATAAAAATCGTACTAAACCTAATGGCGAAAGAGCACCCCCCAATTATGGAGATTTATTGAGAGTATTCCGTTTCCCTACAGGAGAAGCTAGACAACTGGCCAGAGCAGCAGAAATTTATGAAAGAACTTTGGTTAATATAAGGAAACATGTATTGAAGGGGGATAATTTGACTATAAAAAGTGATCAGTATCAATTTAAAGATCTTTTATCCAGAGAACATCTGCATTTGGTAGCAGAGCTATCGGGTTGTATGGAACATCGTGAAATGCCCAATTGTACCGATATGTGTTTCCATTCGAAATACCGTTCTCTAGATGGTACATGCAATAATTTGTTACATCCTACCTGGGGTGCCTCGTTGACCTCATTTAGACGTATAGAGAAACCTATTTACGAAAATGGCTTCAGCATGCCTGTTGGATGGACCAAGAATATGTTATATGCTGGTTTCCCTAAGCCCAGCTCAAGACTGGTTTCTACATCTCTTATATCTACTAAAGACATTACTCCTGACGATACTATTACCCATATGGTTATGCAATGGGGTCAGTTTTTGGATCATGACCTAGATCATGCTATACCCTCTGTAAGTTCTGAAAGTTGGGATGGTGTTGATTGCAAGAAAACTTGTGAATTTGCACCTCCCTGTTATCCCATTGAAGTGCCACCAAATGATCCTCGTGTTAAGAATAGACGTTGTATTGACTTGGTTCGTTCGAGTTCAATTTGCGGTTCAGGCATGACTTCAGTATTTTTCGATAGTGTCCAGCATAGAGAACAAATCAATCAATTGACTTCGTATATTGATGCGTCTCAAGTTTATGGATTTAGCGAACAATTTGCCAACGAATTGAGAAACCTCACTACCGATGATGGTCTTTTAAGAGTTGGTGTACATTTTCCCAATCAACGTGAAATGTTGCCTTTTGCCGCTCCTCAAGATGGCATGGACTGCCGCCGTAATTTGGATGAAAATCAAATGAGCTGCTTTGTAGCTGGCGATATAAGAGTTAATGAACAAGTCGGTTTATTGGCAATGCACACCATTTGGATGCGTGAACATAATCGCATTGCTGCTGAATTCAGACATGTCAATCCTCATTGGGATGGTGATACCATTTACTATGAGGCCAGAAAGATTGTAGGGGCCGAAATGCAGCACATTACCTATAAACACTGGTTGCCCTTAATTGTTGGAGAGAGTGGCATGGCTAAACTGGGTCAATACAAGGGCTACGATACCTCTATAAACCCTAGTATTGCTAATGAATTTGCCACTGCTGCTTTAAGATTTGGTCATACTATTATTAACCCCATATTGAACCGATTAAATTCATCATTTGATCCGATACCCCAAGGTCATTTACCTTTGCACAAGGCCTTCTTTGCTCCCTGGAGATTGGCTTATGAAGGTGGTGTAGATGCCTTGATGAGAGGTATGTTTGCTGTACCGGCGAAATTAAAGACACCGGAGCAGAATCTTAACACTGAACTCACGGAAAAACTTTTCCAGACAGCTCATGCTGTGGCCCTGGATTTGGCCGCAATAAATATTCAAAGAGGTCGTGATCATGGTATTCCCGGCTACAATGTCTATCGTAAATTCTGCAACCTGACTGAGGCTAAAACTTTTGATGATTTGTCTTCGGAAATTGTCAGCAAAGATGTGAGAGATAAATTAAAGGAATTATATGGCCACCCTGATAACATTGATGTTTGGGTAGGAGGTATTTTGGAAGAACAAGTAGAAGGAGGCAAAGTGGGTTCTCTATTCCAGTGTTTGCTAATAGAACAATTTAGACGCTTACGTGATGGTGATAGATTCTATTATGAAAACCCTGGAGTGTTCTTGCCTCAACAACTAGAACAAATTAAACAGTCTAACTTAGGACGTGTCTTGTGTGATAATGGTGACAAGCTGCTGGAAGTTACTGATAATGTATTCATTTTACCTAATCGCCAGGGTGGTTATAAGAAATGTGAAGATATACCCGGAATAAATCTTTACTTTTGGCAAGATTGTGGAGCTTGTAGTAGTTTGCCTCCTCTTTTCGATACTTACGTACCACAAACTTACAAACACAGTAGAACTAAGAGATCAGTACGTAATGAGGAACCTGAACAAGAACCCCTGCAGGAATCCAACAATCATTTAGAAGAATTATTGGATATTAATGAAGAACGAGTTGGTGGCCTAGAGGAAGTTGTTAACAGCTTCCAAAAAGAATTAAAAAAGCTACACAAGAAAATCCATAAGCTAGAAGAATCTTGTGACGGTTCCGGCTCCAATACAAAACCAGCCAAACGAAATCATTGTGTTGATGACAACGGCACCACACGCTTAAACAACGAAGTATGGTCACCTGACTATTGTACCAAATGCGAGTGTCGTCGTGCTCAGGTTACCTGTACAAAGGAAAAATGTGGTGAAGTCCATTGTCTGCCCGATGTCGATCCAATTACACCACCTATGGCGTGTTGTCCCCATTGCCCACCAACTTTTAATAAAAACTAATCAGCAATTTCCATGGTTTTATTGACAACAAAAAGAGATTGAAACTTTTTAAAATATGATGTATAACATTTTTAAGCTCTGCCACATAAAATAATTTCTGAGATTTAATAAATTTATGCACAATAATTTAGTTCAAAACCAATTAAAACAAAAACTAACACTAACTTTAAGATTCTTAAAAAACACAACTTTAATTAAAACACAAAACACTCACACACAATGAATGGCCAAACTTAAACAACCAAAAAACCAAAAATATCGTATATATAAAACTATAGGCAAACTAATATAATGATTTAAAAAAATAAAAATAAAATAAAGAAAACTACATAATTAAAGAGAAAACGTTTTTTTTTAAACGGAGCTTTATTATTTAATTTTGACTTTTTACCAATTTTTTACTTTCATGTTAATTAAACTACAAACATATACTTATTTAAAATCGACATATTTTGTGTGGCTTCCTTTCGCAATTATAGAATTATCCTTCTTATGTTTCAAAATACATTCGAGAAAAGCAAGTTTTTTACCCGCCTTTAGCAGATTTGCATCAATTAGCACATCATCACCTTCCTTGGCTGCCTTAAGATAATCCACACTTATACTAACAGACACCCCCGGGTGACAGGGTTTCGACATAAGAGCATAAGTGGTGACCATGTCAACTAGTGTTGCGGTGAAACCACCATGTAAACCACCCAGACGATTCAGATGTTCACTACTAACTGTGAATTCAGCCGTGCATTTTCCCTCCCCACCACTGGTTATTTTCACCTGTGCATAAAAAGAACGAAAGTTTATGTTTGTCTTATTGAGAAAGTTAGTAGTTGAGGTTATGACAGTTGTGAAACAATAATGCAATTGAATTTAATTACTTAATGAACATTGAATGAATGTTTTACTTTTAAATGTAGGATTCTTTAAATTTTTTATAACTAAGAAAGAATATGTCAATTAAAAAAATCTTAAAATTAAAATTGAGGAGAGAAACAAAAAAATGGCAAGTTAACTTAATCATTAACAAATGTAAGAAAGGTCCAAGTTTTTTTTCGTTTAAGTGTGAATCTGATTCAGGACCAAAAACATAAAAGTCCTTGAAGTAAATAAAACTCCTTCATACAATACTTAAGATTTAGATATCAAAAACTGTACATTAAATCGGACTCAATTTTTTATTAAATAAAATTTATATGAGGCTCCACGTCAAATTTTTAAATTTGTCCAATTTTGAGATATTTTTAAGTGCACTTCAAAAGGACCTTTGTAATAAATTTTTACATTTTTTGATTACTCCTTCCAATAACCCTTTTTCAATTTCTTGTTCATAACTTTCTTAATCGCTATTCGGGGTGGAGACGAATCCAACAAGCCATTCTCAAGTTATAAGTGGTGTATTTAACACGATATTCTTTTGCTTTTTATACCCTTCGCCGAAGGTGAAAGGGTAAATATAAGTTTCACATTCCGTTTGTAATTTCTTCAATATTGATCTAAGACCCTATAAAGTACATATTTTCTAGGTCCTAATAAGTAGCAAAGTTGATTTAACGATAATCTCTTGTTTGTGTGTATGTTGAAATGGGTTTTCCGAAGATCCCAGAAATGATGGGGACTAGGTTGTTATATATTTATGTCACATATACAATGTTAAAGTTTGCTACTGAAATTCAGCCAGATGGGTCCACAGATGTCACAGTATTTAGCTACTCATACTGGCTAGGAGTTTTTCCTTATTGCTGGAAGGTGGCCAACGCCCAGCGAATTCCTAGAAGGGGTGAGACTACAAACCCTGAAAACTACCGACCAATAGCAATTTGCTCTACGCATGGAGAGCATAATCAATCACCACTTGGTAAATTATCTGAAGTCTAATTCACTTTTGCGTGATAGACAATATGGCTTTCGTAGAAGTCGTTCTACGGGAGACCTGTAAGCATTTCTTTTGAAACGTTGGAGTCGTTCTATTCAGCAATTTGGAGAAAGCAAAGTGGTTGCTCTAGAGGTTTCCAAAGCGTTTCATCGTGTATGGCACCATGCACTCGTTTTAAAGCTAATTTTGTTTGGAGTCGCAGATGACAGCAGCATTTGTCATTAATTTTCCTTAAATCATAGACCAAGCCTTACTTAGGTTGAAGCAATGAGACAGAACATGAACGACACACTCAACCATGATCTTACGACAATTTTCGGAAGGGGTCTTGCGAATAGGGTCGATTTTAATGCTCGCAAGACCCAATGTTGACCCACAGACGACTTGTGGAGTCAGCGTCATCTGTAGCCATTGAGAAATCAGACATTCAAATTCGATGTGATGTTCGTTTGAACCAACACTTTTTTCAAGATTCAATCCGTCTGATCCACTATTTGTACCGCCTATATCCGACCGAAAATGGAATACAACTCCCATATCTGGGCAGGGGCTTCAAGGTCTATCTTGAGTCTTCTGGCTCGAGTGCATAGGAGCGCGTTGAAGTTCATCAATGACAGTAGGGTATCCAGCTCTATTGACTCATTGGAGCATCGTCGGAATGTGAGTTGTACGTCATTTTTCTATCTATTTTACCACCGTAAGTGTTCAACTGAGATGGGCTAATTTATCCCATGCATGCCCGTAGTACTCGCCTTTTCAACAGATCACATCCGTTCGTTTGCGACTGTCCAATGTATCGCACAACGCATAACATAGAAAATTCGTTTCATGATCGAAATAACCGTATATAGACTCCCGGCAGAAGTCTTCCCAGTCGGCTACAATTTCAAAAAAAATTCAAATTAAATGACCACAAACACTACTTCCTCTTTCCTTCTTCTCATAACCTATTTTCCTAATACCAACACAATGCATTGCATTAGTAGGGGGCATCCCCTGAGTGTTGGCTCAAATTAAAAAAATTAAATAAAGACCAAAAAAAAGTGAGAAAAACGAAATCTGATGGTATGTTAGTACATATAAGCAAGGCGAATTTAAAAAAGTAAGTGCAACTCTACAACTACAAAAAGGCACATGTATTTTGTTTTTGCAATTTAATTGCTTGTTGTCAAAAACACTGAACACCAACACATTTTTTTTATTTCAAATTAGAATTTTTAGTTTTTAAAAAGGAAATTAATAATTTCACTTTAATTATTCGCAGCTTTTTATTTGTTTTATTATTATAACTAATAATATTTTCGCACTTTTCAATCAACTTCTTCTCAGAAATAACCAAAAGTATATTTTGACGTTTGCAATTCGGCGTGGAGACAGCTGATGAACGGCTGACGTGTTGCACTTACCTTTTTAAATTTCATTTTATTTTATTTATTTAATATAATTAGGTCTATGGATAAATCCTTACAGCCTAATACAAATGAGTATTTAACTTAAGTAATTACGCTTCACAATATTTACATCTAGAGAAAAATCAACAAATTCAAACATTTCATTAAAGCAACAACACAGTTTTCTAAATGGGTCTGCCATAGCATAGTTAGTTCTAAAAGTTTTTATAAATAAGGTAATCCCGCACCGTATGACGTGAAATGTTAAATGATAATCTATTTAATAAAAAATTGGAGCATACTTTTCCATTTATTAAGTTTATTACAAATGAGGCATTTAGCATAACTCTGCGACTCAGTGTTGGCAAACGTATTAAGGATAATCTTGTAGAATATGATGGGAGATTATCATATCCTCGATATGTATCTCTCAGGCAAAAAAGCAAGAATTGTTTTTGAATAGATTCAATATGATCGTTATGAACCATATAATGTGGATCCCATAGAATCGAACTGTATTCCATGATAGGTCTAACGAGAGATGTGTAAAGTTGTTTAGTGACGAAAGGATCATTGAATTCTTTCACCCAACGTTTGCCTTGCCTTGAGTAAAAGCATGATGAAATAAACAGGTGGTATTACTACGCCAGATGACGATTTTTTGCTCTAGTATTGTTTGTCTAGTCTTATGTCAAAGTTTTGTTTATGTTTACAAAAAATCTATGGTTTGTGTTGTGAAAATTGTATTGCATTAAAGTGTTTGATTATTTGAATTAAAATTAAATAATATAGTACACTATGGTTACAAAAACAAAAATTGGCTAAAAATTTATTTATTTTATCGCAAAATTTGATTTTAGTTTAAAATAATTTTTGACGTATACGGGGACTTGTTTTTCATTTTTGTTGTTTTTGTTGAATTAGTGCTGCCACCTGTATTATTTCACCATGAGTTTATTTATTTATTTATTTATTTATTTATTTATTTATTTATTTATTTATTTATTCATTTATTTATTTATTTATTTATTTATTTATTTATTTATTTATTTATTTATTTATTTATTTATTTATTTATTTATTTATTTATTTATTTATTTATTTATTTATTTATTTATTTATTTATTTATTTATTTATTTATTTATTTATTTATTTATTTATTTATTTATTTATTTATTTATTTATTTATTTATTTATTTATTTATTTATTTATTTATTTATTTATTTATTTATTTATTTATTTATTTATTTATTTATTTATTTATTTATTTATTTATTTATTTATTTATTTATTTATTTATTTATTTATTTATTTATTTATTTATTTATTTATTTATTTATTTATTTATTTATTTATTTATTTATTTATTTATTTATTTATTTATTTATTTATTTATTTATTTATTTATTTATTTATTTATTTATTTATTTATTTATTTATTTATTTATTTATTTATTTATTTATTTATTTATTTATTTATTTATTTATTTATTTATTTATTTATTTATTTATTTATTTATTTATTTATTTATTTATTTATTTATTTATTTATTTATTTATTTATTTATTTATTTATTTATTTATTTATTTATTTATTTATTTATTTATTTATTTATTTATTTATTTATCAATACAATACAACAAGAACAAGTCTTATATTACAGTATTGGGAGCAATTGCAAGCAGAATGAAATTTATTGGAGTTATCTTAATCACTTCAGAATATTTATAGAATAATTGGCTTTATTTATAGCCTTAATTTACATACTTCACTGAACTCTTGGGCTTTGCCAGTGTGACCACCATTTTGGCATTTTTGCGGAAAATTTGATTGATTTAGCTGTAAAATTATCATTTAGCATTTCATTTATCTTTTTTATAAAATGTTTTATGTTTACTCTAGCTTTATTTCAAAATTTTATAGGAAAAGTTAAATCGAATAACCACATTTCTATCATCAGAATTCTATGCCGTTCTACCATGCGGTGCCTGCAGTCTATAGTCAAACATAAATCTTTAACCAATAGTATTGGTGGATCGAAATATGATTATCAATTTTTAATTTATCTAAATCCAAAAAAAATATCAAAAAAGTTTTAATTAATTTCATGTTTCAAATTCCTTGTTTCACTAAAAATAATGTAGGTTAGTTTAGGTTCCATGGGCAGCCATCGTGAGACAGCTCACTTGGGTCCTTGACTGGTACCTTTGTGATACTCAGCGCCAATTCCCATCCGTTAGAGCAGTTACTCAGATGGCGTCACTGCAAAGTCCAACCACTTCGTCTTCCTAATGAAGAGAAGGAGCGATTAAAGTTCTATCCTAGATAGATCCCCCAAGCAGGCAATCACCGGTTCCCCCAGGTGTTTCCCCTGATGCCCCGCATACCGGGGCATTGACAGAGAAAGTGAAGCACAGTCTCCTCCTCCTCCTCGTTCTGACAACTTCTGCAGTAGTCGTTAAATCCCAGACTCATTCTTCCAGCATGAGTCCCCATCGGCCAGTCCCTAGTCATAACCGATACCACTGTCGTAATCTGGTCCCTGTTGAACCTAAGTAGAGACCTTGTTCTCCGTTCGTCATATCCAGGCCATAGTATCCTGGATATCGAGCAGGTGGACTCACCGGTCAACCGCGTCTGCTATATGACTCGCGCCTGATAAGTAACCTACAGTGAGCCATTAGAAGGCCAACGAATTGATAAATAAATGCGTCATACATACGACCACCCTGTTTGGCCAGCCCATCTGCTACCTGATTGCCCGGGCATTCCGAGTGCCCCGGTATCCATATAAGCGTTACCCTTGAATATTTCGCAATCTCATTCAAAGATATCCGACATTCTACAGTTAACGTAGATGTCGTATAGACACCCGCTAGGGAAGCAAGGGCAGCCTTGCTGTCAGTAAATATACGTATGTATATCTCCCGATATGCGATGATACCTCAGCCAGTTTGCCGCCCGCACTATAGCCGAGATCTCCGCCTGCAGGCACTACATCCATCCTGCAGATGAAGAAAAATTTGATGAACGTAAGCCTAATTTAAATATCAAAAACTTGAATTAAAAACCAACAGTTCACAAAAAAATCAAAATTGTTTATAACACAATGGAACAAAAAAAAAGCCGGGCACATGGCGTTTTAAAATAATTCGGGTACGCTGAATCCAATGGTGCTTACCGTTTTTTAGGTTAGCTCTTGTTTTCGAGCTATACCGTTATATTGAAAATGAAGGAGGTTGCACAACATCAATTCGCGTAACTCAAAAACTGTTAAGTTTATTGAAATTACTAAAAAAAATGTGAGCAGTCGTTTTAAATACATCATTTTTTTTTAGAAAATATAATAATTTTTTTATCAAAATTTCGAAATTTTTGTTTTTTAAAAATTCATAAAAAATTCGAATATGCAGCTAGACTACTAATTAAGTAGTAAATAAGACATATAAAAAAATAAGCTACACAGAAAGAAAAACACTCGGGATAAATCAAGTTTTTTGGGATTACTTTAAGTACGAGTCGTACTCAAAAATTCAAGTACGAATAACACTTAAACGTACTCAAAACAATCCTAAATGGGATTACTTTCGAAAATCAATCCCTTTTCAAAGTTTTTTTTTTTAAATTTGAACTCATGCTTCTCATTTAGTTTATATTTTTGGTTAAATATGTACACAAGATTTCTAAAATAAAAACCATATCGGGCATGATGTTGGTGTTTTATCATACGGGTAAGTAAATCACTCATAATTATTTTTTCTTTGTAATTTCTTTTTTTTGTTTTTTTCAATCATGAATTCGGGATAAAATCAACTTTATATTACTTGAATCAAGCTCATTTTGAGTTTGATTCAATCTTAGTTTAACTTAAATCAATCTCATTTTCGGATTATTTTAAGTACGAATTAGGATTAAAACAATTTTATAATTTTTGGATGAAGCGCATTTTGAGATAGATTCAATCTTAGTTTTACTTAAATCAATCTCATTTTCAGATTATTTTAAGTACGAAAACGGGATTGAATATGGATAATTTAAGTATTTTGGGATTAAAAATCCGTACTTGAATCAATCTTTCTGTACTTGATTCAAGAAAATCCGTAATCACCGTACTATTAATACCGCTTCGGATTGATTTGAGTACGGATGGATTGATTTTTCTTTTGAGTGTACAAACAAAACAAGCCATAAATGGTAAAAATCTGTTAACACTTTTGATTTTATTCACAAAAGTCTTAATATTTTAATTAATTTAAGAACTTCATAAAACGCAATATTTGTATGGGAGCCCTCCCAAGAAGTGGAGATAAGGGGCAAGTATGTATCGAGGCGTTGCAGGGGCCAAATTTAAGAATTTCATTAAACGGCCAACGCCTCGAGACCTCTTAGTAAATTGTGAATAAAATCAAAAGTCGTGCATTGATTACAATGAAAAAAAGCTCATTTGATTCGAAATATGTTTAACTCAATGTGTTTTAACTAAAACTGTGATTGCGCTTAGATTTGTCTTAAGTATGCCCAGTAGTTTCAGAGATTACGTTGAAGTTTTGAAAAAAAAAGAACAATTTAAAAAATAAAATGTTTGTTCTTTAAAATTTCATAAAAAATAAAAATGCAAGAAAAATCACAGTTCAGTTTTAATAACGGCGGCATAAAATAACCCCCAAAATATAACCAACCAAAAAAAAAGAAATATCCCTCTAAAACAATGGTGGGCGTTCCATAGCACAATTGTGCTGAGAGCAGGGATGTTAGATGTGACGATTTTACGTCATTTTGACGATTTTCTTCGATGAATTTACCAAAATGACGATTGACGATTTTTGATGTAGAGTCACTTATGTTTTGACGATTTAATTCCGTCTATAAATTTACTTGAAACTTTAATCTGGCATCAATTTTATAACACTTTATTCTGGCAAGCAGGGTTGGTAGATGTGATGATTTTTCGTCATTTTGACAATTTTTTTGAGAAAATACAGTAAAATGCCGATTGACGATTTTTTGACTAAAAGTAATAGTGTTATGACGATTTTCCTGCATCGATAAAACACACAAGAAATATTTACAATTAACTAATCTAATACTGAGTCGTTTTCGACATCGAGAACCGAAATAAGGCTGATTATATTGAAAACAGTCCAAAACTTAGAAATCTATTTTTCGAAATACAAAAATTTTTGGAAATCCGCTTTTTAAAAATTGGTTAAATCCGCTTTGCGTTTTTATGATTTCGATTTGCGTCGCTACATACGAATGCATTTTTCGATGAAGTCATAATCACATGTGAAGAATATTTCTATTTGTGTGTAAAACGGCAAATCCCATTTAATTCTGTTAGGTAAGTTATTCTAAGTATAGTTGCGTGTTAAAAAGTAAGAAGTTAGTTCTTAACAAGAAGCTGTGTAGAAATATGAGTGCAAAGAGAAGACAATGCATTAGTTTGGAACTAAAATTGGACGTAATAAAACGTTTCAAGTCGGGTAAAAAGACTGTTGATATAGACAGAATCCTTGGTTTTTGCACCTTTAACAATAAAAACAATTTGCAATAGAGATAGTCACCCCTATCGTGAATAACAAGTGGAATTTGTGTTCCCATGAAATTTCCATTCCCCTTGAAGGGAAAAAAGCAATCGTGAATCTCATGTAAAAAATTTTTCACGCTATCAGTTTTAGTGAATGTAAAAAAAAGAAAGATTAGAAAAAATTAAAAATCAATGAAATTATTGTTCAAAAATATACACGTATGTATATATTTTAAAGAAAAGTTAAAATAATAAAGCAAAATATTTAGTATTGGAGTGATAGTTTGATGATAACGTTAGTTTTTTTGCAGTTTTTAAATTTTATGAAGTAAAATATTTTACAAAATTCTGCCACCACGTCTTTCGAAAGCTTCACAAATTCCCAGGCAATCGATCTGTTGTTTTGCATTTTGATGACCAGTATATCGGTTTGTGCCTTAATAACGAAAATAGCCCTTAATATTCGATTTATATGAGGAGCTACTTACATACATGTTCTGTTCCCTAGCAAAAATAAAGTGAGAAGATTAAGGGAAATGTGAAAAAATTACGAGGAAAAAACTTTTCACGATAAGGGGAATTATTTCCCGTGAAAAGTGTTTACGTTATTATTCTCATTTGAATTACCTTTTATCCATGGGAGTTTTTCATGATCGCAAATATGTGAAAAGGGGAATAATTGCGAGGGAAAAATTATTCACGATAGAGGTGAGTACTAAAAATAGCTCGAGTTTAAAGCAAATGAGATTTTATTTAATATTTTTCTGAATATGGATAAATGAAATAAAAAAATTTTTGTTATGCATTTATGCAAATATATTTTTTCTATTTTTTTCTTTTTAAATGATAAATATATTCAGCTCACTTGCTGAAATAAATTTAATAAATCTTAACCATATCACTTTCTTCATCATAAACATAATTTCTTGCTAAAAATTTATATTTTCGAACCAATCCTTTCAATAAATTGTCTTTAATTTGTAAAATTTTTATATTTGACGTTTTGTTGACGATTTTGTTCAATTTTCGTGACGATTTTGACGAATTTTGTTTAAACTTTTGACGATTTTTGAGAAAAAAAGTCTAACAACCCTGGCTGAGAGATTTAACACGTATTCTTAGCCTCTTTCATTTAGTCCACGAGAGTACACAATTCAGTCGTCGATTATCTAGCGACGAGTGTACATGCGGCGGATGCTTACGTATTTTTTTTTTTATTAAGAATAATTGTCACTTTATTCACTAATACTAATAAGCATCAATACAAGCACAGTTTTAGTTGTGCCCACTTCTGTTACAGAGAACAACAACAACGATTTCTGGGAGGTTATTTTATTTCGTTTTGGTTGTTATTTCATTTTTTTAATTAAGGCTTTATTTCATTTGAAATAATCCTCCAAAAAATAATTGTGAAATAAAGATTCAATATTTTTTTTTTTTATGGATTACTTCATTTTAAAATTATAACGAAAACGTTTTCGGACGCAAGGTATAACAAGCACCGGCTTCGCTAACTAAAGATTCTTTGAGTAGCCAGCCATCGGTGGCGCACAAGGCCGATTTTAGGAGCTTAAGTTAGCGAGCCGGTATTTGTTATACCATAGAGGAGAAAATCCTTACGCCCAAAAGTGTTTTTGTTATATATTTAGTATATACACCCGGAGAAAAAACAACAAAACAATTTTTAAATAAATTTAATGGGAAATAAATAAGGCCATTATGGCTTTATTGGACGGCGTCATATCAAATACTGGCTTCGCTAATTAGAGCTTTTCTGCATAGGCGGCCTTAGGCCTAGCGCAAGCTCAAATTTAGGAGCTTTACTTAGCGAGGATGGTGTTTGGTATACCATAGAGGACACAATTCTAGCGGCCGGCCGAAGACTTGCTATACAGAGAAGCTTTTGTTTACGAAGGGGGTGTTTGTTATACCATAGAAGAAAAAGTCCTTGCGCCAACAAACGTTTTCGTAATAAATTTAAAAATGAAATAATTCACAAAAAAATATATTGGGGCTTTATTTCATAATGAATTTTTTTTGAATTGTTTTATATGAAATAATCCTCCAACTCAGAAAATGAAATAACACCATAAACAAAAAGAAATAACCCCCCAAAAATCGTTATTGTTGTGCTCTGTACAAACTTTTAGGGGGTTATTTCATTATTTTTTGGGCGGTTATAATTTGGGGGATTATTTCATTCCGCCTTTAAAAACATTTAGGCCCCTATTACGGTTCACAACTTAACTCAGTTGAGTTGTAATTTAGACAACTGGTTGTGATCAGTTGTAATTTTTGTTATGTTTTTGTTCAGCGCAATATAGCAAAGTTGTAAACCATAATACAAAAGTTAAGAAATTACAACTCAACTTTGTAATAGGGGCCTAAGTTTAACATATTTCGAATCAAATAAGCTTTATGTTATTGTAGTCGGTGCACAACTTTTGATTTTATTTACAATTTATTGAGAAAACTAAATTGATAGAAATCGTGATTTCCATACAAAAATAAAATTTTTTTAGTGTGTGTGTTTTCTGCTGTTCTTCACTTAATTGTGAATAAAAGCGAAACGCGTTCATCGATTTTTATGATCTATATCTCATTTTGTGCATAGTTTTTGGTGACAATTACATCTTATAGAAAAAAGAAAATTTTTAAAAATCGCTTAATGAACGTTTAATTTTTGGAAACAAAGTCAAAAATACGATTAGTACCTGTAACTTAAAAATGCGAGTTGATGGAGAAAAACGGAGATTAATGGCCTGTTCGTCCATAACGATTTATAATTTGTTTTTGTTTTAAATTGATTTAAGCGAAGGAAGTCTTCGTTCGTTATCAACGAACAGGCCCTAGATTTGAAATTAGCGACCTTAAAATAACTTTTTTTAGCCATTTTTACACAAATGATATTTATTCAAATTTCTAAATTTAATGATAAAGCAATTGAACAAAAAAAGTAATTGCTTTTGTTGCGGAAACTTTTATGCGATTGCGAACAAATATAGTATGGGTTTCACACTTTTTTCGACTATACCATGCCATTTTTCCTATTTGCAAAAATGTTAAATGGACATACAACCAGCCAGTCACCCGAAATTAGGAACATCGTTAAATCGACTCAGAAAGTGATATTTAGTCGATCGGTATACTAAAAGATGTCTAGGGTTTTCAATTTAAATTATTATATTTATACTTTGAAATTTAGTTTTCTATTCTCTTAAAATTAGCATCTGTAGATGGGTTGTCGATTAGATCAACTACAAGAAGTGAATACATACGTAACTCAATGTCTCCTGATGCAATAAATCTTCTAAAAGCAGAATGGACAGTAAAATAAGATGCAGGCAGTAAAGAGTCATTGTCCATAGCCAAGTCTTAAAAATAGGAGATACCAAAACATATCGCTCCTTTATTGAAACATAGTCATATCAACAAAAACAAACGAACTTGGCAAAATGCGATTAAAGTTTTCATAATGTACCGATTTAAACATATATTTTGCTATAACTTCGGTTCAGTTTGAGATATAATACGAGAAGATATGAAGGAACACTTTGCTTAAGTAACTTGCAATTTTTGATGTTGCAATGAAGGTGCGATATGTTTATTAGGTGATAAACGCAATTTTTTTTCAATTTGTGTTGGAAACTCGTGTAAGATACTACAACATACAATATGAAAAAACACATTGTCACAAAGATTACAGATAGACCTAATGAAATGAAAAGGTTTGTAAGAGGTTGATGCTATTTTTTGCATGAACCTTGACATACATTTGACTGATATAGTCGTTGGTTATAAAAAAGAAAAAATTGCTTCTTATTGTGAATCAGTAGCATTCTTTAACGGTGCACTTTTAACTATTTGTCCAACCTCGATAAAAAAGTGAACGAAATTTTTCGGAAACATGGTAATTAGTAAATAAAATCAGAAATATACTTTTTGACGACTTACTAAGCGCTCTGAGTGTGTCAGGAAGTTATTTCCTAAGCCGTTAAAAATTTTAATATATTTATTTAAAATATTTTATCTATTTTATGAATTAACTTTTTGATCTCATATCTTAAGTACCTCAATTTTTATTTGTTTTTATTATTTTTTTATGAATTAAATTGTTATGTTTATGTTATCTTGTATCTAGAGAATAATAAAACGGAATTTACATATAAAAGCGTAAGGTAATAATAAATCAAGTTCCTCTTTTAATCTTAAATTCATTTTTGTAGTATTTAAAAAAAATTCTTTTACTTACTTTGTAAACGTGGTACAACAACACAAGGTAGACTCGTTGGCACATATATTTGTCAAGTGTTTACCCCAGTTAAAACCCAATAATCAAATTTCGTGTACATATATGAGCCAAAATTTGTACATGGGGGCGTTAAATTGTTTTCCTTTTATATGAAGACAATTTTGACAAGTCGGTTATTTTTATAGAGCAGCATGTCTACACTCCCAAATAAGTCTACCTTGTGTTAATGTACCTTGTTTGTAAACAAGTTCCCTTAAGTTTTTTTATAAAAGTTTTTGTCATTAATTACTTAACTTTGAATTATTATATGGAATTATTTATATGGAATGAAAAACTCCGGGAAAAAAACTCTAGTCACACCCAACAAAACAATTTAAAAGAAACTATATGGTTGTCGGTGACAATAATTTGGTTAAATTAAACATAATATGGTTAAAAGTTTCCTTAAAAATTGTTTTGTTGTTTTTTCTCTGGGTGTATATCAGTGAAGGGCAACACACATACTATCACAGTTATGCTTGTGTGGGAAGCAGCAGAAAACGAATGACCCTCATCAACAAGTGCTGATCTGCAACCAGTGTTACCGTTCCAAGTTTTCAAAAAGGGGCACAAAAAGGGGATGGCGATCTTGATTGGCCATGGGTCCCAAATAGGTTACACTTTCAAAAAAAAAATGTTTTAAATATTATAGTGTAGGGTGTCATATGGTCGGGCTTGACCGACTATACTTTCTAACTTGTTTGTTTTAAATTTTTATATACATACATATATTCACAAAAAATATATTTTATGCCTTGTAAATACTATAAGAGAAAAAACTGTCACGTACGGTATGTCACGAACGATATAACAGTTTGTTCATTTATAAACCATCGAAAAAATAAATTTGTTTTCCAATTACGGATTATAAAGGTAAAATACGTGGTTTAATGTTAAAAATTAAATAAAGTAGAAAAACCTCCTACAATTCGCAGATTTTCGTATTTTATTACGTTCACCCCAAAATCACTTCCGTTTTATGTCACCTACGATATTTACTTACTTTGCTCGATATTTTGGAAAACAAGGTTCCGAATTTTATATACTGAATATTTTGATAATGGAAAATAATTTCATTCAAATGGCTGCCTCGGCTGGCCATGCAGTAGCCTATACGATCGGTCCAATTTTTAAGCACGTTATCGATTGTGTGCAGCTGTATTTCACCAATGGCTTCACAAATAGTGTCCTTTAAAGAGTCAATTGTCTCTAGCTTGTCGGCGTAACACTTATCTTTGACGGCACCCCACAAATAATAGTCCAACGGTGTCAAATCGCAGCACCGAGGTGGCCAAACGACATCAGCTCTGCGGCTGGTAATGCGCTCTTCAAAAACAGGGCGCAAAACATCGAGTGTAGCTTCGGCTGTATGGCACGTAGCACCGTCCTGTTGAAACCAAATGTAGCCAATATTCTCCTCTTCAATTTTTGTGAACAAAAATTCGTTCAACGAGGCCCGATAACGCTCACCATTGAGTGTAACGGCCACTCCTTGCTCATATTCGAAGAAAAATGGCCCAATAATGCCTCTGGACCAAAATCCGCACCAAACAGTGTCTCGTTTTCGGTGCATCGGCTTTTCAATGTATGCGTGCGGGTTTTCTGTGCCCCAAATGCGACAATTTTGCTTGTTTACATACCCGCCAAGATCAAAATGAGCTTCATCTGAGAGATGATTTTTTTGGCAAAATCGGCATCTTCTGTAAGTCGATCGCAGGCCCACTTAGCGAAGCGAAAACGCATTGGATGGTCAGTTGGCTTCAACTCCTGAACCAATTGGACTTTGTATGGCGTCATGCCTCCGAAATGTTCAATTGTTGATAACGACGGTGAATTGATGATGATTTTTGGCTTTTCACGCTTTGGTTTATCGATGAGGATGCTTGTTTCTTTCACTTTTTTCACAAGATAACGAACGGTGCTTCTCTTCTTCCAAAATCCGAACGCAATTTTCGCACACATTCTGCAACATTACCATGATTTTCAAAGTAATGTCGCAATATTTCCCAGCGTTGTTCAAGCGTATACACAACCATATTCGTTCAGCGGAAGGATAAAACTAATTATCCGTCAAATCAGACATGAGTTAAGTGTTACCATTCACGAAATAACCACTAGTTGGAAAAAAAACGTTAGATGGCGGACCCGTTACTTGCATATGTACATATATTATTTTTTTAATTCTATTATCGTTACAAGCAGGGGAAATTTTGATGATTAAGTAGAGAAAAAGGATTTATGACTTTTTTGCCAAGTATAGGCACTTGGTTTGGTAAATTTAAGTAAAAAAAATTATACTAAAAAATTCCAATTGAATATGTTGGCGTTAAGATTCAGTGCGCTATTTTAAATTTAAATCAGCTGATTTAAAACAAATATAAAAAATAAATATTTACCAAAATTTAAAATATTTTTTAATTCTAATTTATGAATTAATAAATTAAATTAGATTTTACCTGACTATTTTCTATGTTGCAGACGCAAATCAGAAATAAATTGTATTTTGTTTGTTTAAGGTCGTGATACACTATCCTACACAATCGTACGATTCATTCACTGGAAAATCTGACAAATTTCTATCACACTCAAAAAAATCGCAACAAAAGTCTGTTACAGGTGCCACACTATTACACAAAAAAGATGCTTTAAATCAATGAAGCCGACATTGTTGTTTTCTTATCAGCTGTATTAGAAAATACAACTCTGATCGCATAGAAACTATCATTTTATGAAAATTTTTAAAAACTTTTGCAAGTCGGTCAGACTTGTCAAAAAAATTTGTCATTTAGTTAAATTTGTAGGCCACACTATCATACTTTATGAACACACACGATTTTTTTGACATATCGTACGACTAAATAGGATAGTGTGTAGTGACCTTTACCAAACAGAAGAGTCCTAAGCCGATCTAATTTGACGCCGCGAGTATGCGGCTCGGCTCAGCCGTTCAGCGTTCAATGAACACATATTCAGAAATATTTGAAAAAGAGTTAACTTTTACTTAAATTATACCTGTATTTACTTGTATATCAGTTGTTGTCTTCGTACGACACCGTTCACTTATTCGCAGGTATGACCAAAAAAATTATTTTTTTAACGGCAAATTTCGCAATTTTTTAATTATAGTATTGCGATTTATTGAACATAAATTAGGGAATAAAAATATGAAAAAAATTATGCCAATACCGCTCATAGTTTTTCCGTACCTGCGATTAAAATTTTGCAATTTTCGGGAAAAACTAATTTGTTGGCCATATTTTGGCGAATGAGCCAAATTTCTTTATTGTAATGAATTTTAAAGTAAAACTTATTCAGAAATTTACAGTCCCGATAATTTTAAATATTTTTACACACAGAAAAAATACCAATGTTAAATTAACATGGCGAAATGTTGATTGGGAATCATAGTAAATTTCTGCAACATTATGCCCTTTATTTAAATTTATCATTATTTCATATTGATTTTAAATGAAAAATATTAACATAACATTAAATCACGTTTATTTAATATTATTCACTGTTAAAATAACATTGTTCAATATTGAATCCATAAAAACCTGTTCTATATTAAAATCAAAAGTTTATATTGTTAAATTATCATCTATATATATAAAAAAAGTGTACACTTTGATGTCACCACTAACTGCGGAATCGGGTGGACCGATTACAACCAAAATTGCAGGGTATAGTCTGTAGATGATTTATGTGAAGTTTGTACGAAATCGGCCCAGGGCCTGTAAAGATATTGCATTTAGTTGTTCCTATATATTTCCATACAAATATCAGCAAACTGCCTCCGAAACGGCTTGAACGATTTTTATGAAATTTTGTATGTGTATTTGTTAGGTATGAGAATGGGTCGCAAAGTATATTTTTTATCGCTAGAGTGCGCAAAATAGGGCCAGAGGGGAAAAAGTTTCCCCTCCCTATATCTTCTTAACTAATCAACCGGTTTTCTTAAAATTTGGCAAACAGGCACTGTGACATCTGAAAAGAAATAGGGCGTGAAGTAGGGCAAGAGTGGTAAAAATGTCCCTCCATATACATATCGCTCATTTGCTGCAAGACCGGCATAAATCAAAAAATACAATTTTGGAGTTAGTCATGCAGAATTGTTCGCTATGTTTTTCTTTATATTGTGTATACAATTCATCTTTATATCTTTTATACTTTCCCAATTTGAAAAGAATGTATCGTTACTTTTTCTAAGTGATTAGAGCAAATCAAAAACTTTAAACACGTTTATCTCGAAATGGATTTGTTTGACTAATGCCGGTCTTGCAGCAAATGTGCGATATATTCTTAACTTATTAATTGATTTTCTTAAAGTTTTGCAGGCAAATAGTGTAACATTATTAAGGACGTGAAATAGGGGTAACAGCTCCCCCTCCCCAATCTTTTAAAGTAATTATCCGGTTTTCTTAAAATTTGCATGCAGACAATGTAACATCTGAAAGAGATATAGGGCAGGAGGGATAAGAGCTCCCCCTCCATATATCTTCTAAACTTATCAACCGGTTTTGTTTTCTTAAAATTTGTAGACAATGTAACATCTGAAAGAGAGCAGGGCATAAAATAGGGCAAAAGGGGTAAAGGCTCTCCTCCCTATATCTTCTTAACTAATCAACTAATTTTCTAGAAATTTGGCAGGCAAATAGTGTAACATTTGAAAGGACCATAGCCTTTAATTTTTATTATATTCTTAACTAATCAACCGGTAAATTTGCCATGCAGGCACTGTAACATCTGAAAGAAATAAGTAATATGGAGTTTGCGGGTCAGCTAGAATTGATAGAATTGAGTTAATCAAAATTTTTCATTATTTACAACACCAAAGCTTGTTCCATCATTGGTTCTAGAGCCGTCTGTATATAAAAACATATAGTCGTTAAATCGTTGCATTTATATTTCGGTGTTCGTTATGGATTTTTTGTTTACGTTGATGGATGTCGTTACGAAATCGAGATCCAAACTGGGATATTTTATAGGAGAGGGTTGAGTAACATTAAAGGGTTTGATTTTTAGTAATTAGCACTGTACGTGTTAATATTGATGGAATTTCGAATACAAATTTTGTTTGATAGACTTATTTTAAAGTTTTGAAAGTGGAAATAACCGGATTTTGCACCTTCAACTCCACAACAACTATACCCGGGTATCTACACAGTTTTCGTTATTATTAAAAAATTTGAATTGCAATGGCTATTTATACAGATAAAATAGCTATTAGCCAAAAGAAAATCAAAGATGTGAATAAAGTTAAACAATATACCTATTCCCGATGAACACGATTACTTTTATAAGGAACTGCTTGAATTGCATATGGCGGAAGCAATAGTGGATGATTACACTGTGTGTAATTTTTTAAGTCACGGCAAAATAACCATATACGGACAATAAATAATCATAAAGGACCAAAAAAAAAGACCAGTGTCTCCCAGTTTTGCCGAAAGTCATGCACTTTTTTTATGGGCCCTTAAAGATTTAGGGCATCGGTGTCATTTATGCAAAAAAGTAATCATTTTCTCAGGCTCATATCTTGCAAGCCGTTCGGATTTTTGATTAACCTTCTGGGACAAAGTTGTAGCTCTTGCCATGTGAACATATAAAATCAAAAAAACTTCATCCTTAAGATCAAAATCGCAAAAAACTTAAAAAAATTCTATTTTTTCCCCCTGTTCAGGTCCAAACCGTTAAAATTTAAAGGAAACAATCAACCACAAAAATGTACCTAAGATCTCAATAAACAACTTTCTAGAGCATATAAACTTCCTAAGAATGATTCCTAACGCCGTTTAGGTAGGGCTTAGGTATCCGCAAAAGTGAAAAATTTCCCGAACATTTTTTAATTTCATTGGTTTTTTCTTTAATTCAACATTGAGATACTATCAGGGGTGTGCTGGAAATCGCAAACGTAAAACGCAAGAATTTTAAAAGTTGTTTTTAAATAAGATTTTTGTAATAAAATAATTTTATGACAAATATTTAAAAAATATTTTCCTATTAAACAGGATTTTAAACCAAAAATTATAAGAATTAGGTTTTAAGTTTAATAAAAACAACTACCAAATTCTTGCGTTTTGCGTTTGCGATTTCCAGCACACCCCTGTATGCTACCTAAACGGGCCCAGAAAAGAAAAGTGCATGACTTTCGGCAAAACTGGAAGACACGGGTCTTTTTTTTGTCCTTTATGGTTATTTATTGTCCGTATATGGTTATTTTTGTTTGTGTTGCACTGTGTTATTATGGATAGTTAAATATTTTAGCCAATTCTAATCAATAATACAATATTTAATGATTGTTATAATTACTTAAATGCTTCTGAACAACAAAAGTACCATTTCGTTAATGTAATAAACGAATAACGTGTTCATGTATGCATCTTATTTGAGTGCTGCTAAGTATCCTGTTTAAAAAGTGTCATCTTAGACAACTTTAAATAATGTCTATTGACCCTCTATAATTAACTTAACTGTTTTAATTGATTATCTCAAAATGAATGTTTTGAACAAGTTCTCTTTCTGCATTTAGCTATTCGCTAAAACATAAGACTTTTTTCTATGTGTCCCACTTAAAGTGTGAGTAGCCGTAAGTTCTATTTATTTTAACTGTAACAGCCTTTATTTCAAAATACTCGAACAAAATAATACACCAGAACCACCCTGTTAACAATTGATAACTCAAAAACAAAACAAAAAACAGCTGTGGATGGATGTTTGCCAGCTGAAAACTTTTTTCTTCCCAATTGTTTTGATGGATAAAATGATTATGTACATGTTCATGCAATTTAACTTACCTTTTCTAAATGTTTTTCAAATCCTGTTGAATTCTTTATGATGTCGGTTATATATTTAATAAATTCTGCACCTTTTTTGCGAGTACCCATCACTATATTTATTAATTCTATTAAATATTTAACTAATAAAAATAACTTGTAAGCACTAATATGAAAGCTACCACACTGATTGAAAATAAACAGAGAAGTGATGACAAACCATGGCGTAATTACTTCATAAGGTGACCTCGATATTACAACAAACACAACAATACAAAAATAACAGACCAAAACCAGGCGAATTCATTTTTCAGGTGGCTTTGAAAGCACAGCTGTGCTTGTTTTTCTAAATTTGAAAGGGGAATGCTAAAAGTTGCTTGTGTTTTTGATATATCGACCAAAGAAAGCATAAAATACAATGTTTTGTTTTTTTAGTATCGACACCACCGTTTACAGTTTACCAAAATGTATAAATAAAGTGACCTCAGTTCTACAATAATGCAATGATAGACAAAACAACTCGCATTTAGTTGCTAGAATTGTTACGGTAAATGTCAAAATAATATAATAATATCAATAAAAAATAATAATATCAATATAATAATAGGTGCTCAACGTTGTGAGCCCGCGGGATCCCAATCTTACCGAAAACTGTTCCGTACTCAAAGTTTGGTAATGTGAGAGAGCTTTTAAGAGAAAATTATTCTTCTTATTCTGACACGAAGTATCCCGTACTTTTTCTTTAGGCTGATTGGGAAAACTGTTAAAAAATTAGCTGTGTCAGAAAAAGACAATATAAACTACAAACTAGTACATATTATCAAAAAAATTAATGTAAAAAATATTAGCAAAATAAACAATAGAAAATATTAAAATATGCAGGTACATGTTTTTAATTTACTTTTATATGTACATGCTAAAGCGGCCCATACACCTGCAATATTATTGTATATAATATTCGCTATATTATTTCCATTTTGTCCTATATAATGCAATAAGTCGCTCAAAAATTTAATTTATCCAATAAAAAGATAAACATAACCTATAGGAATAACACAAACAGCATTGCACAATGTTGCCAACACATTTCACTTTCTTTTCGTTCTGCAATAAAAATCAAGAGTCTTTTGTGAAATGTGAAACCTTCAAATATCACATACACATTGGCGATATAATTGTACAATACGTTAAATTGAACAATTTTATTGCAAGTGTATGAGCCGCTTAATGTGTCATTCATGTACGTATGAAATTATTTGAACGTTTTCATCGTAATATTTTCTTTTTGGGTAGAAATTTGGTTTCTATTGTTCCCGTACTTTTGGTCATTTTTTCCATTAGTGAGAGAAATTTTTGTTTACTCTCATTTTACCAAACTTTACCCAAAACGATAGCATACATAAACGGATTAAAGCAATTAGTTATCAGCTGTTTCTATGAGGTCGCCTTATAAATATTTGCAGCAGTGATAAACAATACAAGTTTGTCAATAAAGAAGGCTGATAACGGTATTGCCAGAATAAAAGGTTGTAATTACCGTTATTATTATTTTTCTTTTAAATTACAAAAATGATGGCATTGATTTATTTAAGATATTTTAATTTTATTCATAATTCCTTTAGGCAATGCCTCTATACTTTATCCATATACATATATATGCATACATAGGTGCTGGTAAATTAAACAATATATTTATAATAGAAGGTAGAGATTAGTATTAATAAAACTAATAGATAGTTATGTATTTAAAAAGTATTTAATTCGAGGAAAAAAGTTATCAATAATCTATATCGCTGGCTTACCATGTAAAGGATCTAAGTCCATATTTGAAAATTTTACAGGAGAGACAAAAAACAATCAAAATACATGTGATGGAACAATTTGAGAGAAATGGTTAAACTGTCCTTTTAATTGGGACTTAGAGCTTCTTCTTGTGATAAATTGGACTTAGCGCTTTTGCTCATCACTACAAAACAACAACAAAAATGAGATAACTGTAAGTTTTTTCCTTGTAAACAATGTATTTTTACTTATTGCACATTACTGCATTAAAATCTCAATTTCTTAAAAAAGTGGACTTAGAGCCTTTACATGTTAAGCCAGCGATATATGTAATTGTTTCATATGCAAAATGTGGAACACTCGTTTACATTGTTCATATCATAGGTACCTAACATCAATCAAAATGTAAATGACACATATGTACATATGTTCATTAATAACTACAATATACTTTGATATAAAATTTTTTATATTAAAATGTATAAACTTATGTATATATATTTAGAATTTTCTTATCAGGTACGTGTTTTCTTTATTTACTTTTCTTTAAATTATGAACATGAATCTCTTTTTTAAATCTAAAAATAGCATCAATATCGGTGTTGCCAACCCACGTGTAATTATACATATCATGTGTAATACTTATTTTCATGTGTAGCCCAAGGCGATTTTACACCAGGTGACCTCATCTTGCTACGTAAGCAACAGCTGATTGCTAACCTTGTGTCAAAATGATATACCGTTCATGTGCTTCTGGGGAATATTTACTAAATTTTATAATTTTCGCTTAAAATTATGAAAATTAAAATTTGTTTAAATTATTAAATTTCAAAACAAACACACAAAAAAAATCATAGGTAAAATTACCTAAATATATGGTATAAACTAAGCGTAAGGGTAGCATGGCAGTATCTAAGTTTCTTAGCTAATAAAACTATTAACTTAGGTAATTTCTATGTTCGAAAAAGTATCTAATTATTTTGTTAAACTAACTTAAAAACTTTGAAAATTTACCAATGATACCAAAGTTATTTTATATTTTTATTTTTGGAAAATTATCTAAGTATAATTTTGTACCATAGATTTTAGGTAAATTTACTATATATATTTTTTGGTTACATACTTTAAATAAAATTAATTTAATTTCATTGTAATATTTTATTTATTTTAATCAAACGGGGAAAGTATAAAAGATATAAAGATAAGTTTACACACAAAATAAACTCATAGCGAACAATTCTGCATCATTAACTCCAAAATATCATATTTTGGATGAGCGATATATTTTTTAAACCTATTGGAATTTTTTGTAAAAGGTTCAGTGGAGATATAATGTTTATAATATACTCACATAAATACGTTGTATCTTTATATTCTATCGAATAGGTTTTAATTTATTTTAAATTTGAACGTTTTTCACAAAAAAATTTCCAATTGAAAGAAAAAATCAAATAATCCTACATACATACATATATTAAAAAATTCGAAAAAGATACCTAACCCAATTAGTAATAATAACAAAAATTTTAGGCAAAACTTTTTTATAAATTACCAATTATCTTAGGCAAACTAAACTTAGTTTTTTGTTTTTATATAAAAATAAATTACCTATGTACGCATTTGTAAAATACCCTAGATTATTTTTATGTGTGAACAATTTAAAATTAAAAAAAAAATTAAATATATGTATGTTTAAATTATTTACTACAGTGCTGTATTATTTTTGACACAACGATAAAATACTTCGTGCGTTACTTAAAAACTGAAGGCTATGGGGTATTAAATTCCAGAGAGATGCTGAGAATATGTAAAAATGCTTTTGTATCCAAACGATCTGATTCTTTTTCCCCTGCTTATATCTGAAATACAAATTTGCCGTACAGATGATCAGGTTTGTGGGTATTTATTATTTTATGTAAAAAAACTAAAATTCTCATGTTCAGTAGATTATCTTAAGAAAGGCCATATAGCCGAGATGAAAACAAAGATATACTAGAACGACTATTAAAGGCCAGTTTACACGGTAATACAATGTATTACGACCTTGTAGAATCAAAATATTATGAAATTCTCTTCGTGTTAAAAAGAAAAAAATAAAAATCTGTTGTATGTATTTTTCATGTTTAAACGGATGGTACAAGTAAAATAAAAAATAATAACAAAAAATTAGATGGTTACAGCTTAACAATTTTTACAAAAACTACATGAAAATTTCCTGAATTGATTTTAGTTGTTTTTGTATAAAAATGCTACCACCTTTAATATACTTTGTTAAAATACACCTCTGGTGTGATGAAAATACATAAGTTTCTAAAATGGTTTAGAAAAAATCATTTACCGACCGCTTGTCAGATTTTGTGTTCGTATTCTCTCTTACTCAATACATTTTGCTTTTACATGGTATGAATTTTTTCATTCTACATAATGTCGTAATACAATGTATTACCGTGTAAACTAGCCTTAAGTAAGTACATACACGTAACGGACTATGTTATTAAATGCAACTTTTAATATTGCTTTGCTTATTGTATCACATTTAGCAAATAGCTTACAACCATATCAGATAAGTTTTGGCAAGTATAATTCTTATTTTTAAAGGTGTCCAAAGAGTTCTAATCATAGAAAAGGTGCGACCACAAGCATAGTTAAAGTGGTTCGACCACGTAAGGGTGTCATTAAAAAATATTCGATGTTCTTAGCAGATTTGACTATTTCAGTTTGTTGATTATTTATAAATATATTGAGAATAATTAGAATTGTGGTTCTTTTGTTGAAAGTTTGAAATTTTTGCATGATGCATGTGTAATTTACCATTTTGTTGCTGGCAACACTGAAAAATATACAAAATTATAAAGAAGTTGGCGGTACTGCAGTGTTTCTTCTCATACAAAACTCCCTGCTATGAATTCTTTAGAAGATACAACCCTGTTAAAACCGACGTATACTATAGCTGCGTGTCATGAATTGTTATTTGAACGCCATTTTACCGCGTCTCTTATTTGTCAAACATGGTTGTTCAAAATTAACTGAAGGGAAATACAAGAAATTTTTGGAATAAAACTATATTCAAGATATATTCAAAACATTTTGTGGAAATAAATAACGTAGTGCTAAAGAAAAGATAAAACTCCATAAACAAAATGAAGGCCACGTAAGTACTTATAATATGTTAAAATAAGGCGAATCTTTTTCTAAAATATCATTTACAGCGCCAGGACTCCCATGAGAACACCACACCAACAAAAAGACACACGCTTACGTACCCAACTATCGCAAGAAAACGTTCGCAATGAAAATTGCTTGCCGAAACAAAAAGATCCAGTTAATGTATTTTGTCGTGTACGACCATTACCATCCGATGGTGATTTATCGTGTGTTAAAGTAAAAAATTCTAACACCATTGTCCTGACCTCACCGGAGCAGACTTTAGGCAGTAAACAAGGTTGTTCAAAAGAAACTCAGTATATATTTAAGCATGTATTTGAGTATGGTGCTTCCCAGCATGATGTTTTTGCTGGAGTAGCTCAGCCCTTAGTGGAGAATTTAATACGAGGACGTAATAGTCTTTTATTTACTTATGGTGTTACTGGCAGTGGTAAAACCTATACAATGACTGGTGATATAAGGCATCGTGGCATAATGCCCAGATGTTTGGATGTTTTGTTTCGGACCATATCGGATTATCAAACCAAAAAGTATATTTTTAAACCAGATCGCTTAAATGGGTTTGAAATTTTGTCAGAAACTGATGCTTTATTGGAGAGACAACAAGAAATGAATCAGAGATTTGCTGGTAGAGGAGCTTTGAGGCGAAAAGATTCCGATCCAGAAATAGCATCACAGGCTTCATGTGATATGGCTCCTCTACAGGGTATTGAGGAAGATAATATGTATGCGGTTTTTATAACTTATGTGGAAGTATACAATAATAGTGTATATGATTTACTAGAAGAAGGAGGCATTCAGAAGTAAGTTTTTTATATTAATAAAAATCGTATACCTATATTAGATATCTTTTTAATTATTTTAGAACTTTGCAAAGCAAAATTATTCGAGAAGATGCCAATCGTAACATGTTTGTACATGGTGTTACAGAAATTGAAATCAAATCAGTTGAAGAAGCCATCGAAGCATTTCAAACTGGCCAAAAACGTAAACGTATGGGTCATACGGTTTTAAACGCCGAATCTAGCCGTAGTCATTCTGTTTTCAATATACGATTAGTACAAGCACCCACCGATTGTAAAGGTGAAAATGTTGTACAGGATAAACGTACCATTACCGTGAGTCAATTGTCTCTGGTAGATTTGGCTGGCAGTGAGCGGTCATCGCGCACCAAAAATACAGGCATGCGTTTAAGGGAAGCGGGTAATATAAATAACTCACTAATGACATTGCGTACTTGTTTGGAATATTTAAGAGAAAATCAACAGGCATCAAATGCTGTCACGAAAAAGGTGCCCTATCGTGATTCAAAAATTACACATTTATTTAAGAATTATTTCGATGGTGAAGGCCAGGTATCGATGATAGTGTGTATAAACCCACGGGCGGAAGACTATGATGAGAATACGGTAAGTCAATCAAAAATAACTTTTTTTTTATTAAAGAAAATTGTCTTTATTAGCAAGTTATGAAATTTGCCGAAATGACCCAAGAGGTGCAAATTGCCCGTGCTGCCCCTATGAAAGCAGATTTAGGATTAACACCTGGTCGTCGTAAGGCAAATAAAATGTTCAAAATGGCTGTAAATAATCTCAATGAATTGGGCTATAGTGAAGCCAAAAAATTAGATGTTGATGTGGGTTTGGTTTATACTTTAGGCCCAAACTTTCCTGACTATAAAATTGATGGTCCTGAAGCTGAATCCACCATCAAGGATTTAATGCAATATTTATTGCAACGTATAGAAAAAAGAAAATTACTAAGCAGTGATTTGGAAACAAGATGTAAGTTTAATTATCTCTTATTTTCTAATTTTTTATTTTAATATAAATTGTTATATTTCTTAGTCGATAACTTCCGCTTACATTTAATGCAAATAGAAAAAGAAAATCTTTCCTTACGCACTGAATTAGCTTCTCTTAAAGTTGTCTATAAACAAGAACGTGATCGTTCTTATGCCTTGGAAAATAAAATACGTGTTCATGAAAGTTCCATTGATGTTTTAAACAATAAACTCGGTAATCGTGAAAGACAAATTGATGAACTTACACGTAAATTAAGAGATCATCAAAATATGCTTACCCGAAAAGAGCAGGAAAAGGAAAATCAAAAGAAGAAGTTTAATTCCAAACTTGCGGTGGAAGTAGAAAAACGTGATCGTTTACATGACTTGAAACATGCCCATTTGCAACACAAAATTCGGAGCAAAGATGAAAAATTAAAACTATTATCAAATATTATACAATCAGATGAATTAGCTATTAGAATACCAAGATCAAGAAGCTCTGAAGATATGCCAGAGGAAAAGGAAGTAGCACAACCGGCAGAATCAATAAGAACTGCTCCAATGGCAACCGCAACGCCAAGAACAGATTTGTACAGCACACCAAGAGTTCCAAGGGTAAGTTTTATGCATTAATATGTTGAAATTTTTTCTAATGGAAAATTTCAAATCGGAAAAAATCTAAATTTTAAATGTGTTATTGGAATTTTTAATGAGAGTGTGGAAGAAGATTTGCAAAATATACACCCAATATCATAAAAATAGGTACACAGCATTAACTATTTTCAAATGTCAATTACCGTTAAATTTATAGCAAATGTTTAAAAATATTGTGATGAAAAAAAATACATTTTGTAATGGCTACCAAAGACACGTGTGTCGCTCTAAAGTTAAAGAATTTCACGTCAGATTTACAAAAAAAGACGGTCGAACATGACGGGGAAACGGTATAGAATGGGGATGTTACTCTTGGAACGGAGTAGGTCCAATATTTGTATACAAAGTACGATGAATCCCATAGGGTACCGATATATTTTGCAAGATGCATTGCTTCCAAATACAGATGAAGAAATGCCGTTGCTCTGGGTTCAGGGGAAGGAATAATATTACGCTAAGAAGCTAAGCAACGAAACTTAGAAATAATGACGATTTATAGAAAAAACTAAAGAAAGTTATGGTAGTCATTGTACGAAATAACACCAGAAGCCTGACAAAAATTAATATCTAGTATGCCAGAAAGAATGCTGATACTGGTTAACAAAAAAGGCGCTATACTGGATATTAATTCTTATTTAATATTTAAAATTAATAAATTTTTAAAGTATGTATCTGAATTTTTTTAGTTTTTTTACTACATATTTATGTTAAAAGTTATAGTTTTTGTAAACGTAGGCTATGTTTTGTTTTTCAATTTCATAAAAATGTTTTTGTTTTAAGAAGGGAATATTAAAGTTTACCTTTTATTATAATCATGAGTGTATAAACCTTCTTCTTAACATTTAAGTTAAATTGCCCCTTAAAACGTAGATCGTAGGAAATAGTAATGAATGGAATTATTTTTTTCTGTTTCGGATAAATATTTGAAAACCTATTAACAAAAATTGACTTAAAAAAAAAACTTTCACCATTTCATTACTTTATTTTAACACATTTTTTCTATCCAGGGCATGGCAGCTGCCAACAAACGTCATCGTCGATCCCGATCAGTTGGTGAAAAATGGATTGAACATCGTTCGCCCAATCCGGTTCCACTCGGTACCATTTTACAGCCCTACTTTAAAAATCGTAAATCAGTTACCAAACTTCAGGATATGAAAGATTTAACTGGTCATAAAGCCAGCAAATACATACTAGTGTCACAAGATGCCGATACAGATGGTGATGTAGAAACTAAACTATTTAAAGGCAATATTGTGCCAACGTGTGGTGGGGGTGCCCAAGTTATATTCGATGATGTCGAGTGTTTAAAACAAAAATCTCCCGTACCTTCACCCAACCGAAAGAGGCCCAGTAATGGTGTACTAAGCAATATTGGCACTACCATGTCAGCACTCTCAGCTATAACTAGTATAAATTCAGCCCAAGAAATTGCCTCAAGATGTAATATGGGCATAGAGGGCCACTCTGTTAAACGTACCAAAGTGTAAAATTTTGTTAATTTTTTTTTTACAAAAACAACACAATACCGTCTGTTTATTTGACTTAAAACTATCACATAAACTTTAATATTAATTCGTAATTTCAAACAACGCGTATGTATTTTTAATAGTATTTTTGTTTTACTTTTTATATTGTTATTGAATTATTATTCACATTTATAAAAATATATATTTATTTTTGTATTATTTTTATAATTTTTTTTAATTTCCAGTATTTTAAAACTGGTTTCGTACTTATTTAATTTTGAATTTAAACTATATTTTAAATAATGAAGTATTTTTTTCCTTTTATTTCAAACGATGCCATTTACTTTTAATTAACTCGTTCTATTTAAATATTGTAATTATAAAGATGTGAATAATCGCTTTATATTTTTTAAAAGGTATCGTTAGATTTATTCGCGTTTTATATTAGTTAAGGTATGTTCACATTGAACAAATATATGACAAAAAAAATATAAAAAAATTGTGACCACTAAATTGATCGACTTGTAACTTCTGTTTTAATAATTGATTTACTAAACTTTATTACTGTTTGATCTAGCAAATGCTAAGCAATGTCAAGCAAATGTTTATTAAAATAGTGGTTAGGTGTAGCGCGTCAAAGATTGTTAAATGTGACCATAGCTTTACAAATAAATTAATTTGACTAAAATTATTGACTACGTATTTTTTAGTTTATTCATAATTTGTACTTAGTTCGGGATCAGGTTAAAAACAATTTAGCAAATAGTCTATGAAACAAATAAAAATATATTTTAGACAAAACTTTAAAATAAAAATATTTTATGGTTATTTTTGGCAAAAAATTTAAAAGGTAAGTAAGTCGGCGAAAAACAAATTAGGTTAGATTGGAATGCGGCAACATGTTTAATACCTGCTTTTTCCACATAGACTGTGCTATTCTAGACTTATGGCCAGCATGTGGAAAGGGTCGCCACAATCCCCACTTCATCTCAAAAAGCGGGTTGGATAGCAACTGACGATTTGGAATTCACTTTTTTATTCGCTTTCAATAAGAGTAGTAAGGGGTTAGTGAAAGCAAAACAAATCGACTTTTATTCGACTATGTGATACAATATTTAACAAAAAACCAGTAAGAAAGTCAAGCCCGACCATATGATACCCTACACTACAGTATTTAAAAAAAAAAATTCGAAAAGGTTCTTTCTATGTTTTAAATCTCATTAAAGTCTTAGTTTTGGGAAGGCAGAAATTGCCCCCTATCCCCCGTTGTGATCCTATCTTTTTAAAAATGATTAGCTTATGTGTCCATAAGCCAGCTGGACGGACATCGTTATTTCGACTGAGAAAGTGATTCTGAGTCGGTACACTTTAAGGTGGGTCTTGGACAAATATTTAAGGTATTACACACATCAGCACAAATGCATAATACCCTCTCCACAATTATGGTGTGGGTAAAAAAATTTTGTTTTTAGTTTAAAATGTTCTTTATCCAATTTAATCAAAAATATATCATTACCTTAAACGCAAAAGGCCCTAACTAACCTAATATTTAAAATCGACTTTGTCATTGCTTTTGATGTAGTTATAGCAAATTTTTGTAATACTTTTTGTTATTTTCCGACATTTTGTTAAACGATTTAGTGATCTCAAACTAGTTTTTAAGTTTGTTTAAAATTTTGAAATTTTTCGCGAATTTAAGCCATGTTCGCGCGATAAAAGCGATTTGTTCCTTTAAGTTTTCTGATTCTTTACAGATTTAACGATTTGCTATCATGCTGTTAGCAAATTTTTGCGAATTTATCAATTTTTACCGAATGTTAGCCATATTTGATATGTGCATAGTTTTATTTTATGGCTTGTTTTAAATATTAAAAATTTTCGCGAATTTTCGCTATTTTTGCAAATTTTTTTTTCGTTATTTTCCGACATTTTGTTTCTTTAGTCCATTCAGCGATTTTATATAAATTTTAGTGTTTGATGAAAAGTTTGCAATTTTTCGCGAATATAAGCCATGATGGCTATAGAAGCGATTTTTCCTGTTTCTTTACAGCTTTCACAATTCTTCATAAATATTAGACTTCGCTATCATGCTGCGGTTAGCAAATTAGCGATCTTGAGTTCAACTAAAGTTTTTTTCGAACAAAAACTTCGAATACACAAAAACATGCGGCTTGAGAACGCCAATTTATGAGTTACGCAGATTGAAAAAAATTTTCGTTTTCGATTCAAGTTGAAAAGCAAGAATTTGGAAGAGGTTTTTAATACACTTTTTATCTAATTTTTATAATTTTCGTTATAAAATTCTGTTCATATTTGTATATTTTTCATTACATTTTTTTTATTATCAAAAAACGACGTTTAAAATTCTTGCGTTTTCGATTTCCAAAACACACCTGTGTATGATAAACGCTAAAAGACCTAACTAACAGTTTGTATAATATGCAACATTCAGCCTTATTGTGGTTGTCGTTTTCGTAAACAAACGTGTCGCTTTTTGTAGTAGATTAAAGAACACATGTTGTGTATTACTTGAATCTATTACACAGTCGTATACGACAACGACAACCACAATAAGGCCGATTGTTAATTTTCCGAAAAAATGGTAGTTTTACAAGAAAAATTAATTATAAACTGTTAAATGCAATTTATCAATTTATTATATTAAATTGTTTATTCTTCTCCTATAAGATATCAAAATGTTAGTTAGGGCCTTTTGCGTTTTAGGTGACGATATATATATTTTTTTATGAAAACTGTTACTCTTGTCTTAAATGAGTTATTTTTTGTTTAACCGCCTATATAATATGTATGTATGTATGTAATCTTCAATAGCAAAACATTTTTCATAAGTCTAATGCAAAAGTTTGATCAAATACCGATTATTTACATATTTTTATGTGATAATGTGCAATAAGTAAAAATACATTGTTTACAAAGAAAAAAACACAGTTATCTCATTTTTTGTTGTTGTTTTGTAGTAATGAGCAAAAGCGCTAAGTCCAATTTATCACAAGAAAAAGCTCTAAGTCCCAATTAAAAGTACAGTTTAACCATTTCTCTCAAATTGTTCCATCACATGTATTTTGATTGTTTTTGGTCTCTTCTGTAAAATTTTCAAATATGGACTTAGAGCCTTTACATTGTTACGTGTCCATTAGGTGGCACTAGAGTGATCTCTCGCCTAGCTCAAAACCGGATTCTCTCAGGCGTGTCCATCCCTCACTCTAGCCCAAGGATCGTAAACAATTTATATAGAACAAAAAAAAACAAACACTTACACTTACACCACAACATGTCCGGAATGAGAGGTAGGTGTTGACCTCAAACCGCCCAACCCAACCTTGGTCACCGGCACCTCCGTGCTAGATTTCCAGGTGACCCCTATGAACCGCACTTCATCCGCACTTACCTTCCTTCAACAACCCATTAATTAATTTAACCAGACATTATTTTTAAAATACACACTTAAGACATATTTATTTAACAATTAAAATTTAACACTAACTTATTACTACCAATTTAAAATGTTTATTTTATTCTTTTTTTTTTTCTTTTCAGATTATGTTAATAATAATTGAACCGAACCCTGTCAGACAGGAAATTCCAAATGGATTATGTCTCTCTAAATATGTTATTTTTTTTATTCTTGTACCTTATGTATTAACCTATGAATATAACTATTTGTAATATACATTCAAACATTTAACAATAAACTTAGTAATTATGTCACAAAAAACGATATTAGACCTAATAAAATTTAACCCTTTTCTCTAGAAACAAAGTTCTTTTTCCTGTTTTATTTACTTTAATAACAAAAAATGTAACTCCACTATAATTTTTCCACAACTCACAATAAATGTGGTAACTACTTCCTCTTTCAAAAAAATTTTTTTTTTTTTAAACGTTAATGTGATCTACACCTAAATGAGCTCGCTTAAGTGGATCTAGGGCAACATTGGTCCCAATATCTATTTCCTATAATTCGCTCTATTGTGAATTCCTTTCCAAAACAGTGGGTCACTATGCACAAAACTATTTTAATAATAAAACTCTGTTTCTAAAAAAAATGATGACCATTTTTTTTTTGACAAAATTTCACACATACATATATCCTACAGCTTACACACAAAATTTTAACATAACACATACATATAGATTTAACAATAAATAATTATTAATAATTCAAAAATAGAAATCCGGGATTTAAATCATTAACAACCTAAAATCAAGATAAATGTTTCTTCTTTTTCTTAATTATATTTCTTTTTGGTCATATCTTCTCTGGCCATTTTTTTAAAAACTTTCTTCTGCCCGCACAAACTATTTTTTTCACTTCTTTTTCGTTGTTAATACTTGTTGGTAAATAATAAAATAAAAACTTTTCTGGGTTACCTTTTTCTATTGTGGCAAATTTTCTATGCCCTTCGAAACCGGCTTTGCATTAACCTTTTTCCTGGCTCACTGGCCCTGTTTCCTCCGGACGCCAAATTTACCACGTTAAAATTCTACAAATCACAGATTTTAATATTTTTTCTTTTTTTTAAACACATATTACGATCACACCAACCACTTACTTATTATTTTCCTATTATATTTTTTCAGGGACTTTCGAAGTCAAGCCCCGACAGGTAACCTCACAAATACAAAACAGTTTGCCTAAAAAAAATATATTTATTCTAGAAGAATTCCCTACTATGCCATTCCAATTGAATCTTACCCACACTTATCCGGAATTACGTCGTTTAAAATACGGTCTCAATTATTTGCCACTCCCTCACAGAAAATATTTTTTCTTTTTAACACTTGGCACACAGTATGTTTCACTTTTTACTTTTTGTCTTTGAATATTTACTCTTAAGCGGCTCATACACTTTTCCCTTCTGGAAACGTCTACTTTTCTCGGCGGCCTTTTTCTCAATGTTTTAAGAAAGATGGCCTCCTGAGTTCTCTACCTCAATTTAATTGCCAATGAGATAAATATATATTCCCATACTATTACATCTTTCTCGTTTCCTACAATTTGTTAAATAGTGCTATCTGTTGGTTCTCTTCTAATTAACTATAAATTAATATTCCCCTTATTACCTTATTTCAAACTAATGATGTAATATAATGATCATTAGATCCTGTTCCTTTTTTTTTCAATTCAAACATTTTATAACAGTCAATTTCATTCATAAAATATGTTTACTACAATTTCTTCCAGTATATTTCCACATACTGTTTTTCCATCCTTCTGGCAACACCAAATTTCACCGTCAGCTGTAGTATAACAATTATACAATAAACAAACGAACACAAGGTAAGATTTTACTAAATACTTTTATCTACACTTATTATTTGCAATTTCATTAATTTCCTATTATTCTCCCTCTAGAAAATTATCCCTATAGGACGTGCACGTAGTACCGGTAAGGATGTATCGTTCCAGTAAATAAATTCATTGTGTTATAAATATTTTTTTTCTCTTTTCCTTTTCAGATTCCATTTGCTCAGGATGGACTGGAAAATGTATTTTCAGACAATAAGGTCCATCTTGAGTGGTCGATGATCCCACTGCAGTTTGACCATCTGCGTTTACCAGTGGTGGGTCATCCTAATAGAGCCAGAGGAAGGGGTGGGGTAAATTATTCAATATTTTATTGGCTCGCTCCCCAGATCAATCGCCTCTTCCCATAATGTTTTCCTTAAACCTTCTGTGAGGCCGGACAGTTCCTAACACCAATGTGCCCGCCCACAGATTATTTTATATTAACTTATTTGCATGGCCGGCCAGTACTTAACATCTTATGTGCCCGCCCCTGTGCTAAAAATACCTCTCCCTAAGACGTCGCTACGTCAAAAAATTTTTCCTCCCAGGGTTGCCACCGCAACAAAACTCCGGGTTTGACGACGAACTACAAGACAAAAACGGTGTGCGTGGCTCCTATTCTAAGCTAACGTGGGGAACTCCCACGCCCTGAATCTCATCAGCCGGGCATTATTATCCAATTTGCTAATCATGTAAGGTACATATGTAATACATTTATTCCATTCTTCTTTTACCTTTTGCTAACAAATTTAATTACAGGTACAGGATTCTCACAAGATTGTCAGATAAGTTTTTCATACCATTTTGTCGTAAAGAATCGATTCTTTGTTGTGTCATTTATTTTCTTACAGGTAAATGGGCTTTTATTACGTCACATTTTGAAGGTTGTTAAAAACACTGTGCGGACTTTAACCAGGTTCCAGCATACAAATACATATTCATACATACTTCGATCACAAGAAATGTAAGTTTACTTCCCATTTAAGCTAGACATTACCCAGACGTATCGAAATAAGATTTTCCCTTTCAAAAGTCGTCATTATAAATATTCAATCTGGACAAGGTTGTAATTGTTTCTATTCTAAACCTAATTTTAATATCACAGATTGTTTAAAAAGTATGGGACCTTATTTCTAATATCACAGTTTATTCCAGCCTAAATATTGCACCATCATGTTAAGTCTTTGGAAAGATATTCTCAATATCACAGTTTATTTCTTCTAAATATTGCACTATAATTTAATGTCTTTGGAATGATATACGCCAATAGGTTTACCCTGTAACGACTCAAGTTCGTACATATTATTACCTATAGGTCTAATTACTCGACATTTAATAAATTTCTTGCAAAATTTAGAATTTATATTTTTTCCAAAATCACTTAACACAGTGTTTCGCCTATAAACTTCTTGTCCTGGCACTAACATAAGATTTCTCGCCCTCCTATTGTATCGTAATGCGCTCTTCTCGTAAGCATCATGCATATTTTTTTTTATTTTTTCTCGAATGATCTCCAGCCTATCTTTATTAGCTAAATGTGTAATCTCATGGTCCGATAAGGACTTAAGTTTTCTTGCTAACTTGTAGTCGGCTCCGCTAGTGAACATATGCATTCCGAAAAGGGAAAAGAAGGGGGTTACTCCTGTGGCGGAATGTACCGATGATCTTAACGCACATTCGATTTCAGAGAGATACAAATCCCAGTCCCTATGGTCGTCTTTTAAGTAAGCCCTAATCGCCGCTAATACTGACTGATTAACGCGTTCTGACGCGTTCGATTGTGGCGAATATACAGCCGTTTTCATATGTATGATCTTGTACGCCTCTATCATTATCTGAAAATCTTTCGAAATAAATTGTGAGCCATTATCGCTGTGAATTATTTCCGGTACGCCGAATTTATGGAATATTTCCTGCACTAAAAATTGCACGACATTTTTGGTGGTCGCGTCTTTCATGGCTTTTAAAAATACAAATTTTGAAAAATGGTCAACTACTATAAAGATGAACGAATTTCCGCTTTTAGAACGGGGATATTTTCCCAAGAAGTCAATATATAACTTCTGGAATGGTCGTTCGGTAACTACCTCGCTTCCTATCTCGGGCATCATGTGAGTATTTGAAGGCTTTGTTTCCTTGCACGTTTGGCATCTCCTAACAAATTCTCTTACTTGACTTGTCATTTTTGGCCAATAGTAAAACCTTTTTAATCTTTCAAGCGTTTTCACTAAGCCTCCGTGAGCCGAAGTCTTTGATATATGGGCTTTTTCAATTAAGGCGTTAGTAAGATCGGCGGGAATCCACAACTTCCATTGATTCTCATCTAAGTCTGGGTTACAAGTCGTTCGTTTATAAATTCTTCCGTTATTAATTTTTATATCTGGTAGTCTGCTTGCATTCTTTTCTATATCTTCTACCAGGCTTATATACTCCTCACTTTCAAACTCCATAGTTTCCCAATCAAAAAAATCCTCTGCCTCAATTTCTGCTATAGTGACGTCCGGGGCCATCCTTGAAAGCATATCTGCTACTACATTTTCTGTTCCTTTACGGTGCTCGATATCGAAATCAAAAGCCTGTAGCTGTAGAGACCACCTAGCTAACCTACCGCTTAGGTCTTTTAGTGTCATTAGCCACTTCAGACTCGCATGGTCCGTTATGATAGTAAATGGCATCATTTCTACATACGGTCGGAACTTGCGAACAGCCATTACAGCAGCCAAGCATTCCTTTTCCGTTACTGTGTAGTTACGTTGACAAGGGTTCAATTTTTGCGAATAGAACGCTATAGGGTGCTCTTCTTTATTTTTATTTAATTGGTATAATACAGCTCCGATCCCATAGTCGGAGGCGTCGCATTGAATATAAAATCGCTTTGAAAAATCGGCATGTCTCAAAACTGGAGCAGTCGTTAGGGCCTTTTTCAAATTTTCAAAAGCCTTAATAGCTTCAGGGGTCATTATAAGTTTTTTTGACTTTTTTAGAGTATCGGTAAGCGGTGCGGCTATGGTTGCGAAATTTTTTATAAACCGCCTATACCATCCGGCCGTACCTAAGAAACTTCTAACTTCTCTAATTGTTTTCGGTAACCGTATATCCTTAATTGCCCTTATTTTATCCGGGTCTGTTTTCAAAGTTCCTCCCCCTATAATAAACCCTAAATATTTCAGCTCCTGAAAACAAAACTGTGACTTTTTCAAACCTATCGTTAATCCTGCATCCTTAAGACACTTTGCAACTTTCCCTAATAACTCCAGATGCTCCTCAAATGTACTAGATATGACCAACAAATCATCTAAATATATGAATACATTTTCCTTCAGACTTTGCGGAACAACTTTATCCATTAATCTGCACAATCGTTGTGCAGCGTTGCATAATCCAAACGGCATCACTCTAAACTGGTATAACGGTCTTCCCGCCACCGTAAAAGCTGTATATGCCTTACTATCATCGTCCAATTCGATTTGCCAAAAGGCGTATTTTAGATCGACACTGCTTATAAAATGGGTGTCATCGATTCTACTTAAAATGCCATCTATATTTTGAAGCGGATATGCATCCTTAACCGTTAATTTATTTAACTTCCTGGCATCCAAGCAAAATCGATTTTTTTCTGGTTTCCTCACCACTGTTGTTCGATTACTCCATGGACTTTCACTGAGTTCTATAACATTAAGCTTTAACATATTATCTATTTCATGGTACGTAATTTGTTGTACTGCGGGAGATATTGGGTAATACCGATCTTTGACGGGGACAGCTCCCTCAATTAATTTTATGCTGTGTTTTTCCAAAGGCGTCAACCCTAACCCTTTGTTCTCGAATGTGTCAAACTTTCGAATTACACTCTCTAGCTTTTGTTGTTGTTCTCCCGTTAAGTCGTGTGGTCTCATCTTGTACACCATTCCCTTATCCAGAAACTCTTCTCCTATCTGTTGCACATTCAATTCATTCACTCCTACGACGTCCGGGGCTAGACCA
The DNA here is from genome assembly GCA_949318255.1 of Pollenia labialis. Classification (NCBI taxonomy): domain Eukaryota; kingdom Metazoa; phylum Arthropoda; class Insecta; order Diptera; family Polleniidae; genus Pollenia; species Pollenia labialis. The sequence goes on from OX439140.1 coordinate 127,733,474, forward strand.
AATTCTCTCCAAAAATCTATACCTAAATATAAAACTTGTTCCAAATCCGGGCAAAGATACAAAAGCATTTCCCTCTTTTGATCTTTGTAGGCAATGGAAACCTTTACTTTTCCTAATATTCTATGATGTTGACCACTGGCAGTTTTCACATTGGTCCACATCGGTAGAATATCTAGATCTAAATTTTCTACAAATTCCCTGCAATCTCGTCCTAAAATGCTTACTGATGCTCCCGTATCTAACAAACCTTTATATTCTATTCCGTCTATACTTACATTCGCAAACATTCTGTTATCATTTCCTGTCAATAATGCCCTATTCAATGACTCCACTACAATACGTCTTGTCCTCTTTCTCGCAGCAAATTTCTCCCGTACCCTCCGTATCCGCCTAGACACAAATCCCTGTCTAAAATTATCTCCAAAAATTCGCTCCCTAACTTTTTCGTAATTTTCCCGTCTAACACTGGCCGGTAAGTAATGCCTAATTTTCGGAAAACAATTTCCAACATCTACCCTACTATGCCCCCAGTTTTTCCTTATTCCATCAAAGAGGCAGTGTTCCCGGATTGACGTGGGTCCCCCTTCACTCCCAAGTCCCGTCTCCAGTTTCCCGATTGACATATTGGACATTTTGGAGTTATCACATTCGGTTTTCCGCAACGGTAACAGAAAAGATTCCTTTCTGTCACAGGACAATCAATAAATATGTGGCCAGGTTCTTTACAATTCCAGCATACTACTGGTCTTTTTATTTGATGGGTATTTCGAACTGAGACTTCATCAATAATTTTCACAGGTTCTTCATCTAACTCACATTGTTCATCATATATTTCGCTAACAAAGCGTTGTTGACGCGGCGGAGGCGGAAGATTTTTAGACTCTTTTCTGGGAAAATTTCTTTCCGCTTCATGGCATTCGATCCTAAGCTGTTCCACAGACGACACAGACATAGGGTAAACAATTCTACCTAGACTTTCTCTTATATTTCTTTTAAGGATCTTTATCATGTCGTATTCAGGGATTGGTTGAACAAGTTTTGAACGAATCTGATTCATGATATGGAAGTAATTATCTATAGTTTCATTCAATTGCTGTTTCCTCTCCACAAGGTCTCTCATAATTTCAAAGTTTGATCTAGTGGACTGGAATTGACTTATTAATGCATGACGCAAACCAGGCCAATCTATAAATCCTTGCGTCTTTACAAACAGCCAATACCATTCTCTCGCCGGTCCAGTAACCAGGAGATGAAAATCACGCAGAACCTCAGACCATGGTAATTGATACTGCCTCTGGAGATGTTCCAAGCGAAAAATAAAATCCTCTACGCTAGTACGAGCTGAATTACCATCAAATACTACCCCCAACTTGTCGATACGAATTCGAATCTGCTCAAGGCTGTTTACGATCGGATGTGCTATTCTGTCCCTTACATATGGAGGGATATTATTTGTACTACCCGTAGGGACACTATCATCAGAAGACTGATCTAAAGGATTTCGCGGATTTAAACGATTTTCAGTTATTGTGCGGTTATTTCCGCTCGGATTATTGTCCCCATTTGAGTCGAGTGTATTACCCTGAGATATTCTCATAAGATTAGCCATTGAATTGGTCAAATCATTTATATTTCTCCTAATTTCTGACATTTCGTCCTGGACCATTTTTCTCACTTTTTCTTCCAATGATCTCTGTACTACCATGGCTTCATCCACCACCATTTCCATAACTTCTGATGTTAAATTTTCGTCGGGTATCACATTCAATTGCGGGGCCAAATTAATTTGACTAGGCGTACCTCCTAAACTTTGAGTCCTAGCATTAATGGTTTGAGAAAGATCAACAATTTGAGGTCTATTTATATTATCTGTATTAGAATTCATTTTTTCCGTTCGATTCTTTAGTTTGGGCACTTTTGGTTGCCAGTGAGGAATGGATCTATTAAGATCGAATTGTGGTTGCCTGCTTCTTTTTCTAAGCTGAGACCTAGTCTCTACATTCATACTATCACAATTCCCTAAAATGAGACTTTGCCCTATTAACTTGTGGGTAAGATATTCAATAAGGTCTTTATATAATCAAAACTTTTATGCCTAAAATTCTATATTCAATTTCCAATAAAAAAAATTAAGCTATGTAAATTTATCCTCTCAAATGGCCATATAATTCTTCAATTAAATAATAAAAATAAATAAATCTATAAATAAATATAATCACACAAACAAATAATCAAACAGAAAACTACAACAAAAATCAAAATAAAAAATATATAAATGAACTAAACCGACATAAAATACTTAGGTTAATAAATAATCAAAAAAATAAAATAATTAAATAAATGTTATATAAATTAAAATACGAAATAATTAAATAAAAAAAAAAAAAAACTCAATAAAAACCGTCAATAAAATACTTTTAACACAATAATAAATAAATGAGTAAATATAAAAATAAATAAATAAATAAATAAATATTAAGTTAAGAAAAATAAAGAAATAAATAAATAATAATAAAATCTCCAATAAATTTTTATTTCCTTTACCGGGTTGCTGAAGATTGGTGCGGAGCGGTTCTAAAAAAATTTATTTTTATTGGTTCTTTCATAAAAAGCAATTCCCTTTACATGTTGTCAAATCAACGAATCAAAAACAAAGAAATATTATAAACAGTTAGTTACGATCAATTCACTTCCACTTCTCTATGAATATCACCATGAACAGGTATAATATCTTCCTATACTACGGTCCTTTAAAACGTCGTTTAAAGCGGATATCGTCCAGATATTATTCTGTCACCTTTAAAACTAACTTCAGGCTGAAACTAAACATTTACTACAAACGATGGTGACAATACAGAACAAATAGGAACAATCATCTATACCCCTATGGACTATATTCTCCCCTATGCTATACTTAAATTTATATGCCTGAATTCATATCTATGATTCAGATACTCGTACGACATTTGTGATTGCATACAACACAAACGGCTACGAATACACTATACCACAAACGATGAATACAATCATATAAACTTAATTTAACTATTGCACTACCCTAATATTCTATTTCACGGTGTTAAGATTGTACACACCTGTCAGCTTCTTCTTGGTTGCACGCGTAAAACGCTGAAGCCTTTCGGTTGGGCGCCATATTGTTACGTGTCCATTAGGTGGCACTAGAGTGATCTCTCGCCTAGCTCAAAACCGGATTCTCTCAGGCGTGTCCATCCCTCACTCTAGCCCAAGGATCGTAAACAATTTATATAGAACAAAAAAAAACAAACACTTACACTTACACCACAACATGTCCGGAATGAGAGGTAGGTGTTGACCTCAAACCGCCCAACCCAACCTTGGTCACCGGCACCTCCGTGCTAGATTTCCAGGTGACCCCTATGAACCGCACTTCATCCGCACTTACCTTCCTTCAACAACCCATTAATTAATTTAACCAGACATTATTTTTAAAATACACACTTAAGACATATTTATTTAACAATTAAAATTTAACACTAACTTATTACTACCAATTTAAAATGTTTATTTTATTCTTTTTTTTTTTCTTTTCAGATTATGTTAATAATAATTGAACCGAACCCTGTCAGACAGGAAATTCCAAATGGATTATGTCTCTCTAAATATGTTATTTTTTTTATTCTTGTACCTTATGTATTAACCTATGAATATAACTATTTGTAATATACATTCAAACATTTAACAATAAACTTAGTAATTATGTCACAAAAAACGATATTAGACCTAATAAAATTTAACCCTTTTCTCTAGAAACAAAGTTCTTTTTCCTGTTTTATTTACTTTAATAACAAAAAATGTAACTCCACTATAATTTTTCCACAACTCACAATAAATGTGGTAACTACTTCCTCTTTCAAAAAAATTTTTTTTTTTTTAAACGTTAATGTGATCTACACCTAAATGAGCTCGCTTAAGTGGATCTAGGGCAACATTGGTCCCAATATCTATTTCCTATAATTCGCTCTATTGTGAATTCCTTTCCAAAACAGTGGGTCACTATGCACAAAACTATTTTAATAATAAAACTCTGTTTCTAAAAAAAATGATGACCATTTTTTTTTTGACAAAATTTCACACATACATATATCCTACAGCTTACACACAAAATTTTAACATAACACATACATATAGATTTAACAATAAATAATTATTAATAATTCAAAAATAGAAATCCGGGATTTAAATCATTAACAACCTAAAATCAAGATAAATGTTTCTTCTTTTTCTTAATTATATTTCTTTTTGGTCATATCTTCTCTGGCCATTTTTTTAAAAACTTTCTTCTGCCCGCACAAACTATTTTTTTCACTTCTTTTTCGTTGTTAATACTTGTTGGTAAATAATAAAATAAAAACTTTTCTGGGTTACCTTTTTCTATTGTGGCAAATTTTCTATGCCCTTCGAAACCGGCTTTGCATTAACCTTTTTCCTGGCTCACTGGCCCTGTTTCCTCCGGACGCCAAATTTACCACGTTAAAATTCTACAAATCACAGATTTTAATATTTTTTCTTTTTTTTAAACACATATTACGATCACACCAACCACTTACTTATTATTTTCCTATTATATTTTTTCAGGGACTTTCGAAGTCAAGCCCCGACAGGTAACCTCACAAATACAAAACAGTTTGCCTAAAAAAAATATATTTATTCTAGAAGAATTCCCTACTATGCCATTCCAATTGAATCTTACCCACACTTATCCGGAATTACGTCGTTTAAAATACGGTCTCAATTATTTGCCACTCCCTCACAGAAAATATTTTTTCTTTTTAACACTTGGCACACAGTATGTTTCACTTTTTACTTTTTGTCTTTGAATATTTACTCTTAAGCGGCTCATACACTTTTCCCTTCTGGAAACGTCTACTTTTCTCGGCGGCCTTTTTCTCAATGTTTTAAGAAAGATGGCCTCCTGAGTTCTCTACCTCAATTTAATTGCCAATGAGATAAATATATATTCCCATACTATTACATCTTTCTCGTTTCCTACAATTTGTTAAATAGTGCTATCTGTTGGTTCTCTTCTAATTAACTATAAATTAATATTCCCCTTATTACCTTATTTCAAACTAATGATGTAATATAATGATCATTAGATCCTGTTCCTTTTTTTTTCAATTCAAACATTTTATAACAGTCAATTTCATTCATAAAATATGTTTACTACAATTTCTTCCAGTATATTTCCACATACTGTTTTTCCATCCTTCTGGCAACACCAAATTTCACCGTCAGCTGTAGTATAACAATTATACAATAAACAAACGAACACAAGGTAAGATTTTACTAAATACTTTTATCTACACTTATTATTTGCAATTTCATTAATTTCCTATTATTCTCCCTCTAGAAAATTATCCCTATAGGACGTGCACGTAGTACCGGTAAGGATGTATCGTTCCAGTAAATAAATTCATTGTGTTATAAATATTTTTTTTCTCTTTTCCTTTTCAGATTCCATTTGCTCAGGATGGACTGGAAAATGTATTTTCAGACAATAAGGTCCATCTTGAGTGGTCGATGATCCCACTGCAGTTTGACCATCTGCGTTTACCAGTGGTGGGTCATCCTAATAGAGCCAGAGGAAGGGGTGGGGTAAATTATTCAATATTTTATTGGCTCGCTCCCCAGATCAATCGCCTCTTCCCATAATGTTTTCCTTAAACCTTCTGTGAGGCCGGACAGTTCCTAACACCAATGTGCCCGCCCACAGATTATTTTATATTAACTTATTTGCATGGCCGGCCAGTACTTAACATCTTATGTGCCCGCCCCTGTGCTAAAAATACCTCTCCCTAAGACGTCGCTACGTCAAAAAATTTTTCCTCCCAGGGTTGCCACCGCAACAACATGTTAAGCCAGCGATATGACTTTTAATGCAAAATAATCTCCAACTATTTTCATAGGATAGGATAGTTAAACAGGCATTAAGTAAATCATTAATAAACTTCACGAAAGCTTATGAATATTTCTTAAGGCACTGTGTAAGAGAACCTTCAAAAATGAATGTTCATATGCGCAGCAATATATGCAGCAATCGTGTGATTAAGGCTCATCGCACCATTAAATTCAGCGTACTTTTCGTCAGTTTCGGGCATAAAAAAAAATAAATACTTCAGTATGGAAATTCGTTTAACAGCTAACACGTTCGTTTTAATTTTGTAAAGACTCGAATTCAACCCACATTCGATCGGAAATGCATTATGTGACTGACATCTAAATGAAAAGAAACACTTTGAATAAATCAATTTTTACAATTCCTGCAATTTTTATTTTATTTATTATTTTTGTTTCTTAATATGTTGCCGTTGTTGTTTATTAATAACTATAATTGTTGTTATGTATAATTAATGTTTTTTTTTTTTTTTTTTTTGTAAAGAACATAAAAAATGTTATAAGATTTAAAAGGGGGAAAGTGTTTAAATGGTGGTAATTCCATTGGAAATTTTCTTTTAAGCTAAGATTGTTTTTTTTTTATATATATGTTTTATTTTATTTACTAACCCCCCAGTAATGACAAATATTATTTAAATTATTGAAAAAAAAAATAAATATTTAATATTTTTCAAAGAAATAAATTTGGAATTAAAAAAAAAATATAATAAAAAATAAAAATTATAGTTAAAAATAGTTAAATTTCTTTTTAGATCTTTTTTATGTATTTTTATTAATTATGTTTTTTTTTATAATTATATTTTGTATTATTAAAATATATATAGATTAGTTACTAATAAATCAGTCTATAATTAAAAATGTGTTTGTTATATATAATATATGTATATATTATTATTTTATAGTAATGGTTGGTTGGTTTTGCTTGTTTTGCTTGTTTCTCTGGTTTTACTTTTTTTGTATTATTAAACTTAATTTATAATTAAATGTATTTTAGTGTTTTTTTTATTATTACTGAGCTGCTTTATTTTGTTGTTGTTTGGGGGGTATTGGGGTAGAATGTGTTAACTTAGGAGGGAGTTTGAGTTTTAGAGCATTTTTTGTTCGCTTGATTCAGCTTTTCTTTAATTCTATTTTAGTTTGAAGTTGCAGCTAAAGGAGAAATTTTAACTTGTTTGCCTTTATTTAGTACATTTTTTTCATATTTTGTACGCTTGTACTTTATCTTTAATTAAATTATTAATATTTTGTATTATTTATTTGTTAAAATGAAAGCTATATTTAAAAATGGTTTGTGGTTAAACTTGTTAAATTGTTTCTCCTCTAAAAGAAACCAACGAAAATTAACAATTTTAATATTTAAGGTCCGTTTTGTGGTAGAATTGTAGATAGTACATATTAAACTTGAAAATTTAAAAACAACAGCTTTAGCAAAGTTTAAAGAAATGTGTGTTTTTTTTTTGTTAACGTTATCAAACTAATAAAATCAGTTTATAAATTAAAATTAATAGATTAGATAAGAAATTAATAGATTTCAATTTAGAAGTGAGGTTGTGTGTGTGTTTGACAGACATTTTATTTCAAAACTCGAATTCAAAGAAAAGTTTTCGAATTAAAATATTCCTTAATCCGGAATAAGACTTATTTTGGGTTCTTTACATTTTGAGAAAAAGAAACCAAAATCATTTGAAATTAAATCAGTTTTTTAATTTCTTTTTCGAATCCAAATATAATCAGCCTTATTACGAGAGTCGACGACGTGGTCGAAGTCGTTTAAGCTGTTTGTCGATATCATTTAAATTTTACGACAACGATAATGCAAAACTCATTTGCGACAATTATAATAGCAATTTTTAACGAATACTGGTTTTCAACAACGACATTCATAATAAGGCCGAAAACTTGCAATAGAATTAAAAATTCCGAAAGGGATTTTGTTTTCTGCTTGTTTTAGAAAACGAAAAAAAAACAATACGTAATGAAATTAATTTTTTTCAATTCATTTTTGAATCTTTAAGTTCGTTACGAGTCAAAATACATACAACATAACTCCCAACCCTGTCATAGAATTTTAAAATTCGAAAATAGTTTTATGTATTCCTAAATAAAGTAAACCGCAAAAAATCTTCAAAATTAATTTAACTTAATAAATTGGAAGCAGTTTCTATGGTCGCAAAAAAACTGTATTGTAAAAATTTAAAATTTTTTGTCACAAAAAGGAATTGACAAAAAAATTAATAACAAATTATTCTAATTTAAGAATCAGATTTTTTTTGTTTTATTCAGATGTGTGATGCAAATTAATTATTTTCAAAATTATCGTTTTTAGCAGGTGTGATGAGTTACGACCGATTTTAAAATCCATTTCTGAATTAGAGTCTTAATTATTTGTTTGGAATACAGTTCAATTAACGTGCATATATTATATCAAATTTAAAAGAATTTATAAGGGAAATAAGAGGAAAATGTATAAGAAATCAATTTTTAAAGAAACTGAAAACGATGTTATCGGTTTCAAATCGTTTTGCTTACAAAATCGTTTTTCATCACACACCTGATTATTTTGAAACATTCCTGGTTCTGTTTTAAACGATTTTTTTTATACACCAAGATTTTGGATTTAAAACTTTGGTTTTTTGTTGAATGCCCCAGATCGTTTTATTTAAAATTTCTTGAATATCAAATTACAAAGTTTATTCTAATTTTTTTTGAAAAGGTCCTTAACAAGTTTTTCCGAACTTTATTGTTGCGAGCCTGTTTTGACAATCGCAAAACGCTTAATAACATTTGCGATTCTGACTTGAAATCGCATAAGAAGTGGTATGTTTCTAAATCGCAATTGCAAGAACTAATGAACTAGATTATTTTCCAGAAACTATGGCTGATCGATCGCCATAAAATAAATCTGGCGTTTTGCGATTTCAATTAGTGCGGTTGTCAGAACATGGCCATAGTACGTATTTATTTTCACGAATTTTTTTCGAAAATTAATCATCGTGACAGTTTAAAATCGTTTTTTCTTGAACTAATAACGGCTCTATAATGTGGTTTACTTTGTAAAAATTACTTTTACTTTCCTTTTAATTTTTTACATTTTCGTTACGTATTTTTTGGCACTTAAAAAGTTTTGCAAGTCGAATCGTTGTAGTGTTTTTATGCCCTTCAACACAGGTGGTAAGTTTGTCATACCGTTTGTTATTTCTGCAATATTGATCGTCGACCCTATAAAGTATGCACATATATTCTGGACTCTTATGAGAAGAGAAGTGTTGAAACGGGTTTACTGCAGACTCCAGATATGTCACTTGTTTGGTATTGAAATTCAGCCAGATCTCGGCCCACTAATGGCTGAAATATGAGCAAAACAAGTCAACTGCCTTTCATTTTTTCAAAAAATCCCATGTTGTTGTTATTTTTACATACCCATCACCCTAAGTTTTATTTTAGTTTTTTGAAGTTTTAGCGTTTATATGGCGGATTTGGTGAAGTGATTTCTGTACAAGTATCTTGGTAATCAATAGACATCAGAACAAACGTGGGCGTGATTTATATCTTAAGAACCTTCTGTTCTTATAGCACCATGGTGAAGGGCATACCAGATTCGGCATAGCGGAATATAACACTCTTACTTGTTCTAACTTGAATTTAGATTGTTTTTAAAGCGGTGTATCAGGTGATGTGTCTATGTAGTTATATTTACAACAAAATATATATAAAAAATAAAAATTAAATAAATGAATTTTATTCTTGTTTATATAACTAATTAACCATATGACCTGATAACCAGTCTTTCGTGAACAACCCAAATAATTTTTGATATTAATAAATTTTTCATTTGCTTGATTTTTTTTTTAATTCTAGTGCATTTTTTATATCTTTCTTCGGAAATATGTGTCACCAAGTTTATTGGTTATTTGACGGATATTTTGCCACTTAGTCATACAACCTCATCACCCTGATATGCGGCAAACTAATAATGAGCTGACGATACACAGTCTTTTAAACAGACGCGACATTACATGGTACTTAAATGCAACATTTTTGTGGTAAATTGTTACTTCAGCGAAAATTTTCGCTGACAATTTTTGCTTGCAAAACAATTCTGGAGAGATTTTTAATTGTTGTTAACATTTTCCAAAGAAATTTATTACTTTAATGAAAAACTTTTAGAGAAATTTATTATTTTTTTTTTAATGAAAATTTTAAATAAAACTTTAACTTTAGTTCGTTAACATTATTGATTTAATGAAAATGATCGTTAAATTTCTTACTTTTAAAAAAAATATTGGAGATTATTCGCTTCAACGAAAAATTTGTTGAACTCCTTATTTTGCTTTCCCTTTTCATTATATACATAATTGATCTCTTATATTGTTTTTCAATTCAAATTAAACATCTAAATTCTGGTCAATAAAATTGAAATAGAAAAATATATTTCAAAAGTTTCCATTAAAGGCGACATAAACGTAGTGTTGCAAACTCAAAAACTTTTCGGTTGACACTTCCTTGAGTTTATTGTTGCATGGTAACCGTATTCACTGTACAACGGTTGCGAAATTTGTGCATTGTTTTTCGCTGTGATGCTTTTTCAACGCATTTGTTTTTAGGGATGCTTTGCAATACCATATTTATGAAATCAGCCATAGAGGGTTAAATAGAAATTGTTTTAATCTACAATTTACAAAACGGACAGAAAGAAACAAAGTTGTGTTCTTTTTCGGTGGCTCTTGATTTTTTTACACATTCTGTTTTGCTTTGTGGGTTTTTCTTGGTAATTATTTTTAAATAATGTATTGTTTTTATGTGTAATTTGTTGCTGTTGTTAATGTTTGCTTGTTTGTTTGTTAAGAATGGAATTATTTGTTTAATATAACTTAAATTTAAAAAATATGTTTTTTGTAATTTAATTCTTTGTTTTAACTTCTATATATATATATTTATGTATATGTGTACAATATTGTCTACTGGCAATATTTGGGGCAGATTATTATTTTTTAATTCTTCTTTTTATGTATTTCTAAATATACCTTATAAATTGAGGAGGAGGACGCCTTCTTGAGAGGTGTGTGTGTGTGTATACAATTGTGAATATCTGATAAACTGTTTAGAGTGTGTTGTTAGGGGGTAGATGTTATTTTTTTCTTTCTTTCGTTTAAAAAATTTAAAGGAAGATCTTAAAGTACTTATACATAGTAGAATTGTTTTGGGGGAGCATAATAATTTTAACTAATAGAGATTTTTAAACAAAATTATGATTTAAAATAACAAAAAACAAATTCTTCTATATTAAAAAAAACGTTAACTGTGTTTGTTTTGGACATTTGGAAGCGTTAATTGATTTAATTGATTAAACAAAACATTAAGAGAAAAAACAAACAAAATTTCGTTGATGTTTTAAAACAAACGACAATAAAAAATATCTGTAAGTAAAATATTTTTTAGGTAACAGAAATAAGATGATTGCAAAGGGGCGTCTAAAAACAAAGTATATGTTTTTATTTTTACTTTCTTATTTTATTTTAATTAAATTTTTTTTTAATAAAGAATAAAAATTAAATTAATTATAATAATAACATAAACATAAAGCTTAAATTTGCCGGGGCTTGTTTTTTTTTTAATTTTAATTAATATAAACAAACAAAAATTTAATAAATTTCGTTTCTTCTATGAACAAAATTATCAATATCAGTTCTTTTTTTTTAATCATCCAATCAAAGGCAATGGCGTCTTAAAACGAAAAACAAAACTGATTTAAGAACAAGGGATAGTTTAGAAAATTAAACTAAAAGGGGGAGAAAATTCTTATTATTTCTATAAGTGTTAGAGGAGGGGTTTGTTGCAAAAGTGGGGGCACGGATTTTTGTTTTCGTTTTAGTTTCTTTGAAGTTGGTTGGAAAAACACAATAATGCGCATTTATTTTAATTTTAAGCCTTTGAATTATGATTTTAAGCTTATAAAGCTTTTAGTTTCCTTTGCATTCATTTGCTCCTACAACTTTTTCACAACAAAAAAAGTTTTATATGTTATAATTACTTTTTGTGTATTGTTTTGCTTTTAGGCGTAGCTTACAACTTGGCGTCTTTTGAAGAAATGTTTATAAACTAAAACCGTTATGGAGATATTATTTTCCTTGATTATTGTTACTAAATAATTTATTTCTATTTCCTATGAACATTTAACACAAGCGCCTTCAACATCAAAATCAAGTACCATAAGTTTTGTTTCTTCGGTACCATTGCGTGATCCAACTGCGCATATTAATTTTGTATCGTTAGCTCTGTAAGGTAGAGAAGTTTAAGAATTTAATTAAAAAAAATTGCAAAAATTTTCAGTAACATTTTTCAAGTTTTTAATAAACTTTTTGTTAAAGATTATCTTTAGTGAAAATTTTCGTTGACATTTCGTCGGCAGATAATTTAATTGTCGTATGTGGATTCCGAAAGTTTCGTTTAAATTGAGTTTAAAGTTTGAACACTTATAAAAATCCACAAACGACATTTAAATAATAAATAAATTTTTTGGTCGTTTTATATGGAAATTTGTCGTATGTGGCGTTTGGCAATTACATAAGATATTTAATTTGAAAATTGCTTCAGCAAATACCACATACGACAAACTCAACAATCAATATCTCGAAAACCGTATGAGGTATCGAAAAACTGAGTACGCCAGATAAAAGATCAGGTCGGAAAACCCAAGGAATCGATCTTAACTCAAAACCGCAAAAAATCCACATACGACATTAAAATTATTAAAAATGTTTGTTTCGTTTTCAACAGCGAACAATTTATGTAAAATTTTCTGTAAAATATTTTTAGGCACGTTTTCACAACTTACCAACAGCTAAAGGTAGGATTTTATCACCCGCATAAAAAGTGTTCAATTATTACAACTTCACTTTAACCTACCAGGTAGGATGAACCTAAATTTACTTTATCGCTCACTTTAGGTTAAAGAAAACTTTTAATAATGGAACACTTTTTATAAGGCCTGTTAAAGTCTTCTTTTAGCTATCGGTTGTGAAAAAGTGCCTTAGTGTAGTAAAAATGTTAATTTAAGTTTTGGTCTGGGTTCACACTATGAAAGTTTTCTTTCAGAAAGCCTGAGTTTATGGGTGAGAGAGGAGAAAAGAAAAGCATGTTCTCTTCCCCTCTCACCAATAAACTCAGACTTTCTGAAAGAAAACTTTCATAGTGTGATCCCAGACTTGGCAAAATTTTTCTGCAGTAAAAATTCTTGTTAAATTTTATGATTTTGTAAAAATTTGCTTAATTAAATTTTTACTTATATACAAATTTTGGGTGACTTCAAAAAAATTTCTGTGAAATAATTACTTTAGTGCAACTTGTGAAAACTTCTAGTAAACTTTTTACTTAACTGAAAATTTATGGTGACACTTTTAATTTAGTAAAAATTTAAAGTGAAACTTTTGCTTTAGTGAAACTTTATTGCAAACATTTTCATTTCTAAAGTGAAAATATTTCTATTCTCCGGATATAAATTATTTTTTTTTCTTACCTTATACGCCAAACAACACCACCGGAACCGCCCGAGTCCAATGAAACTAAATTGCGTATAAATTCACCAGTCTTAACATCCCATAATTTTACAGTGCCATCATCCGAACTGGTGACAACAAAGCGGGAATTAAATTGCAAACATGTTACAGCCGATTGATGCTTATTGGAGCCTTAATATTAAAAACAAGTCCATAAGCAAATTCTCAAAAAAAAAAATTTTAAAGTATCTAAAAAAAAACGTTACTTACCGGACAAGGTTTGTAAACATTGACCAGTGGTAATATCCCAAACTTTAACAGTTGAATCGGCATTACCCGAAACTAAAATATTTTCACGTAATTCCATACCAGAAGTTAAACTCTGATGGCCCATTAAAGTATGTTTACAGTTGCCTGTTTCAACATCCCACACTCGTATCGAGGTGTCCAAAGAACCGCTAACAACATGTACGCCATCAAACTAGGAGAATTTTAGAGGAAATAGGTTAAACAATGCAATACCAAAAAATAATTAAAATAAAAAAAAAAAAAAAACTGACTTGTAATGAATACACTCTATTAGTGTGGCCTTGAAGGGTGTGTAAACATTCTGGTCTTTCTGGATGCCAAATTTTCACCATATAATCATAAGCTCCTGATACAATTAATTTACCATCGTATTGCACACAACGTACGGCCGCTAAATGGCCAACTAAAACCCGCAAACAAGTACCCTGTTCAATGTCCCAAACACGCAATGTAGCATCTCGAGAACCACTTACAACTCTGGGAAATTAAAAAGCAAATTAATAAATTTCTTACATTCATATGTAGATAAAATACCAACAAAAAAAACTTACTTGTTGCCGTGAAGATGCATACAACGCACAGTTGAGGTGTGGCCCAAAAGTGTGTGTACACATTGGCCAGTTTCCATGTCCCATACTTTTAGAGTTCGATCTGTACTTCCTGAGATTATAATATTGCCCGACATTTGAGAAGACCAAACACCGCCAGTATGACCCACCAATGTGCGTAAACACTAGATTAAAAAAGCGCAAAAATTTTTGATGGTGAATCAAATCAACAGTAAACAAAAAAACTTACTCTTCCTGTTACAGCTGACCAAACTTTCAATGTATTATCATCTGAACCAGACACAATGCGATTACCCGAAAATTGCAAGCAAGTTATGACATGTTCATCATGGCCTTTCAGCACTTTCGGTTGGCGTATGGGCCGTGAACGCCAATTCATTTCGATTATATGCTGACGCATATAGGCTGCTTTCCAAGGCGAGGCAATGGGTGGCATGTTACCAGCTCTACCACGTTTTGGGCGATCGGTGCGCGGTTCAGTCAATATTTGAGCCTGGCGACATTTCTCCTTCCACAACAGGTTGTCATCGCATAAGAAACGCCAACTGCGACATGTTTGGGCAGCTCGCAGAAGATCCTTAGGATCCAAATAGGAAAGTACTTGCAATGCCAACTCTCGAGGTAGTAAAGAAATAAAGTCCCGTTGAAACTGTGGTTCAATCACTTTCATCATATGGCGCACTTGTGTTGGCTCACAATATTCGATTAAACGATCGACGGCCAAGAGTCGCTCAGCATGTGACCAACGTTGAAATTGTGAAAGCCATTGCTGTAATTCTGGTGGCGGATTATCTCGTGTAGGTATAAGAGAACGTGGTGTGCGTCTTCCTAAGGGTGAACCGGTTGAGGAGGTGGCCAACAGTTGTGATGGTGTGGAAACATGTACCAAACCACCGACATTTACTTGTGAAGAACGCGGTGTTGAAGTAAAATCATAAGCGACACGCTTACGACTATTGCTTTCCAAACTTGCTCCTGTTCCTCCACTACCTGTTATAGTTGCAGAATTATAGTCATGTTCCATCAGTCGTGTGTCGGTATATTTGCGTTTTCGAGTTCCCACGCATTCAGGCGAGGCTGCTGCATCTTCTGATATGGAAAGATTATGCATTATATTGTATGAAAGATCTGCGCCACCATCTTTACCATACACATGTGCACTATCCAATTCGTCCACATCATTTAGATCACTAATGCTTCCGCCATGACTGCTTCCATCGCTAATCGAACTCTGATGACACGTACAAATCTCTTCAATATCTGAATTATTTTCCTCACAATCAATCCACGAAGTATTTTGGTGGTTGAATGTGAAATTGTTTTCCAATTCGTTGAAATTGTTTTCTAAATCGTTGAGCATTCGAAAGCCATCCATTAAGTTTTGAGAGATCTCAGCACGACGGCTATTAGCACTGCCACTACGACTGGGCAAAGCAGCTGCTGATAAGCACACATCGTTGCCACCATTACTGGAAGCGGATGCCCCATTTACGGCATTAGAACGAGACAAATATCGTTCACTAGTTTGAGCACTTGCGTTCACTTGCCTTTGAGTCCGGGGTGGTGGAGCATATTGACATCTAGCGGAAGATGTAGAGGGTTGAATATCATCGTCGTGGGCATCATTGGAGGAAGATGAATTACTGTTATGATTAGAATTGTTGACAATTGGTTGTATAGCACTGGTGCGACTACAGCCATTTTCAAGTACACAAACTGCTACAGACGAAGATGTCGATGTTGACGATGATGAAGTGTTGGAGGAGGAGGAGGAGGATGATGATGTAGTTGCAGCTGCGGCTAATGAAGTTGATGTGCCGACAGGACGTTTATTTAACGTCGAACTAGTTGAAGATGGTCTTGATGTTAGACTATCGTTTGAATTGGAATTTGAAAATATTTCGGAATTTTGTGTTGCAGCTGCTTCCACAATAACGGATGCAGAATTCGTTGTTATTGCTGGTGTAAGAGATGAGGTGGTGGGTGAAGACGACGACAACGATGAGGTGGCAGAGTGGTTTATAGATTTTGGTATTTGTTCAGTACTGCGTTGTGATGTTTTTGTAGTTAGTTCCTGCGGTTGTAGTTGTTGTGTTTGATTATGACTTAGAGTGTTGCACAAATTCATTTTGGCAGTTGATTTGGTTAGACGACCAATTAGTTTACGACTACTTGTGGGAGTTGCTGATAAATCTTTATAGGTACACTTGCTATCAGAAGAAAATCCTCTGGAATGGCTACTAGACGGCTGCTCCTCTCCGCTATTCGAATTTTTAATATTCTGCTGTTGCTGAGATTTAACCAAACCCAAGTCAAGCACATTATTTTTTATTAACGAACTTGATTTCAAAATTATACCACCCGTTAAACGCTGTTCGTGTTCAAAATCTCGACGTTCAATTAAATCCATAGATTTTATATCCGATAGAGTGGGCATTAAGAGAGATGAAGAGGTTGATTTCGATCCATTTAAAGAGGAGGAAGTAGGTAAATCCTGAGAGTTAATATTGTTATTAATGTTATTATGATTCAAGTTCATCTTTTTTAAACGTGAGGACATGCGTTCGTGGGCCTGTGTCTCGGGACATGGTTGAGATTCAGTTAAATCATAAATCATGTCGTTGGATTCTTGAAGTAGTTTACTACTTCCCGCCGTAGACGAAGTGGGAGTTTCAGTTGCATTTGCTGAATTTTTCGAAAATTCGTCACTTAAACGTTTTGGCTTCATATTGTTGTCGTTAACGTAATCATTGTGCGATGTACCCTTCAAAGAGTTGGCAATTTGTGAATGATGAAGATGATGGTGATGATGTTGTTGTTCTTCCACAACTGGGGTTTCCAAGAATATCACGGTACCATTTGTACTCATGATAACACCATTATTTTGCGATTGTGTACTAGAAGAGTCCTGTGTTGTGGTGGCGTTTTGTGTTATACGTTTGGAAGATTGATTAGTAATGTTCATAACACATTCTTCCTCTTCTTCTTCCTCATCAACATCATCTTCCACATCGTCTTCCTCAATGTGAAGATTGTCATCGATATTTGTCAAATTATCCTCAACTACTTCTTCAATATCGTCATCCTCTTCTGCATCATTTACAACATCTCCCACAACATCTTCTTCATCAACATCGTCATCATCATCGTTGATGACATAAATCTCGGACGAATTAAAAAATCCATTATTACTAGTCGCCGATTCTGTTGAAGTATCAGAAACTTTTATTATTTGTATGGCATCTGTAGACGAACTATCATCCACCACAGCCACGGGTTCCAAAGTGACATCATCATTTGTGGTGGGCAATAGATTTGAAGAACTTATGTCATATGCTTCCAAAACTCCCGATGTTGTCGTCTCATCATCTTCGTCCAACACTTCGGCAAAATCATGTTGTGAATTTGTTTCAAATTCTTCTTGTAGTAGCGACATGGAACTACGACTTGTTGTCGGCTTATCAAAATCTTCTTTATCTTCTACCAAAGAGTTTAAAGAGATTTGATCTGCACTCGAATTACTCGACGTTGATAATAATGATGAGGTGGTTGAAGAGGACGATGATGATGATGACGACGACGACGAAGTGGACGTTAAGAAAAATGGAACTTTTTTTGTACACGTCTTACTTGATCTTATAGTTGTTGTTATTGGTGAAGATTTTGTTAGATTTAATGCAACTGTTTCAATTGGATCGAAACATTTTTCTTCCATAATACACCTTAAGGAATTAAGGTTGAGGGCAGCTTCTGTCGGTTGCTGAATAAACCGTGGAATTTCTTTTGTTTTTTTAGATTTAGATTTTTGTTAGTTGCAGTAATTGTGAAGTTGAGTAAATTGAAGTTCTAAAAATAGAGAAATTAGAAAAAATATACATATATTATCTTTTATTGGAAATACTATGACGTAAACTCAGGGTTTGCACAATTATAATAATCGTAATCGGGTTAAATTGCACCGTTTAATCGTAATCGCATAATAAAATTTTGTATTTTAAATAATTTCTTTTTAAATTTAAGTTAAGGATATGATATATTAATACACGAGTTATTTCCTTAAATGTTCGGTAATAAATTAAGCAATTGCCAGTTGAACTCACTTGAAGTTCTTTGTAGATCAGATGGAAATACAAGCCGCTTTCATTTTTACATAAAAACTTTAAACAATGAAATACAGATATAGCAAATAAGATGTTATTCACCTTTAATAACAAAGGCAAAATAAAAATCTTATAAATTTGGCCACATATGTACATATGGGCATTTCCGTGAGTATATTAACCACCACTCACAAAATAAAAACCCTAGAAACTTTTTTTAAATATAGTAGAAAGGAAAAAAACACTCAAACTAAAAGTTTAATCGACTTTCGGGAATGTTCTAGACAATTTTTGTTTTATATAACAGTTGGCAAATAGAGTCAAATAAAATAAATGAAATCGTGTTTGCCATGCGTTCAGACTTAAACAAATATTCGCATAATATAATAATTTAATGAAAGTGTTCAATAATAGAAATATATTTCCCAAATAGCAAAAATGAGCGCAGAAGCTAATATATTGTTAGAACAGGAGAATGTAAAGAAAAATAAACTGGAAGAGAATGGGTAACGGGCTTAAATTTGCGAAAAAAAGGCAAATTTGGAAACAAATCCTAAAATATATTTGAAATCTTTAAAAAACAACATGTCGGTCGACCCCTTTGCGCGAAATTATCGTATGTTACAAAAACCAAATTTTACAGGACAGCCATTTTTCTACTTTTCTCTGCGTTCGCTTGCATATAAAAATGAAAATATACATTCAATTTTTGGAGCAACGAAGTGGAATTCGCCTACAATATTTTGTCAGGTGACGTGTCTTTGAATGTAGAACAAGATTGCATCAAAAACTCATTTTCAAAAAATTGGCATATACGATAATTTCGCGCAAAGGGGTCGATGTCGGGGAAAAAAAGTTGCAAAAATACCGAAAATTCATTAAAAATTTAGATATTTCAAACAAGCCATAAAATTTATGAAAAGTGCCTAAAAGTATAAGGAATTGCAAAAATTCGATAAAAAGTGCTAAATTAGCGGAAATTTGCTAATAGCGACATGATAGCAAAGTCTAATAATTATTAAAAATCAATGTAAATTTTGGGAATACAAAATTTTAAATTAAAAGATTTTGGAATCTCAAAAGAAATAAATAATCAAGCTCGAGGTCATAGAGTTCAGTTATGGATTTTCTAAAGCTTTTTTGTAATAGTCCTATTCCTTTAATTTTTAGGAATGACATTATACCCTACCAGACTATTATATTGTATCTTCTTGTTACATTTTACCTCAGCTTTCCTTTGGACAGTTATGAAGTATATTGTATTATTAGACACCAGCAAAATTAACTATCCCTGATGATGATATTCAATGAATATCGAAATATTGGAGTAATTTAAATAAATAAAATAAAAAAAATGTATTAAAAAACCATATGACCTCGAGCTTGATTATTTCTTTCTTTTGAGATGCCCGATAGAAATGGTTTTCTTTGAAAATTGTTTGAATAATTTCATGGACGACTTATCAATGCATGTTTTTCTGACATGTTTATGGTTTTCATTTTATAAAGTTTTTGCTTCTACTATAAAATTATATTTTTGTTAGTTACGAACTGTTGCATTTTAGCTGACGATATATTTACAAAATATACATTTAAGCTGTGTTCACATTATGTGTATTTGTCATGTTGATTGTCACTTTTTCACATGTTTAATATGTACATATCGTCTGAACCCCTTCAAACACTATCATGTGTTATTTCTCTGTGTACAGTACACATGACAATTTTGACTTAGAACGTGTTCTATTTTCAAGTGACAAAGCATCTGACATCAGCTGTTTTTTATTAACAAAATTGTTTGTGGCGGCAAAAATTAATTGAAATTGTAATACATATGTATATATTAAAATAGTAAATAAATAATAAAACAGATAAAAAATGCACAAATTAATTATTAAAAATGTTTTTATTATTTTTGATAGGTTATGTCAAATGTACGTTAGATACCATTATGTGAACATGTAAATTAAAAACCTTATGTAAAACTCAAATTTTGACATACACATGAAAACACATGTGGGTAGAAAAGTGACATTCCATATGACAAATACACATAATGTGAACATAGCTTTAAAATAAATAATTGAAATTCTTATACTAAATATGCGTTTAAAACCTTTTATTTGTATCGCAATCGCGATTACGAAAATTTTTGATTACGTGCACACCCTACTTAAACTGTCTCAAGCCCTATTTTTTATATCATAATTGCTCTTTATATAAGGTGTAAATTTCCCAATTACTAAAAAAAATTAAAAAAGTAAATGAACGATTTACCAGCAAAAACCACCATGTTAGTCACCTTGTCAGTATCCAGCTGTAAAATATGAAATTCTGTCTCTATTTGAAATTCTGTCTCTATTCCTAAGCTTAAGAAAAATTAATGTATGTATCAAGGCATATTTACACAAGGTAGACCCATTTGGGAGTGTAGACATGCTGCTCTATAAAAATAACCGTGTGGAACGGAATTGTCAAAATTGTCTTCATATAAATTTAACGCACACATGTACAAATTTTGGCTCATATACACGAAATTTGACATTGGTGTTCCAACTTAGGTAAACAGCTGACAAACATATGGGCCAACGAGTTTACCTTGTGTAAATATACCTTGGTATGTATGTACATATGTATGTACATTTTATGTTATTGAACAATTTTAATTTAAAAATTTTTAAAATTATTTTTTTTTTACATTTTTAAAAGTTTGTTTTACAAACAAAAACATTAAACAAGTCTTCAAGGCGAATTTAGAATTTATTACAGATGGTCTTAAAAACCCTGCTAACTTTTTTTTTTAGCTTTATCATTGTTGGATGTCAAAATTTTGTTTATTATCTTTGTTTCTGTTTTGTTGTATTTCTGTTTTTGACATTGTACAACAATGATTTTACAAAAACAAATTGCTTGTGGTTTTTTTATGAGTTCTACTTGTTGAAGACCCAGATTACCTGGAATGAATTCGCCTTGCAGGTATTTGAATAATTCTTGCTAGTAAAATGTACTAGCAGAAATTTACAAAAATATTTGATCTCAGAAATTTTAATGATCTTTTTCATTCTTTCATTGCAAGTATTTCGAGTACCTGAACAGTTATTAGCAAAGGCCCAAGTATAATATGCTTAAGTTGGCTTAAGCAACTGTGCGAATAAATGCAAATCATATGTGTCAAAGCATATTGTACTTAAGAAAACTTTTTAAGTTTTATGAATCTGTTATTTGCTTTTTTCTAAGAAAAAAAAAATAAAAAAACTTTTATTTCTGAGGAATAAATAAAACCCGATCATTTTACTGCAAATGTACATGATGTGTAAAGTGCTATAAAAGATCTAAGCGAGAAGAAATGTAGAACAACTGAATTATAAACGAATCTATCACCACTCAAATATCTCAAGATCCCCCAATAAATTTTCAGCACCACCAGCTAAGAGATATATCCACATCGCCACGTACCCAAAACGAAGTTCTCAAGAACCTCAATAGTCTAAAAAAGAAATAAACATCTCCGCCGAGCTACTTAAATACAGAGCCTTACCACTATCGTAATCTCTTACACCGACAATTAGGAGGGTATGTTACAACAACACGATACCCACTTCTTGGAAAGAGCGAGTCGTTGTAACATTGACCAAAAAAGGTGACCTAACCCAAAGTAGAAATTGCAGGGGTATAACACTGTTAAACGTCACATGCAAGGTTATGTCATTATTAATATTGGAAATGATTAGCCTAGAAATTAAATCTACGAAAGAAGCAGATCGGCTTTCGACCTAACCGTTCATGCGCAGATGACATAAATACACAACGCATAATAAACGACAGTCTATTGAATTAAGCTATCAGCTTTGTAGATATATCTTATTTTCGTAGATTTCGAACGAGCTTTCGATACAGTATATCATAGCGCTATATGTTATGCACTCGCTAGAAAGGAAATACCAGAAAAAATCATTAGCCTCAGCTAGGACCCATTAAAAAACTTTGGAAGTTGTTCAAGTAGAAGGGATATTTTCATGACTTCTTTAGCACTTAACTACTTGAATGAATTAAAATATGCCTTCCTAAATTCGAATAAATTTTAACTAAGTGAACCCATCAAAAATTACATGCAATGCACCCATCAACTCTTATGTAGGAATAACAATTTTTACTATAATTTGTTATTCTTTTAGGATTGAAAGGGGACGAATATTATATACAATTGAATTTAATGATTGAGTTAAATTTTTTTTAATATACATATCGTTTGCTGAAATGCAAAAAGGCGTAACTAACAAAAAATTCAAAAAATTATAAATGCCATTGAATTGCATGTCTTCACAAAATTTTACACTCCTGCGATAGAAAATGACAATTAACAAAAAACAAAGAGACGTAACTACAAGTATGTTTATTTTATAAATAAAAAACTACGTAATTACCCATTTTTTTTTTCAACAAAATATAATGAAATGGTTTCCTTTGAAAATGGTTTAAAGAATTCCATGGGCGACTCACTAATGCATGTTTTCTGACATGTTTATAGTGTTCATTTAATAAAGTTTTTTGCTTCTCCTGTAAAATTTAATTTTTGTTTGTTACGCCTTTTTGCATTTTAGCTAACGATATGTAAATAACTTTCATTTTAATATGTATTTAAATTTGTTATATTGCGTATATAATATTATATGTATAAATATTTTCGAACATTTAAAAAAAGGAATAAAAAAAAAGAGTTGACAACTTAGCGGATTTTAAAATACGCTTTAATAGTTTGAAACTATTTTTATTAAAAAAAAAACGTTAATGACACACACATATTTAAAATGTTATTTTTGTATGAAAAGTTGAGCACCGATTACAATGAAACAAATATCATTTGATTCGAAATGTTCCCTACAAGAAATGAATGAGCGAGTAGTCACATTTTTCATTTTGGTGTTAAGAAAATGATAGAAAGAAATGACCGAAATCAAGTGTTCGGTCACAATCGGTCATTTTTTCCTATCATTTTCTTAACACCAAAATGAAAAATGTGACTTCTCGCTCATTCGTTTCTTGTAGGGTTTTTAGACCAAAACTGAGATTTTTGCCGCGTTTTTATTTTTAAAGAACAACATTTTTAAAGAACAAAAAATAGATTGTTTTCAAAATTTTCCTATTCTTTTCTTCAAAAACTCAACGAGTTCTCTGAAACTAAAAAGCACATTTAAAAACAATGTAAGCACGTCTTGAAGATAATATTGTTGCCGAGTTTCGGATTTTTTTTTAACTGAATATGGTAGATCGTTTCCAAATTATTCCACTATATATGAAGTGAAAGTTCCTTAATTTTAGACATAACGGTATATCTCGAAAACTAGAGCTGGCAGAGAAAAATGGAGATTAGATTTGAAATTAGCGACCTCAAATTAGTAAGAATTTGCAATCAAATTCCAGACCGCACAAAAAAGTCCAAATTTGTTCCCTTGATATGAAAAATTAAAAAAAGGCTAAAAAATTTATAAAAATTGCGAACAAAATTTGATACAAACTGTAAGTAAAAATGAGTAGCAATCGTACATTTAAACGAAACGTTAGAAATGAAAAAAAAAAGAAAACAAAAAGGAAGGTAAGTAAATAATACCAAAATTTTATGATTTTTTAACTAAAACTATCTGCAAATTTTCTTATAATTTCACACAATTCGCATCAGTAAAGAGCAATTTGTGGTCACCGGGGTATAAAAAAAGGGTTGCGAGAGCTCATAAGACCAGAAATTTTAGATTTGTTTAATTTGGATGGGGCTCACAACAAATTGCGTCTTTTAAATTTCCCCAAATTTATGCATATTTTATTTTTATTTTATTTATTAATAAATACATACATCTAATTCTGTTTGCTTTTAACTTTCAGCTGGAACACATTGCGAAGGCATTACCGATAAGTCGTTTAAAGCAGATATTAGAGATGCTTAAAAATTAGCGAAAAAGAGGAAAGCGTTTTTTTTTTTTTTTTTTTTTAGTTTTATTAATTCAATATTTCAAGTACAATATAATACATAGGTTTTTATGACCCCAGCGCCATTTAGGTATTATTGAGGCAAGTTGGCTAACTTACATGCACTTTAAAAATAAACATAAGTTTTTGGTCTATTGCTTATTTATAATTTCAAATTTTAAATAAGTTTACTTTATAAAGAGTAATAGCTATTATGTATACATTAGTATTTAAAAATAATAATATTCTTTAGATTTATAGATTTATAGAAGCGTTTCTAGTTTTTGAAATATATTTTCTTTAAGATCTGTTTTAAATAGCGATATTCTGTTCTGTCTTTTAAGCTGTAGAGGCAACTGGTTATAATTTAAACAACCCATAAATTCAATACGTTGTTTTGTTTTTTCCAGTCTATACCTTGAAACTCTAAGATTCTGCTGATTTCTAGTGTCTACAGCTGATTGATTCTGCACAAAATCAATTGTGTGGTACCCAATATTCCTTAATGACTTGTATATAAAAATTAATAAACGGTAATAATACAATCCATGAATTGGCAATAAATATGCTAATAAATGTATAAATATGTATTAGAAATTTCGTAAAAATGTACATATTTATCAGTTATTTCTAAATTTTTTATTAGTTAATGAACTTAAAATATGTATTTATACATATACCCATATACATATATTCTCATGCACCTTACTATGTTTTTATTTAAAATAACTTTTAACAAAGACTGAAATAAACATTTAAATGTAATAATTATTTAATTAAAAAATTCAAAAGATTACAAAATGCCTTATTTTATTAACATTTTCATGCTTTTTTAAAATTAATATATAAAACATTCCCATAATGCATATAAAAATTAATATTGAGCACCAATGAAAATACGCACTAAAATCATTAAAGATTCATTGCTTTTCATTCACACTTATTTCAATGAAAACCCCGATCTAATCACTGAACTTTCATTGGTTCTAAGCAATATTTTTAATGACGAGTCGTTTACCTAAATGTGAACCCATGCTCGCCAATGACACGCTTATGTTAAAATCATGCATGTTTCACCTAAAAAGAACCAGTGCATTATCCGCGGAACCCATGCATTTACTACTTCTTGTGCATGTCTTTTTTTGCTGGGGAGCTATACACAGATTCTGTTACTGTCATTCGTTTTAATGCTCAGGAGAGTTAACCATTTCAAACTTCCTGTGATGTAAAACAAGACTGTGTTTCGTCGTCTACACGCTTCTTGATTTAACTTGACTCTGTCGTGCAACAAACTAATATCGACTCCCCCTGTAGTATCCGCTGGAATTAAAATGAATATCTTAACGATATTGACTATCTTAATCTTAGAAGAATGTCAAAAAACAAATAGATCATGGAACCAAATCAAATTACTTGCTGCTGATCGTGTAAATTGGAGAAGATTCGTTGATGCCCTGTGTTCAACCACATGAACGTTCTACTAATTATTTAAAATACATTGTTAATAATTGTTATAAATTAAGGCCTTAAAAAAACTGCCACGGAGAAAGAGACAGCTGGGGATGTAAACGAAACCGACGAAGACGATGATGAGCTTGGTGGCGCGCCAGCTGTTTATGTTCATATATGTATAAACCTGATGATCTTGCGTTAAAACTTTAGTATTTTTTTTTAATTTTCAAATTGTTGACAATAGTTGCTCACTTTTAAGTGGAGTGGTTATACAAGTTCTTCTGGCGTTGGCTATTAATAATCTGTTTTTAATTACAACTGCAAGTTTGCGTATTAGGCCTTTCACTGGTCCGTTTTTGTTTAAGAAGTTAAACTAGCAGTTTTAAACATTCATACGAAAATACACTTTATTAAAGAGCCTTACTTCGGTTTTAACAGGTTATTTTAGTTTGCCAAGCTAGTAATTTTCAATTGTCCATTTTTCGAATATCTAATAAGCCGGCTATTTTTTAAAATAAACCGATTATTTCAAAATGTATGATTTATAGATGTTTCCTTGCTCTTTTTGTAAATATACCCATAATTTCAGTATTTTTCTATATGTAATATTGAACAACCTTAAAATTTTTATGAAGAAAGTCAAAACAAAATGTAACAAAAGTCAAAAAACATGCAGCCCAATTATGAATAAATATTCCCCGAGAGTTTTATCACTTTTTCCATTTTTTACAATTTAATTTCAATAGGAAAAATGGGAAAAGGAAAAAACTCCCAAGGAATGTTTATTCATAATTGGATTGATAATGAATGATGTTAATATAAATCGCTTATAAAAGCGTGTGTTCTTGTAAATAAACAAAAATCAATTCAAAATGCAACAAAATAAGTGTTTAGTTAAAAACGTATTATATAGTAATTTGTGTAACGGTATTGTAAATATTAAATACATTTTTATACAGATGTCATCTCTGTAGATATTTCGAACTGGATAAAAAAAGACAAAGTTAGGTCCGTGAAGTGTCTTGATAAGTTGCAAAGGTTCTTCGACTTCACGACTTTGATTAATATCACCATTATTTAGTCCACAAGGTTGACATAAATGTGCACCAAAAAAATCTTGACTCCGTTCCAAGTAATTCTAAAGATACGGCAAAGATTACTTTACTAAAATACTGCCAAAAATTAATCATTGGGAGAAATATTAGACCGTTGTGTTGCCGAGGATGGAATGACCGTTTAGGCAATAAAAATCTCCAGTAGGTTTAGCATATCTTTATGCTAAAAATACAAATTTCCGGCGGTATCGACGATACTGGAAAAATTCGGCAGTTTTATTTATTGCAACACCAAAAACTAAAAAACAAAATTAATGAAATCAAACAAAGTAATGGAAGGTTTTTAATTGTGGTCTACGAATGGACAGATATATTACATACAAAAAATACACTCATATTACTGTTCGTTTCTATTATGGTTGAAGTCTACCGATACATATGGTTAACCAACAACAAATTAAAACTTATTTAAAATAAAATTTAAAATTAGGAGTATATCTCAAATAAATTTATTAAATTCCAAAGAAATTTAAAATTCTAAGTCGTATGTTTTTATATATTCGAATTAAACCGGTTAACCGGTTATTTTTTTAATGCTTAACCGATATCAGGTTTTTTTAATAGCACCTATTCGGAATATGTATTCGAAACCGGGTTTTGAAAAAGGTCGAATATTCGATCTCCCTAGTATGCATACATACTTATATATTTTATGTCAATGAAAAACTTTTAAAAATTTAAAAATATGAAAATAATTCTTTTTAAAGAATTCCAAATATTTGTTTTGTAAACATGAAACAGGTGTTTGAATGAAATAATTCTTTTTCTTCTAGCAGACATTTTCAACAAATTTTTGGTCTTGAAAATAAGCAATAACTTTCTGTTATTGAGCAGACCTATTATGACTGAATTCTCGATTTAACATCTCGTCAGGAAATTGAAATAGTTTTCGATTTTGTTTAGCAAATTTTAATTTTAACCAGAAGTTTAATGAAAAATTTAAGTTTACACCTTCTAAGTTATTTGGTTTTTACAAACTGCACTGTGTTCTTTTTTTATAAATTTCACAAGAAATTTAATAAATATAGTAAAACTCACAATTAAAGAAAATAAATCGTTATTCGTCTGGAATGTAATTTGAAATTAAAAACAGATTTTAAATTGACAAACTAATTTCCTTTTAAAACTTCTCACGTTACGTGTGCGATTTATTAAGTATCATTTTTTGTTTAGCACTAGTAAAAAATATATTAAATTTCACATATTTTTTGTTAAAAGTTTAATGAAATTTACTTTTAAAAAACTCACTTATCTCGTAACCCGGTATTGATCGAGAAATAAAATCTAGATCAAACACTGAAATATTTAAACACTGCGAATAATTCCACATGAAAATATTTAAAAAATTCCAATACATACTTTTTTTACAAATAACTTGCAACTTTTTTTTTTAATATTACATTTTAGCAATGCATCACGGTAGTAGACGTCATAATGCAACAGCAACTAAAGGTTAAATGGCTTATTCACCAAATGAAAATCGAAAACAAATATAAAAACACCTGTTTCTTAAATTTTTTTTGATACACTTCTTTTTTGTCCAATTTTTTATTTTATTTTTTTTTTGCTTCACACATGTATTAAAACTTTATTGTTCTACGTAATTACACTTCATGTGAATTCAAAATCAATGATTAAAGAACAAAATATGTAGTAAATGAATAATTCGTAATTACCGCAAATTAATCAACATTCAATTAAAGTAAATATTCATTTATCATAATTACAAATTTAAACTAGCAAAAAAAAAACTAAAAATACTAAAATCCTTCTGTTCGTTATTATAGAGAACGCAACTTAACACGGCTACACTCATCATCAATCCACAACCCAACAACATTAAACTCAAATCAGCTTAACTCCTCTACCTACTCATAGCAGTACAAGTCCGCAACACAAACTGCCAACATTCCGCAATGAATTAATACTGTGAGGAGAGAGAACACAAAAAAAGTGTAGAAAATAAACGGACAAAAAATGACAAAATTCCCATAGTGGTGGAGTGTTTGTATAGAAACAAAAAAAAAAATAGAATTGAAAAATAATGAAACAACAACTACAAAAATAAAATGGAAACAAATGGAAGATATTGATAATAATGATGATGCTATTACAGCAACAACAACTAAAATATTTAACTAATACAACAACAAATGGCAGAATTGTCTAAAGAGGAGACGGATGCATATTTTAGTACGAATTTTTAGTACTTTGTTCGCTTGCAATTAAAGTTCTTAACTAAATAAATTGTTTTACATGCTTTAAAAAATTTACATATTTCTATAGTTTTAAGAAGTTATTTTATCTTTGTTTATCTAAAATTATTCAGTTCAAAGCAAATATTTAAAAATGTGGTCTTAAAAAGTAACCTTAACATATAAAAAAAAATATGCTTTTAACTAGCTCTAGTCGCTGAAATATACAAAACTATAATTTTAAGAATTATATGCGACCTTCTCCGAGAAAAGGGACCCAGTGTGTGAAAATGAAATTTTGAGAAAAACGCATTTCATCTTATTCTACACCCCTTTAGGTACCAGAATCCACTCTTAGGTCCCACCCCGTTTTTTGACACACTAGGTCCCTTTTCTCGGAGAAGGTCACATACATACATGCATATATTCTATATTTATTAAGATACTTAAAAAAAAACTTAAACGAAATATCTAGCAAATAAAATTAAGTTTCGGAGACTAAAATGGGCAAACATTGCCGTTGAAATATAACCATAGTTTATTCTAGATTTCAGAGGTATGTATTAATTGTGTTTTACTAAGCCAATAACAAACCCCGTTAATGAAATACAAGCACAGCAAAACTCAAAATCTAAAAGGCCTAAGTAATGCAATGTGTGTATAATGCCTGCCTGTCCTGGAGTGGGTAAAGCACCCTTTAACTGAAAACAACAATTTGCCAAACATCTAAAAATGTCTGCAAAAACATGATATATCGCTCATTTGGTGCAACAACATCATATAAAATATACTCTTAAAAAACTAAAATATGATAAATTATGACATCAAAAATATCCTTTTTTTTAAACAGGGATCGAAAATAACAGTTATTTTGAAATGTTAAAACAAAAAAAGCTTATAGAATTCAATGGCTTTAAGTATACCATATTGATCCTTACGAACTATTCTATGATAAAATATATTTATTTTTATATTTTCAATCAAAAATAACAGGTTTTTTTGATTTTTTTGAACAAAAATAACAGTTATTTTTTGGTTTTTTTTTTAACAAATATAACACTTATTTTTTGGATTTTTATTTTTTTTTTAACAAAAATAACAGTTACAGTTAATCAGGGGTGTGCTGGAAATCGAAAACGTAAAACGCAAGAATTTCAAAAGTCGTTTTTGAATAAGATTTCTGTAATAAAAGACTTTAATAACAAATATTATACAAATAATTCTCTATTAAACAGAATTTTGTAACAAAACTTATAAAAATTTGATTAAAAGTGTATTAAAAACAACTTGCAAGTTCTTCCGTTTTATGTTTTCGATTTCCAGCACACCCCTGAATTTTTTTGATTTTAAAATATTTATTTTAATTTGCAAACGAAATCCCAATGATGATCATTTATTTAAATTAATATTTTATGTCAACTTAATTATTATAACACGTACATTTCTTTAGAGAATAATTTTTCTTTTCGATCAAAAATATAAAAATCAAAAAATAACTGTTATTTTTGTAAAAAAAATATAATAAAAATCAGAAAGAAACTGTTATTATTGCTCAAACAAATAAAAATAAAAAAAATATATTATCAACTGACTTTTATGAAAAAAGGAATAACTGTTACGGTCCCTGGTTTTAAAAGCAAAAAATTTAACGATCCAAGCAGTGGTTTGACTTTCATTAAAGAAAATGTGCAAAACTATGCGCTCAAAAGCAAATAGGTTTAAAAAAACAAATAACATTTACACAATTAAATAAAAATTATTTATAAATATGTAATTACAATGATTAAGAATACGAATTGAAAAAATTCGAAGAAATTTTAAGTTTGTTGTATGATCGCGCGGTGCTTCAATTCTCAAAATAAAAAGAAGCCAAGTATTTCGTCTTTCCAAGAACTAAAGGACGAAAAGAACACTATTTCATATTTTAGCTATAATGCCAAATTTTTATCTCACAGAATTACGTATGAAAGCAAGTTGAGAATGCTATGATTTTCAAATCACTAACAAACGTTTGGGAAAACGTTTGATATCAAATCATTTCCACACACATCAAGTTTGACTCCTCAAGTCATTAGTTTTTAGCAGAAAGGGGAAAAGATAATGAACAGGGTTACAGACTTCACCGAACTCGTCAATTTTTTTTTACTCTCGATTTTGTGTTCGTTATATACTAGATAATCTTAAGTTTAAATTAAATAAAAAGAAAATTGAGGACACAAACTGTTTGCGTATGAAAGTTCACGCAGGTACAAAAAAAAAACCTGTTCAGCTAAACCTGACTTGTATGAACCAGCACTTAGAAAAGTTCTTGATGGCAAAATATGCAAAGATATGCTTAAGAGTAAAATCAAATAAATGTTGATAAGGTTAAAATTCTGTGAAATTAATGGAAATCGTTATAAAGTTTGTTATGCATACATATGTACATTTGGCAAAAACTTCAATTCTTTAACATTAAAATATAAGGAAATTTGTTTCAATAAAACATAATTTTTTTTATGAACCCAAATTTTGAGTATTGATTTTTTTCAACCTTTTCTTGAATAATTTAAAACAAAAACGAAACTATTTTTTGTTGCTACTGTCCTAAAATTATAATCAGACTGGTTTTAAGTTTGCGATTAGTCTGTATTCGGTGGGAAAATATCGAGATTTAAGGCAAAGCTATTAACAAAAAAAGTTTTGCAATTGGTTTCATTCGTTAAATCTCAAAAAAAAAAAAAAAAAAATAAAATAAAAAATGGAAAACGCTTCAGTTTGAAACTGTACAAATGTCTTAGTTAGAGAATTTTTGCGTTTGACAGGTGTAACTCAACAATTTTTCGACATTTCATCAATATGTATATCAAAAAGCAGCAGAGTTTTATTTGAACTTTAAAAATGTAAGTTGGTAATGAAAAAGTTTGTAAAGTTTATAAAAGTAACCGAGAAATAAAGGGGTTCAATACATACATACATACATACATATATAAATATCTGTTAAAATACTTAAAGATTTCCTTTACAGCTTCAAAGAAAAATCTTAATATGCAAAAAATACCATTGACATTAAAGAAAAAAGTACCATGTCCAGAAAATTCGCATCTCAGCAATAATGAATAAAGAAATATACAGAAAGTTTTATTTCGACTCTTCCACGATGCTCTACAACAAAGTATTAAACAAAGATCACAGTCACAAGGCGGCAGTTGTTATTCTCACGTAGAAGTGGCAGTAAAACATTAAAGCAGAAATAAAAACAACAAAATGAACCAAGCAAATAAAACGATGGGAAAATACACACACATCAAAAAAAATTAAACAATCTGAACACAATGTTCAGAAAAAAGAGAAGAAAAAGATGGTGAAAAACAGCAGCTCTGCAACAAAAACTTGAGAAGACAGTGTGTAACAACAACAACAAATAATATTCTGAAGGTCCTAGTTGCCGAGTTATAAAGAAAACAACCCGCTAGGCCGGCTGAGAAGAAACCAAACAAGCGACCAGCAAACCAACGATTTGACGACCAACCCAACCAGCCATCAATGAAGGAAACATTTTTTTTAAATGCAAAAACAACAAACCAGGGAGCAAACAAAATCACAAGTGAAGCAACAGCAGCTAAAGTAAAGAAGATTTCAGTTTAAAAGCAGATTTGAAAATAAGCAATTTTTCGTATCATCAAAAGAATATTTTTTTCTGTATTAGAGGTCAATGAAAGAGGAGAAGGTAGAGATATTTTTCCTTTTATATACAAATTTTTTTTCTACTTAAATTACCTTGCAAAATATTTGAAGTCAGATATGTATGTATGTATGTTGCTTTAAAATCTTTTAGCCTTTTATTTTTGCAGGGGAGTAAGATTATTTAAAATACACACTCTAGACAGGTAGGCTAAAATAGAGGAGAGATTAGAAAATATTTATTAGGGTCTTATTTTTAGAGTACAAAGGAAAAGAAAATGAAATAGTAAATAAAATCGTGGTTTGATTTAGTAAATTTGGATTTATTCGTTAAGTGGTTGTTAAAAGTTTTGATATAAAATGATAATAAAAGTTTTGAAAAATGTTGAATATTTTCCGAACTTTTAGGTCTTTAATATACATAAAATAGAATTGAGGTTAAAGATTCTAGAAAAGTTTAGGATACATTTTCAAAATCTATATATGTATGTATTTACCTGACATTGCCAGATTTTTTTTCAAATATGATTTCTCAATGCAAATATTTTTTATTTCTCATGTCTTTAGTCCGAGCGCGTCGCACAGGGCTTTGTTCCACAGAATGGGTTACAACGAAAGTACATATGTACTTGTCATGGGTAAGGGTGTGCAAAACTGACTTTTTGAGTGTTTGCAATTCTCTTTGGCTTTTCTAATTTTTTTTGCAAGATGTTTCCTGATGATCTGGCCTAAGCAACCTGTGGAATGAGCATAGAAACTAGCTTATCCCCCAACAAAAAATTTCAGTGCCATCAAGAATAAGAATTGGGAGTTAAGCACGACAAACAAAATCTTATATTATATTTATATTAAAAAAAAAAAATAAAAAAATTTTGAGCAAATTTTAAACGTTCTAAGAACAACTTTATATTTAAAAACATTTACATTTTTTATTTTCAATGAAGGCATTTGTGAAATAACGCGCGAAATCGATTTGCTACTGTTCGAGAATTCCAATATAAATCAACCACTTGATCATAATTGTAAAATGTATATGGGCATTTCCATTTTGACGTGACGCGATATTTGTACGACAAAATGTAAAAAAAAATAAATGAAGAAGTCAAATTTGTAAAAAGGGTTTTTATATGTACATATATGCAAAGTAATGAAGTAGCACTATATTCAGAAAAAAAATTACAACAATCGATGCTAAGGATTTGCAGATACATATAAGCTGGATAACTATCTTGCCGCGATGTGGTGGCTTAAATGCCGGCTGTAGTGTATGCCTTATAACTTGAGTCGGTAAGTCTAGCCGAAACTGGTTATAATGCATAAGCTCTAAGGCCGGTATGACTAAAGGTTATCCATCCATCCATCCCATATCCCAATACCTATAATCCTATCCCCCCTTTTTGTTTCCCACATCCCCCACTTTTAAGGTCAAGGTGATTGACAGCAGTGCCGAGGACCTGGATGGCTAGTTAGTGGTTAAATAAACTGGTCGTGAACAGCTTCCCTCTGATGCCGATGGCAAGGGTCAGTTGTAACTTGGCCTAGTCCGCGCAAGCCGTCACTGCGCGCGACGGTCCTTTTTCTTACGTGCATACTCGTGGGACCAAAAACTGGACGAAATTAAGAAAAAAACCAAAGAGAAGGACGCGGTCTTAGGACGCGGTGCAGGGAATGTCTCTGACAACTCGGCAGACTCTGAGTCAGATATGGACTCAGACTGGCTGAGTATTCACAGGGATATTCTGCTGCAGGAAAGTCAGTTAGCAACAGAACTGACAGAGACGGACGCGATGGACTCACTAGTCGGCTCCCCATCTCGAACAGGTGCTTCGGAAAGGCTCGGTGATCTAACTCTGGGCTCTGATGATGAGCACGAAATAACAATGATTTCGGCTGATGATCAGGGCCTAGGCATTCCCTATCCTGCGGGATACACAGCAAGGGCTGCTGAGGACTCAAAAGTTGTCAGTAAAGACAACGAATCCTCACCAACCCTTGCTGAGGAATCCTCCAATAAAGGAGCGAAAGGAAAAAAGGAGGGTAATAAGTCTGCACCTGTTCCTCTTAACCGTGACAGCATGGTCACGGCTAAAGGAGCTAAGTCTGCGGACGAAACACCCAGTACTAGTCGCGAGATGAGGACTGGGAAAGTCCTGATAATCTCCGACAGTCACCCCCAAAAGGGAGTCACTAAAGGAAAAAGCCACATTCGTATGTGGTTCTGACGTAATTTTGTCGTCATAACACATCACGAACTTGCTATTGTGGCTTTGTAGTGACGTCAAAATTACGTCAGAACCACATTCGCATGTGGCTTTTTACATTCCGTGTACTGTATGTAGGCTTAAGGGAATGTTTGAAAAATGATTATTTTAGAAATATCAGCCTTTTATAGTGCATACATAATTTCAAAAACAGGTCAAAAAAAATTATTAAGTTCCGTAATTTCTACATGTTGATAAAAAAATTAAAAAAAATTTTATGATTCTATATTATTTTTAAGAATAAATTAGAAGCTGAAGCTGACGACTTAATAAGTAGATTAGAAAGAAAAAATGCGAAAAGAATATTGAAGCTTTCTATATGGCTTTTTGCAGTCTCTTCAAAAACTTGGAGAATTATGAAAGAATAATAAGTAAATTTTCAACAAAATGCGAATCAAATTATAAATTTATATTAGGCAATCGGCTGGCAATGCACCGTAGCGCAAAAAAGTTCACGATATCAAATTTTTCGCTTCAATTTCTACTGCAGCGACCACTACAACTACGTTTCTGTCGACACTACTTTTAAACTGCCATTTTTAACTTTTGATAGCGGTTCCCCCTCTTTAATTAAACAATCCTTTTAAAAAAATATTCTACAAAGAACATATAAAATAAAAATTATGAAATTTTATCTTGAGAATTTTCTTCTTTGTTTTTAATTGCAATAAACCATTTAAAAACCATTACAAATTTTCAAAAATTTCATCAACTAAAATCTATAGGCAGTATTTTATTCTATTTTATTTAAAATTACCTTTTTTTCTCCAAGTAAAATCTTATTTCCTCACTAAATAATACAAAACAATAGACAACCATGAAGGAAGAGGCTCTATGAAAATTCAAAAACAAAATTTCTAAAGAAATTCTAAAGCATAACAAATTGGCAATCAATGAATAAAAATCTTTAATTCAAAACTTTACCTTTATATAAATTTTAAATGAAAAGATTTTTATGTTTAAAAACAGTATGGAGGAGATTCCTGTTTAGTGGAGTAAAATAACACAACAAATTCCCATAGTACAATTTCTATAACTGCATGATGCACAACTTAACAATCAACGTCACACACTCTCACGAAGTATCTTTTGAAGAATAGAGGTAAAACGCATCGCATCTTGTGTGTTGTATCTTCTTCACTTTCATTTATTATCACTCATTTATATTTTTCACGTTGTTACTGCTGTTGTTGCTGGATAAATTCTCAGCAGCTCATTCAGCTTTGATTGAAAAATATATACATACATACATATAAAAAAAAAAAACAAAATAAATAAATAAAATAAGAAGAAGATGTAAAAATATCGTGATGATGTGAATTGTACATGAATCGTAAAACAGAATTTATAAAGAATTGTTTGTTTATGTATTGCAAATATGAAAAAATATCTGAGGAACTGATGATATTTTGAGATATTTTATTGTTTTATTATGAAAATTAACAGCTGTTAAAGCAAGCAACCCTTTGTTTTATTTTGTGGCTAGTGGCTACATTTGTCAAATATATGTAGTATGTATGTACATATGTATATCTTTGTAATAAGGGAAGATCCTGTCTATTTTATATAAATTATTATGTAAATTTTGATTTTGTTTAGCGTGTAAAAAATTTGTCCTAAGTCCTCGTCAATATTATGTATGTCATCGTCCAGACTTGCAATATTTGTTGCAGCAATTCTTTAGCATGTTGGTGAGATTCGTGAGAAGATTGGGGAGGTGTACTCAGTTTCATGTAATACTGTTTTGTTATTCTCACAATTTTTAACTTGAAGTTGGCTGTAGGTGTATTTGTATTTATATATGAAATATAAAAAGGAGAAGAGGAATGTCAAGATACAAATTACAAAACCATGATTTCACAATCTGTGCCCATGTTCTGTAACTCTCGCGTCGAGAAAATTTTCGATTGAAATGTGTGAAATGAAACAAAAATGCCATACATATATCGAAACAAACAGCTGTTTTTCTCATTTAACTGTGTCTGTAAGTTTTTTTTTTGGCTAGTACTAGCTGTCACGTTAGGATATTACTCTTACTTGACGGGTCATTGTCCTGTTAGGGCTTTTACGGGCAAATGGGACAACACCATACCGGACTTCTGCAGATTGTGCGATGATTCTGAGGAGCTGGAGACGATCGAGCATGTATTGTGGCATTGTCCTAGGATGCAGGGTCTCAGACAGAAGAGGCTAGGAGATAGATTTCACAACGAACTGGTTCGGTTTTTTTGGTTGAGGGGACTGCAGAAAGCTTAATAGTTCTACGTGGTACCTACTAACTTTCTTAATTTTATCCACCTCATACTTCTTTCCTTTACTTTTCTCTTTCTATACCTTCTTTATCATTAAAGCGATTCACAATGGACCGCATTGGTCTCCGGGTGGATGTGTGCCCTTGGGCACATATCCCTTCTTAACCTAACCTTAGGATATTACTCGCCAATTTAGAGAAAAATTGTGCCTGTAACAATTTTGTGAGAAAAGTTCCGGCTTTGAACTGTCAGATTTTTACGAATAAAAATGAGGCGAGAAAAAATTTTAACACTAAAAACAATTAAAAATGCAAAATACAAAAAATAATAATAATAATATTTTGTTCTTGGCACTTTTTTTATTGTCTTATTATTTTGCTTTTAACATTTTTATAAAATATACCAAGTTTTCAAAGCTCGTTTGCAAACAACAAACATTAAAGTCGCACTTTACATTATTTGGTATACCCGACGGTTGTATTTTCGTCGTCGTCGTTGAACAATTTTTAATTTTATTAAATTTTGGGCGCAGTCAACGATATGTGTTACTGGCGTTCCCAACGTCTGCAATATCGCATCGGCTTCGAGTGCAATGTTATGACATTTTTAACGTAACGACGTAATCTCTTTTGATAGCTTTCGACATGGGTTACAGATAGATACACTTTTTTCTCACTTTTCGAAAAACGGTGTATATTTTGTTTCACATCTTTTCGATGCGAGAAGTTCTCACTAAAGTTACAGAACATGGGAACTGGACACTAATGCAATTTCAGCAGATTTTTTAAAAATTGCCACAACAAAATTTGCAAGTCTGGACGATGACTATGAAACATTTGCTGCAAAAACTTTCCCCAATTCTCTTAAAAAACTGCATTCGTTTCCATACGATTAAACTTTTGTTTTATTGCATTTAAGTATACATATTGTATGCTTTCTCTCTTTCTTCATTTTCCTCTCGATGGGGTTGTTCTAGAATCCTGCAAAATTATATTTTAATTGTACTCTTCACCACAGGTAAAAAGTTTACATACAAATTTGTCATTCCGTTTGTAATTGCTACAATATTGTCTAAAGGCCCTAAGAAGTTATATATTGATACTCTGGACTCTTAAAACATTATTTTTGTAGACAAAAATGTAACTTACTTTTTCTTCCAAAGTTATTGGTGCTGGCACAATAGCGTCCATACCATTTAGCTCAGATTTTTCAGTAATTAATCATGAAAATCTGCCAAATCGGTTAATTATTTTGCCAGGCCACCATACAAGTGTTCTTCCAAGCTAGGCAGGTTATATTTAGCATCTTATATCAGCTAAACAATGCCTATACAAATGTGCTTCTAGTAAAAAATTAGGACAAAAGGTTTAACCTTGTTGGTGTTTCAATGGCTCGCTGCAGGACTCTTATTCAAAGTGAGTTTTACAGGAAGGCTTAATGGAAATCGCTAGGTGAAAGCACCAGAACTTTATCGCTTAGATAGGATGCGGGTAAGTTAAACATGCTATTTAGGTCACTGCCGGCATTTGTTGACCTAAGACTCAAGCTGTTTAGTCAAAGAATCATTAGGGAGAAAATCAGTCTCTAAACATTGATTTGAACAGGATTCATTCCTTCATTGAATCAACCGGATGGGTGGGTAAGAATGTCAACAGCCAGATAACGTATAAACATTGGGAGACGGTGTAACATAGAAACACAATGAGAACTCATTACTAAACCAACGTGAGCTGTGCTTAATTGCGGCTGCCAGTGCAACCTTACCTAACCTAGGTGCGAACCAATTTAAAAAAGGGATATCGGCCATTATTTGTAAATGGTTAAGAGGTTATAATGACTACTGTAGAAGCTGTTAGAATGAAGAGCAGGAAGAGGCGATACTTCAATTTCTCTGGCAATGCCCTGGTCTAAGGGATATTAAGAAAATGCGATTCGGGAGACCAGAGAATAATTGCTCAATTACTGGTTTCTGGCTCAGGAACCGCTGATTGAACCTAAGTTTATTAAATTCAATTAAAGGCAATCTTAAATATTTTTATTTATTGGCATTTTTCTTTAATTTATTTAAGCCAATTATGATTGGGTGTTTATAATCAAACAAGTTAATTATTTAACTCAATTTATTATAACTTTTCAAATAAATTTTGTTTCAGATTTTAAGATCGAATGTTGTTGAAATTAAAATCGTATATATTCTATACATAATAGTACGTTTACAATTTTTTAATTTATTTTTAGAATTTCTCATCTTTAACCTGGGATCGAATCTCTGGTCCGTCAAGAATGAATGATTATCAATAACAATTTTAATTAATTTTCATGGTGTAAAATTCCTTTCTTCATAAAAATAATTTAATGAAAATTAAATTTGAGGAACTTAAGCCTGATTAAAATATTAAAAATTTGGATTAACAACCAAACATTTTTTTAAAAATAAACGTTGCTATTCCCGATTTTAAAAATAGTTCTGATGAGGGTATGTGGTCCTCATATTAGGAGGTAAGTAAAAGGAAATATTTTTTGAACTTTAAGTATAGTTTTCCAAATTTGTTCGATTCTAATTTCACTCGAATTCGATTTTTAGAGCAGGGGTGTATGCTCGAATTTTAATGATTTTACTTTTCAAACATGGAAAAATATTTCTTATAGCCCACAAGAACATTTCATTTTAATAAAAAAAACTGTAAAAACAAAAATTTTGAGAAAATATTAAAAAATGGAAATTAATTAATGAAGTTCATTGTAAATAAAAGATAATGCAAATTTTTAATGGCTATTTCTTTATTTGTAAGTATGTGTTACAAAAAAAAAACTTTCAGTCAGCTATTTTTGTTATGCAAACAAAATCTCGCTAATGTCAAAAAAGAACATTGTAAAATCAATCAATCAATAACTCTATTTCGAATTTTTATGTAAATACTTCCGTTTGCATTTAAGGTGACGATATGTTTTTATGTGCATAATTTTAAAAAGTCAAAATTGTATTTAAACTATAAATAAAATTTTCAAAATCTTGGAGGAATCTTCTACGATTAAAAAATGAGCTTTTCGACGATCAAAAGCGTTATTTAATCCAGCTAGCATAGGCTGTTTGTTAGACGATTATATTTAATATTCTGATGATTATCTGACGAGTAACAATAACAAAAACATCTATATTTATGTATATTACTTTTTTAATACATTTTCTGATACACTCGACTTTTGATATTGGAATGAACCTTTTGCGACTCTCTGTATGAGTCATATAACAATAACTGGCAACCTAAATAAGAGGGTTTTTGAAACATAACATTTATATTGCCATTACAATTTCAATAAAACTAACTGACCTAGCGATCTGTCAAATTAGATTTTTCAAACGGGTGGTATAGAATTCGCGTTCCTAAGGTTTGGTTCGTATAAATTGTATGAAAACAAGAAGAATTGGCATGAAAATTAAAACGATTGACAGTATTATTTAGGTAGCTCTGTTATACGGCTGAGAGTTCACGATTTGTTAATCGTTACATGAGTATCATACGATTCTTTAAATGCATTTTGAATGACTCGTTAGATAATTTTTACACACATATTAACCCATTCATTATACTATTAAATAATATAAGCGTCTTTCGCTGTGTTGTGGAAGTATCTCAAAGAGGAGTCAGCTTTTGTAACAGTTTCTCCAGTGCGAGGAATCTTCTACGTTTAAAAATGCGCTCTTTGACGATCAATAACGTTATTAATGAGATTCACAGAACATTCTTACACAATTGAAAATCTAGCTTGATGTAAAAATATCTTCGCATACATACATAACGTAACTAAAACGGAAAAGGGTCTATCTAGCATTTTGAAAATTTTACAGGAGAAGCAAAAACTATTAACAATGTTGAATTGATTAATTTCCTTAAACTGTTTATAACATTTTTTCTTCTATTTTTTTGTAAAACCTACCAGTTGGTTTGAAAATTGACAATGTTGCATATTATGCAAAATGTTAGTTTTGCCTTAAAGCGTTTATCATATAATCTTTTAAAAATAGAGACGTTTGTTTTTTTTTAATTAAAAAGCTAATTTGGTCGGAAGACTTAACCTTTTGCATTTTACGTAACGATATGTACATATCGCTCATTTGCTGCAACACCGGCATAAGTCAAAAAAATCCATTTCGAGATAAACGCGTTTAAAGTTTTTGATTTGCTCTAATCACTTAAAAAAAATAACGATACATTATCTTTATACACAACTAGCGGACCCGGCGAACTTCGCCTCGTCCCAATTTTAAATGACAAAATGACACTTGTCAGATTGCGCAAAGTCTAAGTCAACGTGTTACGCCATCTATCGGATTTTGGCTGAGAACTTTCTATTTTTTCATTTGGAAAGCCATTAAGGAATAATTTAACACAAAATTTCGTACAAAAAAATCAATTTTCGATTTTTCCAATTTTCCGACTTTTGCGGAGAGATTTTCCAATTTTCCGCATTTCGCATTTTCTGCAATTTTCCATGATTTACACTAAGAACTTTCTATTGTTCGCCTGAATATTCTTAAGATTCCCTGAAAATTTCATCAAAATCGGCCCAGCCGTTTTGGAGTCCATACGTTACATACATACATATAAACATACATACACACATCCTTATATAAATATAAAGAAAAACATAGCGAACAATTCTGCATCAATAACTCCAAAATTGTATTTTTTGATTTATGCTGGGCTTGCAGCAAATGAGCGATATGTACTACTTTGAAAATACTAAACTATTTTGAAAAAAAGAAAAGATTACACCTCATCAAACTTTATTTCAATAAAATTAAAATACAATACACTCTTTTGTAATCTGCATGCAATGAAAAAAAACGTTTGTATTATTTCTCAATGCCATTACTCAGCCAATTCACAGTAAACGAGCAATGTCGTAAAATTAAATTCTATAGCTCCTCTCTTATACGAGTACGTAGTAATTTCAGTACATTACATATTTTATTTTTTATTTTTACTTCTTATTATCTCATTCGTTTCATTGCAATTTTGTTGTGTTTTTGTCTTGTACATTTTTGCAATATAGAGTAGGATATTTATTTTTCTTTCCTGCCATTTACTTTTTGTTTTTTGTTTTTTTTAGATACATTGCAATCGTTTGTACTTGATTGTACATAGAATATATATAAAAAAAAAACTTAATGTATAAGTAAGAAGAAAACAAAACACGAGGTAATACCCTGCTGTTTCTCTTGTTTCCTGTGAGGTTTCAGATGCACAAGATCAGTCAGTCAGTGAACTAAGCAGGGGCTGTAGTTCGACAAAAAAAAACATTTAAACAAGAGAACACTCAGAGCTAGCAGAAGCAAGCTCATCTTTGAGTCACCATCATAATGAACCTAAGCGTCTACATCATCGTCATGATCATTTGTATCATCAATATAAGAAGCTCTTGATCTACCTTTGAATCTTTTATAGTATAGAATTTTTCCCAGACAAATCTTAAAGCTTTTGTTATTATCTGCTCTTCTTTTCTGCATGTATATATTTCACATTTTATATTAAATTTTATTATTATTTTCTTTGTCTCTAAAGGATGTGTGTGCGAGTTGCAGAAGAAGCCCTTTAAAAGTAGAGTTTTGTCGTTTAATATTGGTGACACAAAAATATTCACAACTAAAAAGTGGTTGGGAAATGCTTTTGTGCAACAGCAGCAACATGCACACAAAATTTCCAAATGTTATTTACAAAAGATATTGGCGGTAAAAGTAAACTGTTCATATTTACAAATGCAAACAATCATGTCCATATAGTGTTGATAATAAAGGGTCTGTTACACATGCGTGGGAAATTGGATAAAATGAAAAAAATTGTGTTAAATTTCATGCTTGATTTTAAATTATGTATCTGTAATGGGTGGTCTTGTATGTGTTGTTAATAAAAGGTCAATTATTTATTAATTTTTTTTTTATTTTAGCAAATTTTCGATAGTGTTTGACTATATAAATAGGAATCTATCTATGTTTTAATAATGTTTCATTAAAATCTATAAGTTAGTTTCGGAGAAGCTCGTGTTCATATTTTTTTTTAAAAGCATAACTTATAGGTCCATATAAATATGGATCTATCTATGTTTTAAATTTAATTAAAAATTGGTTTAATAGTGAACAAAAGATCCTTTTCCGGAAAGCAGTTTAATGGGGGCTATATTAAATGCTGAATTCTGATTCGATCGGTATAATTTAAAGTGGGTCCTAGGACCAATATTTTAAGGTGTTACACACATCAGCACAATTGCGTAATACCCTCTCAACTTTTGTGGTGTTGGTATAAAAATTAAAATGTAAAACTTATTTTTTTAAAACTATAAACTAACCCCCATATTCATAAAACATATTATTAATTTATAAGAGGTTTATTAAACAGATTTCAATAGAAAATTTGTTTAATAAACCTCTGGGGCCTGATTCTGGCAGTCGTGATCGAGTAATTTCTCGATTCGAAAGCAATTTATTATCTAATTATTTCAGTCAATACTGAACGAATCGGAATTATTTTTTCAGTGTTATAAAGCATTACTTTGAGTTTCAAAATACTGGTAAAATAATTTCGATTCGTTAAGTATCGACTGAAATAAAATTGCTTTCGAATCGAGAAAGTACTCGATCACGACTGCCAGAATTAGGCCACTGTTATTAATCTGAAATATTTTATATGAATAAGGACCTTAAACTATGTTCACACCTAGTTAATATTTTGCGTCCTACATGTAACCACTAGCTTTATTAAAAATACCTTAAGGCCCGTTTTCACAACTTTTTACTACACGAAGGCCCTTTTTCACAACTTAATGGTAGCTAAAAGTAGAATTTTACCGGCCTTATAACAAGTGTTCCATTATTAAAACTTTAATTTAACCTAAAGTGAGCGATAAAGTAAATTAAGGTTCATCCTACCTGATAGGTAAAAGTAAAGTTGTAATAATGGAAAAAATTTTATACGGCCGATAAAATCC
Source organism: Pollenia labialis (assembly GCA_949318255.1). Lineage (NCBI taxonomy): Eukaryota > Metazoa > Arthropoda > Insecta > Diptera > Polleniidae > Pollenia > Pollenia labialis. The sequence continues at coordinate 127,777,771 of OX439140.1, forward strand.
TACCTTTAGCTATCGATAAGTTGTGAAAACGGACCTAAGTCTTTTGAATATAAGCAATTGTTGCAGTTTTAATTAAAAATATAAATGTATTTAAAAAACAGAATTTTTTCAAATCCATATTAACAAAACAGCAAATGCTTCACTTTGAATTCTGCTCAATTCGAAAATAATCAGCCTTATTGTGGTTGTCGTTTTCCTAAACAAACGTGTCGTATTTTGTAGTAGATTAAAGAACACATGTTGTGAATTACTTTAATCTATTACACAGTCGTATACGACAACGACAACGACAACCACAATAAAGCCGAATATCGCTGCTTTTAAAATGGTTTCTTACAATTGTGATGATTTTGAGTCAAGACTCAATTTTTGGCACAAAATAATATGATATTCGAAATGCTTTATTTTTGCTACTTTGGTTTTTCACACTTAGAAAACTTTTTTAATTTTAAGGAACAAATTTTTAAATTTCAATGTTATATCGTTACCTAAAACGCAAACGGCCCTATCTAGCATTTGAAAATTCAACAGTAGAAGAAAATTTTATTTAAAATGAAAAATTGCCTTAAATTCTTTTTAAAAAAGAAAATGAAGAATGTCCCCAAAATTTTCCATGATACGTTCTTTTGTGTTTTTTTTTCATATACGTATGTATTTGTTGGGGTGTTTTTGCATTTTGAGTGAAATGAAAAATGACCACAACATTAGGTAATGAAAAATGGGACCAAATAAAATCACAATTTTTATTTTGGGGGCTATTTTTCATTTGCAAATTTTAAGAAATGAAAAATGACTCCAAAAACTTTTAAACAAACTTTATAAAATTGTATCGGAGACGTTCTGGAAATCGAAAACGCACGAATTTTAAACAAAGTTTTTTTAATAACATAAAAATAAAAGAATTTTATGACAAATATAATACAAATATTTCTCTATTAAACAGAATTTTATAACAAACATTTTAAAAATTAGATTCAAACAGTATTAAAAACTTCAAAATTCTTGCGTTTTCGATTTCCAGAACACTCCTGTATACATATAAACATTTCTAGTGATAGTATTAAAAACCCGAAATTCTTATACCAAAGTGAAGATAATACTTGCCGACTATGCAGAGATGTTTTAGCTAGCGAGGCCAGTGCCCGTTATACCATAGATGAACAAATTCTTGCGGCCAGCCTAACCCAAACAAGCTATGGCTCCTATTACGGTTTACAACTCAACTCAGTTGAATTGTAATTAAAACAACTGGTTGTGATCAGTTGTAATTTTTGTTATGTTTTTGTGCACCGCAATATAGCAAAGTTGTAAACCATAATAATAAAATTAAGAAATTACAACTCAACTGAGTTGAGTTGTAAACCGTAATATTTATCTATTGTGCGATTTTTAAAACCAAAACTGTATGTATATTCGAATTTTGCAATTCTGGATATTAAATTCGGTATTTAAACTTTCGGCCATAGATATGAACCCACACCAAATTTTCAATATTTTTTGGGAGTAAAAATTCATTCATAATTTTGAACTGATTGTTCATAATGAAGAAACAACACAAATTTATGGTCATATTTCATTTAATTTTGAGGGCTATTTTTAATTTAGTTTGGGTAATAGTATATCATTAAAAAAATTTATCATATTAATATAATACAATTGTATTATGAAAAATAGCCCCAAATGTTGGGTAAATTTTTATTTTTTGGGGCCATATTTCGCAACGCCGTGTGCAACATTATCAATTTTCAAAACCACTGGAAGGTTTAACAGTCAAAAAATTTATTTTTATTTAATTGATTTGGAAATCCTAGTTCAAGCGTTTAGACAAGAAACACATACATATACCAATTTATGTCTTAAATAATAATATTGCGTTTTTTTAAACACGTAATTTTTTAATTCCTTGCTTGAAGTGAAAAAATATTCTAAGGAAGTTATTACAAAATATTAAAAAAAAGTTATAGAAATTGGAATGAATGTATGTACATAAGGAGAAAAAGATGTACAAAAAATAGGCGAATAAAACAGCATTAAATAAAAGAAATAATCGCAAATAGGGCTCGACATGTTGTTTGAAATAGAAAGACGTTAAAATAAACAATTAAAAAAATACCTTCCTAAATTGGTGATACACTTAGGTCAGTCTAAACACACATATGTACATATATCAAGCCCTATTTGCGATTATATCGTAAGCGACAATTTATTAAAATTTAGTTATTTTCTTGCAAAATAGCTTAAAAGTACCCGTTAAAATGACGAACAAACAAAACGCCCATCTAAATCAAAATTAAGCATTGCAGTGCTTAAGAAAAAAATAATAAACCCCTTCTGCTGCGAATTTTCTAGTTGAGCTATTGACAAATTTTTGTCTAATTTAAAATATCATATATCGCTTCAAAGATATATTATAGATAGTAGTGTCCTTGCTCCGATTTTGAAAAAAAAAAAACAAAATTAAGAAACATAAGAAAATGGATCAAATTTCATTAACGTACGACAATCCTTTCATTTCTGGGCGCTCATTATATGAATTGACGACACTGTGCAACGAACGAAACAATTGTGTGCCAAGAGCTTATCAATTTTTTTTTATTGAAAATTAGTTTTTTATTGGAAATAGATTAATTAATTTACAAATGCGTTTATTTATATTTGAAACAGGAAGTTTTTAATTAACACAGGAATAATGGTTCAATTATTTAATAAACAAATACATATGTACGTATTTTTTAAACTAAAAATATGCAAAAACCATTTTTTTTTATTTATTTATGAAAATTGCAATTTAAAATTAAACAACAATTTCTATTACAATAAACAAAAATAACATAATTCAAGAAAAATTACCTAAATTGTTTATATGTTAATCGATTAAACAGTTTTAATCAAGGCTAATGAAAACAAAAAACACATTTTTAACATTTATAGGTATTTATTAGAACATTTAACTACGCAATTGCTAACAATTAACGTTGAATATCGCATTTTATATATTTTTCACACTTTTTTAATTATTTTTTGCATCCATTATTTAAAACTATGTATAATTGTGATGACAGTCCATAACCTTATATTTTTTAACATCACACTACTACGACGGCACCTGCAATGCAACACTGCGCCTAAATAAACATGGACACTACGCAACGCGACAAATTAACAAGCAGCGCGGTAACTGCCAAAACCGATGCTGCAGCATGTTGGCATAACACACAACGATACATCTGGCAAACGTCACGACACCCAGAAAATTTTTTTATCATAAGAATTTTTATTTTCTATTCAGCAATTTTTTCTGGCTAATTTTCTTTTTTTGCAATGTGCATTTTAAATGAAATATATTTTTCTTTTTAGGTATTAAAAAAGTTTTTTCCTCAGTTTGAGTGGCAGAAACTTAAAGCAAAACCTTTTTTTCTTTACAAAAAGAAAAGCCAACCACTTCTTTTCTTACCTCGACCAATTAAGTATTTTTGCTGCTGCCTTTTTTCTTTGTAAACTTCTTACGTTTAACTTTTTTTCTTCAAGAAAATCACGTTTTACAAGTATATTTTCAAGTTTTCTGTTAATTATTATATTTTATACAGTTTATTTTTTATAATATTTTTTTGTTTAAATAAACGAATCTAGCTGAAAATTTGTCAGCTTATTTTAATTAAAAAAATATTAGCTACTTCTTCGACAGATTTCGTTTCTTTAATAAAGTGCTGCCAAATCTCAAAAATGAATAATCGCTTAAATGCAAATGAAATACCAAGGCGAATTCGCCTTGTGAAATACAAAAACTTTGTAAAGTGCTACCAAGTTAACTGAAAAAGGTAATATAAAACCAAAAGGATTACTTTAACCCTGGAGCCACACATTTAATTAATCCTTTTCAAGTTGCTTACATAAATTGATGGACAATTTTATTTTAAAAATGCCCCTAAAATGCGAACACATTTTTTCTAATAAAGCACAGATTTGGGTTTTAAGAAATATATTTTTAAAAGGAAGCACAAAAATTAATTTGTGATCAGCTGTTGAAATTAAACGTAAAATTGCCAAGCGAATTTTAGAGCGATCTAGTGGGCAATTTAACAAGTTTGCGTACGTATGTACAAAAGGGTGAGTGTGTTGCAAATTGAAAGGAATTAAAAGGTCAAACTTGATGGTGTGGCTCCCAGCTAAAAAAGAAACAAAAATATATTAAACAGTTAAGAATTTTAAAAATTTCGTCTTTGCGTAAAATTAGTCTCGATCGTTGTTCAAGAAGTAATATTCAAATGTTAATGGTGGACTTGCAAGCAGTGCAAACAATTTCTCTACTTTCAACTGGAGCAAACTACTATAAAACAAAACTGTGTGCGCACCAATTCACAATTTTTAACGAGTATTATACTAGCAGACTGTCAAAGCGCGAGTTGCCTATCTTTTTGCTTCGCTATGCGTTAAGAGTACTTTATGTGACATGTTTCGTATAAGTATGAATATGTCGTCTTGGATGTCAAAGCGAATCTCTAACGCAACGCGAACCAAAAGTTTTATCTGACATGCCCTTAACAGTCATATTAAAGTTAATTGTGTTTCGAGTTCTTCTTTTGCCAGTTATAACATTTTGTGTTGATACCGTGCAATCGTCATCAGTTCTTTTGAGGTTAAGGAGTTAGTTCTTAAATTTCAGTTTCTCAATAGTATGAAATGGGAATTTAGCACATTTGAAAGAAACCTTGTTAATTTATTTTTGAATCCCAAGAAAAACTTTGATACGTTGATTGAATTTTATATTAAGTGACATACAGAAATATTAAACTATTTATCCTATTACATATATTAGAAAGGTTATTCTGCAAAATTAAATAGTTTTTCCAAATTGTATGGTTTTTTAACACAAGAAACCTTTTGAACACGAACTATGTCAAAACAAATGTTATATACGAAATATGTCAAGAATTATACAAGATATCACAACAGCCTCCAATACTCCGACTCTCAATAGCCAGATTAGAAGCAAGCAAATCTATAGATTTTCAACAAAAGCAAATTATTTATCAAAAATCCGAAAACAAGATGATAAACTAATATAATGCCATGCTGCCGCAGTAGTCTTATACTATAAAGGGGGATACAATTGCATTATTTTTAAGTAAAATATTAAATAAAATGATCTAAGATTTTTACAGTGACCAATGTACATCGGTTTCTTGCAAAAATTGAACAATTTTGAGTTGACTCTCTTTAGAGGAAGCAGTGCGATATGTAAGTATTCATGTACATACATAATTGGCTGGCATTTCTGGAGGAGAATTTATATGGAACCTGTGATAAATTCTGAAGCGGCCATGAAAAAAGTTTGTATGTATAACTTCGAGTCTAAAGACTCGACTTAATTCTTTTTGATTTTTAATTTAAATTTCAAATTTTTATAATTCATAATTTATTTAATAAAAATTTTAATTGAATCTAACAAATAATTTTATTACTGGTTTGCTCAATTTAATATCTTTATTCATTAATTATTTGTTTTATTTCAATCTAATGAGGTAATTGAATAATATGTATATAGATTTTTTCTCAATTATTTTTTTAATTGAATCATTGCTTGAAGTCTCATATTTTTTTGATCATATTTTTAATTAAAATTTAAAATATCATTTATTGAAAAAAAAAAAATACAATTGTCAATTTCTACAATTTTTAGTAATCAATATAATCATTTTGGTGATAGGTGCAAATTGACAAATTGTTCACTTGATTTTGTGAATGGGGTTATTAAAATCCATTTTGTGATATATTAAATATGGTTTTCATTGGATAATTTTGATATAACGGGGTTATTTGTTTGTGTAGCTATGAGTGCAACAAACGAGTAACTAATTCATCAAGTATCAAGAATTAATATTACTGTTAATGTAGCAAACTCGTATCTCAATATATGGGTTACATGTTTAGACTGAAGAAGATTTGTTTACTATTAGTACTAATATACATAGATGTAATCAATTCTTTAATAATTTGAACTTTTACCCAAACACCGAGGCATAAAAATATGAAACGTTTTTTCTCTCTCCTGAAAAGTTGTAGTTTTTAAGATACAAGGTTGGTAAAGTAAGGCATACCCTTTTTGGCGATAATAAATTTTACGGTAGTTACTATGTACTGACAAAACATTGTACAGGTAAGTCCAAAATTAGCCATAGGTCCCATATTAACCTCCAACCTAAAATCACTTAAAGGCAAACAAATCTTAAATAGATGACGATATTTTAATAATAATATTCGGCACAAAGACCTTTTGCATGAATCATGAATTATAACATACTCATGGGTCCGGTGTATGGTTTCATGTGTCCGGGCTTGACGGACTACACTTTCTTCCATGTTTAACCCAATTTTCACGATGATTGAAAAGACATTTTTTGTATTTCTATTTTAAAGAAACTTTTAAAAACTTGTTCAATTTCATCACGTTTTTTTTTGCAATAAGAGTTGATTTTTCTGATATCATTAGTTCACTATTCGTATAAAAATATTTAAATTGTCATTATTCCACATTATTTTGATACGTATTGAATTTAAAAATAAATCTTTTATTTTTGTAATTAATTAAAACACAAATAAGTGGAAGGAGGAATGTCAAAAAAAAAACACAGAAAATACGATTCATGTCTTACTTCTCTACCCTGCTCGCTTTCAACAAAAAAGACATGATGTAAATAAAAATTGGAGAAACAATCATCGTGAAAATTGGGTTTTATAAATACATATTATCAAGTAATAAATGAAAATCTGGTAACTTTGTGTTCCTGTTTGTACTAAAAAACACAACTCTGCTTGGAATTTCCTCTCAATTTCGTTTGCAAGGATTTTTTGAAAATCCATTTGTGTTTACATAATAATAAATAAAAATTATGGGTTTCTAATTTTTGCATGTTTGATTTTCCCCTCTGCTTCTTATTTTATATATAAAACGTAAAATACTGGGTGGCGCAGAATGAGCTTAATGGTTTATAACTTTTTTATTCATGCGATTATTATGGGAATTTTTTCCAATAAGCTTTGAAATATGATATCCTTCAAGCAACGATGCCAGAATGCAAAAATTACCTTTATTTTGAAGACTTTTTAGTCAAAAATGTTTTCCAAAATGAAGATTTTTTGAATTTGGTTGTTTAACACCTTTTATCGTCATATTCGTTGCGTAAATTTATTAAATGAAGGTATTTACCTATGTCAGCTTAATGTTAGCTCAATAAAAAGTTACGTATTGTTGGAAATTGCCATTTGCTAATTTATAAAGTTTACATAATAATGCAACATAACATTTTGTAGTACAAAAAATATGTCTAAAAAACAACCAGAAGTATACATACATATTTTATCTCATACCTAAATATACTATCTATGTATAGTATTAATTTTATCATAATAACCTTGTAATTTTTATGTTTTTAAGTATATAGACAAATGAATGTATAGTAGCTTTTTTATAATTAACATGGATATTTTTTATCCACATAATAAAAATCGAAAAAGTGCAATTATATTTTGCTTATAGGTTTTAGCCCGTTTACACTACAACGAAATCTAGTACTTACGAGATTTCGATCCAAATCTGGTTGTTTCTGACTAGATTTGACATACAAAACAAAATCTACTTCGTGACTAGTTTTTGACGAAATCAACCCAAAATCTAGTTGTACTGGTTATCAATACAAAACATCCAACAAAATATGGGCGGTACAATTACAAATTATATTCTAACTTAATTAACCGGGCAATAGAAGTGCAGCCCATGGACTGATAGACTAGCTCACTATCAACTAGCCTACCGGCGCACATCTGTGATATTGAAGTTTTAGAACAAATATGGCTTCAATTTATTAAGTCGTTAAAAAAGTATATCCTATCGAAGCCTTATCTTTCAATTAAAAAGATTTAACTGATTTATAAAAAAGATTTTCATGAGCACGTACTTCTCAACCACGAAAAATTGGGCCTGAGTCTCAATTTAAATGATCATGAGTATTGGGAAAAGTTTTCAGCCTTAAAAACACTGCGAATGAACCATTGCATTTTTTTTGTTTTTAATATGAAATACCACTCGAAATTTTGGTTTCATTTTCTAAAAAAGGCAGTTATTCTAAGTTATTTTTTTTCCATTAATGAATTTGTTTTTTTGTTAATCAGGTGTGGGCACCAGGGTGGACTTTGGGCGGTCGCCGGAGGTAATAGTGCCTTCTAGGGAGAGCTGGTCAGGTAGGAGCAGATTATTTAGTGGATTTGCTATTTTCACTGATGGCTCGAAGATGAGGGGCACGGGTGCGGGAGTCTACATTGAGGATCTGGACATCAGAAGGTCATATAGGCTTCCTAACGACTGTAGTGTCTTTCAGGGGCTGTTATGTGAACTCAAAGCTAGTTGATGATTGTAGGAGGGCTTTGGAAGAAGTCTTAGGGGAGTATACGCTAAGGTTGTGCTGGGTGCCGGGTCACTGCGACATAGGTGGCAATGAAGTTGCTGACGGGTCAGCAAGACAGGGCTCAGAGATGGAGGACCCTAACTGTATGGAGGCGGTTAGACCTCCAATAGGCTTCTATTTTGGAAGGATTAGGGAGTGGATTCTGGGCGCGACCAATCGGGCCTGGGGGAACCGGACGGACTGCCGGGTATCACGGACGCTGTGGCCGGTGCTTAGCAAGTCCGATTCGGGGTTGCTGCTGGGCATGAGTAGGGTCAGCGTGAGGACCATGATAGGAATGATCACGGGCCACTGTATGATAGGCAGGATGGCGGTGAGGATGGGATCCGAATTATCGGATATGTGCAGGTTGTGTGAGGACCCTGAGGAGTTAGAGACAGTTGAGCACTTTCTGTGCCACTGTCCCAGGTTGCAGGGCAGCAGGCTGAGGTGGCTGGGCAGTAGATTCCTGAACGAATTAGGGGATGTCCCGGGTTGTGGACTTGGGAGTCTGATAGGATTCGTAATGGGGATGGCCTGGCTGCGCGAGAGGAGGCTGGGTGCTGGCCACACGTAGGTCGAATTTGGTTGGTCAGGATTTCTTTCGGGGCTGGTCCGAAACATTCTTTTCTATCCATCTTTCTTTTCTGACTTGTGCTTTCGCTGTTTTATTTCACCTATTTTCCTTCTTTACATATCTTTCTCTAATTAAGGCGTCACAATGGACCATACCGGTCTCTGGGTGAGGGTGTGAAGGAGACTTCACACCAGCCTTTCAACCTAACCTAACCTAATCAGGTGTGTGCTGGAAATCGAAATCGTAAAAAGCAAAAATTTTAGATTTACACGATTTGATAAATAAAAGCTAAAAACAATAAAAAAAATAATAACAAACAAAAAAGTTATTCAATTTTTACACGCAGGTGTGACTTTTGCCCCACCCTGTATTATACAAATATATCTCTATTAAACAGAATTTTATAACATTAGATTAAAAAGTGTATTAAAACTATTTCTGAATTATTGCGTTTTACGCTTTCGATTTCCAGCACAACCCTGAATATCACCGAACTACTCAATACCGACCAAAAAAAGTAAACCTTATTTTTTCGTTTTAATTCCTGTGATTCTCATAGTCTTTTCTTGGCCCGTAGAAAAGAGAGCTCAGAGTATTTAAATAATTTCCTAAACACACTTGGAAATTATTAATGCAAAGTACATGCATCACGAATAATGCTTCATATCATTAGCTAAAATGCAAAAGGCGTAACTAACAAAAAAAGCAAAATCGAGTTTTTAATTGATTATTATAAATACCATTAAACTACATACAAGAATGACGCTTTGAGTGTGTTTATGTAATTAATGCAAAACGGCGTAATTACACATTTTTTTCTATTAAAATAAAATGAAATGCTTTTCTTTGACAATTGTTTGAAGAATTACATTGATGACTTATCAATGCATGTTTTTCAAACATTTTTATGGTTTTAATTTTACAAAGATTTTTGTTTTGCCTGTTAAATTATATTTTTGTTAGTAACGCCTTTATTTAAACTTATTTAAAAACAAATTTTCACTTTTGCTGTTAAAAAAATGTTTTCAACTATCAAGATGTTACATTCGGCAGCAAAAAAATCGCTGATATGCCAACACTGCTCACTATGTTATCTTCTTCTTTTGCGTGCCAATTTAGTGATTAGTAAATATTGTAGTTAAGCAAATGGTTTGTGTTTAAATTGTTGCTAATATTATTTAAGCTATTTTTTGATACTGTATATAATATATTCTCATTAAAAAATGTTTAACCTGGTCATTTACATTTATAAAAATTAATTTGTTCTTAAATTTATTTAAAAGACAAAGCATCTGTTCGTTACCTAAACACTGCTGCTTCTTTCTGCTGCTGCTGTTGACAGAGAATTAAGAGACTGTTGATTTGTTGTAATTTTCGCAGAGGTTTTTGCAAAAAAATAAAGGTATTATGTTCAACTTATTTCCGTTTGAATTAATAACGCCTGTTTTAAACTATTTTTTTAACTTTAGTAAAAATGGATACTTTTGATGATTTGGAGGATGCGGTAACCGATTATATGGATCGTGGTTTAGTTTTAATAATTGCCGATATTTTAAGTTTAATCACTGTATCATCATGTTTATTTATAAAAATACCCCAAATTAATACGATAAGACAAAATAAGTCATCGCAAGGTAAGATATGTATGTGCATATAAGTCTACGGTGAATGGTTAAAAGGTTTATTTTTAATTGATTTTTTTAATCTCAAATTTTTTCTATATTCGTATCTAAAAAATATTTTTGGACTGTTAATTTTATCAAAAAATAAAAACAGAAATTTCTCTGGTTTTAACGGGCAACCGCTTATGTCTTGAAATCAAATTTTTTTTCGGAGAGTCGAAAACCGATTCTAGATCAAACTATGGTCTAGGAATTGAACTTTGTTATTATGTACTTTAAAAAATCGAAATTTATCCATCTTTTTTTTTAAACCATGTAAACGTCTCAAAATCGAAAAAAATGTCACACGCGGTTGTCCATGAAAACTACAGAATTAATATTGCATTAACAATAAGAAATTTTTTTATGTAATATTCCTGAAATTAAAATTAATCTTTTGTTTCCTCATTTTCCATTTCGAGAAAGATGCCACAACCAATTAATATACTTATATCTTTCCCATTGTTTCTATTGTAGGTATTAGTGTTTTTGGTCTATGTTTGGAACTATTCAGTTACACTGTTATGATGTCTTACAACTATACAAATGGTTATGAATTTTTGTCATATATGGAATATCCAATTTTACTTCTGCAGGAGTATGTTTTGGTGTATTTCGTTTTTAAATATCAAAATTTATTGGGTCTTAAGACACAAGTCGTTTCTGTTTTGTACGTTATTATTGCCACCATGATCTATGTGAAATCATTTCCTTTCACAATTTTACAATTTTTAGTGGTAAGTTCGTTTTTTTTTATTCATTTAATAATTGCAGAGTTTTTACTATAACAATATTTTTATTTTACCCATCGCTTTTGAAACTCATTAATCATTTTGATTAGATCATATTGTTTTTGTCTATTTGCCTTTGCTTTCATATTCTAAGTGATAACAGTAAATAATTTTATAAGTTTTACTATAATTTATGTGAAAAATGTTATTTTGCTGAACTCTCTTTATATTTCGCTTTTTTAAAAGTTACATAGGTTTTTGTGTAAAATTAAGGCAGATTTTAGGAAAAATTAAAGAACATCATTTAATTTTGATACACATGTCGAATTTGATCATAAAGAGGGTAATAACTCAAAATTTTAATTTTTTCACTTTTTTTGGAAATATTGGCACGTAATATTCATGTCTATCCGCTGTAAAAATATCTTGCTATTTTGTCTACTTTTCGGTAATGAAACGGTTGGTTTAAATTAAAATTTGTTTTTGTTTTCAATGTAAATATGTGAAAGAAATTTTCATTTCGATATTATGGCCCAGGCTGTAAATATAACTGTTAAATTAATCTGATTAATTGGTATCAGAAAAGAGTTATTGAGCTACCTAAATAAGAGCGGCAATCAAGGTTTCGTTTAAATGTGCTAAATTCCCATTTCATACTATTGATAAACTGAAATTAATTGTTGATGGGATAAGCATTTCACTGGTTGCTTAGGCGAGATCGTCAGGGAACTTCATCCAAAGATTTTAGAAAAACTAAAGATATTATACAAAAAAAACTGTTAAGCGAATAAGAATTCTAAACCCCTATTTTTCTTGTAATAATATTAAAGCTTAAACAAAAACAGCAACAAACAGTGAGTTTATATTTTCTTACAGTCCCGACTACAATTGGTTGTTCTTTTGTCAACTTTAAATGTAGTTGTAAGTGGGCAAAGAAAAAAAAAATAAAAACAAATTACTTTATTTTATTTTGCCAGTTCAGTTTTATTTACACTGCCACATGCATATTAGTTACCAATGTATTTCTTGGGATTATTAGGCCTGCCACAGAAATCAATTCCGATCGAAAGTGGAAGTGATTTCGTATCTTGCTTCACATAAAACGAAATCACTTTCAATCGGAATTGATTTCTGTGACAGGTCTGGATGTCGAAAATTTTCATTTTCTTCCAGTTTATACAAAACAAACCTTAAGAACAAAATTTTAATACTATCCGGCTGGAAAATATTAATGGACATATAACTAAAGGCCGTTTTACACTATCACACAAGTCTTAAGTATTTTGGGAAAATACTTCCCTGATCGAATTATTGTTTGAAAATACTTAAGATTTGTGTGATAGTGTAAAGTACTCTTAAGTCGGTTTGTTTTATTGAAAATATATTGGAAATAGAAATTTCATTTTTAAAAACAGGTTGTCGCTCCTGTTTAGGTAGGTCCGTTATGCACATATGTATGTATGCACATACATATCAAGTCTTTACCGCAAAAAAAACTCAAGTGGCAAAAACAAAATTTTACAGGAGAAGGTTTTTTATGTTATTCCATAAAATTTTTTGTATAATATAATTAATATAAAATTTGTTTTGCTATAAAACCGTACCTAACATGGGGTCTTCACCTGCCAATTTTTTGTCTTAATAAACGTCAAACTTCATATAAAAAAACGCTGACAAAAATTTTAGAGTTTTTTTTTTAATATTAACTTTGACGTTTGGTATGGCAAAATATTGTCAGGTGAAGACCCCATGTTATGTGACCATGACATTTTAAGAGACGATGCAAGTGTTGCCATTAAATTCATTTATTAAAAAAAAAAAAAATTGAAAAGATGTCGCTTAAGCTTTTTGTTGCGGTAATGACTCGATATGTATGCAAAGACTTTGCGTTTTTTTTTTATTTCAAGCTATTTTTGCCTTTGTTTAACCAAATTTATGTAAATAATTAATTAATAAATTTTCTTAACTAAAGCATGTTTTTTTCATTTAAATTAAAAAAAAATTAAACCTTAAGTTAAAAAATTCATCCATCTAATTTTATAAAATTTTTCATATTCATGTAAGTACTTCACAAAAAAACATAAAATAATAATCAAATGATATATTAAAACAATCCAAATAAAAATATAAATTCTTAAATTTTAGCCCTTTTGCACGCCTATCGGGGCTACCAGTAAAGTTTTACAATTAATTGCTATTTTAAGAAGTAAAGATGCCAGTTCGGTTAGTCGCACCACCTGGGCTTTATCAGCATTTACTAATTTTAGTGAGTAGTTTTAGAAATATTCCCTTTTAATCATTTATATTTTCTATTTACATATGTATTTTTTTCTAAGCTCGCATCTATACTGTTTATGTACAATCACATGATTGGATGTTATTGTCAAATTTCCTAATTTCGACTTTCTTGAGTTCTTCTGTGTTTGTGGCGGCTTGTGTTTATAAAAAGAAAACGAAGAAGGAATAAAATCAACTAAACTTGAAATTATTGTCAGTCTTATACAACTTTTTTTAAATTTTTTATTTAAATACTATAAACACCCAATTTTACCAAGTTCAGTTAAAACTAACCATTACTTTAACTTTACTTTAACAGTTAACAGTAAGTTTGGACAATTAAAACTGGCAGTTAGTTATAACTGAACTTGGTGAAATTGGCCGTTAATATATATATATATGTTCCTTTAACTCCCACTGGAGCATAGGGCGCCAAATTGGCCGTAAATGTTTTAATATTTTTATTAAAAGAAGACTAAATAAATCACAAACATAACAAAGTTTTTAAACGAACGAAAACACAAGCAGTAAGTTTCCTTATGTTAAAATGAAAATTTTGAAACATTCGCTTAAAAGAGTTTTAAATTTTGTTTTAATTGCTCGGTTAACCCGTTACAAGCAGAGAACAATTTTAATTTAATAACGGTTCATCCGTGACGCACCGTCACGTTTACGTAAGAGTACCTATTTATAAATAAGCTTGTTAAGGAAAACGGAACAGCTGATCTGCAATACATACAAAAGAGTAACGAGGCCTTTAATATAATTTTAAAAAATTCTTGTTTTTCGTGCTGCCGGCGATTTAAAAATCAAAATTCTTTCATATCTTAAAATCCTTTTAGTTTATTTCCATGTTAGAATAAGTACAAGGTATAGACATTAGAATTTTTCTTCCCAACTTGTAAACCCATACAACGTCAAACAAAAAAAAAAGGGGGGAAAAAACAAATCAAATAAATTAATTTGAAATAATAACAAACCTTCCTAAAAGCTAGTTTACACTATCTCCCAAGTCTTACGAATTCCATAATACTTCGTGAGGTAAAAATCTAATGAGTTTTGTTGCGACTGTCAAAATGACAGTTTGTGTTTACACCATCACACAAAGTATAAACACTCACACATCAAATAAAATGCCACCCTGATCCAATGAAAAGTATTATTGCTTAGAAATTTTTCAAAAAACGATGAAGTCGTATGAGATGTCAAACTTTTTTCATAATACTTGTCATTTTCATCACACACGCATTCACACTATCACACTTTTAAAGGGTGGTTAAATTTTAAGGGCCAATGTTGATTTAGAATAAAACACGAATTTTTTAGGAAATTATTGTCATTTCCTTTTATTGTGATAGTATTGGTATGGTTCAATTATGTACAGATTAATATGTTGAACAAATGACCGCTGCGAACTCGGCGGTACACCTGCATCCGATGGTCCAAATTTTTGATGACGTTGAGGCATAATTGATGTTCTATGCCGTTTATGTGCCGAATTATCTCATCCTTTAGCTCTTGAATTGTTGCTGGCTTACCGACGCACATCTTTCTTTCAAATAACCCCAAAGAAAGAAGCCAACGGATTCAAATCACGTGAGATAACACGGCCATTGCATTTGTCGCGCAAAAGAGCCATTGTTTCGTTAGCTGTGTGGCAAGTGGCACCGTCTTGTTGAAACCACATTTCGTCCACATCCATATCTTCCAATTTGGGCCATAAAAAAGTTCGTTATCATCTCACGATACGGCCCAATGATGCCGCCAGCCCATAAACCGCACCAAACAGTCACTCTTTGTTTTTCGACAATCATTCTTGGGTTATCATTCGCCCAAATGCGGCAATTCTGCTTATTGTCGAATCCATTGAGATGAAAATGTGCCTCATCACTTTCATAATTAGCCCGAATAACTTTGACACGTTGATCGATTGTGTGTCTTTCCATTGTTCAAATTGAATTAGTCTGAAATTGAGAAATGGTAAATGAAATGCAGAAAAAATTTGACGTTTAGGTGTGGTTCACATTCATCACCTGCCCTTAACATTTAATAACTCTTTACATATTACTTGAGTTTTTGAGATGTATTAATACGAAGTATAAAAGTGTAAACTAGCTTTAAGAACATACCTGATTCTGGCAGTCGTGATCGAGTACTTTCTCGATTCGAAAGCAATTTTATTTCTGTAGATACTTAACGAATCGAAATTGTTTTTTCAGTATTGTGAAACTCAAATTAATGCTTTATAACACTGAAAAAGTAATTCCGATTCGTTCAGTATTGACTGAAATAATTAGATAATAAATTGCTTACGAATCGAGCAGTTACTCGATCACAACTGCCAGAATCAGGCCCCTGGTTTATTTCTAAGAAAATTAAAAATTTAAATTCTTTAATTTGACCAGGGTGGGCACCCTAAAATGTTACAATTCTTTTTTAAAAAAATTCAGTCGGAATAACGATCTCGGATGCACATACCATATGAATTTTTTCTGTAGTTCGGACCATTTACATAGTTAGGAAAAATATCAAAAACTGAACTCCAAATCATAAGATTTTTTTACTTAATAAAAACAGGCGTAAAGCAATTCAAGTCCAATTTACGCTTTGTGCCTTTTGCGATTAAATCTCAAATTGAGTTTCGTTTAAAAATTATATTCGATTTCTGAGAAAATCTTAAATTTTGAGTTATGACGAACTGTGAGTGAAACCTGCAAATCAGAATACAATTTTGTATTTAAATTAGAGATAAAGAAATTTAGGTTTTTATTAGTGGCTTACATTTTCTTACTTCTGAGAAAAACTGCAATTTGTCTGATCAACAGCAACAAGATACCGAACTGAGAATAATATTGAAATCGAACATAAAAAAATTCAAGTTTATTTTGTCACTTTGGTCTTTTAGAGATTAAAATTTAGTATAGAAACTTGTCACAGAAATCAATTTCGATCGAAAGCGATTTCGTTTTATGTGAAGCAAGATACGAAATCACTTCCACTTTCGATCGGAATTAATTTCTGTGACAGGCCTGATAGTTAAAATTACCATTATAAGCATTCCATTTCCAAAAAATATATAAAGCAAGCACGTACAGTCAAAAGAAAAATCATGTTTAAACTTTATTTTTCATTATTTAATAGAATTAAATCTTAAAAAAATATATATTTAATTTAATTAACTTAATTGGCTTTATCCAGCTAGCATTTTTGAAATTTTTAATCGAGTCTTTTTTGACTCTTCAGCGCAATTAAAGTACCAGAAAATGCGCTCATTTTCTGATCATAAATGATACTTTTGTCGGGAGAAAATGGCACCCTACCCGCGGCTCCTAATGATGAGTCATATATGATTCGTTTTTTATTAGTTTAGAGACATTTTCGACTCTTTTTTTTAATACTTTTTGTTATTGAATTTTAAATTAAAAACCTTTAAGTAATTTGTACGTCGATTTTTGAGCGTGCAAGTGATTAATCAGTTTTTATTCACCAAAAGTACCCAAAAAAGACTCATACCGACTCACAGAGGGTCGAAACCCATCAAAAGTGACGATTAATTCAAAAGATGAACCTTAACTTTCTCAACCGTATTTGGTACCATATGAAAGTAGACAAAAATCTACATCACTAACTGCAAAAATAAAAGTTCTAAGTTGTTTACTTTATTTGCAGTGTGTGTTCAAAGTACAATAATTTTTGGTAATTTTGCGCGCATTGATTAAAAGAGAAAATTTTGATATTTCAAGTGATTATATTTTATATTGAAACTTCTATGAGTAAAAGTTTTTTAACAAATAGAATCTGGGAATTTATTTCTCATGTTGAGTAACATTTATTATACAAATTTTCATGTTATTCGAATGTGTATTCTAAGTCAAATTAAAAAAAAAATTAAAATCCCAAAATGCCTATTTCAGTGTTGCCATTAGGATGCGAAAGATAGATTTTTCGTATCTTTTTATGATTTCAGGTACCATGTATAATCCTGATATGTTTCGTATCTTTTGAATCTGTACTCAAAATGTACAGAAATAAAATACTAGAGAATTTTTAGCCAACTAAAACTTGTTAAAACTGATCATTGTTGCCGACATATGTTCTAAAATACGAATCCACTCTAAAGTGGATTACTTCAGCATTTTTGGTGTTCTGCGTTTCACACCCACATGTTTTTATTCGTTTTTAATTAGAGAAGTAGGGTTTGGTAAAATTAAAGCGAATCGACTTTTTTTCTAATATTGTTAACAAGAAAAAAATTTAGTTTTTGGTTTAAAATTTTCTATTTCAAATTTAATCAAAATATGTATATACATATAGTTACATAAAACGCAAAAGGCCCTAACTAACCCAAAATTTAAAATCGACTTTTTTATATTGATTTTGATGTAATTATAACTTATTTTTTACGCTTTTTATGTTATTTTCCGACAGATTGTTTTAGAGTTTGTTTAAAATTTTGCAATTTTTCGCGAATCTTAGCCATGCTTTAAAAAAAAGCGATTTGTTCCTGTAAGCTTTCTGATTCTTTTCAACTTTAATGATTTTTAATAAAAAGTAGACTTTGTTATCTTGCCGCTGTTAGTAAATTTTTGCAAATTTCCTCTTTTTAAGCAATGTTTACCAAATTTTTGTCATTCTTTATTGTTTTAGGGACTTTTAATAAATTTTATGGCTTGTTTGAAATATGTATGACAATTTTCGCGAAATTGCGCTATTTTTGGAATTTTTTTTTAGCCCATTTAGCGATTTCAAATAAATTTTAGTGGTTGTTTAAAAGTTTGCAATTTTTAGCCATGTTTGCGAAAGAAACTATTTTTTCCTTTTATTATTTACAACTTTCACGATTTTTAATAAATATTAGAATTTGCTATCATGCTGCGGTTTGCAAATTAGCGATCTTTAGTTCAACTAAAGTTTTTTTGAACAAAAACTTCGAATACACAAAAACATGTGGATTTGAGAACACCAATTTATGAATTAATCGGATTCAAAAAATTTTTCGTTATCAATCCGAGTCGAAACCTAGAATATCGGGTGTGTTCTAGAATCCGAATCCACTCGAAAGTGAATTACTTTAGCATTATTGGTGTTCTGCATTTCACATCCACATGTTTTTATTCGTTTTCAATTAGAGTAGATATGGGTTGTTGAAAGTAAACCGAATCGACTTTTATTGTAATATGTGATAACATTTTTAACAAAAAAATTAATTTAGCTTTTAGCTTAAAACCTTCTTAATCCAATTTAATCAAAAATATATCGTTATCCAAAACGCAAAAGGCCCTTACTAACCTTAAATTTAAAGTCGACATTTTCATTGATTTTAATGTAATTATAGCTTATTTTTATTTAACCATTTTTAGGTTATTTTCAGACAATTTGTTTTTTAATCGATTTAGCGATCTCTTAGTTTTTGGGTTTGTTTAAAATGTTTCAATTTTTCGCGAATTTTAGCCATGTTCGCGATATACGCGATTTGTTCGTATAAGTTTTCTGATTCTTTACAGCTTTAACGATTTATAATAAATAGTAGACTTTGCTATCATGCCGCTGTTAGCAAGTTTTTGCGATTTCCGTGAATTTAGCTATTTTTACCGAATTTTTGCCAATCCTTATAGTTTAAGGGACTTTCAATGAATTTTATGGATGGTTTAAAATATTAAAAATTTTCGCTATTTTTGCAATTTATTTGTTATCTTCCGACATTTTGTTTTTTTAACCCATTTAGAAAATTCAAATAAATTTTAGTGTATGTTTAAAAGTTTGCAATTTTTCGAAAATTTTAGCCATGTAATCGATTTCATTTGTGCGATTTTTGAGTTATGAAGGTTTATAAAGGTTTATAAAAATCAATGTAAAAAACAAACAAAAAAACAAGTTGTTTTTATTATCTTTTGCTGTTATTGTAGCTAATGAGTGTAATATTACTTTAATTAATCTTAGGTTTTTTATAAAGATGATTAAAAAAAATTTTTTTATTTCTTCAAAATAACACTACATGCAAACGTAAGTCCTTCACCGTATACATATAAATATATTATATGGGTGAGAAAAGGATTGTTTTATTATTATTTTATTTTTAATAAACAAAAGTAAACAAGTTTAATCGTAAAGTTATTTTTAGTCTTTCATTCAGTAGTGGCATGAAGTAGTTATCAAACTGCCCCTTTTGGCCACTCCATTCCGTAATGGCATGGAGTAGTTTTAAAACAGGGGTGCTCAAAAATGTTTTGCATATGTATTGCGAGAGAATTTCAAAGTACAGAGATACGCAAAACTAAGCGCACAAATTTTATTTAAATTTAATAAAAAGAAATTGTATTGGCTGTAAAACATTTATAATAATACAGTCCAAACTAAATTTTCTATTTTTTAAATGGACTTTTAAAATTTTAACTTTTAAAAATTTTTAAAAAACAGTTAAAATTGGAAATTTTCCAATATTACCATTAAAAACAAATTCAGTATGAACTGCGATGCACATGCTGTTTGGAAATTAAAAGTAAGAATTATATCTAAAAAAAACTCCACTAAAATCTTCTACATTTATGCTTTTATGCCAGTTACGTGAAAGTATTAAAATATTTTTTTTAATTTTATTACTTATCTTACAGACTGTATTTGAATTAAGATCAACCCAGCTTCCGTGCATGTGCAACTAAATTAATGAGCGTAAAAACAAAGGGATGGAACTTCTAAACAATTGTTTGCTTGAATGGGCATCATTGTTTTAAAACTAACCCTATTAGTTAATCCATGGAGTAGGTCTGAAACTACCCCTTTAGTGCACTCCATTCAGTAGTGACATGGAGTACTTTTGAAAGTAATCCTATTAGTTAATCCATAGAGTCGTGACATGGAGTACTTCTATAACTACCCCTTTAGTGTACTCCATACTGTAGTGACATGGAGTACTTTTGAAATTAACCCACTTCAGTACTCCATGGAGTAGTTTAGCGACTACTTCGGTGGGTAATATGGTCCCCTCCTAAGACATCGTAATGTTAAATGGACCACCTTTTACCCATATATTTGGAGTAGTTTTTGAGTACTTCTACTCTTTTATGGACTACTCTGCACATGCATGTATGGACTAGTCTCGTTATCTGCAGGAATGAGTGTGATGTTTATTACAGGTGGGTGCGTGAGTAACTTTAAATCACGCACACTCACAAACAAATTGTTTTGGTGTATTCACAACGAATAAAATTTTCACATATAATCATGCTATAATGCTATATAATTTAACTCTATACGACATGGACTGTTCGGGAATTACCTTCTACAAGGACTCTCGGAGATATCGCGGGTGGGACTCAACAGCCTGCTGAAATATCTCAACGCAACGGGCTGGCTCTAGCCACCTCAGCATTGCCCCTGGGTCAAGTTTTGATCGGGGGGTTCCGATTACTTGACGAGTTGTGTGGTGTCAAAACGGAGCCACCGTCGGCTCTACTTGTTGCGCGCCGGGACCTGTGCGTGCTACCACGTTAACCAACCATGCTATAATGACATTACAAGTTTTAATTTCACTCACGAACGAGAAATTATCTCGTAAATAGTAAAAATATACATAAACAAGCTTAAGCTTCTGTCAAAAATCAACGAAAAGCCTTTTCAAAAACCAAATAAAAACCTTTGGTTCCTAACGAAATATGCGATCAGTTTCGCACTTCACTTAAGCAAATTTATAAATATAATAAAAAGTTTCTTTAAGTTCAATATGGTTTGGCACATAAGAGTTACATGAATTCGCACATTTACTTAAGCAACGCTATGCACATTCTGGTTGGGCCTTAAGTCTTTATTTATTTTTTGCAGGCCCCTGAAAATTTAATTTTTAAAAGAGACGATCGAAAATATTAAACTCGAAAAAGAAAGAGTGGAGACTGAATAAAGGCTCTTGTCGATTCGATAGTATTAGTTGGAGAGAGATTAGTGAAAGTTTATCATGAACTAATTCTTTTGATGATTGACGGTAAAGTTTGTAAAGCTATTACGCGCCACAAGTAAAGAATTCAACAATATTGGAAAAATGATTTCAAAAGATGTTAATATAGATAACATGAAGTTTGGTTTTTTGAGTGTCATATTCACTTATCATAGAGAGAAAATTGGATTAATTGTTGCCGAACCAAAACCAGGTTTTGGAAACTCAAACGATGGGAATACTGCAAGGCGTTTTTTTTTAAATGCTGAAGTATATTCCGAAATTTCAAAAATTGATTTGCATACAATATTAATATGTAGTTGTTTCCAGTGACATTGAGGTCAATATCGAAAGATTTTTAAATTTCGCTTATGATACTGCCAGGATATTTGTTAAAAATTATACATGGTATTATATGCCTCCTCCTCCTCCTCTTCATTAACGGGCCAGAAATTTATCGCTTTCCCCATAGCCTATTGGCCAACTAACTGAAGAATCTCAAGAACAAGGGCTTAAAAAGTTATAGGGAGCACTTTTCGCGTAAATGCAGTAGTAAAAATACCGTAGAAGACGTGTTCAATAGATTTCTTTTAAGATCTGATTAGGGTGATCGATCGAATAGTATTCGACCGGTTTTAACCGGTTATTTTAGTTTTGTCCAAGTCGAATATTTTAAAATGTCAATTTTTCGAATATCGAATAAAAATCTGTGGAGTTAGTGATTTTTGAGAAAAGAAGAAGGATTTTATGTTAAAATTTTGCTAATATAAATACATATTAAATATTTATTCTTTTTAGTTAAACAAAAGCACGTAAAATATGCTCTAATTTACAATTTAATTTACTTATTTATCGTTATACATTCAAAAGTTACAGCAAAAAAGTAAAATAAAACCATTTTTTCCAAAATAGAAAAAAAACCCAAAAAAGGTTAAAAAAAATTTTTTTTATATGTTCGTTTTTTATGTATTTCTTAATAACCATCAATTAAAAATAACAACATTTTAAAATTACGATTTCTATGAATTAATCGCCACTTTCTATACCATTCACCCCACTGTGAGACGATTTAAAAAAAAAACGATCTTCCAAATGCTAGCAGGGTAACTACACAACCTTCTCCAAAATTTATTGCACGTCTATACACTTTTTAACTTTTACGAAATTTTGACATTATTCTATAAGTCTATTTAATTTTTTCCAAATTTAAATACAGACATGACATTACGCATTAAAGCAGGACCATTCCAATAGCCCTTTAACATCATGTGCCAATACAAAAAGGGCATGAAATCTTTCTTCATTATGAACATGGAGTAACGTTCCTTATTCTGGGCAACTGGGAAAGTTTCCAAGGGCTGTAAATTGTAATCGAATTCAGCTAAAATGCAGGTGTGGTAACCAGTAACCAAAGGACATGAGGCATAGCCATCATAAGAATCTTTTAAGGATTTGCCATTCATGACAGCCAACATATTGCGATAGACTACAGGGGATTGGGCGGCTGAAATGAAATAAAAAAAAAATTAAGAATTTTAGTTTAGCTAATTTTGACTATTAAACTTTTGAGTAATAATACCAGCAGCAGCGGCTGTTTTAGAATTTGGAGAATCTGAGCAATCGCCAATGGCAAATACATTATTAAATTTAATGTGTTTCATGGTTGATTTGTCTACTTTCACAAATCCGGTTTCATTTACCAAATCATGGCATTTGGCCAGTTCTACTGGAGTACCCATGGGTGGCACCACATGCAAAAGGGAATACTGTTCCTCAAATTTCTCCTCAGGCTTATCGAGATTCTCAAACACAGCTATATCCTTATCGGCTTTAACTTCGATCAGATTACGTCGGGTATTTACCTGAATATTACGCTTCTTGCAAATGGGCCACAAAGCATCGGCATAATGCTTAACACCAAATATAACGGGCAATGAGGTATTGTAGATGACATTAACGTCCCTGCGTTTATTTGTCTAAAAGAAAGGCACACATTTTATCACATTTCCTGCATTTTTTTATAAAAGAAAAAAAATACTTTTCTCAAATAATGTTCAGCAATGTAGACAATCTTTTGAGGAGCTCCTGGACATTTGACTGGTGAATTGGGAAAAGTAAAAATGGCATTTCCTTTTTCGATACTACGCAAAGCATCATACGTGCGATCGACATATTTAGGAGAGTAAATCGAGCAAACTTTGCCATTGGGAATTGCAAGACCTTCTTCTAAGCCAGGAATCTAGAAATAGTATATGTTAAAATTTTTTCATTAATCTTACCGTTCTTTTTTTTATACAATTGACCTTTAAAATGTTTGAATTTATGTGTATTAATGTGTGTTAATCTTTAAACCAGAGTCCGCCAAACACATATGAATCATTCAGTGGATAAAGGGAATGAGTCAATTTTTGCCTTTTATGACTAACGATGTATGGTAAAAATTTTGTTTTCGAATTTCAACGGAAAACCCTTTTTAAGGACAAAACATTTTTTTGTACGAATCACAAAATTTTTATTTTCAGTGGAAAAAGGGAATAAGTCCACGTTTGCATTTATATTGCATTAATCACTTGTTAACTTTGCTTTTAATCACTCTTATTTGTTTCTATTTCTTGCCTCTGTCGCTACCTGTCAATTTTTTGTGATCTTTAAATTGTTGTTGTACTTAGTTCATTGCTGCAAGAGAGCAGCAATCGGAAGCGTAACTGTAATCGAACTAACGAATCTGATCTACTGGTTAAACTGTAGTGTATTTTACGTCATCGATTTTTGACAGTTAATTCTAAAAATTAATACAAATATTTGTATTTCTATTTGTTGCCATTTTTAAAAGCAAACTTAAAGGAAAAACACGTATGCAAAATTAACGTTGAAATTACCAAAATAGTTTTACCGGATAGGTTAAGATAACTGAAAGGTACGACTACGACCAGATATCTGCTTGTAGAAATTAGGGCATAAAAAGCATTTGAAAAAGATTTCGTAAAAATATTTTAATTATTTCACCTGCGCATATTAAAGCTATGTTCACATCAGGGTTGATAAAGTTGGTACAATTGTACTTTTTTTGGTACAATTCAAAACTAAAATGTACGCTGGTACCCCCGTGACTCATTTAGTACTATTTCCAAATTTTTCAAACCTACATATTTATAATTGATATAAAATAGCAACTTGTTTTTACTGTCCAATAAATATAAGCGGAGTTTAGTGTTTGGTGCAAATAATCTTGCGAAAATGCAAAATGTCGCAACTTTTTGTATGTGTTTATGCCACATTCTAAATTTAGAATCAGCGGCAGCATATGAGCGTGCATTTTCTGATGATATTGACAAGTTCTTCAAAGATATAGGAAACCACTTCTGCAAAAGTTCTACATTGTAGAAGAGACGAACTCCTCTCAATTCAAGATTATTTTGGAACGAACTCAAAATATTTTCAAATATTCGTCAACAAGATGGTTGCAACGTCAAAAAGTAATCAACAGAACAGTGGGCGCCCACTCCATTATTATTTTCTCCGAATAATATTAAAGGAGATTTTCGGACTTTCTACTCCTTTCCTGTTTTGTGCAGTACATATTGAAAATTGTAAACAAAATAAATCTGGAAATGCAATCTGAAGATGTTCGTATGCACATATTTTTAGAACGCTCAAGCATTTTATTTTCGTGTAAAATTCGAGATTGCATTTTTAGAAGTATTCGTCAATTTTCCACAAAAAAGACGATCAATTCTAAAAAGTGTATAAAATCGCTCTCTGGCGGCAATCAAAAATTAAAATTAATGGATTTCTCGACCCTAAAAACCGCATGATACATGTCTGGCTAGATCAAATACAATTTTTTTGCCTCTATTCTTGAATATTTTGAAAAACTAACTATTTTAAAAAATCCGGGGACCGAAATTAATTTTTCACCTACGGTTTCTTTGGAAAAGTTTCTTGGAATAGAACAAGAATAGCGATGTGCTTTGGAAGCCAAAAATTTTTACCCACCGTATTATTACGTATAATTAACTTTTTTTTGTTGTATAAAATTTTTGTTTTCAAAAATAAAATAAAAAATTTATAAAAACTGACTTAAGTAGTACTATTGGGGCCAAAAAGTACGATTTTAAAAGTTCTTTGGTACGGTATTGGTTTTCTCATTTATCATCCCTGGTTCACATTATGTGTATTTATGATGTGGACTGTCACTTTTTCACATGTTAAATTGGTACATATCGTCTGAACCCCTTCAAACAATATCATGTGTTATTTCTCTGTGTACAGTACACATGACATTTTTGATTTAGAACAAGTTCTAGCTTCAAGTGACAAAGCATCTGACATCAGCTGTTTTTTATTAACAAAATTGTTTGTGGCGGCAAACATAATTGAAATATTAATACATATGTGTATAGTATAATATTAAATTAATAATAAAACAGATAAAATATACACAAATCAATTATTAAAAATGTTTATTATTTTTTTGATAGGTTATGTCAAATGTACGTTACATACCAACATGTGAACATGTAGATTATAAACCTGAATTATAAAACTGAAATTTTAACATACACATGAAAACACTTGTGGGTAGAAAAGTGACATTCCACATAACAAATACACATAATGTGAACATCGCTTTAGTAAGTAAAGTTGAATAGTATTTTTTTTAAATATTATAAATATTAAAATTTACTATTTATAGTAAGCCAATATTTAGAGGGATATTTTTTCTTTTTATTTTCGAACGAATGCTCAAAGACAAAACATAATTAATTAGCATTTTTACGCTGTCGATTTTAACAACAAAAAATTTGGTGGAGTTATTTCCTTTTTCCGCTGAAACTCTTATCAATAAAAACGTATTTGTATCATATTAACAGGTTTTGTGAACACATACACTTACATACTAACATTATATATTTACAAATTGTAAAAGAAGCCCTTATAATTAATTCTGCAATTTTAGTTTTGAGTTTTGTTGTAACAACTAGTTTTAAAGTCAACGGCAACTGTTCTGTCGTTTTTCTTAATTTCAAATTTTTTGACTCATTCCCTTTATCCACTGAACGACTCATACGACTCATTCACAATGCAGTCCGAAAACATTAGTTGTCTATGTCAAGGAAAATTACTTAAAAATACAATTATTAAACAAATTTTTTATAATTTGCAAGATCGGTTCAAAGATTTTAAAATTATACAACCGTTGTTGGATATTTTTAGAAACCCCTTCGATTGTTTCGAAATTTGAGTTTGAAATCCAATCGGAACTGATAATACTACGTAGTGAAATAGAAACTCCAGACGAAATGGAGGCTATCAAATTTTGGAAAAACCTAAATAATGCTGAATATCCCCAAATTAAAAAAAATTTCGTACAAATGCTTATCTTTTCTTCCTACCACTTATTTGTGTGAACACATGTTTTCCGATTTAAAATTTCTTTGCTCAAAACAAAATCAGTTCGGAATCAACACAAAAGCACAATGAGCAACAATGTTCAATAATTCTTGGAAACTGATGTTTTTTTTTTGAAACAGAATTGTGAATTTGAATATTTTTGTATTATAACACAGAGTTGTATTTTTTTTGAAAGTTTAAAAGGAAATATTTAAATGTAGCTGGCCCGGGTGGGTACCTGGCGTTGCACGTGATCCAATAATTTCATTAAAAAAAATATTAAAAACCCAAAAAAAATAATTGATAAAAAAAATGTAAACAAAAAAAAAATATTGTATAGGAGGTACAACGCCCCTTTGTCCAACCTTATATAGCCTACTTGTCTTTCTTGGTCGACAGTAATATACTGTAAAAATTGTATGAAGATCTTCCATTTTCTTCTTTATTTTTTCTCCATTCCGCTATGAATTTTCTTTTTTTTTTGATACGTAAACACTTTTCATTTTAACTCCATATCGTTTTATTACTTAAACGCATCGTAAAACCATTTAATCCTTAATAATCCGATATAACTTTGTTGTTGCATTCTTGAGCAATATAACGTGGCATCATTAAAATGCAGAGCTGCAGCTTTGAATAATAAATCATGATTTATTAAAAGTTGGCCAATGGACAAAAGTTTGTTATGAATTAATTTAATCGGCATTCTAGTTAGCAGCTCATTGTACGTTAGGTACAAACTGTGGCTAACTTTTTATTATGAAAACTGCTAAAATATTTCACAAAAACGATATGCAATAACAAAATTTTCTACTTTCATGATATGATTTAAATTTCGATAACTCGATTTTTTTTTGTTAATTTTCAGAGGAAGAAAAAAACTTAATAAATCCGTTTAGATAAAAATAGTTATATTTCAATTTGTATTAAAAATATCTAACAAATGTTGTACTAGAGCCCCTAAAAAGTTTCAAGATAAATGCTCTTTAAAATAAATCGATTTACGCCTTTTTTATATTAAGCCATTGATATATAATTATTTTTTTAGCATTTTGTTTATTTCTAAGTTTTCCACCCGAAATTTAAAACATTTGATTTAAAAAGAAGACAGTTAATACACTTGTTTTTCAAAGATTTGTTCAATAAGAACATAAAATAAAATTTTTGAAATACTATGAGTATTCAACACTGTTTTTGCTTAATAAAAATTGGGATTAATTACAATATTTTAGCAAATTTTTTAGCTTTCCTACATTTTGTATAAAATCACTTAAAACGTATGAGAATAAATCAAACTCTAAGCTTTTATTTAATTTAAATTTAAATAAAAACAAATTGTTCGATTAATGGAAATTAATTAATCGATTTATTCGCTATTCGAAAATCACCATTTTAAAATTATTCCAACATGAGTTTGGCTTTGTTTAATCGATTAATCGAATTATTCTTAATCGGTTGACAACTCTAGTAAACTCTCTCTATTCACTAATACTAATATGAAGCAATACAACCACAATTTACTTTTTGGACGTCAATGGTTTAGTCACTAAACCATTGACTTTAGTGCTACCCAAGGCGAATTAAATTTTCAGGTGGCGTTGAAAGCACACTGCTACTTTTTTTTTCAAAATTAGAGAGAGGAATGTCAAAAGTTACTTGTGTTTTTGACATATCGTCCAACAAATGCCACAAATAAAACACAATGTTGTGTTTTTGGTGTTGTTACTAGACTTGCCAACTGGCCAGTTTTCGCCAGGACAGTCCAGTTTTAGAGTGGAATGTCCCGTCGATACTATGAACTTGACGCCATTTGTCCCGTTTTTTTTAAATTAAATTTTTTAAATGTTGCTAAAAAGTTATCTTTTTTTTGGTTTAAAAGTAATTTTATTTCGAAATTTTGTATTTTTTAGTAATTTCAATATACTATACTCCTCCATTTTCGAAATAAAATTATATCTCGAAAACAAAAGCTATCCTAAATGAATTTTTTTGAATTTTTCTATGGGTTTTTATTGGTGTCCCGTTTTGGCAATTTTAAAAGGTGGCAAGCCTAGTTGTTACTTGTTGCAGTATCGCCACCACCGTTTACATGAATTCGCCTTGATGTTACCTAGTAAAAATACAAATTATTTTCTCATGCTCTCTTTATTAGTGTGAGAGCATTCGCACATGTGCTGTGTTTTGCAGATACTTATCTGCTTTAAACACAGTTTCGAGTAACAGAGTTCCAGTCCTGATTCAAATAAAAATTCCAATATTTTTGTACCCACCTTGTGATAATTTAATTCCAAACCAGTAGCAATCAAAAGCATATCGTATTTAATATCATTTCCACCCGAGGTCGAAACCGTATTATTGTTCGGGTCAAAGTGTAGAGCTTTTTCCTTAAACCATTTAGCCTTTTTGGGTAAAACATCGGCCATCATTCTGTAGGATTGTTCCAAACGTTTCATGCCACCTCCAATCAATGTGAACATGGGTTGGTAGTAGTGTTTCTTAAATTATCAATTTTTTTTGTATTTATTTAAATTTAACCTCTTAGATATTATTAAAAACCTTACATCAGCAGGATCTACAACCATGACTTTGCCCTTACCCAATTTTGAGGATAATTTGGCAGCCAATGCACAACCTCCGGAACCACCGCCGACAATGAGAACTTTACACCTAAAAGGACAAAAAAATATGTGTATTGGAAATTTTTCTAAATTATGAAAAAAATACATTCAAAGAGAGTTAACCCTCTAATGCCTATGAGCCACTTTTTGGGTTTGAGATTAAAGTTAATTTAAATCTATAATTAGCTAATTTGAGAATTCAGTTAATCTAGCATAAATTGAATTTGATATTTTTGGGTTGTGGCTTAAACCATGTAGTGTTACCATACTGAGCACAAATAAATGGCAACATTGTTTACAAGGTAGAAATTTTTAACGTTTAAACAAAAAATATATTAATAAACAAATATAGAAGTGCTTAGCAATATATTTTATTTTAAAAATAATTTTTTGTTCATATTTTTGCATTAATTGTGTATGTTAAACATGGGTATGTTGACAGTTTAAGTTGAGGTTTAAACCACCACCAATGGCTGCTTAAACTAGCAAAAAAAAGTTTAAGAAAATACAACTCAAAAAGTAAATACTGAGATTAAAGTTTATTTAATCGCTAACCTCTAAGGGCTCTAAGAGTGCCTTAAGGCATGCATTACAAAAACTGTACTGACGTTTGTCGTTTAAGAAAGGTTTTATCTCAAATCACCTTCAATTTGAAATCAAACCTCTGTGTTTGTTGGGTACATGACAAACTATGGCTGATTTCACAACGGAGTATTGCAAAGCATCTCTAAAATCAACATCGCAAATAAAAACCATGCAAAACTATCGCAAACGTTGTGCAGTAAACACCATGCAATAATAAACTCAAGGCATTGTCTACAGAAAAGTTGCGGATTTTATTTAGCTATTTCTATCAGTGTTGCATTGCAATACTGCGCTTATGACTCTTGCGATTTGCGGTGCATTACGGCACCACAAGGCAGCGTGAAGAAATTTGTATGCCATAAATTTGGCAAAGCTAGATCAGCTTTTGGTCGTTTGAACATGATTTAAAGAACTTCAAAGATATCTATACACACAAAGTTGCGAATGTTCAATGTATGCGTAAAGACATGGCTTACATCAGTCTCAATATTAGGGAAACTCCAAACGCAGATCAATAAATTTTTGCGAATTATATGACGTATTTTCTAGCCAAGAACAATAAGAAATGCCGATTTATTATGAGAATAAAGTGGAAATGGGTAGGACATACTCCTCGCAAAGCCCTGCAAATTATCACAAGATATGCCTTAGAACGGGACCCTCATGGCAGTAGAGGAAGTGGACGTCCGAAGAACACATTGTGCCGAACAAGGATGTTGGGAATTTGCAAAGTAAACATGGCATACAACGAAATCAAAATATTACGTCAGATAGAATAAGATGGTATAATTATGTAGATACACTATACATATTCCCAAAAGGAATAAAATGAACAGGAAACAACTTATTCGAAAAGGCTTCGCTTTCAAAATAAGTATTTAAGATACTTTTTTATGAAAAGAAGTTCGTTTTAAAAATACTTTTAAAAAATGAGCTCATAGACGGGTATTTTGCTCTTGAAGCTGATTCCTAAATGATGAGATTATGATTCAAAATGCGAGCTGGGTACTGTAGATATTTTTGTTGTCAGTAAATAATTTTGTGCATGGACTTATTAAACACTTTCAGCTCTGCACAAAAGTTTATCAGCCCAAAATTGATGAAAATTAACTTTTTTCATTCTTAGCAACAATTTAAACAATTTTATTCAGCTGCATCTCTGTTTGACTACATTTAATTGGGAGATTCACAAGGTGCCATAAAGTCATATGTCTTAAAACAATAACATGAAAAAACAACCCCTCATAGTTCAGTGTGCTATTTTGAATTTTAATCAGCTGATTTAAAACAAATATAACAAATAAATATTTATCAAAAATAACAATATTTTCTAATTCTTATCCCTGAATTAATAAATTAAATTAGATCTATCCTGACTATTTTCCATTTTTCAGACGCAAACTACAAATAAATTCTATTTTGTTTGTTTACCAAATTTCAGAGTCCCAAGTCGAACTAATTTGACGCCGCAAGTGTTTTGTTGCAAAGTTAAATTCGGGTGTTAGCCGGATAACATTTTACCATTAACGGCGACGGCTTACAAAAACTTATGCGGCTCGGCTCAGCCGCTCAGCGCAGGTCTCGTCTGATTAATTACGACAGCACAATTAACATAGCAAGCAAAGTTCTATTCATTTAAGACACATTTTGTTTACAAAACAACTACAATATTTTTAAGCCATTGTAAAATGTAACAACATTATGACAATATAACATGATAGCACACCTTGTGAATACCCCAAATATATACATTAGGGCGGGTCGATTTTTTTTTTAAATCGTATAGCAAAAACGTAATGTGCATAAAATTCTAAGAAAATTCTCCGAAGAAACCATGGGTCTAAAACAAAATCCTAATCCGCGCCTCTCGACTTGAAAATTTGGCGCCCGCCTTGGAAAAAAAAATTTTTTTTTGAAAAAAAAAGCTTTTTCCAAAAAGAAATCGAATTTTTTTAATAAAATGGTTTAGTTAGGTTATTCTTTTGCACTGAACATTGAAAAAATTTTCAACCAAGTAAAAAAATTTTCAAGTCGAGAGGTGCGGACCAGGGTTGTCAGATTTTTTTGAGCTCCATCGCCAAAGCTGATGTCAGAAATCGCAAAAAATCGCCAAACCTCAATTTTGTTCAGTTTTTGTAACAATTTTTTTTTATCAAATTTATTTTTCTTTTTTTTTTTAAATTAAATTTTGCATACAAAAAAAGCAATTATAATTTTGCAGCCAAAAATCGCCAAAAACTAAAAAAATACAAAAAAGTCGCCGAAAGTAAATTTAGTTTAGTTTCTCTTTTTTTTTTAAATAACATAAAACGAAGATCATATATTCGGTTAAAAAACAAAAATTAACAACACAAGTCTATAAGATCGTTCACTTCAGCCCCACCGATTTTTGACCTATTAAAATTAAATAATGACTGAATATAAAATTCACTTCAAATAATAACAAAACAAAAATCATGTGACAAAAAGTTGCAAGGTTTTTTTTATATTATTAATGATAACACAAAATGACAAGCTGTTAAAAAATTTCTGAAATAATCACCCTTATTGTGTTTGGCTTATTTAAAATAGCCTACGACTGTTTGGTAATAGATTGAAGGAAATAAGTTCACGTTCTCTTTAATCTTTTACCAAACAGTCGTAGGCGTATTTAAAATACTCCAAACACAATAAGGGTGAATATAAATGGTAAAAATAGCCAAGTAAATCGCCAGTTACATCAAAAATCGCCATAAAAGTCGCCAGTCGCCAAATGGAAAATCCCGCCGCCAAACACATTTCAAAATCGCCACGTTTGGCGAGAAATCGCCATATCTGACAGCCCTGGTGCGGACTAGGATTTTGTTTTAGACCCATGGTTTCTTTGGAGAATTTTCGTAGAATTTTATGCAGATTACGTTTTTGCTATACGATTTTTAATTTTTTCTTCATCCATACAAATCGACCCGCCCTAATATATGTACATACATATTTTTTTTAAAATTATGACAAGTAAATGATTACAAATTTTTTTTTTTTTTGTAAAATCAAAAAAAGATAAAAAGAAAGTAACAGGTTTAATATTTATGAAAATTAAATTAAACAAGTAGGAGTGTTATATTCGGCAGTTCCGAATATTTGATATCTCCACCGAGAGTTTGAATATTTAAAGAGTTGACTATATGGGGCTTAAAAATTGCAATGTGCTAGAATTTGACACTTTTTTGCGACAAGAGGGGCAGATAGCGTTTTAACCTACTCGGGTACGCTGAATCCAGTGGTACTAACCGTGCCAAGAATGTGGTCAGGGTTCACATACCACACCCTACATAGTTAATTGTTCATCCAAGAAGTCTATGGACCCACCCGTTGGAAGTAGCTCAGTTCCTTGGACTTGATCTGACAGAACTACCTGATACAACTTTGTATATTGTTTATGTTATGTTATAACAACAAAAACTTTGAATCACTTACAAAAAGTGGAGGATTGTTCATAAAAGTAAATAATTGTGTTTATTAGAATTTGTCATTCTATTTAAACGTCTACACACTTAAATTTCAAACTTTTATTTAAAAAAATATGTATGTAAGCAATAAAAATAAATAAAACAATTTATTGTAAATGTCTGGTAGTGTTTAATTATACAATATCATTGTAAACAAAATGTTGCAAAGTGATATGTACGCTTTTTTCAAAATGTAAATATTAACCGAATTGATAATGAAGTAATTAGGCGGGGTTATAGAACTTTGTGTATGCAATAATTGCAAGAACGTGTTTATTGATAAGTACTTGCTTAGATGCGGTGGGTGGGTAAGGGATTTTAAGTTAAGGTATCTTAACGAAAGTTGTTCTAATTGAAAAGTTTATTATAGTACAGTATAACCCGCTTAATTACCCCACGCATAAATGCCGTTTTTTCTTCCATATTTCAAACAAAAATCCACGTTTTATTGTCATTCGTTCAATTACCCAATTCGGTTAATTGCCTTAAAAACTAAACTTTCAGAACAAAATGTCACCTTAATTTTAAACGCCTACACACAAAAAAAAAATCAAGTTAAAAACGTGGAAACAAGGTTGATTTAAAATGTGTCGGTGTTGACTTTGCTTCATACGTTTTTCATGTTAAATCAACCTGATTTTACAATTATTTGCGAACAACATTTTTTTCTTTTAAAATCACTATAATTCATGTTTATTTAACATTTAACAGTAAAGTTAGGGCAAGTTGAAACAACGTGAATTTCTTGTAGAATCAAATTAGTTTGAGTGTGTTATAACAGTGTGAAGAAGCTTCAGAGACAACATATGCATTTATTTAAGAATAATTCAATACACTTACCCCTGTAACACATGCTTTACTTATTTTGTATTCTCCTTTGTCAACAGAAGCATCACCAGAATGTCCCGATATGGTTTTCGTCATCATTCTACTTTGAAAACTTGATGTACTAAAGGGTCCGCCAAATAACTTTTTTTTTTGAAAATGCTATGAAAAAAAGCTACTCAAATTTTCATTTTTTATTTAAAAGTACAATCCTTCCGGTTAATAATAGAAAATAATTTCATTCAAATGGCTGCCTCGGCTGGCCATGCAGTAGCCTACACGATCGGTCCAATTTTTAAGCACATTATCGATTGTGTGCAGCTGTATTTCACCAATGGCTTCACGAATATTGTCCTTTAAAACGTCAATTGTCTCTTGCTTGTCGGCGTAACACTTATCTTTGACGGCACCCCACAAATAATAGTCCAACAGTGTCAAATCGCAGCTCCGAGGTGACCAAACGACATCAGCTCTGCGGCTGATAATGCGATCTTCAAAAACAGGGCGCAAAACATCGAGTGTAGCTTCGACTGTGTGGCACGTAGCGCTGTCTTGTTGGAACCAAATGTTGCCAATATCCTCCTCTTCAATTTTAATGAACAAAAATTCGTTCAACATGGCCCGATAACGATCGCCATTGACTGTAACGGCCACTCCTTGTCCATTTTCGAAGAAAAATGGCCCAATTATGCCTCTGGACCAAATCCGCACCAAACAGTGACTCGTTTTGGGTGCATCGGCTTTTCAATGTATGCGTGCGGGTTTTCTGTGTCACAACAAAACCCTAAGAAACCCAATAAAGCACAATAAAACCCAAAAAACCCATTAAAAAAAACCCCTGGGTTGGGTTTTTGCCAGCCCTGATATATAGGGTCTTCGAAGATTATTTCGTTGTTTTACAAACGAAATGACAATGCTAACAAACCTCGGCCCCTATTATGAGTTACATTCGTTAAACGATTTTCGCTGGCTATCGAACATCGACTATCGAATATTAATTTGGTATTTTGAGGCGAAAATTTCGTTGTGCATCGAATTTTTCAACGAAAACAAATTAGCTTTCGACGGTGCAAATAAATGTAAAAAACTTGTTGAAAATGTAAATTTTTTTGTGTTCGTATACCAAATACCATATTCTTTATCAGTTTTGTTCAATTTACGCAAGTCCATCATCGTAAACAGCAATTGGAAGCGCTCATATTCCTTATGGAACAAAATGCTTTTTTGACCAAATGATTTGCAGCAAAGTTCAGCATGTAAAAAAGTGGGATGAAACCCCACTGAAGCAGAATTAGTTTGAAAACAACCATAATTCCGCGGTGGTTAAAAATTATTTTTTTAAATTTGTAAACAACAATTTTTTATTTTAAGTGACAGCTGATCGAAAATGTACCACTGTGAACTAACAAAATCACAATAGGAAATTTTTATCGAATGCGCGCCATAATACCAAATGAAAATTCGTTCGATCGAATTAGCTGACTGCTGTCGAAAATCTAATATATTTCATAATAGCCATCACCATCTTATGTGGTGGCTAGAGATGCCAATCCCGAATACCGAAATCCCGGGATTATTCTAAAAATTTAAGTCCCGAATCCCGGGACTTATACATAAAAATCCCGAGATTTTAGGCATAATAAAAATGTGCTTATTTGTTTTTATCAAATGCAACTAGTATATTAAAATAAACTTGAGTCACCGTGTTAAAAATATCTTCAAATTTTATACTAAACCATGCTGGCAATGAATCTAATTTTAAACTGGTTACAAAAAGAAGTCGCAAGTGAATAAATGTTACATGCAATGAATTTTGTACCACTGAAAACAAAATCAGAAGATAAAGTTCGGTTTGGCCTTTTTTCTAAGTAAATGATAATTATCATTTAAATAAATAAATACACTAAAATTTATATAATATTTTTGGCTTTTCTAAAATCTTTGGAAAAGGTTTCCTGATGAGCTGGCCTAAGCAACCAGTGAAATGCGCATAGAAGCTAGCTTTCCCCCAACAATAAATTTCAGTGTATTTATCCAATATGAAAAACTGGGAATTTAGCACGTCATACGGAAATCGTATGAATTTTTAAAATTTGCTTTTATATATGAAATCCCGAAAAATCCCGATCCGTCCCGGGATCCCGTTTTTTTTTTAATTAAAAATCTCGAATCCCGGGTTTCAAAAAACCTGGTCCAATTTGGCATCCCTAGTGGCGGCTAAACATAATTAATAAACTTGTGCATAAATTATGTTCGAATCGAATAAAATCTATTTTAAAAATGTTAATAATAAAAAATTAATAAAGTGGCACAGAAAACTATACATGCCCACCAAAAAATGTGTTTTATGTAAAAACTAAAATTATTTTTCAACAATCATTCCTTGTAAAAATAAATTTTTTTTAAAACTCATAAAAAAAATATTTATTAACTGCCGTATTCATAACAAGTAAGAAAATATAGTCGGCCAAGTCCGACCTTTTGATAGCCTACACCACAGTATATAAAGCAAATTTTACCCTATTTGGGCACATGGCTAATCATGGAACCGGCGAACCGAAATTGTGTTATGAACTATGAAGTATATAACGGTTCTTTGTGCCGAATATTCTCTAAATATTAACACCTCTATAAGTTTTCTTTGCCTTAAAGTGATTTTGGAAAAGGGCTTTATGTGGGACATATGCCCCCGTGTTTTCATTACACAGTAGTTATCGTTTAAGTTAGTGTCGCCATTTTTTATGCCAATACTAAGATTTATAAGAAAGTTATGCCATTTAAAGCCATACACAGAAAAAAATAAGAATTTGTTTTTATTAAAAAAATATTAAAAAAATTTTAATTAAAAAATTAATTAAATTTGCACCAGAAAAGGAATAAACAGTGTCAATTAAACGTTTAATTCACTTGATTACACCTTTAATTCACTTTATTAAATTTTTAATTAAACCTGATTTTAAATATTTAAATATTAAAAAATTAATTAAATTTGCACCAGTAAACAAATTAATAGTGTCAATTAAACGTTTTATTCACTAGATTAAACCTTTGAATCAATTGATTAAATTTTTAATTAAACCTGATTTTATTATTGATTAATGCTTTATTTAGTAAAACATTTTGGAGAATGTTTTCGTAATAAGCCGATCGGTATACTTAAATGTGAGTCTAGGAGTAATATTTTTATGAGTTACACATATCAGCACGAATTTATTATACTTATGCCCAGTTTTCAGGATTGATATTAAGACACATTTATTTTTAAAATCGATTTAAATACAAAATTCTTTTCTTCACTAAAAACTTAAATCAAACTTAAGTCACCGATGTGGTACACTTAATTTCAACTTAAGTTTCCATTGTAATATTTTAGCATGGTGGCCTCAATATCATAACAATACAACAACAACAGGCAAAGCATTAACAGTCAGCTGTTTTTTCAGACCACCTTGTAGATAATTACACTTTTTTATATTTTTTTTTGTATTTAGTAGTGCTACCATACTTTTATCTTAATTAAATAAGACTTTTCAAATAAAACTCAAAAACCCAATCTGTTTTAAATACGATTTAAGTTTGTTATGAAAATTAACTTAATATAGATTTAAATACTATCTTGAAAATTGGGCATTAAATACCCTTTCTGTACGGTACGGTATCCATCCGTCCGGTTGGCTGGTTGTCTCTCCATGTAACCTGATGCGCAAAGTACAGGTCGCAATTTTGAAGATAATTTGGGGAAATTTGGTACATGGGTTCTAAAAGTCACAAACACCAAGTCTTTTAAAGGTGAAAATCGGTCTGAAGTTCCATATAGCCCCCATACAAGCTTCTTTCCTTCTTCTTTGTACCCATAAACCAGAATACCGAAAAGTTCGCTCATTATTCAGTCATAAGAATGCGTGAACATTTAACAATTTTTCTGCTTATTTATCCTCATGAGGGTGAAGAATAAAAAAATTTGAATTTTCTCCCTCATGAAAAGTGAGCAAACAAACAAATGCATATGTATTTGAATTTTCCAGATATAAAAAATTTGATTTATTCATCAAAGTTTTTCTTGGGATTCAAAATTAAATAACAAGGTTTCGTTTAAATGTGCTAAATTCTCATACTATTGATAAACTTCATATATTCATATTTACATACACATTAAAATTCTTCACAAGGAAATACTCTTGTATACAATACAAACACAGGCTGTTCGTAATGTGGTCGTGCTAATTGTCGAGCAACGCAACAAAACTAGTGAGGACAATTGCTTAAATGTTGTGTTTTCTCATTAGTGAGGAAATGCAAAATTTGTGCAATTCCTCATGTTCATGAGTGAATGAAACTACCAATTCCTGTGTGAAAAAAGTTAAAAATTTTGATTTCTCATTCATGAGAGAAATCATGAACTCTACCATAATCCATCTTAATATGTTGGTATTTAGATTGAATTTGGTCCAAACTTATTTTATTGCAATATAAATCATCTCACAAAATACACAATACATTTTCCACAATTGCCACAATTTCCAAATACATGTTGGTATTAGCATAAAAATTAGCGATGAAATTTCAGGACAAAATGTTGTTTGCCAGGTCCAAAATAAAGCATAGGTCCCATATAAATCCCCTTTCTAAAATCACTTAAAGGCAAACAAATCGTATAAAGATATCTAAATAATATTCGGCACAAAGAACTTTAACATTAATCTTAACCTCATAACATAATTCTGTTTTCCAGGGGCATGATTGCCATTCTTTCTCAAATAGGTTACACTAGCAAGAACTTATTCTTATATACTGTGGTGTAGGGTACCAGATGGTTGGGCTTGACCGACTACACTTTCTTTCTTGTTTTTATTACGAGACAATCTCTTTTAATACTATAGAAAGTATTTATGAAATATTTTTTTTTATTTCTATTTAAATTTGTAGATTTATGTATTAAAAAAATATTTTTTTAATAAATAAATAAATTAAATTTCTGATAACAGATGGTTTTTGCAATTGAATTATACATATCGATTAGATATTAGTTTCTATTATTTTCTTATCATGTTGAAACTTGACAGAAACTTTATTTAATTTATTTTTATTCATATTTTTTCAGCAGCTTTGTATTTTAGATATTAAACTTTTTTTAAACTCCTTACTACATAGCAAGTTAAGAAAAAACATTTTGAAACCAAAATAAATTGATGTTTTTTTAAAAGACTAACTTTATTTATATTTTTCCCCAGTTTCAAGAACCGTGTTCATATTTTAAATGGGTGCATATTTTAAATGAGAAAAAATTAAGACTGTTGCCCGTATTCATAAACATTTTTTATATTTAATAAAGGTTTAAAGAACAAATTTACTAAATATGAAAATTATCCTTAATAAACGTTTGGTAAATTTAATAATCGTTTATGAATGCGGGGCTGTATCTTTATAAAAACTAAATAGGGTTTAGAATTTCCGGGACTTTTTCTATTCTTCGTCAATTTTTGTAAAGAAATTAGCAGAAGTTAAAACTAATTTAGGAGTTCAAACTAGAGTTTCTATCTTCAAAGACTTTTTATTCCCTCGAACGCATCTTCTATACCAGAGTGAATAATAATAAAAAAGTACATAAAATGTGTTTATTATTGACAGTTTTAGTCATTAAATGCAATAAAACGTGAACAGTAAAACATTTTTTGTATTGATAAGAAAACGTTTTAGATAATAAAGTTTAACAGAAGTCGTTTAGCTTGCCTTTTGCTCTAAAATATTTTTCTTAATCAACAAATCGTAATAAAAACAAGTGAAAGTGCTACATTCGGATATGCTGAAACTTATGTATCCTTCAGCATGGTGCGAAAATAACAGAAAGTTATGTAAATATCGTTCTTAAAATATAAATAACTCATCTTTGTGCCACGCCTACTTGTTCAATACCGCCCATATTTTGTCGGATGCTGTGAAATGATAACCAAGATGCTTGTACCTAATTTGTAAACTTTGGCTCTTGCCGTTCTCCAGATATACTAAAATTTATAATGTCTTTCTATGGGAAGTGCCACGACTACTTGGCGATTCCCGCCCCCATTTTGTCGGACTTTGTGTATTTATAACCAAGATGCTTGTACCTAATTTGGAAACGTTGGCTCTTGCCGTTCTCCATACATGTACAGGAAAAAAACAACAAGGGAAAAATTAGAGTCATTCGTAGTTTTGTTCATATCTCAGCCATTTGTGGACCGATCTGGCTGAAACAATTCCAAACTTTATGTGCTATTAATATATAACAACATAGTCTCCATCATATCTGGGGTCTTTGAAAACCCCATTTCAACGTACACATGGACTTCAACTTCGCCACTCATAATTGCAAGAAATTCAAAGATTTGATTATCTTGTTGTTTCATGTCCTCAACCAAAAGTCGTTGATATAGTTTTTAGATTTTTCTAAAAAGTGGACATTTTACCTTCTTTACCCCTATATTTGCTGATAAAAGATGAGTTATCATTTGTTTCATTTAAAAACTTTTATTTCTATATTTCATTTAACTTTGAATTCAAAGAAAGATAATAAAATATTCATCTTGAAATCTTAAAAATATTTTTCTCGCTTAATTTTTTTGTTTCGCTAGCACTTATCATGTGTGGGAGACTTGAAATATGTAATGTTGAATATAAGGTCCAACAGTTGTCGTCACTGTGCCTCCGCCCCACAAATGTTATGAACATACATATACCAAATGCGAAAAGTGAAGTGCTATCACAAAATCACGAAAGGAAATGTAATCACTCTCCCTCACTTACAAGATTGTTGTTATCACGGACAATCAGTTACAATCACGAAATATTTAAAGAAAAAAGTAAATTTTTTATGAAAGAAGGAGCTTAAACTCAATTTCAATTTATTAGAAAGTCCTTATGAGTGCGTGCGATTTAATGATGCGTAATTAAATCATGCACACGTAGAAAAAAAATATGGTTGGAGGTAACCATATTCTAAGACCAACATACTATGGTTGGGATTAAACAATTTTTATGTTTGCAGGTTACCATATTATGTTTAAATATGACCATAGTATGTTTAAAATCAACCAAATTTTTCGCTAAATCAAGCATAATATGGTCAAAATTAACCATATTTTAGTTAATAATAACCATAATAATGGTCAAAACTAAACATATTATGTTCAAAATTAACCATAATATGGTCAAAATTTTCCAAAATGTTGAGAAAAGTAACCATATTATGGTCAGGATTAACAATAATATGGTGAATGCTAATCATATAATGGTTATTCCATTTTTTCAATTTGTTTGTTAAGTGTCAAATTATAATTTTATTTAATTTTATATTCTTGATAGGTGTTACGTCCCACTTTTATAAAAAATCCCCTTTGGTTCATATTCCAGCCTGTGACGACATTCATGTTGCCATTTTTTCTGTTCTACTAGTGTTTTCTACGTAAATTTATGTGTTTTAATCAATAATTAAAATAAACTAAATGAGAATTTTAAGCAAACCATGTAAAATCCAAAAGACCAAAATGTTGTGGCTTTTTAAGCATATTATTTTAAATTTAAAATTAATCATACAATGTTTTAAAATATTATAATTTCGAACATATTATTGTTATTAAATATTAACCATAGCATGTTTGGAGGCAATCATAATATGGTTATAGCTCCTGGATGGATTAATTTAATCATAATATGGTTACCGTGATAATAATATGGTTAAGGTCACCATAATATGTTTAAGTGTATGGTTGTAGTTTTATTTTATTTAAACATTATATTGTTAAAATCAACCATATTTGAAGTTTCAAGGGTGTAAACACTTACTGCCTGTTTTTAGAAAACGTAAACAAGTGAGTGAGTGAGAAATTATATTGAAAACAAAAACAAATTTTCGTTTTTTATTGTTGTTTTCAATATAATTTCTCACTCACTCACTTGTTTACGTTTTCTAAAAACAGGCAGTTAATTGTTAAAAAGAAACAAAATATTATCAATCGTGAAAAAAGTTTTTTTAAAAACAACAAAAGTTTGTTTGTTTGTTGCCATTGCAGGGACCATAATATTTTTTTAACCATTCTTCAACCATGTTTTTTCTCTACGTGCACACAAATTTTATATCACAATCACGCTCAACCTTACCATCGCGTGATTAATATTTAAAGCAGGAATGATAAAGTCGGTACAATTGTACTTTTTTCAGTACTATTAGCATTGCAAAAGTACTGAAGTACTCCAATGACATTTTAAGTACAATTTAAAGTTTTCAAATGTTTTAAAATAGAAACATTTTGGTCAAAGGTTTGATAATTGAAAAATGAAATTAATGAACTAATGTTTCCAGATT
This sequence comes from Pollenia labialis, assembly GCA_949318255.1. Classification (NCBI taxonomy): domain Eukaryota; kingdom Metazoa; phylum Arthropoda; class Insecta; order Diptera; family Polleniidae; genus Pollenia; species Pollenia labialis. Next base: position 127,820,630 of record OX439140.1, read on the forward strand.
TCAGAGAATTGCTGTACCAAATTCGTCGGCGAATATGGAACAAATTTTTCATACCAAAATATGATTAAAAAAAGCGAAGAAATCGCCTTTATGTAAATTTACGTATTTTTCCTCTGTTCCCCTATCAAGTCTAAAAAACAAGTTAAAAAATCTTCGTCTAAACTGCTTTTTACATATATTTTTTTGTCAATTGCCAAATTAACATATCGCTCATTTGCTGCAAGACCGGCATAAATCAAAAAATACAATTTTGGAGTTAGTGATGCAGAATTGTTCGCTATGTTTTTCTTTATATTGTGTATAGAATTCATCTTTATATCTTTCATACTTTTTCCATTTGAAGAGAATGTATCGTTAATTTTTCTAAGTGATTAGAGCAAATCGAAAACTTTAAACGCGTTTATCTCGAAATGGATTTTTTTGACTTATGCCGGTCTTGCAGCAAATGAGCGATATATTACAAATAAGTATAAAAGTGAATTTTAATGCATAGGATGTTTTTTTTAGCTACACGAGAACTTAAAATGATAATACAAGACAAGAAATAGTTGTAATGAAAGTTTTTATTATAACCTGGTAGATAATTTCGTGGCATTTAGTTTTTAAATATGATTTCAGGCATATGTCTGACGCGCTACAAGTTACATGGTCCATTCTGTTTAATTTCGGATAATTTTTTTTAATAAATCTGGCCATGTGGCGTAAGTGTTGGCTAGAATTTTGGCTTCCAATAAACTGAAGCCTGAAATTGTCTTCGCTCCAAGTAGCCATTTATTCACTAATCACCACCACAATTCTTTAATAAAAGTTCCCGCGAACGGGTTTATTTTTTCAAAGTAAATTTCCACAACTTGGAAGCGTCGTTGTAACATCAAACAATTCATAATGACTTGCCAAATCTTACTGAACAGAAATGTCTACACAGTTTGACATTCTCAGCTCTCAAAGATTAGTTACGGATAACGATAGTACAAAATTATTTTGGGTTTTAGTACAATAAGATTTGAAAAAGTACAATTTTTTACTGAATTAAGTAAAATTGTGGGAATGTCATATATCATCCCTGCTTTAAAGTAACCACAAATACGCGATGTTCAAGCGTGAAACGAAAAATGCATGTCAAGTGCGCACCTTTACTATTTATGTATGTTAATATGTACAAGAGTATGAAAAAAAACTGTGCACTAACGTAGTGTATTTTTTTTAAAACACACTCTTAATCTTTTTGTTAGTTTTCGTGAATTTGTAAACAAACCAAATACTGTACAAAACGATTGCGAGTTGGCGAGCACAAATACTAAGATTACGTACCGAGAGTGTGCAGGTTGCCTTTTTGTAGCGTTCGCGTAGAATACTTTTAGTGTACGTGTTTGGTATTTTTTAGTGCACTCGTAGTGAACTTTAAATGTACGTGTTGTGCTGACCATACTCGGGGGTTTTTTTAACGTCTAAGAACCTTCAATGAAAATTTGTTTGTATGATTCCTATTATCTTTAACATTTCAAGCTTTCTGGTAGCTATGGGAAGGCTACAATTAAAGGTTTTTTGGTGTCCTAACGCTTATTTCACAAATAAATATGTATTTTTTTATGATTGCTCAGAGCAATTAAAAAGCAACCTGACTGCATTTAAAAAAATTGTACCTTTCCTTTAATATTGTAAGATTAAATTGTAATGATCGTGCAAAAAATTGTTCAGGCATCTTATTTGCTTTGAAATCAAATTTCAATTGATCACTGACTGAAGTCAACCGAAAATGCCTTAATTTTAAGTGATTTTGCTGCATTTGGGCATTTTCAAGAGTGACATGCCATGTGAAAAAAGTTGCATGAAAATATACAAGTTAAAGAACACTATCGGGTACGTCTTAACAAAATCGGTACGTTATCCTAGTATTAGTGTTTAAATTGTGTACAAATTCACAAACACAAGATTGTTTTATTTTTATATTTGATAGAATGTGTTTGTGCCTTGTTAATGGCAAAATATGGTACGGTACACTAAAGTGTATGCATTAGCTGCTTAAATTGTAGAACTTGAGGTTTAGTAATTTAATGAATTAATTCTTTTCCATTTATTTTGATATTTTATTTTTTCGATAATTTTAAATTAACTGCTTTAAAATTGCGTCTTAATTTTACGCACACAAAAATTAGAAAAGTTTGCACACGAAATTTTTAAAACCATCTTCAATTTGAATAAAAACCAACACAAAATTCATAAGTTAATTTTAATATGTTTATATTATACACCTTTTTCTTTTATCTATTTTGTTTTTAATTCGTTTTTGTAAATGTTGACATGGGAACTATTAAAAACTGTGTAAACTAAACAGAGAATTTACAAAAAATAATAAAAAACACCTGAAAAATCTACTTACTCATGTTTTTCGGATACAAATGAAGTAACAGAGAAACTTCTTAAGGCCGTCACTAAACCGAGATTTGTATTAAATGCGGAACAACTTTTATTTAAAGTTAAGGCTTTATTTGAGAAACCGCACAAAACACTCATGTTTGCTTAAAGACTTCGAAAAAATATTAAAAAAATTTCAATTTGTTTTTATTAATTGTTTTAATCTGTATTTGTTTCTTAATATTTTTGTTGGTGATTTGGCTTAATTATTAGATAATTGGACGAAACTTTTTATTTGTAGTGCACCGATGTTGCTTGTCAGCTGGTTGCCTACGTTATTCCCTCCCTACGGTCACTTGCTTACTAAAATCCTACTATGTACTGAAAAAAGACTAGCAGTCGACAAATCTGAGTATTATTTTTTTTTGTTGGGGGGGGGGGGGGGGGTCAAAGAGGCCTTGAATTATGCCGGCTATTCTCTGCTTGTTTAATGCACACTCGTTTTGTATTCTCTCGCCGAAGTTGGTGACAAAGAAGAATAGAAACGCCAAAATATAAACATTTAACATGTTGTTCCCCATTTAATAACATAGCGTTGTCAAATGTTTTACTTTATATTTCCCCATCTGGGGATTATTAAGTGTGACATATTTAAGGTTGAAATCAGTGGCGGATTTAAGCTATTTTTTTGACCAAGGTAAAAATATGTGATTGTTATGACTAGGGCGCGGAACTCTATACATTTAAAATTGGAAAATATGCGCATAAATAAATGGTGTTTATTTTATTTTAGTATTGGGGACTCCCAAAAAGTCTGTTATGAAATAAATAAAAAAAAAAATTTTTGCGACCATTTTTCAATTTACACAGTAATTGTTAACAATGCAAAGTATATCCTATTATATTTACTGAATACGCTAACCTTACATCAAAAAAGAGAATAGTATAAAAATATCTAATTTTTAAATCCTGAAATGTCAAAATCAGGATTATCTCCGAATCCCGAATTTCAGAAATCGGAATCCTTAAATCCCAAACTTGATAATCGCAAATTTTAAAATCATGAAGTTAAAAATTCCGAATTGCTACCTAACGCTTGTCTTATTAAATCTTATTAAAGATAAAATATTCAAAAACATGCACTAACAAATCAACGCCGTTTTTCAGCAAAAATTGTGATTCGGCTTAAAGACTTATTCCCTTAACAGTTAAACCTTCGAGAAAAAACATACATTTACATGAAATTTAACGCCCTAGTTATGACTTTCCGATAAGTAAATTTTGTTTTACTTGTTTGCGAAATATCAATTCTTTTATTTCAAAACATAAAATCGCATTATATTGTAAACCAACATTCCTCAAACGTAGACAAATTAAATCTGTGTTCATTTTGAATATAAACACACAAAAAATCTATCCCAACAAACCAAAACGATATAGAAAGATCTTGTAGCAAGCTTACTAACATACGTCTTAAACTAAGAAAAGTGCTGTGATTACTATTATTAAAGGCTAGTTAATAATTATTTGATAATGAAAACTGATCCCTTGCGATAATACTACTTGTCTATGATATAATGTAAGCTTAGAAGTCTAACTATAGAATAAGCTTACAGAAAAATACTTTTCTAATCTATAATAAGATTAAATTCTTTACGAACACTCAGTTAAAATTTATATGGCATACCTATTTATAAACATTTTTTACTAATTAACTACTTTTATTAATTACTTTTTTTAAATTGTGCTCCGTTTAAAACTTTTTAAAACACTTCACTCTCTGAACAAAACACAAATACTGAAAACTTGAACTAATAATACAAAATTTAGGCACGCGTCAAATAACGGGACATCATTCTCAAAAACACTTACAAAACTATTGCAAGAATAAGTCATTTGCAATCATATTAGCTTTCATGTTGTTTGAAATCTCTTATGATAAGCTTATTCTACAACTCATTTATACTTTGCTCTGTTTTGGTCTGTTCGGATAGCTTAAATTGCCTAAAAATATGGTATGCAATTTACTAATTCCCAGTAAAAAAATTTTAGCTTTCTGGAAGCACGAAAGTTACATGAGCGCTGATATATGCGCTGACTATTACACACGCCGGAGAAGCGAATACCATAAAAGTGAATTTTTAATTTAAGTTAACAAAAATGATCGAATAACTTTTCATTTTCCCTTTTAAGTAAGCAGGTTGTAAATAATTAAAATTATTATTTTTAAGAAAAAAATTACGAACAATATTCTAAGTGCTTCTGTTTTTCCCTTACATGGCAGCAGGTTGTATTGCAATGATTTTAAAATGTGTTTACGATCATTCCCGAAATAATACCGAACATGGAAATTACATTTTTTTATAACACAATCAGTAATAAAATTTTTTTTTAGCAGAGAGGAAAAAGTAGTGCTTCCAAGTGGGGATTGGCCATGTAAAAATCATGCCTCTTGTAAGCAGGTTTGTAAGGGGGGTTTGTGCTTCTCTCCCTTACAAAGCTGCTTACCAGTAAGATCCATTTTTTACTGGGTTTAAATGTTAAGAAACTTCATAGGTAATAAAACTATTAACTTAGGTAATTTTCATGTTTGTTTTCTAAAAATTTGGTTAAAATTATTAAAAAAAAACTTTGAAAACAAAGTTAATTTAAATTTTTATTTTTGGCTATATATCCATATGGAAAAGTAATCAAGGGTACTTAACACTATCACACAGGTCTTACGTATTTGCGAAAAAATACAACCCTGTCATGATAAGTTGATAATGTTTGTTGAAAATTTTCAAACACTGTTCAGATCAGTGATTCATTGTCAAAATACGTAAGACTTGTGTGATAGTGTAGCACAGCCTTTGAATGTTGTACAAGAATTGAGATTCTAGATAAGTTGACTACTTTTGTAGTTACTAAAAGGTGAATTTAGCCACCCAATGTTGATATTGAATAAAACACAATTTATTTAGGAAATTATTGTTATTTCTTTTTATTATGATATTATTGGTATGGTTCAATTATGTATGGAACAAAATATCGGCTAAATGGCCGCCGCGACATCGGCGTCACACCTCCATCCGATGGTCTAAATTTTCGATAACGCTGAGACATAATTGAGGTTCTATGTCGTTAATGTGCCGAATTATCTCATCCTTTAGCAATTGAATTGTTGCTGGCTAATTGACGTACACCTTTTCTTTTAAATAACCCAAAAGAAAGAAGTCCAACGGTGCCCGTGCAAAAAAAAAATGAACTGGCAAATTTTCTTTATTTTGATTTTCTTGCGAAAACAATAGCATGAAGCCACTTGTTTTTAATTTTGATTTTGTTTCCTTTTAAACCACTAACCACTACATTTCGAGTGGGAAAAAATACAACCAATTGTAGGGGAATACAAGAAAAGATAATCTCACTGTTTATTGTGGGTGTTTCGTTAAAGCTTTGATATTGTTACAAGTAGAGTTTTTAGTGCTTGTACTTCTCATTCGCTTTACAGTTTTATTTGTATAATATCTTGGTTTTTCAAAAGTCATTGGAAAAAGGTTTCCTGATGATCTGGCTTGGGCAATAATTTCACTGTATTTATGAAGAATAAAAATTTGAAATTAAGCACATCATAATTAACGAATAAATAATACTAATAATAATAATAAGACCGATATTAATTTTAGCAAGCGTGCTGGTGAACGTACCAAAGAAGAGGTTGGGAAGATTGCCATTAACTATTTTTTTTAGTATTATTATATAATACGATAAATTACACTATCTAATATAAATTGGGAGTGCTAGCAACTTTGGCTTTCGACTCCAATGGTTAAAGTTTTTATTTATTCAAGATAGTTACTTACATTTATACAAATGAAAATATTGAAAGGAATATAAGAAGTTTAGTTAACATTTTACATGTTGGAAAAAAAAATTACATTGTTTAATAAAGGAACAGATTTTAAAGATAATATTTTGACTTGGATTCTTTAGACATGGGCTGGGAGGCGTCATGTTAAAAACGTGTACTCTATCTATGGTATATTCTCGACATTGATCAAGTACGTCGTTTACAGATGGGAGTTTGTTCGTGTCAAAAAGTAGAGTGTGTCACGCATACAGCGTCGCCCCCTTACCAACAAACTTCTTCAGTCCGGCAAGAAATGTCCATAGTGTAAATTGGGACAATGAGAATTTTTTGTTGAATGTAAATATTTTTATTTTTAAAAGTCTGGTAGCATTGTATGTCTTTAATGTTTGTATCAGTGATGGAAAATTCAGTACTATGGTACTATTTTCAGTACTTTTTTCTTTCAAAAATACCACGGTACCCCACGGCAGTTTAAGTACTCTTTTCTTGTTATGCTTCTTTTTTCGTTCATGTATGTGTGGTTTCTGGATTGTTATGAGAACAGAAGTTCAAATACGGTTTACTATCTGTCTGTTGAAATGGGTATTTTGAGACCGCAGATGTTATGGGGACCTCACGGAAAGAACTATTTACTAAATATGGTTTGCACCAAGACAATTTTGAACGATTCTCGTCAATGCCAAAAATATTATTCTGAATATGGAGCCATAACCGCAGAAAAAGCTTAAGCGACAAATACAAAATTCTACAGGAGAAACCTTTTTTGTTATAAAAACAAAGTAAAAACATACTAGAAATGGCGCTTAAGCTAAAATTGTTTTTGCTATAAAATCATAAAGGTACCTTGTGTGACCATAAAATTTTAGGAGATGATGCAAATTTCGTCAATAAACTAATTTATTAAGAAAAATGAAAATTTAAAATTATGCCGCTTAAGCTATTTTTGCGGTTATGGCTCGATACATGTGTGACAAAATCAAAGCAAGCAAAAAGTTAGTACCTTAAGCCACAAATTTCTGGTTTTCCAACAAGAACTTTGTTTTTTAATTGTGGCAACACCAACAACATGATAGTTTTGACGTATTTGTAGTTGATGCATTGGCAATTGTTACAATAAATTAAATTTTGCTCGAACATCGCATTAAAATAATTAAAATCCACCATTAAAATGGTGGTGGTTCTGGTTTTACTGGAAAAAATTTTTTTCAGACGAAGCCCAATTTAACTTGTCAGGTTATTTCAACAAGCAAAACTGCCGCATTATGCATGCTCAACGTGTCACTGTATGGGGCGCTATGTGTTCTGGAGGCGTGATTGGTCCTGAAAATGCGGTAACAGTCAATGGTTCACGCTATCGAGAGATGTTAACAACTCAATTTTGGCCAATTATTGATGACGTGGATATCACTGACAAGTGATTCCAACAGGATGGAGCCACATGTCACACATCCAATCAAACGATCAATTTATTGCTATGTTAGAACAGAGTCTATACGAAGATCGAATCGATAGCTGCCTTAAAACTCAAAATCCCTGATGGGATTTACGAAATAGACCCGCCATTTTGCCAAAAAATTATTTAAAACTTCGATGAAAGAATCGACATCTGTCAGCGTGCTCGTGTTATACATTTGTCAGATATAATTTTTCATTCATAATAACCGTACTTTTCTCTTCGTAATACAATACAAATTTTTTTGTTTTATTTTGTTTTATACCACAAAGTTCTTGTTGAAAACTCCTTATATTTAGAACACACAGAAAAAAATCAAGTTAAAAACGTCGAAAACAAGGTTGATTTAAAATTTTTCGGTGGTGATTTTGCTTCATACGTGTTTCATGTTAATACAACCTGATTTTATAATTGCTTGCGAACAACATTATTTTCTTTTAAAATAACTATTATTCATGTTAATTTAACATTGCAGTAAAGTTAGAGCAAAATGTCATTTATATTGAAATAACAATCCGAATCACGTTGAATGAAAGTTATTTCGTGTTGAAACAACGTGAATTTCATGTAGAAACTAATTGGTGTGAAGAAGCTTCAGAGACAACATAAACATTTATTTAAGAATAATTCAACACACTTATCCCTGTAACACATGTTTCACTTATTTTGTAGTCTCCTTTGTTAACAGATCAATCAGCAGAATGGCCCGATATGGTTTTCGTCATCATTTTACTTTGAAAACTTCATGTGCTATTTAACTCAATAATTTTAATTAAAAGAATACGGGAATTGTCTTCTTTTTATAACATATTTTAGGAATGAAAATAAAAAAATTAACATACTTAACTATGTATGCATGTTAATTTAACAAGATAAACTTTTGATTTTAATATAAAACAGTTTTTTAATGAATTCAATATTGAATCCATATTTATTTATATTTTATTATTTTTTTTTATTTATTTTAACAGTGAATAATATTAAATAAGCGTTTTTTAGGATTATTTTAATATTTTTAATTTAAAATTAATATGAAATAATGATAAATTTAAATAAAGGGCATACTTTTGCAGAAATTTAACATGATTCTCAATAAACATTTTTCCATGTTAATTTTACATTGGTATTTTTTTCTGTGTGAATAAGGCATTTTTGGCTTTGACGAGAATTTAATAAATAATTCGTTCCGTGTTGGTTGGTATATATTTATGTTTGTCAGATGTCCTCATCAGAATTTTTCTATTGAAATTCAGACAACTCGGTCCATTGATGGCTGTTATATTATCAAACAAAAATTAAAAAAATACGTATTTCTGTTTTTTATTTTTAAGTTTATTTCTGAATAAAAAATAGGTTTAGAAAAAGTACCAAATGTTGAGAAAGTACTCTTTTGCTTGGAGGTCAATACCATCCCAATTTTTCAATGTTCCATCACTGGTTTGTATATTTTAGAGCTTTAACAAAAGCTTATTAAACATTTTCTTTTAATATGATGTGGTAACATTTTAATATAAACTTTGCTCTTAGTAAACAATAGAGGGCGCTTCATTATAATTATTTCATAGATAAACAAATTTAAATACATTTTGTTTTAAATATCGATTTATAGTTGAGTAGGTGAGATTCAAAACTCGTTCGTTACACCTTATTCGAATTTTGGGTAAATGCAACATATAGCGCCCGAATTAATGGACAAAATTAGTTGAACTTATTTGATTTTGAAATGTTATGCCACTCTTGATTAATAACTCAACAGTTGAAAAATTAAAAACAACTGAAATAATAGATTTCATTTTGGAACGAACGAGTTTTGCTACGAATTATCGAAAGAAACATATTTTGCTACAATCCATATGGGATCAAACTAGTTTTAAAACACACTACCCGCCAGGAAAATTAATCATTGAACTTTAGTATATTTTAAAAGTTATATTAATTTATTAAAATTTTGGAAACGAGTCTAAAAAATGTTACAATAGTTCTGAAGGGAGAGATAAATTACACAAATTCACGTGTTTTACAAAATACGTGTTTTATACTGTTGGAATCAGAATTTTCCTCTATAGATGTGTGAATGCCCATATGTCCTATCTAATGTAGTTTTCGAGATAGAAAAGTTAAAAACAACACCGAGTCCAACTTGCTTAGATGAAAAGGGCATCAAGTGTATTTAGTGTTGTTTACCACTGAATTTGTAGACTATAAGGAGAATATGTTTGTGAAGTGAGGTCTTTTGTTTTAAATGTAGATAAATTAAATCACTGCCGTTTTGGTTTTATTTTATTTGTTAAGTCAAATATTTCGACAAACTTTGTTAATCATTCTCTATTGTTATTTGTATAATTTGTATAACACATTTTGAAATGAAAAGTAAGGTAAAAAAATTTTTGTAAACTTTGTATTATTTTTAGAAAATATCAGACCTTTTGTTGTTGGACTTGGTGCTGTTTGTCTCAAGGGAATAAACCGTACCTATACCACCATAGGAGGATAAGAACACCTAGTCCAATTTAATAAGTAAAGGGATGTTACTTTATATGACGGTACTTTATTAAGGATATCACCGATATAAAATATACATATTAAAGTCATATAAAATATTCGAACCAAATCAAATTTCAAATACAGAAATTAAAAAAGAATTTTTGATTTTCAACATTTTTTTGCGGACTGCGGTAAAGATTTCAAAGTGTGGCTTGGTGTATTTTATCTCCCACCTGCAGAATTAAAAAAATATAAATGTTTAAACAAATAAATTGAAATCCATTGTTTTTTTCCTTTCCATAATCAATATTATTATTGTCCAAGACCGAAACATGAAATTGAAAGTCTTTATTTTCTCTCCAATTTTTCCCAAAGTGAATAGATAAAATTATTCACAAATCATTTTTTGGGTTAACCCCCACATTTATATCATGGTTTTTTCCGAGTTTCTTTCCTTTTTTTTTATTATCATACACTTTGAAGGTTGGCATTTAAAATGTAGTTCACTTAGTCCTTTTACCACAGGAGCTACAGCAGATTTTCAATCATATATATGAACATCGCCACAAAAATATTTTTCAATATACGATTTATAAAAAACAAATATGCCAAAGCGAACTTGTTTACAAATTCGCATTTTTAAACTTCCTAATTCGACTCTGTTTCATCAACGATATGATTTCGCACTTCAAAAAAAGATATAGTTTTGGGAATGTCTAATGAGTGGAACGAACCAGTTTTGTTACCAATTGCAATTTTAGATCACATAAAAACATAGAAAAGGACATGGTTCGATACAATCTATATATTTATTCTCATAAAGTGCTAAACGATCTGTCAAAATCAATTGTTATCTCAATTTTTTACAATTTTTGAAACGAACGAGTTTTGCAACACACCTACTCAGTTATTACAGTTATCATTCAATAATTTTGTATTATTAACCCAAATGTTAATACATTATTTTAACGCATTATAAAATTTTGTATTAAAATAATCACAGATACTAATTCTCCCCTATCGTCAATAGAAAGTGAACAGTTGAATAAGTTATGCACGTAAAGCTTTTTCCAAATTTCGTACAATTTAGCAGGGTTGTAAACTATTTCTAATAAAAAAGCGCTGTGCCCCCAATCGAAAAAGTGCTGAAAGGCGCTAAATAAAATTTAAATAAAAAACTTAATGAAATGTTTAGGAACCAAGTTTTATTAATTACACTGGTCGTCAAAAAAAATAGTTTTAAATAACATACAAGGATTTTGCAGCGTTAAATTCAAATCCGTTTTCGCTTTTTTCTTTCATGTCTAGTTTATGGGGTCGACTAATGGTGTTTCCTTTTCTACAAAAACATACCACATTTTAAAACAAAACACAAAATTGGATCGCCCTGTTTTTAACAGCTGACAAAAAGTTTGTTCTTCAATATATAAAAAGCATGTACATAAATCAAAAAGTGTGTTCTTCAAAATATAAAAAAAAAATATACATAAACCCAAATTTGTTAATAGATTGATATTAAATAAATAATTTAAATGATTTTGTTATTCGTGCTTAATTCCCAAATTTTATTTTTGATAAAAACACTGAAATTTATTGTTGATAAATAAATGAACAAAATGAATGAAGAAATTCCAATTTCTTTATTTTATTTTTCATAAAATATGTATGTAAACAAGAAAAATACCTTTGCCAGATTGCTGATTTATTAACACCAAGTTTTTACGATTTCTTGATTTGACGTTTTTTTTTTTTAACAGTTTTATAACACCGAATCCATTTAAATTTTATATCACTGACAACCTACCATTAACAATGTAATGCTTTCTTTTGTTTTTACTATAAAATCATAGAAAAATAACTATTAAAACTTAACATTTTTACTGTCCTGATTAAAGGCGATTTTTTCCCAACTTCGTATGGTAACCCTTTATATGTAAACAGAAGCCATTTTTTAGAATAAAACACGCTGCCCTTTTAGAGAGCAAAGCATTTTTAACAAACGAACACCAAATTGCATCTTTTTAAATAAAATGTGACATTTTTTGTAGAAAAGAAACCACCATAGGAATGAAGTCAGACATTTGCAAGAAATGTCTAATTCAGACAGTTAAAAAAAAACTAAAATTAAGTACACAAGTCTATAAGATCGTACATTTCAGGCTCATCGATGTCGTTACTAGTGTTTGACCTGCATGCATACTATTAGAATTAAATAGTGGCTGAATATAAAATTCACTTAAAATTATAACAAAATAAAAATCATGTGAAATAAAGTTCCCAGATTTTTTTTAAATTAGGAATGACAACAAAAAATGATTAAATGTTAGAAAAAATCGCTGAAATAATATAAATGGTAAATGAAAAATCCCAACGCCAAACACGTTTCAAAATCGCGACGTTTGTCGAGAATTCGCCATATCTGACATCCCTGGTTCACGCTACAGTACTTTTCGCTTATAGTCCACTACTATAGTTGCACAACTTTTGTGGACTATAAGCGAATTTGGACTATAACCGATTTTTTTATAAGCCATTTAATGGCTTATAAGTGTATAATCCACGTTTTGGACTTTATTAAATTATTTTCTTCAATAAAACTGCTCTTTTTTAAATAAAACAAAAGTTTATTTAAAACATAACCAAATTTTGATTAAATTTAAATAAATAGTTAAAACAAAAAATAATACAATAAAAACAAAAATGGTCAGATGAAGACACCATGTTATGAAATATAAATTGCGAAATTTGGTATTTATAATAGTTACCAGAAATGTAAATAAAAACATGTTACAAGTTGATTAAAAAAATATTAAAAACAGAGTGGACTATAAGCGAACATTTTTGCATAAAGAATTATATTCGTATGCTAAGAAAATGTGGCTTTTAAACGAAAATGGACTACATGCGAAATGGACCTTAAGACAAATAATTTGTATGAAATTCGAAAAAATCTGCATGTGAATATGACAGTTGTGGCTTATATCCGTTTTTGGCCTTTAAGCGGAATGGACTATAAGCGAAAAGTACTGTAATACCCTTTGTACACTTGCATACATATCGCAGGAAGAACGCATAGAAGATGTTGAAATGTCAAATACGCGTTCACACTTGAAACATCTAACATCTACTATCAATAAAAAATTTCACCATTTCTGGAAAAAAAAACTTGTATTTTTTTAAATACGTTTTTTCTACAAAAGTGCCACAAAAAAAAATCAAGTAACATAAGGCTTGCAAAAAAGGAAAAACTTGAAACTGCTTTCAACCCATCTGCCATTTTGTCAGTGATGCCACAATAATAATAGAAGTTATTGCCACTTTTCTAGTGATTACACTAAAATAATCGGAAGATGTAGAATGAAATACAATGAGATAGGAACATTTTGTATAGATGTTTAATAATTTTGATTTTAGCCCTATGAATTTCTTATGGGAAAATTTCAACATCTTCGCAAATTAATGTTAAATTGTTAATGTTGACAAGTGTGAAACAAAATCCACAAAATAATATTGCATGATCAACGGCTGAAGTGGCGTGAGCTGTCTGAAATAATATGCATTTCAAAAAGTTCTATATATCCGCACGTTGACCGAAAATTTAAGGATAAGCAAGATTTGCGTTTTCTGTCAGTAACGTTACAATTGTATATCTATGCACATATATACATATATTTATATAATACTAAGTTGCAGTGTGCGAGTATTTTATAAATTTGGGGTACTTTTTAATTTAACCGAATTAGACTACTTGAAGGGTCACAAGGGCCATAGATTTAAATATATTTAACTTAAAGAAGCACAACAAGTTAAGAATTGTAGCTTCGTACCTTTTTTACACACGCTTTTGATCTTGTACTTTTTGTAAACATTTTTTTTTTATAATTTTGCTCACACTTAAAACCTTTGTTCTTTAACATAAAGGCAGCAAACAAATAAATAACATTTAAGGTACAACAAAGGGTAACAGTTCTTACTTTCTTGGTACTTTTTGCAAACAAGTATTTTTCAAAATAATTTTGCACGAACTTGAAATCTATATTCTTTTGCAAAAAGGGTAAACATTTTAACGTTTGTAAACACTTTTATTACAAAATAATTTTGTGCGAACTTGAAAACATAAGCGCAGCAAACAAATAAAGTATATTTGAGGCACAAAACCGGCAGACAATTTGCACTTTAGTAAACACCGGGTTATTTTGCTCAAACTTGAAACCTTTGCTCTTGAAAATAAAGGCAGTCAACAAATTAAGTACATTTGAGTGATGTAAACGAATTATGGGATAAAATGGGTAAAAAGGGAATTTTATTGTCTGTTGTATTAAAACACTGAGGATTTGATATTTATTAATAGAATTCTTTTTGAGTTTAAAATACCACTGAAAATATATATTATACAACTTTAAAGGGACAACGAGCACTAAAAAAATTTTGTATTTTTGGTACTTTTTTTTTTTTTTTGAAGAAAATAGCACTGGTTTTTTTAAAGTACTTTTACGAAGATCTGCTTTGCAGAGAAGCTTAAGCGGAAAGTCCTGGCGCCCATTGTAAAGATGTAAATAAGCTTAGAAGCTAGCTTTCCCTCAACAATAATTTTCAGTGTATTTATCAAATAAGAAAAATTGGGAAATCTTATTAACAATAAATTTTGTATTCCCAAAAATAACTTCGATTATAAGCTTTGGTTAATAAAATATTTTAAATTTACATACATGTGTAAAAATATACTCATTTTTAAGTATACTAAGCTTTAAGTTCCAGTTCCAAACAATGATAATTGTACGAACAATTTTTTTACTGAACTTTTTGAAAACTGTAAAAAATAGTTTCAAAAAAAATAAAAACTTATGTAAGCCAGTTTTTTATTTTCCGAACCCCGGACAGCACCAGGGCCAACAGATAGTTTATATATATTTTAAAAACTTTAGGGCTGGTTTTTTAAATAAATTAATAATCAATAACAATTTTAATTAATTTTCATGTTGTAAAATTCCTTTCTTCATGGAAATAATTTAATGAAAATTAAATTTGATGAACTTAAGCCTGATTAAAATATTAAAAATTTGGATTAAAAACCATAAATAGTTAAACAAAATAACCACAATTCTAATTATTGTTAAAGCTAAGGCACGAGCTCTATGTGTACATTTGTCCTTCAAGTTGTGCTGAAAAAGGTCAACAGGAAAAAAGAAAGACAAAATGAAAAAACAAAAAAATGTACTTTGGACTTCAAGAAGAATTCTTGACATAAGTACGGAAAAAACAGAAGTTAGGAAAAACATGTAAAATCAATTAAAAATAGATAATCATTCAAAAAAGCAAATTTCGATCTACCAAAGGGTTAAAATACAATTTGGTTTAAGGATTGATGTTTGACTATTGACGTCAGCAGTCGTCGATGGCTGCGAGTGTAAGACGGCAAATCCATCTGAGGAGATCGAGTGGTTGCGATCGAAACATGTCATGGTAACCAGCCGCCTGGGTTCGAATCTCAGGTCAGTCAGAAATGAATGATTATCAATAACAATTTTAATTAATTTTCATGTTGTGAAATTCCTTTCTTCATGGAAATAATTTAATGAAAATTAAATTTGATGAACTTAAGCCTGATTAAAATATTAAAAATTTGGATTAAAAACCATAAATAGTTCAACAAAATAACCACAATTCTAATTATTAATTAATTAATAATTTTAATTTTTGTAATTTAAATATGTTAATTTCCGATAAGTTTTTTATATTCTGTGGCATTTTGACAAAACATCTTAAGTCGAGATAAGATAGCAAAAATAATTTTTATCAAATAATAAAATAAACCAAAATTAAAGAAAAATTTCGTTTATAATACAAAACTTGAAAACCGCAAACAAAAATGTTTTTAAAGGAAAATTCGTATTGTAATTAACAGCACTTTTTTTAACTTTTTAAATTTGGCTTAAGATGTTTTGTGAAAAGGCCACAGATATTATTTTTACTATATTTTTAAATAATCGTACAATAATTTAAAAATTTAGCCAATTAGTAATCGGGAAAAACTTAAAAGTTCAATAAAATCTGTGGCATTTTGACAAAATATCTTAAGTTAAATTTAAAAAGTTGCAAAAATGCTGTTATTAATACGAATTTTCAATCAAAAAACATTTATGTTAACTTTTTTTAAATTTTGTAGTATAAACGAAATTTTTCTTTAATTTTGGTTTATTTTATAATTTGGAAAAAAAAATTATTTTTACTTTTTTGCTATCTTATCTCGACTTAAGATGTTTTGTCAAAATGCCGCAAAAATTTTTTTTTAATTAATTCTATTAATTAATTTTTTTCAAACTAACTTTTTTTTATTTTAATTTCAGTTTTTAAATTCTGTAAAATCTTTAAGATGTCTACTAAAAACTAAGGGGTAAGTAACATCTTCTTTTATAATTATTATTTATTTTTAAACAAATAAAAAATCAATTGTATCAGTTTCCACCATAAATTTAATTCTTGTATTGTAAAGAATTTATGTAAAAAAAGGCACGTCCATTTCAAGACAATATAGACCTCGCGACGTCAACTTAATTAAAAAGTGGAATAAATCTACATAAAAAACTTTTTAATGGGAACAATAATAGGCAATGGGGTGTTGGGGCGTTGGGGCGTTGGCAGGCAGAGGCAAAACTCAAAGTACGACATTTTTATGTGTCGGTAAATCTGTATAAGAACTTTTTTTAGTCTGATATGCTTTATGTCTCCATATACTTTGAGTTGATCGTGCTCATTGAAGAGATACTCTAAAAATGTTTTTATTCAAATTACTTAAGTATATTCTTGTTGTTTGGAGAAAGGAATGAACATGTATTTGCCAGTTTTGATTTTCTGTATGAATTGTAAAATAAAATCGGAACTTTGAAAATCGTTTATTTTGGGATGTTATAAACACGGGAAAAAGTGGGGTTTGCGCAGCCATCGATATACTGTAATAAAGCTGATCGTTTACCAGACCATGAATTAGGCAAGAGTTATGGAAGATTTTAAGAGAGAAAGTTCAATTCTCCTAATTTTAACCTTATTTTTTTCTAAAAATTTCATATACAAGCCCCTAATAATAATGCCCATTAGCAAAGCGGTACAGTACTGCATCATAGAACACAACGACAAAAAAAAATCTTTCATAAAAAAATTGCCAGAAGAAAAAGTTTATATTAAGAAATTGCAATAAGATGAAATTTTTATCAGTTTTATTTGTGCAGGGTATCCCGAAAGAAACGGAGAAGAGTAAAGGTACTTTATTCAACAGCGGCTTAAGTTTTTTTTAAACTCTTTAAGGCAAATAGCCGAATACACAATCTTATGCTGGGTACACACAATGCAATGCATTTACGCAATCTAGCAAATTAAATTAATTTTCATTAATTTTTCATTCATTCCAGATTGCATCAACATCAAAACGCTTTGATATTTTGAGGTTGCATGGAAACAGATTGCATGTAGATTGCACTGTCTGTACCCACCATAATAATTATTAGTTAATTGCACCCGATCTGGTTTTCTTCGTCTATAAATGAAGGAAAGTGTGAGCATGAATAAGTCACTGAGCCAGGGCTGGCATATATGACGATTTATGCCGATTTGCTGATTTTTTTTTCCAAAAAGTGACAATTTTTTTCAGTCTCTAAAGTCTGAATATAACATTACATTTCCTGAAAATTTCGTTTTTTAATCTTGGAAAGTTTAACAGCCGTATCTTAATAAGAGCGGAAGGCGGAACGTTTTCTTTCGCTTAGCTTTTACGCTGATATTTCATACCAAAGCAAGAGCGTCAAGTTGTGTCACGAACGGTAGTGATAGCTTTCTTGTTTAATAAAACCCACAAATTATAAATAAAAATAGAGATAAAAACGCTAGATTGACCAAAAAATAGCTAAATTGCCATTATTAATAAGCAATAGCAGCAAACTTCACTACTAAACGAGCTGTGAAAATCGGGTTTTCCAATTGCAAAGCGTTCAGGCCGCTATATCCAAAAACTAGAAAACGCGTGTCGCTTTTGTTTATGTAAGGATTTTATATGCAAGTCTTAAGAAAATCTTTGTTTATTTTCAGAGTACAAAAACAACAATGTTACACTTTGTTTATCTTTCGTCAAACCATCATCGAATGAACCATTTACGGCTCTCTGTACGAATCAAATTTTCAGCAATTATACGGCAAGCTTTTCACGAGTTGTAAGAGCATATCTACATGAGTCTCATACGATTCTTGACATGCAAGTCTCGTTAGATTATCTTTACTCACATCCTAAACAATTCCCACAACGATTGATGAAGCATCTTTCTCACTCGTGTTACAGTTTTTCCCGTGTAAGGAATCTTCTACGATTAGAAAAATGCTGTCATCGACGATCAAAGACGCTCTTCAGTAGATCTTACACGAATGAAAATGCTAGTTGGGTATAACGTAATTATGTTTTCGTTTCAATGTTTTTTTTTTATAAAAATCGAGCAAAAATTGTTTAAAAAAAACTAAGTTTTAAGTTGTCCGATATTTTTTAAGGTTTTTCGAATCGTTAATGACGATTTTTTTTATTTTTTCTCAGGAAACTGATGATTTGCTCACAAATTTATCTGACAGCCCTGCAGAGAGCATAGCAAAACAAAAAAAGTAATTCGAAAAGAAATTCGAAGGAATAACGAGTGGCACATACGCGACTTACAGTGGCTCAAAAATTTATTTCATTGGCCGAATTCTAATTATTTGTAATCACTGATTTAAAAAATTTTAACGCCATTCATTAGTAAACATATTACTTCGTTTTTACTTTGTAAAATACGTGTCGGTTTATTCCCTTTATAATAAATCTTTGAGTTCTTTTAATTGCAAATCAAAATGAATACAAACACTTAGGGCCATTATTACAACTTGCCAATAGTTAAGAGTCGGATTTTGTCGGACCGATAAATAGCTTTGCATTATAAAATCTTCATTTATTATGTTTTCATCTATTAAATATTATTATTATTATTGAAAATAACAGCAATAAAAAATGGAAGTTGTAATAATGCAAAGCTATTAATCGGTCCAACAAAATCCGACTTTTAACTATTGGCAAGTTGTAATAATGGCCCTTATTCAACTAAACAAAACATTTTGAAATGACCAAACAAACCAAAACGATATTAAAAGATCTTGTAGCAAGCTTACTAACATAAGCCTTAAGCTTAGAAAAGTGTTGTGATTACTATTCTTAAAGGCTAGTTATTAATTATTTGATAATTAAAACTGATCCCTTGCGATAATACTACTTGTCTATAATATAATGTAAGCTTACAGAAAAATACTTTTCTAATCTATAATAAGATTAAATTCTTTACGTACACTCTGTTTAAATTTATATGGCATACCTATTTATAAACATTTTTTACTAATTAACTACTTTTATTAATTTATTAATTACTTTTTTCAAATTGTGCTCCGTTTAAAACTTTTTAAAACACTTCACTCTCTGAACAAAACAAAAATACTGAAAACTTTAACTAATAATACAAAATTAAGGCACACGTCAAATAACGGGACATCATTCTCAAAAACACTTACAAAACTATTGCATGAATAAGTCATTTGCAATCATAATTGTAAGAAATCGCTTATGATAAGCTTATTCTACAACTCATTTATATTTTGCTCTGTTTTGGTCTGTTGGGTAATTACAATGTTCACAAAATTTACCGTCTTTTTTGTTTAAAATCTGTTTAAAACAACAAATCTATAAATCACCAAACATATCAACCATTTTTAAACGCATAAAATTGGGCGTTTATACTACCAATACAGACCATATGAATTTTATAAGATTTATAGAAGTGCTGCCGCATGTAATGTTTTTAACATCATATAATACATGGGACACTGATTTTAAGATGTTGAGTTTAAACTTCATATAAATTAAAGTTTAGTTCAACAAAACTAGCGCTTAAACCATCTGTGATTTATAAGCCATTAATGTCTTAAATTATACTTATCTTAACATTAACCCCATATTCATAAAAATATATTTTTGATTTATAAATAAACCTTTTATAAGTCAAAAATATTTTTTTATGAATATGCGGACTACAAGTTAGCCTGTATTTATAGTTCACAACTAGGAGTATTCGACCGTTTTTAACCGGTTATTTTAGTTTTGCCTCAGTCGGATATTTTAAAATGTTAATTTTTTGAATATCAAATAAACCGGTTATTTTAGTAATGTGTAATTTATCTACGTTTTTCTTACTTTTGTTATAAATGTACCCGTAATTTAAGTCTTTTTCTAATTGAATATGGGGCAAATTTAAACTTTTTATGAAAAATGTCAAAACAAAATGTGTCAAAAAATTATGAGCAATGTAAATACAAATCGCTAAAATAAGCTTCTTGTTCTTGTAACAAAAACTAAAAACAATTCAAAATACTACAAAAAAAAATATTGAGCTTACAAAGTAATTAGCAATTTGACAGTATTCTAAATATTTCGAACTGATTTTAAAGACAAGGGTGCTTGAAGGGCCCTAAAATGATAAGTTGTGAAAGTTCCTCAACGTCACGACTTATTAATCACCTTTAATTAGTCCACAAGCTTGACATAAATATACGCCAAGTAAAACTGATTCTGTTCGAAGTAGTTCTTAACTTAAATCCTTACATTACATCGGACCAGTCCATGGAGTAGTCCATTTAATCAAATTGGATCAGATGGTCCAATAATATTTACAGGGTAATCCTCTTGTGTACACAATGGAGTAGTTTTAAAACTACTAAAACTTTTTCCATGCGTTTGGGTTACTTTTGGACTAGTCCTAGTCCCTTGTGGGCTACTCTTTACACGCGTGTTTGGACTGGTCCTATTATTTGCAGGGTAGTTTTAACTTCGTTTAAAAACGAAAACATGTCGTTTAAAAACGAAGACATGTCGTCTCACTTCAAACACTTTTTAACATTGTCCATGGAGTAGTCCATTTTATCAAATTGGATCAGGTGCTCCAATATTATTTGCATGGTGGTCTAGGACCAAAATTTTTAGATTTTACAAACATTAAAACTATGGTGGTGTGGGTGTAAAAATAAAAAATTCCGCTTTTTCGTTTTTCTAAATGCTCAAACAATCATAAGTTCAATTTGGACCTTTAATTTCTCAACAACTGCTAAAGCGATTTAAATGAATTTAAAACTGATGAAAAATTCAAGAAAAAAATCTCTCCGCTTAAAAAAAAACTTAAAAATCTCTTTATAATCGTTTCATGTCAAAGTAAACTCAATTCTATACTCGCTAATGAAGGGTTATAAAAAATATTGAATTAAAAATAAAGGCAAATAAAATCGTTTCGTATGTTCTGGGACACCCTGTGTAAAGAAATTGCAATAAGATGACATCTTCATCAGTTTTATTTGTAGTTGTCGTATTGCATTGATTTTGCATAAATTTTAATGAAAAAAATGTACAAGATGTGTTGGTTGATTGTCTGTTTGTTTGTACTGATAAATATGTGAAATTGATGGTGAGATTTTAAAATTTTTGGGGCCTTGCAAAGAGCCTCAATACAAAAAAAACCTTTTTTTTTTATTTTCAATGTGAATTTATTTTTGGAGTAACTTTTTAAATTAAAATATTTATTAGCCATCGTTATCTGTTATCGTTATCATTTTTACTTCCTTTGACTCAAATAAATATTTTTGTTTGCCATGTGTTTCGGAATTGATAAAAAAAAATTGGAAATCTGGGGCATTTAGACAAAACATCTTAAGTCGAGATAAGGTAGCAAGAGAGTTTTAAAATTAAACTCTGTGAAAAAATCATATTTATCAAATAATAAAACAAAACAGCAAAATTAAAGAAAAATTTCGTTTATAATACAAAATTTAAAATCGTAAACAAAAATGATTTTTTAATAAAAATTCGGTTATCAACATTTTTTCAACATTTTAAATTTGACTTTAGATGTTTTGTCAAAATGCCACCGAAATTAAACTAAACAATGTCAGGGTGGTAAACTTAAACAAACCATCAGCTATTTCCCCAATACTTTTAACAGAAGAAAAAACTCCCCTTCCTTAACTTACTTGGCCTACAATATCAAAATCACTAGCTTAACTGTGTAAAAGAAATATCTACTATTGATTTTAGTGAGACAGAATACATGCATCACCGATAAAGTTGCTTGCACTCCTCTGCATAATTTTTTTTAAAAAGTTTTAGCTTACAGATGATTAGGGAAACCAGAAATATGTTCTACGAAATGCGTTTTACGCGCATTTAATATGCAGTCAAAACTGCAAAATATGCCCTGAAAATGTGAAAAATGTGCCCTAAAAATTGAAAATAGCTCATTTGAAGACACAATATTCAACAATTTAATAACAAAATTTAAAACAAAACCTAAAAATATTATCGCTTAAGCCCATATTAGGGAAAAATCCATATAAGAGATGTTTGCGCCGATTATTATCTAGATATTCAGGGATATGCTGAAAATCGCAAACGCAAAACGCAAGAATTTGGAAGTTGTTTTTAATAAACTTTAAACCTAATTCTTATAATTTTTGGTATAAAATCCTGTATAAGAGGGAAATATTTGCTTAATATTTGTCATAACATTCTTTTATTACAGAAATCTTATTAAAAAACGACGTTTAAAACTGTTGTGTTTTACGTTTGCGATTTCCAGCATACCCCTGATTAATATCCATATAGGTTTTTGTCTTAAAGGGATTTTAGGTACGGTCGCTAAATTCTTAACAAATGTTAACATTCAAAAGGAAGTTAAAGGTATTTAAGGATGGGATCATTGGGCAAATGTGAACCGATTCAAAAATAATTTAATATGCAGTGAAATATTTTTGGGGCGAATTTAATTTAAATACCATCATAATTAGAAAGCTTGAGGACACAAAGAATCTAATTTGAATGTGAAATTATAGACCGATTCTCACCATTTGCATAGACTTCGTCAATATTTGAGATTAAAAGATTGGGTAGATAAACATCGCATAACGTTAATCCTTAATGACAATCTTAGAGAAAAAATTAAATGTAGATGTCGTAATTTAAGTAACATATTTTCGAAAAAAAAAATTATTTGCAGCGATAGCTCTTGTAGGCATCTAAAAAAATTAATATGAATCAAAATATGCCTCAAAAGGCAAAATATCTGCTATAAATTAAAAAAATGCTGCAAAAAGGCTCTTTTAACTTAATTATGCAAAAAGATGCTGCAAACGGTAAAATATGCAAAAATATGCACTAACAAATCGATGCCAAAATTCATAAAAAGCTCGTTAACCGATAAATATTTATATCGTTTCTGCCTTCATTGTGCAATTGCATATATGTATATGGTTTCCCTGCAGATGACCATTATAGAAGATCAGCTTCTCAAATGCAACAACAGCAGTTCATCTTAAGCGCCCCATCCACTTACAATATTATTGTACATGTTATTCGCCATATTATTTCTATATTGCCCTATATTATTCAATAAGTGGCACAGTAGTTTTAATGAAAATATTGCGCAACTCTTATTAAAAACAAAACATAACCTTTAAAGCAAAACAACACCGTACATTGCTGCGAAAACATTTCACAGTACATATGTATATAGCACTTCTTTTGGTTACGCAATAAAAATCGAAAGAATTTTGATTCTTGCCAATATATTATGCCACCATCGAATATCACATACACATTGGCGATATTATTGTACAATACGAAAAATTTAACAACTATATTGCAGGTGTATGATCCGCTTTAGAAGATTGTTTGGACCGTGTATGGGTTTAATCAGCAGAAACTGAGCAAATGTCCATGATTGTTATAAAAAACCGAATGTGTAGACATTCTACAAGAGGCCACTTAATCAGGCCCCAGTCACAAATTGTTTGGTTGGGTATCGCCAATACACATAGATACATACATACCCTATCAATATTTTAATTAAACCAAAGAAGCCGATCAAATGCTCAGATATTTTATGTTTCGTGACGCAAAATGTTACAATTATACGACTTAAAACGTGATATGGAACAGCGAAGAGCCACCTAAGAATCTTTTTACTCTTTTGTATTTGTATTATATTTGGTTATTTTTTCATTTAAATTATTTGTAGTACACATGTATGTTTCTTTTCTTTTAAAGGTGCAAAAATGTATGTCTAAAATCTTAAGTTTTGAAAGAGGAGTTTAATTTTTACAGTGAAGTAATATAAAGTTTTTAGAAAAAAGTTGGGTTGTTACACTTTTCACCATAGTTGGAAGTTGTCTACATACAATTTGTCATTTTACTTCAGATAATTGTAAAAATTATGTATATATTTTAAACTTGGAAGGCTTCATGACGTATTTTCTTGATCCCTCTAAGTAGGAAGGTTGATTTTAAAACTCCGTATGTTTTTGTGTTCGTTGAAACGAGTTCTCTAAGGATTCTAGATAAGATTGCCCAATATTTATGGCACTTTGAGCCTGGAAACATTTTTTATTGAAAAAATATGTTTAAGTATGGTCACCTCCAACAAAACTATTTAAAAAAATAATTCAAACATATTTCAAAATATTTTTTAAAAAAATTTCAAACATATTATGTGTAACTTAACCATATTATCGTCACCGACAATCATATTATGGTTAAATCAGTCCCCCGAACATGTTATGGTTAATTATAACTAAAATATGTTCAACACTTATAATTGCGTGGTTGGTTTTCATCCAAAGCATGTTGGTCTGGGAAAAAAAGAAAATTCTATTGTTAGTTTAAAAATAAATTATTGTCATATTTATACACAATATGTTTAAAGGCACCCCTAATATGGATGTGACTTCTTGATGGAGGACTAATTTAACCATAATATGGTTGTCGGTGACAATAATATGGTTAAATTACACATAATATGTTTGAAATTTTCTTTAAAAATGGTTTGATTTAAACATGTTTTTTCTCTGCGTGTTGTATGAATGAGCAAAACAAGTCATTTCTAGTTTTGAAAAAAACATGCGTGCTAAAGTGTTTTCCGAAAGTGGGTCTTGTATGGTGCATATGGTAAATTATTGAACGATCTTCACAACATTTTTAACAATGATTTTCAGTCATACAGAACGAAGCTGTGCATAATTAAATGAGAATCGGTGCATTCTGTCACCAATTTATTTTAGTTCTTGTAAAAAAAAAATATATAAATTTGTAGGTAGGTTGTCCCACAGTTGGGTTCATAACTCTTTTCTTACTACAACGATTGTGCCGGATTTCAATACCAAACTGTTTGGTAGAACTGGAACGAAATTGCTACCAACGTTGTTCTTTTCTGGCGAGTCTTTCGAAAGTGAGCATATTTTCATTATCCGGACATACAGGCAGACAGACATACGGACATGGCTAAATCGACTTAGAATTATTCAACGACCTAAAACATATATGTATACTTAATGGAGTCTTTAGATCAATATAAAAAAGTTTCACACGGAATGACAAACTTGTATACCCTCATTCACAATCATAATTTGGTTAAATTTTTTCCACAAAAATTACACTCTCCGAAGATGTTATAGCTAATACTTACATTAATATGTTTTCTAGTTCCTATGCGCATTTCACAGGCTGCTTAGGCCAGATCATCAGGAACCCTTTTCTTAAAAGCTTTAGAAAAGCAAAATATATAAACAACTAAAACTACAGAGTGAATGAGAATTGCAAGCACTCAAAAAGACTTTTTATTAGCAACGATATCAAAGCTTAAACAAAATACCAAACAATAAACTGTGATCGATTTTTTTGAAATTCAATTATTTTGGAGACAATCAACGATGAAGTTGAATTAGCAGAAATACTGTCCGATACGGAATCAGTCCAGAACAATCTAGACATTTTCGATGACCAAGCAAAAATTCAAGAAATTTTTAATTACATGAAGATCGAAACACTAATACAAACGCAAATGCATGTATGTATTGACAGTGGCGATGACTTTGAAGTTTATGTACCACCCGAATGGGGTAAGAGCTACAATGATGCGTTTATGAATTAGACTGATAAAATATACATACCCATTTTGGAGTAACATTTGTATACTTAACTAATACTGCCTTAAAGGCCTTGTTCATAAACAATATTCCATGCTTATATATGAACTTTCAGGTCATTTTCAGCATAAAAGAAAAGCGTGGTTGTCCGAACTAACGTGGTAGCTGATTGAAGACAGGAAGTCAGCTAAAGGTTTGCTAAATAGTGCAAAAACGCGTGGCCAAAAATCTTAGTTTGCGAGAACGCACAGTGAGTGACCTAGACAAACTGATCAAGCGAAGTGCAATTCGAGATAAAAGATCGTATACTGACGGTCTGGCGAAATAAGCGCAAGCTGCAGCTGCTACAAACCGCGCCAGAGATCTCTACCACATAGCAAAGAAGTTGACTACAAAAACACAACAACTGGAGATTTGGACAAACCACTACACGGAACTCCTTAAGACACCAAGTCAACCCAACGTAAATATATATGCAACTGTGCAGGACATCCGGTAAGGCCTGATACATACACTGAAAACCCATCACTGATGTAAGTTAGCAAAGTTATCAAGGCCTTAAAGCTTAACAAAGCCCCGGGAACCGGCAACATCGCGCCAGAAATGTTTAAAGCAGATCCCAATGTCAGTGCGTGATTAATCCTCCCGATAATCGAAGAATTTTGGAGAACGGAGTGCCTGCATGATGAGCTTAAGGCGGCAATCATTGTGAAGGTACCAAAAAAGGGAAATTTGTCGGAATGCAACAGTTGGAGAGGAATCACTCTTCTGAGTATGGTAAATAAGGTGGTAGCGCATATCATCACAGGCCGACTCAGTGCCTTGGAACCAGATCTCCGTAAGGAACAAGCTGGCTTTCGACCACGAAAATCCTGTGTTGACCAAGTGAATACCCTAAGAGTTATCGGTGAATAGTCTGGGGAGTGGAGATCACCTAATATCTAGATTTCATAGACTTCGAAAAAGCATTTGATAAGCTCACCCATCACACCATATGGAAGGCATTAGAATGGAAAGGCACCCCACCGAAACTTGTCTCGTTTATAAGAAGTATATACAATGGGTCTACATGTAGAGTACTCAATGAAAACGATCTTGGCAAAAAAATAAATGTAAACACCGGGGTACGGCAGGGTTACGTTATGTCATCTCTACTTTTTAACATTGTTCTTGATGTGGTGATGAAGGCCGCAAAAGAAATTCAATGGAGCCTACACAAGCGGCTAGGTGACTTAGATTACGCCGATGACATCTGTATCCTGGCACACACGTACAGCGACATGTCTCGAAAGCTAAGGCTGCTAGAAGCGGCGACAGCGAAAGCAGGGCTAAAAATAAACATATCCAAGACTTAATCCATGCGTGTGAACACCGACAACAAGCAGCACCTTGAGATGAATGGCATCGTGCTTGAGGATATTAACAGCTTCTGCTATCTCGGCAGTATTATCAACAACAATGGAGGATCTAGTGAGGATATAGTAAACCGTATCAACTGTGCCCGGCGGTCTTTTGGCCTCCTAGTTATATATCAAGTAGAACGAAAATCAGATTATTCAACTCCAGCGTAAAATCTATTTATGGATGTGAAAGGCCTTTAGTGTTTTACTTTTTGTTTTTCAAAAATAAACTTTTCGATTTAATTTATTTTTATTCAATTAATTTTAATATAAAAAACGGCTCCACGAAAAGCCCCCCAATGAAATAACACCCAAACCAGAAATGAAATATGCCCCCAATTTTTTTCATACATTTTTAGGTGTTATTTCATATGAAATAACACCCAATTTTTTGGGCCCTTTTACATTTTTTTTTGGGAAATATTTCATTCCTCATTGGGGTTTTCAAATTATGAAATAATCTCCAATGAAATAACATCCAACAAATTTTTAAAATTCGGGGCTTGTTTCATAGCGTGTATAATTTGGGTGTTATTTCATTTTTTATTCGGGGGTTATTTCATTTTTAAAGCTGTTGGTTTTTGGGGTGGGTGAAACTGACTCTTTTATGAATTTTGGGCATAATTTCATTTTTGTTGCTGATGGGGTTTATTTCATTGGGGTTATTTTATTTTCATCATTGGGTGTTATTTCATATGAAATAACTCCCAAATATTGGGGGTTGTTTCGTTTTCGCTTTGGAGTTTATTTCATTTATTTTTCGATGTTATTTCATTCACTGTTTTTGGGTGTTATTTAATATTTTTTGGGATTTATTTCATTGGGGGTTATTTCCTGGGCGTTATTTCATATGGGGGGCTTTTCGTGGAGCCTAAAAAACAACACTAAACATCTGAAGAAAAAAATAATAAGAGATTGGGTGTTTCTTGTCTAACTTTCGATAAATAGTCGGCATCGACAACGACAACGACTTACATAATAGTAGCAGGAATCAGTAAAGTTTGAGTTTAATTCAATTGTGTATTTACATATTTTAAACTGTTGAATATTCTAAATAAATTCAATCTAACCTTTAGCATTAAAAAAACTTATTTGATTTATATTTCATTGCGTAATTCACAATAATTCCCTTACAACTACTTAAACTTGGTTTTTTGCATTATCCAGTTTTACTACTTCTTGTTTAATATGACATAATTTTTATACCCATTAATTAATTTTGTAAAAAGTCCCACTGTTTTTTAATTGAAAAACTTATAAATGCAACTACCAATTAACATTTTCTTATCACAGAAATTAACGATCAATCAGTAAATTTTGAATTTTGTTCAATATCTACTTGTTCTTCATTTAATACTTGTGAATGTTTTAAATGTAAACGATATGCCAGGTCCATTCCTATCACCCATAATGGAGTGTTAAATTCGCAACTTGTGCAAGTGCTTCACAATGTCACAAAAAATACAATTTGCCTCCAAATTTAAAATCCTTTCTTATTTCTACTGTTGTCAATTGATAAGATTTGTATTTTTTTATTTTAGTTTAATAGAGTTTAATAAATAAAATAAAGTTAAATACTTTTACTTACAAACATGCGCTTAAATATATTTGTAAAAAACTTAATAAGGATTCATATATTTGACAACATGACATTAATTGAAGCAATTGCTATGACAATCGCAAGCACACACACACACAATTAAAGAAATGTAACACACGTCCATACATACAAATGTATCAGAGTTTTCAAGGGAATATACAATTTGTTTGTTCTATAGCTGGTGACAAAAAAGCGGTCACATGAAATTTTATTTTTGCGTTATATTTTTTATTTTTTTTTTAATTTAAAGTTCTTTTGGGCTTAAAAAACATTCTCATTCTACAGGTTGATTTTACTAAACGCTACCAGTTTGCTTACGTTTCTGTAGCTATTTTTTCGGCGTCCGCTGTATACTCACTGTAGGCACAAGTGTATTAAGCCGCTGGATATATTCCCATTGCACTGGTATTTGTATGCCCTTGATGATTTAACGAAATAAAATTAAAATATAATTGACATCACTTCTCATTTTCCATTCATAATATTCATTCATTTTAACTCATCGCAATAGCAATTTTTGCTCAATTTTCTAGTTAAATTGTTACTAGGGTTTTTTTTCTCATGAAATTCACTTGTTTTGGAGTTTAGGATACCAAGAATTTTATTTTAACAAAGCTTTATACTAAAATTTGTCATAAATTATAAACAGGGAAACCGTAAATATGCAATTGCATGTTTTTCCTTGCGTGGCGAATGAAGCTTTTTATATACCTATTTCCCTTTGCAGCATTTATTTGCATATTTTAGTTAAAATGACATTTTTGCTGCATTTTTTAGTTTTTAGCGCATATTTCCCCTTTTTCAAGCATATTTTGATGCATGGTTATGATAGCTTTTTTTGTTTTAAATGTCTATTTGTATATAAAAGCAATTATATGTATATGTACGTGTGTGCCAATGTGTGTAATAAGTACATAGAAATCTAACCCATCTTTAAGTATACCGATCCACTAAGAACAACTTTTTAAAGTGATCTAAAGATGTCCATTCGTACATCAGGCTGGTTGTCTATCCATGTTAACCTTGTGCACAAAGTACAAGCTCAACTTTTGTAGATGATTTGATAAAAGGGCCGATGTTGAATGTGAACCACACCTAAATGTCAAGGTTTTTTCTGCATTTCATTTGACATTTCTCAATTTCAGACTAACTCAATTTGAACCATGGAAAGATACACAATCGAGCAACGCGTTAAAGTTGTTCAGGCTTGTTATGAAAATGGGTGTAAAAATGCATATCGTGAACTTCGTGATTTTTTCGGTCAATTTAATTGACCAAATGTGCGTACAACCTGAAAAATCGTGCAAAAATTTTAATAAACCGGGTCTATAGAAGATATGAAAACACCAGTGCATACTCGAACAGCTCGTACAATGGCGACAAATTCAATGGCCGTGTTAACTCACGTGGTGGCGATGTCAATTGGCCGCCAAGATCATATGATTAGACCGTTGGACTTCTTCCTTTGGGGTTATTTGAAAGAAAAGGTCTACATTGATAAGCCAGCAACAATTCAAGAGCTAAAGGATGAGAAAATTCGGCACATTAACGGCACAGAACCTCAATTATGCCTCAGCGTCATCGACAATTCGGACCATCGGATGGAGGTGTGCCCCCGGGGTCGCTGCGGGCATTTGGCCGATATTTTGTTCCATACATAATTGAACCATACCAATTTTATCATAATAAAAAGAAATTACAATAATTTCCTAAATAATTTGTGTTTTTTTTTCAAAATCAACATCGTCCCTTAAAATTTTACCCACAAACAAGGCTGCCAGATAAATTTGTGAGGAAATCGTCAGTTTCCTAAGAAAAAATTAAAAAAATCGTCTTTATCGTTTCGAAAAATCGTCAAAAAAAAAATCGGAGAACTCAAAATTAAGTTTTTTTGTAAACAATTTTTGTTAGATTTCTATAAAAAAACATTCAAGCAAAAACATAATTACTTCATACCCCGCTAGTATTTTCAATCCTGTAAGAGCTAATGGAAGTCTCATGAAGAGCGTTGTTTATCGTCGAAGATCGCATTTCGTCATAGTAGAAGATTCTTCACACTGGAAAACTTGTAACATGAGTGAGATTCTTTTATAGCACAGCGAAAGACGCTTCTTCAATCGTTTAAGACGTAGGTAAAGATAATCAAACGAGACTTTCGTGACAAGAATCGTATAAGACTCATGTATATATTATCTTACAACTTTTGAAATTTTCGCCGTATAATTGTTAAAAATATGATGTATACAGAGAGCCGCAAAAAGTTCATTCGATGATGGTTTGACGAAAGATAACAAAAAGTGTAACATTGTTGTTTTTGTACTCTGAAAAACCGATTTTATATTTATAGTGAAGTTTGCCTCTATTGTTAATTAATAATGGCAATTTAGCTATTTTTTGGTCAATCTAGCGTTTTTGTCTCTATTTTTATTTATAACTAGCGGACCCGGCGAACTTCGCCTCGCCCCAATTTTAAATGCCAAAATAACACCTGTCAAATTGCGCAAAGTCTAAGTCGACGTATAACGCCATCTATCGGATTTTGGCAGAGAACTTTCTATTTTTTCGTTTGGAAAGCCATTAAGGAATAATTTAACAAAAAATTTCGTACAAAAAATTCAATTTTCGATTTTCCAATTTTCCGACTTTTGCGGAGAGATTTTCCAATTTTCCGCGTTTTCTGCAATTTTCCATGATTTACACTAAGAACTTTCTATTGTTTTATTTGGAAAGCCATTAAGGAATAATTTCACACAATATTTCATACAAAAACTCGATTTTCACTTTTTCCGAAGGGATTTTCCTCCTCGAAAATACGAACAACTGACAAAAAATTTTACAGAAATCGGCTCAGCCGATCTCATTTTATGAATTATGTACTATACATATTATACGCCTGAATATTCTGAAGATTCCCTGAAAATTTCATCAAAATCGGCCCAGCCGTTTTGGAGTCCATACGTTTCATACATACATCCTGTTTTATATATATAGATTTGTGGGTTTTATTAAACAAGAAAGCTAGAACTACTGTTCGTAACACAACGTTGAAGCTATTGCTTTGTTATTGCATATCAGCGTAAAAGCTAAGCGAAAGAAAACGTTCCGCCTTCTGCTCTTGCTAAGGTACGGCCGTTAAACAAGATTTAAAAAAAAAATTGTCAGAAATAATAATAATAATGTTTTATACCGTGTTCAGATATACCTTTTTTATTGAGTCAATATTCGGTAAATTGACATAATTATCTTTCTGTTCACACAAACACAATTTAGCTAACTCAATTTTTGCACGGACCTAATGAATGGACCTTTGTTTTTGTTGTGTTGTTGTTGTCAAAAATGTCAAAACACTTTGTTTAGTGAGTTGTGTTAAGATCACTAAACACACTTGTGACAGTGCTGCATTTTAATTTTACTCCATATTTATAACAATTTCGTATTAATTAAACTAAATTGCAATTTTGTATGGATAATTGAGCTTAATAATGGCATTTATTGCGTAAAAGTCAAATAAGGTGCATATCTGAACACGGTATTATTCAGACTTTGGGGACTGAAAAAATCGTCACTTTTTAGAAAAAAATAAGCATATTTTTTACACTTTAAATTATAAACTTCATATTAATAATATGTTATAATTACTTTTAAATGTTTTAAAATCTTAAATCAATTTTAATTACAATTACGTTTTTATCAATTACTTTTAATTTCTAATTGACATTAACCAATTACTAATTACAGTTATCAGTGAATGGCAGGTATCAATTACTTGTAGTTGGTGATTTCAATTACTAATTGCATTTCTGTAATTGGTAATTAAAAAGTACCCAAAAACTGGATAAATTACCAGAAACATTCCAAACGAACTTACTTGCGTTTACCAATTACATTTTATATACATACTTGATAATAACAAATTAATAATCAATGTTTAATTAAGGATCAATTAAGACAAGAAACAAAAAAATCGAAAACTGTTTTAAATACGAAAAACCGTTAAAACTTACAACATTTTTAAATTATCTTTTTGTTTTTCTTGAGCGCGAGTAGTGTTCAGGGGATTTCGGAATCCCGAAAAATTAAATATTTTTCCCCGCTTTCCGGGGAAGTAAAAAAGTGTGCGATTAAAAAACCTTTATTGTTAATAAAAATGTTACATCATGCTGTGATAATTAAACCAGAAATAGCATCATTTGTTTGACAACTCAATAGTACTTTTCTTCAGAATGATGAAAATTTTTTGTTTGCACAACAAAGTTCATTTGACCCTTAACTGGTTTGTTCTTGGTATAAATGTATTTTTATCAATAGGACTTTTGTCGCCTGTCAATTTTGCTTTTGTAATAATAATTATAATTATCAAATCTAGTGGCATCGTATTGTGTTGTTACGACAACTCACTCAATTGAAAATTGTCTAATTATATCAATTAAATTATCTATTTATAAGAGTTTAATTAGTTCAATTTATTAACTTTATTATTCCTTTGCTAATAATAAGCAAAAAAAAAAAACAAATAATGTTAAACTGTTGGTTTGCTCATCTTATACGTACACATACATGTGTATTAATTTTGTCCAAATTGGATCAAATAAAATAGTTATCATTAATATATATCCCCCCTCTCTCTCTTTGTCAATCTATATTAAAGACGATGGATGATTTTAGCAAAATCGCGGTGTACTCTCTTTAAAAACAAATAGCAACGGTGAAATTGTATCGATCGATTGATTGTCTCTTTGACATATAAACATTAACTGAACCTGTTATAGACAGCGTTACCGTTATGATACTAAGGTATCAATTCGACCCTTTTTCGACGGTCTTGATACCCTTTATGACCCATTTTTATAATTTACTTTTGCATAATTTTCACCTATTTTGTGCCACTTTTTGACCCTTTTTTGAAAATAGCACTTACATTTTGCTTTTTGTCAACACTGCGGAACAGTAGTGCTAAACAAATATTTTCGAAATAAGCATTGTGTGATGTGCTTCTCCTTCTCCTAATTTGCTCGAAGCGGAGATGGAAGATAAAGTGAAGATTTAATAGCACATTCTTAGTTAAGTTTGTGTTAAAAGATTTTTAACGTTTTCTAAATTAGATTTACGATAGTAAAGTACAATTTCCCTGAAAGCAAACATAAAACAAAATACATACTTGTTATTTTTTATGGTAGTTTCTTAAAAAAAAGAAGACTTCAAGAAGAATTCTTGACACAAGTACGGAAAAAACAGAAGTTAGGAAAAACATGTAAAATCAATTAAAAAATGGATAATCATTCAAAGAAGCAAATTTCGATCTACCAAAGGTTAAAAATACAATTTGGTTTAAGGATTGATATTTGACTATTGACGTCAGCAGTCGCCGATGGCTGCGAGTGTAAGACGGCAAATCCATCTGAGGAGATCGAGTGGTTGCGATCGAAACATGTCATGGTAACCAGCCGCCTGGGTTCGAATCTCAGGTCAGTCAAGAATGAATGATTATCAATAACAATTTTAATTAATTTTCATGTTGTAAAATTCCTTTCTTCATAAAAATAATTTAATGAAAATTAAATTTGATGAACTTAAGCCTGATTAAAAATTAAAAATTTGGATTAAAAAAAAAATTTGACATTTTATTGTAAAAATTTAATTTGCTGTTTGTTTCTTAAAATTGGTTTTCTCTCTTAAAGCATGTTTTATTCTAACATATTCAGCCTTTATAATGGCATAAGGAATTGAACTTACAGGCAAAAGTCGCTTTAATCGCGAACATAACTACGATTCGCGAACGATTGCAAAATTTAAAACAAAACCTTAAATTTATTTGAAATCGCTCCATCGGTAAAAAAAACTTAATATATCGGAAAATAACATTAAAAGCATAAAAAATTAGCTATAATGATAAAGAACAAACTTTTTGTCAGGCGTTTAAAACAGGACAGGGCATTCCATAACAAAATAAAGTTTTTTGAGCACTTCCTACCTCAAATAAATATTTTTGTTTGTTTATAAAAAACTAGGTCTTATTATGTTAATTTAAATGAGATAAACTGTTTATAAAAAACTTGACCCTTTTTTTTATTGAAATACCTTTTTTACCGCTTTTCTGGAAAATCCCCTTTTTGTGACCCTTTCCGGAAATTTCCAACGGTAACCCTGGTTATAGATTGGCTAGAAAATGGGACATGCAACTTATGATGTTTTCTTTTCTACAAAAAAATGTGCTTTTTTTTTTAAAAAAAATGCAATTTGGTGTCTGTTTCTTAAAAATTTTGCTCCCGAAAAGCATGAGTTTTTTAGAGTTAAACAAGCCACTCTTTTCGGGAGCAAAATTTTTAAGAAAAAGGCACCAAATTGAATGTTTTTAAAAAAAGTCACATTTTTTTGTAGAAAAGAAAACACCATTAATTATACACACCCCACTTGTTCAACAAAAGTGCATTTACTCAAAATTTTAATTTTTTCACTTAAAAAAAAGACACGTAATATTCATATCTTTTTCATGCCCCTTTAGTGTAAAATTAAAAATTGTTTTGCTTTCACTGAAATTTTTTAAATTTTGATTTAACACAGTATTGTTGAACAAGTGCGACATGGACATTTCCACAGAAAAAAATTCAATGTCTATAAAAGTATGTTGCTTTAACATACATATTTTCATAGGGAACTTATCAACTTTCACTAATGTAAACAAATTTAACATTTATTCATAACACAACAGAAGTAGGGAAGAACATGTAAATCAATTAAATAGATAATCATTCAAAGCAAATTTCGATCTACCAAAGCTTAAATACAGTTTGGTTTAAAGATTGATGTTTGACTATTGACTGCCAGGAGTCGTCAATGGCTGTGAGTATTAAGCGGCAAAACAATCTGAAGAGATTGAGTGGTTGAAATTGAAACATGTAAGGATAATCTGTCCGTAAAAGCCCTGGTTCGAGCCCAGCGGCAGTCAAAAATGAAAAAAATTATCAAATTAATTTTAATTAATTTCATGTTGTAAAATTGCTTTCTTCATTAAAATAATTTAATGAAAATTAAGTTTGATGAACTTTAGTCTAATTAAAATATCAAAATTTCGATTAAAACAATTTGAAATATTCCAATCAGGGCTGTGGAGTCGTCAAGAAATAGTTATAACTCCGACTCCGATTCCTACCGCTGAAATTTTTTTAAGTACGACTCCAACTCCGACTCCTACTCTAACGTTGATGATAAATGTTTATGAGACTGGTCATTATTTGACTTTAAACTCTTTTTTTAATTCAGAACCTTTTAAATGGTTAAATACTTATAGCAAGAAAATGATTCTGTAAATATTTAAAATCGTTATTTGAATTCTAACGTGCCGCATTGAGCTTAAACATACTAGTTATTTACATATGAGTTGGAGAGCTACAAAATATTTTATTTGAATTTTGGAAAAACTTTTTTGATTCTAAAGTGTTATGCCATTCTTGACTAATAACCCAACAGTTGAAAAATTGAAACCAAATGAAATATAGAAAAATAATGGATTTAATTTTGGAACGAACGAGTCTTGTTACGAATTTTCAAAAGAAATGAGTTTTGCTTCAATCCGTATTGGATGTAACTAAGTTAGTACAGTGAGTACGGAATTTCTTGAATCACGTAAAGAAAGATTGATTCAAGTACGGATTTTCAATCGCGAAAATCTTAACTTATCCGTATTCAATCCCGAATTCGTAGTTGAAATAATCCAAAAACGAGATTGATTTAAGTTAAACTAAGATTGAATCAATCTCAAAATGCGCTTGATTTAAAAATTATAAAGTTGATTTAATACGGAATTCGTACTTTAAATAAACCAAAAGTGAAAGTAGAAGGAGAATTTTATTATGATTGACTTACTTACCCGTTTTACACCTTCCAGAATTTCAATTATAAAACAACAGTATCATTCCCGACATGGTTTTTGCTTTAAAAACTTAATGTGCTTATCTAACTGAAAATATAAACTAAATGAGAAGCAAGAGTTCTCAATTTCACTTTTTAAACATGAAAATAATGTGCTTTCTTCTTGTTCTGTTGTTTTTGTTGTTTCTACACAAAATAAGCAAATAGTTTTTAACTACTTGTGTGTCGTTGTTGTAGTGACTGCAACAAACTTTAATAAGTTAAATGAGATTAATGGCTCACTTTGTAATTTTACTCCCAGAGTGGCACTACCAACGAAAAGTTTAATCTTCATATCGTCGGCTTAATCTGCAAACCTGCTTACACCCTTTCAGCACATTTTACAGGATAGACAAAAAACTTCTTATATTTTATATTTCCAGCTACCAACATTTTCATCTTATAGCTTCTCATATTTCACCGTTTTGATATATTTTTAATCTCTCCATAACTTCAATATTGTAATGAAAGCCCGTAATCTAATCGTCTTATAACATTTGCTTTTTGCATCCAAAAACATCCATAAAAAATTAAATAAATTAGAGATGTGTTTTTAGTCCCCAAATTTTATTTACAATCCCCTATTTTAATTATTTGTATAAAAACTATAACCAAAAAATTAAATTTTTAGATATTGTATGCATTTTTTTAAGAACAACAATTGTTTTTTAATAGCTTAATAAGCTTTTAAATTAACTACAGTATTTATCGTTCAAAATATTATCGACATTTTGTTTTCTCTACATGCCAGTATGCATCGTTGCATTTCTTCAATCAGCTGAAAGCAGTTGCTAAGCTAGTTATGAATTATGAATAATCTATAAACTAATTTTTAGTTACTGTTTTGTTAGTTGGGACTTTAGTTATGATTTCTGAATATGCGCCAATATAGATATTGTCTCGTTTTAAAAAATTTCGGACAATAATAAGGTGTTCAATTAATCGGGATTTATTTTTATTCGATTTAACAATTAATCGATATTTGGCATTTTTAACTTATTCGATTTAACAAATAAAATTTTAAAATTAATCGATTAATTAAATATTTCTAAGTCCAGAAATTTTTTAAATTACAAAATTTTTTTCGATAATTTAAAAAATTAGTACACGAGTAAATAAACATTCTTTTTTATATGAAACTTGTCAAAGCTCCAAATTGTTGCTTCACTTTCAGGCACTTAGATTTTAAAAGAGTCAACATAACTTTAGAATTTTTGAACCTTTCCTCTGCTATGCTTCTGCAAATAATTTCCTCTAGAGAATCTTACACTGAGATATGTTATAGTGGTAAATAACTTATTTAACTTTGCCTCAAAGTGTAAATCAAAATGATCACTTTTTTGCAAAAACGCCACCGAGGCCCCAAATCTTTAAGGGCCCATAAATTAAAAAGTGCATGACTTTGGGTCTTTTTTTGGTCCTTTATGGTTATTTATTGTCCGTATATGGTTATTTTTTTTCATCTTGCACTGTGTTATTCGAACAATTAATTGTCTAAAATTGTTCGATTAATCAAACAAGAATTAATCGACTGAACAGACTTGATAATAAGCAAATAAACACCGATATAAACTGAATGTTAGAAAAGTATCAATGCGAGATTTTTCATAAAAGAAAATAAACGATATTGAAACGAAATATTTTAGTATTATTACCAAGTCGAATTAAATAAAATAAAAACACTTTCGGAACAGGATAACAGCTTAAACTCAGTTCTTAATTATTAAATTTAAAAAAATAATTTTTTACTTATATTTTTTATTTAAACATTTTTTTTTTTACTTAAAGAAGTAGGTTCGGTTCGAAAATGCCTAAAAATTTTTTTTTTTTTTTCATTTCGAATAATACACAACATTTAAATTCAAAGAACAAGTTATAAAAGCACGTGGCATTTTTTTTTAAATATATAAAAGGATATAGAAATTTCTGCAGGTCTAGTTACAAACAAAGTACAAATTTACATCATTTTATGTTTTACATATGGGTTTGACTAAACTTTGTATTCTACATACAATAAAGACATTTGAAATTCAATTGTCGATCTTTTAACTTAAAATTCAACTAATTTATTTGAATATTTTAAAATGTGTGGAAATACATGGAGAAAAAAAATGTATATTAATTTTGGATTAAGATAATGGTTTAAGAAACTTTCTCCTACACCTTTTATTATTTTTCTGAACGACCTCCTGGGTTACTTTTAATCCTACACTCAAAAGAAAAACCAAGCCCATTTTGAGATTGATTCAATCTTAGTTTTACTTAATTCAATCTCATTTTCGGATTGCTTCAAGTACGATAGCGGGATAGAATATGGATGATTTAAGTATTTTGGGATTGAACATTTGTACTTGAATTAATCATTCTGTACTTGATTCAAGAAAATCCGTACTCACCGTACTATTAATACTATAGTGTGACCTTAGTTATCAAATGTCCCAAGTAGACTACCTCGGGTCTTAAGAAACAGCATTTGCCAGCATTTAATTTCAAATTGTACCTCGACAAACGTTCAAATCATTATGATGCTTCAAACTGCATCCAAAAACTATCACATCATCTACATATAGGAATGCCTCGGATTCTAAACACGAAAGTGCTATTGTCAACATACGTTGAAAACTATTTGAAGAGATCTTCAGCCCAAATGGCAACCTAGCGTACTGATAGTGACCATTTACTGTTGAAAATGCTGTGCAAGGTCTTGAGTCTTGTTCAAGATCTATTTGATGAAAAGAGCTTGTCATGTCTAGCGTAGAAAAATAATTAGGCCTACGAAGTCTATCTAAAATATCGTCCAATCTTGTCAATGGAAACTTGTCGTTAACGATCTTATTGTTGAATTTTCTAAAATCTGCGACCAACCTCCGTTTTCCCAAATCAGTTTGACCCTTCTTCGGAACTAATAAAAGTGGAGCATTATAAGGACTCATCGATGGCTCGATTATTTTGTTCTTTAATAATTCTTTCACCTGATTGTTTATCTCTTCAGTATGAGCCTGAGGTAGACGATAATTTTTTATATATACTGGATTAGTATCCTGTAATTGAATCGCCTGCTTGTAGAAATTATTGGTGGTCAATTGCTCTCCGTTTAAATGAAGAATAGACTGGTACTTTTCTAGTATCCTGATTAATTCTTGCCTGGCCCTAAGATCTGTGTTGTCCAATTTAAGTTCACCTAATAATCTTTCAAATCTTTCCTTAGTTCCTTATAATTGCTGTCTTGTCCAATGTACTCAGTAATCTGAAATGCCGATTTCCATCTTTTGGAACAATTGCATTGACTAAAAATATACCATGCGCTACCTCTCTGTTACAAATAACGCTGTCTTCAATTCTCGAAGGAATCTTAATGGTGTTTATCTTTTAAGTATCATTGTGTATGGGAAGTGTTATTGACTCACCCATCACATTAATTGTTACGACATACTTATCGTAGTCTATATTGCAATTATACCTGCAAAGAAAATCTCTCCCTACACAGAAAAAATTGAAAATTGACTTTAATTAAACAATTCGTTAAGACAATTCAATATTTTACTAATTTTGCCCCTGGAAAAAAAATGTATCATATCAATTAACGGATTTGTATTTTCGAGTCATGCCACTCAAATTTAGTCAATTAAAATATTAATTGCATAAATTAAAAAAAACACAACATATGCACAAACATTTAAATTGATGTTTTTTTATTAAAAAAATTAATTGAAGCAAACAATAAATTAATTGAAAAATTTTAAGTACATCAATTCATTTTTTAATTGAACATATTTTGGCAAACATTTTTTCTGTGTAGTATACCATCTGTATTGATTGGCAAATCATATTCTACGAGCTGTACTTTGTGCTTTAGGATTGTTTCTCCTAGTTGTATCTTTAGTATGGTGGAACCCAATGATCTTATCTTTTCTTTGGAAATTCCAGTCAGGCAGCAATAGACATCCGAATCCTCTTTATGATTCTGCAGTAAGTCTTTCTTACACAAGGAAATGTCAGCTCCTGTATCTATAAGAAATTTCAGTACACGCTCGAACCTTGTACACATAATTTAATAAAGTTCTTAAGGCCGGATGAAATGCTATATATCTTTTTAGTGCTTATTGGCTTTCCTCCGGAGATTCTGCATACGTGACAGTCTCCGGATCCACTGAGTTTCCCTGCTCCCCTGAATATGGTTAACCTGTTGGTTTCTGTTTGCATAGCTTCTATTATTGTAACTACCGCCATTACCACGTTTATTCACACTGTAATTTCTCTGACCTCTACGATTGTAACTAATTCCTCTAGTGCTGTTTCCGCTGTTATTATTTTGATGATTCATGCCCCTGTAGCTACCCTGCGGGAAATTTGTGTCGATTGGTCCAAAAGACTGGTCCTGGGATTTGTGAAAATAGAACAAGTACAAAAAGAAAGGACTCATGACCTGTGAAAGTAGAAAAAGAAATGAATTATGTACAGTCTTCAACGGTGCTGTGATACATTTTTTGGTACTTTCTAAAATTTGGTTCTTGAATTTATTACTTGAACTTGTTTTATTGAAATAATACAACATTTTAGTAATTGACACTAATCACGTTCATTGAGAATGGATATGTGACTGCTCAAATGGTGTCAATTGACCCCCTCCAATGACAAACCCATGTTAAAGTGATAGGTCTTATTCATATAAAGTGTTAGAACTATAACCGGTCTCTACCACCAAAGAAGTATCTCGAGACTACTTTGGTGTCAGTTCGCTTTCCTCTAGGGTACTGTTGCCGTTGTTATGGTTGTTGCCATTATTGTTGTTGTTCCTACCATTACTATTGTTGTTGTTGTAACTACCATTGTTATTGTAGTTTCTATTTCTGCTGTAGTTATTTTTAAAACTCCCATCATTCGGTGAAAAACAAAGCTTTCCCTCAACAATAAATTTCAGTGTATTTATCAAATATGAAAAACTGGGAATTTAGCACGTCATACGGAAATCGTATTAATAACAAAGTACATACTATTTTGCAATTTACTAATATATTGTGAAATGCATCGTTCGCCTTCCTGGAAAATTTCATCCGGCGCATAAATTGGGTAATTTTCTTCATCATTGCTATTTAAATCGTCTGCTTCGTCTGTTTCTATTGCATCAATAAACTCTATCAAATGATCATTAGTGAAGGCGGAAGGCGGTCTCTATCTGCCATTCCTATTATTATTATTATTATAATTTTTTTTTTGATAAAAAATTGCAAAATAATATAACAAAAGTGTAAACAACTATGAAATATAACATGCCGATAAATTTATCCGCAACCCGCAACAGGTCCCTGAGGTACTCCTCAGTTTTTGCGTTCTCAACACACTTGTTTTAATTTTTTACCATTTACAAACGCACTGAAAAAAGAATATCTTACATTTAAAAAAAAAATAATTTCGAATAGATCGGGCGACTAAAAGTTAGTATGATTTTGATTTGAAAAAAAATCACACACAAAATTTCACGCGCTAAAATTATGACTTCTCCCACAAAACAGCTGACAGAAGAGAAATCAAAAGTCAGAATGCATTTTTTAATTTTTTTTTATTTTTTTAATTTCCTAAGCTTATCCCGCGAAGCTTTAATCTTGTCTGCAGGAAAGAAACCAGAGTCTCTGGCGGGAATCGAACCCGCAACCCCGGCGCTGATAGACTAGCTCACTACCAGCCAGCCTACCGGGGCAGTCCCCTTCACCTTTAAGTGAAATGTAACTAAAGTCAGCGTTAAATTTAAAAAAAAATAATAATTACTTTCTAGTTAATTGGTGTTTTGTAATGCGTGTCTTGAGGCACTCTTGCGGGTTATTGGGTTAATATACGGTAATTTAAACAAATTTGGATTTTTGGTATTCAAATTGGTTTTATAATTTTATCTTTTGAGAGCTGCAGCCGTATTCTGTAATTCGCTTAGCTTAAGCTTAATCTCGATCGCTAAAATGCCTTAGAGAATACAAAATTGAAAAATTTTAGCGATGAAATTAAAAGCTAAAATTGCGGCGAATTAAATCTTTATGGCAATGCCAAATAGCAATGCACATTACATTCGTAGCCAAAAATCGTTAAATCAACTTTTTAGATTTTTAGCGATAGAGATTTAGCTTTAGCGAATTACAGAATACGGCCACTGATTTCCAAATCAAAAATAGATAAATTTTTAAACAAAAAATTAAGAACATTAAGTTAAGTGTATGGCACTTGAATAATTCGTATTTGAATCAAGCATTCTCTACTTGATTTAGGAAACTCCATACTTATCGTACTATTGACACCGCTTTGCCTTGTGACAATAAAATTCAAAAATATACATAACATGTATTATTATTATTATTATTATTATTATTTTTAAATGTATATAATTAAATGAATTAAACAAAACTTCATTTCTTTTTTTTATTTTTATCACATGCATATGTCCGCTTAGCGTATTCAATAAAAATAGCTTGAGTTGAATGAATATTTTATTCAAAATTGTCTTACTTTACCTTAAGCATTGTTCACAATAAGAGAAACCAATTCGTCTTTTCTTCCCAAAGTATTTCATATATCGTCCCCTCAGTTTAACAATAGCGTATAATTTTTTTGGGGTTTTGAGAAAATCGTGTTTAAAGTTTTTGTAAATAAAAATTCTTCATATTGGATATTTCGAATACATAATACCGTTTCTTGTCTTTAAATTGACCAATTTGTTTTATTCTACGCATCCTTAAAGACCATCTATATGTCATTCAAAGTGCAAGTCCTCCATATAGGCTATTTTATTTTTTAAGGAATTCGTATGAAGAATCTGATACACTATTTTATTTTGTATGGTATACACTGTTTTATTCAATAATTTTACGGTATTTTTATTAAAATATTTGATCTCAAAAATACCAATTTGTAACATTATAAAACAGTGAATTATTCAAAGTTTTGTTAATTCAGTTCAACATATTCATTACTTTTCAATTTGGGTTATTAAAAAAAAAAAAATTATGACAAATT
Source organism: Pollenia labialis (assembly GCA_949318255.1). Classification (NCBI taxonomy): domain Eukaryota; kingdom Metazoa; phylum Arthropoda; class Insecta; order Diptera; family Polleniidae; genus Pollenia; species Pollenia labialis. Next base: position 127,864,696 of record OX439140.1, read on the forward strand.
AAGGTATACATTGCGTAAATCAAAAATAACTAGAAGTTCATTCGTCTTCTTTCTCTTCCTCTGCTTCATTTGGCTCATCATAACAATTTCGCTTCTTTCCACATTGTAAGTTATAAAAAATGACGGCGAGCCACGACGAATTACATTCTTCTTGCACAAATTTTGGAGATCATGCAGCTTTCGATGGTCGGAATGGAACTATTTCTCAAACAATAGTGTATATTACTTTAAGCTATTTTATGAGTTCAAGTTTTCATAAATTGTATTTTTTTCTACAGACTAAAATGGAGTATAATGCATATACACTATTATTCTTTTAACAATTTTGGAATGGCAATTTCAAGTAAAATAGCGCATATAAGCTTACACACTTATTGAAGGAAAATTTTGAACAAGAAATTATACACTATTTTTTCCAACGACATTTTGACCCACTTTTTGGAAGTAGAATTTGACGAAATTTTGACCAGACATAGAATCAATGATGTAGATTCTAAATATGCAATAAAAAAATAATAGCGTATGAGCACATACGCTATTGTTATATTAAGGGGACGATATATTCCTTTCGTTTTTAGAACAAAAATGTAACAACATTTTTTCTAAAATGTAACTTAAGTTGAGTCTACTTCAGTAACAATTTGTATGAAATTGAAACTGACTTTAATAATTATTTTATTTAGTTTTGAATAAAAACTTCAACAAAATCTTTTAAAATTAATAATAAATACATTATTTTGTTGTGGGAAAAATTTGCAAATGTGTGTTGTTGCAAAAAAAAAAAATTGTTTCTCTATTGTGAAAAGCAGTGAAAATGTTGCTGCCTATTGTGAACGAAGCTTAAGTCATAAAAAATACAATAATATTTGTTAAAAATGTATTTGAAGACAAAAATGTTCATTAAAGTTTTTTTACGCAAATTTAAATACATAAATGGTTTATGAATACTGCTCTTATGTGATGTTTCCAAATGACAGGCGATAGACTGAGTGCTTTTCATAGTAAATACAATCAATCGCCTGTCATTTGGAAACAGCACATTAACGTGTACGATAATGAAAAAGAGTTAACATCACTGCTCGTAAGATCCAATGTTGTATGTTGACCCACAGACGTCTATAGCCATTGAGAAATCAGACACTCTTAATGTTCTGGGCATGAAAATTCAATGTGATGTTTGTTGAAACCAACATGTTTTTCAAGTGCAAGAGTAACTTCACTCCGTCTGATCACCACAATATTTATACCGCCTATAGGGTATCCAGCTCTATTGACTCATTAAATCATCGTCGAAATGTGGGTTGTGCGTCATTGTTCTATCGATATTACAACGGTAAGTGTTCAGCGAGGGTACATGCCCGACTGTCTACTGTATCGCACAACGCATTGGGGAAAAAATTCGTTTTTTGGTCGAACTAGCCGTATGTGGAATAGACTCCCGGCTACAATTTGGAAAAATTCACAATAAAAGTCCACAAATACCACTTTTTCTTTCCTTCTTCTCACCAAAGTTACAGAACACAGTACAGCTTTAGAAATTTTTTTAAAAACCCTACGGAGCACATTTTTATGGAACCATTTAAAGTCTCGAAATCCACTTAATCTTCGATCACACTTGTCAAATATTTGACAAAAAAAAAAAAGGGACCAACGTACAAACTTAATAATCATTTTCTTGAATTCTAATATTTATTTTGAATAGAATACCCCAAACAAAACAAAAATCAGTATTCAGCAATGTCTTGTAGTATAATTATTTTATTTTGTGAAATTAAGATCATGTTCAATCTCACTCACTTTTAACAAAAGTAGGGGTTACGCCTATTTGGTCAAATATTTAATAAGTGTGACCGTAGCTTTAGTCAGAATTTATATGTTTCATCCTTCGATGCCTAACTTCTTTACAATTCTCTTTTGAAGCTGCCAATATGATCAAACGCAGCAATCGTGTTCAACTTTTTTCGGTTCAAAACAACAACAATTTTATTCACAGCGAATCAAAGAAAAAACAAAAGAAAAAATTTACATGCAGCCATCGTTGTGCATATACCTACGAATAAAAACACAAAGCGTACTGACCGAGTACAAGCATCTCCGTACCAATTTCCTTTCATCTTTCTTTTCATCTATCTTAGTTTTTTTTAATGAACAACGCTAAACACTTACATACATATGTGAACGGAAACCGTGATGCACTGAACCAAAAAACCAATGAAAATGTACGTTAAGCAAACGAAAAATTTTATAATTTTCGTGCAATGAATTTGACAAATTCAATTTGTTCGCTGTAACAATGAATGACAGTTCTTTAAAATAATGGGCATTTGTGCTAACAAGACTTAGTAAATGTTTAATTACCTCAAAGAACATTTTTTTTACTGAAACGTACATTTTATATAAAATACTTAATAAATGCATGTTAATTGTGTCAATGAACAGTACTTAAATGTCAATACCTGGAAAATTTCATTATATTGACGAATAAATCGTTGAGCCAACGAAAACTATTTTAATAAACGTTGTTCGTTTGCTTAACATACATTTTCGTTGCTTTTTTGGTTCAGTGTAGGGAACATTTTTGCCGGCACTAAAGTATAAGAATAAGATTTGATTAATTATTGTTGGTTCATATTCAAAATATGGGGATTCAATAAATAAATATTGAGATAAAACAAACTTGGTAAAAAATCCAAAATTTTTTTCAAGTTGCTGCAAGGATTCGCTTCCTTGAAATTACAAAATAAAACCCATAAAATTGTTTTTAAATATTTAAAAGGTAGAAACTTAAGCACTAACCTTCAGCCGTAAAGGAGCCAATTCCAATTTAATATTTTTTTAGGATAGGGAAAAACTTGCTAAAATCTTCAGCTCTCAATATTTTTATACCCTTCACCACTGGTGGAAAAGGGTATATATAAGTTTGTCATTCCGTTTGTAATTTGTACAATATTGATCTTAGACCCTATAAAGTATATATATTCTGGGTCCTTATGAAGAGAGAAGTTGATTTAACGATGTCCGTCTGTCCGCCTTACGTTTGAAATGTGGGTTCCGGAGACTCCAGACATGATAGCTGCTAGATTTATGTCACATATAGTCTACCATTGCTTGCTATTGAAATTCCGCCAGATCGGTCCAAAAATGGCTGAGATATGAGCAAAAAACTACGACTGCCTCTTATTTTTTCCAAAAATCCCACAACCAGTATTTTTATTACTTTTTGCTGTATATCTGGAGAACGGCAAGAGCCAAAGTTTTCAAATTAGGTACACATATTTGCGTTATCATTACACAGCATCCCACAAAATGTGGGCGGGATTTGGAGAAGTGGGCGTGGTACCTCCCGTACAAAAAATATCAAACATTTTATAAAAACCTGATTTTAGTGTTTGTGCAGAAAATCATTAAAAAAATAACGTTTCCCTGTTTGTCATCTTTCGAACACAAAAATAATACAGTTTTTATCAAACTCAACAAAAGATGAGAACATTTAATTCCGTTCGGTTTTTTTAAGCCACAAACTTCATTGTGTTCGGTTCGGCTCATTAATGCACACACATAAATGTAAAAAACAGAAACGTTATAGAACATTTAAATATAATGTTTGCCTAATGTTCGGCTATTTCTAGAAAATAGTTACGAACGGTATTAAGAGTTGCGTTCATCTTCACAAGCACTAAAAAATGGTTATCGTTCTTCGGTGTGTGAGACGAACGCTAATTAATGTATTGTTTATTTTCAAACACTGTAGTGGATGATTGTAGAATAGCTCTTAAGGAAATATATTACCGTAAATAAAATGGCTGATGAGTTTCCGAGACTGGGCTCGGAAATGTGGGATGCTGACTGTGAGGGGACATTAAGGCATACAACAGATTTTTATTTAAGGAAGATGAGGGAATGTGTTCTAAACTTCACATATGGCAATAAAGTCGGCAGGTGCATTAATTTGTTTGAGCTTCATGACCCTTGAATTAACGGTTGGTACGCTTTTTTTAAATGATCGGAACAAAAACACCAGGGCTGTGGAGTCGGAGTTGAAGAGTCGGAGTTGATGTTTTTGTGCCGGAGTCGGAGTCGTATTACCCACAAAAACTCGCGACTCCGACTCCAAAGTTTTCCCGCAAAAAAAAAATAAAAAAAATTTCCAAAATAAAAATTATCTTCTTAAAACACATTTAAAATTTAAATAAAAGGTTTATGAATACTGCTCTTATATGCTGTTTCCAAATGACAGGCGATGGACTGAGTGCTTTTCATATACAGGGGTGTGCTGGAAATCGCAACGTAAAACGCAAGAATTTTAAAAGTCGTTTTTAAATAAGAATTTTATGACAAATATTTAACAAATATTTTCCTATTAAACAGGATTTTAAACCAAAAATTATAAGAATTAGGTTTAAAGTTTATTAAAAACAACTTCCAAATTCTTGCGTTTGCGATTTCCAGCACACCCCTGAAAAATTTTGCTACATAATAAATCGCCTGTCATTTGGAAACAGCACATTAATGTTTGCGTACGGTAATTGCTTCTCAAAAACTCTAATTTTTAGAAGGCCGTACGGTAATGAAAAAATAAATGTTAACATCACTGAGTCTCATATACATTTAGCATCAAGATTATAGTAGGAGTCGGAGTAGGAATAGGAGTCGGAGTCGCACTTAAAAAATTTCAGCATTTGGAGTCGGAGTTAGTACTTTTTTCGGACGACTCCACAGCCCTGAAAAACACAAAAAAACTATCAGTAGTTTTTTTATCAATTAAAAAAATTGTTTTAAAAGTATTTCAATTTATATTATCAAAGTTATTTTCGGGAATACAAAATTTATTATCAATACGATTTCCGTATGACGTGCTAAATTCCCAGTTTTTCATATTTGATAAATACACTGAAATTTATTGTTGAGGGAAAGCTAGTTTCTATGCGCATTTCACTGGTTGCTTAGGCCAGCTCATCAGGATACCTTTTCCAAGGATTTTAGAAAGGCCAAAAATATTATACAAATAAAACCCTAATGCGAATAAGAATTATAAACACTCAAAGTCTTACTGGTAACAATATCAAAGCCAAAACAAAACACCAACAATAAACAGTGAGTTTATCTTTTCTTACATTCCCCTACAATTGGTTGGGTTCTTTCCGACTCGAATTGTAGTTGTAAGTGGGTAAAAAGAAAAAACAAAATTAAAAAACAAACTGCTTCCTTCCACTGTCTTCGTAAGAAAACAACAATTTAATTAATGTGATAATTGATTCAATTAATTTTTTTTTTGTTGAAAGAAAATTAAAATATATTTTTGATTTAAATAACATTTTTGATTTAAATAATAATTTAAACTATCAAAGTAATTTTTGCGAATACAAAATTTTAATTTAAAAGATTTTGTTAGTCGTGCTTAATTCCAAATTTTTAAACTGGCAAGTGCACGGCTTAAACAAACTTAACATGCCTTTGCAAGTTGTGTCTCTTTTCATTTTGTTTTTTCTTAACCTACTTACAACTACAATTTATGTTGGAAGATTTCCAATCAATTGTAGTGGGGAATGTAAGGAGAGATAAACTCACTGTTTATTGTTGATGTTTTTGTTTAAACTTTGATATTGTTACAAGTATAACCGTTGCTTATAATTCTTATACGCTTAACAATTTTATTTGGTTTAATATCTTAGGTTTTCTTAAATCTTTATGGATGAAGTTTCCTGACGATCTGGCCTAAGCAACCAGTGGAATGCGCATAGGAATAGCATATCCCATCAACAAAAAATTTAGTGTTTTTATCAAGAATAAAAATTGGGAATTAATCACGACTAACAAAATCTTTTAGAGCCACTTTTTGGGTTTGAGATTAAAGTTAATTTAATTCTATAATTAGCTAATTTGAGAATTAAGTTAATCTAGCATAAATTGAATTTGATATTTTTGGGTTGTGGCTTAAACCATGTAGTGTTACCATACTGAGCACAAATAAATGTCAATATTTTTTTTTGCAAATGTAAACTTTTTATCAAAGCAAGATGGATGTTTTCAAAGAAGAAGAAGAAAATATGCGAATTTAATATTGTTTACAAGGTAGACATTTTTTACGTTTAAAGAAAAAATATGTTAATGAAAAAATATAGAAAGGAAAAATTATATAAAAGTGCTTAGCAATACATTTTATTTTAAAAATTATATTTTGTTTATATTTTTGCATTAATTGTTTATGTTAAACATGTGTATGTTGACAGTTTGTGTTAAGGTTTAAACCACCACCATTGGCCGCTTAAACTAGCAAAAAAAGTTTAAAAAAATACAACTCAAAAAGTAAATACGGAGATTAAAGTTAATTTAATCGCTAATCTCTAACCCAAAAAGTGGCTCTTAAAATAATTTAAACTTGTACTGCTGTATTCATAAAAAATTAAAATGGATTTGAAATGCATTTTAAGAAAAATTTGTATGAAAATGTTGCCTCAAAACACATTTCAAACTTATTTTATTTTTTTTGAATACGGCAGGTAGAATATAATCGAAACCTAAGCTTTTTTAATTAAATCAATTCACACATTAAAATTAAAAATACCATTTATTGAAAAAATGCTCACAGTTTTAAATTTTAACAATTTTTAGTAATCTTTATAATCATTTTGGTAATTGGTGCAAAATCAACAAATTATTTGCTTGATTCTATGAATTTGGTGATTAGAGCACAGAAAAAATTGTCTCTTATCATCAATTTTATACCATATTCTTAGAATCAAGCAATCCATTTATTGATGTTGCACCAATTACCAAAATAATTGTTTCTGCTAACTCTATTGCACTAACTACACCAAAAACTGAATTTTCAAAAATAAATGTGGACTAAGCTCCTTTACGACTTAACGTAACGATATATGAAAAGTATGTGCTAATTTCTGGTAAAGGATACACCTAGTCTCTCAATGTCCTTGATTCAATTTTCACATAAAATCAAAACAAAATATCATAAAAATGATTTGAAAAGTTGAGAACGTACATATATTTCTAGCACACATTTACATACAAATATGCAAATAAAAACACCCAATTTGATTTCTAAAGAAACAAGGACTTCCAGTTCAAACTCAAAAATTTTACATTCACAATAAAAAACCACAAAAGAGGCACATGCTGATGATGGCCCATTGTACCAAAAATTAATTTTGTTTACACACGAAGGCGTTAATACACTTATTCCACGTCCACTCGATATGAAGAGTACCGTAAGGGTAAGCAGAAAGTCAGATTAACTTACGTTAATCTAGATAACATCTGTCGGTACTTGTGGCTCGGAATTCAGATCTTGCGTGCCATTTACTGTTTTTTTTTTGTAAATCTTTCATCATTTGTGAAATTTTTTTGTCAGCTTAACTATTTCTACTATTATTTCTCTGAGTATATTTTGCTCACCTATTGTCGAATGTGATCATGTTAAGTGGTAGTTGTGAAGCGTTTCTACGTCAATCGTTCAACGATTTTTAATGCATTTGGGTCATTCTAAGTATTTTAAGTTATTTTCAAATGCACAAAAGACAACCGTAATGCAATTTGTACGGTTATAATAAAGACGATAATGATACATGTATGAAGGGTGCAAGACTTGTCGCTATAAATAGTTCGTTTAAGTTATGCAAAACCGTTTAACATGATTTCAGAAAACTACAAAAAAAATTTAATGAGAGCTACAAGTGTTGGGAAAAGTCTTTGGTCTTGAATAGTTATAAAGAAACAATTATAGCTGATTGCGGACGCTTTTAATATCATATGTATCTCGGCTTAATTGTCGACGTACATACTTATTCTTCAGATGTCTTTATAAAAGCTGTGTTTATTTACTAAAAATTTTTACAAGTAAATGTTACAAGTAACAATTGTTGAAAATTTTTAACAATTTTTAGTTAATGAATTAGAGCAGAGTAAAGAAAAATTTTACTGAGAACTTTTTACTACTCTTTAAAGTTTTCATAATGTTGGTGTTGTTTATGTGGTTTTGATGATGGTAAATTTACTTAAATTTTAATTTTCTTATAGCCCGTTTAACAAGGCGAATTCAAAGAGGTGACCACATCAGGCTGGCTGTTCCTTTTTTATGCAGTTATATTTTTTTTCGTTACATGCACGTTTATTTATTTATTGAATCTTTTTATATAAAATACGAACTAAAAACAGAGTCACTATCGACTCTACTTGCAGCACGCCTAGTCTTTGCACGAGGTACCACGATAACCAGCGGAACACCTTCTTCTAAGGCGCGTGTGGTCACCATTACTTGACATTTTTCGAGCTTGAGAGTTTGGGTGGAATTTGAGAATTTTTAAATATTTTATCGAATATTTCGGAAACGTACAAAGAAAAAAATTTTGCACCAGTAAAAGCATGAATGAAAAAATGAAATCAGTTTTAATTACAAATTTATTCAAGTGAATTGCACCAGTAAACAAATTAATAATATCAATTAAACGCTTAATTCAATTAATTAAACGTTTAATTCACTTAATTAAATTTTTAATTAAAACTGGGGTCTAATCACCGCATTCGATACTATCGTATCGAATAAACTATCGAATGTTTTTGCATACGATAGACACAGACGAATCGAATGAATACTCGAGAAATGTAATGTCGAGTTACTCGATATCGAATGCTATTATTTCAAATTCAATAAATTTCATTCGATATCGAGAGTCCTGATACCGAAATATATAATTTCGATCAATTTTGCTCGATATCGTATGGGGTGATTAGACCCCTGATTTTATTTTTGATTAATGCTTTTACTGGAGCAAAATTTTTTTTCTGTGTAGTTTTAGCAAATGTAAATATAATTTTCATGGGCACCTATTATATGGCCTAATCTCCAGCACCTTATCCAACCTCACCACTACGTGATTCACTTGTGCATCTACAAAGTTGCACGGCACGGTATGTACACGAATACATCACACACAAATCGCAATTATGAGTGTATGATCCGACATAAAATAGATACTTGCCCTTTGTGTAGTAACCGGAGTTATCTAAACTCCACTGCTATATTTAAATCCACCAAAATCTGTCGAATAGCAACACCACATAGGGAGCCAGCCTACACAGACCGAACTTTCTCACAAGGATTATAAATCAGCCTTAATCAGGGTATAAACATCAGCCATCACGTGATACCCAAAGCAATCTCTTCGTCTTATGCCCGTTAATTCTTCAAACAAAATCAAGCTGTGCATAGAAATGTTTTTAAGAAAAACTGAAGATAAAAACACGTAGGCCAAATAAACTTTGAAATAGGTAAAGATAACTGTTAGGTACGAACACGACCTGCTTTCTTTTTTGTAGAAATTACGGGCATTAACAGTCGCTCTTCGTTGAACCCTTTTGTGAGTTCGCGCCTTGAAAAAGGTACTCCTCAATTGGACGGCGAACAACTTACTGAAGGCTCAGTGAGCCGGGAGTAACAATAACCGTACCGTAAAAAAGCAAGACCAATCTATTCTTACAGATTGAGACGTAACATCTTACTGCTAACAATAATCGTACTAATTGCTTTACATATACAAAATTAATCAGCTGATTTGCAACGTTACTGTTACTCCCGGCTTACTCAGCCTTAAAAATCAACCTTCCATCAGAAAATCAAGGCTTCCGCAAAGACAATCAACCTGAAAGAAAGGAAGCATTTCGCGCATGAAGAAAACTAACAATATATTCATCCGGGGTCTTTTACTCTCTTTTTGTTTGTCGGCGAACGGTCTAGAGAAAAAAGATGGGTAAGCAAAAAGATTCGATTTAAGTTTTTCATGTCGCTTTTTTATATTTCTCTTGAAACTTCTACTTGTTACTTGCTATTCTTTTTCTTACTTTCAAGTGCCAGGTTGAAAATACAGTAAGACCTCGATTATCCATAACAGACGGGACTGGCAGCATTCTGGATTATAAATTTTTTTTCGTGCTTCTTATTTTAAAAAGCAATTTTGGCAGTACGTTGGGGAATTTCTTTTCTTCGTTTATTAAAATTTTTTTTTTGATTGTTTAAAAATAAACAAAAAACAGGATAATTTGTTTTTATTTTCGGATAAGATAGTTAATGCCGGATAAAAAAGTTAATCGTTGCAAAAAAATAAACCAATGCAAAAAAATCTTTTTATTTCCCGGTTAATTGACGCGGATAATCAAGGCCCTACTCTTAGTAAAAAAGACATGCAATCATCGAATTAATGCAAAGGATTTTTGGAATTTGCTTCAAAATGGAATGAATAAGAAATGATGTCATGTAACGGAGGCCTTTGCCAACAGTAAAGACCCAGTTAGGCAAACGTTGCTGTAACCGTTATGTAACCGTACTGTAAGCTGGTGCACTTATATAAAATTTAAAAACGTGCCATATGTTTTTCCCATACCGATGGTTTTCTTCCGCAACCTCGTAACTCAAAAATATTTTAAACTTTTTGCTATATATTCTTTTACAAACCAAGAATTAGGAAAAATTCCAATATTCCGCCAAACAAAAAAATTGCAAAATTTTAAGGCGGTACCCTGCAAATAATAGGACGTGTAAAGAGTATCCCATAAGGGACTAGGACTAGTCCAAAAGTAACCCAAACGTATGGAAAAAACATGGTCTATTTATCATTACGATGTCCTAGGGCAGGACCATTAACCCATCTTTGGACTACAAAGGAGTAGTTTTAAAACTACTCCATTGTATACACAAGAGGATTAGTTTTAACTTCGTTTAAAAACGAAAAAATGTCGTTAAAAAACGAAGATATGTCGTCTCACTTCAAACACTTTTTAACAATGACATGGTCTAAGCTTGCATCACATCGGACCAGTCCATGGAGTAGTAGCCGTGTCGTCGTGAACATAATCATTTTCATATGCACACATGTTTTCTATTATTGATATATTGATGTCAGTAGCCTGCTGTCTCGAATGTGTTTAAAGCATGAGTGCTGGTAAGCTTTGCGACAGAATAGAAGCAAATCCCTGCAAATATTATTGGACCACCTGATCCATTTTGATGAAATGGACTACTCCATGGACTGGTCCGATTTAATGCAAGCATGGACCATGTCATTGTTCAGAAGTGTTTGTAGTGAGACGACATGTTTTCGTTTTTTAACGACATGTTTTCGTTTTTTAACGAAGTAAAAACTTATCCTCTTGTGTATACAATGGAGTAGTTTTAAGACTACTCCTTTGTAATCCAAAGCTGGGTTATATGGTCCTGCCCTAGGACATCGTAATGTTAAATAGACCATGTTTTCCCATACGTTTGTGTTACTTTTGGACTAGTCCTAGTCCCTTGTGCGCTACACTTTTCACGCGTGTTTGGACTAGTCCTATTATTTGCAGGGATTAGACATTGAGAAAACCAAATTTCTTTAATGTGCAGTTTTTCGTTGGGAAGAAAATAATCGTGTAATGAGAAAACGGTTATGGACAATTGGATATTTTTTTCATACATAATTGTTATAGATCCTTCTATAATAATAAAGAATTCCTATTAAGATACCTAATTCCGTGAAATCTTTTTGTTTTATTTACAATTAACATTGTGCGTTTTGGTTGCATCATTATTTATTTAAAAAAATTGAATTTTTTGGTTCTCAGATTTTATTTTAAATAAAATTTAAAAATTTCCTACCAAATCAAAAGAGTTTATTTTATAAATGTTTTGATATTCAGTTTTCTTTTCTTTTTTGCATTTAAACATTTAAACAATTCATTTATTTCTTCGAAATAATTAAATTAATTCTAAACAATATCTCTCTGCACCCTATCAAACCAAAGTCTTACAAGTTTCCTTCAAATACCCCACAAACAAAAAAAATTTTTTTTTAACTGTAACAACAAAATCAACCAAAAAAAAAATTCATTGATAATTTTTCATAAAAAAAAACTTTTGCGCATGTTTAACAGTGTACTTGAGAAAAATGTTGCCTCTTCTCATTATCTACCACTCAACAACAGTAATAAAAATTTGTAATTGTTGCTTCTTTTATTACAGTTGTATTGACTTTTATTCTCTTTTCCTTTTATCATTTAACATTTGATACAATTGACAGCATGCTGTTCACTGTTTCCAATGTATTGACTAACTGAATGACTGGCGGACAAAATGCCGAATAGCAACAAGTACGACAACCGATTGAATGATGATATATAAATGAGTGAATCAACTGTTATTTGAACATTCCATACAATTCCTTCAAAGAAGTATCAATACAAATTAAATTTCTTCTTAAAAACTCAAAACTTTGTGAATATTTTGCTGTATTTGGTTATACAACTAAAAAAAAAATACTACCGAAAAAAACAGAACAAATCCAAAATATAATCAGCAAAAAAAATATATATACCTACATATATAAATACAACAAAATCATTTTTGATTTTGAATTAAATAAATATTCTTAAAATTTAAAAAAAAGTATCAACAAATTTATATAAAACAAACAAAATTAAATTTTACGCTGCAATTTGAAAATAAGACAAAAAAGTGTTTGCAAATTTGTTTGCTTTTTCACAAAAACAAAAAACTTAAATATCTATTGTACAAAAAAAGTTAATTGCTTTAATTAAAATGGCCCAGGTATGAATAAATTATGTTTAAATTAGTTCATAACTTTTTGTATTTAAGTTACACAAATGGATGCCTTTGTATTTCCGCTTCGTCAGAAACGGTTTAATTTCAAACTCCCTAAAGTATGCAACAGGTTATTGTAATAAAAGCAACAGTTTATTTTAGTACAGTGGTATATAAAATAACAATATTGTGCAAACCAGTGAGTGAGTGATACATTAGGAGTTTATTATTGTTTTAGGCTAAATTGGCGATTTAAAAAGGCCGATTCGACGATTTAAAACCGCCAAAATACCTTTAATATGATCATAATTTTTTTTGGAATATATTTGATTAATGGATTTAAATAAAACCATACGTTTTTCATATCTTTGATAAAACCGCTATTAATAAAGATAGTTTTTAAACGGTGAAAAAATTACATTGCAAAATGTACTGAACCGGAAAAATTAGTTTGTTAAATTTTGACCTGAAAGAGCATAATTAGATAAGAAAGTACACCAAGGCTTTAAACATTTCAAACACCTACAAACAGCCACATTTTACATCATTGGTGTAAATTGCTTTTATTTAGCATGTTTGTACAAAGATTAATACAATTTATTATATATTGGCTGCTTTTTTAAGATTTTTAAATTCAAAAATACGAGGTTTTCGGGAAATCAAATTAGAAAGCCCATTTTAAATATATAAGTATTTTTTTAAGTTAAACAATCGAATTTTTTTTTCAAAATCGATAAACAGGCAGTTAGTCAGCGGTGTTCTGAAAATCGTAAATATAAAATGCCAGAATTTGGAAGTTGTATTTAATACACTTTTAATCTAATTTTTATAATTTTTGTTATAAAATTCTCTTTAATAGAAAAATATTTGTATAATATTTGTCATAAAAATCTTTTATTACAGAAATCTTATAAAAAAAAGACTTTTAAAATTTTCGGGTTTTACGTTTCCGATTTCCAGCATACCCATGTATTATTTGTAAATTCTTTTTTATGAAATCCTAAATTGTTTTTATTTTCTCGCAAATTTTATCTTAAAACCAGGCACTCAAAATGATGATTATTTTTCAAATTTAAACTAAAAAAAAAATCGTACTTAAAGAGAAATGCTACGAGCTAAATATAATAATCATTATTTTCATTGCCTGATGGTAAAGGAAGTCCATGTAGATGCATTAATTTTGATTTATATAAGTGTTATGGAAAAACTCAAATTAACCGATAAAAATTATTTTTGATTTCTGGCAATCGCGAAATGCGATTTTGACTTGAAATGGCATAAAAGATGCTCTATAAATCGCAATAGCAAGAAGTTTGGCGACTTCAAATCGAAAAAGTCTGCTCAAGGGTATTTTAAGAACAAACCGAACCTGTTTCAGAACACCATACAATACAACTGTTGTTTTGCGATTTTAAATCGTCGTAAACGTTATTTCTTTTTATTTATTCCTTAGAAATAAAAGATATTTTTTAAATATTATATTTTTTTGTTTATAAAAAAGTAATTTTTAAGTTAAATAAATTATAAAAAAATTAATTTAAGTTAACAATTAATAGTTATAGTCTGGGGATATATTCGACATACAATCAGTTAATGGTAATTTTAAGGCAAAAAACTACTTTTTTGCTTTAGGAAAAGAACGAAAGAATCCTGTCAACCCTCTTAAATAATCGCTTATTACCTGTTTTTCTAATCAGTTCGACAAACTTTTGACGTGTGTTTTTAATAATTTAAAGGGTGGTTAAATTTTAAGGGCCGATGTTGATTTTGAATAAAACACAAATTATTTAGGAAATTATTGTAATTTCTTTTTATTATGATAATATTGCTGTGGTTGAATTATATATGGAACAAAATATGGGCCAAATGGTCGCCGCGACCTCGGGGGCACACCTCCATCCGATGGTCCAAATTGTCGATGACGCTGAGGCATAATTGTGGTTCTGTGCCGAATTATCTCATCCTTAAGCTCTTAAATTGTTGCTGGCTTATCGATGTAGACCTTTTTTTTCAAATAACCCTAATGAAAGAAATCCAACGGTGTCAAATCACATGTTCTTGGCGGCCAATTGACATCGCCACCACGTGAGTTAACACGGCCATTGAATTTCTCGCGCAAAAGAGCCATTGTTTCGTTAACTGTGTGGCAAGTGGCACCGTCTGGTTGAAACCACATTTCGTCCACATCCATATCTTCCAATTCGGGCCATAAAAAGTTCGTTATTATCTCACGATGGCGAACACCATTCCCATTAAAATGTGCCTTTGATTTGAACGCCTATTTTCATAATAAGCCTAAATAACTTTAACTCGTTGCTCGATTGTGTATCTTTCCATTGTTCAAATTGAGTTAGTCTGAGATTGAGAAATGTGAAAAGAAATGCAGAATAAAAAACTTGACGTTTAGGTGTGGTTCACCCTTTACATGTCTTTTTAAATCGTGTGTGTAATGATGTTTTCTTCTCTGACAAAAATGCGCGGGCTTAGGCTCCATTCTAAATCTGTTTAAAAAAATGTGAGAAGTTGTCGTTTTCCTTTCTAAATATGTATGTTGCACAAATAAATGGTACTGTACCCCCAGTTATGTTTGATGGTGAAATAATACCTTTTTTTTGCAAAAGTGTTAAATGGATAAAAAAGTTGTTGCTTCACTTTAATTAAAAAAGTTTTCTATTTTTTAAAACAATTGTACTATGGAAATCAGTGTTGTTAACGCTTATTCCCATTCTCTCAAAATATATTGTTGAAAGTCGCTTCAAGCTTGGTGAATATCGCTTATTAGCAGGGCAAGCTTAAATATGCACAAACATGGTTAAAATAAGCTTGCAATTATCAAAACAAAATAAAAACTTGAAAATATAAAAGAGGAAAAACCTGTAAGAAAGTTCTTAGAAATTAAGGAGAAATAAATAGTTTTGTAAATGTCGAAAGAAAACTAACCATTTTCGTAATTTTATTTTAAATAAACACTCCAACTTTGTTGTTAAAATTGTGTTTAATAGCGTAATTTGTTGCTTTCAAGGTGAATTAATATAAGTTGGCCTCAGTAAGAAAAAGCGAATTTAATCGGCCCGGTACTGTCAAAAACAAGTACAAAATGTTAAAAAATAAACATCACTTGGCAGAAAGAAAACGTAAACTCAATATAGAAAAACTAGTAAAAAAAATAGTAAGCAGGGGTTCAATCAACGCATACGACATCGAGCAAAATTGATGGAAATATTTTATTTTGGTATCATGACACTCGATATCGAATTAAGTATATCGTAATTTGAGATGATAGCATTCGATATCGAGTAACCAAAGACATTACATCTCTCGAGCAGGCTTGTCAGTTTTTCACTTTTAGTGCTAGATTCAGCACATTTTTTTCTGATTTAGCACTAACAATTTCAAAAAAGTGCCAAGTGCTAGTTTAGCACATTTTTATAATTATTTAGCATTTTTAGCACTTTTGTTTAGATCCCAAAACTACTTAAAAACTCACATAATCGATTTTAGTAAAGTATTAATTCTTAAATTGAATCAAGAAAAATTCAAACATATACACATGCTACTTTTTTTTGCAACTTTGGCGCATACTGTTTTTTGCATCTTTGTAGTGTACAAAGAAGAAACAAAAATAGTTACTTTTATTCTTATGAACAAATAAATTAAAATTGTTTATTGGGCTTAATAAAAAGAAAACTCAATGCGAATTGAGTAGAACGTGAGGTTAACTCTACAGCAACACTGCTTCTGTGTTTACATAAATAGCTACTTTGTATACAAACTTTGCCAAGTCGACCACCGAAATAATACCATATGTTGACTTTACCCCACCTTCTAATCAATTCGCCTTGAGTAAACTAATGCCTAGAATGAAAACAGCAGGCAAATTATGGCAGTCGTGATCGAATACTTCTTAGATTCATAGGCAATGCTATTTCAGTCGATACTGAAGGAATCCTAATTATTTTTTTAGTGATGTGAAAACGAAAAGAAATGCTTTATAACACATTAAAAAAATAATTTCGATCCGTTCAGTATGGACAGAAAGAATCAGAAATAAAATTGCTTTCGAATAGAAAATGTATTCGATCACGGCTGCCATAATTAGACAACGTTTAGACAACGTTTATTGCCACACTTTAAACATATCGGTTCATCTGAAAAGGACCAAAATGAGTGCTTATAATTAAGATATATACTGTACTGTTATGACGAATCAATGAAGACAGAATTACAATTTCTAATTTGTTTGAAACACAACCATATTTATTTTAAACAATTGTAAATTGACTTGATAGAACATACCTTGTGAATCCCCCATATATTCGCAAAAATCAATGTTAAAAACTAGCACTTTTGTTTTTAACTGAAGAACAATTTGGCACTTTTTTTTTGACGATTTAGCTTTTTTAATTTGAATTCTTCTGGCAAGCCTGCTCTCGAGTTTTCATTTGATACATCAGTGTCTATCGTATTTAGAAAAATACGATAGTTTACTCGATATCTAGTGATTAGACCCCTGGTCTTTTACGGTCACCTTTAAATTAATTCGCCTTGGTATGTTTACTGAATTGATTTATGGGTCGATTACAGATTACGGCCAGTAGAAAATCAGGCAACGCCGCTAATGTTAAAATAAAATTTTTTTTTTTATTTTAACAACAGCTGCATTGCCTAATTTCGCTGCTGCTAACACAAATTCTGTTCAGTTGCTTTCTGTAATTGACCCATAATTTTGTCAACAAGCGGCGTTATTTTTCAGATTGAATTCCAGAGCATAAAAAAGAACTATCAAACCATTCTGTGCTGCCAATTTCAGGTCGAAAATTCTTCTAATCACTGTTCCCATTCACAAAGGTGTACTTTAGTATTTACGAAATAATTCTTTTGCTTAATTGTGTTCAAATTGGTATAACAGTTATGGGCACGAATATAACAAAACTTCTTGCATACCCACTAATAATATCAATTGAATAATTAAAGCATACTTTAAGGATCATATTTAATGTGGACAATTATTTTGGTATGAAAAATTTCCAAAGCCTAGTGAACTAAAAATATCTATATAGGTACATACATATTTACAAATAGAAACTGGGAATTATTTCCTTCTGAAGGTTACTTTATAGGTATTATATTCAACATTTTTTTATTTTTCGAATTTATTCTATGAGCTAAATTTCAGTTATGTATTTTATAAAGCTTTTTGTAATAGTCATATTCCTTCAATTTTTCAGAAATGACTTTATACAATATAATAGTCTGATAGTGTATAAAGTCATTTCTGAAAAATTGAAGGAATATGACTATTACAAAAAGCTTTATAAAATACATAACTGAAATTTAGCTCATAGAATAAATTCGAAAAATAAAAAAATGTTGAACATACATACATACATACATATTTACTTTAACGAAATGGCTCCTCCTGGCAAATATCCTGAGAATATTATAATTTCATTAACTTTCAAACGTTTTTATTAATCAAGGATATAGGTAGGTATTTTGCTATTTTAACTAGATTTTTTTCTTAAAATAATATTAGTAATTCTTTAGAATTTTAAACAAAAACATTTGTTTTGATTTCTTTATTTGACGTATGCACGAACATGTAAAACAGTTTTTTTTTTTTGCTAAAAAGCTGATTACAAATTCAATACGCAGTAATTTAAATTGAAAAAGGGGGCTCGTTATCACATGCCCACAAAGAGGTTTTTTTTAACATAATAAATATACCTACATACTTACGTTTGCATAAATAGTTATACAATTCCAATACATACATACATAGATAGGTACCCACTTTGTTTCTACATACATACATACATACATAGACATTAGGACCACGTACAGTTTAAGACAAAATTTATTGAAAAAATTCTTGCAACGGCCTCCAGTTCAAGGTCGTTTATTGTATTTAATAAAGATTTTATAATACAATATTTCTTTGTCAGTCTGTTTTTTACTGTTTTAAGCATAATAAGTTGACTATAATCAATTAAAATTTTAATTTATTTACGAAGACGACTCTACTTCAGATTGTTATAAACAAGTTGTAAACTTTGTAGTTTTTTCTGTGGTTGGTTATCTTCTTATTTGTATTCTGCGCTTAATTCAAGAAATTTTACATTGTATAGAATGTATGTATGTATGTTACATACCTACGTCAGCAAAACATTTTTTTTTAATACCTATTTGCTTTTTAATTGGATTGTTTTCTTTTATTTTTTTTTCGTTCGCTGATCGCCGCACTGTCAAGCAGAACCATTGAGAAACAACCATCAATGAAAAAAGGCTTTAATTTATGATGTTTTATTTAAATTTTTTTTATACAATACTATGCGAAATGATCAAATAAAAAAAAACACATTATGATACATTGTATTAGGAGATAATAGCAGGCATTTAAAAGGATGAAATCGTTTTTAGAAAAATTTTTTTTTGCGTTTTGATATTGAATAAAAGTTAAGAAAACGTAAACATTTATTTATTTTTAATTTTATTTAAAAATTAACCCTTAAACACCTGAAATTGAAATATTGATTAAATTGCGGCAACAATTCTTGTTTTAGCATCGGTACCTATCTTTCTGCTGGAAATTATGAATTTTAGCTCCAATTGAGAAAACAATGCTTGTGTGAAGCTCCAGGGCAACGGTCTTAGTTGCTTAAGGAGAAAAAATATTTACAGAAATAAATCATATACATATGATGGTTAGATGGAAAAAATAAGTTTTATTTTTGTACAGGGGCCTGATTCTGGTAGTCGTGATCGAGTACTTTCTCGATTCTAAAGCATATTATTATCTTATTATTTCAGTCAATACTGAACGAATTTGAATTATTTTTTCAGTGTTGTAATGCATTAATTTGAGTTTCACAATACTGAAAAAATAATTCCAATTCTTTTAGAATCGACTGAAAGAATAAGAAATAAATTGGGGGTTTTCTTTATTTTTCAAAAGATTTTGTTATTCGTGCTAAATTCCCAGTTTTTATTATTGATAAAAACACTTGAAATTTATTGTTGATGGGATAAGCTATTCCTATGCGCATTTCACTGGTTGCTTAGGCCAGATCATCAGGAAACTTCATCCATAAAGATTTTAGAAAAACTAAAGATATTAAACCAAGTAAAAATGTTAAACATATAAGACTTATAGCAACAGTTCTACTTGTAATAATATCAAAGCTTAAACAAAACAACATCAACAATAAACAGTGCGTTCATCTCGTCTTACATTCCCCGCTACAATTAGTTTAAATTCTCTCAACATTAATTGTAGTTGTAAGTAGGTTAAGAAAAACAAAATAAAAAACAACAACAACTTACAAAAGATGTTGTCAATTAAGTGTTTTTTAGGCCGTGCACCCGCCTGTTTATTATCAAAAAGTAATTTCAATTTTTGGGAATACAAAATTTAAATTTCAAAAGATTTTGTTATTCGTGCTAAATTCCCAGTTTTTATTATTGATAAAAACACTTGAAATTTATTGTTGATGGGATAAGCTATTCCTATGCGCATTTCACTGGTTGCTTAGGCCAGATCATCAGGAAACTTCATCCATAAAGATTTTAGAAAAACTAAAGATATTAAACCAAGTAAAAATGTTAAACATATAAGACTTATAGCAACAGTTCTACTTGTAATAATATCAAAGCTTAAACAAAACAACATCAACAATAAACAGTGCGTTCATCTCGTCTTACATTCCCCGCTACAATTAGTTGAAATTCTCTCAACATTAATTGTAGTTGTAAGTAGGTTAAGAAAAACAAAATAAAAAACAACAACAACTTACAAAAGATGTTGTCAATTTGTTTTTTAGGCCGTGCACCCGCCTGTTTATTATCAAAAAGTAATTTCAATTTTTGGGAATACAAAATTTAAATTTCAAAAGATTTTGTTATTCGTGCTAAATTCCCAGTTTTTATTATTGATAAAAACACTTGAAATTTATTGTTGATGGGATAAGCTATTCCTATGCGCATTTCACTGGTTGCTTAGGCCAGATCATCAGGAAACTTCATCCATAAAGATTTTAGAAAAACTAAAGATATTAAACCAAGTAAAAATGTTAAACATATAAGACTTATAGCAACAGTTCTACTTGTAATAATATCAAAGCTTAAACAAAACAACATCAACAATAAACAGTGCGTTCATCTCGTCTTACATTCCCCGCTACAATTAGTTGAAATTCTCTCAACATTAATTGTAGTTGTAAGTAGGTTAAGAAAAACAAAATAAAAAACAACAACAACTTACAAAAGATGTTGTCAATTAAGTGTTTTTTAGGCCGTGCACCCGCCTGTTTATTATCAAAAAGTAATTTCAATTTTTGGGAATACAAAATTTAAATTTCAAAAGATTTTGTTATTCGTGCTAAATTCCCAGTTTTTATTATTGATAAAAACACTTGAAATTTATTGTTGATGGGATAAGCTATTCCTATGCGCATTTCACTGGTTGCTTAGGCCAGATCATCAGGAAACTTCATCCATAAAGATTTTAGAAAAACTAAAGATATTAAACCAAGTAAAAATGTTAAAAATATAAGACTTATAGCAACAGTTCTACTTGTAATAATATCAAAGCTTAAACAAAACAACATCAACAATAAACAGTGCGTTCATCTCGTCTTACATTCCCCGCTACAATTAGTTGAAATTTCAAGTGTTTTTATCAATAATAAAAACTGGGAATTTAGCACGAATAACAAAATCTTTTGAAATTTAAATTTTGTATTCCCAAAAATTGAAATTACTTTTTGATAATAAACAGGCGGGTGCACGGCCTAAAAAACACTTAATTGACAACATCTTTTGTAAGTTGTTGTTGTTTTTTATTATGTTTTTCTTAACCTACTTACAACTACAATTAATGTTGAGAGAATTTCAACTAATTGTAGCGGGGAATGTAAGACGAGATGAACGCACTGTTTATTGTTGATGTTGTTTTGTTTAAGCTTTGATATTATAACAAGTAGAACTGTTGCTATAAGTCTTATATGTTTAACATTTTTACTTGGTTTAATATCTTTAGTTTTTCTAAAATCTTTATGGATGAAGTTTCCTGATGATCTGGCCTAAGCAACCAGTGAAATGCGCATAGGAATAGCTTATCCCATCAACAATAAATTTCAAGTGTTTTTATCAATAATAAAAACTGGGAATTTAGCACGAATAACAAAATCTTTTGAAATTTAAATTTTGTATTCCCAAAAATTGAAATTACTGTTTTCTTTATATTCATTTAAACAAAGATGTTATGATTTTTACATTTTATTTACAGAAAATTATTATAAAATGCATACAATGTGTTTATATGCCCATTTGTCCGTATGTGGATTTAACGTTAGAGGGCTGTACTCTATTTATTGTTTGAAACATAGATAGTATACCACTTTAAGGTATCTAACTTCAAATTCGTCCTTTTCTAAATCTAATTCATTTTAAAAATCAAATTCAGGCTTTTTTAAATAAATTTAATTAAAATTGATTTTAATATTTAAAGTGCCGAATGTGATTTGAAAAATGTGGAATATGATTAGTAAAATACCCAATTTGATTTCAAAAATTCTGAATTTGTTTTTTTTAAATCCGGAATTTGATTTTTAAAAGGCCGACATTGAAGTTAAAATCCTATACATAAAAAAATTACAAGAAAATAATTTAAAAAATCATAAAATAGCCGCGAAAACACGTAGATAAGTGGCAAAAAACCCATAAAAACCCGCTGGGTTGGGTTTTTGTTAAAAAAAACCCCGTTGTTTTACTAGCCATGATAGGTGGACGTTGCATTTAGTACAAAATGTGTGTGTATCAGTTTTTTTTACAAAGTTTGCAAGCCTTTTTTGAACCCCATTAAGGAAAACTATTAATCTTGTCAAATCTTACACCAGCTACAGGATGAACGGCTTTTTCCCAACAATTGAGCTAATAGTTTGTTATTCAACAAATGATGGACGACCAACCGAGCTTTTGCAATGCTCGAGCGAAATTCAAACATTGTCATGGTTTTTTCTTTTTTATTACCGTCCGAATTTTGGTTGTTTTCTGAGTTATTTTTATGGTATAACACAAAAGCATTTGTTATACTCATGTCAAGCAAATGGTAATCGGGTTGACATGTCCTGGGTTTTGATTTTGAGACCATTGCGACACATTAAGTCTACACCTCCCATGTGCGCATTATACTCATAGATAATCTGTGGACAGTCGATTTCATCGTAGATTTTTCTCTTACGGTTGTAATATTAAATTTTAGATGGCCGGTTAACTAAACTGCTTCGCTTACCTACCCACATATGTTGAACATAGTCTTACATTTTTGTTTCCTTCCACAATACTGTAGACATGTCCACTCTATCAGCTCTTCCAATAAGTTCCGCAAAATAACCTCGTGGCTCTTTTTTGAGTTCAACGGGCTTGCCCATTGTAAATTGGCAATTTGGAATTCGGTGCCAAGGCTGTAAACACTACGTGTTCTTAGGTACACTTTAATGGGTAGAGACGGTAGAGAAATTGTCAAAATACATTTTTTGGCACTGTCTGCGACAATCTATTAAACATATGAACAAGAAAGGATTTTTACAAAACACTATGTTAGCAAAGATTTAACTTATAACAACATTTCCTTTTGAGCCAATATGTGGTGTATTTTTTTCCTAAGTGACTAAGACCGTAAATATTACCATAGTGCGACACTTCTTCCCGAACGATGTTACTACTTAAATAAGAATTGAATACCAGTAGCGATAGATTTTTGCTAAATGGGGAAACTGTTTAGATTATTTTTCGATCGAAATTGTTTGCAGGGTAATAAACCAGTTTGATGTGTGGCCATGCCGCTAAAATCTATTTTGTACAAATTCATAGGTCTACTTAAATTTGTTTAAATTTTAAAACTCAAATCCCTTTAAGCATTAATATCTTTGAAGGCTCTGCAGTGCCAACAAAAAAACGTACACACAATGTTCGCTTATTTATTGCTGTTGTTTTTCTTAAAATTGTTTTTGTTTTTATTTTAGTTTTGAGGGCTCGTCTCTTGTTTACTTCGTTTATGCGAGTTATTTTAAAATTTAAATTGAGTACATACATACATATACACATTCATAAATACTAACATATACTTACCTACATATATACGCACATCTACATAACAAAGGTACATGAAAAACAAAAATAAAAAAACCCGCTATGTTCGGCTACACCGAGTCTTATATACGCTTCACCATCCATGGTGCGATAGAAACAGAAAGTTCTTTAAATGAAATCCCGCCGCGGTACTGTTACTGATCTATTTTGTATTTGAATGGGGGGTTTCACACCTAACCACTTATCCAATAACACCCCCACTTTTCGACGGATTTTTTGTATCGACAAACTAGCTAGTATGTGTACGAAATTTGGAAAATTTTTCTCCTGCCGTTCTTCAGAATAAACGAAAAAAATGTTTGTGCCACGCCCTCTTCTCCAATCCCCCTAATTTGTTTTAGGGGTTTGGTATTTTACCAAATGTGTACCAATTTTGGACAATTTTCCTCTCACCGGTCTATAGACATATATAATTAAATTTTTTCTGCCACGCCCACTACTCCAATCCCACCCATATATTGTGGGATTGATAACCAACTAAAATTATAAACCAATATTAATAAAAAATTACTTCACAGTTTTTTAATTCGTTACTGTTTAAGGCATATTTAAATCTTTTTTAAAATTTAGCTTTATATGAGGCCTATGGTTAATTATGGACCTACCTTTACGGCAGTATGGTTTCCAGTTTGAATAAACTATGATTTACCAAAGTTTACTACAATAGCGTTATGCATAACAGTTTGACGCGCAGTCAAGGGTTTGCCGAGAATGACGTTAGCATGGGGCCTATGGTAAATTATGGACCGATCTTCTCAAAATTTCACAGTATGATTTCTTGTCGTTTAAAAAGAATTCGCGAAAAATTTAATGAGAATCAGGGCATTTTGAAACAAAATGTTCAATTAATGAAGGAGGTTGTTTCACATTTAGATTAATAACACTTTTCTACTGAATAAATTATGCTGGATTTCAATCCCAAACTGCTTAGGAGTAAAAGAAACAATTTGACACCAAACTTGTTCTCTTCTGTTGAGCTCCATCGAAAGTGAGCTTGTTTTTAACAAACGGAAATTGCTAATTCGAATTAGAATAACTCAAAATTGATATGGGGTCTGAGATCAATTTTAAAAAAGTTTCATACGGAATGACAAACTTAGTATACCCTTACTTAGTAAAAAAACAGACAAAACTGAGAACATTATCATGTCTCATACATGCAATTATGATGTTCTCATTATATGTATAGTAGTGGTGTCCCTTGGGGCTCAAGCATAATTTAAAAGCTTATAAAGTAAAGTAGTTTTGAGATTTTTTTCAGATTTTTCGGAAGATGTTTGGAGGTCGCTCAAGTCGAATTTTTGCCAAAAATGGTGTCTGCCGGCATTTTGTTAAGTTTTTTCACAACTTTTTCAAAAACCACGATTTTCTTCACTTTTCCGGAAATAATTTAAATGAAAAATGTCCAAGCTTTATTTTGGTGTACAAAGACTATAAGTTTTTGCAATGCATTTGCTCATTTATGCACCCTACATACATTAAAATTTGTCGTTTTAACTTTTAAAATTTTTTTTGGAACCCACTAATGTATAAGTATTAGTGATAAGTGGTATCCCTGCAAATACCCAGCAAATAATAGGACTAGTCCAAACACGCGTGTAAAATGTAGCCCACAGGGGACTAGGACTAGTCCAAAAGTAACCTAAACGTATGGGAAAACATGGTCTATTAAACATTACGATGTCCTAGGGCAGGACCATATAACCCAGCTTTGGATTACAAAGGAGTAGTCTTAAAACTACTCCATTGTATACACAAGAGGGTTAGTTTTAACTTCGTTTAGAAACGGAAACATGTCTTTAAAAAACGAAGACATGTCGTCTGACTACAAACACTTTTTAACAATAAAATGGTCCATGCTTGCATTACATCGGACCAGTCCATGGAGTAGTCCATTTAATCAAATTGGATCAGGTGGTCCCATATCATTTGCAAGGTAATACTAAACTTATATTATTTTAACTTTTGAGAAAAAATTTTACTACTAACACACATTTTTTATTATTTACATATATTCATATACATACATACACTCACAATATTCTGTACGTAAAATTAACTGAAATTGTAATATAAAATAAATGAAAGTTCAATTAAAAACCGGTCTACCTATTTTTCATTTATTTTTAACAAAAATTTCATTTAATTTTTACTGTCAAAAATTCAACACCATATTCAGTAAAAACGATTAAATATTCAGTTAATTATTAAAATTTAACTGTCAAATTGACCCCATATTCAGTAAAAACAATTAAATATTCAGTTATTTTATTAAATTTTCGTTTACTCCACAAAAGAGCCGAATTTCTAAAAAATTCCAGACAGACACCTGTCCGCTTGTTTTTCTTATAAGCGAGAGAGGGAGAATATTTTTATTTACTTACCCAGTTACCCACGTTTGTTTTACTTTTGTTGTACTGACCACGTTGTTTACAGAAGAACTCTCAATTATAAGACACCAGCAGCATGACCGATATGGCTTCGCAATTATTTTACTTTTAAAATTTGATGTAGGTATTTAACTAAATTATTTTAACAAATAGAAAATGGGTATTGCTTACACAAAACAAGCAATTCATTTTTTATAGATAAGTAAAAATTAATTTTTGGTAGTAAAATTATATAAAATAACTGAATATTTAATTGTTTTTACTGAATATGGGGTCAATTTGACAGTAAAAAATTGACAGTAAAATTTTAATAAATAACTGAATATTTAATCGTTTTTACTGAATATGGTGTTGAATTTTTGACAGTAAAATTTTACAAAATAACTGAATATTTATTTGATTTTACGGAATATGGTGTTGAATTTTTGACAGTAAAAATTAAATTAACTGTTCGTTACTTTAAATTACATTTTCATTTAATTTTACATAAAGAAGAATTTAACTTAATCAACGGACAATATTAACTGCAACTGAAAATCAGTATTAATATGCACTTAGTTTTTTGAATAACTGTAAGAATCAGTTAAAAATAAATTTGCTTGGAATTTTAAATGTTTATTTATTTAATAATGACTGAACGGAATACTTCTTAAATAAACTACAGTCCGTTACTGTAATAATATTGTGAGTGTACATATGAATGTACAGTGAAATCTCTCATGACCGGTCACCGAAGGGACTATGAAATGTATCCGTAAAAGGAGTATGTCTTCTCAAAAGATCTAAGTATTTTCTTTGAGAAAGGGGGTGTCCACTTAAGGACGGCGTCCATACAAGGAGATTACACTGTACACACAATATATGATTTGTTATTGTTTTGATATTATGAGATTCAAATTAAATAAAAAAACAACAGCAATAATAAATTTGTTGACGTAGTAGAAGTTTGATTTTAGATTTTTCATATGACGATGTGAAGATGTGCGTTCCCCCCCTTTTTTTTTTTGTTTTTTGCTCGCAATTCGTTTAAATTAAGCATAAACAAAAAAGGCCAATAATTTATAGTTTCTGTTTGTATAGAAATATTTTTGTTACTGATTTTTAAAAAATTAAGTTATATTTTTATTGCGTTATCTGCAAATTTAAGATTCAATTATTAGAGCAGTTATATTTACATAATTACACTGTGCTTTGAATTTGAAAAATGTCGAGTTTATTGAATTCACAAAAAAAAAATCGAAATTTCGCAATAAATTTAGGTTTATGCTTAAACTTTTTTATAATATGCGTAGCCGTTTTAGAATCATAATTTTTTCTGGCAAAAAAAAAACAAATTTTTAGCAAAATTATGAAATTTTTGAATCCCAAGAAAACCTTTGATATCGAATTTTTGTTTTATTAAAATTCATAAAAAATAGGAAAATGCAGCGCTTTGCTCCTCAGTTTTTCTACAAGTATAGAAAGCAAAGTTCCAAACAAAACAAGCCATTTAATTTTATTCACAAAATACCTACGAAAACTTTTATTAAATTTAAGAATTTTGTAAAACGCCATATTTTTATTGGAGCGCCCCTAAGAAGTGGTGGTAAAGTGCAGTATGTTTTGAGAAATTGTTAAGGTCGAAAAACTAATTGATGCCGGCCATTACTTTACTCACACTGGACGCAATTCCTGGACAGTTATGGGAATTTTTCTAGCCAGTATTCTGTATTGTCTGCCTGCATGGTATGGGAGCCCCCTTAAGAAATGAAGCTTAATGGTAGGTATGTTAAAAAAAATGATGGAAATAAAAATTAAGTAGGGTTGGTCATACATTTGATCCGCCTAGGAGCATCCTGCGCGTTGCAAGGGCCAAATTAAGAATTTCATTAAACCGCCATAGAAAAATTGTTTGCATATACTGTAGTGTAGGGTATCAAATGGTCGGACTTGACCAACTATACTTTCTTAATTATTGTATTTTGTTTGAAATCTTTATTCTAAAAGTTGTAAATATGACAGAAATTTGAACGGCCGATCATGATTTTGAATAAAACACAAATTATTCAGGAAATTATTGTCATTTCTTATGATAACATGGTTCAATTATGTATGGAACAAAATATCGGCCAATTGGCCGCCGCGACCTCGGCGGCACACCTCCATCCGATGGTCCTAATTGTCGATGACGCTGAGGCATAATTGAGCTTCTGTGCCGGTAATGTGCCGAATTATCTCATCCTTTAGCTCTTGGTTAAATCACATGATCATTGCGGCCAATTACATCGCTTCCACGTGAGATAACACTGCCATTGAATTCGTCGCGCAAAAGAGCCATTGTTTCGTTACCTGTGTGGCTAGTGGCACCGTCCTGTTGAAACTACATATCGTCCACAGCTATATCTTCCAAATCGGGCCATAAAAAGTCCGTTATCCTCTCACGATAGCGAACACCATTTTGACCGGCCTCATTTTGGGAAAAATACAGCCCGATGATGACGCCAGCCCATAAGCCGCACCAAACAGTCACTCTTTGTGGGTGCATTGGTTTTTCGACAGTCACACTTGGATTATTCGCCCAAACGTGGCAATTCTGCTTATTGACGAATCCACTGAGGTGAAAATGTGCCTCATCACTGAATCATCAACCACTGTTGCCATTTCTTGCCACCAATCTGACCATTGACGACGTTTGGAATGGTTAAGAGGCTTTAGTTCTTGAGTCAATTGCACCTTGTAAGCGTGTAAATGCAAGTCTTTATGCATAATGCTCATCAAGGACGAGCGTGAGAGGTGCAGTTGTTGGGAACGACGACGAGTTGAGGTGGACGGCACTTCGGCCACACTTTCGCGAACAGCAGCAATATTTTCTGCAGACCGACCATGCACTGTTGTTTTCACATCTCCTACAGTCCCGGTTTGCTTAAATTTTTGCACGATTTTTCCGATTGTACGCACATTTGGACGATTAAATTGACCGAAAAAATCACGAAGTGCACGATATGCTTTTTGATTTGAACGCCAATTTTCATAATAAGCCTGAATAACTTTTACGCGTTGCTCGATTGTGTATCCTTCCATGGTTCAAATTGAGTTCGTCCAAACCAAAATTAAATAAATAAAATTACGTTTATAATAAAAAATTTGGAAAACTTAAACAAAAATGTTTTTTGAATAAAATTCGTATGATTAACCAAATTTTTAAAATTTTTTAAATTTGACTTAAGATGTTTTGTCAAAATTGCCACAAGTATTCATTATCAGAAACTTCTTGGCCTCGTAGAACAATAAAAAAGACGGTGCTTTCGATTTTTTTTATTACAAAATTTGGAAAAAAGTCGCAACCCTGGACCTAACGTATAGTTTTCTGAAAAATTACTAAGGTTTTCGCTTAAATTTAAAAAAAAAAAAACATCCGTTTTTTGCCATATTCAAACGTTTTAGCTGCTCGAATTAATCAATCTTTTTAATTAAACCTGATACGTCGTCTGAAAGTCCTACCAATTACCTTTAAACTAAATGAGATTTATTTAACTGTAATATAAAAAATTCGGGTTTTAGATTTTTTTTTTATAAATTTGACTTAGTTTTTAATTTTTTCTTAAGATTTAATTTAATTTTACTTTCATTTCATTTACTTTTTTCTTTCATTTCTTCAATTTCTATTTAAATACTGTCGGTCTAATTTATAAAAATTTCTTAATTTAGGGTTTATCTCTACATTAGTTATTAAACACTTTTAGCCTTTTTAACCGTTTATAAAAATTATAATTTATAAACGTTTAGTAAGTCTAAATTAACTATTAAACGTTTTTAATAGTTTTGTATTTTTATGTTGGCAATGCCATGTTATGGCAATTGTCATTTTATTAGTAGTGATGTACAAAACTATTAACAAGTTATACAAGTAATCCCCTATAGTGAAAAAAATTTAATATATTCAACAGTTAGAATAATAAAATCAATTTAAAAAAAACTGCAATCGGTTTTTATACCAAAAAAAGATAAAACTAATTAATATATTCTCTTAAATTTTATCTGAGCAACGTGTTTAATTTAACGAGTACAAATGGTACTCGATTACAAAGTTCATTCTTTTTATTTATTCATCACTATATTTTCTTGATTATTTTGAACTAAAATTAAATTGAAAAAAGTATTAAAAAAAAAGAATAAAAATGGAAAACATTAGAATAAAAAGAAAGCGCTCTGGAAACTGGTTGGAAGAAGATAAAGTAAGTGTTAGTACATATGTATAGAAGATATTGGGAATAAATTAAATGTTTTTTTTATATTATTCCACAAAGACGTTGCTGAAGGAACTGGTGAAACGGAAAGTTGCGGTTGTTGAAAATAAAAACTGTGATACCAATAGCAACCAAAAGAAAAAGAAAGCCTGGCAAGAGATAGAGGAAAGGTATAATGCATAAGTATTGTATTTATTTGATTGTGCTTTTAAAACTTTATATAAATTTCAGCTTCAACACTTTGTGTCAGGGAGGTCCAAGAAATGTCTCACAGCTAAAGTCCCAATGGACTTTTACTAAAGTGCAAGCAAAAAAAGATCATTCTGACCAAAGAAAGTTAATAAATCAAACTGGCGGAGGACCCAAGCCACCTGATATAGACATTTCTTCGAACGATATAAGTGTTTGCCCAACGAATTTATTATTGATAGTAATGAATTCGATTCGGATGCCGTAGTCACAGAATACATTGCCCCAGATTCCGTTGGGTCAGGGGCTGCAGCTTTAGATGCCGATGTTTGCAAGCCAAATGTAAGTTAGTAATAAAAAATTAAATATTTCCGGTCGGTTGTATTTTGTATTTTTGTCAATTTTTTTCGTGTTTTAGACATCAAAAATAATAGAACACTCAAGTCCCAACACAACAGAAAAGTGTGATACAGATTTAGGGGAGATTTTAGGTTCTGTGGCAGAAACCAATTGTGCGGAATCGGAAATAGTAATGAAAAAAAATATTAAAAAGAAAAGGTAGTTTATTCTTAAAGTTGAGTATAACTTCTTAAAGCACCTTGAATCATGTTCCTATAGTCAAACAAAATGTCTACTGATCAGTGTAGGTTCTCAGTTTATTAACATACATAATTTCAAGGGACAAATTTTAGTTTTATCATCACAGCTGTAAAAGGTTGCAATAACATGACTTCTTCATAATGATTGGTTATTTTTTGATTGCATTCAAATTGTTGAAATTTATTGTATTGTAGTTATTTACAGCTCTGATGTTCATACATACATTTGTATGTACGACTTCCAATATTTGTATGAACATAGTTAATTTAAGTTTTGTTTCTTATTTAGAAGTTCCCAGTTTTATGTCAAAGTGTAGCAAGTAGTAAAATTAAAATAATTTCTGACGTTCAGCTGAAGAACCTCGAAGAGCTTCATTTAATACAGATGGAAAACGAACGTAAAAGGTCTAGAAATCTTGATTTAGAATATGAAATCCTACAGGAAAAGAAATATCAAATAAAGAAAAGATGTATGTTCTTATAGTTGTCGAACTGTTCACAAATAATAAAATAGTTTAAAGAGACACATATGTACATGTACCATCCGTACGTATGTATGTACATATGTACTTATTGATATACTTACGTACATAGATATATAAATAATAAATGCAGACAACTTTCAAAAGGAAATAAAAATTTATTATTTCTTGAAGAATTTGAATATAAGTATGGAAATCCATATATACATGTATATGCAAGTTTTTAAAAATGTTGCTGTATA
Organism: Pollenia labialis; assembly: GCA_949318255.1. Classification (NCBI taxonomy): domain Eukaryota; kingdom Metazoa; phylum Arthropoda; class Insecta; order Diptera; family Polleniidae; genus Pollenia; species Pollenia labialis. The sequence goes on from OX439140.1 coordinate 127,896,561, forward strand.
AAAGTTTTTAAAATGATTGCAGCTCTTCCTTCTTGTGGCCCCACATTATAATTATTGTCATAAATTTCATTTTCTTGTAGTTCGTTTTGAATTTGTTCTATGTTGTGATCATCTGAAATATTTTTTTTACAGATAAGGACTAATGTTAATTTGTAAAGGAGCACAGATGTACAAATTTTTCGCTTATTGCAGCCATGAATTTTATTTATTTTATGATTTTTAGTTATGTTAATATTTTAAAAAATGAATTAATTGTTATGTAATTTAAGATTTCATAAAAATAAAACAATGAGTTAAAAAGTCCATGAGGTTGTAAACATTATTTTTACTGTAAGGGAAGTCGGAATTCAAAAGATTATTTTTCAAAGTTAAATACAATTTTAAGCCATCGAAGCAAAAATTACAAATGTGTGAATTAACATATATGTTACCTACCTGGCAGTATATCATTCTCCTCAATTGCAATGTTGTGAAGGACGGCTAAGGCGACAATTAAAGTTTTTGTGTTTTCTAGAGAAGTTCTCAATCCATCAAGTAAGCAACGGAAACGTTGCTTCCAAACTCCGAAACAACGTTCTACAGGATTTCTGGTAGCAATTTGAGCAATATTGTATTTATTTTCTTTGCCGTTTTGTGGCCTTGACAAAGGCGTAAATAAATAAGGCTGTAATTTGTAGCCTGAGTCACCTAATAAGCGACCTCTAAACTCACCATTTTCAAAACGTTGCTTGATGGCCGATTCATTAAATATCCGGCAGTCATGCGTGCTGCCTCTCCATCGTGCTACCACATCTCGTATTACTAATTTAGAGTCGGAAACCACCTTAAAAAAATAATGTTTAGCATATTACTTTTAAGGCTCTTAACAGTATTTAGTTCAGAAAATACCTGAACGTTTAGTGAATAGTAGCCCTTTCGATTAATGTAATATTGGGCTACGTCACCACCTGTTTTTTTTATTTTGATGTGTGTTCCATCGATGGCACCAATAACTCCGGGGAAATTTTTTATTGAGTTGAAGTCTCTCATAAGAGTTTCCTCCTCTATGATAGAACCAGGCATTTTAATTTTGCTTCTAGCTAAACGGGCTAATGCTCGAGCAACTCTGCCGCAAATGTTACAAACTGTTGGTTGAGTTAATCCATGAAGATCAGCCGCATCATCTTGAACCTACACAAGTTAAGTAAGGTTTATTTGGAACCTACACAATTTTCTTAACCTTCTACCATCATTGATCTTACAACTCGGACTCACCTCTTTACGTCCCCAACAACGCAGAGCCACCAAAACCTGCAATTCGACAGAAGTTCCACTTCTTCTTCTATCTAACTCAATATCTTGTTTAATCATATTAACAATTTTTTTTACTGTTGTTTTATTAAAGCGATACCTTGCTTTAAATATATCATCCGGTGTTTTGAATGGATCGTTTCTCTGACGAAAAGTTTTGGGACGTCTGGGAATTTGAGCAATGACATCTGCATATATCGTTTTTGGTTTATTAAGTGCATAGCAGTGCTTGTGGTTTTCAATAGTACATATATTCTTTGCAAACTTACCGATTGTAGCAATTAAATTAATTGTATTCATTTTTTTTTCTTAAATTTTCACTTATTTTCACACTTTTATCGAAAGAAATTGGAAAATAATATTAAAAATAATTTTTATACTTAGAAATGTCATTTTATTAAACGTTTAAAGGAGGGTAAAGGCTACAATAAATATTTGAAAATTATTACAAGTTTTTAACAGATTAATAGCGCTATTAAACGTTTATAAATACTGTTTTTTTGAGTTTTGCTTATAAACCATTAATAAAGATGCTTTAAGTTTTTATAAATTAGACTGTGTATCAATAAACTGTAATTAAAATTCAAATCATTTACAAACATTTGCATCTGGACTGATGGCGTGATGATTTTCTTACGCATTTTTGTTTTGTATTCCATCTCCTCTCAACATCGTTTCGTTATGTCAGTTGGTGATAAATGTGAAAAAATAAAATTTAATCTTGAAACGTTAAAAAATGCACGTAACCAGTATAAAATTGCCTTCAAACAGTTTTAAATTTTTTTTTTTTTTTTTATAGAAATATAATTTTGTACATGTGTTCATATTTCAAAGTTGAAATATGATTGTGCAGTTCCAGTTTCAAATGAAATTGATTTGAATGTAAGTCATTTACCTTTTTGATAATGTGATTCAACGTTTTATAGTTTATTTTCATGAATAACGAAATCTCAAGGATGATTTTTTTTTAAAGCAAAAAGGTTCTTAGAAAATAAAAAATTTTTGGTTTGTAAGAAAAGTAACTTTTATAAAAATTACTTCTTTTTAAAGGTTCTCGACACGACATGTTTTTTACATCTGATTTGTAAAATGAGGTACTGCAAAAAAATACATGTCGTGTGTTACCCTTATAACACTGCTTCTGTTTAAGTCAGACGTAAAGTCGTGTGACAAAGTTTTAATAAGAGTGCGCTCTACTTTTTTCTGACAAGCCATCTGACATCAGCTGTTTTTTTTATGAAAAATGTGGCGTAAAAAATTTATGTATTGAGGATATCGGCTAAGCCGGCTGAAGTTAATATTTTACAAAACCGATATATCGTCAGCTCATTATTGGTTTGACCTTGAGACCATTTTTAAAAATTGCTTTGCTTCATTGCCGTAAAAAAGCTTTATAAACCTTCATTATCGATTTTCTCCTATACGGCTTTTTGGCATATGCGCCAAACCAGTAATGAGTTGATGATATGTTTGAACATTTAACCGTTTAATAAAATAATAAATAGCGGCAGTGCGCTATTTTTGAACTGATAACTATTTTGGGTTCTGCAAAAACTATTCGAAAATTAACAAAGACTTTGTCAGATGGACAAACGTACATGTTATACGTTTGCGACCGAATATTATAAACCTTATGTTAAACAGCAATTTTGACAAACATTCACAATTACATGTGACTTAAAACGTTAAAACCAGTGTTACAATTTTAGCACATTTTCTGCTAGATTTAGCGGATTGAGTTGGGGACTTGGATATTTTTTAGAAACAGCTTTTTAGCATATTTTCTGTTCTAAAACAGATTTAGTTGCATATATTTACTTCGTAGAAAAGCAGAATTTTTAAGCCAATTTTGTTTTGAAATATAAGTTTTTTTGAAATATATCGTCACCTAAAACGCAAAAGGCCGGGCTGCCAGGTACTTTTTTCCTTGTCCCCAAAAAATTAAAAAAATATCCCCAAATTAAAAAACAAAACCTTAAAAAGTTAATATTTTTGTTTGTCTTTTTCTGACCAAATTTAAAATTTTTTTGGAAAAATAGTAAGAAAAATTTTAATAAGAAATCCCCAAATAAAAATTTTTTGTCAAACAAATTATTTTATTTCGTTTGTAGCGACTGGTTTCGGCATGTTTTTTAAAATCCTTTTTATGCGATTCCAGTGAGGAATTACAAGCAGAACAATATGCTGTTATTGAAGACGAATAAGCCAATTTATAAGAAGGAGCTTGTTCAATCGGTTTTAGCCATCCTTAACATCAACAATACAAATATTTACATATATCCGTCATTTATTTAATACTTTGCTGCATCATAAGTACAAACCAATAGCCAAGCATTCTTTTTCCTAAACTTTATTATATTGTCTTTCATATTTACTTATTTTTGGGGAAGAAATACATATTTGCTTTAAAGTTGTCCTTAAAAAATCAATTTTAGATTATATTTTTAAATTCTTTTTTTTAAAACACTCACTCGAGAATAATAACATAAGTTTATTAAGTACTTTTTGCACACTTAACAAAAATGGTAATCTAAATTAAGACCCTTTACACTGTATTAGTTGTTGAGTCCAGTAACGTAAAAGGTTTACTACTTTTTCATATTTTATAAACGAAACAAAGAAAATTAAGCGTAAAGAATAAAAAAAGGGCACAGTTTTAACTGAAAGGTTGAAACTGCACGCGTAAAAATATCGGTTACAGTTTTTTTAGCCGTCAATTTTCAAACGTGTTCGTTCAAAATGGCTCGTGTATATCGAGCCCTAACCGCGAAAATAGAGTAAGCGACATAAATTTCAGTTTTCGTTTTTTTTCTTTATTGGCAACACTTGCATCATCGCCTAATATGTCATGGTCACATAAGGTACCGTTACGATTTTATAGCAAAAACAATTTTATTGTAAGCGACAAATTTCATACAAAATTTATATGAAATAAAATAAAAAAGCTCTCTCCTGTAAATTTGATTTTTGGCGCTTACACTATTTTCGCGGTTAGGGCTCGATATGGTTATGGGGCTAAAAAGGACGGTTTTTATTAGTGTTAAGTACAGGGTAACATCATAATGACAATTTTTTTTATGCATATAAATTGCACTAGAAATGTCAAGAGTAGCACAAACAAAATATAAAGTTCATTATTTTGTTAAAGAAAATTTAACTTTAGCCTTATTAAAATATCAAAATTCGGATTAAAAACCATAAACAGTTCAACAAAAATAACCACAATACTAAACATTTATTTTTTGAATAAAGAAGTCTTTTTTTTAGAAAAAATTATCTTTTAAAAAAAATACCATTTTTTAAAAGGACCCTTTAAGAAAAAAGTACCTTATTTAGAATTTTTTTTTAAAGTTTCTTTTCGAAAAGATACCATAACGAATTTTTTTATTACAAAATTATCTTTTTTGAGAAAGTATGCCTTCAAAGAGAAACTGAATTTTTAGAAAAATAACCATTTTAAGAAAGTTTTTTTAAACAAATTCTACACAGAAAAAATGTTTGCCAAAATTTGTTCATTAAAAAAATTAATTGATGTACTTTAATTTTTTCAATTAATTTATTGTTTGCTGCAATTAATTTTTATAATAAAAACACATAAATTTAAATGTTTGTGCATATGTTTTGTTTTTTTTTAATTTATGCAATTAATTATTAATTAATTGACAAAATTTGAGCGACATGACTCGAAAATACAAATCCGTTAATTGATATGATTAATTCTTTTGCAGGGGCAAAATTAGCAAAATATTTAATTGTCTGAACGAATTGTTTAATTAAAGTCAATTTTCTATTTTTTCTATAGAAATGTGATGTGAATGCAACTTTTCATTAAATATTTTTTACATGAACAAGCTCTGAAAACAAACAAGTTAGAGAGCTATTTTAGATGTGCCGAATTTTTTATAGCTTCTACCGACAGTTAGCAATTGCCAGGGGTTGGCCCTGTATGGGATCTATAAATTATTAGCCAATTTTTATAAAAACTCACGTCAGAATTCTAATTCGTTGCGGCTTAATATTAAGTTATGTTCAGTCCTAACAAATATTTGACGAAAAATCCAAAAAAAAGCGTGACCAGTAAATTGATCAAACTTAAACTTTATTTATAACAATTCCCATTGGTTTACTAAACTTTTTTTGTATAAACTGTTAAATGATGTTTGATCCCGCCAAACGTTTTACAAAAGCAAATTATATTTTAACAAAACTAGTGGTTACGTGTAGGACGTTAAATATTTAAAATATTTGGGTCGAATGTTAAATTGTAGTTAAATCTGGTCATATAAAAATTAATTTTACCTAATTTCCATAAAATATCATGGGACGTAAAATTTTAAGCCGTATTTAAATAATTTTCACGAGGGGAATAAGTATTGGACCCATGTGGAATTATTGTTCAATCATCACAAAATTCGGAAGAGTGATTTCTGGTTTTAAAAACCCTTAATTAAACCAAATTTTAATTCAGTAGTGAAATTTGTTTTAGCGTTTTCTATGTACGTTTTAAAGTGGTTTTCAAAAGGCTGCTTTATATGAGAACGAATATCACAAATTTGCACAGTGTTTTTTCTGGCACAAATTTTTCCACAACGATCTTTACGAAATTTAACAGTGTGATATTTAATCTTATAGAACTCTGACAGATAAAATATTATTTGCGCTTTTAGGAGAATCAAGCTATTTTTTGAGAGTGGACTTTGTGGTCGTTGGTAAATTTTGGACCGATCTTCACAAAATTGTAAAATCTAGTCATATAAAACGAATCAATCCGTGTATTCCGCCATCATTTATTTTTGATTTTGTAATAAAAATATAAATTTTTAGGGTTGTTTTTCCATATTTGGATTCACAACTCTTTCCTACTGAATCGACTGTACTGGATTTCAATCAAAACTGCTTAGGATAACTAAAAACAATTTTAAAGAAGAAATCGTAAAATGTTTAGAAAAAGTACTTATGAGATTTGCCAACGAAGTACTAACCTTTTTAAAAACTTCATTTTTGAAAGACAAGGAAAAAAGTAAACCCTTAAAATTTCCCCTCTAATTAAAATTATCTCATTTTACTTGAAATTGTATGAAAAGGGGAAAACATTTAAAAAAAATGTACAATATTACCCTCTAAAACGGTGGTGTCTTTTGAAACCTCTTTACGAATCGTAAAACTTATGTAAGTCAGAAAGGTGTTCGTTAAAAAGTCTGATGTAATTTCAGTGAAATGTTGCGGCATTCACAAGCAACCTAATTTTAAATATGCCGTCCAACTCTTAAACCAGGTAGCGCACAAAAAAGGGCTGTAATGAAAAGAATATACATATTTGTTGTTTTTTTAAACACAAGACCATCCCATTCATTATTTATAGTAAATTAAAAAAAAAGTGAGAGATTTGTTAAGGTGCACTCTCTGAGTTGATTTCTGTTGAATTTCTTACAAATTTTTTGTGCCTTAATTGTTATCTTTGTATTAATCTTGCTTAAGTTTTTTTTTAATGATTATGATCCATTTTGTGTCCACGTAAAACGTAATCATGCCTTTACGTCAGCTGCCTTACGCTCTTGTTTAGTTATAAAGTGAGTTAAGCTAAAATCTAAAGGGTGGTTCAACCCAAAAGCACGATGTTAATTGTAAATAAAGCAAAAAGTTTTCAGAGAATTATCTTAATATTTTTTATTATTATAGAAGGATCTACGACAATTATGTGTGAAAAAATATCGGCCAAATGCTCGCCACGGCTTCGTTGGCATACCTCTATCCGATGGTTTTTAAGGACTCTGAGACATAATTGAGGTTAAATGTCGTTAATGTGCCGAGTTATCTCATCCTTTAGCTCTTGAATTGTTCTTGACTTATTGACGTACACTTTTTCTTTTTAATATTCCCTCAGAAAGAAGTCCCACGGTAACAAATCACATGATCGTTTCGGCCAATTAACATCGCCACGACGTGAGATAACACGGCCATTGAATTTCCCGCGAAAAAGAGCCATTGGTTCGTTGGTTTTCTTAACTTTTTTTATACTCAGAAACTGTTTATTAAATCAAATAATTTTAAAAATATTATGCTCAAATCTCTTTATTGTTTTCTTTTGTGCTCACTCTTTTCAAATTTTGTCACCTCAACATTTTTAATTTCTCTTCTCTATGTTCATAAAGTCGAAAAGGGATGGAAAATTCAGTACTATGGTACTTTTTTGGTACTTTTTCATTTCAAAAATACCACCGTACCCCTACTTCAGTTTTAGTATTCTTTTCTTGTTATGTTATGGAATTACAGCCAAAGTTGTAGACGTTTTGAGGAAAAACAATATTTCTCTGGAAAAAATGATTGTGTTTACCGCTGATTATTGCAATTTAGTGGTGTTCAGGCCAGATTAAAAGAATTTTTACTAAAATTGTTCGGAAATGGCTGTGTGTGCCATAATTTAAACTTAGCTTCGTCTGCAGCTTATTAATGTCTACCTACATAAACAAATTTATAGATTTATGAAGGAAATAAGTTTTTACTTTTATAATAACTCAAGCTGAAAAGAAGAACTTTAAAATTTTGGAACAGATGTTCACGTAATTCTAAGGTATGTATGTCCAAACTAGATGGCTTTCGAGACAGGCTGTGGTTGAAAGATTTTTGGAGCAATGGGAACTTTGAAAGCAGACATAAAAATGAACGCGTTAAGTTTATTGGAACTAAAATTTTAAACGTTGCGTTGACGGAAATGTCGTGAAATGCTTTGCCGTATAACTGAGCTACCTAAATAAGGGCATCAAGCGTATTTTTCATGTCATAACTTCTAATTTTCATACAATTTACATAAAACAGACCTTATGGTCGCGAAATCAACACCATCCTGTCGGAATTTTTTTTTACAGATTCTTAGGTCGGTTTGTTTTATTGAAATTGTATTGGCAATCGAATTGTCATATTTCCAAAACTTCTTAAGCTTCTTAACTAAAATATTTTATATTTTTTTTATTAAAATGAATTAGATTTTTAATTTTATGTATTTTTGTTTATTATTTTTAAGTTTGTTTTTCAATAAAAAATATGCTTGAAAAAAGTACCCAAAAATTGAAAAAAGTACTCCTGCGCTTGGTGGTCAGTACCATCTCGATTTTTCAATTTTCCATCACTGAAGTCGAATGAATACTTACATATTTATTTGCTGTGGTTGTTTCTATGTTTCGGATATTATCTTTTCCGTTAAATGAGCAACTATTTAGGGTCATGTTACTATAAATATTAAAACAAGCATAAAAAATATATACATATAAACATAAAAAGTAACAAAAGAAACAAACAAAAAAAAAAAAATCAAAAGATTGGCTGATGTAACTCGGTAGAAAATTGTGGCATACTACCACTTAATTCGCCGAAAAATCAAAACCAAGCAGACAGACACCAAGTTTGTGTGACATCGGAAAGATAAAGCAATTTATAGAAAAGACATTCCATAAATTTTATTTAAAATACACTTACGTAGGTAGGTATGTACATACTTACGTTTATCAAAAAAGAAACGAAATAGACCGAAAGTGTTTCAATGAATTGAATATAAGAGGGTAGTTAGATAAGTTGGTTATAAAGAAAAAGATAAATGCATTAGAATTAGGTTTTTTGTTTATTCTTCCTTTTTAATTTTAGTTCACCGACTTTTTCGAATCCTTTATTATAAATTTGATATGAATTTAAATACCTTAAGTTTTGCTACCTCAAGAACAGGCGCGGATCCAGCTTGATCCTAAGGGGGAGAGGGGGTGTTAGGAGGTCGGGTTTGTATTTTTTAAAAAACAAAAAAGTAAAAAATTTGTTTTTAAAAGTTTATTAAAAATTTAATATTTATTTATTGAAAAAAAACTCAACAATAAGGTTAAATAAAATATTCAATATAAATTAAAATAAACTAATCTTTTTAAATAAGCAATTTATGATTTCCTTGTGAGGCAAATTTAGATAGTACAGTCTATCTTCTGTCATTGTTGATCTGAGCCATGTTTTTATTCGACGAAGGGTAGGAAATTACCTCTTGCTCGTAGTATTACTGACGAGCATTGAAATGAAAATTTTAAATATTTTTCTTAGATTTGGGTAGATATCTTCATTACAGATTCTTTAAACATACATTTAGGATATCTATTGGGAAAGGTGTTTTGAGATCTTCTAAAATTAGTTGAATAAGAGGAATGTTACCTTCAACTCGGTAGTAATCTTCAACATTTTGGATGTGATTATTTTCTTCAAATCTTGTCTTTTCGATTTGAACGCCAATAACTTTAACTTTTTCAAAAATCGTTTTAAATTGTTCTTCGGCTTTATTTATTTTCTCTTCAAGGCACATGATTAAAGTTTTGATAAGGATTCATCTTTTTTGAAGATATATATCGTGCTTTTGTAAAATGATACAAAGCGGCTGTGTTACAATAAATATCACACTCAATATTCCGCAAATAAATTCAAAATTACTAAGTGAATTCCTTAATATAAGGCTTTTGATGAAGTATCTCTACCTTTCCACTCAGATATTTTTTCCAAAGCTTCTACTATACACTTGTTGCAAAGTGTATAATTGAGTCGTGACGGTCCACCCATCTTATCTCGCATAATGTAGAGAGTTCGGCTCCCTAATATTTTGCTATTTAGCTTGGGATGATTATATTTAAAAAATTTTGTTGTTTCTTTAACAAATGATAAACCTTTTTGTATAAATGGCACTTTATTGCTTTTAGAAATGAAGTTGCTTGATTTATGGGAATATCAAGGTGTTTGTTTCGCATTTGTCGCGGTTTATAGAATTTTTTAACAACTCCATTAAATAACTATTAGGATAAAGATTTGGATACTCATTGAAAATTTCGTTAGAGATTCAATAAAAAAAAAAACAAATGGCTGAGATATGAGTAAAAAACCACGACATCCTCTAATTTGTTGTTTTTTATTTAATTTTTATGTATATATGAAAAACGGCATTAGCCAAAGTTTCCAAATAAGGTACAAACATCTTGGTTATCAACACAAAACATTTGAGCAAGTTGGCGTTCCACTCCCCATACAAAGACATTATAGACTTCTGTATATATGAAGAACGGCAAGAGCCGAAGTTTCGAAATTAGGTACAAGCAATAATTCACAACAACCGACGAAATTTGGGCGAGACTGGATAATTGGGCGTGGCACTTCCCCTACAAATCCATTAAAGATTTATGTATATCTGGAGAATGGAAAGAGCCAAAGTTTCTTAATTAGGTACAAGCATCTTGGTTATAAATTCACAACAGCCGACAAAATGTGGGCGGAATTGGACAAGTGGCCGTGCCACAAAGTTGAATTAGAAGTAGTTATGTAACAGCTGCTACATATTTGACGCAAATAATAGAGAAGAACGCTACTAGATAATGAGTAGTGTAAGCTATTAATTTTGAAAAAGTAAGATAAGTTTAATGTTAGCTAAACTACTGATATTTCGCAAAAAAACATACCCCCGTCATACCCGTTTTAAAATAATTCATACATACATGTTCCAAAAAAAAAACAGATTTTACTTGTCAAAATCCAACTTTTAAATGTTTCAAAAATTTCTCAGGCAACCCTCGCAACTTCTTACATGATTTCGTGAATATGCACTTGAGTCTTGGGAGGGTGCTGTGTGTATGCCGAGCACAAGATCACACGCAGTGCGGAAATATAAAAAAATGCCGACTTTAGTAGTCTTAGCAATAGAGGTGTTGAATTCCAAGAATACTTGCTACACACATGATGAAATAAATGAATGAGAAAAAAACCTAAAATAAACTATGAAATACAAAAGAGATATTAGATGGCCATATGCAATCGATAGAAAAGCAATCAAATGCTAACACACTCCCTACTGGCAGTGCTATTGAACGTCAATAAGTTGACGGATAAGAACGAAGGTAGCTAACTACGGTATTAAGTAATACATATGTATGTATGTATGTAGTTATGAATGAAATAAATGGCGAAGATTTTAAATAGTAACATTGAACTAAGTACCTATAAAGGTAAGGCATATACATATTAGATAATAAAAAAAGGCATTTGAGATGTTAGTTATAGATTTGATTTAAAGGTAAATTATGCTGAAAACTTTCGTCGTTTAAATTGCATACATATGTATATGCCAAACTAGCGGCTTGGTCCAGGCGCTGCTCGCCATTTTCAAAATAACATTAAAATAATCATTTTTACAAATAGAAACTGGGAATTATTTCCTTTCATATGTTACTTTATTATATTCAACATTTTTTATTTTTTCGAATTTATTCTATGAGCTAAATTTTAGTTATGTATTTTTTATAAAGCTTTTTTGTAATAGTCCTATTCCTTTAATTTTTAAGAATGACAGTATACACTACCAGACTATTATATTGTATCTTCTTGTTACATTTTACCTTAGCTGTCCTTTGGATAGCAATGAAGTATATTGTATGTACAAAAAAATTTACAAATATTAGACATCAGCAAAATGTAATGCATTTTCTGGCCCGCTACAGCCTTCGTCAGCATTCTTTGTGTATAAAGTAACCTATGATAGGTAATAATTCCCAGTTTCTATAAACATAGCAAAAAACTGTTTTTCGTAAGATTAAAAGAAAAAATTAAAAAGTTTGCTTGTTGGTCCCGTTTTTTCTTCAAATATTTGACAAGTGCGAACGTAGCTTTACACAAATGTTTAAAAATACAAAAAAAACCTTACAAAAAAAATCTTAAAATCAATAAAAAAAATTCTTTTGGAGCTTTGATTTAAATACAAGAGTTACAAGATTTTGACAAAAGATCCTTCGATTTTAAACCAATGCAATATATGGATAAGGCTTCCAATGGGTTTTTAATTTTATATCCAAAACTTTTACAAGTTACTTGCTTGGTATATGGGTTACACTGCGTTGCAGAGGAAATTAGAAGCCAACTCGATAATATTGCAATTTTTAATGAAATGAGTCCCTTGGTTCCCTTTCCAAATCAGCCAGTAGTAACAAGTTGAGATGCTTCAGAATTTAATCCAAAAATTTTTAGTAATTTAAGAATGCTAGAAGAGCTTGTTGATACCGATGATGATGCGATGGAAAAAGTAAAAGAAATGTTCAATTTAAATAACATCCGAAGTCAATTATCATTTGTATTTTCCAACTACGCATATACTGTTGAAACAATAACTAATTAGGAGGATTTAGTTCACTAAATACTCAAATCAAATTAATTGATATTTTTAGAAAGTAAAATTAACAATGTCGAAGAAAGAATAGCCCGAAAAATTCAAAAAAAAAATCCAAGATGTTTTGCAAAAAAAAAATTGAGGATTTCAAAAAATAAAATAAATTTCAAATATATGCGATCTGATCTGGAATCAAAAATAATAAAGAAAATTCTTTTTTTCAAAATGCATTGGCATTCTGCTAGTACAAGACAAAGTTTTACTTTTAATTTAACAGTACAGTGTAGCCTCGTTGAACGCAACCCTCGATATGCGCAACACCTCGCTTAACGCAACACTCAATTTCGTAACATGGTGACTCTGTGACTCAATTAACGCAACATTGCAAAAGCAAAACAAGAAAGGCTTTTTTTGTTTTTTTTTTTAGTTTGATAAATATTCTGTGCGTATTATATACTTCTGTTTTTGAAATCAATTTAGTTTAGAAACTTCTTTGTTTATAAGTGGTTCTTTTATCAAAATAACAAAAATGCCTTTCGTGAACCAAACAAAACTGAAGACGAGGATGAAAATGTTGTGTTAGGTCTGATACCTTCAAAAATAAGATGTCGGGATGCAATAAAAAGCTTCAAAGATTCGTGAAGTTGCAGTTCAAAAAAATATGGCAAGCACAAAAACTCAGTCGAAAATTTCAGACTTATTCCCTTGAAAACATGAATCTTTAACTCGATAACAACAATCTTGATTGGTTTAAAATAAGCTTATAAATAGAAAAATATGACTAGAAATTCGTGACTTGGTTTGCGCAACAACACAGTTATCGCAATAGCCCAAAATTTCTATTGGTTGCGTTCATAGAGGTTACACTGTACTTATTTGTTTAAACAAACAAAAATTGAAATTATTTATTTAAGTTTTTTAAAGGTATTTAAGTAAAAATAGACTGAATTTTATATATTTTTCTTTGTAGTAAAATTAAAAAACGATTTTTTATGGAGATTTTTTAAGTATTTAGTGCATATTTTTTATTTTTTGAGTGCATATTTTAGAGTTTTTTTGTGCATATTTTCGATTTTTAAGTGCATGAAAATCTCATCCATACTTATAAATAAATAAACAGTTATGCCAGATCAAATGTTAAACAGTAGACTTCAAATAAAATTATGTTTATTATGTACGTCACTAGTTCTCCTAACTTAGCGTATGATGATCTTTTCGACAAAGAAAATAAAAAAAAAACTCAAAAACCTAAAAAAAAACCAAGCAGATAATTTCTAAAATAAATATTAAAACAAGTCACGTGATTCTAAACGCCGGTTGGTCGTTTGATTCACTAACATACTAACACACATACAACAAAGTATAACAGTAGTGATGTCAACTTTTCAATACCAAAAATTTTAAACATTTCAAATGTTATGTCAGTACACATTGAGAGAAGTAAGGCGAATTCATTCAGGTGACCACAGAACAGTGATGCCAAATCAGCTCTCTTAAAAGTGCCTGATAATCGATAAAAATGTTTAGCCCTAACCCTTTTTGTTATATTATTTTAGCCCGTTTTAACTTTTCTTTGGAATAGTTACGTTTGTTGTTTTTATGGCTTTATCCAGTTGAGAAAACACGGTTTAAACATTTAAAAAAACGTGCGAATGCAAAAACATCTAGAGAAAGAATAAGTTTGGCATCAACCCATTTAATAAACTAAATAATTTTGCATAAATAAATCCCTAATTAAAAGCCGAAGTTGACATGACTTTAAGGGTCTAAAACGAGATAATCGAAACTGATAGTAATTGAAACTTTCTTGCGGTTTATAGTCATCTATTGCTTCAAAGTTTTTAACTGTTCTCACACTAATGGCCGATTTCACTAATTTATTTAAATATTAATTTATGTTGAAAATTCGGTTTTCATGTCAAATAAAAATATTTAAATACATGAAAAACTATATTTAAATATGAATTGATATTTATATAGAATTGGTGAAAGTGGCCATAAATTGTTAGTAAAATCAAAAGTTGTGCACTAATTTCAGTGAAAAAGGACTGAATGCCTTTGGAATATATACATGCTATTGAACGAAACACTGGCTCGTTGTTTCATTTTGATTTTTAATAAATTCTTTCCCTATTCTAACCAAGTTATGTTATATATATAAACAAAAGGGAGTAAACGGGTAAAATCTGAATTTTAGTACTTTTTTGCCACCCCATCTATCTTTTGAACCAATAAACATAGAAACAAAGTTAATACCACATTCGAAACTTATCAAAAAAATACGTATACGAATTTGGTACTTTTTCGTAATTCGAACATTTTTGGTACTTTTTTTACAAAACATTGTCCTCTATTCATTGACATATTCGTACTAAATTATGGGCTTCCACAACAATATTGAAATTTTTGATACTTTAATGGGGGAAAAATATAGTACCCAAAAAGGAAATACGATAAATTTTATATTTTTCTTTAGCTTTTTGGTTCTACTAAAGTAGCGGGTTAAATGCTAGAATTTAAACAAGTTTAAACCTAGAAAAATAAACTTTGTCCACGAAAAAAAAGGAGACGCTAACGAAGTAGCGGGTATATGCTAGTATGAAATAAAAGTGCCTTTAGATATTTTACATAAATAGGCAAATATACCTTTATACAAAAAGGCCACCTAGCATTAATCTCTCTCTGCAGCGGTCACCTGTCTGAATTCGCCTTGAAATTACATATTTGTTCTTGTATGTTGTTTGCATACTTCAATTTATTATTTTATATGCATTATAACTAAAGCAACTTTTATTTTAGTTTTTAGTTCAAAACTTGCGTAATTGCTTAATTTGACGCTAAGCAAGACTAGCCACTAAATGGCAACACTGAATTGCAGTACACACTCACACACTCGTTAAGCATATTAATGAAGCAAAGTGTTCACCGGAATCACTGTAGATCGATTGATTACCGTGCCAGAAAAAGTCACATGATCAGTATGTTGTAAAAGTATCTTGGTGTTTCTTTGGCTTAAGGGCTTTATTTTACAACGACGTTATGGCTTTAGTGCTGACGTTAATTGACGTCATAAATGTTCGATTTCAATAAGTCTATTAAATTATAAAACTTACAATTAAAAATTTTTCCTTTTTTTTGTTAAAGAGAATTAAAAATTCTACGAAATTGTCTGTATTAAAAGAAAACTATTATGCATAACTTTGTTGGAGAGGGGAAAAAGAAGGTTTATTTAACTAATTAGTAGTACAACGAATGAAATTGTAAATGAAATAATGCTAAAGAGGCTGGTTTTGTTAGCTTTTCTATTTAAAAATACCAATAGTATAATTTCATGGCATTTATTTTTTAAATATAATTTCCGGCATATGTCCGCCGCGGCTACGAGTTACATGGTCCATTCGATCAGGCCGATTTTTTACTACTTTTTCCAATAAATCAGGCGTCAATGGTGGCTTGAATATTGGCTTCTAATGTTTTACTAGTTGCTTGCTTGTCGGCATAAACCAATGACTTAACATTAATCGCACGAACGGGGGGGCCAATGAACCGGAACACTTCTGGAAATAAAGTTGTCACCAAATTGATTTTGGAATGAATCGATTGTTAAGCGCGCTGTATGGTAAGTTGCGTCGTCTTGTTGGAACTAAATGTCGTTAATGGTTATCTGATAAATTTTTGGAAAACAAATTTCAGTCAGCATGGCTCGATAGTGGTCGCCATTCACCGTAATGGCGGCTCATTGCTTATATTTTAAAATAGTGTGTAAACAGAGTGTCTTTAAACTGTCAATTTAAAGAATCTAATGGTGATTTGTTAACGGCTAGAGGATGTATGTATGTATAAATATATGACCATAAGCACCGCGACCCAGAGGATCTTTTGTGCAGCCTGTAAATCTCACAACGCTAGGTTTATGCTCATCATATTCCCCCCCAAAAAATTTCAGTCTGAAGTCCCCAATGCGGGACAGCGGCAGAGCAGATGTTCTGCCATCTCGTCATCAACCCAACAAAATCTGCATAAGTTGGTATCAATATTGCCATAATAAACTGGTGGTATCTGAGACCACAGTGCACATTAAACAGTCCAACAATCAGCCTGAGTTCCCCGTCCCAAGTAAAAGTAGCCTACTCGTCCTGCCACGGCTCAGGGCCTATAAAAGCGCGGCGAGCGCCTTTGTTTGCTAAGCAATTGGCTCGAGGATTGTCTTCCACCCAAATAAGGCAATTTTGCTAATTGACGTAGATATTTAACCAGAAATAAGCTTCGTAAAATGGACAAAGTGGTCTATGAACTTTGCGAACAGATTTATTTATTTTCATTCAGCTAAAAAAAACTGCCTTTATAATATAATTTAAAACTTGAACTAACAAGAAAGAAAGTTTAGTGGGTCAAACCCGAACATTCAATATTTATATGAGAGTTTTTTGTTCCGAATATTATCTAAATATGTATTGATATCAATATGAGATTTGTTCTTCTTAAAGCGATTTTAGAGATTAGGAGGACACGTTAGCTTCTGCTAAAAGGTGGGCTAGCACCAATATTTTATAACGCATTAATACCCTCTCTACTATTGAGATATGGGTATGAAAATGGTGGCATCTTTGGGCCGCAAATAAAGCCACCATTCCCAGCGAGAAAATGTAATCAATAGGAATCGAGAATGTAATACATATCTTGTATAATATTTGATTCCAGAATTCATTATTCTTAACACGGAACATGCCCTAGGATTGTAATAAATTATTTTAATGCATCCTACGAATGAACTAAATAATGCATCCTTTATGATCAAAATTTGTAAACGACATGACGGCAGCAAAAAATAACGAATTTTTATTAAGAAAATATATAAAAACACGAATAATAGTCACGAACAGAAACAATAAAATATACGTGGTAATCAATGTCAATTTATTTTGTCTGATAAAATTACCTTTTCGATTCCAATGAATGCATTACATATTATTCTTTCGGAAATAATACATTATTTTTTAAGTTATTTATGTAATCAATTCCTCATTTTCCCGCTGGGTTGATATAAAATTACTCTCTCTCTCTCTCTCTCTCTCTTATTTTTTTTTAAAGTACAAATAAAATCTGTGGCATTTTGACAAAACATCTTAAATCAAATTTCAAATGTTGAAAAAATGTTGTTAATCCTAAGAATTTTAATTCAAACAACATTTTTGTTTAAGTTTTTAAAAGTTTTTATTATAAACGAAATTTTTCTTTAATTTTGCTTTATTTTATTGATTAATAAAAATGATTTTTTCACCAAGTTTTTCATAAGTTTTTCAATGCCTAAATATTTTTTTAGATGTACAAAAAGTGAGCATTTTGTATAAATCTTAATTACAAAAACCTTTTTTTACCCTTAACCATTAATTTGTTTTTCATTGATCAATTCGTTTGAGTGAGACTTATGTTTTCGATTTAATTGTTTCATAGAATTTGATTTTAAAACTCCAAACACGTTATTTTATTTAAAACAAAACAAAAAAAAAACTATTATAATTAAATTGTTTTTAGTAAGAAGAAAATTTTTAGTGACGTGATAATTTAATTGCTTAACATTTTAATCTCCTACTTGTTCCAGTGATCGCAGCAATTTAAACGTTTCGCTTACTGATTGATCTATTCATCCATTCAACGATCTATTCATTTATTTAACTTACGATCACTATTAATTAGTGTTTGACAAGTTTAATTAACACATTAAATTATAAGACTTGTTTAATCGCAGCGAATTGTTATTTAATGTCAATATAAATGTGTATAAATTATATATTAAATAAATAATTAAATATTTTTACTTTTTTCTCCTTTGTTGTAGATAAATATAATCTACATTTGTAATTGTTTGGCATAAATGTTTAAAATTATTTTATTGGAAATTAACACACACTCAGACAAACAAAATATTAGCAATTTTTATGAATTTATAGACTTGGCTTTTATAATTTAATAAATGGGTTACTAAGCGGCTACTAGACTTTGATCATAAACGATTAATCTTAAGATTTACGATTAACACTGTTAATACGCATAAAAGGGAAACAGGTTTAAATTTAGTATTGCATCTTTCTTATTCTTCTTACTGTCTTTAATTACTTTTAATATAAAATATAATAAAAAAAATGGCCTCATTCACAAAAACTATTTCAGGTTTACAAGATGTTTCTATGAAAAATTGTTTAATTAACCTTTTATTAATCTAGAATCTAAAAAAGGGGGTACGCCCTTGGGAAATGAACGAAATGTGCAGTGTAAACAATAAATTGTCTTGCTTTGCTTCTCAGAAATCGAATATAGATTCATGTACGGAAAGTTTTGGTTTCGATTGCTCAACGAAGTTTAACGTAAACATGTTCCATCGATTTCTACGTACGAAAGATGATAATACCTATAATTTCAAATTTGCTCTAAACTTTCCATAGTATGAATGGTGATTCAATAAAGATTTAAAAATTATATCAAACTCGACAATATGAGTTAGAAACTTTTTCTCATTTGTGTACATACTAAGATTTAAAAAAAACTTGAACAAACAATTTTTAAGTATTATTTTAAATCAAACTCTTTCTCAAATCGTTTTTCTACTTTTTTTTTTGTTACCGTTGAAACCGTTCTTTTTCAAAAATTTTACTTTTATAAGTTGCTGGTGTGTGCATGCCTTTAAGGGTGTGTGCCGCTCTTAACTACTTGAATGTTTCCTAGAAATTATCTTCTATTGCTTTTGTTTCTGTAATTGGTTTTCTAAGAAAACAAATTTTTAAATTAATAAATTTTAAAAGAGGAGATGAAGTGGTTCCTTTCATTTAAATTGTTTTCTATTATATTTTTTATTTTCTTAATGAATTTTGCTTAATCATAATGACTTTTAATGTTTTTTTTTTCTTTTTTGTTAATCTTTTGATCTTCATCACGTGCATAATGAATGGAAGAATGAAAGGAATGACGTGTGTGTCCGAGTAATTCCCCCACTTAGAATGCATAATATATTTGATTAGAAATTTTTGGGTTAAAAAATGAGAGCATTAACCTTCGCCTAACCAATACCCACCCAGGTGACCATTTTGGTTTTATTTCTTTAATAACTTACTTATGTTTGGTTCAGTCAAAAGAAAATTGTTACTCACTAAACATATTCACCCACCCCTATTGTGAATACAAATTCCTTGGGAGTTTTTTCCCCTTTTTCCATTTTTCCTTTGTTTATTCAATTGTAAAAATGGGTAAAGGGAAAAAACTCCCAAGGAATTTTATTCACGATAGCGATGATTGTAAAATTAAAAAAATCATTAAAAACAATAAAATAAAAATTTGTTTGACAAATAGGTATTTGTTAATCGCCTATAAACATATTTATAGAGGAGCAGTACCACCCGTGTTGGTATTGAAACATATTAACCCTCTAATTCCCCTTCATAACGGTAATTTTTAGCTCTGTTCTAACAATTCTTAAAAACCACCCCAAAGAAGCGCACCTCTTGCTTAGTCTGGGATCACACTTTGAAAGTTTTATTTCAGAAAATCTGAGTTTATTGGTGAGAGGGGAAAAAGGCACAGCATGTTCTCTTCCCCTCTCACCAGTAAACTCAGACTTTCTGAAAGAAAACTTTCATAGTGTGAACCCTGACTTAGGAGCTGCAGTAATCTATGTATCTCAAGTAGTGAAAAATCTTCCCTTTAGTGGGTTTTCTGGGTAATCTCTATGCGCGACTTTGGGTAGTTAACTACAAACACCACGTCATCCCCGAAAGGAAAAGCAAAACTTCTGCAACGACAATCTTCCCGAGGGACAGAAAGCATTTCACGTAAGAAGTATACTCACAGAGGCCTCAACCAATAGTCAGGCCGATGCCGTGCTACCAGGGGCTACTGACTCCCGACGTACCAGATCGGATCTCTGGTCAATCTCAACTGCAAGAAATCGTGAAAATCTTTTGAGATCTGTCAATTTTGGCCTATTTTGCCGAATCCCAGGCATGGGCCGCACCTGATTATGATGCGGAGGGTGCAACACCAAAATTAAAAATGTTCCTAAGATAATCTCAGTACCCTCAGAGTGGGGTTCCTTTAGCCTGTGTCAATTTCCTTGAGGAAGCAATGTTAACAGGAAGATGCTTGTCATCGCAGGAAAAGTATTCCTAATTTCATTAAAAAACTTTTAAATATTTCAAAATCACAAATTCTTTCACCGTTCATAAATAAATAAGCTCAATATTTATGTATCTTCCCATTTGCATCTAGAAATTATTCACCAATTATCGTTTTAAGCAAAGAGAAACTATTAGAAAAAGTGTTACATTCAAATATGTATGTATGTATGTTTGTATGTATCTTTGGTAAATTAAAAATTTGACATACAAAATGAAGTTTAAATATTTTATAGACAATTAATCAGTCAGCAAGAAAGAAAGAAGTCATGTCATGTGGAATATTTAAGTCCAACCAACAGTCAGTCCTGCTTGAAGCTGCTACTTTACAGCAAACAATCCAAACATACATTTTTACAACACGAACAAACACATTTATTTAATTTTTTACACGAATGTATACGAAAGAATTGTATGTAGGATGTAGGTAGAATTGAATGTTATGTATATTTAATTTATATGATATTAAAATATTATTACTCGTATTTTATCGTCTTTACTTGACAACAAACATTTTTTATTCATCATTGTTGAAACGAATTGTATGCACACAATCGTAACGTACACTATAATTGTGTATATTCATACATTAAGACAAATATATGTATTTATATTTGTACAATAATTGTCCGAGAAGTTGCTTAAATTTTCACTTAGCAACAAGTCCAATTGTTGTTTATGACTGACGTCTTCGCTTCAAACACATACACAAACACACACTGACTCACCGCACCAACAGCTTATGAACATTTTTTTATGTTGGCAACTGGGGGCATGTTCACTCCTCTTACAGTCAGTCAGTCATGTCTACGTGAAAGACAACAATAACAAAACTAATTATACTCGCATGATCATAAAATAAACTAAAATACAATAAACTCGTACCAAAAAAAAAAAAAAAATCGAATAGATGTGAACAAAATATTCACTTAGCAACATCTTTTCGTATTACAAAAATTACGAGGAATATCTGAAAAGTCCTTCTTTTGATTATTAAAGCTTACAGATACAAAGTAGGTGTGTTGTATTCATTCTCAAGTGATGTCGCAAATCATCCCGTTGGCACTTGCTGTGCACTTAACTCTTATGGCTAATAAATTAGTGAATGTTTACACGCTGGTTTAGTTTAACTAAACTGAAATTTATATGTACATGTAGCAGCACTACGATAAATCTTGTCTGTATTGGTAGTTTAAACGCCCAATTTTATGCGGTTAAAAATGGCTTATATGCTCACTGATTTATAGAATTGTTGGTTTAAACACATTTTAATCCAAAAAGAGAGTTTAACTTGCTCTGATTTATTAGCCCTTAGATTTGCACTCACGAGAAGTACACATATGTATTTGCTCATAATATTAGGGGTACCGATACCAGTAGGGCTTTATATGGAGGGCTCACAATTGAAGAAGACCAAGTCAGAAAACGACAATTCAAAGATATGTTGAGGTTGAGTTAACAGCTTCATAGAAAATTAGAGCCATTGAATTGTATTTTTTTTTGCCATACTCTAAGGAACGAAACAATTTTTGACTTAGTTCGCTACAGAACTGAATATAGTTAAACTTTGCGAAAAATTTCGCAGTAGTTTCTTATATTTCATGACTTGGTTCGGTTTAGCTACGAGCCTTCTATATAACCTGGATTGTTTGACACTGAGAACCCTCCTAGAAAAATATGGTTGCGAATGTAGACCATAAAGACGTCGGGTTGGGAATTAAGTTTTACTCTTAGTGCCGGTTCACACATGTCAAGTTTGACTCGAAAAGTTAGAAGGGAAAATAGAATGCCATTTCTTTTTCCTTCTCTCCTAAAAACTCAAGACTTGACGCGTCAAACTTGACGTGTGTGAACCGGCACTTACTTGTATAGAAGTTGAACCTTCTTTCTGTCTGTCTGTCTGTCAGAATTGTGACTTGTATGTTGGTAACCGAAAATAAAAGCTTAAGCAGTCATATTGCTTTTATCTGGCTTTAAAAGGGCGAATTTGATAGCCTCAATAACGTTGAATGCATCTGAATTCCAATAGCCGGCTACTAGACTTGTGACATGCAATGTATGGAGAGAATTGGAAGTTGGAAAAATGGAAATTGAGCATTTTATGATTGTGACAATGTAACTTTGCTTATCATCTTACTGCTAATGCTGGGGTAAGTTCTTTTCGTTTTTGACTGATTTTTTGTAAAGTGTAGTGAGGAGTGAAAAACAGAGAGCAGATTACGGCATTCCGTATCTATCGAAATTCCCATTTGAATTGTATTATAAACTCGATTGAAATCGAACGACGTAATATGGCCTCAGTCTATACTTTTAATCGAAAATTGGAATGTTCAAATCTAAACAATAGTTCTTCTTGTATTTCACTGCTCTCACGAACATCGTTAGATCGTATCAGAAAGTGTTTCTAATCGGTATACTTAAAGGTGGGTCGAATACAAATATAGTTTTACTAATCCGCGCACACTCATTATACCCTTTTCACTTTTGTGGTTTTGGTTTAAAAACAAAGTTCTTGCTGTTGAATAACTCTGTAATATTTAAGTGTTTCTTATTAATCAAATAACTCAACTATAACAAAAGGGACCAAATTAAACTTTTTTGGCGCGGCCTAAAACTTTATTGCAAACAAAGATCTAGGCCGTGTAATTTGTCAAGCACCAACTCCCGATTCGTACGTCCATTTAAAATTTGTTCACGTCTGAATTGGTTTAAAACCAGAGAAAGTAACACATTATCACCAGAAGCCTGCTATTAACAACAGAACTGAGAGAGCAAAAGCTTAAAAAACGTTATTAAATTAGAGTGCAACAAGTAGCAAGTTGAAGTCACATTACTAAAAAATTGGTTTTCACAACAAAAAAACTCTAAACTAACTTCTCAAACTGCCCTCCTATATGCAATATTAATAACACTATCTTAAGAATATATACATACAAATGTATTTGTGTAAGTGTTGTAAATTATTGTAAAAGTCTTGGATGAACGGTTAGAAAATAGTCATTGAAATGTTTAAATATACAAGCGAACCGACCGACTAGCTGACTTACAAGCAATCATATAATAATACATACAAAAAAAACTTACTTTTAATTGAATTACAGCTAAACATTTAAAATGAAAGAAAAAAAATTGCTTTACGTTTAGGCTTTTTACATGTATTTTATCACGTAATCATTCCAACAGCAACTGCACCAAAGAACATGTAAATCCATAACACGAACTGATCGAAGGGAAATCTCATTCCGGGATTTACAAAATTTCTATAATTTATTTTTTCTTTTCTTTATCATTAACTCAGTGCAAAGTATTTATCAAACAAAAATTGATAAACGGTTTTGCAATGTCTGGTTCACACTATGAAAGTTTTCTTTCCGAAAGTTTATTGGAGAGAGGGGACAAAAAAATAGCATGTTTTCTTTTGCTAATACCAATAAACTCAGACTTTTATAGTGTGAAGCCAGCTACAGAAACAAATCATTTAAGTTAGTTTATGCACTGGTCTTGAAGTAGTGCTCTTCGACGTTAGCTGGTCCCTAAGCAAATCTTTTCACAAGGAGTGGCTAATAAACCTGAAAATTACCGCACAATTGCAATCTGTTTTTCACTTTCCAAAGCTATGGAGAGTATGGTAAATCAATATCAGTATGGGTTTCGTAGAGGTCGCCTTGCTGGATACTTCCTAGCCCTGGTATCGGAAAAATAGTGCCGTTCCATTCACCGTCTTGGCGAAAGTAAGGTAATTTCTTTAGATATTTCCAAGACGTTTGTCAAGCCCAGTTGCATTTGGTGTTAGTGGTGATTTCTCTCGATCTATATCGAGCTTTCTCAGAGATCGCACAATACGAGATACGATGTTGGTACTATGAAGCAGAACATAAATGATACGCTTAGCCGAGACCTTGACATAATCTCGGAATGGGGTCGTGCGAATAGTTTCGATTTTAGAGCCCGAAAGACTCAATATTGAATGCTTGCGCATAAACACGCGACGATCTGTAAAATGGCAATCTCTTGGAGTTCTGGGCATGAAGATGTCTGATAGGAAAAGCATTTATTCAATGTGTCGAAAGAAGAATTTAAGTTTAATTTACTCCATCTGACCTCCTTTATATATATACCACCTTTATCCAACCACGAATGTGTGGGCCGGTGCTACAAAGTCTGTATTGGAGCTTCTCGAACGCGTGCGGGACAGGGTGAAACTTCTCATTAATGACAGTAGGGCATCCAATTCTATTGACTCCCTTGAGCACCGTCGTAATGTGGGTTGTATTTGACTGTTTGATCCTTACTACAATGGGATGTGCTCTAATGAAATCAGGAATGTGGTTCCCGAAACCCGAACGCTTGCTCGTGATACACGTTTTTCCTTAAGAGACCAGCCTGTTGTGGTCGATTGGCCGGCGCATCGTACAAAGCACTACAGGGAAAATTCTTTTTTTGGCCGGACTGTTGTCTGTGGAATAAACTTCCTGCAGAAATCTTCTCACCCACTTTTGACATGCATAAGTTTAACTCTAATATTCGCAAGCACTACTCCCTTTATCCTCCTTCCATAACCTATTTTCCCAGTTTCAATACAATGCACAATGCATTAGTATGGGGTTATCCCTTTGAGTGTTACTCCTAAAAAAAAATTTGTTTAAGAAATTTTTTGTGCATCAAGTCAATTTGCTGGAATTCTCTTAAAAAAATAATTAATTGTTTACGAATTTCTGAACCACAAATTAAAAATTCAATATATCTAATAAAAAAATTTAGAATTAAATAAAAACTCGATTTTTTTTTGCTTTTGGGCGATGCATATTTATACATTCATACCATATTTTTATACATATAAAAGATCCCGTTTCCCAAATTTTCAAAATCAGTCCCTATTGGCAACCCTTGTCCGAGTTCAACAATTTTTGGTGTCAGAATTAATTGTTAATGCTTTAAAAATGACATTCATATTTAAATCCAATTCAAAAATATATACATACATATTTGAATACATACAACAAATACACACGCACAAACTCACTTATACAAACATAAGTCTTGTATATATTGTAGGTGTAGGTGTGAAAGTGTATGTATTAATATGACATGCACATTATTTGTTAACGACAAACTTGTTCAAATCAAACCTGACCAATCGCAGGCATTCTTAATTAAAGTTGCGATGGAACCAAAAAAAAAAAAAAACTATTGTTGTAACTTAATTTGATTGTTAATCGAATATTTGACGAGGATATTTTTTAGTTCTAATTTTCTTAAAATTGCTAAGGTTAAACTTGTAGAATAATTAAAAGTGGAAATTTTTATTAGCATGTGGTACTGCGAAGATAATGAGTGTCAGTTCCATGAAGAGCTGGCAATCAATCGATGGTACTATCGGTAGTTTTGTTTCTATTGGACTATCGATGGTTTCGGTTCGATAGCGATACTAACGGAATTTTTGCTTATATCTAAGAACAACATGTCTTCGTTTAGTTAACCAAACCGAACCCTATTTATTTTATTTAAAATAAAAAAACAATAATTTTATGTTTCTTAGACCCCTTTCACACTCGGCAAGTTACTTGCGCAAGTCACTTGCGCAACTCTTGGTTTGTAGACGTCAGCGGTAAGGTCGGGGCCAGGAAAAAAATTTTCTGTACATACTTTGTTGTACTCGGCAAGTAACTTGCGCAACTAACTTGCCGAAAGGGGTCTTACTATACCTAATTCTTCTAAATTTGTAAATAAATTTAAGGGTGTCTCAGTTACATCAAATTTAAAAAGCGCACTCTTACTGACACACTTGAGTTTATCCAAACATAAGACATGGACTCCAACATTTTACCATTAAAAACTGTGAGTTCGAAACAAAAATAATTTTTTGTCGGCGACCAATTGTTCTCGGCTCCTAAATTTTGGATATATTATTTTATTACCGGCCTTATGCAAATAGATTAATGTGAATTCAAAGTGTTCATTAAGTAAAAAATTTGTACGTAAACCCGGGTTTAACGAACACTTCAAGTTTACAATAATTTTTTTGCATAAGACCGTATATCTTTAATTATACTTGTCCAATCGTGGAAATATTGGTATCATGTAATAGTTTAAGAAAAATTACCTTTCAAATTTGACAATTCCATTAGCATCTAAATAAAGAAGGTGCAAGTTCGAAAAGCTCAATACACTCAAACTTTTTCATCACATTTTTCGTACTTGCAGCCCAACTTGCAAGAGAATTTGCTTGCAAGTAAATTTTTGACACTTGCAGCAAGTAAAATGACAAATGAAAAAACAGTTTTACCGTGGATGACTTTTGTATTAATTTTCTAGTACAAACTTAATAATCAAACCAACTATGAACAAAAACTCTCCGGGAGTTTTCTCCCTTCTCCCATTTTTCCTATGCAAATTAAATTGTAAAAATGGGGAAAGGGAAAAACCTCCCGGGGAATTTGTATTCATAAGTAGGCTGAATATAAAAGTTATGTTTAAACCGGATTTTATATGTATGTATTTATAAAAAATAACCAAATAAAAAAAATACACAACTATACAACAACGCATCTTGATGGTAAAATTAGTCATAAACTTTGATATTTTTTAGTTAGGCTTGAGTTCATCAAATTTAATTTTCATTAAATTATTTTTACTGAAGGAAGGAATTTTTACAACTTGGAATTTTATTAAAATTTATTGATAATTTTCTTGGCTGAGCTGTAAATTCATGTAAATTCAAACCAGGTTCGAGCCCCAGCTCAGCCAAGAAAATTATCAATAAATTTTAATAAAATTCCAAGTAAAAATAATTTAATGAAAATTAAATTTGATGAACTCAAGCCTAACTAAAAAATATCAAAATTAAAATTAACAGTTCAACTTAAAATCACAATTGTTATTAATCATAAACTTTAAGTATTTTGAAAAAAAAATATATTTTATAAAATAAACATAATTTTTTCATCAAGATGGTCCGAAAATTAAATTAAGAAGAAATTATTAAATTTATTTTGTTATAACATGGTTATATTTTTAAACCGAAAAACTAACCTTTTTTTAATAAGATGTTTTCGCTTCGAGAACATTTGAAAAAATGAACTTACAACATACTGTGTAAACACTCAAGCTACTTGCAAGAATTTCGGCTTTTTCTTCGACATTTTCGTTGATAATACGTATTCTCTGCTTGCAAGTAATTACTTGCATGTGTAAAGGCAGGGTAAATATATTTAAGAAAAATTAATCCATTAAAACCCAAATTTATTTAATTGAACATATTTTCTGGCATTTTAATTTAAAAAAAAAATCGTCAAATTCCACATTAAAAATTTTATTTTTTCAATGGCTACGTCAGTACTAAAAAATTAAATTTAATAATTCCACAAGGAATTCGATACTATCGATAGTTTGTCAACACACTACAGAAATGTCAGAGAAATGAATATAAATTTGCATATTTCCTTAATTTTTGTTAAAAAAAGCATATTTTAGGATTTATTTTATCCCCAGCATTTGTTTCTAACATACCTTTGATCTCATAACGTATAGATAAAAATAACCTGAAATAACATACAATAATTTATTATAAAGTACGTGTGGCAACTTTTGCTTCCATATAAAATGTCAATGCACTGAAACGGAATTTGTATTCATACATTTGACCCATCTGGTTTCATACATTTGACCCATCTGGGTTCATACATTTGACCCATCTGGAGCCCCCCCTTAAGGAGTGAAAGTAAGGCGGTAAGTATTTTCGAGAAAAATGTCAGAAAGGAAACATTTTTTGTGGGCCGGCCCTACATTTTTTCCCCTCTAGGAATAAATCTGTGGCAGTTCTGGAGTTTTTTTTTGTAATTTAATTTACTTTTTGTTTCGATGAGCGTGCCATTCCCCTCGTTGTTTTATGGGCTACTTCCACAGAACAGCTCTCTTTTGCAACGTTAGCCACCAAGCAGCTACGCTTGAATTTTATCATGTCTTAAATAAGTGTTTTAAAGTGTTCTTGAGCCCGATATCCCGATCTAAAAAGGAATCACAAAAATTCTGACTTTATCAAACATTTTGAACTTATTGAAACACGAACAGTTTAATTGTTAGTTTTGAGTGAGTAACCATTTTATTTTACACCACTATTTGCATTTAGATGCAGACAATTTTTTGTCGATCCTAATCGTTCGTTCGTTTACAGATCGCTGACATTTAAACTTTTTCATGCGTGCATTTCGGATCGTTTCAACAGTTAAAATTACATTAAGTTTTAATAAATTTGTCATTGAGAATTTGGTTAAGCCGGTTTACATTTTTTCAATTTTTTTTTATTGCTGGTTAAGTCTGTATTTTTTTAAGATTTAACGATCAGTGAGTTTTTTAATTTTCAGGCCATAAAAAAACTTTAAGAAAAAAGTTTAATGATGAGAATAGGTAGGAACAGGAAAAGATTTATCCAGATATCATTTAGTCAATTTGTAGATATGTAGACAATATTTGAAACTAATGATCTTTTTTTTACACTATTTCCTTGTACATACAAAAAACAGCAAATGGAAAAATTTTATGGAAACAATTGTTCAGGAAGCTGAAAATTATCGATATTTATTTATCAGATATTTTAATTTTCTTAAAGAGAGAGAGATAGAGAGAGAGAGAAGTGTGCCGTTAAATGCTAACGTTTATTCTATACTCATATTTCTGTTTCTAAAAATGTTATTAAATTTAATGTCTCAATTAGTATTGAATACATGCGGAACAATAAGTATGAGCAACTCCCCGCTTAGTTTTACTATTGTTTAACTGAACACTCATTCATAACTTCCTGATATCTAAAGTTACGCGATACAAGTTAGACTAAAATAATATAAGTACATATATGCATTAAATATTCTTAAACCTTCACCCAATTTAATTCTTAAATAATTTTTTTTTTGTACACGTTCTGTAGGTATTCTATTCAAATTTAATTTTCATATTCAATTTTGTCTGCACTGTCATGGCTTTTCAATCATTTTTTTTTGTTCTGTTTGGAGTGTTGAAAGATGATGCAATTTGAAAGTAAAATTTTATAATGAAAAACTATAACAATTTTAATTTATGCAAAAAGTACAAAATATTTTATTATAAAAAAAAGTATAAAGCACAAATTGTTAAAACAAACAAATAAAGCTTGAAAATACTCAAGCACTTGAGTCTACATTTCAGAAGTGGCGCGTCGCAATTTATTTTACATAATGTTTTTTTTTCTATACAATTCACAACAGGTTTGTCATTCCGTTTGTAATTTCTACAATATTAATCTTATATCATTTAAAGTATATATGAATATGCTGGGTCCCATTGTGCAAAGAAGTTGATTTAACGGTGTCCGTCTGTGCGTCTGTCCGTGTGTTTGTAGACATGGGCTTTCGGAAGACTCTCAAAAACGATGGGCACTAGGCTGTTTTATACTTTTTTATGCCACAAATAATCTCTTAAAGTTTGCAATTGAAATTTAGCCAGATCGATACTTAAATTTCTGAGATATGAGCAAAACACCACTTAACGTTTTTTTAAATTCTGTTTGATAATGTGTGTTAGTGGGTGAGGGGTCTAAGACATTGCATTATGTTAGGTGAAGGGTATTAACAATTCGGCATAGCCGAATATAGCACTTTTACTTGTTTTTAATTAATTTTTTTTTTATTAACCAACTTGAATTATTTTTACATATCACATTATTAAGACTTTAAGTTTGATGGTCACGGTGGTTGTGTATGATTGGAAATGTAACACGTGAGCCATCATCTATTTTAAAATAACATTTAATTTAGATTTCAAATTTCTTTTATTGGAAATAAAATTTTGTGAATTATATAAAAAATGTTTTCATAATTGAACTAATTATAAAAATATCGAGATTATAATAGATTTTAAGGAAAAATTAATTGCCTGTTTTTCAAACTAAAATAAAAATTTGATAAACAAATTTAAGCTTTTTTATTGTTGTTTTAATATAAATTCCCAAATGATATATTTATTTTACTTGAAAATAAGTTCGAGTACTATATTCGGCTGTGCCGAATTTATTTTTAATTATCAATCACGAAAATTTTTTACAATAACGGCTGCTACAAAATGCAACCAAAGGACATAAAAATAGGCCCAAATAAAAAAAATAATATAAGATAGACCTAAATAAGTAAATTAGATAAAAACTGTTTTCCGGGAGTAGTGTTTATATGGGGCCTAGGGTAAATTTTGGACGGATCTTCACGAAATTTTACAGCGTGATTTCCAGTCGAATAAAACGAATTTTTGCAAAATCTTATCTCATTCCCTGCCTTGTTCCACTATTTATGTTATTTTTTGTAACAAAGTTATCAATTTTTTAAGGTGGTGGTTCCACATTTTGATTCATAGCTCTGGTCCTACTGAACCGATTTTGCTGGATTTCAATCCCAAACTGCTTAGGATAACTGCAAGCAATTTGTCACCAAGTTTGTTCATTTCTTTTGAGTTGTTCGAAAGTGAGCGTGTTTTCAACAGACGGACAGACATACTGACATGGCTAAATCTACTTAGAATTACTCAAGGAGCCAGATTATATATACATACTTTATGGGGTCTGAGATGGTAAAAAAGTTTCACACGGAATGACAAACTTAGTTTACCCTCTTCACAGCTTATTGTGGTGGAGGGTATAAAAATGTAATTTATGTTTACGGTGACCATATTTTTCAAACGAAAAAAGGACAAATCAAAATGTAGTAAAAATGGTTAATAGTAGCAAGGTTATTGGATAGGTAATAAGATAACTCAAAGAATATGATATAAGCAAGTAGAAATACTATCAATACATACATACATACATACATATGTATATGCACTTATTTTATGGTCTATGAAAAAATTAATAAAATATGCCTAGAAAACCATTTAAAAAAAAATATGTAAAAGTCTTTAAAACAAAAAAATTTAATAAGTTTTGCAATACAATCGGGCTCCAATCTACTGTCCTTTTTTTTTTTAAAAAATCTTTAAGGACATCGTATCAAAAAAAAGGACGAATGGTCACCGTATTTATGTTGTGAAATTTTGAAAACAAAACTAAAGTTAAATTTTTTTTTTTTTTCAAAATCTAACTTTCACATACAAAGTTAATGTTTTGCAGTGTTGCTAATTTAGCAATGAAATATTTAATTTACCCATTATAAAGAGGGAAAATTCTGGTATAAAAATAACAAAATTAACACCATCCATCCACTGTCAAAAGTGTTTAATTTGATAACGGATAGTTTGAATAATTTGTCATTTTCACACCAATTGGACTCATTCTGAAAACAAACTGTTTATATACTATCACCATAATGGTGTCATTCCGACAACATGTTGTTTATATCTTGACAACACTCAGTTGGTATTTCGACAATACATTGTCTTCAGGCTAGCAAAGAATAACCCATTCTGAACCTAACTAATAACAAACAAATAATAATGTGTTTTTTTTAAATTTTTAAAATAAAATTTAAATTCACATTTTGTCATGAAAAAAAAACAAAAAATAAAGAAGTTAGAGTGCTCAATTTGGATGTGCCGAATAATTGATATCCTTCCCCGATAACTATAGTTTGGCAGCTGAGAATGTCAAACTGTGTTGACATTTGTTTTTAGAAAGATTTGGCAAGTTATCATGAATTGTTTAAACTCTAAAGCAACGCTTCCAATTTGTTAAAATTTGCTTTGAAAAAAGAAATCTGTTCGCGAAATTCACTTTGTCCATTAAACGAAGCTCATTTCTGGTTAAATGGCTACGTCAATAAGTCTGTGTTCAGACGGTTAATGTTTTATTGACATGATGCTTACATTTTCTTCTTTGAACTTTCTTGGCCTTCAAACCTTTCATATCATGTTGCAGTTATTTTTTTTAGTTTTTAAATACGAAAAAGAAAGCAAAACTTACTGACCAGTGTTGCCAGCGAAGTTTCGAGAAAGATACATTTTAGTTTTCAAAAAGATAAATTTTTTCCCAAAAAGATACATTTTGAAAAAAATCCATTTTTAACGTAACATTTATTAACATAACATTTTCATTTCATATTTAATGAATACTGTAAAGAAAATTATATTAAATAAATTCATTTTTATCAATAAATTAAATAAATAGTCATAAATATTAGGTATGTAAATTTTAAAAATACAGTAAGCAAACTTTAAAAATGATTATATGTAACTATCTTTGGATGTTATCTAAACAAATTCATTTTTATATATAATATACGAGTTAAGGCGTTTATACTAGGACGATTATATAAAAAAATTCACATGTATAAATTTCCTGAAAATAAAAACAATGTTCATATATCCTCAGAACAACTTCGCACTACTAGTAATCATCGATTTAGGTGGATCGTATGTTGAAACATCCTAAATGTTCTCTTTCACCATAATTAAAGCTGCTATATTATTGAGTCGCTTACGATGATCAGTCCTAATAAGATTTAGTTGGCTAAAAATAAACCAACTTCTTTTTTCAAATTTTTAAACATCGGCTCATTTACAACATTTTTTAAATAAAAATTTAATATTTTATTTCTGCACAGTTTACGTACAGATTCAAAAGATACGAAAAATGTCAGGATTATACATGTTACATGAAGTCATCAAAAGATACGAAAAATGTATCTTTCGTATCCTAACGGCAGCACTGGTACGGACAGTACATGAAACTGTGCAATCGTTTTTCCCCTCGTCTTTTTTTCCTACACAGAAAAAAATTGTGCACCAGTAAAAGCATAAATCAAAAATAAGATCAGTTTTAATTAAAAATTTAATCAAGTGAATTAAACGTTTAATCAAGTGAATTACATTTTTAATCAAGTGTATTAAACGTTTAATTGACAATATTAATTTGCACCAGTAAACAAATTAATTATATCAATTAAACGTTTTATTCACTCGATTAAACGTGGAACATAACACTTTTATAAAAAATCCAATTTGGTTCATATTCCAGCCTGTGACAAGCTTCATATTACCATTTTTTCTGTTCGGCTAGTTTTTTCTACGTTAATTTATGTGTTTTAATCAATAATTAAAATAAAATGAATGAGAATTTTAAGCAAACCAAGTAAAATGCAAACGACCAGAATGTTGTGGCATTTTAAACATATTACATATTTTAAATTTTAAATTAATCATACAATGTTTTAAAATATTACAATTTCGAACATATTATTGTTCTTAAATATTAACCATAACATGTTTGGAGGCAACCATAATATGGTTATAGCTTTTGGATGGATCAATTTAACCATAATATGGTTACCGTGATAATAATATGTTTAAGGTAACCATAATATGTTTAAGTGTATGATTGTAGTTTTATTTTATTTAAACATTATATTGTTAAAATCAACCATATTTGAAGTTTCAAGGGAGGTAAACACTTAATTGTTAAATAGAAACAAAATATTATCAATCGTCAAAAAATTTTTTTAAAAACAACAAAAGTTTGCTTCTTGCCATTACAGGGACCATAATATGTTTTTTTAACCATTCTTCAACCATGTTTTTTCTCTACGTGTATGATTCTATATCATCATCCTCTTTAACTATTTCTAAGGATTCCTTCGAATTGGTTGCTGTTTTCTCTAAAACAACTTTGGCAAGAATCGAGATGAGCCGTTTTAGATATACAAATTAATATGTGTCTGTACATACATACATACATACTTTTGATTTAATTTAACTTTTTGAGATAAATGTCATTTAAAAATTAAATGATCATTTTTAAAAATAAATTTATGACTTTTCCCTTTTTTCCCAAATCTTAACATGCACAACAGTACAAAGACACCTGCAATTAAAAAAAAAGAAAATAATCTCAAAATTAAAGCAAATAGTCTGCAGCCCGTAGAGCAATTCACTTTAAACGTCAAATACTATAAAAGAGTATGTCGTGTTAGCTACAAGGTTTTTCCGTTGACACTCACAATCGATAATTATAAGATCTCAGATGCTCGCAATACTAGCATGCAAGTTTTTAACAGATCTACAAACATTGATGAATACAATATTGCAGATATACATATACATACAATATATCTATATTCTATAATATACAAATTTGCAAATATAAATGTATAAAATGAACCCAACGAACAATTTTACAAACCTTAAGAGGACTCAATCTTAAAATCACTTCAAAAGTAAAGAAGATGTGATTTCATTTAAACTACAGTAAAAGCTTAATAATGCGGATAATTGATTGCAGACCCTTATCCGGATTATCAAATTATCCGGATTACGGAATAAACATTTTTTAACAGTGTTTTTGCATTAAAAATGCTTTTAAAACACATATCGAATGATATATTATGATAAATTTATCATTTAAATAAATAATTACATAAAAAACGAACAAAAATTAAAAAGAGAAAAAGGGTTTTCACATTAATACATCGGTATTTTTCTGTGTTTTAGAAAAAAAACATGGAATTTCGTAGCAAAATAGTTTGTTTTTGCATCAAAAAAGAAAAACTATGTTTTTGGAGTAACAATTAAAGCCGTTTTAGACTATCCCACAAAGTCTTTAGTAATTTGCGAAAATGCAACCCTGTCATGATAAGTTGTTATTGTTTTTTGAAAATGTTCAAAGAATAATTAGATTTGTAGGATAGTGTGTAACGGCCTTTAATAGAGATTAAAGGTACTCAATCAACAGTTTGTATACAATCCGGTTTATAAAGTTGCAATCTATCCGGATAATAGAGTACACTCGCAGTATTCTGTACGTAAAATTAACTGAATTTGTTATATAAAATAAACGAAAATTCAGTTAAAAACCGATTTACTTATTTTTCATTTATTTTTAACGAAAAGTTCTTTTAATAATAATAACTGTCAAAAATTCAACCCCATGTTCCGTAAAAACTAATACATTTTCAGTTATTTTATATAAAATAACTATCAAAAAATTTACTGAATATTCCGTAAAAACAAAGGAATATTCAGTTGTTTTATTAAATTCAGTAATTTTCGTTTACTCCACAAAAGAGTCGAACTTCTAAAATAACCAGACAGATACCTGTCCGCTTGTTTTCATAATGAGAGAGATCATTATACCAGGAGGATTCCCATTTTTAAATCTTTATGTTTTTTTGCCTAAAAGTTTGTTAATTTACTTGACTTTCTTACAAAATATTGGCAATCTGATGTACCTGCATCATCCTAAATTGCGCTTTAATGATTTAAATTTTTTCTTTAAAAGTGAATATGAATTTAGTTTGCCTCAACTTTTTTCTAAGTACTAATCTATTTCCAAACTCAAACATAAAGTTCTTTATATTTTTAAATGTAACTTTTTTCTTCTTTAAGCTTTTGTCAAAAAAAATTTTATTTTTTTTTGTTTGTTTTTTTTTATCAAGTCTTTTATTCTTTACAATTGAAACAATTTCAAATTAAATGTGTGTGTTGGGTTAGACATACATAGCAAACAAATCAAATCCTTATTTTCTTAAGTAGAAGCGATGAATTAATAACAGTTCTCTCTTTTTCATGAAACAAGTATTTCAATTTTACCCAAAATTTACAAGTTGCACTAAATTCAACAAAAAAATACCGTGTTTTAAATATTTATCAAAAAATCGGCATTTTTGGAGCAAAAATCGGCAAAACGGCACTTTGATAATTTAGAGGCAATAAATCGGCAAATTTGGCAGGCCTGCCTGTTACACACGTTTGTTTTACTTTTTTTTGTATTGACCTCGATTGTTTACAGAAGAACTTGAAATCATAAGATACCAGCAGCATGACCGATATGGTTTCGCAATTATGTTACTTTAAAAATTTGATGTAATTAACTAAATCATTTAAACAAATAGAAAATGGGATTTTACTACACAAAACAAGCACATAGTTCTTTTTAAGATAAGTAAAAATTTATTTTTGTTTTT
This sequence comes from Pollenia labialis, assembly GCA_949318255.1. Lineage (NCBI taxonomy): Eukaryota > Metazoa > Arthropoda > Insecta > Diptera > Polleniidae > Pollenia > Pollenia labialis. Next base: position 127,933,094 of record OX439140.1, read on the forward strand.
ACGGAATTCGCGGTTGAATTTTTGACAGCAAAAATTAAATGAACTTTTCGTAATTTTAAATTAAATTTTAATTTAATTTTACATAAAGAAGAATTTTACTTAATCAACGGAAAATAAAAACTGCAACTGAAAATTCGTATTATATTATTTTTTTAATAACTGTTAGAATCAGTTAAAAATAAATTTGCTTGGAATTTTAAATGTTTATTTATTTAAAAATGACTGAACGGAATACTTCTTAAATAAACTAAAGTCCGTTACTGTAATAATATTGTGAGTGTAAAAAATTTATTGAAAACCGATGTCCGGATTATTAAGGTCCGGATTATATAAAGGGAGTCTCAGTTACAGTGAACTTTTTAAATTTAGGGTAATTTTTTTGTGCAAGTGGCAAGTCTAGAATTTGACAACTGTCACATATGACCTTTATATATCCTGTTTTGATTGATCTGTCTCTGTCTTTTAAGATCAAAACTCTAGTTGCTAAGACATTTTTGCTTATAAAAACCTTTCAAAAATTTGCTCACTGGGTTAAAATTACGTTACGATCGAATGCCACTGTGTCTGCCACGATCGTTTAAATTTATCTCATGTGATTTCTCTGTTTATATTAAAGGAGACACGGGATAGAGCGGTGCACAATAACACAAAAAATCGCAATATATATTATTTTATATATGAATGAATATTTAAACGTACGTGTATATGTATAAGCAAAAAATTAAAAAAAAAAAAAAAAACCACAAGAAGAAGAAGAAACAAACTTAATACTCGTGTATAATTGTCGTAACATGTTAGAATCACTTGGATGCAAGTACATTTAGATTATCGGTATGTCTGTACGTTTGTATCTCAAAGTATAAGTATTTATGTTGGTATGTATGTACCAACCATATCAACTACATTCACAAACCGACAACAACCAACCATTCAAACATGTATGTTGCCGATATTAATCATCATTAAGAAAACAAATGCCGACAACACAGATACCAAACGAACTAACAACGAAATCTGGCTATGAGGCTGGCTGGTAGCCTGCAACTACTCACTACTACAACCACTACTGCCACTCACTGTGGATCAGCTCATTCACGAGAAACAATACGATCTCTATACTATAGATATGTATATGAATCTCGTATATACGAAACGGAAAACAGAAAAAAAAACTATAAAGATATATTATGGTAGACACACTGGCAACTTTTAATAATTTTTCTTTTTAATGAGAATAAGTTAAAATAAAAATGAGTTAAATGCTTATACAGTGAGTCACATAAGAAGGGGTTTCCTCGAACGTTTTATGATTAAAAAAGATTTTGATAAGTTGCAGTTTAAAGCCTGGTACTCTGTTCAAATTTGTGAAAAATGTTGAGCAACATTAATTATTTCACACGAAAATTTTGACATGTATCAATGTTACCTTTCATGCGAGTTTGTACAGTTTGACGTTTTTAGTCCTGCAAAGAATGCGACATTGTTTTGCGTATGTAAACAAACCGCACATGTATTTAACTAAAAATTATTTTTTTATTAAAAAATTTAATAAAAAAGAATATAAATATGGATAAAAAACTGTTACCGGTTGTGTTATTTTAATTTTTTATTTCTTATTTAATAATCAGTTGATACTTTTTTGCTTTTGCTTAAAATTCCACGTGAAATAAGTGCAGCTTACATTATTTCGCAGTTGTAAAAAAATGTTGCCAGAAACATTTCCTAACTTTTTCACAAAATGAACAGAGTACAACTCTATCAACATTATTTCATGGATATTCCGTACAAGTTTTTTTCATATGCGTTTTGACAGCATTTCACGTGAAATGTTGAACACAGTACCAGGCTTAATTTTAAAATTAAGGCTGACTGTAATTTTTGATGTAAATATTGCTAAAGGCCGTTATACGCTAGCCCACAAAGTCTTAAGTATTTTTCCCAGATCTAATTATTGTTAAAAAATTAAAAAAAAAACAACAACAGGGTTGTATTTTCCTCAAAATACATAAGCCTTGTGTGATAGTGTAAAACAGCCTTAAGAGTGTTAAATTGTACATGTAAATCTAAAAAGTTTAGCACAAATTCATTTTTTTAGAACAAGTAATTTTGGCAAGTCAATTTTTTATTCGTTTTAATAAGTCTTAGTTCTAAATTCTTTTTTTTTTTTAATAAACATTTTGAAAGAGTTAAGAATCTTTTTGGGGAAAATTGTCGGAATCACGTCAGGAAGGTTACCTGTATAATATTTCTTTTTAAAGTTCTGGATAAATTCTTCATAATTTTTTTGTAGCCAAAGAGCATGCAACGTTCTAAGTAAAAACATTTTCCTTAAGTATTTTCGATCGATCTTCGAACAGGTGCTTCTATTTCCGTATTCTATATTTGTTATTTTCAGTAAAAAATTTATTTTTCAAAAGGAACTCTAGAAATAAACTAAATTATAACTAAATTAACCGAGCAATAGTAACGTAGACCTTCAGCCCGTTGTAGTGAAGCAGACCAAAGTCTCTGGTAGGAATCGATCCCGCAACCCTCGCACTGATAGCCTACCACAGCATCTCATTCAATGTAATAGTTGCAAAGTCGAAAAATTACCAATAATTGCTTTGCATGCCACATAGAAAAAAACGCTATCGTCATTCTATAAAACTCGAGAGTGGTGAAATTCGGCTTACTTCGCATAGTTAGTGGTATTAAAAATGAATATATATATATTAATTTTTTTTGGCCCACTGTCGGGATCAAGTGCTTAATGCACTTAAAACATACCGGTGCACATACATTACAACTGCAAACTAACAGTAAAAACCAAAACTTGTTTAAAGTAAAAAGGGGTTTTTTTGTTTCTTTAGAAAATTTCTTGGATATATTTTCGTACCTCTATTTCCTTAGAAATTAATTCGGAGCAATGTTGTTTTAATAACTTAAGATTCCTAAGATACCAATTTTGGGGACCTTCCAAAAAAAGGTATCAAGATAACTTTTTAGGCTATGCTTTAACAAAGTATAACTCTCTTAATTCCATACGTGTGAAGTTACCAAACGTTTGTACAAAGCAAAAACAGTTTCTTCTAACGCAATCATAAAGCTAGGACTTTTTGACAGCTGAGTTAGGGGTTCTCTATTGCGGTTAGGGAGGGACTCATGTCTCAAAATTTGTTAAAAAAAAAACATATTAAAAATATAAATTATGTAAAATTTTCATAAGGGAAACAACTTAAATTCTAAGCAAACAAATTTTAACATTTGAAATTGATTTCGGTCAAATGGTCACCGCGCGGCTGGTTCTGACGAAGAGCTTTTTTGACGTCCAATTTTGGGTCATATATTTGAGCATTATCTTAGGAAAAACAGTTACGGCATAAGCCAGTTCCTTTACGTAGCCACACAGGAAACAATCTAAAGGTGTCAGATCGCACAACCTTGGACGTAGCGCTATCGTTTCGAAACCACATCTTCCGGATCAATGTCATGCATATTTAAAAAAAATCTTAGATGATTGTGTGGCAATGATCTCCGATGAACCGATGAATCTTATTGCTTCTAATTTGTTATTACTCCCCGTTTACAACAGACATGATTTGCTATTATAACATGACGTTATAAAAGCGTTGTTAAAACATATGCATTAACAACCGTGTTATAACATGAGAAAACCTCTATGATGAGTCTACACTTACCACTAACATCATATTAGTATTAATGTTAAGCAGTTCATGTTTGTTGTAGACTGTGTGTTAGAGAAAAGTTTTTGTTTTCAAAATAAAAATTTAAACATTCTTCAAAAGAGATAGGCACACGATTCTGAAAGTTGAATGCGTTTCTCAAGTGTTGAAATAATTTTAATTTGAACACTTTTACTTCCCACTGCATTTAGGTTGTTACAATAAAAACTGTCTGTCTGGCTGTCTGACTCACTAACTAACGTGATGGAGGGACATTCAGTCATTAAAAAAAAATTAATACATATTTCTGCCATATAAAACAGATTTAAACTTAATAAATATTATACATACATACCCAATTATATATGTACAAACATCTGTATATAATATAATCTAGTATTATATATCAATTGATTTTAGAAAAAAAACGTCAGAATAAAAAAAGTATTTATTTGAAGAAACAAGTATCATTGTTTCATACAAGTTGCCGGTTGTTGGTGGTTTAAGAAGATTCAAACGAACTGCAACACAAAACATTTTTTTTTAAAATAAAATACAACTTAAAGATCTGAACTGATCTCGATACCTTTTATTGATTTTTGCTGCTGTCGTTGGCAAAAAATACCAAACACCACCAACATTAAACCATTAAAAATATTCCATATCCAGGTATTTTTTTGTATTCTTATTTTATTGTTGTTCTTTTTTTAATCATTTAGTGTGTGCAACATTGCAACAAAGTTGCTGCGGTTTTAAATATTTTTTTCGTGTTTTCTTGCTCTCCTTTTTTCGAATTATCTTTTTTTTTCGATTGTTAAATCGTATCGATTTTTTATAAATTAATGGGTGTACATTTTATGTGTAAATAAATGGTTTTTTTTATTATGGAAAGGCTTAAAAAAAGCAGTTGAAACCCATAATCTAAGTACCTTCAAGACAAATGTGATTTAATTAATTTAAAAATTTTGCAGCAGTGAGTGCGTTGCGAATTAGAGTGCAGTGTGTGATAATCTGAGTTGCCTTGAACATTATAAATATATATTATAGAATTCTAGAAATTTTAAAAAAGAAAAAAAATTATATTCTTTAACAAAAGTAATTAATTTTTGTCAAAATTTTTTTTATTTTTATACATTATTTTTAGTGAAAAAAAAAATATTTTTAGCAAAAGCTCTTCAGAAAACAGGTATAAATGAAACAAAAAAGAAATGATATAAAACCTAAATGACATAACACTGTCTTTTCAATTGAATTAATGTTTGAATTATAAGTAAAGTTAATGAAAGCAAAAAATCAGAAAATCTCTAAAGTTAAATCGAAACCATAGATCATATCTCATACATAAGACCACAGATACCAGAAAAAAAGGATTCCTAATCCACAAATTTTGCAAAAAAAATCGTCAAATTAACTTACCTAAATCTACACAAAAAAAAATGTTCGCCAATTAAACCATTAATCAAAAAAAAAATCAGTTCTAATTGAAATCTAATGAATTAAACATTTACTTATATCAACAACATTACTGCAGCAAATCTTGTTAGTATCCAATAATATTTAATTGATACTATTAATTTGTTAACTGATGGAAATTTAATTAATTGTTTAATTAATATCACAAACATTTTTAATTAAAGTAAATTTTTATTTTTTTTCTGCAAATCCCGAAGTTATTTACTATTTTTTTTTTTATTTTACCTTTTTATAAAAACAAAATTATCGTACTTTTACCTATGAGAGACTTGGGAGCAGAATATTAATCAATCATATGTATATATTTCATAAACTTTGTTAATACTATGTGAGAAGTGCTGAAAATAATGAAAGAAGAATATTATTTAAGAAAAAAAGAGCTTTGATGATTTGATACGTCGTTGGTCTCGAAACAGCGTTGTAAAAAATAAAATTTTGTTTTTTGTGCTTAATTCCCAATTTTCATTCTTGACAGAAAAAAATCTCGCAATTTTTTTTCAATTAAACCATTAATCAAAAATAAAATCAGTTTTAATTAAATATTTAGTCAAGTGAATTAAACATTTGGTTATATCAACCACATTAATGCAGAAAATGTTGTTAATAACAAAAAATATTCGGTTAATACTATTAATTTGTTTACTGGTGCAAAAATAATTAAATGTTTAATTAATATCACAAATTTTTTAATTGAAATCGATTTTTATTTTTTCTGTGTACAAAAATCAGTTTTTGTTTAAATACGATTTTTATGACTTACAAATTAAATTGGTTTTATAAACGTACTTACTTTAAATTTCATTTATTAATTTTAATTCATTTAATAAACATTTTAACTGAATCTTGCAAACACAGTTCCACCATATAAGTGGATTTGTCTCCAAATTTGAGATTTCATCAATATATTGGGAATTGAATTTCGAGATCGGAAATTTTGGGGATTTTTGCAAAATGCAGGAATTGTATATATTTTATATAGTTAAATTTTTCTCTCGATATTTTTAGTTAGGCTTGAGTTTATCATATTTAATTATCATTAAATTATTTTAGGTTTTAGACGTCGAAAATTAACATTAACATTATGTATCATTTTATTTGTTCAAAAAACATTTCAGTGTACGTTTTATTATTTGGATCGGTTCATATTAAATAATAGTTTTGTTTTCACATGAATTGAACACGAAAAACATCGAACAATTTATTGCTTCTGACTTTTTTTGCTTAAGCGTTAAACCCGACTAAGGAGAAATAACAACACCAAAATAAACTACATATTAATTTTGCAAAGGTAATTTATAGCTGTTTGGTGGAATCTAATATCGTAAAATCATTTTTGGAAAATCTGGCAACCATGCATAAGGGCATTCTAAGGGTTTTCAAGCCCATTTCGACCCCAGGTCTACATTAAGGATAAATATCTCATCAAGTTGGCAATAACGTCGGCAGAATAACAGAAAATATGTCTTATTGCTCAGTTTATGTTAAAGGCATGGAAACCGCCTTGCAAAAATTCTTTATATACGGATTGTACGTCGCACTTCCTTTTTGCTTGCTAGGTAGTACGCTCTAATGAACATACATATGTACATACATATGTACTTATATGTACATATATACATTTGTATTTTTTATGACAGTTTTATGACAATATTTCCATGGTGTGACTATGACATTTTTCTAAAGCTTTCACATATTTACAATTCGAAAGAAAATCTTTTAAATTTTATGAAAAAGTTAAATTTCTATGCATTCTTGAATTAGAACTAAAAATATTGTCGGGTGATTCGCTTAAACATTTATCTATTTTTTTCCTTCGGCAAACACAGATCGTTAACACTTCGTTAAAAGCAACGACAACAGTTACGAAATAATTTGTCACAAGTATGTCTCGACAATCAAAAAAATACATCTATAGTTTTGGAAATTTCGCTTTAATGATTATTTTTATTAAAAATAAAAAAAAAAAAACCAAAAAGTTTCTAACAAAATTTTGGAAAAAAGAACGAGAACTATAAATTACAATGTTGTAATTTTACATAGATATGTATGTATGTACATATGTATGTCCCTATCTACTGATAGCAATGAAAAACCTAAACTTTTCATTCCCATTGTGTGTGTGTGTGTCTTAAAAATTATTTGATGGACAAACATGCCGGGATTAATAGTGAATTTGTCTTCTGTCTTCTGTCTTCTGTGGTGACAAGCCGTCGAAATAGCAGAACTTAGGAAACAAGAGATAACTGAGAAAACTGAGTAAAAACTATCACTTGAACGCACTCACAAACCTTTCATTTATATTGAGTGCAGTGGGTATTAAATGATCACTCAATATATTTCTATTTCAAACTCTCTACCAACCATATGATTTGATTATTTTACTGTAATAACAGAGAGAGAGAGCGAGCTAAACAACCTCAACGGTCTATAAAATGCTTGAATTGAATGAATTGTGATCAGTTCTGTTTCAGTCCCGACTGACAAAACATCTTTTTTTTAAAAAAAAAACCTTAAGCGTATTCCCTAATTTAAAAAAATTGTCTTACTTGTGCTTGTCTTTGCTTTGTAAAAATAATTTATTGTACCACCTCGTATTCCAAAAAAAAAATACAGCAATTATAAATGAAATTTTTAAACGTGCATGATTAAATCTAGATCGATTTATTTCGAAAAGAAAAAAAATTAAAAAAACTTCATGTTTAAAAAACAATGAGAAAAACAATTAAAAGAAAAAAGTCTTCAATCCTGTATTCTTTTTATACAGAAAATTGTTAATTAAAAAAAATTTTAACTGTAATGTCTATTAACTGGTTTAAAGAACCCAATTTGTGTCAAAGTGAGACTAAAATAAATTTAAAAAATTTTTTTTACAAATTTTAAATAAAAATAAACATAAAATGTGTTAAAACATAAAATTAAACAAAAATTTCAATTAGTAAAAGCTAGAAAACGGAAATATAAAAAACAAAAATTTAAATCTAAAAAAAAACACTAAACAAAAACATTTATTTCATTGAAGAAAATAATATCAAATACGTAATTTTAATCAAAATCTTTTAAAAAAAGGTTTAAGAAAATCAAAGAAAATTACTTTTAAATCCAACTTATTACGTTAAAAAAAAAGAAAACAAAATCATTGATTTGCTTCATTTAAAAACGGTTTAATATAAAAACTTTCAAAATTCCGCCCTCACTGAAAAGAAACTTTTCCAAAACGGAGACCTTTAGAGGACCTATGTCAGTGCTAAACTATTTATTATTGATCTTTAATCAAAATAACGCTCCGACGAGGACTCATCATAATTTAGAACTATTGAACTCTTTTATAACATAACACTAAGTGAAAGTTTGTTTCATTTCGAATAGAACAACAAATAAACAATTTTTTTTTTAAATAAAATTTTTTTTTTTGAAAATTAATAAACTCTTTCAAACTGCTGCTGCTAAGAATTCCCCTGCCAAACCTTAAAAATTTTATTAGGAATTCTAAACAACAAAAAATTATCAAGAGAAGAAGACGTAAGAAAAGGAAAAAACGTCAAATTTAAGAAAAAAAACCTAAAAAGGAATCAATTGAAAGAAAAAAAAACAATTAGCAAAGAAAATTAAAAGTTAATTTTGTGCATTATCTTTTAAATACAAATTCTTCCCGTATTAAAGAAACAACACGGACCCGTAAAAGACGAAAACGTTTGCTCAAGCATTTTTAAACAAACGGTGGAGCATTTATTTAATATATAACGAAAAAGTTCTTGCAACAAGAGAACCGAGAATTTTAAAAAAAGTTAAATTAAACAAATTATTTTATTGGACTTAAGTCCAAGCTTTACAGCAAAAGTAGAAAAAATAATATTTTTAAACAAAGTTTAAAAATAATTTTCAATCATTCATAATCAACGTAGAAAACGCAGAAGAAAGAAAATTAAAGTAAGTTTTTCTTTTAAATAAATTTTAATAATTTTATATTTTTTTTTTCATTTATTTTAGTCTAAAGATTTTTAATAATTATGTTGTAATTGTCCTATAAACTTACCTTAAAAGTATGCATTCTTAATTTGTAAACTCTTTTAGTTCTAGCAGTTTTAATCTGCCGAGCGTTCATTTTAGCGTAGTCATTCTTGGTTTCGTTTTTTTTTGTTGGTTTTTATTTCACAATTTAATGAAAATTTTGTTGGTTTCTATTAAAGTCTTAGATGTGAAAATAAATCAAAGCACGTGATTTGATTTTTTTTAGTTGGTAAAAAAAAAACATAAATCACACACAAACAATTTTCAAGAAAGTTGTTAGTTCTATTTTAAAATTAGAGCATTTGTGTGTTAGACTATCATACTTTTAATGTGTACCGAAAATTTTTAATATGTACCGGAAACAGATAGAATCCCATAATGCATAGATTAACTGTCAGCCTTAAACAATCAAAATGAAGCTGTCTGTTGCCAAACGCATTGACGGATTTTATCTGTTTAGGCATTTAGAATTAAAGTGGAATTCTCTTTTTTGTTGTAAAGGAATTTATCCAATTTTTCTTTTTTTAGTAATTTATATAATTTTAAGTTTGGAATTTAATCTACTAATGGCCTAATTCACCAATTTTATTTAAGTATTAATTTCTGTTTAAAATTCGTTTTCATGCCCAGTAAAAATAAAATTATATGAAAAGCTATATTAAAATAGGAATTGATATTGAAATAGAACTAGTGAAATAGACCATAAAGAATTAAAAAAAAAATTAAGTGGAACTACTAGCAGTTTCAAGGTGCTATCACCACTATATTGCCTAACCTTTACCTTTCTTTTAAACAATTTTTTTATTTACTTAACATTATTTGTGAAGAAAATCGTGGTAAAATTTAATTAACTTACTGTTAAATGCTGCTTGATCTCCCAACTGTAGCAAGAATGAGTACAGAGACCCTCCTCGCCGCATTCCGTACTTATTTATTTAACACAGGTTGTCATTGGGAGCAAGCCTTTCCACACTCCCTAAACTAAACAACTTCCTTTCTCCCTTCTTGAAGAAGGCAGTGTGTGTACTGAATATTTTGGAGGGCCTTTCAAATATAAATTTATACCTTCTAGAATGCATACTTCTAAAGAATTTTTTAGAAAGGAGTATAGAGGCCTACAAAAAACCTGCCACTTGCGGTTCTTTCAGTATTTGCCGCTTGTCTAGTACACGTTTTGCAAAATAAAACTATTTTCTGTAAGACAACTGGTGACGTGAGTGGTATCAAATATTTGCTAAGTCTCACCATAGCTTTAGTTTTAATCAAACATGTAAATTCTATACCGCGGAAAAAATGATTTTTTTTAATTTAACGGAAATTTAATGACTAAAAAGTTCGGGAATTTCATGCAGTCTTTACACGAAATTCAAGGGGGGGTTTTCTTAAATGGTCCAACTGACAGTTAAAAAAAAATTACCGACTTTCCCGATTTTTAAAAAGTTTAACTGAAGAAGCGATGTTTAACTTAAGCGCTGGTCACACTTAACCAACATTTGACGCCTCACAAACAATCTTATAAGAAACGAAAAAACAACATTTTTGAAAGGCATACATTTTCTCGGCAAATTTTCGTGTACAATATAATTCTGAAGCAGTGATGCCAATTTAGCAGCTACATTTTCGCGTGATCCAGTGACCTAGCGGCACCAAATTTAACTAGTGCTTTTTTCAATAGTTTTTGATCAAACACAAAAACAAAAACACGGCATTTTTAGTCGTTAAAGTGCTTTAGTGGCGAGAACATTAAAATGCTATACTTAAAATTTACTTGGTGTTAAGGCTCAGTTAGCCGGGAGTAACAGCAACTTAACCTTATCGTAAAAAAGTTAGACCAATCTTTTACTTACAGATTGAGACAAAACATCTTACTGCTTACTAAAATCGTTCTAATTGTTTTACATACAACAAAATGAAGCAGCTGATTTGCAACGTTACTGTTACTCCCGGCTAACTGAGCCTTAACGAAAATTTAAAGTATAGCCTTTTAATATTCTCGCTCTAAAAGCACTTTAACGACTAAAAATGCTGTGTTTACTTTCAAACTTGTAAAACGCTGTTTCATTTAGTTTGTTTTGGTCAGTTATTGATAGCAAACTACCTCGTGGTTTGAGGAGAAAATGGAAAAAGGAAATTTTGTGAGGGCTTGAAGCATTCCATGGCAAAAATCCATAAATTAGGCGGGGCTTAGTCTCGAGTAACTATTTTAAAGTTGGAGAAAGAAATTTGACTTCAACGATTATTAAATCTCACTCACTAATAGCTTTTTTGATGACCTGACCAATCTATTTTTATTTTTTTGAAGGATAAAAAAAATTGGAGAAACTTTAGAAAAAATGCATAGAACTCAAAGGCGACTATCAGAAATGTTCTGGAAATCAAAATCGAGTGAAATTGAAATCGATAAAGACTTTTAGTTAAATTTGTTTTCCTTATTTTACAGCAAGTTTTGTTAAAAATAAGTGGAACTTAAAGTACATTGTATGCAAAAGGAAATATTTTAACGAACTTTCAAAATAATGCAGTTTTCAAAACTTGGTCGATTTTAATTTCACTCGAATTATTTAAATGAAATTGTGTGCTAAAGAATAAAATGGGGTTTTATTAAAAAAACAAGTCACGGACTTATTGGCCTCTCCTCGTATTTTTGATCATAAAGAGTTGGTAACACTGCTCTGTATGTTTCTTTGCTTATTACATGCAGTCTATGCAGTACTTTTCGCTTATCCTTCCGTCCTTTAGTTGCCGTCAAAACGTGGACTAATTCACATTCTTATATGCCACTATGAGGCATATAACCGAATTCGAATATAATCAAGTTATATGAATATGGAAAATAAAAAATTCTTATAAATTTCACCGACATCAGGCTTATGGTTTTGCAACAGACTTGCATGCAGTATAAAAATAGTTAAAATAATAACAAACTCTTTCATAACTGACACCGAAGGCAAAAATAAATTTTTTAAGTTAAGGGTTGATGCCAAAAATGAAACGATTTAATTATTTTTTTCTTTAGATGGATTGTGGTTTCGAAAACTAAAAAGAACTTACTGCCCGTTTAACGATTTCGAACGTTAACGTTGAACAGGCTGTTAGTAAATATTTCTAATGTGACTATAACGACATTAATTTGCTTCACTTTTCCCCTTGATGACTGTTTATAGATGGCATATATGGCAAATGTTCTTATATCGCTAAATGGACTATAACGTTAATACTTTATAGTTATTAAATTGACTTATAGTGGCAACATAAACAGATAAAATGAACTATGATGAACGGTAGTGACTATAAACGAAAAGTACTGTACTAGTATATTTATACTAGTGTTAAGTATAAACATACTATAGACTCATCATGATAGTCCTTTTTCGTATGTTTTAAAACGGTTGTGTTTGAACAACGCTTTTATAACAACATGTTATAACATAAAATCATGTCTTTTGTAGATATGATTTGCTATTAAAATTTGTTAATTTCATTCCCCTGTTTCACAAAACCTTTCTAACACAAGTAATTTCTACAAAAGAAATCTCGCTGTGCATAGAAATTTATGGTGAACAATCTGCCGTATTTTTAAAGAAAACTTAAGGTAAAAACACGTAGGCAGATTAAACGTCGAAATAGGTAAAGAAGATAACACGACCAGCTTTCTTTTTGTAGAAATAAGTGCCGGTTCACACACGTAAAGTTTGACTCGTCAAGTCTTGAGCTTTTAGAAGAGAAGGGAAAACAAAATGCCATTTCTTTTCCCCTCTTTCCTAAAAACTGAAGACTGGACGAGTCAAACTTGACGTGTGTGAATTGGCACTTTCGGCCATAAGAATTAGAAATAAAATTGCTTTCGAATCGAAAAAGTATTCGATCATGACTGCCAGAATTATCCCCTTGCTATTTCTAATTGCTTTGACAAACTATCACCAAGTGCTAAATATAATGCCAACTACAATTTAATTGGCTGTGCAACTTTGTATTCAATTACACCATTTTTTTTAGTTCATTTTATCTTAAACTCTAAATCTCAAAGAGTTCGCCACGTTCGTTACAAGATTTTTATTTTTAAATCAGACGACATCTAATTAACAATTCTAAAGATAGAAACCCAGACGCATGATTTTTTGTACGACTTTTTTTTTTTTTTTTTGATACTTTCTAGCTAATTTGACGACATATTTAGGTGTTGACTGTCTGTCCATACATGTTTCCGAATGACTCAACTAAAAATCAGTCTCTGGCAAGGAAATAGAAATGTTAACGTCAAAAAAGTTTTGAACGAGTAAATGAATGTGATTTATTATTAAAAGAAAAAAAAGAAAGATAAGATATGTGTCAAAGAATTTCATGAATGAAAGCATGTTTCCTTTATTAGTAAAATATAGTAAAAAAAAGATGATAATATTTATTTCTTAATTGCCCCTCTTATACATTTCTCATGCATACTCTATCCAGTCTTCTATAATCTCGTTATTTAAAAAGGTTTCTTTGAGAATTTGTTTAACTGTTTGAGAGTGATAATTGCTTTTAATAGCGTTTGGCGGATTGGTTGGGTATGTGAGTGATGAATGAGTGAGTAAGCGGTAAGTGATTGTGATTTAAAGTGGATTAATTTCGTATACTCTTTGGCGGTACCACACAAATGGAGAGGGTACTATGCGTTTGTGGTGATGTTTGTAACACCTAAAGATATTGGCCCCAGGCCAACTAATTAGTAAACCGATTGACTCAGAATATTTTTCGGAGTTGATCTAACAATGTCCGTCCGTCCGTCCGTCCGGTTATTTGTCTGTCCATTTAACCTTTTGAGCAAAGTACAGGTCGCAATTTTGAAATACATAATTTGATTTGACTATTTGATTTAATACATAGGTTTTTATTTGTCACAAGGACCAAGCCTATTTAAAATGGAGAGAAATGGTCCATAATTTCAGATTGCCAGCTTACAAGCTTTTTTCCGGAATAGAGTCTTCGTGCCCATAACCCATCTTATAACGTTGGCATTTAGATAAGATTTGATCATAACTTATTTTATTGCAATCGAAATTATCTTAACAAATTTTACTATCAAAGTAATTTTTGGGAACACAAAATTTTAATTTAAAAGATTTTGTTAGTCGTGCTTAATTCCCAATTTTTATTCTTGATAAAAACACTGAAATTTATTGTTGAAAGGTTCAGTGTTTTATCAAGCATAAAAATTGGAAATAAAGTACAACTAACAAAATCTTTTAAACTTAACAACTTTTATATAAATCAGTGCTTATTGGACCATAGCTCCCATACAAAAAAAACTACTTCAGAAAATGGCTTTTAACGCTGTAACTTTTTTATAAATGTTGTTATAGACAAAAAAAATCGCAACAATAACTTTTTCGATAGCTACTTGTCCTGGACGGTACAAAATGAGGCATAGGTCCCATATTAACCCCCGTCCTAAAATCACTTAAAATATAAAAAATCTCATATTGATGAAGATATCCAAATAAAATTCGGCACAATGAACATTTACACGAATCTTAACCTCATAACATAACATAATTTTGCTATGGCGGGGCCATGATTGCCCATGAGTCCCTAATAGGGTACACTTTCGAAAACTTGTTTTTAAATATTTTGTGTTGTAGGGTAACATATCGAGCCCTTACCGAGAAAATAAATTACTTTATTGGCATCACTTGCACCATCTCCTTAAATCGCATGGTCACATAAGGTACCTTTACGATTTTATAGCAAAAACAATTTAATCGTAAGCGACAAATTTCATACAAAATTTATATGACATAAAATAAAAATAACTCTCTCCTGTAAAATTTGATTTTTGGCGCTTACGTTATGTTCGCGGTTAGGGCTCGATATGGTCGGGCTTGACCGAATATACTTTTTTACTGGTTTGTTTTTGTAGCTGCTTGAGCATTCAGTATTCTTCTCTTCTGTGCTAAAAGATTTAAAGAGTGAGTGTGTGTGTGTGTGTGTGTGTGTGTGTTTATGTTTCGGTATCTTTGAGGTGGCTAGAGTCTCAAGAATACTCGAATAGTAGTGTATAGATTTTGGTTGCTGTGCTGTTAATTTATGATCTTGTTAAGCTGTCAACTCATTTAAATAATAATGACATGCTTGTCTAGTTCTTGAGACAAGTGTTGTTTCTAAGGAAATTGCGACTGAACATAAAATGCAGAAAACGTAAGAAATGCAAATTATTTAAAGACTTAATTTATTTATTCCCTTAAATTAAAATACAATTTCCGAAAAGATTTTTTTTTTTGTTTGTTTTTTGTTTCTGCTTTTTCTTAAACAAACGTTTAATGGCGTAGCATGTTGTAGAATTTTGTTGCCAAGAACCATTCATACAGATACACGAAAGTATCTATCGAATTCAAGCACCCAATGGGGATTTATTTTATTCTATTTTTTTCTTCTTTTTTTTTATAAATTTTAATACATTTTCTCTTGGGTTTTGCTAATTTGTTGTTGGTTGGCAAATTAATTTTGTGTTAAGCAGAAAAAAAAAAAATTATTTTAAATTCATTTTGCTACCAGAGTTTGTTTAAATAGGAATGTCACGTAGTCGTTTTGATAAGTCTCTAGGAGGTATGTATTGACATCACAAGAAGAAATATATAAAGCTATCATTTCAATTTCAATATTTATGATATAATTAAAAAAAAATAAAGCTTATCATTTCAATGAATGAAATGAAATGAAAGAAAAAATCTATTATCTCCACATCCTATAAATGAATTTAAAACTCATAGTAACAAATTTGGTTCAATGACCTTAAAATTAACATTCATAATTTTTCCTGAAATTGAATTTTAAATTAATTTCTTTTTCTCTTGTGTCTTTCAGAAAATGAACTTACATCCTTTAATACTGGCTCTGCTGGTGCTCAGTAGTTGTCACGGTTCAAAGGCCAGAGCCATTAATGATATTGACAATTCCATTGAGGCTGGTGGCTCTGAACAGTCCCAGCCTTCAAACTCACTTCAGACTCCTCGCACTCGTTTTGGTCAGGATTGGATTAAATTCACCAAAACTCCTCCAGTTAAGATTTTGCAAAGTTTGGGTTCTCCCGTTGAAATTGCCTGCGAAGTTATGGGCTCTCAAATACCCACTATACAGTGGGTAGTGGGACATATTCCTTTGTCGGAGGTAAGTTCAAACCAAAAAAAAAAAAAACATATAAAATCAACCGAAATCGAGTGTATTGAAATGGATTAAACTTGCAAAACGACCATGTTTTAAATCTTCATAAAAATACTTTTGTTTGTTGTTACTTTTGCTAAGTAATTTGTGTGGATTGTTTTTCCTTTTAAGACAATGAAAGGAATTTTCTCTTAAATCAAACACACAAAAAAATTAAAATTTTCCTAATGGTCCTTTTTTATGTCTAGAGACCTCATTACTTATACGTAAACGTTGCGGATACGTAAACATTGCGGTCGACTTCAATGGTTTGAATGTTAAAAAGAAAACAGAAAACTTGTCTTACTTTATAAAAAATTATAAGTTTTGGCCTTTGTTTTCTGTGCGTTTTGTTAAAAAAAAAATTATCGTGTATGTAAATCGTGTCGCTTTATCAATAAACATAAACGAACATAAAATTCTTAAACAGCTGATGCGTAAAAACGGAGAAACAAATTTTACTTCATCATATTTATCCGCAACGCAACGTCACGTTTAGGTAAAAAAACATAGCTATGCATAATCTCAGTAATAAGGAAAACGGAACTGCTGATTCGCAATATATAAATTAACGTCAGAGTAAAACGACCTTAAGACTTAAAGCTAAATTTGGTACTTTTTCCGTACAACGTCTGCAAAAGTCTATGATTTGACAATTCAAAACTAACGCATCTAATTTAATGGCCGTTTTCTCATTAGGCGATTCCTTTTTTCCCAACGAAAAAATGCAATTTAAAAAATTTTTTTCTCACTGTTACATGTGCTTCTATTCTGTCGCAAAGCTAACCCGCCCTCATCTGCACAGATAAATTTGCAAAACAGCTAATTTATATCAAAAAGTTGTCACTTGTAAACAGGCCTCCCAACTTTCTCATATATTTTGTGAGGTACTGCCAACTGAAAAAAAAAATAAAAATGTTTTTGTCTGTCTGTCTGTATATTAAGAACACCAAAATCGTTATGGGACAGTTTGTCAGTCTAATAAATTTATATCGAGATTTAGCAACAAGCAATTTGTCGATACATTGAGAAAACGGCCATAAGACCTTTAGTTCCATGAACTGTAAAAAACGCATGTTTTTACATTTTAAGGAAAACAATCTGGTACTTTTTTTATTTTAAAAACTAACGGATAATAAGTCATCATCCAGACTTGCAATTTTTGCTTTAGCATTCTCGAGTTTACTGGTGATGAAAGAAGTGAGAAGATTGAAGAGGGGTACTCAGTTTCATGTACTCTGCAGTTCTGTTGTGATTTGTTATTCTTGCACTTTTTAACATTAAAGTTGGCTGTTTGTAGGTGTTTTTATATTTATATGTATATAAAATGTAAAAATAAGAAGTGAAAAGCAAAACAAAAATTGCAAAACAATGATTTCATAATCTGGCAGAATTTTTAAAAATTAAAGTAGCAAAAATTGCAAGTCTGGACGATAACTTAAGAGAAATAAAAAAGGAATTTTGAACTAATTTTTAGTAGTAGTTTTTGTAATTAAAATTTTAAAAATATAAAAATTATGTCTTTCGTTTCTTCCAGATCGAAACAATCGAATCGAATGTTATCTCTGAATCGAGCGCTAGTGCTATTGTTAAAGTACGCTCTGTCCATGTCATAGATCATATGTTAAGTGAGGCTCGCACCTACACTTGTGTGGGACGTACTGGTTCCAAAACCGTTTACGCTTCGACCATAGTCTATCCTCAATCTGACCTTAAGGATCTTGTACAAGTACGTGAGAAACCGTTTATGGGACATGTTAAGCCACGCATTGTCTACAGCGAAAGAATGCATTTAGATTTGGTGGGATCAAATGTAGTGTTGCCATGCAAAGTGCATGCCCGCCCTAAAGCCGAAGTTTTCTGGATGAACGATGAGGGTAATTTGATTGAGCAAAATCAACGTTTCAAGTTATTGCCCTCCGGCGATTTATTGATAGCCGATTTGAAATGGGAAGATATGGGTGCCTATAAATGTATAGCCCGCAATGCAATGGGCAAAGATACAGCCGATGCATTTATTTATCCAGTACAGGTAAGAAGATTAATTCATTGATTGGATGTAAACAGAAAATTAAATCCAAGTTTTGTTTTAATTTTAGAAAGAAGACAAATAAATAATTATTTAAAAAAAAAAACAAAAATGGACCCTTTTATTAATGAGAAAACGATTGGACATTTTTTTTGAATATGGAAATTTTATATCGAACAACAATTTACCTGGAAATCTACAACAAATATTAATGAAATAAAATAGTTCCTGTGTATTAACTAAAGAATCTTATTGAAACAAAAAAAATATATTTAGTACCCCTTAAATTTATTTTAATTATAAACATTAAATTAGTTAACTTCTAGACAGATGCCGGCAATCTCCTAGAATGCCAATTCCCTTCCCTTCAAATAGCGTCGAATAATTTATTAAAAGACCTTTTCAGTAGTTAAAAAAAAATAACAAAACACCAACAACATTCAATTTACTTTTAAATTTAAGACAATTAAATGTCTTCTAAATTAAGGACAACAAGAAAAAATATAAATATACACATACATAATTAATTTAAACCAATCATTTATTAATTAGCTTAGTTATTAAAAAAAAAATTTTAACAAAAATTATCTGAAAACAAATTCTTATCAAATGAATCATTTTATATGATTCTTATTTTTTTTCTGATAATTTAATTTCCTAATCCCTCTCCCACCAATAAATGACATTTTTTTTGGCGGTTACTTAAATCGAAATGAAAAATCTTTTATTTTTTCTTATAATTTAATTTATTTATGTACTTAATTATTTCTCTTACTTCCTTACGTTCTCTCTCTCTCCATCGCTCTCCATAAAATATTTTAAGTATTTAGTAATAAAAAAAATAATCAGGTTTTTTTCTTTTTTTTTTTAATTATAAAAATTTTAAATTAAAAAAGGAAAAAAAAATTATTGCATTTTATTTGTGAATTTCACCCACCACCTCATTATTTTTTATAATTTTAACATTTTTTTAAGTTTTTAAATATCGAACACAATTTAAACATTTTAATGACTTTAAGGTATCGAACGAAGGCAGTTAATTTCTGTGTGTTTTATTAAGTATTTTAGTTATTTTTTTTTTGTTTTAAATAAATTAATTCTTATTTATTTTTTAGTTTTTTTTTTTAATGAAATTGTTTCTTAAAACTTTTTAGAGTACTGTGTTTAACAGTATTTTTCTTTTTAATTTTATGTGGCTTTTTATTTTATGTTATACTGAACTGATTATAATTTATTATTTTTTTTAATCGTTTTTAATGATTTTTTATTACAATTTTTTTTTATATTTGAATTTGTATTTTTAATAATTTATAATTTAGCTACAAATTAATTAACAAATAAATAAATTTAGTCAGTAGTAAAAAAAATCATGTTGGATAAATTTAAACAAAATAAATAAAAACAAAAAAAAAAAAATGTATAAAAAACAAAAAAAAAAAAAAAAATAAAAAAAAAAATAAAAAAAATATAAATAAAAATTTACAATTGGATAACAATTATTTATAAAAAAAATAAGAGTTTTATTTAAAAAAAAAGGAAAGCATGGGAACATAACCAGAGCTGTAATTGCTAACAAAATTAAATCAGAATCATATTCGTGCTCTTCAAATTAAACTCTTTATTGAGGTGCGAATTCAATTGCGATGCGAAAGCTAAATGCCAACTTAGTACTCTCTATCACTTTCGCAAAACGGAAGAAAATGAAAGAAACTTGTAAAAAGAATTGGAAAATGATACTCATGATTGCAATTACAGCAAATATCGAACCACCAATACCACTGGCTAAAGATTGATGTTTGACTGTTGGCTGGCAAGCACCACAGTGTTGCAGAGGTTAGAAAGTAAAAGAACTCTGATGAAAGAATGTGGTGATTCTTGAAACATGTAAATTTAGCCCGGGTTCGAGCCCCAGCTCAGCCAAGAAAATTATCAATAAATTTTTATAAAATTTCATGTTGTAAAAATTCCTTCATTCAGTAAAAATAATTTAATGAAAGTTAAATTTGATGAGCTCAAGCCTAACTAAAAATATCAAATACTGGCAATAAGAATTAAAGATGGCGCAGATTGAAATTGGAAAATGTAAATAAAACAAATAGTGATAGTTAACGAAAAGATGCGGAAGGCAAATGCGCAAACGCATTAAAGAGTTCCAATTTCATTTTTCATTTTCTTTCGCATCGCAATAGACAGTAACCCCCTGGGGTTCCCCGCATGCGCTATCGGACAAAATTGATTAAATTTTTTTATTGTCCATCATGACACTCGATATCGAATGAAATATAACGTAATTTGAAATGATAGCATTCGTTATCGAGTAACCAAAGACATTACAACCCTCGAGTGTTCATTCGATACGTCAGTGTCTATGCAGAAAAATTATGTGCTGTTTTCGCAACACAAGTGCTTAAACGTTCAATCACTTGTGCTGTGAAAACAGCGCATAAGATAGTTTACACACCCCGGACTCTGATTATTTTGTCTGCCCAATAATTGGGCATGTTCTACAAATCGATACGAAAGGGAATTTAATATCGAAAAAAAGTTGGAAAACAAGTCTGTAAAGAAAGTTTATACATATATTTTTTTTATAACCACTCTTAAAGACAGGGGCAAGTCATTTTGTAAATAATTGCAATCATAATCTTGTTCGATTTAAGCTCTCACTAGATTTTGAAGATGATTTTAAATAATCTCTACATGCCCCATTACAGATTGACCAAAATCAACGCGTCAAACATTTTCTATCGGCCAAAAGTTTTCAAAAACTGTATGAAGCAAAGCAGAAGTAGCGAGGCGTCAACGCTTTGCCATTAGAAAAGAGGGTTTTTACTGCGCGTAAAGTAATGAAGTTGGAGCTTAAAAACTCTTGTTTAGTTGTGTCCAAAAGAAATGGCAATTTAGCTAGTTTTCTCCTTAATCTTTGACCCTGTTCGGAAATGCATCATTGCGCTGCATCTGATGCGCAGCGCCTTCGTAAAAGCATCACAGCAATCGAAGATGAAGATGATGCGCAAAAATATCTTAAACACGCATCACAAAAATTACTGATCCTTATTGTGTCACCAATGCTACCAAAGTGTGCTACAAACAAGCATTGGCATCAGCTAATTTGCATAAGCATCGCAAACTAATCACAGATGCATCACAGTGATTCATTTCCGAACAGGCCCATTAACGCGTAATTTCATGAATTTTCCCAAGTATGCGTGGCAATGTGCGAAAAATGTATGTTGACTTACAACCTCAACTTCTGCTCTTTTATATGGCATACATTTTATGAAACTTCATTACTTCGTTTGGAAGTTATAAGCATTTAAAGAAAATTGTTAACAAGAATCCACCTACTTACTCTCTCCTCGAATTTGTTCTCCTACTTTAATAATTATCATAAGATTTTATTTTGTAACAATGCATAACCATAAAAATGAGAAGGAACTTTTAAAATCTTGAAAAAAAGTTTTGTCACACCCTCTGTAAGATAAAATGAACACATTTCAAATATATTTTCATCAATTACCTAAAGTAGGCGTGGTAGTGGGCGTCTAATTTTTTGTTAGCCAGCAAGAAGAACTCATGCCCTTTCCTATGACATCACTTTTGTTCAAATATCTCGATGCGTTCGAGAGTTATAAGCATTTATAGACAGTAGTTAACAAAAAGTTACCTACTGATCAATTTTGTTCTCCTGGTATTTCAAGAGAATTTTGAATTTACGAATTTAAAACGCAACGGGCCTAAAAAAAGTTAGTTGTAAGTAAGTGTCTTTATAACTATTTTCTTTAAGTGCTTGTAACTTTTAAACGCATCAAGATATCTGAATGAAATTTATGTCAGATAAAACTGTGGATCTTAAGCTTTTAACCAACGAAAAATTCGCCTATGGTCGTCATAGCGAGTTAGGAAATTAAGTAAAAGTATGATAAACGCCCATATACCTCTGGTCACAGTGGGCGTGGCTCTCATTTTTTTCAATACGTACTTTCTACATATTGTCTTTTACTTGTATATCAATTTTCAAAGTAAAATCTTTTAAAATCACCATGTTTTGTCTAGTTTTAAATAAAATTAAATAAATCTTACTACAACAACAACTTTTTTTTAGGCCGTTGCGTTTTAAATTCGTAAATTCAAAAATCTCTTGAAATACCAGGAGAACAAAATTGATCAGTAGGTAAATTTTTGTTAACTACTGTCTTTAAATGCTTATAACTCTCAAACGCATCGAGATATTTGAACAAAAGTGATGTCATAGGAAAGGGCACGAGTTCTTCTTGTTGGCTAACAAAAAATTAGACGCCCACTACCACGCCTACTTTAGGCAATTGTTGAAAATATATTTAAAATGTGTCCATTTTATCTAACAGAGGGTGCGGCAAAACTTTTTTTCAAGATTTTAAAAGTTCCTTATCATTTTAATGGTTATGCATTGTTACAAAATAAAATCTTATATTTATTAGGGTAGGAGAACAAATTCGAGGAGAGAGTAGGTGGATTCTTGTTAACAATTTTCTTTAAATGCTTATAACTTCCAAACGAAGTAATGAAGTGCTATAAAATGTACGCCATATAAAAGAGCAGAAGTTGAGGTTGCTATTCAACTAGGGTTTCTAATTTCCCGGTCTTTTTCTATTCCCCGGAAACGAAACAAAAAAAATCTTATTCCTGGGGATCCCGGGATTTTTTGAATACAACAATGATTCATTAAATGAGTTAAAGACAACAGTTTTTATTTTTTAAAAGAATATACACATATACAACAGTCTAAAAAAATTAGCTTAAATAATTCCACAGAAAACCAAAACAAAACCAAATAAATTTTTACATCCATATGCACATGCATGTTATATATGTATGTTTATTTATATCGCACTCGTTCAACAATACTGTATTAACTCAAAATTTTTATTTGTACAATTTTTGGAAAAAATGGATACGTAATATTCATATCTACCCACTGTAAAAATATTGTGCAATTTCGTCCACTTTTTTGTAATGAAACGGCTGCTTTAAAAATTCTTTTTCATATGCCTGTAATGTTAAATTAAACATTGTTTTGGTTCTACTGAAAATTTTTAAATTTTGAGTTAATACAGTATTGTTGAACGGGTGCGATATGTATATGTTTTTTTTTTTGAGATCACGAATGTTTAAAACTTATTAACATTTAGTACATAGTTGTTATTAATAGCAACTTGGTAAAATTAATTTCCTTTTAAGAAATTTTTTTAGTATTATTTAGCATTTAAAAGCTCATCAGAGATTCAATTTCTAAACCTTGTTGATATGTATGTATATAACCTGCTATCGAAAACGTGCTCTTGTTCTCTACAGACGTTGGTTTTATAATGAGAAGCACATGATACAAAGATTATAAATTTGTTGGCCTGTTACCCGTGACTTAATAGACGTCCAATTCTTTTTTTATTTAATTATATTTTTAGATGGTTCTGGTATTGGTGATGGTGTATCGTGTATCGTGTACATTTTCATATTCTACTTCAAGAAGCTTTTTAGACATTTCATCAGCAATTAAAAATTTTTGTTGGAGTAGGAAAAATAGTTCGATTTGTAGGTAGCTTTATGTAAAGATTAAATTTTTATTGCTCGTTTTTGATTTTAACGATGCAAACAAATAAAGATTTCAAAAAATTTAATTTGAAATTCCCGAAAATTCCCGGAAACAATTTCCCGGGAATAATTTAAAAATAATGTCCCGGGATTCCCGGGAATTCTTTCCCGCGTAGAAACTCTATATTCAACATAAATTTTTCGCACATTGCCACGCATACTTAGGAAAATTCATGAAAATACGCAATAATGGACCTGTTCGGAAATGAATCACTGTGATGCATCTGTGATTAGTTTGCGATGCTTATGCAAATTAGCTGATGCCCATGCTTGTTTGTAGCACACTTTGGTAGCATTGTTGACACAATATGCATCAGTCATTTTTGTGATGCGTGTTTAAGATATTTTTGCGCATCATCTTCATTTGTTGTGTATTTTCGAAAAGCTGACATTTGCCGTAATGCTTTTACGAACAGGGTCAATATTAACGCCTTCAATAAAGTAGAAAAAGTTCTTATTAAAATTTAATAACCTCTTTTACATGAATGGTAATTTAAAAAATCAAATCTTGAGAATTGTGACTAAATTTGTCTAGTGGTTTAAAATGTTTAACAGCAAATGGGGTCTTCGTGATTATTTTCGTAAAGTGTTTATAACTTTCAAATAATTTTAAAGACCAACCTAAATCAGCGCGTCAAGCGTAATGTTTTCTAGCGCCTAGTTTAAACGCTTAAAAGACATATTTTAAATAAGAGCGTCAAGGTTAAGGCTGCAACGGTTAAGTTTACTTACATATTTTCTTTAATTGAATCCAAAAAAATAGAAATACAAATTGAAGATAAAACCGCAAGAATAAGGAAAAAAATAGATAAATTGCCATTTCTTTTGGGCAAAAATTTCATTACTTGAGGCGCAGTAAATATCGGATTTTTCTAATGAGAAAGCGTTGACGCCGCGCTATTTCTGCTTCATACATTTTGTGTGAGCACGAGAAATTTTGACTGATAGAAATCGTTAGACGCGTTGATTTTGGTTGGTTTGTAGTTGGGCATGTAGATTTGATTTGAAGTCTTCTTTAAAATCTAGTGTGTTTATATTGCAATTTGTTGACATCAGCAAAAAAAAAAAAAAAAAAAAAAAGCTGGCTGAAAGTTTTCTTTTCTTATGTAATACATTCATTTATTTAGAGAAATTAGCATTTTAATTTTTATTTTATTTAAAAATAAAGGGAATTAATGATTAATACGAATAGAAGATATTAATAACTAAATAAAATAAGAATAAAAAATATAAATAAGACTTACTTGCTTGCTGGTCTTCAAAATTAAATCAAACCATTTGGTATTGTTTTTGCCAAAAAATATTAACAACTTTTATTAATTTATTACGTATTTTGTTTTTGCATCAAATCTATACATCATAAAATTTTGAATCATTTGTGGTATGTCAGTGTGAATGTAAAATGTTTAAAACTATAAAATTGTCGTTAATAAAATACTTAATTTATGCATAAACATTTAACAAATTGCAATTGTGATTATTTTTCAATTTCCTTTTATGGAAAATAAATACATTTTTTTTTTTTTTTTTTGTTTAAAATTTCTACATTTATAAATACTACACTTATTTTAGTTTGGTTTTAAAATATAATTAAACAGACAATAAAAACACATTTAAATTAAAATTATTTTTTTTTTTTTTTTTGCTAAAATAGTGCAATATAATAATAAATTAAAACATCATATGTAAAAAAAAAGAAATAATTCCCAAGGAATGACGAAATTTGAATTGAAATCTTTTTTCTAAAGAACAATAATTTAACGGAAAATGTCATGTGGAATGTTTTTTTAAATTCTTTTCAAAATGATAAATACTTTTTTTTTAAACGCAGGACGGGGTTAACAAATGTTTTATATATTTTTAAATACTGTGTGTTGTAAAATTTATTTATTTAGTCATAATTTTTTTTTATATTATGAACCTCTTTTTTTTGATATATAAAATACTTGCAAATACAGGGTGACGCAAAATAAGCTCTTTGATTTGAATTATATTTAATTTTTTTTTAAATTTATTTAATAATGTCATCTTTGTTTATTTTTTTTTTAGAATTTTGTAAAGAAGAATTTGGGAATTTAATATTAAAAAAAAAAATCTTTAAACATTTGACCAAATAAGCACTATTTTTGTTTATAGTTAGTGGGACTTAACACTGTCTTAACATCACAAAATATATAAGAGGTGGTATTATAATCAAAGTAAATATTGAAATTAAAATAAATCATATTTTAGTTTGCCTGTTGGTCACGTTTTTTTCGCCAAATATTTGACAAGTGTGACCGTAGCACGTAACAACTAACTGCACAATCAAACAACAAATAGCTTGACTAGTACATGGAATGTAAAAAGCCACATGCGCATGTGGCTCTGGCGTAATTTTGACGACACGACAAAGCCACAATAGCAAGTTCGTGTTGTGTGATGACGACAAACTCACGTTAGAACCACATGCGCATGTAGCTTTTTACATTCCGTGTACTATAGGCTTAAGGGTACGTGAGTCCCCGCCTTAAATGACGGTGAATGTTAAAACATTTTGTTAGGCCATTAAGCCCAGTACTCCGTTCGAACTTGCGAAAAACGTTGAGCAACCAACATTGATTATTTCACACGAACATTTTGTCATGTATCAATATTCACCCCCCTATCGCGAATGTTATGGGAATATGTTATATAGGCGCAATCCTATATTCCCATCCCCAACAAATCGGTATCGCTAATATTTTGGGAGTAAAAATTCCTATTGTGAATTATTTGTCGGTGCTTTATAAACAAGAGTCTCTATAGTGAATACATTGTCAGTTCTTGTATTGTGAAAGAAAAATATACAAAGTAAAATACTAATAAAAATAAAATAAAATAAAATAAAATAAAATAAATAATGAATAGTGTTTATCTTCATTTAGTCCAACCTTAGCATACAAATTAAAATTTACATGTTCCCTTCTCGTTCACTTTAACAATTGTTCAAAATTATTTAGTAAAAAAAACTCGCGGCAGTAAACATTGGCGATGCCAAATATTTTAAGTTTGGGAATTCATTCCCAACAAAATTTATAATGGGAATCATTCACAATAAGAAAGAAAAAAAATATGGGAATTGAAATTATTGCTAATGCCCCTACAAAGATTTGCATATAAATTAAAAAGCTAATTCTGATTCACCCTGTATTTCGAATTAAAAATTTCTATTAACCATTAAACAAACAAACTTCAAACATTTCGACTGACTCATACAAAAATAAAAAAAAAAACTGAGGAATTTTTACATACAAAATTGAGGAATTTTAGCAAAAAGTAAAAATATTAAGAGATAAGAGTTTTTTACTCCTTGTCAACAGAACTTTTGAAGAATTTTTTGTTAATTGATTTAAAACAAGTAAAAAAGTATTCGGTCAAGCTGACCATATCGACCCCTTTGCGCGAAATTATCGTATCTGCCAATTTTTTGGAAATTTATTTTTTGATGCAATCTTGTTCTACATTCAAAGAGACGTCACCTGGCAAAATATTGTAGGCGAATTCCACTTCGTCTTATCTAATCTTATCTTATCTAAGCCCATGTATATTTTAATTTTTATATTGCAAGTGAAAGCAGAGAAAAGTAGAAAAATGGTTGTCCTGTAAATAAATTTTGGCACTTGTAACATACGATAATTTCGCGCAAAGGGGTCGATATGATACCCTAAGCCACAATATTTAAAAACACATCATGCTTATGTGTCCATATTAATATGGATAAACATAGATTTATAAAATTCATTAAAATCGGTTTGAAAGTTTTGAGGAGACGAAATTGCCCCCTACCACCCCTTGTGGTCCTATTTTTAAAAAACTGCATAGCTTATGTGTCCATATAAATATGTTTCTGTCTATTATTTAAATTTCATTAAACTCGGTTTGATAGTTTGCGAGAGGCAGAAATTTCCCCCTATCTTCCCCTGTGATACTTCCTTTTGGCACATTTTCAATAGGCTTGTGCCAATAAGAACCTGTGTCCCAAATTTTATCAAATCATCTCCAAAATTGCGACCTGTACTTTGCGCACAAGCCAGCCGGACGGACATCGTTAGTTCTACTCAGAAAGTGATTCTAAGTCGTTCGGTATACTTTAAGGTGGCTCTAGGACCAATATTTTAAGGCGCTACACACATCAGCACAAATGCATTATTGTGGTGTGGGTATAAAAAGCAAGAAATATGGAAAATTTTTTATTTTAGAAATAAATTTTCGTCCATATTCGGAAAATCGATATTGTGGGAAATAAAAATCAGAGCGATTTTGTAGAAATTAATGATTCCTAAATTATGATTTTATCTTTATACACAGAAAATTTGCGATATTAAAATAAAAAAAAAAAACCCCATTTGAAAGGTATTTACTTACGGAAGTGTACAATATAAAATTTATTAAAATATTGAAGGGTAAAGAGGATTAATTCGGTAACCTCATATCTCCACAACTAAGGCCCCTATTACGGTTTACAACTTTGCTATATTGCGGTGTACAAAATTATCATAACAAAAATTACAACTGATCACAACCAGTTGTCTCAATTACAACTCAACTGAGTTGAGTTGTGAACCGTAATAGGGGCCTAAAAGACATCCATAAAAAATTTAATACTTATCGTTGTTCATTAGAAAAATAAGCGGACAGACGTCTTGTCCTTTTTTAAAATTCGACTCTTTTGGGGAGTAAATGGGTATAACCTGGGGGGTTACTGCGTATTTCGATTCGAAAGAAATAATTTACGAGTTCGGACAATTTGTACTGTGTTCGCAATCGTTCGAAACTATGGCAGAGGTTGTATTTTTAAAAAAATGGTGAATTTGATGAACACTTTTTGGTCGTAATAAAAAGTGTGGCTGTTAAGAAAGGGATTTTTTGTTTTCAATAAAGTTTTAAAAAAAGTCTGTTTATTCGAAACAAATATTACGAAAATCGTTATACACAGTACACATTGTTCGAATCCGTAAATGATTTCTTTCGAATCAAAATACGCGGTAACCCCCCTGTATTTTGGAACTTCATGGTCAACCCATTTATATTTTAAACCAATAAGCATAGAAATAAATATTATACCAAATTCGTAATGTATTTTAAAAATATAAAAATACATTTGGTACTTTTTCGAAATTCGAACGTTTAAAGGGTGAACATCGTACCTTTTTTTTGTTGTTTTTTTCTTTTGAAATACATTTTTCTCTTTGCACTGACGTATTAAATTATGCGCTCCCACTACAATATTGCAAGTTTTGATACATTTTCAAAAAAAAGGAAATATGAGAAATTAAATTTCTTTCTTTTACTTTTCCCTGCTGCATGTGGTAATTTTTGAATTTTCTATAATATTGAACTTAGAAACATAAAATTATAGAAGCAGGGTCCTGGTACCTTTTTAAAAAATAAAATTAAACAAGCATAATTCTGAGTGCATATGAATCTTTAAGAGGGAGATTTTTGGTAATATTTTGATCTACAACTGGTACTTTTTTCGTCATTATTAGATCTAGACATACAATTTAATTTACAATGTCCTGAGTAACCCTGCCTTCACACATGCAAGTAGTGGCATGCCGCTACTGTGTACATATTATCAAGAAAAATTTGTTTGAAATTATCGAATCTCATGCCATTGGCTTTTGTGTTTACACATGCCACTGCGAGCTCATTTTCAAAATGTCGTTGAAGCGTCAACTTGAGATAATTTGTTTACTTCTCAAATTAAAAAAAGTACCAAAAAACCAAATAGAGTTACCGAGTTAATCATTTATGCACATTTTTGGGGGAAAGGCTTATAAGCATTATTTTAACAATATTAATCCTCTATAATTAACAAACGCGTTTCAAAAATTAATCATATTAACACATTTATCAAGTTAAAACTTTAATTACAATTTTACAATAATCTAGTAAATTTGCATTAAATTTTTAACAGGGTTACATTCCTTATCGTTTTGACATTGCGTGGCATGCAAATGCCAAAATTCCACTCGCATGCAATTTTTGCTGCCACTGGTGCTGCCATTGTGAAAAATGTGAGTGAATTAGTAAACAAGTGTGAGTGAATTGAGTTTTTCGAACTGGCAGTGGCATGTGTAAATGCTTGAGAATCTATACGAGGGAACTTTTTGGTCCTTTTTGGTTTTTGATTGGTACTTTTTGAATTTCGTTAATATTGGACCTAGAAACACAAAATAAAACATGCATGGTTCTGAATAAATAAGAATCTGTAAGGGGGACCTTTTTCGTTCTTCGACTGGTACTTTTTTAATTTTTAATAAAAGTAAATTTTTTTTATATTCTATATATATAAAAATGAAAAATGTTTGTATGTTTGTTTGTCAGTTTGTTTGTTTGTTGGCTTATAGACTCCGAAACTACTGAACCGATTTTCCTGAAATTTTTACAGTAACATCACGTGAGCCCTAAAAATAAAATAGGCTACTTATTTGTTCGATAGGGGCAGGGGAATTGGTACCCCCCATAGGATGCCAATATTAATTATCGCATATCTTAAGAGCCGCTGGACGCATTTTGCTGAACTTATTGTAGTAGGATCTTCTGAGCCCCAAAATTGAAACAAAATAGCAGCGGGGGAAGTGGTTCCCCCCATAGGACGCCAATGCTTAATATCGCATATCTTATGAACTGTGATAGTGAGAATGTTCAAACTTTGTGGAAGTCACTCTTATGGTATACTTCACTTTGAAAATAAAAATATAGCGGGTAGGCGCAGGGGGGAACTACCTTCCATAGGATGCATATATTAAATATCTCTCAACCGATAAAGTGGTTAAAGCAGTGTAGCGAAGCGCACCGGGTTAAGCTAGTTATTAATAAAAGTTAGATATCTTCAAATACCCACTAATCAGACTCTACACAAATAAAAGAGATCTTTGTGTAGATTAGTAATCCAAAAATTATTTAAAGGTTTGCAAGGTGGGTCATGAAATATAAAGGGAATAACAACAAAAATGTTCTAAACTATGCAAACAATATCTTGGAATTTAGAGCTGCTAGAAAAAAATGAATGATGCCATCATAAACAGCACTCTTAGTTTAACCAACCCGGTGTAATAAATATACATAAGAAATATCAAAATCGAAATTCAAATTAAATTCGGTATTTCGAATTAAAAAAAGGCTGGATACCCTAATCCTTATCAATGTCGTTGATTAAATTTACCCCAAAAGATCAATTACAAAAAAATTCCTCTTAGAATTTTGTTAAACATAAAACGGTTCTATCTTTGACATTGAATAAAAGTAATAAAATGACGGACAAAAAAAATCTTGTAAGCCCATAAATTAATGCTGACATTTGCTCATTCCAAAATTACGGAAATATTCCGTAAGATTTATATGAACAGATGGGTGTAATTTTTGACGTCTTTTATTTAATTATGACGAGCTTTCCATATTTCAAAAAATCTTGCCCGGAAATATTTTTTCAGTAAAATAGAAAATTTTAATCAGTATTTTTTAATTATAATCTCAACATTTATGATCATTTTCGTAATTAAGTGGCTAACGTGACGTTTGAATTTGTTCATATTAAATTTATGATTTATGAGGAGTCTTTCAAATGCATGTATCAGTTAACCATTTAATTTTTATGGAAACATTTATTTTAAAATTTAAAAAAATAAAAATATATAAAAGTAAAGGAAAAAATAAAGAACCGGGGTAAAGTCAATCACGCTTATCGCGAATTAGAAGTGAACAGTTTGCTACCACGAAATTATGCATTTTCCTTTAAATTTTGTAAAAAAAGGGAACAAATTCACTAAAGTTTTCAAACAGAACTGCATAAATCCTAAATGATGAAACAGAACTGGGGCTGAACGATGTTTTTGATACAGATTGACATAAAATTAAGCCAGAGAATGCGGTCGAGAAATAGAATCAATTTTATTTTGAGGACGTTTTTTCTAATGCTCTCACATATAGACACTTATTCTCTTAACAATGCTACCATACTTTCATTCAATTTCATACATTTTATAAACAAAGAAAAATAAGAACAAAAGAAAACAAAAGAAATGAGAGAGAATTTGAAGTTACGGCCAACGTTTTAATTATGGGCTTAAGAATTTTTGCTTGAAATTGAAGACTCAATTCTGTTTCCTCATTAAAGCCCATATTTAAAACTTTAAACGGTAGTAACTTCAAATTCTCTCTCATTTTATTGTATTATTTTCTTTTGTTTTTCATTTTCTGTTTACAAAATGTATGAAAATTAATGAAAGTATGGTAGCATTGTTGGGCGAATAATTGCCCATACATGTGACAGCTTATGAAAAAACGTTCTCAATGTAACATAGATTTTATTTCAAGACGGCTTCCTACGACAAATTTTCATGTCAAATGTGGTCGCGCCGCAGTTCTGCTTGAACACTAATAGGGCCCATACACAATACCATCATGATTGTACAATCGAGTGATTGTGCAATTAAGCTTGAAGCACACACCACACCAGCATGCTGGTACAAAATTCATTTTTTACCAAAAATTGTGTGGAAAAGGTTGTAATGAATAACGATAAAATTTGTGCTGCTGTTATTATTGCTAGTATCCTAAAACGAATAAGGAGTAAAAAAAAACTTGTTCTCCCGAAAATATGTTTTCTTTGGCATTCATGTTTAAAATTTTGTATTTTTTGATGTTTATGCCTTGACGATTTAACATTTATGAGCTAACTTTACAGCACACGATACAATCATGCTGGTGCAATCAAAAAAATATCAAACTATTTTTGATATAGCACCATCAGCTGGTACAATCACACCACAAGCTCATACACGGCCAATCAGCTGGCACAATCACTTGATTGCACAATCATGATGGTGTTGTGTATGGGCCCTATAAGGAAGAACATGATTTAATTTTCATAATTAACTAAGCCCAGTGGCCGTTTTCTGTAATCCGTTAAAGCTAAATCTCTATCGCTAAAATTCTAAAAAGTTGATTGAGCGATTTTTGGCTACGAATGCAATACTGTAACGTGCATTGCTAAATTTGGCATTGCCATAAAAATTTAATTCGCCGCAATTTCAGCTTTTAATATCATCGCTAAAATTTTTCAATTTTGTATTCTCTAAGGCATTTTAGCGATCGAGATTTAGCTTTAGCTAAGCGAATTACAGAATAAGGCTGCAGATTACGGGTCTTATACAGGGCTATCCATTTAGTGGTTGCAAAACCGGCAGTCTGGCAAGGCTGTTAACTTTTAAATAACTGTCATCATTAGTTGAAAGGTTTACGAAAATGAGATTCATTTCACAAGCGAAGAACGCGTAACAATAGATGAAACTTATTACAAAACGTGAAACGTGGCCACTTTTTGAGCATTTTGGGGTGATAATGGTTGGCATAATTGACATACTTTGCAAGAAATAGGCAAGATTATAAATAAATTTTAAGAGCTTGGAAGCATTACAGATGTGGTCAGCCCCGTACATCATCGCAATGTGAGCACTGTCGTAAATATTGTTAGTCTTGGCTCACATTTTTAAGGGGAGAGGGGAAGACAACATGCTATTATTCTCCCCCTCTCAGCAATAAATTCAGACAGAAAACTTCTACAGTGTGATCCCAGACTTACTGTTAGTGAAAGTGTGGCGGATTATCCGAATTTGAAGATTACACGGTCCT
The DNA here is from genome assembly GCA_949318255.1 of Pollenia labialis. Lineage (NCBI taxonomy): Eukaryota > Metazoa > Arthropoda > Insecta > Diptera > Polleniidae > Pollenia > Pollenia labialis. Next base: position 127,966,739 of record OX439140.1, read on the forward strand.
CTCAGCATTTAGGCCTACTTAAGAGTTCATAATGGCAAAAAAAAGTTTGTGAACTGAGCGACATGTAGTTTCCATAAGAATGTGCCACAAGCCACACAATACGACGTCAATTGGACACCAAGATCATACGATTTGACGCCGTTAGACCTTTTTGGGGAGCAACGTTAAAGAACTTTTCTACGCGGATAGTTCCATAATATTGGAGCGTTTGAAAACCAACATTCATCAAGTTAAGGTCAGAATACAAAACATGTTTTTAAATCTGACTTGTCATCTTTTGGTTTATGAAAAAAACAATTTTTGATAAATTTCGAGTTGTGGCTGCGTATGATTTTCACCATTCAATAGAAATTAACATGTTTATATCGGTATTGCAAAATATTAACTTCAGCCGGCTAATGATTTCGATTTTCACAACAGCTGATGCCAGAAGAAAATAGTACAGAGCACGATTTAATTATAATTTTGTAAGGCGACTATGCGTCTGACTTTAACAAAAGCATTGTTTAAAATGTAACACACAATATGTATGTATTTTGAAGTGGCAAATTTGATAAGTCAGATGTAAAAAACAAGTCGAGTACGAGTACCTTAAGAAGAACAAAATAAGATTTTTATATTCCGTAATAAACCCGACACTCAGAGTACAGTTATGTACCTTGTTTTGGTTTATATTTCTTCGCTTTGATATGCATTTGTTTGTTATTTGAACAATTGTCTCTTTTCCTCAATTTAAACTTATGCAAAAAATATAAACTAAATTTCTTGTTAAGTCCCTCTAAATTAGAAAAAAACGATACTGTCCATCGTCATCATATCTAGAGGCCTGTTTATTATTCGGTTCGTCAACAACTTTTTCTTAAACAATTTTCACATTGACCATTTTGACCATTTTCATGCGAAGAAAATTTCATTCGTATTAAAAGCAAAAAAATTATTGATTTTTATTATTGGTTTCCATATAAATACGAAAGCAATGTTCTTGTCGACATTGCGGCCCAGTGAGTAAATTTAAGTTAAAAACTAAAGAAATTCTTAAATTTTTTCGTTAAAAATTTCCTGAAATTTCAAAAATGTTTTTCCAAAAACTGTTCGCCATATGCTTTTCGATAACTAATTCCACTTGGAATCCAAAATCAGGTGATTTTTTCAATCATCTTTATTATTTTATTTTATTTTGACACTGACAATAAATCAATTAACTTTCTCAAAGTTCTGTTTTCCAATGCGTTAAAAATAAGGATGTGCGATTAATCGATCTCATCTAATTAAAATCGTTATTCATCAACTATTTGATAAATCAGGGGGGCTACTCTCTATTGCGATGCGAAAGAAAAAGGTAGCAAATCTAGCGATTGGTACTCTTTAATGCGTTTGCGCATTTGCCTTTAGCATCTATTATTTTTTTTCTTTTCCTAAATCATCAATATTTCTTTTATTTAAACTTTCAAATTTTAAATATTTTTACATATTTTAGCATTTCTGCGCCATCTTTAATTTTTGTTGCCAGTATTGATCCATTTTCAAAACATTTTGCGAAAGTGATAGAAAGTACCAAGTTGGCATTTAGCTTTCGCATCGCAATAGAGAGTAGCCCCCAGAACTCTGATTAATCGCACTTCCCTAGTTTAAAAAGTAACTGACAATTGTTTGGAAATGTGCTTTTGTTTAGAAAAATTCCTTTTTTTTTCGTAAAAAAAAAAACAATCAATTAAAATGTGTAACTTAATATTATCTAAAAACTCCTAATAAGTGTCTTCCTAATTAATAACTTGTTTTAGATAAAAAAAAAATTAAAAACGAAAAACAGTCAGGGAAACAGAAAACAATTGAGTCCCCCCCTTTAAGATATAAATATTTAAGTATTTAAATGTCGTCCTGCCGTCAATTAGTAAATAATGTTTTTTTTAAATATTTACGTAAGTATTATTGGGTTAGAAACAAAAAATAGTTGTTATTTTAAATAAAAGTAAAAATTAAAATAGTTCGTTGATACAAATTAATTCTTTCGTTTCTTAAATAAAATGTTACTTAACTGATTATTTCAGACGAGGTTGGTTCTAAAAAGTCATTATAATTGTTGAAAAAAGAACTAAGTGTACCTATACATTAAGAACGGAGTGTTTTTTAATACCTACAGGTAAATGAACCGCTACAACTGCTAAACGGCCATCACGTAGCGGTGCCAAGATGTGTGTGTTGCCGGGTGTAACGACCACTGTTTGTATGGGCACATGTAACGGTATGTCAAATACCGGCTTAAGTCTGAAATCACAAAGAGAATAATCGATTTATTAAAAAGATAAATCATTTGAGTGTGTTAAATAAAATAAATTAAGACTTTAAGTTTATGTTTAATTAATAAAAGCAATATTAAAATATTCTAATAAAGGCTTTTTTGCACAGTGTGACAAAAATAAAAGTACAAAGAATACACGTTAAAAATTATATACAACCCCGGTTAAGGATATCAAATTTAAGTAAAATTTAAAGGCAGTGCGAAATATGACTCCAGCATCCGTATTCTGTAATTCGCTAAATCTCGATTGATAAAATATGACACAATTTTTATTGACGCACAATAATGAAATTGCACCAATCAAATATTCTGTTTTAAACAAATTTAATTGTTGCTAGTTGGTACAAAGCGAAATGGTTACAACAATTGCCGCAGCACAGTCACACGATTCTTCTTACTTGTGTTACTCCACGTCTACAACTGACATCATTTGCTGTTATAACATTATGTTATAAAAGCGTTGTTAAAACATTTGCATTAACAACCGTGTTATAACATGAGAAAACCTCTAACATAATGAGTCTATACTTAACACTAACATCATATTAGTGTTAATGTTAAACATTTCATGTCAGTTGTAGACTGCATGTTAACTGCGAAAACAGCTGTTGTAGTCAGGGTTACCGTTGGAAATTTTCGAAAAGGGTCACAAAAAGTGGATTTTTCAGAAAAAAGGGGTAAATAATGGGTATTTCGATTAAAAATAGGTCAAGTTTTTTAAAAGCAGGGGTCTAATCACCGCATACGATATCGCGCAAAATTGATCGAAATTATTTATTTTGGTATCACGACTCTCGATATGAAATGGAATTTATTGAATTTGAAATAGTAGCATTCGATATCGAGTAACTCGACATTACATTTCTCGAGTTTTCAATCGATACGTCAGTGTCTATCGTATGCAAAACATTTGATAGTTTATTCGATACGATAGTATCGAATGCGGTGATTAGACCCCAGTATTTCCCATTTAAATAAATATAATTAGAAGAAGTTTTTTTTATAAACAAACAAAAAATATTTATTTCCGGTAGGCTGTGCTTAAAAAACTTAATTTTTTTACGCCCTTTCCTATTTTAAACACCTGACAAAAAGTTTGTTCTTCATCATTATAACTAATTTTTTTTAATTCATTTCATGTTTTGTTCCGACATTTTGTTTTTTTTTTACCGATTTAGCGATTTCAAATAAATTTTAGGGTTTGTTTCAAATTTTGCAATCGTTTGCGAATTTTAGCCCTGTTTGAGATTGAAGTGATTTTTTCCTGTAAATTTTCTGATTCTTTAATGCTTTTAAGATTTTTAATAAATATAAGACTTTTCTGTCATCCCACTGTTACCAAATATGTGGGAATTTCAGCCATTTTTACCGAATTTTTCATTGATGTTTGTTTTAGGGACTTCTTCGGTTCTTTAAAAATAGCCTCATACCTAAACCGAAGTCACCTATTTTACAGGGCACTCTTACATTGTCGTTTTAAAAGAGAGCGAAAAGTTCAATGCCTTCTGCCATTATAAAGGGTTAATTTTTTAGGATAAAACTTGCTACTCTTTAAGAGAGCAAAACATTTTTAAGAAAAATGTCACATTTTTTTGAGAAGAAACCACCATAAGTTATCCAATAAATAAAAAATAACAAATATGCAGCATATGAGTATTGTTTGCTATTAGGGAAATTGTACTTAAATTTGTAGTTTACTATCGAAAATCTAATTTGGAAGTCGTAAAAAATCTTTTAACAAAAACTTTTTACGATTACTTTATACTTTTTAGGAATGTACCGTTCTATATTTTGGTATTAAATCTTTACTTGAAGTCCATTTCTCCATCTCCGCTTATTTCAAAAACATTTGTTTAGCACTTACGTTCAGCGGTGTTAAAGAAAATAAACAAAATGTGTATGCTATTTCCAAAAAACGGCCAAAAAGTGGCACAAAATAGGTGAAAATGATACAAAAGGATAATTAAAAAAAAGGGACATAAACAGTATCAAGACCTTCGGAAAAGGGTCAAATTGATATTTTAGTATTACAACGGTAACGCTGGTTGTAGTTGCTTTTTCAATTGTTTGGAAGTTCTTGTTGGTTTGTTCATTAAAAAAAATTAAATTTGTATCATATACTTAAAGAAATTTTTGTTGGATAGTTTTATTTAAATTTTTTAAGAAATTTCAAAAATTAACAGTCTGTTCCAAAAATTTCGTATGTTAAGGTTCGCACATAAATATCTTTAATAAAAATATTCGCACTGAACAGCTAAATATGTTTGGGAACATACATATGTTCAAACATATTTTGTAAATAGCAATAATTAAAAAAAATAATGTTTAATGCAAAATAAATAAATACATATTTATTTTCATTACCTACTAAAAGAAACAAAAAAAAAAAAAACAAAAAAACTCATTAAAAAAGGCAAATATTGGCGCGTATTGTGTTGTTGGATTGACGCACAAGAACACAATAAATATTGGTGCATTTTTGTTATTTTTATTGATGAGCGGTTGCATAGCAAACAGTCACACGATTGCCGCACCATTTGCATTTGATTGGTAAAAGTAAAGTTAAAGTTAAATTTATTGAGTCTCTTTTTTACAGTAATAGTATAATAAAAAGTAAAATTGTTACATTTAAGATTATAATGTATTGTCTTAAAAACATTAACAGCGTTATGTATAATGAAAAATTGGCAAGAAGTTAGCACAGAGTTGAATTATAATACACTTACAGACTGTGGATAGCAAACTGCTAAACTCTGACTAGTGAGTTGCCAAATATCTGCTAATTTGGAAAAAACAGCTGTATGAAAACAGTATGAAATGTCAAAATCATAGATGATTTCAGCAAAAATAATGTTTTTTTTTTAATACAGTATGGCATCGTTATATATCAGAGTTGATTTATTAAAAATTTGCACCAGTGAAAAAGTATATTATACATGAACATTTTGCTAACAAGCTGCTAAGCTTAATCGGTATTCTAGTTGGCAGCTCGTTGTACGTAGTGTATAAACTGTGGCTAACTTTTCATTATACATACCGCTGTAAGTAAAAATATATTCAGTACCAAACTTAACATTATATGTATTAAATTGTGTTTTTTTTTTTTTTTAACAAAAATGTAGCAATTGCCCTTGCTCCCGAGGCAAAACTATATCATGAGTGTATATCTCTTATATAAATAAATATAATAATATGCTTATAATTAAAGCTTATAAACTAAAATTTAAATATAAAAAAAAAAAAAAAAAAAAAAAATAAAAATATATTAACCACGATGAGAGCCAGGTACAACTTTCTTAAAGAAATCCGATGAAGAATTAGCCGTATTAAAAACAACAATTTCATTTTGTAAACCAAGAGGTGACAAATAAGAAGTGTTAGTCCAATTGAAATCAACTTGAGAATCTATAATTTCTTTAAGAATAACGTTTTCATGAAACTGTAATCTAGTATTATACTTCCTTAAAATGTCCATTACATAATTACTCATAGGTGTAACCTTAGACTCTTTATAAATTACAGTATTTGAAAAACGTTTAGTTCTTGAAACAAAATTTTTGCCTATGCACGATCGTAATATCTTTCTTTCAAAAATTTCAAATTTGTTCATTAAAGAAGGAGAAATAAAAAACCAAACTGGAAAACCATACAATAATACCGGTCTTAAACATGTCTTATAAATTAATAATTTTGTTCTAATAGGTAAAGATTTATGAGATAAAATTCTTCCTAAAAATTGTTTGACTTTATTAACTTTATTTAAAGCAAATCTTCCATGAACATTATATTTAAATAGCTTATTAAAGTAAATACCAAGGTATTTAATTTCATCTCGAAATGGAATTTCTATATTATTTAAAAATAATTTAAGTTTTTTACTTTCGGGAACAACAAAATAAGGACATTTACCAGAGGCATTTCTTAAACAAATTGCCTCACTTTTTGAAGCATTTATAGTTATTCCCCAAAAATCATAAAAATCTTTAACTTTATGCAAATGTCGAGATACAATATGAAGTGCTTGTGTAGGAGATTCGTGGTGAGCATATAATAAAGAATCATCCGCATACAAAATACCAGTTGAGTTTAAAAACTTATGGGGAAAATCGTTAATAAAAATGTTATATAAATGAGGTGCCAGAATTGAACCTTGAGGTACTCCACAAGAAACCTGTCCAAAGTCAGATAAAGATCCGTTTAACTGAACACAAAAACGTCTATTATCGAAAAAACTTTTAAATAGTTTTAATATGTGAAAATCAAATCCTAAATTTCTCATTTTAAAAAGTATTCCACAGTGATTTGCTTTATCAAAGGCCTTTTCTACATCAAGTGATATAGCAACTGTACAAAAACGTTTTCTTAAATTACAAATAACGTCATTTTGAAACTTTGAAAGAGCATCAACTGTAGAATGACCTTTTTTGAATCCAAATTGCAAATTTGGAATATAATCATCCTCCAAATTAAAGTCCATTTTTATACGAATAAATTTTTCGAATAATTTTACTAAATTTGATAACATAGAAATAGGTCTCAAATTATTGATGTCTGAAGAGTTCATTTTTTTTTAATTGGCACAATTTTAGAAATTTTCCAATTATCAGGAAAATAAGCATTATTTAAGCAATTATTAAAAATGATAACCAAAAATTCTAATGCTTTAATGGGAAACTTTTTAATTATAAAATTTGAAATATTGTCAACACCTGCTGATTTTTTATTGTTTAAATCTTTACAAAACAATATCATACTCTGTAAATTTATAAACCTGTTCGAATTTTGACTATTGAGTGCTGAAAAGGTGTTGTTAAAAGAAAGAAGAACATTTTGATCTAAAGTAGCCAAAAAATTATCCAATTCTATAGAATTCATTCCTAGTTGACTGCCACTATATAATCCCGAAAAATGACTTTTCAAAATATTTAATTTATTAGATTCGTTATCAACAATTAATCCATTAACAGACAAATCACCAAATGACGTTTTTCTTTTATACCCTAAAAAATTATAAATTTGTTTATGAGCATAAGCGCCCGGCTTAATTTTTCGAAGTTTTTTACTAAAATTTTGTACACTTTCTTTGTTTACTTGTTCTTTAATCAAAATATTTAATAGCTGAATTTGTTTAGAAAGAAGCTGATATTGATAACTATGTCTGTTCAATGTTCTACTAAATATCTTTTTTAAATCCTTGTGCCAATTATACTTAACTTTAAATAATTTCTTAACAAAATCAGACGTTGTAAATCTAGGCGATTTTTGGTAAAAGTAAGCGCAATATTGTCCTCGATTGGTACATGAGCCATTTTGTTGTGCAGTTACATGGGTGGGGTATTAAAAAGTGCGAAATTTTGTGCATTGCGGCAATCGTGTGATCCCAGCTTAACTACACGTCTACAATTGACATGATTCGCTGTTATAACATGATGTCATACAAGTGTTGTTAACACATTGGCATTAACAACCGTGTTATAATATGAGAAAAACTCTTACATGATGAGTCTATACTTAACACTAACATCATATTAGTGTTTATGTTAAGCATTTCATGTCAGTTGTAGACTGCAAGTGAGAGAATACAAAATTAAAAGCCAAAATTGCGGCGAATTAATTTTTTATGGCCTTGCCAATTAAGCAATGCCGTTGCAGAATTGCATTCGTATCCAAAAAGCGCTAAACCAACTTTATAGATTTATAGCGGCTGCAGGAAATATGACCCCAAAGTACTAAATCAGGAACTTTAAACTTTATATTAAGCACAACAACATGAAACGATATGGATTTTTTTTTTGCATATTTTCGTTGAGGTGTATTTGCAATGCAAGAGAAATGAAATGGGAAACCATTATTAAGGAATGAAAGAAATAGGACCCCACATAAAAAAGCAGTTTTTGCTTTGGGGAGCATATTTCATTTAATTTTAAGGGATCTTTTTTTTTGGGATGGCTTTTCATTTAAAAAGTTAGGTTACAATGCATGAAAAATAACCCTAAATTTGAAGTAAATTTTCATTTACTTCTTTGGGCCATATTTCCTAGGGCCACATTTCGCAGCGCAAAATACAAATGGAAAAATCTTTTGAAAACTAGTCTATCGGGCATGTTCTGACAATAGCAAAACGCTTAACATTTGCGATTCTGACTTGAAATCCCATTACAGGTGTTCTGTAAATCGCAATCGCAAGAGAACTACAATATTTTTAAGAATCGTAAGCAAAACGCACCAGTTTCAGAATAGCATAAAATGTCATAAAGTGTCAGAAAATGTCCGTATGTTAAAGTTCATACAAATATTCTTATTCACATACTGCAGACTTTGAGTACCACTCACTGGCTGCCAGAAACAACACCCAAAGCAATGTGTTTAAAATGGCCCAACATGAACGAAAAATGTACCAAAAAATAAAAATTTATTTTCAAATTTTAATTTAGTGCCTGTTCAACGATTTCGAACGTTAACGTTCGCATAGAAAATTTCTATGAAAAACAGTCAGTTTTAAAAATATTTTCCACATAAAATTCTTTACGAACGTTAACGATCGAAATCGTTGAACAGGCGGTTAGTTACTGTTACAAAATATAACCCAAATAAGTGTGGTTGGGCTCATATTAGGGAAGCCAAATGGGACCAGGTTTTTGAAACCCAGGGTTTGGAATTTTTAATTAAAAAAACGGGATTTTTCGGGATTTCATATATAAAAGCCAATTTTTAAAATTCATATACTAATTATAATTAAATGTTTATGTAAAAGTATTAAAACAAATTAATTTATGAAGAAAATTAAACTCATTACAAAATAAAACAGTTTAATTAATTTATTCTTTTAAATTCCATTACTTATTTACTTTAACTAAAAATTTTCGTAATTTACGTTTTTTGGAATTTATATGGTTTTTTGTATTCTTCCCTTTTGTTTTTGTTATAATTGAATTTTTTGTTTTGATGGAATTTTTTGTTTTTATTAATTTTTTGAAATAAAATGAAACAACAAAAAGTAACAATGTAATTACATACATATAATATGTTTCTTCATAAATATGTATGAACAAAGGTATATTAAATTTTTAAATTTGGTAATAGTTTCAGCCAAATACGTTCGATATATCGATATATTTTTGAAAAAATAAATATCGATAATCTTAAAAAATATCGATTCGATATGTATCGATATATTTTTAAAATTTTCCATCACTACTCTGCACAGCAGGCTTTCGGCCAAGAGCAAGGGGTTTCTCCTAAACATTGGCTGCGCTAACTTAAACTTCTCTCATAGATGACCTTCGGCTGGGCTAATTTACACTGTTTTAAAATTGCAATTGTTCAATAAAATTTGCAGTTATTGGTTATGCTCGGCTTCATTTAATAAATCACTTTCTATATATTTCGATCGTTTTTATATTTTAAAAAAGGGCTTAATCTAGCCCAAAAAGGGATAAGTGGCATCACTGTTTTTATTAATAATACGCAGCATAAACATTTTTATTTTGTTTAAAATACAACAACATTTATTTTAAACACTTATAAAATATTATTTAGGACATTATGACGATATGACTGGATAGCACACCTTGTGAATCCCCCAATTGTGTGTAATTTTTACTTGCATATGTAGCCCATGTGTAATTAGTTCCATGCGTAATCTGTGTGTAATTTTACTTTTAGTTTAATTTTTTCATAAACTTTTAACAGTCAAGATTGGCTTTTCGAACATTAAGTTTTGGTAACTTTTTTCAGCTTCCAAGGCTCACAGCAAAAAATATCTCAAGACAATTTTTAGCAACACAGTTTTTCATAAGGACCCAGAATATAAATACTTTATAGGGTGTAGGATCAATATTGTAGAAATTACAAACGGAATGACAAACTTATATATACCCTTTTACCTTCGGTGAAGGGTATAAAAAGAGTAATATTGGGATTTCAGTATTTTGGTTATAACTCAGCCATTTTTGAACCGATTTGGAAGATTTATATGCCGACGTGTTTAAGAAGAAATTTACAATTTACTTGGACTCGGAAAGATCTTTGGTTCCCGAAAATGGGTATTTAAAAAAAAAATTTACTTTGGCCATAACTCTTTCGTATCTGATTTTTTCGAGTTTTTTATAAAATATGTTCTACTAAAAATGTCCGATATTTTGGTATATAAGTCATATCCATAGGACATATGGCAGCCCTAAAATGTAGGTTTTTATAATTTTTTTTGTACGGGAGGTACCACGCCCACTTCTCCAATCCCGCCCACATTTTGTAGGATGGTGTGTAATGATAACCTAAATGTTTGTACCTAATTTGGAAACTTTGGCTCTTTCCGTTCCCCAGATATACAGCAAAAAGTAATAAAAATACCACAACCACAAGGAATTTTTGGGTAAAATTAGAGGTAGTCGTGGTTTTTTGCTCATATCTCAGCCATTTGTGGACCGATCTTTTTGAATTTCAATAGCAAACAATTCCGGAGCATATGTGACATAAATGTATATTAACCTGGCTCCCATCATATATGGGGTCTCCGGAAAACCCATTTCAACGGACAGACGGACAACCGGCTTTGAACTTCGCTTTTCATAAGGACCCAGAATATATATACTTTATAGGGTGTAGGATCAATATTGTAGAAATTACAAAGGGAATGACAAACTTATATATACGCTTTTACCTTCGGTGAAGGGTATAAAAAGACACTCATGTTTTGTAGTATAAAATAATATTAAGAAAAGCAGAGTTGTACTCTTAATACAAAGGGTGAAAACCGCTAATATAAATCATCTTTACCAGAACTGCTCCTAAAATCATCCGTTAATTTTGAAAATAATTTCAATTAAAATCTCGTTCGATTTCAATTTTACAAGTCATTGATTTCCAGAACATGGCCGAATTATTTAAAAAAAAGCTTTTTAATGTGCCAAATAAATGTGTTTTTAAGTAGTTTTATGAATTCATAATTGCATTGAATTGAATTGAATTGAATTTCATTTTTGTTTCTTTCATTATTTTTCTTAAACAAACGTTTGCTTGAAATTATTTAAAAAAAAACTTGTCGTTTTTTAAGTCACTGAACTTTTTTGTATTTAAAAAAACTTGTTTTTAATAAAAACTTTCCATAAAATCTAAATAACTCGTTTACTAATTAAGTATTTTCTATAATTGAACGAGATAATTTTCGAAATAAAACAAATTAAAAAAAAAACTGATAAAAAATTTTTAAAAGGATAAAAATTCATTTTGACTTACCCATGCAATCTACTTAATGTTATATCACCGGCATCATCAGCCACAACTAAATAATCGGAGGCCGTTGCCAAGCCCGTAACTCGTCCCGAAACATATTTCGAACCCAAACTGGTGCCGTTTATGCTGTAGACATGCACTGAATGCGAGGTGTCATCCAAAGCACTAAATGCAATGTGGCCTTGAAAAAAAAAGAAATAACAAAATTAATCATCTTATTGAAATAATATTTATCGAAAATATAAAGATGGCTCTTATTCGTTCTTTAGAAATTTATATTAATTTTCTAATTAAGCTTGAAGAAGGCACACAACGGAGTGCCGAAATATTGGATAAAATAAATTTAATATTTTTTTTTATGTAAAAAGGAAAAATAAGAAAATTAATGTATTTATCGGAAATGTTTATTTTTAAGAGTCAAAGAACTTCAAATAGGCAGCACTGTTTAAAGTTTTGGCCGTTTCGAAATTAGTTTGATTTAATAATTAATTATGAAAAGTCTCACGCCAGAGAAAAGTTTGCAATGTTTATAACATTATTTTGAAAATCATATTTAAATTTAATTTGAAAATTTTGTTTAGTGATAAAGAACACTTTTGATTAAATGGCTGTGTCAGTAATCAGAAGCGCAGCATTTGGAACGACGATAACTCTCAAGCCACTGGCAAAACATTATTATATCCCGAAATATTTAATGGTTGTCAAGATTTAAGCTACGGTCACATTTATTAAACATTTTACCAAATTAGCATAACCGCTACTTTTGCTAGTAGTAAGTGAGATTAATCTGGTCTTAATATCACAAAATAAAGCTTATTAAACTGCTAGACATAGCAAAAATCTGCTTTTTGTTATATGTGGTATTATAATCAAAATTAATATTGGAATTTGGAAAATTATATGTATATAAGGTTGCCTAATGGTCACGTCTTTTTCTTCACACACCGTCTTCACTAGCAATCGCTATGTTCAACCAGCAAACAGTTTCAAGCGCACGCATGGATTTAGCTCTTGAAAACTGCAGAGTTGTCAATTACATAAATAAACGGTATATTTATTGTTGCCAGGGCTGCCAGATTTGACGATTTATCGTAATTTTGATGATTTTTTGTTCCGAAATTAGCCAAGTACCGATTTGCTGATTATTTTCTAAAAAGTGACGATTTTTTGCAGTCTCCAAAGTCTGAATAAAACATTACAGTTTCTGACAATTTCATTTTTTAATCTTGGAATGTTTAACAGTCGTACCTTAACAAAAGCGAAAGCCGAAACGTTTTCTTTCGCTTAGAATTTTCGCTGATATGCCATACCAAAGCAAGAGCGTCAACGTTGTGTCACGAACAGTAGTTATAGCTTCTTGTTTAATAAAACCCACAAATTATAAAAAAAAATAGAGATAAAAACGCTAGATTAACCAAAAAATTGCTAAATTGCCATTATTAATTCACAATAGCAGCAAACTTCACTATAAAGCGAGCTGTCAAAATCGGTATTTATAATTGCAAAGCGTTCCGCTTTTATTAACAAAACAACCATGTTACACTTCTTTATCTTTCGTCAAACCATCATCGAATGAATTTTTTACGACTCTCTGTATAAATCATATTTTCAAAAATTGTATGGCGAGCATTTCACGATTTGTAAATATCTATCTACATGAGTCTCACACGATTTTTGACATGAAAGTCTCGTTAGGTTATCTTTACCCACGTCTTCGACGATTCCCACAACGATGTAAGAAGCGTCTTTCGCTGTGCTATGGAAGAATATCAGTCGTGTTACAGTTTTTCTTGTGTGAGGAATCTACTACGATTAAAAAATGCGGTCACCGACGATCAAAGACGCTCTTCATGAGACTCCCAGTAGCTCTTACACGATTGAAGATGCTAGCTGGGTATGAAGTAGTTAAGTTTTTGTTTGAATGTTAATTTTTTATAAAAAACTAACAAAAATTGTTTAGAAAAAAAAATTGTCCGATTTTTTTGACGGTTTTTCGAAACGACAAAGACGATTTTTTTATTTTTTCTCAGGAAACTGACGATTTCCTCGAACATTTATTTGGCAGGGTTGTCGTGAGATACATCTTTCTCACTAAACCCTGCAGCGACACGTAAAAAAAATCGCTTTCAAGCTATTCACACAAACAGCTTATCAAAACTTATTTAAGTTGACAGCTGTGGCACCGGCTGCAAACAAATGTATAGAAAATTTTATTTTCAAAAAGGCGCCAAAGGAGACAACTTAAAATTTTGGTCATATTTTTATTGTCAGAGATTATTTTGTAAAAAGCACAAGCTTTTTTAAAAACAGAATTATGTGTGTTAGTAATACAAGTGAGAGTATTGCAAATTGAAAGGCCAAACTGATCGTGTGGCCCTCAAGTTAAAGAACATGAATAAATTATTATGCCAACGTTTTGATTTCGTGCACACAATGACTCGTTAAGACGGTGTATTATAAGCAAATTGTCTTTTGAGTACCTCAATTTTCTGGCTTTAACCTTGCTGATATTTTGTTTCAACAGGACGCAGGAAAATGATTTACATCGCACTCTAAAAGAAACTTTTGATGATCGCATAATTGGCCACCAAGATCGTGTAATATTACCCCATTGGATTATTTTCTTTGGGGATATATTAAGTTCCTCGCCTACGCCGATAAACCAGAGACAATTGAACACCTAGAAATTAAAAACCATCAAGTTATTGGCGAAAAACGGACGCAAATGCTGAGAAAAGTGTGTGAAAATTTGATTAAAGTAGAGACAACTGGTTCACCCGTTTTTACGGTTTAATTTAATTTGCTGTTCTTATTTTCAACTTCTATGACTAACTTTAAAAATACATTTTTTTAAAACAAAAATCTAGAACAGGGGTTTCTATAGATTGCTGCTTTGAGAATTCCTTGAAAAATTTGTTTTACAAGTCAATAGAAAATAATGCTAACTTTTTCCAAAGGGCTCAATGACGCAGTAAAGAAAAAAGACTCACAGCCAGATTCTACTTTTTGAAGAGTATCAAAACAATTTGGGAGGTGAAACAGAATTCTGCCGCAAATATATTTTTAGGTAGAGCGTTTCTTTATTCAGTGATAGGTGTAGCATAAAAATTAATTCTCTTATCAATTTTCCATACGGCCAATGACCCGGTTACGTTCTTCAATGTTTTCAAAAGTGCTTGCAAATGCTTTTATAATTTGCGGACTTAACCCGGAGCGCTTCGCTTCCCTCATGCAAAAAAATGAGTAAAATTCTCCAGATATACAGAAATTATATTGTGTTTTTTGTGTGGGGTGTAAGTGGTACTCCCACTTATATAAACCAGCCTTTGTTTTTGACAGTTCTAAACAGGGAAACCACAAATATGCAATTGCATGGTTTTCCTTGCGCGACCAATGAAGGCAGATATAGTTATATTACTATACGATTTAAAGCTTTTTATGAACTTTTGCATCGGTTTGTTAGTGCATATTTTGGCATATTTTACCGTTTGGAACATATTTTTGCATAATTTAAATAAAAGATCCTTTTTTGCAGCATTTTTTAAGTTTTAAGCGCATATTTTGTTTTTTTGAGGCATACATATTTTGATACATATTCGATTTTTTTAGATACCTCTTGTAAGCTTTCGCAGCAAATAATTTTTTTTTTATTTTTGAAATTTTGGTTAACAGATGGCTTTTCGGTTTTATATATCTATCTGTATACCCAACGTGTTGCTTTCATTTCGCCATTCGGATTCGGAAGAGTTGCCAGTTTTCGTGCATATTTGGAGCAGAAGGTTTTTATTTCGTCGCGAACAAATGGAATATTGAGGTCCTTATGAATATTCTCGTTTCTAATATACCATGGGTCACCAGTAATTTGTCGCAATATTTTATTTTGTCGTCTTTGTAGTTTCTCTATATTAGAAGCTGAAGCTTTTCCCCATAGTTGGATACCATAGGTCCATATTGGCTTAATAATAGCTTTGTAAAGTAGAACCTTTTAGTTTAGATTGAGAGAAGCCACTGAAGCTGTAGTGTTTTAAGTTTGAGCTGTGTGGATTTGGATTCAATCACACAGAAAAAATACCAATGTAAAATTAACATGGAACAATGTTGATTGAGAATCATAGTTAATTTCTGCAAAAGTATGCCCATTATTTAAATTTATTATTATTTCATATTAATTTTAAATGAAAAATGTTTAAATAATCTTTAATCACGTTTATTTAATATTATTCACAGTTAAAATAAATAAAAAAATATGAAAATATAAATAAATATGGATTCAATATTGAATCCATAAAAACCTGTTTTATATTAAAATCAAAAGTTTATCTTGTTAAATTAACATGCATACATAGTTAAGTATGTTAATTTTTTTATTTTCATTCCTAAAATATGTTATAAAAAGAAGACAAAGTAGAATGATGACGAAAACCATATCGGGCGATTCTGCTGATGCTTCTGTTGACAAAGGAGAATACAAAATAAGTGAAGCATGTGTTACAGGGGTAAGTGTATTGAATTATTCTTAAATAAATGCATATGTTGTCTCTGAAGCTTCTTCACACTGTTATAACACACTCAAACTAATTTGATTCTACATGAAATTCACGTTGTTTCAACTTGAAATAACTTTCATTCAACGTGATTCGGATTGTTATTTTAATATAAATGACATTTTGCTCTAACTTTACTGCAATCTTAAATTAACATGAATTATAATTATTTTAAAAGAAAAAAATATTGTTCGCAAGTTATTGTAAAATCATGTTAAATTAACATGAAAAACGTATGAAGCAAAATCAACACAGAACAATTTTAAATCAACCTTGTTTTCTATGTTTTTAACTTGATTTTTTTCTGTGTGATATGTTGAGATAAGGTAAGGCGACGATCGAGGTGTTTACCAAGATATTCGATATGATTTTGTTGAGGGATTTCGATATTATTAATCTTTAGTTTGGGACAGTCGCCCTTTCTCAAGGTGAAAGTGACATGTGCACACTTTGTTGGATTTACTTTTATTTTCCATTTGTTAATCCATTTTTCGAGTTCTTTAAGTCGCTGGCCTCGTTTTGCTCACCACAAAATTATTTTTTTTTTTTTTATAGAATATTAGTATGATTTATTTGTTTGCGTATATAGAATTGTATTATTTATTGGTATTTTATTTTATTATAGTAACGACGTGTTTTCCACTTTATGCTGGGGTAGAGCTCGTCTGCAGACGACTAGAAGCAATTACTGGACTTTTTATGTACGCTTATCAACGCAGTATCTTCAGCAAAAGTTGACGTGTGTATCAGATAATTTGTGGGCATATCTGAAGTATAAAGTATATACATGAGAGGACCTAGTATACTGCCTTGGGGAACTCCTGCTGCGATTCTTCTTGGATCTGAGATATAATCTTTATATTTTACTACCAATGAACGATCTAATAGATAATTTCGCAGTAAGTTGTGGGTATTTTGGGGTAACAAGGACCCTATTTTATATAAAAGCCCATCGTGCCAGACTTTGTCAAAGGCTTGTGAAATGTCTATAAAGAGTGATGAGCAATAGTGTTTGTCCTCGAAGCCCTTTCTGATAAGAGTAACTATGCGATGAACCTGTTCTATGGTGCTGTGATCCTTTCGGAATCCAAACTGATGGATTGGAATGATGTGGCGTTCGTTTAAATATGGGTCAATGCATTTAAAAATACTTCCTCAAAGAGCTTTGATAAAATTGAAAGTAAGCTTATCGGACGATAAGATGACACTTGGCTAGCGTCCTTACCTGGCTTAGGTATCATAATTATTTCTGATTTAGGGTAGTAACCAGTTCGCAGGATGGAATTGAAAATAAATAATATAAGCCTAAGGGCAGATGTTGGTAGTTCACGAATCATTTTTCATGAAATTTTGTCCATGCCAGGGGATTAATTTGTTTTTATTTTTTTGATTACTGAAGTTAAGGACGAGATACGAATTTTCATTGGAGAAACAACACGATCTTCAATCTGAGTTAAAAAATATTAGGCGTAAACACTCTGTCGAGGTGATCGACAAAAACTTCAGCTTTGCCGTTATGGGTATATGGGCATTTCTCCAGAAATGTCAACCGCAGCCAAAAAATTCAAAGTCTATAAAAGTATGTTGTTTTAACATATTTTTATAGGGAATCTATCAACTTTCAATAATGTAAACAAATTTTACATTTATTCATAACACACTTTGAAATATCCAAATGCAAAGACGAACAAGTGCAGAAGTTCTGTTTTGAACCTTTCTATTGCAAGTTTTGTTTTGCTAAATGATCTTAATGAGAAACATTATGCATTGAAAAATGTTTTTTAAATCTCGGTTTATATTCAAAGAATATAAGAAAAATGTAAAAGGAACGATGCGATTGCCAATTACGGTAAATTTTTTCTTTGCTTTACCGTATATTTTGATGTATCGTGCGACATTGAAAAATAACATTTGTTATCAGTGCGTCGAAGGTATTTGTACAATGCGAAGCAAATATTTGTTACAAACAGAGATTTATATTGCGATTTAAATAAAAAAAAATTTTGTTGGAAAAAAATCAACGCTTTGCTCTTGGTACTAATTTGAATTTTGTAGCGTGCGACATCGTAAGTGTAAAATGCATAAATTCAAAATAATTTTTTTTTTTAAATATCTTTCTTTGATTATGTAAATACAAATAATAAAATGTTTGAATGTAGATGAGTAAAAACAGCGGCGAGAAAAATAAAGCCAACTGTAAGCGGTGGAGAGAAAGTTTAAAGAATGATGAAACAAAATTACAAGACTTTAAATTAAAAAACCAGGAAAGAATGCGCAATGCTAGACAGGCGTGGAGAGTACTGGCTGAAGGTAACGCGAATATAATTGAAGAGAAACGGAAATATAATCGCATACGACAACGGGAGAGGCGCCAAAAACTAAAAAATGAAATGTCATACGCAAGTCAAACCCAAAACGCGCCATATGCATGTAGACAAACCTTGGCGAAAGCGGTTAAAAAAGTGGAGAAAGCGATGCCAAAGGATATGCACAAAAGGCTAAAAGTTCTTGACGTCCTGATCCAAAAATATAAGCATATTGACGAAAAGGAAAACGTAAATCAATCCTGCAGAAAAATGTCAGACAGCCTAGTAAATGCCATTAATGATTTTTATCAGAATGATAATGTTAGTGTGCAAGCTTCGGGAAAGAGAGACACCATTATAATTGAAGGTAAATTAATAGCTAAGCGCTTTATGTTAATGACGATGTCTGAGTCATTTGAGTTGTTTAAAAACGATTTTCCAAGCGAAAAGGTAGGCAAATCAACTTTTTTTAAAATGCGACCTCGTCATGTCCAATTAGTAAATAAAATGCCGCACAATATGTGTGTTTGCATGTATCATGCAAACTTCGGATTTCTTTTAGAAAGTTGCACAAAAAGTATTCCATCTTTTTCCAGAGATTTGGAAACATTTCTTAAAACAGTTTGCTGCGATATTGAGAATGAATATTGTATGACAAGTAATTGTATGAAGTGCCTCACAGATTTAAAAGATCAATTTATTCCGCTTGCTTATTTGGCTAATATGGAGAATGAAGTAAGCTGGCAACAATGGCGTAAAATAGATAGCCACATAGCTCTTTCAAATACAATTTCAACTTTATCTGAGTTAGTCATTGATATGGAAACTAAGTTACCATCATTTAAAACCCATTTTTTTGTAAAAAGAGCTCAGCAAAAATATTTTCAGGAATCAAAAATTAACTTAAAGCCATTCGAGCTCGTTCTTCAAATTGATTTTGCCGAGAATTATAGGTTGACACACCAAAACGAAATACAAAGTGCTCATTTTAGCTACCGCCAGGTAACAATTTTTACCTGCGTAGCTTGGTTGGCTGGTGCTTCACAGTCGTTTGCGGTTATAAGCGATAAACTTACACATAATAAACACGACGTATTTATTTTTGTTTTAACCCTTTTAATGGAAATAAAAAAAATGTATGGGCATTTTTCAAAGATTTTAATATTTTCTGATGGAAGCTGCGCTCAATTTAAAAATAAATATATTTTGACAAGCTTAAGCGATATTATTAAACCAATCGGATGCATTTATATGGAATGGAATTTTTTCGCCAGTTCTCACGGAAAGGGAGCCGTTGATGGAGTTGGAGCCGTCATTAAAAGAAAAGTGTGGCAAATAACAAAATCTAAAAACATTGTTTTACACGATGCACTATCGTTTTATCAATGTGCAAAAAACAACATTAATGGAATTCAAATTTATTTTGTGGCATCTGCTCAAATTGAAAATTTGTCTCTTCATTTAAAGTTGGAAGAAAAATGGAAGGATGTGAAAAGCATAACAGGTATATCCCAGTTACATTCGTTTTGTTGCGATGGCCAACAGGTAGAAGCAACTAGATCTGCATATTCCATTAAAAAAAAACGTTATTTTACATTAGTAATAATATTCCCAGTTAAGTTAGTTTCTTTTCTTTGTTTTTAAAAATACTATATATTCATATAAGATGAATAAATTTATTTTTATTTTTTTTTTGGTATTTTTTAAGTTTTTAATTTTGGTTGTGAAAATAAATATATTGAATATATTAAAAAAAAAAATGTAGAATCATTTTACGCATGTCTAATTACATGAAAAGTAAAAAAATAAACATAAAAGTATAATGGAACAAAATGTCGCATGCAACTCGTAGCGTGCGACAGTGATTAAGATTAAATAAAAAACAAACTACACAATATTTTTGAATGAAATAAAAAGCATTATTAAGATACATACATCAATGCATAACATTTTAAATTAGTCGCATTAAAATATTTTATCAAGTTTCGCTGAAATCAGTGTTTGAACTGTTTGCCGTAAAAGCGACTTCTGTTTTTGTCGCATGCAAATGCCTTGGTTTTTTTTAATTTTCTTGAAAACGAGCAATTGCTCAAAACCAATCTTTAGCACAAATTATAGTGCTAATCAAAAGCTATAAGTTTCGCCTTTTGTCAAAATAAAATTAATGTTTTGGTATATGTTTTTTTCACTTTTTAGGCGTACGAATGTCGCATTCGACATTAGAGAAATGCCCATATACATTTTCATTGTACCAAGAACGAACGAAGTCTTTGTAAATAGTGAGAATTGGTCTTTAATTAAATATATTCCCCATAAAAACTTCTTTCCAAATTAGACTCTTTATGTACGTAAGAGCCATCTAATTGTTTTGCCATTTAGATTAAATTCGCCCAAAAAATATGTTACATTAAATTAAATTCCTTTTAATTTTAATTTAGTGTTGTGTTTAAGTGAGCAATTTTTGATTTTTTTTGGGGCATATTTTTAACAATTTTAAGGGCATATTTTCGAGTTTTTGGTTCATATTTAATGCGCATAAAACTCATTTTTAGAGCATATTTATGGTTTCCTTGGTTATAACTGTTAAGCTATACTCACACCTATTAAATATTTGACGTCCTACACGTAACCACTACACAGAAAAAATTATTTTTCGAATTCAAACAAAAAATTTGTAGAATCAAAACTTTTTTGTCTGAAATCGGTTCTACAAACAAATTTGTTTACTAAAAAAAAACACTGATTTTTTCAAACAAATAATTTACAGAATCAAACAAAAAGTTTACTGAAATTCATATAAATTTCAAACAAATAATTTTGCTGAATCAAACAAAAATTTTTTGCACAAGCAATGACGCGCACCCAAGCTATCACTGAAGGAGAAGATGAAGGCAGAAGCAGAGCGGCGGCTGGCTTTAAGACACATGTTTTGTTGGAATAATTTTTGAACGAAGTCTTGTTTATACACACAATGTTTTTCTTCATCACTCACTGTTGCTGTATCCTTTTCATGGCTAAAGAAGAAGAAATGTAACAAACAACGGCAGCAGACCGACTCGATATGTTTTTCGTCATCATTTTATTTTTGTATTTGATGTATTTAAGTAAACAGTTTTCAAAAATTGAATACGGGATTTTGTTTTTCATTCTTTTTTTTCCAACTTTGAAACCAACCAAAAATTAATTTTGTTTCTTATAATGTGGTTGTTGTTTCTGTTGTTGAAAAAGAATGAAACCTTTTTTTTACCTGCTATTTTTTTTGTTTTTTTACTAATAACCTCGTCGCGCTATTTTATCATCTTTCTTCTTGTTGTACTTTTTTAAAGCGTCCGAAAATAAACTGTATGTGTTTTGTGTTGTTGTTCTTATATTTCACATAAAGAAGTGTTGCTTACTATCAAATAAAAAATGCAAAAAACGACAACATTAAAGAGCGTTAAATATTTCATACAAAATTATGAAAAATTGAAACCAATAGCGCGTATATTATATTATTGAAAAGTTGTCAACATTTTTGTTGGTTAAATAAAAATCAAACAAAAATATTAATTGAATCAGTAAAAAAATTTGTAGAAATTAAAAAAAATTTCAAACAATCGTTTGTTTGAAAATAATTCGGCAATAATTTTTTCTGTGTAGTTTTATTAAAAACGATTTGCTTTTGCAAAACGTTTGGCTAGATAAAACATCACGTAACAGTCTCTAAATTACATTATAAAATTTTCTTTTTACAAATAAAGATTAGTAAATCAATAGGAATTGTTAAAAAATAAAGCTTAAGTTTGATCAATTTACTGGTCACGTTTTAATTGGATTTTTTCGTCAAATATTTGTTAGGTCTCAACATACCTTTAGTTAATTATAACTGAACTTGGTGAAATTGGCAGTAAATGACACAATATTCTTTCTTATTTTTTTCATTTATTAGCGGAAGTTTATAATTTAAGACCAGTTAAAAATAACACATGTTTAAATTATTATTGTTGGTGTTTTGTTTTGGCTTTGATATTGTTACAAGTAAGACTTTGAGTGTTTATAATTCTTATTCGCTTTAGGGTTTTATTTGTATAATATTTTTGGCTTTTTTTAAATCTCTGGAAAAGGTTTCCTGATGAGCTGGCCTAAGCAACCAGTGAAATGCGCATAGAAGCTAGCTTTCCCTCAACAATAAATTTCAGTGTATTTATCAAATATGAAAAACTGGGAATTTAGCACGTCATACGCAAATCGTATTAATAATAAAATTTGTATTCCCGAAAATAACTTTGATAATATATTATCAAAATATTTTAAAAAAATGTTAATAAAAAGATTGATTGATTGTACGTAGTTACAAAAAAAAATATTTCATCACACATTCTGTGAAACATTTGAACAAATATTAATTATGCCACATTTATTTTAATGTTTCGTGTTATTTCATTTGATTAAACACTTAATGCACTTGATTAAACGATGAATTCATTTGGTTACATTTTAAACTGATTTTATTTTTGATTAATGCTTTAATTGGTGAAACATTTTGGAAACATTCTGTGTACATCAATAGTGATAAAAATGTAAATGGGGGAGACGATATAAATAAAAAAAATTCATATCACATATATTTTTTATAGTTCCTAAGTTTATTAAGTAATTTCCAGTGCTAATTAGATTTACAGGTTTTAGTCGGAAATTGTAAGATTTATTTTACAAAATCGCCACTAAAATTAAAATGCGTCTGTTTGTTTGTTGGTTTGTATCGTTATCGTATAGACTCCTAAACTACTAAGCCGATTTGCCTGACATTTTTACAGTAATTTCCTAATTACCCATATGCTATAAATATGTATTTGTATATTTTCAAGTAGGCGTGGCAAACAAAACGCTTGTTGAACTAATGCTATTGTTTATGGATGTTTGTGCTTTGATATTTTTGTTTTGATTACGAAATTTGTGTTGATTGTATCGGCCTGTTCTTACACATTGAAACTTCGCTACCAAAAAACGCTTTCTGTTTCTTTCTTTGAGAAGTACCCTCGCAATTTATTTGGGCCTTTTTCATATGGCACTTTTTTACCTCTGGCATACTTTGTGGCACCGGGATAAGCTAGTATTATATAATAATATGTAAACAATTATTAAAACTGTACTATTAGTTTCTTGCAATCTCTTTTTTTAACAGTTAATTTAAATGAAATACATAATCTTTTTTACATTTTTTTTTAAATTTTCTAAAAAAAAAGTCTCACTATAAATTATTCATCATCAGAAAACCCAGCTTAAATAAATATTCATTAATTAAAAAAAAATCACAAAAAATAAAATACTTGTTGCTTTAAGGTTCTAATCGAGAAAATTTTGTTGTAATGTTTTACTTGTTGCCTTGGAAATGCTGCGCGCTTATTTCATCATGTTTTAAATTATACACTCAAAAAAGTTTTACATTTACTGTTTGTAGTTTATTTAAACAGTTTTCCGTTTAGTTCAAATTAAACCAAAATATAGTTATTTTCGTACGAAAATTACTTTTTAACTTATTCGGCACGTTGTTTAAAAAACAAATTACAAAAGACGAACGAAATTTCCGTTCATTTAAAATATTCAGTTGTTTGTTTTTTGTTATTAAAAAAAATCATAGTTTGTTTGATTTTTTTTTCATAAGAAAAAAAATTTACCTCTAAAAGGAAAACAATTTTATTTCGAAAATTGTCCGGAAAAATAGACAAAATCAATTGGTAAGTATAAATTGTTTTTTCTTAAATCTCGTTTATAAATAATATAAGATAACTTTTCTTCAGGAACGGTATTATACATTCATATTTGCACAATTTTTCTGGAGAAGAATTTAAACGAATTTTAACAAGGTATGTATGCATATGTATTTCTTAAGATAAGATCGTTACCTAAATATTGAAAGCTCTAACTCATGTTTTTTGCTTAGCCGAGATTTTTGTTTATTTTGATAAGCGGTGGTTAAAAATACTGGTCTTACAAAAAGCATCAGTTATGACCTCTCTGTATATAGGTAACATATATGTATATGGTCGCACGTCATAACGTCCAAGTTTTTTATACCATAGAATATAAAACTTGCATATCAACTTAGTTGTTAGTTGAAAAATGCGACGTATTAAGTACGCTTTTGGTGCAGCAGGTGTTTTTTATACCATAGAGTAGAAAATATTTGCGGCCGACCAAAGGCCTGCTTTAACTAGCGAAGTTGGTGTTTGTTATAGAAAGAATTTTTCCAGTATGGTATACAAATACTGACTTCGCTAATTTAAGCTTCCTCTATGGTAAAACAAATACCGGCTGCACTAAAAGCCGAGTCACATAGAATAAAATTTCTAAACTCGAAAGTTTTAAGCTTAGGATTTCAAAATTTGGCATTGTAAAGTTCGGGATTTCAAGATTCAATATTTTTAAATTTAAGATTTAAAAAAATTCGCGAACAAAAGGCAAGTTATTTTTCAGGTATCAAAATATCCTTAAAACAAACCCCTTATCAAATAAAAGCAAGTCCCAAAAATACACGGAAAAAAGAATTTCTTTCTCATACAAATTCATATTTAGATTTGCTTTCCTATATATTTTTGTATATGTACAAATTAAGAACAAGATGCTTCCAAGATGACATAATTTCTAATGTACAATTATGCTGATAAATAAGACACTTGTCAACGCTGGAAACAATGTATTGAGTACCGCTTAAAAGAGCTCTTAGAATGTAAAGATACCAATATCGCTAATATTATAAGCAGCTGGCCAGCTTACAAACAGAATTTTGGTTCAGAACTGGTATATTTATTTTTATCTTCACAAAACATATTTTCCTATCTTCTAACAATAATAAAGCGTTATATAAATAATAATATTTTTTTGATTTGATGATTTGGTGTTCTGTAATCCGGAAGGAAAACAAAGACTGCTTAGGAAAGTTATGTGTTTCCTTCGCGAAATGGCAATTTTTATCTGGAATTTTGTGAACCAATCTAGAACTATTTTGTTTTTATTGCAATTTTTCTCATATGATTGCGGATTGTATTTTTTTAATGATTTGTGAACTGTGAACCAATATCGAACTTTTTTAGACTTTTCGCTAGCAATTTGTGTAGAAATGCGGAGTCAAATTGATTTTGTACTAAGCTTTTAAACTCGGTTTGAGTCCAAATAAAATAATGCGAATTCGCATAACAGAACATCAAAATATTTGGATTTGTTTTTTATACGACAAAACTTTGTGTATATTGAAAAGAGAAAATAATGCATGAACCATAAAACACTTTATATATTTTAAGATTTCAATTGACTTTGAAGGGATGTACCCCGGAAAAGAGCACACATTTTTTTCAAATTCGACAAAATTAAACTCTGTTCTGGTATCTTTTATGGATTATAATTCAAAAGACGCTAAATTAAAGATATTGTGGATGGAAGCAAAAGAAAAATGAGTTACATTGGATCAAAGTAAGTAAAACATAAATACCTTCAATAGTATTAACATAATAACCATAAAAGTGTGAATTTCTTTATTTTCTTAAATTTCTAGATTCTAAAGATGCAGTTTTTATTTGCGTTATGCATGGAATTTTAAAGCCTGAAGGAATGTCCAAAGAAAAGGGGAAAGCTACCATTGCAGAATCGCAATTATCTTCTATAAAATTTTTTGAAACTGATATCCAAATTTATTTGTACGCTGACACCTCTCCATTTATTCTTATAAAAAATGATGTATTTAGTATTAAATAAATATTTGTTGTTACTAACCAAATAATTTATAAAGTTGGTACTGTAGCTGCAGCATTGGCACAATGTTTTAAAATACATCAAATATTCAACTTGAGCAGCAAATGCATCAACTTCTGGTTATTTGTGCAGAAAACTTTATTTGATATCCATTTAGAAGGCGATTTCATAGGAAACTCCTTGAAAAATATAACATCGTTTTTTGAACATAATAAATAATTTTTAAATTTTAAGATTTTAACACATACATATGTACATATTTATGATAAAACTTCTTATATAAGTAATTTATAATTTATATATTTATTTATTTAAATGATATTAACTTTACATATGTATATAAATACATATAGCACTAGCTACTTTGGCTATAAGTTAATAATAATAATAAGTTATTTTTAGACAAACTTTCCTTTTTTAAGAACTTACATACTACATAATAAATAAGTATTATTAATTCTTTATTTTTTTATTATAGTTTTCGATTTCAAGCTTGTTTCACGGTTCAGTTCAGTTGTTTTTTCTTTTTACGCGTATCTTATAAGTTCCTTTTGTAAATATACTTTTAGCTATAAAAATAAAAAAATTATTTTCTTTAAAAAAAACTTGTTTTCTTTATAGTTAAAATATTACAAACAAAAGTTAAAATCCGTAATTTTTACGGAAATTGTAGTTTGTTTTTTTGAAAGTTCAATTTTTGAAACAAAAGTTAAAATCCGTAATTTTTACGGAAATTGTAGTTTGTTTTTTTGAAAGTTAAATTTTTGTAACAAAAGTTAAAATCCGTAATTTTTACAGAAATTGTAGTTTGTTTTTTTGATAGTTAAATTTTCGAAACAAAATTTAAAATCCGTTATTTTTACGGAAATTGTAGTTTGTTTTTTTTGGTAGTTAAATTTTCGAAACAAAATTTAAAATCAGTAATTTCTACTGGAATCAGTGAGTTATTTTTTAACATTTAAAAATAAAAGGATTTTTAGTTTGATTAAAATGAAAAATGAGTTGACCGGTTTTTAAACGAATTTTCATTTGTTTTATATTTAATTTTACGTTGATTTTACATACATTATATTTTGAGTGTATCTAGGATTCCCCGCTTTTCACTCATAATTCGAATGACGAGGCAACTAAATATTAGAAGACTCAAAATATATGACGACGTAAACCGAAACAACGTTAATCAGCTGAACTACTGAAAGTAAATTTTTTTTAATACAGATTTCGTGTAGTGATAACGATGGTGTACCAAATTGGTCTTTGTAAGAGATGTGTCGCTCCCACTTCTTACCTCACAGTCGAATTTTTGGTAGATGTTTTGTTTTGATAAGCAAACTATTTGCACCAAATTTTAAAACTTTTACTGCAACAGTTCTTCAGATACATTTGTACTCGGGATAGAGGGAATGGCTTTACCATCAACCTAGACACAGTCCTTTTAAATCGAGATTGAAAAAAGAATATTGAAAATGAAAACACAGAACCATGCTGGTCCTCATCATAATAAACTATTAACATCATTAGGACGTTATTGTCACCAACTTATTTCCACTTAAGCCCACATCTCTGTTTACAATACACGCACGTGAATTAAACTTCTCTTGTGTATTTTTAATCACTGTTCGAAAATAAACACTAAATATCGCTCCTTAGTGTTCGGTTCGGTAGATTTGTAGAAAACACAAACGCTAATAGTGTTTGTGTAGTAAATCATTAAAAAAAACGTTTCCCTGTTTGTCATGCTTCGAACACAAAAATAATACCGTTCTTATCCAACTCAACAAAAATATGTGAACATTTAATTCCGTTCGGTTTTTTTAAAAAGTCACAAACCTCATTGCGTTCGGTGCAGCTCATTAATATTCGTTCGTTTCTGTTGTGCGTAGCGCATTTTTGGACGGGAAAAAAATTCGTTTACAAAAACAAAATACACATACGAAAAGAACACAAAAAGCCAGCAAAATAAGCTGTTCGTGCTGCGGTCGTTGCTAAAATTGTTTGTTTGTTCATTTCTTTACCAATGTTAAAAAAGAAACATTATAGAACATTAAAATATAATGTTTGTCAACAGTATCACTACAATTGTTCTGTTTTTAACGAAGAACAGAACACTATATAATGTTCGGCTCTTTCTTGAAAATAGTTACGAACGCTATTAAGGGTTGTGTTCGTCTACACAAACACTAAGAAAACCGAAATCGTTCCTGGGTGTGGGAGCACCGAACGCTAAATAATGTTGTGTTTATTTTCGAACAGTGTTTTGAATCACGAAAACAAAACAAGGCAAAATCAACGAATTTATATTTTTTAGATAACGCATGTGCCTTCTTTTTTTGTTTTTTTTTTTTTTTGTTATAAATGCCGATGTTGAATGTGAACCACATCTAAACGTTAAGTTTTTCTCTGCATTTCATTTGACATTTCTCAATTTCAGACTAACTCAATTTGAACCATGGAAGGATACACAATCGAGCAACGCGTTAAAGTTAATCCGGCTTATTATGAAAATGCGCGTTTAAAACAAAATGCATATCGTGCACTTCGTGATTCAGTGATGAGACACATATTCACCTCAGTGGATTCGTCAATTAGCAGAATTGCCGCATTTGGGCGAATGATAATCCAAGAGTGATTGTCGAAAAACCAATGCACCCACAAAGTGTGACTTTTTGGTGCGGTTTATGGGATTGCGGCATCATTGGGCATTATTTTTTCCAAAATGAGGCCGGTCAGGCAGTTACTGGTGTTCGCTATCGTGAGATGATAACGCACTTTTTATGGCCCGAATTGGAAAATATAAATGTGGACGATATGTGGTTTCAACAGAACGGTGTCACTTGCCACACAGCTAACGAAACAATGGCTCTCTTGCGCGACAAATTCAATGGCCGTGTTAACTCACGTGGTGGCGATGTCAATTGGCCGCCAAGATCATGTGATTTGACGCCGTTGGACTTTTATCTTTGGGGTTATTTGAGAGAAAAGCTGTACGTCGATAAGCCAGCAACAATTCAAGAGCTAAAGGATAAGATAATTCGGCACATTAACGGCATAGAACCTCAATTATGCCTCACCGTCATCGAAAATTTTTACCATCGGATGGAGGTGTGCTGACAACATCGGCCCTTAAAATTTAACCACCCTTTATTATATGTATGCGAAGTTCTTTAGATCGAAGGTTACCCCCATGGAGTACTTAATGAAGGAATTGTTTCCGTCTCCAGAATCAATGAATTTTTAATTTTTGGTTATTTAGGGACTTTGGCGTTTTAAGTAACGATGTGTAGATAGATAATGTATATTATTTGTGAGTAGATGATTATCATAAACTTCCATTTTTCTTTTTTAATATGACAAATTTTCTAATGTAACAACATTTTTCCACTAAACTAAATTAATTTTATTAATTAAAAAAACAAAACCAAGTAATTTCCACTTAAAGACCTGTGAAAATTATTTTTATCGCAATTTCGTTTACCATATAAAAAAGAACGTAATTAAACTCATTTAAAAATCGAAAAAATTTTACTATCTCACATTCCTTTAAAAATTGTATAAAATACAAAAAATATTTTAGAACAAAATCTGTAATTGATAATTATTGTGTACACACTCATTTAAAAAAAAGTTAAATAAATCAAACAAATTTTAATTTATATCAAATAAATCGTACCAGTTTGGACTAGTTTGGACCGTATTATTATTATCTGCTTAAGAATTGTAGGCACAATTAATATTTTCATTAATTTAATGACACATTGAATTGCTTATCTAAGTAAATTGATAATAATTAGGGCGTGGAATTTTATGCAAATGCATGTATTTCCTTGTAGGTTAAAATATAAATAAGTGAATAAGATATTTATCCGAATCACAAATTTTGCAGAAAAATGACATCGATTTGCTTGTGCATATTTTAAAGTTAATGCATTTTTGTCATATAATGTTTCAGAATGCATATGAAACAGGCATATTTTTTGTTTTCGTTTAAATGATTTTCGGTGTTATCAAAATCAAACCTGTGCCATTTTGACAAAACATCTTAAGTCAAATTTAAAAAGCTGAAAAAAATGTTGTTAATCATACGAATTTTCACTCAAAAAACATTTTTGTTTACATTTTTTTAAATTTCGTATTGTAAACGATATTTTTCTTTAATTTTGCTTTATTTTATTTTTTTTTATAGAAATTTAAAAAGATTCCGAAAGTTACTTTGATAATTTTAAAAGATGTTTTGTCAAAATGCCACAAAAACAATTGTAGCACTTAAGCAAAAATTTTTTCAAATAATAAGGGTTTATAAACAGTTTTATTAAAATAAAAAATTACTGTTATTTTGATACTTGAACTACCATCACCGATCAGCAAAATCACCGTACGATGTTTACTTGCTTTGCTTTTATGTTTGACAAAAATCTTCAAATTGGTGTCCCAATTTATGAAGCGTCAAACACATATCCCACCGTTGGTTGCAGAAAGAAAATATGCATGGCATTAAATTCCTCGAGAATTTTTTTAATAAAAAATATTCTTAAAAGAAACTTTATTCACAGAATTCGCTGTATAAAGTTTTTAACTTTTATTAAAATTTTTTTTAATTAAGCTTGCGGTTAAAAATTTTGTAAAGGTCGAATAAGAGTCAGTTTTTAACTTTTAGTACAGCCAATATATGTACATATGGGGGATTTCATGTCAAGTGACCCAATTTTTAAATCACCACAAGCTCAATTAAAAAATAATTTTAATAAAAGTTAAAAACTTTATACAGCGAATTCTGTGAATAAAGTTTCTTTTAAGAATATTTTTTATTAAAAAAATATGTTTTATGCGCATATTTTCCAATAATAAATGCATGAAATTCAACGCCCTAATAAATTTGAGTGGTAGTATAACAAAGTTCTTAAGATAATGCGCATTTACTATATAAAAGATTTTTTCAAGTTTTACCCTCAAAAAATGATTTTCGTATTTTATTTTAATTTTTTTAAATTTTATTTTTGCCTACGAAATCCTTAAAAATATTTCTCTTTATTTCTATTACGATTGGGTTACTGGGAAACTTAAATTGCATTTGTGCGATTTACGACATCATCCCAATAAAAGCTTTTTTTTTTGCGAAGCACTAATGCCCAATTTTCAGGATAGTATTTAAATCTATATTAAGTTAATTTTCATAACAAACTTAAATCGTATTTAAAACAGATTGAGTTTTTGAGTTTTTTTTGAAAAGTCTTATTTAATTAAGATAAAAGTATGGTAGCACTACTAAATACAAAAAAAAAAATATAAAAAAGTGTAATTATCTACAAGGTGGTCTGAAAAAACAGCTGACTGTTAATGCTTTGCCTGTTGTTGTTGTATTGTTATGATATTGAGGCCACCTTGCTAAAATATTACAATGGAAACTTAAGTTGAAATTAAGTGTACCACATCGGTGACTTAAGTTTGATTTAAGTTTTTAGTGAAGAAAAGAATTTTGTATTTAAATCGATTTTAAAAATAAATGTGTTTTAATATCAATCCTGAAAACTGGGCATAATTGTACATTTTAAAAAGCATGCGAACATTTATACTACGCTACAAGACAAACAGATATGAAGCTCAAACTGCCACGCGATATAAGTGCAGCTTATAATTTTTGACAGATGTAAAAAATTTTGCCATAAACATTTCTGTTTTTTATATGGCTTTACGCGTTAAGTGTCAAAAGAGTTGATGGCATCACTGAGTAAATGTATTCAATCTGCTCTGATTTTGTGCTTAACCTGCTGTCATCTACATGATAGTATTATTATTGCCACTACTCTACAAATGAGCATTATTAGCTGCTGGCAGCTTTTGATGCTGCCAGGAGATGGCAGAGATGGGTTTTTGCACCGTTTGTTGGTGTGACGTTTTTGGCTGGCTTTGTATGAGAAGTGCCACGCCTACTTGAAAATTTACAAATATTTATAGCCTATGATAAGCAGCTAATACTACGAAAACTATTGCGAAAATTTAAGAAAAAATGGTTGAAAAAAAATATTTTAAAGGTCTTTGAAACTGCCATCTTAAATATATAAAACTATTTTGGTACAACAGTTAAGAGACAACGAATTCAAAATCTTGAAATTAATGGCTTTGGGCAGTATTACATTCGACTTGACGTAATGCCTGAGAACAGCAGAAACAGCAGTACTAATAAAGAAGAGGACTTTTTTATTGTTCTCGGTAACAGGGACACTAATGTACCTAGGATTTAAGATTTGGAATGAGAGTTTGTCAGCTTCCTAAATGATAACATAAAAGAGCTTACCATTACAGAAAGACACTCAAAAAGCTTGTTTTTACAATTTAATTCCAGTTTGTGTTCATCAGGAACAGATAGAATGTTTTAATACACTTCACCGAAGGTAAAAGGGTATATATAACTTTTTGGGCTGTCTATGACCTATGGTTACGCCTATTAATCAGAAGATCGGAAATCGTTAAAAGAAAATATTTTCTACAAAACTCGGAAATATCGGTTCAGATACGAAAAAGTTATGACCAAAATAACATTTTTTTTGAAAAGTACCCATTTTCGGAAATCATAGATCTTCCCGAGTCCAAGTTTTATAAGCAAAGTAACTGGCAAAGTTCTTTTTAAACACGTCCGTACATAAAACTATCAAATCGGTTAAACACTGGGCAATTTGTGAGCAAAATACTCCAAAAATGGGCTAAAAAGTAAATGGAAAAGTTTTTCTTCAAAACCGGTATATAAATCTGTCAAATCGGTTAAAAATTACTGATTCATAACCAAAACACTGCAATCCCAAAAATTAAGTTTGTCTCTATAATTAAATGCAATTAAGTGATTAATACCATATAAATATACATCGTAATTCCTGATAATTCGTAATAAACTGTCGGTCCCTTGAAAAAATCTCGTTAATTCGTAAAATTTTCATACATTTTGGTCCCCTCGCTAATTCGTAATATTTTTTTTCTTCTTTGCCTCTTATAAATCGTAATTGTTTGCTAACTGCCACTTATAATTCGTAATAAAAACAACAGAAACATGGAAAGAATGATTTTTTGTTTACCGCTATTTTTTTTGCGTGGATCTTTTCTTGTGTGTTTCTTTATTTTCTTATGCTGGGTACACACAGTGCAACCTACATGCAATCTGTTTCAATGCAACCTCAAAATATTAAAGCGTTTTGATGTTGATGCAATCTGGAATGAATGAAAATGAATTTAACTCACTAGATTGCGTAAATGTGTTGCATAGTGTGTACCCAGCATTAAGATTAGTTTGTTACATGAACAATTTTTATATATTTTTTCGGTTTAACCATTTTTTTATGTTTTTTTTTTATCGTTTTAGTAAATAAATTGAAAAACCCCGTTAATTCGAATTTATTTTATTTTGGCCCCGTTAAATCGTAATACGTAAGAAATGGCCGGTCCCTTGCGATTACGAATTATCGAGATTCTACTGTACATATATTTATTGATATACGTATATCTGATCTGTTCTGTTCTTTCCCAACCATGATGAAGGGTATATAAGATTCGGCATACCCGAATATAGCACTCTTACTTGTTTAAGGCTAGTTTACACTATTATACTTTGTATTAATACATGCCAAAAACTCAAGTATTATGTAAAAGTCTGATAGTATGAATGC
The DNA here is from genome assembly GCA_949318255.1 of Pollenia labialis. NCBI lineage: Eukaryota > Metazoa > Arthropoda > Insecta > Diptera > Polleniidae > Pollenia > Pollenia labialis. The sequence continues at coordinate 128,000,502 of OX439140.1, forward strand.
ATGTGTGATGAAAATGACAAGTATTAAAGAAAATATTTTGACATCCCATACGACTTCATCGTTTTTTGAAATATATCAAAACAATAATTCTTTTCATTGGATCAGGGTTGCATTTTATTTCATGTGTGAGTGTTTATACTTTGTGTGCTGGTGTGATTACAAACTGTCATGTTAAATTAGATTTTTTGACAGTCGCAACAAAACTCTTTAGATTTCTATCTCACAAAGTATTATGGAATACGTAAGGTTTGTGAGATAGTGTAATCTAGCCTTTAGCTGTTTAGCTGCTTGTCTGACGCTAAAGGGTGAACGTCTAATTTTCTTAATTTTTAATGAAATTAGGTCCGAATAACTAACCGGCGTGCAGACCACACATTTTTTTTTGCATTTTTCTGGAAATTTTCAAGTTGATTGGTTTCACTCCATATGTGGCTCAAAGAAAAATTGAATAATTTGCTAACGTTTTTCTATCTTGAATCTATTCATGATGATTTTGATCATAAATGTCAAGAAGTGAGCGTAGTATGTCAGTTGACAGCTAAACCCTTCGTAAATTGTTAATAGGCTTAAAAACACCATTTACATTTACATAAACTTTAAGAGCTTTTCCTACAAAACTCACTTTTTCGATTGAGCATTGTACATTGATTTAAAATAAAAAAAAATAGTTTTGTATTTTAAATACACGACTTAAATGTATTTTGTGTTTCAAATACATCAAAGCATGCATTTTGTCCAACCCTGGATATATCCTGATGGTTATAAGATATTAAATGAAACTATTTTTTTAAATTATGAACACAGTACATTTAAGACGAAATTTGTTTTTTTTTATAGAAATTATATAAATAAAAAAAAAAAGACAAATTTCTCCTCTTCATTTTCTTTTGTCATGTTTAACAACATTTTCCCACAAAACTTAATAAATTTTCATAAAAAGAAAAAAAACTAATTTCCACTTAAAGACTTGTGCAAACTTTTTTTTTAAATTCTCAATTTCTTTTACCATACAACAATAATTGTGCCAATTTTAAAAAAAGTTTTTCTTTATATTTTTATAAAATTTCGGACTTTAAACCCTCGTGCCCACGTAATGAATAAATTTTTTCAACAAAATGAATGGTTCTCTTTATGTTGAAAAGTATGTACATTTGTTTGGCAGTGATCAAATTTTTTTTATTATTTAAGTTTTAAAGTGCGATACTGTATTTCTTAGCAAAATTTCTTTTTAATCTTATTAGTCTATCAAATAGTCTGTTTAATGAGGTTTGAGAGTGTTTATTTAAATTTGAGTTTAATACATATAATTTTTCAATTCATTAATAAAAAAATAACACTGTGCTACACAAGAAATATATATAGAAGTTTGTTAGTTCCACAATATTCATCCAAGACCCTTTAACGTATATGGGTAATTTCTTGTCAAATCGAGCAAGAGTGGGACCCGACCTCTTAGCCGAATGTGTTGAGCTTATTTCTTCAGTATCTCGAAAAATACTTTATGACATTTTAAATATTCTAGTTTTTCAGTTTGCGCCCTGCGTCTCCTTATCACGGTTTGCATTTAAACGGGCGTATAGCGCTCATCTAATCGGATTATTGCTGCAGCGTCACTTCTAAAAAAGCATCAACTTGAATGACTGAAGACTTTCCTCGATCTAGGTCAATTACTTGATTATAAACTGTACTGTAATACACATATGTACATCGCAGACTCTTAACAAGGCTAAACGTGTCCTAGGGTTTATCAAAGGTTGGCGAAATGAGTTTGATGATCCGCATGTCATAATTTTTAGGATTTACACAATGAAAGTTTTCTTTCAGAAAGTCTATGTTAATTGGTAAGAGGGAAAGAGAACATGTTATTATTCACTCCCTTCTCATCAATAAACTCAGATTTTCTGAAAGAAAACGTTCATAGTGTGAACCCAAAATATGAAGAATCATACGACGGGAGACGATAGTGAATCACCGTATTTAACAATCAAATGAGAACATAAATAAAATGGTCTTATGTTGCTTAAGCGGCTGTAGCATAGACATTTTTATCTAGCAAAATTGCTATATTGGAACCCACGCATATTTTATTATACACTTTTGTAACACGGTGTACACACACCCTTGACTTTGCCTCTTATTATAAAGTAATTTTAAAAAACTTTTTACATACATATCGATCGCACTTGATCATAAAGAGGGAATAAACTCAAAATTTTTACTTTTTCACTTTTCTGAAAATATCGACACGTTATATTTATATCCACCCACTGTTAAAATATCGTGCTATTTTGTCTATTTTTTGTGAATGAAACGGTTGGTTTAAAAATTCTTATTGACATGCCTTTCAAATTAAATTAAAAACTGCTTTGCTTCTACTGAAAATATTTAAATTTTGGGTTAATACCCTCTTTATGATCAAGTGCGATATGTACAGTAAATACTATATTAATATTCATTGACGTCATAACATGTTTAATAAATTATTCGTTAAAGAACAGCCCAATAAACAATTTTCTTGTTTTGTAAAGAACTAATAGTAAATTTTAAAAACTAAGCGCACATTTATGCGCTACGCAATTAGACATACTAAGACGCAGTAAGGTGGTCGTGTGCAGTGATGCCATATGTGTCTAAAAAAGATCCCTTTTTTCCCTACAACCAAAAACAAATTCCCTACACTATTTCCTACGTTAAAAATGTATTGTTTGTAGTTACAGGCAAACAAATACATATGTTTATAACATTTTGTAAATATCATAATAAAAGCATTTATTAACAACAAGAAAATAAACTAAAATAAATATGTAAATGCCTTACGCGCACATAAAAAAAATTCAATTTTAAAAATAACACTGTGTGACAAATTGAAATTGATTCTTTTAGGCATACATAAATTTTAATTTAGAAACAAAACATAGTCAAACTTTGTATTTTATTTTTCATATCCTCATCTTTTGTCCTTTTTAGCGACTTTTTGGGCTATTGATTAGCGATTAAATTAACTTAAATTTTTTTGTTGCTAGTTTAAGCAGCCAATGGTGGTGGCTTAAACCAAAACTTAAACTTTCAACATACACATATTAAACATAAAAAACTGTTGCAAAAATAAAAAAAAAAAATAAATAATTTTTAAAAAATTATATATTGCTAATCACTTTTATATACACCCCTATCGTGATTAAAAATTCCTTGTGAGTTTTTTCCATTTTTCAATTTTTCCTATGTTAATTCAATTGTAAAAATGGGAAAAGGGGAAACCCCCGAGGAATTTTTATTCACGATTGGGGTGATAATGTTTCCTTTTAATATTTTTTTCTTATTTTTTCTTTAAACACAAAAATTCGCGAATTTTTTTTTTTTAACAACCATATTACTTTGATAAATGTTGTTATTTATTTGTGCTAAGTATGGTAGCATTACATGGTTTAAGCAACCACCAAAGTACTCTCTTTCAAATCAAAAATCATCTTCGTATGTATAGCAGTTTTCGAGATATTGAAGAAATTAGCTCAACACATTCGGCGATATTATGACATTTTGAATTTGACAAACTTTTGAAAAAAAATATCAAAGTAACATTTGGGAATACAAAACTTTAATTAACAAGATTTTGTTTGTCGTGCTTGATTCCCAATTTTTATTCTTGGAAACACGGAAATTTATTGTTGATAGGATAAGCTATTCCAATGCGCATTTCACTGGTTGCTTAGGCCTCTCAGGAAACTTCAGCCAAAGAATTTAGAAAAACCAAAGATATTAACCCAAACAAAAACGTTAAGCGTATAAGAATTATAAGCAACAATATCAAAGTTTAAACAAAAACATCAACAATAAACAGTGAGTTTATCTTTTCTTACATTCCCCACTACAATTGATTGGAATTCTTCCAACATTAATTGTAGTTGTAAGTAGGTTAAGAAAAAACAAAATAAAAACATAAACAACCTGCTTTTTTGCCCTTGCAAAAATAAAGCATGTTGCCAGTTTCGTTTTTTAAGCCTGGCACTTGCCAGTTTATTATCAAAGTAACTTTTGGGATTACAAAATTTTAATGTAAAAGATTTTGTTTGTCATGCTTAATTCCAAATTTTTTAATTTTGTTCGTTCATATATGTTCCTTATAGGATAAAAGGAGCCTTCTCACTAAATTTCATTAAAATCGAAAGGGGTCGGGTCCCACTATTTGTCGATTTGACATGGAATTACCCAAGTGGCTAATTATTTTTTTGTAAGCTTGGCACCGAATAAAAAGGAAAGCTCTGTGTAATATTAAAAAGATATTTTCTTCGGTTCCCCTGAACTAAAATATAAAAAAATGTCCTTTTAAAAATATAGCCTTCCTTATTTTAAAGTTTTCTTAGGCCCTTATTATATATTAGGGGCGCCACAAATATTCGAGTACACGGTTTTGGAAATTGTTGAAGATTGCCAGGCTTTTAGGAATTATAGTATAGGGGTTCTGTTAAAAAATACTACATTTGTACTTAAATGCTATTGTTTATGAACAATTTTAATTTGTAAATGAAAATAAGACAGATATTTATGTTTTTTTACACCCAGTCTCCACCTAACATGAAATGCAGTTAAAACATAAAGTTAGGACTTGCTGTTAAAATGATTACATGTTTATGGTGGCATACACGTAGTGAAGTTAGAGTTAAAACTTTTCATTATTTTCAGTTCGTTGACGCGTCAAGTATGTAGCTACAGTGTATTTGTGGAAAATAATTAATTTTATTTTATACTTAAATGTTTGTTTGTATTAAATTTTTCACAAAAAGCAAAGTTTATTATGCCTAGTTTACAACCCTCTAAACAAATAAAAAAAAGATGTCGAAAAACAACTAAGAAATAGCGTACTGTCAAACTCAAATTTCAATTTATGTTATAAAAGAACTTTCAAAAGAAATGTTATAACAATCAAGTTGAAACTTTAACTTAAGCCGTCTCCACTTAACACTACTACCCTAACCCTGGGTAGGCAGTATGCATATTGTGAATGAGATAATATTTTGAAAATTCCCTACATTTTCCTTAAAATAAAAATCTGTTCTTTTTTCCATACGCTTGAAGTTTTTCGAAAAAATTCCCGCAAAAAGGGAAAATTCCCTTACTGTTGGCAACACTGGTTGTGTGTGATTAAATTCTACAATATTGATCTTAGAGGCTTTAAGTATATACATATATTCTCGGTCCTTGTGAGGAGCGAAATTGGTTGGTATATATTTATGTCACATATGCTTCGTTTAGTTTTACTACTGAAATTCAGCCTAATCGATCAACAAATGGCTGAGATATGAGCAAAAAACCCAGACTGCCACCATAAAAAGGTTCAAGTATCTTGGTTATCAAAACAAAAAATACGTCAAACATGTTGGCGGGATTGGGGAAGTGGCCGTGGCATAAGATAGATTTATTTACATCTAAATAACGGTATTTTTATAATTTTCTGTTCTTATCGCACCATGTTGAAAATGACATAAGATTCGGCATAGCCGAATATATCACTCTAACATGTTTAACATTTTTAGGTACAAATACTTTTTTTTACGGGGCGACCATATTGAAAATTATTTTTTCTCTGCGTGTAGCTTATACACTAATTTTTGTTTTTGCACCTTGTCTTAAATTCTAAAAATTGTATGTCATGTTTTAACAAGTTGACTTATTTGAAATTTCTTCCCCAACTGCTTTTTGTACTTATTTTAGTGATAATGTAATTGGTGTTAAAAAATTTCATCAGAAAATGTTTTAATATTAAATGAATATTCTATTACATAAATTATTATCAGTTCAAACACATTTAGTAACCGGAAGCAAACTTAAATACTTAAACTAAGTAACCGGCCGTTATCAATACAAATAATTCACTTTATTACTATCACGTTTTTCGCTATAGTGACAAAGTTGTTGTCGTTTTAAGGTTTTTAATTTCTCCAAGTCAAAGTGAATGAAATTTTTTGTTAAATTTCACTAACATCAAGTATTAGATATAAATCAATATTAAGCGCCGTTTTCAAATGTGGTTGGTGTCCAGAGCGAAAATCAAACGAAATATTAAAAAACAATTTCACTTCGATTTTTCATCAAAATATTATTAAATATTTGCCAAGAATTACATAGTACGTTTTAAATAAGTTCTAGCCGATTTACATAGAGACATTTTTTCGAGACTGTTTCCTATTTGGAAGCCGTGGCCAATCATGGACCGGGTAAATTTTGGACCTACCATTTCACATCCTTGACATAGTAGCTATTAGAATAGCTATCTTTGCCGAACTAATACCAACATTTATAAGAATATTTTTGCACTCTATTCGGGAGAGAAGGTTGTATGGGGGTCATGTGAAGTTATGGACCGATTTTCGTCCTTATGATAACTAAAACGTGAATTTCATCAAATAATCTTGAAAATTACGACCTGCACTTTGCGCACAAGATTACATTACCAGGCAACCAAACGGACGAACTGACACCGTTAGGTCGACTTAAAAAGTGATTCTGAGTCGAGCGGTATACTTAAAGGTGGGTTGGTAGGACCAATATTTCAAGGTGTTTCACACATGAGAACAAATGCACTCCACTCCACTGCACTTTGATTATATAATCAGATTTTTTATAATTAATTATTGCTTGGGTCCGCCCGTTAGCAAGCGGTGTTGGTGCCATTTTCAGCGAAGGTAAGTTGAAGTTAGTAAAACAATTCGTTTTTAAACCTTTTTAAACGTTTGAAAAGTGGTGCTTGCAATTGTTCCTATTTAACATTAAACATATACATTAGCAGTCTAATTCATAAACTCTTTATAAGAGAGTTATAAGAAAAAATCCAAAAAATGGTATTCATAAACGTTTAATAGCACTATTAAGGTCTTATAAACCATTTATAAATGTCAAAAATTTATTGTAGCTTTCCCCCTACTTTAAAGGTTTTATAAGTCATAAGTTGTTAATCAAAAAATTTTATTATTTAAATTTAAAAAAAAAATACAACAATTAAATCAAAAAATGAGTGCATTGAATGCAATAAATATAATTTCAACAAGCGGTAGTTTGCACATATACAGCCATGTCACAGAGTACAATTCCGTTCGGAAAAGGAATTCATTCCGTATTTTGGTGGTTCAGAAAATGACGAAAAAATGTTTCGGAATGAAACCATTTTTGTTTTCATGAACGGTATGGGAGTTGTCTGTATCTGAAAGACCAAAAAACTATCAAAATACACTTTCCATTAACAAACAAATATGTTTTCTTCGATTCCGAACGGAATTGTACTGTGTGACATGGCCCATAAAATAACTATGACTTTAATTGAAAAGTAGTACGTTTTGCTCCCTGGCATAAGTTGTTAAAGCTGCAAATACAAGTAAATCGTGATAAATATGAATGCATGCATGGTTTTTAAAAGAGTTATGTTACCTTTCTTCGAGTTCCTGTCACGCTTTTTTTTCTTTTGGTTGGAGTTGGTGTCCGTGTTCTTATTTTCTATAAAAGAAACTCTGTCTTTCACCAACTCCTTCAGCAAAGTCTGCGAGAATTAAAAAAATGTAATGTTAAGTCATATGTACGTGTATAGCTATATTTCTACCTGAATTTCAAAACGAAGATACATACCTTGTCTACTTCCAACCAGTTGTCACTCCTTTTTCGTTTATTTATATTTTCCATTTTGTTTATGGCACCAAACATTTCAAAATTTTCATAAATAAATAATTATTACATCATAGTGATGTTAAACAATTACAATGAATTTGGTACTCGATTACTTCTGGTGCACTTTGTTGTTTTCAATAAAACATTACAACATATTTTTATAAATTTACATTTTTTTAGGTTACACAAACGATAAAAAAATAAATTAAACTATTTATTTGACGTATAAATTATATTTTTACAAAAACTTAAATTGATTAGACTTTTCCTTCCAGCCCTAAGGGAATTCTTTGGTTGTCAGGTATTTTATTCTTTGCAACACTAAAATAAATATGACAATTTAAATAATGCAGTGCTGCTAACATTTTACTACAATATCACAAAAATCGTTTAATAGTTATTTAAGATTTGTGAAACGTTTATAAATCATGTTTCTTATAACTGGTCTATAAGACAAAAAAAGAGAAATAACTAAAGTGAACATTATACATTAAATAAGACATTTTTATGAATTAGACTGTAGGGGTATAACTTTTGAACAATTTTTTAAATTATCAAAAAATACCTGTCCATGCCATATAGACCATGAAAATCTATGATGAAAAGTGGGGTCACTTTTTCGCGGGCGTTAAAAAAGTCCCTCCCCCCCAATCACTTTGAAGTTTAGTATTTGGATTTTTTTTGTTTATTAAAAATACAATATCCTTATTGTAAAAACACAAACCATTCATTTATATGTTTATGCTATTTCACAAATAAGACTTATACCACCAATTATACTACATCCAAACAGTTAAAAGTATGTTAAAATAACACAGAAACTCTTTTTTTGAACAAAATGGAACCAACCTCACAATCCCAATTGTTTACTTTTATTTACTTTTATTTTCATTTGTTTACAGTTTCGCTAATACAGAGAGGTTCTCTATCCCATATACTCGTTGATTTTTGTGTGAAATTGATTTTGAATCTTTAAAGCAATCACTGGAACAATTTTCACATGCTCTCGTGAATGCTTTCTTAAACATTGGATGAGAGAAGACTCTAAAATTCACAAACAACAACGAAGTAACATTTGAGCGGAACGTGGAATCAAATTTGTGCAAGATATTTTTCAACATTGCAAAACAACACGCACGCACTTTGAACTTAAAGTTTTTTTCCTTCAACAAAGATAATTTGTAGTATCTGAAGTTAACATTTAGTACATGACTGTATGAATGGTATTTAAAAAATAAAAATTCAAATAGTATTATTTTTTGGAAGCTTTTAGGAAAAACGGTTTGGGGGGGGGAGGTTTTTTATCCAAATTGATCTCAAAAAACTGTTTTCTTGATATATACATCCGTGGCCACCCCGTCTTGATAGGTATTTTTTTTTTGGTTATCCCCCTAATATACATGCTGTGTCCAATTCACAACCTCGCATTATCGTCGCAGTCGTTGTATAATCGTATAATTATACAATATTGCATTTTTGTTGTTGGTAATTTTCGCACAAAAGTGTTGCCTCTTTTATACGATTAATTTGTATATGTTTAACAAAAAAATTTTGTATTTATACCAGGCCTGGAGATGTGAGATTTGTATGGTGTATTTGTTAAAATATTTTTTGAATATGATAATAACACCTCAAATGTATTTCTTCTTAATGATTTGTAAACGAGTTTAATTAAAATTGCTTATCATTTTATATTTATTATCATTTTACCTCAAATTAAAACCCCCACAACTGGATTAATTGCATGGTATCGAATAATGTGAATGTTAACTTTTATTAAAGAAGAAGAAAACAAAAACGTAATTTTCAAACGATAAGCCATACGACAGGGCGTTGTGGTAATTTTCATGCAAAAGTGTTGTCTAATTATACGAAGAAAAGGGACCTAGTGTCTCAAAAAACGAGTTTGGACTTAAGAGTGGATTCTCGTACCTAAAAGGGTGTAGAATTAGATAAGATGCGTTTTTCTCAAAACTTCATTTTCACACACTAGACCCCTTTTCTCGGAGAAGGTCACATACGTTTTGAAAAATATTTTATGTATACCAGGCCTTCAAAAGTTCTAATTGTTTGGTGAATTTGTAAAAATCTTTTTAATTCTTCTTTATGATAAATATGTGTTTAAATAATTTCAATTGATTTTTTTTTTTAATTTTAATTAAAATTTCTTATCAATTAATTTATATTACTTTTTAAACTTATCTGAACACTCCCTCCCATACGTGGCTTAATTTGATGGTATCGAATAATGTGAATGGCAAATATTAAAGAAGAAGAAATAAATTAAAAAAAATTACATATAAATAAAATTAGTTGGTAAAAAATTCTTTTTTGTAGATCTTCCTAAAAAATAATTGACCCGAAATGAATTGACTTTGTACATTGAATTAATATTTTTAATTTTTGTCATTTATCAATACGATTAGTGATTCAATAGCTGCGTTCGAGAACACAAAAGTTTTTACTATTTTTTTTACTGAACTTTACTGCATTTTACTAAATTGCGTTCGCGTACACAAAATAAATGAGCACACAAATTGAGAGCGTAAAGTGATAGTTCTTTACTGAGTACTTACAAATTTTTACTGCAGAAATTTTTGCAGTAAAATTTACTAAAACAAAAAAAAAAAAAAAAACATATGTTTCAAAAGGTAAACAAACAAAAAGTATACAAATTGTGAAAAAAATTGTTTAATAAAAGAAAAGTTGTAATAAAAATTAAACCAAAACAACAAATTAATAAATATTAATTAATTAAACTTGTTTGTGAAACATTTATATGGCTGAATACCAACTTTTGAAATTTTTTTTGTTATGTTAATTCTTTTACAGTTGTAAAAGTGTAAAGTATTTGGGTACTTAAGTACTCAATAGTATATAGAATAAGCAAAATTATTCATGTTCTTTTGAATATATTAACGCGCCACAAATTTGTTAAATCAAATAAAATAAAAAATATTACGTAAAATAATATGTTTGTATTTTTCAAAAATGTTCGTGTTATAAAAAGTATTTAATCGAGTACCGATAAAAAAAAAACGAGTTGAGTAATCAAAACATTTTAAACATTTTTCGATACTTCAATTATTTGCCATCAGCTGTTGCCTTTATTTTACGAATTTTGTGTTCGCGTACTCTTTTGGACAACAACTTCTTGTGAGAGCAAATTTTTCAGGTAACTCATTTTTCTGTAAAAGAACTCAAACGCACCTAATAAATTTTTCTATTCACAAGTGCATTTTTTTTTTTTAACGTCAACCCATACGACAGAGCTTGTGAATTGCACAATTGTTTTTCCATTTTCGTAATATTTTTAAAATTATTTTCACGCGAATTATTGCATACATATTCAATTAATTTAATGTTTTTTTTTAATTCTGTTTTACTCGATTTCACATATAATGCACAACCTTTTCTTGTATTTTTTATTTTATATTTTTGATTGTTTGCTAAATATAGATGGAAAAGAAATTAAAATATTTCAAATTCTGTAATTGAGTTATTTATTTTAACTGATTAGCAGAACAATTATTGCATTTAATAATAAATAATTATATATTAATTTTTATTAATTAAAATATTTAAGAGCACACGAATAATTAAAGGTGAATTAAAAACCAATTCTCAAGGTAAAATGTCATTAGGAACCAATTCACTTATTAGTGCATCGGCTAATGGCAATACAAGTATTTAAATAAATTATTCTTTTAAGAATTTTTCGACAATTATGGAAAATTTTTAAGGTGATTAAACTAAATTCTACACAAAATTTTAAATCAGTTTTTATTATGATAGTAAAATGACACTATTTGCTCGCGAAATAAAATATTTATTTGTTCGCAAAAACAAAATTTACTGTAAAGAAATTTTTATTTTTGCCAGTAAACGTGCAGAGCGATTTTAGTAAATGAATAGGGGATTTGAAAGTCTTAAAGCTTTTAAACCCATTTAACACTTTGCCTTGATTTGCTGGTGTCATCTTAAAAGTTCGCTGATTACCTGACGACAATTTATAAAGTGCTATTCATTATTGTGTTATCGCTATAATTTTTTTGTTTCTCATTATTTTATTAATGTCTACTTAATCTATTTTATTTATATATAAAATATATTTTATATTTTTATGGGTTATTATTATACTGATAATTTAAAACAAGGTGTTAAAGTGATGTTCAATTTAACACCCACTTTTGTAGACAAGCAGATCATATGAACGAGCATTACGTTAATAATATTGTCATTTTTACGTGTGTGCACCAGATGTTCTTAAACTGGAAATTTTAAAGAATTTTAATTTTAGTCAAAATTTGAAGTGAAAAGAAGGACTTATAAATTATCCCAAATTCAACTATTGGAATATATCGATAGAATTATAATGATTTGGATGATATGGTAATAAAATTGAATCGGTTTCACGTTTTTTCGTACCACTCAAATTCTTTCTTTTTTTTTGGAATAAGACGACTGATCATAAAATGGATTGGTCAATTGATAAACGTCAGATTCTATTTAACAAAATGTGCAACGGCGGCTTGTGGCATTATCGGACTTTCTAAACCCCTTTTTTAAAAATACTCGTAAAATAAATTGGTTCGCAAATTACCCGAATTATGTTGTTAGTCATAAAACAATTAAATAGGCTTCATTAAATGTAATAAAGGGCCGATGTTCAATGTGAACCACACCTGAACGTCAAGTTTTTTTTAGACTAACTCAATTTAAACCATGGAAAGATCCACAATCGAGCAACGCGTTAAAGTTACTCAGGCTTATTATGAAAATGGGCGTTAAAATCAAAATGAATATCGTGCACTTCGTGATTCAGTGATGAGGCACATTTTCACCTCAGAGGATTCGTCAATAAGCAGAAGTGCCGCAATTGGGCGAATGATAATTCTGTGGTTTTCATGGGCAACCGCGTATGTCTTAAAATAAAATTTTTAAGGAGAGCCTACAACACCATTCTACATCAAACTATGGGCTGGGTATTGCGCCTTTTGAACTTTGTAATTGAGTTTAGAAATCGGAATGGGTCTATCTGTTTTCAAAAACTTTTAGAACCATGTAAAGAGCGTTTAATATTAACCAATATGGCGCCAACATTTCAAAATCGAAAAAATGGACATACGCGGTTTCCCATGAAAACCATACCGACGAAATCAACGATATGGGAAAATTCATTACTAAGAACTTAAAACAAAATTGAAGGAATCAAACAATCTCATGGAAGGGTTTAAATTGTGATCGACGAATTGACAGATATTTCATACAAAAAGCATGTACTTATAATCATTGTTTCTATAATGCTGAAACAAAACAAAATTGAAATATATAATCCTGGATAAGAGGTTTTTTTTGCAACTTTTCAAAAACATGGCTGGAGTTTACTGATTCATATAGACATGCTTAGCCACCAACAAATTAAAACTTTTTTAAAATAAATTTGGGAGAATATCGCAAATAATAAATTTATTGAATTCCTATAATTTTTAAAAACCAAAGGTTTTCAAAATTTAACATTATTTAACGGTTTCTTAACTACATTATAATCAATTTACTGGTCACTCTTTTTTTTTTTATTTAAAATAAATTATTTGTCAGGTGTGAACATACCTTAAGTCATATCTACATATGGGCATTCCCATTTTGCCGTGTCGTGATACTTAAACCACAAAATGTAAAAAATTTAATTTTAGAAGACAAAATTGTCAAAAGGGTTTCTCTATATACAACGTAATGAAGTAGCATTGTATTCAGAAATTGCAGCAATCTACGCTTAGAATTTGCAGATATAAGCCAAAATATGAGCTGGCGTGACGTTAAAAAAAACGGAAGTGAATTTTGACTTGCATTACAAAATTGAATGAGACTGCGAATTGAGCAAGATGTTTTGTATAAAACCTTTTTTAGTTAACTTTGGACTAAGTGCTGGTTCACACTCTTCAAGTTTTAGCCGTCAAGTCTTGAGCTTTTAGGAGAGAAGGGAAAAGAGAATGTCATGTCTTTTCCCCTCTCTCTTAAAAACTCAAGACATGACGGGTCAAACTTGACTTGTGTGAACCGGCACTTATATAGATTTATTTTTCAAGCTATCAAATTGAAAATCTTTGCTCGTTTTATGGTACATATGGGAATTTTCAGCGAAAAGTCTACTTTTTTCAATGTAACGCCAGAATGCAAATAAGGTTGTATTTTTAGACCACGTTGTTCAACCATTATCTCTTTTGTTACTTTATGTAGAGCAATACATATAACATTTTTCGGGAAACAATTTAAATTACTACTGGCGTTACGTTACAAAAAGGAGACTTTTCGCTGGAACTGCCCATATGTATTTTGTTGGTTTGTTTTAATTCTAATACACTTTTTATTACAAAAACAAATTTGATTTTTGTATTTTTATGTATTCGTATTAAAACCGGTTAACTTGTTATTTTTAAAGAAAATCGGTTTTTTTTTAATTGGAACAATTCGGAATATTCGAAATTACCTATTTTGACGACTTGAAAAACTTTTTTTTTTGAAGGGCTTAATATATTAAAGAAAGATTGGACAAAGTGTAGAGAGCTCAAAGAAGACTACTTGAAGAAATAAAATGATTTTTTTATCCAAAGACCTGTATATCATTTAAAAACGTACGGACTTATTGCATCACCCTCGTAGTATACAAGACATGCTGTGCTTTCTTTGATATAACACTTTGAGTATCTCTGATCTAAATAATAGATATATAAATAGTATGATGACGATATTTTTGAGAGATATTACTGGTTGTGGTGTCATAGATTTCTTAAGAATCTTTTTTATTTGACTTTATCAGTTTTGAAAAAAAACCTTATGCTCACGTAGACATTCTATTCTGTATTTAGATTCTTAGAAACCATAAAGAAGGTGGAAACATATTTATGACAACATAAATCACTTTTAGCAAGCGCCTTTTGCAAAAAAACTTATATTAACGAGAAAAAAAATTGAGGACATTAGCATAGTAAATTATGAAATTAAGAAAATAGTATTTAAAATAAAAGTAAGCATCATAGGAATAATATAAATAAATAAATATAGCTAAAGAATTAATATACATAAATTAAATAAATAAAAAAAAAAATTGTAAAAACATGTGATAAAATTAATTAACTCATGACGTCTGAGATTTAATAAATGGGGACTTTAATGATATCAGACAGACAAATTTATTTGAGATTTTATTAATGTTACGTAATTAAATTTAGCTATGAATTATTTATCGTTTTAGTTATAAGCAGGTAAACCGGAAATATGCTCTAAAATCTGTTCTATATGCATTAAAAATGCAGTTACAACTTGAAAATATGAAATAATTCGTGTATTAATGCTTTATACAGGTATACAAGTATAAGAATGTTACGTATAATTGTGGGTCTATGAAATAACTCCCACGAAATAAGTCCCACTTTTAAAAAAGTCCCACCAAAAATTGCTTAAAAAAATGAAATAACTCCCACGAAATAAGTCCCACTTTTGAAAGCGAAATAAGTCCCACCAAAATGAAATGATTTAAAAATTTGCTTGAAATGAAATAACTCCCACTCAAAATGAAAAAACTCCCCCTTGAATAATATATTTCTTAAATGAATTAAGTCCCACTTTCATAAACGAAATAAGTCCCACTTTTTCACTGTATAAGGACAAAAAATTATAGTTGTCCCTTTTACGAAATGTCCAATATTAGGGGTATGAAATAACTCCCACTTTACAAAACGAATTTTTTCCCACTCAAAACGAAATAAGTCCCACTTAAAATAAAAACGCGTAACGAAATAAGTCCCATCAATTGACGAAATAAGTCCCACTTTTAAAAACGAAATAACTCCCACTTTCAAAACAGCAATTTTTTGTGGGACTTATTTCGTTTTTAAAAGTGGGACTTATTTCGTGGGAGTTATTTCATAGACCCATAATTGTAGCCTTTACACTACTGTACAGATTATGACAAAACACATTCGTTATGCTTAGTGGTAAATGAGGGTATACTTAGTTTGTCATTCCATGTGAAACTTTTTAATTACACTGTGCGTTTTAACATAATTCGGGTACGCTTAATCCAATGGTGCTAACCGTTTTTTAGGTTAGCTCTTGTTTTCGAGATAATCCGTTGTTTCGAAAATGGAGGAGGTTGAACAACATATATTCGATTAACTCAAAAACGGTTTAGTTTATTAAAATTACAAAAAAAAAACCGAAATTCCACAATAAAATCTCCTTTTTTTAATATGCGCACTAGGGGTGGAATAGTGTTATATGGAAATCCTTAGCAGCAAGATTTCGATACGCTAGAACCACCAATTTTGTGAAGTTTGTAAAAAAACGCATGGGCCAACAAATAAGGGTTTGTGGGATGGGGGTAAATGGCTCCTCATCGGGGTCAAAGCTAGTGGAAAATGATACAAAAGCCAAAAAAAAGCGTCACAACTGGCCCTCAGTCCCTCCTAAAGGGGTAAAATGTAAGACTGACTCCCACTTATATTTACCCCCCCCCCCCCCTACATTTTTTATTAACATACTAACCCCCTATCTGAGCTCCTTATGCTGGCTCCCATACTAAATATTATTTTTTATAAAATTAACCGCCACCGCCCTAACTAGACGGACCCCAATATTTTTGCTATCCGAGCATTTTTTCAGAACATACCTAGTATCCATCTTTAATCATTTGGGTGGACCCCATACAAAAATTTCAAAAATGGCGGAGTTGCACAACATATGTTCGCATTACTCAAAAACTCTTTAGCCTATTGAAAAAAACTAATAAAGCCGAAATTCCGCAATTCAATTTCCTTTTTAAAATATGTATGCGCAGTCGTATTAGAAACAATATTTTTTTTTTTTTTTGAAAAAAAATAATTTTTTAATTAAAATTTCGAAATGTTTGTTTTTTTAAAAATTCATAAAAAAAATTTTCTAGACGTATAAAAACGAAATTACAACAAAACAAAGCATAAATGATTAAAACCTGTTAACAACTTTTAATTTTATTCAAAAAAGTCTAAAAATTTAAATTAATTTAAGAATTTCATAAAACGCAATATTTGTATAGGAGCCCCCTAAAAAGTGGAGATTAGGGGCAAGTATGTCTCGAGAAAATGTTAAGGACAAAAAACCAATTGAGTTCGGCCATACATTTTATCTTACTAGGAGCGACTCCTGGGCATTTATGGGACTTTTTCTTCAATATATTTCTAGTCTGCATTGAACATTTAAAAAAAAAAAAAATTATGTTTTCTAAAAAAAATATGTTACTTTTCTTAAAGGAAATTACGGAATATGAATATGATCTTTTTTTTATAACTTTTTTGTTTTTTGGCTGGGGAGCCATTGAATGAGTTTTTTATTAGTTATAAGTGAAAGTATGTTTATAACTATGTATTAAAATTAAGTTGTATTTGTATTCAGGAATATATCTTTGTAATACATATATGTTAATTGGCCTAGGAGGCTTTTATATATTACTGTGAATAAATTTCGATTTTTTAGTTTTTTCAATAAGCTAAAGCGTTTTTGAGTTACGCGAATATATATTGTGCAACCTTCTCCATTTTCGAAATAACGGTATATCTCGAAAACAAGAGCTTACCAAAAAAAAAAAAATCCAACGGCCAGCACCACTGGATTCAGTGTACCTGAATAAGGTTAAAACGACAAGTGCCTAAAAAAAGTGTAAATTTCCAGCACAGTGTTATTAATCTCATACCACATAAAGTTTATATATTCTGGATCCTTGGGTAATTCTAAGTCAATTTAGCCATGTCTGTCTGTCTGTCCGTCTGTTAAAACTGCGCTCACTTTCCAAAAACTCAACTTGGTCTAAAATTGCTTGTAGTTATCCTAAGCAGCATGGGATTGAAATCTAGCAAAATCGGTTCAGTAGGATCAGAGCTATGAAGGAATATGTGGAACCACCACCCCAAAAATATTGATAATTTTGTTACAAAAACTAACATAAATAATGGAATAATGCACGGAATGATATAAGATTTTGCAGAAATCCGTTTTATACGACTGGATAATTTCGTGCAGATCGGTTCATAATTTACCCCAGGCCCCACATAAGCCCTTCTCCCGGAAATTAATTAAATACGAATAAAACAGTAGCAGATATAGAAAAAATGTAAAGCAATTTTGTGATATACAGTTAATAATTTACCTAAGATCCCATACTAAGCAGCCTTCTGAAATACAATGAAAACGCAAAAACTTATTTCACTGCTGAATTTAAATTTATTAAAATTAATGTTTTTTAATGCCAGAAATCACAAAACAGAATTTTGGGATGATTGGTCCACAATTAACCATGGATCCAATAAAAATTACCCTCCTGAAAATCATTTAAGTTCGGCTAAAGCAGTTACGAATCAGGGTATTTTACTCAAGCTAGTTTAAATTTCTAAAAATATATAAAACTTTCTGATTGTCGGTCAATAACTTAAAATTGGTCGAAACCGAAACCAATATTAATGCTGACGTCGGTTTTTATAAAGATAAATTAATAATAAATATTTATCATGTAGAGCCCACTCCTGAATAATTCAAACTGTCGGTGGAGAGTTTTAAAGATTCGGCACAGCCGAATATAGAACTATAACCTGTTATACCCTTCACCGAAGGTAAAAGGGTATATATAACTTTGTCATTCCGTTTGTAATTTTTACAATATTGATCCTATACCCTATAAAGTATGTATGTATATATATTCTGGGTCCTTATGAAAATCAAAGTTCAAATCACGTTTTCCGTCTGTCTGTTGAAATGGGCTTTTCGAAGCCCCCAGATATGATGGGGGCTTGGTTGGGGTATCTTTATGTCAGGTATTCTTATTATAATTTTGCTATTAAAATTCAGCCCGATCGGTCCAAAAATGGCTGAGATATGAGCAAAAATTCACGACTACCTCTAATTTTTTCCAAAAATCCCTTGTTTTTATATTTTTATTACTTTTTTCTGTATATCTGGAGAACGACAAGAGCCAAAATTTCCAAATTAGGTGCAAACATTTAGGTTATCAATACACACCACCCCACAAAACGTGGGCGGGATTAGAGAAGTGGGCGTGGTACCTCCCGTACAAAAAATATCAAAAATTATATAAAAACCTGAATGTTTGGACTGTCATATGACCTATGGTTACGCCTTATACATCAAAAGATCGGAAATCTTTAGTAGAAAATATTTTCTGAAAATTTCAGAAAAATCCATATGTATGTATACGTAAAAATTATTTAGTTTTTGTTTAGTTGCTCTGTATGGTAAAGAGTATATAAGATACGGCACAGCCGAATATAGCACTCTTAGATCACTAGTAGATTTTTTAGTTTCAACTCAATTGAGTTAAGTTGTAAGTCGTTAGTCCGCTTTTAAAATGTTGAAATTGGAAGGCAGACATTTTTCTTATTCTGTTTTAAATCTTTAACAATCGCAAATAGACTGACACAAACTTTACGTTTCCGTTTTTCGTTCTTTTTCTCTGTTAAAGGAGTTCAACATTTAATAGCCTTTGATCCTAAAATTACATTGCTATGAGCAAAATTAAATGAAGCAATAACATGAAAATTGCGAACAGTGGAAAAGAACTACGAAAAATGTCTAGTTCAGATAGCTGTGTGCTAGGTGGCATGTAATAACGTCCAGTGACGCTGCAGTGTTCATGGACACTGTGACGCTCCAAAAAGTGAAGATGTCATAATGTCCGTGGGCATTAAGACACTTCACAAATGGACTTTGTCATTTTTAAACATGTCAAAAGTTCCATAATTACTAAAGAAGTTAAATACAAAAAAAGATCTACTACACTCAGCGAAAAAAACATGTTTTAATATGGTCACAATAAACAAAACTATTTAAAAAAAAAACTAAATCAACCATTATATGGTTGTCGGTGACAATGCTTTGGTTTACATTTTTAAAAATTGATTTGTTGTTTTTTCTCTGGGTGTATAAATTAAATATATAACGAAACACTTTTGGGCGCAAGGATTTCCTCTTCTATGGTGTAAAAATACCGGCTGCGCTAACTAAAGCGTCAGGCATAACCGGCCTTCGGCCGGGCGCAAGGACACTGAAAGAAAAATGCTTCATATATTTAATGAATAATTTTCATAAAAAAAATTTCATTGATTAAATGAAAATTTTCATTGTCTAAATGAAATTTCATAGTTATAATGAAGTATTTTCGTTAAAATCGCTTCATGGGATTTCGTAATTACGTTAAAAATTTTTATTGGATATATGAAAACTTAAGTTTGTCCAAGTAAACAAAAAATTTCAATTGGAAACATAAAAAAACAATATACAAACATAACTTTATTCATAAATTAATACAAAATTACAGTTTCCTTAAAAAAATGTTAAATTGTTAATTAAAAAATGTAAGATTTAATAATTTCATACATCTAATGTAATATGCCATTAAATTTATGAAATCAAAACTTTTTTTATAAAAGCAACATATTTTAATAATTTAAAAAAAAAAATTATTTTAAACATTCAATAATAGTCTCAATCTCAATAATTAAGAGTATAAAAATATTTCGAAAAAGCATGCCATCATAAATTTAAATCTTCATTATGACAATAAAAATGTCATCATAGTAATGAAACAAAAACTTGCAATCAATAAATATGTACATATGTTTTTAGTTTTCTTTAATATGTAGATATTAAAGACAAGAAACATAGTTTTTTTATTCAAAAATTACACTGCCCCGGTAGGCTAGCTGGTAGTGAGCTAGTCTAGCATCGCCGAGGTTGCGGGATCGATTCCCGCCAGAGACAGAAAAAAATGAGATAGAAAAAAAAAGTTAAAAAGAAAAAAAAATAATTAAAAAGAAAGAAAAAAAGAAAATAAAAAAAAAAATTTTTAATTTTTTGAAGTATTCATCCAATTAATAATAATATTCATTATTCTAATGTAATGTTTCATTACATACATATTAATGAAACAGGTTTCAGTCATCCAACGAAGCGCTGCATAGGTTCCTTTTTAATGAAATTTTTCATGGGTTTAATGTCAAAATTCATTGGTATTGCGAAGAAAATTCTTTCAGTGTACTCTATGGTATAACAAGTACCGGCTTCGCTAAGTAAAGCTCCTTATATCTACCCTTTTTCTGAACGAAATTCGACTAGGCAGAGACGCTGTAGTTAGCGAAGACGGTATATGTTACAACATAGAGAAGCAAATCCTTGCTCCCGGCCAAAGGCAGGCTGTGAAGAGAAGCTTTAGTAAGCAAAGCTGGCATTTGTTATACGATAGAGGACAAAATCCTTGAGCCCGGCCGAAGGCTGTCTATGCTTTCGAGTTTGTAAAAATGTTGTGGACATTATGACACTCTGAAAAGTGTCATAACGTCCGCGGACATTACGACACTGCTCTGATGGACATTATGGCACTTTAAAAATCGTCATTTTGTCCATGGACACTATCAGGGGTGTGCTGGAAAATCGAAAACGTAAAACGCAAGAATTTTTAAAGTCGCTTTTTTATAAGATTTCTGGTATAAAAGAATTTTGTGACAAATATTATACAAATACTTCTCTTTTAAACAGAATTTTATAACAAAAATTTTAAAAAATTGATTAAAAGAGTATAAGAAAGAATTTCCAAATTCTTGCGTTTTACGTTTATGATTTCCTGTATGAGACTTTTTTGAGCGTCATAACATCCACCGACACTGTGTCACTGGACGTTATGACATGCCACCGTGCACTAAACACTCTACCTCTTCAATGCCCCGACATTTAACTTCGTCTGTCAGCCTTTCAATTTTCCCATTGTAAAAGGGTACTTTAAATCGCAATTTTGGATTAACTGTGTTAACTGTAAATTTATATGAACTGTGGGTTTATTTTAAATATCAAACAAATAAATCACCTTAACTAATTTAATTTATATGTTTTTAATAACTGATTCCCTAACGAACCATATAAAAAGTTAAATTTGTCTTAATTTTAATAATGATAATAGAAACATGTCTTATACCATGTTTTATACCACGCAAATTCTAGTCATGTCTTTCAAAAGCTCGGTTTATACCCTCCCAAATGCTAAATATTTTTGAACTAAAATGAAGCTGTGTTATTTTGATACAACTTCTGTAGTGAAGCTATTTATTTTTATTCACAAGCAAAGAAGTTATAGGAGTTAAAAGAAATACTTTACGTGTTTTGAAATATGGCAACACTTTTGGCAAAAAGTGATGCAGTTCACATAATTTTTACGACACGATAGAAAAAAGTAAAAAACTAAAAGGGCGGTATTTCTAGGCGTGGCAAAAAAAAAAAATTCTTTTTGGAATTGTTTTTACATTATCTTTAATCCTTTAAACCACTCTAGGCTACACTATCTGTATCTGTCTTAATAATTAATTTTTAATAATTTTGGAACTTTTATTATGAAAAATTATAAATTTTTTTAACCACCTTTTATGCGCATATTTTCCAATTAGAAATGCATAAAAATCCAGCACCTGCTACTTATGTATTTATGCATATTTGAACACCTAACATATTCTTTATACAATTTCTTTATGGTAAGATTTTTTATTTTAAATGCGTCATTCCAATGAACCATCCAAAGAAATGGCGTCTTTCTTGAATGGTTGATTAAAACACAGTTATTTAATTGAATTACAAATGAAGAAAAAAAAAATGTTTGTTAAAAAAAAAAAAAATTTGAAACCAATCGCAAAGCACTGCTCTTATCATAATCGTCTTCTTCGCACTTCTGGACTAGGCGATAATTAAATCAAACAAAAAAAAATCTAGGTATTGTACTAGTAATTAATGAAATATAGGAAAAAAAAAATTTTTGTCTGAAACGCAAAAAGAATATGCCGCCATTAAAGTAAATTTACATTGAAAATGAATGTTTGTATAACAATTCAGTTTAATTTGCCCAGCAAACAAATTTATTTTAAGTTTGTAACTCAACTGATCAAATTAGATGAAAGTTGTTAAACAGTCAAATTGGCCATTAGAAATACGTAAATTTTGATTAAATTATTAATCAAAAAAGTAACCGTTTTATAGCTTAAATTTTATACAGATTTTTTTTTGTTAAATCTGCCAGAACGTTCTCTAGTATTTATTAAAGTCTTATCAGTCAAAACCAATTTATTTTAAAAATTTTTCATTTGATAATTATTTTATAACTTCAACTTATAAAAAAAAAGAAAAAAAAAATACGTGTGAAATAGAAAAAAATTAAAACTAAAATTCAAAATTGTGCACCTGTTGGGTAAACGACAGAAACGGAAATCAATTTGTACAGGTTGGCAATTTGATAAGCCAAGAATTTATTATGAGTTGTGACACTTCAACCTGCCAATAATTGCTAAAGAGTTTTTAACACACAGATAAAATGATAAGGAATGCACATTGGTTTCGTCAGAAGAAAAAATGCAATAAAAAAATCTAAATTTGGAAAAACGACGTATTGAAATTTTGTCTAATTTAGGTTTTTGCAAAACCAGTAATCACACTAAAGAATTTTGTTATGATTGGTCTATAATTTTTCATGGGTTCAATATAAATTCCACCCTAAAAATTTTAGTATGGCTTAAACTGTTACGAATCATGATTCATATTTTATTCAAATTAAGTTTTATATGACTACAAAAAAAATCACAAAATTTGTTGACGGTCGGCCTGTAATTTTACATAGGCCTTAATGCACAGTTAGCCGATAGTAACAGTAACTTAACCTTATCGTAAAAATGGAGGACCAATCTATTTCTTACAGGTTGAGAGGTAACATTTTACTGCTAACTTCAAACAAAACTATAATCGATCGAATTGCTTTGCATACAACAAAATAAAGCAGCTGATTTGCAACGTTACTTTTACTCCCGGCTAACTGAGCCTTTAACCGCAACGAATTATAATGCATTTTTAATAGACATTGGTTAATAACACTATACAACAGAATAGTCAATCCTTAAATATAACACGCATCCTGGATAAAAAAAATTATAATATATTAACAATAATTTGTTTGTATAGCTTGGCGTGTTATTTTGGTAATTAAACGTAAAAAACTTTATTTATAACTTTAGTGGCCCTTACGTAAATTTAAGTAGAATACATATTTTATTCCATATAAGTCCTTTTTTAAAGGACTTTTTCGATAAAAAAAATGTTCCAATTGTCCCATAAAAAGAGATACTAGAGCGTTAAGATCAAAGGATGACCCCCACTAAAATTTTCGGGCAAACAAATTTCGCAAAATTAATTATAATAGAATAGTTGGTTTTTAATCCAAATTTTTAATATTTTAATCAGGCTTAAGTTCATCAAATTTAATTTTCATTGAATTATTTTTATGAAGATAGGAATTTTACAACATGAAAATTAATTAAAATTGTTATTGATAATCATTCATTCTTGACCGACCTGAGATTCGAACCCAGGCTGCTGGTTACCCTGACATGTTTCGATCGCTACCACTCGATCTCCTTAGAGGAATTTGCACTCTTACACTCGCAGTTATCGTCAAACATCAATCCTTAAACCAAATTGTATTTTAACCTTTTGGTAGATCGAAATTTGCTTTTTTGAATGATTATCAATTTTAATTGATTTTACATGTTTTTCCTAACTTCTGTTTTTTCCGTACTTATGTCAAGAATTCTTCTTGAAGTCCAAAGTACATTTTTTGTTTTTTTCATTTTGTCTTTCTTTTTCTTGTTGACCTTTTACAGCACAACTTGAAGGACAAATGTACACATAGAGCTCGTGCCTTAGCTTTAACAATAATTAGAATTGTGGTTATTTTGTTGAACTATTTATGGTTTTTAATCCAAATTTTTAATATGTATTTTAATCAGGCTTAAGTTCATCAAATTTAATTTTCATTAAATTATTTTTATGAAGATAGGAATTTTACAACATGAAAATTAATTTAAATTGTTATTGATAATTTATTTATATATCCTTAAAAGTCCTTTTTGAAAGGACTTTTTTTGAATTTTTTTTAGGTAAAAGGGTTTAATTGGCCTATAAAGAGAGAAGCTAGAGTGTTAAGATCAAAGGATGATCCCCACTGAAATTTGCCAGCAACATATTTAAATCCTAATGATAGGACTTTTTTGATTTTTTCAGGAAAAAAAATTCAAATTGACCCATAAAGAAAGGAATTAGAGGGTTAAGATCAAAGGATGACCCCTACTGTAATTTTCCCGCAAAATTTTCGCAAAATATTTAAACCAAACATTTAAGTCGTTTTTAAAAGGACTTTTTTGAGGAAAAAGGGTTTAATTAGGCCCATTAAGAATGGAGCTAGAGGGTTAAGATAAGGCTATTAAATAATTCGATGTTTTGTATTAATCGATTAATCGCGCGAATAATTATTCGAGGTAAAAATTAAATCGAATAATAATTGAAAAATTTAATATATATATATATAAATATATATATATATAAATACTTAAAATTAATATTATTCGGTTAATCGAATAATTTTAATTTTGTCTAGCTTAGAAGTTTAAAAATAAGACAAAAAATTATATTTTTAACATAAAAATTTTATTAAAAAAGTAACAACAATTTAACAAAAGGTACTCTATGTAAGCGGTAAAAGTCTTTTCTTAACATTCTCAAAAATTAATTATTCCCAAACCCTTTGGTTTAATTCCTTGTACTATATTTTAAAAAAAATTATAATTAGTAGGAAATGTTCCTGAGTTAAGAAGCAATAAAAGAGTATTTAAAACGTACCGGCTTTTTTTTACATAAAAGAAAGAAATACAAAAAAATAAACTAATTTTCGATTAATCGACATAAATTAATCGATTTATTTGTTAATCGAAAATAGGCAATTTTAAATTATTGGAACAGTTAATCGCACAAAATTAATCGATTAATCGAACAACAATTAACAGTTTGAATACCCTAGTTAGGATCAAAATGATGACACCCACTGCAATTATCCGGCGAAAATTTTCGCAAAATATTTAAATACCTAAATGTCGTTTTTGAAATGACTTTTAAAATTTTTAGGAAAAAGGAGCAGCTCTATTTTAAGTTTATTCTACAAAAATGATCTACTCAACATGCCCTTTCAGAATTATAGACTCGCTATTCTGTTCCAATCAAAAAGTCTAAATTTGTTGGACAGTGTATAGATCCGATACTGAAATATTCCAACTCACGGTGTTTTTTTTTGTTAATTTAATCGTCATATCCGGTCAACGTTTTGCTATTCGGTCTTCTTTAATAGAGAAATAATTAGAAATTTATTTTACTTTAGAAAACATAGATTCCTCTCAACATGTGGATAGCACTGGCTCCTCCATGCGAATTTTGAAAAACTCTTTTCCGCCTTCTATTAACTCGAAGTTGCTTCTTTCAATGTCACAAAATCTTAAATATAGTTTAAGGACTGTAAAGAATTTTTTAAAATTCAAGCAAATTTTAGAAGTATAAGTATTTTCCCGAGTAGAATTCCTAGTTGAAAAGTATTTAATTCATCTTACAAACCACTGTATGTTAATCACTCATTTAGGATCAAAGAGTTTGGTGTTTCTTTGTGTTCAAAAAACACGAGACTTTTGTAAATTTCATTATTTACTCACTGTATTGTAAGTATTTGCCAAGCAATAAATACAAATTAAATAAAGTTAAATAAAATACAGCGCTAAGTATGCCATGTAATGCAGAAGAAGAATCGGTGATATGATTATGTACAAACATATAAACATACATACTTATGCATTTAGTCTGAAACGTATGCCATAAACCTACAAACTTATGAATGTATGTATACATGTACGTACATATGTGTAACTGTAGGTTGTAATCATAAAACATTTAGTTTAAATATTAAACAAAAGAATTGATAAGAAAATAAAACAAGACCTTTATTGAGTTTAATTGCAGTGTTTCTTTTAAAACATTTCAATAAGTTACAAAAATTATCAATGAGATAACACACACACAAACCGACAATATGTCAATTACATTCACATGAACACTTCAATATCTGTCTCTTGCAATTGACTGACACAAAGTCACGTGATCATTAAGAAATATTGATCTTTTAATACGTTAAATTAAGAAATCATTTGTAGCAGTAAATTAACTCACATGATTATCACTTGTTGTAAGTGTCCGACCGAACAGTAACCTAAATTTTGTTAGTTTTTCAAGACCGAACCCGAATTTTAATTGAAAAAAACTTTTTTTTATTGAACGGAAACAACTTTAACTATTGTGATTTATTTATTGAATGAAAACAAAATTAACAAAGCCATGGTACATACAGTGAAAAGAAAAATCAATCAATCTGTACTTAAACTGCAGTTTCACGTTCAAGTTTTTCTTGATAGTCTTTTGCATATATTATCATGTGTATCAAACAAAAGAAGATATTAAAAAAAAATAAGCGTCAAAAATCAAATAAATTAATTCGACATTACATGGGTAAATAATACTTATTCTACCATGGTATTCACTTTGTTATGCAATAAAAGAAATAATAGAATATTATTAAAAAAGAAAAAAAAAATAAAATATTAAAAATGTCGTCGCAAGAATTAAAGAACGCTGTAACTGACGAAAAATCGAAAATACGTTTTTTTCATAATTTTTATTAGAAAAAAATACTGCGTCGCTTGATCCCGGTCCCATATTTGTATGATGAAAAAATTCACTTTTTTGTTTCCATAATTGTATTGAGCGGGAATTCCTGGGATACCGGGAAATTTAAAAATAAATCCCGCTTTCCCGGGAAATGAGAAACTCTAGATACAATAAAAAAATGCGTGAAAATTATTTCAACAAAACTAAACTTGCAAAATTTGAACCATACCCTAAATATATTGTTGCACTTTCGAAGCAAGCAAAATAGCTTTTTTCATTATGATGATGAAAATGCATAGTATATGCATATAAGCGAGTTTTTAAAAGCACCAAAAAACGTGCAAGTTATGAAATGCTGATTTGGATTTGAGATTAAAGTTAATTTAATTCTATAATAAGCTTATCTGAGAATAAAGTTAATCTACAATCAATTATTTTTTGATATTTTTGGGTTGTGTTACCATCCTGAGCACAAATAAATGGCAACATTTTTTTTGCAAATGTCAACTTTTTATCAAAGCATTATGGATGTTTTCAAAGAAGAAGAAAATATGCGTATTTAATATTGTTACCCTAGGACTACACTAAAGATAAATATGTCAGCAAGTTGGCAATAACGTCGGCAGAATAACAGAGCAATATTTCTTATTGCTCAGCTTATGTTAAAGGCATGGGAAAACGTATTTATGTTAACTCATAGTTTAAAAAAAATACAGGAAGAAGGTGCAGTGTAAAAAATGGCGGTATCTTACAAGAATTATTATTATTAATATAAATTCTATCTTATTCGACTTTATTATTTAAATTTATATTAATTTGTTTAAGCTTGAGGTCATTTTTAATACAAATATATTAATTTTTTTATTTTTGTTAATGTAAAATTATTATTTTTATGTAAAAAAGAACTCGAACTTAAACAAATTAATATTAATTTTAACAATAAAGATCGAATAAGGAAATAATTATAATTTTTGCAATTTTATTTTAGTGTTTATTTAATTTTTTAATTTAATTGTTTTACTACAATTATAATTTGCTGCAATTTCAAAAACTTAATTTCTTTCCCACACAATTTGCTTCTGTTTTTTTTCTTTTTTGCTTTTTTTTAACTGACAACCAAATTTGACGTTTTATGATAGCAATAATTGTCAACAAAAATGGATTAACAATTATTGCAACATAAATTGCCGGCAATAAATATGTTCAAAAAATTGCTGTCTACATTAAAGATAACATAATTTTGACATTTACTGCAATATATGTCGCAATAATTATCTCTGGTATAGATGGGCAGTTAACAAGGTAGAAATTTTTTACGTTTAAAGAAAAAATAAGTATATTAATGGAAAAATATAGAAAGGAAAACTTATAGTATAAAAGTGCTTAGCAATATATTTTATTTTTAAAATTATTTGTTTATATTTTTGCAACAATTGTTTATCAGGCCTGTTCTCCACATCACTTTCACTCAAATCACGTGATTTCAAATCACATGTGCCAACTAAAATCACACGTTTGATATTTTAGTGTCCCGGTTTTGTGTGTTTTGGTGTGATCTTCAATTGCCGAAAGCACACCGAGAAATACAAAAACGGTATGACCCTTAGAAGACCACAAAATCACACGTGTGATTTTCAAAAACACGTGATTTGAAACCACGTGATTTTCAGAACAGACCCGTATGATAAACAATATGTTGACAATTTAAGTTAAGGTTTCAGCCACCACCATTGGCCGCTTAAACTAGCAGAAAAAGTCAAACAAAATACAACTCAAAAAGTAAATACGGCTCGATTCAAGCAATTTCCAATTACAGATTTTGCAATTTGATTTGTTCCATTAAATTTTATTTATTTTTTATTGCAATTGTTTATTTAAATTTTAGTTCAGCGCTAATTCATTGCAATTTCAGTTCTAATAACATTCGAGTTAAGTTCTAGATCAAATTTATTTAACTTCAAGTTCTCTTCTATTAACTTCTAGTTGTTTTAATTGTTTAAGGTACAATTCTAGTTGAGTTTCATACTGTGTGGCATTTACCAGCAATTTAAACTCTATTTTTTTTTTTTTTTTTTTATAATTTCCTAGCTTATCCCGCGAAGCTTTATATGCTTGTCTGCAGGAAAGAAACCAGAGTCTGCAATTAGCTCCTAGTTGAGTTCTTGTTAACTTCTGGTTCAGTTAAGTTCTTATTTAGTTCACGCTCAGTTTAAGTTCTATTTTAGCTAAGTTTGTTAAATGTAAAGTTAAAGATAAGTTTTTTGGTTTAGTTTTTCTCATTTCTAGTTCAGTTACAATTAAACTTAACTTAAGTACTAGTTCAATTCTCTCTCAGTTATAGTTCAATTCAAGTTCAGCTGTAATTCAGCTTCAGTTCAGTTCTAGTTAAGTTTGATACCCACACCATCAAATTTAACTAAAAAATATTGTATTACAAGTTAATCTAATCTAACCAAAGTTTATTGGAATTAGTTCATGTCTCAAAAATAGCTCCCACACAAAAACCACTGCCGGAAAAAGATTTTTCTGCCATATTGATAAAAATTTTGATGCAGATAACTTCATCAATAGATACTGTCATGTGCCAGTATGACTTGAATTGGCCATACCCCATATAAGCCCCCTACCTAAAATCAGTTTAGGACGAAAAAGTCTTAAGATATATTTATATCTAAATAATATTCGGCGCAAAAGAAGCTCTTATACAGGGTCCGCCAAATAACTTTTCTTGTTCAAAATGCTATAAAAAAAACTACTGAATATTTTCTCAAATATCTTTTTTTAATTTGAATGTACAATCCTTCCGGTTAATAATGCAAAATAATAAAATAATAATCATTCAAATGGCTGCTTCGGCTGGCCAAGCAGTAGCCTACACGATCGGTCCAATTTTTAAGCACATTATCGATTGTGTGCAGCTGTATTTCACAAATCGCTTCACGAATATTGTCCTTTAAAGCGTCAATTGTCTCTGGCTTGTCGGCGTAACACTTATCTTTGACGGCACCCCACAAATAATAGTCCAACGGTGTCAAATCGCAGCTCCGAGGTGGCCAAACGACATCAGCTCTGCGGCTGATAATGCGATCTTCAAAAACAGGGAGCAAAACATCGAGTTTAGCTACGGCTGTGTAGCACGTAGCGCCGTCCTGCTGAAACCAAATGTTGCCAATATCAAAATTCAATATTTGTGAACAAAAACTCGTTCAACATGGCCCGATAACGATCGCCATTGATTGTAACGGCCACTCCTTGTCCATTTTCGAAGAAAAATGGCCCAATAATGGGCCCCTGGACCAAAATCCGCACCAAGCACTGACTCGTTTTGGGTGCAACGGCATTTCAATGTATGCGTGATAGTTTTCCGTGCCCCAAATGCCACAAGTTTGATTGTTTACACATCCGCCAAGATCAAAATGAGCTTTATCTGAAAAAACGAGTTTTTTTTTTGGCAAAATCGGCATCTTTTGTAAGTCGATATCAGGCCCACTTAGCGAAGCGAAAACGCATATTTCCCAGCGTTGTCCAAGCGTATACACAACCATATTCGTTCAGCGGTAGGAACAACTAATTATCTGTCAGAATAGACATAAGCTAAGTATTACCATTCACGAAATAAACACTTGTTGAAAAAAAACGTTAGATGGCGGACCCGTTATAAGCCTCAATAGTCGAGCTAGACTGACTATTTTTTCTTACTTGATTCTTTTGAGTTTTGAATATATTGAGATTTTTTTTATTTCCAAAATATTTATTTTAGCCATGAATTCTGATGCTAAATAAAAACTTGTCCTTCTTAATTGGTGTGTTATCAAGTTTTTACAATTTTTTTGCTTTCTCAAGAGTATTTCTCATTTTAACGTGCTTTTCTTTATTTATCTAAAAATGTAATTGTTGACCAGTAATGTAAACTTTTCTTTTTTCATTACCGTTCGTTCGGCCCTCTAAAAATTACCGTTTTTGAGAAAAAATTACCGTACGCAGCATTCATAAGCAATTTATTTAACATTTTAATGTGTTTAAGGAAAAGTTTAAATGGAAATTTTTGTCTTAAAATCAGGGACCGAAAATAACTTTTCTGTTTTTATTTCAGAGCAAAAAGGTTAGGCAAAAATGCACTTTCTGCATTTGGGAATTTTTAACCATTATCGTGACATTTATATTATATTGGTTACCGTAACTAATTAATTGAGAAAACAAAAATTTTGGTTATAAATAACCATTATATCAACCAAAAAAAATGTTTGGTTGAAAATAAAAATTGATTATTTTTGGTTTTTATGTATGAAAAAATTTCAAAAATTTCAAAAGTTTATTGTTGTCACCAAGTTTGTAAATACATGGTTACATTAGTGTGTAAAAAAAAACAAATATTTTATGCCCCACATTTTTTTGAAAGCTTAAAGGGTAAAGTAATTTTGTGATTTTTTTCAGATTATTCGGAAAAGGTTTAGAGGGTTATTTGACAAACATGTTAACTGTTGGATTTTTCAACCACAGCATAGTAAATAGAAGTCTAATACATTTTGTTGTTGCAGTGTTGTAAATCTTAGTACTCTAACTAAATTATTAAGATTCACAAGAACTACAAGGGACTTTACTATCAAGGGTGAAAACCGCTATTATTTTTTAAATTTATGCTAAATTTACAAATAAATGTCATTAAGGTGACCCAAATGAGCAAAAAAATAACCGAAACTTATAATATCTGAACAGAGAAGTAAAGTTTGAGAAGTTTTGTTTAAAAAAAATTGACTTAGTAGCAAGGAAATCGTGCTTATGGCCCGAGTAATGAGCATTATTCATAAAAAAATCGAGAAACCCCGTTTTATGGGTTAAGTTTGGTTTAAGCGACCTCTAAACCTCTTCCGAAAAGTCTGAAAAAAATCACAAAAATACTTTACCCTAAAAGCTTTCAAAAAATGCTGGGGTATTTATAAAAATCGAATTCATGGTTTTCTTCCGCAGCCTCGTAACTCAAAAACAACTACTTTTCAGGACAGACAAAATACTTTTTTTTTTACCAAATATTTTAAACTTTTGCTATATATTCTTTTAAAATCCAAGAATTTAAGGTAACAATTATGTTAGAATTAATTCCGGTATTGATTGATAACCTTTTCGGTTAAAACATAAAATCGGAAGAAATCGAGTTACGTGGTGTACAATGTATATTCGGGCATGTTCTAGAAATTAAAATGAAGTGGATTTGAAACCGAGCAAATTTTAAAAACGACCTTGTACTAAAAGTTACAAATACAAATATTCCATTTTTTCAATTTCATTTTGTGGGTACCAATTAGCTTTACAAGAAAAACTCTTAAAACTAGGAAAAACTACGGTAATTTTTTAAATAATTTAACTTTAAATCTCATTCGATTAAAATTTTTTCGATTTCTATAACATGCCAGATTGTACAGGCATCAAACTCAAATATACAATATTTTTGCTTTTATGAAAAGATAATTTCACAAAAATGTCATTAATATACATAATAAAGCCACCATTGCCTACATATGCCAAGATTTATTGCAAAAAAGTCGTAGTAAAACAATACAAAATTATTAAACATGTGCCCTCATTTTTTACATCATGAACCCTTAAAGAAAAAAGAGAACAAAATTGCTGTAGAAAGTTTCAATGGGAGTGCACTGATATTTAAAGAGATAATCCGTTGCATACAACTCTCCGTACGCACTACTCGTATATAGTACGTAGATGTGTGGCACAAGTGCAAAAGTGCGAAAATATAACAACAACCACACAGACAATAAGTTGTGCGTAAATAATTTTCTTTGTGGTTGTTGTAATGTGTTTGCACTTTTGCTTTTTTGCAAGGGTGCAACTTGTGATGTGAATAACCTTATTGTATGCATACGATCAAATTGCAATATACCTTTTCAGGATATATGATAATGTAAAAATGCACTACGCTAGTAAACGAATTTCGTTTTTGCAAAATAGGCATCAGCGAAGCATAATAAAATTTTTTATAGTTCTTATATGCTTGTGCTCTGCATTAAGTAATTGCGAATGGTGGGAATATATTACCTGGATAATAATTCAGTTTTCGAAAACATAGTTTAAATTTACAACTAATTTGAAATTAAAACTAAATGCATATTTAAATTTTTTAATCATTAATATGGAAAGAACACTAAACATTATTATTAGGGATTTTTTTCATTACAATGAAAGAGATAACGAATCCACTTGCAAGAGCTGCACCTCTGCATTTGTTGGAAATCACATTACGAATTTGAGGAGAGAGATGGTGACTAAACATAATGAAATTTATCAACAGTTTATTAATGAATATGATGATGATGACGATGGAAGTGATTGTGATAAAAAGAGTAAAATTTTCTGTAGCATATTCCAAAAGGCAGGTAAATAATACTTTGAAAGAAGGTAATATCCCTTAAAATGGATAGCGCTACTCGACAAGACCGTTAAATTTTTAGTGTTAATAGAAAAAGGGAAAATTGAAGTTTTTACCCTCTCATTGAAAGAGATTTGCTGTGAACTTAAAATTAGAAGTTGAAGAAATTTTGCGAGGATTAAATATAGCTAAAAAACAAATATATACAATCACTACCGAGAATGGCCGAAATATGCTGAAAATACTTGCTGAAACTATGCATGAAGAAAATCATGAATGTGACTCTGGGCAATCGCTATTAAGCCTTGAAGAGTTTGAAAATACTTTCATCGAAGAGTATAGAAATATTTTTTCTGTTAAATGTGCGGCTCACAAAATACTCCGACGTTGTGTGAATTAGACATTGCTTGCAAATGTCTGACTTCACTGTTTGACTTCACTCTTAGAGACTCCGTTCAGATTCCTGTCAGACATTGTATATACTTTCGAAAGGACATATCGGGGGAAATTTAAGTACAGATATCTGTAATAGAATTCCGACGGAATTCTTACAGATGTGTCTAACGAGACTTATTATTTTTTTTTTATTTTTTCATTTTTTTTTTTTTTTGTGAAAATAATGACGATTGCCATTAAGTTGAAAATTATTTTAATTTTATTGAAACTATGTATCAAGATAAAAAGATTAAAAAAAAGGTACGTACGTGTAAAATTTACAATTATCTGTTAGTCTATCAGCTATCAGTTAAAAAACAATAAGAATCTTCATCAAAATTTTTCATGCCTTTTTCATCAGAAATGTCGGCAAAAAAACAAACACGACATGTCTGTCAGAATTCGTGGCAACCACTTCATACGTTTTTGGGTCAGAAATCTGACAGAATTCTTATACGATTCCGTCTTTTTTATCGACGTTGCTCTCAGACATCTGGAAGATGTCGGACTATTTTGCTGGCTGGGATGTCATAACGTCCAGTGTCATAGTGTCCACGGACACTTTTTACAAACCAACATTAAATAGAAACTTGTGAGTCCTCTCTCAATTTGCTCGAATCGGAGCTGGAAGAATAGACTCCAAGTGAAGAATTAATTACAAGATATAGAATAAGTATTTCTAAAATTATCAAAGGTTTTAGTAAAAGTAACTTTTTTTTTTAATAATATGGCTAAAGCTTAGTCTACACGATATGTTGAATCAGCAAATATATATTGAAAAATTTGTGTTTAGCGACAACATATCGTGTAGACACCAAATTTTTTCAACAAACGTATGCTTACCAACATATGACAGACATTTGTTAACGAAGTTAGCAAACGTTTCTTCACAATTATAGCATATCGTCTAGACACAATATTTCTTACTTTTCAGCAAATTTTCTACGTATGTTGACAAATATGTTATTTGTTGAAAGTCGTATACAACCTTTTCAGCATACGGCAAATTTGGTAGCATATAAAATATATAAAAATTGATATTCATTCAATTACTTGTTAAATTTTGCACATAAACCCGGAACTTATCAAGATTTCTAGCTCATCGGCAAACAAAGAACAAAAAAATGCTTTGAAAATAAAAAAAATGGCTAGAAATAATACGATCCAATTTTGTGATAATCGTCTTATCCCGTAGATAAAGTCCCTCATATCGCTTGTGTCGATACCAACATTTTTACAAAAGGTATGGTATTGGTAATATTTTTGGGAGTGGTATTTGTATGGGAACTATAAATTTAGAATTTAAATTTTTTGACCGAGATTTAGTTTTAATACCAACATAGAAAATGGTTTATGGGCACAAAGACTCTTTTCCGGAAAGAAGTTTGCATGGGATCTTTCAGAAATTATGGACCGTTTTTAATTACAATCAATTACTTTAACCAATGTACAAAATTTCCTCAAATAATTGCGACCTGTACTTTTCCCACTACAAAGTGGACAGCCAGCCAGCCGGCCAGACGGACATCCTAATATCGACTCAGATAGTGATTGAGTCGATCGGTATACTAAACGATGGTTGAAGGACCAATATTTTTAGGTATTACAGACACTATAAAATCCATAAAACATTCTGTTGGTCGGCAAATAATTTACCATAGGGGTAGAACTGAAGTAAATTAAATAACTGTGAGGCTTTAATAATAATCTTTAGATCAATCCAGTCCCTAAATACTTTAATTCTTTTGCGGATTTGACCCAGTCCAATAAAGAACTCTTACTTAATAAGTATTAATTATACTTAAACTATTCATTTTTGCACTAAAGGCGATAATTGATAAAAAATTTTAAATTAAATACTATAAAAGAGAATTGTCAAATTAATTTTTAATTTTTAAACAAATGTTCTCATAACTCAACATACATAACAACATACAAAATTCAACATATCGTGTAGACACAAAAGTTGTATGCTAACTTATATGTTGAAATATTATATGCTGGTATATGAAGAATTTAAAAATTTGGTATTTTCAGCATATCGTCTAGACACCTAACATATTGAATATGCTGATAGAGGCATTTGTTATTATTTTTAAACATATCAGTGTAAGCATACTAGGGTGATCGATTATTCGACTTTTTTCAATAACCGGTTTTCGAATATTCCGAATAGTTGCTATTTTAAAAAAACCGGTTTTCGGTTAAGCATTTTTAAAATAACCGGTTAACCGGTTTTTATTCGAATACATAAAAATACAAAAATCAAATTAGTTTTTGTAATAAAAAGTTAATTAGAATAAAAACAAAACAATTCACTAAGGTAAGGAACCAACAAAATACATAGATATGACTTAAGGTATGTTCAGACCTAACAAATATTTGACGATAAAATCAAACAAAAGCGTGACCAGTAAATTGATTAAACTAAAGCATTATTTTAAATAATTTCTTGTTATTTGCTAAACTTTATGTCTAAGATGATAATTGCATTTATGTATAATGTAGTTAAGAAACCGTTAAATAATGTTTGCTCTAGCCAAACGTTTTGCAAAAGCCAACAATTCT
The DNA here is from genome assembly GCA_949318255.1 of Pollenia labialis. Lineage (NCBI taxonomy): Eukaryota > Metazoa > Arthropoda > Insecta > Diptera > Polleniidae > Pollenia > Pollenia labialis. The sequence goes on from OX439140.1 coordinate 128,037,151, forward strand.
TTAAGAAAACTAGTGGTTACGTTAGGAGTCAAATATTTAATAGGTGTGAACATAGCTTTAGAATTTTTTAAAAACATTGGTTTTAAAAATATAGGAATGCAATAAATTTACTATTTGACATATTTTCCTAAATTTATTGTAAATGAGTTTTAATTTGTTGCTGGTTAAGTATGTCTATATGAAGCAGTAAACTTCAGCCATATTTTTGAAAAGTGGCAAACAAAATTTCTTATCCGTGATTATATATTTCAATTATTTTTGTTTCAGCATTATAGAAACAATAGTAATATGAACATGCTTTTTGTATGAAATATCTGTCAATTCATCGATCACACAACTTAAACCCTTCCAGGACATTTTTGATTCCTTCAATTTTATTTTAAGTTCTTGGTATTTTAATAAATAAAACTGATGAATTTTTCCATAACGTTGATTCCGCCGGTATGTTCTTGCTTTAAGCATGAAGATGTGCTGCAACTACTTAAGATTTTTTCATTCATTATTGGCAGCATATTTTAGTAAAGTATTATTTGCAGTCTCTTAAAAACTACTTGACCCTGTTAAGTTTTACTTGGCGTATATTTATGTCAAGCTTGTAGACTAATTAAAAGTGATTAATAAGTCGTGATGTAAAGAACCTTTGCAACTTATCATTTTAGGGCCGATTAAGCACAATTTTTTTTAAGTCAGTTCGAAATATCACCAGAGATGACATCTTTGTAAAGCTATATATAGTATTTATAATACTTTCCAATTGCTTATTACTTTTTAAGCTGAATTTTTTTTTAGTACTTTATATTGTTTTTGGTTTTTGTTACAAGAACACACGCTTATATAAGCGATTTGTATTTACATTGCTCATAATGTTTTTTTGAGTTTTGTTTCATTTTGTTTTGACATTTTTTATAAAAAGTTTAAGTTTGGAAATATTCCATTAGAAAAATACTTAAATTACGGGTGCATATAAAACAAAAGTAAGGAATAAGTATATAAATTACACATTACTAAAATAACCGGGTAATTTTACTAAAATAACCGGTTTATTTGATATTCGAAAAATGGAGATTTTAAAATATTCGACTTGGGCAAAACTAAAATAACCGGTTAAAACCGGTCGAATACTATTCGATCGATCACCCTAAAGCATACATTTGCTGATTCAACATATCGTCTAGACCAGGGGTCGGCAAGTAATTTTAAGTAGAGTCCGGATTATGTTGAAATTTTTTGTCGAGGTCCAGAAAAAAAAACTCACAATACATACTATTTAGTTTAAAATTTTTATTTTGACTTATATATGCAATACAATATGTATGTAGGTATTCTTTTAAACTAATGCGAAAAATTACATCTGTGGTCTTGAGCCAGTTTTTTAAAGTTTGGTTCACGCGGAGAACAGCTTATGCGAAGAGTGTCTTCAAGGTGGGCGTCTGTCAATCTCGAACGATATTTGTTTTTCAAAAAATTCATTTTTGAGAAAGATTATTCACATACAAATGTAGAGCCAAACATAGTAGCCAAGTTGATAGCTAGTTTTTTGCAATTTTCATATTTTTCTGTAACATGTTTACCCCAAAATTCTTCAGTGGATGTAGTTTTATACATTTGCAAGGAAATATCTTCTTGCATGTCAATTACCTCCATTTGCAGTAAAGGCTTTGATAGACTGAATAACTTCGCAGCCACGTCAGTCCATTCTGCCACCGCAGCAACTTCATAAGGAAATTTAAGAAATTGAGACAGCTTCCCTATCTCTGCAAAGTCTTGGAATCTTGCAGCAAAATCCTTCTCAAGATCAGATACAAACCTTACAAACACTGCAATGTCTTCTTCGGAAATCTTTTTATACTCAAGCATTGATGGGAAATGAATAAATTCTTGACTTGCAATATCTTTTTCAAAGATATCCAGCTTGCGACGGAAAGCAGACACACTTTGTATCAGATCACATATTAATTTTCCATTTCCTTGTAACTCGGTGTTGAGCGCATTCAAATATTTCAGTATGTCTTTCAGGAAAGCCACAGCTAGCATATTACGCTTGTTTGTTAGGAAGTCCAGATGCTTCCTTGCTTCCTGTGTGTCCAAGTTTTGCAAAAAGGAGGTTACTTGTTCTTTTATTTGCCAGAAACGTTCAACAACTTGACCTTTACTTAGCCAACGTATATTGTTATGTTGCAGTAAGTCAGAATACGCCGAATCACATTCAGAGAGAAAATCCTTGAACTGTCGGTGCTGAAGAGCAGAACGAGACCTCATAAAATTTATCAACGTCACCAAGCTGCCCATTACATCTTTTAGAGTAGCACTAAGTTTTCCACAAAGTGCTGCCTGATGAATTATGCACTGATAAGATATTAGACCTGCATTCTTATCCCTGATTCTCTTTACTAATCCGATTTCTTTGCCAATCATCGCTGGGGCCCCGGACGTTTAAAGGGATACAATTTTATCATAACTAATGTTCGATTTCGTAATAAAGTCATCAAAAGTCTTGAATAAATCTTCTCCGCGAGTCTTACCTTTAAACGTCAATAATGCTAGCAATTCTTCCCTGAACGGTTTACTTTCAATGTCAAAAAATCTCACGAAAATAGACATTTGTTCATCATCAACAATGTCACATGATTCATCAAGTGCTATAGCATAGCAAGGTGCCTTCTGCAGTAGTTCGAGCAAGCTGCTTTTGTTTTCAGTAGCTAAAATCTCGGTTCTTCTTGTATTACTTCTTGAGGACAATGGAATACCTTGAATTGCAGCAACAAGATCATTTTTCTCTGCAAAAAGTGCCGTAGCCACTCCCAACATACATTCTTTTACTATCTCAGAGTCTGAAAATGGCTTCTGGTGTTTATTAAGCGTCCAACACACACGCAACGCAGCTTTTGTGGATTTTTCTTGCTCGCTCAGGGAGCGAACTAGTAAGGCCGTGCTTTTTTTGTAAGAAGTTAGGTATGCCTGGAGTTTTTCTTTACGAGCTATACTGCCAAGCGGAAAGTTTTTGTGGAACTGCTGATGAGTTGTTTCGTAGTGCCGCTTTAAATTGCCACTTTTAACAATAGCTACAGTTTTGTTGCACAAAAGCCAAACTGGAACTGCTTTAGGCCTATCAGGCAACGTAAAACAATATTGTTCTGTCCACTCAGGCAGAAACTTCCTATTTTCACTGTCAACTTTTCGCTTCTTAGGATCCATATTGATGTAGGTACGAATTTAAGCACACGACAAATTACAACACAAATTAACAATGCACCGCACAAGATCAAACGAATGACTGACAACCATAATGTAAAATAAGTGGAAAATCGCAGTCAATTTTCGTTTTTTATATTCAAACCATATTAAAACAACAACAACATTTTCAAAATAAAAAAAAAAAATATTGTTTTTTAAATCTTGTACATTCCCTTTTTATGCTTACCACTATATTAAACTGATTAACAGTGTTGCAAGAAAAGTTTTAGCTCATGTCCCGATTTTGCAAGTTGAAATCCCCAAAAAAATTTTAAGTCCCCAAATTTGTCTCCAATTAAATTTCTAATAAAATTTTATTAAAAACACATTTTTAAAGAAAAAAATAGGCCTAAGAAACTATATGTGATTAATTTAGCAAAATTCTTCTGATTTTCGGTTTAAAATAAAACCTATCCTAATTTGCAAATGAAGTAGAATCTACATATTTACAAATAGTTTATCTACAAAACTTTAACAAAATTTCAATAAAAATTTTTCGAAATTTTGTTTCACAAAACTGTAAACTTAATTTAAAAAAATAACACAAAAATCAATAATACCTAAATAAGGGGTAAAATCCCCAATATTTTGAGAAATCCCCAAATCCCTCCCCTCTGGTTACACTGTTGATTAAACAACCACTTGTTTGTTCAACTAACGCTAGGTCTCCACGAAGCAATATTTTTTGCTAAGGACAAGCAATAACGTCGGCAGAACCATGGCGCAATAATTGCTGACTATATTGCTGGAGAACACGTGAAATTGCTTTGCCATATAAAAACGTATAGAGAAATTAAATGTCAGATAAATAACAGCTGATTTTACAGCAGATTGCTAAGCAATAATTGCTCAAGCAATAAGAAGAGCAATCATTGCGCAATGGATTGCCATTCATGGCAATATGCGGTCTATACGTCGAAAATTTTATGGAGCAATCAAATTTGACGTTTGCCGCAATAAATATTGCTACGTGGAGACCCGGGGTAAGAGAGCATTACAATAACACCAACGACAACAACAACAGTAAACTGTTGTGAAATGTATTGAAAAAACTTGTATAGAAACCAACAACAACGATAATATAAATGACCTCATGAGGCCTCTAAAATAAAGAACAAACATCAGTTTTTTGCGATTTTTATTAAAATATTTTATCTTTTAAAGAATGACGTTGTAATTAAACTGAATCTGTAGGTAATTTTAACGATGTATGCCGTTCCAAGTTTCGGCCTGTTGCCGACCGCTGGTCTAGACTAAGCTTAATATTGGAATGCACCTGTGAATTGTTTTTGAATTTTAACATTGATTTATAATTCAAGTATGCAAAACTACTTTTATTTTAGTCTTATGTATTTAATTAATACATACTAATAAACTTGACCCTATTTTACTTTAAAATACCTTTTTTTTCTTAAATACCCTTTTTATGACATATTTTCGAATTTTCAACGGCAACACTTGTTTTTTCTCCCAAACAACAATTTTTTTTATTTATTTTTTTTATAGCATGCTATAAATTTTTTCTCAAAACATTGCGGCTCTTGAATTTTAAATAATCTAAAGCATACTTTAAGGCGCAAATTCAATTCAACCCTATTAAATAAACATTCTCCACTTACCATGATATGAAACTGTTACATACGATATTTGAACACAAAAATCCGTACAACCAATCGGCTTTATAGTGCGCACAAATTGACCATCTTGTATGGTAAAAACATTAACAGTGCCATCCTGTAGTAAGGAAATTAAAATAAATAACATTTCTTTTGTAACATGATTATGTCATGCGAAACTTACCAATGAACCGGATACCACCATATCTAATTCGGTATAAATGGCTACACTAGATATAGAATCATCGTGTCCATACAACGTAGTTAAGGGCTTGGGTGAAAAGCTATTTTGTGTATTTAGCTGCATTATAGACTGTAGATTAGTTTGACTAGTCAAAGCATGTACGGGAATATTAGATGAATTATTATTAGGTCCAGAATGTGTACCCTGAATACTCCAGATAATGCAAGTACAATCCCTAGAACCGGTTACTAAATAAGAGCCACAATTATCCAAAGCCAAACAGGTGATTATATCTGAGAAATGAGAATTTTTAAAAAAAATTAGTAAATCATTATTTATTTTCTTTTAAACATTCATTTACCCAAATGCCTGGTTACTGAAGCTAACGTTTTTCCTTTGTGCAAACTGTATACCCTTAAAGAATTATCCCATATGCCACCAGCATACAGTAATTTGCCATCTGTGCTTACGGCAAACATCTGAGAGTGGGGCATTTGTGAGGGATGCAAGGGACCGAATATTCGTTTGCGGTTTCTGGGAATTAGGAAAATAAATTTTGTTTCTTTGTAAGGGGAATAAATTGAAAAAATAAAATAAAATAAACACCTACTTCAAGTTTGTGGTTGTAGCATCTATTTCCAATAGAAAACCTCTGTCTTTATCATAGGACATCCATGAGTTACAACCTAATATACAAGATTTTGATATGCTTACCAGCATATCAGGACTTAGTTGTAAAAATGATCGCGGTGGTGATCTTGGTGGACTTAAAAACACAACAGGATCTTTAGGCGTGGAAATTTCGCAATAATATTGAACAACCTTGTCAAGAAATTGTGTTAAATCGGGTCGTTTCAGTTCGGCCCTTAAGAGTTTTAAAGTAGTTTCTTCCTGAGTTAAACGACGGGGATGGGGTTCACGCATTAATTGTGAGGGGACTTGACCGAAATTGTTGATCATGCCTGATAGAAATGAGTGAAATTAATATTTCATATAGATTGAACAAATGATTAACTTAGTAAAAAATACCTTCTACAGCTTCTCTTTCTACATGATTGGTGATTTTATCCAAATCTACTGCTCTCTCATAAGAACAATAATAGAAAACGTTTAAGGCTTCAGCAGCTTTGGGGCCATTTTGTTTGTAGCTGAAGTAAACAAGTAGAATATAAATAGTTATGCTTAAGAAGATATACTGCTGAAAGAAGAATTTGTTTGAAAAAATGATGGAAATTATTCCAAATTATCTTAAAATCCGAGAGTTTTTATAATATAAAACAATTATTCTTCCTTCGACAATGTGGATCTGTTTGTTAAAACACAAATTACACACATACCCAAATATCAAATCAATCCAATTGTGTATATTTTGACTAACATATTCTGATTCCAAGGCTCTGCGGTGTATGGCAATAAATTCTTCAGGTGTATTAGCCCAAGGTGGCAATATAACATCATCGACCTTTTCCTTGGTTATTTGCAAGTGGCCCAAATCAAATCTGTTGTCATGTTATAAAAAAAACAATTACTCTCCTAATAAAAATTTTATTTTACTCACTTGTTCATATTTTTTAAAAATTCTGGAAAATAAAAAAATTCCGGTATTAATTCTTTAACATCGTTTGGATTGTCCATTAATAGTTTCCAGGTTTGGGGTATCGAATGAAATTGGCGATCAGCCACATCAAAACGACCACTTTGCAATTCAATATGCAGCGACGTAAAAGGCTCTACTCTCAAGAGATAATGCAATACCCCAGCTGAGTTTGAATAGTGGGTGCCGTAATGAAATTTCGGTATGCCACCGGAGGGATCTTCAAAAGAATCATATTTAGCACGGACTTCAGCCTCATTTTTCGGATTTATCTAAGAAAAGAATTTAGTTTTATAGTTTTAATATTTTTTTTATGTCACAAATGAATGTTAAATAAAACTTACTACTCCTATTGGTTTGGAGAGATCTCTAAATGATTTGGGATCTGTCAAATCTAATATATCACTAGTATAGTCAGCTAAAATCCAAGGGAAGACTGGATATTGACTTAAGTCATTATAAGAGCGACCTTTAAATAATTCAAATTAAATTGTTAACTAAAATCAAAACATTAGAATATATTCAAGGCGAATTCATTACAGGTAGTCTTAAAAGCCCTGATAATAACTTTTTGTTTAGCTTTATAATTTTCGGATGTCAAAGTTTTGTTTATTATCTTTCCTTCTGTTTCTGTTTTTGACATTCAGTGTTGCCAGAAGTAGGGGAAAACCCTACATGTAGGTATTTTTGATACTACAACAGAAGCGTAGGGAAAATCGGAAATATTTTTTATAATCTCCTTTATTTGTGAAATAAATGCAGAAAAACGGGGTTTTAATGTTAAAAGATTTTATTAAATTTAATTAAAAGTATATATAATTTTTTAATTTTGTACTTATTTTTTGTAAAAGCTTTAACAGACATATTCGAAAAAAATATATTTTTTTATAACTAATGTTTGTTCTTCTATTTTAATGACAATAATGCGTAGGGATTTTCGTAGGGAAAATTTGTTTAATGTGTAGGGAAAAAATCAGGCCTCGCCTTGAATATATTTAAACAGAAATTAACACAACTTTCAAAGCTTAACAAGGCGAATTCATTACAGGTGGTCTTTAAAGACCTGCTGATAACTTTTTTTAAGCTTCATAATTGTTGGATGTCAAAATTTTGTTTAAAAATCTTTGTGTCTTTTTTGTTTTTGTTTTTAACATTGCACAATGATTTACTACAAGAACCCGTAATGAATTCGCCTCGGAGCTTACATTTCGAAAATAACTTTATTTTTAAAATGTTCTCTTTTTCTTTATTATTTAGATTCAAACGAGTAATTCTGTAAATTTCTTACCTGCTATCGTATTTAAATACATAAGATATTCAAAATTTGATATTTCACGATTCACCCACTTCTGGGTTAAGCCCGACGTTTTTAAAAGTTCGGCGGGTGATCTTCCCGAACCATATAAAATATTTGGCGGTTGTAAGCTTAAGATTTTCGAAAATATTTTATTACGTGTCTAAAATAACAATAAATAATAAAATTATTCTAGATAAAGTTGAAAGTTGTAAAACATTCAAATAAAACTCACCTTGGTGGTGAAATTCAAAAAGTAACTAGTTTGATCGATTAAAAATATTTCCAAAGCACTTCGTCTTAAATTATATTTTCTTAAATGTACCTCGCGTATTTTATTAATGGAAAATCTGTAGAAAAGTAAATTTTAACTTATTGAAGCGCAGATCAGATTATGGCACTTTCTTTTCGAAATTAGATCATGATGCCAAACAATATAGTTTTAAATTCGAAATTGTCGTTTCTACTCTTAAAATCAGAAGCGATTGATATTAAAGATTTTAATTCAGTTTATTTAGAAGTGATCATTGCGTTTTCGTGTTGTAAAAGATGAGTGCTTGAAAAGGCCGAATCACTTATCAAAGGAGTTTAATTTCTTTTGAATTTAAAATATGAATTGATTTAGTGCCTGTTTTTGATGTGCGAAAGAAGTCTTTCTTTCGTACAAATACATTTTAAACACAATTTTTAGATTTTTTTTAAATGTTATTGTTCGAAAGAAAGAATTCTTTCGCACATCGGAAATAGGCTATTAATTTCTCTCGAATTCGTCGTTTTTAGTAACAGATTAAAGTAACATACAGATTAAAGTAATCGATTACAAAAAACGACTCACTCGTTATCGACAACGCCTGAAGACCCAAATACACTTATCAAAACGCTCAACAAGCATTGTGATAGATTAGTAAAAATGTGTTCGTATGTGTGACACCGACGATCCTGGATGGAGAATCAAACAATTTATATATAACGGCGAATATTATATCCAGCACAGGTACACGAGTGAATTCGCCTGCATGGCAAGCATTTGACAAGTGTATTTAGCTCTTTACACAATAAAATCGAATATCTCACATTCAAACAAAAACATTTTCGGCATCCAGATCTCGATTGTGTGTGAACGATTTTTCTTATCCTTTAATAAATCTTACCTAAAATCATGTTTTGAACCATCTTCAGCTGGTGGACTCAAGTCAATAAATGTAAATAACGTTTGATTAACTTCTATGCGACCCTTGACTTTAGTCATAAGAGTTATTAACTCACATTCCTGTGATATGACTAATTTCTCTAAAGTATTGTCCTGTTGCGATTGTTGTTCTATTGTCAAACGTAAGTCTTCTTCTAATTGTGAATTCTCATCGTTGGCCAAGAAATCACGTACAACCACATTTTTAATTGTCGAATCAAATTCGGAAATTTCTCTATTAAGAAGAGGATTACAAAGTAAACGTTATGTAAAAATATAAAGAAAAAGGTATTTTGAATATGGACATAACATGTATAACAAAGGAGAAAATTTAGTTAAATGCTCTTTAAGTGATTCATACAGTCAATTCATACGACGACTTTTACGACATCGCATTTTCGATGCCTCTTTCTGTGATTCGGTGAACGGTGTAGAGAAGAAAGAGGGTTTGAGTTTTTCTTGTCTTTTTCTCATGTTTCCTTTCAAATAAATTTTTTTTCTTCTTGCTACATTGAAATACAGTGAGACCTCGATTATGAGTAACGGGCAAGACCGGGAGCATTCTAGATAATGCACTTTTTCGCCGGCTAATTGAGTAACAATTTAGAGTATTTTTTTGTGTGTTTCTTATTAAATTATCAACGAATATTGTTGTATATACAAACATATTTATAAAATAAAAAAATTATTCAAGGATTTTATATTAGGGCTATAACTTTTTAAAATTTTTGCAAATATGTATGAAATTCGGGATGATATAGTCGAATATACCATTAAAAACTATGAAGAAATTCGTTTTTACTTTTCGCTGGCGTTAAAAAAGTTCACGCACCAACAGCGATGAAGTTTAAAATTTTTAATTTTTAAAAAGTAATTTTCGCAGAACATGCTTCCAGTACGATGTGAGGGAATTACTCTTCTTTGTTTATTCACATTTTTTTGATTGTTCAAAAGTAAACGAAAAAAAGACATTTTTTTATAATGTTGGACAGCACAGGTAATGTCGGGTAATAGAGGTGATCGTTGCAAAAAAAATAAATTTATTTTTATTTCCCAGATAATTGATGATGACCCTACTGTTAATCAGAAAAGACATGCAACTTAAAGTCATCGTATAAACGCACATGACTTTTCAAAGTTGCTTCAAGGGGGAATTAATGGGTCGATTAAGGATTAGAACACAACTGAGGTTGAGTTACCAGCAGCAAAATAAGGCAACGCTGCTCATGTTAATGCATACAAATGTTTTTTTATTTTAAATTTTAACATGAGCGGCGTTGCCTGATTTCGCTGCTGGCAACTCAACTTCAGATCAGTCGCCATCCGTAATCGAACCATAAAAAAACGACGTCGTAAAAGTCCTCGTATGAATTGAGTCTTAATTTCTATGATTTTTAGAGAATAAAATTTTTGGAAAGTTTTAAACTGTTAAGGGTTATATTTTTTTTTTAATACAAATTTGCTAAATCCTGCTTAAAAAAAAAAGATTTAGACATTTTAGAAAAACAAGACTTACTTGGCATCATAATGATTTGTAGCATTGTCGCGTAAGTTTGAGGCATTTTCATGTTTATTGGGATATAATTGCGGTTCCAGTTTCAATCTCATTCTGGCAACGTTTTCATGATTTGATAGTCTCCAATATTCTTCCATTGTATCACTGCAAAGAAAACGAAGAGAGGTAATTCGATAAGTAATTAGTTTGCCTGTAATTAAAATAAAATTTTTCTATCGAAATAGTATCGTGTTTCAAATATTAATAATTATATTTTGGAAAATATATGGGAGATTCACAAGGTAGACGTCATAAAGTCACATTTCTTAAAATAATTACAAGAAAAATTATGAATGCTGTGAGCAACCCTCTTAATTTGGATTTCTACTGAGTAGTTATGACAAAACAATAAACACAGCATAAAAAGTCGTATTATTTTAGCACTTGTTTTACTTGAAATACACCTGAATACGCCAATAAACATTAATTTCCAATTATAATTCAGAAGTTTTTCATTAAGTTTCAAAAAATTTCCAATAATATCTCAGAAAGTTTTAATAAAGGCGGCTGACCTCCATCATAACATCCATTCCACTTTGCAGTCAAAGTCAAAATGGTTTCTTCTTAACGATGCACAGTTTTCTTATTGTGCGCGCATCGATAACTTTTTTGGTGCACTTTGAGATAACATTGATGAAAACATTGTAAAACTGTTGTTGCGTTGCAACTGATGTTTTGGAACTCGCCCATAACAAAAAATAAAAACAAAATTAACAGGCCTGTGACTGAAATTAAATCCGATCAAAAGTGGTTAAAATAATTTCTAAATTCAATTCAAATTTGTCTGATTGCATTTTTAAAACATCCCTAAAAATTTTTGTTTGCATTTTCGAGTTTTTTTTTTAAAGACTCCAAAATTAGTGGGGGGAGAGGAGGATCTTAGAATCTATAATGACATTAATAATGGAAATAAGTGACTTCCTAAGCTATACCAGTGACACCAAGAATATGAGTTGCTTTTCTGTTTATCCTGTTGAGGAGTTCGGTGTCCCTGTTTTATTAGAACCTGGCGAATTGCTTCTTTAACTTTTGATCTGACAGTATCTCAAAATATTGTTTTAATCAGTGTTACCAAATAAACACTAAATATCGGAATTTAGTGTTCGGTTCGGTAGATTTGTGGAAAACACAAACGCTAATATTGTTTGCGTAGTAAATCATTTAAAAAAATAACGTTTCCCTGTTGCCATCTTTCGAACACAAAAATAATACTGTTCTTATCCAATTCAACAAAAAGATGAGAACATTTAATTCCGTTCGGGGTTTTTTTAAACCACACATGTTTTACAAAAACAAAATACACATACGCAAAATGAATAAAAATTTTTTGATTTGGACGATGCAACAACATTCGATTTAATTAAGAATTCAACATTTTTTATATACAACAATAATAAACTTCTTTACTGGTGAGTTTTTAATTGACCTTTTCCTAATTTCTCTCTCAATAATATTTTTTAAACATTTTCTTATAATTTACAATATTTTTGCGAAATATTGAATTTAAATTGATGGCCACCGGTTTAACAACCAAATAATTAACACAATAAATTGTTTTTAATATTTTTTTTTTATTTAACAGGGATTGTTTAAAAGTCTTGGTCGCAAGTGATGAAAGTTGAATTTTGTTTACAACAACGACAATTATTGTAGAAACTTTTATTTACAAATGAAAGTCGCTTGCGCTATTGCAGTTGACTTTTGTCAGCACCTTGACAACAATAATGGGTTAATTTATGCCATTAACTTAAAGAAAGCCGACACCTTTTTTAAGACTTATGATTAAGAAGGAATGGAAAAACAATAAAACAAAGAGTTAAAGCAACTCAAAAGAAATGGTACTGCTGCAAATTCACACGCTAAAATTTAGATTTAGTTCTTAGAAATGACAGGGATATTAGGCAACAATGGGAGCGGCGAAAGTTTTGGCAACAATTGGAGCTGGGGCAGCGACAATGGGGGCAGCTGCTAAGGGAACATCTCTGGAGACGACAGCGTTGAAACCGTTGACGGAATCAGCGTAGTAGTTGACAATACGACGGGAACCATCAGCTTCAATGAGGGAGTAGGAGCCACGGACAACATCACCATCACGAGTTTCTTCTTGGGTCTTGGAGTCACCGGTCAAAGCATCTTGAACATCATAGGCGAATTTGTATTGGGGATGAGCATCAACGATTTCGGGTTCCACGAAGGCAGCCTTGGCTACAACGGGGGCAGCTACGGCAGCGACAGGGGCAGCCAAAGGAGCAGCAATGGTCTTGGCAAAAACTGGAGCAGGGGCAGCGAAAGTGTTAGCTATTACTGGAGCAGCAGCAAAGGTCTTAGCAACGGGAGCTACATAAGGAGCAGGTGCAGCAGTGTAGATAGGAGATTGGGCGGCGAAAGCTGGAGCAGCGGCGAAGGTCTTGGTAACCAAAGGAGCAGAGTAGGCAGCTGGGGCAGCTACATAGGGTGCAGCAGCATACGGATGAGCTACATAAGGAGAGGCAGCAGCATAAGGATGAGTTGCATAGGGAGCAGCGGCATAAGGAGCAGCAGCATAAGCCAAAGGAGCGACGGGAGCCAAACCAGCATCGGCAGAGAGAGCCAAGGTAGATATAACAGCAGCAGCCTAAAATAAAACGATACGATCAAATTAATCCATTGTTAGGCGAAAGGCGAAAACAAAATCCTCTGAATTTCTGTGTTCATTTCAGCTTTAATAATTCACAAAATGCTTTAGTTTCCAGTTTTCTTTGCTAATTTTCGCTACTTACGGTAAAGGATTTCATTGTGGGCTTAGAATGAAATGTTTTGTAAAACACTGTCGTTTGTTTAAAATTGAACTGACATATCGTTACTAAATTGGTTCAGCTTTTTATATTAAACACTTTTGCACTTGCGTAGGGAATTAAAAAAAAAAAATTATAAACTAAATAAATTCAAAATCAATACGAATAATAACAACAACAATTATTATCAAGTTAGTACGCATTCAAATTATAAACGAATTCTTTTTAAGTTTCTGCATTCAATGACCATCGTCTTTGGCCCTCAAAATCAACAACGAATTTTTGAAAAAGGTTTTATTAGTGTTAAATTGTTGTTGCTAATAGTTTTTTAAAAGCAATACACTTCAATGTTTTAATTTTTTGGTTAAGTGCTTTTTATTATAATTTTATTTTGATTTAAATCTTTTTCTTTTCGAATTTATTTTAAGATTTCATTATTTTACACCATAAATCGAGAAATTAAGAAAAAATTTTCGCAACAGATTGGAACTGCCAACGATTTAAATTAATATTTTTAGAGAAAAAATATCGACAACTTAAATGCTGGATTAGTAAAATGAAGAATTTTAAAAAGAAGAAAATCAAAATAAACAAATTTATAAAAGTACGAATTTCAAAAAAGTACCGAATCTATTTTAATTAATTTTTTATCATGACAGTTATTGAAAATTGTGTATTTATTTTTTTAATTTAGACAAAAGCCTTTTAAAGGCCTCCGCAAAACGTTTGATTTTTCCTTTACCTTTTTCTGCAATGGTATTTTTGGCACTCCTACGAGTTGCTCGTTGCTTTCATAAGTGACTATAACAGGACGTCGATCCACTTTCCTCCCGCCGCACGCAGGGACAAATTTAATGCGACAAAATAATTTACTTCATATGGATTCAATAAATTTTAATAAAACAAGATACCTCAAGCTTTTTAGGGTGGCTGAGTATGAATCTGACGTCAGTTTTTAAAAATTCAAAACGATCTGATGTTAGTTTTTAAAAAATTAAAATGTCGGATCCAATATGGCGGACAATTTTTTAAAAGTTTATCGAATTCGATTAAAACTTATTACACGGGATTTTTGATGTCAGTTTTTATATGTACATTAAAAATTTAAATTCCAAAACATTAGGCCTAATTAAAAACTTTAAACGAGAATACAATTTAGTTTCGAAATTCCCATTTTTTTATTTTTTCGTAGCAGTTTAAGTACACACCAGTGGTGCACACAGGGATTTTGTGAGGAGACTGCACGGAATGTAAAATTTAGCGATTAAAAATAAATCTCATTTGCATGTGGGATTTTAAGAATTAAATGTTCTAAATAGGCTCTATTTCTTGAAAGTGAAAAGACGTGGACCTTCATTTGACTTTTTTACACTTACTAGCAGTTGTTTTTATTAACTTATAAGCAAAAGTCGTGGAACTGTTTGAAACTTTTTTTGTAGCTCTGGCTAAATATATTTCATAATAAAAAGAACAGTACACTATACCTACACTACATACAATTGTTATTTTAATAATAAATACAAATTAAATTACATACCTGATGCTTGAAAATATATTTAAACAACTTTTAACTGTAAATTCACAAAAAATGTTCGTGTGTAGCAACAATAAACGCTAGTGTGATACTTATAGGTTGATTGCGTACTGGTATATAGAACATATTAAGTGCAATAGTGGTTACATTGAACAAAATAAAAAATTCCATTTTTGTCGTCGTAATTGGGTTATTTGTCCCTGTTGAAATTTTGGATGGGAGTCCCCTTAAGGAATGTAGATAATGGGTAGATTTGTTAGAAACACCTAGGGGCATCCTAGGCCTTGCAGGGGCTAAATGTAAGCGTTTCATTGAACCGTCATATCGTCGTTCGCAAGTTATTGTGTTCTATACCGCAAAATATAAAAAATTGAGATAAAATTTATTTTAAGGTAAACTTTTAGAGATCTGTCGATCTGTGTCACCAGTTTGCGCGTATCATTTATAATTTTCGAAATATGAGATATTGACTTTGTGTTATACAAACAACACTTCAGTGACAAAGTTCGTAGCCCATTGTGTTCTATATGTAAAAAACCGTGCATATAGAACAAAAACGGAGCAAAATTACTAAATAAAAAATAATTTTTTCCTTTGTTCTATTTTTTTTCAATCGATTTAATTGAAATCAAATGATTTTTTTTTTTAATTTTTTAATTTTCTTAGCTTATCCCGCGAAGCTCTTCGCTTGTCTGCAGGAAAGAAACCAGAGTCTCTGGCGGGAATCGAACCCACAGCCCCGGCGCTAATAGACTAGCTCGCTACCTGCTGGCCTACCGGGGCACTATGAAAGTGTAAATAAAGTTTGTACTTTGGAACCCTTTGCATTGTCTGTATGCAAAAGCCTTTGATTTTTAATTAGGTCCGCGTATTTTCTAGTCGATGATATCAATGAAATGTTATTGTTGCTTGTTATGTCTGGGTTCACACTATGAAAGTTTTCTTTCAGAAAGTCTGAGTTTATGGGTGAGAGAGGAGAAAAGAAAAGCATGTTCTCTTCCCCTCTCACCAATAAACTCAGACTTTCTGAAAGAAAACTTTCATAGTGTGATCCCAGGCTATGTTGCAAAATTGGATAGTTGTAAATAAACCTTCGCTTAAGGCTAGTTTATACTATTGTACTTTGTATTAATACATGTGAAAAACTAAAGTCTGATAGTGTGAATGCATGTGCGATGAAAATGACAAGTATTATGCATAATAAAGTTTGACATCCCAAACCACTTCATTGGTTTTTGAAAAATTTTTAAACAATAATATTTTTCATTGGACCAGGGTTGCATTTTATTCCATATGTAAGTGTTTATACTTTGTGTGATGGTGTGAACACAAATTGTTATTTTTAAATAGATTTTTTGACAGTCGCATTGGATTTCTATCCCACCAAGAATTATGGAATACGTAAGGCTTGTGGGATATTGTAAACTAGCCTTTAGCAATTACTGATTTCTTGATTTTTTCATTGTTATCATTTGCTTTTTTAACTCCAAACAATTTATTTGATGAACATCTTCAGAATTCAGTTAATAAATAGGTATCATCGAAAAAAATTAATGATGTGAGAAGTTTATATAACTTTTTATCTTTTATCAACTTAAAAAATATTAACATCTTTTTCCCCCGTATTCATATACGATTATTAGGTTTTACAAATGTTTATTAAGGGAAACTTTCATACAAAATTTGTTTTGTAAACCTTTATTAAATTTAAAATATTTTCATGAATACGGCCAGTGTGTTTGTTTTTTTAACAAGCTTAAATTAAAAATCGAAGTCAAATGAATTTGATGAATTTTTTTTCTTATTTTATAGACAAAACTTACCTTGTTTTGAGAAATTACCAAGTATTGCCAATACAGTGGATTTATAAAAACATAACTATAAGATTTACTTTAAAATGAAGTCAATATTATATGAAATAAAGTTTTTGTTTCGTGAAAACACATTGCTTTTCATTTCTCACAATAATTTATTACATTTTGTTCTATATGCTATAAAACAATAAGAGTTTCGTAAATAGGTGCATATAGAACAAAGCTTTTATTTTTTAAACGCTTATTACTCTTAGAGGCTTTTCCAATGACCAAATAAACCAGAAACTCTAGAAGTTTCCTTGGTAAGAAGGTTGCGACAACTTTTTCGGTTCAATTTTTTGTAACTAACAACTAAACTTTAACAGCGATTAACCAAAAAAACATTTTTGTCATATAGAACACAAAAACTTGCTAACGACGATATGTGTATGGAATACCGCCCTAAAGGGTGGAGAAAAGGTACTTTATCTAAGGCTTTTGGAATTTTTCGTCGGTATATTTATAGTCATTTGACCTGTCTAGGAGCATCCTTGGAGCTGTGGGGCAAATTCTTTAAAATTTCATTAAATTTAAAACTTTGTAGAGGAGCCCCCTTAAGAAGCCAAGGTAGGGGGTAAGTGGGCTCAGAAAAAATTTCGGAGTTTTTTTTTACAATATTTTCCTTTTTACCCCTACTTTAGCTCACGCATTCTTTTCCCAACATCAAAAAACAAGGGGCTCTAATGTTGTATAATAATCAGGAAAACCAGAAATATCCTCTAAAAAATATGTCCTGAAAATATGCCCTGAAAATTGTTAAAATTATGCCCCAAAAACAAAAAAATGGTTAAAGGCCCAACTAAAATATGCATAAGCTGGCTTAAGCTTCTGTCAAAAATTACCAAAAAAAAAAAAAAATCAAAAAATATTTTATTCCGTACGGAAAGTGCGATTGTTTCGCATCTTGCTTAAGCAAATGCCAGTTTCATTGGTGGCACAAGAAAAATGGTTTCCCTGATAATAATAAATAAAACAAATATATAGAAACCGATTTTTGCGCTATACCTGTTTATGTTTCTTTAAAAAAATGCCTTTTAATTTATCTGCAAGACCACAACCATTTCCAATTTCAAAAATAGAAACAAAAAAAAGTACCAAACTACACCATTTACAGCTTTAAAAAAAAAACGAGTGGTAGATGATTTTATATTATATTTAACTTTTGAATTTCCAAAATTTTCGACAGTTTGAATCCATCTGTCTAAAGACAAAACTACACTAAAAATTTCTTGGTCTGTCCCGAAAAATACAAAATATTCTAATTTATCGGTTTTATCAAAAAGGACGAATCACAATGTACAAGTTGCTTGTTTTTTACGTGCTGTTTTCACAACACAACTAATTGAACTTACAGTAAAATTTATATAAAAAACACTAAAAAACTTAGTGCTAATATCACTTGTGTTGTGAAAACAGTATTCAATTAAAAACTTATCTAAGCATTTACTATTTATATTATAAGGGTATTAAAGGCACATATTTAACTCCCTTTATAGACCCATTTGCCCACAGTACGTCCTCCTGGGTGTTTGTAGGGATCATATTAGAGATATTTACAGATGTCTTGAGATCACTGCTGACCAGAATTCAAGCTGGTACCTCCGAAAGAATACTTCTTACGGAAAATGCTTTTTCTATCAGAAATATTGCCTTTTTTGAAGTTTAATTTTTCTTTTGAAACGATTCTTTAGAGGGAGGGGGCACGTGGTGGTTGTGGTTTAAACCAAAAGTCGCGAGAAGGAAGATCCAGCAAGCCCCATTCAAGGGTTGCATTTTTATCACTTGCGAAAGAGTTCGGCCTGAGGGACGGAGCATGAACTGCTGGAATATTTCCAAAAGCAGCGGATGCTAGATCGCTCCAGTTTCTAAACAAGGGCCGAGCTACGTGAGTTGGTTGGTTGCTCTCATACTCAGAGGCGGTTGATGAACGCATTGTTTGTAAAAATGATCCACCATATAGTGGGCCCTGGGGCAGGTTTTGATATAAAACTTTTTCACCTCTGTTCAAAGAATCTGTGGCATGAATTGTTTACATAAGTTTGTCATTTGAATTTTTGGCCCCTATGAGCAGCAAAGCTGTGTTTACGATGTCTGTTGGTTTGTCTGTTCGTGTGTTGGTGGAAATCGGTGTTCCGAAGCCTCCAGATACGATGGGGACTACACGCAAAGAAAAAAACATGGTTGTGGTAAACATATTCTAACAGCAATATATTATGATTAGATTCATGATTGTAGTCACCATATTACGATTATTATTGAATCATCACTCACTAACAAATAATTCGATAGGCATATGTAAAACGACCGACACAACGGATGGAAAATTATTTTATAAATGGCGCTAACCAAATACTATTAGAGTAAAATATTTCGATTGCACCTTTAACATATTATGATAAATGTATAGAAAGTAATCATGATATGGCTATTAAATATCATGATATGGTTGTGAGTAAAATAATATGATTTGAAAGTTATCATTATTTTGTTGTTAGAAAAATAAATATTTTTCAGTCAACAATACTCAAATTTTTAATTGCGATGAACATTGATATGTTTACAGTAACTATAATATTGCTGATAAAAATACCAATTATTTGTGCACGACAACAATGTATTGTTACAATAAACATAGTGTAGTGTCCGCAACCATGCCCAACCATATTTTTTCTCTGCGTGTAGTTTGTTATATATTTCTGTCACACATGCTTAAGTTTGCTATTAATATTCAGTCAGATAGGTTCACAATTGGCTGAGATATGAGAAAAGAACCACGTCTGCCTCTAATTTTAAAATCCTGTTAATTTATGAATTTTCTTTTTTTATATTGCTTTTTTTTTAGAAGTTTTCGAAAATTAACAGAAAATTATTTGGCATTCGGTTCACATACCCAGGACCGGTGTCTATTTTTTTGTGTTTGTGGAAACGAACACTACCCTTAAGAACCGAACATTATATAGTGTTCTGTTCTTCATTAAAAAAACAGAGCAATCGTAGCGGTACTGAAGACAAACAGTATATTTTAATGTTCTATAACGTTTCTCTTTTTACATTGATAAAGATACGAACAAACATGAAATTTTAGCAACGACCGCACCACGAACAGCTTTTGTGTGTATTGTGTATGAGTATGTGTTTTGTTTGTGTAAAATTTTTTGCTGGGCTTTTGCATTTTTTTCGTTTGTGTATTTTGTTTTTGTAAAAAATATTTCGTTTTTTACCAGCCAAAAGGGACGACCATTAATGAGCCGAACCGAACACAATGAAGTTTTTGGTTAAAAAAAAACCGAACGGATTTAAATGTTCTAATCTTTTTGTAGGGTTGTATTAGAACAGTATTATTTTTGTGTTCGAAAGATGACAAATAGGGAAACGTTATTTTTTAATGATTTACTGCACAAAAATTATTACCGTTTGTGTTTTCACAAATCTACCTAACCGAACACTAAGGAGCGATATTAAGTGTTTTTTGTGAACACTGGTTTAAAGTATTATTGTAAAGGTAAAGAGTATATCGTTTCTTTAATATAGAAAAGCCCTAACTAATGTTTTCCTTACTTTGCAGAAACAACTTAATAAAAATTATAGTCTTGCAGTCACGATTTTTATAAAGTTTTTTCCTTCTCCTGTAAAGTAAGGAAAATATTAGTTAGGGCTTTTCTATATTAAAGTAACGATATGTATAACTCTTATGAATTGACTTTTGAAATAAGCGTAGCATTATGTTATTAACAAATTCTTAAATATGGGTGTTTCCAAAGTAACGGTCGTTACCGATTTTCGTTCGTTACTTTATAAATGTGCTGTTGTCAAATGTCGGAAACAAACATCATGTATTTTTAAAATTTTGCGCAGGATATGTCAAGTAAAATATCTGATTAAATTCTTTGAAATGTTTTGTTTAAGGAAAAGGATTTCTTTTCGAACCAAAGAAATTAGTTACCAAAAAAAAAAATATTTTTTTAGTAATCAATCACCAAATTTTGTAAAGACCGGTCCATAATTTAACTTTGGCCCTTTATAAAGACCACTCTTAGAAAACAGGCTAAAATATGGCTAAAAGCGTAACAAATTATGTTTTTAACTGTGGGAAATGTTTATGTTTTTTTAACACTATTTAATGCAATTCGAGGACCACAACTTATTTACTCATCTTAAATTGGTCAACAGTTTTTAATATTTAAAAAAAAAATTGTTTGCTATAATTTTTAAGTAAGTTTTTTTTTAAATATTTTAAATAAAAATCTTTTCTGATTAATGTAAATACAAAATAATTAACACAACTTTTAATTTTTTTCAATAATTATATTTTTTTATTTAACAGTTTTATCAAAGTCTTGGTCATAAGTGATGAAAGTTGAATTTTGTTTACAACAACGACAATGATTGTAGAAAATGTTATTTACAAATGAATATCGCTTAAGCTATTGCAATTGTTTGCCAGCACCTTGACAACAGTAATGGGTTAATTTAACCCATTAGCAATAACGGAAAAGAGACTGGGGGTTTTTTAAGACTTAGCAAAAAGAGGGGATAGAAAAAAATAATGTGAAAATAATATTAAAAAAGATAATCAATTAGCTAAGAATTAGGGCAAATTGGCAATACTGGTACTGCTGACATTTCGCACAGTTGGATTTGGATTTAGTTGTTAGACATCACAGGGCAATTAGGCAACAATGGCAGCAGCGAAGGTTTTGGCAACAACGGGAGCTGGGGCAGCTACAATTGGAGCAGCAGCTACGGGAACATCTCTAGAGACGACAGCGTTGAAACCGTTAACGGAATCAGCGTAGTAGTTGACAATACGACGGGAACCATCAGCTTCAATGAGGGAGTAGGAGCCACGGACAACATCACCATCACGAGTTTCTTCTTGGGTCTTGGAGTCACCGGTCAAAGCATCTTGAACATCATAGGCGAATTTGTATTGGGGATGAGCATCAACGATTTCGGGTTCCACGAAGGCAGCCTTGGCTACCAAGGGGGCTGATACGGCAGCGACAGGAGCGGCAAAAGGAGCAGCAACGGTCTTGGCTAAAACTGGAGCTGGGGCAGCAGCTACAACTGGGGCTGGTGCAGCAAATGTGTTGGCAACAACAGGAGCTGCAGCAAAGGTCTTAGCAACCGGAGCTACATAAGAAGCTGGGGCAGCAGAGAAGATGGGAGCTGGAGCAGCAAAGGCCTTAGCAACGGGAGCTACATAAGGAGCTGGGGCAGCAGAGTAGAAAGGAGCTGGGGCAGCGAAAGCTGGAGCGGCAGCAAAAGGCTTGGCAACCAAAGGAGCAGAGTAAGCAGCTGGGCCAGTTACATAGGGCGCGCTAGCATAAGGATGAGCTACATAAGGCGAGGCAGCAGCATAAGGATGAGTTACATAGGGAGCAGCAGCATAAGGAGTAGCGGCATAAGGAGCAGCAGCATAAGCCAAAGGAGCTACGGGGGCAACGGGAGCCAAACCAGCATTGGCAGAGAGAGCCAAGGTGGACACAACAGCAGCAGCCTAAAATAAAACGATGCAATAAAATTAATCCACTGTAAGGCGAAAGGTGAAAACAAAATTCTCTGAATTTCACTGTGCCTCTTAGCTTTAATAATCCACAAAAGGTCGTCAGTTAATTTTATTTTCCATTAAATTTTGTTTCCAGTTGTTCTTGCAAAATTCCACTACTTACGGCGAAGGATTTCATTGTGAGCTTAAAATGAACTGTTTTGTTACACACTGTCGGTTGTTTAAAATTGAACTGACATATCGTTACCAAAATTGTTTGGCTTTTTATATTAAAAAACTCTTCTTCACTGGCTCGAAGGGAAATCGGAAAACAAAACGAAATATAATATTCAAAATAAAAACAAAAACAACATATAAAAAATCAAGTTAAAACGCATTCAAATGTCAAACGAATTTATTTTTCGTCTCTGCACTCTGTTGTCGCTGGGCCATCCATCCGTCCGTCGTCTATGGCCCTCATTTTTCGTTAAGGTTTATTAATATTGTTCAATTGTTGTTGCTAATAGTTTTTGTTTAGATGCAGTACATTTTATTGTTGAATATATTTTTGGTAAAGTGTTTTTTTAGTTTAATTTTTAGTTGAAATATTTTATTTTATTTTTTTACTTTTAAAATTTTTGAAGGTAAAAAAAGAAACAAAGAAAAATATTCTCGTTAAAAATTCTTTGCACGTAAATCGGGTAAGACTATTTATTTTATTCGAAACTATCAACTTCTACGATGTTCGTTTTCGTATACGATTCAAATAAATGTTTCTTATTATGGTTGTATTAGCACTCGAACTCATTTTGCAGTCAGTGGCTGTGTTAAATTTTGGTCAAATTAGTGCTCGTCGCATTAACTCCCACTTTATAAATTAAGGTTTTAAAAAAAATATATTATTTAAATTTAGCTTTTAAACGAAAGTGAAGACGACGTCTGCCAAAAATTGCAATTCAAAATTCGTAGTTTAACACTTGTTAAAATAACATTTAATTTATTTGCGTAGTTGTGGTTGGAAAAATAGCATTTTTTAAAGTTTGTTTAAACAATTCTATTTTTTATAATTTTGCACCTGCAAAAGACTAAACCAATAGTCCGTCCGGTATCGGGCCACCGGCGGCTACTGACACCGTGTACCAGCTGGATCTCTGCTCAGTTGCGATTGCAAGAGACAAGTGATAGCACTTGATTATGCTTAATTACCATAACCATAATTTTCTCGATGTAAAATCCTTTTTTTTTATTTTGGACCAGGCCAAGGAATTCCAGGAACTGAATTTAAATTATATATTCGTTTGTCAAGATTAAATCTAGCATTCCAGCATGTTAAAAAATCATCGAAATCCTGGCATTACCGAAAACGTTTAACGCAAGGAAGAAAGACAAAACATTTAACAATATTTAGAATCTATAAACAAAAAATTTTGACTAGGAGGCTCTGTTTGAACTAATGTTTGAAAAAATGGCCAGCAGCATAATTAGAAAATGTTTAATATGAAGAAGAGCAGTGGTAAGCATTCAAAGCTTTCGATTGCTAAACATATAATCTCTAAAGCATGATGGAACAAGAGTGGAAGAGTTCGTTTAATTGCGAAGATAGGACCACAATGAAATTCATTTGTTATCCGAAAACAATCCTCGATTTCAATTCGAATTTTCGTTTCTAGTTGCTTTCTATAAGAAGTCGAAGTAGTATTTATTAGGGTGATCGATTATTCGACATTTTTCAATAACCGGTTTTCGAATATTCCGAATAGTTGCTATTTTAAAAAAACCGGGTTTCGGTTAAGCCTTTTATGAGCCCCATACACTTTTCAATTCAATTGTCAACTGAGTCTTTCAACTGAATTGATACTTGGCCACACACTTCTTCAACTGAATTGAAAGATTTTAATTCAACTGTCAAATTTAGATTTTTTTACAATTTTACAAAAATTTATTTTCTCTCCAAGTATCCATGTTTGCCACCAATGTCATTTTTTTATTTAAAATTTTATTGAAATTAAAGACAATTTTAAAAATATTTCACTTTTTTTTTGCAAAAAAAAATTACAAACATAAATTTTGACAGCTGATCAAGAGACTTAAGCACACACAGTACAATCGAATTGAAAGACTTGGAGTCAACTTGAAAAAATCAAAATCTTTTGATTTTTCTTCAACCAACTCGACAACCGTCAAACTAATCAACTGACAAGGCCATACACGCTTTGATTTGGACAACAACCGACTCAGTTGACAATTGAATTGAATCGTGTATGGTCTGCTTTAAAAATAACCGGATAACCGGTTTTAATTCGAATACATAAAAATACAAAAATCAAATTAGTTTTTGTAATAAAAAGTTATTTAGAATAAAAAAAAAAAAAATTCAAGGTAAGGAACCAACAAAATACATATATGTTCCCGACGATCCCATAAGGAGCATAGGGCCTCAATACATAGATATGACTTAAGGTATGTTCAGACCACAAATATTTGACGATAAAATCAAAAAAAGCGTGACCAGTTAATTGATTAAACTTAAGCATTATTTTAAACAATTTCTAGTTTTTTGCTAAACTTTATGTATATCTAAGATGATAATTGCATTTATGTATAATGTAGTTAAGAAACCGTTAAATAATGTTTGCTCTAGCCAAACGTTTTGCAAAAGCAAACAATTCTTTAAGAAAACTGGTGGTTACGTTAGGAGTCAAATATTATATATGTGTGAACATAGCTTTAGAATTTTTAAAAAACTTTGGTTTTAAAAATAAAGGAATTTAAAAAATTTATTATTTGAGAAATTCTCCCAAATTTATTGTAAGTGAGTTTTAATTTGTTGCTGGTTAAGCATGTCTATATGAAGCAGTAAACTTCGGCCATATTTTTGAAAAGTGGCAAACAAAACCTCTTATCCAGGATTATATATTTAAATTTTTTTTTGTTTCAGCATTATAGAAACAATAGTAAAACGAACATGCATTTTATGTGAAATATCTGTCAATTCGTCGAATACACAATTTAAACCCTTCCAGGACATTTTTGATACCTTCAATTTTATTTTATGTTCTTGGTGTTTTAATAAATTAAACTGATGAATTTTCCCATATAGTTGATTCCGCCAATATGTTCTTGTCTTAAGCATGAAGATATGCTAGAACTACTTAAGAGTTTTTCATTCATTATTGACAGCATATTTTTGTAAAGTATTATTTGCAGTCTCTTAAAAACTTTTTGGAACAGGGTCAAGTTTTACTTGGCGTATATTTATGTCAAGCTTGTAGTCTAATTAAAAGTGATTAATAAGTCGTGACGTTAAAGAACATTTGCAACTTATCATTTTAGGGCCATTTAAGCACAATTTTCATTTATGTCAGTTCGAAAAATCACCAGAGTAGATCTTTATAAAGATATACATAAATAGTATTTATAATGCTGTCAAATTGCTAATTACTTTTAAACAGAGTATGAAAACAAACAAAACATTTCGCAAACGTTTGCAAAATGCACAAAACTATTCAAAATTTTTTAATTGTATTTTACATGTGCAAAACCAAAACAAAAACTTTTCAAGCGTTAAAGAGAGAAAACGAAACAATTGGCTTTCCACTTATGTGCATTTTTTAATTTACCGTTACAATCGTACATCTGAGTACAAAACAAATAGAGAAACGTTTTGTTTGCAGTAATTGATTTAGTTCTTGTTTGGTTTTCTTGGAATTACTTTTTATTTAATTTAATTTGTTTTTTTTTTATTACTATTATACCTAGTCAAAATAAGCATTAATAAAAACGAAAAAACCTAAAAACCTCTCTATTTATTTCATTTAGAAACAATAGTGTAAATGAGTAAATTTTATAATGAGTAAATCAATTACCAAACGTTTGTCAAACGTTTTTTCTCTGAATGTTTCAACATTGTTCTTACTCTTTTCTTTTCCAGCTGTGTACGTTTATAATATAAACTTTATATTAATGTACAATTTGCGCTCTCGAGCAAAAACAATACAAAACAAAATGGCACAATCATTCTCATTGTTTTGGTTTTGTTTCTGTTTTACTCACGGCAAAGAACAAAACAAAACGAAAGCAAACGTTTCGTTTTGTTTGTTTTCGTACTCTGTTTTTAAAGCTGAACTTTTTTTGTAGTACTTTAAATTGTTTTTGGTTTTTGTTACAAAAACACACGCTTATATAAGCTCATAATGTTTTTTTGACTTTTGTTTCCTTTTGTTTTGACATTTTTTATAAAAAGTTAAAGTTTGCCAAATATTCAATTAGAAAAATACTTAAATTACGGGACCATTTATAACAAAAGTAAGGAAAACGTATATAAATTACACATTAATAAAGTAACCGGTTTATTTTACGAAAATAACCGGTTTATTCGATATTCGAAAAATGGACATTTTAAAATATTCGACTTGGGCAAAACTAAAATAACCGGTTAAAACTGGTCGAATACTATTCGATCGATCACCCTAGTATTTATGTAGAAGGCCATAACCATCCACTATAAATTGGTGATATCTAAGACCACAGTGCCACGGTAATAGACCAACAAGTAGTCAAAGTTCGACCTTTTCAAGCAGAACCAGCGCACCTTAATTGACACGGGACAGGGTTACAAATATCTTGGCCTTTTTCCCCCCATAAATTAAAGTCCACGTGTGAAGGAATTTACGTTCGACCCATGATAAAATTGTCCCCTTAATGTGACCGAATGGTACGCCGAAGAAAGGCTAAGTAACTATGAATTGACGGCGAGCGCCCCTGTATGCAGAGCAGTCAGTCCTTTTGTTCCCCACGTGACGCTCATGGCGCGGGACCCAACACAAATCCGAGTCATTGTTTCCCAAGACTATTTAGAGATCTTTATATATCGCCGATATTTAAAATAGCGATCAATATATCCATATTGGAATACGACTATCGAATTCGATATTTTTGAAGTCAGTCTTCATTAAAAACTCAAAATTTTAGCCATTTTTCAAACAATATGTTTTTTTGGGAATTGGCATTATTGCATGCATCATATGTTTTTCTAAACTAATATGAACAAGATGAATGATACAAGAAGCAGATTGACAGGAGAGCACTTAAAACATGTCCATAGCTGATGATTACTGGTTTTACTTAAACAATCAAAAACATTTCTAGTTATGGCGTTTTCTTTTCTGAGTAAAATTCAGCATTTATTCTGCCTTTTCCATTTTTTCATGTTCTTTTCTTAAAAAGTGTAAAGCGTTCTTTTCTGATGATGTTCCCTTTAAAATTAAAAAAAAATGCTACATGTTTAACACTCATTTAAATTTAAGGGGCATGAGTGCAGCACTAGATCAAGGCGAATTCAGCACAAGGTGATGACAAGTTTTGAGCCGTATACACTAACAATGCAATACAAAAATATCTGTTGTTTCTGTTGGCTTTGCATTGTTGTAGTCTTGCAACCACCTGTAATTAAATTGACCTTGCGCTAATTGTACTTTATTGTTTAATGCCGAAATTAGTGTTCTTTTGTAAAAGTAAAATATGAAACACTTCTTAAAAATTAGGAGCGCATTTAAAAATGTTGCCAAGTCTCATGTAACACTTATGCAACACTTTTTTTTAGAAAAGAAAACGCCATTAGTTTTTAGGGTGCAATTTAAATTTTAAGGTAAGTTGGTACTTCCATGACGTATTTACTTCCATTTTATTTTTCCTAATTTACTTTTTTTTGGATTTCCTATTATTTTTTTGTATTCTTCCCTTTTGTTTTTGTTATAATTGAATTTTTTATTTTGATTGAATTTTTTGTTTTTATTAATTTTTTGAAATAAAATGAAACAATAAAAAGTAACAATGTCATTTCATACATATAATATGTTTGTTCATAAATATGTATGTACAAATTTATAAAAAATTTTTTAATTTGGTAATAGTTTCAGCAAAATACGTTCGATATATCGATATTTTTTAAATAATAAATATCGATACTCTTAAAAAATATCGATTCGGTATATATCGATATATTTTTTTAATTTGCCCATCCCTATTGTAGCCTGATGAAAAAAAACTAGTTGAAGTTTTTCTGCACAAGTACAAACATTCAGTCGATAGGAGTGATGGAAAATTGAAAAATTTAGATGCCACTGACCACAAAGCAAATGAGTACTTTTTTCAAAATTTTGGTACATATTTCAAACGCAAAATACATATTTTTTTTTCTCATATCTCAGCCATTTTTGGACTGAGCTGGCTTAATTTCAACAGCAAAATTCTGATGAGGATATCTGACATTAAAATATGCAAACAAGCAGTGCTGCCATTATCTTTTGATAAGAATAAATTTTGTGTAGGCAATGTTGTCAACAGGGCTGTTGTAGAGTCGGTGTTGAAGTTTTTGTACAGGAGTCGGAGTTGAAGTACCCACAAAAAATTTTAAAAAATATTCTAATATTTTCCAAAATAAAAATACTTCGAAATTGGTGATGCAATATTTAAAATTTTGCTTCGAAACTGAATCCTATAATTAACCACTTAAAAGGAACTGTAGCCCGTTTCTGTATTTTTCGCATCGTAAAATTTTCCGCATGAAACCAGTGAATCGGGACAGAAACAGTGCAAAATGAAACAAAAAATGGTTTTTCTCGCACAAGTGTTTCTGTATCTTTCCGTTGCGAGAATTATCTGTCATTTTAATAATTTTCCAGCAATTATTGGAAGGATGCGAGAAAAAGTGTTTCTATAACAATATTTTGCGAAAAGTTTCTTTCAAGAACTGTCAAAATAAGTCACATTTGAAATTGGTGGCGAGAAAAACAAAATGTAGATATTTTGAATTTAAAATATGTTTATATACTATTTTTTTTAAATAATTAAAAAAATAGAAGAAATATAAATGATAAATGCATAATTTATATGATGAAAATAAACAAAAAACAATTGTTATATATTGTTATTTTAAATTTTTGTTAGCCTTTTCTTGTTTTGGTTTTAATCAGTGCTGCCAGATAAATTTGTGTCAAAATCGTCAATTTCCTGAGAAAAAAATAAAAAAGATCGTCTTTTTTGTTTTAAAAATCGTGCAATTTAAAATCAATTTTAAACAAATTTGTTTCGACTTTTATTAAAAAATAATCAAACAAAAACATAGTTAAAGTTCATGGGTATTTAATAATTATTATTTAATAATTGAGATATAAATCTTTAATTTACCTATTCCTATAATCTTTTTCTTTTTACCTAAAATAGACTTAGTAGAATACCTTGTAGTTAAAATTAAAAAAATCGGTTCATAAATAAACGGGTTAAAGACCCAGTAAAATCTTCGCCTACAAAATAATATGTTAAGTAATCAGAAACACATAAAAGCACTACCTACAATTCTACTGAAAAACTAATGAATTTTAAAAGGGTTGTGCCAAAAAGAACAAATGCAAAAGTAAGTCATTTATTTTATCTTAATACATCCAGAAAAAAGTAGTTATCGAAGTTCTTATGGAAGAAAGCTACTTAATAACGAGTGAAAGAAGTTATCCATTTTGAAAAAGTTTATACTGGGAGACAAACAAATTTCTTTCTTGCCGGAATAATGGTTTTGGCACAAAAGTGTACATATAAGATAAGAATATCAAATATCAATCATATTTTGTATATGTATATAAGAAGTATTAAATGTTCAAAATAAGCCAAGTCGGTCCATTACTTTCCCTCGAAATTTTGCTTTTGCCGATACATTTTTTAGGGAAGAAACAAACAATTTCGAGGACAATTTTCACAATAGGGATAAATATAAAAATTTAAGCAGCCTTGTTTCTAAAGATATCTTTTTTTCTAATAAACAAACATATACAACTATTTACAATTATCTTATTTCGAAGACTAAGGGGCTTATAGTGTAAAACGCAACGCCAACAATTTCATTAAAAGCAAAAATAAAATTAAATATATTTTATAAATTTGTTGTTGCTTTCTACAGACATTCATATTATTTTTTTTTTCAATTTTCAACGCCACAAAATAGAAGTGTTTGAAATTTAAAAATTCAAGATGAATTTCTATAGAAAGTAACAACAAAATTATAAAATATTTTTGATTTTGTTTTTGCTTTCGTCACTTTTTTAGAAAAAATCATCAAAACGTCACTTTGTTAATATCGGAACAAAAAATCGTCAAGATGACGATAACTCGTCAAATCTGGCAGCCCTGTTTTTATTATATTTATTTCTTTTGTTGACGTTTCGCTTTTATTTGACACTTAATTACTGGAAATATTCCAGTATAAACAGAATTTGTTGTGTCTGCTTTCGCATTCAAATACAGAAACACTTTTATCTCATAAATCGAGAAACGATGGAATTTTTTGTTTCACACTTCATGTAAGAAATTTTACGATGCGAGAAATACAGAAACGAGCTACTGGATTAAAAAAAGTTTAAAGTCAAATAAGGACCAGTCTCATAAACATTTAGCATTAAGGTTAGATTAGAAGTCTGAGTTAGAATTTCAGCGGTTGGAGTCGGAGATAGTTCCTTTTGTTGACGATGGTTGTTAATGTTAAAATAAAATAGCAACGGTAAATTTCTAAGCAACGAAGAATAACAAGAAAAGAGTAATAACACGGACTTGGGGGTACCGTGGTATTTTTGAAAGGAAAAAGTACTGAAAATAGTACCATAGTACTGAATTTTCCATCACTAGTCGATAGTGAAATCTGAACTATCGGTAAATATCGATAGTATCCCAGCACTAATAGCTGCTACTCTTAAAATATGAAGGCAGTAGTTGTGAAAAAATATAGCTCTAAGTTCTTTTTATATTTTTTTTTGAATCAAGACAAATTAGAATGTTTTAGCCTACAAGTAGCAGTACTTGTAGTCTAGTTTTTTTAACACTGCTTTAATAAATTTCTTCATACAATTATTTATGCACCTTGTTTCCTTATTATGATAATTTTTTTATTATCATGCTTTTATTGTTTTAAAATTAAGTTTAAAATATTTTTGTTAAAATTTCCTTTAGGCAGGGTTTTGGATAATACATTGAAACTATTTAAAGAACTTGAAGAAACGTGACAAATTTCTATAAAAATTCTATAAAAAGTACAAATAAATATTTTATTTAAGTTTTGAAACAAGTTGAATTATATTTAACGTTTTTTAACGCACTTCATACCAGCAACAAAATCGTGCAAAAAAAAAAGTTTTATAATCTCATAAAACTTATTAGTCTCATCTCTCAGCATTGCATTCTTTTATGCGTGCATACGTGTGTGTTTTTCAAAGTTTTTTGTAGATTTACAACAACACAACACAAGTTTAGAAAAAACCATTTGCTTTTTGTGTGTAGAAAAAAACAGAACATGTTTAACACTCCGGGTTACGCATGTTTGGATATACACATTGAAAAAAGGTCTGGCCAGACTCATGTGTACCACGAAGGGATAAAAAGTAAATTTGAACTCTTGCTTCTCATTTAGTTTATATTTTTGGTTAAATATGTACATAAGATTTCTAAAGTTAAAAACATATCGGGCATAATGTTGGTGTTTTATCATTCTGTAAGGTATAGTCCGGGCAAGTAAATCAATTATTTTGTTTTTTTCAAGCACGAATTCGGGATAAAATCAACTTTATAATACTTGAATCAAGCGCATTTTGAGATTGATTCAATCTTAGTTTTACTTAATTCAATCTCATTTTCGGATTACTTCAAGTACATACCGAATTCTGCCGAATTCTAGGTATTGCCTGCACGTGTCTTCCCCAGAAGTTGTAAGCTCAAAAGGTTGAAAATGCTTATGTTGATCCATATACCCTCGGGGGAAGCAGAGACACACAGGGACATTCGTCAGATGTCTTAGGTCATCCCGGCATTTAAACACCTTGCCACCACAGCCTCCACATGAATTAAGAATTGTCATCGTTGATAACAAGTTTAGGCCGTACATCTCCAAATTCAGTACCAGACAATCTTAAGGTATTCACTGTGGCGAGAGTGAAATGCCAACCCACAAAGAAAATTAAATAAATTTGCTTAAGTAAAAAATATTGATTATTAATTAAATATTTTTTGATAATACCAACATTTTCTGCGTTAATAATGTTGAAATATGTAAGAAAACGTTTAATTCACTTGATTAAATTTTCAATTAAAGCAGAGTTTATTTTTAATTAATGGCTTAATTGAAAATAAATTGGCGACATTGAATATTTCTCAAAAGACAAGGTATAGTTAATAGCTTTTGTAGAACAAAGGCCAGTGGAACTCTACAAAAATGATATCAGGATATAGGAGGAGCGGTTGCCTAGTGCAAATTGAATTGCCGGACGTTAAGGATTGTCTAGACAACGATTTTGATTTTACTTTAAAAAAAATTATATTAATGTATTGGGTTACCGACGCACACTAGGGCCAAAAGCCCTTTTTCGAGGATTAATTCAGAGCTCCTCAGCTACAATAGTGAGACACACTAAATTTGAGTTGGGTTACTTTAAGATCAAATTTCATGGGTATAAGATGCGGGATACGGGTACCCCCCATACAAAAATAAATAATTTTTTTTCTTATCTAAAGAACTACAATAGTAAAGCATACTGAATCCCCAATCGTCATATTTAAATTCTTAATTTTGTCAAAACGTTAGAAGAACTAACTACAGCTTATGACGACATCGTGATAGCAGGAGATTTGAACTCTAATTTGCTTAATGAATTCAGCCTTCTTAACAGTATGCAATCTATAGGACTGGTTTCTAACAAAAGTTATTAGCGATAAAAATAAATCATTGTCTAAATAACAGATTGGCAGGCTTATAGCCAAACGTGACTAAGCCTACGCCAGATGGAAACGATACAAAAAAACAACTGGACTTCATGACATTTTTCGTGCATCTAGAAGAATCGTTACTAAAAAGATCAGAGAAGGTAAATCAAAGTTTTATGCCGAAAAATTTGCTAATTCAATTGATACAAAAAAAACATTGCAGACTATTCGTGATATTGGTATTGGTAAACACAAAAATATTACTGAATGCATTGCCAACCCTGATGAGATAAATGAGAAATTTGTAAACATTAATATGCCAGAAGCAAATCAGGAGTTCTATGATGATTATCGTATAAATCGTCTTCCTTTAAACCATTTCTCTTTTAACTGTTTTACCCAGATTGACGTCTACACAAGCGGTGTTTCAATAAAATCGAATGCTATGGGTTTTGATGGTCTACATCCTTTGTTTGTTAAGATGTTACTTCTATGAATTCTTCCAAAGATAACTCATATATTCAATAAAGTTATAACAACAAGCACCTTTCCCTCTCGATGGAAGCAGGCGAAAGTCTTGTCCATAACAAAATCCAACAACGATTTTCGACCGATAGCGATTCTACCATATCTAACAAAGGCTATGGAAAGTATTTCGCATAATCAAATTACACTGTATATAAGAGATACTCGGTTACTTAGTGATCGACAATCTGGGTTTCATGCAAATCATAGTTGCATTACTGCATTGACTGATGTAGCTGAAGATTTAAGAAGGGAAGTGGATGACGAATGGACGATTGACAATGCTTGTCTTATTGGACCACTCCAAGGCGTTCGATACGGTTGATCATACAATATTAAAACAGAAATTATCTAAAATGGTGAATTTTTCTTCAACATCGATAAATCTGATGTCATCCGTCTTCCATGCGTGGAGACAAAGAATAAAACTTCATATTTTTTACCAGTTAGAAGGGGTGTTCCACAGGATTATTTCTTGGTCCACTTCTTTTCCCAATATATGCAAACGATTTACCATGACAACTAATGCACTACGAGATTCGACTATATGCTGATGATGCACAACTATATATGAGTAATAGAAACTGCAAGAAATTAGATGATTGCGTACAAAAACTTAATGACGATTTAAATAGAATTTCACTCTGGGCTACAGCTAATGGGCTGAGCTTAAACCCGCAGAAATCCAAATTCATTGTCTTTCGGAAAAGAACGAGCAAAATAGTTGTGAAACCAAACATTTTATAAATAATCAGCGTATTGAGATTGTTGAAAGAGCAAAAAACCTAGGAGTTATATTCAATGGCACTTCATGTTATTCTAAATTCTTATACAATAGACTGAGTTTTGGCCGACTTAATCGAACAAAGAATTTAGTTCAGTTTAAGCATCGCACTTTAGTTTCGGAGTGGCATTCTTATATTAATGTCATACGTCTTTGGAACATACTACCCAGAAGTATTAAAGATACACAGAAAAAATTTTTGCCAAAAATTATTCAATTAAATAATTAATTGGTGTACATTAATTATTCAATTAATTTTTTGTTTGCTGCAATTAATTTTTTTAATCAAAACCCATAAAATTAAATGTTTGTGTATGTGTGGTGTATTTTTTAGTTTATGCAATTAATTTTTTAATTGACTAAATTTGTGTCCCATGACTCGAAAATACAAATTTGTTAATTGATATGATCAATTCCTTTGCAGGGGCAAAATTAGTAAAATATTTAATTGTCTGAACGAATTGTTTAATTAAAGACGATTTTCTATTTTTTCTGTGTATAAGCAACGCTCTACAGTTAAAAAAACAATTATTTGAGTTAATTTCTTATGGCCTTATTGCGGTTCTCCACTTTTGTAACAGTTTGGTTCTCTTTGGTAAATTCGCATTGCCATTCTCAACTCGACTGGCAGTTGGCTTTTCAGTTGTGTATCTGTTTTTTTATATTTTAAGTTGGCAAATCGATATTATAAGTTGCCA
Source organism: Pollenia labialis (assembly GCA_949318255.1). Taxonomy (NCBI): domain Eukaryota; kingdom Metazoa; phylum Arthropoda; class Insecta; order Diptera; family Polleniidae; genus Pollenia; species Pollenia labialis. The sequence goes on from OX439140.1 coordinate 128,072,210, forward strand.
ACTTTATAGCAAACTCAACTAAAAATAGTTGGGTATCACAAAACCTAAAATGAGTTTGGTTGTGCATAAGTTGGGTTGACTGTAACACGACCAAACTGAGTTGAGTGGAGAACCGAAATAGGGGCATTATGCATTATGAAAATTTCGACCATCGGATGGTGGTGTTCCATTTGGCCGATATTTTGTTTCATACATAATTGAATTGATATTATCATAATAAAAAGAAATGACAATAATTTCCTAAATAATTTGTGTTTTATTCAAAATCAACATCGGCCCTTCAATTTAACCACCCTTTATATGCTGTCATGTTCTGGAAATCGAAATCGAGTGAATTAAAATCGAAGGAGTTACTTACATTTTTTTAAAAAGAAGTTCTAGTTATTTATAATTCTTTCAGTCGATACTGAACGAATCGAAATTATTTTTTCAGTGTTGTGAAAATTTAAATAAAAGCTTTATAATACAAAACAATAATTTCGATTCTTTCAGTATCGACTGAAAGAACTAGAAATAAAATTTCTTTTGAGTCGAAAAAAGTAGCTCGGGTTCCCGAAAAATCGGCCTCTAAAGGTTTTGAATTGTTTGAAAAGGCGTTTGGCGCAAGTCAAAAAAAAAATATACTAAATGTACTTCTGAGCTAAAATACTATTTTAGATGTCTTCAGTAGAATTGTATGCCGATTCTTTGCTTAGAATATATTAATCCTCTAACACTTATTTTAAGGAGTAATTTTTGTCCTCTTTTCCAACTTTCACACAAAAGTATACGAAAACGGCACTTTAGAGGGTTAAAATGTTTTACGAGCACATTTTACTAGGGGTCTTTTACGACCAAATTATCGTGCAATGTATGAAAAACGGATTGTTGAAATTTCGGGCATTGACATTTTTAATTCAAAACCCTTTGGCAGATTTGCACCACCAATAGTCTAGTCTCATTTCGCGTTGCAAGTTTTGGGGATGGTTTTTTTTTTTTTTTGTTACACAGTTTAATAAAATAATAGAAAATTATATCGAAAGTATATCTATACATCTTCTTTTACAATTTTTAATTATGTACTCTTTTAAAATATCAAATACACGCAAAGAAAAAACATGTTTAAATATGGTCACCTCCAACAAAACTATTTTTAAAGAAAATTTTAAAAATATTATGTTTAAGTTACCCATATTATTGTCACTGACAACCATGTTATGGTTTAATTATTCCTCCATCAAGAAGCCACCATTTTATTTGGTTGCCTCAAAACATGCTATTGTTAAATATGACAATAATTTGTTTTTAAATGAACAAAAGCATTTTCCTTTTTTCCAAGAGCAACATGCTATGGTTGAAAACCAACCATGCTATTTTAAGTGTAAAACAAATTTTAGTTGTTAGTAACCATAACATGTTTGGAGGCAACCATTATATGGTTGTGACATCTTGTTTGAGGACTAATTAAACTGAAATATGATTGTCGGTGACATTAATATGGTTAAAAATGTCTCTAAAAATAGTTTTGTTCAAGGTGACCATATTTAAACATGTTTTTTCTCTGAGAATGTATTCCAACTTCATATACAACTTGTATGACACAAAAACATTTTTCACAACTTAACTTTCTTAACTCAAATAAAGCCTACATGATTTATTTGATTAAATATACAAATTAAAAAAACTACTCAAAAGTATATTTTTAATTAATATTAATACATGCTATCAACTTGTAAATTAAATTTTGTATTTTGGAAAAAAATTGCAATATTTAATAGTTTTTAATTAAAAACGAAAGAATGCAATTAATAATTAATTTGTTGCCAGCACTGGCCAAAAGAAGTGGGAGTGTGTGTGAGTGCGAGAGTAAAGCTACGGTCACACTTGTCAAATATTTGACGAAAAAAACGGAACCAACAAGCTAACTAAATAATAATTTCCCTTAATTTCAATATTAATTTTTATTATAATACCACATCTTACACAAAACAGGTTTTTTGCTATGTCTAGTAGTATAATTAGTGTATTTTGTGATATTAAGACTATGTTAAATCTCACTTACTATTAACAAAAGTAGTGGTTACGCTTATTTGGTCAAATATTTAATAAGTGTGACCGTAGCTTAAGTGAATTGCCTTGTTGTCAACCATCATTAAGCACTTGCTGATTTTTTTTTTATAAAATACATATATGTAATTCTTATGAATATCTATTAACTTATTAATTTACCATTAATATTTATGTAAATATTTCTTAGTTCGTTTATATTACAGTTTCTTGAATAAAATATTTGTTCGTATATTTTTTTTTTTTATTTTTTGGTAACTGTGCCAAAACACGTGATGACCTTGTCAATTATTGGCCACTGTTCAAACGGTACGTAGTATATACCTACCAAGTAACGATATATCGTTTATGTAAAAAAAACGTACGTGTTCACTTGCATGTGTATGTCTGATATGCACATCACATACCTACATTTCGTATTAAATCCATTTGTATGAATGTATGTTTTTACGCGTGAAACGCATAAAATAATCGTATGTATTTGTAACACTTGTTTTTGTCTATCGTTCGATCTATGACGACGACAACAACAAGCGACGTCGATGACAGCAATGACAACAAAATTACAATAAATTACCTCGGGAATACCACTAAAACGACGCGACCGATAGACATGTTAGAAACTAGTAACCATTTAGAAAAATTTTCCAAACTAAGCGGTTTGAAATTTTATCAGAATCAAATATTAGAAGAAAAAAAAATATTTTATTAAACTTACACGTAAACTGGTCTATTTGTCCAAAAAGTGCAGAGCCAGTTGGTATTAAAAAAAGACAATTAAAACTAATTATTTCAATAATATGTTAAACTATATTTTGCAACATGATCTACTTTGCCTTCAAATCGGATCCTTTCCAATTCCATTATTTTCCTCTATAGATACTAGAAGACTGCCTAATTCCATTTTTAACACACATTTAAATCGTTGAAAATTTTTCAAAACTTTTCAAACGCTGTCACAAACAAATACTGATGGAAAGAGTATACGACCAATTAACCTAACTGAGCTACCTAAATAAGAGCGGCAAGCATCTGCTTAAAGTCAAAACGTTTTTTTCACACAGTTTATACGAAACAAACCTTTAGAACGCGAGTTCAACACCACTGAAAAATGTTGTTGGCAATAGAATTATACATTAAACTGAGGTCATTTATGAGTATGATGTCGATCGCACTCATCCCAACAAACACGAAGTCAAACCTTTGATATGAAATGACTTTATCATTTGACATCAAACGCAATTCTCAAACGTTTTTCAATTGTTTGATTTAACATTTAAATTCAAATTGATAATGATTTGAAAATAAACTTTTGATATCAAATGTTTTATCAATTTGATGTCAAATGTTAAAATCAAATCAAAAATAAACTTGGCAATACTAAAGCGAAAAAAAAATGTAAGCATTAAAAATGGCGATTAAAGTTACATTTTTTTACTTTGTGGTTACATGTGTTTTACTATTAAAAATAAATTTTAATATAAAGTGAACAGTTTATTTCTTGTGAAAAATAGAAATTATTTGTGGGAAATTACAATGATTAAAAATACGAAAAAAAGAAAAATAATAAAACGGGAAAGTGAAGAAAGTTTGTTGAACGATCGCGGTGCTACAATCCTCAAAATAAAAGGGAGCCAAGTATTTTGTCTTTCCAAGAATTTGAGGGCGGAAAGAACACTATTTCATCTTCTAGCTATGGTACCGAATGTTAATCTCAAAGTTTATTTAAATAAATAATAAATTTAAATTAAAAAAATTAAATAGTTTTATTTATATTCCACATTGTATTATAATCCACATTTGGAAAACATTTAAGAATTACGTTTGAAAGCAAATTGAAATTAAAGGCATTTTTCAATTTGAATATAATTTTCCCTTTTTGTTGAGAACGCTATGATTTTTAAATGATTTTCAAATCATTATCAAACGTTTGTCGTTTGAGAAAACGTTTGATTTCAAATCATTTTCAATTTGAAATCAAATATCCGTGTTTGTTGGGATATTAAATTCTCTCGTGAGTATGAGTGCATCAGAGTAGTTCAGTTTAAATGATTTCTTCGCACTTATACTTACAATTGCATGAGTCGGTATGAGTATCGGAAAAACGATTCAGCAATGAATGGTGCCTACATTGTTCAATGTCGACAAACATTCGGGCATGTTCTAAAATCGAAATGAATTGGAACTGAAATCGAACGCGATTTTAATTTAATTATTTACAAAATTACTGTAGTTTTGCCTGTTTTTAAGAGCTGGTCAATGTATGAAGCATATAAAACGGAACATTTTTATGAACTTTCTTTACAGGCTCGTATTCGGTCTTAAGTCCACTTCATTTCAATTTACAGAACATACCCGATTAATTGATCAATTCCATTTTTTTATATCCTTAGTCTGCAAGATCTTTTTATATATAGTTGCTACTGTAATTAAACAACGTTATGGGTTTCGATTAAAAATGTTGCTTTCGTCAATACCAAGGAATGAAATACCAAAATGACACAAAAGAAACTTTTTCAAACCTTGGAAATCCATTTTTCTCTTAGCGTTTACTTCCAAAGGATGAGTATATAAAGCTTAAGCCAAAACCATAAACTTGCCTGGTCTTAAAGCTAACAGATCTCTTTAAAGTTCGTGGCTGACCAGAGTTTGATTCTGTGACACGGAAATCAGATTTCCCAAAAACATTATTGGTCTTGGACTGGTTATTGGTAAAAACGATTTTGGAGTCACGTAATTACTGTATTTTAAATCCAAATCAGGAGAAATATTAAGATATCGGGTTAGGCATTTAGTTTTGCACTATACTTTCTTCGGCTTGTTAACCACAAAGGGGTTTGAAATTTGGCTGATTTTGAAATTGCCAGATAACTTAAGATAACCGTCTATTAGCTGAGGCCCCTCGGTATCCACGTGGTTGGACCCAAGAAAAGGAAGATCTAAAAAGCCTTTTTCGAGGGCTGATTTTTTTTACTGATCTTTTAATGTACTGCCGCATTGTACATTAAAAATAGATACCTGTTTGTATTGGTTGTTCTCAAAAATAGGGGCGGTTGGAAAAAGGAATTGTTTGGCACCCGGTGGTTAAAACCATAAAAATGCGTGTCTGTTTTTAATCACAGACAGTTTTAAACTGATAAAACCTCGGTTAATTAGTTGGTCATATGGAAGAGTAGCTTAAGTCGATATAAAACAAAATTGAGGTTTTACAATTCGAAAAAGTTTCAAATCTTTAATATTTACTAAAAAAAAATTTCTAACATTAACTTTTAGGCTCTATTGAAGTTGTTACTAAAGCCTATAATACACGGAATGTAAAAAGTCACATGCGCATGTGGTCCTTACGTAATTTTGTCGTCATCACACAACACGAACTTGCTATTGTGGCTTTGTAGTGACGTCAGAACCACATGCGCATGTGGCTTTTTACATTACGTGTACTATAGGCTTTATATAAAGACCTTAAACAAAAAACTCCTCGAATAAAACTTTAACAAAACTGAGGATATCTGCAAACTATAATATTCGACGTAAGCTACTTTTCCATATTGGCTAAGAATTATTAAATTATCACAACTTTAAAAACTCAAAAAAATTACAAAATCATTATTTTACTTTTCTTTATTCTTTTATCCTCCTGGATCACGGGAAGTTCCAATTTTGTTCTCGCTATGCCGGGGAGTTAAAAAGTGCGGGAATAATAAAAGAATAAATCTTAAGCGATTTTAACTGGTGTTCGAAAAGAATTATATCTATTTTTTTTAAGTGATTGTGTAGACGATCACAACCCTTAATAACGTTCGTAACTATTTTCATGAAAGAACCGTACATTATATAGTGTTCTTTTCTTCGTTAAAAAACAGAACCGTTGTAGTGATACTGAAGACAAACATTTTGTTTTAGTGTTCTATAATGTTTCTTTCTTACATTGATTAAGAAATAAACAAACAAACAAATTTTGAACGACCGCAGCACAAACAGCTTGTGCGTGTATTGTGTATATGTTTTGTTTGTGAAAAATTATTTTGCTGGCTTTTTGTTTTTTTTTGCGTATGTGTATTTTGTTTTTGAAAAAAATGTTTGGTTTTTTACCAGCCAAAAGGGACGAACATTAATGAGCCGAACCGAACACATTGAAGTTTGTGGTTTTTTTTTAAAAAGCCGAACGGAATTAAATGTTCTCATCTTTTTGTTGAGTTGGATAAGAACAGTATTTCTTTTGTGTTCGAAAGACGACAAACAGGGCAATGATTTACTACACAAACACTAATAGCGTTTGTGTTTTCCACAAGTCTACCGAACCGAACACCAAGGAGCGATATTTAGTGTTTATTTTCGAACACTGATTTCAACAGAGATCTGTATAGGGACTAAATTGTATGTACACACTTTAAAGTAGCAGCAGTAAAGACGTTGTTTAAAGAAATTTTTCTCATTGGATCAGAAATTATCTTAAATTATTTTTCTTTTAAATTTAAACCAAGTACTTTTATAAATTGTTTTTATTTGTCGTCAGAAAGTGGTAAAAGTTTGTTTTAAGACCCACTTTCTTTCTATAAGATCATAGGTAAATAATGTTATAATCATGTTTTTTTATACTATTGAATTAATAAAAGTTCTGACGAAGTTTACTACCCACCACTCCTTTATGCGTTTTCAAAAATGAATAGTCAGCCGAAAATATGTAACCAATTAACTGCCTCAAAAACTAGAACTGTTTAACTTAAGTTTTCAAAATTTTGTATCATTTTAGTTGATGTAACCAAGACCAAGACTAAAAAAATTTATGAAACCATAAACAGATAAAACGGTAGTTTAAAATGAAAAATACAAAACATTTTTAAAATATTGGACGCATTCATGTGCTAATAAATAAACTACAGAGCAATAAAAGAATTTAAACATTAACCCCCGTATTCATAAACTGTTATTAAATTTAACAAACGTTTATTTAGGAACATTTTCACACAAATTTTGTTTTGTAAATCTTTATTTAATTTAAAATATTATTATGAATGCAGGCATAAATGTTTACTTTAATAAACACTCATTACCAGGTAATCTGTGATAGAAGCATATTGCAATGCAAGCTTTTTTATGCATTACAATTATTGTCAAAATAATTTTCAGTGAGATTTAAAATCATGGCAAGAGCATACTAATCCTCAGATATTTAAATGTATAGTCTGATCAGATGTTTATTAATGAGAAAGGTAGTAAATGATCTACTCTGCAATCATGAGATATTTCAGTAGGGCACTAATGCCAAACCCAGATATCTTATGTGTCATTAAATGTCTAATAGCCCAAAAATCAGTTTCTCTCCACACACAGAAAAAAATACCAATGTAAAATTAACATGGAAAAATGTTGATTGAGAATCATGTTAAATTTCTGCAAAAGTATGACCTTTATTTAAATGTACCATTATTTCATATTAATTTTAAATGAAAAATATTAAAATAATCTTAAATCTCTGCAGAGAGAAGTGATGCTATCGAGAAACTTTAAACCCGTAGAAACCTTAATTCCTTTCAGTTCTGTCAAAAAAAAATATAATAATAATAAAGCGACGGTGGCGGAAACTTAGTTAAACCAAATGAATTAACTAAACTGTGTTACACAGACAGTCATTTGGACAGACGTGCAAACACATGAACTGACAATTGACTTAATTTAAAGGCAATTCTATAAATGACATTTTTTTCTAATAAAATTTAGATTTTTAGTTGTTGTCTTAAGATAAAAAAAAAGTTTTCAATTCTCTTGTTATTAAGACAACTTCTTAAGAGTACAGCATTAAAAAAAAATAAATAAAATAAAAAATAAATTATAGCAAGCAAAAGCATTATTTTTATAAAAAAATATTTTAGCGCACAGAGTCCAAATATTGTAAAAGAATACCAAGTTGCCAATAGTGAGGGACTATTTGTTGTAAAAGTACTATTAAATTTGTACAATTAAAGACAAAAGTACAAACAAATTTTGTACTTACATATCTGCACATAGAGAAAAAACATAACCATATAATTGTCAGCGACAACCATATTATGGTTAAATTTGGCCTCCATCAAGAACCCACAACCATATTATGGTTGCCTCTAAAAAGGTAATGGTAAAATAAGAAAATAATATATCACACCTACTTCAAAAGTGACTCAACTCAAAAAATTAATTTTTCAGAATTCGAAAAAAATATGTTTTTGACAAAAAAAAAAAAAAATAAATAAAAAACAAATCTTTGGAATATTTAGTAGAAATTCCATACAGGTTATCATTATTATTATCGAAAAAGTTTTATTTTTTTAAGATATTTATACACTAGATAATGAACAATTTTTAGTTGTGTCCTTTATGATGATTTATTTTTTGCACAAGTTATCGAATTATTTTGAGTTAAGTCACTTAAGCTAAATTCCTTTCAAGTTTTCACACTTTTGCTAAATTCTAAAGTGGCACAAGTCTAATTAGTACAAATTCCAACAATAATTTATTTTATTAAAGGTGTCACAATTCGAATTAAGGCAACTTCATACCAATTGAAACATAAAGAAAGACATAACAGTTTTTTAATTTAAATTTTTTGAATTTTTTCAAAAGATTTTGTTATTCGTCCTAAATTCCCAGTTTTTATTATTGATAAAAACACTTGAAATTTATTGTTGATGGGATAAGCTATTCCCATGCGCATTTCACTGGTTGCTTAGGCCAGATCATCAGGAAACTTCATCCATAAAGATTTTAGAAAAACTAAAGATATTAAACCAAATAAAACTGTTAAACGTATAAGAATTATAGCAACAGTTCTACTTGTAATAATATCAATGTTTAAACAAAACAACATCAACAATAAACAGTGCGTTCATCTCATCTTACATTCCCCGCTACAATTAGTTGAAATTCTCTCAACATTAATTGTAGTTGTAAGTAGGTTAGAAAAACAAAATAAAAACAACAACAACTTACAAAAGATGTTGTCAATTAAGTGTTTTTTAGGCCGTGCACCTGCCTGTTTATTATCAAAAAGTTATTTCAATTTTTGGGAATACAAAATTTAAATTTCAAAAGATTCTGTTATTCGTGCTAAATTCCCAGTTTTTATTATTGATATTGAATTTTTAAATATTTCTATGAAAAAAAATTTTTTAATTAGATGAAGTGTTTTACAAAACAAAAGGCTCTATGCTTAGGTTACATTTTATCCTCTTGGCTAATTCTATGAGACGAATAATGTGCCAAAACCCTTATACCGGACGTATGTTTGTACATTTGTACGGGTGCAATTAAAAGCCATGATCTGGACCGATTTCAAGAGCAATTAAACCTTGAGTATAGAAAACATCTGGGGCTAATTTTCTTCCCAAAACGCAACCGAATTTTATAAAATCGGCAATTTTTCTTTCATAATTTGGTAACTGCAAATAGCCATCATCTTAAAAAATATCAAGAATTCACTTAAACATTTGCTACAGTAAATCAACTAAATAAAAATTGCTACAAAATAAAGGACTCAATTTTATGAACCCAGCTTGGTTTTTTATGGACCGTTCGGCACTTAATTTATAAGGACAGCCCTATTGGGCTCAGCTGAAATAATGAACCGACATGGCTCAATTTGAATGTTTAAAAGTATTACATTAAAGAGTCCTCCTAGATCATATGGTATGGGCGCTATTGTTAAAAAACCACCTCCCGGGGATGGATCAGAGAGGAAGGTATTATCTTAAGAATATTTCATATTTTAGTTTTACAAATTCCGGGGCAAATCAAAACTAAATTATTCCTGGGATCTGAAAGATGAAAATTTGACAAAAATTGCTAATCTGGCAGCGGCATGCTTATCATAGAAAAGTTGTCGGGAGACATCGAAAGATTTATCTTTTCCATGTTATAGTCGTACTTCCATGGAGTTGCTCGGAACAGAGATACGGTAGCGGGTTAGATGAGCATGACAGTTTACTCTTGTGTCGATATTCTTTCCGCCGCCATTGAAAATTTATAAAAGTAAAAGGTGCATGCCCACATAGACATGAGACAAGCATTCGAAATGACAGGGCTCTTGCAGTTTTCGGGCTTCTTGAGTCTTGGGTGCTCACTAGAGCACCTCATTGACATCTAGTGCCACAGGAGTCAGTAACCCCCGTTGATTAGCACACCGGTCTGACTATTGGTGTGGTCTCCGTAAGTATACCTTATCAAAAAATGCTTCCTTAGTCCTGAATATGAAGGCTGCCTTGTCCTTCTTTGAAGAAATACTTTCGGGGATCACGTGGAGGCTGTGTTTAATAGGACCTTCATTATTCGTATGAGTGCCAATGTAGAGTGGGCATCTGGTGCGATGTTAAAGTCGATCATCGATGCTGTTGCTCTTCAACAGAAGTTGCTTTGAATCGATCTGGCAGTAGAGTTTAGATAGCTCCAGCTCCTAACCAGGAGCGAGAGTGTTCACTCAAATTGCAACCTGTTAATGAAAAATTATTCTCGCATAAACTGGGGCACTTGGTAAATGCATATAAAAATCACCAAGTGGTTGAGATCGACCATGAGATTAGGCCATAGTGCAGGTTCTCTTGTAAATCAAAATCATATTTGTGCCAAAGGCATTATTTTGGTAAGAAAAAGGATTTGTTTGTCTTTAACTCGGTAATTAATAAACCGATTTTTGCTTATTTTCACTACTTGTGTTTTTCTTAAGGTTTTTAAGGCGAATGATGAAAACTAAAGTTGTTACAAGGCGACGTCAAAAATAAAGGTTTATAGATTAATGTTTAAAATATTAGAGGAAATCGAGTTTTTTTTATATCGCAGCCATTTTAAGACCGATATGGCTGAATTTTAATAGCAACCTAATCCCCATCTTTTCTGGGGTCTTTAGAAATCCCATTCAACTTGCTGAGGACAAAGCTAAATTTTTTCTCTCTTAAGGTATAAAAAAGTTTGCTACGATTTCAGAATAACTTCCATGATTTCTAATGTTCATAAAAATAAAGCAAAATATTGGTACAGTTGACCACGAAAAAAAGTACCATTTTTTAATTCCGTTCACAAACATTTTCAAATATTTGTACTTAACATTTCTAGTTTATCAACACAACATAGACAAAAAAAATGTACTATTAAATTATTTAACAAGAAATTAAATAAACAAATAAAAACAAAAAGAAACTTGAACGAATTCTCCATTTTAGGATGAATTAATAAAAAAAATTCAACTCAATTCAATTCATTCAAAATTGCACAATTTAATCGATCCATATATTTTTTTTTTGTGTTATTTTTGTTTCTTTAATTTCTGTTTTAGGCCTTTTATTATTTATTTTTAACATTTTCAATGCCTTTGCATTAAAAAAGGGAAAACGCCCGTTATTGGCGTCTTAATACGAAAAAATAAATAAACTAAAACTTGTAGTTGGCGATTTACCCAACAAGCGTAAAGAAGTAAACAAGGAGCGATTAAAAAAAAAACAATTTTAAATAATATAATAAACGACTTCGAAATATTGGTAGACGCAAAGGAAATAAGATTAAATAAGATAAAAGGAGCACAACTTTTGCGGTCAAATAAAAAAAAAACAGATTTACTTCCGTGTTCAACAATTTCGAGCGATTAAAAATTATTTTCCATATTAAATTCTATACGAACGATTACGTTCGAAATTGTTTAATAGGCAGTCAATTTGAAATAATTTATGAATTGTCGAATTTTTAAAAAATATTCTTAAACAAGAAATGCCAATAATAGGTGTTCGAAAAAGTTCGGTTACAAATTTGACCAAACGAATCACATTTTTCTTATATTTAAAACGAACTTTTGTTTAACCATATAGCACACCTAGTTCAAAAGTGACTCAACATAAAATTTTATTTTTTCCGGTTTATATGCTTAAACTAAATACAATACACAGAAAAAAAAATTATTTTCATATTTGAATACGGAAATCGCAAATTTGATAAAAATAAAATTTTTGAATTTTCTGCAATGACGATTTTTGCGGTATTGATAAAAAAGTTTGTAGGTATAGTTTATTGAGTCAATAAAAAAAGTTGTTGTCCAAGATCATTTTTTTTAAAAAATCTTTATGTAATTTGTTAAAATAAATTGCTGAAAATGTTGTATAATATTTATCGAATCTTTATTAATTATGATGTGCTAAATTCCCAATTTTTATTTTTTTATAAATACACTAAAATGTATTGTGGGTAGGGTTGCCAGATACCAAAAGTCAAATAACTGGAAAATAAAAAAAACTCACCTGGATTTTAAAAAAATAACTAAGCAATTTGAAAATGTACTTAACTAACTTCAGATTTTAAAAAAAAATTTTAAAAAGCAAATTCAGTCTTATATCATATTGCAAAATTATTATCAGAGCGAATTCACTACAAGTGTTGTTGTAGTATTGCTGCCACCACGTTATGGATCGAGAGAAATTGAAATCAATGGAGATTTTCAACTAAATTTTTGTTTAAATTACCGTCGTTTCTTTTCTATTATTTTAAGATACGTTCTAATGAAGATAAGCTGTACTCATAGAAGTACAAAAAAAATTATTTAATGAACTTTAAACACTGCATCGTTTTCAAAGTTTGTTCGATTTTGATTTCAATCGAATTCAATTTCTTAAACATGGCTGATAACTTTGTGTTTAGCCACATATATATTTTTTTTGTATTGTTATTTAAAGAATTTAATAACTATATTGCTATAGTTGTAAGCAAAAATTTTTGAAACATTTTAAAACTTTTATCAAAATTTAAACCTACTAAAATTGTAGGCTTTAGTCGTAGCAAACGAGATTAAACTATATAAATTTTGTTCATAATTTTTATCGCATTTTTTGAAAAACTGTACTGTAACTTATTAATTGGAATGTCTGTCGGCAAATTAGAAATTTTTTTCTTACAATTTCATCTTAGTATAGGATTTTGTTCTATACAATAATAAATATAATTAATAAAAACGTTATTTTTTTTTAATTAAAGTTTTTTTAACTGGGTAAATTGCATTTTAGATGGAACGTGGACAACACCCAAAAATCTGGACAATCCATGCCATTCCAGGTCGTCTGGCAATCCTAATTGTGAGGGATACGCATTTCGCTGGTTGGTTGCTTAGGCCAGATCATCCGGAAACCTTTTTCCAATGACTTTGGTAAAACTAAATATATTATACAAATAAAACTGTAAAGCGAATGAGAATTATGAGCTATTAAACAATGGACAAGAGTTGTAAAAATACTTTCTTTACTTTGATTCAAATATTTTTTTTAATAGAATATGAAGAAATATTTAATAATTTCATTTGAAAATATGTTTTATGTTTTGCAAAGTGTAATTTTGATAAATTTTTCACGGACACCCCTTTTAACGAAGGGTTTCCCGTGGGCATTTTGCTATATCTACGTCATTTTTATAGATAGCAAAATTCCGAAAACATCAAACTGCTCAAAATTAAAAATATAATCTATCTAAAGGATAAAAATGACATAAGATTTTTGACGTTTATTTCCGTCATGATGCTCCTTGTACCTCAGCGATGACGTTAGAGACCATGACGTCGATTGCCGTCAGACGAAAATATACGTCTAGGCACGTATAAAACATAAAAAGCTTTGAAGTTCAGCTGTAACGTTTATACACGTCCATGTTAATTTTTAAATTAGCAGCTATTTTAGAAAAATAAAACAACATATTTCGTTAAAACATAAAAATATTTAATTCATAAAATTCAGTCTTTGGTAGTAATAGAAATAAAACTTAATAAAGCGAAAAAAATTTTTATATTCCCACAAACACGCGTATTATACAACTGAACTAATTTCCATATAAACTTGACGTGTATAGCCGTCATGTGTTTGTTGGATACAATAATATGTTTTTTTTTATACTTCGCAACAGGTGAACATCTAATACAGGGATGTCAGCGCCTTGCACAATTGTGCAAATTAATTCACATGTACGCTTACGCTCTTTGATTTTGCGAGCGTAAAATATAATTGTTTACTGAGAAACACTCTCATTCAGCGGGAAATATCGCAAATATTGCAAGGCCTGTTTTGAGGCCTCTAAATATATTTATGTATATAAATAAATATACAATAACTGTATGTAGGTACATCTTTTTTTTTGTTTTATTATCTTTTTTATTTTATTTATTATCTATGTTTTTGTTTTGTTTTATTTCTGTTTTTGACATTGTACAATGATATTAAAACAGGGATTTCCATTTTTTTGCACAATTGTGCAATTGTGGTTATTTTTTAAGATAGAATTTTAAAATTTAAGCTAACGATATGTGTTTTGTTCGTGAAAAAAATTCGTTGATGCCTGTAACTGGGTCCCTTTTTCTTTCGTTAAAAAGACGTACCTAAATGCAGAAATTATTAAGAAAAGAAAAAGCCACAAGAATTTGTTGGTATTTTGTGATTGTAAAAATATTTTTGTTTCTGTACCAATCGCGTCGGTGGGTTTTTTTTTTTTGAAAACTCTTTTCTTAAGTAGGTAAAAATATTTAAATAACAAGTTAAAAATGTCTTGTTTTGCTACAATTTATGTGTAAACCTATACACATAAAAGAAAATGTGACAGCAGGTAAAATTTTTGGGTAAGAAGATGTGTTTTATTGATGTATTAATGAAACTTTATTGTTTCGCACTATTTTTATTGCTTACTTTTTTATGCTACAATTATATGACCGAGTCGTACGTAACTTTGACCTGTTGAGCAAAAAACGAAAAATATTGGATAGAATTGTATTAGGTTGTAAAAAGACTTCAAATATTGTGAACTGCGCAATTTTTCCAAAAAATAAGCAAAGTTTCTGAGGTTCCAAATTAAATGTATTAAAATAATAACTGATTGTGTCTGTCCATAACTCAACATTTTTCGATAATTGTATTATTATTTATTGCTTTTAAGTCTTCATAGCAATAAATGTAAGTTAACTTTAAATGGTCTGATGAAAAATGAATGGAAAGCATGAACTATATTTCCTCGCATAATGCTGGACCTGGTGTTTGCATCGCCCTTTCATGAAAATGTTTTGTAAGTTTTAATACCTTACCTGATTCCCAACAATTTAATCGAACATAGATGACCCTTAGAAAAGGTCTTTAATAAGGCCTCGCAATAGGCCTCGCAACCGCATATTTCGCCCGCTGGGCATGTAAGAGATAAGAGTAATCTCACCAACACAATCATAATTGACATCACTGATCTAATATGATATCATGCCTTAAACTTTGTATATAAACATTCATTATATGCAAAAGCAATGTATCAAACAAAGTTGCTGATCTTTTGTTGAAAAGCTTCAATATTAAACGTTTTAGCAGCAAAAATGTTTATGACGTATATGAACGTCATGTCCCACCAGAAACCTTTGTTATGACGGCCATACATCACTGTCCGCGAAAGGGTTAAATGAAAACATAAAACTTTTGGCAATGCATTTTGTTCTAAAACGCAACTTTGAAGATGTCACTGCGCAAAGAAATGCAAATAAAGCAGTTAAAAAAATGTAGATGCAAAACACACAATACAAGGTGGATTAAAACGTAAGTAGACAAAGCATCAACACGGTGTCCATACTGTATTTACACATTGTGAAATACATACGTTTAAGAAAACAGCCAAACTGTGTTGTTAAAAGTTTCTTGAGATATTTTTTTCTGTGTGCACTTGTCCATCTATAAAAAAATACCAGTGTGTTTGGTTGTTGTTGTTAACTGTTGCGTAAAAAGTTACGTCTTACTTTATGTTTCAATTGGTATTATCAGTTGCAATTCATAAAAGTGCCTTATTTTAAGTTGTATCAGAAAATATTATTCGAATTGTGACCAACGTTTTCGAACAACCGATATGGTTTAAGTCTGACGAAATATTTTATTAACTGCCTGGCCCACGATGTCGACGGAAACACTTCTTTCGTATATTTAAATTAAAAACAAAAACAAATTTTAGTTTTTATTATTGTATTCAATATAAATGGGCCTGGCAATAAAATATAAAGGCCCGTTTTCACAACTAACCGATAGCTAAAATAAGACTTTAACCGGCCTTATAAAAAGTGTTTCAATATTAAAGTTGTAATAACGGAACACTTTTTATACGGACGATAAAATCCTACCTTTAGCTATCGGTAATTTGTGAAAACGTGCCTTAGTATATTTTAAATGTGGATTTTTTTTTATTTTTACGCACAAATGTTTGCTGGGTACATCGTATGTCTTAGTGTCAGTGGTGCGTTTTTTTTTTGTTTTAAAACCCCTTCACTTTTATTTTGGAGTACGTTACAATATTTTAGCAAAAATTGTTTATATGCGTACCATTTTTTTTTTTTTTTTTTGCAAAATATAACCAGACTGTTTTGTTGTACCTGTATAAAAAAGAATATTTAATAAACGTACGAGTTTTTAAAGTTTGACAGAATACAAACTAAAACAAGTAAGAAATTATTGTTGGTCCAAGTCGACTACATGGTGGCCTACATTACAGTATAAAGAAACTTATTTTTGAGAGTGTAGCCTTTTTGGAACCAACACAGAAAGAAATACACTTGGGATAAATAAAGTTTTTTATGATTACTTTAAGTACGAGTTGTACTCAAAAATTCAAGTACGAATAACACTAAAACGTTCTCAAAACAATCATAAATCGAATTACTTTCGAAAATCAATAGCGGAATTTCTTGAAATAAGTATAAAATTCTTAAATCAAGTAAAAAAAGATTAAACTTTTCGTTGCGTTTAACCCTCCGGCTTAAGCATGTTTCGATTTTCTATACACATTGAAAAAAAGGTCTGGCCAGACTCATGTGTACCACGAAGGGTTAGAAAGTAAATTTGAACTCCTGCTTCTCATTTAGTTTATATTTTTGGTTAAATATGTACATAATGGCGATTTCTTTTCTGAGAAATATGTTGCATAAATGTTACATGCTCTACACAAAAGAGATAGAGCATGTAACATTTATGCAACATATTTCTCAGAAAAGAAATCGCCATAAGATTTCTAAAGTAAATGGGCATGATATTGGTGTATTATCATTCTGTAATGTGTAATACGGGTAAGTAAATAAATTATACTTACCCGTTACATCATTTTTGCTATAAGGGCTCGATATGCTCCAAAAAAAAGAACTAGGAGGAAATATATATATGCTAGTAAAAATTTACCAACATATGGCATCAAAAGCTTTTTTCGGAAGTTGTACCTACTTGTATGGGAGCTATGGCCAGATATGGACCGATCCCACTAAAATTTGGTAAGATGAATAAGTTCGCAATACAATACGTTTGGAACAAATTTAATTTAAATACCAGATTAGACAGATGCTAAATGGGCTCAAAGACTCTCTTCTGGTTAGAAACTTTGTGTATAGGCATTGTGAAATTATGGACCGATACTCCTTATTTTGAATAGGTCCTTCTGACAATTAATACCTTTGTACTAAATTTCTTCAAACTATCTCCAAATTGCGACCTGTACTTTCCGCACAAGGTTTACATAGACAGCCGACTAGACGGCCAACCGGACGGTCGATGTAAGATTGATTTAAAAATAACTTCTGAGTCGATCGGTATACATGAAGGTTCGTGTATGACCAAAATTTAAAAGTGTTACACACATCACAACAAACGCATAATCCATTATTTTGGTGTAGGTATAACTACGCCTAAAAATTTTTATATTTTTTATGGTTTTATTTTGTTTAAATCATATTTTAATAAAGTCATGATAGATTTAAATGACTTTAATCGTAACAAACAAAAGAATGAATTAAATAAATGAATTTAATTGTATTACATTAATTTAAAAACAATTATTGATGTCAAGAAAATTTATGGAACAAAAGAGATTCATATTTTGTAATTTATCAAAGTGTAATTTGTAAATTGTTAGGCAAAAAACAAACGGGAATAAATAATTGTTAAACTAGTGAGAGCAACCAGCTTAAGCAATGCAAACAGTTCTTGCCATTAAGCCAATTTAAACAAGCTGAATCGATGGGTCCAAACAAATAAAGGTGGAATTATTTAAGGGTCTAAGCGACTGAGGTATAATCTTACATTCGTTGTTATTCAATGTAAACAATCTCCTATAAAAGATCCGTTTTTGTCCGTTAAGCTTTCTTGTGATAATACGACCTTTCAGCCCATACAGAGCAAATGATAGATCCGCTTTCAAATGTCCAAAATTTCGTCACTGATCCCCAAATCATCATCCAAAGTCGCACTTCAATGCAACAATACCCCTCTATATGTGGCTAAAGTAACTTTTTCGGTATGTAAAATTGGAATTCGAAGGCTTCCGAATTTTTTTAATGGTGCACAAAAAAAAAATAGGCAATGTAAAGGGTGTTTTAAAGCCTGATAGAACTTAAAAGTTTAAATTAAAATACCAAAAAAAAAAAAAAAAATTTATTTTCAAAAAATAATTTCGGGCGAAAGAACACATCGTGCCGTAAATCACGAAAAACATGTGCACCTCCAAGGCGTTGATTGTTGCTTGTTTTTCAGCATAAACATTGTCTTCACGTAGCCCCACGGGAAATAATCAAGAAGTGTTAAATCATAAGACTTTAGAGGCCAATAGACAGGTATTTTTCTCGAAATCAACTTATCACCAAATTTTGATTTCAAAAAGTCGATGGTTGCGGTTGACGTATGCCACGTAGCACCATCGTCGTTTGGATAAATGTCATGTTTACATATTCCATGAAGTCTTATGAGTCGCTCACGGATAGCAATACAACTGAAGTTTTTGGCAGCTTAAGCTTTTATAAGTTCTACCGGGCTTAAAAAATAACCTTTATTTTCTTTATTTGTTTATTTTCTTTATTGGAATCTAAATGCTTTGCTTTTAAAATCAGCTTCAATGCTTGTAATCGAAAGGGTGCAGTCAGGGCGCCCAGTCGTGTTGCCAAAATAAAAGTACATCTTAACGTCGCAGGCAAGAAAGCAAATTACATGAATATTTGCTGAAGCATGACTGCATCGTGGGATTTGACACGAAGATAGCAGCCCTATCACCAATCTAAGAAAGGAGTGCCAGCAACCCACTTTTCCGAAAAAACTATTTGCTAACGAATCGCCTTGGCGCCCTATGCTCCAGTGGGGCGCCCTATGCTCCAGTGGGAGTAAGAGGAATATAAAGAAATTCCCTTGCTTGCGTTGACACAGTTCTACTTTAATGATCTCTCACTCCCTTTCTACTCTCTCCAACTCTAAATAAATTTTATTTATAGATAGTTTTTAAGTTTGTATTAAAATTTTCAATTTAGGTTGGATTTTAATACAAATATGGAAAATATGATCCCTGGGTGACTAACAATGCATTTAGCAACTGCCCTCGTGTGTGCTCGGAAAACACATACACTGGTTGCAATTTTGAGTGTATAATCCGATGAAAATTGTTCAGGAGCTGGAGTTATCTAACCTACTTTACTTAAGGAATTGCTAGCAGCATCTGTTCGAATAGGAACATCACCTAGGCATGATTTGTCCTCACAGCTAGTGCCCTCCACAATTGGATGTCTCTCCTGATTACTATTTGGGTTTCAAACACAGCCACCAAGGGATCCCTAAAAGTATCCCTTCCTCAAATAAGCACTTTCCCTAACCTTAAGGTTCGTAAGCTGACCTTATTGGAAGTACTAACTATCAGAAATGTAAGGCTCTCGCGAAGACAATCATCCTGAAAGACAGGAAGCATTTCCCGCAAGAAGAATACTAACGGAGGCTTCAAACAACAAACAGAGCGGTGGCATGGTTACCATGGCCTTCTGTCTACCGTAGCAGCAGGTAGGAAGAATCTCTGGTGAGCAGCGATCTTAAGAGATTTACCAATTTTGAATTTTTGTCGAGTTTCAGGTTTGAGTTGCACCCAATTACGACACAGATTTTCAATGGCCAAGGAAAGATATCGACACAATATAAATGGTCTTCCAGTCCATGGTAGTATGACTTTACAGCAAAAAAGAAAACTCTTTCGATTCCTGTCGACGGATTTTCTATTTAAGTTCGTTCATGTTGCCAGGAGTTCGGTCAAATTTGAATCCTTTAGAATTCCAGGCATTGACCACACCTGTTATCCCCAGTGCATGTAAAATCAAGAGCATTGATTTCCAAATTGTGGGTCGCGACCCACAGGGGGTCGCATAATAACCTTATGGGGGTTGTGAAGTTTTTAGTTTTGTCTGGGAGTATCGAACCAAATAAATTAAGGCGAAATCTTGAAACTATGCATTTTAAATATGTTGATAAATCCATAAATTTTTCAAAGACTAAAAGAGATTAATAAAAGAAAAAAAAACATTTAAAAAACAGTTTCTCTTCCACCGAACTCACTGTTTGCATCATACCAAGTTTCCTATAGAATTGCAAAATGTTAAAACCCATTCAATAGGTGAAACGCTAGTACTACTAGCAGGTATGATATGGTACAACTTGTTTTATCTTATGAGGGGGCCGCCATGTTTTTTTCTTATTTAGGTCGCAGTATCAGAAAGTTTGGAAACCGCTGCCCTAGAGGACGCTTAAAGGCAACTATAATATGGTTGTGGGTTCTTGATGGAGGACAAATTTAGCCATAAAGATTTTTAAAAAATTTCATTAAAAATAGTTTTGTTGGAGGTGAACATATTGAAAAACTAAAGATTGGCAGCCGCATGCAGTGACGCAAACGGTATAACTGCAAAGAACGTGGTTATTCTCGAAACATGTAAATTTGACTCGAGTTCAGCCATGAGTAAAAATTATCAAAAAAATTCAATTCATTTCATGTTGTTAAATTCCATCCTTCCTAAACTAAAATAATTTAGTGAAAGATAAATTTGATGAACTTAAGCCTACTTTAATAATATCGAAAATTTCAACTTGAAATCAACAGTTCAATTAAAAATCACAATTGTTACAACATATTGAAAAATGTGTTCTTCTTTGCGTATGTATTCCAAACCTCCGACCGAAATTATCATTGCAAGTATTTAATGTTTTGTTAGACTGATTCTCAACATTTTCAACAGACTTTATCCTTGGGACAATATCTTATTCTCAATTATCTTGAAAATTACGATCTGTATTTAGTTTATATGGACAGACAGTCAAAATAATTTTGAAATATGTAATAAATATTTCGCAACACCACTAAAAATCGAATGTACTTTTTCTTCAAAAGCTACAAATCAATGATGCAATGTTTGCTTAAACATTTCAAATCCTTTTTATAGAAGAAACATTTGAAACAGTTTAAAAAATTATCATTTAAGTCTTTGAGATTTTTTGAAAAAAAATAGGTTGTTGATTCAAAAAGTTTCATAATATTCTCTCATCTCTCTCATTTATTTAGTTCAACAACCGGATTAGTCAGTGACGGAAATAACATTAAATATAAACGAGGATCAAGGTTACATTCAAATTTAATTATTAAGTTTTTTTTTTGTTTTGGATTTGTGAACATGTTGTTGTTGTTTTTTTTTTGTGTTGCTAAGTTTTCAATACAATATTTCTTGTTGTAATTGTGGTGTTTAAATGCAGTCACTATTCATTCAACTTAACATGCAAACGCTTGCATCAGCCTTTTTATTAGCAGTTTTGAGCGATAATGGATTTCAATTTGAATTATGCCAAAAATTTTCAAACAGAAAATAGATTTTTTATTGCGATTGCCAGACATTCACATTTTGCTACCATTTTTTGTTTTTCTTTTTTATTGTGTTTTTTCCTAAAAACAACTTCAGAAATAACGAACAAATTTAAAGCTTGTTTTAGCGAATTGACTGCAATTTAGCGGATATTCAATTTATATGGAGAAAAAAAACAACAACAAAAAAGCCATATTAAATCAAATCAAATTTATACAAAGTGCGAATACTAGAATTGTTGGAGAAAAACTAGCAATAATCAATCACATTTCAGAGAAAAATAGAAGTAAAAGAAAAAAAAAATATTCGAAAAAGTATGTAACCATAATGTTTTAGTTTGACAATATTACGTCAGCAAAAATTAAACTGAAAAAATGATTTTGTTTTAGGCCCAAAATTAGTGTTGTGGGGTTTCTTCGGTTTTCTTGTTTTCTAAAGGAGGTGCAGCAGCCAGCCGCCGTCTGTCTAGTTTGAAAAGAAACAGCAACAAAACATCTAAAAAAATTATGTTACATTAAAAGTGCGTTTTTCGAATCAGTTTCAAGTACGTTTTGTAAAGTTTAGTTTTCTTTCGTAAATGGAAAACTCTGCTAGAATCCAATTTATATGAGCGCACATGTTTGTACACATGAATTTTTTTGTTAAAAAAAAGTCTGAACACAAAAGCATTTTAATAGAGTACAGTGGGACTAGAGAAGCATAGACCAGGCATAAGCCGAATTTCGATTTAAAGTTAATTTAAAACATTTTACTTTTTCATTTAAAACTTTAAAATAAAAATATGGTTTTTTAAGAGAACAATTGAATATTTTAGTTTTATTAAAAGAAATTTAAATTTTTTTGAAGAGAACATTTTACGAAAAAAATGTTAGCTTTTCAAAGGGTTGTAGGGTTTCCAGCTTGCCAGACTTATTTCATTCCTGGCAGAGCATAAAATTGTTCTTTTATTCCTGAAAAGTTTTCATGGCGAATGAAATATGAATGAGATGTTATCACTTTTATGCCCGTTTTCACAACTTACCGATAGCTAAAGGTAGGATTTTATCGGCCGTATAAAAAGTGTTCAGTTATTACAACTTTACTTCAACCTACCAGGCAGGTACGCGTTAGTGCGTACGCGCTCTGTAGGCTTCTGTCAAAAAAAGTTAAACTGGTGTATTTTCATAGATCAAGCTACATGCAATATTAAATTGAAGCGTTTGCGCCAGAAAGTTTCTTAACTTTGAACTTTTTAACGCGTTATGTATTTTTGACAAGTAGTAAGCTGACAATAAAAAGAATTAACAAAACAAATTTGTGATTCATGAAAGGAAACTTTTTGAATAGTTTAAAAAAACGTACAATATTTATATAAAAAGAACAAATTCAATAAAATAAAAAAGAATCTTGATATACTTTCGAATCCGTTTTCAATGTACAAACAAGTAAACAAATAAAAAACAGCTGACAGAAATGGCGTTTGTAACGCGCGTTGTGTAACTTGCAACTTTTCATGCGTTAAAGTTTTTAAACACATGACACACGTCGCACACTGGGGATTTTTGTATGGAGGTGAGGAAAAAAGTATATTTTTCAAAAAATATAATGATTTCATTACAAATTTAGTTTTATTTATATAGTAATACACAAAAGTAATCAAAATAAAGAAAGTTAGAGAAATATATATCGTTACCTACAGTGTAAAAAGCCCTAACTAACAAAAAAAATGTAAATGATTTTTTTAATTCATTATTTATTTTAAATCTATTTTTAATTTCATCACAAACTTAGTTTTATTTATATAGTTATATACAAAAGTAATCAAAATAAAGAAAGCTAGACAAATGTATATCGTTACCTACAATGTAAAAAGCCCTAACTAACAAAAAATTTAAATGATTTTTTTAATTTTTAATTTATTATTTATTTTAAATCTACTTTTTAATTTATTATTCTAAAAGTGCCTTAACTTCGTCGCTTATATCACTATGCTTTTTCTGGCTAAATAAAGGAGTCAAGTGTGAGATCATGGGATCTGATGTTACCATGATTTGGTCTCTAGGACTCTTTTAGCAGTATGATCCAACAGATTTTGCAGAGGTACACTGCCTGAACTTTCAGTGATAGAAATTTCTAGAGGATAACTGTTAGTTTTTTCTTTCGTGAGTTGTTTGTATGGTAGGGGAGAGGGGGGCACCTTTGAACGCGGGGCACCTTTGAACAATGTTAATAAAATCTCTGTTGCAAATTTTTTCCGACCATTAACTGAGTTTTTCACATGGCAACCTTGTTTTCTAGCAACGTCAACAACTTTCGCTAGTTTTTTCAGTCGTCGACGAAATGTAGTTGGGTGAACACATTTTTATAGTGCCATTGTAAATTTTTCAATTTTTTTTTGTAAGAGTGTGAGAAGCATTTGGTAATCGCTTTCTTTCGTGAAATAAATTTATTGCAATCTAAAATACGTTTTTCGCCGAATTAATGTAAGTTCTTTAAAAATTATGTAAACAAAAAAAAAATATTATAAATTTTCCGTGAAATAGCACGCGGGTTCAGCTTTGAACAAAAAGAAGGGGGCACCTTTGAACATGTTCAAATTCCAATTAGAATTAGCAATTGATGCAATTAGTTTATATTCTCTAATTGATCAAACAATTAGAATTACTTCAACTAATTCCCATTAGCTAATTGAAATTTTTATTCCAATGGTAAAACTAATTGCAATTAGCTGCCATTAGCAAAAAAAATTGGTTAACCTTTACAATTAGAAATCTAATTGACTTCTGCTAATGCAATTAGATATTCAATTAGCTCGAATTACAATAAATTAAATTTCCTAATTGAATATCTAATTGCATTAGCAGAAGTCAATTAGATTTCTAATTGTAAAGGTAAACCAATTTTTTTTGCTAATGGCAACTAATTGCAATTAGTTTTACCATTGGAATAAAAATTTCAATTAGCTAATGGGAATTAGTTGAACTAATTCTAATTGTTTGATCAATTAGAGAATTTCACAAAAGAATGTTAATTAGCAATCATTAGCATTAGCTAATCATTACTTAACATGTATGTATAAAACTCATTTGTGAACTGAATTTTTTTATTTTTAAATGTTAATGGGTATTATATATTATATATTTTAACTTTATTTCTTAATAAATAAATCTAATTTATTTTATAAAAAAAATAGAACTATTTATGGTATTTTTGTACATAAACGCTATAAGAAAAAATTGCCGTTCAAAGCTGCCCCAGCCTAGTTCAAAGCTGCCCCGTATCGGGCATTAAAAAATAAATAAAAATTTAAGCCGAACTAAAAATAAGTTACTTGTATACATAAACTAAAGATTATATCCATACACATTAGTTGAGTTATGTAAAAAGTTAATAATTAAACAAAATTAATTTTTATGAGGCTTGAAAGCAAAAAGTGTTCAAAGGTGCCCCCCTCTCCCCTACGAGTATGTTATATCCTTCATTTTGTAACCAATGCATTAGATACTCGTATTTTTCTTTTGTAAGTTCAAGCTTTGTAAACATCCCCAAAGTTTTTAATGTACAAATTTTGTGGTTGGTTTTTGAAATACTAGATGAAAAATCAATTACTTCTTAAAGAAACATAGAACGTACTTCATCCCTTTTGTATCGTTTGGCGCGATCACAGCACTCCTCAAACGATTTGCGTGGCCGACCAAGTGCAGAACTGGTAGAACATTCAGCCTCAGTAAACTTAATTGTAAATGTGCCTTCAAGCCAATTTGCATTTTTTTTTTCAAATCGCGACTTCGTACGGTTAGAATCCTGCCATCTTTGTTTGAAGTTATAGTAAAAGTTTTTATATATTGTATCCAAAATTTCACATGCTCTAGTATCGTTTAAGCCAACGTGCAATTGTTGCAAAAACTGTTTTAATTTTGTTCTGTCTTTGTCAAATTCCAGAAGCTTCGAGCATAAAACCCCATGAGAAATAGAAAAACTTTCCATTGCCGTAAAACTCTTGGTCCTTAGTTTCAGTTATAATTAAATAATTTCGCGTTCGCCAGCACTTGTTGAATGACAAAAATCGATCAGTGAACACCCATAAATACTACGTAAGTTTCAACATTTTACTGAAAGGTACTTATGAATTCGCGCATCTTTTAAGGGAGTCTATATACCTGTTTCGTGTGCGTTTAAAATTTTTCGAAACGTTCTAAAACATGACCACTCATAAATGTGGTAGCCAACGAAAAAAACCCAAATAATTAAAAAAGTGCACTTACCTTTTTTCCTTTCAATTTTCCACGCACATTTATTACCGCTTATTACTTTGCTACCGCAATCATAAAAATCAAATAACCTTTTGTTTATTGCTTTTTTTTTTTTTAATTTTGAGAATCATAAAAAAAGTCATAAATGTTTTTGCAAAGAATTTTGTGCATATCTCGAGCAAATTTTTGAAATGCATACCTTCACTTAATTGTGAATAAAAGCGAAACGCGTTCATCGATTTTCATGATTTATGTCTCATTTTTTTCATAGGTTATGCGACTTTACGTGAAAGTAATAAAACTTGAAACTTTTTTTTACTGTTTTGGATTTTTTATGAATTAAAAATAAAAAATTTAAATTTTTTGGGCAAAAAATATTTTTTTTCTTCATACATTTATTTATAACTGCGAAACTGTTGCTTATGTAGCAAAATGTTATATAAACAGATGAAAGTAATTGTAATTCTTGATTTTTCTAAATTTTTTTCAGCAAAATCCGACTAGTGGTTCTCGAGTTATGTTAAACAAAAGAGCCTTATCAGAATTGAGTCCCGAATCAATCAGCTGAAAAATGTTGTACTGTGTAATGCAAAAACTTGAGAGGTGGCACCTGGTGGCACTTGAAATTGATTAATAATGTTAAAACAGATATAAGACAATGTATTCGGTGTGATTTCAAACTGAGGAAAAGTAAAGAAAAAATTCCAGGTCCAAATGTTTGGAGAAAAATGGGATTTTTGTTATATGTCCATAAAAATACAAAAAAAAAAAAAACTTAAGTCTCTGCAGATTTTTTTTTTCAATTTTAGTATACTGAAATATACTACTTTAAATAGAAAAAAAAAGAAAAACGTTAGCTCACATAGTAAAATAATATTCGTATTTAAATTCTTAGGTTAAAATTAAGTTGGTTCGGTAAAACACACAAGTTCTGAGTTTGAGACGGATATAAAAAAAAACTGGCAGTCAGATCGGAGTAAATCTGTTTGATTTGATTGTACCATTTAGTCTAAAATTGCAACATATCACTGCATATTGCTTGAAGACTATGTTGACAATTTGACTTTTTTCCGCGAAATCCCGTGTGCGTCGTCGAATTGACGCGTTTTATATGCGTCTACCTAAAAAGCTTATAATAAATCAATGCATGTTTAACTCTCTTTTCGGTTTAAAGTGTGCTTAAACCAGCAAATCTATTACCCAGTAAACATATAAACCACCTTTAAACGCCTATAATTGGGCGTTAAAACTACCAATACAAACCATACTTACATTATTATTTTTTAAACAGCATATTATGGGGCACTGATTTACAGCTGTTGAGTTTAAACTACATATAAATTCAAGTTTAGTTTAACTAAACCAGCATTTCAACGTTCAGTGATTTATTAGCCATAAGTGAAACAAAACGCATTAACGCCAATTTTGCCTATTCCCCAAAGACTTTCAGATTTGGTATATTGTCAATTGTTCGCTAATAATGCGATTAAATGCAAGAAATTTCGTAAGTAGTGTTCCAGTGTCTCGCAATCGTTGACACATGCTCTGCATATTAGGTCGTTTGTAAATCCTATGCGAGCTTAATGAGGCCCGTTACTCCATGTGACCATTTAACCATATTGAAAAACCGAAGAGGAAATATATTTTTTCAAATATCCAAAAAAAAAAAAACAATTTTGGCAGTAGTTCTTATTATGATATTCAGCTGGCTGCAACATGCCTTCCTTTTGCCCCCTGATCAACAATTTGAACTTGTGTATAGTAATCGAAACATTACACTTATTTTAAACTTAATCTTTGTTAAAAAGCCCATACTCAAAGACGACACAGTTTCTTTAGATTAAAGTGTTAAATAAAACGCAATTTAACCTTGTTTTCTTGATTTTAATGATAATGATGTTGCCGCTGTTACACAAGTGCTACAGATTCCAATCAGTCCAAAAGTCAACATTTTAACCAGACAATTAATTTCAACGACATTCTTCTAAAAACCCACTGTTTTGCTTAAAACAATAATCAGACTTTAATTTTTTTTAATTCAATTCATAGTGCAAACCGATGAAGAAATCATCCGCATTTAAGAAAACAAAAAAATCAAGAGAAAAACAAAATTGAAAAAGTGCAAAACCAGATCTTTTAAAGTGCGTTTTTCCTTTAAAATTCGAGAGCACCGGCCGGCCATTATTGTGTTCATATCAGAAAAAGTTGTTGCAGTTGTTGTTATAATTTGTTTTTCTTGTGTTGTCTGCAGTTTTAAGACCATTTTCATCCAAAATTAAATACTAAAGAAATAACAACTAAAAAAAAAATCATATTGATCGTTTAAAGTACAAAACGTTTGGATTTTATTGTTTTTGTTGGTGATTTTTTTTTTGTTTTTTTGGTTTGTTTATTTGCTTTTGTGTCAATAATTGTTGTTATTTTAATGTTGCACGAAGTTGTATTTTGATGGCAACTTATGGGCAGCTTTGTTTAAAGCATTTCGTGGTATATAAAAGTCGAGACTTCTTAGAGAATGTATCTCAAACCAAAGTTAGATTTTTGCTAGCAAGCAACTGATTCTTGTAACAAAGAAGCAAACGATCCTCATAAAAAAAAAATAGTTTTAATTATTTTTTAAAATTTGTAATTAAATACAAAAGTTTTTTCAAGAAAATGTTTGCTAAGGTAAGTTTTTATTCTCCAATACTATTTTAATTTTGTTACTTAGATTTTTTTTCTGTGTATTTAGGCCATCATATTAATCAGTGTATCCTTATCTATGACCATGGCTGCGCCTGGTGGCATTGCTTATGGTGGCCATGGAGGTATTGCTTATGCCGCTCCAGCTGTCTCATATGCCGCACCTGCTGTTTCTTATGCAGCTCCAGCTATTTCTTATGCGGCCCCAGCTAAAGTTGCTTATGCCGCACCCACTTATGTTGCAGCTCCCAAAGTTGTTGCTGCTGCTCCAGCTATTATTAAAGCTGTGGAACCAGAACCCTACGATCCCAATCCCAAATACAGTTTTGCTTATGGTGTATCCGATCATTCTACTGGCGACTCGAAAACAGCCGAAGAACATTTGGAAAATGGTGTCATTCACGGAAGCTACTCGCTAACTGAAGCTGATGGCAGTATTCGGAAGGTAAGGGGGACATAAGAAAATCGGGATAGTAGTGAAAGAAATCGAATGCCAAGCTATTTTACAAAAAAAAGTAAACGTTTAAAGTAACTCTCCATCAAGTTAGACATTTTTTGAATTGAAAAAGTTTTCATGTTTCGTCTTCAAAAGGTTGTCATTTAGCAAAGGGGATAGTTTTCAATTTAAAAGTGTTCCTTTTTATAAGAGGAAACATTTTCGACATTTTTCATTTAGAATAAGGATCCTTTAAGAGAAGGCAACATTTAAGGATTCCTGAAGAAAGTGGTACATGTTCGTAGCCACGACTTTTTATTGAGGGCATAATGTTCGACTAATTATTGTTCGACAAAATTTATATAATAAAAGAGGGATAAACAAACTTCTAATTACAAGAAAATACTAACATGTCACCTCAAGAGTTTTTCAAATAAATTTCCATTCAAAGGAGATTTGACGACATCTTTCAGAACAAAAGGTAATCTAAGTGACTTCTGTTGGACTCTATTGTCTAAAAAAAACATGTTCCATACGATACAAACGATTAATTTATTTTCTGGCTATTGAAAAAAGCGAGCATTGATTCCTTAAAACTTCCTTATATTTTAACTACTTTTTTGTATTATTTTGCGGGAATTATAGAAGAATTTAACGCTCTCCCGGAAATGAAAATAGTAGAAGAAGTAAAAGTGCTATTATCGACTATACCGAATATTAAATACCCTCCACCATGGTGCGATAAGAACAGAAAGTTATATAAATACCATTTTTCAGATGAAAATATACCTATTGTGCGTTACGCCCACTTATTTAAATTTTGGCAGATGTTGAGTATTGATCACGAAGATGTTTGTACCTTATTTGGAAACATTGTTTAAATTTTAAATATTTATTTATGTTTTGAATCCGTTTAGGTCACCTATACTGCTGACAAAATTAATGGATTCAATGCTGTTGTTGAAAAATCGGGTCAGGCTATCATTGCTAAGCCAGTAGCTGTAGCCGCAGCAGTGCCAGTAGCAAAGGTAGCCTATGCCGCACCAGCTGTAGCCAAAGTAGCTTATGCCGCCCCAGCCTATTATGGCGGCTATCATCACTAAATAGATCACCACAAAAACCAAGGAATCATCGCAACCACCAACAACATCTTTAAGTCATTCAAACAATTCTAGTGACAAATTTTAAGTGAAAGGAAAAAAAGACCCGCAAACTGACCATTAAGCATTCGTTATCATGGACTATGTGATTTAGGAAAAATAATACTCTTTATTATAAGTATTATTAATTATACACAAAAAAAGAAAAATTAATAATACTTGATAATGTTATTAACTTATTATTTAGTTTTAATCATCTCTATTCATATTCACTACCACTCTTATTTACTCACTCAATCACTCACTCACTTGACTCCCTCTCCATCTCACTCTAACTCTCACACTGACTTTTGTAAAAAGTACTTCTATTCGCTTCTCGTTAAAATAGTATTTAAAACATTATTTAAGAAAATTTCATAAGATTTCTTATGATTTTTCGGAATATTTTTTTTATTATTATTTTTGTTGTTTATTATTTTTGATTCTTTCTGCTCATTTGTTATTGTAAATAATTAATGCACTATTGCCAGATTGTTTGTATTTACTTATGGCAGTAGTAGAAATGTTTGTCAAAGAAAAAAATATTATAGCCTGTAAGTGACTCGAATTTTTCTCGTAGAAGAATCGTGACAATAACACTTTTTTGTTAAAAAAAAAAATACAAATAATTAATTGTAATTACAAATCTTAGAAAAGAATGTAGAAAAAAAAGAAGAACTAAATGAGAATTATTGTGTGCATTTACTGAATAAAGAATTCAGTACAAAAATAAAATAAAAAATACGAGTTTTTTTTTCTTTTTGGTTACTT
This sequence comes from Pollenia labialis, assembly GCA_949318255.1. Taxonomy (NCBI): domain Eukaryota; kingdom Metazoa; phylum Arthropoda; class Insecta; order Diptera; family Polleniidae; genus Pollenia; species Pollenia labialis. The sequence continues at coordinate 128,103,161 of OX439140.1, forward strand.
TTTAGGCAGGACAAATTTGTGCAAATGTGCAAAGAAAAAAAGCATAAATAGGGCTAAACACTGTAATGAAAACTTAAGGGTAACCTGTCCGTAAAAACGCCTGGGTTCAAGCCTCAGGTCAGTCAAGAATGAAAAATTAACAATAAATTTCAAAAGATTTTGTTATTAATTCCCAGTTTTTATTATTGATAAAAACATTATTAATTGCATCACTATTGTTGAATCTTTCCACCACATGTTTAAATTGGTAAAAGTTTTCAGCATAAAACATACCACGTTCTACACTTCCGTTTCATTTTCTTTAAAAAATAATAAATAAATAAATTTATTTTATATGTAGGTTAAAATATATATTTACCAAGTGACTTCGTTTACATAATTGTTTAACTTTTTATGATATTTTTGTTTTTGAAAAAATTTTAAAAAATAAAAATCAACAAATAACTGTTTTCATTTGATTTTTATGAAAAAAAGGAATAACTTTTACGGTCTCTGTACAGAATATGGCTTTTAAGTGATGAATTAACAATGAGAGTCACATATTCGCTAGGTGTTAACAATGAAAGAAACTTTTTAACTGTGTGTTCACATTGCAAGCAACATTTTTTGTTTTGTTTCACAAATACACACATTTCCTGCACAATATAATTTGTTATGTACTTTCCAAACCACATTATTAAAATTTGAATCCAAACCTTTTAAAAATAATTATAAACTGCATGCAAATTGTGGCTGAAGTAGATATAGACTTAAAAATTTATTTAAACAACTTTAGTCAAAAAATTTAAGGAAACTATATGAAATAACACTGTGCAACAAAAAAAAAAACAGCCTCAATACTTGCAACGCGAAATGAAAATAGACTATTGGTAGAGCAAATCTGCTAATGGGTTTTAAAAAGTTAGCTCGGGTTCCCGAAATATCGGCCCCTAAAACTTTTGAATTTTTTAAAAAAGGCGTTTGGTAAAAGTAAAAAAAAATGTATTAAATGTACTTCTTCTTAGCTAAAATACTGTTACAGATGTCTTCAGTAGAATTGTATGGCGATTATTGTTTTAGAATATATTAACCCTCTAACACTCATTTTAAGGGGTAATTTTAGTACTTTTTTTTTAAATTCCCCACAAAAGTATACTAAAACAACGAATAAAATACGCATCAAATTTCACTAGGGGTCTTCTAAGACAATTGAAGCGTATGCACCACATTTCATTAAATTATCTTTAAAATTTGGACCTGTTCTATGCGCAAAAGACAACCAGCTAGCCAGCCGGACAGTAGGACATCGTTAAACCGACTCAGAAAGTGATTATGCCTCGATCGGTTTATAGAGCCAATATTTTCATGTGCTACACACATCAGCACAAAGGCTAATTACCCTCCCCACTAATGTGGTGTGGGAATAAAAATAAAATGTAGAAGCAAAGTTCGTCGAGATTGATATATATATATGTGTAACCGGGTCACTGGACGATCGGTAGGCACACTAGCATTCTCGATCTTCCTTTTAATGAAATCTGTCGCAACTGCATGGAACTTGAAACTGGAAACTTTATCTCTTATGTGATTGACCAGCTTGTAATTTAACCATAAATAAGTTATTTGATAAAAATGTTCTAAAGATTATCTTTAAGGTATCGCGATTTGAAATCGTCAAATACTTTAAAATATTTCAACGCAACGTGCTGGCGCTAGCCACCCCAACATTAAACCAACATCAATTCTAAAATGAGTTCCTTATTCTTGACAAGTGGTGTGGGTCCTTTTAAAAAAGGGTACACAATCGACTCTACTTGAATGCTTGCTTTGTTTTTCTGTGTAATACCACGTTTGAAAGTCCATGAGCTTGTCGGGAAGACATTTGTTTATTATCACAGAGTGAGCAAGACATGCGTGAGCAAGACATGGATTTAGCTTAATCATCGTATGTAGGACTGATTATAAACGTATCAAAAAACAAAATCAATGCGGTTCAATGTTAGCAGCAGATATACTTTCTAGCTAATGGAGCAGTAACTAAAAGATGTCTCAATCTTCTGCTATTTGGGTAGCATTATTGCCAACTGTGGTGGATGTGCCGATGATATCCAGAACAGACTGGTTAAGGCTTAAAAAGCATTAAATAAATAAAGAATCTTAAATTAATTTTAAAGGTCGGCTATTATTGCATCGTCCACTAAAATTAAGGCATTTACCAGCAATGTAAAATACGTCTGTGTGCCGTTCTTAACACACATTGTGACGCCAGGGTCAAGCTGAATTACAATCTTTCACTTAAGCCAGGAGTGAAGCTAAAACAAGCAGCATCAGACAGAAATCAATGGAATTCACTAATTGTGACCATATAGGAACATAGCGCCCAATGTTTTCAGTGATCTTTTTATTTTAATATATTGAATATTTTGATAAATTAAGGACGTTCCACGCAAAATCGAATGGTTAAAAATAATTTATTTTTTATTATTTTCCCAATTTTGTGATATTTTTTAGTACACTTTAAAAGAGCCTTCCTGGTGAATTTTTACTCTTTTATTGATGTTTTAAACCATCTGATTGGCGTGGAATACCCCATATATATATGAAAAACATATAAGTATGTTCCTTAAAGTTTAAAGGACTATAGGGCGTCTTTAATTTAAAAAAGTATGCTCAAGGAAACTAAAATATTTTTAATAAACTATAAAACAGATTGCAAGCAAAACGCACGAGTATCAGAACACCGCAAAATAAATCTGCCGTTTTGCGATTTCAAATTGGGCGATTGTCTGAACATGGCCGTTTATATATGTAGGCAAATGTTGATCCCTTTCACACTCATTTATTAAAGTTTTAACGGGGGCTAATTCTGGCAGTCGTTACCGAATACTTTTTCGATTCGAAAGCAATTTTATTTATAATTATTTCATTCGATACTGAACGGATTGAAACTATATTTTCAGTGTTGTAAAGCATTTACAGTCAAATCCCGATAATTCGTACCCCGATAAATCGTTATTCCCGATAATTCGTAATAAACTGTCAGTCCCTTGAAAAAACCACGTTAATTCGTAAAATTTCCATACATTTTGGTCCCCTCGCTAATTCGTAATTTTTTTTTCAAATAAAATCTTCTTTGCCTCTTATAAATCGTAATTGTTTGCTAACTACCGCTTATAATTCGTAATAAAAACAACAGAAACATGGAAAGAAAGATTTTTTGTTTACCGCTATTTTTTTTGCGTGGGTTTTTTCCTTGTGTGTTTCTCTATTTTCTTAAGATCAGTTTGTAGCATGAACAATTTTTATATATTTTTTCTTTTTAACCATTTTTTTATGTTTTTTATCGTTTTAGTAAATAAATTGAAAAACCCCGTTAATTCGAATTTATTTTATTTTAACCCCGTTAAATCGAAAACCCTTATAATTCGTAAGAAATTGCCGGTCCCTTGCGATTACGAATTATCGGGATTCTACTGTATTTGAATTTTTACAACACTGAAAAAATAATTTCGGTTCGTTCAGTATTGACTGAAAGAATTGGCAACACAATTGCTTTAGAGTCGAAAAGTATTCGATCACGACTGCAAGAATCAGCCCTCTAATTTTTTTTTGCAACCTTCCAGAATCGATTAAAATAAGATTTATAAATAATACAAAGTTATTATTATTTTAATATTTTTCTTTTTAACAAAAAAAAAAAAAAAAAACACTGCAGTGGTTTTTTGACTATCAAAATAATTAAAAATGAAAATAATTTAGATTCAAAACACGTCAAATGAAAAAATCTAAATAAATAAAGTTGCAAAGCAATTCAATTATTATGCGTGCTACTGTTATAACGGTATGAGTAGTACTCGTAATAGTAATAGATACTTGTTTATAACCTCAAATGCTGATACCATCCACAAGCTTTTAAGCATAAAGAGAGGCAGACAGATACGGCAGAAATGTGTCGTGTATTACACACATAAACTGATGATTAATTAATACGATTGTCTTTATAAATTCAATATAATTAAACGCCTCTGAACAAATGTCACCTGCTAAAGAAAAATTACAAATTAATGACGTCATAGTTGATTAAACGGCTTATGAAACGATTTTATTTTACTTAATAATTTTGGAATGAATACTTTATACTTTTGCTATCATATTTCCAGTGAAATATTTATTTTGTTAGTTTGTATGTCATTGTAAGACAAGGTTGAATTAAATTGGCCACTTTTGCCGCTAGACTTTCAGCTGTTTTTTTTTTTGGCACGTTTTTTAAGGCAATACATAATTTTACAATAAAAGGTCTTATTTTTTATTACTTTTTTTGTTTATGCTTTTGGGTGAATCGTTCCCGTTTATGGTGAAAAGTGGGACTTGTGTTTGAATGATTATATAATAAAAGTTAGTTAGTTTTTATACTCAAATATTATTGGTGGGTTTTTGGCAAATGGTTGTGGTATTTAATGCATTTTGTAATTAATTTAGTAAAATACAGAAATTTTGTTTAATTGAGTGACAATTATTTTCTTTAAAAAGCCCGCAATTTTTATCGAAAATCATCAGTTAATTATTTAAATTACAGTGTTAAGCACTTGACGTTTTCAAATCAGCAAAAAGTTAAATTTGTTTAAAAAGAATGGCTTTTCTTAAGGTGAGTTACAAAAAAAAAGGATTAAACAAAATAAATCCAGTTAAAGTGCAAGAGACCTTTGAATAGGGATATTAAACTTTTGCTTTTCATTAAATAACTACAATTTTTTTTCAATTAGTGATTTAAGCGATTTTTTTCTCTGGTAAATTTTTCTTAAAACAATGAATTTTTTGTAAATATCTAACAAAATCTAATATCTAATGAAATTTTAGAATTTAAAAGTGAGTGTTTTAAATGAGTGATTTAGGCGATTTTTTTTACATAAATCTATTAATTTTTGTTTTCGAAATTGTGTGCCGATTTTGATTTAATATTCTATTTTTTCTAAAATTAAAGCAGATGTCAAAATTTTATTTAAATTGTTATTTAATTTCGATCGATATCGAATGCCATAATTTGCTCACGGAAATTAACTGCCTGTTTAACGATTTCTCATAGAAAATTATACTTAAAACAAAAACAAAATTCGAAAATTTCTTCGGTTTTAAAATAAGTTCTTGTTTAAAGTTTATGATTTTTGGCGATTTTTTTCTTTTGTAAATTTTTTTAAGCTTAATGAACTTTTTAATAAAAATTTAATTTAAATTTACAAAAAATAAAAATTCGAAATTAAACTTTTTGTTACTGTTTTAAATTAGCGATTTTGGCGATTTTTTTTTGTAAATTTTTCTAAAACTGTTAAATTCTTTTAATTGTAAAACATCATCTAATAAAATTTGAAGTAAAATAGGTAAAAAAAAAAAATATTTGTCGAAATTGATAACGATTTAGGCGATTTTTTTTTAATATTATTAATTATTTTTTCGAAATTGTGTAACGATTTTTTAGTTACAATTTTTTATGAAATTATAAATGAAATAATGTTTTTATAAGTCACGTTCTTTCTTTATATGTTTTTGTTTTCCACAAGTGATTTTTCTAATTATCAAGATGGTTTCCTATGAAATTTTGCAATTTTTATTAAATTCTACAACAAAAAAACAAGAAAATAATTTTGTGACTTTGGTAAATATTTCTAAAACTAGTAAATTCATAAAATTGCAAAACGATATCTTTTAAAACTTTAAGTAAAATTCTTAAAAAAATGCTGCCGAAAAAGATGATTGTTTTAAATTAGTGATGTAGACGATTTTTTTTATATTAAATATTATTTTTTTTTCAAATATTATGTTTTAAACAAGGCATTTATGACGATTTTTCTAATTTGCAATAGGATTTCTAATGAAAATTTGCAATTTTTAGTAAAAGCTACAAAAAAAATAAATAAAACGAAACTAAACTAAACTTTAGTGAGTATTTTTAAATTTATGATTTTGGCGATGTTTTTCAAAAACGATTTCTAATGTAATTTTTTTTTTTTTTTTTTTAAATTAAATATTAAATATAAGTTAATAGTGGTATTCAGTGTTTGGTGCGTTTTAGGTTGCAACTGTTTTTTATTGCAATAATTTTGTAATCAACAGCGGGCGGTATTTTAAGCAACTTTGCAATGCTAGATGCAAATTAGGTAACAGCTGATATACAGAACTATTGGTCATGATAATAATAAGCAATTGTTTGACTATTTTATAAAATAATTTTTTAATAGCACGAAGCAGTGCAATAGAAAATATATTCGAAGTTTTGACGTTTCTAAGCAATTAAGGGAAATCACGAAGTGTGCAAACGGTGCATATGTGTGCAAAAATACACTCATTTGCACAACACAATAACAAAATGTACGTATTTGAAATTTACTCTATTATACTTCGTTTGTACTTAAAACAACCATGAGCAAAATGAGTAGTTCATATTTGCTCAGTTGCAAACAAATGTAAACAATAACATTTGACATATTAGGCGTCAATATAAATTGAACATTTTCGTGTTTTTTAATATAAAATAGAGAATTAAATTTAAATTAATTAAAAAAAATGATTTTAGTTTGCTTTTGTATAATTGTAAACAAATGCAGATTTTTTACAGTGCTGCCAGAAGTTTTTAGTGTTGCCTGAATAAATTTTTAGAAAAATTGCATATTTGCAAAAACAATAAAAGTGGTATGCTCACGATCAATCATAAAATGCACTTCAAATTAACAAATTGCAATTTTGCACAATGACCATAGTGATTACCCTTATTGATTATAAATTTCAGCTGTTCAAGAATCAGGGATGCAAACGCAATACTCAAAGCAAAAAAATTTTATACATTTTATGTTTACTTTGTTGATGGATTACAAACAAAAGCTACAATATTTTGCATTGGCCTCCAATGTCGACAAGAGCATTTCTTCCGTATTGACAACAAATATATGAAAGAAATTTTTATTTTCGACATTGTGGGCCAGCCAATAAATTTAAATTAGCAATTTTTGAAAAGTATTAAAATTTTTGTAAAATTAGCGATCTTTTCTTAATTAAGATTAAAACATTTTTCAAGATGAGCAATTTTTTGTGAAGTTAAAGTTTTCCGGCAAAATTAAAACCATTTAGTTAATTAAAAAAATCTTTTTTTTATAATTTTGTTTATTCTCTGAAAATTTCAAAGGATATAGCGATTTCGAAATAGGCGTTTTTTTAATTTGGAATTTTTTTTAAATATGTAATTTTCTCTAAAAAATCAACAATTTTTAAAACTATATACACACATATGTATGTATATATATTTTTTCTTTTTGTCACTTTTGGCGATTTTACCTTCAACTAAATATTTATTGTCTAACAAGCAATTAAAACGAAATTGATTCCCAACTGCCGTTTTATTTAAATATTTTGTTTTCGAAATTTTGCAAAACTATTTTTTTACCACTAAAACTAAAAAGATAATTCTCCAAATTTCCTTCCCCTTAGGTAACTATGGTTTGCTTGGCTCTTGTTGCCGCCATTGATTGTGCTTTCTTGCGTGCTCCTTTGGCCGCTCCAATTGCTGCTCCCGTCGCCGCTGTGCCCATTAACACCGAAATCGATCCTCATCCCCAATACGCTTTTGCCTACAATGTGCAAGATGCTTTAACCGGTGACAGCAAGAGTCAACAAGAAGTTAGAGATGGTGATGTTGTTAAGGGTTCCTACTCCGTTGTAGATGCTGATGGTTCTCTCCGCACTGTTTTCTATACTGCTGATCCCATTAACGGTTTCAATGCTGTCGTACAACGTGGTCCCGTACCAGTAGCTGCCCCCGTCGTAGCCAGACCTGTTTTAGCTGCTAGGCCAGTTATACCCGGCCGTTTATTTTAAGCGAAAACGCGGAGAGTTAGTGTCTAGCCAATTAGTTATAATACTTTCTTAACTACACATCTCTAAAAAAAAGCTTTCTTAATTTAAAAATCTATTCGTAAGAAACTTAAGTTTCTTTAGGAAAATGTCATTATTAATTTAAATGTTATTTTGTTGTTTAGTTTGTATTTTATTTTTTAATAAATTGTTATAATAAAAAAAGAAAAAAAAATAAACGAAATCATTTGATCATATCGAAATGTTTGCACGCATGCAAATGCTTTGCTCTGACAATGATTTAAGACTGTTGAAAATAAAACGTTTTTGTATTTCTTTTTTTTTCAAAGTTGTTTTGGGGAATAAATCAAAATGTTTGTCGTTATTTTTCTAAATTACATGAAATTTTATAACATTTTTGTTCGTTTTTTTTTTTTTTTTGTGAAAATTAGAGGAATTTAGGTTGAATGTTACAAGAATTGTAAATAAGTTAACTGGACGGCATTGATGTAATATCTGGTTTGTCCTAAAACCCACGTTGAATAACGTTTTGATTTTTGACCAAATATTAACTACATTAAAAGGTTTGGCGATAATAAACATACAAGTGTATGAAATTTGAACAAAATAATATTAAAGTAGAAAATTTAAATGAACATAACTTTTACTTGAAATTAAAAAATTTAAATATTTCCAATATCTCCACATTCGAAAGCATGAAATCAAAATCGTTTTGTTAGATATTGACGTTTTTCTAAAAATTGTATAGAAGTGTTGCCCATAGGGATTCAACACTAAAACATTACAACGGCGAACACGACAGCTGCGTAAAAGGTTAACGTGACCTGTTAAATAAAATAGCACTGAGGGAGATCCACCATCATGTTAAATTTATCCCAAGGTTGGGTGATTTAGTCTTAATTCACAGCTCACCAATGACCAGGTCCAAGGTCTGCCATATTCCGTAGGGTTTACTTATCCCCGTGGGTCAGTGGACTTTAGTCAGGGCAATCTGATAATTTTAAGCCCTAGACAAGCTCGAGATATAGGCTGTTCCTATATTTCCCGAAAGAAACAACAGGTAGGTGCTCCTTTAGAAAGAAAAACACATACATATTCTTACTTCTGGGAACTTTATTGTTGCCAGTAAATCATGAGTTGTGTTTTACAGTTTTATTGTTACTACAATAGAATAATATGTATTTATATAATTGGATTAGTTAAGGTCAACTGGTGATAGATCACATAACTCACAACAGAGAAGTTGTATCAGGTATCAGCACGTTTGATAAAATGCTTTCAGAGATTTTACCTATAATTTTTTTCCTTATGCCCAAATATGTATGTAAATCATCGCGAAGAAACACAGTCAACCTCTAATTGATGGATCAAGAGAAAATATTATTCAAATCAGTGTTCGAAAATAAACACTAAATATTGCTTCTTAGACCCCTTTCAGACTCGGCAAGTTAGCTGCGCAAGTTACTTGCCGAGAACAACCAAGTCCTCCAACCTCACCCCGACCTTGCCGTTGACGTCTACAAACCTAGAGTTGCGCAAGTAACTTGCCGAGTGTGAAAGGGGTCTAAGTGTTCGGTTCGGTAGATTTATAGAAAACACAAACGCTAATATAAAAAATAAAAAAAAAATAAAGTTCCCTGTTTGTCATCTTTCGAACACAAAAATAATACTGTTCTTATCCAACTCAACAAAAATATGAGAAAGAACATTTAATTCCGTTCGGTTTTTTTTTAACCATAATTTTCATTGTGTTCGCTTTAAATCATTATTGTTCGTCCCTTTTGGGCTGGTAAAAAAAAACCAAAATTTTTTTACAAAAACAAAATTCACATACGAAAAAAACAAAAAGCCAGCAAAATAATTTTGTGCAAACAAAACATTTACACAATAAACACACAAGCTGTTCGTTCTGCGATCGTTGCTTAAATTCAATCAATTCAAAAACAGAAACATTATAGAACATTGAAATATCACGTTTGTCTACAGTATCACTACAATTGTTCTGTTTTTTAACGAAGAACAGAACACTATATAATGTTCTACTCTTTCTTGAAAATGATTACGCACGGTATTAGAGGTTTTGTTCGTCGACACAAACACTAAAAAAATAGATATCGTTCCTGGGTGTTTGAGACGAACGCTAAACAATGTTCTGTTTATTTTCGAACACTGATTCAAATACTTTCAAAAGTCTAAATTTTGTAAATTTAGATTATGTTAGTGGCGGCGGCCTAAGCACTATTAAATTGCGATGTTTCTTAACATGTTTACTACCAATTTCCAAATAACCAACAAAACTATTTTGGCTCATGCCAATAAATTAAAAAAAAAACATTTAAACATCATCCATTGATTTCTCTTGCTAACAAATGGCCCTTTAAGATATTTATCTGATTTTTTTTATTTCGTTAATTTACCTCTAATTTATTTTATTTTATTAATCGATAGAATTTTAATGGTTAAAAAAAAATTTATAAATTGCCTTTGACATTCCTGTCAAACCCCGAAAATATTTGCTGTGCACATTTACTTAGAAATAGTGTTTGAGACAGCAACATGGTTTAGAGCAGCTTATCTCTGTTGCATTATGTAAGCAATCAGTGATAAACTTTTAACAATCAAATGACAGATAATACAATGACTTTAACTATCATCTAACTAATAAAATAAAATAAAATTTTATATTGGAGAGAAAAAAAACAAAACAAAAATCCATTCAAAGTTTTTTGTTTTTTTTTTTTTTTTTTTTTTTTTGTTGGCAAAACACAGCCCCAGCCAGCAACTAAAAAATCTTGCGTGAATTAAAGCGGCATGTGCTGTGCACAAGTTGCGTGTGTTTGATCACACGATCGCTTTAATCAACAAACAGTTTGAATCAAAGTTGAAAACCGAGCGGGGTTTTTAACTCAAACTGCAGAGGAGAAGGGGAGTACCAAAATGAAAAAAAGACAGATTGAACCACACCTAGTCATTCACTTTAAAATTATCATGCGTTTTAATGTTTGTAGTTCTCAAGACATTTTTATACTTTTCAAAAAGTATATTAGTAATATAAAAAAAAAACTATGCAGCAGTCAATATGCGAGGGAAGGTTGGGAAATAAGTTCAAGCAGTGGAAAAAATGTGTTTCCATATGGGTGCCAAACTATTTTTATTGCCTTATTATCATTATGCCCACACCACAATATTGGAGATTAGAAATATGAAATATTGGTCCTCGACCCACATTTTAGTATATTGATCTAACGTTGTCCATCCGTCTGGCTGGTTGTCCGTCTATGCAAACTTGGGCGCAAATTGCTTGTGCGATTTGTGCCCATAAACAAACAGTCATATACAGCCTTATTACGGTTGTCGTCAATGACTGTATCGTTTTTTGTTTTTGTAATAGATTAAAGTGACGCACAATATGTGTTCTTTGATCTTCTACAAAAAACGATATTGTCTCTGATTTCAACGACAACCGTAATAGGGCTGATTGTGTTAGTATTAAGATTAGAGTTGGCCCAACAATATTTTATTGCAACATAATTCGTCTTACAAATTTTTTTTAAATTGGCCATTATTTTACCATGGCTTCCATACGAATTCCACTCCCGAAAAACAACTTTAAATGGCATAACTTTATTTTAATTGATAAAAAATTTAGCGACGATAACTGGCCATAGGTCCCGTATAAACCCCCTCTCTAAAATCGCTAAAGATGAACAAATCTCATAAAGATTATTATATCTTAAAAATATTCGGCACAAAGAACTTTTTGATGAGCCTTAGCCTCATAACATGAGTTTGTTTTGCTGGGTCCATGTTTGCCCATGGCTCCCATGGATACACTGCACTATCGAAAAGTTAAATGTTTATACTGTGATGCAGGGTATTAAATGGTCGGACTTGTCCGACTATACTTTTTTAAAAATTAAAAAGGAATACTTCTTTAGAGACCGAAAAATGCTTATATTTCTTAAAGGAATGGAGAAAAAAGTTTTCAAGATACTCACGAGGGATTGCCTTTTCTCGTCAAGGGTTGGAACTGAGTATCCCCTACATTAAAGTTATAAGAAAAACCTTTGCAGGGTGTTTTTTTACACGTACGGTCGGTACGGTAAAAGATGGATTAATGTGTTGTGCGGTTCACTGACTACTCAACGGGCATATTCTGACAATCGCAAAACGCTTAAAATTTGCGGACTTTAACTCGCATAATACTTATTCTGTAAATCGCAATCGCAAGAAGTTTCACGAATTCATATTGCAAAAGTATGCTCAAAAGCGTTCGAAAATAAACAGAACATTATTTAGCGTTCAACTCACACACCCAGGAACGATATATACTTTTTTTAATGTTTGTGTAGACGAAAACAACCCTTAATACCGTTCGTAACTATTTTTAAGTGAGAGCCGAACATTATATAGTGTTCTGTTCTTCGTTAAAAAAAAAACAGAACAATTGTAGTGATACTGTAGACAAACATTTTAATGTTCTATAATGTTTCTTGTTTTACATTGATAAAGAAATGAGCAAACAAAACATTTTAGCAAAGACCGCGCCACGAACAGCTTGTGTGTGTATTGTATCGCAAACAAAACGTACGAGTTTCAAAACACCATAAATTGAGATTTCAAATTGTATGATTGTCAGAACAACAGAGGTTGGCTCGAAATACCAATCATTTCTTAACAAAACGATGTAAAACCAAAAGAAAAAACAGACTTTTCGCTGTCACCTGCAGTGAATTCGCCTTGAACATTATCATGTAAGAAATTAGTTTTTCGTAATTGTTGTACTCCCAATAGCTTTTCAGAAAAGAGTGGACCAGATTTAAGGACCTCAAAACATTTAAAAAAAATAAATTATGTGCCTTTAGCCAACCCTCGTAACCAAATGGGGGTTTTTTTTTGTAAGAACTGGGAAAACAAGGTCTGCTTGGAAAGCAAAATTCACACATACATTTGAACATATGATACACTCTTTTGAGACCGTGTCCATGACGGATCACATAGGCTTAATTATTTGAACTGTAGTGGTTTAACATGCGAACCACCTCTTTTTTTCTCAATATGTAACACGAAAAAAATCTTGGCCTTTTTTCCATGAAATCTAAATACAAAAATCTAATTCTTACTCATAGAAAATGTACTTTAGAAACAGCCGAGAAAAAATATCAGCCAAAACTCGATTTAATAAATTATTTTAAAAAGCAAAAATGGTCTAGTTTTTAATTTTGAAAAACAAAATCAATTTAACTTTTATTCACATTTTCAACTTTTTTGCTTCTTTTACGATTTGTCGTCTTAGACGAACGACAATGCGTTTGCAATGTTGTATGAAGTTGGCAAGGTGCTTTAAGCCTCCAAGATTGTTGATGTTGTTGCGGTTGTTGTTTAAATAATGAATGGTGGTAATGGTGCACCACCTTAAAATCAACTAAAACAACAACAATATCAGTAATAGCAACGGCAATACCAACAACAACAACAACCTCAGTAAAAGGCAACATAGTAAATATATGCAGCATCAAAAAGTTTTTGGTGTTAATAGCCGACGCATGGGCGTTGATAACGCTTACAACGCACCATGTGAGTGTTAGAGGCATTTTACATGCGTGTGTGTGAGCGTGTGTGCATCTTATGCATGCTCGACTTCAATGATATAATATTTTAAATGCTGCATTCTTTACCATAAATCTGAGAAAGGGGTATGAATAGTTAAACTTGCTATTTTGGAAGGGGGTTCAGGGGAGAGGGGAGTTTTAGTTTAGAGTGTTTTTAGTTTTAATTGTATCTATTTGAATTGATTAACTTTTTTTTTTGTTTTTTAATAAAAAAAAGGTTTAGTTGTTGTTATTGTTTTCTACTAATAAAAAAAAGCAATCTATTTTCAATGGAAATTAATCTTAAACGCATTTTTTCTTGTCTGGGGGAGATACCTAAAAGAAACAGTGGTTTGAATAGGCACAATTGGAATAGAAAAATGTTCAAACTTTTTTAGATTGAAAACTTTAAATTTAAAAAAAAATAATTCCTTTTGTCATTCATTCTACACAAAGAGATAAGTAAATTTAATGAGATTATTTAAAGCTGTTGGTTCCGCACATGATACCAGCTAGTGCTTCGATAGGCAGCAGTGTACCATTAACAAGAATTTTCAAATTCACAAAACGCGCTACCTCAAAAAAGCAGTTAGTCATCTGTTAGCGGGGTTTCTATTGAACTTCCAAATTTCGATATCTAAGAATAGAACGTTAAGTGGGCCGCGGATATAAAAATGCATTTCGAGACTAACACAGTGTCATTGGGCACATTCAAAAGACGTAACTTTTGCGCGACCTTGAGTGCTTTTCTTACAATAACTTCCAACGGTTGTGCAACAGTTACGTCTTCTGAATGTGCCTAATGGTTACACAAAGAAACTGCAATATACTGATTACAAATTTATAAAAAAAAATTTAATTCTTAGTTTTAATTTTTGAGATATTGTCACATTAATATTTTCAGACTAAACAATTTTTATTGAAATTTTAGGCGAAATAACTCCGAACTAGACAATAAAATGCAAGCGATTTTTAAAAGTCTGAAACCTACGGAATGCTTAATATCCGTTTTTCGATATAGAAGTCTACCTGTCTCTGATGTCGGAGAAAAGTGATAAGCCGAAAATAGTGCGGAGCTGCTTTAGTGATTATTAAGGGTGGTCCAACCATAATGCACGATGTTAATTGTGATCATCAAGTTTTTTGCCCAACTTAATTTGACATTTCTTTGCTTCAGTGTATCAAAAATTCAACCATGTTGAAGACTTTTCAGAAAATGGGCGTTCAAATCGGATAATTATGCGAAAATTTCAGCAAACCTCGTCTGTAGGAAATATGAAAACACCTTTGCATGTTCGAATATTTCGTTCTGTGGAAAACATTGCTGTTGTAAGCGATAGTGTGGCAGAAGAGCCCAACAATTGAACATCTCACGAACATCACTGATCCGAATCACAGAGCTGAAACCTTCTGGCCATTTCAAGCGTCTTCAATACGCCGAATGGTTGATTGAACAGACAGCAGAAAATCATCTTCAGCGACGAGGCACACTTTCACCTCAGTGGATTCGTTAACAAGCACAATGGTCACATTTGGGAAAATGAGAATCCACGAGTGATTGTTAAAAAGCCGATGCATCAAAAAAGAGCGGTGCGGTTTGGGCCGTACTTTTTCGAACATGAGGTCGGCCACGCAGTTACCGTGAATGGTTCGCTATCGCGAGATGACAACGGACTTCTTGTGGCCAGAAATTGAGGATATGGACCTGGACGATATGTGGTTCCAAAAGGATAGTGCCATACAGCCAACTAAACATTGACTCTTTTGCGCGAAAAATTAAACGGCCGCGTTTTCTCACCTCGCATCGGTGTTAATTGGCCGCGACTATCACGTGACTTGACACCGTTGGACTTCATTCTTTAAGGATATTTACAATGTAAAGTGTGCGTTAATAAGCCAACAACAATTCAAAAGCTAAGGGATGAGATAATTTCGCACATTGAACCTGAATTATGTCTTAGAGCCATTGACAAAATGGACCATCGAATAGAGGTATGCCACCGAAGATGTGGCGAGCATTTTTTATTATGTTTCACGTATAATTGTCTTAGATCCTCCCTATCAAAATAAAAAAAATATTATAATTCTCCGAAAACGTTTTGTTTTATTTCCAATTAACATCACGCGTTATGGTTGGACCACCCTTAAGTTTCATAAAATTCTAACTCAGCGTTAAGGCTTTAATTAAATTACACAAATTAAAAGGTTGTTTAAATTGCGTTCGAAAATATACAGGACATTATTTAGCGTTCGGCTCACACACCCAGGATCGATATCTATTTTTTTAGTGTTTGTGTAGGCGAACACAACTCGTAATACCGTTCGGAAAGAGCCGAACATTACATACTGTAATGTGTTCGAAAGATGACAAACAGGGAAACGTTATTTTTAATGATTTTCTACACAAACACTATTAGCGTTTGTGTTTTCAACAAACCTACCCAACCGCACACTAAGGAGCGATATTTGGTGTTTATTTTCGAACACTGGTTTAAACCGATATGACATCTCAAAAACACAACAAAGCTATTTCGAATATTAAAAACTATTCTATGATCTTTTCGAAATAGATTCTTTCAAACAAAATACGATTGAGAAAGTCTACTGTACTCGTGTTAATGAATTTATTATTTAGTTCGATTAATTTCGTATCTCAATAGCGAGAAGTAGCAACACAATGCTGCTCCCAATTGTAGTTAAGTTTGTTGCTGCTTTTAGGCCTACTTGCAGTGAGAACATGTTGCTGCAACTAAATATTTATTATAATTGTTGTTGTTCTTTTGGCTGTTGTTAAGTGCTGCTATGGGCGACGACGATTTAAATTACGATTAGTAAGAAAAAGTGTGCTTGTTGTTGTTCGTCTATTAAAAATATTAAAACTATTTTGTTCTTGTTGCTGTTGTTGTTTTAGATATTGTTGTTTAGGTTGTTGCTGTTGTTGTATAAGGTGCCCCGTATTGTTGCAGTACATATCCAATATTATTTTGTTGCTGCTTTAATTTTGCATAAATATTTTTACCACTTTTGTGACAAGCGGGCGGTTATAGATTGAGAAAAAAAAGCTTGCATTCAAAAATAAATCTCAAAATTCAACTTGGAAACTAATTTTTGTATTTTGAGTTTTTAGTTTTGTGAATAAATTTTTGGTATATAAGGAATTGTTGACACAATGTAGAATCACACAAAACATTTGCACTTAAACGGATTAAAAGCGCAAAGGTTTAGCTCCAAAAGCAGCATAAGAACGTAATAGAAGAAATTCTAAACTAAATAAAAATATAATTTTTAAACAAACTAAAGATAATTAAACAAACAAACAAATAACAATTACCATGGTTCAAAAGGCAAGTGCTATGAAAAATAATGAAAGCCTTAAAGCAATTTTAGAAAAAGTTTTAAAAAATTGCCAGGATATTAATTTGTGTACTTAATTTCTTGTTTGGTTTTATAGCTTGTTATACTTAGTGCTTTGTTGGCTGTTGCATCGGCTGTTGTTATTCCGGGACCACTTCCTGCCTACCATTCGCCTTATGGTCCTGCAGTTTTACCTCACGGACCCGCATTGTTGTCTCACGCTGCACCCGTTTTCCCTGCTGTCGCTAAATATGCTGCACCTGTGATTGCCAAGGTCGCCGCTCCCGAACCATACGATCCTAATCCTCAATACAGTTATAGCTACGATGTCCATGTAAGTATTAAAGTCTTTGGGACAACAAAAATATTGGCTTTTTTACATAGAGTTTGGAAGTGTTTTAAAGGAGGCAAAGGGGAAGCACTCAAAAAACTGAGAGCTTTTCATATAAATTTCACTAAACGTTCAGTCACTTGTGTTGTGAAAACAGCACATTAAAGTGTGCCCTCTAGACAAGCAATTCAATGAAACATAAGTGTATATCAAACTTTCAAATAACACTCAAGAAAGTTTGAACTATAAAAAAAATTATTTAAATTGTAAAACTCTATGTATAAAACCAAGTTCGATAAGTATGTTGCAAATTGTTTGAATCAAACATTGACAATTTTGAGTCAAATATGTATAAAAAAGGTTTGATTATTAAAAATAATCAAAAGTCTATTCTTAAATTACAACACTTATGTGCTGTTTCCAGGTGACAAACAATTGATTGTGTAGAAAAATTGATATGAAAAGCACTCAAAAAACTAAGCGACACATTAAAAAAAAAAACCTTCAAACATTTTAATGAAAATCATAGATGTTTTCAACACAAAGTTTGAATAGAAATTTACCCTCTGATATTAAGCAAATTTGTTATCAATTCAAGTTTCTGTTTGATTTAATACTTTTATTAAATATAATTACTTTGAAAACTATAATTTGTTTAAAGAGACCACAAAAAAGTGTCATAATCAAGTATGTTCATGAAGTGGACTTAAAATCGAACAAATTTTAAAAGCGAGCCTGCTTTTTACTTTGAGCAACAATTATCTTCAAAAAAAAAAACCAACTACTAAAAACAGAAAAAACTACAGTCAGTTTGTAAATAATGAAATCATTTTCTGGATCATGCACGCTTGTCTTCAGTTTATCATGCGACACCCAACAACTCTATCAAACCTTAAGATGTGTGAAATGATGAATCGTTTTAAACTCTTCCAACTTTTTATTTTCAGGATCACTCTACTGGTGATATTAAGAGCCAACAGGAAACACGCAACGGTGATGTTGTACAAGGCGCTTACTCTTTGATTGAGCCCGATGGTACCAGACGTTTGGTGGAATATACCGCCGATCCCGTCCATGGCTTCAATGCTGTTGTACACCGTGAACCAGCTGCTGTTAAAGTTGCTCCCGTAGCTAAAGTTTTGGCTCCTGCTCCTCTATTACATGCTGGTCCAGTCATTGCTAAGCCTGTACTACCCGCTTTTCCAGCTTTGACTAAAATAGCTGCTCCTTACGGTTATCCCGCCTATCACTAAGTCATTTAACGTGAGGCAATTACGAAATAAATTTAACCACCCCCAAACAATCACTAGCACTACCCAATCAACCAACCAACTACAACCACAACAACTCTCATGCAACAAGAAGTAAAACGTTGACGACTTTGCTTTGAACCTAACAAAAACTCTGGATAAAATGCTTACGATAAACCGATAAAATTGTTATCACACTCACTCTCGCACACATGCACATGCTCTATCTCTCTCTTTCTCGTTTTTTCTCTCTTAATTTCATTAGCATTAAGGACATTGTCGTTGCAATGCATTGGAATTTTACTTTGAATTATTTGCACGAGTCTGAAGTGTGAGTAGCTGTGTGTGTCTGTCTGTGTTTGTTGTAATTTAGTCATCATCCTTTTAAGGATTATACATTTTAAATATATTATTTCATTTGTTCGTATTCATAACGAATTTCTTTTTTTTCAATGTTCATTATCATAAATCGACTTTTTGTTTTGTTTTTTTTTATAATTTTTGTTTTATTTGTATATAAAACGATTTTTCCTCCTCAAATAAATAAATAATAATTATATTTTTTTTCTCTTATAGTTATTTTTAAGGCTGTTTGACCGCGATAAAGTTGTTTAATTTTTAACGATAATATTAAAACAAAAAAAAAAATAATGTAAATATGTAATAATATTAAAAAAAAATCGAGGGAGTTTTAAATGTAAAATGAATGCAATGAAAAAAATAATTTAATTATGAGTGTTTTATTTCTTTATATGTATAACGACTAGTTTTACCCCCGCTACTTTGTTGGCGTCCACCTTTCTTTCGTGGGCATATTTGTATGCCAAAGTTTATGTTTCTAGGTTTTAACAAGACAGTATCAACATTTTTGATTTTATAGGTTTCCATTCACTCAGGAAAATATTGATGGAATAAGACTTTTAGTATGTGTATATGATGATATTTATATCAAAGTATATTTTGCTACAATTAATGGAATGGGCCCAACCATTTCCACTGAGAGTAGACAGACCGCCAGACAGACTATTAAAGTACAAAAGCTTTTAAATTGTAATTTGTCTAAGAATACACATTCGAATTAATATGAATCTTTATATAAAAAATAACTATAATAAAATTATTTATTTTAAATAATTTTTAAAAGCAAGCCCTTTCATTTGATGCCCATATTGTAGAAGTGCATTGAAATTAACTAGTCCGCCATGTTGTGCGTGGCCACTATATTGGATTTAGAATGACGTCACACAGTTTGCCATGCATTGTCATCCAAACTGAACGTGTATACAAAATTTCAGCTAAATCGGTTGAAGATAACTGCTTCAAAATTGAGTTGCAAGATTCCACCCGAACAAACATACATACATACATACATACATTGTAAGTTAAATAAAAGCTTTTAACAACTTCTTCTTGAGCAACTGAAAATAACTCCGTTCCCTGAAATTGTTGGAGACATGGTCAGCCCTACGCCTAGTAAAAGTTCTAATAAGTCTGCAAGAACTGGCTTTTGGAGCGTTTGTGAAAAACTTATAAGAGAATGAGCCGCCGTCCATCCTACCCTGTGGTTCAGCTGGATAAGGGGTCGAGAGATACCTTAGACCTTCTAATATTTTTTGAGCCGCAGATCTGTTTGTCTACTAAGGCAATGACCTGTTATACCCAAAAATGAAGAAAATGGCGAAGAAAAACTTAAGTTTTCGAATGAGATCTGTCGCATCGGGGGGCTCTTTTACACTACTGATCTGGTTCAAGCAGATTTGCGAAATCGTCTAATTAAGCAAAAATTGGGAACACTTTATACACATTATACTTTTATTTTTTAAATAAAGATCTTAAATTCAAATTTAACAAATATTTTTAGTGTATGCTACACTCAATTTACATGATGAATTTTTTAGACGTCCAATTTTAGACGTCATTTTTTGTTTGATAGCAAGCGGTGTAGAGAATAAAGAGGAAGAGAAAACAGAAATCATGTATATTTTTTTACCCCTCTTTCTTCTCTACACCACTTGCTACAAACAAATAAATGACGTCCAAAATTGGTCATAAAATTCATCATGTAAATTGAGTGCTAGTGTTCGTCGAGTTGCGGTTTTATATAGGAACTGTAGTGTAATATGAACCAATCGCCATGTTCAGGGCTGCCAGACTTAGGAATTTATCACCAAAGTTGGAAATTTTATGTAAGCAAAAAAGACAAAGAAATTCATTTGGGGATTTTTTTGGGGATTTAAAAAAAAAATCTGGGATTTTACACATTTTTAATATATTTTCCCTTCTTTTGTTATTTACGATTATTATACCCTTCACCTCAGGTGGAAAAGGGTATATATAAGTTTGTCATTCCGTTTGTAATTTCTACAATATTGATATTAGACCCTATAAAGTATATATATTCTGGGTCCTTATGAGGAGAGAAGTTGATTTAACGATATCCGTCCGTCTGTCCGTCTTACGTTTGATATGTGTTTTCCGGAGACTCCAGACATGATAGTGGCTAGGTTGTTTTACATTTGTGTCACATATAGTCTACCATCGGTTGCTATTGAAATTCAGCAAGATCGATCCACAAATGGCTGAGTTATGAGCAAAAAACCACGACTACCTCTAATATTTTCCAAAAATCCCTTGTGGTTGTTGTAATTTTATTACTTTTTGCTGTATATCTGGGGAACGGCAAAAGCCAAAGTTTCCAAATTAGGTACACACATTTAGGTAGCCAATACACACCATCCTACAAAATGTGGGCGGGATTGTAGAAGTGGGCGTGGTACCTCCCGTACAAAAAAAATTAAAAATTGTATAAAAACCTAAATTTTAGGGTTGCCATATGTCCTATGCATATGACTTATATACCAAAATATTGAAAATTTTTGGTAGAACATATTTTATAAAAAATTCAGAAAAATCGGTTCAGATACAAAAAAGTTTTGACCAAAATTAATTTTTTTTTTTAAATACCCACTTTCGGGAATCATAGATCTCCCCGAGTCCAAACTTTATAACTCAAGTAAATGGTAAATTCCTTCTTAAACACGTCGGTATATAAATCTGTCAAATCGGTTAAAAAATGGCTGAGTTATAACCAAAATACTGAATTCCCAAAAACCTGACAGCCCTGGCCATGAATGTCGATTTTATAATTTTTTAGTTACAAAAACCAAGTTTATGCGAAATTTCATGATGGAAAACATTGTTTTCAGTTGGCAACACCTCTCAAAATACATGTAAAAGTTGGGAGTCAGCTGATTGTATTTATCTGTACGGCAAATAAAAGGAAAAGAAGTAATTGTCAGATGAGTGCTGGTTAGCTTTGGGACAAAATAGAAGCAAACAAGACATTGAGAAAACCAAATTTCGTTAATGTGCAGTTTTTCGTTGGGAAAAAAGATAATCGTGTAATGAGAAAACGGCCATAAATATATGAACTCAAGGACCTAATTAGGCGGCTAAATCAGTTTGTCTTTTACTGAATTAACAATATATTGTTATGACAGATTAAGATAGCTTATATATGAATGTTGTTGTGAACAGTAAATACTATGAAAATAGAAATAAACATTTAATTTTTTTGAAACGTTGGTTCACATGTGCGTCCATACACACCAAAATGTGTCATAATGTCCATGGACATAATGACATTTTTAAAAGTGTTCCATGGTGGCATTGTGACATTTTTGCCGGTGTTTGTTATGCGTGGACATTATGACACTGGACGTTATGTCCTGCCACCGCTGAGAATAAAAAAAATTTCAGCAGAAAAACTTTTTTGGATGCATAAACTTTATAAAAGCGCCTTAGTGTTTCTATTCTAGTGGCAGTGTGCACAAAAACGACTTAAAAATAAATCTTTTAAAATACCAAACTGTCAGTAAGAAATTTATATCGAAGTTTTCAAAAACAACATTCATTGCATGTTGTTAAATTCTAACCTTGAAGCCAGTTTAGGAGAGTTTTTTCCCCTGGAAAAATTTTGTTTGCATATGTTTAAGAAAAAATTGGAAATTTATTAAAAAAAAATTATCTAATTTTATAAGAGAGTAAAGTTTAAATTTTTTAATGACCAAGCTGAAACGTAAATGCAACACATTAAATGCTTATGATTAAGATTTCTTACAAATTCATTAATATTGACTTTAAGTTTTTTTACTGCATAATTTATGTATCAAAGTCAATGAAATAAAATACCAAATAAATTGTTTGCAACATGTTAATTGGTTGGTGTCTGCATATTTGAAATTAATTTAAAAAGCATTTTCCTTTTAAGCCAATTTTTTTATGTTTGCCTTCGTTAAATAAAACCAACGAAATCGATTCTCAATAATTTTTAAGTTTTTCTTCAAAATAGTATGAGTTCTTTTTTTTAGAATATGCATAAAGATTTGATATTAATTTATTTAAGTAAATACTCGTGTTCATTGTCTCTCTTTGAAATTAAAAGTATGACTAATTTGAAGCACACTTTGCTTCGTGTGTGTAGTTGGCTGACACAACAGACAGACAGATAGACATATAGAAAGACATGATAAAATATTAATTTTTTTTAAGCGTTTAAATCAACAGGTTACTGCTGCAACAAAAAAAGTTTTTTTTAGTTCTACGCATAAATATAAACTGTGGATTAGTTAAACGAGAAGTAGACTTTAGATGTAAAATGTTCTACAGAAATAAACAGTTGTTATACGAAAATGGATTCTGACTTACGACTGCGCACACTACACAAGGAAAAGGGACAGGGTTGCCATTACTATTTGATGAGACGAACTTCAAAAGAAATCTGCTTAGTCGTAAAATGAATCATTAAATGAGGATTAAAAGATACAATTTTTAATATTCTAAAAATTGCTAAGTTTGTACAAAGAAAACTATGCTAAAAATATTCTGAATTTTTATAAAAATATTATGCTAACAATCTTCTAATAATAACGAGTTTAAATATATCGCATCTTCATTGCAATAAAGTCATATCTCGAAAATAATCAAACATGTAAACAGATTTAATAAAATATATTTTGCTATAACTTCGGTTCAGTTTCTAATATAATGCCGAATTCTGTTTCACATATAAAGAAGCTATAAAGGAACACTTTTGCTAAAGTAACTTGCAATTTTTTATAATAAAGGAGCGAGAAATTTTATATAAAAAAATATTATACATATTAATATGAAATTGTTTAAATATATGTATTGTAAGTCTGTTTGAAACAAAATATGCTTAAAAAATTCTGCTTTCTAAAGCCTAGTACTCTGTTCAAATTTGTTGAGCAACATTAATTATTTCACAAGAAAATTTTGACATGTATCAATGTTACCTATCATGCGAGTTTGTGCAATTTAACGTTTCTATTCCTGCAAATTATGCGACATTGTTTTGCGCAGGGCTGTGGAGTCGGAGTTGATGTTTTTGTGCCGGAGTCGGAGTCGTAGTACCCACAAAAACTCGCGACTCCGACTCCAAAGTTTTTCGGCATAAAAAATTTAAAAAAATTTCCATAATAAAAATTATCTTCTTAAAACACATTTAAAATTTAAATAAATGGTTTATGAATACTGCTCTTATGTGCTGTTTCCAAATGACAGGCGATGGACTGAGTGCTTTTCATATACAGCTGGAAATCGCTGGAAATCGCAAACGTAAAACGCAAGAATTTAAAAGTCGTTTTTAAATAACATTTTTGTAATAAAAGAATTTTATGGAAAATATTTAACAAAATTTTCCTATTAAACAGGATTTTAAACCAAAAATTATAAGAATTAGGTTTAAAGTTTATTAAAAACAACTTCCAAATTCTTGCGTTTTGCGTTTGCGATTTCCAGCACACCCCTGATAAATTTTGCTACATAATCAATCGCCTGTCATTTGGAAACAGCAAATGTTTGCGTACGGTAATTGCTTCTCAAAAACTCTAATTTTTAGAAGGCCGTACGGTAATGAAAAAATAAAAGCTAACATCACTGAGTCTCATATACATTTAGCATCAAGATTATAGTAGGAGTCGGAGTCGGAGTAGGAGTCGCACTTAAAAATTTTCAGCATTTGGAGTCGGAGTCGGACTTAGTACTTTTTTTGGACGACTCCACAGCCCTGGTTTTGCGAATGTAAACAAACCCCACATGTTATTATTTTTTTAATAAAAAATTTAATTAAAAAAGAAAGTAAATATAGATAAAAAACTGTTATCGGTTGTGTTATTTAAATTTTTTGTTTCTTATTTAATAATCAGTTCATACTTTTTTGCTTTTGCTTAAAATTCCACGTGAAATAAGTGCAGCTTACATTATTTCACAGCTTTTTTTTTTAACAGTCAGAAACATTTCGGAACTTTTTCACAAAATAAACAGAGTACAACTACAGTGAAACTTCGATATTACGAACTTCGTTATAACGAAAAACTCAATATAACGAATTTTTAGCTAAGTCCCTTGAAAAAACCCTTTTTATTGCAAAGTTTTTCAAACAAAAATGCTCTATAAATATAACGAAGAAATTCTGAGCTATAAAGCCTCTATGTATCAAAGTATTTTTTGAAAAGTCTCTATACAACGAAATTATAATTGAGGAATACACATTTTAGGTGTGTAAGTCATTAAAATCCTGTTATCAAAAGCCTCTATATAAGTTAGAATAAAGCAAAATTTAATTTTAAGCAAAACGGGGCAGTCCCTTTTAAAAATAACGAAAGGTACATAAAGGCCATGTCAGATTAAACTTCATCGCTATGCGTGGCGTTTCTGACTTTGACAGAAAAGCGTAACGCAAAAGGTATATGTCACAATAAACACTTTGACAACACACTCGAATTGTTTGTTAAAAAAAATAAATAAAAAAAAATATACCAGCAGACTGTGAAAGCGCACAAAAAAGTACTTTATGTGACATGTTTCGTATAAGTATGAATATTTCATCTTTGATGTTAAAGCGAATCTCTTACACAACGCGAAGCAAAAGTTTTATCTGACATGGCCTTAAATGTCTTTGCATATGTAAAGCGCCACAAATGTAGTCGGTTAGTTCTGTTTTGGTTCTTTGCCAAAGTGAGTGTATTAAAGCGTTAATCAATTTCTATACGAGATCGTGGTGATAAATCTAAGCAAAAAATTTGCTAAACAATTTAATATACCGCCGAGAACCTACTCTTCCTACAATTTTAAAAAAATCGGGAGATTATTTGCAACACTAAAGCTTTAAATTGCAAAAGATTGCGCCTTGCAGCATATGAAGACGTTGAGCAATGTTTATCTAAATGGTTTACACAATGTCGAAATCAAAACATTCCTTTAGGAGGACCGATAATAAAAACCAAAGCTGAACAGTTTGTAGTACGTCTGGGACACAACGATTTTAAAGCTAATAACGGCTGGCTTGATAATTTTAAAAAGCGCCATGATATGGGATTTCGAAAAGTTAGTGGAGAAAGTGCCAGTTTAAGTGATGAAGTGTGTTCTGAATGGAAAGAATTGTTACCAAGTTTTTTGGCAGAATATGAGCCGCACAACATTTTTAATGACTAAAGCCAATCGTAAAGTTTGTGGATAACTGCACAGCACATAGAAATGCTCTATCCCTTAAATCTATCAAATTACAATTTTTACCGCCAAACACTCTTATCGCAAAGAGGTAGTCAAAATTTTAATCAACGATCTTGAAGAGGAGCGCAAAGCTCTATAAACGTTTTACAAGGAATAAGAATGGAACACATGGCATGGGAAAGTGTCGAAAAATTAACAATTGCTAACTGTTTTGCAACTTGTGGCTTTGCCGAGCGCCCAACTATGTGAATTACAGAAAATATTCTAAACAACATTTTAATTTAACAGAACGGTTTGATGATTTTTTTGAATTTCGATGACAACATTACTTGTACCGGGTCCCTTACCGATGATGACATTATTACTAGTGTAACGAAACCACAGGATAATGGTGAGCAGGAGGATAAAGAATCTGAAGAAATCAAAAATGTTGTAACCGCTAGAGAGGCTAAAATAATTGTCGGAAAACTGCAAACATTTTTTGAGGCACAGGATTCTACACCGCTTAGCATCTGTCGAAAAAAATATTGAATGTTGCATTCTAAACTTGCGTAAACAAACAAAAATTACACAATATTTTACTAAAATGTGATAAAATAAAAAAAATAATACAAACCTAATTTTTTATTTACCTCTTAAATAGTGAATTTTTATATGTATTTTCGTGTAAAATAGAATTTGGACAAAAAAAATGTAGTTATAACGAATTTGTTTCGTATTTCTTTAAATTTCGTTATACCAAGGTTTCACAATGCATATGTATAACGAATCAATAGCTATAACGAAGTATTTTTCGATCCCCTCCAGATTCCTTATATCGAAGTTTCACTGTATATCAACATTATTTCATAGATATTCTGCACAAGTTTTTTCACATGCGTTTTGGCAGCATTTCAAGTGATATGTTGAACAGAGTACCAGGCTTAACAAGTAAAAATATGCTAAAAAAAAAGGCTAAAACTAAAATCATCAGCCCATTTTAGTGAAACAGACCAGTCTCCGGTGGGAATCAAACCATCACACCAAAAAACTAAACTCACTACCAACTAGCCTACCGGGTCACACCAAAAGTTCTAATAATTAAATTAGTTATAATGATTTTTTTTGGCAATAATTAGCCATATTACGGTTATCAGTGCCGTAAACGATAGTGTCGTTTCTTTGTAATATATTAAAAAAACCTGTGTTCTTTTAGTTACCCCATTTACCAAACTTCTTCTGTCTTCGCGGATTACACTTTAACCCACTAACACATCTTGGCTGGCTCTGATAAAACTTCCTACTTTAAAAAGTCGCAGAACAATGCTGAATGTATCGTTTATTCTGAACATTATTAATGGTGATATCTGGGTTGGATTTTTAATTAATGAGATTTCATTTAATATTCCTTAACGACCATCTCGAATTTTCATACCATTATCCATTAAATTCTTTAGGGTCAGCATCACCCCTCTTAGAAGAATGTGTAACACTTTCAATCAATTATACAGATTTATTGATTATTCATTGGATCCAAAGTCAATAAGTAGATTAATAATTGCTTTTCTTAATTGATGATAAAACGTATGTAATGTAATCAAATGTTAGTTATAGTCTACTTTATTTAAGTGTAATTTTAAATGTCTAAAATGTCTGTAAGGATTATTCAATAGACAAAAAATAAATAAATAAAATTCAGCTACTTATGAAAAAGTTATTATTTAATGTAAGTTCAGACTAATGAAATAATAGTGTAAGAACAGGAGATTGTAAAAGAAAAAAAACTGAAAGAAAATGGGTAACGGGAACATGGCTTCCATTTGCTAACCTAAAAAACGGCTAGCACCACTGGATTCAGCGTACCCGAATTAGGTTAAAACGCTAGGTGGCCAGCTTGTCTGTTTTTTCAACTAGTTCAGTGTAATTAAAAATCGTGAAAGCTGTAAAGATTCACGTGGAATAATCGCTTATTCGCGAGCACGGCAAACTTGGAAACAAACCTTTAAATTTATTTGAAATCGGTTAAAAAAACAAATTGTCGGAAAATAACAAAAATTTTTTTTTCCAAAAATAACGAAAATTCGCGAAAATTTTTAATATTTCAAACATTTATTAAAACTCCCTAAAATATAAGGAATGACGAAAATTCGGTAAAAATTGCTAAATTTGCGGAAATTTGCAAAAATTTGCTATAAGCGGCATGAAAGCAAAGTTTAATCATTATTAAAAATCGATAAGCTGCAAAGAATCATAGGAAGAAAGATCATGGCTAAACACCCCTAAAATTTATTTGAAATCGTTAAATCGGTTAAAAACAAAATGTCGGGGAAAAACAAAAAAAAATTTTGCAAAAATAGCGAAAATGTTCGCGAACAATTTTAATATTTCAAACAAGCCAAACAATTTATTAAAAGTGCCTAAAACCATAACATGGGGTCTTCCCCTGAGATAATATCTGATATAATATGTGAGAGAACGTCGCACTTTGCTTCGTTCCCATATAACGAAGGGACAAAAATAGAAGGAGTTGTCAGATATTTTTGAAATTTGGTACACTAGCATAAAAAAGCTTAATTAAGAAAAATGAGAATTTTTGGAAAAATCGGCCCAAGGACACGCCTACATCCCATGTGTCCTGAAATTGAAAAATGTAATTTTAGCTTCAATAATGCTGATGCACATGCAACTAGCAACGTGTGTGTAAATTTTTATTTAAATCGGACTAAGGACTCAAGGTCCTGCTATATATCGTCTTTCTTAAAAACGCTACCACTCCTACAAAAATAATAAATTTTGATATGTAAATTGATATTTGCAAGATATATATTTGTGCCAAATTTGGGTAGAATCGGATTATCAATGTGGAAAATAAAAAAACATCATTTATTGAAAAATAGGATAAACCGGTTAAAATGCTCTTGCAAAATAAAACTATAGGGATTTTTGAAAGATAGCATAAATGAAAAAATTAAAGAGGAAAACTAGCAATGTTAACGTCATTAAAAAATTATGAAAAAATCATATCGCACTTGATCCATCAAAATTTTTATTTTTCCACTTTACGAAAAAAATCGACGAGTAGTATTCATATCCGCTGTTAAGATATCGTGCTATTTTGCCTACTTTTTGATAATGAAATGGTTGGTTTCAAAATTCTTTTTCATGTGCCTTTAATATTAAATTTAGGGGCTAATTTTGTTGTTCACTTCACCTTGCGTTGAGAAAATTTTCAAAAATTTTATATGAAAATTTTCTCAACGCAAGGTGATGTGAACAACAAAATTACCCCCTAAAATTGTTTTGCTTCTACTGAACATTTTGAGTTAATACCCCTCCTGTTGATTAAGTGCGATTTATTTTGATAAAAAAATTAAAATTTTGGAATTTTAAGCAAAAATTTGTTTATCTTAAATGGGACAAAAAAAATGATGTAACTATATCATTATTAGATCAAAAACACCGAAGGTTTTTAAAAACTTAGCTCGAGTTATATTTTTATGGCCCACTAAAATTTTCAAGTTTTTTTAAAGCTGTTTGGAATGTGTAAAAAAACTATTTAATGTTTGTAGATCATTTTAATCCTTTAAGCACACGTTTTAAAGGTTTTCAATAAGAATATTTAAAAAAGAGACTTCAATGACTCCTAAAAATGGGAGATAGAGGGTTTAATAATATGTTAAGCTCAAAAGTAGATTTATTACATTTTTGCCAATTATTTCACACGACTTAATAATAATATATCGACCCCTTTGCGCGAAATTATCGTATGTTACAAAAACCAAATTTTACAGGACAGCAATTTTTCTACTTTTATCTGCGTTCGCTTGCATATAAAAATGAAAATATACATTCAATTTTTGGAGCAACGAAGTGGAATTCGCCTACAATATATTGTCAGGTTACGTCTCTTTGAATGTAGAACAAGATTGCATTAAAAACTCAATTTCAAAAAAATTGGCATATACGATAATTTCGCGCAAAGGGGTCGATATGATAATTTACAATTTAACTGTTTTAAGCATTTTGCTTATATCACACGAACTTATGATCTTTTACAACCCCTAGTGAAATTCGATGCAGAAAATTGTTGTAGAATATTTTAACCCTTAAACGTGCGTGAGCGGTGTTCTATGAGGAGGGACTGAAATGACTCCTAAACATCGCAGATAGAGGGTTAATTAGTTCTATGAAAAGAACCGTCATCAACTTTTACTAAAATCATCTATTAACCTTATTTAGCTCAGAATTAGATTTAGTACATTTTTTGGACTTACACAAAACGCCTTTAAAAAAAAATTAAAAGCTTCAGTGGGCCATAAAAAAAGAACTCGAGCTAAATTTTGAAAATACTTCAGTGGTTTTGGTCTACTAATGATATAATTAAATTTTTTTAATTTTTAACATTCAAAATATAAAATCGTGTTGCGCAATGATATTAAACACTCTTAAATGCCTGATATTTGAGTAAAAATCATAAAATTAGGCATTTCAAAAAACTAATTTTTTTTTAAGTTGTGGTAAAAAATAGGCACTAATTTTTGAATACCCTATCTTTCAAAAAATTTGTGTTTAAAATCAATTTTAGACAAAAAATTTTTTTTGGATTTTTGTCTATGGGACAAAGCATAGTGCGTCGGCGGAATGAGAGAACAAATTTCTTCATGTTAATCTTAATCTTAAACAAGGGGAACACGTATGTTATAAGATTTCATAATCGAATGATTCTCGTACAGTAAACTTGTGTCGTTTTTATTATTTTTTTTAGTTTTTTCTATTTTTTTAGTTAAAAACATTGTTTTTTAAACATTTATCACAAGATTTTCACTATTTGCACTAAAAAATTAAACAATTTAATGAATGCGTCTTATTTTTGTTTTATATGTATGTATGTATGTATGTATGTATGTATGCATGTGTATTTTTGACAGCTCATCTTATAAGATAGTTGTTATAAGATTTCTCATAACAACTGTCTCATAATATTTATAATAATATTAATATTAACACTATTTGAGAGTCTACACGTAAGATAATACTCTCTGCGATTGAATTTGACGTTTGCTGATATAAAAATCTTATATCTTATCTCACGTGGAGACCCTGTGTAAGGAATGACAAAAATTCGATCAAAATTGCTAAATTAGCAGAAATTCCAAAAAATTCTAATAATTACAAAAAATCTTTAAAACTGTAAAGAATCCGAAAACTAACAGGAAAGTTTACTTCTATCGGGAACATGGCTAAAATTATTTGTCGTTGTTTGCTCTTACAATTGTTTTGTAATATCAAATAAATGTTTGCTCAAAACTTACAAAAATATTTGATTTTTTGTGTTCACACTATGTTCATATTGGACAAATATTTTTTTGCCGGCAAATACTTTTAATTGCTCAAAATTGGCTGTAATTTTATTCGACACTCAAAAATATTTTGTGTTCAGACTACGTTAATGAAATATTTGAGGTTTGCTACCAAATATTTCATCAGTCTGAACGTACCTTTAGTTTTGCACCGTCCATTGTTTTATTTAAATAACTTTAATGTACATAAATTTAAACAAATAAAGTTTTATGGATTCTTAAAATCAAATAACAGTTTATTTCTTTAAACCAAGTTTTAGCTCCTCTTAAGAACCGCTCCTTTTACTGCTAATTGCTACACTTAAAATTTTGATAAATATTTACATATTTCCATTTTTGTCAACTCTTTTTTTTTTATTTGTGCCCAAACAACCTTGTTACAAGTATTTTATTTTTTCATCGTTTAAGAATTTTCTAAGCCATTTTGGTAACATATAATAAAGGGTATTCATTTCAAATTTTTTTTTGAAACAATGGAAAAAAGAAAAATTACACTCTTATTGACGTGAACGGGGTTTTTTATTTTTTTTTTTTTTTGTAAAAAGTACAAACTGTCAAAAAAAATCTGCCAAATAATTCGTGGAAGTAATTGATATTTTCAATATGCCAAATAATTGTTAAAAGTGAATTAATTAATTTATTTGATTGTCACATCATTAACTAAAATTGATAATATTTACGAAAATAAGGGTATGTAAAGATACATTTTCATGAAAAAAATACAATATAAACTTTGAAATATTAAATTGCAGAAATGTTTACTTCATTAATTTCATTTCTTTTTTTTTAATTCTTTTTTAATAACTTTTTTATTGAACTCATTCTTAATATGTGTGTTTTTTTTTTAAATCAGAGTTGTACAATTCAAGAGTTTATAAAAAGAGATGTAATTTTTCGTACTTTGTATTAAAAATTAGCAATTTTTATCAATGGCAACATCATTTCGTTTGACGTTTATAGTGGAAAATTACATCTTTTTATTCTGACTTTTTTACACTTGGTTATAGTTTGACAAAAATGTAACTTTTGGTGGAATTATTTTTCTTGTGGTTGTTGTAACAAAAATTACATTTTTCCACTTTTCCATTTTTCCAACATATAAAAAACTGAAATGAATACCCTTATAAAAATATTTATTTTATTGATTTTTTGTTCTTTATTAAAAAATTGCAGACCTACAACGTATTGAATGAGGGAAAAAAATCACGGTTATTACAAGTAACGCACCTTGAAGTTAGAAAAGAAGTAAAAAAATAGTAAAGAAAAAAAATATTTTCTAAAATTTATTTCCAATTTTTAAACGTCAACAGCTGCCGCCAGCTAATGCGTAAGTGCCTCGCTTACAGACAGACAGACAGATAGACGTAGGTATCTACATATGTGTGTAAGTTTTATTTTCGGCTCCAGTTATATTTTATGTTTTTGGTGAAGGTTATAAAAAAAGTGGTTTTAATTGCAAAAAAAAAAGTATTTACAAGTAATTTAAGTATTAAACTAAATTTAGTAGAGTAATTAAAAATAAAACACAAATGAATGAGTTTGAGTCAACGTATAAAATAATAAAATATTTATCCATTTTAGAGCTTTTTATGAATTTTGGCATCGATTTGTTAGTGCATATTTTTGCATATTTCACCGTTTGCAGCTTTTTTTTTTTTGCATAATTTAGTTAAAAGCGCCTCTTTGCAGAATTTTTTAGGTTTTTGCGCATTTTTTGCCTTTAAGAGGCATATTTTGATACATGTTAAATTTTCACCGTTTGCAGCTTTTTTTTTTTTGCATAATTTAGTTAAAAGCGCCTCTTTGCAGAATTTTTTAGGTTTTTGCGCATTTTTTGCCTTTAAGAGGCATATTTTGATGCATGTTAAATTTTAATTTTTTTAGATGCCTACAAGAGCTTTCGCAACATATAAAAAAAATTTTGTTTGCAATATTTTGGATTTTCTGTTTTAAATATCTATCTGTATACCCAACGTGTTGCTTTAATTTTACATTTAATTTGTAAGACAAAGCAGGCTGTCATTAAGTATAAATGTTATTTTAAACTTGAAAATGTTATATGTATATAAATACAAATTAAGGAAAAATCAATTATATAAGTTTTTGGCGATGGAACAATCTGGAACAATCTATTAAAATGACCTAACGATGTCCATCCCTCCGTCTGGCTGGCTGTCCGTCCATATTAACATTTTGCGCAAGGTACAATTTCCAATCATGTAGATAATTTGATAAAATTTTGTGAATACATTTTAATTGTATTAAGGACAAATTCTATCTAAAATGTGAGAATCGGTATATAATTCAACATATTCCCCATAAAAACTTCTTTTTAAATTATACTTTTTGTGTCCATAAACCATTTTGGTTGGTAATTAGATTGCATTCGCCCCAAAAATATTTTAATGCAAATTAAATTCTTTTCGAATCGGTTGACATTTGCCCAAAGCTCCCGCTTTAACACAACTTTAACTTCCTTTTAAATGTTAACATTAATAAACAATTTCGCGACCGTCCCTACAATCACTTTAAGACAAAAAATCTCATATGTATGTTAATGTCTGAATAATATTTAGCAAAAATACCTCTTGCATGAATTTAAACCTCTAAACATAACTTTGTTTTTGTGAGCCCATGACTGGTCATCGTTTGCAAATAGAATAAAATCTCGAAAATTCGTCTGTAAATACTTTGGGCTTTACCGACTGTAATTTTAGGATTGTTTTTCTTGAATGGAAGTGTTAATAAATTGTTGAATATTTTGATTTCAAAATAGCAATTTTTTAATTTTTGGGGGATATTTTTTTTAACAATTTTTAGGGCATATTTTCAAGTTTTTACATCATTTTTATTGCTCATAAAACGTGTTTTTAAAGGATATTTCTGGTTTCCCTGCTGATCAGACTTAAAAAAAAAGTTAAAAAGACCTTAACTTTTGAAACAACAATATTTATTCGAATGAATTTTAAAAATACAAAATTTCTTTAAAAAAAGGTTTTGTTATTTTCGGAAAAGTCTTTCTATTTAATTTTTTATATAAAAGTTGAAAGGTTGATATTTAATCTTATTTTTGACAAATAAAGTAAAACTTGAATGATAATTAACAGAGGCCTAAAAGATTGCAAGCGACCGTCCCTACAATCACTTTAAGACAAAAAATCTCATATGTATGTTAATGTCTGAATAATATTTAGCAAAAATACCTCTTGCATGAATTTAAACCTCTAAACATAACTTTGTTTTTGTGAGCCCATGACTGGTCATCGTTTGCAAATAGAATAAAATCTCGAAAATTCGTCTGTAAATACTTTGGGCTTTACCGACTGTAATTTTAGGATTGTTTTTCTTGAATGGAAGTGTTAATAAATTGTTGAATATTTTGATTTCAAAATAGCAATTTTTTAATTTTTGGGGGATATTTTTTTTAACAATTTTTAGGGCATATTTTCAAGTTTTTACATCATTTTTATTGCTCATAAAACGTGTTTTTAAAGGATATTTCTGGTTTCCCTGCTGATCAGACTTAAAAAAAAAGTTAAAAAGACCTTAACTTTTGAAACAACAATATTTATTCGAATGAATTTTAAAAATACAAAATTTCTTTAAAAAAAGGTTTTGTTATTTTCGGAAAAGTCTTTCTATTTAATTTTTTATATAAAAGTTGAAAGGTTGATATTTAATCTTATTTTTGACAAATAAAGTAAAACTTGAATGATAATTAACAGAGGCCTAAAAGATTGCAATCGATTTAGTTGCAATAACATGATTGCTTATTATACCCTCCACCACAATTCCGTGTGAAACTTTTTTATTATTCATCTCAGACCCCAAAAAGTATATATATTCTGGGTCCTTGAGTGATTCTAAGTCGATTTAGCCATGCCCGTATGTCTGTCCGTCTGTTCGTCTGTTGAAAACACGCTCACTTTCGAACAACTCAAATGAAATTAACAAACTTGGTGCCAAATTGCTTGTAGTTATCCTAAGCAGTTTGGGATTGAAATTCAGCAAAATCGGTGCAGTAGGACCAGAGCTATGAATCAAAATGTGGAACCACCACCTAAAAAAAATGATAATTTTGTTACAAAAAATAACATAAATGGTGGAACAAGGCACGGAATGAGATTAGATTTTGCAAAAATTTGTTTTATTCGACTGGAAATCACGCTGCAAGATTTCGTGAAGATCCGTCCATAACTTACCCTAGGCCCCATATAAACAATACTCCCGGAAAAGAGTTTAGTATGCCTAAAACCGTAAAAAATAATGCTATCTTAACAAAATTTGGTACGTCACAGTTTTTTAGGACTAGAAATAACACTGTGAAATTTCGTGAAGATCGGTCTATAGTTTACCCTAGGCCCCATCTTAACCCTACTCTCGGAAAACAGTTTAGTACGCCTAAAGCCGTAATAAATAATGCTATCAAAATAAAATTAAATACTTCACTACTCACACTAATAAATTTCGTGATGCTCGGTTCATAATTTACTATAGGCCCCATATAAAGCCCACTGAGCTGTCGGTGGAGGGTTTTAGGGCACTGCCGAATATAATTCCAACTAATTGTAGTGGGGAATGTAAGATGAGATAAACCCACTGTTTATTGTTGATGTGTTTTGTTTAAACTTTGATATTATTACAAGTAGAACTGTTGCTATAATTCTTATACGTTTAACAGTTTTATTTGGTTTAATATCTTTAGTTTTTCTAAAATCTTAATGGATGAAGTTTCCTGATGATCTGGCCTAAGCAACCAGTGAAATGCGCATAGGAATAGCTTATCCCATCAACAATAAATTTCAAGTGTTTTTATCAATAATAAAAACTGGGAATTAAGCACGAATAAAAAAACCTTTTGAAAATTTAAATTTTGTATTTCCAAAAATTGAAATTATATTTAGAAAACTACATAATTGAATTTCTTTAAGATATTGTGTAAGTTTTCAAGAAAGATACGTGTTCATTAATAAAAATATATATTTTTTGTTTATGCCTCAGTTTCTCAGTTGGTATCACTTTTAGTAATTATGTATTCATACAGTACAACAAAATTGTAGGCACTTTCGCTTGTGATTATGTAAAACAACATAAGTTAACTTAAGGTATGATTTTGACAAAACACAAACAAGAAACTTAATTGCAATTAAAAGACATTTAAGACATGTAATACAAAATGCCTTTTGAAAGCCCCTTAAAAAAAAGCAAACAATTAAAAAAGAAATTTAATCTTTTCCGCTTTTGTTTAAAAACAATGATTTGATTATAGTTTTAACACCATCTTTTTTTCAATAAATTCGTGTGGAAGTCTTTATTTATTAAAGCAATTTAATATTTAATTAAAGACATTTCTGTGTTTTGTTTAATTTTAATTAAAAGTTTGCAAAAAAAAACACACGCATAAAAAAAAACTTACCCCGTAAACCAGGGACCACGAGGCCCGTACAGGAATCGCTTGGCACATTTCCATTTTTTCTTAATGTGACTGCATTTACGTTTATGCTGCAATGCAGCTGCATTCAAACGTGTAGTTTCTTCAACTTGACGCACCTTCCAAGGTATAACAATTTTTTTCTGCAAAAGAAAATATTTTTAAAACAATTTTTGCTTTTTTTGTAAAACAAATTTAACTTCCTCCTACTCACTTGGAACAGAGTTCTGTTTTCACTTTGGAATGTACTGCGCTTTTTTGAAGCGAATTTACAGGCCTCATAGCACTCAGCCCAATAACGATTGATTGGTTCCCAAAGGTTAATTTCCACCTCTCGCTGATAGCTATCGTAAAGAGGTTGTACCTTAAGGAAAATAAAAAAAATTATACATTTCTTTATTATTAAGGAAATCAAAAAAGATTTGTTTGAACAAATTTTCCTATTCAAAAGTTAAACATTTTTTTTTTGTTTTGTTAACAAATTGTATAAACCTTTCACTTATAAATGCAATAATTGTTACATTGAATTCTTAATTGTAAATTTATTTATTATATAACTCGATTTTATAATCAATGGTCACGAAATCAACAGTCAAAAAAAAAATTAACTTAAAGTAAAAGTTTGGCAAAGTGTAGTCGACTGAAAACACTTATTAGCATTTAAAAATCAAAAATGTTTTTCCAAATTAAATATGCATTTTAGATTTAAAAATATGCAAATCTTTTTATCCTATGAATTTTATATTAAAGATTAAAATATGCATTTCAGATAAATATAGGTATTTTTCATTAATATACGTACATATTTGCGACCAAAAAATGCATTTTAGCCTGAAATAAGCATTTTAGACAAAATATGCATTTATGACTTGAACATGATTTTAAGACTTACATGTTAAATTTACTTTAAACGAGTGTTTGAAAATAAACAGAACATTATTAAGCGTTCGGCTCACACACCCAGGAGCGATATCTATTTTTTTTAGTGTTTGTATAAACGAACACAACCCTTAATACCGTTCGTTACTATTTTCAAGACAGAGCCGAACATCATATAGTGGCCTGTTCTTCATTAAAAAACAGAGCAATTGTAGCGATACTGTAGACAAATATTATATTAGAATGATTCTTTTTTTACATTGATAAGAAATGAACAAACAAACAATTTTAGCAACGACCGCAGCACGAACTGCTTGTTTGTGTATTGTGTTTATGTTTTGTTTGTGTAAAATTATTTTGCTGGCTTTTTTTTTGCGTATGTGTATTTTGTTTTTGTAAAAAATGTTTGTTTTTTTACCAGCCAAAAGGGACGAACATTAATGAGCCGAACCGAGCACATTGAAGTTTGTGGTTTTTTTAAAAAAGCCGAACGGAATTAAATGTTCTCATCTTATGTTGAGTTGGATAAGAACAGTATTATTTTTGTGTTCGAAAGATGACTAACAGGGAACTGTTTTTTTATGATTTTCGTTTGTGTTTTCCACAAATTTACCGAACCAAAAACTAAGGAGAGATATTTAGTGTTTATTTTCAAACACTGCTTAAAACTATTATGAACATTTTATATGCCTGTCTTTCGATTTAGAATAAAAATGTCTTTCGCTTAACTTGCATTTAAAACAAAAAGAAATTTTAAAATATTGTTTTTGTTTTAAACGAAATTTTCGTTCGAAATCTTGGGCCGGGCAGTTAAATTAATAAATCGACGAAAATTTATCAATAAATTTTAATTAATTTCATGTAGTAAAATTTTTTTTATTCATAAAAATAGTTTAAATGAACTTTAGCCTTATAAAAATAGGAAAATTTGTATTAAAAGTTCAATAAAATAGACACAATACCAATTTTCGATTTTTTACCAATATATCATCAGCTTATTATTGGTTTGACCTACCGACAATTTTTTAAAAAATTAAGCTAGGCATGGGGTATTTATATTTCGAATACCACCTTTCTGAAACCCTGTTTCACGAATTTTTTATGATTTCTGCGATATTAAGAATTAATTTTGCTCCATTTCAGCTGTTTTAAAGTTTATTTAGCACTGGTTTGCTCTACATGCCACTGTTTTGCTAATGTATGTAGTAAATTATTCATACAAACTCGTACAAAATCAATTTCACTCTTGCTTTGCTTCGTTGCCGCATGAAAAACAAAAAGAATTTTAAGCGAAAGCACAACAAAATGACAACAAGAAAATATAATTCATTCTTGTTTCGCTTCATTGCCGTAGGAAAAAAGGTCGTTAAAGCAAAATCAAAATAAAATGTAAACCAACCAATACACACCATTAAGTATGCGTTTGCAGCACAACAAGCAACTTTTTAGAAATAAATTTAGAGAAGTGGCGTATGCGGCACAAAACACAATTTTCACTTTCAATTAAATTCTACTTACTACTACTTTTCCAGCTCAGTCAAGAATGCGAAATGATGAACAAATTTTAATTCATTTCAAATTCCTTTCTTCATAAAAATAATTAAATGAAAATTATATGAACTGTAGCCTGATTAAAATGTTAAAATTTGTTCATAACCATTCACATAAATTTACATTTTTCTAAAAAAAAACATATGCCAGAAGCAGTGGTGAAATTACAAAAATATTCTATCGGGTATATTTCCAGAAAACTTCATGTAAACCTTCATTGTCGTTTTTCACTACTACGTTTTTTTTTGGCATATGCGCCAAACCAATAATGAGCTAATGAAATGCATTTTAAACTAAGGGTATTATAGCGCACATTCGATATAAAGCCCCAATGTTATTTTGTTTGTTTACAGGAAGAAGATATCTTTCCAACTTAGCTTTAAAAATTAAAATATGTTTAGCCTTGGACAGCTCACTTTGTCTGTATTGCTATCAGAAATCCTGGAAGTTTTTGGAAATAACAAAGTTGAATCGAATACAATTATACAGTTCAAATTCCATTCAATTTTTTTCATATCGCACACCTTTTCAAAAATTTAAATTTTTCGGGTTTATATGCTTAAACTATGCAAAATACACTTGCACAGAAAAAATTATTTTTCGAATTCAAACAAAAAATTTGTAGTATCAAAACATTTTTTGTTTGAAATCGGTCCTACAAACAAATTCGCATATTCAAACAATTTATTTGCATTTTGTTTACTAAAAAAAAAAACACTGATTTTTTCAAACAAATAATTTACAGAATCAAACAAAAAGTTTACTGAAATTCATATAAATTTCAAACAAATAATTTTGCTGAATCAAACAAAAATTTTTTGCACAAGCAATGACGCGCACCCAAGCTATCACTGAAGGAGAAGATGAAGGCAGAAGCAGAGCGCGCGGCTGGCTTTGAGACACATGTTTTGTTGGAATTATTTTTGAACGAAGTCTTGTTTATACACACAATGTTTTTCTTCATCACTCACTGTTGCAGCAGACCGTCTCGATATGTTTTTCGTCATCATTTTATTTTTGTATTTGATGTATTTAAGTAAACAGTTTTCAAAAATTGAATACGGGATTTTGTTTTTCATTCTTTTTTTCCCAACTTGAAACCAACCAAAAATTTATTTTGTTTCTTATAATGTTGTTGTTGTTTCTGTTGTTTAAAAATGAATGAAACCTTTTTTTTACCTGATATTTTTTTGTTTTTTTACTAATAACCTCGTCGCGCTATTTTATCATCTTTCTTCTTGTTGTACTTTTTTAAAGCGTCCAAAAATAAACTGTATGTGTTTTGTGTTGTTTTTCTTATATTTCACATTAAGAAGTGTTGCTTACGATCAAATAAAAAATGCAAAAAACGACAACATTAAAGAGCGTTAAATATTTCATACAAAATTGTGAAAAATTGAAACCAATAGCGCGTATAGTATATTATTGAAAAGTTGTCAACATTTTTGTTGGTTAAATAAAAATCAAACAAAAATATTAATTGAATCAGTAAAAAAATTTGTAGAAATTAAAAAAAATTTCAAACAATCGTTTGTTTGAAAATAATTCGGCAATAATTTTTTCTGTGTGTTTACTTATAAAAAATATCAGTGTACTTTGTTGTTGTTAACTGTTGCTTAAAAACATGTACATATGTATTTCTTTATGTTTTAATTGGTATAAAGCTGCACTTCATAAAAGTGACTTATTTTTAGTTGTGTCAGAAAATATAATGATGTAGATCGCTACTGCTAAGTGGTGCAAAATAGTCTTAATTTGAATT
Organism: Pollenia labialis; assembly: GCA_949318255.1. Lineage (NCBI taxonomy): Eukaryota > Metazoa > Arthropoda > Insecta > Diptera > Polleniidae > Pollenia > Pollenia labialis. The sequence goes on from OX439140.1 coordinate 128,144,021, forward strand.
GCGACACTTTTGATAAAATAAATCTTTGTTTGAGTTTATATCAATTAGACTTGTGCAAAAATGTCAAAAATTTAAAAGAATTTAGCTTTAGCGAAGGCAAGCAGCCATGATGTCAGCCGTATAAAGATTATTAGAGCCCAACTATACAATTGAAGACTCCGTAGCTGCATCAAAGCGTTGGCAAGATATCGAAGGCCTACATTACCAAATAGCAGAACTATGCGGTGAAGCCATTCAACACGGGTACGACATGTCAAGATTTATTCAGCTCGAAAGGCAGGTCCGGGCAGCCTCCAGAACCTTCAGAAATAACTCATCAGTTCAGTACCTATGTTCTGTAACTTTAGTGAGAACTTCCCGCATCGAAAAGATGTGAAACAAAATATTCCATCGTTTCTCGAAAAGTGAGAAAAAACTGTGTATGTAACTCATGTCGAAAACTATCAAAAGAGATTACTTCGTTACGTTATAGATGTCATAACATTGCACCCGAAGCCGCTGTGACATTGCAGACGTTGAGCACGTCAGTAACATATATCGTTGACGGCGACAAAAATTTACTCAAATTGAACATTTTTCAACGACGGCGGCGAAAATACAACCGTCGGCTATACCATATTATGTTAAGCGCGACTTTAATGTTTGTTGTTTGCAAACGAGCTTTGAAAAAATTCGTATATTTTGTAAAAATATTAAAAGCAAAATAATTTAACAATGGAAAAATGTGCCAAGAACAAAATGTTATTATTATTGTTCTTTGCATTTTAATTTTTAATTGTTTTTTAGTGTTAACATTTTTTCTCGACCCATTTTTATTCGTGAGTCTTTGACAGTTCAAAGCGGGAACTTTTCTCACAAAAATGTTACAGACACACTTTTTCTGTAAATTGGCGAGTAATTTCCTTACGTGACAGCTAGTACTCGCCAAAAAAGTTACAGACACAGTTTAGTAAAACAGCTGTTTGTTTCAATTTATGGCATTTATGTTTCATTTCACACATTTAAATCGAAAAGTTTCTCGACGCGAGAGTTACAGAACATGGGCACAGGGTAACAATGGCCTTTCAGAATTTGACGAATGTAGCTCATAATAGGGACCTAAAATATTTTTTTTGATCACAATTTAAGGCTGTTTTATTGATATCTTTTATCGATTTAAATTTTTAGTTTTAGTAAACAATAACATCAGGTACTACATTTTACAAATTTATTGCTAAAATTAAGTTATTTCCTTTTACTGTAGGGTACTTAAAACTCGCCAAAATTTTAAATCAAAATATTAATAAAAAAAATAAATACCAATAAAACCCGCATTAAACACAATAATTTTCAAATAAATAATTTAATCGCAAAGTAATCAAAAAAAAAAAAAAGGTAATCTTTACGAGCCTTTAAATAAAATAAGAGCAACAATTGCAAATAAAAAATAAAACTAAATAAATCCACAGCTTTAACAAAAAACTGTTAACAAAATTGGAAAAATAATAAAACAAAAAACGCATCTTATTAAAAAAAGCCCATGGCAAAAGTAATAAACCGGCAAATCAAGATTGTTTTTCTCCACTTTTTGTTATGGAGATCACAAATGAAAACCCGCATTAAAGAAGCAAAATAAAAAAAAAAACAATTGTGAACATGAAAATTATGATCATGATTATCTTATATATTTCTTCTCAGTTTGTTAAATGAAGTAGTAAAATGATTTCAACGTACTGCAACAATATGAAATCCCAGCTTAAAAGCAACATCCAATCCAAGTTCAAGTTCAATAAAAGAAAACAAAAACAACAGGAAATTGGATGGAACAACAAACATGAATGGTTGGATAAATTTCACGAGTATGTAGAGTTTTAAGTGAAGCCTGTTTCATAACACAATCACAAACTGAAAGATGTTGCTAAAGCAAATAGACACATGCAATCGTTAAAAAAAGTCCCTAAAAGGATTAGATGAAAAATTTAAGGGCCTTTTAAAAGGCCCATGTTGAACTAAAATGTGTATTTTTTAAGACAAAAATATTCGTCTTGGACTAAAATATTTGTATATTTATGATTTTTATATTAAATTATCATTTTTATATTAAAATTGTTAATTTGAGATAAAAGAGCTCATTTTATGCCTTAACATGTTTTAGAGACAAACATATGAATTTAAATGTTATTAAAAATGTTAAAAAGGCATTAAAGAATGTAAATTTTATAATCAAATATGCCTTTCTGCAGCAATTTTGAGTAGTTTTTTTTTTACTCAAAAACGCATTTAAGACAAAACTATGTTTTTTAAGACAAAAATATGTCTTCAACACCAACATATGCACTTTAGCACAAAATATGCGTTTTAAGGCAACATATGCGTTTTAGGACAAAAAATGCGTTTTAAACAAAAATATGCATTTCAGATCAAAATATGCATTTCTGACCAAAACATGCATTCAGACCAAAATATGCTTATAAGACGAAAATATACGTTTTAGACTAAAAAAGTTCAGTTTAGACAAAAATTTCATTTCAAATATAAACATTAGGGTGGGTCAAAAAAATATTTTTTCTCTTATCGACTTCTAATAGCGTAAATATGTTGTATTTTTGTCTGAATTAGATCCCTGTAAAATATTATTAATTTATTTAAAGTGTAAGAGCCCGCGCTTTGACCTTCAATTTTGTTAAATTTTTATTATAGCAACAATAGCATTGTATTGCAGAAAAGCATATTACTGTATCTTAACGACTTTTAGGTTCGTGAAAATAGTGTCAGAAGCATTAATGACTCTTTTCGCTAAAAAAGTCAAGCGATGGTTTAATATAGACGAAACTTGAATCAAGACGAGAGATGCCCGGATTTGACAGTAAACAAGATTTTGTGACCAAAAAGGATTTTATTGTTTTATGTTGTATAAGAACCAAATTTTTATTTTTTTTAAGTTTAATTCAAAATTTTTTTAGTTTTAATTAATAATAATTGATAGTAAATAGGAGCTCATGCGCGGGCTCAAGATGAGACTTTTTTAAACTTTTTTTTGCAATTTTTATTTGTTTTAACGTAATACAAAAAAATATTGCTATTAGAATATGATTTGACAACTTTAAATTTTTCCATACATCAGTGCCCACCCTAATAAACATGTCTTTAACACTTACATATGTAAATATGCCTTTGTGACTAAAACTTGGATTTTAGACTGAAAATGCATTTTTGGTAAAAATCAAAATGTTAGTATAAAATAGCACATTGTCTTTAACACTAAAATTTTCATTTTATACCAAAATATGCACTTTAGACCAAATATGCATTTTTGATCTAAAACAGTTGTTTAGACCAAAATATGCATTTAAAACCAAAATATTTTTTTTTAACTCTAAAATATGCATTTTAGAATTTACATTTAAAAGGATAAATTTTATATTTTTATCCCAAAAATGTACATTTAAAACTTAAATGTTTCTTTTAGACTTACTGCCTGTTTTTAGAAAACGTAAACAAGTGAGTGAGTGAGAAATTATATTGAAAGCAACAATAAAAAACGAAAATTTGTTTTTGTTTTCAATATAATTTCTCACTCACTCACTTGCTTACGTTTTCTAAAAACAGGCAGTCAAACATGCATTTGAAGCTAAAAATTGCATTTATACAATTTAGTCTAAATTTAGAATTTTGCACTTAAATATTCATTTCAGTCCTTATAAAGCATTTAAGACAAAAACTAATGCATTTAAGGCTGTAATATCAACTTTTAAATAAATACATGCATTTTCTTAAAGGCCTTAAGGGTGAAGACCTGTTCGCTATACTTTAACCGATGCCAACAAACATTTAATTAACTCTTGTATTACAAAATAGTGGGAGTAGGATAAGCAAATTTAAATGCCAACAAGCTGACGTTAAATTTACAATTTGGACAAAACTAAGCGGCTGTTACACACATGTAAAATATCAGTCAAGATAAACAAAAAAATCGCTTTCAAAAGCATTGAAATGATAAACAGCAAGAAGTAGCTTAATTATAAAAAAACAGCTAAGAAGCCATCGAATATGACTTTAAAATTTATTATTATCTTAATTAAACGCGGCTTATATGAACGGATGATAAACATTAAAAATGACAGAAAAGTACTTAAAGTCTTTAAAAGCCTCTTTAAAAAAATGGTTTTTGATTTATACAGACTTAAATTGTTTTCGTAGTTGCTGAAAATTCCAAAAAAAAAACCTAATAAATTATTGCTAAATGTTTATGTTGCTGTTGGTACTAAATGAAATATTGTTAAAAAAAAATGTTGGTTCTGCTTCAGCAATCCAAGTGACAATTGTTGATTTCTGTTTGTTTGTCGTGTTTATTGGAGTTTTTTTTTTTTTTTAGATTTTTGTTCACAAACTCTAAAGAGTGGATTGAACCTTTTTAATAAAAAAAAATGACAGCATTAAGTTGAAATCAACGGAGTTGTCTTTGATTAAAAAATGAAATATATTATAAATATAAGTGAAGACAGTGGGACAAGAACGTTTAACACAAACTTCATACTTAAAACCTGCTAAAAATATACTAAATATATGCTAAAATGACGAGAAACGCATTTTTTGAAATGTCCTTATTCGAGTCAAATTTAATTTTTTAAGGTTTTTTTCAATAGTCCTATTTTCTCTATATTTCACATGCTTTAAAGGAAAAATTTTACTCAAAAAAGCACATTCTAAAAAAAGTTTCAGTAAAAAAAAAATTATAAAAAGAAAGAAAAATTCCCATATTCTATTTTTTTTCGTTGTTTAATGTTTTTTTTAGTCTTTTTTCAAATCGGATTCGTAAATAAAAAACCATTTTTAACTCAGTAAATACATTTTACTTAATTTAACGCCATATCAGCATTTCCATGTCATCGTACGTGACATTTGTACGCCTTCAGACAGATAGAGATTTTGCAAAAATAGTAGTAACTGAAAAAATTGTCTACCATTATGTTTTATTTAGAGGGTACTATACAAATATGAAAAATAAAATTATCAAATTTGGAACCTTGTTTTCCAAAATAAACGTGACATAAAACGGAAGTGATTTTGGGGTGAATGTAAAAAAATGCGAAAATGAAATGAAATGAAATATATTTTTTGTAAAAATATGTATATAAAAACTTAAAACAAATAATAGTCGGTCAAGCCCGACCATGTCATACCCTACATCTTTATACCTTTAAATAGGATCCATGGACAACCAAGGTCGCACAAAATAGAATTATACTATGAGGTTAAGAATTATACAAAAGTTATTTGTGCCGAATATTTTTTAGTTATCTTCATCTAAATGAGTTTTGTTTATCTTTACCCGTTTTAAAGAAGGGGGTTTTTATGGGACCTATGGTTAATTTTGTACCTACCAGCACAACATTTTTATTTTAATACTAACGTTTACAAGGAAGTTCTGCCATTAAAAGCTATTTTCGGATGAAGTATTTGTATCGGCGCTATGGTCAAATATGGACCGATTCCAATACTATTTGGTCAGATGATTAAGAGTGCAATAAAATAAGTTTGGAACAAATTTTAACGTAATACCAACATAATAAGATCATACATTTAGTTGCATTTTAGTACTTACAATAATGTACGTGACGACCTTTAACAATTATTATTATATATTACCTCAGCCAATTGGCGCTGGAGTCCCACAGGGCAGCATTCTGGGGCCTCTATTATACTTAATTTATACTTCGGACATGCCAACGAGCAACTACACACAAACTTCAACATTTGCCGACGATACAGCTTTTCTAAGCGTCCACGAAAACAGTTATGAAGCATCTCGTTATTTACAGGATCATATAACTCAACTAGAAATATGGCTGAGACAATGGAGGATAATGGTAAATGAGCAAAAATGCGTACATATAACATTCACCTTGCGCCGGGAATCTTGCCCACCTATTATAATCAATAATCAAATAATTCCTCAACATTCGCATGTAAAATATCTCGGTATACATCTGGATCGGCGATTAACGTGGAAATGCCATATAGAGGCAAAATTAAATCAAATGAAACTTAAAGCCATTCAAATTCATTGGCTTATTGGAAGAAACTCTGTCCTTAGTCTCGATTGCAAGCTTCTACTTTACAACTCTATCTTAAAGCCTATCTGGAGCTACGGTATTCAACTATGGGGCACTGCCTCGGCCTCTAATATCGAAAAAATTCAAAGGCGTCAAAATAAAATTCTTCGAATTATCACAGCCGCTCCCTGGTACGTTAAAAATTCAAACATTCATAAGGATCTCAATGTGCAATTAGTAAAAACTATGATTACAAAATATGCGGTAAAATATTTGAACAGGCTTGCACAACACCCAAATCCACTAGCTCGGAATATTTTAAATCATGGCGGCCACACTCGCTTAAGAAGAAGAGATACTGCAGCACTCACCGAATCAGAAGAGCGATAAACACCCACATATGTGAACATAAACCGTTTTGACGAAATTTTGTCGGGCACTGGCTGGACATATATAATGTATTAGGTTAAGATTTGATTAATTATTGTTAGTTCATATTAAATATATGAAGATTCAATAAATAAATAATGACAAAAAAAAAATATTAATATTTTGTATTGCTGGATCAAATTATATAAATTGAGCTTTTATGTTATATTGCCTCTTTAAATCCAATGAAAATAAAAACTTTATTGTATTTTTTTATAAATTGGACCAATATATTTCGAACATCTTCTGTTCATTTTCAGGATTTAAGGAGCCAATACAACATAAAAGCTCAATTATTATTATACCAATTTAAAAAAAATTCCAATCAATATTTTTTTGCAACAAATATCTTGCTTTGAACTTTTATTTTCAAACACCTCAGACTGATCATATTCAAATGACAAAGACAAATGATGTTTTTGCAACACGTACGTGACATTAGATAGCCTTTCCTAATGGATCTTGTTCATTGCCGTTGTAACATAAATTTTAAAGTATAATTCCAATGTTACCAGTATCTGTATTTAATCGTCAGAAAATTGAAAATTGTTGATTGCAGTTACTAAAAATGAATCAAAGAGAAAGTCAGTTTAAACTTCAATTTTTTGCTTATAGAGCTTACAGTACCTCTGCATAGTAAAGTTTGGGTGTTTTTTCCTTTTTATCATATTTGAAAAAAAGTTCAAGCGTTTTAATTTTTTTAAAAGGGGTTGACATTTTCATGGAAATGCCCATATATAAAAATTAGTCCGGCAACTACAAATCGATACTGAGTCTAAAATTATTTTGATCAACGTTTGAAAAAATTAAATTTCATGCTGCAAAAATTAAACAGTGAATCAAGACCTTTAACAGAAAACGGCGGTTAAGACCACATTATGCAGTCAAAACTTGAAAATATGCCCTGAAAATTTTAAAAATATGCCCCAAAAAATTCACAAAATTTGAAAACAAAATATTCCACAATTTAATACAGTTCCATTTAATAAACAGAATCCTGAAATTATATTCGATAAAGTCCATACTCCATAGTATTTACAGATGAACTTTCAAGATTTTACCCTATTTTGAAGCGATGCGCAGTCATGAGCTTACAAAAACAAAGTAATGGTAACATCCAGATGAGATTTTCTGTCTTAAAGGGATTATAGGGACGGTCGCTAAATTGTTTATTTATGTTAATATTTAAAACGAAGTTAAAGTTATTTAAAGATAAGAGTTTTGGGCAAATGTGGACCGATTAAAAATAATTTAATTTGCAATAAAATATTTTTGGGGCGAATGTAATGTAAATACTAACATAATTATGTAGATGGTTTACGGACAAAAAGAGTATAATTTGGAAAGAAGTTTTTATTGGAAATATTTGAAATTAAAGACCTATTCTCGCCATTTACATAGACTTCTTCCTTAGCACAATTTAAATGTATTTGATCAAATTTTCTACAAGATTGCAATTTGTACTTTGCGCACAAGATAAATTAACATGGACGGATGGATGTAGTTAGATCACTTAAAACGGATAGATGTAGTAAGATCACTTAAAAAAGTGATTCTAGTCGGTCGGTATATAAAAATATTGGTCCAGATTTCTAAAAACTACACACATCGGCAACAACATATATAATTGCTTTTTCCTTATATTTAAAATTTTTAAGTTTTGTCTTGCAATTTTAGAAAAAGACAAGTAAGAGTGCTATATTCGGCTGTACCGAATCTTATATACCCTTCATCATTGTTCGGGCAGAATACAGAGCAACTAAACAAAAACTAAATAATTTTTACATATACATACATACATACAGGGGTGTCGTGGAAATCGAAAACGTAAAACAAAAGAATTTGGCAGTTATTTTTATTAAGCTTTTAATATTATTTTTACAATTTTTGTTAAAGAATTCTGTTTAATAGAGCATTAGTTGTATAATAATTGTCAAAGAATTTTTTTAAAACAGAAATATAATTGGAAAACGACTCTTAAAATTCTTTCGTTTTACGATTTCGATTTCCATGACACCCCTGATATTTACAATACTAAAAACTTCATTATAAATTAAATTTAAAATAGCGAAAACTGAATAATATTTTTTTTAAATCGTTTTTAGAACATAAAAAATATTAAAAAAAAAAATTTTTTTTTGAAAAACCAAGATTCGAACCAGGGGACCCACAGTTTCTAACATTAACAAACCCCCTAGACAGCTGAACGATGAATGAACGCTGAATGTCATTAAAATGAAATATGGTCTGTTTACCGGTTCACAACTCAACACGGACAACCGGATTTGAACTTTTCTGCCTTCATTGATCGCACAAGGAAAAACATGCAATTGCCTATTTGTGGTTTCCCTCGTCATAACTCTTGGTCGATTTGACATGGATTTACCCAAATATATACCTTTTTCTTGTTTTCTTGCTAGTACCGTAACGTCATATAACGTCGCGTCAGACAATAAAGGCTAATAAAAAACCACAAGCAAAGATTTTTAAATTTGATAACTTCGAAAAAAATCTATATAAGTCTAAAGCTTACTAAAAAAAGTAAAATTGTGCAAAGAGTCTTGCCCAATTTGCAGAGATATGCAATTTTGTAAAGCAAGTCAAAACCTTCTACTTCTGTTTATTGTAACGTCTTGCCAGTGCATCTTTTTGCTTATATCTTAAAATCCTTAGGGTCGATCGTTGTAATTTTTTGTTGAACAAAAATCCTTTTTTACAAATTTGACTTCATTTAATTTTTTTACATTTTGTCGTTCAAATGTCACGTCACGTCAATGGAAATGCCCACATGTCAATAAATGCACTAATCGTAAAATACCAATCCTGCAAATAATAGGACCAGTCCAAACACGCGTGTAAAATGTAGCCCACAAGGGACTAGGACTAGTCCAAAAGTAACCTAAACGTATGGAAAAAACATGGTCTATTTAACATTACGATATCCTCGGGCAGGACCATATAACCCGGCTTTGGACTACAAAAGAGTAGTCTTAAAACTACTCCATTGTATACACAAGAGGATTAGTTTTAATTTCGTTTAAAAACGAAAACATGTCGGTAAAAAACGAAGACATGTTGTCTCACTATAAACACTTTTTAACAATGACATGGTCCATGCTTGCATTACATCGGACAGTCCATAGAGTAGTCCGTTTAATCAAAATGGATCAGGTGGTTCAATATTATTTGCAGGGAATTTGCTGTCATTGTTAAGGAAAAAGTATGATTTAGATAAATAACTACATTATATTTTATTTAAATGTGCGTTCATATTCTTCAAATTTGGCCAAGAACAACACAATATTTCCTGGTACATTGAAAAACAGCGCCCAGAAGCAAAATGTTTTTTTAACCACTCTAGTGAATATACGTTTTTTGAATGATTGTCCTTTCCCTTTTACAAACCCACAGTGCTCTTGCATTCGGTTTGTTTTGATTGCTTTTTTTTAATTTTTTAAATAAAAAAAAATGTTCAACAGCATAAACACGCACACATACAATTTCCCATGGTGGCTTCTGCTAGTTGAAGGTGCTTCCATTCACATCTAACCATTCGCAGTAGATTTTATTTTATTTTTCTACTTTATTTAATAAAAATTTTTTTTATTATTTTTGGTCTTTTTCATATGCGAACTGTTGTGATTTTAGCGCAGTGCTGGTGCGCTTTTATAATACAAGTTTTTTTTTTTTTATTCAAAAGAAATTTTTTTTTATAAAACAAGATCTCTTTCTTGGTAAACAGTTTAGTCGGCAAAAGAAAGTCCAAGGAAATGTTTGTACAACAAATACGGAAAATAATTTTAATTTGAAAAAAAAGAAAAATTAATTGTTAAAAAAAGTTAAATTTGTAACAATTTTTTAATCAAACGCAAACAATTGTTGCATTGCTGCAACGAAATTAAAAAAAAATATGGCCAACGAAGAAACTTTAAGAACAAAAACAAAATTATTGTTGTTTAACTATTTCATCGTTATAGTAAGTTTAAGTAAAAAAAAAAAAAAAAATCAAAATTAACAACAACATAATAGTTAGTAAATAATATTACATATCTGAAATATATAAACTAAAAACTTAAGACAGACAGCCAGACGCTGTTTTATAAAAATTGTAACGAAATGTGTAACGGGGTAACAAAAGATAATTAAATAATTTTTTTTAATTCAAGCAATAAAAAATTAACTAACATTCAGTTACCTAAAGTGATCATGTAACATGAAAAGTATTTATGCTAACGAGCTTTAAAAATTAATTACTTTTTTCATAGTTTTTTATAATCTACAATATTGCAATATTGTGGGTGGAGGAGTTACCATTTTCAAAAAAAGAAAAAGAGAAACAAATTGATTAAAATTTTCATAAAACAAGCAAAATATTTTAATACAAAAAAAGGAAATGATTTGAATTCAGAGTGCCTTGTGGAAATTTTCCAAGTGAAAGTGTTATATCACTTATAGAAATAGAAAAAAAAATATTGTTGCAAAGTGGCAGAACAAGTTTCAACTTGTCCTGGTTTATTGAAAATTTTATAATAAAGTGAAAATTATATTCATATTTTTATGTTTATGCAAAAATAAAAATAAAATAATTCGTTGCAAAAACAGCAAAATAAAGTGCAAAAGAAAAACTTAAAACTTTTAATAATTTTGTTTAATTGACACGAATTTCAAAATGATTTTATTAATTTAAACAATATCTCTTTCTCTTGAATTTAAATATGTACATAAAATATGTTTTTTAATTTTCCTTTATGGCACAGATACTAGATGAGCAACAATTGGACACAATTCAAATTAACAGTTTAAATTTTTACTAAATAAAATTTTAAAAATCCGGTTGTATTTTAAACGTGTTTTCGAAAACTTAATAGCAGGATATTTCAAAATTTACCGAATATTTATTCAAGAAGCCAATTTAAAAATATTTCTTTAACTGTTACGTTTGCTAGTAAAACCAGATGTATAAGAACAAGGGAAGCTGCACATTAAAATAAAAGGTGGTGCAACAAAAACGCACGTTAATTGTAAATAAAACAAAAAGTTTTTAGAGAATTATCGTAAAATTTTTCACGGCTTGGGTGTTGTACCGCTACCCGATGGATCATATTTTCAATACCTCTGGGAGTTAATTGAGTTTCAATGTCGTTTATGTGCCGAATTATCTCATGCTTTTACTTTTTCTTTTTAATATCGCCAAAAAAAAATGGACGACGTTGTCAAATTACATGATCGTAACGGCCAATTAACATCGCCACGACGTGAGAAATTAGGGCCATTGAATTTCTCTTTCGCTGGCTTTGTGGCAAGTGACACGCACCATCCTATTGGAAAAACATATCGTCCAGCTCCATATCCTCAATTTCTGGTCACAAAAAATCCGTTATCATATCGTGATAGCGAACACCCTTCACGATAACTGTTTGGCCAGCACAAAGCATACAGAGATGAAAAAAGTGACGTATGAAAAATGCCCAAATCATTTGCGAGGGCAGCTTTCGAAGAAAGAGAAAGAAAATGTTTTATGGTAGTAAAGTGGCAATGTGTAAAAACAGGCCGCTACTATCAACACGAATTGCGTAATCAAAACAAAATATTCAAAAAGGGCAGCTTTCGAAGAAAAAGACAGAAAAAATTACAATATTTTCTGTCTCGTGACGCCTCTGTGTGCTCTGTGCTGGCCAGCCCATATCATCGGTTTTTCAACTATCGGGTCTGTTCTGAAAATCCCTTGATTTCAAATCGCGTGCTTTTAAAATCACACGTGCGATTTTGTGCTGTTCTGAAAGTCGTACCGTTTTTGTGTTTATTGGTGTGCTTTCGGCAATAGAAAATCACACAAAAACGGAACAGCAAAATATCACACGTGTGATTTGAAAAGGCACATGTGTTTTAAAATCACGTGATTTGAGTTAAAGTGATTTTCAGAGCAACCCTGTATTGCTCGGTTTGCTTAAATTTGCTCACAATTCTCCCGATTGTGAACACATTTGATCGCTTATGCTGACCAAAAATAATCTCGTAGCGTACGAAATGCATTTTGATTTGAAAGTCCATTTTAGTAAAAGACTTCAACAAACTTAAAGCGCTGCTTAATTGTGTACCTCTCAATGGTTGAATTTTTCAAACAGTAAAACAAAGAAATGTCAAAGTTGGACAAAATAAAACTTGACGTTAAGGTGTGACTCACAATTAACATCATGAATTAAGGTTGAACCACCATTTAAAAGAACAAGGGACGTTAAATATTAAAATATTATTAACTAGTTCCAGTGTTGCCAATCAGGACATTTAAAGGCAAGATTTTGAAATTTGTCATGAAAAAATTAATTATTTTGTCGATTATGTAAGACAACAACTAGGGATGCAAATCATGAAATACCGATTTCCGAAATCCCGAGAATATTCCAAAAATTTAAGTCTCGAATTTTGGATTTAGTAAATATGTGTTATATTTTTTTTGTTATTAAATACAACTATATGTATTTAAATGAACGTAAGTCACCCTGTTAAAAACAACTTCAAAAATTTAATATTAAATTATACTGGCAATGAATCTAATTTTTAACTGGTTACAAAAAGAAGTCGCAAGTGAATAAATGTTACATGCAATGCATTTTGTCCCACAGAAAATAAAATCAGAAGATAAAGTTCTGTGTGGTATTTTTTCTAAGTAAATGATAATAGAACTGCGCACGCACAATGCAAGTTGTGCAACAAAAAGGTGTTATAAACTTATGGCGGTTCTAGCAAAGGTCTTTTGACACGTTTTTTTAAATAAAAAATACCGAATCCTGGATTCCAAAAAACCTGGTCCCATTGGGCATACCTAATGACAACCGAACTTTAGTTGAGTTGTTAGTTGCTACAGATATCAAATGATGTCGGTTTTATTTGCAGTATTGCCAATGCATATTTCGCAAATTACACATGCCTGTGTCCCAAATTACCCACACACAACAAAAAAAAAGTACCTTTCATCAACAATTATTTCGCAGTATATATGCACATAAATGCTTTTGCGTTCTAAACATCGACATATGGTGTTGGCAATGATAGTTGACAGTAAAGTACATAAATATTTCTTAGTTTATTGCTCGTGGAGACCCCATGTATCAGGAAAGTACATACGAAGCCAAAGCAATCAGTGTTGGAAAAACAAGTTTGACTGTGATGGAAACTAAAAAAATAACAATAAATCAATGTTCGAAAAGAAAAACTTGAATGTCAAAAATTAATAAGCAAATTTATAGTACTCAAAGTAAAATTACACGCAGATTGCACATGAAACGAACTATTACACATGAAAGTAGATGTTACACACAATATGTGTAATAAAACACACAGATTGGCAACACTGATATTTAGGCAACCGTAAAGTTTTGGTTGCTGTGATGATTTCGTTAGTAAAACGGCGCCAAAAGCTCAAATAAAAAGTATTTTTTTTTTTTTTTTTTGTTTAATTTTGCACATTTTATTACATATTTCTTATTTTGGTTAGCAAAATAGATACAATTACCACGGGACAATAATTTGACTTACTTACGACAAATGGAATTAAATATACGTATAAATTGAAAAATTGCTGGTGACAAATAAATTTGTGTTCAGTTTTTATACTAAAAAAAATCTCAGAATCTTTGAGAAGACGAAAATATACTCTAAAGCAAGAAAGATTGTTTAAAGGTTAAAGCCCTTATGACACTACATTGTTTATTCATTATTTGATATAGAATTGATAGAAAGAAATAGCAAATGCTAGAAAGAGCAAACTAAAAAAAATGTAAACAAAGTTTCTTACAAGGTATATTTATAGCAGGTAGTCTCGGAAAGCCAGCTGTTTATTTTTTATTTGCTTGTTTTGCGATACGAACTGTCAAATTTTGTATAGTAAACAAGTTTTTTGCCTTTATCGTTTGTCTTTTTTGTATCTTATTAGCCCCTTTGCTTTTTGACAGTTTGTATCGCATAACAACAATAAAAAGCCCTGTTGTTTGTTTTATTGTACAATTGTTGTAATCTCGCGGCTACCTGTTATAAATATACCTTGGTTTCTTAGTTTTTTTCTCTTGTTATGGTTTTGTTTCAGGGATGGCGTTGATAATTTTTAAAATTGTACCAACAACCTTTAAAAATGTACTTTTTTACCCTAATTGTACTAAAAGGTTTTTTTTGGTTCAAATTAATTTTATTTATGTTCTTAAAAAACACCACAAAGAGGTATTATAAATCTTAGTTTAAAAAGTATCAACAAAAATTACAATTGAAACCACTTAGCCATCCCTGTTCTGTTAATTTAATTAAGTGTTGCCAACTTTTTGTTTATGAGAAACCTAAAAACAAAAAGCGGTAAATCGCTGAATTTGCCAAAAACCGCTGATTCAGAAACACTTTTAATATTTCAAGCTTGAAATGTCAATTTTAAGTCGAACAATTTTACATTTTTTTTGACATAACTTCATTTTTATCGATAACTTTAGTAAAATGTTTGACAGTTTGCCATTTATCTTAATACAGCTGAACCCTTCGCACTTGGTATATTTTTCTATTACTTTATATTTGAACTGTTCACCGAAACTTGAACAATGCATTAAAAATGTAGTGTCATAAGGGCTTAAGACACGTTCACTCGTTTTTCTTGATCGTCGAAAAAAAATAAATGCACGGAACTCAACATATATTTCTCTTTGAGGAAAACTAGCGAAATTTATTAAATAATTTAGATTTTAAAAGAATTTACAGACATTTTTTCTTTTACATAACGAGGGTTATTATTCAAATAGTGCTATCTACAAAATCACAATTTTACAGGAGAGTAATCAATAAAATCGTGATCAATAAAATTAAGTGCTATACCCAATATGTAAAGTAATGCCAGCAAGCGTCTATTTTGAAGGAAATATTTATCACTAACTCTTCCTGTGATTAAAGTTCCAAGAATTCCGCCTAATTAAACTTAATTATTTATTCCCACGAAAATTATTTTGATAATAAACTGGCAAGTGCACGGCCTAAAAAACTGAATGACAGCCTGTTTTATATTTTTTTTTTTTGGAAAACAATAAAGCAAGCTTTTTTTGTTTTTATTTTGTTTTTTCTTAACTACAATTAATGTTGGATATTGATATTGTTACAAGTTTTATTTGGTTTAATATCTTTAGTTTTTCTAAAAGCTTTATGGATGAAGTTTCCTGATGATCTGGCCTAAGCAACCAGTGAAATGCGCATAGGAATAGCTTATCCCATCACAAATAAATGCCAATGTTTTTATCAAGAATAAAAATTGGGAATTAAGCACGAATAACAAAATCATTTAAATTAAATTTTGTATTCTACGAAAATTATTTTGATTTTTAAAAAACGTAAACTGAATACTAGAGAAAAGGGATGAAAGCACTTAAAACAAATGCGTTGAAAAAGAGCCACAAGTAAAAAAATGGACAAATGTTGCAACCGTTGTGCAGTGAATACGGTTACCATGCAATAATTGCGTTTAGGATGTCAGCCAGCCAATATGTTAATCAAAATTTTAACAGGTTAATAGAGTAATGTGGTGCAAAACTCTAAAATCGAAAAAAAATCTAAGGTTCATTAAAAAAGAGTTTAGTACAGAGTTATTAGCGAAAGCTAGCCAACAATATAAACTCTTTCTTCCCTACGATTAAGATAAAAACAAGTATTTTAGCAACAATCATTTAAGAACCCGAAGTTTCGGAGGGCTTCTGGTTCCTTTTATAAGATATAGGACTTAATTGAGCTACGATTTGCAACTGTTTTGCTCTGCTTTTTTTCTGCAAATGTATCTCTGCGAGATTCCTCTAGACACAGTCACTCACAGACTTGTTTAAGATTATCTTGTGTATATTTAATCTTGTTCTTAATACCTGATAAAATATATGCATCTACAACGTCTACACAAATGGGCAGATCATGTCTTAAGACTCATGCTTAGGAGGCGGAGCGAAATCTGACAGCAATCCGAAGATTACTCTATGTTACTTTAAATATCAGGGCGAAAGGTGCTTTTTTTAAGACCATTACCAAAGCCCCTTGAGGTGTTTTAAAAAACCCGTTTATGGGTTTTCAATTATTTAAACGTTTAAAAAGTTGCTCTGCATTGTTTACAAATTAACTCGATTGAGCTTTTAATTACTCACTATATTATTTAGAATGATACAGTGAAATTATTTATATTTAATGTTATTTCAAATCATCTGAAAAATGTCGTTATTTATTTTTTCCCCTAAGCTAATCCCGTGAAACTCTACGCTTTTCTGCAGGAGACCAGAGTCTCTGGCAGTAATCGAACCCGCAACCCCGGCACTAATAGGCCAACTCACTACCAAATAGCCTATCGGGGCGCTCGCAATTTGACAATATTATTGTTACTGCCGTAAAAAAGACGGAGATTGGTTATAATCAGTGTTCGAAAATAAACAGAACATTATTTAGCATTCGGCTCACACACCCAAGAACGATATCTATTTTTTAGTGATTGTGTAGACGAACGCAACCCTAAGGCCCATATTACGATTTACAACTGAACTCAGTTGAGTTGTAGTTTCTTAATTTTTGTATTATGGTTTACAACTTTGCTGAGTTGAGTTGTGAACCGTAATAGGGACATAAATACCGTTCGTAGCTATTTTCAAGAAAGAGCCGAACATTATATCTAAAGTGTTCTGTTCTTCGTTAAAAAATAGAACAAAATGTAGTGATACTGTAGACAAACATTAAATTTTAATCTTCTATAATGTTTCTCTTTTTACATTGATAAAGAAATGAGCAAACAAAAAATTTTAGCAACGACCGCAGCACGAACATATTGTGTATATGTTTTGCATGTGTAAAATTATTTTGCTGGCTTTTTGTTTTTTTTTCGAATGAGTATTTTGTTTTTATAAAAAATGTTTGGTTTTTTTCAGCCAAAAGGGACGAACATAAATGAGCTGAACTGAACACAATGAAGTTTGTGGTTTTTTAAAAAAGACCTAACATAATTAAATGTTCTTATATTTTGTTGGGTTGGATAAGAACAGTATTATTTTTGTGTTAGAAAGATGACAAACAGGGAAACGTTATTTTTTAATGATTTTCTACACAAACACTATTAGCGTTTGTGTTTTCCACAACCTACCGAACCGAGCGATATTTAGTGTTTATTTTCGAACACTGGATATAATACCAAAAAAAAGTTCGGGTTTCCCTCAAGTTTATACAGCTACCCGAACATTCAAATATACGAGAAAATATTATTGCGATCAATTTAGGGCCCTGATTTATTAGGAGAGTTGTAAGTTTTAAGATATTCATTCAGCATAATTTTTTGAGTTCCGCTGAGATTAAGAGGTTATTTGAAGCTATTTACTCAATTCGAAAATAACTTGGTCACTTATAAAATTGCATTAGCATTATACAAGTATTTGTAGTTGCTATGATTAAGCTACAAAACTTATTCGCTTTTTTAAAGGGACATTGTTATGTCAGTCTAGTGGAGCAATCACTTCGCCATCTTTTGGTACAGGATTGTCTTTAAGGGTACATCATCTCAAATATTTTAGAGTGTCTACTAGAGTTTTTCCTTTCCCGGACTTTTTAATTTCCAGGGAAAGCGGGATTTATTTTTCAATTTCCCGGGATTCCGGGATTTCCCGCTCAATACAAATCGATGCAAAGTATTTATTAATTTAATTTATTTGAACAAATAACATTTCGTGAGATCAATTAAATAAGTTTATAAAGGCATTCAACTTTTTCATTTCTGTAGCACAAAGGAAAAAGTTCTTAATGGCACCTTAAGATCTTCATATTCAAAAGAACACATGGGCAAAATTTCAATTATTTTGTAGGATTTTTGAGGAAGTTATAGAAAAATTACTTTTTGGTTACCTTTTTTCAATGTGCAATAACATTTGGAATAATAAAAACTTCAGAGCTGTGACATTAGGAGTGTTTAGGAATAAAAACTTAATAAACTATAACTGCAGAGAACCGATGATTATATTAAATTCGGAGAAAATTTCCAAAAGCCACCTTTAAAGTGGTAAATTGTTCTCCTATTAAACAAAACAAATAGACTTAATCTTTTATTGCCACAGAATTAATTCAAAGTCAACAGCATTTATAAAAAACCAAAAAAGTTAAATTATTTAATCAAATTATTACAAAATATTTCATTTAAAATAGCAATTTCGTTCAGAATAAGCACTTACAGAATTGTTTGAAAGACTATCTTTAATTTGTATCAAGAAGATTTCAATGAGAAAACACGATTCCTTTCTACGGATATTTGCCTTTATAGTCAAAAGAACAGTATACATATGATCTCTAGACACTTTCAGCTTTTATAGCACTTCCATCAAATCCTGAAATTCCTATAAATTGACATCTCTTTGGCGTTTGACAAAAATGTCGCATATCTCTAGTTTTTCGTTATGTTAAATTGAAAACTATTTATTTGGTGTATTTCATAGAATTTTTTCCTAACAGAAGATGATAACGATTAAAAGTAGTTGTGCTAGACTAAAGTGATTTAAACCAAACAAAAGAGAAAAAAAATTGATTTAACCACTTACAAAAACTTAAAATGCGTTTTTTTAACTTAAGACCCTTTTGCCTAACGACTAAGATCTATTTCATGACACAACTTTAAAATTATGTCAGTAGTAAAGTTGCCAAAATAAAATAAAAACATCCCGGGAATCCCCGCACAAATTTCCCGGGATTTTTTTCCCGAAAAATGTGCGGGATCCCGGGATTTTCGTCCCGGGAAATCCCGTATGAAAAACACCACTGTCTACCACTGAAAGATTAACGGATAAATTCTTACATCGAGAAACATGATTTAGCAATTTTGCGCTTTATGATTGTACATTATTTTCTTAATTTATTTCATTATTATAATAATAAATAATAACTTTTTTATCTATATTTTCAGGTATTTCTCGCGTTACATTTAAGCTATGCCTTAGCCACCGAAACCAAAGTAGAAACATCGGAAAATGTAACAGCCGTGGAAAGTAATTTAACATCTCAAAAGCCTGTCGCAGAGGCTCTTATACGTTTTCGACGGCAACCACCACGCACCATAGTCAAACACATAATAAGGCCAAAGCGTTACAAAATGAAGCGGGTTAAAAGGCCAAAAATAAAATACAGCTTTGCAGAGCCACCGCCTACGTATTACAGTCGCAAGCCAATCATCATTAAGAAACCTACATTTGACTCTTCAATATTTGAAGATTTTTCTCATATGAATGTGGAATCGGCTGACTTCGATTTGCCACCCTCAAGTTATGAGGCTCAATCCATGGATTTGGATTTGTACAAACATTACGAGCCAGCAATAGAGGCATCCTATAAAGACATTAGAAAGCCTTCTTTGCATATGTATACGGAATCCGAAATCAGCTATAAAGAACCATCATATACAGAGGTATCGAAACCTGCTACTTATACGTATAGCGCACCAGAAATCAGTTTTAAAGAAACTAGTAAACCATCTGTAACATATTCCTATACATCTGTCAAATCACGAAAGCCGCATTCAAAATATGGAGTGCCAACTGAATTTTCCTATAGCACTGGCTATGACAAACCCAGTGATAATAAGTACACATTTGAAGCGCCAGTTGGTAAACCAGTTTATACAGAAGTAGAAAAATCTGTTTATGGAGCACATGGCAAAAATGAATATTCATATAGTAAACCACCAAAAGAGGTGCCTCGTATACCAGCAACTTTATATGGCGTACCTGATGTGCATATACCAGTAACTGGCTCAAATGATTGCAATAAATATTCAGTTGTTGAACAAAAGCCACAGTATGCCAGTTATTCACCAACAAAAACCGAAACATATAATTTTGCTGAACCTCCTCAACCAGAACCAAGTGTTGAAATAACATATTCTCCTTCTTATGAAATTAATATTCCATCATCACAAGGAAACTCCTATTCAGAAGAAAAATATAATGGGCAACATAAGCCACCACAACAACACCCGCCACCTCCACCGCCCAGCTATGAGGAACCCTCATACCAAGAGCATCCAAATTATGAAGAGCCACCCCAACAATATCATCCACCTGAACATTATCAACCAGCTGATAATTACGGGGGCCCCCCTCAAGAAAATTATGAACAGTCAGCACCCTCCTATCAAGAGGGTTCAGATACCAATCAGCCTGAAAGTTACCATCCAGCACCCCCAAGACATGAGAATTTAGCTGAATATATACCACATTCGCAAGATCTTCCAATCAATGTTAATCACACACAGCCTCCTTATGACTATCCCAAGTCTAGCTATGAAGTTCCCATCTACGATCCCATTCCATTTGAAGCCTCCAACAATCAGGAAAGAGAAATCTATCCACCACAAACATATGATCTGTCTAACCGACAACAGGCTCAATCTAAGAATCCATCCGAACAAAGTCCTGCAACAAACGAACCGCCTGCAAATAATGTGCATCAATCAGGTGCAAGAGCCCAAACTGCTGTTAAAAGGCCCCAATCACCCATAAATCATTTGCGCAGAAATCGTAAAAGAAAACGTACGAAGGGCTCCTCGACCACAGTCTCTACCACAAAACATATTTTAGATGTGCCCGAACTGGAAGAAGCTTTCGAAAGAGAAAATCGCAATAAATTTGAAGATTCTCAAGAACCTGAAGCTAATGAATCGAAAAGATTTGAGAATATAAATAATCAAAATAATTTCAATGGTAACTACAACTACAATGGCCCCTGGAATCCCATGAAAATTCGTACATCACCGATTATCCTAATGACAACACCCAGCACAGTCGCGCCCATTAATACTTTGGCTACGAAAAATAAACGTTATCATTTTAAACATTCCAGAACAATTTCAACTACTACGACTACAGAAGCCCCGGCTAAAGTTGAAATTATTTCTATAGAAAAATCAAAATCAAAGTCGTACTATGATGGAATTGTCTCTACTCCAAAAATTTATAATACGAATTGGTTTAGAAATCGTTATAGACTAGATAAATCAAGTACTTCCACTACACCGCAACCGCCAGTAAAATCAACAAATGAAAATAAATTTTCAAAGCGTACAACGAAAAATGTATTCGAAACAACTATTTTTAAGAGTCCCGTAAATGATAAAGATGTTTATCGTACTTTACCGAAAAATCATAAATTATTTTGAGTTATTAAAGGAGATTATTTATTAATTTATTCTTAAGTATTATTGTTTAGTAATGAATAAAAAAATACGTAAATTTTGTAAAAAGAAAAAACAATATAAAATCGAAGATTGTTTTATAAGGAGGGCTAGTCTATATTGAAGAGTTTAAAACTTTTGAGCTTTAAACACATTTTCAGTAACAGAAAGTAAATAGGAGCGAAATGTATCAAGGCTAATGTTCTTAAAACTCCTGTAAGTACACTGCACTAACTCTTTAGGAACCATTTGGATCAAAAAGTACCTCTACTAGATCATGTAATCCAGGTCCATATCGCAAGAACGTTAGTATCATAGCTAGTCAAAATCATAAGCCGAATTTAACCATTTCAATAAGCTCAGCGATTATGCTTAGCAAAACGTATACATATATTTATGTCTATTAGAGTTCTCCAAGATTGTATGGACAAAAAAATGTCAACACACGTGACTTCCCCCGCACTAGAATTGTTCTATGTGTTGAGTAAAATATTATACATAATAATAGGATAATCGAAATAAATACATATGGGGTATTCACAAGCTGTGCTATCATGTTATATTGTCATAATGTCCTAACATTTTACAATGGTTTAAAAATATTGTTGTTGCTTTGTAAACAAAAAGTGTCTTAAATTATTAGAACTTTGCTTGCTTTGTTTATTGCGCTGTCGTAATTAATCAGAAGAGACAAGCGCTGAGCGCCAGAGCCGAGCCGCATTAGTTTTTGTAAGCCGTCGCCGTTGATGGTATAATTTTATCCGGCAAACATCCGAATTTAACCTGCGGCTAGCAATTTTTGCAACAAATCAATTGCGGCGTCAAATTAGATCGGCTAAGGGCTCTGCTGTTTGGTAAACAAGCAAACAAAATAAAATTTATTTTTGATTTGTGTCTGAAAAATGGAAAATAGGTAAGATCTAATTTAATTTATTAATTCATGGATAAGAATTAAAAAATATTTTTATTTTAGATAAATATTCATTTATTATATTTGTTTCAAATCAACTGATTTAAATTCAAAATAGGACACTGATTTATGAGGGGTTTTCACATCAGTCGTATTTTTTCATGTTATTAATTCAAGACATATGACCTTATGACACCTTGTGAATCCCCCAATAATATCGTTCTATTGAGATATAAAAGACAAGAAAAATTTTCTCAGGCTACTTAAACAAGAAATGTAGGAAGAAAATAACATATTTAAAGAAATATGTGAACAAATGCACTTAAAATATATCCGTATTAACTTGTATATAAGTTTTTGTCTCTGTAGGATAGCGTTTGCCTATTCACAGGTATGACAAAAAAAATAATTTTTTAAACGGCAGTTTCAAAACTCTAAATCAATAATTTTAAAAATTTTGTTAAACAAACTTCAGAAGTTTTTGATCATCACATTGTCGATTTTCTCCACTAGGAATTTTTGGCAACTGCGCCAAGCCAATAATGAGCTGACGATATATACAAATTTGGTTTAACAAATACTATCTAAATTACCTAAATACAATTCCCGGAAATGAAAAGGATTAAATTTCCTGAGAAATGTCATATGTATATGAATTTAATTGATATCGCGTTCAAAACAAATCAATATATCAAATAATATCAAGTGTGTTCTTCTGAGTGGTGTACACCGAAAATAAGATAAAGAATTGTACATTTCGTGCTTCGATTTTTAATCAAAATATAATGGAACGTACGAGAATATTAAATGGAATGTTTTCTTAATGCAATAAAAGGATAAATATAAATGAATCAGCTGATTTTTGTTTTGAGTGCAAAGCGATAAGCTGCTTTATTCTGGTAAATAAACCAAACGTTTTTACCAGTGTTTAAACTGAAATAACTTTCATTTCTTTTTATTTGACTTGCTTGTGCTTCTAAATTCAACAACAGTCAAAGCAAAATCACAAAACGAAAAAAAAACAGTTGAACGAAACTTTTGCCAGCGGTTCTTTTAAAAACTGTGATTTTGATTTTCTTTTCTTTGGAAAAGTTTTGCAAGTAAAAGTACAATCAGTCTCTTTGCTTTTGTAAGTCGCAAACAGTCGGAGAAAAAAACTTTCAGTATTTGCAAGTTATAACTTTTAAGCATCTGCAATCAGTTAATGTTACTTCTCGTGTTTTACACCCACACACACGAATGTAACGAAAATCACTTCAAATCAGTGTTCGAAAATAAACAGTACATAATTTAGCGTTCCGGTCGGCTCACACACCCAAAAAAAATATCTATTTTTTTAATAATTGTGTAGACGAACACAACCCTATTTTCAAGGAAGAGCCGAACATTATATCTATAGTGTTCTGTTCTTCGTTAAAAAACAGAACAATTGTAGTGATACTGTAGACAAACATTATATTTTTTTGTTTTATATTGTTTCTTTTTTTACATTGATAAAGAAATAAACAAACAAATAATTTTAGCAACGACCGCTGCACGAACAGCTTGTGTGTGTATTGTGTAAATTATTTTGCTGCCTTTTTGTTTTTTTTTTCATATGTGTATTTTGTTTTTGTAAAAATTGTTTGGTTTTTTTACCAGCCAAAAGCGACGAATATTAATGAGCCGAACCGAACACAATGAAGTTTGTGGTAAAAAAAAACCGAACGGAATTGAATGTTCTCATCTTCTGTTGAGTTGGATAAAAGCAGAATTTTTTTTGTGTTCGAAAGATGACAAACAGGGGAACGCTATTTTTTAATGATTTTCTACACAAACACTTTTAGCGTTTGTGTTTTCCACTAATAAACCGAACCGAACACTAGTTTCGAACACTGTTTCAAACCATTGATGAAAAATTCAGTACTATTGTACTATTTCCAGTACTTTTTTTTAATTTCAAAAATAATATTTATTCGCAAATTGCGAAATATTTTTATTTTGCAAATTATTAGAATATTTATTTAAATTGTTTATGACGAAAAATGTTGAAGTCGGAGTCTCGAATTTTTTGTGGGTACTACGACTCCGACTCCGGTACAAAACCTTTACTGTGACTCTACAGCCCTGTTTACAACATTGCCTACACAAAATGCATTATTATCAAAAGCTTATGGCAACACAGCTTGTTGGTATATTTTATTTTTAGATATCCTCATAAGAATTATGCTGTTGAAATTTAGCCAGCTAGGTCTATTAATGGCTGAGATATGAGCAAAAAAAATGTTTTAAAAAAGTACTAAAATGTTGAAAAAAGTACTATTTTGCTTGGTGGTCAGTACCATCTAAATATTTGAATTTTCCATCACTTCTTCAATCATTTTAAAAAACCACAATACCCTGCAAATAATAGGACTAGTCTAAACACGCGTGTAAAATGACGCCCACAAGGGACTAGGGCTACTCCAAAAGTAACCCAAACGTATGGAAAAAACATGGTCTATTTTACATTAAGATGTCCTAGGGCAAGACCATATAACCCAGCTTTGGATTACAAAGGAGTAGTCTTAAAACTACTCCATTGTTAGTTTTAACTTCGTTAAAAAAACAAAAACATGTCGTTAAAAAACGAAGACATGTCACTACCCTTTTTCAAAATGGTCCAGCTCACGAGAGGTCAAAGCTGGAGCCGAAATATTTAAAATGGTATCTTAAAAAAGTCCAAGGTTCATTTTTAGAAGGGTACTTCGAGCACTTTTTTTGGTGAGTCGCTCTAATGTACATTAGGGTGACAATGAAAAATCAACTTTGGATTTTTGAAGATAAATGTGAAGATTCTTTTGCCACTTGGTCTAAAACTTACTTGCTGAAAATTTGTGCCAAATCGGATAACTCTATCCCGTGCACCTTTGAGGTCAAAGTTCAAATGATAAAAAAAAATTTCCATACAAGCAAAAAATTTTTTTTTCGATTTTTTTATTTTTAATTATTAGTTAGCTTTATTAGCTTATTAACAACAAAAAATTTCATTTCGATCGGACAAGATTTTCAGTTTCAAAAGTGACTCTAAAAAAAAATTTGAGGCTTGTTAGGGGCTAACTCTAAAAAATTTTCAAAAAAAATATTTTTTTAGTTTTGATAAGCACACATTAAAGATTTTTTGTTGCTCTTAATACCGGTTTTTTAAATTATTTTTAAAAATTTTTTTTCGACATCGCTTTGTTCTAAATTGTGGCCAAAAGCTGCAAAAATTTAGTTTTTGGCCCTATTAAAAAACAAAATTACGACGTCACAAAAAATGTTTAAAAAAAACCTATTATTAAGAGCGACAAAATATCTCTAATGTATGCTTGTCAAAACTAAAAAAAAATATTTTGAAAATTTTTTAGAGTAAGCCCGTAACAAGCCTGAAAATTTTTTTTCAGAGTCACTTTTGAAACTGAAAATCTTGTCCGATCGAAATGAAATTGTTTGTTGTATGGAATTTTTTTTTATCATTTGAACTTTGACCTCAAAGGTGCACGGGATAGAGTTATCCGATTTGGCTCAAATTTTCAGCAAGTAAGTAATAGGACTATTACAAAAAAGTTTTATAAAATACATAACTGAAATTTAGCTCATAGAATAAATTCGAAAAAATAAAAATGTTGAATATAATAAAGTAACCTATAAAAGGAAATAATTCCCAGTTTCTATTTGTTAAAATAGTTGAGTTAAATACATTCAATTTATGAAGTATCACTATCCAGTGTGACACAAAGAATGCTGACGAAGGCTGTAGCGGGCCAGAAAATGCATTACATCCTGCTGGTGTCAAATAATTGTAAATTTGTCTGTACATACAATATACTTCATTGCTATCCAAAGGACAGCTAAGGTAAAATGTAACAAGAATTAATTCGAAAAAATAAAAATGTTGTACATATATAAATTTCAGTGTTGCCGCTTTGTGGGTAATTACTCGAATTCGGTATAATTTTTACTGTCGTGGGCAGAGCGCGGGTAATTTTATCTTAGGTGTAATTCAGGTGTTATTTGAAATTCTTACTTCAGATACCCAAATAAAATCAAGATTGCATTTCAGTCATGACATTTATTTCTTTTTAAATATTGTTCATAAAAAATGCACAGGCTTCTGAACCAAAGACTCGGTTTCTTTTTAAGAAAATACTTCAATCATTTTCAAAGTTTGGTAATAAATGTCGCAAGATGGACTCTTAGATTTTGATATAGATGACTACTATAGTGATTTAGAACCTGAAGTTTTTTTAAAAAAGTTATTTAAATTAAAAACTAGATATGTTTCCAATATTCCAACATATAATTAATTTATTAGGTGTAATTTAATTTAAATCGGGTAATTTTGCTTCATTTCAAGTGTAATTTTGAATTTTGCTGGTGGTAACACTGATAAATTTGTAAAAATGTAAAAAAAAGTACAGAACAGAGAACTGCAACGAATACTAAAATTTGGAGTATATTCAATCATTTACTCTGAATTGTTATAATTCAAACCGTTTTTGTTCAACCACAAAAATCATTTTGGAGTAACGAGCTCATTTCAAACAATCAGTTTGAATTCTTGTACTCGCATCGAACATGAACGTTTGTAATTTTTTTTTTTTGGTATGACTGCAGATCACTGCAAGGAAACGAAGCAGTGTTCGCATCATTCTTGCAATATTCGTTTTGAAATGCGATATTATGTTCATTTAGCTACAACATGTATGATGGAGTCGTTTCAATCATTAACGCGAAAATTTAAGTACAAACCATTCATGTATTCTACAGTTTCGTTCTCGTTTGAGCATTATACATATGTATGTATCAGTCGCAACATTATTGGTTCAAAAAATACAAATGTTTGAATGAATGTATGTAAGCCCATATTGTGTGCATACATTTTTAGGAAATATGAATATAGTGAAAAAAATGTTAAAAAATCGTAACATGCAGTCTACAACTGACATGAAATGCTTAACATTAACACTAATATGATGTTAGTGTTAAGTATAGACTCATCATGTTAGAGGTTTTCTCATGTTATAACACGGTTGTTAATGCAAATGTTTTAACAGCGCTTTTATAACATCATGTTAAAACAGAAAATCATGTCAGTTGTAGAAATTTGCGAAAAAGTTGTCTGTATGTATTTACATACATGTATTATTATTTTTGAGGCATATAATCAATTTCAAAGAAATTTTTGGAGATATTAAAAAAAATTAATAATAAAAAAACATTTTTTAAACATATTTTTATATTAAAATGTAAAAAGGAACATGGGTTTTCAATACAAGTAGTATTATATAACAAAATATAATTTATAACTATAAAAGGAACAGTACTACTAAGAACAACACGCAACGCTCACAATAACATGAGCTTTATATTGCTTATATAAATCACAATGCGTATTTAAACAAGTGGCTCGAGCTTATAACATGAATTTTACTTCTATCATACAAAAGAAATATATACATTCATGTTCGTTGCGAGTACAAGAATTCAAACTGACTGTTTGAAACGAGCTTTTTTCATTTAAGTAATTTCTTGTTGTTGAACAAAAACGATTGAATCATAAAGTTCGAGTGGTGGTTGCAACTGATTACAATAAAATCATGTTCGAATCACCGAGCCGAAATCCGAGTACAAGTAAGCTGTTGTTCATAAACAGATTCATCGCTTTTAAATAAACAAATACAAGCATAATTTTGCTATCGATTCATACCCAACAAACACGGAGGTTTGATTTCAAATTGAAAGTGATTTGAAATCAAACGTTTTCTCAAACGACAAACGTTTGATAATGATTTGAAAATCATTTGTAAATCATAGCGTTCTCAACAAAAAGGGGAAATTATTTTCAAATTGAAAAATGCCTTTATTTTCAACTTGCTTTCAAACGTTATTCTCAAATGCTTTTCAAATGTGGATTATAATAGAATGTGGAATATAAATAAAACTATTTAATTTTTTTAATTTAAATTTATTATTTATTTAAATAAACTTTGAAATAAACATTCGGTACCATAGCAAAAAGATGAAATAGGGTTCTTTCCGTCTTCTAATTCTTGGAAAGGCAAAATACTTGGCACCTTTTTATTTTGAGGATTGTGGCACCGCGGACGTTCAACAATCTTTCTTCACTTTCCTGTTTTATTATTTTTCTTTTTTTTCGTATTTTTAAACATTGTAATTTCTCACAAATATTTTTTATTTTTCACTAGAAATATACTGTTCACTTTATATTAAAATTTATTTTTAATAGTAAAACACATGTAACCACAAGGAAAAATAATTTAACTTTAATCGCCATTTTTAATGCTTACATTAATTTTTCGCTTTAGTACTGCCAAGTTTATTTTTGATTTGATTTTAACTTTGACAAACATTTGACATCAAATTGAAAAAACATTTGATATCAAATGTTTATTTTCAAATCATTATCAATTTGAATTTAAATGTTAAATCAAACAATTGAAAAACGTTTGAGAATTGCGTTTGATGTCAAATGATAAAGTCATTTCATATCAAAGGTTTGACTTCGTGTTTGTTGGGTACATCTTACTGAATTCCTTGGTTCGTGTTGACGTTTGAACAAGAACAAAACTGTAGAATACTTTTTTGAGTTATACTGAATTTTTAGCTGAAGTGATTGAGTCGGCTCGATCATACTCCTTGCAGCTCTCTGGTACAGAAGAGAAAAGAGAATATTGTTCTGCTTAAAATGTGCAAACCTAAAAGAACGCCTGCTTCTAGGACTGGGACTGCTGACAACTTTCAAAAACGAAACTGCTTGTGATTTTGATTTTTTAACTCATAAAAAGCAGAAGAAAAGTTAGCACACGACTGCCGATTGTTTTCATAAGTTTTAACAGAATCAATGTTTAATTTCGACAGTTTTGCGACTTTTCAACTTTTGACTTAAGTTTTTTAAACACTGGTTCCTACAGTTTTTATTATTTTGGAATATCTCAAAAACTGTTCTACTTTTGACAATTCTGACTTCATATTCGGATTCAGATTACAGTAAAATGCATTTGGTCAAAAAACTGTCACGTAGTGTAATAGACCAAGTAAAGCATGGATTTGGTAACAATAATGACGAAAATACTGCTCAAAGATTTTTTTGGGCTGTGCCGTAGCTGCCGAAGGGGCTTATTGATAACTTTGGCATTATATTAAGAGTGTTATGTAAACTGATTTAAGGGCTTGTTAACAATTACCAGAAACATGTATTTAATACATTATGGGTGGTATTAAATGCCAAGCACTGTCCATAAAATTTGAGTTACGGATCTAATGTTATTAAGTACTTTAATTGACCAATAGGTATGCAAATAGATGTATCTACTTTCAAAAACTTCTTTATATATATATTGATTCATATTGAATTTTTTTATACCAGGATGTTTGTCAGAAGAAGCACTAGAAGCCAACCATAAAAACTTAAGGAGAGTGCGGTTATCTCATACGAGAAAAACTTCACGAGATGATGCAAATAAATGTTGTGCGAAATTTAGTTTTCGGAAGACTCTAGTAGTTATGATGATAAATAATTCAAATGTGTTAGAACTTAATTAAGTTTTTATAACCTCAGTTATTGTGCAACTAAAATTGAAAAAAAAATCGCATTTCTCACATTTCTTTAACCTAAATATGTATGCATATTATTTGAGTATTATTTGGTTTTATTTATTTTTATTAAAAGAAAAGTCCACCACTTTTTGACGATAACATGTTTAAAAATATAGCTAAATAATGGCTTTAATATATGTTTTCAAAATTTTTTTTAATTTAGTGCTTCACGGAAAAACGCATACAATTTTTAACTTTCAGAATTTTTTCGCATTCCTTTATCGAAGCTAGGACCACTAATTAACCACCATAAAAATTGGGAAGTACATTTGCTTTTATATAAAATTTGTTTCTGTTCAAATATATTAAAATGCGATTAATTACTAGTCAGTTATATCCCAATAAAAAATGGAGCTTCCAACGAAGCAGGTTTGTAAGGGAGAAACATAAAAGTTTCGCTTACCATAGTTCTTACGGAAGACATAACTTTTATATGGCGAGTTCCCAATTTGAAGCAATACATTTTTGATACATAACGCGCATTATTCAGCGCATTTTAAAATTGTTGGATGTAACGATTAGCTTTACACACTGAATGTTTTAATACAGTTATTTTTTAGTATTCTCCCTTACAAACCTGCTTCGTGGTTAGGGAATGCCGTGGCACTTGAAAGGTTATTTTTTTATAAAAGTTGTTGAGAGTTCTTTCACTTTCTTTACTGCATTTCTGTATGTCTTATTGCGTAGCGCATCATTGTGCACTAATTTTTTAAATGTACCATTAGTGCTTCACAAAATGATAAAATTTTTTAATGGGATTCGTTAAAGTCCAACTCCGGGAGGATATTTGTACGGAGGCTAGGTGAAATCATGTACCGATTATAGCCAAAGCTGAAGGGTTTGTCCAAAGAGTACTCTGCACCAAATATCATGTTTCAAATTGCGACCTGTACTTTGATATTAAAAAATGTACCTGGACAGACAGACGGACAAATATATGGAGACGAATTAAAAAAATACTTAGTTAATACAAATGAATTAACCACGTTTCATTACAATCAGATCATTTTTAAAAAAGTTTGAGTTTTTACAATTAAGGATATCTTGCAGGGCCAAGAGTCCTTGCTGCAATCACTACTAAAATTACCATAAAGTTTGTAAGATTAGTACGTATAACAAATTCGGATTTTCATGATTTTTGGATCAATTACATATGTAGCCAATATTAAAAATTATATTTTTGGCGTATGTATATGGGAGGCAGTTCCGATTTATTCAAAAAAATTTAATTTTTCTTAACTAAGATATTTTATATTGGCATACCAGATTTCAAAAGTCTACGACACCTCCTTCTATTTTTGTCCCAAAGCACTGTGCAGCGTAGCAAATTAAAGTTTAACACCTTTTTATTGTTTGCGGCGTTGTAAATATTAATACTTTAGTTACATTTACAAGATTTGCAAGGTCTGCTTTACAACCAAGATTAAAAACCGCCACTAATTCAAAGAATATAAAAGGGAATATTTTTATGAACTTTCAAATCAGGATCGTTTTTAATTACATTTGAATTGAATATCTAGAACACGTCTGATAAGACTTAATAATGTATAGAAATAGATTTACCTTTTTGATAACGTGTCGTTTGAAAACTATATTGACTTGAAACATTGAATACTGAGGTCAGTCATTTTAAAATATATGTACATACAAACATATGGGGGATTTCATGTCAAGTGACCCAATTTTGACATCGAAGTCTTCCGATTTGGATGAAATTTAAAAAAAAAAATTTTTAAATAAAACAAAAAAATTTTTTTTTAAAAGATTGATCAAATAGCCATCAAAGCTACTTGGGAACAATTTTGCTTGCACCAATAGGTAATAAGTTACATGGATGAGAAAGAACACCTGTATGGCCAAAATGTCAAACGTTGACCCATACCCTCTAACTCAAACACTTTTTGGCCGATCATGTTGAAAATTTGTGTTTAAATCACTATCCAATAGGACTAACCTTGGTGCGAATTTCATGGAAATCGGAAGACATCGATTTCAAAATTGGGTCACTTGACATGAAATCCCCCATATGTATTTGATTTTTCTATCAGCTGCTTTTTCGGCTAAGTTGAGAGGACAATTAATGAGACCAACATCTGTCTCATCGTTTCGATTCTTGTGTTTGTGTAATCATGTTTTTTGTAGTTTCAGGTTTGGTGTGTTTATTTTTATTTTTTTTCGTGTTCGGGTACGCGTCAGGCGAGAAGTGTTGGAACCACCTGAGCGTCAAAAAAAAGGAAGCTAGTCGGAAACCTCGCGTGTTCAACCGGTCCGTAACAGAAATATTCTTATTTAATTACTTAATAAAACAACACAATTCTAAACTATTTCCGTTTAGCACGTGTTAAAACAAAAATTAACATTTCCAATTGTACTCACAATTTTTTCCATAAAATTCTTCCACTTTTTACTAGTACTATACATTTGGAAATCATTGAAGAATACAGGCCCCGAAGAAGTGGGTGGTAAGTCAGGTAAAACTGAATCCAAATTAAAAGCATTGCGACATTTTTCTATTAAGGCTTTCATGACCGGCATGAGAAAAGAATATTCTTCGGGATTTCCAACTGAAATAATAAAAAAAAATATGTATTTACAAACTTACAAACTTAAAATGATTTTTAAAAAATCTCATATCTTACCGTCGATGGCACAATCCAAAGCTTTATTAATCGAAAAAAGCAAATAAGCCAATTCGCTTGGATTCTCTGTAGTGCGACATTGCAGTATAGCATGAAGTTTAGCAGTGGCCATGGCCACTACACCTGGATTTGGATGATGAGAACATTTTAGGAGTAGACCCAAGCACAAGCGTATCATATCGGACCAATCATCTGAAGAGTCTGATTGGAAAATCATTAAAGCATCAAGTAAAGCCAAAACACCATCCAGTAGTTTAGTGGAGCATTTTTTGGATTCATCTTCATTTGAACCCAAGACTACCAGGTCGTAAATCATGCGTAAAATGTGAGAAGCATTCTAAACAGAAAATATGGTTTAGTTTAATAACATCGTTTTAATGTTTACGAAACGTAGAAATATGCAAACAAAACTTTATTTCAGTACAAGTTTAAATAATTCTGTATAAGTAAATTGAATATATTTACAGAAAACCTGTAAATATGAAAATGCATGTTTTTCCCTGAGCGGCCAATGAAGGCAGAAACAAAATGGGTAAAAATTGCAGCATATTTTTTTTTTGCAAATTTAGTTGAGTTTTTGCATTATTTTTCAGCGCATATTTCACCTTTTTGAAGCATATTAGGATACATGTACTGAATATATGTACATAAATATAAAGAACAATTTCCACTCACCTCCTGATTTATCAATGTCTGATTGCCATGTTCAGCTAAATCGAACAATGAAGCCTGAACAGCCATTTCCAAAATGCGCAATCTCAACGATAAATGAGAAGCCATTAATTCATTATTTAATGCAAGTAAATTAATACAGCCCAATACTTGACCTCTTTCTTTCCAACACTCCGGATGATCATTGGGTACTCCACGCCAAAAAACAGTAAATAAAATATTTGATACCAAATACACCAGTTGCTCCTCACTATCTACATCTGCCTCAGAAGAAAATTCCAAATTACTTTCAATTGAATCCCCTTTTTTAGAGGCACTTTTGGGCGACTGAGTTGAACTATCTGAACTAATAGAATCATTTCGTTCCTTAAGGTAGCTGGAGTCTATATTTTCCGTCGAAGAACCCAATGTCAGGGACTCAAATGTATCTTGTAAATCATGTGTTGTTTGTCTTAAAACAGAAAATACCGAGGAAACATTTTCCACCACAACGCCCGAAACTGATTCTGCCAATTCTTTAAATTCCGATTCTAAAACATTAGCTGCCTCTGAAACACTGGCATGAATTTCGTTTAAGATTAAACCACTATCACTATGTTCGGGATGATCTATTTCCATTTGTTGCTCACAGAAATTGATGAGATCTCCCTGGTTATCGAATTTATTTTCATCTTCTAATAAAACATCTAAATTTATGCCAAAACTTTTACGTTTTTCCTCATCGGGCTTAACATTCTCGATGGGCCTACGTATAAGTAAACGAGCTATAGATTCTTGCCATCCCGGCTGTTTGGCTATGGCTTGTGGTGAATTTTGTTTGGTAAAAGTGCATTGTAGCAAACGTTTCGCTACCTCTAGTTTAACAGGCAAATTACAAGAGCTGACATGATGGACCAAAAATATTAAGCCACAATAGTCTACTTCGGTATTCAACATTTCATCCAACATGTGAAAGATTATTGTGGAGCTCAACTGCATGGGTATGGTGTATGAGAAGAGACCAGGAAATAAAGAAGCATCAGTGACAGCATCATGTAAACGCATGATTTGTTTGTATTTTGCTTGAACACGAGATGTAGATAAAAGACCGCTGATAAACTAAAAAAGAAAATTTTATTTAAATTATTAAAAATTTGACTTTAAAATTGTTAACAAAAAAAGTTATTTTTAACTATTTGTTCATTTAAAGAGTTTCATAAGCTTTGTTTCAAAAATTTTTTTTTTCTATGGAAAAAGACTTGAAAATCGAAAAATTTAAAGAAATTTTTTATTTTTCTAAAGACTTTTTAAATAAAGAAAACTATTTTGTTGCAATGATCTTGATGCATTAAAATTTTGCAATTAACCTTTTTTATTAAAAATGTTTTTCAGAAATATGGTTTTATATTTACATATAATAATTGATATCTTTTTTCAAAAACTTAATATAAATCTTTTTTTTTTTATTCAACATTTTTTATTTTTCGAATTTATTCTATGAGCTAAATTTCAGTTATGTATTTTATAAAGCTTTTTTGTAATAGTCCTATTCCTTTAATTTTTCAGAAATGTAAAAAGAAAATACAATATAATAGTCTGGTAGTGTATAGTAATTTCTGAAAAATTGAAGGAACAGGACTATTACAAAAAAAGCTTTATAAAATACATAACTGAAATTTAGCAAATAGAATAAATTCGAAAAATAAAAAATGTTGAATATTATATAAAGTAACCTTCGGAAGAAAATAATTCCCAGTTTCTTTTTTTTCATTAGACTAAAAAATTTTTTTTTTTGAAAAAGATTAATATGAAACATTTTTAAAAATTAATCAATTTTTTGATCTAAAACCTTTTTAAAAATTCAACTACTTTTATAGAAATCTTAAAGGCTGGCTTTTAAAAAGGGTTATTTTATATTAAAAGCTATTCCTAGAAATACGTTTTTAAAAAGCTTTAAATTAAAAAAAAAATGTATTAAAAATCCTTCCAAAACTAGTTTTCCTGAATTTGATAGCTTTTTAAGATTTTTTTTGTTTAAAAAAATATGTTTTTTAAGAATTTCTTTTTTAAAGAAAATAAGCTTTTTTAATATCTACATCTGTACTTAGTTTTTTCCAAATAACTTTTTCGCAAGCAAAAAATTTTTCAAAAGCGATTCTGTTAAAAGCATTTAAAAAAAAACTTTTTCATAAAAAGCTTTTAAACTAGGCTACTCCTGGCGTAAAAAGAATCTTACATGAAACAAAAAACTTTTTCCATAAAAAATTGCTCATAAAAAACTAATGTCTTGCTAAAAGCTTTTAAAAATTATGTTCTTAAAAACCTAAGCTTTTCAGAGAAATATTTATGGTAAACTCTTGTTTTTTTTTAATTAAAATACCTATAGATTTTACTTACCCTTATAGCCGCCTCCTGCAATTCACAACTATAGCTCTTTTCCATAAAATAATTATAAATCAAATTCGCTGTCTGGGGCTCATGTAGCAGTAAAATTAATTGATCTCTACAATTTTTACCCTTAACATGCATCGTCATCATATCTAAGAACTCAATTAAAACATGATCCTGTTTAACCGACGATAAAAATGCAATTATTGTACCAATCTCCTTAATATTAACATCCTTTTGCAAATTGAAACGTATTATAGCAAATATGGTGGAACGTATAGTTTTGGCATCTTCAAGGGTAATACTTTCAGGAGTACCATAATATTGCCTTATTACATCTAGGAAAAATTTTATGCCAAACTTTTTCCGAAAATATTTACGATCATTTTTAATCATAGCGCCCAAATACTGGACATGACCCAAAGTTATTTGAAACGGCATATGAACCCAAATATCAAAATTGAAAGCAATAGAAGTGTAAAGATCATCTAGTAAAGGTAGATTAGATTGCCCTGTTGAAGATTTATGTCCTTGTATAGACTCCATGAACAAGTGGGTGGCCATTAAAGCATTGACATCAAACATTTTGGCCGGACATTTTTGCAGCATCATGCCAATTATCGACAAACATTCGCTGTTTAGTAAATTCTCTTGATTATTGTCATGTTCGTGTGTTAAGAAACGCAAAAAACACATAAAACTTGCTAAAGGAAATTGTATCATTTTCCATTCCGTATAAGAATTTGATGATAACACCTCCCATTCAGCAAACTCTTCGGCTAAAGGAGTTTTTAAAGATTCTGTGTTGTCTTCCAAAGATTCTTCAGTAGCAGCCGCTAAAGAAAAGTCGCTATTATTTTCCTTTACAATGCGGTGAAGTATTGGCAATATGGCTTGTATACCGCCCACGCTATTAATGGTGTCTCTTATTTTGACTATTTGACAGTGTTGTGCCTGCACCAGGCCCAAGTACTTGCCACTCGGTATTAAATCCAAACAGGTATTGTGAGTGTAAGCAGCTGGCGAGTAGCAGAAAACAAATCTTGAGGTTAATTCTAATATATCATTGTCTTGCGAAAAGATCGAGGTAAAGTGTATGCCAGCATCAAATATGGTTTTTAAGTTGGTGGTAGGTTCAGCTAATAATACGCCTCCTATTTGGCCATAAATACACTTTTGTTCACCAAACACAGTCTCCTGCATGCCAACGGGGAAATTCTTTACATTTGGGTCGAAGGAAGTTGATTGGGTTCTCAGGGGCAAAGTAAAATAATTGGAGACCTAAAAGAAAAAGAATTATTTTAAAAAGATTTTTTTTTCAAACAAATAATTTTAATGCCTTACATTTGTGGACAAGGTTCTTTCCAATAAACTTGGCAACATGCCTCTATAAGATTGATGCGTGTCTTGTGAGGAAGATCTAGGCATAACTGAAGCATTTGAGACACTGCTAGCTGTATTGCTTTTTATTTCCTGTAGAGCTGAACCCACAGAGCAATAAATAAAAGGCTGTTAAAAACAAAGTATTATACATTTAAAAATCGTTTTATTTCTCATTTCAATATAATTAAATACCTCATTTATAGCCTGAACTTTTAAAGTTGCACTTATTTTCTGCATAAAGTCAATATAAACATTAATTTGGCTATAGGAAAAGGGTCTTTTTGGAGGTGTTATGGCCACTGTTACATAATGCCATTGACCATCCAACAAAGTGGTAGAGGCCACCGAAGATGTTAAATATTCCCTTTTGGTTAGGGCTGCCACTACAATATTGCCATTGCTTTGTATAAAAATCTCAAAACCAGTATTACTACCAGTGCGTAAACTGGAATAAATTAAAATAATGTAATATTGCTACAATAAGTTATTAATTTATATATACTTTAACAACATTCTGCGACAATTGGCTCTTTGTTCTTGCTCAGCACTTTCTGTACTTAATTTGCCCTCTTGGTTTTTGGGGTTTTTATCCAAACGCAGTAAAATATGAAAAATAAAACCATAAGCGCCAGACATAGACCAATTTTTAATATCAGTCACTACAATGCCATCGCCAGATTCACAAAAGTTAAAATATTGAGAACACAAATTTGTGCTAGTCAAGGATTGCAATGAGACACTAACGAGGGTCTTAAAAACAAACATAAAAACCACATTCAATAGAAATCTTTTTGAACATTCAAATTAAAAACTTACTTGTAGCAATTGCTTAGAATGTGGAAATTTACTTTCTTTTCTTAACAAGCTAAAAATACTTTTTAATTCTATGGATATAATACTCAATTTACTAAGTTCTTCGATTAATTTAATGTAATTTTGTATACACTGATCTGACAGTTTGTCATAACGATGTAAGCACAAACATATAGATTTTATAATACGAGTTTCACAAGCAACGGATTTACTAAAATAAAAAAATTAAAATATAATTAATATATTATTATTCTTTAAAATTTGTTTTAAAAAACAAAACTTACGTTCCATAATTGTCAGTACAGGCCTTAAAAATGTTTTCACTTAAATACGTTTGCTCTCTGACATCCATTTCCGGCAACCACTCTATTAGTTTTGTCAAAACTTCGGGTAAAACTATGACACCAACTTCTTCATTATAAGCCAGTTTTATGGCCGCTTCTAAAAGTCCAATAGCTGGAAGGCCCACTTCCATTAAACCATTAAACAGTTTGCCCAATTTATCATAATAACGTATTTGTTCAGTAATTCGCACAGAATAACGAGTTATCGAAGCTAATGCTTTAAGAACTTTCATCAAAAGTTGAGCATAATTAAGATTCCATTCTTTAATGTGTTTCGGTAATGAAATTAATATATCCACCAAATTGGTTTCCTCAATTGCTTCACAAATAAACAAAGAACTGTGTACATCGGATAGAAATACACTGATATTTTCTACAGATGAGTCAAGAGCATATACATCTATTGTCTGATCATTATTGGGATCATTGTCATCGGAACATATATCAAAGTTATCACCGGTGGAAGGACGGTGAAAATTGTCAGTTTTTAAAAGTTCATCTAAAACATCACAGTATAGTTTTATAAGGGTAATTAGATCTATTTGGCGCTGTAAAAATAAAATTTAAAAAAAAAATTTGATTTATTAAAAATTTCAAAAATTTGAAATCATTTTCGAAAAAGTGAAAACAGTAAAAAAATAGCTTATAGAATCATAAAAATTAATAAAAACCGTAATCGAATACTTTTAAGATTCGAAAGCATATTTATTTCGAATTTTTTCAGTCGAGACTGATCGAAACGAAATTAGTTTTTTTTTGTGTTGTGAAAACCCAAATAAGCCCAAAAAAATCAAATTCGATTCATTCAGTATCGACTTAAAGAATTAGAAATAAAATCGTTTTCGAATCGAAAAAGTATTCGACGGCGACTACCATAATTAGCCCCCAGTATTTTAATTTTATTTGCATCCCGGGCAGCGCCGGGACCAAACAGTTAGTTTAGCATGAAAATCATTCTAATATGAATATAATAATATAAAAGTTCGAACATTTTCGAAAGGTCAAACATTAATTTCGTTTTTTCGATGTTTCCTCAAAATAATTCGACATAGATTTTACAATGAAATTTCTGCTAAAAACTGAAAATTATATGTACGTTATTTTTAGAATCCTTTTAACTTCAAAATCTCTCCTTTTTCCTTAAAAATTCACTTTTATGAAGAAAAAACAAAAGTTGAATGGAAAAATTTTAATTTTTGTAAAGAAGAGACTTATTGTGGCAATAGAAGAATTCTTGTACAAAAGAGAAAATATGAGACAAAAAAGTTTTTTGCGGAAATTGTTAAAAAGCGCACGTCTTGTTAAAACAGAAACTTTTTATAAATAAAACGACTTTTTAAGAAAATAAAAACTATATAAATTAGAAAACGAATATTTTTTGGAGAAGGAAGGATCTTTTAAAATATATAAGAAATGGAAAAAAATAGAGATTTTTAAGAATGGCTTTGTGGATTTGTAAGAATATGTAAACTTTTTATAATTTTTTTTTTACATTTTCGAAATATTAAATTTAAATTATCGAGGTAAACACAAAATATCAAAAAACCTATACCTGTACATGTTTTTTTACAGAGTTTTTTAAGTTCAATTCAAAATTTTAAAATTATCTGCCAGGCCCACAATTGTTTACGCGTATTTATATTGAAAACAATAATAAAAAACTAAAATTTGGTTTTGTCTTCAATAAAAATACATATACGAAAGAAATATTCTTGTCGACATCTTAGGTCAGACCATATACATATCAAAACAATTTTTAGTATTATGAAAAAATTTAATTCCGCGATTTGATAAACCGGCAACATAAATTCACCCTTATCGTGGTTGGCGAATGTTGCGACTGTTTGGTAATAGATTATTGGAAATAAGTTCACGTTCTCTTTAATCTATTACAAAACAGTCGTAGGCATATTTAAAAATCGCCAACCACGATAAGGGTAAATATCCGGGAAATAAATTTTTTTTGCATTGATTTAATTATTTTTTTTTTGCATGTGTCACTGTATTTACAACACTTTAATAACAATTGGAATATTAAAAACTGCAATTCTATTTTTAATATTCTAATCCTTGAACTGTATTTATTTTCATTTTGTTTTAAAAACAAATACTCACTTCTTCTGGACTAGATTTTTGTAAAACGATTATCATTAAAGCACAACATCTTAAGGTAACAATACGTAAATCATTTGAGGTCTCCCATTGTGATAAAATTTTAATTAAAACCGATACGGTGGCTGGACAAATGGCTCTCATGCCATTACGCTATAAAACAATACAAAATATATTATTATCATTAACGAAAAAAAATAAAACAAAATTCTTAATAAGACCACCAACACCAAAAACACAGTTTAAATTCTTTACGATTAACATTATTTACTAAACTTACCAAATTATCACAAGTATCAACACCTTCACCAGAACTTTTAAGTTTTTTATAATTAATTGCAGCTAAAGTTTTCTGCAACATTTAAATTACATTTTACAAAGAATTAATTAAACAAAACATGAATAAATGGTACCAAAACCAAAAATATGTTATTAACATGGTTACAAATGACATGAATTTTAAATTGAAGAGAGAGAGAAAGAAAGCACACAAAGTAGTTATTAAAAAAAAGAGTAAATTAGGTATAATTTACAAAAAGGAATCACACCTGAGATCCACATATTATTGCTCCTAAAATATGTATTAAGGATTCACCAATATCGGGGTATTTGGTTATATCATTGTGTTGAAAACAATCTAAATTTAAGTTGAACATTTGGATTAAATTCTTTTTTTATGTAAAATGATTTTGTATTTTTTTTACTTACCATATATAAATGGTATTATTTCCACATGAACGCTATGCGGTTTATATGGTAATTTTTTATAATCAGCAAAATTATTTCGTAAAAAACTGCGCCATGTCAAGTAGGGATCATACATAACTTCTAAAAACTGGGAGAAACTACGAAATAGATGTGAAACCTCATTTGAAGTAGTTTTTTGTTCTATACACTGGAAAAAAAAGAAAATGGGGTTTAAATGATGTATGTCAAAATAAAACTTTCGCTGAATTTAATTTTTTTTTGTTAGTGCCAGCACTCTGATGACCCTACCAATACATTGTGCATTGTGTTGGAACTAGGAAAATAGGTTATGGGAAGGAGAATATAGGGAGTAGTGCTTGTTAACATTCGACTAGAACTTATTATTTATATTATTATTATTATTTATTTATATTAAGTGTTTAACTCTGCCCTCAAGGAAACATGGGTGCAAGTGTCTCCTAGTCACCAGTTTTTTTGACTCTTTTGGTGACATTGTCAAGGAAGTGTCTACACTACACTACAT
This sequence comes from Pollenia labialis, assembly GCA_949318255.1. Lineage (NCBI taxonomy): Eukaryota > Metazoa > Arthropoda > Insecta > Diptera > Polleniidae > Pollenia > Pollenia labialis. The sequence continues at coordinate 128,185,769 of OX439140.1, forward strand.
TTGCCACTATATTTGGCTTTAATACGAAATAAATTTTATTAATAACAACTGAGAAGAATAATTTTTATGAAAGTTGTAGAAATAGAAAAAAAGATTGTTATGAATTCGTATTCGTACTAAAAGTAAAGACTTTATTAACTAAAATGTACTAGTGATTCGTGGTTCGAATGTCTTCATATGTTCCCAAAAGAACCACCAAGTCAATAGTACCAACGTCAGTAGTAGATTTTCAATGATACGCACATGTTAAATGTCTATAGTAAATAACATTGTCTGAGGTATAATAAGTCACTAGTACTGGTGACTATGTCAGTAGTGAATCGGTACAGATTCACTAGTGACATTTCCTGCAGGGTGCTTTTCTTAATACTACAAAGCATGAGTGGATTTTTCGTTAGTATTGTAAATTAATTAAGTTGCTGAGTGAGGGAAAGAGACAGATATAGTTTCTTCAACTGTTTTATTCTGGGTTATTTAACAAACGTGTTTACTTTTTCAACCACAGCGTAGTAAATTTTAGTCTAATATATTTTGTTGTTGCAGTGTTGTAAATCTTAGTACTTTAACTAAATTAATAAGATTCACAAGGACTACAAGATACTTTACTATCAAGGGTGAAAACCACTATTGAAATTGAGAGGGAGAGGGAGCACTTCAGCAAGAAGGTTATTCTACACACGAACAGTCCGGCCAAACAAAGAGTGCGTTGTACGATGCACCGGACAATCGACTACAAAAGTATGGGCTCATGAGGAAAAGCGTTTATTACGAACAAGCATACGAGTTTCGGGAACCAGATCCCTAATTTCATCGGAACACATCCCATTGTAAGTAGTAACGACAAAACAGGCAAATACTATCCACATTTACGGTACTAAAGGGAGTCAATAGAAATGGATACCCTACTGTCACTAATAAGAACCTTTGCCCGCTCCTGCACGCGCTCGAGAAGCTTCAACATAGATTTTGAAGCACACACAATATTTATTGCAGAAACTGATAATTCTCCAATTGACCAAAAATCAGTGATATGCTTGAGCAGCCATAAATGTCAAGAAAGAAAACGGTTGCCGCTTTTGTTTAGGTACGGCTGTAATACCGTTTTTAAAATTCAATGCATTTGAATGCTTGTCCAGAGATTCTAATACCTCAAAATTATGCCACAAGCATGTACAGCCCAATTATGAATAAAAATTCCCCGGGAGTTTTTTTCTTTTTCCACTTTTGCTAATTAAATTCAACTGTAAAAAAAAAGAAACGGTAAACAACTCCCGGGGAATTTTTATTCTTAATTGTGCTGATACAGATGAGGCTACTAGATCCGCCGTTTTTAGGACATTAAAATCAACTTTATTCGCACGACCCACTTCGAGATTATTTCAAGGTCTCGGCCAAGAGTATCATTCATGCTCTGCCTCATAGCACCAACATCAGATACGCTTGGTCTATAATCAAATGAATACGAATTGCAAAGGTTGCTGTCATCTGCAAAAGAGTAGATGGGGTTGAAAGTTTGACATACATAGAAGGTAATTTAGAAAATTAAGATATATATATAAGAGAAAGAGCATCTCTTTAAAAAATGGACTTTTTATACTGGAGTGGTATTTTGCACTCAAAAAAATGTTATCACCCTATTCAAAAATACAATAATCTAAACTCTTCTACAAAAAATTCATATGCATATAAAAAAATGTTATCACCCTATTCAAAAATAAAATAACCTAAACTCTTCTACAAAGAATTCATATACATATATTATATTATATAGTACATATTATAATTATTATTATTAATTTATTCGTTGTAAACCGCAAACACTCAACACTTCTGCCTAATCTAATCTTATCTCAATGTATGTAGTATGTTCCGACAATGTGTATAAATTTCGAACATGCATACATACATCTTACATACTTTTATAGTTACTAAATCTTTACGAAATTTTAATTAAAAGATTTAATTTAAAAAATTTACTCACCTGTTGAAATACATTTGTTAAAATAGCAATCAAATTTGACTTATACTCATATTTAATAACGGCCAAAATGTTATCAAAGTGCCGGCAAACAATTATCAAACAATCTACGAGTATTGCAATTTGACGTATTGTCTCATCGGATATATCACCCTGTTTAGAATTAGAAAAAAAACAAAAGTAAACAATAAATAGTAAAGCAGAAATATGAATAATTTGTGTTTACCCCCAGTCACAGAAGAGAGTTAAAAAGTATTGAATTACTGTTATTGCCATTATTATTATAATTATTATTAATATTATTACATACTTACATTTTGGCACGAATCACTGGCAACTATAATGAATTTACCAATTGCCGGTAATAGTTCATCGGGTAGACGACCCAAATGTGGGCCACTGTCTGGTTTAACCTCATGCCAATATGGACATTGTTCAGAGAAGAAATCTAATAATAATTGACTTTGCCAAATGCTAACGAAACGTTCAATAAATTCACGAAAATATGATTCCTCATTCTGAAAATAAAAGAATAACAAAATGAATTAAAAAAGTTTGGCAAAAAGAGTTTAAAGAAGTTTTTCAAAAAATATAACTTTTTCTTATTTAAAAAAACGAGGTAAGAACGAAAAGTTAAATTACGACAATGAAAAAGATTTGGTTGTTCTAAAGTTATACTTTGGTTCTAAACCCTTTCTATTAAGAGTACAAATCTGCTTTAATTAAGAAAATTTTCTACTACAAAGCGTGAGTGTCTTTTTCGTTAGTATTGTAAATTAATAAAGTTGCCGAATGAGGGAAAGAGACAGATATAGTTTCATTGGCTGTTTTATTCTGGGTTATTTAACAAACGTGCTTACTAAAGCTTTCTGTTGGATTTTTCAACAACTGCGTAGTAAATTTTAGTCTAATACATTTTGTGAAAAGTGTTGTAAATCTTAGTACTTTAACTAAATTAATAAGAATCACAAGGTCTACAAGGGACTTTACTATCGAGGTTGAAAATAGCTTATGGGTCTAAAAGCTGTGGCTTTTTTCGAAATTTCATTTTTTTTTTTTTTTTTTGTAAAAAGTGACTGCATTTGAAAATCCTGTTTATAGTCAGTAACTTTTCGTGAAACCAGTGACTTTAAATCTGTGGCATTATGAAACATCTTAAGTTGAGATAAGATACCAAAAAAGTTTTTTTTAACAAATTCGGTGAAATTATCATTTTTATCGAATAATAAAAAAACCAAAATTAAAGAAAATTTTCGTTTTTACACACTGTTCTGAAAATTACTTTAACTCAAATCACATGTGCATTTTTAAATCATACGTTGATATTTTGGTGTTCCGTTTTTGTATGTTTTGGTGTGATCTTTAATTGCAGAAAGGACACTGACAAACACAAGAACGGTTTGACTTTCAGAACACCACATAGTCAACCGTGTAGAGGCCCGATAAAACAAAATTTTAAAAACGGTAACAAAAATGTTTTTTGAATGAAAATTCGTATGATTAACATTTTTTCCAATTTTTGAAATTGTGCAATTGTAGAACGAACTTTTTTGTAAAAAGTAATTTAATTTAATTGATTTCATACACTTAATTAGGTAATTAATTTATTAGTTTTAAATAATTTTATGCCAACTCGCCTCAATAATGTCATTTAACGCTGAGGCAAATATACAAATTTGTAAAATAAATAAATCAACTAAAAAAAAAAGTAACCGTTGTCCGAAGATGACTTTTTTTAAGTAAATTTATTAAATTGTAGAACTTCCGTATCGGGTGTAAATATATAAAACCAAAATTTGTGTGACTTTTTGTACCTATTGAACATTATTATTTGAGTTTGAATGTTCCACCGATTTTTTTTTTTTTTTTGCAAAGCTTTTTTAAGCTGACAAATTAAGGGAGACTCGATAATTATTTTCAAAAAAACTTTTTATACCGTCTTCGTATAACAGCATTTCCTTCTTTGATTAAATAAAGGTGGGTTGAGTATTTACAATAAACCAACCACCTTTTTTTTAGCAGCAGAATTAGAAAATATATTTTCCTTGTGTTTGTTTATGTCCCCACATAATCATGATTTGGGTGGTTGTTTGACAATAAATCAATGCTGCTTCTTTTGCTTGAAATCACAAACAAACTTGGAAAATACACATTCCTCCAAACACACACCAACCAACCACAACGACACTTTAAGTGTATTACACATTTTTTCCTGAGTTTTCATTATATAATCAATCTCAAGTGGAATTTTGTAATACCTACGACGTAAAGGACATTCCCATTAAATCCAATTGTTTTGTTTTCTTGATTCGTTGTTGTTATTCTGCTACATATGTACATATAGTAAAACAAAATCTGTCACAAAAATTGATAAAAAAAAGTTTTTATTGTTTTCCACAAACAAAAGCTCGAAAGTACAACGATTTCATTTCTGTTTATAAATATTTTATGGCATTTATGATGATTAATACTTTGGAATATTTAAAAAAATATACACAATTTTTCTTTTTACCATTTTAATATGGTGCAGCCGCCACGCGTAGTTTTAGCAAATTCCTGAATATAATCATCTTACCTTTGTTGTATATTGCACCCATAAATTGTAAATATCTTTCTTATTTTCCATCTTTGCGTAGAGACACTTAAGAACTATTTATTATTTTAAAATTATTATTAAATTTTTGCAATTTTCATTGGTATATTTTATTTTGTTTACAATAAAAAATTAAGCTTTCTGTCTGTGAAAAATTCTACCACTTTTTGCAAATACACAGAAGAAGAACAAGATGACAATTTCTGTTCTCTACAATCAGCTGTGCGATTAACTGACTGGAGCTAGTTAAGTGTTACCAGCAATTTAAATTAGTTGTCCTATGTTCGTAATTTTATAACTTGAGAACCACTTAGCCGATTTTCAAACAAGTACATGTGTTGGAAAGGTCTACTTTCACGGATGGTTTAACCTTTATGTGCTCGGAAGTCTACATTTGTAGTAATTTCGATTAGATTAGCGAATAAAAATTTAAAACGTCAGTAAAACAATTTGAGGTTTTTGGTAGCTTCCTAAAATCTTGTTTTAAGCAGATTGAAACGTTTATAATGTACAAATAATTATTTCGTAGATGCTTAGGAGATGTTTTTTAAAATTACCATCTCGTGGCCGGTAGTCTACAATTGTAGTCACTATGTGGTTTGTATGCACAGAAGCTTTATTTGTTGCTTATTACATCTGCACACATTGTTTTATTTTTGATAGAAAAAAGAATTCTTTGCATCACATGTATGCTGCCATCGCATCAAAGTAATAACATTTCATCAAAAACAATAGAGCAAAGATAAAGTAGAGTGTACGTTACTTTTATGATTTTCCATTGTTTTGTTTTTTTATTCTTTGTATTGCAAAAATTAGTAAAGTGTTTCTAGTCAAGTGAATCAGACGTGCGTATTTTGGTAAAAGTTATGATAAAAAACTGAAATAGAAAATTTAACGATAAAACTGTCTGGAAATTCTCGCTATCGAAATAGCGCTAGGGCACTCGCCAAATTCACCTTCTTCCGCTTAAGCTACTAATCAATTTCCCGATACATCTGAGGATAATCTGCCAAAACATCCTGTACGATGTCAGGTATGTGAAATGGGAAATCGCAAAAACACACGAAAGATATGCAGTTGGTGTAAGAAACCGGTGTGCGATGCACATTCTAGAGCTTACGTATTTGGGAAATGCTGCTCTGTAAATAAAACTTAAATGTTTAAAATTGTTTTGTTAAAGTTTTCTTATACCTAATGTACCTACATAAATAACATATAAATAAAATAATATAAATATAACCATTTATTTCTTGTTTATAAGGATAAAGTAGTGCAAAAATAATGTTACTACAAATGTAGTCTTCCGACTGCCCACGTAAGTTTTCGATCCCGAGCACATAAAGGTTAAACAAAAATCTCGATAGTTAGAGCCGTTGTCGTGATATTAAAATTTTTTTATTGATGGTAGATATTTTTAATTTTTTATTTTTATTTAGAGAATCCCGAGCAGCGCCAGGACGAAACAGCTAGTATTATTTACATATAATAATATATTTAGACACCTTTACCTCTAGAGTCTAGATCGATTTTTTTTAAATTTGTACAGTATGTTACTGCTGGTACAATAAGCCTTATAATTGTTTAATGTTTTTGTGTAATTGGCACCGCCTAAACAAATCTAACACCTATTTTCGTCTATTTACAAAACTGAATGCGTTAGAGCTTTCAAACTTTTGGAGGATCAACAGACTTTAAATCTATTAATATTATTAGGTTTCAAAATGCTTCGGTAGGAGTAGAGAAAAAGTTACCCCAGATCAATAATGTAATATTTTTTTAAAGCCCCAACGCAGCCCGAAAAACCCATATTTTTTCCCTACGCACACAAAAAATTTTCCCCACAAAAATCCCTACAACTTTAAACAGTCCCTAAATTTTAATGATTTCAAAACATATGTCCCTCTATTCCCTATGGCCATTTTTTTTAGAAAAAACCCCTACAAATAGGGATTTTTCCTACTTAAAACATTACTTTTACGGAATATATAAATATAGCTTATATGGCTTAATTGAAAATCGGTTACATATGTTTTATGACGTAAATGAAAAATAGTGTAAATGTTGAATGCATCAACAATATACACAATTATGTCTATATGTCAAGAATAGCGGCGCGGCTAAAGCTGGAGGTCCACACCACGCGTTACTCGCTTTTTCGCAGCACACGCAGCTGTCAAAAAAGTAGAATCTGTGTAGTTATACGTAGTGAGTTACATGCACAAAAGCGTAGATGCCTTGAGGCGAAAAGTAGGTTTACTTTCTACTTTTGTAAGCATCACAAGCAGCGTTCGAACAAATCAGCTGATTTTGACAAATTAAATTTTGTTTTTACTTGTGCTGCTGCTGCTAAATCAAATTTAAAGCTACGGAAAAAAACGGAAGCTGAATTTGGTCTAATAAAAACAAATTGATTACTTTCTTTCAAATAAACAAGTTAAAATTAAAAGGATTGCACTAAACTAGTGGCGATTTAAAACATAAATATATATAGTCTTGGTTCACACACATCAAATTTGACTCGCCAAGTCTTGAGTTTTTAGGGGAGGGGAAAGAACTTGGCAGTACTCGTTAAATTTCTTTTTAGTTTTTGTATTCGTAATATGCTAGGTGAGTTTAAGGTTACGGCAAAAAACAAGAAAATTGCCTACAAAAGCTGAATGCATATGAACGTGCACGCAGCCTCAAAAGAGAATTAAAGAAAACCTGGTCAACTAATACTGACATGTCTGAACCAGGGCTTATATGAACCTTGAAATAACAAGGCTTTTAGGTTTAAGCTAATCTCTTCCAAATATGGATATTCATTTAAGTTTTACTTCAACTTGTCTGGCTTCTAAATTTTTAAAATGCTTTACTTTTCCTTAACGGGTTTAAAAAACATAATAACTTTTGCAATTTTTTTATTTTAATAGGATCGCAATATTTTTCTTAAAACTTCAGCATTGTTTGCGAAAATCCTTCCCTTTAATGACAGTTTTCTTGTTTTTTTATTTTTGCTCTTACTTATTTAATTGTACTCTAAATTAATTCAATCGAGCAGACTTCACTGCTTATTTCCGATGTGCGAAAGAATTATTTCTTTCATACAAATACATTTAAAACAAGAACAAAATTGTCAACATTTTTTTGTTTTAAATGTAATCTTTTTAAATTAAAAAAATCGCAAAAGTTATTATGTTTTTTAAAACCGTTAAGGAAAAGTAAAGCATTTTAAAAATTTAGAAGCCAGACAAGCCTTCTCCTTTCCCTTCTCTCCTTAAAGCTCAAGGCTTGATGAGTCGAACTTGACGTGTGTGAACCGGCACTTTTTGTTAAGACTATCAAGAACAACTTGACCGTGTGGCCGCAGGGTTATAAGAATTTGTAATCTAACACAGAGTTGTTAAATGTAGAAAAACTCACCACAGAACCGTGGTGAATTGAGAATAGTAGAAAAACACAATTCTAACGGTTATTTTTTTATTTTTACAAATAGTGGGATAGAAGTGAACAAATAATAAATGTTTATATAAAAATCGTATTAATATTAGGCCAACTGAAGTCAAAAGTGATTCAATAAAAATAAGCTCTATAAGGGATAAAACTGTTTGTTCTTAATTTAAATAAAATTCTTATTAATTTCTTGTTCTCAATTGTTAAATCTGTAGTCCTATAAGTGTTGCCGAATTACATATAAGAATCAAAATTACCCAAAATTTTATGAACTACGCAAAACAAATTTTGTGTTTGGTAACCAGATTTTTTTAATTCAATTACCTATGAAAAATTATGTCCTGTAAGTGGTTGTGATTTTCTGTTTGCACATACAATTACATACCACATTTGACACAACTTTAAGTAAAATTTTGAGTGCAATGGCCATGATATCATTTTAAAAGTTGGTTTATAGTTGGAAGATGTTTTTTCTGCAAATAAACGAGTGGATGTTTTTCAAATATTTTCAAAGAAAACTGTCTGACGCCGTTAAATGCGGTGAACGCATTTAATTCGCATAAAATGGCTTTTGCTAAAGCCATGGAGACACCTATAGTATGTGAGATAAGCCACAAGGTGGGATGGTTGTACACAGCTAGCATTACAAAAATTTCTAACAGCATCCAATACAGTTTTCCAAAAATATGTGCCATTTATTCTTGCGGACGACAGACTGCCCCAATAAGCACTAGGGTTTTTTCCCGAGATTTCCCGTCCCGGGAATTCCCGGGAATTTCAATTATTTTCTTTCCCGTTTTCCCGGGATTTTTGTTGCGGGATCCCGGGAAATAAAAGTTCCTCATAGTTTCAGAAAAAAGCTATTTATACTTTGAAATTTAGTTGTATATTCTCTAAAAATTAGCATCTGTTGATGGGTTGTCGATTACATCAATAACAAGAAGTGAGTACGTTCGTAAATCAATGTCTTCTGACGCAATAAATCTACCAAAAGCAGAATTTGCCGTGCAACAGTTGATAATTAATAAATTTAGTGAAGTGAAGAGTTTATAAAGAACATAAATTCAAAATAAGATTCAGGCAGTACATTTTAATTGTCCATGGACAAGTCTTACAAATATAAGATATCCAAAAATATCGCTCCTTTATTGCAGCAAAGTCATATCTACAAAATGGCAAAATGCGATTAAAGTTAAAATGTACCGATTTAAAGATACATACATACATATATTTTGCTAAAACTTCGGTTCAGTTTGAGGTAAAAACCGATGTTTTGTTACGAGAAAGTAGAAGGAACACTTTTCTTAATTAACTTAATGTTGAAAAAAATTTTGAGATATGACGATATGTTTATAAGGTGATAAACATAAATTTGTTTCATTTTGTGACGGCTTATATAACTGGGAAGTGCTGGGAAACAGAAATAAAAAAAAAATATGGAAACTCGTGTAAGATACTACAACATACAATTTTAAAAACACATTGTCCTAAATATTACAGGTGGATCTTGTAAGATGAAGTCCGTTTGATGCTATATTTTGCATCAACCTTGTCATACATTTGACTTATATAGACGTTGTTTATAAAAAAGAAAAATTACTTCGGATTGCGAATTAGAAATATGCAACAACCTTAAACATTGGCACTTTAAACTATTTGTCCAATCTCGGTAAAAAAGTGAACGAAATGTTTCGGAAACATGGTAATAAGTAAATAAAATAAGAAATATGTATACTCGTTGCCGACTTTCTAAACGCATTTAGTGTGCTTAATATTATTTCCTAAGCTGTTAAAAAATGTTAATATATTTATAAAACATATTTATTTAAAATATTTTATCTATTTTATAAATTTACTTCTTGATCTCAAACCTTGAGTACCATAATTTTTGTTTGTTTTTATTATTGTTTTATGAACTAAATTGTCATGTTTATGTTATCTTTTTATCTTGTATCTAAAGCATAATGATACGAAATTTACATATAAAATCGTAAGGTAATAAAAATTCATGTTCCTCTCTCAACCTTTAATTCATTTTTGTAGTATTTAGGCATTTATTTTACTTACTTTGTAAACAAGTTCCCTTACGCTTTTAAAAAAAAAAAGTTTTTTTCATTAATTTAAAACAAATTTACTTTGTATTATTTATATGGAGCGGGATCCCGGGAAATTTAAAAAATTTTCCCGTTTTCCCGGGAATCGAAAAACTCCGGGAAAAAAAAACTCTAATAAGCACACTTAAGTCGGTGAATTTGTCGCTATTGAACTGCTCCTGAATTCTTCGTAGCCCAAATCCTGTAGTGTTGCTTGTTGACGTAGCCAATATAAAAGGAAGCGGGTTTAATCGTTCATTAACTACTTGCTTAAATAAAGGACGAATAAAATATATACAGTACTTTTCGCTTATAGTCCATTCCGCTTAAAGGCCAAAAACGGATATAAGCCAAAACTGTCATATTCACATGCAGATTTTTTCGAATTTCATACAAATTATTTGTCCTAAGGTCCATTTCGCATGTAGTCCATTTTCGTTTAAAAGCCACATTTTCTTAGCATACGAATATAATTCTTTGTGCAAAAATGTTCGCTTATATTCCACTCTGTTTTTAATATTTTTTTAATCAACTTGTAACATGTTTTTATTTACATTTCTGGTAACTATTATAAATACCAAATTTCGCAATTTATATTTCATAACATGGTGTCTTCATCTGACCATTTTTGTTTTTATTGTATTATTTTTTGTTTTAACTATTTATTTAAATTAAATCAAAACTTGGTTATGTTTTAAATAAACTTTTGTTTTGTTTAAAAAAGTGCAGTTTTATTGAAGAAAATAATTTTTATAAAGTCCAAAATGTGGATTATACACTTATCGGTTATAGTCCAAATTCGCTTATAGTCCACAAAAGTTGTGCAACTATAGTAGTGGACTATAAGCGAAAAGTACTGTAGATGAAACGAAATTTACCCACTTGCAAGTACAATTCGAGTCGGAAAAAAGCCAACCATTTGTAGGGGAATACAGATAAACTCACTCTTTATTGTTGGTGTTTTTTTTAAGCTTGAATATTGTTAATTGAATATTCGCTTTAAGGTTTTATTTGTATAATATTTTTCCTTTTTAAAATCTTTGGAAAAGTTTTCCTGCCTTAGCAACCAGTGAAATGCGCATAGAAGCTAGCTTTCCCTCAACAATAAATTTCAGTGTATTAATCATATATGAAAATTTGGTAACTTAGCACGTCATACAGAAATCTTATTAATAATAAATTTTGTATTCCCAAAAATTACTTTAATAACAAAATAATAATCTGGCGAAATTATACAAAAATTTTACATGTGGACATTTCCATTTTGACGTGTCGTGATATTTGTACCACAAAATGTAAAAAAATTTAATGAAGAAGGTAAATTTGTAAAAAGGGTTTTTATATATGTATACAAAGTAATGAAGTAGGACTATATTCAGAAAAAACATTACAGTTATCGACGCTAAGAATTTGCAGATATAAGCAAAAATTTGCGCTGGCGTTACGTTAAAAAAACGAAAGGTAAATATGTGCATTTTCAGCGAAAAGTCTACTTTTTTTAATGAAACGCCCGATTGCAAATAAGATTGTATTTTCGGGCCATGTTGTTCAATCGTTATCCCTTTAGTTACTATTTGTAGAGCTAGTTGCGCTTTACACCAAAATATAAAAAAGTAAACAATACATATAAATTTTTGTGAGAAACAATTTAAAATACTTCTGGCGATACGTTACAAAAAGTAGACTTTTCGCTGAAAATGCCCATATTTACATTTAAACGAGCAAAGATTTATAAATGTTATAGCTTGAAAAATAAATCTGTATAAGTCAAAAGTTTCTTAAAAATGGTTTTATACAAAACATCTTGCTCAATTCGCAATCTTATTAAGTTTTGTAATGCAAGTCAAAATCCACTATATCCAAAAAAAGTCCTAGAACAAAATTTTTTGACAAATTTTTGGATAATTATCCAGTAATCACCAACGCTTGAGTCCTTTAAAAGATCTGCCACAAATCATTCTAAATAACAAAAAAAAAAAAGCTTTTGAAGACTACATTTTGTCAGCTTATGATTGGATCGGCGCATATGCAAAAAAGTCGTAGTGGAGAAAAACGACAATGATAGATTTTTTTTTATTTTAAGCATTTAAAGTGAAAATTATTGATTGTTGCTGCATACGTTTCTAAATTAAATTTCCAAGCTTTCTGTGCTACATACGCATACTAACTGCTTTTGCTTCAACTACCTTTTTTCTAACGGCAATGAAGCAAAGCAAGAGTGAATTTTTTTTTCTTATTGACATTTTATTTTGCTTTTACTACTTTTTTCTCACGGCAATGAAGCAAAGCAAGAGTGATATTTGTGTTGTACGTTTTTGTTTGAGGAATTTGCAAACAGTGGGGTGTAGAGCAAAACAGTACTTAAAAGGCTTTAATATTGTTGATATGGAGCAAAATTTATTGTTACTATCTCAGAAATCTTAACAAATTTCGTTAAACCGGTTTTGGATTCAGAAAGGGGTTATTTAAAATATTTATATGAACCCCATAACTAACACAATTGTTTTAAAAATGATCGGTAGGTCAAACCAATAATAAGCTGAAGATTTGTTGCTGCTAGGATCTACAAATACTACCTTTTCTGCTGTTGAAAGATCATACTTTTCATCTTTCGGAAATATGTATATTAAACACAAACTTAAAATTTAAAGTCTTTCAAATGCATAATTGTTTGTTTTTATTTGATTTATTTAATTTTTCAATTCTATTAGCATGTTTTTTTTGGGTTTTTACTTTTTTAGTACATAATTTTTTTTAGTAGTATTTTTGTTTTATTGAAAAAAATGGTTTTTTGTTTAATGTTTTTTTGCCTTGAAGCATGGTTTTATTTATTAAATAATTTATTTATTTTTAAATTTATGGTGCAAATTGTATGTGTATTTTTTTAAGTTTATTTTTTATCAAAAAGTAATTTCAATTTTATTTTTATTTTTTATAAAAAAATTCTTTCGAGTTAAAAAAATTAAATTAATATTTTAAAAATAATGTATTTTTTTTAATTATGAAATGAAACAGAATTTCGAGCCGTTTTTTTTATTCGAGGAAAAATATAATGCAACAACCAATTTGAATGTGAATTATTTCTTATTTACAATAACTAAATAACAATAACTATTTAATAGTAATAAATAACTTTATTTTTATTATAATTAAATTTGTTTTATTTCTTTAAATTTAAATTGTTTTAAAATAAGTTTTTTTTGTAAAAATTTTGATTATAAATTAGAATAAAAATAAAATTTTACACAACATGTATAAATATATTATGATAAGCCTATTCTTAATTTTCTTTTACAAAGGTTTCAAAAACAACAAAGTTTTGCAATTTTTCTGGTTGGGCCTAAGAAGAGGGCAAAATCGGGTTTTTGGATTTCTTTTTAAGTTTGAAATGTTTATACAATTCTTAAATTAAGCTAAAATATATGAATATGGGTAAATTCCAAACACAATGCTTTTTTTTCGTCTCAAGCTTTTTATTTCTTTCATGTAAAAGAAAATAAAAAAACAAAAACGGCAAGTAAGCTCTAAAATAATTAGCAACAAACAAAAGTAGTTGTTATTATTGTAAAACTTTCTGCTAAATTGTGCAAATGGTGCTTTAACTGCATATCATGCCTATTACATACAAATATACCTGTCTCCACACATGTTATTCATTAAGCAACATGGAAAAAGAGTTGAAAACAATAGAACAATAATAAAAAATTCAACTGTTTTTTAATGATTGTATTTATTTTTATTGCTTTTTCCTGGTTTTACCTGAAAAATGTTATCAATGTCATTTTGACGTTCTAATTTTACTTTGTCTCTGCGTTTTTTCCGTAATGTCACATTTTTTTTAATTAAGTCATAATCATTACTTGAGCTGTTTCGTTTGCTTTATGTGCATCGCTATTAAAAAGTGCAAGAAGTGATAAATTGATTAAGATAAAAAATAAAATAATAAAATCAATTATTTGGTGTTTTCAAGTGAATTTATAATCGCACGATGGTAAGTACAGCTAAAAATTGCCGTACTGTCACACAGTTATTTAATAAAAAATCGTAAAAAATAAAAATGTATATTAATATATTACGAAGTTTTGATCACTTTTTCTTGTTTTTATTTTCCGTGAAATAACTTTTTAGAAGAAAAAAACAAAAAAAATATCACAAATTTCTTTACTGTCACTTTTAAGTAAAAAGGTTTTTTTTATTTTAAAAGCTTATTTCTCGAAAATTCTGATTGATTTCAATACTGTAGTTCTTTTGATGTAAAGATAATTTGTTATATTACTTTGAATGACTATTGTTGTTGAAATTTGAATTGGATTTTCTTTACTGTCACAAAAAATTCCGTACTGTCACTTTTTATTTTTTCAAGTTTCCAGCAAAATACAACAATTTCTTCCAAATTGTTTGAAGCAAATTTGTTACTTTAAATGTAAGCTGCACAAAAACAAATTTTTGTAAAAAAATTACTTTTTTGTAATTCTTGAATTATAAAAGGAAAAAAAAAAATAATTGGAATCTCTTCGAAAAATAACTTTTTGCTATTACTAACCCGTTTTTTTTTAAGAAAAACATCCAAAGCTGGTAAATAATAAGTGAAAGAATGCGATAGTAGGCTTTGTTCTAACATTTTTGCATTAATTTTAGTTTTGTAAATTTTTGTAAAAAGTAACATTACGGAAAATATTTCACCAAAATGCAATAAAAAAGCAAAACAAATTTTTTTTAAAGAAACTAAAAGTAATTTCGCAATCTGCACAAATCTTAATGCAAGTAAACAATTTCAGAGAATGAATTCCTCAACCTTAAAAAAAAAAAAAAAAAAATGCTCATGTACACTACTTTTGGAATTAACCCATATATAACCAAACCAAAATAAAAATTAATATATTGGCCGGTTCTGAAAATCACTTTAATGATTTCAAATCACATGTCCTCCGTTTTTATGTTTTTCAACGTGAATTTCATAACACCACAAAATCACTCTTGTGATTTTATTTGGCAGTGGTTTTAAATCACGTGATTTTCAGAACAGGACGGATAATTGTAAGCCGATGTTCGGTTACTAAGAATTATTAAAAAAAAAAATAACTAAATATGTTTGACAAATCTTCTCGATTAAATTTTTTATTATTAAAAAAGTTTAAAAATGGGTTTTCAAATAATAAATTTAAAGTAATTATTATTTTATTTCAAATGACATTGTCGAAAGTGTTATATGTATTTTTAAAATACACAAAAGATTTTCACGTTATTTATAAAATTTTATTATATTTATTAAATAATCGATCTATATTTACGTTAAAGTAGCCGAATAATTGGAATTGAATTATTTTGTTAGTTAAGTTTAATCAGTTCATGCTACTTTTTGACCAATTTTGAAATTTATAGTTAGGGGTAGTGCACCAAATTTTGAATTAAGTCAGCATTGCACTACCACTAAATAAAACAGCCACTTTTACTAATAATTGGGTTTTTCACTAAAAAATTTAGCGGAATTTCAAAATTTTTCATTATCACTACAACTTTTGAAAGTGAAAACTTCATTTCCGACCTGATCCACATTTTTTTAACCCATGTCTTTAAAATGAAAAAAAATTTTACTTTAAGTTTTATTTCGATTTTCTTCACAAAATTTACAAATTACTATGCGACGATTCAGCCTGTTTGCAAAATTACAAAATATTTATGAATTTGTTTTTGTTTTCAATGTAATTCTTTGTCGTTGCGTTTGGTTTTACAAAATTAGGGCCTAAATCAACTGACTCAGTAAAATTGTCATTTAATGGTGGAATATTTTCAACACCAAATACTTGGCCAAATGGAACTTCTTGTGATAGCCCTTCCCCTGTCGCTTAAGTGTTCCTTTTGTTGTTGGCAACATTTTTCTTTATACTTGTCTTGTAGTGTATCCACACCTGTGCCAAGAATAATTTAATTAGATTAAGAAGATTATAAGTGTTTAAGAAAAGTTCTTGTTGTGGTCCCAAACTATTTAACTCCACTATGAATTCTTCCCATAACTCCTTAGATGAATTTTTCATCATACCAAACTTTGGTGTTTTTCGCGAGCAATTTCTAAGTTTCTCTAAATTAGCTGGTCAAGCCGCTCAAATTGAGCTTTTGTTTTTATTTTCAAACTAATAAAAGTTTTTAAAAATAGCGAACAAGTTATTACAAAAAATTATACATACGATTTCCCCATTTTGTTTTCGATTTTCACCGAATTTAAAAAAAAAAAAAAAATAAACTTTAACTGCCAATAACACAGCTACTTTTTAGCAGTTGTGTGTATTTAACATTTTTGTCGACCAAACTTTTACAGAGTTGAAAACGGCAATACCAAGAAAAAAAACAGATACACGACTGAATAGTCAACTGCCTGTTGAGTTGAGAATGGCAATGTGCATTTACCATAGACAACCAAACTGTTAAAAAAGTGGAGAACCGCAATAGGGGCATTAAATATGTAGGATTTCAATGTTGTTTTTTTTAATAAAATTGTACAACAAAGTTCAGTTAATGTAAAACACCTTTTTTCGCTCTCCCATAAAATTATAATTTTGCAGATAGCACTTTTTAAATATAAACCCTCGTTAGTTATTTTATTTATTGGATAACCGAAAATATTAACGAATAAATCAAACTGAAACAATCTTTTTTGTTTGTTTTTTAAAAATTTGTTTTTTTTTTCTTTAAAATGTAATTTTTACGACTTTTTTTGAAATACCCTTTTTGCGCCCCTTTTAGAAAATTTTCAACGGCAACGCTGATCAACACAAGCTTGTGTTTATTCAACATTCTGGTGAGGTGAAGAATAAATTTTATAACGGAACTTTTGTTTACAATATTGCAATGATGTTGTTAATATTTTTAATTTATAGCAGGGCATAACTGATAAAATTAAAAGTCATTATAAAATGCCTAAACAAATTATATTTTTATATACAGTCCGCTAATGTTATTACTTTTTTTTATTTTATAATTTTATGATTAGATGATTATCTTTTTTTTATTATTATTTCAAATAATTAATGTTGAGAAAAGAATAATGGGACTAATTTTTTTTAATTAATTTAAATTTAATAATATTGATGATTTTTTATTCGTATTTTTCGAGTTGTTTATGTACTTGTTTTAAACTTAAATTACAATTATTTAAAGCTGTGAGTTTTGCAATACGCATTTAATTTCTTTTAATTTATTATTATAAATATTTGTTTAGGTATTATGTTTTAATTGTTTTATAAGTTAGTTTTAATATTATTTTTTTTATTTTTAATTTAAAATATATTTTAGCTTAATTTTTATATTAATTATAATGCAATTTTTTTTTTTTTGGTTTTGCTGTTTTATTTATAAATTATTTGTTTTTTTTTATTAATTTAATAATTAATGCTATTTATTATCAGAAAGAGCTTGACAATTAATAAAAAAATATTTATATTATTAGTTAAGTGTATAAATAAATTTATTTTTTTTGGTTTTTCAAAGATTTTTCTTTTAATTTGTACCAATTGAAGTAAATATATAATATTTTTAAGGTTTTTTTTTTAATTTTTTGTTTTTTATTTTTTTAGAATGCAAATTTTTTGTTTTAATTTTAAATAGCTATTTGTTTATTCGTTTTATAAATTATTGCAGTTATAAACATTATATTATACTATTTAAGTGAACTATCGTAGTTCATAATAAAAATAAAGTAACAAATTTAGCAAAAATTTAAAATATTTTGCGTTCACAATGGGCGAATTTTTTGTTTATCAGAAATTAGGAAAATATTTCTTTCAAGCGTTTTCATGGAGGTTTCTGTTTGGAAAAAAATTCTTTGAAATTCCTTTAAAAATTGAAAATTTTTGGGCGAGAAGTTGATCATGTTTGAAATAACGGTCAGAGTTACAGAATGACATAATGAAACAGGATAAAAAGGTTCCTCAGAAAGTTTTAAATAGTATTTTCCTATTATGTACTTCAAAATAGTGAAAGATAGAAGATCAAATGCATTTCTTTATTTCTATTACGATTATCTTTTAAAATTTTGGGGAACTTTTAATCATTATTTTTTAGAAAAAAAAAATGGGAAATTCCGGGAAAAAAGGAAAACATTTTATACATACGTTGTCAAGAGCTGGTATTCTACAATTGTAAATTGGGTTTGGGGCTAAATCTAATCTTGGTTTCGGAAATTGAAAAAGGTCTAGTAAATAAATTTTTACATTTGGGGGATTCACAAGGTGTTAAATCAAGTCATATCGCCATAATGACCTAAATAATATTTTACAATTGTTTAAAAAAAATATTGCTGTGTTTTAAACAAAATAAAATTTTAACGCTGTATTCATTGATTCGGTTGCCCACAGATGTCATATATATTTCTTGTAATTATTTTAAGACACATGACTTTACAACTTTAAGACTACCTTGTGGCTACCCCAATTTATTAGTTAACAGACTTTCTATGAAATATCAAAAGGAGATAACCACTACTTTCAGCAAGAGAACATACAAATTTGAATTTTTAGATAAGGAACCATTTTTACCAGATAGACTCAGGGACCCCTTTTAAAATAAATATTAAAAAGAAAATATTCGTAACAAATAACTAGAAGGTTCGTTTTCAAGTATGGCAACATCAAAGGTATTAAAAATTGGGAGAAATATGAAGTGGAATATTTTTAAAAGTATGGCAGTATGACGATTTTTGGGTACGATTTATGCCCAAAATTCGATGATTTTTCAAAAGACACATTTTGTACAAGATTACAAAAGCTTTTAATATTTAATTTTAGCTTGCAAGATACGTTAATTTATTTGATTGGCAATAACTTTCATGTCTTTGCCGTTTAGATTACAAAATACGCTTTATTTTAGCGCAATGTATATTTTTTGCCGTTAACTTTACTCATTGGTACCGTTTTATTAGAGCCATTTTTGAACCATTATTTTTAAACACTTAAGCAGGATTTTTGACTTCCAATTTTTGTTAAAATTAAACTTTGAAATTGCATTAGTGTCCAGATCTGCTCTTGTAAATTTTTTTTATTTTTATCTTGTCTTTCCTCTTCTCTTTTTAAAATTTTATTAAAAAATACAAAAACACCTACAGACAACTTTAAGTTGAAAAAAGTGAGAAATAATACAGAATTGCAGAGTTAATGAGACTAAGCACCCCTCCCTAATCTTCTCACCAATCAACAAAATTTGCAAGAGTAATCAAAGAAGGTCGGTCAACGCTTATAATTATTGAAAGTCTGGACGATGACTTAATTTCTCTTGTTCGGCAGTATCAGTGTTGCCAACACCTCATGAGTTTTCTTCTAAAAAAACCGATAAAATTAAATTGTTTTAATAAAATGAAAATTAATGCGAAAAGCTACTTAAACTACTAATAACATTTTCATCGATAGAACAGAAATTGAAAACGTTGAAGACTTCTTCGGCTGCATTGTTTTAAAAATCCCGTAATGCTATGTTGAAACTACAGAATGCTTGGCAGCTGAACGAGGTTTCTCAGCTGACGAAGATCAATGTACTATAAACAACGGTCAATATAAGTCGGATCTTTTGTACGAATGTGAAACGTGAGCATTTGAAAGTAGGCGTCTTCGGACAATCATCATATGATACTGCCAAAACACCATCAGTAACACGAAATTGTTTCAAGTTTGACAGTCAGTCAAATCTGTCATCTAAAGTGTCATTTATTTTTGATAGGTTTGCCATACGAAAAACGCGGAAAATTAAAACCTTCGAGCTTTGTGGGGTGATTATGGTCGACATAATCGACCTACTGTCCAAGGAATTGGCTAGGTTATAAAGAAACTTAAAGAGACTGCAGGCGAGGCAGATGTAGACAGACCTGTGCATCATCGCAGCGCGCGCACTGCCGAAAATATCGCTTCTATTAGTGCCTGCGGCCTTATGATGACGGTCTTTTTTTTCGCCTGCAATTTAAGATTATAAATTGGACTATATGTATATCACGTTTTGGCGGAGTCATGAGATTTGATGCCGTTCGACTTTTTTGGCGACTGTGTCAAGGACCGTGTCTACGCGGAGAATTCCAGAAAGTTGAAGCATTTGAAAACCAACATCTGTCAAGTTATCGCCAAGATACCGCCCGAAATGTGCGAAAAAGTAGTCAAAAGCTACCTCAAGAGGATCGAGTTTTGCAACAAATCTAGTGGCGGCCATTTAAATGGTATTGTATTTCGTACGATACCCTTGGTCTCCACCAGCCATCAAATGATTTTAAGAAATAATGTAATGAAAGAGCTTTCAAGACAGCTTGCTAAGATATGCTATTAAAACTAGAGCAAAAATGGCCGACCGAGCAGTCAAAAAGAGCTAAAAAGGGCTAAATGTAAAAATCAAAGATTGTTCTGTTTTAAATCTATTTATTATTCATTTATTATATACATATCTGGTTAACCCTAGTACAACTTCGTTAAATGGCGCCACACTTTTATTTTATGTTTTTGAGTGTCCGAATGGTGTACTAAATGAAAATGCTAAACTTTTATTATTAATATTAATATTTGCAAAAAGCTTTTGACAGATCTTTTATTATTGAATTTTTATAGTTGCATAAAGCTTTTGACGGATCTTGTGTTGGTTTAATCCATTTTTTTTAACACAGGACTTATTCCTAAGCCTTTCCAATATCACATTTGAAAAGAGCCTTAGCTCTTTTTTTAAAAAAAAGGGCTAACCAGAAAGTTACGAGCTGGGAGTAGTTAAACAAGAGCTAAATCTAGCCCCATCACTGATTAAATCATGAGAAAAATATCTAACCTATTGACTCTACACTTAACACTAACATCATGTTACTGTTAATGTTAAGCAGTTCATGTTAGTTGTAGACAGGGTGTAGTGGCAAAGTCTCCAAGCATTATAATGAAATAAAAGTTTCATCGGAATCATAGCTTCTTGTTTATTTTATTTAACTTTTATTTCAATATTAAAAAAAAAAAAAAAGTTTTCGCATTTCTTTAAAACAAATTAAAATATCGTTGGAAATTTGTTGGCCGCTACTGTTTTAAAAGAAATAAGGAACTTTTTAAAGAAATTCTCTGAAAGGAGTTAAAAAATTAAGTGCAGTCGCTACAAATCAATTAAAATTCAAGTAACGAAAAAATTCTTAAAAAAAAATACTTAACTGCCAGTGTTAACCTAAAATTCGCTAAGACCAGATTTTCGTTAAAATTTTTTTGCTTAGAGAAAAAGGCATAACTTTGAATTTTTGTAGGTGTGGGATGTAGAAAGACAACCAGGGCAGTTAATCCTTTTTACACCGTTTAGACCGCGATTATTTTTCTTAAACAAAAAATTCATAATGAAAATCAAGTCTTAAAATTTTTTTTTACTCAAATTTTAAAAGCGAAAATTAAGTTTGACCCAAAAATCTGGCTGTAAATTTCCAATTAATTAAACTTTTTTTTTTTAAATAGTCTTTTAAGAATTCTTTTGCTGAGTCTATTTAGGCGTTTATTTTTCGTTTAAATTTAATTGAAGGTATTTGGGTTACATCGTTATGTTAACGATTTCATAAAATTTTTTATTTTATATCTTTTTTTGCTTATTTTGCAAATTTCTAATGATGATTTTTCTAAAAAAAAGTTTAAATGGATGATTAGTTTATTAATTATTCTAATGTTATTATTAGTATTATTTTGTTGTTGTTTTTAAATTGCAATGCATTTTCATTAAGAATTTTTTGTTGCATTTATTTTTTTTTTTTAATAAATTTATTTTATAAGTTTATTGCATTTATTGCACTAATTATCTAAAGTAGAGTATTTTATTTTTTTAGTAAATAAAAATTTCTTTTTAATCCGTTTACGGATTTTGTTCCAAAAACGTGTTGTATTCGCTAAATTATGTTTACTCCAGTTCTTTGAGGGGATTTTATTTTATACAGCCGCCACAGGCCCAGGTGGAGTTGAAATACTTGTAGTCATGGTTTTACTTAAGTTCCTGGAAATAATAAAACGAAATTTAAAATTAGATTAGGAATTAAAATCAGAATAACAGTCAATATCATCAAGTTCGTTTAAAACTAACTATGTATTACTTAAACTTCCAGTTAACAACATATTTTTGACAGTTGTAACTGGTAGTTAATTATAACTGAACTTGGTGATATTAGCCGTACCGTAAATGAGTTAATTTAATTGTAAGAGCGAGAGAGAGAGATAGAGACATAAAGAGACACACATTAAAAGAGACAGACAGTTAGCTAACCAGAGTTTAGTAAATTCAAACAAAAGTAATCAAGTTCGCTAATTATACTCTTTTTTTTTTGGTGATTAAATTTATTTTTGTTTTTGTAAAAGCAATGCCTGATGTTTGCCAGTCTCCAGCCCAGTTGTAAGAAAAAACAAGTTAAATTATCAAACAGAGTTTTAGTGAGAACAAATTTGAGGCAACGTTAACAATAATAGAGAGAAGTATGAGCAGTAGATAAAACGGTTTTAAGGCTCGATGATCTAAGCAAAAATTTCTTTAAAAACAATTTGAGGCGAGCTTAAATAAATGAATGTGAATCAATCGTTCGAATATTTAGTGTGAAATTATCATAAGACCCAACATGTATGTGTGTGGTACTCACCCGATCCCGTTTTTATGTTCAGCAGCATTTTTAAACGAGGGTTCCTAAATGTCTTAACCTCAACTATTCAAGACAATAAAATTATAGGCATAAAAGTTTAAGCGTTTGCATTTTTTTCTGTTTTTCTTTTTATGCGAAATAGGTATAAAGCTATAGATCACAGTAGAAATTAGTTAATAAGATTTCATTGTCCTGGAATCAAAATGTGGTATAGAGACAATTGAAAAACGAAAACTTGTCACAGACGTTTCTATAATGATATTTATGTTTTTTGATTTGTCATAATTACCCTCGAGAGTTTATATTTTTTTGTAAGATCCAGTTTAATGTGCGTGTTAGAAGTAGAGTATCACAGGTCAACAAGCGGAGGAGTGTTAAGAGGAGTACAAGTATTTTGTTAGTGTTTCCGTTGATGGCTACTTGGACAAATCCTTAATGGAACGATGATTAGGCAGTAGATCAGCATATATAGAGCAGCAATATTGATAGGCATGTCAGCAAATTCTATATTTTGTATATATACATATGAAATATTAACCAGAAACATTAAAACATACCAACAAAGCTCAATAACAAAAAAGAAAAGGAATAAAATGTTTAAGAGGTCATGCAGAAATATTTTTACTATAAACATTTTAAAAAAGTATTGATTTGAATTAGACGAATATTTGATGAAAGTTTTAAATTATCAAATTTTTGTAGGACTAATAAATAAAGATTTATAAATTTGTTATTTGAAATTGGTTTTGAATATGCTGATTTTGAAATTTTGTTATTTAAAAAATGGATTCATTTTTTTTTAGCCAGATCAATATTTAGTTTACTGCGCTACATATTTTAAATTTGTTTTTCGTGAAAATTAGAGAAACATTAAAAAAGAAAAATATTAAAATAATAGAGATTTTTTTTTTGGCTCAACTGCTCTACTTTTATAAGCCTAATTACGGTTCCAATTAGAATCTAGTTAATTACAAACAGAGTTTTAATTTAGTTTTGATTTCGAACCTGCTTTAGATGCGATTTGCCTGAGGTACCCTGCTTATTAAAATATATTCCAAGTTAAAACCTTAACTTGACTTTAAAGTCTCCTGTGGAGATCCTTGCGATGAAAGAAGCTGGGGAGTGGCTAATATTAGCTGTTTTTTTTTCACATAAGAGTAAAAACGTAAGAAAACAAAAATGCACTTTGTTTTACATATAGCGTGATCCATTTCGAGGTTCCCTACTTTTTTAAAGAAAAAAAAAACAGAAAATTCAAATTTAATGGGGAATTTTTATTATCATTTGAAAGAAAATTCTTTGGCATTAATTTTTTGATGATTATGTCTATCAAATGTTGGCCGTTGCTACGTCGCAGATGGTCCATCCGTCGAGTCCAATTTTTGCTTTAAGCATTTCGACTGGTAACTGGCGAATGACACACGTGATGATTTCCTCCAAGGCCTGCATCGAAGCGGTTTTGTCCGCATAAACATTAGACTTTACATAAAGTTCAAAGGTGTGATATCACACGATCTTGGTGGCCAATCGACTGGCCCAAAACGTGAAATTATGTGCTCACCGAAGTGTTCTATCAATAAATCCATTAATTGATACGATGTGTGGGAAGAGGCGCCGTCTTGCTGAAACGAAAAGTCGCCGAGATCACGAGCTTCAATTTCGGACATGAAGTAGTGGGTTATCATGGCACGATAACGGTCGACCGATGATTCCATCGGCTTACAAACCACACCAAACCACCGTTTTTTCTGGATGAAGTGGCAGTTCTTGAATCTATTCAGGTTGCTCTTCGTCCCAAATGCGGCAATTTTGTTTGTTTACATACCCATTGAGCCAGAAACGGGCCTCATCGCTGAACAAAATTTGCCTGGAAAACGTCGGATCTTTTTGGAACTTTTCAAGAGCCCATAAAGCGAAGCGATGTCGCTTGGGAAGGCTTCAGTTGTTGCACAAGATGTATTTTGTAAAATGCGCCAAATCGTTCAGGTCAGGCGTAGGTCTTTCCATTATGAAATGAAAAGCAATACTAAACAATAATAACATGACAGCATGACACGACTAACACGTGATCTGTCAAAAAGGCTATTGAAAAAGTATCTCTACTTGAATCCCCCGGTTGAAAACAGATAATCAATTGCACTCCATTTCGATCCACTAATATTATTGGTTACAAGATTGATGTTTGACTATAGACTGCCAGTCGTCGCAGTGATAGAAAGAGTAAAACTGCAACGAATTCTAATGATGAGAAACATGTTATTCGCGAAACTTATAAATTTGACCTGTGTTCAATCCCCCGTTCATTTTTTTTAATTCATTTCATGTTTTAAAATTCCTTTCTTCATTTAAATTATTTAATGAAAATTCATTTTGATGAACTATTTGAGCCAAGATTAAATATATCAAAAATTTCAAATAGAATAAATAAACCAGAATTGTTATAACTGTAAATATTTTAACTGGAAACCGAAATGCCGTTAAATCTTGTTCAGAATGGCTTGTGTAACGCGTATTTGGGGCATTCAAAGATATAATGGTTTGTTGAAATTGGTAAAACCTTAAGAAATAAAGAAATAAATTCAAAATAACCAGGCAGCTGTGATATGTTGCAACTTAACATCACGGTGGATCTTAAGCACTAACCTAATGCCCATGTTTAAGTGAAGGATTATATGCACACACTGCTGTTCATTAATCCCAGTAGTTTCGATTGATTAGCACAGCGCCTAGGGCTATACACAGGCAGAGCTTTTGCACAAGGGTACAGAATCAGCCTTCCATGTGAATGTAACCCTACGCGCAATTTTGGGTTCCAACCACAGCCACCACATGCTTCACATGCAAGGTTTCCGTGAAGACAATCATCCTAAAGGACAGGAAGCATTTCTCGCAAGAAGCATACTAACGTAGACTTCACCAATAGTCAGACCGGTGCTTGCACTCACCAAGGGCTTTTAACTCCTTTGGCACCTCAGTTTAGTACTGAGGTACAACTTCGAACCAAATGATGCCCATTGGAACCCCGGGAGCTCCTCCATTTAAATGTTTGGTGCAGAACCCCCAAAGCTGGGGCCTTATTTAATATGCAATAAAACCTTTATTTTGAAATTTTGAAACCCCCAACGATATAAAATAACGCCCCAAACAGAAATGTTCATGTGTAACGCCCTAATTTCTGAAATGAAATAAGAACCGAATTTGCATAATACAATTTATTTTACAGTTTTGGTTTAAAAATCCGCCTTGTAATTGACAAAAGTACGGCTTTAGTTAGCTTTCGTATGGCTTTTGTTAAACCATAGAGGAGAAACGCCACGCGTCCGGCCGAAGCCAATTGTGCTGAGTAGCTTTACTTAGCGAAGCCGGTGTTTGGTAATATTTACCATAGAGGAACAAATCCTTGCGCTCGGCTGGTAGCAGAGGAGTCAGTAGCCTCTAGTCGCGTGGCACCTTCGGGGATCACGTAATTGTTGACGTTTCGACCCAAAGCTGCGGGAAGAGAGATCTTGAAAAGACTGCTCAAGAGCTTATTTTTCACTATTTGTGAGAAAGTTTGGCCTGCGGTAGAATTTTCCTAAGGTGCTGTTGCTATCCCAAAACTAGCAGAGGTTACATAGCAACAGCTCCTAAACAAGGTGTAAGTACTAATTCTGCTGGCTTTAACAAATAATTTCTACCCATGTGTGCTGGTTGCACTCACACACAGGCGCGGTAGGCTTATGAAATGTGTGTCTCCCAGTGGTTAAGAACACTTTGAGTTTAGGCCAACTCGGCAGGTACTTATGTAATTTGATCCCTACGAAGTGGAATTGAAGTTTTTATTATAACTCTAATATTGTATTGCCAAACTCACCATTGTTTTCGAATTGAAGGGAAACTGAAATCAAGCGGATCTTTTTTGAATTGCATGTTCACTTAAAAAACTTTTTGATTTCTAATCGATCAATTCAACAAAGTTCAAATTACTTTAAACCGAATTTAACAATAGGAATTTTAAAGGTGGAGTTTAATGAAGGATGGTAATCTACAAGGGATATTTGGTATGAACGATTTGAAGAGGTAAGTTTCTCTTAAGATAGTGACGTCCTCTTTAAGGCTTCTGGGTCTATGCCAATAAGCTGCAATTTACCAATGTCCTTAAACTTAATATACCCCAAATGCAATGAAGCTGGATCTACAGGTTGTGTTTAGCTGCATGAGATTTTAAAATACAGAAATATTGTTGGAATAATTTTTTTTTATTATCATCTGTTTGATGATTTCATGGCAATTATAAATATGATTTCAGGCTTATGCCACGTAACATTCGATCTGTCATCTTGGACAGACTACTTTTATCAAGAAATCTGGCCGTATGATGTCAATGGTGGCTTGAATATTGGCTTCCAATGCTTCAAGAATTTCCAATGACTTAACATAGTCCTATAAAAAGTAATACAGAGGCGTTAAATCCCACGAACGATGGAATCAGTGAACAGGACCACTTCTGGATTGTAACTAAATTGAATTTGCGATAAATCGATTGTAAAGCGCGTTGTATGGCAAGTTGCGCCATCTTGTTGAAAGCAAACGTCGTTGATGTTTAAGTGGTTAATTTTTGAAACAAAAATTTTGTCAGAATGGCTCGATAGCGCGCGCCTATTCACCGTGACGGTAGCTCCTTGCTTATTTCGAAAGAACTTGTAAACAGCACCAAACATTCAATTTAAATAGATGTAATGATGATTCGTTAACGGCTTGAGAATTGTTTTCGCTTATAATACGGACATTTTTCTTATTTGCGTAGGCTAATTCAAGCAGTCGTGATCAAATAATTTTTCGATTCGAAACGGAATTTTATTTCTTATAATTTCAGAAGATATAATTTTTTCAAAGTTCTCGAAAGCTTTCGAAGCGAAAAAAGTATTCGATCACGACTGCCTTAATTAGCCCCCAGAAAAGAGTTTCGTAAAATTGAAGAACTGCTTCGCAAATGCATTTTTTTTTAAAGTTTATTACACAATTTGGAGGCGTTGTTCTAGCGTTTAGCGATTCATGATGATTTGCCAAACCTTGATTTGATTTTTCTCCGCTGTCAAACCAACGTTACCGACATCGAAAGTTTCAATGCGGCTAGAAAACACCCGATACAGGAATTCGTTGCATCTTAAAACGTCGCTTTGTGCATTTAAAAAAATTCTTTGAAAACACTTTGCTTAATTGAAAATATTTATTGCAATGGGAATATCCAAAAGTCTTTTCGAATTCCTTCAAACTTTAAAGGAATTTTGACATATTGAAAGTTGTTGTTGAATGTGAACCTCTCCAAAACGTCAAGTTTTTTTTCTGCATTTTATTTGACATTTCCTAATTTCAGACTAACTCAATTTGAACCATGGAAAGTTACACAATCGAGCAACGCGTTAAAGTTATTCAGGCTTATTATTAAAATGGGCGTTCAAATCAAAATGCATACAGTACTTTTCGCTTATAGTCCATTCCGCTTAAAGGCCAAAAACGGATATAAGCCAAAACTGTCATATTCACATGCAGATTTTTTCGAATTTCATACAAATTATTTGTCCTAAGGTCCATTTCGCATGTAGTCCATTTTCGTTTAAAAGCCACATTTTCTTAGCATACGAATATAATTCTTTATGCAAAAATGTTCGCTTATAGTCCACTCTGTTTTTAATATTTTTTTAATCAACTTGTAACATGTTTTTATTTACATTTCTGGTAACTATTATAAATACCAAATTTCGCAATTTATATTTCATAACATGGTGTCTTCATCTGACCATTTTTGTTTTTATTGTATTACTTTTTGTTTTAACTATTTATTTAAATTAAATCAAAATTTGGTTATGTTTTAAATAAACTTATGTTTTGTTTAAAAAGAGCAGTTTTATTGAAGAAAATAATTTAATAAAGTCCAAAACGTGGATTATACACTTACATATAAGCCATTAAATGGCTTATAAAAAAAATCGGTTATAGTCCAAATTCGCTTATAGTCCACAAAAGTTGTGCAACTATAGTAGTGGACTATAAGCGAAAAGTACTGTATCGTGCACTTCGTGATTATTTAATCGTCCAAATATGAGAACAGTCGAAAAAATCGTGGAAAAATTTGAGTAAACCGGGTCTGTGGGAGATGTGAAAACACCAGTGCATGCTCGTTCTGCAGAAAATATTGGTGCTATTCGCGATAGTGTGATTGAAGAGCCGTTCACCTCAACTCGTCGTCGTGCCCAACAATAGCACCTCTTACGCTCGTCGTTGATGATCATTATGCATAAAGACTTGCATTTACACGCTTACAAGGTGCAATTGACTCAAGAACTAAAGCCTCTTGACCATTCCAGACGCCGTCAATGGTCAGAATGGTGGCAAGAAATTTTCACCTCAGTGGATTCGTCAAAAAGCAGAATTGCCGCATTTGGGCGAATGATAATCCAAGAGTGATTGTCGAAAAACCAATGCACCCACAAAGAGTGACTGTTTGGTGTGGTTTATGGGCTGGCGGCATCATCGGGCCGTATTTTTTTTCCAAAATGAGGCCGTTCAGGCAGTTACTGTGAATGGTGTTCGCCATAGTGAGATGACAACGAACTTGTTATGGCCAGAATTGGAAGATATGGATGTGGACGATATGTGGTTTCAACAGGACGGTGCCACTTGCCACACAGCTAACGAAACAATGGCTCTTTTGCGCGACAAATTCAATGGCAGTGGTGTCTCACGTGGTGGCGACCAAGACCATGCGATTTGACACCGTTTTACTTCTTTTTTTTGGGGTTATTTGAAAGAATAGGTGTACGTCGATAGGCCAGCAACAATTCAAGAGCTAAAGGATACGATAATTCGGCACATTAACGGCATAGAACCTCAGTTGTGCCTCAGCATCATCAAAAGTTGGACCATCGGATGGAGGTGTGCTGCTGAGGTCGCGGCGGTCATTTGGCCGATATTTTGTTCATTCATACATAATTGAACTATACCAATATTATCATAATAAACAGAAATTACAATAATTTCCAAAATAATTAGTGTTTTATTAAAAATCAACATCGGCCCTTGATATTTAAAACCCTTTAGAATCAGAATCGGCTTAAACAAAATGTATGTGCGAAATGATGTTCCGCTGTAATAAATATGTTGCCCGAACTTGATAACACGGGTTCGCAATTGTGTGATTTTTAATACCTCAGAGAAAATTGTATCTAATTGTTATTCATGTCTGTTTAAAATTGGATAGATCCAGGATTAAATGAGAAGAGGAAATCTTTAGTTTTTTATATAATTTGTGACCTCTACTGTAATTTAAATACAAGAATTTCGAAATAATATAATTCATCTACAAAAATTATTATTACAATTTAGAAAGAGAGCAAAATTTGTACAAAGCAAAGCAAAGCAAAAAGTCTACCTAAAAGCCTTAATACTTCAACTAGGCCAAAAAACTAGCTTCAAATTCGTCAAACGTATCGTAAGCAATTTTCAAATAAAATTAATAAAAAAAAATAGATAAACCAAAAAGTTTTTACTTACCCTTGTACCGAATTGGAAGTTGATATTACACCATTGTCTAATGAATCCCTGGACAGTTCATCGGCCATCTGGACTTTTAGCTGATGACCAAATGAGTTCATCTCCGAATTCGGAGTTAATTGGGAACCAGGTGTTTGAACACGATACTGGCCCGGTGTTGTTACCGAGCCATGTTGTGATATGGAGGTGGCCATACCGGGACCACCATTTGGTAGAACACCATCAACAATACAACTCTCACCGGTCGTTGAGTCGTGTATGTTGATAATTTGACTACCCGCAGCATTATCAGCCAGGGCAGCACCATCACTATCATCCACACCCTCGTCATCAATATCCATATCTTCGGCATTCTTATCCAGCGGAACCGTATCCTCGTCTTCATTGTAGATTTTAAAGTAGGCATAAGTCAAATAGATCACAGATATTATGAACGAGGGTATGGGAATGGCCATTGAATACACCAAATTCAGGGTATTTTGCCAATAATCCAAATGACTAATGACCACACTGGGATCCACTTTTGAGTAGAAGCAGGGAAATTTGACTCCAATCTTCGTATAGCGTTTCAGCCAAATGGTACAATTTAACATGGGCGGATAGCCACAACCCTTGACATTAGGATACAGATGGGCACCAACAAAAAAATACATGCCACTATTGTTTATAAGGCCTCTATTCAATTCCGATATTTCCTCGAACACATCATTGCCATCGGCAGTTATAAATGTGTTCTCGGGATCTATAGCAGAATCTTCTATAAGATAACCATTCGAACCATCTTCATCACCGAAATTTAAATGTTCCATAACTATGCCACCACCACCACCACCGCCGACAGTAGCGCCTCCACCACCCTCCAAAGAACTGATTAATGGATCATTGCCACCCAAATCGTACTCATAATCATCACGTATTGCCCGTTCATAACGATCGGTTCGCTTAACGGGTGGCACATACTTCTCGGCCTCCTTGAGATTTATATGATACTCGGTAAAGTTAAACTCATCTGTGTAGTTGTACAAATTGAGGCGATAATTCACCATTATCTGAGTACAATCATAGACTTCCTTTGTACAGCCTTCACGACACGAGGCCCAACTGCAGTTGCGGGCCCCAAAACGTCGGACCGTCGAAAAGGTTTCACACAAGGCGGGCACCTCTTCGAATTCCATAAATATGGTAGTAAAAGCTGGCTCTATGACGAATGGTACCAAAAACAAGAATGCAAACAGGCTAAATGTACCAAGCAATATGAAAAAGGCAGTTGTATAAAAGAGTAATTTTTCTCTGAGAGTACGTTCATCGATTTCATCACCCATTTTTTTTTGTTTTTTTTTTGGAGTTTTTTGTTTTGTTATTTAATTAATTAATAATTTAAATTTACTAAATTTAAGATTAATTTATTATTATTACTAATTTAAAGCGTGTGGGATTTCGTTTTTTTTTATTTTTTGTTTTATTAAGCGAGCTTTTTAGAGAAAGAGAGCTTTTTAGAGTAGTAATTTAGAAAGAGTACTTTTTAATTATTTAATTGTATTTAAAAATTTAATATTGCGTAGATAAAGAGTAATTAATTAACTTTATTTTTTTCGGTTTTACTTAATTATGATTTTTAGTGCAATTTATTTTTAGTTTTTTTTTATCACAGGGAGTTTTATTTCCAAAATATTTTTAGAGTTTTTCTTTTATTTCAATTACTTTTTTTATTTAAACACTTAACTTTTCTTGTATATCACCTGATAAGCTGATCAGTTTATTCGAAATTTTTTTCATGAAGTTTTTTCAAAAATTTAACTTTTCATAGTTTTGAGTTTTTGAGGTTAGTTTTGTATTTCTGTTATGCCGTTTTATTTTTGAGATTCCTTTTGAAATAATTTCTTGTATTAATTGCTTTGTTTTCTTAATTTTTTGTTTTTGAGGTTAGGTTCATATTTCTTTATTTATTTAATGTTTCATTTGAAATTTGTTTTTTATTTAGATTTTTTTCTTCATGATTTATTGAAAATTTTTATAAATATTTTTAAGGATAGTTTGAGTTTTTTATGATTTCTTATAAAAATCTGGTTTATTTTATATACAAACAAGATTTAATAGACTATTTTAGGGGAATTTTTAAGGTTAGGTTTGTTCTTTTTTATAAATATTAGCTATTCTTTGTCTAGTTTCTGTGTTAGTTTTATATGAATCCTTATAAAAATCTTTATTTTTTGTTTCTTATTATTAAGTTATTTACATTTGCCAGGTTTTATCTCAGAATATTTTGAAGTTTTCCCTTTAATTTTGAGGTTAATCTGAAGTTTTCTTTTTGGTGAGTTTTGTTTTGATAATATTAATTATGAAAACCCTTTTCAGTATTATTTTTCACATAATAAGTTAAAGTTTCATTTCGCCCAGAACTTTTGGTTTCAAAAACAATCTGCGTTTAGTTTCTCTTTTCTTTATAATTTTCTAAATTTAAGGTTAGGTTTTGAATTTTTTTTCTCTTATTAGTATAAAATTAATAATTTGCCATTATTTTTTTAAGGTTAAGAAAAGTTCGAGTTCATTTTTGATTAGTTTTATTGGTTTCGTTCAAGATTTATTAACATTTTTTTTATACATTTTAAGGTTATGTTCAAATTTTTTGAAATGCCAGCATTTTGTTGCATGTTTTTAACGTTTGTGAGTTTGGTTAAAGTCTTTTTAATCCATCCTTTATCAGTGTTCTTTTAAAGATTTTAAATGAAAAATCATTTGCTTACAAAACTTTTTCATTTTTAAATTTGAGGTTAGATTTTTCAGTTTACGGAGTTTGTGGTAAAGTTTTAGTAATGCTTTTTTTTAAGTTTTTATTTTCAAAAGCTTGAGTTTAAGTTTGTTTATATTTAATAGTTTTATTTTAAAACCTTTTTAAGGTTAGATTTAGTTTAGTTTAGTTTTTTTTTCGTAGATTTTGTGATCTTTTCAATAATTTCGAATAAGTTTTTTTATTGTATTTTTAGACTTTAATTTAACGCTTAATTATATTTATACTTTTTTTTCTAAAATTTAAGTTCGTTTTTCATTCAAATTTTTAGAATTTCTAGTTCTTGAGAAAACCTTTTTTTCTTTCTTTCTATTTCTGCCTTTCTAACTTCTCCTTTGTTATATTTTCTTTGCAAAATCCTCAAATTTTTTTTTTTTTTAAATTGAGGTTATGTCCTTGTCGTTTTCCAAAAGTTATTATATTTCGTTAATTTGCATCAATTCTTTTTTTTCTTCTTTAAAGTGAAGATCGAATTTTTACGTTCACGTTTACCTTTTTGGGACTAAATACTCCCCAGAGACGTTTTTAAATTAATCTTAATCCAATTTACTCCGTTTTCCGATAACATATTTGGCAAATATGTGAGGTTAGGTTGTTGCGAGCTCACTATTTAAGGCTTTGTAAAATAATTTGTTCTCTGGGGCGTTTAAGGGAACTTGTATGGCTTTTAGGAAAACTCTTTTTTTTCTAAATATCGATTTAAGTTCTCTCTGAACATTAGTTTTTTTTTAATACAAAATTTCCTTTCCGAGGTATTTTGAAAATTATTTGCGACTTGTGGAAAATTACCTCTTTTCCTGTCCACAACTGATAACTTAAAGTGCCATCTGCTTTTTGTAATTCACTTTCCTTTTTTTCTTTCGCTAACAAAATAATTCCCCTGGAGCTTTTAAACAGCCTTATGTGTCTCAAATTCCAAATTTAATTTGAGCTGTTTTTCTCAATTAAAATTTTTCAGTAAAACTGCTAATTTTGAAGGAATTTTTAACGTTTCTTCCTTAATTAGTTCATGCCGTTATATTTTCGCTAAGGATTGGCTGTATCCTTAACAATCCTTTTTCCTTTTTTTTGTGTTAATTAAACATTTTGCATATTAAATATTCATATCTGCCCTTTTAAAAATTAAATACATCATCACTCACTGTGTGAGAGTTAGTAGACGGAGTTAAAAGCAGTAAACGCTTTATGGTGTTTGGGAGGTTTAAAGCGTCAAATAATTGGCGGCTTTAATGTTTAAAATGTTTTAGTTGTTACAATTAATTAATTAATTTGTATACATATGTATGTACGTTCATGCGTTTGGCAGTAGTAGAGTAGCTTTTTAGACCAGTCTATGAAGCCTTTGTCTCAACATCTTCATAAGCAGCTGACAACACACCTTCTGGGGCATTGTTCTTAGAGTTTTTAACAGTTTTTTAATGAGCTCTTAAAACAAAAACTTTATGAATCCTTCGGGAATAGTTTGAATATATTTTGTTTTTATTTATTTAAAACAACTTTTCATGTATGCATTTTATATTGAATATTTAAATGGTTTTACTTGTTTTCTTCCTCTCTTTTTCGTTTTCTTTTTTTTCTTTTGTTAAAGCTTGTTGTTATTGTTATAACTGTTTAGTATAACCTGAGTATATTTCTATGTGTGTAGAGGTGCACTAGAGAAATTTTTGTTATTGTATTTACTATGATTCAATTACTTAAATATCTAGCTCTCTCTACCTCTCTCTCTCTCTTCCTCTTTTTCCTTTCCTTTTGCTTTAATGACGTAGCCCACGTAATAGTTGACGTAGCAGTTTAATAATTTTCATAAAACTTAATATTTTTTAACAGTTTATTTAATTGTTTAATCTATTTTGTTGTTGTTGTTGTTGTTGTCAAAAACAATGTTTTGATTTTTTCTTTGCAAAAAATAAACACAGTTATTTCTATGAACAAGAGTGTTAGTAGAGGCACAAGAGAAGAGCTTGTGGTAAGAAGAACCAAACAGCAATACAGAGGAAGATTAAAGAGCAGCAACAGTAGCAGGAGGACGAGGTGTAGAAGAAGCAGGAGGTTATTTTATAAGTAGTACGTATCCTTTTTTTGTTTTTGTATAATAATAACAATAATAATAAAAACGTTGATGGTGCTGGGTGATGATGATGATATTTGGGGATTTTATAGTTGAATTAGTTGTTGAGTTTTTTCCAAGGCTGTTTTAAGAATTGCTTATATGTTTATAATATAATAATTTTTCTTTTTTTTTTTTTGGTTTTAAATTTTAAATAACACCATAATACAATTGTTTAAGTCATATAAAATTTAGTTTAACTTTTTTGCTCACAAACATAAAATTTTTGATTATGGACGGAGTTTTTTTTAAATTTAAACGATTTGCTTAAGGGTTTGTTGCTTAGAGGTTGTTAAAAAACCAGTTTTTTTTACATATTTTTACAAGTTTTTCTTTTGTAATTTGCCCACTTTTTATTTTAAACTGTTTTCTATTTGTATAAATATTTACACTATTATTTTTTTTAAATTTTTATGTTGAGAATTTTCTTTAGAATTTCATTTTGCTTTTTAGGATTTAAATTTTTATTTCAAATTGTTGTTATTTTTTAACTTTGATTAAGTCTTTCGATCTTGGTTGTTAAAATTTTTGCTTTAATTTGTTGCATAATTTAAAAAAAAAATTCAATTGTTGGTAAATAAGTTAAACAAGTAAAAAAATTTGGTGAATATTTCATTGAAAGCTTGCAATATTTTATTTTCGAGATGAAATCATCTACACAAACAAAAACTTGAAAGACTTGAGATGATTTTTTTATTTAGTGACGCTAAAAATGTCTAGAATAAAAATAGTTAAATTTCTAGCAAACATTTTCGAGCTACAAGTAATTAACAGAGTATTAAGTTTAGGGTTTGGTTTTAAAATTTCGTAAAGGACCATGTGCTTCGAAAGTCTTAATAAAGGTTACTTTACACTATCACACAAGTCTTAGGTATTTTAAGGAAATAACAACCCTGTCCTGATATGATGTTATTGTTTTTTTTTTAATTTTCAAACAATAATTTAACAGAGATGCATTTTCGTCAAAATACCTAAAACTAGTGTGATAGTGTTAAGTACCTTAAATATGCAATCGAGTAACCGGCTCTAAATTCAAGCAACGTCCGTCATTGAATAGTTTCTTTGGTCTCTTGAAAAACATTTTATAAATGGAAAACAATCCATATAATTTGATCACCTGGGTAATTTTAAATTATGTATTTGAATTGCATCTTGTTCGTTGACAAGCTATAATTTTAATTTTTTTCGGCTCTTCTCTTAATAATTTAAATTATTTTAATGTGATGAGTTTATTGAAAAAAAATGTGGTTAAAAAAAATGCAGCTCTTGCCAGCTCTTTTCGTCATCTAATTTCTTTTGATACGTCCCATTGCTCATTAATTAGAACACCAAGATATTTAAAATTATGCACTCTCTCGACGTATGAGTTTTGAATTTTAAGTATTGTATCGTCGTATTTATTTTTCTTACTAATTCTCATATATTTTGTCTTATGAATATTAATTTTTAAGCCATAATTTTCGCTGCATGAAGTGAGCTTTGTAACCAGGTTCTGAAGTCCAGACATAATGCCAGCAAATAATGTAGTTGGGGCCCGGGTGTATCTGATGTTGTTGATATAAGCTCTGTTTACTTTCATACCTTCTTGCACGCAGAGAAAAACATGTTTAAATATGGTCACCTCCAACAAAACTATGTTTAAATAAAATGTTAACCATATTTTTGCCAATACATAGGCTATAAATATTTGCATTTTCAAGTTGGCGTGGAACCTCCCATACAAAGACAATGTGAATTAGCTTATACACATATGGAGACCAGTTGCAGTTAAAGTTTTCAAATTAAAAACAAATAATGCTGGATTGGAGAAGTAGGCGTGGCGTCTCCCATACAAATATAATATAGTTTTCTTTATATCTGGAGCACGGTAAAAAATATGGCTGAGTTCGAAAAGTGGACGTGGCACCTCCCATATAAAGATAATATGAATAACAATATGTCTGGAGAACAGATACATTCAAAGTTTCCAAATTTGGAACAAAGTGTTTGATTATAAAAAAAACCTGTAAAAAAAGTGGCCTGTATTGGAGTAGTAACCAATGCAGCTTCAATATTAACACACTATAGATTTCTGTATATCAAGAGAATAGTAACAGTAAACATATCTAAGTTTGGTACAAATTGCTTCGTGAGCAACACACGAGAACTGTTTAAAAAAAATTAAACTAATTGTATGCATTTGTATAACGGGGGTAGCGTAGAGCACCGGGTTAAGCTAGTTTAAAAAAAAATTCTCATAAGACTTTTAGCAGAACTTTTGGGCTAAAGTTTCTTATAATTTTTGGATTCTGGAGCCGAATTCGGTACTGATTGCATTTTAAGCAATCTGTACCACTGTGTGTTACTCATAGCGTATGCTTAATATTAATATTAACGTGCTGTTTTACCAACAGAAGTGACTGAACGTGTAGTTAAATTTATATGAAAAAACTCAAAAAACTGGGTGCTGAGTTCATATAAATTTTAGCAGACGTTAAGCATATTAATCTTTTTTTTTTTTAATTTACGCACAGTAGGAACAATAATTGAAATATTTCACTTTAATTTAACAAATAGATTGAAAATTTCTTACTTGTTCAACGTTTTTAAAAACATTTCTCTTATTTTTATTATTTGGAGCAAAGCTTTTTCTTTTTACTCACTAAAAATAATAAAATATTTTTTTATAAGTTTTTTTTTCTTTTGTACTTGTATGTTTAATAATTAATAAATATATGTAAGTTTTATATATGCACATATAGACTTTTATGACTTCTTTTTTTCCGTTGATTTTAATATAAAACCGGGGTTGTTATTTTAGTGGCGCCACGTTGCCAAACACGCACTTGTATAACAAACGACAATTTGACGTCTTTTTTTCTTCTCCTCTTTACATTCATTGACAAAATGTACTTTATTAAAAATTAAAAAAAAAAATTTATTCATTAATAAAATGTTTTTTTTTTATCTTAAAATCTGAAAAAAGTTTAAAAGATTTTTTAAAAGAATTTTTATTAATTAATTTAAAAAAAAACAGAAGTGTCTTAGAAATCAGCTTTTTTAAAAGGACTGTGAAAACACTTTATGTAATCCAGAGTGATTTTTTATAGATGCACAATTTACGTACAACTTCAGTTTTTTTTTTATTTGTTATTTTTGTTGTATTGTCAACATCCGTCAATAAGAAATTTTAAAGTGAAAAAAAAACAACTGACAAAACTACAAGGAAATTTAAACTCAATAGCTCACATACACTCTTAAACTCTCACTGTCTTCTACTTACTCACACAGGGTCTAGAGAAATCGTATTTAGAATATTTTCGTGTGAGTGTGTGTTTGTAGGTCCGTGGAACCCCACACCCCAGCATATTACGAAACGAATAAAAACGAGTTATAAACGACTTTAAAGTTATTTATAAATTGAATATATTTTTAAAAAAAAATCTTTGCAAAAAACTTTTAATTATTGACCATTTTATTGAAAATAATTAATTATGTATTTCGTAATTGAAACATTGAATGACATTAAAATAAGGTATCAAAAACTTCATCATATCAATGAAAATAAGTTAAATTTTCTAAAAAAAAAAAACTCTAAATGAAAAAAATCAATTAAACTTTAAATTTTCTTTTATAATCTAAATTCCTGAAAATTTAATCTAAAATAAGCCCAACTACAATTTTCTTTAAATTTATTGAATTTTTCTTTTAAATAAATAATTATTTTTCTTGTTCACACTTGTCATTTAAATGTTGTTGTTGTTTTGTTTTTTAAATTCAGTTTTAGTAAATTTTCTTGTAATTTTTTATGTAAGTGTATATGTGAATACACATACATACACATTTAAGAAATTTTATTTTTACATAAACTTCTTTTTTAATTATTTCTTCCACTTTTTTTTCACAAATTATTTACACATTTTATACAAATCTTTCTATTTTTTTGCTGATAATTATTAAAGAAGACGACCACGGCTGTTGTGTGTTTTATTTTAGTTCTAAAATTCCCTGCTCTTTTTTTATTTTTTTTTTTGCAACTACTATTCTGACCTGATTGTTTAGGTCGTAAAAGTACAAAAAAGAAGTCAAATTGCAAGTTGTCAAAATGAAAACGTCGTCATCACAATCATCGTCAACAACAAAAACAGAAGCACTACACCATCATCATGACAGTTGTTTACAACTACACATTAAAATAATACGCACACAAACAACGTAAGTTACAGCGCGTCTACCATGAATGGTGCGCTCTACGTAATAACGGTCACTGATTCGCAAAGGTTCCTAAGACCATAAAAAGAGCCCGAGTTCTTTAGAAAAGCTTTACTAAACAAAAACCGTTATTTCGTTGTGCTTAGTTATTAAAAGAGTGTTGACGTTGGAACTTGATAAAACTCTTACTGACTTTCTCGTTCTCTCTCTCTCTCTCTCTCTCTCTCTCTTTAAACAATTATAAACTGAGAAATATTCCCACATACCAAAAAACCGTTGCTCTTTAAATATTAAAAAAAACATGTAATTGCTTTTAAATAAAACATGTGAATGATTTAACCCTTTAAGAAACCCAAGTCATTGCAAAGATCTACCCATGTTGCACGCTTAGGAAGTTAAAAGAAAATTGCTTATAAAATGCCAAAATAGCGGCTGATTTTTGCCTGCCACATAGAGTTAAGTAAGCCCCCGCGAAAGGATCTCCCCATCAAGAGAAGCTAGGGATAATAATATAGTCCAGTCTGTTACGTACAAATTTTGGCTAAGGAAATAAGAAGAGTTATCTAATTTCTGTAGAAATTACGTTTCCCTGGGACTGTGCTAGAGGAGTTCCCAACTTTACAAAATCGTGTCATAATGGAGGAACTTTGTGCACATAGTAAAAAACAAATGTAAACACCATAGATGTACAATAAAAGGCATACTTTCAAAAAACCCAAGTTAACGCTCAGTTAGTACATATTTACTTTCTTTTCTGTTACGAATCAGCTGATTTGTTTTTGTTATTAAAAAACCTGTGAAATTGATTAGTTTTTCTGTTGTGTTGCGGCTCAGTTAGTTAAAATCTAAAGGCCCAAATACACTGATCAAAGTACTCATCAAGCATTGTGGTAGTATTAGTGAAAATGTGTTTGTTTGTGTGACACCGACAACGCTTGATGAAAAATCAAAAAATTTAGATATGACGGCGAATATTACGTCCAGCACCCGTACACGTTGAATTCGCCGGCTGGACAAGCATTTGACAAGTGTATTTGGCCCTTAAAACTTGTTAAGAAATTGAAAGTGACAGCAAAATAAATAATACAAAATTCATAAAATTTAATTTCTTCAAATTTATGTGCATTAAAGTTATTGAAATAAAACAAAGGACGGTGCAAAAATAATAATTTGGTCATAAATGGCTGATAAGTTGCTACAGAAAAAGTAGCTATTACAATTTTGTAACAGAACGGCACGGAACAGAACAGAACAGATACAGTAAGTAAAGGCTAATTCTGCTATTAAATCGAAACGAAAATTAATAGTGACACATAAAAAAAAAATAAAATTAATTCTTTACGCTATCAAATTTTTTAATGATCGGTCAACATTTAATTGATTGATCTAATAAATGGTCTTCTTCCGAAGAAATTTAACACAGATTATATTGAAATGAATAATGATGGTAGAATACTCTTCTCGACGATATATTTTTATAAGAAAACTCTATTCAACGAAAAATTTTAAATAAAAAAACTTTACTTAACGAAAAATCTCCAATAGAAAACGGTACTCAACGAAACATTTGTATACAAAAATCTTTTCAACAAAAAATTTTTTTAAGAAAACTTAACAAAAATGTGAAATAAAAAAACTCTACTTTACGAAAAAACGTTAATCACACTAAAAAACTCTTCTCAAATAAAAAATTTTCTTTATAAAACTCCACCCAACAAGAACTTCTCTCTTCATAACAATAAAGTTTTCTACAAAAAAATCTTCTTAACAAAAAGATTTCTATATTAAACTCTTCTCAACGAAAAATTATTTATAGAAAACTCTTCTTATCCAAAAATGTTTTTTTTTGGAATAGTCTGCATAACGAAAAGTTTTCTAAAAAAACACATCCATGCAAAAAATTTTCTATACAAAACTCATGTTGGCGAAAAATTATCTAGAAGATTTTCTTCTCAACAAAAAATGTAAATTAAAAACACGAAAAAT
The DNA here is from genome assembly GCA_949318255.1 of Pollenia labialis. Classification (NCBI taxonomy): domain Eukaryota; kingdom Metazoa; phylum Arthropoda; class Insecta; order Diptera; family Polleniidae; genus Pollenia; species Pollenia labialis. The sequence goes on from OX439140.1 coordinate 128,227,071, forward strand.
GTTTGTAGAAAATTTTTTGTTGAGAAAAAACTCTTCTTAACAATAAATGTTCATACTAAACTATTCTTGACGAAAAATTGTCTGTATATAAAGTGTTGTCAACAAAAAATTTTTCATAGAAGTCTTCTCAAAAAAATTTTTTTCATAGAAAACTCTTCATAACAAAAAGATTTCTAGAAAAATCTCTTCCTAACAAAACATTTTTTATATAAAAAGAAGAGCTCAACAAAAAAATTTCTATAGAAAACTCTTCCCAACAAAAAATTGTTCTTAGAAAACTCTTTTCATAACGAAAAGAACACTTCCTAGAAAAACATTTTACATTCAAAACATACCTTAACAAAATATTGTCTACTCTCTGAACAAAAAATAAAAATAAACTCTAACTCAATGAAAAATTTTAATAGAGAACTCTTCTCAACAAAAAGGTTTCTAAAACAAATTATTCTCAACACAATTTTTTTTTGAGGGAAAATGGTTCTCTTCGTTTATTTTTGTTTAAAAGATGTTTTATCAATTTCTTTGCAGAAAACTGTTCATACGCAATATTTTTAATAAAGAACTATTTTAAACTCTAACTCAATGAAAAATTTTAATAGAGAACTCTTCTCAACAAAAAGGTTTCTAAAACAAATTATTCTCAACACAAATTTTTTTGAGGGAAAATGGTTCTCTTCGTTTATTTTTGTTTAAAAGATGTTTTATCAATTTCTTTGCAGAAAACTGTTCATACGCAATATTTTTAATAAAGAACTATTTTAATTGAAAATTTTGTAAAGAAAATTCTAGTTGGCAACAAACTTTTAATAAAAAACTATTCTCTACGAAAAATTTTTAATAGAAAACTCTTCTCAACAAAAAGTTTAAAAAAAGAAACTATTCTTAACAAAAAATTTTCTAGAGAAATCACTCTTAAGCATAAAAAAATTCTAGAAAAACTATTTTATTATCAAAATAATTTTCGTGGGAATACAAAATTTAATTTAAATGATTTTGTTATTCGTGCTTAATTCCCAGTTTTTATTATTGATAAAAACACTTGGAATTTTATTGTTGATGGGATAAGCTATTCCTATGCGTATTTCACTGGTTGCTTAGGCCAGATCATCAGGAAACTTCATCCATAAAGATTTTAGAAAAACTAAAGATATTAAACCAAATAAAACTGTTAAGCGTATAAGAATTACAGCAACAGTTCCATTTGTAACAATATCAAAGTTTAAACAAAATCATCAACAATAAACAGTGAGTTTATCTCTCCTTACATTCCCCACTACAATTGATTGGAATTCTTCCAACATTAATTGTAGTTGTAAGTAGGTTGAGAAAAAACAAAAACAACTCGCTTTATTGTTTTCGCAAACAAAATAAAAAGCGGGCTGCCAGTCAGTTTTTTTAGGCCGTGCACTTGCCAGTTTATTATCAAAATTACTTTCGTGGGAATAGAAAATTAATTTTAAAGGCCTAAGCAACCAGTGAAATGCGCATAGGAATAGCTTATCAAATCAACAATAAATTTCAGTGTTTTTATCAAATAATAAAAATTGGAAATTAAGCACGAATAACAAAATTATAAAAAACTATTTTATTCTTAATGTTTATATAAAAAAACTGTTCTTATCATCAATATTTTTATGAAAAACTTTTCTTCTTAACAATTTGTTTATAGACAACTGTTTATATTCAACATTTTTATATAAAAAACTTTCAAAAAGGACTTCTTATCAAACTTCTCTGCGCCATAACACATGGCATGAACATTTTATTTCAAAATTACCCTTGAAAAGTTTTCTATTAAAGTTTATATAAAACATAATTCTGATTTTATTAAACAATTTAAATGTGTTATACAATTAATTTTAATGATTTCAGTTAAAAACGAACGAAATAAAAAATTCCGAAATTAAAAGGGCATTTAAAATTTATGAAAGAAAAAATTGAAAACAAAAAAAAAATCAAGCACAACTAATAATTAACTTTATTTTAGAGTGTGTTCTCCTTTAAGGATACTATGACTCATGGTAAAAATAAAACACAACCACGTTATTTATGTTTTTAAGCAAACTAGCAAAAAGCTTTTAATTTATTCTCTTTTTACTGCAAAACTCTCTTAATAAAAAGCTTGAATATAACGGTAATAACTAGCAGTAAAATGCTCTCAGGTAATAGAAAGAGTTCATTAATTTCTCTCTATTGGAAATTTAAATATGGAAAGTAATTTTACCAACCAAATGTCACAATAGAACAAAATTGCGTTAAAAACATGTCAAAATTTTGTTTTTAACATCCAGTCGAAAAGAAAATAAGAAACAAGTATGAAATAAGGAAGAGAGAAATTTGGCACAAAAGAAAACTCAAACCAAAACACTGTTAAGGCAAAAAGCTATTCTCTGGCCAACTGTCAAATGACATAATTAACTGTCAGTGGGATATCCTTTTTAAACGCAATAGATTTAATTTCCCAGTTTCTGTTTTTATAACAAATTTAAGGCAGAAAGAACAAGAAAATTTTTATTGATAAAATTTGAGAAATATTTTGTGTTTTTCAAAGATTAAAAAATAAAAAAAAACTTAACTAAAAAGTACACTAAATAATCAACAAAAGTTGAAAGTGCCAAACTAAGAAACAAAATGTTGAGAAAATTTCTTCAACAATTTTATTTGTAAAGACTAAAAAACTTGTTAGTGAGTGTGTTTGTGTTAATTAAAATTTTGGATGTCGTCATACCAAACCATCCACAAAGTTCCAGCCGTACTTTTATTGCAACAAATAAATCGTTAAGTTAATTGTCCTAAAAGTATTGAAGGATAATTTTTTTCTTTTTTGTTGTTGCTGTTCGCGAGTACAGCGGCAGGCAGTCAGCCAAGAAGTTAGTGGAGACAACCAGGCAGGAGTGGTTGTTGTTGTTTTTTTTTTTTTTGGTTTTTTTGGATTGAGTGGGTAAATATTAGAAAATTTAAGTCCTAAATAAACTGTACATAAATAAAATGAAAAATTATTTATTTTATACGAAGTCATATTTATTTTAATTTAGATTTTAATTTGAGATACGACACATAAAAATGGCGGATTTAAATGCAATTAAGTGCAAGTTTTCATTTGCGTGCACGCTTTCATTTTTTAACAGAGTTTTTAAATAATTAAAAAAAAAAAAACAAACTGAAATGCACAACACAAAGTGCTTCAGCTATTCGACTGTGGCGAATCTTATATACTCTTCACCATAGCATTAACAAGCAAGAAAGTATAGTTGGTCAAAACCGACCGTAGGATATTTTTCAACACAGTTTAAAAAATAAAGTTCGAAAGTGTTCCCTATTTAGGAACCATGGAAAATCATGGACCCGCCAGCACAGAAAAAAGTTCATTCCGTTATCTTCTTTTTTATGAGATTTTGATTTTAGGATGGGGATTTTTATGGGATCTATGCTTAATTTTGGACTTACCAGCACAACATTTTGTCATCACATAGTACTTTTCGTAAAAGTTATTGTTGCTTTTAATGCCAAAAAGAAAGTTGCACAGAATAAAATCAAAAATTTATTTCAATTAAAAAATTGTGACATTAATTAAAAAAATAATTAACCCTTAAATGCCCACTGTATCTTTAAAGATACAACCAACAAAAAAATTCCCACGGGTTCATTTTTAGTGAAAATAAAAAAGAAACTACACAAGAGTTTTTAGGAATCATTAGAAAATCATTTAAAATTTATTTTTATTAAAAAAATTTTAGATTTTATGTTTAAATAGCCGCAAACTTTAAAAATTATATTTTTGAAAAATTTAATTCAAATGTTTATTTACAACGTTAAATCTCAGATCTGAGCGGAAAATGAGGCCCAGAAAAAATAAGGTTGTTCGAATATATGGCCAGACGCTATTAGCCCATGATGCTGATACTTGTTCCTGTCGTCCAATTATTCCTGATACAGTTAACGATCCAATAAAATTTAAATTACCCCAAGTAAAATCAGCGATAGAAAATGTCAACATTAAAAAATCTCCCGGTCCTGACCGCATCACAGGTTTAATGATAAGAAACTTACCTACGTCTGCTTCAAGAATCTTGCTGCTCATCTTTAATGCGATATTACGAGTTGGCTACTTCCCCTCCTCTTGGAAGACCTCTACAATTGTTATGATTCCTAAGCCAGGAAAAGACGCCAGTCAAATGACGTCGTACAGACCAATCAGCCTACTATCAATATTATCAAAGCTATTCGAAAAAATATTCCTTTTAAGTATAACTCCCTATCTTAATGAACACGCAATCATTCCGGATCATCAGTTCGGATTCCGAGCAAGGCATGGTACAATCGAACAAGTGCATAGAATTGTTACCCAAATTAGGTCAGCGTTTGAGAGAAAAGAATATTGCTCAGCACTGTTTATAGACATTTCCCAAGCATTCGACAAAGTTTGGCATGATGGGCTGATCATTAAAATAACACGAATGCTTCCACAAAACACTCACAAACTCCTTGAGAGCTATTTAACTGGCAGAACTTTCATGGTTAGATCAAAAAACCAATACTCCCCCACCAAGAAAATATCTGCTGGTGTCCCTCAAGGCAGCATATTAGGGCCGTTACTGTACATAATATATACAGCTGATATGCCAACTAGCCCGAGCACACACACTTCTACGTTTGCAGACGACACAGCATTTATTAGTGTTAATCAGGACCCAAAAGTTGCATCGCAGCATTTACAGTCCCACATCAATGAACTAGAAGCCTGGCTAGAAAAATGGAAAATAAAGGTTAACCCGGCTAAATGTGCCCACTTAACTTTCACGCTCAGAAGACAAACGTGCCCTGCTGTAAAAATAAATAACATCACTGTTCCGGTAGAAAGCCATGTTAAATACTTGGGAATTCATATAGATAGACGCCTGACCTGGTCTCGTCATACTGAAGCGAAAATAACGGCTATGAAACTTAAAGCAGCTCAACTACATTGGCTAATCGGTCGAAACTCAAACTTGTCCTTAGACAACAAAGTTCTCTTATACAAGTCTATCATAAAGCCAATATGGACATATGGCATCCAATTATGGGGTACTGCATGCGCATCAAACATCCAGAAGCTACAAAGAAGACAGTCTAGGATATTACGGCAAATTGTCTGCGCCCCATGGTATATACGTAATGACATGATCCACAGAGATCTTAACATCGCTACCATCCAGGAAGAAATTAAAAAGTATTCAGACAAATACCAATCCATCCCAACTACCTCGCTCGGGATCTAATAAAGTTCGAAGGTCACCGGAGGCTGAAAAGATCCGACACTTTGAGCCTTGCAGGCTTTTTTGGCACTTGAATGCTATTAATTAGCGGTTACATTGGTAACGGCTAACAAATACAAATAAGAATTAGGATTAAGCTTTGAATACATATTGTAAATTTCGACAAGAAAGATTCAATAAAACAAAAAAAAAAAAAAAAAAAAAAAAAAAAAAAAAGACGCTATTAGCAATAACCTAAAAAAATTGAGGTCGTGGACTCGCCATGAAGCGTCGTCAATGATAGGAACGACATACTCAATCATGACCATACGTCGATCTCCGAGACAGGTTTTACGAATAGGGTCGATTTTAATTTTCGTAAGACCCAATATTGTATGTTGACCCACAGACGGCTTTGTGAGTTAGCGACATTTGTATCCATAGGTTGTATTGTAGAATCATACACTCTTGATTTTCTAGGAATGAAAATTCAATGTGTTCGTTGGAACCGACATGATTTTCAAGTGTAGAAAAATGAATACAAGTGTCTTGGTTTCATCAAACAGTTCAAGAATTACTTCACTCCGTCTGATCTCCTCACTACTTATACCGCCTACAACCGACCTAAAATGTAAAGCAATTGCTTCAAGGTCTTTCTTGAAGCTTCTGGATCGGGTGTAAAGGAAGCTCATCAATGACAGTAAGGTATCCAGCTCTATTGACTCATGTTAGCATCGTCAGAATGTGGGTTGTACATCATTGTTCTCTCGATATTACCATGGTAAGTGTTCAGCTGAGATGGGCGAACTCATCCCTGGGACCCTGGAGCCTGCCATAGTACTCGCCTTTCCAGCAGTGGATGTGATCATTCGCTGTCAACTGTCCAGTGTATCGCACAGCGCATTACAAAGAATACAATGTATTTCATTACTAGGGGACATCCCCTTAGTGTTGGCTCAAAGTAAAAAAAAAACAATTGATTATTTTCATTATCCTTTTTGTTTTTAACAATTTTATGTACTTTTATAATTTTTCAATTCAAATAAAATACAAATATTTTAAAAATTCTACTTTATATTTTCTATATACATATGTATGCTTTGTATTAGTACTTTCGATGAAAAGTACTAACGAAGAAGTGGCCAGTGTGTCTTCTAAGATACAATTTGAAAAAAAATTGTTCAACAAAATTGGTACGCAGTTGATTTTTTGTACCATTTTACGCATCATATATTTTTTTCATCAAAATCTGTTTCCTTGGGCATTTAAGGGATAAATTAAATATTTTTTGACATTAACAACATTTTCTGCAGTTATGTTGTTGATATAAGTAAACGCTTAATTCAATTGATTAAATTTTTAATTGACACTGATTATATTCGCATCACAATGTTGGAGAGGGTATTATGTATTTGTGCTGATGTGTGAAACACTTTAACATATTAGTCCTAGACGAACCTTAAAGTATACCGATCGATTCATAATAACTTTCAGAGCAAAATACAGGTCGCAGTGGGTCTTTGTGACCACTATCCAACCAATTTTAATGAAATTTAAAACATATCTAGATCCATATTTATGCAGACACATAAGCTATGCAATGATCGAATATCAATAAAAATTAGGTTTTTGGCACTGTTTACGCACTGTTTTTGGCTTTTCACGCTTTGGTTTATCGATGAGGATTAGAGTGGGGCGATTAGTATGGAAGGAAAAAAATCTTAATGGGCGCTTCGCGTTTCTGTTTTTAGGGATTGTACTGAGCAAAAAAGTCTACTAGATGATACGTCTACAGTGAAAATCGAGCTTCCCGATTTTGACATATAGTTTTTTTCCCACACTGCAAGGCGCCCTGTAAATATTATTGGACCACCTGATCCAATTTCATGAAATGGACTACTCCATGGACTGGTCCGATGTAATGCAAGCATGGACCATGTCATTGTTAAAAAGTGTTTGTAGTGAGACGACATGTCTTCGTTTTTTAACGACATGTTTTCGTTTTTAAACGAGGTTAAAACTAATCCTCTTGTGTACAAAATGGAGTAGTTTTAAAACTACTCCTTTGTAGTCCAAAAATGGGTTATATGGTCATGCCCTAAGACATCGTAATGTTAAATAGACCATGTATTTTCCATACGTTTGGGTTACTTTTGGACTAGTCCTAGTCCCTTGTGGGCTACTCTTTACACGCGTGTTTGGACTGGTCCTATTATTTGCAGGGCGTAAACAAACACATGTAAGCAAAATGTAAACAACTTTTGAAAGCGCAAAAGAACAAAAACAATGATCATCGGGCTTCTTGCCCAGACCTGTTCAATGGGCCTTGATTAAAATGTTTGTTTGCTTAAATAAATAAGTACTGTTTTATTAAAAGCAAAACTTGTACTTTTGTAATTGAAGAACGCCAATGCATTTTGAAAAAAAAAAAAAAATTCTATTATCAAAGTTATTTTCGGGAATACAAAATTTATTATTAATACGATTTCCGTATGACGTGCTAAATTCCCAGTTTTTCATATTTGATAAATACACTGAAATTTATTGTTGAGGGAAAGCTAGCTTCTATGCGCATTTCACTGGTTGCTTAGGCCAGCTCATCAGGAAACCTTTTCCAAAGATTTTAGAAAAGCCAAAAATATTATACAAATAAAACCCTAAAGCGAATAAGAATTATAAACACTCAAAGTCTTACTTGTGACAATATCAACTTCTAAATAAAACATTAACAATAAACAGTGAGTTTATCTTTTCCTACATTTCCTACATTTCCCTACAATTGGCTGGGTTCTTTCCGACTCGAATTGTAGTTGTAAATGGGTAAAAGCAAAAACAAAATTAAAAAACAAACTGCTTCATTATACTGTCTTCGTAAGAAAACAACGAAAAATAAAACCAATTTGCCAATTCAGTTTTTTGCACGGGCACATGCAAGTATTTTCGGGAATACAAAAATTACTTTCAGATCGCACTTTAATTCCAGATCAGATCAATAATATTTGAAATTTAGTTTTTGAAATCCTTAACTGTTTTTACTAAACGTGACGGATTTTTTTTTTAATTTGTCAGACTTCCTTCCACATTGCCAATTTTACTTTCTGCAATATCAATTAATTTGACTTGAGCATTAAGTGAACTAAATAATTGGATAATACAAATGCTTATTGACTTTTGATGTTATCTAAATTTAATATTTCTTTTAATTTTTTAATTGGATAATCATCGGTATCAAGAAGCTTTTCTAGCATTCTTAAATAACTCAAAGTTTTTTTAATATAATTCCGAAGCATATTGCCAGGCCCCCATCTTGTTTCTAGTGGCTGTGGTGGAAGGGGAATCATGGGATACCCTGCAATATTATCGAATTGGCTTCTAATTTCCTCTGCAAAGCGGTAAAATTCATGTGCCAAGCAAGTAACTTGTAACAGTTTTGGATAAAATATTTTATACATTAACCAGAAGGATCTTTTGTCGATGTCTTGTATTTAAAGCAAAGTTCCAAAAGAATTTTTTTTCTTGATTTTAAAATTCTTTTTGCAAGATTTTTTTGTGTATTAAATATTTTTTTTAAGAACTTTTTTTTTATAATATGGAAATTAACAAACAAAATCACTCAAAAATGTCAAGATATGCTAAAAATATGCATTTAAAACCTAAATATGCCAAAATATGCATTTTCACCAAAATATGCAAAAACAAATCGATGCCATATTAACGCAAATTTAATGATTTGGAAAAAAATCATGCATTTGCATGGAAATTGCATCCTTAGTTATTATCAATTTATTAATAAAAATGTTTTTATTCTTCCTTTAAATACTTAACTTAGCTGTACTTTTATTCAGGATACAATTTATACAATTGCGTACCTTTAAGATAACTGCATTTTTGTTTTATCTGCACAAAAAACCGTGCAAAGAGGATTGTGCATCTAAGTCAAAATTACTGTATACGTATTATTTGCTTCTTTGTATTTTGGTGTAAAGCACAACTAGCTTTACATTAAAAAACCACAATGGGAATATTTGACAACATGGGGCTGAAATACAAGCTGGCGCTACGTTACAAAAAGGAGTTTTCTCGCTGGAATTGCCCAAATATAGATTGTGGACCTTAGACGCTTCACTTTGGCACATTCTATTTATATTATCTTTATACCCAAAATTTACTTTAAAAAAGAAAAATAAATTTTATTTGCACTATCAGGAATTTCGAAAAGGGCTCGGGTACAAAAACACAAAGTGTTTAGGAGACACAAAAACTGAACAACATGGAATCTGTTTTTATTGAAACACACAAATATTCAGATAATCTATAACTTTTTAATACATCTTTTGCATTTTTAGATAAGATCAACTAACCCCTTTAAAGCAGGGCTGTTGAGTTGAGGTTTTTATGCCGGAGTCGGAGTCGTAGTACCCACAAATACTCGCGACTCCGACTCCAAAGTTTTTCGGCATAAAAAATTTAAAAAAAAATTTCCAAAATAAAAATGATCTTCTTAAAACACATTTAAAATTTAAATAAATGTTTTATGAATACCTCTCTTATGTGCTGTTTCCAAATGACAGGCAATGGACTGAGTGCTTTTCATATAAGTTTTACTACATAATAAATCGCCTGTCATTTGGAAACAGCACATTAATGTATGCGTACGGTAATTTCTTCTCAAAAACTCTAATTTTTAGAAGGCCGTACGGTAATGAAAATAAAAAAGTTAACATCACTGAGTCTCATATACATTTAGCAGCAAGATTATAGTAGGAGTCGGAGTCGGAGTCCGAGTCGCACTTAAAAAATTTCAGCGTTTGGAGTCGGAGTCGGAGTTAGTACTTTTTTCGTACTACTTTAAAGATTCATTTATGGACATTTTTCTGGCAAAAATCTTCAAAGCTGCATTTTACCATTTTAGGGGCATAAAATCTGCAAAATGCAGATAAATCTGCACTTCTGGCAACAGAGTTGTCTGTAAGACCCGGCTTTTTTTTTTATTCTTTTTAAGATTGCGTTACCACGCGACCAGTAGCTAGAGATGTTTAGTTGTTGTTAGCATTTTATAAAATCTATTAGTTGAACGACGGATGCTTTGAGAGTAAGACGTGGTTTGGTAAAAATTATAAAGAGTAAATAAGACAAATTGCGTCGTAATAGCGGGCCTCTTGGACCAACCCCACAATCCGCGTAACATTTTCAAACTTCCTGATGCCGGTCGTAAAAGTGTTAATTATTGAAATTAAGTTGAAAAAAACTCTATCTGAAGAAAATTCATACAAGTTTATATTCTGCTAAAAGTTTTTTTTTTTTAATTATGACGACAAAAATTCTTTTCATTAAAAATTTGTTAATCCAAGTGTACAATTGTAAATACTAAAATTTTTTTTGAAAGGAAATTTACTGCCCATTTCCCGATGTCGAAAGAACATTTTAAGCAAAAAGCAAAATTTTGGAATTTTTTTTTTCGTTTTAAATGTACAAATGTACAATTGTACGAAAGAAGGAATTCTTTCGATATCTGGAAATAGGAAGCGAATTTCGTTATAATTTCGATTGCCACAAAATAATTGCTGAAGAAAATAAAACAAATTTGTTTTGAACTTTTAATTAATAGAAAATAAATTTTTTATGTAACAAAAGGTTTAATTTTTTTCTAAATACATTTTAGTTTTTGTTTAATTTGTTTTTACAGTTCATATTATCAATTTTTCGTGCATTTTAGTTGTAAACTGATAACATTCGTGAACCCCTCTGTCTATACCCTACAATTAGTATTTAAGTGTTTAAAGTCTTGAGACATGCAGAAAAAAATATATGTTATATCGTAGGAAACGAAAGGGTGTTTAATTATCCAATATATGAACTAAACATCTATATATCTTTGAATTTTCTGAATACCAGCGTAGGTTCGTTTTTTAATATTGATTTCTTGTATTTTTAGTAATAAAAATTTTCTGTGAAATAAGCGCTTTTTTGTTTGCCGACTAAAAGCAGTCAAACTCTTCATATGATTTTATTTCATCTTGCATTATAACAATCGTGATTTAATTGAACTGTTTGTTGGTTTTCAAATGAAATTTTTGATATTTCTTTAAATTAGGTTTAGTTTATCAAATTTTATTTTTATTAAATTATTTTAATGAAGGAAGGGATTTAACAACATGAAATTAACAAAAACATGTTTAAAATTTTAACTCTTGACTGAATGGGGGATTGAACTCGAAATATGATGTCCGTCTGTCTGTGTGTATCTTGCAATGGGGTTTCTGAAGATCCCAGAAATGATGGGGACTAAATTGTTTATATTTATGTCACACTAGCATTTAACCCGCTACTTCGTTAGCGTCTTCTTTTTCTTCTTGGACATACCTGTATGCCAAAGTTTATTTTTCTAGGTTTTAATTTGTTTAAATGCTAGCATTTAACCCCCTTCAGTACCTCAAAAAAGTACCAGACACCTGCCGCTTTTTTATTAAATTAAATTTTGAATTCTTTTTGTATCTCTTTTAGTTTAATTAATTTAATTTCTATTTAACAAGAATAAGTGTTAATGTTTTGTATCTTATCTAGTTAAGGAGGTATGAGGTATATGCAATGAAAGATAAATAGATGGAGACAAAAATCCTTTGATAAAATAACAAACGTAGGTACAATTTTCACCCCATTAACGTTCGAATTTCGAAAAAGTACTGTTTTTGCATTTGTATTTTTTTTTGATAAGTTACAAATGTCATATAATTTTTTTTGTCTATGCGTATTGGTAGGAGAAAAAAGTTCCAAGGTACAGGTTTTACCCTCACAGAAAAAATTATTGTCAGTTTCTTTTCAATTAATGGTGATTTTTGAATTTTAAAATAAATCTAATAACGTTCTTAATTGATTGAATTAAAAAAAATTTTTTTTTTCAATTAAAATTTTACTTGATTTTAAGCTTAATTTTAAGTAAATGTTTAATTGAATCAATCAACTCTGTTGTTTGAATTGAAAACTTTGTTGAAATAATGCTAACACAAACATAGTATAAGAACGTAGATATTACGTTTATTTTCATATAAGTTGAGTGCGCCGGTAGGCTAGCTGGTAGTGAGCTAGACTATCAACGTTGCTGGTTCGATTCCCGCCAGAGACTCTGGTTTCTTTCCTGCAGACAAGCGAAGAGCTGTTGTAATCAATTACGTCAGTAATTCATTCAATTAATGTATTGATATTTTTTTAAATACTTTGTTAATTCATTCAATTAAAAGATTGTTTAATATTAATAATTTTTTCAATTATTTTTGTAATTGAAATATAAAAACTTTTTAATTGGAAAAAAATCACTGTTTTGCAATTTTTGCAAGTTTGAGTAATTGGTATAATCATTTTGGTGATAGGTGCAAAATTAAACAATTTTTTGCTTGTTTCAATTATTTTGGTGATTAAAACCGGTTTTTACTTTTTTCTGTGCTTTTACAACCTAAAAGGGCAAAATTTCAAAAATGTACCACCCACATGTTTGCTTTATTATTTAATAAGCAACAATAAGTGTTTGATTAAAAAAGTACCAATTTAATAAAAAAAGTACCAGTTGAAGAACATAAAATACCAAAAAATACTTCTTACAGATTCTCATTTTACTCATGAACTTGCATAGTTAATTTAATGTTTTTAGGCCCAATACTAACGGAAATTCAAAAGTACCAAAAATACATCTTCAATATCAACGATAATTAAAAAAAAACCAGTTGTAGAACCAAAAAGCTGAAGAAAGATATTAAATTTCACGCATTTCTAATTTTGTAAATTAAAGTAACAAAAATTGCAGTATTGTAGTGGGGGCCCATAATTTACTACGAATATGGGCACTTCCAAGATTGTAAACGGGACATTCGCACACGTTTATATTGACAAAACTGAAAAAAACAACCTGATTTTCATTTTTTAAATTAATGATTCTTTTAATTCTCAATTAGCTCTTTAATTTCCGCAAATGAAATTTTTCGCTTACTGTCGTGGTTTCCGAGATAATTGCAAAAAACCAGTGATTATAACGGGACGAAAAACGGAAGTGGGTTTTAAGGGGTAACCGTTTAAACAGTGATTTCTGCGAAACCTGACACAATATTTTATTGGGATTAATTTTAAAATGTTGCGTACTAATGTGCCCTAAAAATGGTTTCGATTTCAAAATAAAATATGAATTACATTTTTTTAAAGAAATTGTAATAGGGACATTGTAAACGGGACAATTTTTCCACCATGATATAAAATTTTTTTATGTTGCTATTTATAATCCTTTATATAAGAAACTTAATAAAAAATGTTTTTCAGATCATGCCTTAGATTAGAGTATTGTTGTTCCAAATGCATATTTTCTAATATACACAAGTATGTGCTAAAAGTTGTAGTACTTCGTTTACCATTTATCTTTTTTTTCGAATCAATTAATTTATACGCATACATATATTAAAAAAATATAAGCAATTCTCTAAATAAATCTTGAAAAGAAAAAATTTTTTTTTCCATTTTTTGTGGTTGACGTTTTTTTTTTTGAAATAGCCATATGTCAATGAATGGAGAAAAATGTTTTGTAAAAAAAAGTACCAAAAAATAGTTACGATTTGCACCCCTTCGAATTCGAAAAATTACTAAATTTGTATTCGTATTTTTTGATAGGTTGCGAATGTGGTATAAACTTTATTTTTAGGTTTATTGGTTCAAAAGATAGATGGGGTGACAAAAAAGTACCAAATTTCAGGTTATTGTCCGATTCATCCCTTAAAGAGCCGAATTTCAAAAAAGTACCAGCCACCTGTCCGCTTATTTTTCTAAAGAACAACGATAAGTATTACAGTTTTGTTGTATCTCTTTAAGTTTTGGAGATATAAGGTTATCGAATTTACCCTTTTTTACCCCCCCCCCCCCTAAACATTCGAACCGATTTGCGGAGAGATCCACCTCCGGTCCAAATTTAAAGTTTTTAGCTTTATGCGTTTATGCTGTGCGGTGATGAATCAATCAGTCAGTAACGTTACAATTTTGGATATATATACTCCGTCTAAGTTTGCTATAAATATCTAAGACATGAACAAAAATCCACGACTGCCTCTAATTTTACCCATTAATCCCTTGTTGCTGTCGTTTTATTTCATTTTCCTGTATATCCGAAGAACCGTAAGAAGCAACGCTTCCAAATTAGAAACAATTATCAATACACAACCTCTCTTAATGGGCAGGAAGTGGTCGTGGCACTTCCCCTTCAAAGACAGAGAACGATAAGGGCTACAATTTCCAAATAAGGTACAAACATCTCGGTTATCAATACATAGCATCCTACGAAATGTGGGCGGAATTGGAGAAGTGTGCGTGGCACAGAATAGTTTCTTTCTACATCAAGCAAGATAAAACAAAAATTTTCAAAATTTTCAAAACATATCTGGGTTAGCAATACACAACTTCTCTAAAAATATTGGCGGGATTGAGGGCATGGCACCCTCCGTACAAAGACGTTGTAGATTTCTGTATATCTTAAGAACGTCAGTAGCCAAAGTTTCCAAATTGGTACAAGCATCTTGGCTGCGAGTGCACAACATCCGATAAAATGTAAGCGGGATTGGAGAAGTGGGCGTGGCACTACTCATGCAAAGAAATTATAGATTTTTGAATATCTCGAGACCGGCAAGATCCACAGTTTCCAAATTAGGTACATAAAATGTTGAGACTGGTGTTGATGAGTTGACAATCTCTGGTCGTTGTTCGTTGAACTTCGGGTCGTTCCGGAGCGTAAAACCAATTGCCGTTTTTTATTTTTATGTAGAGTGTTTAACAAGTTCCGTAATGCCAATTTCATTTTAAATTGAAATCAGTTTAATAAAATTGCGTGCTTGTTTATTAAACATTTATTTTAAAATTAATCGGTTGGTTTATTTTAAGTCATTCTCTCAAATCCTCATTTCTGACATTTCTTACTTAATGTAGCGTAAATTTTCTAAACAATTAGCTGTGAAATTAAACCCATAATTAAGACATTATCTTCTATTCTATATTTTCATTTGAAGGCTCATTTGTTGAACAACGAAAAGAAAAATAAACAGAAATAAAAGTAAAATAGTTGAAAAAGTACTTGCTTTTGGTCAAAACAATTAACATGTGCAAAAGATTTTCTTTTGGCCCAAAAATAAAGCACTAATAGCAGGAGTGAAGTAAAATAGAAAATTATTTTATTGATTTTTAACGAATTTCTTCTTCTCTATTTCTTCTTCTTTTTATTGTGCTTACACACAAACATGACAAGAAAGGTGTTGTGTCGACGAGCTGATAAAAAAAGCGCTTGCGCTTTAACACAGATTTTTTTTTGCTGAAAAAGAGCATGAAAAATTGCACGAATGTTAAGCGAAAAATCACTACTTCCAATAATCACAAGAATATAAAACTGTTTTAATTTTTTATACAATAAAAAAAAATAGGCTAAACAAGGAGAACGATTAAATGTATCTTTCAGTACAATAAGTGAGTTTCTGTGAGTATGTGTGTGTTCACAATCGACAAATGCCAACTGAAGAATCAACGTTTTTCTGACGATAACACAACATCAAACGAGCTGGACACTTTGAGCCAGTTATTAGTAAAATTTCTAAAATATTAGTTTAGCAAAACAAAGTTTATAAAATTTAGAGAAAAATTAAAAATTGCGAAGTTAAATTTTCAGAAAATTTGCTGAAGGAATTAATTTATTTTTTTTTTTAAATTAAAAAGTGCAAAAATTATACAAAAATATTTTCCTAATGATTCACCATATTGCATTTGTGTATGAAAAAAATGTTTTTCTGAGTGTGTTTTGACAGCCAGTAGTCGTAGTTGGTGCATACGAGAGGATGACAGTGGTTTTTCTTTTTTACTTAAATTAAGAAAAAAATCAATAAAATTTGAATTAAAGAAAACTTTACATATTTACAGTTCTAATTAAAGAATTTGTTATAAAATTTAAGAATAGCAAAGAATATTAAAGAAACCCAGCAAAATGTGTCACAAAATTATATAATCCTTAAGAAAAATAGAGAAAAAAAATGAGAAAAAGCGTGTGTGCAGAAAAATAAAACTTAAATGTTAAACATCATTTAAATCAGTCCAACCAGCAGCAGAGAAAAAGGCCAGCACGAAAACTAAAAGAAAAAAAAAAAGACAAAATCCCTTTTATCCAGCAGTCAGACAAACAACCAACCAACCCACAAACATCTAGAAATCACCAAAACAGTCACAATCGATAAATTTTGTTAAAGAGAAAAAAAAAGAAAACTCCAAAATCCTTTAGAGAATTATGGAAATTTCTTAATAACCTTCAAATTCTTAGAAGAAAATGAAAACCAAAATTCGCAATCATGGAATTTTCATAATAAATTAGAAAAACCAAAAACAAAATTCCTACATCATTTCAATTAAATCAAAACAATTAAATCGTCAACAACAAAACAAAAACTTCCTCTTACAAACCTCAACAAAAGCTGCCTCATTCTCGCGATCTTTCACTGACTCTTTTTCTCTATCTAACTTTCGTTATCTGTCAAGCGACTCAAACTAAGCAACCCGCAAAAAAAAAAAAACAAATCACCGACAGCTAGATCAAAGAAAACGTCACTAAATCCCTTAAAAACTCCCTTAGAATGGGCAAGAAAAAAGTACCTAGTGAAGATTTAATTGTACCACCACAAGATCAAAGAATATGTGGCACTATTTGTGTATGTCAAATGACTTTGGTATTAAGTTCGGTAGCCTTAGTTTATCTTACGGTAGCCATTTATATGCCCTCCACACGAGCATTTAAAAGTGGCATTGATCAGACGCCCGTCATGTGTACGACCACAAGAGCCGTGAACAAGGAAAATTGTGACTGGGGCTCCTGTGGTGAATGGTGCCTGAGCAAGACCTCAGGTGCCTGTATACAGATTTTCGTGAATTTACGCAACAATGGCACAAATTTATCCTTCCAGAATTGCACAAATTCGGCGAATAAGACGTGCTATGGCATTGATCAGGACAGTGCGGATAAGGCGCGCTGCATAAACGATGAGTGTAAGAATTTAACGGGCACGTTTAATTGCACCGCAGGCCAGTGTCTCAATATAACGGATGCATTTGAGTGTGTGTTCAAGAATAGCGATTCACCCGTAAAGTGTTCAGGCCGCAGAGGGAAGATCAATTGCATGGACATATCGGGTCTTTTCTCGTGTAACCGGGGTACGTGTCGGAAGATTAGGACGCCCTATAATTGTGATCGCCGTTGTGTGGATATACCAACACGCAATAAGAACGTGGTCATCCTGAGCGGTGACAAAGTCCATCTTTCTCAGTGTCAAACTGCCATAAATGCTGACACCGATGAGGAGGTTTGGACAGATGCGCAAGATAATGTCGTCATGGCCTCCTGCTACTACATAAGGACATCCTCCGATCGTGTGGATGCCGTTGACTGCGTTAATGGTTCGACTCTGGACCACACTCTACTAACGGATCTTACGAATTTCACTTATCTGAGTCATTTGCATATATCTGTGGCCACTCTTGTGCCGGAGATCGCTCCGCCCGACATTGATCTGACCATATCAAACGAATCGAAGCTCATGATCAATCTCGAGGGCTGTGTCAACACTCTGATGGACGAGTGCAAGGAGTTTCTCAAGGATTTCGGTCGCGATGGCAGTGATCACAATGCCCGCGCCCGTTTTCCTTGTTACTATTCGCCCAATAAAAAGGACATTGTTGTCGCTCGTTTCAATTTGGAAGTGACGTATCGTCAGTTTGTGGTTGCCTCGGTGGTGCCGTCAGTGTTGTTTGTCGTTTCGTGTCTGGTGCTGCTGCTGTGCCAGAAGACGGTGTATGTCGGTGACGATGCAAAGATGCGGTTTAAGGGTTGCGTCGATACGGATACGATATTATCGAAGAATGCCTTGGATCAGACCATGGATGATAATGGTGGTGTTGGCGGCGGTGGTGGGGATGAAGTTATGGCTCTATGAGATCCGTCACGTAAGATTGAAAATTGAAATTTTTTTTTATTCTGAAAATTTCTTTTTTATTCCTGTTTTTTTTTAATTTATTTAATTAAACAATTTTAAACAAAAATATTAATAATATCCATTCCCTAGTGGTTTATTTACTTTTATAGGATGTGTTAACAAATTTTTCTCTTACTAACACAATCAAATCTGCAACTGTGTGTGTGTTGCATATTTCTAGGGTGGCCTGTATTTGTGAAAGTAAAAAAAAATTATCCTTCTTTATGTTGCCAACATTTGATATTTAAATATTAGTTTTTCAATTTTAATAAATATATCTTTTATTTTATAAGTTTTTGTTTTGCGCTTTGAGAAAAATGTTTGCAACCAAAGTTATCCCTTTAAATCTCCTTTTCACCTGGCCAGCTTCGCTTTTTAATTGTGTTAAAAAGAACAACCAAAAATTGCTTAAGATTTTAAATTTAGCTTTCTTTATTTAACACGAATTGTCAATAGTTTTAATATACACTTTATACACAACTTCAAGAATTATTTTTACACAAATTTCAATATCTTAAATTTTATCATTTTACATAAATATTTGCTGCTTTGAAAATTAAAGTTATTAGAAATTTAATTTTAAGATTTTAAGTCTTGGAAACTAAGAGAGTAACAGGTGCGACTTTTAAAGTTTTAATTTATGAGAATGTAGAAGTCACAAATCAGACATAAACAATTTATTTTCTTGTACAAAAATACTGAAATTTTTAGGAAATCGGATTGAAGTAAAATTAAGATCCAACAAATTTTTTGAAATTATCTTTTTTACAACATGCCTATCTAAATAGAAGCGGCAAGCGTTTTACTGTTTCAAAGAATTATCTTTCCCATATATTTTTAAGAAAACAATCCAAAGTAGCGATTCGTCTGTTCCCATTTTGGAACCTCTTGATATTGTAAGGGCGCTGAATACGTTTGTGCGGTAAACTTGTATCAAAATTAGAGGTTTTAACATTTAAATACGCTTGTTATTCTTATTTTGATTGACCTATTAGAACTAGTCTCTTAATCAGAAAAAACTACCGTCTTTGAAAATAAAAAAACAAACAATAAACTAAAGCTCAATTCACGCATTGTTTTCGCAGAAAATATTTGTCCGGACAAAATTTTTTTACTGAAAGTTTTTTCCAAGATGAAGGGGCATCCTAGGCGCTGCAGGTGTCAAATTAAGGAATTTCATTCAACGCCCATATTTGTATGGTTGAAATTCTTAAATTTGGCTGCTACAGTGCCTAGGATGCACCTAAATGGGTCAAATTTATGACCAACCCCACTTTTTTTTTTAACTCAATCATTTATTTCTAACATATCTACCCGCTATCACCATTCCTTAAGGGGGCTCCCATACAAAATATTCAATGCAGAACTCATAGCTCTTTTTTTTAAGGGCGTATAAGGATACAACTTTGTACGAACAAATTGCTTGGTATGGTACGATCTTACGGCAAAAATTGACGGATTCGATTGCGTTGGTGTGGCGCTTTCCATATAAAAATAACTGACATAAAACCTACAAAATCATTTCATAATACAAGGGAACAAGGTTTTTGTTGATTTAGAACTGAATGTTTTATTAAGGTTATTTGGGACGGTGACTTCAAATCTGCACTTAGTTTTTTTCTACCAGCTCGACTTTACGAGACATACCGTTATGGCGCAAATTAAGGCACTTCCGCTACATATGTATATTGGAATAACTTGAAAATGGGTCACCATATTCAATTCAAAAAAATTCAAAATTCGTCAGCAACATTATTTCTTTAGCCTGTGTGTGCTTACAGAGGTTGTAAATTTGAGCAGTAGTTTCAGAGATATCGTTGAAGTTTAAAAAAAACATAAAAATTAAAAAAAAAATTTTTTTGGTTTTTTAAAAATTCATAAAAAATAATAATTCAGCGTCCCAAAAAACCTTAAAAACAACATTCAATTTTTAATCAACACAAAAAACAGTTAAATTTTGTTCCGCTGTGTTATCACTGCTGCTGCATTCTGTTGATTTGTGTTTTTTTGTATTGTTTTCCTGAATTTTTTGTTTTTTGAAAAAATGGTTATCGGTTTTTTTGGTAACGTTCGTTAAAAAATCGAATTTTTTTTTTATTAATTTTGTTATATTAAAATTAAAAATTGTTACATTAAAAATGTCAATGCTTTTAAAGAAACTTAGGCCTTTTATTTTTGCGTTTGTAAGCATTTGTGTCAGTATCGCGACAAATAGACCAACAGTATTCGCCAAGCATATGCGTAATGTGTTGTCCTTTAAAGTGCTTTTCAATAGCCGCAATGCCCTGCTCATCGCTACAAGCTCCTAAATCATCAGGGAAAAAAATCTAAATGATTGTGAAGGAAATGGATCTTTAGCGACATTTGCAATTTGCAATATTTTTATAATTGTCAGCTCGTTTGTTGCCAAGAAACTGCTCAATAACGGCAACTGTGCCTTTTCATGCACGTTGTTCGATAGCATTCAATTTTGATGAAGTCTTAAACAGTTTAGTGTTAGAAAGTAACTATTGATAAACTACAAATATATGTAGTAGGATGGGTCGAAAAACAAATTTTTTTTTTCAGAACGCTTTAGTAGTTAAAAACTTGGAGTCCCTTCAAGTTATGCTGAAAAAAGTGAAAAAGAATATTTTTTTCGAATGTCTTTCACACAGGCGGACAGCCGGACAAAAAAAATTCTGACGTGTACATAAAAATCGCCAATACACGTGTATTTTTATTTTTTCTCCCCTTTCCGAAAAATTATATTTGGTTTATAGGACATAAAAAAGCTCGTTTTTGTAACGCGGTGTAATTGAACCATACAAATATTATCATAATAAAAAGAAATAACAATAATTTCCTAAATAATTTGTGTTTTATTCAAAATCAACATCGGCCCTTAAAATGTACATGATTTTGCGTCAGGCTGTTAGGAAGCATAGTATCGGGTTTCTGGTTGCAATTCTACTTTAATGCTATTGTATTTGAAAAATTTCAATTTTTAATTAACAATAATCTGAATATTTACGTATTTTACAGAATATATTATATATATTTATTCATTCCTTTTATTCCTGGGAGGAACATAGGGCCATACACAGAATATATTGAAAATGAGATAATATTTTGAAAAATCCCTACATTTGCTTTACAATAAAATATCTGTCCTTTTTTCCCTACTATTGGCATCACTTACGGAGAGTTTATCAGTCTAATAAATTTATGTCCAGATTTGGTAACAGGCAGTTTGCCAAAACATTGTGAAAATGGAATGAATTTAAATTATTAATAATTATTTTACAAACTTTCATTGTATTGTGCGCTGGGTTATTAAAATTTGGTTTTTATTGCAACAGAGGCAAATCGTCGCGTTGTTGATATTTTTGTAGTTAGAGAACTACTATCAAGAGAATAATATTTTTCTTTCTCATTTTTTTTCTAATTTCGTTTCGTGCAATTTTATTTGCTGCTTAAAATTTTGTCATTTTAAATCAAATACAATATAATTAGTACGCTATAGGCTTATTTCGGTAAAAAAAAAGTTAAAGAAATTTGGTCGAAGTTAGAAAAATTAAAACTCGTTCTTTCCTGTATTTTACAGTACAACATTGCAATAACCACATGTACGAGTGTAAAGAAATTTGCATAACTCTTAAACCAATAGAGGTCCCATAAAAAATAGGACTAAGTTAGAAAAATTTTGATTAAAATTGGTAATTTCCGGTTTTGCAGATAAAAATATTTAAATTAAGAATCACTTAATATTTTTATTTGTTTGATTAGTTTTTAGCTTGAAAAAATTATTTAAGAAAAATTTTTTTTTGGAAAACGGCAACACTTTACCATCCCTTATCTCGACAAATAAACATCATATAATAATATTTCGCACACTTATTCATATGTACTAAAACTATAGTTATGCCAAATATAAAGGAATCCAAACCAAATTTCTTTATTGGGTTGTTCGCTTCATAAATAATGTCCGATATTTTAAATAAGGGATAACAAAATTGTTACTTACGATCGTACTATTTTGACAACATATTAGTACCATGTTCCTCTTCTAATACATATGTACATCAACTATTCTTTGGAGAATATTAGTGTTAAAAATACTGCTATTCGAAAACAAGGTGATATAATTAACGCTACCTTTACACATGCAAGTAGTGGCATGCCACTGTTGTATACATATTAATAGTCGAATCTCATGCCATTTGCTTTTCTGTTTGCACATGCCACTGCCAGTCCTTTTCAAAATGTCGTCTACTTCTCAAATTAAAAAAAAAATTAAAAGAAAAAAAAATAGAGTTTTCAAGTTCATCAAATAAGCACATTTTTGGGGAAATGGTAGACTTTTTTTATATTAGCACTATTTTTAAAATATTAATGCTTTATTATTTATAAACTCGCTTTTTTAATGAGCGTTTCAAATTAATTACAATAAAGCACTTAACAAGTTAAAACTTAAATTACAATTTTACAATAGTCCAGTAAATTTGCATTAAATTTTCAACAGGGCAACATTGTTTAACCGTTTTGACATTTAATGTCATGCAAGCACAAGATTTACACTAGCTTGCAAAATTTGCTGCCACTAAAGCTGTCATTGCAAAAAATGTGAGTGCATTTGTAAAGAAATCGAGAGTGTATCAAGATTTTCGAACAGGCAGTGGCATGTTTAATGCTAAGTAAAAGCCTGGAGCGGAGCCATTTCCAATACGAAATATTAGTTCGCTTACAAACGGTTTTTCTATGTACACAGAAAATATGTATTAAGGCCACACTTCATTATTTAGGAAAAGTAAAGTTCCATTATTCCGGGAAACAATTTATAAAGGCGCTTTTAGAAATAACAGACCGATATGAAAGACTTGACATGTTAACTCCTTAGTTTTCTATCAAAACTTATCATTCCTACAGTATTACAACAACTTGATGAGCTACCGTAAAATCAAAGTTAGAATTCAGAATCAAATATGGAATTCCTCAAGGATCGCCATTATCGGAAGTTTGGTTTACTATTGCCTTAAATTAAATGAGCAAAGTACTTACCAGCATAAATCATATTGAACACGCTGTTAATGCCGAAGATGCAGTGATTTTCACCAAAATTAAAGGCAACAGAAAAGTTAAGGAAATCTTTTTAAACACTGAGGATTGGAATTCAGCTTCGAGCGCAAAACTCTCTATCAAAAAGTGTAGCACTCTTCATTTATGCAGAAAATTGCAATGGGTTAAATGCAGCATAAAACAACAAAGAAATAAAAGTGGTTGACAAATTACGAATTCTTGGTGTTATATTTGATAAGAGGCGTACTTTTAAAAAACAATGTCTGCTTCTAAGGAAAAATCTAAACTCCAGACTGAACATTATAAAAAATCTTTCATCTAAAAACTTCATGATACATATGACTTCAAAGGCAAATATTACCTGCTCCATAATACTTTCAAAAATAGCCTTTACTCTCCCAATCTATGGATGGTGCGCCTCTACTAATATTAATTAATACTAGGCTTTTATCATGCTGAAATAAGACGCAGGCTTTCAGAACTGCCCCATTAATAATTTACTAGCAAAATCAGGAATGCCATCCATCATAAACCGTACAGCTAGTTAACTGGCTTAACTGGTACCGAAACTTTTTATCTGTAGAAATCCAATTCTCTACACACAGAAAAAATCAATGTAAAATCGTCCAAAAAAAGGTTGATTTAACCGTTTACGGTAGTGATTTTGCTTCATTGTTACTTCATGTTAATTTAACATGATTTTACAATAACTTGCGAACAACATTTTCTCTATTAAAACAACTCGAACATAATTTTTTTCTATTAAAACCACTATAATTCATGTTAATTTAACATTGCAGTAAAGTTAGAGCAAAAAGTCATTTATATTGAAATAACAATCCGAATCACGTTGAATTAAAGTTATTTCAAGTTGAAACAACGTGAATTTCATGTAGAATCACTTTGTCTTGAGTGTGATATAACAGTGTGTGCATTTTTTTAAAAATAATTTAAAACACTTACCCCTGCAGCACATGTTTTACTTATTTTGTATTCACCTTTGTTAACAGAAGCATCAGCTGAATGGCCCGATATGGTTTTCGTCATCATTCTACTTTGAAAACTTGATGTACTATTTAACTAAATAATTTTAATTAAAAGAATACGGGAATTGTCTTATTTTTATAACATATTTTAAACATGAAAATAAAAAAATGTACATACTTAAGTATGCATGCATGCCAATTTAACAAGATCAACTTTTGATTTTAATATAAAACAGGTTTTTTGGATTCAATATCGAACAATGTTATTTAAACAGTGAATAATATTAAATAAACGGGATTTAAGTTTATTTTAATATTTTTCATTTAAAATTAATATGAAATAATGATAAATTTATTCAACCGATTCAAATAAAACTACCATCGGAACCACAATGGCTCTTAGATAAATCAATGTTTATATTAACCTTGTCTAGGCTCCCAAAACACTCTACCACGCCTACAGTGAATCAACAAAATTTTTACAGAATATCGAGGCACGATATTTGCCGTATTGAAGGAAGACGGCTCGCCGAAGCATTAGCATTGTTCGTTGGTATTAATGTCGCCTCCAAAGCTGCTGGGAGAACTATTATCTGTACAGACGGCTTATCATCTATTCAATCATTACTTAATTCCCTTTATGAATCCGAAATCATTACTAAAACAAGAAATCTTTGTATAACGCACTCAGATAAAATTTAAATTATGTGGGTTCCATCAGTGACAGGGCGGCAGAAGAAGCAAAAAGACCAATTTTCAATGTGGGAAGTGCACGATTTTTGTGTATTTCAAAAAACAAACAGCCAAACAATTGTCCTTGTATCAACATTCTAACAAAAACGTAAATCATCTTGGAATTAAACCTCATTACCCAAAAAACATATCCAATGGGACGCTGTAAATTTTCTCATAAGCTGTCACTGTCACATGAGCGATAAAAAACTTACCGTCAGCTATAAAACTGCCCGTTTGAACATATTCGGGTCTGTTAAGCCTTCCAATCTTCTCTAATTTAGAAATATACATATATTAAATATTAACATGCTTAATAAAATCTAATTGCCTATTAACCTCCGGGCCGAAAGCCATAGCTGCTAGTGCCCTTACCTCTTCTAATTAGTATACTCAAAAAAAAAAATCAATCCATCCGTACTCAAATCAATCCGAAGCGGTATTAATAGTACGGTGAGTACGGATTTTCTTGAATCAAGTATAGAAAGATTGATTCAAGTACGGATTTTTAATCCCAAAATACTTAAATTATCCATATTCAATCCCGTTTTCGTACTTGAAATAATCCGAAAATGAGATTGATTTAAGTAAAACTAAGATTGAATCAATCTCAAAATGCACTTCATTCAAAAATTATAAAATTGTTTTAATCCGAACTCGTACCTCAAATAATCCGAAAATGAGATTGATTTATGTAAAACTAAGATTGAATCAATCTCAAAATGTATTTTTATGCCAAAGTTTATTAACAAAGTTTATGTAGAACCAAAAAGCTAAAGAAAAATATCAAATTTCCCGTATTTCCTTTTTTGGGTACTATTTTTTCCCCGACTAAAGTATCAAAAATTTCAGTATTGTAGTGGCAGCCCATAATTAATTACGAATATGTCGATGTATGGAAAAAAATGTTTTGTAAAAAAGGACCAAAAATGGGTACGATTTTCACCCCTTAAATGTTCGAATTTCGAAAAAGTACCAAATTCATAATCGTATTTTTTGATAAGTTTCGAATGTGGTATTGACTCTGTTTCAATGTTTATTAATTCAAAAGATAGATGGTGTGTAAAAAAAGTACCAAAATTCAGGGTTTACTCGTTTATTCCTTAATAGGGTGGAATTTCAAAAAAGTACCAGACACCTGTCCCCTTATTTTTCTAAAGAACAACGATAAGTATTGCATTTTTTTTGTATCTCTTTTAGTTTTGGAGGTATAAGGTTACCGAATTTTCTCGTTTTTAAAGAAAAAAATACCAATGTAAAATTAACATGGCGAAATGTTGATTGAGAATCATAATAAATTTCTGCAAAATTATGCCCTTTACTTAAATTTATCATTATTTCATGTTAATTTTAAATGAAAATATTAAAAAAAAACCTTAAATCACGTTTATTTAATATTATTCACTGTTAAAATAACATTGTTCGATATTGAATCCATAAAAACCAGTTTTTTATTAAAATCAAAAGTTTATCTTGTTAAATTGACATGCTTGCATACTTAAGCATGCACATTTTTTTATTTTCATGTTTAAGATATGTTATAAAAAGAAGAGAATTCCCGTATTCTTTTAATTAAAATTATTTAGTTAAATAGTACATCAAGTTTTCAAAGTAGAATGATGACGAAAACCATATCGGGCCATTCTGCTGATGCTTCTGTTAACAAAGGTGAATACAAAATAAGTGAAACATGTGCTGCAGGGGTAAGTGTTTTGAATTATTCTTAAATAAATGCAGATGTTATCTCTGAAGCTTCTTCACACTGGTATATCACACTCAAACCAATTTGATTCTACATGAAACTGACCTTGTTTCAACTTGAAGTAACTTTCATTCAACGTGATTCGGATTGTTATTTCAATATATTTAAATGACATTTTGCTCTAACTTTACTGCAATGTTAAATTAACATGAATTATAGTTGTTTTAATAGAAAAAATGTTGTTCGCAAGTTATTGTAAAATCATGTTCAATTAACATGAAGTAACAATGAAGCAAAATCACTACCGAAACCTTGTTTTCGACGATTTTACATTGATTTTTTTCTGAGTGTATAAATAAATAAATAAAAATAATAAAAAAAAAATTACACTTTTTTATATGTTTTTGTTTTGTATTTAGTAGTGCTACCATACTTTTATCTGAGTTAAATAAGGGCCAGGTCAACGATGTCAACAAGAACACTTCTTTCGTATATTTGTTTTGGAAACAAAAACAAATTTTTGTTTTTATTATTGTTTTCAATATAAATATGTGAAAGAAATGTTCTTGTCGACATCGAGAGCCTGGCATTATGAATTTTTAAATTAAACTCAAAAAATCAATCCGTATTTAAGTACGATTTCAGTTTATATAAAAATTAACCTAATATATATTTAAATACTATCCTGAAATTTGCCTTAAATAAATCATAATATCCATGTCGTATGATTGATATTAAAAGAGCAAAATCTGATTATCATACGCCTTCGTTAAAATTTTTAAATGTAAATTTATCTTCTCAAGTCATTTACATACAAATAGGGAAAATAAAACAAAAAATATACTATAACTTAGAAATAAAGTAAAATTAAGGTCAAACCCCATTTATGGCCAAGTTGAAAACAAAAAAATTCTAAAGTGACACAAAAAACTAAAAGCAAAAAGAACAAAATGAAGAGAATACTCGTTTATTGAATTTATACTTTAAAGTTAAATTGACTGAAACTAAATAAAACTCCATTGTACTTTGACTTTTTGCTAGAAAAGCAATTAAATAGCAAAACTAGAACAAATTTTATGTGAGCTATACTAGATTTTAAAATAAAATTTATACAAAAAAAAAGGTTAAGCCTGGCACAAATTATAACACACGAGAAACAAGCAGAATTTTGTTGCCATTTTAAAAAGGACATAATGTGTTTTTTTTTGTTTTGTGGAATTTTAAGAGAAATATGGAAAGGCATTGTTAGTTTAATAAAACGATTGTAACCAAAAAAAGGGAAAGCTTCTAGTGCGAGCTTTGATAAAAGATATATAGGGAGTCCTTAAGGAACTTAATAGGGACACATCAATTTAAAGTTGGGCTTAGAATTCCTAATCCTGATTGGATTTTTATCTTTTGTCCTTTAAAGTAATAAATCAATTTAATTCATATAATAATTAATTTCGTATCACAACTGAACTAAACATGATGTTTGAAAATTGGATTTTGCTTTTTTAAGCCAAGAAACTTGTTCATTCCTTTTGTCCTTCAACAAGTTGGACCAATTTGAATGTGTTACTTTTTTACTGCATGACATAATTTTATAGTTTTTAAAGCCAACCTGACCTTAAAGCAATTTAATTGAAACATAGAAAAAGGGTGTTTCTTACATGTTTTCTTTGCGAACGTTATAACATTGTTACAAGTTTTCTTTCGCGTACAAACCTTTAAACTCAAATGTTGTTGTTTCAACATATTTTTTATTTTGCTTTTCATACAGCATGAAATTATTTTTCTTTTGTCATGGTATTTAACAACAACGAAATAACAACAAACAAAAAAAATGTCACGAATTCTGTTTGAAATGTGTGACAGTGGCAGAGCACGAAAAAAATTTATTTTTCAATTTTTTTTTTGCTGCTACTTGCAATAACAGGCAGACTTGATTTTGTATTCCTCATTTTCTACTTTATTTTTCTCTTTCCTTTTTTTTTTATTGTTTTCAATATAATGTTTTGTTTTGCAATCTAAATAAATATGGCCGCATAAATTTGTTTAATGGAATTGACAAAAAAAAAAAAAAAAACAAAAACAGAATAGTTTTAAGCGAATAATGTAGTACATTAACATGTAATTGAACAAATACACATACATACATATGTAGATATTTAAAAGCCCAACAGTTCTGAAGGTTATACAAATGTTTACAATTATTAGATGCATCGAATTTTAGGACACATGTGAGTCATTTGGGATCCTAAAAATAAACACAAGTGGCTACTTTACCCATCCCAGGCTAACTATTATCGATACAGTGGTTACTTTTATAATTCAAGCTATCAGTTAATTCGCAAGGATACAGGCAATATAACTCATATAATCTATTGACATTTTGCTGTTGCTGTAGGGATCATCTTAAGGATACTTCACCTTTTGGTGTAACATCCTCCGGGGAAATCTGGTGCAGTTCATGGCTGGGATTCGGCAAAAATCTAAAAGAGACAGATCTCAAGAGATGTTTACGACCGCCTGCGATAACGACTGACCAGAAATCCTGTGTTTTAGAAATTAGAAAGAAATTAAAAAATGTTTATTAATAAAAGACATTTCATACTTAAATGTTCTTTAAAATATAACTGAAACGCACTTAATACATGCTGGGTAATCTATCAAAGCGTCAAAGGAAACTTTGCTATCCACAAGTATTAAAAATAAAAATATTTAAAACACTGAACAAATTTAAATAAGTTTTTGCATTTTATTGCGATCGATGCCATTAAACATTGTAAATGGAAATAAAATATAAGAAGAAACGAAATTTCGTTCGAAATCTTTGGTCAAGATTAAGGCCCTGATTTAAAGACAGTTTGAATTTTTGTTCTCGATCTGCATTTATATGGACTGGGCTAAGATTAATTTTTCATTACATTTTTTTTTTGTTGGTGTCACCGAGGTGACTTTTTATTATTTTTAGGGGGGAAAAGTAGAAAAGCATGATGGGTACACATACAAATTCTCGAAAAATTTTCACCAATTAAAGCATTAACCAAAAATAAAATCAGTTTTAATTAAAAATTTAATCAAGTGAATTAAATGTTTATTCAAGTGAATTAAACGTTTAATCAAGCGTATTAAACGTTTAATTGATACTATTTATTTGTTAACTGGTGCAAATTTAATTAATTTTTTAGGAAACATCACAAATTTTTTAATTGATATCAATTTTTATTTTTTTCTGTGTAGGCAAAGAGCCTTTCGACACCCTTTGCATACAAAATTCAATTCGTTTTTGACTTTTAGGAAATATTGCAACTGCTTAGTTATATTTGCAACACTTTTCTCTAAATTTGGGAATTACAATGGTGTGTTTTTTTGTAATGAATAAGGAAAAGTAAAAAAATTTAGCATGAAGTATCACTTTTATTCAATAGATTAACGGCCGATTTGTTTTTCCTGGCCTCCATACGAGTGTTCTCCCCAATTAAGTGTTTTGGTACGATAGTTTCCATACAAAACAAAAAGGTTGATAAAATTAAGTTTAAATATTCTCCACATAAGAGATTTGTTTGATTTTAAAAATTGGCAAAATCGACCCATATCTTCACCTAGCGCCCATAGGAACCCGGAATAAGGATTTTGACACGCCCATACCATATGAACTAGGGAACGATTGACTTTTTAATACTATGGTGAAAGGGCATATCAAACCTACTAGGGGTGTCCTGGAAATCGAAAACGCAAAACGCAAGAATTTGGAAGTTGTTTTTAATACACTTTTAATCTTTAGTTTATAATTTTTGTTATAAGATTCTGTTTAAAAGAGAAATATTTGTAAAATATTTGTTATAAAATTCTTTAATTACAGAAATCTTATTAAAAAACGACGCTTAAAATTCTTACTTTTTGCGTTTTCGATTTCCAGAACACCCCTGTGCATTTGCCTTTTTAAATAAGTATGTACTTGTTTTATATTGATTACGATTTGTAAGAAAAGTGTATATAAAAATAACAGTATTTATACTCACTAACACTACATAAATATGCACGAATGTGGATGAATAAAAAATCTACTTATACTACACGTAAAAATAGATGTACATGATGACATGACATGACTGCAGTATTTAAGTTATTTATAATAAAAAATATTTCAAACAAAATTTTACACATTGTGTTCCATATTTATTTAGTGTATGAACAGTGAAAGCTCTCCATAAGGGCATATTAAATAAGGAAACATTTGTTTGAATAAATTTGAAGTCAATTTGATTCTTATAAAAGACATTTCGTTTAAGAAACAAAATTTTCGCTTATGAAAGCTTTAACCGTATTTTACATATAAATTGAATGTGTGTGGGAAAGAGAAAGAAAACCATGATGATATAAAATATATTAGCAAAATCAATTGTTTTTTGAAAGTCATTAAAATATTAAAAGTACTTACACAGTTTTGTCAAAATAGTTCAAATTCTTCGTAAAACTTTAATTGCCTTCAATGCATGTTGTTTTTATAATTGATTGCAAAAGGGTGTGGCTATAAAAGAGACATAAAAAAGTTGTATTAAAGATTTATGGCCTTTTTTATAAAAACTAAAATTTAGTTAAGATACGAATATAAAGATTAAAGGGTAATAACCTGTGAAATTAGAGATAAAAGGGGGTTTTTATAGGCTACTAGTTATATCATGAGTAATAGATTGGAAAAATTATGCTTTAAATTACTGTAATATAATTTCAGATATACAAAAAGTTTCTGAAAAAGTTTGTAGAATTCATTTTAAAGTATTTTTTCTATTTTAAAAAAAATCTTTCTTTCGTTTTAAATGAATATATGTACATAATTATATGCTACCATCACATTAGGCAAATATTTGGCAAACAATTTTCCTTAAATATTCGTAAAGTGTTACATAACTTTCGGCTAATTAACAAATTGTTATTTAAAAAGAAATATTTAACTTGTAAAAGTTATTAAATAATACTTACGTTGAGCATTTAAAATATTTGCTAAATGTGACCATAACTTTTTTACTAAATAGTTTGATTTCTTAATAAGCTTTAAAGTCCTATTTCGCTTTATTTTAAGAGGATAAACAGGCTGAATTTTTTGCTTGAATTTAAGACAATTATCCACAATTCTCATGGTCAACAGATAATCGATTTTGTATTGCATTTTTAGAAAAGCTTGGCTAAAACATATATTTATTAAGAAAAAAAGTAATTTTTTGAAAAAAGTTATTATTTGAAAAAGTTATTATGAATGTATAAAAAATTTTTTCTAACAAATGAAATTTTTTAAGACTAAATAATTTCTGCTAAGATAGTTTTAAAAAAATAGGGGTTTAGGTACCTTTTGAAAAAGTACACATTAAATTGAAGAAAATTCCTTTTTGTAAAAATACATTTTTAGAAAAAGACCTTTCCAAAAAAATGTGTTTTAAAACGTGTAGCTGTATAATAAAAGTACCTTTTTAATAAAAGTACCTTTTTAATAAAAGTACCTTTTTAATAAAAGTACCTTTTTAATAAAAGTACCTTTTTAATAAAAGTACATTTTTAATAAAAGTACCTTTTTAATAAAAAATACCTTTTTAATAAAAGTACCTTTTTAATAAAAGTACCTTTTTAATAAAAGTACCATTTTAATAAAAGTACCTTTTTAATAAAAGTACCTTTTTAATAAAAGTACCTTTTTAATAAAAGTACCTTTTTAATAAAAGTACCTTTTTAATATAAGTACCTTTTTAATAAAAGAACCTTTTTAATAAAAGTACCTTTTTAATAAAAGTACCTTTTTAATAAAAGTACCTTTTTAATAAAAGTACCTTTTTAATAAAAGTACCTTTTTAATAAAAGTACCTTTTTAATAAAAGTACCTTTTTGATAAAAGTACCTTTTATCTCTTTAAAAATTACCTTGGTTAATAAAGTACTTTTAAAAAGTACATATACATTTTTGAAAAAGAATATTTTTAAAACTTACCTTTTTAAAAACATATAAAATTGTACCTGAAAAAAATTGAGAGTTTTAAGTTTCTTGAAAAAAGTTGATTCCGTTCCTGGAAAAATATATTTTCAAAACTTCTCAAGTAAAAAATTTAACTGTTAAAACCTTTTGAAATACATTAAACACCTGATTTTTTATATGTATTTGAGTTTTATTCTTAGTTGAAATAAGCCTATTTTTCATTTTGTTTTTGCAAGTTAATAAAAATAAAAGCTTCCCTTTTTTGTTTTAAGTTTATAAAGCTTTAAAGCACATTATTAGTTAGATCTTAAAGTTTTGTTAACAAAAACCAACAAAATTAAGCTTTTTCTTAAACAATTAAAAAAAAAACTTTTTGAGGCTACCTAAATGCCAGCCGATACAAAATGAACTCTTAATAAAAGTGTACTGTTGGTATGTTTTCTTTAAAATTTTTAAAAGTTTTAATAAAAAATAAATACATTTTTTTCTATTTATGATTTAAAGAAAACAATTTATTAATGTTTTGTTAATATTTTTTTAGGCATTCCTCTACTACAAGAAGACAGTCCAGTTCATCAGTCCGGCATATTTGCATTGCAATAAAAACTTTTTGTTAACTATGTTTAAATAAGTAACAAACAACAACCAACAATTTTATTGTAACAAAAAGAAGAAAAAACATACACACAAAAACAACACAAAACAAAAACTAAGTTTTCTTTTTAAAGCGTTTTTAAGAAAAAGTTAAAAAAGAGAAATATTTTTTTATAAAAGAAAAAAGAAAAAAAAAGCAAGTCAAACATATGTTAAACATTTTGTCACAATAATTTTTTAAAAAAAAAGCAACAATAACGTCTGTTTTGTTAAAATAATTTTTCTGTTAGAACAAAAATTTAAAAAAAAAAACATAAAAAGAGAGATAAAGGAGTTTAAGCTCTAAATAGAACTCTTCCCAAATCTTCTTCTATTTCGATTACTATTAAAAATTGTTTATTGATGTTGTTATATTTATAAATTGAAAAAGTTAATTAAATTTTAAGTAAACTAACTAACACAAAAAGAAAAAAAAGCGTTAGAATTAGTTAATTGTTAACTAAAAGAATAATTTTATTTCATTTAGCTTGACACCAAAATTTGTTTTAGATTCTTGTTAAACATTTTTTAAATTGTTATTATTGCTCAAATAAGGCTAAAAACAAAGTAAACAAACACAATTTACACTGTTAAACAGCAACAGTAACAACAACAAAAACGAAATAGCACAAACAATAACAACACAAACAAAAACTAACGGACACACAAACATTTTTGCTTTGAAAACAATAACAAGACACTTACACACATTTTTACTTATTATCCCCTTAAAATACTCAAACTCTTATTGATTTACACTCAATTACTCAGCCACCCACTCACTCATACTCACCCATAAACATAATCAAACGGTTCAGAGGGATGCGTGATCAAGGTCTTAGAAAAAACAACAAAAAAACCAAACAATAACCCTCAAAAAACAAAATAAAAGAAATTTTGAGGAGAAAAACAAAAACAAATCACTGAAGAAATTACAACAAGAACATCTAAAAAAAGAGAAATTAGAGTTAAAATAAACTAAATAAATAAAATTAAACTAATTTTTAGCAGAAGAAACCCAAATAATAATAATAAAAAAATACTAGTTAATAAAATTTAGACAAACTAAAAGAAAAATTTAAACCCTAAAGAAATAAATTATAGAATTTTTAAATAAAAATAGAATAAAACATAAAAAATAAAATAAAAAAATAATCGGCTTTAATTTTAGTTATTTTTACAAAAAAAAAAAACCTAAAAATTGTTGTAAAATAAAAACTTTTTCCAAAAAAAGAACTAAAAAGCTTTAATTTATACAAACAAATTATAAATAAAATCCAAAAAATTATTAAAAAAAATACCGGATTACGCTTGGATTGCTTTAATTAAATAATTTAACCCGGGAAAAAATTTTATAAAAAAAACGCTTTTTTAAAAACTTTTTAATAAGTTCCTCCCTTTACATTTACACATACATTTACACTCATTTTTACACTCAACACTCTCTCCTACATTAACACCAACCTTTAACACTTAGCCATCATGAAAAAGAGTAATACCGCCAATACAATATTGTCTTCATTGCCCACAAGTCCGACCATGTCGGCGCAAAGTTTTGCCGGCAGTAAATCGAGTTTGAATAGCAGCCGCTCCAGTCGCTCTTCAGTCAATTTACAAACGACCAATTTGAAAAGTAATAAAGTGGATTATGAGATTGAAACTATTTTAGAGAAGGCAAAATTTTATACCTCAGTATGCTTGGGTGAGTTTTATTCGAGTAATTATCTGATTCGATAATAATTTTCTTTAATATGATATTTTTCGGTTTTCTTTTTCTTTTTTTTTCTTAAAGGTACCACGGCCATTTTATCGGTTTTTACATTTTTATTTTTAATACCATTTGTTGTTGATCCTGCTATATCGACCATAATTGCTGACTATGATCCGGTACCGGTTACCTGTATTGTTATCGAACATATTTATGCAGAGGGTATTAAAAATTGTACTTGGAGCTCGTGTCGGGAGGGTTGTACATCATCGCCTAATAAGTAAGTTATGCTAGTAGGGCAAATTAACTTAAGATCTGCTTACATTTTGAGAACTTTAGTTGCATTCTTTAAGAAATTTAGAGTTAAGCCTCTGTCAGCTGAAAGTAACAGGAACGTTGCAAATCAGCTGCTTCATTTTGTTGTAAGTATGCATTGTATTGTACGCATCTCAAAAACTTCAAGGGCCGAAATTTCGAAACCCCGTGCTTACGTTCCAAAAACCTTTGGCAGATTTTCTCAACCAGTAGTATAGTTTCATTTCGCTTAACACTGAATATCGTTCTTTAGTGTTCGGTTCGGTAGATTTTTGGAAAACACTAATAGCGTTTCTGTAGAAAATCATTACAAAAAATAAAGTTTCCCCGTTAGTAATCTTTCGAACTAAAATATAATACTGTTTTTATCAAACTTAATAAAAGATTGTTAAAAACGCAAAATTTTTCTCAAAAATAAAATACACCTACGAAAAAAAACAAAAAGCCAGCAAAATAATTTTACACAAACAAAACATCTGAACAGAAACTCTTCGTGGTGCGGTCATTGCTAAACTTTTTTGTTTGTTCATTTCTTTATCAATGAAAGCAAAGAAACATTATAGAACAGTAAAATATAATGTTTGTCTACAGTATCGCTATAATTGTTCTGTTTTTTAACGAAGAACAGTACACTATATAATGTTCGGCTCTTTCTTGGAAATAGTTACGAACGGTATCAGGGGTTGTGTTCGTCTACACAATCACTAAACAAATAGATATCGTTCTTGGGTGTATGAGTCGAATGCTTAATAATGTACTGTTTATTTTCGAACTCTGGTTTAAATAAATTAAAGCTAGAATTGGTAGCACAAAGCAACCAATACAGTTGGCACATTTCTCCTTTCAAAATAATTTTCTACTACGCATGACATTAAAATAACAAAGCTGTACAAGATTTTGCTTACAAAATAAAAGGAAAATAGCCGTTTTCTACGTCACATAATCCATCAATAACAAAACGGATTCGTGCAATGCGTAATCGTGTTTATTCAAACACTTCTTATGCTCAAGGTTTCTTTAAAATGTGCTAAATTCCCATTTCATACTATTGATAAACTGAAATTTATTGTTGTGGGGATAAGCAATTCCTATGCGTATTTCAGTCTTAGCCCAGATCGGCAGGAAACTTCATCCAAAGATTCTAGAAAATTTAAAGATATTATACAAATAAAACTGTTAAGCGAATAAGAATTATAAACCTCAGATTTACTTGTAACAATATCAAAGCTTAAACAAAAACCACAGCAACAAACAGTGAGTACATCTTTTCTTACAGTGCTCATTTTTAATCCAAATTTTCTAAAATTGAAAAGTATGTCAAATATTTATTCTAGTCCCACAAGTATGGCGAAATTTATAGGAAAACATTTTTATTAAATTTAAGCCGATATAAATTTGTTAAGAGCTTAAATTATGTACCGGTTTGACCAATTATCAATAATAAGAGATGTAGAGACACAATCATGTTAATAAAATTCTCCAGGTGTATGTAATATTTGTTTCCTAACCTAACGTAAGACATGAATTGATTTAAGAACTTTAGGACGTTTCGGATAACGATATAACATCCTAACAATTTTAAAACAGTAAATCTTTTTAGCGATTTCGCTTGTTTTTAATTCTAAGTTTGTCTCGAATAAGACAAACCTTTCCCGTTATTAGAAACTGTTGACACTTAAATTAAGCTACAATACACATAACTTATAGAAGCCTTTTGTATAGACTCAATCATGACAATAAAATTACTCCAGGTGACATGGATAGATAAGAGAACTTCAGGACGTTTTGGATATAATTTTCAAAACTAAAACATTTTCCTAATCTTTCTTTAACTAATTAAAATAATTTTACTATGACCCCTTTCAGACTCGGCAAGTTAGTTGCGCAAGTTACTTGCCGAGAACAACAAAGTCTGTACAATACAAACCAAGAGTTGCGCAAGTCTCTTGCCGATTGTGAAAGGAGTCTATATATTGATTTTTGTGTATAATTTCCCGATTAATTTTGTTTCAACTTTTAGGTGTCATAAACTTTATGTTAACTATACTCGTATACCATTCTCTGAATGGGGGAAAAATCCCCGAGCTTTGGAGACCGTTACATGGGATGTAAGTTATACGAAATTCTTAATCAATTCGGAAGGATGTGGTTATCCGCCAACCACCAATTGTAGTGTATTTGCCAGACAATATGGGTATAAATATGAAACGTAGGATATGAGAAAGAAACTTAAAAAAAAATTTCAACTTCCCACAGGTACAATCACATTAATGAGCCATTCGCTTGCTACTACAGTCGTGCCGATCCCGAGGTAGTAATTGGTCGTTATTCATGGGAGAATAATTTGTATCATCTGATATTATCGCTCATAATACCAACTGTATTATTTGCCATATCGATTGGGGTCTTGAGCTACTGGTATTGTCCGTGTTGTGATAATGCCTGTAATAGATCTTCAAGGGTTTATGCTGAGAAATTTCCCACAAAGGAAGAGTGAGTGCATATTATTTGAATCTACTAATACTCCACTACTTCTACTTTTAATTTAAAAAAAAAACTCGTACCTACACAAAATACACAGTTGAAATGTTTAATTAATTGTTCAATGGTTTAAAATTTATTATAAAACAAATTTTTTAAATGTAGTTTTTTGCTTTTTCGTTGTTATTATTATTATAAAATATGTTTTATAAAAAAAAAATATATTTACTCAAAATTTTCATTTCGTTTAATGTTTTGAATGAATTTAAGATTGTATTAAGTTTAATTAAAATAATTTTGTTAAAGCTACGAACGATGTTAGATCGCATGTTGAACAAATTTTTAATGAAAATGCTGCGATACTGCTGGCGTTTGTTCTTTTTTTTTAAATATTTTTAGTGTTCTTAAATGTTTTAAAACAAAATTGGTTAATTAGTTGGTTTCAAAAATTTTGTAAGTTAAAAAAATGCATGTGTTTTTCATTTTGTTGTTTTTAAATTGAATTGGTTTATAAAAAAAAATATCCTAAATTTGCTAGTTATTAGTATGAATCAAAATTTTAAGTTGGTTATTATTGTTAATATTTATTTTTTATATAAATTTTTTAAAATATATTTTAATACTAAAATATTGTAAAGTGATTTTCAAATTAAAGTTAACCAAATTTCAAGGTTAACGCCTATTTTTCTTAAGTGACTATGTGAATGTGTGATGATTCGCCAAACTGTACACTCGCCCCTCGCTGGGGCTCATCCAATCTCCACTGCTGAAAAACAGGAGCTTCTATTGATAAGCAACAGCACCTGGGGGATCCGCTAGCAGGCCAAAAATTTGTGGAAAATTGGGCATGACTTTTTAAGACCTTCCTGCCACGTAATTTCGTAAGGAGCTTCACCCATACCCAGTCCAGTGATTATCCTCAAAAGAAAATATACCTGCCAATATTGCTTATGCCGAATAACGGGTATTGGTTGCACCTGAATCCCCCAAAGGTTGAACATCAAGTAGTGAAATTTCCCGGAAATATTTATCTTCACACTCCCGGGGGGATTGGATTAAATCATGCGACAATTTTATTTCTAATCATTTCAGTCGACATTGAACGATATTTCAGTGCTATGAAGCATTTATTTAAGTTTTCACATCACTGAAAAGTCACAGCTAAAAGCATTAGAACTAAAATTGCTTTCGAAATGAAAAAGTTTTCAATCACAACCGCCTGAATGAGCCCATAGAACTCCCTCCCTTCCTTCTAGCAAAAGAAGTAAACTTCCTTAACCAATATCTATGCAAACTAAGTCCACAGACAAATTTTCAGTTGCTTGGAATACAAAAAGCCACTGATGAAAAAAAAATAAATCTATTTGCTTTCCCAATTTTTCTTACTATTCTCTCTAATAACGACATCTTTAAATCAAAGAAGGAAGTTTAAATTCAAATTGGAAAAACCAGTAATCAATTTCGACCTTGAGGATTCCAAAACTTGGTTGTACTACAGCTTTGACTTACAATTTTTGTTGTCTCTACTGTGGTTTGCTAAATAAAATTTATGGCACAAAAAGCTTTAGCGATTATCGTCAAATAGCGCAAATGCCGGCCAGGGTTCGAGCCCCGGCCCCGGCCACGGTCAAGAATGAAAGGTTATCAATAACAATTGTAATTAATTTTCATGTTGTAAAATTCCTTTCTTCATAAAAATAATTTAATGAAAATTAAATTTGATGAACTTGAGCCGAATTAAAATATTAAAAATTTGGATTAAAACCCAGAAATAGTTAAACAAAATAACCACAATTCTAAATCAATATTTGAAATATCTCATTGCCAATTTCGAAGAATTTTTATTTTGAAAAATATTGAAAAAATTTTTTTCAAATTTTTATGCAGAAGTTTTGTGGGTATTTCGACTGCGACTCCAGTACAAAATACTTAACTCTGACTTTTTAACACCGACTGCACAGCCCTGATTTGAACCAACAGTTAGGCCCCTTTCAGACTCGGCAAGTTAGTTGCGCAAGTAACTTGCCGAGTACAACAACAAAGTGTGAAAGGGGTCTTAAAGTTTTTGATTTTTTTTGTATATTTTTTTCACATACACAATTTGAAAATCACTTTCTTGTAAATCTTAATATTGACATTATTTACTGTAAATTTGTTAAAAAAAAATAAATAATCATACTGTTTTTTATACAACATAAATTTATCTACA
Source organism: Pollenia labialis (assembly GCA_949318255.1). Taxonomy (NCBI): domain Eukaryota; kingdom Metazoa; phylum Arthropoda; class Insecta; order Diptera; family Polleniidae; genus Pollenia; species Pollenia labialis. Next base: position 128,267,103 of record OX439140.1, read on the forward strand.
TTTTATCACTCTAATAATTATAATAAAATATTATTTTTATACGTTTTTTTATATAACAAACCTAAATACTTTTTTACAGGATTGCAAACTGCATGAAATGTAATCCGGAAAAATCTATTTCCCTGAATAGTTATTGAATTTATTAAGAATGTTTGCATTTGTAATTTAAAACTATACAAAAATTATAAAAAAAAAATAACAAGGGAAAACATAAAATGCCTGAAAAGTGCCTGAAAACCGTTTGAATTTTAAGGAAAAAGAAAAACCAAATAAATAAAAAGTAACATGTTGTTTTCCTTTTCCTCTTCATACAGATATTTAACAAAATATTTACAATTATATATAAAATTTATTTTTATAAAATAATAAGATCTAAACAGCAGAGTACAATTGTTAATTTATTTCAAAATCAAAAACCAAAGAGCACTTTGACATGAATTATAATCCTTAAAAAAGGACTAACAAGAATTTCTATTTAAAGGCACAAGTAAAATTAAATAATTTTTTTTTGTTTACCTTAATTGTAGTAAGAGTAAAACACTCGTTTAGTCTCTCTTTCTCTTTCTTTTGAAGTAAATGAAGCTCGTTAGTTTCTCTTTTTATAAAAACACTTTTCAGTAGTTACTGTTTCACGCTTAAAATGTTGGTTAGTTTGAATAGTTTTAAAGTTAGTATTTTAATTAAATGGTAGTTAGTATGATGTAACTTAATATATATTTTCTAGATAGATTTCGTAACAAGGATCTTAAAATATAAGTGAAAGTTGTACAGAGACTTTCACCAAATGGATGAATGTCGACTTATGCCGGCGTGCGTTTAGCACTGTACAATGCGTTTGTGCGGTGTATGGTGGTGTCTTTGCTATTTACGCAAAGAACTGAGTAAAAATTAAAACGAATTTGATATTTACTCAAGTTTATAAAACTGTACAGTGAACTTGTGTTTTGTATGTTAAAAACGTTCAGTTCTGTTGCGGTGTTTGGTGACAACAAAAAATGAGCGCGGAAAAATTATGCTGGATAGGGTTCCTTGAACTATGCAAGCAATCGCCTAACTATGCAAACGAAGCAGCAAAAGACTTAAATACTACGAAAACCAAAAAGAAAACCCGTTTTATTTTTTCAGTGTGGAGTCGTCAAAAAAGAGTTCTTACTCCTACTCGGAGTTAAACCGCTGAAATTTTTTAAGTCCGACTTCGACTCCTACTCTTACATTGATGCCAAATGTATATGATACTGGTCCTTAATTGACTTTAAAATACTCTTTTTCTAATGCAGTACATTTTAAATGGTTCAATATAGCAAGAAAATTATTTGTTAAAAATATTAAATCGATATTTTAAATATTGCATCGCCAATTTCGAAGAATTTTTATTTTGGAAGATATAAAAAATTTTTTTAAAATTGTTTGTAATGAAAAATGTTGGAGTCGGAGTCGCGTGTTTTTATGGGTACTTCGATTCCGATTCCGGTAGAAAAATCTCAGCTCCAAGTCCGACTCCACAGCCCTGATTTTTGTTTTTATTTGCACATGTTGTCTTCTTCGCATAAAAATAAACTTGTACAGTGTGTGTCACTAGTTTCGTTTAATCACTGCCAGACTTGAGCACTTAACTCGTTTAATGTATGACCGGCATAAGACAAGTTGCGGAACAGTTTTGAAAGTTCTTTAAAAGTAACTTTGATTTGCCAAAAATATTACCATTGCAATGTATACGGGATTTCGAAGTTTTTACTCTGCCTTATAGGCCCCAGAGTCACACAGAACGATCATTGGATAAAAAACTTGATTAAACAAAAATCCAAAACACAAATTAGCCCCTAACTCAACATTTTTTAAATCTTTTTTCCAAGATAAGCCCTAAATTAAATTTCCTATAATCAAACCAGGAATTTAAGGACCTAAGGGCTATTTGTTTCTAAATACGAGGGATAAAATTATGACATTCAATATCGATTGAAGTTACCAAACTACTTCAATAGAATTTAAGATCGATATTGAATGCCGTAAATTCGCCATAGAAACGGCTGCGATCTGTTATCGATCTACCAATTTAAAGACTCTGACTTCACTTTTCTCTTTGAAATATCTCTCGAGAGTGCCAAGTCAAGGCCGCAAAAAGGCGAGTAAGGCCGGGTTTTCGAGATGTAGATTAAGTTTAAACTTAGTTTAACGTTGTCTGAAACTCGTATTTTCCCGGCGAAATTGTGTTTCTTTTATTATTTTATTTATTGCCCAAATTTTAAGTTAAACTAAGCTGTTCCGTCAAAATTTTGCATAAAAACTTATTAATGGCGCCACAGGTCTGTTTTCAGATTAACTAAACCTATTTTAACTGAGATCTCAAAAATCCAGCCAAAATGTTGAAATAATTAAAATAATTAAATGTCTACAGATATTTTGTATAAAGCCTTGGGTGCGAAAGGTTTTATTTTAAAAGAAGACTTTTTCCGCTTATTTCCAGCTTAATTTCAGAGTATGGCTCAGTTATGTTGATTATAAGGGAATTGAAAATTTGCTTGAGATTGACATTGATATGAGAATTGAAAGCAAGAGTCTGGCCAATTCAAATTATCTTGACGTAAAATAACCATATCAGCAAGTCGAGGTTGTAACGTATCGGCATCCTTTTGAAGCTACAATGTGCAACCCGTTGAAATTTTTTCAAAAGCGTCTAGCCAATATTTAGCTAAGCGCTCGCCCTGAAAGTTCTCTTTAATGGCGTTTTGAAGGGGTTTGTACTGGCTTGGATTGATTAAATAAAAAATGGTTTGTTTCTTGCTATTGATAGTTTTTTACATCAAATGGCATTTCATGGGCAGCCGTCATCTTAAAGTACGGTTTACTTGGTACCTTTATCGGTCTTTTTGTCAAAGCCGTATTTAAGCTCGGTTTTCTAACCATTTCTATTCCCTGATGAAAAATTGATTTTATTTCTATTTCAAATAAAACAGCTAAGACTGGGTTTACACTCTCAAAGTTTTCTCTCAGAAAGTCTGAGTTTATTGGTGAGAGAGAAAGAGAACATGCTAATCTTCTCTCCTAACCCACCAATAAACTCAGATTTTTTGAAAGAATACTTTCAAAGAGTGAACTCAGACTAAGCAATATAATACTGGTTCCCTAAAATGCTCTTGCACTTGGGCATTGACAGAGAAAGTGGAAATCATTTTCCTCCTTATCTTCATTATGATAACTTTTCCAATACTCATTGTGCCCAATCTTTTTGAATTGAGTCCCAATTTACCAGTGATCGATAATAGCCGATGCCTCTGTTCTAATTTGGTTCTTACTAAACCTAAAAAGCACTCCATACATATGTCACAAAGTTCTAGCGAAGAGCCATTTTCACCTTGGCATCTCCATTTAGCCTTTTTATATGACTCACGATAAATAATTGTCTAGAAGTGAGCCTTTAAAATACCGACTAAAAGGTCTTAGAACATACAAATCTTCCAAAAAACATCCAAATCTGGTTAACTCTTCTACAGTTATGTTTCCCTCACTATGTCCTGACATCCTTGGCAGGTTCATTCAGCATTTTTCGCAATCTAATTTCCTTGCGTGTACATGTTCTGTAGATCCCAATGTCTAATACAGCTATAAATTGAAGTTTTACATGAAAGCAGAAGATTTCAAATGGTTTGGGTTTTGTAAACATTTAACGACCGATCTTTACAACAATTGAAAATATGATTTCAACTGCAATATTTTCAAGTAAATTTCATAACCAAATCTTCTTATACATGGAAAGTACATATAAAAGAAGATTGAGGTGTCAAGGTCCCTGATTCTCACGGTATAATTTACAAGACGGAATATTCGATTTTGGTTAAGATTTGACAGCTTACAGAACTGAAACCTATTTAAGCAGACTTTCTTCCCCGGTTTGCTTGAAAAAAAGATTCTGCAATTTTCACTCAGTTTTAAGATCTTTAAAAAAAAACTCCCCAAAACCACTTTAAGGCTCCTAAACCTCTTAGAAAATGGCATGTGTTTTTCTTTACAAAAGCACTTTCCTTTAATTCCATAAAAAACACATTGATACAAACTCAAAAACTCTTAAAGCTGTAGTTCGTATAAGTAGTTTGAAAACAATGCATGCAATTTTTTTTTTCAGTGTACTCGTATTTTCAAAAAATGATTCTCACACAATCATACTATTTAACATTCACTATTCACAATCAAAAACTTATTTTCTATTTCTTAAAAATAAAGCTTGTTTTTCTAAATCATTAGATTTGTTGGAAATTAGTTTTTAAAAATTATTTTTATAAAAACAACAAAAAAAAACACCAATAAAACAACAACAAAAACAATTTTTCGTCTTATTTTTTCTCACCCTTCAAATCAAATTTTTTTCGTAGAAAACTACTGTGTCACAGTGATGATGAGGATGAAATGGAATACTAGAAATAATTGCAAAAACCAAAAAAACTAAAAAAAAAATTGTATTAAAAAACAAGCACATTAAAACACACTCAAATTTTATAATTATTTTTATTTGTTTACCAACACACCCCCTACACACAAAATCACAATTTGTATAAATAAAATTAAAATAATTAACTGCCTGGCCCACGATGTCGACAACAACATTTCTTTCGCTTATTTATATTGAAAACAATAATAAAATAACTAAAATTTGTTTTTGTTTTCAATACAAATATACGAAAGAAATGTTCTTGTCGACATCGTGGGCCTGGGCCTAAAAAACAAAAGTTGAAATTTAGTTTGAAGAATCGCAACTAAATGAAAACTTTTTGTTGAAATATTTTTTAAAATTTAGAATTTTTTAGTTTTTTTTTAACTCAAATTAGTAAGATTTTTCTTAAATTTTATTTTCTTTAAATCATTTTTAAATTTGTAAATTATTGTATCAATCATTTAAGTTTTCAAGTTTAATTTAAATATTTTTGTATATTAGTTTTAGTTTTGTAAAAAAAATTGTAAGTAAATTAATAGTTTTAGTTAATTATTGATAATTTAAAAGAAATAAGTTTAGTTGAGTGTTTTTTTAGCACTATGGCAACTCCGGTGAGGGCTTTAAATGTTAAATAATTGAATACCTTTGAGGGAATTTATAATCAAGGCAAAATAAAATTGAAATTGATTGAAGGAAAAAAAGGTTTATATGTACTTTTAAACGGATACATTTTTTAAACAAAAACTAATTTTGCCAATAAAACATACTTTTTGTAAAAAACGTAATTTATTCACAAAAAACTGCTTGATTAAAATATTGTTTTATTTTTGTTATAAAAATGATTTTTCTACAAAAAGTACCATTGAAAAAGTACTATTTCATATTATATATGTAGATAGAATTTTATAAAAATGGTAGTTATTTTCTAAAAAGATACTGTTTGCTAAATAGTTTAAATGTTAAATAATTGAATACCTGTGAGGGAAATTTTAATCAAGGCAAAATAAAATTGAAATTGATTGAGAAGGGAAAAAGTTAATATGTATGTATGTATGTATGTAATTTTAAACGGATACATTTTTTAAACAAACACTTATTTTGCCAACAAAACATACTTTTTGTGAAAACGTAATTTATTCCCAAAAAATAGAAATGCTTGATAAAAAAAATGGTTTTTTTTTTGTTATAAAAATTATTTTTCTACAAAAAGTACCATTGAAAAAGTACTATTTTATATAATATATAATTTATTTCCTCTTTCTAATAAAAAGTATATAAAAAAGCAAATTTTATAAAAAAGGTACATATTTTAAAAAAGGCACTTTTTTCTTAAAAGATACTTTTTTCTAAAAAAATATACTTTTTACTAAATAAATACTTTTTTACTAAAAAGGTACTTTTTTCTAAAAATGTACCTTTTTCTAAAAAGGTATTTTTTTAAAAAAAGTTACTTTTTTGATAGGTAAGGTTTTTTAATAACTATAAATAAAAAATATGTATTTAAAAAACGTACTTTTTGAAATGTTGATTCAAAATTTTTCTAAATGCAGTTCTTTTATGTTTTTTTAATTTTTAACGTATCTTTTTTTATATAGTAATTTAAAAAAAATTTAAATTTTGAAAATTGCTTTGTAAAAGGTACTTTTTTTAAAGATATTTGTAGTTCAGCTTTTCTCTATTCTGTTTTTCTTTTTTAAGTAAAAGTCCCATTTCTAAGAAGTACCAATTATAGGTCTTTCTTAAAGGTTCTTTTTTTTGAAATGGCTTGTTTAAAGGAATTTTTATTTCCAGCTACTTTTATTAATATTTTTAAGGATCTTTTCAATGGTTCTTATTAACGAAAATACGCTTTCTTATAGTACTTATTAAAAAAGTACTTTTTTAAAATATAAGTTTAAAAACCTTTTTTTTCTTTAACAACATTTTTTTTAAAACATAAATTTTTACAGTTTCCTTGTCAAAATTTTTATCTTAAAGGTACTATGTTATAAGGTTCTTTTGTATACTACTTAAAAGGTACATTTTTAAATGCACTTTTTTTTAAATACAGTTAAACCTTTCATAACGATCGCTCCTGCTTGTTTTTCCTAGCTATTCATTCGTTTTTTTCATATAAAATGTTTTTGCATTACAGGACACTCTAATGACCGGACGCGGAACAAAATGAAAATTTTTTTTCCAAAAAATCTCTCATAAGCAAACAGAATCGTTGAAAAAGTCCCAATTTACACTATTGACATTTTTTTGCCGGACAGACGAAGTTTGATAGCGAGGGGTCGAAAAGGTAGAGTGTGAAGTACATGAATATCTGTACTGGATATTTTTTGTTTCTCTTTCTTACTTAATGTCGTCGTCATTTTGGCTTGTAACTACAAGAACGAGGCGCGAACCTGTACGAACGAAAGAAGCAAGAAAAAAATGTGTGTCTGACTAATTTTCCATATGTAAAAGCTTCAGGCAAGATTTAGGATAATTTAAAAAATGTCCGTCAAGAAATGTCCCTAATGGGACATACACCAATAACAGTTTTATTTTATCAGTAGTTATTCTGCTTCATATTTGTGTTAATGTTAATATAATTGGTGATATCCCTGTTAACGTAAAGTATAGCAAAGCAATTACTCCCTTTTTGAAAAAGTTGTTTATTTAGCTCATAATGTCTAATTTAGGACCACTAAACGGTTTAAGAAAAGCTGAAGTCTCAGTTAGTTAAAACCCTCTGGGTTATGATGTCGGGGATGATGTACCACTTGCTACTTAAGCAAATGAAAATGAACTGTTGGGGCAATAAAATGGCTTTGACGTATTGTAAAAAATTAGATGAAAGCGTCTGCACCAAAGATGACTGGCTGCATTAAAATATTCAATAATTTAAGCGCAGTGGTGGAGATAAGTCAGTCTGAAGATTCCTAAGATGAGATACATGTAGAAATATCTGATGCTTAGAGTTATTAAAAGTAGCTTTTTAAAGAGAAACATTTTTAACAGGTCCTTGTTTAAAAGTACTTTATTAAAAATTTACACAGTTTATTAATAAGTACTTTAATTAGTATTAGTAATTATACAGGTTTGTTAAAGTATGTACTTTTATTAGGGTATTCCTTTAAAAAGCTATTTTATTTCAAAAGTTACGTTTCTGCTTTAATAAATATTAAGTTTTTGATAAAAGTATAATTTTATAAATTAGAGACTGCCATAGTGTTAAAAATTACTTGTAAATTTTGTAGCATTAGTTTGAAGTAACTCTATTTATTAAAACTTTTCGTTAAATTAATTAATTTCTCATAAACCAATTTAGTGATTTCAATGTAGCGTGTTTTAATACCAGTTGTCTAATTACCAAGAAAAAAAAACAAAAAAAATACTCAAAAATATTAATAATATAAAATTGTGATATCATTATTTTAGTTATATAATAATTTTATAAAAATTCTACTAAAATAAATGTTGAAAAATGGCTTCTGATAATACTTAGCAAAATAAAAAAAATCTTAAAATTAAACTTTAAATAATTTAAAATTTCCCTTAAAAGAAAAAAAAAATTACATCTAATAATATTTAAGTTGTAGTAGCATTTTAAAATTTTTAGTAAACAAAACAAAAACAATTAAAATTGTGTTAAATAATTAGAAAAACATTAAATTAAAACAAATAAAATCCAATAAATAATTAATTCAAACAAAAGAAAATTGTAATATACAATAAAAACACAATAAATAATTAGCTAAATAATAAATAAATTAATTAGTTTTTAACTAAGAATAATTAAAAAGCCCCCAGAAAATTAAGAATAAACAGAAGCAACAACAAAATTTTAATACAATTTAATGAATAACGAAATTAAATCCGCCTTGTGCTTAAACTTTTTTTATAAACAAAAATCAATCATTAAAACAATATCTAGAGAAAAAAAAAATTATCAAATAACCAACAAATTTTTAACTCATTTGAAATTTATTTTTTTTTTTACTTAATTTTCTAAAAATAAAATAAAGCTTAAAAAATATTTCCGAAATTCCATTAAAAGCTTTTAACACAAACAGCCAGAAGGAAGATATTTAAAAAAGAAATATATTCAGTTTCAAAATCATTTATTACATCAAAAATTAATTGAAGAAAATTCTTAACATTAATTAAACATTTATATTTGCACTTTGCTTTTTTTAATTAAAACGAAAGGAAACATTCTTTTAAAAATCAAATTCTTGCTAAAAATCTAATTAAAAATAAATGAAAAAATCTCTTTTTTGAATATTAAAACAATCAATAACACAAAAAAACAGCAACAACAACAACAAAGAAATGTTTCATGTTTCTAATAAAAGAAAACAATTTAATAAAAAAAAACTGGAATTATTATAAATAAAATAATTAAATTGAAAAAAATACAACAACATGAAGTTTTATTAATAAACGAGATTTAAAAATCACTCTTTTCCGTCATAAATATGCAAGAAAACGAATAAAAGTGCTATATTCGGCTGTACCGAATCTTTAATGCCCTTCGGATAACGTAACACAGCGTCTTAGACCACTCAGCGACAAACTCACATCTCCAAAATTGTGACCTGTAATTTGAGCACAAGGTGACATGGCCAGCCAGCCGGATCGTTAGATCGACTCCGAAAGTTATTCTGAGCCATTTGGCAGCTCGTTAACAAGAGCTAAGCAAATCGTTAGCCAGAGTTTGGTAAGTGTATTATGGATGAACTTTGTGCTAACTTCATGCTAAATTTTCATTATGAATACGGCTGCTGAGGTATGTTTAACAACTTTGTGGACAATATTACGGCAAATATTTTTGTTGAATATATAAACCCTCTAACTCCGCTTTAAAATGGTAATTTTTGGTTCTTTTCTAACAAATCGTTAATAACACCTCTAACAAGGAAGACGGTGGGCATGAAATTTTCTACAAAAATGTTGGCCTTGTAATTTTACAAAAGGGTGGTTAAATTTTAAGGGCCGATGTTGATTTTGAATAAAACCCAAATTTATTAGGAAATTATTGTCATTTCTTTTTATTATGATAATATTTGTATGGTTCAACTACGTGTGGAACAAAATATCGGCCAAATGGCTGCCGCGACTTTGGCGGCACACCTCCATCCGATGGTCCAAATTTTCGATGACGCTGAGGCATCATTGAGGTTCTATGCCGTTATTGTGCCGAATTATATCATCCTTTAGCTCTTGAATTGTTGCTGGCCTATCGACGTACACCTTTTCTTTAAAATAACCCTAAAGAAAGAAGAAGTCCAGAAGTCCAAATCACATGATCTTGGCGGCCAATTGACATCGCCGCCACGTGAGATAACACGGCCATTGAATTTGTCGCGCAAAAGATCCATTGTTTCATTAGCTGTGTGGCAAGTGGCTCCGTCCTGTTAAATCACGTATCGTCCCCATCCAAATCTTCCAATTCGGGCCATAAAAAGTTCGTTATCATCTCACGATAGCGTACACGGTAACTGCCTGACCGGACTCATTTTGAAAAAAAATACGGCCCGACGATGCGGAACGCCTATAAGCCACACCAAACAGTCACTCTTTGTGGGTGAATAGGTTTTTCGATAATCATTCTTGGATTATCATTCGCCCAAATGCGGCAATTCAGCTTTTTGACAAATCCACCGATGTGAAAAGTGCCTCATCACTGAAGATGATTTTTTTCGAAAATTTATCATCCCCTGTTGCAGGCGCGGATTCAGGGAGGGGGGGGAAATAAGGAAATTTCCCCCCCCTAAATTCTAAAAATATGTTTGGTTTCTCTCGATAATACAATAATTCCCAATAATAATATTTTTTATATGCACAAAATTTTAGGAAATCCCAGCAAAGTTTTTTTTTGTTTTTTTTTTATTGAATCTAACGAAATTTTCAATAAGTATCCAAAACTTAATTCTAATAGCTATTTATTAGATATTTCCAATGAAACATCTAGTTTACTGTATTTAAATACTTATTATTCTACATTCAATCCCAGCAGGTGGCATCTATTTATATCCAAAGAATAAATTTTGACTTGTAAATGCGGTTGAATTATTAATAAGCCTTTATTATATGAATCAAAATTCTATTCGATAATTTTTTACGAAAACACAGATTTTTCGGGGAAAACCCAGATTTCCTTATCTTAAAGATATTTCAACATACAACAAAAAATTATTAGGAAAGCATTTATTGGCTTTGTTGTAAACGCATTTGAAGAGGCTTCAAAGGATATTGATAATGTGATATGTCAATTGATGCGAAGGCACTATCAGCAATAGTTCTAAAAGCTTTGACAAAGTTTAGTCTTGACCTACAAAATTGTGTAGGAAATGGAACAGATGGGTGTCCTCTGATGTCATCAGAAAATGGAGCTGTTATAAAATTCTGGACAAATGCAAAACAAACGCCTTGCTATTCCCATAAATCAAACAACTCAATTTTAAAAGTTGAATCATTTGTTAAAGAAACGACAAATTTTTTTAAATATATTCATCCCAAGCGAAATACAGTTTCAGCAAAGTATTTGGGAGCCAAACTCTCTACATTATGCGAGACAAGATGGTTGGATCGTCACGACTCAATTTTACACTTTGAAACAAGTGTACATCATATAGTAGAAGCTTTGGAAAAAATATCTGAGTGGAAAAGTAGAGATACTTCAACAAAAGCCTTATATTAAGGAACTCGCTTAGTACTTTTGAATTCATTTGAGGAATAGTATCATTTTACAAAAACACGATATAGATCTTCAAAAAGGATCAAGCCTTATCAAAACTTAAATCATGTGCCTTGAAGAGAAAAGAAATAAAGCCGAAGAACTATTTAAAGCGATTTTTGAAAAAGTTAAAGTTATCTGCGATCAAATCGAGGTTCCAATCACATTCAAAATGTTGAAGATTACTACCGAGTTGTTGGTTACATTCCTCTTATTGAATTTATTTTAAAAGATCTCAAAACACGTTTCCCAATAGATCTCCTTAATGTATTGAACATACCTAAACTTCTACCTCAAAGTGTAATCAAGTCAAATACAAATACAAAACTTTTAAAATCACAACTAGCTGATGAGCTGATTATGTTTGATAAAAGAGATAGATAAACACCTACTAACATCTAAACTTGAGTCTGAACTGTTGCATTTGCATATCTAAAAATCTATCAGATAACATTGTAGATGCTTTAATAAACTGTGATAAAGATATCTACCGAAATCTATGAAAAATATTAAAAAATTTTCGTTCCAATGCTCGTCAGCAGGGCAAGTTTAAAATGGCACGAAAAATGGCTGGCAAAATGCACGAAAAAGTATAAAAAATGGCACAAAATGGCAAAAATAAACATGTTATTTAAGAATCTTTTTTTTTTTATTAAGTTTTTTTTGTAAGTACAATAGTATGTTTCTTCAAATTGTCAAAAAAAATTCTGGGGGCAAAACGCAAGAATTTGGAAGTTGCTTTTAATACATTTTTGATCTAATTTTTGTTATAAAATTCTGTTTAATAAAGAAATATTTTTATAATATTTGTCACAAAATTTTTTTATCAGGGAAATGTAATTAAAGAACGACGTTTAAAATTCTTGTGTTTTGAGTCTCCGATTTCTAGAACACCCCTGATAATTTCCTGTTATCACATAAAACAGTTCTATAAATGAAAAACACTCTTTCAACATCGCAAGATGTAACTGGAGCATATTTGAACACTAAAAGTTCAGATGGAGAAAGATTGTCAATAAATTCATCCGTGTCACTTTCATTAAAACACTTTTTTAAAATTGAAATGCCAAGGCATATAGATTTTGCAGGAGTATTGAATAATTTACCACATGCATTACGATCTAAAACGTTTTTTAAACTTTTCAACAAAATCTTTTTTACTGACATCTTGTATTATTTTCCTTAGCACTATCAATTAAGCCAAAGCTTTCATTCGTAGAAATCCCTTTCGTTTGTAACTTCAAGAGGCTTGAGGAGATGCATTGAAAGTACTTTTTACGTCCGATTTTTGCATTATTCAGTTAGCATTTCGAATAGATTCTGCCTCATATTCGCTAAGCTTATTTAAAATTTTTTTTCTATGTTGCAAAAAGGTATTCTTTAGCAAGCTGGTCCAAAAATTGCTTTTTAAAAAAATAATTAAAGAAATGGCAAATGGCATATTCCATAAAAAACTTGCCCTACTCGTCAGTAATGCTACGAGAGAGAGGTCATTTCCTACCCGTCGTCTAATAAAAACATGGCTCAGATCAACAATGACAGCAGAAAGACCGTACTATCTAAATTTTCCTCACGAGGAAATCATAAATTGCTTATTAAAAAAAATTAATTTATATTGAACTACTGTTATATTTCACTTAACCTTATTGTTGAGTTTTTTTTAATAAATATACACATATTAATTATAATAAACTTTTAAAAACAAATTTTTTAATTTTTTGTACCAAAAAAAATTTTCCCCCCCCTAAGGCTCGAGCTGGATCCGCGCCTGCCCTGTTGCCATTTCTTGCCACCATTCTGCCCAATAACGGCGCTTGGAATGGTCAAGAGGCTTTAGATCTTGAGTCAATTGTTGTTACCGTGTAAATGCAAGTCTTAATGCATAATGTTCATCAACGACGAGCGTGAGGGGTACAATTGTTGGGCACGACGACGAGTTGAGGTGGACGGCTCTTCAACCACACTATCGCGAACATTTTATAAATTTTATAAACTATGACAAACTTTGTTTGTTTTTTTTTAAGTATTTATTTTCAGTAACTTTGAACCGTTGAAGTCGACTGCAACGCTTATGTGACCGCAACATTTACTAATGAGTAACGAGGCCTTTCAAGTAAGATGCAGCGGAACGTCCACGTCCCCTAATGAAACAGCTGGCCCGTTGTTATTTGAAAATAATCTAAATGCTTACAGAATGTAAATATCACGTTGGCGGCACGGCACGTCCCAATCAGTATAAAATACAATGTCATACGTTTGTTATCTGACATTTGTAAAGAAGTGATGGACTGTTGTATTGTTTTTTGGTACCTTTTTCTGTAATAGTGTCTGTTCAATTTAAAAGAAATAACATATACATTTGCTTATTACAAATCTATAATATTAATATCAAATATTTAATTGTTTATGTCTATATACATACCAGAGAATGACAACAAGTACCCATAAGAAAAATATACAGAGGTATTTACCCACAATTTTCGTTATTGTGTATACACATATTTATAACACAAATAATAAGAACAGCTATGGTTGTGCGTTGCAAAAAGTATGGTTATTACTTATACTTATGCACGGCAATATCTGCACGCAACCACATTCAGTAGACAAAAATCGAGCCATAACCGCCAAAATAACGTAACCAACATATTTTCCAAAATTGAGTTTTTGATGCACAATTGTTCTGTAAGCCACAACACGTTGTCCTGCAAATTATAGTATCGATAATCCAAATATTGAGGGTAATACGAGCCCTTCAATTTTAACGTAACCCACATACGCCTAAATTAGTTACCGCAAATAAACGTAAGTAGTATGACTCTTTTTTATTTGAGAAAATATGCGTTCTACAATTTAAGTATTTATGACACATTACATGAAATGGAGTTTGCTTTTTATGGGGTGAAAAAGATGGCAAACGTGGTTGTATTGAAATTTGCACGGCATTATATAGGTATCTTCTAATTATAGATCAGAGGAAGACAGTTCGGGAATTAAACTTATATTGTGATAGTTACATGGGACAAAACCGCAACAAAGCCGTGCTCCATGTTCTTACTTACTTAATTATTATTATTACCTGGGAATACTATGATGCCAGTGGATTCTGTTCACAGTACTATAGAATCATTCGTTCGTAATCGAACAGTATGGGCACCTAGTGAGTGGCCAACAGTTATTCGCAGTGCCAGAACAAACCCTTGAGGATACCAATGTATTTCATTGCAACGTTCAGATTTTTTAAATTGGAAGACATTTTCCGCAGTTTTTTTCCAAGAAATTAAAACTAAAATTTGTTTCCCTGCGCTCTGTTTTTTTTTGAAAAAAAAAAAAAAAAAAAAACAATTTCTCTTTAATATGGCTACTTGGATAATAGCGAAGCTTAAATAATTAATATCGGTCTGAATGCTTGTACTCAACGACCTTCTCTTGCATATTCTCAGGAATTACACGTAAATTTAAAGATAAAAAATCTATGTGTGAAAAAACAGTATTCCATCAACTTTTCATGATGAATACCTTCGGCTCAAACACTCCAATACGATAAAAGATGTTCTGAATGTAACAAATGAGGAAGATGAATTATAATGTATAAGCATTTAACATGAAGAAGTATATATCGTTACCTAAAATACAAAAGGTCATACCTAACAAAAAATTCAAAACCTTATTTTTGGTTGATAAGCCGATATTAATTTTTTCATCAGTTACGGCCTTTTGGATTTTAGGTGACGATATGTGTATGTAAATATACATTTTATATATATAAGTATGTATTACAAAAATTCAAGAAAGTAAATTTTTAAGTTCAAAATAATATTTTAAGTTGAGAATAATAAAACGTAAGTAGCACATTTTATTATTAGCTGGTTACAATAATGACCGCCAAACTAACGTAAGTGACAAACAGATGATCTAAAACACTTTTGTAAATGGAAAATTAAGGTTAATACTCATCTAAAACTAGCATTAGATTATTTGTAGACTATAAAAAAAATTTCGTAGAAAAACTTCCAAATATATAAGAAATAAACAAAAAAAAACCTTCTACTGTAAAATTTGTTTTTTGTTGGTTACGTTATTTTGGCGGTTATGGCTCGAAATACATAAATATTATGCAGATGTTATTCAATACCCAGGAATGTGTTTTGGTTATCTGCCATACACATAAAATATCCATGTTTTAAAAAATACCTTCAGTATTTTTGGCACTTCTGTGTAAAAATGAAAAAAAAATTTTAACTAAAATGTGCTTTGATCACTAGGCAGGTATGGGACTATGTACATATTATTTATGATACATAAAATAAATTTATCCGTAAAATCAGCAGTAACTATGTAAAGCTACACATAAGCTATACATTTTTATAAAAAAATAGGACCACGAGGGGTGGAAAGGGGCAATTTCTGCTCTCCGAAGCTATCTTGCAGATTTTAATGAACTTTTAAAAATAGATAGATTCATATTTATTTAGACACCTAAGCTATGTATTTTTTAAAAAATAGGATAACGAGGGGAGATAGGGGGCAATTTATGTCTCTCCAAAACTATCCAACAGATCTTATTAAAATTTAAAATAAAGATAGATCCATATTTATATAGACATATAAGCTAACTATGACCACGAAGGGCAAATTACATGTACGTTTATGATCGAATATTAAAAAAAATTGTTATACAGCAATTGTAACGCACATGTACAATAACATGTGACCTGAAAAGTTTACAAGTCAGATGTAAAAAACATGTTGTGTACATGTATCTTAAGCAAACGCTATAAATACATATTGTTGTTTCACTCTTTCTTATTAGCACAACATACAAATCAATAGTTACATGCATAAATAAAAACCCATATATTTTGTCTCGTGTCACTTATCTATGCTATGTGATTGTGACAGAGACAAGTGGCTCTAAGATATTTTTATTTTTGCATGTAAAACACATTTACGCATCCGAACAATTTTCTTGCACTTCTGGACTTGTCGCTATCACACACACATAGCATAGGTAGACGACACGAGATGGAAGATATTGTTTTTATGTATGCATGTAAGTATTGATTTGAATGTTGTGCTAATAAGAAAAAATGTAACCGCCACGTAATACATTTAGCGCTTGCTTAGACGCCTTTTTGTAAAGATTTAAAATTCGAATATATCTTTTTAATAAGTTGTAAAAGAAAATACCTTCGAGCTTCCCTCGTGGTCCTATTTTTTTTTAAATATATATAGCTTGTCTGTTCATATTAATATGGATCTATCTACATATGTTTTAAATTTCATTAAGATCTGTTAGATAATTTCGAAGAAGCAGACATTGCCGCCAACCGCCCCTCGTTGTCCTAATAAAATAGCCTTACAGCCTTATTCAAATCTTCAAAAAAATTCAAAAGCTTTAAAATTATCTTGATATTTTTCTGAATAACACCACAAAAAATTTTTGCCTAGTTCCAAAATTATTAAAATTGCATTTGCCATCCCTGCTCTCTCTCACTCTGTATATTTACGTTATACTTACGGTAATACACATACATACTTATATGGGTATTGCAGATACCCTGCAAATAATAGGACGAGTCCAAACACGCGTGTAAAGAGTAGCCCACAAGGGACTAGGAATAGTCCAAAAGTAACCCAAACGTATGGAAAAAACATGGTCTAATTAACATTACGATGTCCTAGGGCAGGACCATATAACCCATCTTTGGACTACAAAGGAGTAGTTTTAAAACTACTCCATTATGTACACAAGAGGATTAGTTTTAACTTCGTTTAAAAACAAAAACATGTCGAATAAAAAACTAAGACATGTCGTCTCACTGCAAACACTTTTTAACAATGACATGGTTCATGCTTGCATTACATCGGACCAGTCCATGGAGTAGTCCATTTCATGAAATTGGATCAGGTGGTCCAATAATATTTGCAGGGCCCTGAACGAAGTTAAAACTAACCCTCCTGTGTATACAATGGAGTAGTTTTAAAACTACTCCGTTGTAGTCCAAAGATGGGTTATATAGTCCTGCCCTAGGGCATCGTAATGTTAAATAGACCATGTTTTTCCCATACGTTTGGGTTACTTTTGGACTAGTCCTAGTCCCTTGTGGACTACTCTTTACACGCGTGTTTGGTCTGGTCCTATTATTTGCAGGGTTGTTATGGGTGATGGTATGTATGTGTATGGTTTTGATCTCTACTCACGCATGTCCATACATGTTTTCTCCGTAATATTGAAAGAGTGCTTAAAATGATACTTTTGTCATTCTCTGATACATACACAGAGAAAATTACGTTTTAATACCAAATAATTACTTCTTCTGCACAGCAGCGACCATTTTAAAATTTTTATTTCCCATGACTAAACATAATATGTACTCTTCTTTCTCTTTACTTTAAGTGAACTTTTAAGCAAACTATGATTTTTCGGATTTCACCACGTGAAAAGGCGCCCCAACCTCTAACCGGACCAGTTCCCATGTTCTGTAACGCTCGCGTCGAGAAACTTTTCGTTTGAAATGTGTGAATTGAAACAAAAAATGCCATATATTGAAACAAACAGCTGTTTCTCTCATTAAATTGTGTCTGTAACTTTGATTGGCGAGTCCAAGCTGCCACGTAAGGAAATTACTCGCCAATTTACAGAAACAGTGTGTCTGTAACATTTTTGTGAGAAAAGTTCCCGTTTTGAACTGTCAAATAAACTCACAAATAAAATTTGGGTGAGAAAAAATTTTAACACTAAAAAACAATTAAAAATGCAAAATGCAAAGAATCATAATAATAATAATATTTTGTTCTTGGCACTTTTTTTAATTGCTTAATTATTTTGCTTTTAAAATTTTTATAAAATATACGAATGTTTTCAAAGCTCGTTTTCAAACAACAAACATTAAAGTCGCACTTTACATTATTTGGTTTAGACGACGGTTGTATTTTCGCCGCCGTCGTTGAAAATTTAAAATTTTAGGAATTTTTTTTCGCCTTCAACAATCTTAGTTACTGGCGTCCTCAACGTCTGCAATGTCACATCGGCTTCGAGTGCAATGTAATGACATTTATAACGAAACGTCGTAATCTCTTTTGATAGTTTTCGACATGAGTTACAGACACACTTTTTTCTCATTTTTCGAGAAACGACGGAATATTTTGTTTCACATCTTTTCGATGCGAGAAGTTCTCACTTAAGTTACAGAACAAAATTGTTGTTATTCGTCTGTTAAGACATGGTTATGTTTTTCGCGCGTTTCTGGTGGGTATGTGGTCAAAATTCTTGATTACATCGTATCTATCCAGCGGTTGAATGAACTTCGACATTTAAAATTACAGAATTGCTATATTTGGGTAAGCCCTATACCCCTCTACATGTGCGATAAAAACAGAAAGTTGTAAAATTACAATTCATTCGATATAAATATGTATATAAACTTTGTGACACATGAACATCGTTAAACCAACTTAACGCTACTCATAAGAAGCGGTTGAACAAAAACAGTTGCGGCGCCGCCATCGAGAAATAGGGTTCTGCTTGTTGTTGATAGATAGAAACAAATATTTATTGACAATTTACTAACAAGATATTTTAACGATAGTATCGCTATCGAAAATAAACTATCGATAGTCCAATGGAAA
This sequence comes from Pollenia labialis, assembly GCA_949318255.1. NCBI lineage: Eukaryota > Metazoa > Arthropoda > Insecta > Diptera > Polleniidae > Pollenia > Pollenia labialis. The sequence continues at coordinate 128,285,870 of OX439140.1, forward strand.
CAGAACTATCGATTGTTTGCCAGCTCTATCTCGAATTATTTTGGTTGTGACGTTAATTTTTTGTTTCATTAATTAAATTAATATTTAAGAAAAGTTATTTAAAAAGTGTTATCTTGGCAAAAAAAACTAAACATGTGTATTTTTTAATCGCTTAAGGTTTTACTACAAAGTGAGCATTTGGTCGAAGTAAACAAAATTAATATCGCATGTTGTCAAAAGACAGGTTTTTGGAAAAAAAAATTCTAAAGCTGGTTTTTGAGAAATAAACTTTTTATATTTATGTATAAACATAATTGGTGGTTGTAGAAAGAAACCAATTTTTTTAATTAAAGGTTTTCTATAATTTCTTTATTCTTAAGTTCACTGAACAACTTTAATACTTGCTCGTAGTGTATTTTAGTATTTTATTTAATTGTTTTCCAATATAACAAGATTTATAATCTTTTAATTAAAGTAAAGGATTTTTATATATTTTAATAAGTTTACTAGAGCATAATAAAAATAAATTAAAAATTATAAAAATTTTAAAATTAATTATACAAAAATTAATAAAAAATAACAAAAACATGAAGCTTCAAAAATCAAAGTAGAAAAGTGTTATTATGCGTAATACTTGAAGAGTTCTTTTTTAAAGTGCAGGGCGTTGCTTATAAATTGAATGGACGACGGTAGCGTGTTCCAAAGACGGACAGAATGAATATAAAATTGCCACTTAGATATTAAACTTTGATGTCTGATGTGTATAATGTGATTTAATCTTCTAGAACGTGTAAATTGAATTTTCTCAAAAAGGTACAGTGGTTTACGGGTATATACAATTTTGTGTAATAGTATCAAGGTTCTTATTTTTAACAAATTATTTATTGTGAATTTTTTTAGGTAAACAATTTTTAACGACTAATTTTGGCATCGAGTTTTTGGAATTAATTTTTTTTAATTTGACATGTGGCAATGCCAAATACGCTCCGTAAGGTTTCACTAAATGGTCGGGTCAATTCAGCATGTGGTTTCTTTCCGGTGGTTGTCAAAGTTTGTATACAAACTGCAGTTTTTTATGTAAACTAACTTTTTTTTTACTAGCAATATTTTTGACAATCGTTCCACAAAAGCAGTGTTGTTGTATAGTTAATAGTTTAATAGACTAAAGCCACGGTCACACTTGTCAAATATTTGACGAAAAAAACGGAACCAACAAGCAAACTAAATAATTATTTCTTTTATTTCCAATATTTATTATGATTATAATTCCACATCTTACAGAAAACAGTTTTTTGCTATGTCTAGCAGTATAATAAGCTTTATTTTGTAATATTAAGAGTTTGTTAAATATCACTAACTGTTAACAAAAGTAGTGGTTACGCTTATTTGGTCAAATATTTAATAAGTGTGACCGTAGCTTAAGAAACAAACAACGGTTGTAAATCATTGAGTTTTATTGTCAAAATTCGTGCTGTGTGCGATATTTGTTTCGTAAATTATGTTCATTATGGTCGAAGCTCATATAGAGTTCAATGGGTACGTTAACAAACTGAATTGCCAAATTGTGTGCGCAAAGCTGCCAAGGCACCCTCAAAGATGCCTTGGTTGGTGCGTGCTTCTTCAAAAAGTTTAATACCAATGGCTTTTTTTTGCATACAGTTCCAATAAAACGGTACTATATGCCTCACGGCACGCAATACCATAAGCCTTTTGAGAAGCGAGTTTGGCGAACAAATAATCTCACGGTTTGAGCAGTCCATTGCCCTCCAAGATCATCAGATTTGCACCACTAGACTTTTTTTTTTAAAGGTCTCTCGTGTCGAGGGACAACCTGCCGAAATACTGGTAAAAGTATGCCAGCATTGGTGCTTTTAGACAGACTACATACGGCGAAGCATCGGGAATCATTAAAAATTAAATGGCTTTATCGCCCCAAAATTAATAATTTTTTCTTGAAAATTTTCTGTTTTTTTTTAATATTCAAAACTTTGGTTCAATCTCAAAGTCTGCCAAGAATGAACATTACACTGTGCTCGAAATTTACTGTTTTTTTAGACAAGCTTGGCACTTGGAGTTTTAACCTAATTGGGGTACGCTGAATCCAGTGGTGCTAGCTTTTTTAGGTTAGCTCTGGTGTTTGAGATATACCGTTATTTCGAAAATGGAGGAGGTTGAACAACATATATATCCTCGAAACTCAAAAACTGTTTAGCGTCTTGAAATTACAACGAAATTCCGCAATAAAATTTCCTTTAAGAAAAGTAAAACTTTATTCTAATATGGAAAATTTTGAAAAAAAAGTAATTTTTTTATCAAAATTTCGAAATTTTTGTTTTTTAAAAATTTATAAAAAATTGAAAAATGCAGCCAGGCTTCTAATTTTTTGCAGACATGTAAAAAACGATGCTGCAAGCAAAACAAGCCATCTAAGTTAGCACCATTAGATTCAGCGTTCCCAAAATATGTTGTCTAATTTTACAATTAGCACAGTGTTGTCAATAAATTTTGAACTTTAGCCTGATTAAAATATAAAAAAATTTGATTTAAAATCATAAACAGTTCAATAAAATAACTACAATACTATTAAAACATATTTTTATGTTTCAGTTTTTTCAAATTATTTTCCAGTACGCCCTCGTATTTACTAAACGCAGCCTGGTAGCGCCAAAAACGTATCACAACAATCAATTACAACAATTTGTTTTGTAAACATTACTCTGACCTACAAACACATAAACGTGTTGAAACATAAAAAACCAACATTGCAACATTTCAAATGATAAACTCACATGGCGTATCCTTTATATTCCAGTTTCTTTATCTTACCGTTAAAAAAATTATTTACGAACGAATGAGAAAAAAGAGAGTTTTAAAGATAAGCGCAAGCGCTTAAAAAACTTTTTTTTTTAATTAAAATACAAGATAATGACAGAAGTACAAGAGGGATGCCAGAATAATTGTTTTTTTCTTAATTTTAAAGTTTTTTTAAAGTAAAAAAAGATTTAAAGATCTTTTTTAATATTTACAAGCATACATACGTATGAAGGGTACATAGCAAATGCAAAAAAAAAATCGTAAAATTTCACAAACATTTATCCAAACTGTGACTTCGTGCACTTGAAAATTAGCGCAAGTTTAAAAGAAAAGAGTTCTCATTACGCGATTATCTTTTTTTCCAATGAAAAACTGCACATTAAAGAAATTTGGTTTTCTCAACGTCTCATTTGCTTCTATTCTGCCGCAAAGCAAACCAGCACTCATTTGCCAATTATTTATTTTCCTTTTATTTGCCGTACAGATAAATTCAATCAGTTGACTTCTAACTTTAACATATATTTTGAAAGGTGTTGCCAACTGAAAGCAATGTTTTTGTCGTTATATTGAGGAACCCAAAATCGTTAACGGATAGTTTATCGGTCTAATAAATTTATGTTGATATTCAGTAACAGACAGATGGTCGATACTTGAGAAAATTACCATTAATCCTATAAAAAATTTAACAGCAATTTTATGTAGAAATTTATACTTATTTTATGTTCAAATATTTCTATAAACTACATTATAGGGATAATTCACCGTTATCGTGGTTGGCGTTTTTGTGGCGAAAGTTGGATGTTGGCATCTTGATTATCAACAACCACAACATATACGACACTGTTTACAAATATATTACAAAAAAGGTTAAGTAGTTGGCATGAATCAAATAAACAAGATTGCGCATTGCGCAGGTCCGTTATTTTTGTGTGTGACGAAACAATAGACTTTGTGTGTGTTCATTTGTGTGTGTCTTACATTTTTTACAACAAACACTCATATTTAGTCTATGATAACGTAGATGTGCAGTAGAAAATTTTTTTGTACGGCTGAGTGCGCAATCTTGTTTTTTTTGATTCATGAGTAGTTGGCGTATTTGTTGCAAAAACTGTTGAGTTTTTTTTAATCGTGACAGCTTTTATGTAAAAATGTTCGTCTAAATACGCCCTAGAGAAAAGTAGAGAGAAACGTACCAATTTTTCCCCGTTTTTACATAATAAAAAGTACGCTTTTTCAATCTTGTCCAAATGCTTTCTATACACCAAATTTTTCGAAAAGAAAAGGAAAAAAGGTGCCAAGATTTCCAGTTTTACCTCATTTTAGGCTTCCGGAAAGTTCACTGTATATTAATGTAGACTAAAACTGTATGTTTACCAAATGGATCGAAAAGAGAAAAAGTACCAATTTTTCCCCCTTAAAGTACCAAGCTTATCCCTTAAAAAGTACCCCATATTTCAATCCAAATTTATCCAAAAAGGGAAAAATAACCTAAGTACCAATTTTTCCCCATATTCGCTTCTGAAAAGTACCTTATATTGGAATCAGGGTCATATGCTATCCGTCTCCCAAATTTCGTTCAAACTAATTAAGCGGTTTCGCTTGGCTGAGCCACCAACTAACAAATATCCAAACATCTTTTTCAAAAGTGAAAAAGTACCGAAAGTACCAGTTTTTCATAAAGTACACTGTATATTAATGTAGGCTATAATCTGTACGTATATTCAATTTTTCTAAAAGAGAAAAAGTGCTTATTTTATCCCATTTTACCCCTTAAAAGTTCCAATTGTATCCCTTTAAGAATACCAATTTTATCCCTTAAGGCTTACTCTAATTAGCTTAGAGAATAAAAAACAAAAAAAAAAATTAAAAACAACGAAAAAGTACCAAGGTATGAACCCATTTTTAGCCCGAATTCCCTCTTTAAGATTACCCTATATCTAAATCCAGGCCATATGAAGCAGTTTTATTTTACATGAGATTTTTTTTAAATCAGTTCTGTACTACCTAATTACATTAAACTCCATTAAACTGTTTTCGCGTGATCCACAAACTAACGAACAAACTTTCACACTTATAATATTAGTAGGATTTCCTCTAAAAAGGTTTTTTCTTACTGATGTTTATAATGCTATAAGAATTATTACTGTAAATAACCACCCCTTTTATGAAAGTCGATCTCGATGGCAATGGAACAATCACCCCTTTAATAAAAATCGACGGCAAAGGAACCATATTTGTATTTTCTAAGTTGCTATTGACAACAATCAATTATTATTGACAGTCTACGGCGCTTTTAAGTCGACTGAAGTTTAGTATAATTGACAGTATATTTTGCTTATAGACGCAAACTTTATTCTTGATTGCTAAAATGTAATCTTTGAATTAGTCGACAAGAAATTTACAAAAAGCCTGTGTTTAAAATACATAAAATAAATTTTAGACTTTGGCCAAATGTACACTATTGAGTAAGACTGGAAAACCTAAAGCCTTCAGAATGAAGACTTTGCTTTCAATTATTTTCTTAACTTTTAGTTTTCCCATAAGTACACTTTTTAAGTTAATTTATTTTAATATACATTTCCTAAACAAACAAACACTTATACCATATTCACACGGAGAGCAATATTCGTGTTTCGCTCTCCCATTCCTGTTTCGCACCCCAAACATGATTGAAGCAACATGTTTTACCATACACAATTTTGAGAGCGAAACAGATCGTTTCATTTTGAAACATGCTGAGAAACAGGAAGAATATACTATCATCTTTAATTTTGATAACAATTATCGTTAGAACTAGCTCTCAAAAAAAATCAAAACAAAATAAAAAAAATAGAGGTTTAATTATAAAATAGTATTAATAAAAGTATTAAATAATTGGGGGATTCACAAGGTTTGTAGTCGTAAAGTTGTAAAGCCATATGTCTTGAAATAATTACAAGAAATATAAATGACTGCTGTGGGCTACCACTTATAATTTAGATTTCTACTGCACAGTTATGACGAATCAATGAACACAGCATTAAAATTTTTATTTTGTTTGAAACACAACAACCAAGGCGAATTCATAACAGGTAAGTGCAACTCTACAACTACAAAAAGCCCCATGTATTTTGTTTTTGCAATTTAATGGTTAGCTGTCAAATTTTTTTTATTGCAAATTAAAATTATCACTTTTTTATAAAAGAAATTATTAAATTCACTTCAATCATTCGCAGTTTTGAAAATAGTTTATTATAAAAATAATATTTTTAGCACTTTTCAATCAACATCTTCTCAAAGCAAAATCATATTTTGACGTTTCACCATTTTTTTTAATTCGCCGTGGAAACAGCTGATAAACGGCTGACGAGATGAGTTTACCTGTTTGAATTCACCTTGACAACAACGTTTATTTTAAGAAATTGTAAAAAATTATTTAGGACATTATGAAGATATGAATAAATAGCACACCTTGTTTAATTTTTGCTTACTTTTTCAAATATATTAAATAAAATCACACTAATAACACGAACAAAATGTCAAAATGAAACAAGAATGAATCGTATGAACCAAGGCGAATTTATACATGGTGCTCTAATTTTGAAAACGGATACAACACTGTTAAATACTTTAACGTTGTGTCAAAATAATACAACACTGAAGTAAACAAACTAGCTGTACACTAACAAACAAACATTTAAACATAAATGTAAACAAAAATAACAGCATATAATTTTGACATATGGTTAGTTAACAGCTGTTGCTTGCGTAGCAAGCCAAGACCAACTTGTATGAATTCGCCTTGGTATGAACAGCATGTTTGACAAGCTAAGTAGTTTCAGAGCGCGAAAGGAGTGGTTAATATTGTCGTATGAACTTAGCATTAAAATCAGAAGAAACAAAAAAATTACAGATGGGTTTTTTTTGTCAGACTTTCGATAAATAGTCGACATTGACACAACATTCTTAGAGAATACCAAAATAACGTCGAAGTGATGTAGTCGTCGACTTATTGTGACAAAAAGTTGACGTCGACATCGACATCAACAACGACTTACTATTTATTTTTCATAGTAAAACAGGTAAAGATTTTGTGCTAGAAAATACAGTATTGAAATGTAGGAAAAAAACTCTTATTAATCATTCAAACTAATTGGTGCATGAAAATCTATACTTGTATCAGTTATTTTCTTATAAGGTGTTTCTGCAGTACTATATTAGATGCGGTTTTATTTTACATGAGATTTATCTGAATCCGTTCTGTACTGTATCAGCCGAATTATGAATAAAAATTCATCGGGATTTTTTTCCCTTCTCCAAACTTTCCTATGTAAATTCAATTGTCAAACTGGGGAAAGGGAAAAAACTCCCTGGGAATTTTTATTCATAATTGGGCTGTATAATAGACCTACACACAAAAAAGTGATTGCATAACAGTCTTCTATGATTATTTCTGGCACCACTGTCTATAAGGAATAACGTCATTTTAGACTAACTACAAAACATATGACATTGGAAAGTGTTAGAAAGCTTTCGTTAAAGCTTTTTTTTATGTCACATTAAACGTCCTCTATTGGCTTTTTGAAAAAAAAACGGGAATTATAAATCAAACAGTTCAGTTTGCCAGACCAACGCTCTTCAAGCAGTAGCAAACGGGAAAGTGGACGTTCTACATCTACATACACACACACAAATACGCACCCGCATACATACAGACAAATTTTTTGTTGAGTTGAAAGTATTTTTATAAATTCATATAAAATTCATTCAAAAACTATAAACAATTTTTAATTCAAAAACTTTTTTTTATTGGATTAAAATAGGGAAATAGTTTATATACAAATTGCCTTAAATATTACTACTACAACAACATCAAAAAATGTTTATAATTAAATAAATAATTATTAAAATATGAAAAAATAGTTGTGTTAAAATAATAAAACGAATTTAATTTAAATTTGTCTATAAACTAAAAAAAAAAAGAAACCAACTTAAAAAAAAAATGTGGAAATCTAAAACAAATAAATTGTTTTAGGAAAATTTAAATTGAATTAAAGAAAAAAAGAGGAATTTAATTAAAAAAAATTAAAAAACTTAAATTGTGAAAAAATGTATAATAAAACAACAAATCAACAAGTCATAAAAATTTAGGGAAAAAAAGAAAAAAAACTATTACTCATCAACGAGAATTTTAGAAAAAATATATATAAAAAAAAAGAAAAAACATTTATACACCAACATTAATAAAAAAAGAAAAAAAAGACAGGAATATAAGGCAGCAACAAAAACAACGACCATAACAAATTAAACCCGCAAATAACAAAAAGAAATAAAAACCCCAACATAAATATTCCTCTTAGCGTGGAAATATTCACCTCTGTGTAGTTTAATACAAAGACACTAACACTGCATCCTGTTTGCCTCCCAACAAACACTCTTACAACTTCAACACACATACACACACACACTAACACCTAAATACTCTCTTAGGATTTCCAAAAATCCCCTGCCTATAAAATTTTTTAAGCAAATTTTATTTAATAACAAAAAAAAAAAAAATGGGCCGCCGCAAGGATAAACCACGCCTTATCCCCGAGCAAGATAAACGAATATGTCGCGCCATTTGCCTTTGCCAATTGACCATGGTTTTATCCTGTGTTTCCATAGTCTATTTGAGTGTGGCCATTTATTCGCCCTCTTTTAAGTAAGTTTGACCAAAAAATAACGTTTTAAGTTAAATTGTGTTAATTTAATTGCATTTTGCGTTTTTGAAATCAGAGCTTTCAAATCCGGTTTTGAATTGGATCCGGTCATGTGCCAAACTATACAATCGGATATGCCTGACCTTCATTGTGCATGGGCATCTTGTGGTGAATGGTGTTTAACACGTACCAGTGGCTTTTGCCCTCAAATTCATTCAATCGTGCGTCGCAACGGCACCGATATACAGTTGAACAATTGTACTCGTATTACAAATACCTCTTGTGCAATGGTAAGTTGTTTATTTTTTGTTTGATTGTATAAATTAAATGTATAATTAAGGAATTAATATAATACAGTAAGGTTAAAAATTAATGCCACCTCTTCTGACGATTAGGCAAATTTAAAGCGTTTATCTTAGTTTCTGATCGATCAAATATTTGACGTAATAATCGTAGTCTAGGAAATTCATTGGAATTCTTTTTTTTTAAACTTTTGTTGTCATAAATAATGATTGCTTATTGTCATGATTAGCAAGTATTTAAACAATTTTGTAATTGAAAAATGCTATTTTAGCGCAGCACTAATGGTACATTCTAAAAAGTAAGCGAGCATTTATTTGCTACGCAATGAGACATAGTGGCCATTCACATTATACGATTTTTGTCGTTGCGATTCTAACCTTATGAACGAGAGGGGAGAGAGGAATTAAAAAGGGTACACAAGCGAGTGTACTCTTCGCTTCATTTTGTTCGCTCATTCGTTCTCTCATTTGACGAAAAATGTATTGAAGTTCGGTTGCAAAAGAAAAAGTCGTAACGACAAAAATCGTACAATGTAAACATCAGACCGACTTCAAAGAGGAATCGCAACGACAAAAATCGTATAATGTGCTTCGAGCGAAGGAGGCTTGGAAGGAAGAAGTTCCCACTTTGAAGCAATACCTTTTTGACACAAAAAACGCTTTTTTTAACTCATATAAAAACTGGTGAACGTTGCTTCCAGATTTAAACACTGAATGATTTTTTTTCAGTTATTTTTGATGTTGTCCCTTACAAACCTGCTTCGTAGTAAGGGGATGCCGTGGCACTTGAAATATTATTTTTTTTAATGAAACTTGTTAAGAGCTCCTTCAATTACTTTACTGCCTCTCTGTATGTCTTATTTCGTAGCGCATAATTGTGCGCTTATATTTTTAAATGTACCATTAGTGCTTCGCAAAATGATAAAAAATTTTATTGGGAAGTTAAGTGAACAAATTTTATAAAAAAAAAATAATACAATTTTAAGGGTCACGGTACACACTGGGTAAAAAAGTCCAATTTAGCGGCGAAAAAATCATATCTTTCGAACTAATAGTCATATCCATAAAAAAATTGATAAATTTTAGGCAGGGAAACCAGAAATACTTATGCTCTAAGAACGCGTTTTATGCGCATAAAATATGCAGTAACAACTTGAAAATTGTTAAAAAAATATGCCCCAAAAAATTCAAAAATTTCTAATTTGAAAACAAAATATCCTAAAATTATAATCGGGAAAGGGTTAACTCCAATATATTAACAGACGAATTTTCGAGATGTTACCCTATTTGGAAACGATGGGCAGTAATCGGCTCACATAAACAAAAATTGGTTGAGAGGTTAAAATTCATATTAGAGTTATTTGTGCGAATATTATCTAGATATTAATATCCATATGAGATTTTTGTCTGGAAGGGATTTAAAGGACGGTCGCTAAATTGTTTATTAACGTTAACTTTTTAAAGAAAGATAAAGCTATAAAAGCTATAAAGATGGAACTTTGGGAAAATGTGAACCGATTCAAAAAGAATTTAATTTGCAAAAAAATATTTTTGTGGCGAATTTTATCTAAACAACAACATATTTAGATGGTTTACGTTTTATGGGTAGGGTAATATGTGAAATTATAGATCGATTCTCACTTCGTCCTTAGTACAATTAAAATGTATTTACTAAATTTGATCAAATTTCCTACCAGACTGGAACATTTACTTTGCGCACAAGGTTATCATGAACAACTTTTGCCCATTTATATAAAAAAATTTAAAGCTTAAAATAACATTTGTGTTTAATGACAACCTGCTTTTTCTGACAATTTTCGAGTAAAAATTAAATGCAGATCGCGAAATTGAAACAACATGCTGGGTAAACAGTGAAATATTTAAAACACAAAAGCCAAAATTCCTCAAAAAAATTTTTTATTATTTGCTGCGAAAGCTCTTGTAGGCATCTAAAAAATTTAACATGTATCAAAATATTCCTCAAAAATGCAAAATATGCCCTATCAAATTAAAAAATGCTACAAAAAGGCTCTTTTATCTAAATTATGCAAAAAATGCTGCAAACGATAAAATATGCACTAACAAATCGATGCAAAAATTAATAAAAAGCTCTGCAACGGATAAATATACTGTTTCTGCCTTCATTGGTCGCACAAGGAAAAACATGCAATTGCATATTTATGGTTTCCCTGGTTATAAGCAAAGATTTAGGCTAAAAGCTCTAAAGAAAATTAGGCAGATATTTTTAACACAGTGGGTGCTTGATGTAATTGAATAATAACTCTTTTAATGATAAATTTTTTTCGAAAACTGTATTAGTTTTATTTCTTTAATTATCTTTTAATTGCTTTTGCAAAAAAAGTGAGAGCTCGCAAAAGTGCCCTACATGCAATATGATTCCAATATAAGTTTAAGGTGACACAAATTAGCACTTTTAGTTAAAAAATAACCCAAATTTGAATTTTAAAAATTAGGCTCAAGTTAATCAAATGTAATTTTCATTAAATTATTTAAATGAAATTTATTTTATTTAAAAAAGTTTTAAAATGATGTTTAACATTTTGTTACAACGTTACCATTTCAGAGCAGAATAAGCTGAGCTTAACTGTAGCAACGTAAATGTTACCGTGTCAGCTGGTCCTGTTGAAACCAAATGTTGCCAATATCCTCCTTTTCCATTTTTGTGAACAAAAATTCGTTCAGCATGGCCCGATAACGATCGCCATTGACTGTAACGGCCACTCCCTGTCCATTTTCAAAGAAAAAAAGCCCAATTATGCCTCTGGACCAAAATCCGCACCAAACAGTGACTCGTTTTGGGTGCAACGGCTTTTCAATGTATGCGTGCGGGTTTTCTGTGTCCCCAAATGCAGGCCCACTTAGCGAAGCGAAAACGCATATTTCCCTGCGTTGTTCAAGCGTATACACAACCATATTCGTTCAGCGGAAGGTTAAAACTAATTATCTGTCAAATCGGACATGAGCTAAGTGTTACCATTCACGAAATAAGCACTAGTTGAAAAAAACCATGGACCGAAAATAACAGTTATTTTGAAATTTTCAAATAAAAAAAAGCATATAGAAGTAAATGGCGGAAAACTGATTCAAGTGTACAATGTTGATCCTTATAAACTAGTCCGTGATAAAATATGATAATTTTTAAAATTTAGATTTTTATTTATTTCAACAAAAATAACTGTTATATTTTCATTTCTATATGTTTGACAAAATATAACAATTATGTTTTGATTTTTATTTTTTTGAACAAAAATAAAAGTTATTCTCTTAAGAAATGTAGTTGACATTAAATATTATTTTAATACGTACCTAATGATCATGGGGATTTCTTATGCATATTAAAATAAATATTTAAAATTAAGTTAATTACTATAAGATGTACATTTTTTTAGAGAAAAACTTTAATTTTTGCTTGATAAAATAAAAACCAGAAACAACTGTGATTTTTCATTAAAAGATTTTTGTATGACGTGCTAAATTCCAAATTTTCTATGTTTGATAAATACAATGAAATTTATTGTTGAGGGAAAGCTAAGCTTGTTTCTATTCGCATTTCACTGGTTGCTTAGGCCAGATCATCAGGAAACCTTTTCCAGAGATTTTAGAGAAGCTATTATACATATAAAACCTTAAAACGAATAAGAATTATAAACTCTCAAAGTCTTACTTGTAACAATAGCAAAGCTTAAACAAAACAGCAACAATAAACACTGAGTTTATCTTGTCTTACATTAACCTACAATTGGTTGGCTTATTTCTGACTTGAATTGTAGTTGTAAGTGGGTAAAAGAAAAAACAAAATTAAAAGACAAATTGCTTAATTTTATTGTTTTTATTGAGTGATTTTGATCCAAATTTGCGGTGTGGGTACAAAAATCGTATGTGCAAGTCTCCGCAGCTAATTTTTGAAAGAATATTAGTCTATAATATCAATATAAAGGTTCCACAAAAATTTCTGGGTTACTCCGGTATAATTTTTTTTACATCTCTATAAAGATTTAGAAAAGTTTTCAAAACAAGATTTTTCTGTATTTACGCTTTTAAGCCTTAACTAAAATAATAAATATATAAAGAAACCCCGGTTGTAATAAAGAATTACAAACCAATTTTTTCTCAACCATGTAACATAGCGATAAAATAATTTTATTTTTAAATATCGAGCCCTAACCGCGAAAATAGTGTAAGAGCCAAAAATCAAATTTTACAGGAGAGAGCTTTTTTATTTTATATGAAAACTTTTGTATGAAATTTTTCGCTTACAATAAAATTGTTCTTGCTATAAAATCGTAATGGTACCTTATGTGACCATGACATTTTAGGAGATGATGCAAGTGTTGCCAATAAAGTCATTTATTACAAAAAACGAAAACTTAAATTATGTCGCTTACATTATTTTCGCGGTTAGGGCTCGATATGTTTACTGATTAATTCACTTTGAAGCTGCGTTTTTTTTTTAATTCAAAAATTTTCTTTTTCGCCGCTTTTTTTTTGGTATTTTTTCCCTCTGTGCGTCCTTGTGACCAGTGTTCGATTCGGTGTATTTGTGGAAAACACTAACGTTATAGTGTTTGTTTGTCATCTTTCGAACACAAAAATAATACTGTTCTTATTCAACTCAACATAAAGATGAAAACATTTAATAAACAAACACAAGATTAATAAACAAAAGAAAATTATTAGACAGTCAGTGAAGAGAACTAAAAAAGACAACATCGGACAACACTGCATTAAATATTAAGTAAATTAATTGTTTGTTATTAAAATTAAGAAAAATGTTTTAAAATGTATAATATTTTTAGATCATAATATTTCCCTGAGGATGACCAACAAAGTTGGTCGAAATATTGGAACAAATAAATAATAAAAATTAAAACAAAAACAAGAGTATTTATTTTTATATTTTATAAACAGACCTCAAGCCGAATAATATAAACATAACACATTTAACATTTAATAATTTAAACTTCATTGTGTTCGGTTCAGCTCATTAATGTTCGTTCGTTTCTTTTTGAATGCTAAAAAAAACCAAAAATTTTTTACAAAAACAAAATACACATACGAAAAAAACAAAAATCCAGCAAAATAATTTTACACAAACAAAACATCTACACAAACACACACAAGCTGTTCGTGCTGCGGTCGTTGCTAAAATTTTTCGTTTGAAAAGAAACATTATAGAACATTAAAATATCATGCTTGCCTACAGTATCACTACAATTGTTCTATTTTTTAACCAAAAACAGAACACTATATAATGATCGGCTATTTCTTGAAAATAGTTACGACCGGTATTAAGGGTTGTGTTCGTCGACACAAGCACTAAACAAATATATATCGTTCCTGGGTGTGTGAGCCGAACGCTGCTTATTTTTGAACACTACTTCTTACTATTTAAAGACACACTTGTCTTTTTTCTTTTAATATTATAAAACCCGATTTGCAAAATTTATCTTTTGAAATATATTTCGCGAAAGTTGAATTGACAATAAATTAGGAGGATTTTTTTTTAATTAAGTGATAAAACGATATTTTCTAAGAAATTAATAAGAATTGGTTTTTCGTGCTTAATTCCCAATTTTAATTCTTGATAAATCCACAGAAATTTATTGTTTGAGGATAAGCTAGTTTCTATGCCCAAAAATTACTTTGATAATTTCCTGAGAGATTTTATAAAAAAGTCGATGTCATTACCAAAAATTACTACTTTCACCAAAAATCAAAATTTTCACTAAAAATCGACACTTTCTTAAAAAAACACATGTGCAACACTGTTCGAAAATAAACCGAACATTATTTAGCGAACGGTGCACACACCCAGAAACGATATCTTTTGTTTAGTGTTTGTGCATTAGTACATAACCCTTAACTATTTTCACAAAAGTAACAAACATTATATAGTGCTCTGTTTTTCGTAATAAAACAGAACAATTGTAGTGTTCTGTATACATACATTATATATTTTAATCTTCATTATTGTTATTTTTACATTGATAAAGGAATGTTGTTGCAAGCCTTTGCACGACCACAGCAAGATTAGCCAGTATGTGTATTGCTTACATGTTTTGTTTATGCGAAAAAAAATTTGTTGTGTTTACAAGTCAAAAGGGCAATGAGCAGAACTGAAGCCAAAGAACATTAACGTGCTTAACCGAAGTTTGTGTTAAAAAAAAAACCGAACACAATGCAATGTCCTCATCTTTATGTTGTGTTTAATTAGTTCTGTATTTTTATTGTGTACGAAGATCACAAACAGAGAAACGTTTTTTTAAGATATTTACTTCATAAACACTATTAGTGTTTGTGTTTCCCTAAAGAACATTATAGAATGTTTATTTTCGAACACTGATTTACAAAGATATTCATAATTTCACTTAAAGCAACCATTTGTTTTCACCAAAAAATGATACTTTATGATCGTTATTTTCAAATAAAGCGATATCTTTAATAAAATAGCATTTCAACAAAAATAATCGATATTTTTAGAGAAAATTATATGTATTTTCAATTAAATTTTATATTTTAAAGACCCTTCTAATCCGTGTTATTACCAGTAACTGATCACATACACAAAGATTTTTTGTGCGTTTTTTTATTTCTTTTTTTTTTTGGGATTTATTTGCACTTTTCTCAAATACATGTACCAAGATTTATAATAATTAATTTTTTAATATTCAATTAAAAACAAATAGCTACTATTAAATATTTTCGTGGAAGTCCACGCAATATCAATCATCAAATAAATAAAGATGTAGGCGAAGTTCCTATTAAATAATCAAAGTTAAACGTCTTCCCCTTATAACTTTTAAAGCACTCATAGAAGGACTTTATAAAGCCAATATGCTATGTATACAGAACAATTGCAAACTATTTCATAATTTATTTGAGTTGCTCAAATTAATGGGGAATATAGTAGGTTAAACAAATAAAACCAAAACCCACATTTATTTTCATTCAAACTCTTAATAGTTCCCTGCAAATAAACATGCAGACGTTTCGAGGGACGACTGCACAACACAGAGTATAGAATATCAACAATTCAAAATCAAACGACAAGAATAATTTAGTTTTTACTCCAATTTCCAAGAAAACATGTCTTTCATGCATGTCAACATCATCCGTTGACTGCATCCTTGTACCGGATACTATGCTCCAACAAACAACAAGAACAAATAAACAAGTTTGAGATACTCACACACACGTAGAAGTATATCAATATTGAATATTTTTATATGTGAACTACTCAGCTATGCACACATGAGCTGAACTCTCAATACATATCAGTGTGTTTTGTAAGACGGATAGAGTGACCAGAAGATGTTACGAAAAAAAGATCGACATTTTCACTAAAAATCTATATTTTTAATAAAAATCAATTTATGTTAGGGAAAATTAATAATAAACTGGCAAGTGCACGGCTAAAAAAAACTAAACAGGCAACATACTTTATTTTTTGCGAAAAAAATAAAGCAAGTTGTTTTTGTATTAATTTTGTTTTTTCTTAACCTACTTCCAACTACAATTAACGTTGGAAGAATTCCAACCAATTAAAGTGGGGAATGTAAGAAAGGATAAACTCACTGTTTATTGTTGTTGTTTTTTGTTTAAGCTTTGATATTGTAACAAGTAGAACTGTTGCTTATAATTCCTTTACGCTTAACGGTTTTATTTGGTTTCATATCTTTAGTTTTTCTAAAATCTTTTTTGATGAAGTTTCCCGACGATCTGGCCTAAGCAACCAGTGAAATGCGCATAGGGATAGCTTATCCCTTTAACAATAAATTTCAGTGTTTTTTATCAAAAATTAAAATTGATAATTAAGCACGACAAACAAAATCTTGTAAATTTAAAAATTATTACTTAATTAATAAAATTTGGTTTGTTGTGTTTAATTCCCAATTTTTATTCTTGATAAATAGTACATTGACATTTTTTATTGGAGGATAAGCTAGTTTCTATGCGCATTTCTCCCAAAAAAATTTTAGCAAAGCCAAATTTATTAGCAAATAAAAGTGCTGAGTGAATGAGAACTACAAACACTCAATAAGTCTTATTTGCAATGATGTCAAAAGGTTAAACAAAATACCAACAATACTACATTCCCCACTACAATTGGTTGGAATTCTCCCAACATTAATTGTACAACTAGTGGCATTAAGAAAAAACACAAACAAAAAGCTTTTTAGTTTTCGAAAGAAAATCAAAATAAAGCAATTTGCCAGTTCAGTGTTTTTATGCACGTGCACTTACCAATTCATAATTAAAGTAATTTTTGGGAATACAAAATTTTTAATTCATAAGATTTTGCTTGTCGTGCTTAATACCCAATTTTCATTCTTGATAAATACACTGAAATTTATTGTTGGAGGAATAAAAGTTTTGAATTAAGCTCGACAAACAAAATTTTATTAATTAAAAATTGAATATTCCCAAAAATTGCTTTGATAAGAAAATTAATACAAAAACAACAATTTTTTTCTGTAAAATGGATATTTCCACTAAAACTAGATATTTCTATAAATTTGTGCTTTAATGAGTCAAATTTCAATTTATAAAGCTTTCTTGCAATAGTCCTGTTTCCTCAATATTGCACATACTTGGTTAACATTGAAGCTTCAGATAGATACATATACCTAGGATTGTCTCTATACTAGAGTTTGTTTTCGGAATATCCTGTGCCGAGAATTTTTAATTCCCGCTTTTAAAGAAACATTTTGCGAGAATATCTTGTATTACATATTATATGCAAGAAAGCTTTATAAATTGCAATTTTACTCATAGAAGCACATTCGAAAAAAAATGTTTAAAACAAACAAATAATTTATAAAAAAGAGAAAGTCAATATTTGTACACAAAGAATATACTGAGGAACAAATCCCATAACTGCATAGGAGTCCTCTCTAGGGGGTAAAATGTATGACCGAATTCCAATAGTTTTTCGCAGTAAACTATTGCTCAAACGTACTTTCCCCTTATTTCCACCTCTTAGGGGCCGCCCTTCAAATATAGGGTTATGGAAATCTTTAAATTCATAAATTTGCATAACTTTTAAATTTATCGACATCCCATTTCAAAACTTTTTCAATAGGACACATTAGATAAATTTTGTTAAAAAAATAAAAGAAAAAAAATGTAACCAAGTTAGAATAAATTTAATTAACGAGGTTTCTTTCTCTCATTGTGCTAAATTAAATACCCATTTCATACTATTGAGAAACTGAAATTTATTGTTATTCAGTGATATTGAAAATTGTTATGTTTCTCTTTTATGTGAAACAAAAGTTTTAGTGAAAATAACTATTTTCAGCAAACATATTAAAAAAATATCAATTGTTTTTGTAAGAAAAACACTATAAAATAAAATTCAAAAATATAAAAATAAAAGTTAAAATTTGTGATAAGTATATGAAATTTGTTTTGAAACTGAGGTTTATAATTCTTATTCACTTAACAGTTTTATTTGTATAATATCTTAAGCTTTTCTAAAATCTTTGGATGAAGTTTCCTGACGATCTGAACTAAGCAACCAGTGAAATGCGCATAGGAAAAGCTTATCCCTTCAACAATAAATTTCAGTTTCTCAATATTATGAAATGGGAATTTAGCACATTTGAAAGAAACCTTGTTAATTAATTTTTGAATCCCAAGAAAAACTTTGATGAAGAATAATTTTAATTGAAATTGGTCCCTGTTTCTGGTGTCCAAGAAAACAATTGGCCTAAGTTTTAAAAATTTTAATTTAAAATTATCACTTTCGGTTTAGAAGTGCCTTGCGTCTGTAAAGAAATTTGAATAACTCTTAAAATTACGGATAACCCATTCTGAAATTATTACATTATAATAAGGACACCTTAGGCTTATTTTCGAAAAAAATTTATTTAAAAAAAGGTATCCAAGTTCGAACAATTTTAATTTAAATTGTTCATTTTCAGTGTTGCAGATGATTTTATTTAAGGCCCAGGCCCACGATGTCGACAAGAACATTTCTTTTGTATATTTGTATTGAAAACAAAAACAAATTTTAATTTTTTTATTATTGTTTTCAATATAAATATGCAAAAGAAATGTTCTTGTCGACATCGTGGGCCTGGCAGTAAATTTTTTTTAAAAAAATCAAACGATTTTCTATAATACCGTGTTCAGATATGGGCATTTCCGTCAAAAGGTCCACCGTGACCGAACATTTAAAAGTTATTAAAAGCTGATTATTTTACAATATTGTTATAGAGAAATATTTAGATTTTACTAATTTTATTAATTTATCCATAACTTTCTTCACTTAGATGAACAATCAGATTGCAAAGTTGTGCAAACGTAATTTCTTATTTGTGAGAATGTTTAATTGTATGTTTTCTTTAATATTATCTTTTTTTTAAAGAGGTGATATTTAATAAAAATTATTCCAAAAAATTTTTTTTACATGGTCTGTAATCTAAGGAAGAGTTTGAAGAGAAATATGTTATTCGGATTAACGGTAATTTTTTTTTTGTTTTAATCATTTTTCAGTTAAATTATTATGGAAAAAATTTCACGTTCGAAATGTCACGTATCGACCCAGATTTTGGCTTGAAAAAAAATACAGAAGATTTTGGAATCAAACCAAAGACATTTTAATGTTACATTGCAACGTAACATTCTGAAAGTAGTTTGATTAAAAAAAAATGGTTCCAGGTTTCGCCGAAATACGCCTTTGTATACATGGCCACAAAAACTACTTCTATTTTTTTCACGTTCGAGCCGCTTCTTCTCTTGCCATTATCTTTGACCTAGAATCGCGCCTTCCATAAACTTTAGCATAGATAACAATGCCCTCTTAGTGCTATAATTTATGGGTTAAAAGAACGGAAAAATATTTGTTGCTTAAAATGTTATTGCATTTTCAATTCGTACGACTGTCACGTTCAACACTTTGGAATTACCTATATGCACCTTAATTGAGTTTTAGGCAATAAATGCCATAAATCCATACAAAATTAATACGAAAATGTTATAAATATTGAGTAAAATTAAAATGCGACATTGTCACAAGTGTGTTTAGTGAGCAAAACAGAACTTACTAAACAAAGTATTTTGATATTTGGCAACTAAAATTATAACAAAACAAAGGCCCATCCATTAGGTCGGCGCAAAAGCCAGATGTTTTTGTTCCTTAAAGATGTCAAAGTTGTTTACATTTTCCTTATACATTTACATTTTTGCTTACGTTCAATGCTGCATGTGGTAGTAATACAAACAATGTTTTTTTTAAACATTCGAACGATAATTGAGTTAGCTAAATTGTGTATATGTGAACAGAAAGATAATTATGTCAATAATACGAATATTGATTCAATAAAAAAGGTATATCTGAACACGGTATAAGAATCACTTACATATCTTAATTTTTTCTAGTTCGAAACGATCATTTTAAAACCCCGTTTTTGAAAAACGCCAACACTTTAGCACCCCATATGCGTTGTCAAAATCAAAATGTTTTGATTTTTTATTTGATGGCTGCATATTTGATAGTCTCCTGTTGTGATTGATTTTTATTTGATTTTTGTTTATTGTCATGAAGAAGTTTACGAATGAATATGTATTTTGTTTTAAACGTCTTTGATTTAGTTTGTTTGTGATTTTTGGTAAAATAGAAATGTAAATTGAAGTGTTTATTTGTACGTCTCCGAAAAAGCCTGAACTAAACGACACTAACACATATGCACTGATTGATGGGTTTATTTAATAGTCTTCAGGGCTCTTAAGAATCGCCGATATATCGGTTACATCCCTTCGTTAAATCAATTTTTTTAAGAATCCCATATTTTTATAAAAAAAAAAGGATATTTTCACTAAAATTTGACATTCGGGTATGTTCTAGAATCCGAATCCACTCGAAAGTGGATTACTTCAGCATTTTTGGGATTCTACATTTCACATCCACATGTTTTTATTCGTTTTCAATTAGAGTAGTAAGGGATTGGTGAAAGTAAAACGAATCGACTTTAAGTCTAACATGTGATAACATTTTTAACAAAAAAATAGGTTTTGTTTTTAGTTAAAAATTTTCTTTATCCAATTTAATCAAAAATTTATAGTTACTTGAAACGCAAAAGGCCCCAACTAACCCAAAATTTAAAACCGACTTTTTCATTGATTTTCATGTAATTATATTTCATTTTTTACGCTTTTTATGTAATTTTCCGACAATTTGTTTTTTAATCGATTTAGCGATCTTAAATTGGTATTTGGGTTTGTTTCAAATTTTGCAATTTTTCGCAAAATTTTAGCAATGTTCGCGATAAAAGCGATTTGTTCCTGTAAGTTTTCTGATACTTTACAGCTTTAACGATTTATAATAAATAGTAGATTTTGCCATCATGCCGCTGTTATAAAATTTTCGCTTATTTATCAATTTTTACCGAATTTTTTCCATTTCTTATAGTTTTAGGGACTTTTAATCAATTTTATAGAGTGTTTGAAATATTAAACATTTTCGCGAATTTTCGCTATTTTTTTTTGTTATTTTCCGAGATTTTCGGGGGTGTGCTGGAAAAGGAAAATGTAAAACGCAAGAATTTGGAAGTTATTTTTAATAAACTTTAAACGTAATTCTTATATATTTTTCTTATAAAATCTTGTTTTATAGGGAAATATTTGTATAATAATTGCCATAACATTCTTTTATTACATTTGCCTATCATGCTGCGGTGAGTAAATTAGAGATCTTTAGTTCAACTAAAGTCTTTTCGAACAAAAACTTAGAATACACAAAAACATGCGGATTTGAGAACACCAATTTATGAATTATGCGGATTAAAAAAATGTTTCGTTTTCAATTCGAGTCGAAACCTAGAACATTCAGGATTTGCACTAAACCTTTTTTGTTTTTACCAAAAATTAATTTTTCAAAAAAAAATGATCGGCAATGTTCACGAAATAAAATCGAATGAAATCAATTTTTTTAAAATTTCCGTAGTTTTTCATGGTTTTTAGAGTAATTATAATTTCACTCGAATTCGATTTCCAGAACATGGCTGCATATTTTCATTAAAAGTCGATATTTTAAATTAAAATTAAAATATATAGAAATTTAAAGAAAAGTTTAAAGTTTTTAAAAAACAAAATAAATAAAATTTTTGCAAAGAACAAATTTCATGTATAGTGCTATCATATCTTAATTAATCCAACTATATTATGATTAAATCAGTTTTCCATAAAGCCGCCACAATCATATTATGCGTGCCCGTGATCATTTTAGGGTTGTTTAAATGTGCATGTTGGCCACAAATAATTGATTATTGTTGATTTTTCCATTTAGTAAAGTTGAATATCAAACATTTAAATGATCATAGCAAAAATTTACATAGTTGTAGGATAATCACTAAATAAACTGTTGTAGGCTTAAGAGGGACTGATTCCAACATAATACAGTATGGTGAAAGTAATATTATATTAAAATTTTCTGCGGCAATTCTGTATAAGTCGTAGTCAATTTTTTTCGAGTGTAAGCGAAAAAATCAAAAAGTTTTATCATAAATTTAATGGACTAAAAAAACATGTACAAAATAATAAATAAACCTGACCACACCACATGTTTTGTGTGACTTTGTATTGACACATTAAAAAAAAAATAGAAAACTTTTTAAAGTTTTCTTAGTATTTGCAAATATGGATGTGTCTTTCCATCCTCATGTTCTTTTTCTTTTGCCATTGTTTTCGTTGTAGTTGTTGCTGCTGATGTCTTTTAATTTTACAAATTAGTTGTTTGTATCCGTTTTTGTGTCATTTAATATGGAAACCAAAGATGAACAAAACCTACACACACAAATAAATGTACATACATATTTGAAAACATTGTAATGGCAATAAGAGAAAAATATCCATTACAATAAATAAATTGTTTTCAGTTGGCTTTGTTTTGTCTGCCAACCAACTGACAGACAAGGAGACATACCAACGAACTAACCTCTTACTCTCTTCTCCTCGATGCTCCCGGCAAAATTAGTCATTTCGACAAATAAAGAAGATGATGAGCTCCTTGTCATCTACTGCAAGCTCTCTTGTTCCACATCCTTTGCAATCTTGAAGCTACAAAGTTTTAGTAGCGTTTGTCGGTCGTACTCACAGTTGTTTCTGTGCTGCCCATTGTTTTTTTTTATTCATTTTATATTTTAGGCATTTAAACATTTTGTATTTGCTGAAGTGTAAATTCAAGTGAAATGGGAATTTTTAATGTTTCTCTTGTTGAGTTGTGTTACATATTTTCAGTATGAAATAATAATGAGAAGACTTTGTGAGTCAGTTTGTGTGTGTCCTGGCAACGAACCACACCTGCAGCTTAAAAGGTGTACAAATGTCCAGATAAAGTAAATTGGCAAGAACAACAACAATGACAGCAGCAACAACTTGTTGCAAAATATATGTATAACATGTTGGCATATAATTAGTTTTATTGCCAGGAAAATAAAAAATGCTTTAAATAATGCAAATGCCACATAAAATTCAATTACTCTTGTCTTCTATAATGTATGTATAATAAAGTTTGTAGTGTATAGTCTAAGGTGTAGTTAAAGGTGGCGCAAACACGGGTTCTTTGATAATCAAAAGGCGAAATGCAAGAAGTACAGGGTCCGCCAAATAACTTTTTTTGTTTTGAAAATGCTATAAAAAAACTACTGAATATTTTCTCAAATTTCTTTTTTTATTTGAAAGTACAATCCTTCCGGTAAATAATGGAAAATAATTTCATTCAAATGGCTGCCTCGGCTGGCCAAGTAGTAGCCTACACGATCGGTCCAATTTTTAAGCACATTATCGATTGTGTGCAGCTGTATTTCACCAATAGCATCACGAATATTGTCCTTTAAAGCGTGAATTGTCTCTGGATTGTCGGCGTAACTCTTATCTTTGACGGCACCCCTCAAATTATAGTCCAACGGTGTCAAATCACAGCTCCGAGGTTTCCAAACGACTTCAGCTCTGCGGCTGATAAAACATCGAGTGTAGCTTTGGCTGTCTGGCACGTAGCGCCGTCCTGTTGAAACCAAATGTTGCCAATATCCTCCTCTTCAATTTTTGTGAACAAAAATTCGTTCAACATGGCCCGATAACGATCGCCATTGACTGTAACGGCCCCTCCTTGCTCATTTTCGAAGAAAAATGGCCCAATTATGCCTCTGGCCCAAAATCCGCACCAAACAGTGACTCGTTTTGGGTGCAACGGCTTTTCAATGTTTGCGTGCTGGTTTTCTGTGCCCCAAATGTGACAATTTTGCTTGTTTACATACCCGCCAAGATAAAAATGAGCTTCATCTGAAAAGATGATTTTTTTTGGCAAAATCGGCCTCTTCTGTAAGTCGATCGCAGGCCCACTTAGTGAAGCGAAAACGCATATTTCCCAGCGTTGTTCAAGCGTATACACAACCATATTCGTTCAGCGGAAGGATAAAACTAATTATCTGTCAAATCAGACATGAGCTAAGTGTTACCATTCACGAAATAAGCACTAGTTAAAAAAAACGGCGGACCCGTTACATATTTTAAAAATTTTAACTTTTAGTGAAAATCGATATTTTCATCTGTTATCGAGATTTTCACAAAATATCTGTAAAAATCTACAATTTCACTAAAATTCAAAAATATCTCACAATAAAGGTTGGTTAAATTTTAAGGGCCGCTGTTGATTTTGAATAAAACACATATTATTTATGAAATTATTGTCATTTATTTTAATTATGATAATATTGGCATGGTTCAATTATGTATGGAACAAAATATCGGCAAATGGCCGCCGCGACCTCTGCGGCACACCTACATCTGATAGTCCAAATTTTCGATGACGCTGAGGCATCATTGTGGTTCTATGCCGTTTGTGTGCCGAATTATATCATCCTTTAGCTCTTTAATTGTTGCTGGCCTATCGACGTACACCTTTTCTTTCAAATAACCCCAAAGAAAGAAGTCCAACGGAGTCACATCACATGATCTTTGTGGACAATTGACATCGCCACCACGTCAGATAACACGGCCATTGAATTTGTCGCGCAAAAGAGCCATTAGCTGTTTGGCAAGTGGCACCGTCCTGTTGAAACCACATATCGTTAACATCCATATCTTCCAATTCGGACCATAAAAAATTCGTTATCATCTCACGATAGCGAACACCATTCACATTAACTGCCCGGGCGGCTTAATTTTGGAAAAAATGCGGCCCGATGATGTCGCCAGCCCATAAATCGCACAAAAAAGCCACTCTTTGTGGGTGCATTGATTTTTCGTCAGTCAGTCTTCGATTATCATTCGCCCAAATGCGGCAATTCTGCTTTTTGACAAATCCACCGAGGTGAAAATGTGCCTCATCACTGAAGATGATTTTCTTCGAAAAGTTATCATCCACTGTTGCCATTTCTTGCCACCATTCTGCCCATTGACGGCGTTTGAAATGGTCAAGAGGCTTTAGTTCTTGAGTCAATTGCACCTTGTTAGCGTGTAAATGCAAGTCTTTATGCGTAATGTTCATCAACGACAAGTGTGAAAGGTGCATTTGTTGGGAACGACGACGAGTTGAGGTGAACGGCTCTTCAGCCACACTATCGCGAACAGCAGCAATACTTTCTGCAGTACGAGATGTACGAGTATGCACTGGTGTTTTCACATCTCCTACAGACCCGGGTTGCTCAAATTTTTGCACGATTTTTCCGATTGTACGCACATTTGGACGATTAAATTGACAGAAAAAATCACGAAGTGCACGATATGCATTTTGATTTGAACGCCTATTTTCATAATAAGCCTGAAAACCTTAAAGCGTTGTTCGATTGTGTATCTTTTCATGAATCAAATTGAATTAGTCTGAAATTTAGAAATGTCAAATGAAATGAAAAAAACTGGACGTTTAGGTTCACATTCAGCATCTCTAAGAAAATAAAACGGTAAAAAGTTATCGATTTTTTTTAAACTTCAACTCCAGATATCTCGATAACAAAACGAGTTATCGATAATTCGATTTTTTTTAACTTCAACTCCAGATATCTCGATAACAAAACGAGTTATCGATAATTCTTACTTAATTTTTTCGGTTAATTTTGAGGTATTCTCTAAGAAAATAAAACGGTAAAAAGTTATCGATTTTTTTTTAAACTTCAACTCCAGATATCTCGATAGCTAAACGAGTTATCGATAATTTTTATAAAATTTTTTCGGCTTATTTTGAGGTGTTCTAAATAAAAATTATCAGTTTGAGAGGCCTCGGAATAAATCCACAGTTTTGATACAAAATACCCCAGTGTGCGTCGTTTTCAATGAAAAATCCAAGTGTTTAAAACAAACACAACAATAAATTCTAGCAATAATTTGAGCCAATTAGTCTTTTGGCTTTCTTTGTGCATTAACAAGGTTTCTTTCAAACGTGCTAAATTCCTATTTCATAATATTGAGAAACTGAAATTTATTGTTGAAGGGATAAGCTATTCCTATGCGCATTTCACTGGTTGCTTAGCCCAGATCGTCAGGAAACTTCATCCAAAGATTTTAGAACAGCTAAAGATGTTATACAAATAGAACTGTTAAGTGAATAAGAATTATAAACCTCAGTTTCAACACAAATTTCATAAACTTATCACAAATTTTAACTTTTATTTTTATATTTTTGAATTTTATTTTATAGTGTTTTTCTTACAAAAACAATCGATATTTTTTTAATATGTTTGCTTTTTCTTTTGTTTCACATAAAAGCAAATGTTTCCCGATTTATTGAGAAACATAACAATTTTCAATATCACTGAATAGATTTTTTGCAGATTTAGCGAGAAATCCTTTTATTGAACAAAGAAGAAATCTGTTAGGTAGTTTCGGACAGTCAGAAATTGCCCCCTTTCTTCACTCTTGATCCTATTTTTTAAAAAATTAATATCTTGTGTGTCCATATAAATATGGATCTATCTATTAAAATACGTTAAGGTGGGTCTAGGACCAATAATTTAAGGTGTTACACATATTAGCACAAATGCACAACACGATCTCTACTATTGTGTTGTGGGTAAAAAGAAAGAAATTCAAAAATATGGTTTTTTATATTACGGCCAGTTCAAACATGATGCTTAAATAAACTATTATTTAATAAAAACATGCAAAATACAATTGCTCATATTTCAATCAGCATAACAATGCAAATAATAAATAAAAGTAAAAAAACCAAAACCCTCTTTTTTATTTTTTTTTTCAGATCGATATGAATCGCCTAAATAAATTCAATTGCAACAATGGAACAGTCTGTAACAATATCCATGGAGTATTCAATTGTTCAAATGGTAAGAAAGAGAAAAAAGTTCAATCAAATTTAACTTAAAAGTAAAACGAGACAATAAAAAAACAACAAACACATTTCAGGTCACTGTAAAAATATGTCCGAATTTTTTTTGTGTCATCACAAAGCCGATGGACCCACAATTAACTCAGCCAGAGATAATACGAAGTTAAATGGTTTCTTTGAATGCCACGGAGTGCATTGTACAAAAATCAAAAAACCATTTAGTTGTGACAGATATTGTTCGAAAATAACCACGTCGCACATAAATGTCTTAATAATGCATGTAAGTTCCTACATATTTAATGAGGGACATTAAAATTACACTTAAATTCCAGGAGGATAATGTCATAGCGGCAGATTGTGAAACAGCGGTGGCCTTTAACGAGGCCAGAGGCAATGAATTGGGTGTTCGTATACAGCCGACAGAGTTTTGGAAAGAGGATGATGGGAATTTATTGACGAATTGTGCCACGGTTACAAGAGATGGCGATAAAGTATTGTAAGTTAGGAAAATAACAACAATTTCAATGAACTTTTTTGGTTTATGGGTTTGTTTTTAAGGGCCACTGATTGCCTAAATGGTACTTTATTGCCTCACAATGTTTTGCCGGAGCCTTTTATGAATTTTACCCAATTTTGGAAAATCTACGAAGAAAGCAAAGTCGAAGTTGATCCAGAGCAAAAGTTCCTACCCAATCAACATAATTTGACTATTTACAAGTATAAAAAGTTATTCATCAATTTAGAGGGTTGTGTCAACACTTTAAGAGGAGAATGTAAAGATTTCCATGCCCGACACGGCAGTGATGGTGATAATAATACGGCACAATCAAGATATCAATGCTACTATAACAAGGTGATTTTGAATTTTTTAAATAAATCCTTTTAGTGATTTAATTTCGTTTAAATTTTGACTAATTCTTATAAACTTCCAACTCTTTTTTTTATAGGATCCTGCAGTTGAATTTGTTACCTCCAGATATGATTTGAAGAAGGTCTACAATGAATTGTTGTTCTCGTTAATAGTTCCTATTGTTTTGTTTATAGTATCATCGATTTCTCTTATAATTATAACAACATATGTCAAGGTTAGTCTAAAAACTCTATAAAATAAAACAAATTAGACGAAAAAAAAAAATTGACTGCGCGACGTTGACACAAGTGCTCTATTAAACGCACTCTGCAAGGTACATTTAAACAAAGTTGACTCATTAGCGGACAGAAATAAACCCCAATTGTCAAATTTTGTATGTGCGTTAAATTGTTTTTGTTTAATTTGGAGGCAAATTTGACCAGTCGGATATTTTTTTGATATGCTCTTCAAAATGAGTCTAACTGGTGTAAATTTACCTTGGCACGCTTTGCTCTCCATGTTTCTCATGATAAACTATTTTTAAATAAATAAAGTGCACTATACATTATCAAAATGCTTGAAATCAAATCGAATTTACTCGTGTACGTGGATTCGCCTTGAAGTCTGAGTTGGTCTGATTTTCCATCAAGCGTTGTCGGTGTCACACATTGAGCTTGATTAGTAATTTGGATAAGTGTATTGTACCATTTAAGTTTTTGTTTTTTTTTTTGAAACAAAGCTAATTATTTGTTGCTTGTTTTTGGACGACCAGTGAGTTTGACGTATCCAATGGCAATAGTCTCGCTGAATTTTTGATTGAATCTCTGCACAGTTGACGAAGTTAAAACAAACACTATTCCGACCATATTTTGAAATTTTCGACATGCAGCCGCCAAGCTTACATTATTTTAGATATATTGTTCCATAATAAAGAGACGTTGTTAATAGGGCTGTGCTCGCACAAATCACAAGTAATTGAAAATTTCAATTACAATAAATTGTAATTTGTTCGATGTGTTAGAGGGCTTGAGCGCGAACATTTTTAAATTCATTATTTTATTGTACAACGAAGCATCAAATTGTGGAATTGTTAAAGGCTAGTTTACAGTATAACACAAGTATTACGTATTCCATAATACTTTGTGAAATAGAAATCTAAAGGGTTTTGTTGTGACTGTCAAAAAATCGAATGCAACATGCCATTATTGTTAAAATGCAACCCTCATCCAACGAAAAGTTTTTCTAAAATCATATTTTGTTTTTAACGTTTTAGGTTATTGTGATTTGTTCGTCGTGGGTGGAGAAATGGATGGCTAACAAATTACACGCACAAATCACTAGTGTGTAGTCAGCTTAAACCTAACTGCCAGCTGTCGAATTTTTTTTAAGGGTTGCCAACACTTTACTGAACAAATCGCGACAGATTAAAATATTGCGTTAATTTTGGGACAACTTTTAGTTAACTACTTCACTACAAGTTGAATCTTCTATATATAAGCCGGCAAAGCCAAAAAAAAAAATAAGAACACTTTCATCCTCTGTTAAAAAAAAAGCTAAAATCTTAGAGCGTAAAAATTCGGCCATTTTGGGAAGTGAACGGGTATAGCCTGTATTTTGAAACTTCTTTCTCATCCCATTTATATTTTAAACTAATAAGCAGAAAAAAAAATTATACCAAATTCGTAACTTATCTAAAAAATACAATTTTAAATTTGGCACTTTTCCGAATTCGAACGTTTAAGGGGTGAAAATCGTACCTTCTTTTGGTACTTTTTTAAAAAAACAAAATTAAAGTATCAAAAAGGTAAAATACTAGAAATTAAATTTCTTTCTTTTACTTTTCGGTGCTGCAAGTGATAATTTTTGAATTTTCTTTAATATTGAACTTAGAAACATAAAATTATATGTGCAGGGTTCTGAGGGAATGAAAACCTTAAGAGTGAGTCA
Source organism: Pollenia labialis (assembly GCA_949318255.1). Lineage (NCBI taxonomy): Eukaryota > Metazoa > Arthropoda > Insecta > Diptera > Polleniidae > Pollenia > Pollenia labialis. The sequence continues at coordinate 128,315,747 of OX439140.1, forward strand.
GAAAAACCAATACTTGTGCAAAGTTAAAAAAAAACTTAAACCGTTCAAAATTTTGCAAAAAATAGTAAATTTATTCAAATATAATTTTATGTTTCTAGGTCCAATATTAACGGAAATTCAAAAAGTACCAGTTACAGAACAAAAAAGTACAAAACAGTTCCGCAATAGATTCTTATCCACTCAGGACATTGCATGTTGAATCTTATGTTTTAAGGTCCAATATTAACGATAATTAAAAAGCTAAAGAAAAATATCAAATTTCCCGTATTTTCTTTTTTGAATACTTACCCCCCCCCCCCCTCCCCATTAAAGTATCAAACATTTCAGTATTGAAGTGGCAGCCCATAATTTAGTACGAATATGTCAATGAATCCAGAAAAATCTTTTGTAAAAAAAGTACCAAACATAGTTACGATTTTCACCCCTAAATGTATTTTTTTTTATAAGTTTCGAATGTGGTATTAACTTTGTTTCTATGTTCATTGGCTCAAAAGAAAGATGGGGTTTCAAAAAAGTAGCAAAATTCAGGTTTTACATGTACATAATTGTGTATGGGGTTTAATGCGTAAAATTAAACACATTAAAATAAAACAACAACAAAACAACAGCCACGAGGGATTTTTTGAACAAATTAGAGGCAGTTGTGGTTTTTTGGTCATATCTCAGCCATTTGTGGGCCGATCTTGCTGAATTTCAATAGCAGGAAACGGTGGACCATATACATATGATATAAATTTGAAACAACCTAGCCGCTATCATGTCTGGAGTCTCCGGAAAACACATATCAAACGTAAGACGGACGGACAGACGGACATCGTTTAATCAACTTCTCTTCTCATAAGGACCCAGAATATATATACTTTTGAACCTGTAGTGAAGGGTACAAAAAAATAATTTGTTGGACCAAGGATTAGGTCTGGCTGGAATAGTGTGTATATATTTTTTCTGACTCACTCTTTATAAGATAAAGAATGTTGGTACTTTTTGGTTCTTCAACTGGTACTTTTCAATTTTCGTAACATTGGACCTAGAACCATATCTTTAAACATACATGGTCTTGGGTTAATAAAAATCTGTAATGGGGAGTTTTTTAGTACTTTTTCATTAAGAACCAGCATTACACCAGCTCATGCGGTCAACTGTACGAATTCGCCTCAATCAGTATTTTTGAATAAAAATGTGGTCAATAAAGTAAATACTCTGCAGGTCTCTGTCTTTAAGACTTTTAAAACAAGAAAAATCAACATCTTATTTGAGTGACACGTTTAAGAGTACAAGCGAACGAAAGTTTGAGATATAAAGAAATACAAATTTATTTAAAATTTAAGTAAATCGTTTTCGTTCTCTTAAATATTCGTATGATAAATGCAATACTTAGTAATGAGTTCTGGTAACTCTCAAAGACACAATTTTTCAATTTTTAATTTACAATTTTTATATCACTTTTTCAGGTGGGAGATGATGCTAAAATGCGTTGTATTTGCAATAGTGACGATTCTGATGCCGATGAAGTCTATTCGGCACGAAAGAGTAAAAGAAATCGCCAATTACAGAATTTGGAAAACATGGATAGTTTAAATCAATTGACTAATTTAGAGGTAAGTAAAAATAAAAAGAAGCAGACCAGATAGTTTTTCGGTTTCAGATGAAAACAGTCTTTAGAAGCACAGGTTACCATATTTTGATTTAAAATCGACGGATTTGAAGAATCTATTGTATGAAAGTTCCAAGATGGAGTCAAGGTCAGATTGTTACTATGTCCAATATAAGCCAACGTGTTCAAAGAAGAAACTTAACTAAGAATGTGGTTTAAAATAAAAATGTTCCCTTGTTGGTATCCGTTTATCTGCGGGAAATTTGTGTCAATTGTTTCAACACACTGGTCCTGGGATTTCTGAAAATAGAACAAGTACAAAAAGAAAGAACACATGACCAGTGAAATGAGAACCAATCGTTTTAGTAGTATACGAAGAACAAAAAGGTAGAAAAATGATGAATTACAGTACAGGTGTGCCACATTTTTTTTGGAAATTTCTAAAATTTGGTTCTTAAATTTAGTTTTTGGACTTGACATAATGCTACATTGTTTGTAAATAACTTTACATTGTAGTAGGTTAGGTTAGGTTAAACGGGCAGTAGTCACGATGACGACTAACTTGGGTCCTTATAGCGGTCCCTTTGTGATACGCCTAGCCAGTGACAGGAGTCAGCCAGTATCCACCAGACTATTCCCCAGAGGTCACTGCAGCCTTGAACCACCCCGACTCCCTGTAGAACAGGGAGATCAATTTCAGTCCCACATTGGAAATATCGTCTCCCAAAATGCCTAAGCCTAATGCTCCACAGACCGGGGCATTGGCAGGGAAAGTGAAACACCTTCTCCTCCTCCTCCTCATCATGACAACTCCTACAGTAGTCATCATAAGCAAGACCCATCCTCCTAGCATGAGTCCCTATCACCCAGTGACCCATAATGACCGACATCACTGTCCTTATCCAGTCCCTACCGATACCAAGTAGTGCGCGCGTTCGCGCTGCGTCGTAGCAAGGCCATCTTTCCTGAGCCCTTCTGTACGACTCTCGTATGATGGAAGTCTTGTTACCCAGGCATCCACCTTGCCCTGGTACCCATGTCAGCGTTACCCTGGAATGTTCCGCAATCTCATTTAGAGACATCCGGCATTCCACTATTAACATAGATGTCGTGAAGACACCAGCCAGAGCCGCAATGGCAGGCTTGCTGTCCGTAAATATACATACATATGTATATCCCTCGATATATGATAGTACATCAGCCAGTTTTCCGCCCGCCTTATGGCAGAAATATCCGCCTGCAGCACACTACTGCCATCCGGCAGTAAAAAAGTTCAAAGTGGAAGTGTGACTGGTCAAATGGTGTCAATTGACAACCCCATGTAAAATTGGTAGGTCTTATTCATATAAAGTGCTAGAACTAGAACCGGTGTTAGTTCTCTTACCTCTAGGGTAGTTAGTGAGATTAAACATGTTTACGATTGTAGCTTAAGTAATTTGCTTTTTAATAAGTCTGATGAAGGCTGGCCTAGGCGTAAGGACCGTTATGTTTTTTTTTAGTAGATTAAAGAATACAGGTTGTGTTACTTTTATCTCATACAAAAACAAAAGCAACAGGCATTTACGCCAACGTCAACCGTAGTCAGGCTGAATTGTATTTAAGAGCTAAGTCTGATTTCACACGTTTCATCTTTTGATGCTCAACTCGTATGTTTTTAGGTGAGAGAAGAAAGATGAAAAGGGGTACGGAGATGCCTGTACTCGGTCAGTACGCTTTATGTTTGTATTCGTTGGTATATGCACAACGATGGCTGCATGTAATTTGTTTTTTTTTTCTTTTTCTCTTTGATTCGCTGTAAATAAAATTGTTGTTATTTTGAACCGAAAAAAGTTGAAACCGATTGCTGCGTGTGATTATATTGGCATCTTTAAAAGGGAATTGAAAAGAAGTTGAGCATCAAAAGATGAAACGTGTAAATTTAGACTAAAGTACCTTCACCCCCCGTTTCCACATGCAAGTGCAAGTTCGAAAAACTCAATACACGCACACTTTTTTAAAAAAACCATCACATTTTTCGTACTTCCAGCTCAACTTGCAAGAGAATTTGCTTGCAAGTAAATTTTTGACACTTGTCGCAAGTAAAATGACAAATGGAAAAACAGTGTTACCGTAGATGAGTTTTATATCAAAAAACTAGTACCTAGTAAAATAAAAGTTAAGTTTATAGCTGATTTCTGTGTATTTATAAACAATTTAAAATAAAAAAGTACACAACTATACAACATCGCATCTTAATGGTATTTTTACACATAAATTTCAGGCATTTAGAAAAAAAAAACAAATATGACATCGGAAACATGGCAATACTGTAGCCACATATTTTTAAAAATAAACACAACTTTACATACAATTTTCATTAAAGTTAAATAAAGATGAAATTATAAAGTTAATTAATTTATATCGTAGCCATGAGGAGTGCCAGTAGATGCAACGATTTGAAAATACTTGCAAGTAATTACTTGCATGTGGTAACGTAGGGTAAATTGTATACACTACTTCCAAGTAATTACATGCTTGTGGAAACGTAGGGTAAGTACTTTGTGCTTAAATATCATTTTAGGAAAGAAGCCTTAGCAGAATGAATTCAGAAAGAAATGTTGTTTAAGCTGTAAGCAATTTGATTCTTATGGCCAATTTTCAGGATTGATATTAAAACACATTTATGTTTAAAATCGTTTTAAATACAAAATTCTCTTCTTCACTAAATACTTAAATGAAACTTCATTCACCGATGTGGTACACTTAATTCCACTTAAGTTTCTATTGTAATATTTTAGCAAGGTAGCCTCAATATCACAAAAATACAACGACAACAGGCAAAGCAATAACAATCAGCTGTTTTTTGAGACCACCTTGTAAATAAGCATAATTTTTTATGATATTTTTTTGTATTTAGTAGTGCTACCATACTTTTATCTTATTTAAATAAGGCTTTTCAAATAAAACTCTATCTGTATTTAAATACGATTTAAGTTTTTATGAAAATTAACTTAATTTGGATTTAAATACTATCCTGAAAATTGGGCATTAGTCTTTCAGCAACGATTGGACATAAGATCCACTGTAAACAAAGATTTTGTTGTATTAAGAACTCTTGTATCTTCATTTAGATTTAGCTATTAGATTTTTGTAATAGAGATCAACGCTCTTTAATTTCTTCTTCCTTTCTCTGTTTTCCACTACATAGAAAAAATTCTCAAACATTTTTCACCAATTAAAGCATTCATCTAAAATAAAATCAGTTTTAATTTAAAATTTAATCAAGTGAATTAAACGTTTAATTAAGTGATAATATTAATTTGTTTACTGGTGCAAATTTAATTAAGTTATTCATTAATATCATCAATTTTTTTGTGTATCATCGGTTTCTGATCAGCAATAACCGAAGGCTTAACTATATTCCTTCTTAGAAGCTACGAGATAAAGGCGTAGAACAGACAGTGAAACGTGGTTTGAAACCAGTTTCTATCGTTTTTCACAACCACGCAACGTATACGTATACGTTATATATAATGTACCACAATGTGATTAAATTATCACAACCACTTCGGTTTTCTTTGAGAACAGATGTCTGCAAACTGTCTAGTTCAAGTGGTGAAGCAGAAAGAACACTCTACATTGTACCGAAAGAATATGACAAAACTAGTGAAACGCAATCAAGAGTCCCTCAAAGGAGTTCATGTCTTAAGAATTAACTTTTTTTTACCTTTAAAACAAATCTAGATGCCCCTTTAGGCAGCGATTAGTGAATCAAAAAAACAATCTTGAGGTTTTCAGTTCGATATTCGTTTATGTTTTTTTTTAATGGACTTTTTTATAATAAAAACTTTTAAGATCAAAACTTTTCAAAATAAATGAAACAGAAGGTGATTTGTAAGAACACGAATTTTTATCGAAAGATTAAGAAATATTTTGAAAATCTAAAAAAGTTTTATTAAATCTTTAAATTTTTGTTCAAATCCCAATATTAATTTTTATTTTTCAGGACCACGACGTAAGTCCGGCTGATGCTAATGCCATGATTGGCAGCACCAAATCCCTATTGCCCCTAAGTCCCACCAACGATTCTGGTACCACCGATAATACCATTGACGATGAAAAGGCCTCAAAATGTGACATGCCAGAAAAACCTTTAGTTGTTATTTAAAAATACGCTAAAAGCCAACTAAAACAACAACTTTTTAACTAACAAACAACCTACTATTTATGAAAACAAAGCAAAACTTTTTATAACTCATTTCTTAATGTGCATGTGTAATTTTTTTTATTCATAAACGATAAATGAAGAATTAAAAAAAAACAAATTTCAAGTACTTGTTTATTAGAGTACTTGTAATTTTAAATGAATGTGCAATCAAATCACAATTGTACCTTAAAGAAATATTAAATTTTTTTTTTTCTTAATTTTAAAAGCGACATTTGTTATTTTCAATTGATATTTTTTCAAATTAAAATCGGATTTATATAGAAAAAATCGTTAAAAAAAACCAACTGAATATAACTGCCTTCAATGTTAACCACCAACAAAAAAAAAATTAAACAAAATATTTAATAAAATTAACATAAAAAGCAACTTTTTAGGAACAAAAAAAAAATAATGTGATTTAAAAAAAAAACATACATAAAATATTCATAAAAAAATTAACAAAAGTTATCGTAAATAAATGTTGCGTTATAACAGTTTTTTTTTAAATATTGTCATATTTTAAATTTATATTGGCGGTATAAAAAAGTTCACGCTATTTAGGTTTGGCACAAATTTTTGTCCATTAGAATGTTAAAACATCTGCCGTTAAAATTGTTTATTATAATTTAGTATTGGCCCCAAAATTAAAAATTTGGATAAAAAAAATTGTTTTTTTTTTGTAGAAAATTTTTTTAGGAAAAAGTCTGCTAAAGGTGAATTCACCCATGTTGTCCGGTCAAAGTTTTTTTTTTAATGACAGCGGTACCTAAACATGAGCGGAAAGCAATTTCTAGCTGTCAAAAATGCTAATGCCTATGCAATTTGTATAAAGCATCCCTTAATAGGGCGGCGACAACGCTTTGCAATTGTTGAGAAATAATGGCAATTTAGCTGTTTTAAGTTGAATCTAGCGGTTTTATTTCCATTTTTACTTCTATTGTGTGGTTTTAATTAAACAAGAAAGTTATTTACCCCGGGTCTCCACGCAGCAATATTTATTGCGGCAAACGTCAAATTTGATTGCTTCGTTAAATTTGCGACGTATAGACTGCATATTGCCATGCGCAATGATTGCTCTTCTGATTGCTTGAGCAGTTATTGCTTAGCAATCTGTGTGTTGTACGTTCGTCTATGGCAAAGCAATTTCAAGTGCTCTGAAAATCACAAGATTTTTTATCACTTGTGATTTTAAATCACAATTGTGTTTTAGGGTGTTTTGAAAACCACTTGAGTTTTTAAACGCGTTTAAGCAAAATGTTGATTAAGTTAATCAAAGCCGTTCACATTACATTTGAGATGATTAACATGACAGATGACTAAGAAAAAAAAACAAAACAAACAAATTTATATTTCTTTTAAGTATAAAAAATTCATAAAAAAAAAAATACTTTTATAAAGTTATCAGAAGATTATTTTAAACATATTAATGATGCAATTGTGAAAATTTATGAATTTTATAAGGAAAAAAATAAAAACATTAAGCAAAAATCGTGGCCGGTTGTTCAGTTAATGTTGGGCGATTCTACATTACACTCAGTTTGAGGTATGTTTAGTGGATTCTATGTGATTAATGAAGTGATTTAGTTGTAAACATGTCAATTTGATTTGATTAACAAATCACTTCAATGTATGGGAAATCATCTCGATTTTGATGTGATTAGAGCTTAATCACGTTCGAGTTGCTTAAACGCGTTTAAGAACCCAAGTGTGAACATAGAATTAGTTTAAAATGGTGGAAAAAAATTAGCAAGTAATTTTATATTAGCTGACCGGTTGTAAAGACCAATTATGAAAAGTTTCATTTTTAGAACACCTTTTTGGTATTTCAAATCACTTTCACAAAAAGTTATTTTCAGAACATGACTGATTTTTTTTTGGTGTTAAGCTTCATGTATAAATTATTTTTAAATATCGTGTTTTAATTAGAGATGATTAAAGATGATCGATGACTGACAGTTAAATTTCCAAAACATAAACTTTGTATTAAAATATGCAACCTTTTGAAAACTCAGTTCAAAGATGTCCTGACAAAATATCAAAATAAGCAAATTCAAGCTCAGAGTTGTTCTGTAAAATTATTTTCTCTCTCCCTCCCAAAAAGAAAGACGTCAAAATACATACATATAAAAGAAGTTTTCCGGGCGAAAATGGGTGAATTAGCCATAAAAATCGATTTATTTTTGTGGAAGTTCTTATACAGATTGGCTTCATCGCTTGAACGATGGTATTGGTTTGTATGTTACAATCACGCGACAAAGGAAGGAAAATTATTTTGAATAACACAACAGATTATTTTCTTTCATATAAATCATTACAATTAAAAAGGTCATTCAGACTCCCTGATGAGTGCAGTGTCTTCCAGGCTGAGATCCTAGCGATCTGGAGGGCAACAGAAGTGATACTGGATCACATCGTGGGTGGACGATTTACGTCGATAGTCAGGCGGCGCTTAGGGCATTGACAAATAATACGGTGCAATCGTGCCTGGTCGCTCGGTTTAGGATTGCTCTTAGGGAACTCATCTAGGTATTCAATGTAAGGCGTTGGGTACCTGGACACTGCATGGTTGATCGAAATGAGGTAGTGGACGGACTCGCGAGAGAGGGTGCGAATATGTATAGGGTCCGCCAAATAACTTTTTTTTGTTTTGAAAATGCTATAAAAAAACTACTGAATATTTTCTCAAATTTCTTTTTTTATTTGAAAGTACAACCCTTCCGGTTAATAATGGAAAATCTTTTCATTCAAATGGCTGCCTCGGCTGGCCATGCAGTTGCCTACAAGATTGGCCCAATTTTTAAGCACATTATCGATTGTGTGCAGCTGTATTTCACCAATGGCTTCACGAATATTGTCCCTTAAATCGTCAATTGACTCTGGCTTGTCGGCGTAACACTTATCTTTGACGGCACCCCACAAATAATAGTCCAACGGTGTCAAATCGCAGCTCCGAGGTGGCCAAACGACATCATCTCTGCGGCTGGTAATGCGATCTTCAAAAACAGGGCGCAAAACATCGACTGTAGCTTCGGCTGTGTGCCACGTAGCGCCGTCCTGTTGAAACCAAATGTTGCCAATATCCTCCTATTCAATTTTTGTGAACAAAAATTCGCTCAACATGGCCTGATAACGATCGCCATTGACTGCAACGGCCACTCCTTGCTCATTTAGTCGACAGGAAATATTGCGGCGACTCACATGAAAATTAAAAAATTTAGTTAGATAAATAGTCGGTATCGACACAACATTCTTAGAGAATACCAAATTACCATCGAAGGGATGCAGTCGTCGTTTTGATGCGACAACAACAGAAGATCGACAACGACTTGTATAAAGTGATAAGTTGTAAATTTCTGATGTTTTTGTTAACTGCACTATGCCACAGTTGTAAACCATAATGCAAAAAAATGCAAAATTTCAACTGAACTAGAGTTGAGCTGTAAACCTTAATAAGGGGCTTAAAGTTGACGTAACGTATAGATCTTTTACGGTAACTCGTAAGCACAATTTGGACTATTTAAAGCGTATTCAACAAGCCAGATCAACCCTAAAAGCGTAATATCCATAATTTATTGTATTAGGTGGGTTAAGTAATATTACGAGCCATTAAACACTGGCCGGACTAGTTCACAATTTAACACATAAAAATTTATATAAGAAAAACTTTAATATCGAAAATGCTGCTTCCAATACAACAAAACTGGGATTTTAGTATCGGCCTGTTATTAAAAATGATAAATAAATCTAACCAACAAAATAAACGCTTAAAAAGCACAATATTTGATAGAGTTAGAAGGCCTATTAAAGAAAGCTTTCCAGGCAATTAATGAATCCATTTGAAGAGAGCAATCAACCAAACACATTCAGAATATGCTCCCAAACACAAAGTTCTTATTTCCTATCAATACAATGCTTGCCCTCATGTTATTGCACCAGTACAAAAACTATTTCGAAAACAGCAAATAAAAAATCTTTATCAAACCTGCTTTACAGTTCTGGGGTCTAATCACCGCATACGATGTCGAGCAAAATTGATCGAAATTATTTATTTTGGTATCATGACTCTCGATATCGAATGAAATTTATTGAATTTGAAATAATAGCATTCGATATCGAGTAACTCGACATTACATTTCTCGAGTATTCATTCGATACGTCAGTGTCTATCGTGTGCAAAAAAATTTGATAGTTTATTCGATACGATAGTATCGAATGCGGTGATTAGACCCCTAGCCTTGTTCTGATTGATTCAGAAAAACATGACTGAAATATGCTCTGCACGAGGGCTATGAGTCGGCGTCTTGAGAATCGCCCCCAATTGAGTTTTGCACTCTTGGGGCATAAACGAACACAGCCAATAATTTACTATTGTCTGAAATGGTTTAACTTTTTAATACTCATTTAAAAGACTTTCCTAAATTAATTAAATAAACATGATATTTATTGTGGACTACAGGTCGATTCTTAGGCTTATTTTGACACATATTTCTCTTATCTGACCATACATTTTGTTACTCAAACACGTTTGGAGTCGTTGGCAGAGAAGTAAAAACACTAAGGCTGGGGTTTTGAGATCTCAGTTAAACTAGAATTAGTTAATCTAAAAACAGATTTGTGCCGCCATTACAAAATTTGTATTCAAATTTTTGACGGAACTGCTTAGTTTTGCTTAAAACGTTGGTCTTTAATGAAATAATAAAAAAAATCAAATTTCGCCGGACAAAATCCGAGTTTTAGACTACGTTAAACTAAGTTTAAACTTAATCTACATCTAAAAAAACCGGGCCTAAAGCAATTAAATATTATTCTCCTTATTTACTACTCAAAAAATAGCGTGATCTTTTATTATACCACCAATAAAAATAAAAAAGCATTTTCAAACATAACCTTAAAACATTTCAAATATTTTCGATATTTGTAGAATTTAATTATTCATTAACCAAAATCTTTTTTAAAAAAAAACATACACATTAATCTCTTTTTTCTCTTTCTACATACATAAAATTTATATTTACTACATACATACAACATAAATATATGTATGTATATCTAACGTTTATTCATCCAAAAAAATCTATTATATACTAAAAAAAAAACTATATTTAAAACTAAATAAATATTACTACGACTATTTACATAAAACCGATATGTATATTTCAAATGTACCAATCTTAAAGATTTCAAAATTGTTTTATTTACGACAATTTCTATAAAAAGGTTTGTAGTAAAAATTTTTTATTTCCAGCTTAAAAAGAAAAGCACATTTTAAATTTTATCTTTAATATTTCAATTTTATTTAAAAATTGCACCTGTTTTATCAATAAATATAATTTTATCATTTAATATCATTTTAATACCGTGTGTTTATAGATTTATAAGGACTTTTTTTTATTAAAAAATTAAAATAAGTATACTTAGAAACTAAACTTAGAGCAACGCGAATTCATACCGGTGGCCGCAGAGAAAGTAGATACAAAAAAGAGATGCGGTTACCTGTATGAATTCGCCTTGACTTAGAGTGTATAAAAGTTTTAATAATTAAAAAAAAACAACTAGCAAGTTACACAGTTATAGGTTTTCTTTTTTTCTCTTCAATTTACAAATTTTTTGTGGTTTTTCTAAATTAAAAAGGAAGTACAAATTACGCCAGCGCTGTTAAGGAAACCTTTTAATAATTAAATACATTCACAATAGTAAATTTTTTTCTTTATGTTGTCTTTAAAAGTTACTTCAAACAATTCAAAACTAAAACCAAAAAGAAAAAAAATTATTTCAATAGAACTTAGAATTGTAGGCCGGAGTTAAGGGAGGTTGAAAATTGTACTAAGGATTTTTTTCAATAAATGTTCTTCAAACATTAAGTATACATTGCCTAAGAGGGGCTGGGCTGTTGATTTCACAGTTTTTTGATAAAATATTATTTTATTATCTTAAGAATTTGCGGAAGTTATCCATTTCGAATATACTATTAGAGAGTCTGAAAGAGAGAAAAAAAATTAATTGAGTGTAAGTCTGCGTTTATACGGCTCATATTTTATTGACACGATTCTTCCTTTTTCTTCAGTGAACATGAATTGGCGTTCAAATGATTCATGTTATGTTGACGACAGGTTTTTTATTTTGTATAGTCTTGCGTATGCATGTGTGCTTTTTTTATATTAAAAACAAAAACAAAATTAAGCAACGAATGAAAAAGCAAAGCGTACTGACAGTACATGCATCTGTGTACTGGTTTCTTTCCCCCTCGTCCCTCGCGCCTATAAAGTAACAATCATGTCATTAAAACATGAGCCGTATATTTTTTAAAATATTTTTTTTTAACAAATATCTATCTGTGGCATTTTGACAAATCATCTTAAGTCGAGATAAGACAGCAAAGAAAGATATTAAAAAACTTAACGAAAAAATCATTTTTATTAAATAAAAATTTCGTTTATAATACAAAATTTTAAAATCGTAAACAAAAATGGTTATTGAAGGAAAATTCGTAAAATAAACAGCATTTTTTAAAATTTTTAAATTTGACTTAAGATGTTTTGTCAAAAGGCCGCAGATATATATGTGACCTTTTCCGAGAAAAGGGACCTAGTGTGTGCACATTAAGGTTTGAGAAAAACACATTTTATCTTATTCTACAACCTTTTAGGTACCAGAATTCACTCTTAAGTCTAAACCCGTTATAGAGATATATAATCTTTTTTAGAGGCCCAAAACGCATTATTATTTTTCTAATTTAGTACTTTAGATTGAAAGATATAAATATTTTTCTGTACGATAATATTATCCAATTTTCTTTGTACGTTTTAATTATTATAAAGATGTAGAAAATGCAGGTTGTTTTTGCAAAAAATTTGAAACCCGTCAATATTTACTTTAAATTTAAAAAAAAAAGTTAGAGTGATATATTCGGCTGTGCCGAATCTTTGATACCCTCCACCGACACTTCGAATATTTCAGGAGTGATATCTATATGATGTTTAAATCTGTATTAAATTATTGACCGACAACCTTGAGTAAAATATTATGATTCGTAACAGTTTAAGCCGAACTTTAATGATTAGCCATGTCAGTCTGGTGAAAAAAAGAGTTATAAGCCCAAATGTGAAGCCGTAAAAAATTTATATTTTTTTAGAAGAACGAACATAATTAGGTGACACCGATTCTTATTAAATATTGCTCAAATTCGTTTTATATGACAGAAAATCATACTAAAAATTTTTGTGAAGTGCGGTCTATAACACATGGGAACAAATTTAAACTTTTTTTGTGTGGTCTGGAATTTGATTGCAAATTTTTACTAATTTGAGGTCGCTGATTTCAAATCTAATTCTATATCAGCTTTACTTTTCGAGATATACTGTTATGTCCAAAATTAAGGTATTTTCGCTACATATGTACATATATTAGAATAACTTAAAAAATGTCAATAAACAAAAAAATGCCAAACTTTTTGTATGGAAATCGATAATAAAGTAATAAAGTTCCTATTTTGGTAAATAAAGTGTTTGAACATTTTTGAACTGTGTGACGTAGCAGGGGGTTCCTCGAATAGTTTCATAAGATTATAAATAAAGATCGGTCTATAATTAACCATAGGCCCCATATAACAACCGCTCTAGGAAATCATGAAATACGACTTTATTCGTACACATATAGATCCTGTGGTCAAATTTAGTGCAAGTTAGTTTTATATGGCTAGAAATAACACAGTTTAGTTTTGTTATAACCGGTCCATAATAACCATAGGTCCCATATAAAGCGGCTTTTCAATAAGCAATTCAAAAAGTATTTAATTCAAAAAATTTGTATTATTGTATTGAAAATTTTTCTAATTGAGGTTTTTTTAAGAAATCACTCCACCGAATTTTGTGATGAACTATTTATAATTTTCGATAGGACCAACATAAAATCCCCTTTTGAGAAGCAAATTTATAGGCCTAATAATATTTCTGACACAAATTATTATATCTTATTTAAATTAGGCAATGAATTTTAATACTTTGAGGTTAGGTTTTATAGAGATTCGCTTATATCTTGTAACTCCCATTCTATAATCTTTCACAAGGGACCGCATGGGTCTCCGAGTGGAGGTGTGCCCTTGGGCGCATAACCCTTCCTAACCTAACGTAACCAATAAATCCCATAAAAAGCTCACTCCTAAAATATTCGAACTCTCGATGGAGGGCATTAATTTCGGCACTGCCAATTCTATTTTTTAAAAAAGTACTTATTTCAAAGGAGTTCTAAACGTATTGGTTAAAAAAAATGTTCGTTCCTTTCTAAAAACCTACTAGTTTTATTTAAAAGGATTAAAAACCCATAAAAAAGGAAGTTATCCTTTTCAAAGGGGCATTTTTTTATAAAATGGTAATTTTTGTAAAACACCTTTATTATAAAAATATTAAAAATATCACTGTCTTTAAAGGTTCAATTTGAATCTACCTCTTAAATAATCATTGAAAAACTACTTTTTTCGAAGGTACTTTTTAATAGGCATTTCTTAAAAATTTACGTTTTACATTAAAATTTTCCAAGAGGTACTTTTTTAGACTCCTTTTGTAAAGGGCACTTCAAAGGTACTTTAAAATTATACTTTTTATTAGCATTCTCTTCAAAGGTACATTTTAAAAATGTACGTTTAAAAAGTATGTACTTATTTTGAAAGGTATTTTTAGAAGATGCACTTTAAAAATGTACGTTTAAAAAAGCTTTTTTAAAAACCATAATACAAAAATTAAGAAATTACAACTCAACTGAGTTGAGTCGTGAACCGGAATAGGGGCCTTAAAAGGTGCTAATTTTTTAAAAGTTACTTTTGAAAACTTTTTCCAAGTTTAAAAAAAAAATAACTTTGTAAAGGTTTGCATATTTTTAAAGTAAAATTGCGATTTTTTCTTACTTTCCAAATGCATTGAACAATGCAACAATTTCAGCACGAGTCAGTCTAAACAAAGGATCAGCCTCTATATGGGGTTTATCCCACAAACCGCTTTCAGTAGCCTGATTTAATTTTTCCGAATACAAAATTTTTAAGGCTGTACCCAAGCCCTGGGTCTAAGGATACAAAATGAGATAATTACATTTTTAATTTATATGTATATCAAAGAATAACTTACCTGTAATTTACCCCATAATTTACACTTATCACAACCAACACAATCCATAATTCTAGATATATTTCTAAATTTTTCTTTAAATTCATGTTTGAATTTTATACCCTGATTACTGCCCGAAAATAAAGCATTCTCATCAAAGTGGTGGGGAAAAGATCTGCAAAAGGTTTTTTTTCGAATAAGTTTTAATTAGTTAACTAAAATTGTTAATATTTCAAACCACTCACTCAATTACAGACAACAAATCGTTGATAGCCATTTTCGTCTCTTGATCCTCTTCCACTATGCCCGTATAATATTCCTCCCTTTTTAAATAAGGGGCAGCTTTAGCCAAAGCTCTTAACTCCACCAGGTATATAAAATATAAATTTCTCAGCCAGTGGGGACCCTCACCGTTTGTAGTCTCTGGACTGAATCTTCTTTTAAATTCCTCCACATTTGGTCCCCAAGTACCCTGGGGTTCTAGAAAATCTTTCGATTCAGATAGCAAATATTTTGAGCACAAATGTATATTAATGCTGGAGTGTAGGCCAGAGATGATGCGATAAAAGGCACGTTGTTCCAAACACATATTATGCAAATCAATTTGAGCCAAGTATTCCGTAAATGAATTGGATTTGTTTTGTGTACCAAAACAGTTCTCCAAATAAATACTATTCCAAACACGGTGGGCAGAGTCACCTTTGTAACCGGTATACCTTTCTGGATTGATAAGTAAGTCTACATATTGGGCTCCATCCTGATTGTCGTCGACTATACAAAAATCTTCTTCGGCTTCATCGTGTTTGGCCCACAATTCAAACTCCTTATGGGCCTGATCACTAATGCTCGTATCGAGAAAACCAAGAAAACTATTGAAATCATCAGCATCCGAACAGCCAGCTGCTTGAGCTTCTTTGGTATACTAAAATGGTGTGGGGGTTTTGACATTATTGAAATTGCTGTTATGTTTTGATGAGAAGCAATGTAAATTGATTTTTGTATGATTATGAATATTGTGTTTTTTGTTTTAATATTTATTTATGCCATCACCATTTAAAAACTTTTTTAATTTTACTTTAAAATAGTTGAACACTGTTAAAATTTTTCACTTAAACCAATATTGATTTGCCGTTGGTAAATTATTTGCACAGAATGGTTTCAGTTTAGCAAGTTAAAATAAATATTTAAATAACTGTTGTCATGCGGAAAGTGTAAACGTGCACTTAAACCAATTAAACGTATGAAATATATGTTAACAATAAGAACTGAACTTAAATTAAAAATATAAAAATGTTTAGTTTTACTTGGGCTGAGAACTTTCTAGACATGGAATGATAATAATTGATATTGTACACTAACTTGTGTGTATATAATATTAGTAGATGCCACAATATATTGAATTTGATCAAGATATTGCCCAAAGAAATAATGTATAGACAACATTGCGCAATACGCACAAACAAAACATAAACTTTAAAGCAAAACAACATCGTACATTGTTACAAACACTTGTCACAATATATTGCACTTATTTTCGTTGTGCAATAAAATTGAAAAGGATTTTGATTCTTGCCAATATAAAGTACCGCCTTTGAATAGCACATACACATTAACGATTTTGTACTATTGTACTATTCGGAAAATTTACAGGGGTGTGCTGGAAATCGCAATAATTTGGAAGTTGTTTTTCTTTAAACCTAATTCTTATAATTTTTGGTTTAAAATCCTGTTTAAGAGGGAAATATTTTTCATAAAATTCTTTTATTACAGAAATCTTACTAAAAAACGACGTTTAAAAATCTTGCGTTTTAAAGTGTATGACAAAGTGGTTTCGAAAAAGTTGATGTTTGTTTTGCCTTTTTTTTTTTTTGAACAACTTTTTTTCTAATAACAGCAAAACGATTTGTTCTTGCTTATTTCCAGGGCAAGATTAAAATAGCACGAAAAATGGTTAAAAATGGCTGGCAAAATGGCAAGAAAAAGTATAAAAATGGCATAAAATGGCATGTTGTTATTTAAGAATCATTTATTTTATAAAGTTTTGATTGTAAGTACAATAGCACGATTCTTCAAATTGTCAAAAATAAATAATCTCCTGTTATCGTATAAAACAGTTCAATAAATAGAAAACATTCTTTCAACATAGCCATATGTAACTGGAGCATATTTGACCACTAATAGTTCAGATGGAGAAAGGTTGTCAATAAATTCATCCGTCTTACTTTCATTAAAACAAAATTCTAAGAAAATCGATTAAAACTTTTTTAAAATTGAAATGTTAAGCCATATAAAAGCTTTGCAGGAGTATTGAATAATTAACCAGAAATTGCCCGAAACTTATGGACTCTTGTACGAGATTGATAATGGCTTAGGGAGGCATTTCAAAAAAAATAAAATAGCGTCTTTTACAGAATTTTTAATTTTTTTTACTTAGCTGTGCTTGCAAGTGGACCACTCACTTATACTACATATTTCTTATTTCAATTACTTTTGTAGTCCGGTACTACGGTCTAAAACTTTTTTTAAACTTTTCAACAAAATCTTTTTTACTGACATCTTTATTTGTTTCCTTAGCACTGTCAATTAAGTCTAACTGCCTATTTTACGATGTTACTCGAACGCTTTCGCAAATTACATGCAAAACAAAAACAAATTTTGAGAGTTTGCTTTTGTTTTACATGTAATTTGTGCGAACGAAAGCGTTCGAGTTACATCGTGAAATAGGCAGTTAATATTTTTATTTTTGATATTTTTAGTTAAGCTTGATTTCATCAAAATAGGCAGTTAATATTTTTATTTTTGATATTTTTAGTTAAGCTTGAGTTCATCAAATTTAATTTTCATTAAATTATTTTTACTGAAGGAAGGAATTTTACAACTTGGAATTTTTATTAAAATTTATTGATAATTTTCTTGGCTGAACTGGGGCTTGAACCTGGGTTGAATTTACATGTTTTAATAATCGCCAAATTCTTTCATTAGAATTGCTTGAGTTCTAACTGCTGCACCACTGCTGTGCCTGCCAGCCAACAGTCAAACATCAATCTTTAAACAGTAGTACTGGTGGTTCGAAATTTGCTGCTATTTTTTTTTTAAATAACAGTATGTAATTGACAATAAAAAGCCATGCTGTCGAAGATGTGCATTTTTAAGGTTTCACAAGCAATTATTTTATAAAGTATTATGTTTTAAAAATTATTCGGAAATTGTTTCTGATATAAAAAATTTTGTAAAAAAAATAGTTTTAATAATTTTCAAATCGATATTTTTATAATAAAATTGATTTAGCCATTTTATTATTTGCCATTTTTTACCGCAAATTATTGACAACTTTGCTTTAATGTCTATATTGACAAACAAAAGATAACAATAATCCTTAACAATTAATTCCTTATAAAATATGACAATATGTATTACAATGTAATAAATATTATAAGGGCAAGTTAGATAAATTTAAAAAGTTCACAGAATTAAAATGTGTAACTAAATATATTTATGAATGTTTGGTTTATCTTTAAAAACTAACCAGTTATGGATGCTTTTAAAAGCTCGTATGTACTTGATATATTGGGAAAAAAATTTAAAAGATAACAAATTATCGATTGAGGAGATTTACTATTAATATACGTATATAAAATGCAATATTAACTCCTTAAGAGGCGGTGGTATACTCTACTCTACGCATATACTTAAACTTGGTTTAAGTTTTAAATTTTATTGTGTTTCATCATGAAACCGATTTTAAGAATGTTTTATTTTTTTAATCGAGAATCTTAGTCTAAAAATTGAAAAAAGATACATACTTAGATCTGATTCTTAGATAAGTTTATGCAGAAGCTAGAGTTATCTCTATTTTTAGAATATTTATGAACTCTTAAACTAATAATATATAATATAATAAAAATAAAATTTGGCTTATCTTTGAAAAATAAGAGATAATAAATTCCTTAATGTTTTACTAACGTCAATTAGTTCCTACTGAAAATATTGCATCTAAAACCTTAAAATTATTGAAAGAAGAATCTTGCATTTACATAAAATTAAAACCATATTCAAATTAGTTTTTAGTTTTAAAAATTCATAAAGTACAATGCAGAGTCGTTATCAAAAAAAAAATTAGGAATTTTAAGTAAAAATTCATGAATATACAGGTAGTTAAATAGGTGATAAAAATCTGCCGATTGCAAAACGATCGCTTTTAAAAGGTGTGATAGTTTTGGTACGATTTAAAGATTCATTTCTGAATTATAGTCATAGACAGGAAATAAGGAGAAAATTCATTAGAAAATCAATTTTTTAAAATACTGAAAACAAAATGTTCCGTTTAAAATCGTTTAGTTTTTAAAATCGATGGTAAAGGAATTATCACTCAATTCACATGAGGGCTTTTACGACGTCGTTTTATCTTGATTCCCTTTTCAAGCAACTTCCAAAATCTCTTTGCGTTTAAACGATGATTTTTGGTTGCATGTCTTTTTTTATTTACCGTATGTCCTTGATTATCTGTCATTCGATTAACCGGCAGCATCAATTAACTGGAAAATATAATTTTTTTGCATTGATTTAAATCACCTCAGTTATCCGAAATTATAAACAAATTATATTTTTCCTTTAATTTAGAACAATCAAAACAAATTTAAATAAACGAAGAAAGAGAATTTCCCAACGTACTGGAAGCATATTCTGCCAATTACTTTTTTCCCTATGTTTACATAATAATACATTACATATTTATATAAAATATGAAACACAAAAAAAAAAAAAAATTAATAATCAAGAATGCTGCCGGTCCCGTCTGTTATCGATAATCGAGGACTCACTGTATTTTCAACCACACACTTCAAAGTAAGAAAGAAAATAAAGCGTAAAAAGAAAAAGTTAAAAGAGAAATATAAAAAACGACAAGAAAAACACAAAACGAGTCGTTTTGTTTACCCCTCTTTCTTCTCTACACCGCTTGCCATCAAACCAAAAGAGACGTCGACAAAGCGACGTCGTAAAAGCCTCCATGTGAATTGCCTGTATTAGATTTAAAAAACAGAATTTTTGAAGCCTGTTAACTAATGGAGGTGGTTTGTTTTAAGGTTTTAATAAGAATTCGACTTAATCGGCTTGTAATGTATAACTCTCTTTATTACAACATAGTAAAAGTATCTCAAAAAAATCAAACTTGGCAAAATGCAATTAAAGTTTTCAAAATGTACATATTTATACCGATTCAATAAAATATATTTTGCTATACCTAACTAAGGTTCATTTTGAGATATAACACTGATTTTTGTTTTATATAGAGAAGATATGAAGGAGCAGTTATGCTTAAGTAACTGCAAATTTTGGATTTTTTGCAATAAAGGAGCGATATATGCAAATTTTTTAAAATGGCCTGTTCGAAAGGGTTAATATTATGAAATTAAATTCTACAAGCTGTAGTTCATAAACGCCCACAACAAAAAGCAATTTACCAAACATCAAAAACAAAAATAAAAACAAAATAAAAAAAACACAAAAATTTGAGATCAAAGATAGTGATGAAATTTATCAGTTTAACAAAAATATACCTATGTAGCTATTTACAAAACAACAACAAAAAAAAAAGATCCAGCTAGTATGTACAATATGGTTAAAGATAATAAATGAAATTTTCTTACCTTTAATAAAGCAGGTTTCATAAAATCATTTTCACCATTTTCAATCAAACCTCTGGGTATACTTTTCTCCTCACAATTTTCCACCTGGCAAGAGCGCATGGCGCACTGGCTGTCATCGGGCCAAAACGGACAATCTCTGTGTAAATTCACTCTATAAAACCTAAAGTAGTTTTTCACTAACAAACTGCTTAAGCGAGGAAAGATTTTGATATTGTTGAAATGATCCACAGTATCAACTTTACAGCTGCAGTCGTTTATAGAACCTTCCAGCTGTTGGCAGGGGATGAGACAAAAACCATATAAAAGATTGGAATTAACAATGCCCTAATTTTGGTCCATATTACAAATTAAACTCACCTCACAAAAACAATTTTTGTTGTTTTCAAATTTATCGTAAGCAGTGAAATAGCCCCGGGAAAATTGGCTGCCAAACAAGCAGACCACCAGCAGAAGGCTGACTAGAAATGGTAACTTATCGCGTATTTGTTGTCTTAAATCCATATTTAATGCCCGTTTTACTCATTAATTTTGTTTTTTTTTATTATCACACGTAAATTTAGTGAAAGTTCTTTCAATTTGTCCTGACACACTTTTTCTTGATTTTATGAATGAAAATTACAGCCACCTATATTTTTGTTGTACATATATCAAAATTTTGCTATTTAATTTTCACTTTAAAATCCACGTCACGTTTTTTTTAATTGTTGTTTAAGTTTTTCCGGAATGTATTACACTTATTTGATTGTGTTAACCATTTTTTAAAGAGATTCTTCTTTTTAATGCTGTTTTACTGTAGGTTTAACAAATAATAACAAATTTTCTTCTTTTTTATTCACTTTTCTGTTGTATTTCCATGTGTACGTGTTTATTTTCGAGTTTTTCAGTTTCAAGAGATGCCATACTGTTGGAGTACCAGCTGTTTGAGCAGGGGACATTTATATGCAGAAACGAGAGGTGTGGTAGCACTATTAACTGTTTAAAGCAGCTACTAAACGCTAGATGGCTGCGCAGGCAGTAGTTTGATAAGGAACCGTTATTTTTTATAACACAGTAGGTTCTAGATTAATTGTCTTATTTAAGATAAATAAATTTTAATTAAATAGAAAATACAAATAAAATGTTAAGACTTCTAAAAATATGACATAAATAAATAAAAATTTTAAATAATTTATCACAGAAAGAAAAAACATTCAATAAAAAATAAAGGACGAGTTACTTAATACGTCGCGTTCTTTTTAACTGACACTAACATAACATCGGAGGAGGACACACAATGAATACTTTGATGACGGATATTTAATCAAGACCGAGACTATTTTATTTATTTAACTTCCCAGCAAACACAGAAATACACCTAATGTATTGCCAAACGTATTGCCTGGATGAAAAATATTATTGCGGCAATAATCGATTTCGTATTGCGGAAGATGCTTCCTTCGGGAAGAAACGTGTCTCGATGGCAATACGTCTCAGCAATACGAAAGGCGATACTTCTAGATGATTAACTAGCAATATCGCCAGATAACCACTTATTAGAAAATAGGAAGATATCGCCAAAATATCATTGGGATGATAAAAAGAAGATTTTGCATTTTGAAAAAGAAGCACGACTTTTTATTTACAATTAAAGTTTCAATTGTATACGTACAAATTTTGCTCATAAATAATATAATTTATAATTAAAATAAAGTAAAATAATATACAAAAATATTTAGTTTCCACCATATTTTTAATCAAAATTCCTACCACTTCTTTGAAATTGCATCCAGGGTTAAGAAATATCTTGACTAAATTGAAAAGCAAACAGATTAATATTTAACAGATTTGTTTTATTTAAATAATTACCTTTTGCAGAATATTTTGAGAACCAGTTTCTTAGATTTTATAATTTGATTAATTTTTATTTTTTTATTTATGACGTACATACATATGTATGTATTATAATTTAATTTTTTTAAGTTTATGTTGCGTAATTTTCTCAAAAATTGTAAAAGGAAGAAAATAAAAAATTACTTTGATTATTTTCTTTTAGATGACAATTTGGCGATATTGCTTAACTATTGCCTTAGGGGATATCTTCCAATTGTTTGCAGGGTTAATTTTATTTTTTTCTGACATACAACACATAAAAGATTGTCTATGTGTGAACAGAAAGATAATTAATTATGTCAATAAAAAAGGTATATCTGAACACGGTATAAGCTTAATCGGCATTCTAGTTAGCAGCTCGTTGTACGTAGTGTGCAAACTGTGGCTAACATTTTGTTATGAATACGGCCGTAAGTATGTATCACACGATTTTCTACGTTTTTGTACTACACAAGGGTTCAATCTTAAATATGCCGTTAAATGAGTTTCAGATGTAAACTTTTAAAACGCCGATACACGTACATATGCACATACATATATCGTTTTTTAGTCCCATCTACCAGAATCCGTTGGCAGAACAGTGATGGAAAATTGAAGAACATAGATGGTACTGACCACCAAGGAAAAGAGTACTTTTTTCAACATTTTGGTACGTTTTTTAAACATTTTTTTTTTGAAAATAAATTTAAAAATAAAAATATTCAATACATAATTTTGTTTGTTTTTTTGTTTTTAATTAAAATATTCCAATAAGCATTTTTACTTTTGATAAGAATAAATTTTGTATAGGCAATGTTGTCAAGAAGGGTGTGGAGTCGATGTTGTAGAGTCGGAGTCGAAATACCCACAAAAAATTCGTGACACCGACTCCAAAAAATACTTGAAATCGGCGATGCAATATTTAAAATATTGATTTAAAATTTTTACTGAATCCTTTCCTTGCTATATTTAACCACTTAAAAGGTACGGCGTTAAAAAAGAGCTAAAAGTCAAATAAGGACCAGTCTCATATACATTTAGAATTAAGGTTAGATTAGGAGTCGGAGTTGGAATTTCAGCGGCTGGAGCCAGAGTTAGTACTTTTTGTTGAAGGGTCCACAGCCCTGGTTGTCAATGTTAGAAAGAATATCAACGCTAAATTTCTAATCAACGAAGCATAACAAGAAAATAGTACTAAATCGGTCGTGGGGTACAGCATTTACACATGCCCTTCAGTACTACAAAATGAAACAATAGAAAAAACAACAGGCTAGAATTGAGGAGGCAAATGTCAAAATGCCTTTATAAAAAATGTAAATAAACAAAAAAAAATTACGTCAAACGTCACACACGAAGAAAATCACTGCAAACAGCTGCGCTTGTGAGTTCACTTTATTAGTACATTCTGGGCATGAGATTCGACAATTTCGAAAAAATTTTCTTTTAGAATATGTATACAGTTACTATCTATTTAAAAAAGTGAAAACTACACATTTACAGGGACCGAAAATAACAGTTATATTGGAATTTTAAAATATACTGTTTTTAAATATGTTGATTATTATTTTTTCGATCAAAATTTAAAGCTATTTTTTGATTTTTATTTTTTTCGAGCAAAAATAAAAGTTATTCTCTATAGAAATGTACGTGTAATAATAATGTAGTTGGCTTTCAATGTTTTTTTTAATGTGTAATCATCAGTTGGATTTCGTATTCGCATTAAAATAAATATTTAAAGTCAACTAAATTTTGAAACCACGTACATTTCTTTAGAGAATAACTTTTATTTTTGCTCGAAAAAATCAAAATACAAAAATTACTGTTTTCATCTGACTTCTATGATAAAAAAGGAATAACTGTTACGGTCCCTGCATATTAATAATTTTTATAACATTTATAAATGTCCTTTTCTTCGCTAAATATGTAAATATGAATGTGTTAAAAATTTTCAATCTAATATCATACCTTAAACTTAAAATAAGCAAAACATAATTGCAACAACAAAATCTTAAATTATCTACTTTATATGTGTGCAAATGTAAAAAAAAGGTCCTACCGCAAAAACCCATAAAATAACAACTCAAATTACAAGTATTTTGAAAACAATCGCAAGATCAGTAATCAACTCTTTCTTTTGTATTTATTTGCTAAATAAATAATAAGAAATTGGCACACTTCTTAAACAATTTGAAAAAAAAAATACTTTTAAAGATTTATCGATTATTTCAAAACAAATAAATTTTTGCATCACCTTTAACCCTTAATTTGCTAGAAATTTGAGATGTGGTAAACATTGGGGTATATTGCTAATTTCTTAAGAGTATCTTTTTATATTTTGCAAAACAAGGGTGAATTGTGAGCGAAAACGAGATTGATAAAATAAGATTTATTTTAATTGAATGTGTCAATTTGTTTTGAATGGATCAGTGTTACCACCAGAAAAATTCAAAATTACACTTGAGATAAAGCAACAGTACCCGATTTTAATGAAATTACATTTGATATAAAATTGAAGTTTTATTTAATAAAAGACATTTACAAAGAAGCAAAAACACAACAAACTCATTGAAAGAAGATCAATATTAGTCAAACTGTTAAGATTCTTATTGGAATTTAAAATAAATTAACATTAAAATAAATCACATTAAAGGCTTAAAAACAATTAATAAGACATTAAAAAAAACTCCTCAGATAATGAGTTAACTTCCACATTTATTTGCATATATCTAAGAAAAGTTCAAAATGCACATTGCCATTCCTTTATAATGGGTGTTTTTTAAGACCGAAAGAGCTTATGAATGGTCAGCTGTCAGACGTCATATTGCTCTCACAGACGTCATACATCATCATAGATATATAGATTAATGCTTGAACAACGCCACCAAATTATCCATCGATTTTTGCAACTTATAGGCGACTTCATGATTTAAATAACGCAACTTATTTTTTCACAAATGAAAGCGATTTGTTGACTTAGAGAACCTAAACTGTCAATTACACTTCAAGGCCGTACGATGTGACACCTCTTGATTATTTTCCGTAGACCTGTGAAGTCACTGGGTTATGCTGATAAACCAGCAACAGTTGACATCTTGGAGGTCAACATTGTTCATTTTATTCGTGACACGCAGCCAGCAATGCTCGAAAAAGTGAAACAAAATTGGACGTCAAGGGCAAACGCGGTGCCTATTTGTTTTAAGCCAGTTTCATATTGTAATGCTTTTGTTTTGCGTTTTCTACCATTTTAAGTCTCATGATCTTTAAAATACCCTTTATACCATATTTAGTAAGCTAAATGCCAGCAGGGTTTTATACAACTGTCCCTTTCGTAATACAGATTTACAACTGTGAAGGGCATTAAATATTCTTCAAAACAAAAGCATTTGATCGAATCGAATCTTGATTTTAATTGAGTATCTGAAGTAAGAATTTCAAATAACAACTGAATTACACATAAGTCTGGGTTCACACTATGAAAGTTTTCTTTCAGAAAGTCTGAGTTTATGGGTGAGAGAGGAGAAAAGAAAAGCATGTTCTCTTCCCCTCTCACCAATAAACTCAGACTTTCTGAAAGAAAACTTTCATAGTGTGATCCCAGACTAAGAGAAATTGCCCACGACAGTAAAAATTATACCAAATTCGGGTAATTACCCACAAGGTGGCAGCACTGGAATGGATGCCATGCAAAGAAATTATTTTGGCGAGTAATGCTAAGTGTGTTGAAAGTGCCGGTTCACACACGTCAAGTTTGACTCGCCAAGACTTGAGTTTTTAGGAGAGAGGGCGAGATGTGTGTGAACCGGCACAAATATAAACTAAAAAGTGAAATTAAAGCAAGCATGAAAGTATAGTCGGGCAAGCCCGATCACATAATAACCTTCACCACAATATATAAAAACAAATTTTCGAGACTGTAAAATAAGGGAAATCATGGACCCGCCATAACAAAATTATGTTATGCGGTTAAGATTCATGTAAAAGTTCTTCGTGCCGAACATTATTTAGATATCTTCATCTATACAAGATATTTTGCCTTTAACTGATTTGTAGAGTTTGCAGTCAGCAATATCCTAAATATCTTTTACCGGGGTAATGAGCCTGCATTTATTACTGGGAACAAACAGCGAGTTCTGGATGTTACCTTTACGTCGTCTTCAGCGATGGATAGAGTTGAGCACTGGAGGGTGGTTAATGAGCACTCCTTTTCTAATTATAGTTATTATAGAGAGATCAATATGAGGGGAAAACGTCCAGTCGAACTCGTCCCTCTATAGGAATGCGTTTGCTGGGAACATAGACTATCCCTTCTTGGGAGACCTGCAGGCTACTAGAAGTGCATGCAGACGACAAATGCCTCTGGCGAAGACTCGAAGTTGTATGCCTATAAGGTTCATCTTAGAGCGTATAAGGGGATAATAATATCCGTGGATGGTAGAAACGCTTTTGCAAGGGCATCTAAAGCTTTTCTGAAACCTCCCAATTGCGAAGTATTCTCTCTGCGTGAGCTTGCTTATTAATACTTTTGTTGACAAAAGTAATACTTAAAATACCAAAATATAGACACAAAAACTTACACTCAATTGAATTTCAGCTTTAAAAAATGAGGATCCAGCGCACGTCTACTCACTACAAGCTTTCGGCATGAGCTAACGTTGTTGACAAAAAGGGCATTATTTGAACACTCATAAAAAAGTTATATTATAAAAAGGAAATGAGCTTCGTCGATTCGATTCCAGGATTAATTAGTGAACGAGTTTTAACTGTTTTTAAAAAAATTCATTTCATTGATGATTTTATAATACAAAATGTGCTCCAAATTTCTCCAAATTATTTTCAAAATGTTAACAAAATATATGATTTTTTTTAAGAAGATCACTGAAATTTGAACTTATTCGAAAAGTGCTTTGGACAAGGAATCAACTTGTGCGACATTTTCATTATTTTTAGAGGAATCTGCCCGTCCTGGTTTGTCTGCATTTTGCGTTTCATTTTACATTGGCTATTGGTTTGTCATCGTTTAACTGACAGGAAGTTACGGGTTTTCAGTTTTCAACATCTAATCTTAAACCTTTTCTTTGATGGAGGGAGAACCAAATAAAACTGGAATTTGACTTTGGTGAAGTACCATATATATACAATAATTACTGATGGAGTACCCTTTAAAGCTCAGATTAAAAACTGGTAGTGACCAAAATACTCAGGAGCAGATTCTGAAATTTTCGTCTTCTTAGACGACGGTTTAGGTCGCCCGGTGATTATAGAAGAAGCTCCTATGTTGTGCAATACCATTGCAATATAATTATAAATCTTAGCCATAAACTTAATTTTAACCCAGCGGTAAGAAGAATGAGTAAAGAGTCCTAGTAGAAGGCCTTATTTGACAGAAACAAGCCCTTATCGCCGCATTCCATACTTGTTTTTTTTAAATAGGTTGCCATCTTTGATAACAACTTCGTTCCCTTCCCAAAGAAGGGAGTAAGGAAGATCACTAAAAAATAAAAATGAATAACATGCTTTCTCCCTTCTTAAGGAAGGATATAGCGAATGTATACTGAATATTTTGGAAGGCCTTTCAAAAAGAAATTTATAACTTCTAGAAGGCATACTTCTGAAGCGAAACTTTTAGAAAAAAAGTAAAGAACTCAGAAAGGCCTGCCACATGTTGTCCTCTCAATCTTTACTGCTTTAAAGAATCTGCAAACAAATTTAATTGAATTAATTAAAACAGCTATTTAAAGTAAAGTTTTACTTTAAATATTTAAATCAGACTAGGTTTCGTAATAAAAGAAGATTAAGATCTTAAAATATTTAAATATTAAATTTGTGAAAAATTTTCCATTATCCTAAAAAACTAACGAAACTGGCAGCTATTTTTTACGTGATGAAAAGTTTTAATTCTCAGAAACGAATTTTCATAACTAAAAATTTAGGTACAATTTTATTCCCGAATATGACAAATGAACTTTTCTAAAGCAAAAAAAAAAAAAAAAACGAAAAAGGTCATTAAGTAATAATGCAAATAAAATTCTAAAAATTTCCTTTTTAACTAATGATTGATTAAAAATTCTGACGGCATGAGTTCAAGATTTTACTAAAAACTTTCGATAAACCGCTTAAGGTCATTTGGATGCATCAACTTATTTGCATTTTTCTTTAATTTTCGTTTAAAAAGCAGAAATTTTAGAGGTAAGAAAAATTTACATAAATCTTCTAACTTTCCATATCGGCAAACTCGAACAACCCTTTTCGTTTTTTCGTTGCAGTGTTTGTGGGTTAAACAATGGATCCTTTCACCACTAAGCATTGTTTTGGTATGTAAGTCACGTTACAAATTCTAGGGTAAATTTTCGCTCGCCTTCTGCCAGGGTGTGTGTTACTTTAAAGATCATTTTAGATCATCACTCAATCTGTGGGTAAGTCTTGTTAACATTTTCATATGGATATAATTTTTTGTATTTAAAAATAATTTACATAAAGGATAGAAATTGAAAGCATTAATAGAGCCTGGGAACAATGAAAGTATTCTTTTCATTCTACGTCATACTATTTTTTTTGTTTTTTTTTTGTTAACGATTGGAAAACAATAATAAATTGTATCAATATTTGATTAGAAAAATAAATATAATAAAGTTATTAATTGACACTTAACAAACAATACAGGGAATAATTGTAATATGTACAACAATAAATGATAAAAAGGAATAATACAAGCACCTTTTTTATTTTAAACCTTTTGAAAGAGAGAACACAAGGTAGACAAATAGAAAGTAAATTTAAGCAGTTGTTTAATAAAACCTCAAGAAAATTTTCATCACAAAAATTTCAATATTAAGATAAGAAATTAAATACTAAAAGCCCGATCATATGATGCCTCACACCACAGCATTTACAGACAAATTTTTGAGAGTAAACAGTATTTGGAACCCAAAGACGATCATGGTCCCTCCAAGACAAAATAATGTTATAAGTTAAGATACATTTAAAAATTCTTTGTTCCAAATATTATCTAGATATCAACATCTTTATAAGATATTTTCGTCTTAAAGTGACTTTATGGACGGAGTTTATATGAGACCTGTGGTTAGTTCTAGTCCTATTTGCACAAAATTCTTGGCATGTCAAAAATTCTTGTCGCCAAATTTCATATCTATACCAACATTTTAAAGGGAGTTCCCACTAAAAAAAATTGGAGCTGTGGCCCCTGTGGCCCCTGACCCCCCTATTTTTTATTATTTGGTAATTGAAAAAAAACAAATTTTGTATTTATGTGTTCTGTATATGTGTAAGTAGCAAATTTGAAACCTTAAAACTCCGAAAGTATTGAACAGATTTTAATAAAATATAAATAGTGCACTTCTGTAATGGCGTTTTCTTTTCTGAGTAAAATTCTGCATTTATTCTGCCTTTTACATTTTTTTATGTTCTTTTCTGAAAAACATGTGTTTTTAAAATTAAAAAAAAAATGCTACATGTTCAACACTCATTTGAATTAAAGGGGCATGAGTGCAGCACTAGATCAAGGCGAATTCAGTACAAGGTGGTGGCAAGTTTCGAGCCGTAAACACTAACAATGCAATACAAAAAACATCTGTTGTTTCTGTTGGCTTTAAACTGTTGTAGTCTTGCAACCACCTGTAATTGAATTTACCTTGCGCGCTAATTGTACTTTATTGTCTTATGCCGAAAATTTGTGGCCTTTTGGAAACGTAAATTATGAAACACTTCTTAAAAATTAGGGAAGCATTTAAAAATGTTGCCAAGTGACATGTAACACTTATGCAACAAATATCTTTCAAATGGTGTATATTTTTCAGTGTTGCCACCAACGAAATGGTAAATTACACATGGATCATGCCAAAATTACACATGAAAATACGAATTACACATGCCATCTTTTTACGCAAGTCACACAAACAAATGTCTATCAAAAGTGGAATTAAAACCGTATTTGGCTTCTTCAGAATACGTAAACCCAAGGCGAATTCATGTAAGCGGTGGTGTCGATACTACAACAAGTAACAACACCAAAAACACAACAATGTATTTTTTTGTTGCTTTCGTTGGCCGATATGTCAAAAACACAAGTAACTTTTGGCATTCCTCTCCCAAATTAAGAAAAAAAAGTAGCACAGCTGTGTTTTCAACGCCACCTGAAAAATGAATTCGCCTTGCGTAAACCAATTTAAATTTTTGAAGCGGAGTTGATATTTTAAGCAGCATGCATACCAAATTATTGCCACCTTTTTGTTTCGTACAAATCACTAAAAATTTATGAAGCTTAAAGCGATAATACTATTAGAATTTTTGTTTTCAAACAAATAAATATAAATGTCGTCACCTAAAACGAAAAAGGGCGTAACAACACTTTTTAATTTTTTAAAGGAGAAGCCAAACATAAAGTTTAATAAAACGAACTAAACTCAATCAAAAACTCTTATTTCGAATTTTTTGTTGTTGTTAAGCGCTTTTGCATTTTATGCATAATCCGTTACTGCATGTTTATAAAATAGATATCAGGGATGCCTTTTCATTCTGGTTCAATGGTATTTTTTCATAAAATCAGATTTTTGTGAGTCATTATTAACATCGAAACCACTGTTCTGTATTTTTGTTTTAAAGATATGGTCACCGTATACTTAAGAGATAATTCTGAATCGATAGTATTGATTTTTTTGTAAATAGTAGAAACAGTTTCTAAAAGCTGGTTTACCTAAAAACTGCTTTCACATAATAAATGCATTAGGACAACTGCTATTAGGCTAACAAAAAAATTTACAGCCTGTTCATCGATTTCGAACGTTAACGTTGGCATAGAAAATTACATTTAAAACGGAAACAAATTTTAGAATTTTGTTTTAAATATAATTTTCTATGCGAACGTTCATGTTCGAAATCGTTAAACAGGCAGTTAAATTTTTTTTTTTGAACCAAAACCAAAGTAAAACTTTTCACATCAAAATAAATTTAATTTTTTTTGTTAGATTTTCTTCTTTTTTCATTTAAATCCAAAAAAATCATTAAAAGATTTTATAAAAAAAATCATTTTTTTTAGGCCAAACATGATTCTCATGTAAGTTTTTTATAAAAAATGTAAGAAAGGATCATTTTTTTTTGAGCAGAGATAAATGGATTAAATCCTTTTTTTTTATTTTTGGGTTTTATTTTTGTTTT
Organism: Pollenia labialis; assembly: GCA_949318255.1. Lineage (NCBI taxonomy): Eukaryota > Metazoa > Arthropoda > Insecta > Diptera > Polleniidae > Pollenia > Pollenia labialis. The sequence continues at coordinate 128,347,289 of OX439140.1, forward strand.
TTACTTCAAGGTGGTGGTAGTTTTAGTTGGCGAGATGCTGCTGTCCTGAAAAAAAAACTTTATATGCAAATGAACCCAAGATGATTTGTCTTTTTTTCTACGATTTTTTCCTTATTTTTTTTAGATACCAACAAAAGGGATGTTTGATCATTAGAATATAGAGAAGATGATTTTTTTTTCATATAGTTAAAGATTATTTAAAAAAAACTTAAAACCCTTTCGCTTTTTTTAGAATTTTTTTTAATGAAAAAAGTGAAAAAAAAGAAATAAATGATCGTGAGAATGTTTGGAAATTTCAAGTTTGGGTTTGAAAGTATTTATGAAAAAAAAACAAGGAACTTTTAAGAATATTAGATAATTCAAGGCAAATTCACTAGAAGGTGAGGTCAACTCTATAGCAACACTGCCTTTGTGGCCGGATTGTCAAAATTGCTAGTAAATAAAAAAAGGGTTGCTTACGTAAAAAAATAGTTTGTATATAAATTTTGACTTGACCCCACCTTCTTGGGATTTCGCCATGAGACTATTTTAAGAGGTCCACTCATATTATGAGAGGAGAGTTGCAAGATATTTTATTTGAATTTTGGAAAAAATTCAAGAAACCTATAGCGATTAAATGGACCAAAATGAGTTAACTTTTTTCATTCTAAAGTGTTATGCCATTGAAACCAACTGAAATATAGAAAAATAATGGATTTAATTTAGTATCGAACGAGTTTTGTTACGAACTTTCGAAAGAAACGAGCTTTGCTTCAATCCGTATGGGATCATTGAACTTTGGTATATTTTAAGAGTTATATTAATTTATTAAAATTATGAAACAGTGCTAATAAATATAACAAATAGTTCTGTAGGGGAGAGATAACCTACACCAATTTACATCTTTTTCAAAATACGTTTTCTTATACTGTTCTAATTTATAGATATGTAAATTTCCATAAGTCCTTTCTAATGTAGTTTTCGAGATAGAAAAGTTGAAAACAACACAAAGTCCAATTTGCTTGAACGTTAAGGGCATCAAGTGTACTTAGTGTTGTTTACCACAGAATTTGAAGAGGCAAAGAAAATCATAAGTTTCTCTTTTTGTAAATTATGAAGTGAGGTATTTTAATTTAAATGATTTTGTTATTCGTGCTTAATTCCCAATTTTTATTTTTGATAAAAACACTGAAATTTATTGTTGATGGGATAAGCTATTCCTATTCGCATTTCTCTGGTTGCTTAGGACAGATCATCAGGAAACTTCATCCATAAAGATTTTAGAAAAACTAAAGATATTAAACCAAATAAAACTGTTAAGCGTATAAGAATTATAGCAACAGTTCTACTGGCAACCCGCTTTATATTTTGTTTGCAAGTTGTTTTTGTTTTTATTTTGTTTTTTCTTAACCTACTTCCAACTACAATTAATATGTGCGTTCGTTTACTTTTCCCGTAAACTCCCAGTACGCGAACGCATTTTAGTAAAATCCAGTACAAATTTGTACAAATTTGCACAAATTTTGGGGTAAATGAACGCAGCTAATGTTGGAAGAATTCCAATCAATTGTAGTGGGGAATGTAAGAAGAGATAAGCTCACTGTTTATTGTTGATGTTTTTGTTTAAACTTTGATATTGTTACAAGTAAACTGTGGCTTATGATTCTTATTCGCTTAACAGTTTTATTTGTAAAATGTTGTTAGCCTTCTATTATTTTTAGGAAATAGCACTAGAAGGTTACGAACCTTTTATGACGTAATTTTATTAAGGACATCATCGACATAAAAAAAACATATTAGGATCATATAGAATATTCGTCAAATTTTTAATACAAAAATGTAATCATTTGTGATTTTCGACATGTTTTTGCGGTCTGCTGTAAAGTTTTCAAAATGTGGCTGGATGTAGTTTATCTCCCACCTGCAGAGTTAAAAAAATATATGAATTTTTAAACAACTAAATTGAAATCTTTTTCTTCAGTGCGAGAACACTGCTGTTTACATTGCTTTTTTCCGTTCCATTATCAATATTGTCGAAGACCGAAATTTTAAATTGCAAGTCTTTATTATCTCTCTAATTTTCCCCAATGTGAGTAGGGGGGTAAACCCCACTTTGATGGGGTGTATGGGAATTATGTATATCTGGAACAATGTCATGTATTTTTCCGAGTTCCTTTTCCTTTTTTTCCATTATAATTCACCTTGACGGTCGGAACTTAAAATGTAGTTTACTTAATGCTATTACCACAGGAGCTACAGCAGATTTCAAGTCATATACTATATGAACATGGCTACAAAATATTTGTTAATGTACGATAAGCAAAAATTAACTTGTTTACAAATTTAGTTTTCAAGTTCCATAATTCGGCTCTATTTCATTAATGATATCTTGGCGAAATTCAGGCAGAAAGGTGAAAACAGTAAACCAGCGAGTTTTGCTACAGAAATTTTAGGTCACATAAAAACATAGAAATGGACATGCTTCGATACAATCTATATATTTGTTCTCACAAATTACTAAACGATCTGTCAAAATAAGTTGTAAAATAAATTTTTTAATTTTTGAAACTCACCTTCTCATATGTAAAGTATACTGGTCCTTATTTGCTGACTTTAAAATTGTAAAAAGCAGACCCTCTTATGGTTAATTTCACCAATGTATTACATACCAATTTTTGTTTTAAATTCGGTTTTTTTTTTGCCAAATAAAAATAAAATTATATGAAAAACTATATTTAAATAGAATTTGTGAAATTGGCCATTAACCGAGGCGGTCCAAAAACACCCGAAGATAGCAACTAAATAACGAGCTAGTAACTAGGAAAAACTTTATTGAAGTAAAGAAAAAGTCCTTTAACAGGACTCAATGAAAGTATTTTGTTGAGGAGCTTTGTTCCACTTAGGAAATAAAATGAATCAATATAAAACTATATTTATTATCAATAAACCATTTATTTTATTCGAAAACTCTTTGTTTGTTAAGTGTCAATTAATAACTTTATTATATTTTTATTATTTTCCTTTTAAGCAAATATTGATTCTATTTAGCAATTGTTATTATCTTATATTTAACTTTTATTTGACCTTGTTTAATTGATTATATTTTATTTTTTAAATTAAGCTCTAGGTCTTTTAATATTTAATTATTTATTTTCGATATTTCGCTAACCTTTGGTTAGCATCTTCAGGAAATTTAATTTTATTATAAAAAAAAACAAAAAACAAAAAACAATAACAAAATTATGAAAAATTTTTCTTTTTTTGTCATAAATTAAATTCAAAAACCTATTTGTCATAAAAACAATTTCAAAAACCATAATCACAAAAATAAAATATAACTAAAGTATAACAATTCACATAAATTGAAAAAATTTCCTATTATAAACCTAATTCAAAAACCATATTTGCAATAATAAAAATATTTTGACTAAAAAGAAAAATTCCTATAACATATAACATTTTTTAACTAAACTTATTTTAATTTTACATATTTATAACAGCATACATATATACATATCGCGACCTAAGGACAACATATATATACATATACACATATATACACAAACCCATACATATATATATATATATATATATATATATACACATACATACATACGCAAATATATATACATATAAACATAAACACTTCATCTCTTAATAACTAAATTTCTATAATTACTAGCTATATTTTCTGTGTCTGCTTTGAAATTCATTCTTTGTGTTGTTGGTGTATTAATTATGTGTAACATCTCTAATATAAATCTGCGTTTGTAGTTTGTTTCATTGTTTAATACTGATGCATTTTCAAAATTTGGATAGTGATTAAGTTCATAACAATGATGAGATAATGCTGTTTTTTTAGAGTTAATGTTTCTATATTTCTGATCTGATCTATGTCCTGCAACTCTAGTCTTTAATTTATTTTTCGTTGTACCTATATTTGACACAGCCAAATATAGAGTGGCATATAGGGCTTACAACACATTGAATAGTTTATATAGCAGGACTAAGGATAGGATTAATAAATGGGATATGTCGAATATTATCTACAAGATTCCTTGTAATGGAAATAATAATGAGAACTGCGACAAGGTATATATAGGTACAACGAAAAATAAATTAAAGACTAGAGTTGCAGGACATAGATCAGATCAGAAATATAGAAACATTAACTCTAAAAAAACAGCATTATCTCATCATTGTTATGAACTTAATCACTATCCAAATTTTGAAAATGCATCAGTATTAAACAATGAAACAAACTACAAACGCAGATTTATATTAGAGATGTTACACATAATTAATACACCAACAACACAAAGAATGAATTTCAAAGCAGACACAGAAAATATAGCTAGTAATTATAGAAATTTAGTTATTAAGAGATGAAGTGTTTATGTTTATATGTATATATATTTGCGTATGTATGTATGTGTATATATATATATATATATATATATATGTATGGGTTTGTGTATATATGTGTATATGTATATATATGTTGTCCTTAGGTCGCGATATGTATATATGTATGCTGTTATAAATATGTAAAATTAAAATAAGTTTAGTTAAAAAATGTTATATGTTATAGGAATTTTTCTTTTTAGTCAAAATATTTTTATTATTGCAAATATGGTTTTTGAATTAGGTTTATAATAGGAAATTTTTTCAATTTATGTGAATTGTTATACTTTAGTTATATTTTATTTTTGTGATTATGGTTTTTGAAATTGTTTTTATGACAAATAGGTTTTTGAATTTAATTTATGACAAAAAAAGAAAAATTTTTCATAATTTTGTTATTGTTTTTTGTTTTTTGTTTTTTTTTTATAATAAAATTAAATTTCCTGAAGATGCTAACCAAAGGTTAGCGAAATATCGAAAATAAATAATTAAATATTAAAAGACCTAGAGCTTAATTTAAAAAATAAAATATAATTGTTATTATCTTTTCTTTCTTTCTTTCTTTTGTAAGTTTTTGACACAATCTTTTTGTTCCCATGACATTCAATAGTCCTTATTGATCACATATTCTGAAGAAAAACCTTTTTTTAAACATGATTTATGTTTTATATGCAAATCAGTTTAAATATGCTAAATATCAAAATTCCTTCTTACCCACAGTCTTATTTTATTTTTTTTTTTTTTTGAATTTTTATTTATAAGCGATGATGTGTTGGGTTGGTTTCTGGTTGAAATGTCACCCTGGAATTTATAACGTGACTTACATACCAAAACAATGCTTATCATCAACAATATCAAAGGAAGCAAAGGATCATGACAGTTACCCCACGATCAAAAGCCTTCTTGAGGGAAAGGGGTGAGATATTTAAATTTGCTTTGTCTGTAACTCATCATTAGGAGTTTTTTTTTGTTTTTTTTTCGTTTATAGAAGAAGAAAGTTTTAATAAAAATGCAAATTAGAATAATCGTACTAAATGACCTCAAGCGGTTTATGGCAAGAAAAGTATTTGAAGTTTTTAAAATTATGCTCTAAGAATTCCAATCAATCATTAAAAATATATTGTTGTAAAGATTTTGATTTGAGGGAAATGTCCACGATTTGTGTAAAACACGAAACGTTGAATGTTTGAAAATCTATTTTAAGAAAATTCATAATTTTAATACTGAATACCTCAAAGACTTTAAATGCAGATTAATGTTTAAAGCCATTTGGAAAAAAAATTCATTTAAATCGTTAAGGTTAAGACACAAATTTAAGAATCAAAATGTGCACCGATTTCTTTAAAATATAAAAATTTTGTAATATTTAATATCGTTGGTCAATTGTAACACAATTGTAACTTTACAGGAAAGGGTTAAAACACAATAGAAACTGTATACAGTAGGGCCTTTCTACTTGAGACCATCGAACAGTATTCTGGCAATACATTTTTACACCGATCACATCTATGTGCGTCCCTGTTTTCGTGTGTTAACGCGATCAAATAACAAAAATTTGCATAAAACCGGTAACGAGACATCGGTATTATAATTCACCGCTAAGAGCCGTTTTACACTATCACCCAAGTCTTCTGTATGTTGACGAAAATTCTTCGCTGATCTAATTTTTGTTTGAAAATTTTCACAAAAAAAAAACAACTCATCATGACAGGATTGTATTTTCCTCAAAATACGTAATACTTGCGTGGTAGTGTAAAAATCCCTTAAGTGAAATTCTGGTCGGCTCTATTGTAAGCTGCAGAAATAAATGTAAGTAAAGAAGATACTTACATCCTTAAAATATTATAGTGATGTTTTGAGTGCCCCCGTAGGTTAACTAGGTAGCGAGCTAGTCTATTAGCGCCGGGGTAGCAGGTTCAATTCCCGCCAGAGACTCTGCTTTATTTCCTGCAGACAAGCCAAGAGCTTTGCGGGGATTAGCTTAAGGAAATTAAGAAATAAAAATAAGAAAACTCTAAATAAAAGTTAATTGTTTTTGATCCTCGCCACAGGGGTATGTAGGAAACATTAAAATGCTATTCAACCTTTCGGTATTCAATACTCTGGGGAAATCAGATGCAGTCAATACGTGGAATTCGGCAGAAATCTTTTCTGTTACCAAACGAATCAGTAGGCCCTTGTAGCGTGGAACCGAATGATTATTGGCTGAGGCAACTTCGGGAGTAACGTGGTGGTTGTTGTTTGGACCCAAAACGTCAAAAACGTACAAAATAAATTTCACTCTTGCTTTGCTTCATTGCCCTAAAGAAAAGAAGTAAAGGGTTGTCCAACCATAAAGCACGATGTTAATTGTGAGTGACACCTTAACGTCAAGTTTTTTACCCAACTTAATTTGACATTTCGCACCCGAAAAACTAAAGGGTCACAACTCAAAATTGTTCAATTTTCACTTTTTGTAAGAAATCGATGCACAGTGGTCATATCTACGCACTGTAGAAATCTTTGATCAATTTCTCTAGTATTTTGCAGAAAAAAAATACAATTGAATCCTTCTTTGTAGTATTAGAGAAACCCGGTTTTTGTCTCTACTGAAAATTTTGAGTTGTGACCCTTTAGAATTAAGGGCGCGATTTATTTGGTTGATGGGAAGGTACAGCACTGAGCAGCGCATAAAGATTGTGAAATCCTTTTACGAAAATTCGCGTTCAAATCAAAATGCATTTTGTGCACTTCATGATTTTTTTGGTCTGCATAATCGGCCAAATGTGTCCACAATCGAGAGAGTGGTGCGCAAATTTCAACAAACCAGGTCTGTAGGAAATGTGAAAACACCCGTTTGGTGCGGTTTATGTTACCGTGAATGGTGTTCGCTATCACGGGATGCTTAACCCATATTCGGCCAAGAAAATTCAAACGTGTTTTTTTCAAAAATGTATATTCTTTTTATAGTAATTTGGGTCTTCGTAATCCAAATCTGTTATCGGTTTGACTCTGCCTTGTCCATGAGTCCCGGAAATGGGTGTTCGCAAGTGCGAACACTGACTGCTATTCGGCATAAATTTGCAATATCAACATATTTTTGGTCATTTATAAAAATGTTAAAAATAAGATAAAAACGAATGAGCAATGTTTCAAAATATATTTATTAGGATATTAAAATAATAATGTCTTATTTTAAATGAAATTTTTCAAAGCATTTTGAATGCAAATGCTCGTTGCAATTTGGCGCATACATTTGATTGGTTTGCCACATCCTTTAAGTTTGCACCTGCGAGGTTTCCCTTGTGGCTGAATTATTGGAATAAGCTCCCCTACAATATTTGGCAATTGATAACAAACACGTTTTTCGCATCTTTCCTGAGTGGATTCTGCATCTCTTTCAGAGATAGCATATTTTTCTTGTCTTCTTGTTTCAAGAAGCAGTCCGGTTTCCAAGGATAAGTGAGTGAGGAGCTTAGAAGAAAGATAAATAAAGGCCAATATAAAAACAACTAATTTTATTTGTACTTTGTGTTCTACACATAAAAGAAAAATCAATCCATCCATACTCAAATCAATCCGAAGCGGTATTAATAGTACGGTGAGTACGGATTTTCTTGAATCAAGTACAGAAAGATTGATTCAATTACGGATTTTCAATCGCAAAATACTCAAATTATCCATATTCAATCCCGATTTCGTACTTGAAATAATGAGATGATTTAAGTAAAACTAAGATTGAATCAATCTCAAAATGCGCTTGATTCAGTATTAAAAAGTTGATTTTATCCCGAATTAGGAAGAAAAAATTATTATGATTGATTTACTTACCCGTATTACACCGTACAGAATGATAAAACACCAACATCATGCCCGATATGATTTTTACTTTAGAAATCTTATGTACATATTTAACCAAATATATAAACTAAATGAGAAGCAAGAGATCAAATTTACTTTTTAACCCTTGGTAGTACACAGACCTGGGGATCTCAATTACATTTCAATTACAATTACATGTAATTTGTAATTGAGGTAGTCTAAATTACAATTACAAGTAATTGTAATTGAAAGTAAGGACTTAACTCAATTACAATAAAATGTAATTGTAATTGAAAAATGTCAATTACAATTACTTGTAATTGTTAATTGAAAAAAATCAAATACACATTACATGTAATTGTAATTGAAAATGTTCAATTACTAATTACAAGTAATTGTAATTGTAATTAATCAACAAATAATTACTTGTAATTGAACAAAATTCAATTACATTTTTAAAACCATAAAATAAAACTTAAAATTCTTAAACGATTTTCGTTCGCCGGTATTATTTTAACACCTAGGCGCCAATGTTTAACGGATGACAATTTTGAAAAAAATGGTGTTATTTAAAGCAAATAATAAATTTTTTTAAATTGGTTCCTTTTCTTAATTATTTTTCAATCAGGTATGTGATGAAAAACGATCGATTTCATTTCGATCATTATTGAAATTTCAATTCGGACGTGTTCGTAACATTTTTAAACTGAAAATTATTAAATGGTAAACACTGGCTTATCTTAATAAACTTAATCGATTAGAAAGACTTTGGCTTTACAAATCACTATTAAAATTTCCAATTTTAACGAAATCAAAAACGACCGTTTTCATCACATACCAGAATATTATTATTTAAGCACGCCTTATTTAGTCTAATAAATAAGGTTGTTGTTATAATTGTGAAGTTCAAACAGAACTTCAATGTTCGTTTCAAATGTTATTTTTGTTACATTACTTGTTGCATTCTGTTTTATTTTTATATATAACACCTTGTTTAATTATACACTCACAATATTATTACAGTAACGGACTGTAGTTTATTTAAGAAATATTCCGTTCAATAATTTTTAAATAAATAAACATTTAAAATTCCAAGCAAATTTATTTTTAACTGATTCTAACAGTTTTTCAAAAAACTAAGAGCATATTAATACGGATTTTCAGTTGCAGTTAATATTGTCCGTTGATTGAGTTAAATTATTCTTTATGATAAATTAAATAAAAATGTAATTTAAAGCAACAAAAAGTTCATTTAATTTTTACTGTCAAAAATTCAACCGCGAATTCCGTAAAAACAAATCAATATTCAGTTATCTTTTATAAATTAATTGTCAAAAAATTAACTACATATTCCGTAAAAACAAATAAATATGCAGTTATTTTATAAAATTTTACTGTCAAAAATTCAACACCATATTCAGTAAAAACAATTAAATATTCAGTTATTTTATATAATTTTACTACCAAAAATTAATTTTTACTTATCTATAAAAAATGAATTGCTTGTTTTGTGTAAGCAATTCCCATTTTCTATTTGTTAAAATAATTTAGTTAAATACATCAAATTTTAAAAGTAAAATAATTGCGAAGCCATATCGGTCATGCTGCTGGTGTCTTATAATTGAGAGTTCTTCTGTAAACAACGTGGTCAGTACAACAAAAGTAAAACAAACGTCTGTAACTGGGTAAGTAAATACAAATATTCTCCCACTCTCGCTTATAAGAAAAACAAGCGGACAGGTGTCTGTCTGGTATTTTTTAGTAATTCGGCTCTTTTGTGGAGTAAACGAAAATTTAATAAAATAACTGAATATTTAATTGTTTTTACTGAATGTGGGGTCAATTTTTTGACAGTAAAATTTTAATAAATAACTGAATATTTAATCGTTTTTACTGAATATGGTGTTGAATTTTTGACAGTAAAATTTTACAAAATAACTGAATATTTATTTGATTTTACGGCATATGGTGTTGAATTTTTGACAGTAAAAATTAAATGAACTTTTTGTTAAAAATAAATGAAAAATAGGTAGACCGGTTTTTAATTGAACTTTCATTTATTTTATATTACAATTTCAGTTAATTTTACGTACAGAATATTGTGAGTGTATAAATAGGATACTTGTTATGTTTGAAATTTTTTTATAATATGTAATTGATAATTTTTGTAATTAAATACTTTTTTGACAATAAATACTTAAAAAAGTAATGATTACTTGTATTTTTTAAATTACTTAATGAAAATTTTTTTTCCAATTAAATGTAATTGTAATTGGATTTTTTTCCAATTACAATAACATGTAATTGTAATTTAAGAAAACTTTTACTTTATTTTTACTTCTTTTTCAATTACAAAAAAAATGCAATTGTAATTGAAAAAATTCAATTACAATTACATGTAATTGTGTAATTATAGGTGTAATTAAATACAAAATGTAATTGAGGTAGTACACATGAGTCTGGCCAGACCTTTTTTCTTTAATGTGTATAGAAAATCAAAACATGCGATAGCCGGACCAACGAAAAGTTTAATATTTTTTTACTTGACTTAAGAATTTTATATTGATTTCGATAAATTCCGGGATTGATTTTCGAAAATAATCCCATTTGGGATTGTTTTGAGTACGTTTTAGTGTTATTCGTGCTTTAATTTTTGAGTACGACTCGTACTTAAAGCAATCATAAAAACTTGATTTATCCCGAGTGTTTTTCTTACTGTGTACATAAAGGAAATGTTACTTAAAAAAACGTACAAACCTCTTCCACATTCGATCGGGATTAATTTCTGTGACAGCCCTGAAAATCTTCTGGTTCATCAGCCAATGCAATTTTGTTTTACAGGTTGTGAGTATAATAAAAAGTGTTAGCATTTGAGAAGATGAAATAAATTTGTCACAGCAAACTGAATTATTTTAAAAGTGTCTATTAATTGTAAGAAGAGCTTCTAATAACTCATACTGCATTATGTTGATTTCGATTATATTTATTACACAGTGCAGCACTAAAATCTTGAACCAATTGAGACCCCCAAAATCTGAAGCTTATAATGGTAGAAGAAACCCCCTAGCTGGGTTTTGAATTATTAGCAAAGGTTTTTTTTTAAATAATTTTTGAAGTTTTCGAAATATTGCTTGTTCCTTTTCCGCAAATTTTAAGCTCTTATGCCCAAAATTTCTACAAAAAGAAAGCTGGTCGTGTTCGTTCCAAACAGTTAAATTTTCCTATTTCAACCAACATGTGGCCAACGTGTTTTAACCTTCTGTATTCTTTTAAAATATGGCAGCTTTTACACCATAGACAGCTAGATTTGTTTTTGTAGAAATTACGGGCATTAATCAGATCTAAAAATTTTACCTAAAGATAAAAAAAAAACAACAATATCCTAATCAAAACAGCAAAACTGTAAAAAACGTTAAATTTCGTTATAAATTTTTATTGTTGTTGATGAAAATATAAGGACCCTACAAATATTTAAAAAAAAATACTTAGAAAAATTGATGATTTTGAACAGTTCAAAGCGGGAACAAAAATGTTATAGACACACTTTTTCTGTAAATTGCCGAGTAAATTTCTTACGTGACAGCAAAAAAAAAAAAGGTTACAGACACAGTTTAGTGAGAAAATCAGCTGTTTGTTTCAAAATATGGCATTTTTGTTTCATTTCACACATTTCTTTCGAAAAGTTTCTCGACGCAAGAGTTACAGAATATGGCGACAGAACTAAAGAAAACCAAAAAAAAAACTGCTTTGCACAAAATTGTAATTAAGAACTTTATTGCTTTTTATTTTCTATGTTCAATAATATGACACAAATCCAAAAGAAATTAACTATTAAGTTGTTCCCGGCTGGTGGCAAAATAATTTTGACAATAAATCATTTCTCAAATTCTTGTTTATGCGAAAATAATCAAACTCATTACAATTGTTTACAAACTTGTAAATGGGAAAAATTACAATACAATTATTTCTCACAATGTCCTTTTGCAAATGTCTTTCTTTTAAAAAATTTGCATTTTTAAATACTTAAAAACTCATTTTGCATTTGAAATTTAAATTTGCATAATCCTAAAAATCCTGACAACATCTTCAGTTGCATTTTTCTTTATTAAATATTTGCAATATGCGAATTATTTTCAAACGCTAAAATGCAATATCACTAAATAATATTGTTTTTTGAATTTTTGGAACACAGGAAGATTTTTCACAACATCTTAATTTGTGTGTGCAATGATCCTTCTTGGGATGTTTTGCAAAAAAGGCTGCTTGTGAGTGTGTCCTTTTGTTAGCATAATGACTTCTAACATTCTTTTTTTCTTGTGGAAAAATAAGTCATGTATGTTCTCTCAAGCAAAAAGAAAAAAAACATAAGAATAATTCACTCTTTGCATATTAGCATAGAGTTGCCAGATCTAAGAAACGAAAAACTACTTTTAAAAAAATGAAAATTTCAGTTACCGTCTGTTTTCTGACAACGTCCGTAAAAGTGACTTATTAAACGCACATTAAAACAAAAAAAAATTAAGAAATTTTGTTTTTGATTTAAATGCAACTTAAACGACTGAGTTTTGCACTCGTCATCATGAATGTGTACTTGAACGATCATACATACAGGTAAAAAATAAACATGGTTGTGGGAAACATATTCTAAGAGCAACATATTATGATAAGATTCATGATCGTAGGCACTATATTAAGATTATAATCATATTATGATTCTGTTTTAAAACTGCCCGTTTTTAATATGATGCCACAATGAGAATGAAAAACCAAAAGGGAATTGAAGTTACTTTTCGGCACAAGCAAATTTGTACCCAAAGCGAATTCATGTAAACGGTGGTGGCGATACTACAACAAGTAACAACACCAAAAACACAACATTGTATTATATTTGTTGCTTTTGTTGGTCGATATGTCAAAAACACAAGTAACTTTTGACATTCCTCTCGCTAACTTAGAAAAAAAGTAGCACAGCTGTGCTTTCAACGCCACCTGAAAAATGAATTCGCCTTGTTTGTACCCATTTCTTTCCCCTCTCTACAATTAACTCAGACTTGCTAAAAGATAAATGTATTTTTAGAAAATAATATAAACAAAATTTCGTTTGAGAAATTCCATTGAAACCAATGAAACAAAGAAACAAAATAGCGCATTGCGCAGGTCTGTTATTTTTGTGTGTGACGAAGAAATAGAATTTGTGTAAGTTCATTTGTGTATGGCTTAAATTTTTTACAACAAACACTCACTTACTGGAAACCATAGAAAAGTATACATCATGCACTTGTTGGCAGCACTGCATGTTAATTTCATTTAAGTTAAGTTCATTGGACCATGTTGTAAGTAGTCCATTTAAGCCACAATGGACCATGTAGTCCAATATTATCTGTAGGGTCATGACGTAGATGCGCAGTACGGCTGAGTGCGCAATCTTGTTCTTTTGAATCGTGTATTAAAACCAACAGTAAAATACGAAAATTTGTTATTTCTTTCAATATAATTTCTCACACAAAATTTCGTTTTCATTTTCTTAAAATAGGCAGTTATTATCATTTTAAAAAACCTACATATTAAAAATTTTAAATTAAATTAGAGTTTAAACACTAAATCAAACCACAATTAAACAATAAAGAATCAAATCTTCTTATTTTTAAATAAAGTCTTTTTAAGAGAAACCTGATATTTCTATTAATTTGCTTAATTAAAAAACAATATTTATCAATCTTCTAATCCACACAAAAAAAAAAATATTTATTGTTTATTGTAGCAACAAATGATCTACTCTATTTATTGAATTTTCTTGTTTATCAAGCCAAAACATCATTAGAAAGCAATAAAAATAAAAGAAATGTGTCAACTTTGGCAAAAGAAAATTAAGCAACCCCTCTCCAATCCGCAAAATTAGATCTTACAAACCAAAGGCAAACAATCATCTTAACAAGAAATGTGCATAAAAAAAAGGAAAGAAGTCATGTTGTTAACAAAAGGACTTACACTTAAACCACTTTTTTTTTGGCAAACACCCCTAAAGGATCAAAAATGGTACCTGATTGGAGAGAGTTGAAATAAGAAGTAACCAGATCTTTCTTTTTCAATTCGAAAATGTTAATAATCAATGATTTTTTCTTGTTCGCTAATGAAAATATTTTTGCATGTACGCAAAAATGGGCAATAATGAAAGTAGGAATGTTCTCAAAGGATTAAATGCATTATGCAAATTTGGGAATTATTGTAAGCAAATCATGATCTTCGGCACTTAAGTATGCAAATTTTATTAAAAATTTTTTTGCAAAATCGGGACAGGAACTTAAAATTAGATTTTTTTCCTAATTTTTTTTCTTATTTACAAGTTTGTAAACAATTGTAATGAGTATGATTATTTTCGCATAAACAACAATTTAGAAAAATGATAAATTTTTGAAAATTTATGCAACCTCCAGCTGAGAGCACTTTAACAGATAATTTTTCTTAATTTTTTGTAAATTTGAAATAAAATTTTTCCAAAAATAAATATTCCCAGGATCTTTCTGTAACCCTTTTTACTTAATAGTCTTCTTTACAAATTTAATATTTAAAGTAAAAAAAAAATCCGTAATAAAAATTTGAATATTCTTTTTCTGTTAAAAAAAAATTAAAGTTTAAAAAAATCTTTAAAAAAAATTCAATAAAAAATGCATTTTTTATACCCAAGTTCTTCTTAAACAAATAGATAAATCCTTTCATTCTTTATTTTCATGTTTGTCCTCAGGCTATTTAGAGAGTTGTCTTTCTATTTGTGATGGTGGTTGTTTAGGGTGTCTGAACATCCTTGATCATTCTTGTTCTTGTGAAAGATCTTCAAACATCAGCCTCATTTTCGTTCGTATGCAAATTTGTATGATTTTCTTCGTTCTCTGTTTGCGTGTGTAGTTAAACAGATCAACAAAGGGTTTGTTTGGATCATTATAAAAAATTGATTATTTTTTTCTTATAGTTTTAAGGTTATTTATAAAAAAAAATTATCAAATAAAAGGTAACCCAAGATCGTTTTTTTTTTGTAAAAAAATCGAAAACATTCACTTTTTATCGTGAGAATTTTTTGAGAAATTCTTTTGTTAGAAAAAGAAACGATTTTTTCATTAAAATATTTTTAAAGTATTAAAATATTTAACGTTGTAAATAATAACTAACCCCTAATGCAAAAATTTATAAGTTCACACTAGTTAACCAACACATTAAGCACAGAAAAATTGTATGGGCTTAAAGTGTTGGTTAACTATTGTGAACTTCAATTTTTATTTAGCAAGAGGGGATAAATATTTAAATAGAACCTGCAATCCTGTTTTTATCTGTGTTTAATAAATATGTCGTCGCCAGTACAACGAAAATATCATAAATATTTTAGTTAAAGATCAGCTCCCACAGTTTTCATAATTAGCTGTTTAGACGGCCGTTTTTAGGAACGGGGTTAACTGATGGAACATCCTGGAAGAGTTTCTCATGGAAATATTCGTACTGAAGGCAAAGTGCATGGATTGTCTTAAACATATTTCAGCATTTGGTGTTACAACCTCTAGGGCATGATAAGGTGCAGCAAATACCTGGGATTAGGTTAAGTTCTAAAATTTACATATCTTAAGAGATCTTCATGATCTTTTGCAATCTTGGCTGACTATTCGTTGAGGCTTTCATTAGAATAATTTTTGTGGGAAATGCTCTTTTTAGGACGATTGCTTAACGTTTCTACACAGAAAGAAAAACACTCGGGATACAAGTTTGTTATGATTACTTTAAGTAGGAGTCGTACTCAAAAATTCAAGTACGAATAACACTAAAATGTGCTCAAAACAATCCTAAATGGGATTACTTTTGAAAATCAATCCCGGAATTTCTTGAAATCAATATAAAATTCTTAAACCAAGTAAACAAAAGATTAAACTTTTCGTTAAGAAAAAAGGTCTGGCCAGACTCATGTGTACTACGAAGGGTTAAAAAGTAAATTTGAACTCTTGCTTCTCATTTAGTTTATATTTCTGGTTAAACATGTACATAAGATTTCTAAAGTATAAGCCATATCGGGCATGATGTTGGTGTTTTATCATTCTGTTCGGTGTAATACGGGTAAGTAAATCAATCATAATAATTTTTTCTTTCTAATTCGGGATAAAATCAACTTTTTAATACTGAATCAAGCGCATTGTGAGATTGGTTCAATCTTAGATTTACTTAAATCAATCTCATTTTCGCATTATTTCAAGTACGAAAGCGGGTTTGAATATGGATAATTTGAGCATTTTGCGATTAATAATCCCTACTTGAATCAATCTTTCTGTACTTGATTCAAGAAAATCCGTACTCACCGTACTATTTATACCGCTTCGGATTGATTTGAGTACGGATTGATCGATTTTTCTTTTAAGTGTGATAATAATTACCTTAAAGGTTGCACTTCCATCCGGCATGACGGATGTGGTGCAACGGGTAGATGCTTTTTTGTTTAAGCTTTGATATTATTACAAGTAGAACTGTTGCTATAATTCTTATACGTTTTACAGTTTTATTTGGTTTAATATCTTTAGTTTTTCTAAAATCTTTATGGATGAAGTTTCCTGATGATCTGGCCTAAGCAACCAGTGAAATGCGCATAGGAATAGCTTATCCCATCAACAATAAATTTCAAGTGTTCTTATCAATAATAAAAACTGGGAATTAAGCACGAATAACAAAATCCTTTGAAAATTATTAATTACACTGTGCTACAACTTGACACTTTTATTAGACGAGCCGGGCACCTGGCGTTTTAACATAATTCGGGTACGCTGAATCCAGAGGCACTGATGGGATTTGTGGTACAATTGTACCAAATTGGTACACTGGTACAATTTATCCCTTTTTGGTACAATTAAAAAAAAAATACCGACGAAGTTTTATCATTTCTTTGAGGTGAATTAACTCACTTTTCAATGATAACATTTTTAATAGAATATCGCCAGCCGTAACCAGAACTACCAAAAATTGTAAAATTTGGTCATACATTTGACCCATCTTTAAATTTAAATTTAAGAATTTCATTAAACCACAATATTTGTATAGGCCCCCGTAAGGGACTGGAGATAAAGGGCAAGTATGTTTTGAGAAAATGTTAGGGGCAAAAAACTAATTGAGGTCGCTTCCCTATGGGCGACTCCTTGGCAGTTATCGGGCTTTTTTCAATATATTTCTAGTCTGTATGGAAAATTTTGTATGGGTGCCCCCATAAACATATTTAGATGAAAAATAAAGTGGGGTTGGTCACACATTTGACTCACCTAGAAGCATCCTACGCGCGGCAGGGGCCAATGTTAAGAATTAAAGCCATAAAAATATTGCGGTTGGCCCCTGAATTGAATTTTTAACAATCCAAAATTTCGAAATGTTGTTAAAAAAATTATTTTTGCCAGGTGCCGGTGTTATTAATAACTGCGATAAAATCTTTTTTACTTAAAACTTTTTACACAAGTGTATATTAAGGGGAAATGTTATACCTCCAGCCACCTGTACAGGAGTCAATAGCATTTGCTTTGTTTAAATACAAATTTTTTGCTACAAGAGGATAAATTGAGAGCATTTTAAATATTTTCATATACAAACTGTTCAAAAAACTACCCTTAAACCAAATGATCAACACTCAAATTTGCCAATAATCTGTGCCAAATAAAATTCGATTGATTTAAACACGAACAAACACAATTGTGTGTCATGTTGGGTCGCGTGTTTCATTGGCCTGTTAACACTCTTGTAAACAATGGCAACGAGCAGTATTAAGACGTAAATTTTGTGACCTCTTTTTAAACCTTTCGAGGTGTCGTTTGCAAAAAAAAATTAATGATCTTGATGAGTTTTTGGCAAAACGTCAAGGGGTTTCTATTTCTTAAAGGATTAGTAGTGGTATTATGCAAATGTTTAAAGAGTTTTGAAATGAAAATAAGACTTTCAATATTTGCATAATGCAAATTTCAAAATTCAAATATTTAAAAAGTAATAAAAAAAAATGATTAATAAATCTTTATAGAAAATCCATTAACAGTTTGTAAATATTTATAACAAGGATGGGAAATTTTAACAACTGCAAAGGACCACACATAAATCCCTGCTAAAAAGGACATAAGACAGATGTTCGAATATAAAAATTATTTAAAATAAAACATTGTTTTTACTATCGATTAGATTTTTTTTATTTTTAAATCCCTTAAAAATTATAAAAAATCATACCAAAAATCTGTACCCAAATTATTATAAAAGATCATAGAAATAAATATTCAAAGGTGGTGTTAAATTTTTCTTCCACAATCTTTAAAACTATTAGTCCTTTAAGGAGTTTGTTCTGTTTCATCTTTTGGTTTAACATACATATGCAAATGACTGAATATCCTCTTGCTTGAACTTGAGTCATTGTTTAAACAAAGGGTTTGTTTTGGCTCATTTGAAAACAAAATTTGCTTATCTTTTTCTTATAATTTTTAATCAAAAAAAAAGCACTGAAATTTTAGACAAATCCTTTCATTTTTTATAATTTTTTTTTATGTTTTTCGGTAGACAAATAGAAGACAGAAAAAAGAGCTTCACTTTCGATCGTGAGAATATTTTTTAAAGGTGATTGTCGAAAACACAAGTACAACAGTTGAGTTGAATTGTGAAACTGAATAATTTTGGTATTTTTTTTTAAAAATATTTTGGTAAATTTTTAATAAAAACGAAGGTTGTTTATTATTTTACTGGCGGCGTATATTTTCGCCAAAATAGAAAAATACTGTTAAAAGTTAAAAAAAAACCTGAATTAATTCAGAGTTTAATTGCAATAAATGAGTTATTAGCGTATCTTTTTTGATGCAATTTCTAAAATTTAAATTTCAAAAGATTTTGTTATTCGTGCTAAATTCCCAGTTTTTATTATTGATAAAAACACTTGAAATTTACTTAAAATTTTTTAAATTTATTCGGGCATGAAGTGAAATTAAAATGGAACGAGATTTTGAATTCAATTATAGTTTTTCCTATTTCTTAAGGTACGGTCACATATGGCAAACATTTCAAAAAAAATGTCAAATATTTGTTTGCTTTAATCTGACCACAAAATATTTTTGAGGGGCAAACAGAAAAACAGCTGATTTTGGGGAAACAAAATTATTTATCAGCAAACAAAAATGTACCTCATGTGACCAGTCAACGTCAAATATTTTTCTTGTTTTTGGGCAAATAAATGTTTGTTTTTACAAAAATTTATAAATAAACAAATTTATAAAATTAACAAAAACTTACCGACATCGACATCTTTTTGGGGCTTTTTTTTTCTCAAAGTGATTGTAGGTTTTATATGGGACATATAATTGATTTTGGATCTACCAAGACCAAATTTTGACATGACATAAAAACTACTATGTATCGTCAAGACCGACATTTATAAGGTAATTATGGCATTAAATGCTAATAATAGAAGAGCTATGATAAAATATCAGAGCTATGGCAAAATATGGACCGTATACAATAATATTTGGTTAGCTGAATAGGGTTGCAATTTTAATCTAAGTACCAACTTAATAAGATGTTTTATGGGCACAATGGTTGGTTTAACGAGGGCAATTGTTGGTGTTTTGTTTTGGCTTTGATATTGTCACAAGTAAGACTTTGAGTGTTTATAATTCTTATTCGCTTTAGGGTTTTATTTGTTTAATATTTTTGGCTTTTCTAAAATCTTTGGAAAAGGTTTCCTGATGAGCTGGCCTAAGCAACCAGTGAAATGCGCATAGAAGCTAGCTTTCCCTCAACAATAAATTGCAGTGTATTTATCAAATATAAAAAAGTGGGAATTAAGCACGTCATACGGAAATCGTATTAATAACTATAAACCAATTTGTCCACTCCTAAAGACAATTAAAACTTAAAAAAAAATGGCATTACATTATCTCTAAAATTGCGACCATAAATGGACTGCGAGCCGGTCGGACATTGTTATAGCACAATCGGTCCAGTAGAAAAAGAGTTATGGATACATATGTATATGAAACAACCTTCCGAAAAAAATGGAATGCACCGATTGTCTCTTAATATTTCAAAAACTTGTCTTTCACGACTAGAGATCATACTACCAAATTTCGTAAAGATCGGTCTATAATTTACAGTAGGTTCACTGTCGAAAACACTTTATTTCGTATAAAACCATAAAGAATAATTCCTTAGTGGAGACATACGGTCTAATTTAGATAAATAAGATCGAAAACGATATCGCCAAACTTCGTGATGATTCATCCATTAGTTGCCATAGGTCGAATATAAAATGCATTCCTTAAAATTACTTTTGTTGAACTTAGGTACAATTAAGTTTTATATTACTAGAAATAAAATAATTATACTTACATTTGTATATATTCGGCTGTGCCGAATACATCATCACCTTGACGCAAACGAACGTAAATACACATAAATTCGAAAACGAGTTTTTAATTTTTTGTGGTTCGTTTTATCAAACTGCATGCTGACACACATTTTTAGACCCCTGCGATAATATTAAAGGTAATCAAACTCCAAGAACACTTTAATATTATTGATTTCGTTATGTTTTTTGCTTCTCCTATAAAAAAAACTGTAGATCCTACCGTTTGCATTTAAGGTGACGATATGTATGTACAGTGCCTCACAAAAATATTGGCACAACGACCTTTTTTCATTTCACGGTCATTTTAGGAGCATTATAAACATCATATTTAATATTAATAGCGTAACTAAATAGTGCGAAAAATTAAAATAAACCCCAAAAAAACATCCACAGAGATTGCCGCTGAAGTTAAGGAAGAGTTGGGAAAGACATTCACTCCATGACGGTCCGAAGAGTGCTGTACAAGACTAATTACAATGCTCGAGTTGCTAGACGTGAGCCACTTATTTCTGTTATTAACCAAATGAAGTGATACATAAGCAAGCCTACCAGCGCAACCAGTGAAATGCGCATAGCAATAGCTTATCCCTTCAACAATAAATTTCAGTTTCTCAATATTATGAAATAGGAATTTAGCACATTTGAAAGAAACCTTGTTAAAAGTAATTTAATTTAAATTTATTTTTGACGATTTGTTCAAATATATAATTTTAGGCAAATATTTTTATATATATAACTTTATATATAATGAAATTATCTTAAGTTTTATTTTTATTATTATTTTTTTGTTATACACAGAGAAAACAGATTCGTGATCACAACCGAATTTGGCGCCAATCGAATTTCGTCGGTTGCATGTACTATCACACAATTCGGTTACAATTACCGAAAATTTCGTTGCTAAGCATAGTATTTTTGATAGCAACATTTGAATTTTAGTACACTATCAGTTGTAACAACAGATATTGTTAGTTGTAAGTATGATTATTAGAAATCAAAAATATGCTTACACCCGAATATATGATAGATGCAACTGAATAAACACACTTTGGTGTTCATAACAAAAGATTTGATTGTCTTTATCAATATTTTTTTTTAACCGGTTACATAAACCATTTTCACGATTTATTAGATAGGAAATAAAAATAATTCAATTAAACTCCATTTTTTGTTAGTATATTTATTTATAAATATTTTTATGTGAAGTTTACAACATATTTAATTTTATACAAACACCTACATGCAGCTTCTCACATCATCGAACGGATTTCCAAAGGAGTACAGCTTATCCCTTAATTAACCAACAAAAACAATCTTTGGCTTCAATTCAATGCAATTTCTTTCATCAATGTCGTCTTGTTATAGTGTCTGAAGTAGAACAGAATAATTAACATATGGTTTTTACAATACGAACAGTGATTGAAGCCGTAAGTTAATATGAAAATCACTAAAAAAAAACTGAAAGATTTTCATAAAATGTATTTATAACATATTTGTTTGACCAATGTACACGCGGAGGAAAATATAAACAATATGTACAATGTACATTGTACATGTATTTGTATCGTACATATGTTTGTATGTCTAAGATATTGCCAAGATAGCATCGGATGTTTGTTAGACGATTGTCTAAATCCTCAAAGAATCTTCTGATCATTATCTGATGAGTAAAATAATAGAAACATCTAAATTTTTTATTTATTAGTTTTTTATATATTTTCTGACACGCTTGCCTTTTAATCTTGGAATGAACCTTTTGCGGCGCTCCTTATAAGTCATATAACAATTACTAAGCTACCTAAATAAGAGCGTTTTTAAAACATGAAAATTCACTAGTTAATACAATTTTATTTAAACAAGCCGACGCAAGGATCTGTCAAAAAAGATTTTCCAACAGAATTGTTGTTGAATTCCTGATCTAAAGGTTTGTTTCGTATAAATTGTATAAAAAAAAAGCTTGATGCTCTTGTTTAGGTGGCTCAGTTATATGTGTAAGCATTCCACAAGTTGTAAGTGAATTCCAACAAGAGTCTTATAAGATTCTTGATGTGCTTTCTGAAAGCCTCATTAGAAAATCTTTGCAGAAATCTCAAACGAATTCGTCTACGATCAATACACTGTGCAACCAAAAAAAAAACTTAGGGGCCCATATTTCAGGAACCTACGCTAACTTTTCAAAACCCTTTGGCAGATTTGCTCTACCGGTATTTTAGATTCATTTCGCGTTGCAAATGTTGAGGCTGGCTGGCGTGCGAGGAATCTTTTACAATTAAAATTACGCTCGTCAACGATAAATGCTCTTCATGAGATTCCCAGTAGATTCTTTCGATTGAAAGTGCTAGCTGGGTACATATATGTATGTATTTATAAGCAATATAATACATACATACATATGTACGTGCATACCATAATTATAAAAATACGTAAATTACTTACCCCTATTTATTAAGTTTTTGCACTTTTATTTATTTTAATATAAATTTAAAATTATTTTATTATATTTAATGTTTTGACAGAAAATTTAGTAAACAATTGGGACATATAACTTTTTTTTTTGTTGTGAATACCAAATAATTATATTTTCATTTGTTGTACCCGAATTGAAACTATACTAGCAATCGATAATTAGCTGCAATAAATAAATTAACATTTATGTTACAAAATTTGTTAGCGAAATCAAATTATTAATTGCAAAGACCAATATTCAGTATTGCCCTCTATTAAATTCGGTTGTGATTTTAACCATTTGTACTCATTTTTAGAACTAATTAAATTAGTTATCATAACTAATAAAAGAATTGAATGAATCATATTTCAGTTAGAATAACGTTTTAATAATCAAGAGAATTGAAAATCAGTTAGAACTATACATTTTTAATAGGTGCAATTATAAATTATATTTCTTGATCAATATTTTATTACTGCAACCGTTTTCCAACCAATTTGTTTTCTGTGTGTATTTTTAACGTTTTTCAACATGATTAAAGTTTATTTTCTTTGCAAAAAAAAAGATTTATGTCCTGCAAATTTGCAGTGTTGTCCCATACATTTTAGGTAAACACAGTCAAACAAAAATTGGGGAATATATTTGGCATATGTGACCGTACCTTTAGAGTTATTCTTTTAAATATAATTGATACTCAAATTATAAGTTATACACAAGGAATTTTTTTATGAACTTTCCTAAAAGGCCCGTTCTCAAAATTTGTTCGATTTGAAATCCACTTTATTACGATTTATAGAAAGTGCCCGATTATCGTATTTCTCATCCAATTTTGAAAAGAATTTGAATAAATTAAATGATTTTGGTTCGCTGTTGACATAAACTATCCCCACAGTAAAAAATTTCTGTTAAAAAACCTCAAAACGGAAAAGGGTTAAAGAAAAATCATAATAAGAGACATATCCTAGTAATTTACAACAAATATTAATAAGTATTTGATAAAATGAGATAATGAGCGGACTTTTACTGTCCACTGGTGACTTTCGCTTTCCCCACAATTATTTGTTTTTGTAAAAAAATTTAGGTCCGCACAGGATTAGCATTAAATGGTTAATAATGTTATGCTATTTCTTAAAATCTTTAGATAAGTATTCGACTTTTTGATGGTCACCGGTGACAAAAACTGTCGCCACAGCAAATATTGCATTAAAAAAATAATATATAAAGTGTCGGCAATTGAATCATTTAATATTCCGTTATTTATTCATATATATTTTTTCCTATAACTTTGAAAATATTTTAATTAAAAACATCTAAAGGAAAATTTCTCGAAAAATTCTCACGCTAAAAAGTGATTTTTTTCGTTTTCTTCTACCAAAAAAAAAAAAAACAGCTTTGGTTACCTTTTATTTGATTACTATTTTTTATAAATTATCTAAAAACTATAAGAAAAAAATAATCAATTTTTTATAATGATCCAAACAAACCCTTTGTTGATCTGTTTAACTACACAGGCAAACAGAGAACGAAGAAAATCATACAAATTTGCATACGAACGAAAATGTGGCTGATGTTTGAAGATCTTTCACAAGAACAAGAATGATCAAGGATGCTCAGACACCCTAAACAACCACCATCACAAATAGACAGACAACTCTTTAAATAGCCTGAGGACAAACATGAAAATAAATAAAGAAAGAAAGAAAGGATTTATCTATTTGTTTAAGCAGAACTTGGGTATAAAAAATGCATTTTTTATTGAATTTTTTTTTATAGATTTTTTTTAAACTTTAATTTTTTTTTAACAGAAAAAGAATATTCAAATTTTAATTACGGATTTTTTTTTACTTTAAATATTAAATTTGTAAAGTAGACTATTAAGTAAAAAGGGTTAGAGAAAGATCCTGGGAATATTTATTTTTGGAAAAATTTGATTTCAAATTTACAAAAAATTAAGAAAAATTATCTGTTAAAGTGCTCTCAGCTGGAGGTTGCATAAATTTTCAACATTTATAATTTTTCTAAATTGTTGTTTATGCGAAAATAATCAAACTCATTACAATTGTTTACAAACTTGTAAATAAGAAAAAAAATTAGGAAAAAATCTAATTTTGAGTTCCTGTCCCGATTTTTGCATATTTTATCTCCTCTTAAGAATAATTTTTGCATTAACCTCTTCAAGCAAAACAAAAATTTTTAATAAAATTTGCATACTTAAGTACCGAAGATCATGATTTGCTTACAATAATTTCCAAATTTGCATAATGCATTTAATCCTTTGAGAACATTCTCATTTTCATTATTGCCCTTTTTTGCGTACATGCAAAAATATTTTCATTAGCGAACAAGAAAAAATCATTGATCATAAACATTTTCGAATTGTAAAAGAAAGATCTGGTTACTTCTCATTTCAACTCTCTCCAATCAGGTATCATTTTTGATCCTTTAGGGGTGTTTGCCAAAAAAAAGTGGTTTTAGTGCAAGTCCTTTTGATAACAACATGACTTCTTTCCCATTTTTTTTTGCACATTTCTTGTTAAGATTATTGTTTGCCTTTGGTTTGTAAGATCTAATTTTGCGGATTGGAGAGGGGTTGCTTAATTTTCTTTTGCCAAAATTGACACATTTCTTTTATTTTATTGTTTTCTAATGATGTTTTGGCTTGATAATCAAGAAAACACAATAAATAGAGTAGATCATTTGTTGATACAATAATCAATACATTTTTTTATTGGGCAATTTAAAAAAATGATAAATATTGGGTTTTAATAGAAATATCAGGTTTCCTTTAAAAGGTCTGTTTTTTAGACATTAAAAAGAATTTTTCATCACCGTTTGTTTAAAATATATGTACAGGGAAAGGGGAAGGAAGGGGGCTTATAACTTTTTTATTATATTTTTTTTTCTTTTCTTTTCATTATTTTGTAAAGAAGGCTTGTGGAATGAAAATGGAGCAGTACTTAAATGAACAACGTGCCCAACAACGTGCAGAAGAAAATCATAATTTTATTCATAATTTAATTATGAGCGACGAAGTCCATTTCCAATTAAACATGCCATAAAATTATAATGAACAGCAAAAATTTGGTAAAAATTGCTATATTAGAGAAAATTCGCTAAAATTTCTAAAAGCGGCATGATGGCAAAGCTTAACATTTATTAAAAATCGTTAACGCTGTAGAGAATCAGAAAACTTACAGTAAAAAATCGCTTGTATCGCGAACATGGCAAAAATTCGTAAAAAAGTGCAAACTCCAACCCAAACTCTCAAATTAATTGGAAATCGCTTAATCGGTTAAAAAACAAAATGCCAAAAAACAGCATAAATAGTGTTAACAAATTATCTAAAATGGTGAAGAACAAAAGTGACCAACAATAATTATAGATAGGATTTTTTTTGTCAGGGGCCAAATTTAAGAACTTCATTAAACGGCCATATTTGTATGGCTGAAATTCTTAAATTTGGCCCCTGCAGCGCCTAGGATGCTCCTCGATGGGTCAAATGTATGGCCGACCCCACTTTATTTTTCATCTCAATCATTTATTTCGAACATACTTATCCGCTATCTCCATTCCTTAAGGGGGGTTCCCATACAAAATTTTCAATGCAGACTAGAAATATATTGAAGAAAAGTCCAATAAATGCCAGGAGTCGCCCCCAGTGTGATTTAATGTGTGACCGAACTCAAGTGATTTTTTGTCCTTAACATTTTCTCGAGACTTACTTGCCCCTTATCTCCCATACAAATATTGCGTTTTA
This sequence comes from Pollenia labialis, assembly GCA_949318255.1. Classification (NCBI taxonomy): domain Eukaryota; kingdom Metazoa; phylum Arthropoda; class Insecta; order Diptera; family Polleniidae; genus Pollenia; species Pollenia labialis. Next base: position 128,374,061 of record OX439140.1, read on the forward strand.
TGAAATAACAACTTAAAATAATTCAAATCAAAACTTGCTAACAGATTTTTATCATTTATGGCTTGTTTTGGTTGTAGCTTCGTTTTTTATAAGTCTGCAAGGAATTAGTACCCCAGCTGCATTTTCGAATTTTTTATGAATTTTTAAATAACAAAAATTTCGAAATTTTGATTAAAAAACTTATTTTTTTTCTAAAAAAAATTATGTTTCTAAACTTGTTTTTAAAACGACCGCTCACATTGAAAAAAAGTTTTACTTTTTTTAAAGGAAAATTGCGGAATTTCGGTTTTTTTTTTTTATTAATTTCAATAAACTAAACCGTTTTTGAGTTACGCGCATATATGCTGTGCAATCTCCTCCATTTTCGAAATAACGGTTTATTTCGAAGTCAAGAGCTAACCTAAAAAAAAGGTTATCACTATTGGATTCAGCGTACCCGAATTATGTAAAAATGTCAAGTGCCCAGCTTGTCTAAAAAAAGTGTCAATTTCGAGCACAGTTAATTAGAGATGGAATTTGTTTGTCAGGGGCCAAATTACAGCATTCGTTGTCGATAGTATTAACAATACAATGTAAATGGAAATTTCAATCGATATCGAATTCCGTAAATATCCCCAGATTTTCGAGAACTAGTCGACAACATTACAACATTCTTATAAAATACCAAATTAACGTCAAAGTGATGTTATCGTCGACTTGATATGACTACAAATTAAAATTGTTGTCGACATCGACAACGACTTATATAAAAAGGGTGATTAACTTTTTTTGCAAAATTAGTAATTATTTTATTAAACATTTTTTAAAATAGTTTTTAGTGATTAGGAAAGGTGAGTTTTATTTTAGTTATTTTTTCTCAGATTTTTAAATTTTTACCATTTAGTGATTTTAACAATTAATTTGCTTAGACGATTCTTTCGTTTTAATTTTATATTTTGCATATCTTTTGTAAAATTGCAGAATTTTTCTCTTCTTTGAAAAATAAATATTTGTCTGCTTTAAATAACTTTTTGAAAAAAATAGCGATTTAAATTTGGCGTTTTTTTTGAACAATTTGTTATTGTAAAATTGTAAATTTTTGTTAAGCATTCATATACAGGGTGGCCCAAAATTAACGAAAATGAGGAATTTTTAGTTTAGTTATGAAAAATAATATCTCGCAAGTTTTGACCATTTTCTGATTAACAAATTCGTGCTCTTTTCAACATATTTTCCATAACTTTTCGCAAAACTTCCGGTGTTATGTTGTTTGTTTCGTCGCGTATATTACTTTTTAATTGCTGACTTTTCCTTTCAAATAACCCGAAAGAAAACAGTCTAGGGCGGTTAAATCCGGTGAACGCGGAGGCCAATTAAAATCACTTGTACGCGAAATAATTCGTTCACCAAAAATGTCCCGTAAACGAGCCATTGTGTCCCTTGCAGTGTGCGCTGTGGCTCTATCTTGTTGGAACTATACTTGCGGATGGTTTTCCACGGATGGCCTTAAACAATTTTCCAACATTGTCCGATGTCTGACACCAATGACGGAAACGGCGATCCCGTGTTCATTTTCAAAAAAAAAAAATGATGGACCATTTATCCTTTCCGATGAAACACCGCACCAAACCGTACACTTAGGTGGGTGTTATTCTCGCTCTCCCGTAGCCCATATCCTGCAGTTTTGCTTATTAACGAACCCACTTAAAATATTAAAAATTTTCGCAATTTTAGCAATTTTTTCCGAATTTTCGTTTAATTTACTAAAACAAAATTGTGTCCATAACTTTTTTAAAATTTGCATTTTTTATTTTTCAACCTTTTTAAAAAATATGTTTACATTCTTTTTAAAAGTTCTTTAACTTTCATTTCAGTCGGTGCAAAATTTCCTGTCGACTAAAACAGAGGCAATTCTGCTCGAAGTCGGCTTAAAACCGTCTTAGAGAATATCAAGTGACTGTCAGTGGTAATCGATTACTGTCAACAACGACTAAAAAATACAATTACTGTTCCGGTGCCGTCGACTTTCATAATACGGGTGGTTATTTAGATTGGGGAAGATTCTATCTTTATAAGGAAAAACTTCATTATTCAAATAAAAAATTTAAAAAGCCTCAAAATGTGTATTATCAAAAATATAATTGATAAATTAAAGAAAATATTGGAAAAATCATAAACTTTAAAAAATCTACTAAATTTACAAAATCTATCAAATTTAAAAAAACTTATTAAAAATCGCTTAAACTAATAAGTGCTTCTTTATTAGTTTTAGCGATTTTTAATAAAATTGTTAAATTATTTTAATTTTTATTAACTTAAGAAAACGCTTTTAGATCCTCCATTAGGAACAACCATTGGCAATTTGATAAAGTGCAGCAAATATATGCCATACAGAGTGTCCTGGGGAAATAAAATACTTAAGAGTGACCAAAATACAGCCTAAAGAATGATAGTTAATTATTTAGTATAAGTAGCAGGCAGAAGTTGATCATAAATGGCAGACGACATAGCGGTAGCCAAGATAAAATGATGTAAGGCAAAAACCAGTTCAACACATGTACAAAATGCAATTTCCAATCTCTTTGGTTTCAGTCTTTGTTCTACATTTTAAAAAATTGTTACTCGAAGGAAATGTTCCTGAGTTAAGAAACAATATATAAAAGAAAAAAACTAATACTGTGAAAAAACAAATTTTCGATTAATCGACATTAATTATTCGAATTATTCGTTAATCGAAAATGAGCAATTTTAAATTATTCGAACAGTTTATCGCCCAAAATTATTCGATTGGTCGAACAACGGGTAATCGTTTGAATACCCTACTACCAAACAATTTAAGAGCACCAACAACTGTAAATGTACCAAACTTATGCCCAAACATTATGATGCATGGAAGCATTATAGAGACTGTATGCTTCAATGGAAGAGAGAGGGATGAGAAAAGAAGAATAAAACTCTATGCACGTATGTTGATCTAAGCTGATTATTTATTTTATTTAAATTTTGTATCGATCAAATTATATCCCAACAGTGAGGAATTTTGAGTTTTTCTTTTTTGAGGCAATTTGAAAAAATTAAAAACCAACTTCAATTAACGTATTTGTTAGAAATTTGTACTATTAGTTAAATTATTTACTGATTTTCCGCCTGCAAACAAATTGATCATATCAATTAACACATTTGTAAGTTTGATCTTTTCTTGCTGTTCAGTTTCAATCAATAGGTTTAATTGAAATGTGACATCCAGCAAAATGGGCTACATAAAACGTAAACACACATCAAATTTTTTTTTCAATCAACACATTTAATTGAAACAATTAAAAAATTGTTTGAAACTTTAAAATTTTTTGAAGTTTGTGTGTATGTTTTCGTATTTGCAAATATACACACAAACATTATAATATTTATTTTCAATTAAGGCAAATTAATTGGAACAATTAAAAAAATTGTTTGAAACAGCATTATTGAATTAATTGAAAAAATTTTGTTATAAATTTTTTCTGTGTACATAACGGCCTTATATAATCAATAATTCAGGCTTGTGGTAAAGAACAAATCAAAACCAGTGCAATGAAATAAATAGTCGAAAATGGCGATGGATTGGCCATACATTAGAAAACCCAGCAAATATTTTACTCTACAAGCGCTTAATGAAACTTTTAAAACCTGAAGAACAGCTATTGATGAGAAGCTGCATGCGGCAAATTTCAGTAAGAATGATAAACACCGTTAGGCGAATAAAATACTGAATTACAGGGGCCTGGGCTATGCTCCAATAAGAAAAAAGGATGTTAAAAGAGAACTTATTTAACAGTCTACTACAATGCTTTTTGATATTTACTTGATATACAACTTACAAAGAAGAATTTTTGCCAATAAACTTAGGAAGTTTTTTTTAACCAGTCAAGAACAAAAAAAAATATCAATAAATTTTAATTCATTTCATGTTGTAAAATTCCTGTCTCCATAAAAATAATTAAATGAAAATTAAATTTAATGAACTTTAGCCTGATTAAAATAAGAAAATTTGGATTAAAAACCATAAACACTTCAATAAAATAACCACAATACTAATTATTGTTAACAGCTAAGACACAAGCTCTATGTTTACATTTGTCTTTCAAGTTGTGCTGAAAAAGGTCAACGAGAAAATAAAAGAAAAAAAAAAAAAAAATTAAAAACAGAAAAATGTTCTTTGGACTTCAAGAAGAATTCTTGACAAAAAGTATGAAGAACAGAGTTAAGAAAAAACATGTAAATCAATTAAAATAAATAATCATACAAAGCAAATTTCGATCAACCCAAGTAAGAAAAACATGTGGCTTAAAGGTAGATGTTTGATTAATGACTGGCAGCGGTGATTGTTAAACGACAAATATTTCTGGGGAGATGTGTGGTTACTATCGAAACATGTCAAATCAACCTGGGGGCAAATTATGGCAGTCGTTATCGAATACTTTTTTTTTTTTTTAATTTCCTAAGCTAACCCCGCGAAGCTCTTCGCTTGTCTGCAGGAGAGAAACCAGAGTCTCTGGCCGCAACCCCGGCTGTGTTGTGAAAACTCAAATAAATGCCTAACAACACTAAACAAATAATTTCGATCCGTTATGTAGGGACAGAAAGAATCTATATTTATAAAATTGTAACGTTACTGGCTGATTCATCACCGCACAGCCTAAACGCCTGAAGCTAAAAACTTGAAAATTGTACCAAAGATTGGTGTCTCCCCAAATCGATCCACTAAGACGGGATTTTTGGAAATTCGAATGTTTAGGGGGTAAAAAATAGTGAAAACGGGAAAAGTCGGTAACCTTATATATCAAAAACTAAAAAGATACAAGAAAATGTAATACGTATCGTTGTTCTTTAGAAAAATAAGCGGACAGGTGTCTGGTACTTTTTTGAAAATCGGCCCTATTAGGGAGTAAACGGGTAAAACATGAATTTTGGTACTTTTTTGACACCCCATCTATCTTTTGAACAAATAAACATAGAAACAATCTTAATACCTCATGTGAAAGTTATCAAAAAAATACGAGTACAAATATGGTACTTTTTCGAAATTCGAACATTAAATGTGTGAAAATCGTAGCTATTTTTGGTACTTTTTTTACAAAACATTTTTCTCCATTAATTGGCATATTCGTACTAAATAATTGGCTGCTACTACAGTACTGAAATTTTTGATACTTTGATGGGGGAAAATAGTACCTACCCAAAAAAGGAAGTAAGGAAAATTTGATATTTTTCTTTAGCTTTTTGGTCCTACAACTGGTATTTTTTTAATAAAATTTGCCATAAAAATGTGTCCACGAAGAAAAAGGAGACGCTGCGGGTTAAATGCTAGTCAGAAATAAAATTTCTTTCGAATCGAAAAAGTATTCGATCGCGACTGCCATAATTTGCCCACTGTCCGTGAAGGAGGGTTCGATTTCCCGGTCAGTCAAAAATAAAAAAATTATCAATAAATTTAAATTAATTTCATGTAAATTTTTTTTTTATAGAAATAATTTAATGAAAATAAAATTTAGCCCTAAACGAAACATTTCGGAAACGTATCCAAAATGTACCGTACTTTTTAGATTTGGTTAATTGTTTCGAACATCGATAAAACCAAAACAAATACTTTTTAATTCATAAAGAATGTAAACAAAGCAATTGGGATTTCACTCATCTGCATGCCTTAATTTAACGTTGCAATCGTACATTTAGGAACAAGACAAATACAAAACCGTATTTTGTGAATGGTGCATTACGTTTTTTTTTTACCAACATTTGTGAAATTTGCGCTTTTATTAAATAAACTGCTTTGTTATTTAGTCCATTTTCTTCGACCTTTGGATAGACTATAAATAAAAATATTTTGAATAACCTGACCTTGAGCTTATCTTAAAAATAAGAAGAAATTTTGTTTTGTTTATTAATAAAAAAAAAGACTTTAGAAAAAGCGGTCTTTAAATTCTTCTCAATAAAATCGCAATAAAGAGCGAAACAGTTAGCAAACGTTTGCGAAAATTTTATGCTCGCAACGTTTCAATTTTGCTCCCTTAGTTTTTTTAATAGCTGCGTACGTTTAAAATACATTTTTATAATGTGCACACTAGAAAGTACAAAACACAACAATTGCAAACGTTTCGTTTTGTTTATTTTCGTACTCTGGTTGTTCCTGCCTTAAGTCTTTTGTTTGTTTGTTTAATTTATTAAACCATTTAACACAAATGTCAATGCCATGCCGAATTAACATACATAACTTAAGTCTTTTATATTTTGTGCACAATTTTCCATTTCCAAAATCCCAGAATTTATTTTAGTACACAAATTTATTACCTGTCAAAGAAAAGGGCTTAAAAACAGCCAGCTTAATAAACATAATAATCACACTATTTGTCTTACAAATGACTTACTTATTTTCTACCTTTAGGAATAACACAGGTGTGTCAGAGAACGATTTTTATTGTTATTTTCTTGTCTTGCAATAAGAATATGTGGCGCTTCGGCAAAAGACTTTTAAAATGCTAAACAACATGCCTTTAATACCTGGCTTTGAGACGGGATTTTAAAGCTCAAGAATGCTAAAGACATGTTTTTTTCATGAAATCTTTTACTCTTTGGTCTTGCGTTCAAGATGGGTTTAAAATTCAAAGTCATTTATTGTCTTGTCTTAAGCCAAAGGCAATAAATTTCTTAAAAGATTCTGCACAGTGGCGTAAAGTTAGAACAAGTTGTAATAATTGTAGAACTTAAAAATTATTTGAGTGAAAATGTCCCGGGATTTCCCCACAATTTAAATTGTTTTAATGTTTCTCTTTGCTGGGATTTTAATGAGGAATTACCGAAGAATTTTTTCAGGTTAAAATTAGTAAATTGAGTTAAAAACAACTTTACGTGACTTTTAGTTTTAGTTAGTCTACATTTTCCAAAAATTTGTACATCATAAATAGTTTTCCAAAGGTAATTTATTTAGAAATGTTCCTATATCCAGACAAAAAAGTACAAAAATTATAAATTTATTTTGTTATTTTGCTTTAAGACGGAAATTCCCAGGATACCGGGATATTCGAAAAGTTCCCCAATTTTCCCAGGAAGTAAAGAGACATACGACTTTTCTACGGTTGTTATGTTAAACAACCTGTAGCGCAGGCTATTAGCATTAAACACAGAAGCTTAGAAGTTTTATTATTATAATCACATTTTTCCATTTTACTCCACTGTGAATTCGATAAAGATGCTATAGAGCAACTAAAAAGAAGTTGTTTAACAAAATAAGAACACAGTCACGAACAAGATTTTACAAATGACTTTTAGACATGGCTGCTTGGTGGCAGAGTCTTTGGAGTTAAGTGGATTTTAAGTTTATTTAATAGAGCTTTTCTTTGATCTCTTAGGGACTGGTTCACAAACCTGAGGAGATTGCGTAGCTAGCGAGAGTATTTGAGAGAGTTTATAGAGCAACAGGTATGTGCCAGAATTATTAAGGTAAAAGAAATTCAAAAAGAATTTCTTTTTTTGTTGTTGTTGTGTTTTTCTTGGCGGAACGTGTGTTTGTGTGTTTGTTTGTTGGTTTTATGTCTTTGGACTGGTCGTTGTTTAACTACCTCAACTAAGAAATCTAAAACCCACCTGCTGCCGCCAAGTTGTAGTTGTTGTAAGTACAATAAAACTATATGAGAAAGAAGAAAAGAAAGAATAAATAAAAATGATGGTTAAACACACAAAAAAAGTTAAAGAAATGGCCGCATTACTAGACCACTGGTTATCGTGAACAATTCAGTTTATTAAGAGCTTTCGTTTGAATAGCACGGAGAAAAAAATTTAACGGATTAACAATTAAAAAATTACAAAAAAAAAAACAAAAATAAATGGTATAAAAGAAAAAATACACCCAAAAAAGCTAAAGGAATATAAACAACAGGCCCAGAAATCCTGTTGAATAAAGAAATCAAATAAAGAGTGAAGTGTTTAAAAAAAAAGAAATAAATAAAAAAAGGTATAAATACAATAAAATAAATAAAAGTTCAATCATTTTTTTCCGCAGAAATAAAGTGCAATTTAAAAAAAAAAGAATACACAAGAAAGTCACAAGGATATTTTTCATTAAAAAAAAGTTGTGTGTATTTGTTTAGTTGTGCTTTTGTCTTCGAAAACAATTTTTTTTACCGTAAGCTCTAATTTTACTGTTATTGATAGTGGTCTGGTCTGCAAATCGAACTAAAAACTCTATTAACTTTTTTCTGCTTGATAAAATTGAAGACGTGTTTAAAATTATTTGTTGTTAAAACTAAGAGTGCGAGTTTATTTTCTAGTAAATTCGGCAGTTTTGAAGTTTCTGTGCACAGTGGACTCAAAATTTAAAATAGAAATTAAAAACAAAAATATTTCTTATCAATTGACTGAATTAAAAAAATAGTAAGTGATTCATTATCTTTGGAAAATTTTATTGATATCTAGTTCAATATAAAATCGATCTAAAGCGTATTTCAATATAAAATAATACAGGGTGGCCCAAAATTAACGAAGGAGTTTCAATTCGTTATAACTTTTTATTTAAGAAATAATTATTATTATTTTTTTAATACACAGTATATACATGGGGAATATTTTTGGTTCAGTTATGAAAAATAATATGTATGTATCTCGCAAGTGGTGGCCATTTTCTGATTCGCAAATTCGTGCCCTTTCCAACACTTTTTCCATAAGCTCTCGCAAAACTTTAGGTGTTATGTTGTTTATTTCTTACCAAAGATGTCCCGTAAAAGAGCCATTGAGTCCCTTGCAGTGTGCGCTGTGGCTCTATCTTGTTGGAACCGTACTTGCGGAGGGGTTTTCACGGCTGGTCTTAGAAATTTTTCCAACATTGTCCTATATCTGACACCATTGACGTGAATGGCGAACCCGTTTTCATTTTCAAAAAAATAAAGAACAATTATCCTTTCCGATGAAACACCGCACCAAACCGTACACTTAGGAGGGTTTTATTCTCGCTGTTGAACTACTCTCCATATCCTGCAGTTTTGTTTATTAACGAACCCACTTAATTGGAAATGGGCTTCGTCGCTCATAATAAAATTATGATTTTCTTCTGCTCGTTGTTGGGCACGTTGTTCAATTAAATACTGCTCCATTTAAAATTCCCCAAGTCTTCTCTACAATATACTGAAAAGAAAAACAAATTATAATAAAGAAGTTATAAGCAATTCAAACCCCTTCGGTAATTTTGGGCCACCTTGTACATTCGACAAGTTTTACCCGAAATTGCAATAAAACGATAAATATTTTTTAATTTGATTCCAATTGGATATCAACAAATATAGAATTATTTTTATAATGCCAATACCCGGAGAGAAATCTCTTTCTAAAATGCCCACTTTCCAAAATAAAACGCATTAACACCGAAACACCCTCCGCTAAAGAGGCTGGTATTTAAGTTGTACTGAATCGATTGAAAAAATAATGATAGTCAGACAGACACAATGTGGTTTGGAATGTGAAACGATTCTTTTAAAATAATCTACATATCTGTTATTTTCTACATTTTTTTTTATTTTTCAAAAAACACGAATTTTTTTTTTTTGGAGATTTTTAATAGTTATGGAATAAAAGTACCTTTTTTAATGAAATTAACTTTTATGAATAAAAGTACCATTTGAATCAAAATTTTAAAAATATATTTTGGAATAAAAGTACCTTTTGATTATAAGTACCTTTTGAATAAAAGTACCTTTTGATTATAAGTACCTTTTGAATAAAAGTACCTTTTGATTATAAGTACCTTTTGAATAAAAGTACCTTTTGAATAAAAGTACCTTTTGAATAAAAGTACCTTTTGAATAAAAGTACCTTTTGAATAAAAGTACCTTTTGAATAAAAGAACCTTTTGAATAAAAGTACCTTTTGAATAAAAGTACCTTTTGAATAAAAGTACCTTTTGAATAAAAGTACCTTTTGAATAAAAGTACCTTTTGAATAAAAGTACCTTTTGAATAAAAGTACCTTTTGAATAAAAGTACCTTTTGAATAAAAGTACCTTTTGAATAAAAGTACCTTTTGAATAAAAGTACCTTTTGAATAAAAGTACCTTTTGAATAAAAGTACCTTTTGAATAAAAGTACCTTTTGAATAAAAGTACCTTTTGAATAAAAGTACCTTTTGAATAAAAGTACCTTTTGAATAAAAGTACCTTTTGAATAAAAGTACCTTTTGAATAAAAGTACCTTTTGAATAAAAGTACCTTTTGAATAAAAGTACCTTTTGAATAAAAGTACCTTTTGAATAAAAGTACCTTTTGAATTAAAGTACCTTTTGAATAAAAGTACCTTTTGAATAAAAGTACCTTTTGAATAAAAGTACCTTTTGAATAAAAGTACCTTTTGAATAAAAGTACCTTTTGAATAAAAGTACCTTTTGAATAAAAGTACCTTTTGAATAAAAGTACCTTTTGAATAAAAGTACCTTTTGAATAAAAGTATCTTTTGAATAAAAGTACCTTTTGAATAAAAGTACCTTTTGAATAAAGTACCTTTTGAATAAAAGTACCTTTTGAATAAAAGTATCTTTTGAATAAAAGTACCTTTTGAATAAAAGTACCTTTTGAATAAAGTACCTTTTGAATAAAAATACCTCTTGAATAAAAGTACCTTTTGAACAAAAGTACCTTTTGAATAAAAGTACCCTTTGAATAAAAGTACCTTTTGAATAAAAGTATCTTTTGAATAAAAGTACCTTTTAAATAAAAGTACCTTCAAAATAAAAGTACCTTTTGAATAAAAGTACGATTTGAATAAAAGTACGATTTGAATAAAAGTACCTTTTAAATAAAATTACCTTTTGTCAAAGAACATCATAATTAAAGCTTTGTTCACCATCAGAGAAACAATTTCGTTTTTTCTTCTATCTTTTTTCTTCCCAAAGTATTTCATATATTTTCCTTTCATTTTTAGAACAGAAATGTAATTAAAATTTTTTTTGAAAATGTAACTAAAGTTGAGTCAACTAGAACTTCAGCAACAATTTTTATGAAATTGTTTTGAATGAACATTTTAACATAATGTTGTAAAAAATAATAATAAATGCATAATATGTATTGTTGTGGGTAAAATTTTCAAACGGTTTCTTAATGTAAAATGTGTGTGGTGGCGAAAACAATTGTTGCTCTATTATGAACACTAAGTGAAAATGTTTCTGGGATTGTGAACGAAGCTTAATGAATAAATAAAAAAAAGGTTCAATAAACATTTTGTTTGATTTATTAAAAATTTGCATACATTTATTTTAATCAAATATGCGATTTTCGTATCCAAATATGAAAATTATTTTTTTCTGTGTATAGACCGATAATAGTTTAAAATTTCTATTTTTCTATAACAAATTTTTCCCCCACAGTGCAGTGTCCAATATTAATTTCTTCCACATGAATTGTATTCTTTTGAGTATCTAAGACCCAAAAAATGTCCAATATAAAACGTCGGTGGCTTTGGCAGCAAAAATGTTGTGATTTAATTTAGAAATTCCTAAGTTGCTTTTAAAGTTTAGTTTTTACTTTGTAAGTGTTTCACTCTAAATAAAAAAAGGCTGCCATTCAAGTAGAACATGGTTGCTTTTAGATTTGTTGTTGTTGTCGGTCGTTGCTTTCTTTCTTTGCGCTTCTTTTTTATTTTTTGTTGTGCAGCTGACATACTTTTTCATGTAGCCGTTTATGTGCCTCTTAAATATTTTTGTCGTGGTTAAGTTTATTCAATCGCTGGATTTTTTTTAATTTAATTTTTGTGTTTTTATTTTGTCTCATTGGCCACCATATAAATACCACTTTTTCTGGCTGTATTTGCGTACTCAGTACAGTAATTGTATCTGTGTGTGCAGGTCTCTTTATGTCGGTAAATATTTTGATTTTTTGTTGGACGTTGTTAAACCGTTAACTCACGTACATTTAGCACTCGCACTATTTTTGGTTGAATTTTTGTTTGTACAATTATTATTTTTATGAATGAAACAAATTTGTGTAAAATATTTCTCTAGAATTAAAAAAAGAGAATTCTAATTATAAGTTAAAATCACTGAAGTGGGAGGAGAATTATTTACATAATTTTTTTAATGTTCGTTTGTTTTTGTAATTACATATTTATAAAGTATGGCTCTTAAGTCTTTTTCGCCTACTATCATTTACATGGCTGACCAAGTTTGTGTATGAAGTCTTTTGATTAATTTGAGCATTCGTCGGTTTAATTTTTTTTATTTGCGCAAAATTAAACAAAAATCGATGTCACTTGAGAATTTATTAGGTTATTCAATTATGTTTTGTAGTAATCGATTAATAGCGCGAATAATTATTCGAGGTAAAACTTTAATCGACTAATAATCGAATAATTAAAGCCTATTCAATTTCTCTGTTTTTTTCTCGTCTTTTCCTAAAATTGGTAGCCATCCATTATGCCACTTGAATCTTTTATTTATTTTTTTAACATAACGTTTTCAATAGTTTTTGAGGAAAGTACCCTTTCAATAAAAGTAATTTTTGAATAAAAGTACCCTTTTGAATAAAAGTACAAAATAGTACCCCATTGAATAATAGTACATTATTGAATATATGTATGTATGCACTATTTTCAAAAGATACCATTTTGAATACCATTAGCTTTTTGAATAAAAGTACCTTTTTGAATAAAATTACCTTTTTGAATAAAAGTACCTTTTTAAATAAAAGTACATTTTTGAATAAAAGTACCTTTTTGAATAAAAGTACCTTTTTGAATAAAAGTACCTTTTTGGATAAAAGTACCTTTTTGAATAAAAGTATTTTTTTTTCAATAAAAGTACCTTTTTGAATAAAAGTACATTTTTGAATAAAAGTACCTTTTTGAATAAAAGTACCTTTTTGAATAAAAGTACCTTTTTGAATAAAAGTACCTTTTTGAATAAAAGTAATTTTTAAATTTTACCCCATTGAATAATAGTACATAATTGAATATATGTATGCACTATTTTTAAAAGATACCATTTTGAATACCATTACCTTTTTGAATAAAAGTACCTTTTTGAATAAAATTACCTTTTTGAATAAAAGTACTGTTTCGCCAGATCAACATTTTAAATTTTATTTTCTTTTTCATTTTTTATTATTTTTATTAATTTTTTTTAATTTTAATTTTACTTGAACTTTACTTTGAATTTTTTAATGAATTAACTGTTTTAAATAACTGCTAACGTAAAAATCAAAATTGTAATGTCAAACAGCTTGGGAAATTGTTTCCCAACTGTTATACTGTTTTTTAATTGAAGAACCATTTTTAAAATAAAGTTTAATTCTGTATTGTTAACGAAAGCAACCGGTATTGTATTTATTTTCGAGTGCGATTTTGATTTTTATAGAAAGTTTTAAAACAACCCCAAAAACTGTTATTTAAGTTTATTAAAAATCCTTAAAAAATATTAAGGCAAAACAAGTACCTTTTTAAATAAAAGTACCTTTTTAAATAAAAGTACCTTTTTAAATAAAAGTACATTTTTGAATAAAAGTACCTTTTTGAATAAAAGTACCTTTTTGAAAAAAGTACCTTTTTGAATAAAAGTACCTTTTTGAATAAAAGTACCTTTTTGAATAAAAGTACCTTTTTGAATAAAAGTACCTTTTTGAATAAAAGTACCTTTTTGAATAAAAGTACCTTTTTGAATAAAAGTACCTTTTTGAATAAAAGTACCTTTTTGTATAAAAGTACCTTTTTGAATAAAAGACCTTTTTGAATAAAAGTACCTTTTTGAATAAAAGTACCTTTTTGAATAAAAGTACCTTTTTGAATAAAAGTACCTTTTTGAATAAAAGTACCTTTTTGAATAAAAGTACCTTTTTGACTAAAAGTACCTTTTTGAATAAAAGTACCTTTTTGAATAAAAGTACCTTTTTGAATAAAAGTACCTTTTTGAATAAAAGTACCTTTTGGAATAAAAGTACCTTTTTTAATAAAATTATCTAAGAAAGTTTTGATTTCAACGAATTTAACAAGTAGCAAATAAACGTTTAGTGCTCAATGGCAGGATCAAATATTTTGATGAAGTAAATATGCACTCATTTCAAAGCTGTGTTCAAAAATTACTGCTGCCTGTCTATATTTCAGAACTAATGACATAATTGAAAAACCCCTTTTTTTATAAATACTATTAATGGTTTTATTTTGAAAATAAAATATCGTCAAGATAATAAACTAGAAATTAACATTTGAATACCATTAAAAAATATGTTTGTATATGTAAATAATATTTTTAGATGTTTTCATATCTCTAGTTCAAGATTCATCTGGTTTCTTTTGTAATTCTTTCTTCTATTTATATTTTTATTAAATGCTTTTAACAAAGAAAAAGTAAGAAACATTTTAAAACGTGCATCTTGTTATGTCACTTCGGCATTTCTTCGATTCTGGTGTAAACGAGTTTCTTTTAATTTAAAATATGAATGGAATGAAAGAGTTCTACCGTTATCATTAAAATGCTTGTTGGCATTATGATCAAGATCATCATCATTATTAAATTATCATTGTATTGCTTTGGTTATAAATGGTCATTACATGATCGCCAGTGACCCACTTTTATACATTTTCTGGTTTGCCACTTTACCGTAATACTTACTTGAATTAATTTTATTCTTTAAACAAAACGAATTTAAATACAGGGTGTTGTCCGCTATTTATTGATTTTGTAGTTGTTGCTTAAAGTCTGCTGTAGTAATTGGCAAAGGGAAAGACTTTCACTTAAAACATTTTTTAGTTTAATGCTTGTGGAACGGAAACGTACAAATAAATAAAAGTCTAAGCTAAAATAAAAATTTAAATTGTGTATTACCAAAAGTATAAAATTGAAGAACGGTGTATATGGCCAACAACTTGGCCGGCTTTTAGTGTTAAATTTTCAAAGTTCAATAAAACTGCATTTGTGAAAGGTTGGGCATTTAGACGCCATAGAAAATTTATTTTAAAAATATAAAACTGCACATTTTATGGCACAATAGTGGTTATAAAATATTCAAAAAAAAGTGACCAACGTAATATTGATTACTTATTGAATCAGTTTGGAATATTAAATTAATTTTGAAATTTTACAATATTAATTAATTTAAAATAATTATATGTCCTCTTACATAAACCTTAGCATTTTAACAAATATTGGCTAAAAAAAAGTACCAGCAAATTATTTTTAAGTAATTTTCAAGAGAATAGACAAGGAAATCAAAAAGATGGTGGTACAGTTGGTTCCTTGCCTTACTTTGGTATCATTATTATCTTTGGCGTGGTATGATACAAAAAAATAAAAAAAATATTTTTAAAAGTCTATTTTAAACAATATGTGTTTATTATATTAAAAAAAACTCAACAATAAGGTTAAATAAAATATTCAATACAAATTACAATAAACTAAGCTTTTTCCATAAGCAATTTATGATTTCCTTGTGAGGCAAATTTAGATAGTACAGTCTATCTTCTGTCATTGTTGATCCGATCCATGCTTTAATTCGATGAAGCTCGTAGCATTACTGACGAGCATTGAAACGAAAATTTTAAATATTTTTCTTAGATTTGGGTAGATATCTTAATCACAGTTTATTAAAGCATCTACAACGTTATCTGATATATTTTCAGATAATTTCCATGTTTGTTGCCAGTACAACAGATGTTAGTAGGTGTGCATCTCTTTTATCAAACATAATCAGCTCATCAGTTAGTTGTGGTTTTAGAAGTTTTGTATCTGTATATGACGTGATTATACTTTGAGGTAGAAGTTCAAGTATGCTTAATACATTAAGGCCCGTTTTCACAACTAAACGATAGCTAAAGGTAGGATTTTATCGAACGTATAAAAAGTGTTCCATTATTACAACTTTACTTTAACCTACCAGATAGAATGAACCTTAATTTACCCTATCGCTCACTTTAGGTTAAAGTAAAGTTTTTATAATGGATCCCTTTTTAAAAGGCCGGTTTAAGTCTACTTTTAGCTACCGGTAATTTGTGAAAACGGGCCTAAGGATATCTATTGGGAAAGGTGTTTTGAGATCTTCTAAAATAAATTCAATAAAAGGAATGTAACCTTCAACTCAGTAGTAGGTTAGCTTAGGTTCCATTGGCAGCCGTGATCAAGCACAGCTCACGTGGGTCCATTAATTAGTTCCCGTTGTGTGACCATGTCACAGCTTGTATTCCCATGCTTGTATTCCCATGCAGCCATCCGGTCGATTCAACAAAGGAGTGGATCCTGTTTACATCAACATCAGAGAGACAAGTTGTGTCCCCAAGGTCTCTTCGATCAAACATTTCGAGTTGTAAATCTCCGAGTGCCGGGCAATTAAAGAGAAGCTGTTACGTTGACTCTACCTCCTCCTCTTCCGCCGAAAACTCAGTAGTAATCTTCAACATTTTGGATGTGAATTTTTCGTTCAAATTATTGTCTTTTCAATTGGAACCTCGATTTGAACGCAAATAACTTAAACTTTTTCAAAAATCGATTTAAATAGTTCTTCCGCTTTATTTATTTTTCTCGTCAAGGCACATGATGAAAGTTTTGATAAGGCTTGATCCTGTTTGAAGATCTACAGCGTGCTTTTGTAAAATGATACAAAGCGGCTGTGTTACAATAAGTATCACACTTAATATGTATATTCCACAAATAAATTCAAAAGTACTAAGTGAGTTCCTTAATATAAGGATTTTGATGAAGTATCTCTACCTTTCCACTCAGATTTTTTCCAAAGCTTGATGTACACTTGTTGCAAAGTATAAAATTGAGTCGTGACGGTGACCAATCTTCTGCTGACATCAGAGGACACCCATCTGTTCGAACTCCTACACAATGTTTTAGGTCAATACCAAAATTTGTCAAAGCTTTAAGAACTATTGATGAAAGTGCTTTCGCATCAATTGCCACATAAACGTCATTATCAATATCCTTTGAAGGCTCTTCAAATCCGTGCTTTTGTCAAAAATTATCAAATAGAATTTTGATTCATATAACACATCTCTTATATAAAAATATGGGAACAATATTTTTATGGTTGATTTTTATGTACCTTATCGTCCACCGATATATCGTTTCAAAGGTATTTTTGTGTAGATATGCACAAGTAAATTTTGAGGCTTAAATGGTTGAAAAAGTGTTTTAATTTGCTTGGAAACACACGCACACATATGTATAAATGGTGGCTAAGTTTTTTGTTACATGTATAAACGACGATTATGCTCTATCCAAGCGGGGAAAAGAAGAAGTACGGAACCCTTCTAGAAGTAATTGTGCAAATAAGACTGTGCTAGAATGAGAAAATTTATTTAACCGATGAGCAGGGCACTCGGTAGGTTGAACTAAATCGACTGCGCTGAATCTATTTAAACTTTTTTCTTGATTAGATCTAAAAAAATAGTTAGCAAGATGAAAACGTTTGGTTTTTATAATAACCAGAAGAAATTTGTTATTAAAGCTCGCATTGAATAATTGCGCCTTAAATACAGCTTTCTTACATTTTTTGTAATCCTTCAACTTTGTGATCCTTTAACTTTGGCAACAAAAATAAATTTTTTTTTAATTTTTGAATAACTAATTAAATTTTTTTTTAGATTCTTAGCCAATTTAACTAGTTCAGCTATAATTTAACTGTCAGAAACATATCGTTAACGGCAAGTTAAAGTAGTAGTTAGTTTTGACTGAACTTGGTGAAATTGGCCGTCTAAATTATTAAATTAGCCTGGAAATATCAAGCTTGTATACCCATTTTTAATATTGCTACCTTTCTTTAAAGAGCTAATCTAGAAATACGGTTAGCGTATTGGGAATTATTTAAAAAATTTTAAATCGGCGAATGTTTTTTTTATCATACCCAGTAAAAAATGTGCTCCAAAAGGAGCAGGTTTGATGTATGAATTCATACCTCAAATCGCTTCAAACCTGCTGATAAGATGCCTGATTTTTGTATGGGGGGTTCCCGGTTTGGAGGACTATTTACTGCTGACAATAAGCGCTTTTTTTAACATGCAAACAAAGCACTCTTAAAGCGCTTTTTTAAGGGATAACTATATTTCCATATTCATTGATTTTTTGCTTTTAATTGCTTAAATACATTGTTTCAATAATTTTCGTAAACCATTATACATTTGTATTGTTTTTTCGCTTTAAAACCTTATCGTTGTCAGCACTAAAATAGCAGCTTTTTTCTATATATTATTCTTTATCGTTTACTGATATATAAAAGCTATCTTATTGAAGCGCTCGATTATGTGCTTTTTCTCTAAAGTGCTTCAAAAAACCCAAATTTTTTTTACTTAAAAATAAACCTTAAAAATAAAAGTTGGGAAAAATTTAAAAAAATTAAAATTTGGACGCCTCGAAAATTATTTTTTTGATATGTCGTAGCGGAACTTTTTTTCCTCATGCCAAAAGCTATCGAAAAATCGATGGCACAATATCGATTGCTAAATCGACCCACCCTAATATACATAAGTACATATGAACCTTTTAAAGTTGTTCTTTTTTTACACAAAACAAATACATACATCCTGAGCAAATTGATTTAGCGATGTCCGTCTGTTTTTCTGTATATATGGAGAACGGAAAGATCAAACGTTACCAAATTAGGTACAAGCATCTTGTTTGTCAATGCACAACATCCGACAATATGTAGGTAGGATTGGTTAAGTGGGCGTGGTATTTTCCATAAAAAGACGTTTTAGATTGCTGTATATGTTTCTGAAGAAGAGCAAGACCCAAAGATATCAAATGTATTACATTTATAGCACCCTGACTTGTTTCAACTAGTACAGTGTTATTATTTAGATATTTTTTTTTTATCTATAAAAGATTTTTTTAGCAAAGGAACGTTTTTTTTAATATTGGATCTGCCAGCACAAAATTTTCTCATGCCAATACCAACATTTATAAGGAAGTTATGGAATTTAATGCTATTTTCGGGTGTAGTATTTGTATGATAGATATGGACAAATATGGACCGATTCCAATAAAATTTAGCCAGATGATTTAGATTACAATAGAATAAGTTTGGGATAAATTTAATCTAAATACCAACATAATAACATGGTTTTGTGGGCACAAGGGGTCTATTCCGGAAAGGTGGCAACGTAAAAATATGGATCGATTTTTACCATTTTTATAAAAGGTCCTTGTGCCAATTAGAAACTTTGTTCTTAATTTCAACAAATAATCTTCAAATTGCGACAGCCAGGCAGGCGGATGGACGTACATCGTTAGATCGATTCAAAAAGTGATTTTAAGTCAATGGGTATAAGAAAAGGTGGCTCTAGGACCAATATTTTGGGGTCTTACAAACATCAGCAGAAACGCACAATAACATCTCCACTATTGTGGTGTAGGTTGAACAATGTAAATAATTATTTTGCTTATATTCATCTTAAATTAGGAATTTCGTTTAATTTTCCCATTTTTTTTACTTGTTGAATATGCCTACAAACATTTGTGTGTTCTTGTTAGCGAAATGAAAGTAGTAACCCGGTAGAATGCTAATGAAATTTGCTTAATACGTTTGTAATAGGAGGAACCAACAAATATTCTTACTTCAGCCATTCTTTTTATACCGGCCGAAATACAGACATGATTAACTACCAATTTACATATTTGTCTGACAATATTTGTGTTAAGAATATAAATAAAGTCTTTGATTTGTTTTGGTTTAACACACATAAAATACGCATTCAGTTTTAATTTTTCTGTTTGTTTTTTGTGTGTGTGTGTGTTAAACATGTTGTATGAATTAAACTAAAATTTAAATTGAAATTCAAACCTGTTAATGAATGGATTTGGGTTAAAATATGTCACACATTCTGCTTCTCTGTTTATACTTCTTGAGTGTGTGCGTTTTTTTCAGTCTAAGATTCTTTATGCGATTTTACAGAAACGTTTAACATATTTTTTCTTATACATTAGTCGAATAATAATAATAAAAATAAGTGAAATTTTTTTTGTTTTATTGTTAAAATTTTGTCTCGATTTGTATGTATTTTGTTTTATTTACTTTAAACATCAAAGCGAAAGTATTTAAAGTAATACAGAGAATTATTTTTATCTTATGAAAATATCTTTTAATCTTTTTTTTTTACTTAATTTGTTTTTCTATCGCAAATATACAAATTGTTTTTAAATGTTATTTGTGTTAATTTAATTAGAAATTTATTTCATTTACTGTGGAATTGTTTTTACTTATTTGGAATATATTGTTTGTTGCAATCAGAATCAGTGATGCCAAAAGTAGGGAAAAATCCCTTACTGTAGGTTTTTTTTATTCTAAAATAGGAGCGTAGGGAAAATCGGACTGACGAAAGAAATGCGAAAAAAATTTTTTTTTAATAATGATTTTAGATTTAAAGAAGTGCAGAAAATGTTTTGAGGCAAAAAAAAAAAAAAAATTATGAGTACATATATGAACTTTTTTCTTTACAATATATACTTAAGCCTCTATAAACTCATTTATGAGTAGAAAACAATCGCATACAATAAATTTTTTGAAGTTGTGAAATAAATATATATTGAAACTTGGATTTGGAACAGTTTTGGATAAAAACAATTTTTTTTTAGTTTTGTTATTATTTTTGTTATTAAATAAAGCCTTACAATACATATAACAACATAACACATATACAAATAAAATAACATTTTATTATTATTATTTACTATCTGACCCGGTCCACGTTGCTGGCCCTAAGTAACATTAGTGTTGTATTGCCACACGGTTTAAATTGAGCATTTAACGAAATTTACGGCCTTTAAAATAAAAATCCATGGAATACCTATCATAAAGTTTTTTTTTACAGAATAGCTTACATATGGTGTAGATATGGGCTCAATCATACAAGAAACGCATGTATTTAAGGCAAATTGGAAATTATATTTATTTATTACTTCATCTTAAGGCCAGCGCATAGACAATGTTTTTTTGTTTTTTTTTTTATTTGGTGTAAAGAGCCGTTTTCTCATTTTAGGTTAATCGAAAAAAGCGGGCGGGGCAACATTTTCTTTCCGTAAAAACCCAAGTTGGACCATGGCGATCATTTTAAAGAAAAAATCGTCCAAATCGGTTAAGCCGTTCTCAAATTATGCGCTTAATAGAAAAAGTGGGTGTAAAAGTAGGCGTGGTAAATTTTTATTTCGTTGAAAACTTAAAATGGATTAATACGAACATTTGAAAGAAAAATTTGTCAAATCGATGGCGCCGTTTTCTGTAATTCGAAAAAGTGGGCGGGGCAAAATTTTCTTTTCGTATAAAGAAAAAATCGTCCAAATTATATATATAGTCATTGGTGGTGCAATATGAAAATTGGATTTTGCCACGCCCCTCCGACTGCAGACCGAAAATCAAAAATCAGACTTCACAGTGTCACCCGCCTGAATATTCTGAAGATTCCCTGAAAATTTCATCAAAATCGGCCCAGCGGTTTTGGAGTCCATACGTTACATACATACACACATCCTATTTTATATATATAGATAGATAGAAGATAGATAGACTAGCATTTAACCCGCTACTTCGTTAGCGTCTCCTTTTTCTTCGTGGACATATTTTAATGGCGAAGTTTATTAAAAAAATACCAGTTGTAGAACCAAAAAGCTAAAGAAAAATATGAAATTTCCCGTATTTCCTTTTTGGGTACCCTTTTCTCCCCCCTTTAAGTATCAAAAATTTCAGTATTGTAGTGGCAGCCCATAAGGATAAGGATATATATAAGTTAGTCATTCCGTTTGTAATTTCTACAATATTTATCTTAGACCCTATAAAGTATATATATTCTGGGTCCTTATGATGAGAGAAGTTGATTTAACGATGTCAAGCTGTCCGTCTGTCCGTCTTACGCTTGAAATGTTTATGTCACATATAGTCTACCATTGCTTGCTATTGAAATTCAGCCAGATCGGTCCAAAAATGGCTGAGATATGAGCAAAAACCACGACTACCTTAAATTTTTTACAAAAATCCCTTGTTGTTGTTGTTGTATTTTTATTACTTTTTGCTGTATATCTGGAGAACGGCAAGAGCCAAAGTTTCCAAATTAGGTACATATATTTACGTTATCAATACACATTGAAATAACGTTCCTGCATGGTTAAGTTGTCTACGGGGTTTGTTAAGGTCAGAAACTGTGAGTCCCTGGTTCGAACCTTGGTTTTTCAAAAGAATTTTTTTTTAAAATTTTTATTATTTACTAAAAACGATTTAAAAAAAGTATTCACCAGTTTAAGCTTTTTAAATTTAATTTTTAATGAAGCTTTATGTGTTATAAATACATATGTATGTACTTATATTTAAAATTATTTAGTTTTTGTCTAGTGGCTCTGTATTCTGCTCGCACAATGGTGAAGGGTAAATAAGATTCGGCACAGCCTAATATAACACTCTTACTTGTTTATTTTAACTTAATAAAGTCTGTTTTGGATATATTGGGAACTATAAATTTGTGCGATATGTTACTTTGAATTTTAAATAGTACAGTTTCGTTACTACCTTTCCATTGATCATTCCAGATGTCAATGTATTGCCTATAGTCTTCTCGTTCACAACAGTACCATCGGTAAAAAACTGACCATGATTTGAGTATTTGATATTAATTAATTCCAAAAAATTTCTGCTGAATTTCAAAGGAGGTCATATCCCCTTTAATTGTATATGCAAGGGAGAAATCTATATTAATATTTGAGAAGCACCAGGGTACCATATGAGAGTACGTTATGTTTTCTATAGCATTTATATTTATTGCATACTTTGAAAAAACTTTGTTGAAGCCGTTACGCAAAAAGGAATATATTTTTTGTATTTTGATTGAAGTTAGAATTGATAAATTTTTCTCATTTTATCGTACATCGGGTAATTTTGTAAAGAAAATATTTTGAGTGTGTAGTTAAGCAACAACTTTAATATTCTCAAGTAAAGGGGTTGCATTAGGCTATTATTTGTAGGCTTTTAGCTGGACTAGTTCTAAAGGCTCCAATATTATTAATCCTGTGTTAAGGAGGGTTCCAATGTTTTTAAGTCTGAATTAATGGCTGATGAATATATATTCGACGCGTAGTCTAAAGTTGGAAGTACAAAAGAGCATAATATTTTAAGGAGATTTTTTTGATCAGATACGTATTGAGAGAATCTTAGCATTTTAATTAAATTTAGTTTGGAGTTAGACCAGTTTATAACGTCTGGAAAATTGAATTGCTCCCGTCTCTTCATCATGAAATTGGAAGCCACTTCTATCATTCCATATTTCCAGTTTTTTAATAGTTGTTTGAAGGTTATTCACTATAGCAGAGACTTTTTTTTACCAGAACAGTAAATAACAAGGTCGTCGGCATACAATGAGGCCTTCACATCTTTATGACAGTTATTTAAAATATCATCTATTGCCAGGAGAAAAAGATTAACGCTTAATACGGACTCTTGGGGTACGCCGTTTTCAAGAAGATGATAACTGGATGCTGTGTTTCCAACCATGCAACAAAATTCTCGCTCGTTTAAAAAATGTGAAATGAAAGCTGCCATGTAGCATATCCCTTCAACAATAAATTTCCGTTTCTCAATAGTATTAATGGGGATTTAGCACATTTGAAAGAAACCTTGTTAATTAATTTTTGAATCCCAAGAAAAACTTTGATACCGAATTAAGTTTCTTAAAAATTAATTTCTTCCAAACACATCCTTTTTTTGAGAAAAACTTTCCTCTATATCAGAGTGTAATAACGCAAGGTTATCAATTGTTACTCGGGTTTTTCTAAAACCAGATTGATTGGCATTTAAAATGTTATACTTCAGATGATGGAGTTCGTAAGCTTATGGTATCGCAGAAATCAATCAAGGATTTTTTTTTTACTTTCCCTAATAGTTTTGCGTGCCTCCGATTTCATTTTAATAAAATTTTCCAGATTTTCTGAACTTGCATTTCTTTTAAATAGCTTTAATAATTTTCTTCTTTGCTTTATTAATATATACATGTATATAAAAAGAAGTGTACACTTTGATGTCACCACTAACTGCGGAATCGGGTGGACCGATTTTATCCAACATTTAAGGGTACTTTGGGGATAGTCTGTAGATGGTTTATGTGAAGTTTGCAATAAATCGGCCCAGGGCCTATTGCATTTACTTGTTCCTATATATTCCCATACAAATATCAACAAATGCCTCCGAAATAGGGCAATAGGGGTAATAGCTCCCCCTCCCAAATCTTCTAAACTAATCAACCGGTTTTCCTAAAATTTGGCATACAGGCACTGTAACATATGAAAAGAAATAGGGAATTGGGCGTGAGATAGGGCAATAGCGGTAAAAGCACCCCTTCCTCAAATCCTCTGAACTAATGAACGGGTTTTCTTTAAATTTGCAGACGCTGTAACATCTGAAAGGAAATAGGGAATAGGGTGTTAAAAAGGGCAAGAGGGGTAAAAGCTCCCCTTCCCTATATCTTCCTCACTAATAAATCGGTTTTCTTAAAATTTTGCAAGCAGATCATGTAACATCTGAAAGAGAACAGGGCATGAAATAGGGCGAAAGGGGTAAAGGTTCCCCTCCCTATATCTTCTTAACTAATCAACTAATTTTCTAAAAATTTGGCAGGCAAATGGTGTAACATATGAAAGGACCATAGCCAATAATTTTTATTATCTTCTTAACAAATCAACCGGTAAATTTGGAATGCAGACACTGTAACATCTGAAAGAAATAATTTATATGGCAAAACAACGTTTGTAGGTCAGCTAGTTGTTAAATGGTTTCATTTCACCATGGGACTTCTTTTCTGGTACAATTGGTCTGTCTAAATGGTATTGCTTTGTCTGCTGCATTAAGAATTGTTCTAGTTACATATTTTTCGGTATTATTTATGTCGCTGAAATTATCTAGGGGTTGTTTTTTCTTAGATATTATTGCCTAAATTTTGTAGGGATCAATATTTCAACGTGTAGGGAAAAATCAGATTTCTTTTAGTATGCATAAGTATTTTTTCAAAAATATTCTGGCAACACTGGTTGCAATTAAATTAACTTAGTTAAAGAATGTTCAAGTTAATGACAACTTTCTTATTAAACTTTTTTGTTTTATTTTCAAAACTTTAAATTATTTTAAACATGTTTTATTTGTCTTTTGTTTATAAACTTTTTGGACATTTATGTACTTAAATAATTTTAAAAAAATTGTAGCTAAATGACGGCATCTTGATCTATTAATTTTTAAGGAAGGTGTTTTTTTCAAATCCAAAAACTTATAAAAACAAGAAAACCTAAGTAAGTACTATTTATTCAATCTCTTTCTTTTTCAAATATTCTTTAAATAAAACTTTTTCATAAGATACATTTTTCAAAAAGTACTTATTTCAAATGGTTTTTTTTTAGCAATGTACTTGTTCAGCTACAACATAAAATCAGCTTTATTAATTTAAACAACTTTTATTTTATACATTTTGATATTTCGCAACTATATTTTCATGCATACATGAATTACTCATAATATTTTATTTGTTTTTAAAATTATGCTCTTTCTTTTAGTAAACTTTCCTATATCGTAATTTCCAAATTTAAGATTTATGTACATAAGTATGTACTTATTTGTACTTATTATTGTATATTATTATTTAACTGAGAATTAACGGTTCTTTAAGCTCTTGTAATTTCATTTATGTATAAGAAGCGCAGCTTAAATTTTTTTTTTCTTATTCTTGTTAATATTATGCCTGATTACTGGTTTGCTTTATAAATTCGCATATAACATTTGTTGCTCCACAATAAACATTTTGTACATAATTGAATTTTAAACAATTTGTTTTATTTGGAGCATTAAAAAATTTTTTTGCCCCGTGTGTTTGATTTCACGGATATTACTATTATTTAACAATTTTTCGTTGATTATTGCAAATTAAACGTGTGTTCGATTTCACGTCAAAACAGTACTTTTTCCGAAAAGTAATTTATTTCGAAAAGATATTTCTTATTTAATATTTAAATTTTTTTTCTCAAAATGTACTTCTTAGTAAAAGTTTTTTACCTTTAATTACATTTTGCCTAAATGTAGTTTTTCTTAGGCTCAAATTTACAGTCGTTAGTTGATTATTAGTAAACTAAAATGATAACTACTGTTTAACTAAATTTAAATCAGACCAAAAAATGGTAACTCCATTAAAATAATAAATAAAAAAAATTTAAGTAGTAGTTCATTAACATTTAAGGGTTTAACTAATGGTTAATAAAAAGCTGGAAATTATATTTTATTTGTTAAACTGTTGTTATCAGCAAACTAATGACCGCAAATTTGGGCCTAAAAAGTTGTTTTTTTTTCTAAAACAAATATTATTTTTATAAAATTTCATTTTTAAAAAACAAGGTTTTTCTAAAAGATATTTTTTTTTTAAATTGAAGCTTTTATTTTAAGGATTAAATCTTCATTCACAAGGGCAGCTAAATTTTCACTTGGTGTTCACAATAAACCCTGGTACTCTGTTAAACATTTCACGTGAAATGCTGCTGAAAAAAACTTCTGCGGAATATCTATGAAATAATGTTGATAGAGTTCTGTTCATTTTGTGAAAAATTTCCGATATGTTTGTGGCAACATTTTTTACAGCTGCGAATTAATGTAATCTGCATTTATTTCGCGTGGAATTTTAAGCAAAAGAAAAACAAAATATGAACTTAATATTTTACAAATTTAATCAAAAGTGAAATTGAATGACTTAAGAAACTAATGCAAAAAAAAAAAATTACAGCAAAGCCACGCACAAGTCACATAATTTTAACAAAATCCAAAAAAAAAAACACACAAAACAAAAGACTAAAAAAAAAACACACACATAAGTCCTAAATAAATATAAAAAAATAAATACTTTTGCTCATTTACACTAGCAAGAAACAAATAATTTAAATGCAAAAAAATTTAATATTTTATTTACTTTATTTTTATTTTTTTAAGCTAAAAACCTGAAGTTAAAAAAAGATATGCCATCAAGGGAAAGTTCCTGAAGAAAAAACATCAACAAACGAAAGAAAAATATCAGCAGAACGTGGATCTGATAATAAAAACAACAACAATTAAAACATTTAACTAGATAAATATGAATAAACATAAAATACCCAAATTAGTCTTAGGACTAACGCTACTCAGTTTATTAACAAGCCATTTGACACAGGCCCAAGACGAATCCTTAGCGGGCAGTTTTCTATCGGGCCTGCTAGACACTATAACCAGTACAGCTGATTCTAAAGACTGTCCAGGAGTTTGTGTACACACTTTGGCTACTTTGATTTGCTATGAAGTTTTAGATAATATACCCTGCCCATCGGCTAGTATGAAATGTTGCATAGAAAGTGCTCCGGCTAAGAATGTTACGGCACATCATACGACTAGTCCAACAAAAACGACTACAACTACCACTACTACTACTACGACTACATCGACTAGAAAGCCTACAACAACTTCGGCTAAACCTAAACCTAAGATCACAACTACTACAACTCTGAAACCGAAACCGACACAAAAGAAGCCGACAACGACTACAAAGACAACGACAAAGAAACCGGTAACAACATCGACCACAGCTGCGGCCTCCAAAAAAGCGGAAAAGCCAAAGGATGCGGATGATAAGATAAGTAAGCAGTATTTTGATTTCTATTTTGTTTTTCTTTAAGTATTCAAAATTAAACAATTGATTGTTTGTTTTCAATGTTTCCACTCGAATCGCTCAATTTAATATCTGGAACTAAATTGTAGCATTCGATATCGATCGAAATTACAAAACAATTTAATATGAAATTAGGTCGATATCACCTACTTTTTAAACACTCTTTACTTTACTTTAAAAATTATTCCATTTAAAAATAAACCAATTGAACTGCCTGTTCAACAACTTCGAATGTTAACGTTCGCATAGAATTTTATATGGAAAATGTTTTTAAAACTGAGTGTTTTTCATACAAAATTTTCTGTGCAAACGTAAGCGTTCGAAATTGTTAAACAGAGACTAAACTTGAAAATAAATGCTTGTTAAAATTTCAAATCGATTTCTTCTTTTAAATTTGTATTAATTTTTTTTTGCACAATTCATAGATGAAAACTGCATAGGAGTTTGTGTAGCCGACAGAATTGCTGAATATTGTGAAGCCTATTTGACCAGTGATGGCTTGTGTAAAGAGGGAACTAGATGCTGTGTTTCTTTAGATGACTATTCCAATACAAAACTGCCGAAGGACATTTATATACCAGCCAGTAAGTTCTATGTGAAAACAAACAAAATATGAATCTAGAAAATTCCTCTCTATTTACAGAGCACATGACCAATTTGAATAATAAAACAAAGAGTGCGTCCGCTGTCAAAACAGTCAGTGGCACGAAAACTTCTTCCTCTAGTACAACAACAACTGCAACCACTACTTCCACCACAGCGGAACCAGCTCGCACCAAGATCATCAGCAGTAGTTCTAATCAAAATAAACCTGTTAAACATAAAAAGACACCCACTGCTCAAACAACAACCACTACTACACCCGAGCCAATTGAAGAAGATGGTGACAGTGAAGATCTGCAAGATGAAGATGAAAACACTAAGAACGAAAATGATAATGCGGATAATTTTAATGGTCAAGTTTTGAAGGAATGCGAGGGCGAATGTATGAATGGTATATTGGCCATATTCTGTGATGATATAGACACTCAAGCTTTTTGCCCAAACGAAGGAAGCTGTTGTATAACGGGGCAACAACAGCAATCAGCTACCTCTCCAGCCATCAAAAATAATCCTACTAAGGCTCCCAGTAAACATCATCCGAAGCCTGCCTTAAAACCAGCACAAAAACAACCTCCTCCTCCACCACCAGCCACCTCTACAACACAAACCGGAGGCAATGATTTATTCTCACAAATTCTATCGTTTGCCGAAAATACTTTAAGCGGTGGAAATGGCCCCTCGCAACAACCTGCCCCCCAGGCTCCTCCCAAAATACCCAGATGCCCCGGTTTTTGTTTGCTTAATATAATGGCTGCTTTCTGTGAAAGACCTTCAGTATTGATTTCATCGCCCACCACCTGTGCCAAGGGTTCTGTGTGCTGTGATAATTCGAGAGCCGGTGCACCAAAGCCTCCACCTCAAAATAGGCAGCCTCCTTCTCTTCCGCCACCTACACAACCTCCTTACGTTATACCCAATACTCCTGCTCCCGATCCTCGTGAAGAATGCCCTGGTTCTTGTATCGTCAGCTTGTTGAGTTTCACTTGTTTTAAAAATGCCGAAATGACGGATCTGTTTAAATGTAAGAGATCTGGTCAGACTTGTTGCGCTCCTAAGAGTAAGATTTTGGAAAAACAACAATTCCAGAACCGTAATGATACATCCTACGTTCATTATCCACCACCACCTCCGCCACCACAATTGGGAGTACAACAGTATCCGCCACAATCGGCCTATCCACCACCGCCACCTCAGGCTTACATGCCCACCCAGCCACCACAGTTACATCACCACTATCCACCACCACCTCCCATGCAAGTGCCCCAACAACAACAGCCCAATTACGATTACTCGATTTATGGACCTGGTATGGGTAAGTGAAAAGGTAAAATACAAATATTGGCAAATAAAACTTAACCAATTTTTTTCCGGCTGCAGTAACTCATCAGCAAGGTTTGGCACCACCACCTCCCCAACTGCAACCACAACATTTGCCACCCCCACCTACAACTACACCCACGACTACAACAAGCACTACTACCACCACAACCCGACCTCATGTCTACTCCAAATATGTATGTGGTGTTAAAGGAACTCTGCGTTCTGGACGTTCTCTTTCCTCTACACCTGCTCTCTCTTTGGTCTCCTATGTACGTGCCAAATATGGCGTACATCGTCAATCGCGGCAATTAAGTGAATCCTATGGCATTCCTGTTGGTATACAAAAAACTTCTGAACGTTTAGTACTCGGCTCCGATATTGTACCCATTCAAATACACAACGACAAATTAGGAGATCTGATACAAAATGATGCCACCAATTTCAATCAAGTCCGAGCCTATCAGGATGATGCTCCTTCAACTATAGTTATGGCTAAGTCTTACTATGATAACTTTAATGTGACCAGTAGACGACGTGCCCGTGTTGTTGGTGGCGAGGATGGCGATAATGGTGAATGGTGTTGGCAAGTGGCTTTGATTAATTCGATGAATCAATATTTGTGTGGTGCAGCTTTGATAGGTACCCAGTGGGTTTTGACAGCGGCTCATTGTGTGACAAAGTAAGTGGAGAATTTGAAATGAAAGAAGTTATTTAATTCGTCAATGAAATCGGTATCCTAAGAAAATTAGAGATGCTTTCTCATTGTTCTTTTAACATTGCACTTTTAGAAAATAATGCAAGCTTAAACTTGAATGGTATTTAACTAATTCTGTCTTATTAAAGTCCAAGTATAAAAGTAATCAGTATCAGAACCTGCGATGAAAATCTCAACGATATTGTTTAATTTGTTTTTCGTTCTATTCTTAGTAATGAAGAATCTCTTTGTGTGCTGTTGCTATGCAACAGAGCGCAATTGAAATGGAAACTAGATTGCAAAACTTTAAGGCAAATACATATTTCTGTGGCCTTTTGACAAAACTTCTTAAGTCATAAATTAAAAAGTTGGAAAAAATGCTGTTAATTATACGAATTTTCCTTCAAAAAACATTTTTGTTTACGATTTTAAAATTTTGTATTTTTAACGAAATTTTTCTTTTATTTCGGTTTTTTTATTATTTGATAGAAATGAGTTTTTCACCGTGTTTTTTTTAACGTTTTTTGCCATCTTATCTCGACTTAAGTGCCACAGATTTAATTCACATTTAATGATAATCTTAAGAAGCATAAGTCAGTAAGGAATTTCAAAATGGTGGTGTTTATTTCTATATGGTGGCGCATAAGTAACGTTATCGTCCCAAAAAAGAGCCCTGAATGAATGAGCTGTGGCTCCATCTTGTTGGAACTGCAGCTCTAGATTGTTGTCTAATGGTGTTTTCTTATCTACAAAAAATGTGCATTTTTTTAAAAAAAAATTCAATTTTGTGTATTTTTCTTAAAAATTTTGCTCCCGAAAAGGGTGGCTTGTTTTATTCTAAAAAAACTCATGCTATTCGGGAGCAAAATTTTTAAGAAACAGACACCAAATTGCATTTTTTTTAAAAAAAGGCACATTTGTTTGTAGAAAAGAAAACACCATAACTGTTAACGGTTGCAATCACATGGTTTCTTGGAATTATTTCAAATTTTTTGATTGCATTAAAATCGGAATTTTAATTCATATAATAATTGATTGCAGTCAAATTTGATTGCAATCGGGTTGACTGCAATACTTTAATTGCAATCAAATCCAGTAATTGCAATCAAAATAAAATAGGAAAGTAAAATCTTCGTTCTCTTCAAATGAAACTCCTTCTTCTAGAAATAAATCTGACTCTGATAATTTTTCATTGCCAACAATGTCAATTTTAGTGGTGATTGCAAGGGGAATTGATGGAAATCGCATTATTTCGATTAAAAATTTTTCTCATTGTTAGTACGAATTAACAATAATTAATTAAATCTTATTCTTATACGTTATTTTATGTCCTGCCAGTGGCGGACGAACATTTTTTCATCACAGTTTCTGTTCACATATGTATGTAGGTGTTTAGCGTTCTTCTAATCGGATCAGTCCAGCAGTACCCCTCCTCCTAAAGGAATAAACATTTGATTGCAATTTAATCGATCGCATTCAATGATTTCAAAAAAGAATAATTTTAAAATGATTATAATCAGAAAATATTGCAATTTTGAGATCGCAGTCAATGCAAATCGGAAATCATTTTGATTGCAATCCCAATTGATTGTAGTTTTGTAAAGATCTATTCTTTACCTCGGGCCGTAAAAACTTTTCAGTCATTGCCCGGTATTAAATGCCATTCACATTAACCGCAACTTGTTCGTCGTTTTCGATAAAATATGGTGCAATAATATTTCTAGAGTTATTCCACACGATACTGTGCATCTATTTAATTGGGTGCATTTAATGTTCAATAGTTATATTTGGATATTGGATGCCCCACATTTTTTTGAGGTGAAATTCGATAGAATCTTTGTGTCTGAAAATGCGAATGTTGACTTTAAAAATAAAATTTAACAACTTTGAGTTTTTGTTCTGTGCTGAGTTTTTCTATCATAAATTTCCAAATTTTTTTAAAGTAAATTCTGAAAAAACACAAGCGTAAACAAAAAATTTTTTTCACTTATAACTGCCTGTGTTTAAAAAATTAAAACAGGCATTTATTCAAAAAGTTCATTATGCGCCACGTTGTATTAGTATTGGAGTACTTTCAGTGCAAGATTCGTGGCCATTTATGTAAATTGATATACAATGGTGGCTTTGAACTAGAGGTCTGCTTTGAATAACTCACTTGTTTGCCTTTACTCAAAGTGCACAGCATTTATTCAAATATAAAACATTCAAAAAGACAAGTTAGAGTGCTATATTCGGCTGTGCCGATTCTTTGATACTCTCCACAGACAGCTCATTGGGCTTTATATGGGGGCCTGTAGTAAATTATGAACCGAGCATCACGAAAATTATTAGTGTGAGTAGTGAAGTCTTTCATTTTATTTTGATAGCATTATTTTTTACGGTTTTAGGCGTACCAAACGTTTTTCCGGTAGTAGGGTTTATATGGGGCCTATGGTAAATTATGGACCGATCATCATGAAATTGCACAGCGTCATTTCTAGTCCTTTAAAACTGTGACGTACCAATATCTGTTATGATCTTCATGATATGATCTTCACGAAATTTAACAGCGTGATTTCCAGTCGAATAAAACAAATTTTTGCAAAATCATATCTCATTCCGTGCCTTGTTCCACCATTTATGTTATTTTTTGTAACAAAATTATCATTTTTTTTAGGTGGTGGTTCCACATTTTGATTCATAGCTCTGGTCCTACTGCACCGATTTCGCTGAATTTCAATCCCAAACTGCTTAGGATAACTACAAGAAATTTGCCAAGTTTGTTCATTTCTTTTGAGTTGTTCGAAAGTGAGCGTGTTTTCAACAGATGGACAGACAGACGGACATGGCTAAATCGACTTAGAATCACTAAAGGACCCAGAATATACATATATACTTTATGGGGTCTGAGATGAATAATAAAAAAGTCTTCACAACTAATTGTGGTGGAGGATATAATAAGAAGAGAGAAACCATATACAAAAATCAGAATGAATGAATTAAATAAAAAACTTTTTAACTGTAAATGAATTTGAGAGTCATTCATAAATAACAAAACATTGGAATGACCCGTTAGAGAGAGCAAGTTTATAAAAAACATTCAAATAATTTTTTAATTATTGAATGGGCATACATTTATTTGAATACATTACTCCTTTGTCCTGCCCTAGGACATCGTAATGTTAAATATACCTTGTGGGAATTTGTTCTTCACATCACCTACTAACTTTCCTATATTCTATACTCTATCAACCTCATACTTCTTTTCTTAACCTTTCTCTTTTTATATCTTCTTTATCTATTCTTCATCATGTTGAAGGGATTCACAATGGACCGTACTGGTCTCCGAGTGGAAGTGTGCCCTTGGGCACATAACCCTTCTGAACCTAACCTAACCTAAATATACCATGTTTTTCCATACGTTTGGGTTACTTTTGGACTAGTCCTAGTCCCTTGTGGGCTACATTTTACATCGTGTTATTTGCAGGGTAAGAGTTAAGCTTACACATACATACATAATGTGTAGGTACAGATATTTTACATTCAAATTATATTTGAATATTTAACTCATTTGATTTGACCCAGCGGGAAAAAGAAAGAACACAGAGGCCTTCTAGATAAACAAGACATGCTCGCTCCATTCCATACTCATATCTTTTTTACACACGTTGTCATTGCGGATTAGGCTTTCCGCTCTCGCTTCTTTAGCAGGTACATAAGAATGGTAACGGGATCAAAAATAATAATTATTTTTTTGCTTGTGCAAAAAAAAAACAATAGACAAAATGTTACTCCTTCTCTACTCCCTTCTCATAGAAGCGAGTGTGGAAGGTGTATCTTATCTTTTATACCAAAGAGCCGAGGTATTCAATAAGGCATTCTTTGGCTGTTAGATAAGAATATAAATTGAACCAAAACAATGTTTAAGCAAGCCTTTAAAAAGGCCTGAAGTGAGAAGGTCGTCTGAGTTTTCCCGCTGGGGAGTTGACTGAATTGAATGAGTTTTTATTTGTTTTGTCTTTGGTCATTCTTTCATTTGCTTCTTTATTATTGGGTGCTCAAAACTACAATAAAAAACAAATGAGTGTATTGAAATTTCTTTTTATTTATTCTTGCTGACCTCTACTTTGCACTTGATAAACGATGATGTTGTTTTTTTAGCGATCGGTTAAGGTTTCTGTGACTCTGTTTTGATTAAACATGTTAAAATCAAGATCATAAAGCCTGTCACAGAAATTATTTCCTTTCGAAAGTGGAAGTACTTTCGCATTTTGCAGCCCTATATATGTACATATGTTAGTGAAAAGGAAACTGAATAAGCATCTGTTAGTGCCGGTTTACACACGTCAAGTTTGACTCTTCAAGTCTTGAGTTTTTAGGTGAGAGGGGAAAAGAAATGGCATTCTCTTTTCCCTTCTCTCCTAAAAAACTCCAACAAGTAACATTGTAAGCAAAACCAAAGTCATAAATATTTTGTTATTTTGTTGTTGTGTTATATGGTTGTATTTACCATAATATGTTTAAAATTTTCTTTTACAATAGTTTGGTTGGAGGTGACCATATTTAAACATGTCTTTTCTCTGTGTGTGCACACATCCAAAAAAAAGTAGTTATAGAAGTTGCTATAGAAGAATGCAACTAAATAAAGACTGAAAGAAGCTATTCATTTTAAAAAAGTAGGCGAAGTTTTTACTGGGATGCAAATGAGTAGTTGAGATGCAAAACTCGTTCGTTGCACTTTATTCGAATTTTGGGAAAATGCAGAAAACATATACCGCCGGATTAAATGGACCAATTCAGTTGAAGTTTTTTGATTTTGAAGTGTTATGCCATTCTTGATTAATAACTCAACAATATAAAAATTGAAACCAACATACTAATATATAAAAAAATAATAGATTTAATTTTGTAACGAACGAGTTTTGCTACGAATTTCCGAAAGAAACTAGTTTTGCTACGACCCATATGGGATATTCCACCAGGAAAATTAATCATTGAACTTTATTATATTTTGAAAGTTTAATAAGCAGTTCTACTGGTGCGAGATAAACTACCACAACTCACATTTTTTTTTTTTCAAAATACGTCTTTTACGCAGTTGGAATTCGAACTTTTCCGCTATCGATGTGTGCATTCCCATAAGTCATATCTTATGTAGTTTTCGAGATAGAAAAGTTAAAAATAACACCAAGTCCAACTTGCTTAGACGCAAAAGGGATGCAAAGTGTACTTGTGTCGTTTACCACGGAAATTGTAGACATTTAGGAGAATGTGCTTAGAGGCAAAGAACATCAAAAGTCATTTTTTGTAAATTTTTAAAGTATGTCTTTCGTTTTTAAAATAGATAAATAAAACACTGCCATTTTGGTTCTATTTTTTTATTAAGTCCAAAATTTCGAAGAACTTTGGTTACCATTCTTAGGAAAATTAAATATGTTTTTATTTAAACATACAAATGCGCCTTCAGTTTTTACTTGTAAAATTTTGTATAACACATTTTGAAGAGAAAAGTAAGGTAAACAAATTTGTGTAAACCTTGTATTATTTTTCGGAAATAGCAGACCTTTTGTTGTTGGACTTGGTGCTGTTGTGTCAAGGGACTGAACAGTATCAGTACCAACATGGGATCTATACCTCCAAGTCCAATTTAATAAGTAAACGTATGTTGCCTTAATAGACGTTATTTTATTAAGGATATTATCGACATAAATAAAACATATAGAGTCATCAAAAATATTCGGGCAAAGGCAAATTTTTAAATTTAAAATGTTTGCGGTCTTTTGTAAAGTTTTCAAAATGTGGCTTGCTGTAGTTTATTTCCCACCTGCTGTGTTAAAAAAATATGAATTTTTAAACAAATAAATTGAAATCTTTTTCTTCACTTTACTTGTCATTGTTTGTTTCGTTTAATAATGAATATTATCATTCTGTAAGAATAGAAATTTGCAAGTCTTTATTTTCTCTCCAATTTTCCCCAAGTGAGTGGATAAAATTATTTTCAAATCGTTTTTCGGGTAAACCCCCACATTGATAGGAAGTATGTATATCTGGAACAATGTCATGTATTTTTTTCCGAGTTCCTTTTCCATGTTTAATCTATTAGCATTGGCTTTGAAGGTAGAAAGTTAAAATGTAGCTCACTTATTGCTTTCACCACAGGAGCTACAGCAGATTTCCAGTCGATAAGAAGATAAGAACCTCCCTACTAAAATGTATTTCAATATACGATTTATAAAAACCAAATATGTCAAAGCGAGCAAATTTGCATTTTTAAATTCCCTGATTCGCCTCTATTTAATCAACGATATCTTGGTGCACTTCTAACAGAAAGCTTAAAACAATGAACCAGCGAGTTTTGTTACACAAAATGCAAAGAGATAGTTTTGAAAATGTCTGTTGAGTGGAACGAACCAGTTATGTTACCAACTGTAATTTTATGTCACATAAAAACATAGAAAAGAACATGCTTCGATACAATCAATATATTTATACTCATAAAGTGCTAAAATATCTGTCAAAATCGATTGTTATCTCAATTTTTGAATTTTTGAAAGGAACGAGTTTTGCAACTCACCTACTCAAATGTTAAACAACCAACCTAAAAAATTCATAGTTTTGTTGCAAAACCTAAAGAAATGTACAGACTGATTTACGATTTTTAACAAATTCGTTTTATATGACTAGGAATTATGGCACTAAATTTCGTAAACATCGGTCCATTTTTTACCAGAGGTGCCATATAAAACCCACTCTGGAAAGTCATTTAAATATGCCTAAAACCGTAGCAAATATAGATATGGTGGTAAAATTTTGTCCAATTTAGCTTTGGACTTACTTTTTTACGGTAAGGTAACTGTTACTGTTACTCCCGGCTAACTGAGCCTCAACACTGTAATTTTTTTTACTCTTTTTAGAACTGATAATAATAAAAAAATGATCGTTAAACTGAATTCAAGAACTCAAATATTTCCTGTCCTCATTACAGTATTGTTCGTTCCGGTGACGCCATTTATGTACGTGTAGGTGATTACGATTTAACCAGAAAGTATGGCAGCCCTGGAGCTCAAACTTTAAGAGTGGCCACCACTTATATACATCACAATCACAACAGTCAGACCCTAGACAATGATATAGCTTTGCTTAAATTACACGGACAAGCTGAGTTAAGAGATGGTGTTTGTCTGGTAAGTGAATGCAACTTAAGACGATAAAAATGAATTCAAAATTAATTCCCTTAAATAGGTCTGTCTACCTGCCCGAGGTGTAAATCATGCGGCTGGTAAACGTTGTACTGTAACCGGTTACGGTTACATGGGCGAGGGTAAGAACTTAAAGAAAATTGCCTTAGAAGTGCCTTAAATTAATTTTTACTTTTTTTTTAACATTAGCCGGTCCCATACCGTTACGTGTTCGTGAGGCTGAAATTCCTATTGTCAGTGACACGGAATGCATACGTAAAGTCAATGCTGTCACGGAGAAAATCTTTATATTGCCTGCTTCTAGTTTCTGTGCTGGTGGTGAGGAGGGTAACGATGCTTGTCAGGGTGATGGCGGTGGACCGTTGGTATGTCAAGATGATGGTTTCTATGAGCTGGCCGGTTTGGTATCGTGGGGCTTCGGTTGTGGCCGTGTTGATGTACCCGGTGTTTATGTCAAAGTATCGTCGTTTATTGGTTGGATTAATCAAATCATTAGCGTCAACAATTTATAGTTGTCTCCGATATAAAATTCATAAATATAAATAATATTTAAGTTATTAATTCATATGATTTGTTAAATGCGAATTAGTATGTAGTAGTAAAATAAGTTTTAAGAAAAAGATAAAACTATAAAACAAAAAACAAGAAAAATTATTAAATTTAATTTATAAAATATGTTTTCATTTATTTCACTTAAATTGCGAAATTCCAAAGGAGTTTATTTTTATTATTATTTTTTTTTATTATAAAAACTTGATGATTTCTTTTCTAAATATGAGTTTTTAAAGGCAATATTTAATTGATTAATTTAATTTAATGACTGTTATTTTTATATTTTAGTATTTTAAATTTCTATTTCTTTTAAGACATTTAATTAATATTAACTTAATTTAATTATTAATTATTTAATTCTTAATTTTTTTTTTATTGAAAGAAAAAGCAAGTTTTAAGCTTATGAAGACGAAAGAAAAAAGTAAATTTAGAAGTTTTTAGAAAATTTTCATGTAACGTAATCATTTTATTATTTAATTGTATTGTATATATTTATATGTCATTTAATTTTATAAATAAAGTTGAATAAAGAAAAATCTAAGGGGTTAATTTTGTTGTTTACTTCACCTTGCGTTGAGAAAATTTTCATATAAAATTATTTAAATTTTTGAAAATTCAAAAAATTTTATATGAAAATTTTCTCAACGCAAGGTGAAGTGAACAACAAAATTACCCCCTAAAAGTCTTAAATTTTGAAGAATTTAGGAAGATATTTAATACTCTACAACTCCACCCAGAACTCCTTTAGATCCATTATGAATCTCTTCATTAACAAACGTATAGGAAAGAATAAATAGAAGCTAAAAGTAAAAAAAAAAGAAAAAAACAAACCATAAAGACTATTAATGTGCGAATCGTTTCATTTCCTTCATCCCCCCCTTAAACAGGATAGGCCCGATACGAGCCCTTACAAGTTTTAAAGAGTGCATCTTGAGCCCTCACCAAATTCGCATATGAAACATCTGCCTGGTAACTTTTACCAACGATTATGTTACATCGGACACTGGTGCAAAATGCGCTAACTCTCCCAATCTCCTCAGTAGCTTCACGCATTCTACAGATGTCATTCTGCCAATCATATAATAGCCAGTAGTTACACTTATCATGGTCCTTAAATATCTCTCTGAGTCGAGCTAAGGCTGTCTGGCGTAAGGCTGTCTGGCTGGTTTTTTTTATCCATGTTACTTTGTTTGCAAAGTAAAGGTCTAAATTTTGAAGATAACTTGGGAAAATTTGGTACATACATCTTAACAATCTTAAGGATGAAGGCTACTGAAAATAAAAAAAATCGGGCCATAATTTTATATGGCCCTTTGTGACCATAAACTTTCTTATTATGTATGCAACCGGTCGGGTAGTGAACGGCCATACGATATAAAGGTTACCTGCAAATAAGTGATTTTTTACAAATAAGCAGTCCCGGACAGCCAGCGGATGTGGCAACATCGACAAGGTGAGCGAGCACCACCTTTAAATTTGTACTCCCCGAACATCGCAGCGTCTGTTTACCTAACTGTTATAGGCTCCCACTACCATTATGAAATTTTTAATCCCAATTTCGCCAGTTTTTTTTCTTTCAACTAAACAATTAACCAAAAATAAAATCCTTTTTAATTAAAAATTTAATCAAGTGAATTAAAAGTTTTTTTTTATCAACGACAATCCTGCAGAAAATTTTTTTAATATCAAAAAATATAATAAATATTTTCAAAAGATTTTGTTATTCGTGCTTAATTCCCAGTTTTTATTATTGATAAAAACACTTGGAATTTATTGTTGATGGGATAAGCTATTCCTATGCGCATTATCCCATCAACAATAAATTCCAAGTGTTTTTATCAATAATAAAAACTGGGAATTAAGCACGAATAACAAAATCTTTTGAAAATTTAGATTTTGTATTCCCAAAAATTAAAATTACTTTTTGATATAATAAATATTAAATTGTTTACTGGTGAAAATGTAATTAATTTTTTAATTAGCATTACAAATTTTTTAATTGAAATCAATTTTTTTTCATGAGTTTTGACACATTAATATGTCCACGAAATAAAGGGAGACGCTAACGGGTTAAATGCTAGTAATCAAATTAAATTATATTCGATTGTTACACAAAACCGTAGAATATTTTGAAATTATACGTTCAACCTAAGTCGATGTATTAAGCCAGCAACACTTAACTTCTATAATACAGGGTGTCTGGTAGCAGATTTATATTTTCAAACTTAAATACAAACCGTAATAATTGACACAAAGTTTTGTTAAAGGCATTGAACGATAGAATGGAAATGCGGACCTTATTTTTTTTATTTTTTCGAATTTATTCTATGAGCTAAATTTCAGTTATGTATTTTATAAAGCTTTTTGTAATAGTCCTATTCCTTTTTAATTTTTAGGAATGACTTTATACACTACCAGGCTATTATGAAAGGAAATAATTCCCAGTTTCTATTTGTTAAAATAGTTGAGTATGAGAATATTCAAAAAAAATATTCCAATTATCTCGTGCGTGGATAAGGCACACTAAACAGTTACCCTGAGGCAATGCAATGGGTTTAAATGTTTTAAATAATAACGGCAGTTACACTCGTTCCCTCACCTATTCGCCGAATACCGAACTTTGAACAAAATTTTCTACGAGAAATTACATAAGAATTATTATTTAAATGATTGTCTTAATGTTTCATTATAACGGGCCTGTTCTGAAAACCAAGTGATTTCGAATCATGTATTTTTAAAATCACACGTGTGATTTTGTGGTGTTCTGAATGTAATACCGGTTTTGTGTTTCTCGGTGAGCTTTCGGCAACTGAATACCAGTGTGGCCATATCCAAAAATATTTTACGGCTAAATCGGCTTAAAAATAATGCTAAAAAATGCTAACAAAAATCCTAAACTGCCAAAAAATAATGCTAAAGTTTAAATTGTTTTATTTTTTTGTTATTTTAGTTAAAATACCTATAATATAATCTCACATCGTATCAATAAATCAAACTTATTAAAGAATAACAATATAATATTTATGAAACATAAAAAGTCTTAAAACTATAAGAGAAATATGCATATTTCAGTCTTTATATACGTACAAAAAAAGTTTTTAAACAAAAGGTACCATCCCATAACAAAAAATCAAAGGAACTTGACCCATAAATGGGAATTATTTAGTATTTTAATAAAATTTATATAACATGTTTAATAAAATATTTCATTTTATAAATTAAATAAGTCATCAGATGAATAATCTTCTTCAGCTTCTGAAGAATCGATCAAGATATCATTATAATATATTAACGTCATTCTGTTTCGAATTTTCGTTTTTAGATATTTATACCACTAAAACCCAATTTTAACTTCCGCGTTGCTAACTGGCAATACCAAGAACTGCATAGCAAAAAAATCTAATTCACTGAATGGATTTTCATGTAATGAATGTGTATATCCATATACATTTATACAGAAATCAACTGTCATATGAATTTGGTTTCAGCCACTGATGTTCCAAAGTTGTAATTTCTTCTACAGTGAAATCAATAATATCTCCTTTCGTTCGCTTAATTTGCATTTATTAGTTTTTAAACGGTTTTCTAAGATGACATATAAATTGAGCTATAAAATCTGGGCATGTAATTCATATTTGTTTTTTTTTTATTTCAAAAGTTATGCTATCCCCAAGTCGAATATTATTATGGGTGGTCTTAAAAGCCCTGATGTCAAAATTTTTTTTTATTATCTTTGTTTCTGTGAAATAAAACAATTTCTGTTTATGGCATTGTACAATGATCTTACAAAAACAAATTGCTTGTGGTTTTTGTACGAGTTGTACTTGTTGTAGTACCGAGATTACCTGGAATGAATTCGCCTTGGGTATCTCTTTTCGATTCCAAAAAATTCAAAATCGTAATTGAATAAAAAAATCGTCTTAACATGAATTTAATGGATCAAACTGATCAAATTTTAAGACCATTTGATATGAAAGGTCCTTTAAAAGATTGTACAGTTTCTATGGCAAAAAGTAGGGGTTGGTATTTGCATTCAACAAAAGTGTGTGGTAGTTTTTGAAAAAAAGATTACTTTAATATTCTTAAATTAAATAATGCTTAAAAATGCTAAATATGTAGTTGAAAAATGCTAAACAAAATGCTAACTGCTAAATGAAAAATTTGCAGCTAAATCAGACAAAAAAATGCTAAATCTAGCTGCAAAAATGCCAAAATGGCCACGCTGCTGAATACCACACAAAAACACACAAAAACGGGACACTAAAATATCACACGTGTGATTTTAGTAGGCACAGGCCTGAATATTTGTGTTTTGCTTAATTTTTACTTCTACTTTTGTGGTTACTGTGCCTTTCTTACGTTGATGAGACTGAATTTTAACGTTCTTATTGCTACTTTTGTTTTTTCTTGTTTTTTTATGATTTTTTTTATCAGTAAAAAAAAATTCAAGATAACTTTAATTGCATATTTTTAAATTTTAAATTTTTAGCGCATATATATCTATTTTTATTGCCTTTTTTATGCGAATAAAACCCGATTTCAACTGCATAAAAGTCCGGGCCATGATAATAACTTAAAAAAATTTAAATTTCATAATTTTAAGCGTAAATAATAAAATTAAGTAAAGATTTCCCAGAACCACCAGAACGGCGTGTCTGTAACTCATGTCGAAAACTGTCAAAAGAGATTGCGTCGTTGCGTTAAAAATGTCATAACATTGCAGTTGAAGCCTGCGTGGAATTGCAGACGTTGAAAACGCCAGTAACACACATCGTTGACGGCGACCAAAATGTACTAATATTGAATATTTTTCAACGACGGCGGCGAAAATACAACCGTCGGCTATATCTAATAATGTAAAGAGCAACTTTAATGTTTGTTGTTTGCAAACGAGCTTTGAAAACATTGGTGCCATTTTATAAAAATGTAAAAAGCAAAAAAATTAAACAATGCCAAAATGTACCAGGACCAAAATATTATTATTATTATTCTTTGTATTTTGCATTTTTAATTGCTTTGTAATGTTGAAATTTTTTCTCGCCCCATTTTTATTCGTGAATTTATTTGACAGTTCAATTCGGGAACTTTTCTCACAAAAATTTTACAGACACAATTTTTCTGTTAATTGGTGAGTAATTTCCTTACGTGACAGCTAGTACTCGACAAAAAAAGTTACAGACTCAGTTTAGTGAGAAAAACAGCTGTTTGTTTCATTATATGGCATTTTTGTTTCATATCATACATTTCAATCGAAAAGTTTCTCGACGCGAGAGTTACAGAACATGGGCACTGGTGTAAATGCGCCTTGGGCGCCAGCGTTTAAAAAACTTGACGACTTTTTTAAGTGTTATCTTCGACAATCCACTTATCATGAAAAAACCATAATTTGCCAAAATTTTCATTTTAATTTTTGCTTTCTTGGTGGCCACACGATCAATTCCTTTCAATTTGCATACACTCTCACTTTTTTACTAACACACTCACACTTAATAAATTGACCACGAGATTGCTTTCAATTTCACCTTTCCATTTGTTTGGAAATGTTGCTTTCAATTTAGCAGCTGATTACATGTTTGTCTTTATAAATTTTTTTTTTGATGACATCATGAAAGTAAATTGCTTACAAATTGAGTGCAGCCTACGTCACAGCTTTCAATTTTTGTAAATTTTGACAAGCAGTATATGTAAAAGACTATCAAGAACAACTTGATCGTATGGCCGCAGAGTTACGGCCGCAATTTCTACAAAAATAAAACTGATCGTGTTCGTAAACAGTTATATTTACCTATTTCAACGTTTAATTGTTCTACGCGTTTAAACCTTCAGTTTTCTTTTAAAATATGTCAGCTTTTACACCATAGATTTCTATACGCAGCTACATTTCTTTTTGTAGAAATTACGGGCATTAATGCTACAATAACACAGTTCAGCATTTTAAAGGTCATCAGATTTGTAAAATAGTGGCCACAGACCCTCTTTCAGTATACCGATCATTTCAGAATTACTTTTTATATCGATCTAACGATGCCCGTCTGGCTGGCAATTCATGTATAAGGGCCTGTTCGGAAATGCACCACTGCACTGCATCAGTGATTTTGAATGCTTAAAAATATATCAGTGAAGTAGATGTGGACCAAAAAATTGTCTAATACTCTATAAAAATAATAGTCACACAATAAAAAAATTTAAATAATTTTTAAAAAAAGGTTGTTCTGCTGATGCAGCGCAGTGATGCATTTCCGA
The DNA here is from genome assembly GCA_949318255.1 of Pollenia labialis. Classification (NCBI taxonomy): domain Eukaryota; kingdom Metazoa; phylum Arthropoda; class Insecta; order Diptera; family Polleniidae; genus Pollenia; species Pollenia labialis. The sequence goes on from OX439140.1 coordinate 128,418,271, forward strand.
ACAAGCCCAAAACTTTGTGCGCAAAGTACAGGTCGCAATTTGGAGATTGTTTGATGAAATTTGGCACAAAAGCTCTTTTTGTCACAAAGACCAAGTCTATTAAGAATGGTTGGAATCGGTTTCATGATTTCATATAGTCGTTGTGACTATAAACCATCTTATTACGTTGACATTTAGATTCAATTTGGTCAAGCTTATTTAATTGCAATCTTACATTTCTTACGAAATTTTATTGGGATCGGTCCATATTTTACCACAGCGCCCATAAAAATACTACTCCCGAAAATAGCTTTTAATGCCATTATTTCATTTTAAGTGTTGGTATTGACATACAAATTGGCAACAGTAACTTTAACGTTAGCTTTCATGTCATATCAAAATGTTCTTCGGGTAAAAACAGTATTGGACGTGTGGTCCAACATAGGGCATCATCGCTGCTGATATCTAGAAAATATTCGTCAAATATTGGACCATGGGACCCAAATAGGGGTTACTCTCAAAAATTTGACTCTAAATATGGTGGTGTAGGCTTTCATATCGCGCTCTTGATCGACTATACTCTTTTACTTGTTTTGATTTCGCTTTTTTATAGTACTTATCGAAACTAGCAAAATCTCGCTTGAGGTTTTTTATTTTGATAATTTGACTGAATCTTAATTTGGAAACTTTTTCCAAGAAAAAGTAGCATTTATCCCGGCAATATCTTGAAATTTTGCTTTCCTGTCTTCAGAATTACAGTCAAATCCCGATAATTCTTACCCCGATAATTCGTAATTAACTGGCGGTCCCTTGAAAAAATCTCGTTAATTCGTAAAATTTCCATACATTTTGGTCCCCTCGCCAATTTGTAATTTTTTTTTTTTTCAAATAAAATCTTCTTTGCCTCTTATAAATCGCAATTGTTTGCTAACTACCACTTATAATTCGTAATAAAAACAACATAAACTTGGAAAGAATGATATTTTGTTTACCGCTGTTTTTTTTTTTTGCGTGGGATTTTTTTCTTATGACCAGTTTGTTACATGAATAACGTTTGCACACGCATCGTTTTAGTAAATAAATTGAAAAACCCCGTTAATTCGTATTTATTTTATTTTAACCCCGTTACATCGAAAACCCCTATAATTCGTAAGAATTGGCCGGTCCCTTGCGATTACGAATTATCAGGATTTGACTGTACTTAGAACATAGAATAAGTGCAAAAAAGTGTAAGGCAAACTTATTTTATAGCATTTATTCATAAGTTAAGCCAGAAAAGCCAGAAAGGGTTTTTGCTAGATTCGATTAGTACTTTCAGAAACTGAAGTCAAAATGGAGTGTTCATTTTGTATGTTGCAGTGTGCAATTAAAAAGAAACCACGCAATGATCTATAATTTCAAAGAAGAAAAAACGATTATTCTATAAAAAATTTCCGTTAAAATTCTTAGTAAAAATACAAAACTTGTAAATAGAAAAAAACGATTACAAGTAATCAACCGAAAAAATACGTTATTTTTTTTCTATAAATCATAGAAAAATGCGCCAAAATTTAAGAACAGCTTCCTGAAACTTAAGATTTCTTAAAGTAAAAAAAAACATAACAAAACAAAAGAAATCTAAAAAAAAAACTTTGAAAATTAATAGAAAAATAAAAATTAAAAAAAACTGTATATAAAACGGTTATATAATCCAGCACCCAATACTATTTCAGCATTCATAAAAAAACGCTGTTATTGTTATGCAAATTTAAAAAAAAAAAAATTAAACAAGAGAAGAAATCCTGTAACACAATAAATAAAAAGGATTGAAATTAGAATTTAAAAAAACAACAAGCCAAAAACGATTACAAATACGAGTATAAGAAAAATACGAACTTAAGGCGGAGTTCGGTAGCAAATAGAGAGAAATTATTTAAAAGAGAGAACTTAAAATTGTATAAAAGATTCTGAGAGAGAGTTTTTTTTTTGTTTAAATCCAATTAGAAAGTTATTCTATTTGGTTTAAAAAAATATCCCTTTTTGTTGTTTATGAGTTGCCGAAAACTTAAGGTGTGCCGACAGACTTTTTTAACCCTTTCATATGATTTGTTTTTATCCTGGTGCTTGAGAGAGTCTTTATGTAACAGTTTGATCTTTTTCGGGAGAGTGTGCAGGCATCTGTGTCTGTGTGTGTGTGTGTTTTGAAAACTTGAAGATTGTTTGTTTTCTTCCCTTAAACATCTAAAGTAAAAAAGAAGATCTACAAGATTGTTTTTGCTTCCTTCCTTCTTTGATTATTTTTGAGTTCTAAGGTAGATTTTCTTGCCTGTGCATTTGTTGGTAGTTTTTTTTTCTTACACTTTTATTTCAAGCGTCATGCAAGGGTTACGATAGTGTCCAGCTCAACTAAGACCCAACAGAACATTGTCTGGTCTCAACAAGACAACATCGAATATTTTTGTAACAAAAACAATATAACGCTTAGAGTAAAAATTTTCTACGTAACAAAAAGCTAAAAAAATAAGAAGTTTTAAGAATTTAAAAATTTTTAAAGTTACGAAAAAAAAACGTGAACAGTTTTATAACCAAACTTGAAAACGTGTTTGAAAAAAATTACGCCTCTAATAATAAAAAAAAAATATTTAGTAAAATTTTAGTTTTCAAAACCAAAATTAGTATTTAGTTTAGTTTTTTTTTTTTTTAATTAAGTGAGTGCATGGTTTTGTCCCTAACACCATCCCAAATTTGTTGATTTAGTTTTTCTCTTAGTTGTGTTTGTTATTTTGTTTTGTTAAAATTGTAAAAAAAATGGAATCTTCGGCCGGAAATTCTCAGTGCTTAACAACAGCTACCACATCCGCCTCTAATACAAATTCTTCCACTTCATCTTCGTCCATTTCTACTACATCTCTAACATCCGCGTTATCACTCTCAACAACCGCTACTGCTTTGCAAACCTCAACGGCAATTTGTTCAACTGTTAGCGCTTCGCCAGCTTCTATAAGTAGCACTAGTAATTTGACCGCTACAGGAAATTTATCTTCTGTCACATCTGCCACTGCAGCTTTAGTGGCCTCGCATCAACAACAACAACAACAACATCATCATCAGCATCATCTTCATCATCAGCCACACCATACACCTTTATTACAAATTTTACCGCTGGATACGGGCATGAAACAGGATGACAGTAATAATCTTTCTTTAGCCAGTGGCTTATCGGAGGGTCAACGTTCGTTATCCGCAGCGCCGTCGGCATCTTCAAGTCCCATCTTAAGTCCACCGGGTAAAATATTTGGACGGAACGCGAATGGAACAAGTGAGTAAATAATTTATTTTTCTTTAGAATCCCTTTTTTATTTTTATTCAATCGACACCACAATGAAACATTAAGTATACCGTTCGACTAAGAATCACCTTTTCAATCGATCTTACGATGTCCGTCCGTTTGGTTGGCTGGCTGGTTGCCTGTCTGTCCATGTAACCTTTTAATACCATAACTTTCTTGTAAATGATGGTATGTATTGACATAAAAATCGGCACCAATAACTTTGACATGACAAAATGTTGAGGTGGTAGATACAAAATTAACCACAGCTCCCATATAAAGCCTGATTCTAAAAGCACTTAAAGGCAAACAAATCTCATGTAGATTATTTTATCTAAATAATATTCGGCACAAAGAACTTTTTAACCTCATAATATAATTTTGTTCCGGCGGGTTCTGATTGCCCATGAGTCACAAATAGGTTATACTCTCGAAAATTTATTTGTATAAATTGTGGTGTAGGGCATCATTTGGTTTGGCTTGAACGACTAATCTTTCTTACTTGTTTCTTAAGGAAGAGTAAAAACACTTTAAAAATTAATATTTTAAAGGTCTAAGTTTAAGTCATTTAGAACCACTTTTTGGGTTACTTGAGGGTTACACGATCAAGTTTTGCCTATCAAGTTTTAATACACTCACACTTTTTTACCAATACACTCATACTTTTAAAATTTGATACGAACTTGCCTCTAAAATTCTCTTTCCAGTGAGTGTATCAATTTTCGTTCAAGAAAACAGCTGATTACAATTTTTTTGTACAGCTGAAGTTCTTTTTTTTACAAATTGTTGCGGGAATTTTAAAATTTTAACTAAAAACCTAAAAAAATAGTGAAATATGTTTATTAATAAAATTAATAAGCAAAATGATGTTCTGCGATTCATAGAGCTGTACAGAAGCCATGAAAAAACTTTAAGTGAGGCAAACATTTTGTGTTGTTTTCTCGGCGACGACATCTTGAAAAAGTAAATTGCTTTCAACTTGCGTGCAGCCTACGTCACAGCTGTCAACTTTTGCATATTTTGACAATCAGTATATGTAAAAGACTATCAAGAAAATCTTGATCGTGTGGCTGCACTGTTAGAGATTCGCGATTACATAAACTTCAATCTCCGTATTTAGTTTTTGAGTTGCAGTTTTTTATCTATTTTTTGCTAGTTTAAGCGGCCAATGGTGGTGATTTAAATCTAAACTGTTAGATATATTGCTAAGCACTTTTATATATTATTTCTTTCTGTATTTTTTTTTTAAACACAAAAAATGTCTACCTTGTAAACAATACTAAATTCGCGCATTTTATTCTTCTTCTTCTTTAGAAACATCCATATAGTTTTGATAAAAAGTTCAAATATCAAATTCAATTGATACTAGATTTACTTAATTCTCAGATTAGCTAATTTTAGACTTAAATTAACTTTAATCTCAAACCCACAAAAGTGGCTCTAAAAGGGACAGAAGGTTTGCATATCACTTTGAGCGGTTAAAGGTTAAACAGATTTCAGATTTTGATATTTTGCATAAAAAACCATTTAAACGGTTAATATTCCAAGTTATTAACTAGGTATGTGATTTTCTCTGGGTGCAGGGACTTAGTTCCCGAAACTCGTTAGTTTGTTCGTAATACACGTTTTTTCTCAAGAGCCCATCCTTTTGTGGCCTATTGGCCGGTGCATCGTACAACGTATTACAGGAAAAAGTCGTATTTTGGCCGGACTGTTTATACGTGGAATAACCTTCCAGCTGAAGTCTTCCCTCTCACTTTCAACATGATTCAGTTCAAGTCGAATGTTCACATCGATGGCTTAATATAAAAAAGGCGTAACTCGATTTTGTGTTTCTTTAAAGGGAAAGAATTCGATCGTTAAATTTAAGATACAAAAAAGTTTTAGTTAAATTTTTAATAAAAAGATGCAACAACAACAACTTTTATAATAAAGCCTTCTGAAATTTTAAAGCACGATGCGTTTGGCATTTGTCTACCACAATAAACAGAAAAAGTTATTTAAGAAAAAAATTAGTTACGCCTTTTTTATATTAAGCCATCGACATGCACTACTTCCTTAATTCTAGGGAATAGTAGAGGTCATCCCCTGAGTGTTGGTACAAAATTAGTTTTGAACCTTACTTACTTTTAAGATTAGAGGTCATATAACGCTAATAAATTAGTGCAAGTTCAACTTCCTATTTGGTTTAAAATGTGTTAAGCCAGCATAAATCAGTTAATAAATCAGTAAACATATAAACCACCTCTAAACGCATACAATTCGGCGTATGAACTATCGATACAAACTATATGAATTTGAAACATTTATCGTAGTGCTGCCACATTATTTTTTCTTAAACTACATATTATTTATGTGGCACTAATTTGCAGCTGTTGAGTTTAAAAAACACATAAATATAAGTTTAGTTCAACTAAACTAGCTTACAAGGCAATCACTAACCGTCCGTCCGACTGGCTGGTTTTTTGTCCATATTAAAAATGTGCGCAAATTCAAAAATAATAAATTTTAGTTGTCAAAAGGGCACAGTCTATTGAAAATTATGAGAATCTTTTCATAATTTCAAATATCAATCAAACAAACTTTGCGCCCTTTAACTATCTAATTAAATTAGTATTTAGATTAAATTCTTACCAAATTTTATAAAATCGGTCAATATCGCTTTTAGTTTCCATCCAAATACCTCTCTTTCGAAAATAGCTATAAATGGCATAATTTCCTCAAAAATTTTAAATAGAAAATTTGGAGACAATAAGTATGTCATGGCAAAATGTTATTCTGGTAGGACCAGAATGTGTCAAATATAAGCCGCCTTCCAAAAATCAGCTTTAGACGAATAAATCTCATATTAAAGTTCATACTAAGCCTAGCAAAGGTGTGGAAAAAATGTTATTCTAAAATACTGCGTTAACTTTCAAAAAAAAAAAAATTCAAATGTTGATATAAATATTTAGCAGAAGTTATATTTAAATTCTTCTATTTTGCAAAATTAGCTTTTAAAATTTTTAAACAATTGAAACACAGGCGCGAATAACGTTGTTAGTTTTAAAATAATTCTTTTTTAGGAGAGCAAAAAAAAACGTCTTTAAAATGCAGTATTATTTAAGGCTCAGTTAGCCGGGAGTAACAATAACGTTGCAAATCAGCTGATTCATTTTGTTGTATGTATGTAAAGCAATTATAACGATTATAGTTAGCAGTAAGATGTTACGTCTTAATCTGTAAGAAATAGATTGCTCTTACATTTTTACGGTAAGGTTACTGTTACTGTTACTCCCGGCTAACTGAGCCTTTAGTTTTTAAATTACACGCAAATTTACAGTTAATAATTTTTTAAATGGAAAACCATTTCATATCCACAATTGCGATGCCAGTTAAAACGTTTTCCACTACGCAAGCGGCTTCTAAAATATTATTCCACGATGCAAAATCATTTCTTTTGTGTAATTTCCTTGGTAGCTTACAATTTGCTATCACTGGCTGACTATTTGTTTCGCATTTTTGGTTATTTGATGTTTAAGTAATGCAAGAGAGTAATGTTAACGGTAATCTGCAAAAACACTTATTTTTTTTGCCAAAAGTGGCTTTTACAATGTTATTCGTGACTTCGCTTCAATTATAGATTTGGGGGAAAATAGAATTTGCAAATTAAGAGGTCAAAGGTCAAGCAAATAATTACCTTTGTGGTGGGTGTCTTTGATTGAATAAAACCAATTTTTATCGAACTTAAATCATTAATATGTAATTTTAAGTATAAAATATCGTTTTGTTTTATGAGGTCAAAGGTCATATTAATATTAATTATGCCCTTAAAATTAATTATGTCATTTCTACAATCCTGACCTATCACGCTACAAAGTATACATATATTCTGGATCCTTATGAGTAGCAAAGTTGATTTAACGACGTCCATCTGTCGGTCTGTCTGTTGAAATGGGTTTTTCGAAGACCCTAGAAGTGATGGAACGAACCCAGATTGTAAGAGATATCTGTTGCATATGCTCCATTAAATTTTACTATTGAAATTAAGCCCCCGATTTTCTCTCATTAAAATGCATATTTCTCTAATTTTTAGCGCCTATTTTTCTATTTTTAGTATATATTTTTTTATCTTCAATGTGTAGATTTTTTGCATTTTTTTAACAAATACATAAATTATTTGCCATTTCAATAGAGAAATGTATTTTAAGCGAAAAAATTCCTTATTTTGAAATCCTGTTGGATAATGTGTGTTAGTAGTTGAGTGGTCTAAGACGCTGCATTACATAAGGTGAAGAGTATTAAAGATTCGGCACAGCCGAATATAGAACTCTTACTTGTTTTTTTATAAGCTTTAAATTAAAAACAAGCCTTGATCTGGAAACCGAATTCGAGTGAAATTTAAATGTAACAAATTCTGGAAACTATTCAGTTTTAAAGGTTAATAAACATTCTTTAATTGATATGCATACTTAATGCTTTGAGCACCGCTTACCTATAGCAGAGCAACTCTTAAAATAACACAAGTAAAATTGCCACATGCGGCTATGACGTATCTTTTATACTCTTCACCATCGTCGAAAGAGAACAAAAACTCATATTTGAGCTCAGTTTCTAGCTTGCTTTAATAGACTTTTTTGTACCAAAACCTTTAGCTCAGGAGGACACTTGAATGGGATCCAAGTGAAATATAGATCGATTTGGCTGATTTTCAATATTTTATATCTCTTATATTTAAAACATACTACTATTTCGGGGTAGGAAGGTAGTTATTTGTATATAACTAGGACATTTATGGATTAATTTTGTATTTATTCACCACCAGTTTACTACTAAATTTGTTTAACATGAAAGTGAGAAAATAAAATTTATAAATAATAAGAGGAAATTTCAGATTAATGGATAAAAATTAGAGGCAGGCGTGGTAATTTTGTTCAAATCTCGGTAAGTAATGCACCGATCTGTCTGATTATTAATAGCAAATTTTAAAGGAGCAAGTGTAACATAAATATATAACAACCCAGTTCCCAGCATAACTGGAGTCTTCGGAAAACCCATTTCAACAGACAGACGCACAGACGGACGTCGTTAAGCGAACTTCGCTACTCATAAATACCCAAGGTCTAATATTAGTATTGTAGAAATTACAAACGGAATGGCAATCTTATATATCGTTACTTTAATATAGAAAAGCCCTAACTAATATTTTCCTTACTTTACAGGAGAAGGAAAAAACTAAATAAAAATTATAGTCTTGTAGTCGCGATTTTTTATAAAACCAGTTTTTTATTTAATTGCTTAGAGAATTGAACAAAAAACTGCGTTTAAAAAAAATCGTGACTGCAAGACTATAATTTTTATTAAGTTGTTTCCTTCTCCTGTAAAGTAAGGAAAACATTAGTTAGGGCTTTTCTATATTAAAGTAACGATATACTCTTTCGCCCTGTGGTGAAGGGTATAACAAACTTCGGTAATTTAAAAAGAGGTGGAACTGCAAATCTCCATAAATTTAAATATCAGTCGTTTTCGACTTCCAAAGCATGGATGTTAAGCTTTATATTTTTATAAATACTTAAAATAATTTGCACTACTTAAATAATTTAATTATCTAGCTGTCGGTTTTTAATATTTCGTGTAAATCGTAAAAATTTCTTTGCGGACTTTCTTTAGAAATTTAAATGAATTCATTTAACAAATTTCAACAAGTTTCTTTTGTCATTCAAGATTTAATTCTTGTGCCACCCATGGCTTGGAGGGCAAGACAACAAACATGGCTGCCAAAGTTTTAAGTTTTCAAGGTCTTATTTTGTTTCTTTTGTGTGTTTTAATAACAGCTAACCGTTACTCTTTTCTATACAAAAATAGGCCTATTGTTCCTTTATTTAAAGAAAAAACTTTCAAGTTTCTTCATTATAAATTTCTAAACTTCATGGTAAATATTTCATCTTAATTATTTCGTATTTAAATGCACCCCTAAATTGTGTTTCTTCAACTGAAGATCATTTTAAAAAACAACCAACCAATCAAACGACTTTTTTTCAAAACAATAGATAGTTCAAACTATTTGGTTTTCCGAATAATAGACAAATGCTAAGAGTTCATAGGCTGCAATCTACAAAAAAAAAAAAAAAAAAAATTACTTACCCTTACAAAAAAAAAAAAAAATCGTTACTTAGACAAAAACCTACCCCTAAAACAAAAAAAAAAAGTGAAATAAAAAATTTAGTTTGCTGTAAAAGCGATATACAACAAATATAATGAGTTTGAGTATTAAAAGTAATTTAAAAGGTCTAATAAGATAAAAAAAAAGGAATGAGTAACTTTAGAATTGAGTCTTTTATGCTTAAAGGTTGAGAAACTGCTTTAAAATTGAGCGATGATTCCATACAAATGTTTTATTTTTATTGAAAAATATCTTTTAGGATCATTTTATCAACAGAAAAAAAGAAACAAAATTTAAATAGATTTTGACTCAATATAGAAATATAACAATAAATTTTATCGAGTCCTTATCGCAAAAATAGCTTAAGCGACATCATTTTCAATTTTCGTTTTTTTTTTAATAAATTAATTTATTGGCAAAACTTGCTACCGCTACGATTTTATCGCAAAAATAATTGCAGCTTAAGCGACAATCTTCATACAAAATTTTTATGAAGCAAAATTAAAAAAAACCTTCTCCTATAAAGTTGTGTTTTTGTCCCTTAAGCTTTTGTTGCGGTAATGAAATATTAAAACGAAAAACTAGAAGAGCATCTAACCTAAAATTGTTGTGTTGTAATACTTTTTCAGTCTAAGATCCAGGTTAAAACAATTCTTTAAGAGTTTTATTTTACAAAGTTAATAAGTTAAAAAAAAAACTAAAAGTACTATGCCAATAGTAAATGAAGCTTCCAACGATTCAGGTTTGAAAGGGAGAAACGTAAAAGTTTCTCTTACCATATCGCTTACGCAGCACATGAATTTTATATGGCGAGTTGCCACTTTGAAGCAATACATTTTTGACACAGAAAGCGCTTTATTCAGCGCATATAAAAATTGGAGAATGTAACGTTCACATTTGTACACTGAATTTTTTTTACCGTTATTCTTTAATATGCTCCATTACAAACCAGCTTCTAAGTAAGGGAATGTCGTGACTATTCAAATGTTATATTTTGTTTAAGCTTTTTAAGGATTCGTTCACCCACCTTACTGCATCGATGTATGTCTTATTGCGTAGAGTATTAATGTGCGCCCTCTTTTTAAAATTTACTATTTGGTGCTTCGTAAAACAGGAAAAATTTTTATTTTAATAATTTTTGTGTAAAACATTTAACGAACTTTAATAAAGTCGCTTTTTCAATTAATTTTTTTTTCATCTTAAGCAACACTTCTTTATATGAAAAATATGAACAACACAAAACAAATCAGTCAATTTTTGTACGCATTACAAAAGTATTACTATAACAAATATCAAAGTAATTTTGTGGGAACAAAAAAATTTTAAATTTAAAAAATTTTGTTTGTCGTGCTCAGCGTTACCGTTCAAAATTTTCAAAAGGGGCCACAAAATGGGGATTTTCAAAAAAAAAGTGTCACAAAAAGGGGAATTATGAGAAAAAAAGAGCAACTTTAAAAACAGAAATCTGGACCAATATTTTAGTATATCGACTTAGAATCCCTTTTTGAAGTGATATAACGATGTCCATCCGTCCACTGGCTAGTTGTCTGTCCATGTTAACCTTGTGCGCATAGCACAATTTGCAATCTTACAGACAATTTGATCAAGGACGAGAAGTCTATGTATATAAAAACTTCTTTCCAAATTAGACTCTTTGTGTCAATAAACTATTTAATTTATTTGGGTTTTAGATTAAATTCGCCCCAAAAATATTTTACTGTTAATTAAATTCTGTTTGAATCGGTTCACATTTTTGTTATTAAAAACTGTTATTAAATTGTGGAATATTTTGTTTTAAAATTAGCCATTTTTGATTTTTTTGGGGCATATTTTTAACAATTTTTAGGGCATATTTTCAAGTTTTTACTGCATATTTAATGCGCATATAACGCGATTTCAATGCGGAAGTGAAATGCCGACTTGGTACTCTCTATCACTTTCGCAAAATGTTTTAAAAAATTAAGCAATAGTGGCAATAAAAATTAAAAATGGCGCGGATTTACAGTAATGAAATGCCAAAGTGTGTAAAAATATTTGAAATTGAAAAATTTTTTCGGTTTATTTTATTATTTGATAGAAATAAGTCTTTTTTAACTTTTTTGCCATCTTATCACGACTTAAGATGTTTTATTCCGGTTTATTTTATTATTTGATAGAAATTAGTTTTTTTTAACATTTTTTGCCATCTTATCTCGACTTAAGATGTTTTGTCGAAATGCCACAGATATATCCTCCCATTTTTTTAGCATTGGACGCTTAATAAGTTTTAAACGATTCTCATAGGGAGGTTAGTTGATATGTGAATTCCATTGTAGTGTTCGAGGACAGGAGAAAAAAATTGCTTCTGTCACTTTGCACTTATCAAATTGCATTTTTTGGCAAAGTGATAAGTGTTTCTGTTCCACTACATTCTTTGCAAATCTCACTGTACACTTAGTTAATTTTTACAAAGACTTTGCTCTCTTTGCAAAGATTTAATTATCTTTGCATTTCTGTCTTAGCACTTTTCACTTTGCATTGCTAAAAAGAAATTATTAAAATGAGCTGAATAGTAAAAATGAAAAAAAAACATGGTTTTAAAGAAAAAAAAAAAAAGATATTCTATTTTCTAGTTTTCAAAGCAATAAAGCAAGTTTTATTTTATAAAATTATTGTAAATAGAATGTGAGAATTATTTCTATTTATAAGTTAATTTTATTATATAATTCATTTTTATTTTTAAAGTGTGTTCAATGAATCAAATTTCAATTTATAAAGCTTCTTATTCCTCCAATACTTCACATTCCTTTTACTTGGATTTGATTTAAACGAAAGCATTCTTAACAATTAAAGTTTTGTTGTCCCGAAAAATTAATTCGGTCTCAATTGTTTCTTGTTTTAACCACGTCTGCACTATCATATAACAAAAACTCACGTCTTAACATTTTGAATGCTTCACTAGCTACAACAATATGAATTTGCAAAGGGATCGTTTACCTTACAAATTTTTGACAAACTTATCAAAATTTGCTTGGCAAAAATAGAATTTACAGTTTTTGTGGAACGAAACAGCACAATTATTTGCAAACTCTTTGCAAATAACAGTTTACAATATTAACTTTGCACTTTGCACAAGGGAACTTACATACGTGGAATAGAAATTGAAAAGAGAATATAAAAATTGCAAAGTGGAACATTTGTTTTGTAAATTGACGAAAAATTTGATAAGTGCAAAGTGAAAAGTTGATAAGTTGTTTTGTGGAATAGGGACCTGATCTCATTAGAGAATTTTTTTATGCCCACTAGAAACTTTTAATATTACAGCACAACAGAGAAGTGTGCAGTTTATCACACTATTTTAACAAAAAGAAATCTTACTTTTAGCGTCCAAAAAAATAGTCTCTTTATAAGCTATTTAGAATACCCAGACACGTTTAGAATGCATTGAATAAAAGCTTTTTAGCTTTACCTTAGCTACAACTTTTCTAAATTTTCTAAGTTACTCGACAAAAAGTGAAAAAAAGTTAAGACAATTGAAACGCATGTTACAAATTTCATAAAATTATCGTCAAAATTGCGATCTATACTTTGAGTACAATATTTACATGGACAGACATCCAGCCAGCCGGATGGACAGACGGATATCGTTTGTTCGACTTAGAAAGTGAGTCGATCACTAAACTAAAGGGTAGGTCAAGCACAAACAGTGTTATGTCTTACACACATCCTCTGCACTTTTGTGGTGTGGGTATAGAAAATAAATAAATAAAATCTCGAATTGAATTTTTATTTTAAAAGTGTGTGAGTAAAATTTTGAGGTTATAATTTTAGTTATGTTTAAAATTAATAATATTTAGTCCGTATTACTTATTATGAGGCTAAAACAATCCATATTTTATTATTGTTGTAGTTAAAAGTGCATATCTTCACTGAAAGAAAAATGCTTCGTATATTTAATGATTCATTTTCATAAAAGAATTTTCATTGGTTAAATGAAAATTTTCATTGTCTAAATGGAATTTCATAGTTATAATGAAGTATTTTCGTTAAAATCGCTTCATGGGATTTCGTAATTACGTTAAAAATTTTCATTGGATATATGAAAACTTAAGTTTGTCCAAGTTAAACAAACAATTTTAATTGGGAACACAAATAAACAATATACAAACATATCTTTATTCATAAATTAATACAAAATTAAAGTTTCCTTAAAAAAATGTTTAATTGTTAATAAAAAAGTGTAAGATTTAATAATTTCATACATCTAATGTAATATGCCATTAAATTTATGAAATCAAAATTTTTTTTATAAAAGCACCATATTTTAATAATTGAAAAAAATAATTATTTTTAACATTCAATAATAGTCTCAATCTCAATAATTAAGAGTATAAAAATATTTCGAAAAAGCATGCCTTCATAAATTTAAATTTTCATTATGACAATTAAATATGTCATTATAGTAATGAAACAAAAACTTTCAATCAATAAACATGTATGTTTTTAGTTTTATTTAATATGTACAATGTACATTGTACATACGTACCTACATATAGTTAGGTAATGGCAAAAAACATAGTTTTTTTAAACTACACTGCCCCGGTAGGCTAGCTGGTAGTGAGCTAGTCTATCAGCGCCGAGGTTACGGGATCGATTCCCGCCAGAGACAGAAAAAATGAGATAGAGAAAAAAAGTAATTAAAAAGAAAAAAAAACAAAATAAAAAAAAAATTTTGCTTTTTTGAAGTATTCATCCAATGAATAATATTCATAGATCTAATGTAATGTTTCATTAAATACATTTTAATGAAACAGGTTTCATTGATCCAACGAAGCGCTGCATATGTTCCTTTTTAATGACATTTTTCATTGGATTAATGTCAAAATTCATTGGTATTGCGAAGAAAATTCTTTCAGTGTAAGGCCTTAAATTAAAATATTTTTTATAATAAAAATTAATAAAAATGCAAAGAAAATTTATTCTCATTTTCTTCAAATTAAAACTTAAAGCTTTGTTCACAACAGGCAGCAATATTGTCACTGGTGTTCACAATAGAGCAACAATTTTTTTCGAGACCACGCATATTTTAAATAAAGAAACTGTTTGCAAATTTTGCCTTAAACAATATTATGCACATATTTGTTATCATTTGTTAGAACATTTTGTTAAAATGTTCATTCAAAACTTAATAAAATTATTTTAAACGCCAGAAACAATTTCATATAAATTGTTGTTGAAGTTCTAGTTGACTCAACTTTTTAAAAAAACTTTACATTTTTGTTACATTTTTGTTTATAAAATGAAAGGAAAATATTTGAAATACTTTGGGAAGAAATAAGAAATTGTTGCTCTGATTGTGAACAAAGCTTTGGATATAAAAATATTATTTTAAGGTTAAACCCAGCTTTGTTTATAAAAACAGCAGTTCTAAAATAAAAGAAACTCAAAATTAATCCCAAAACTTTATTGGGCAATTTTTTAGTCACATAACATTTTGAGGTGGTTGGTCTGTGTTGAAAACATTTTAAGGTTTAAATGACGGGTATTCAATTCATATTGATATTTAAGTTTAAACAAAAGTTCAAAATTTATTTTAAAATAAATTTTTTATAAAACTTCCAAAATAAGAAAAACTTAAAAATTTTGAGAGGCAATTTTAAAACGACTAAATTTCTGTCCATAATTTTAGTTTATAATTTATAGCATTTTTTTGTGGCAAAACAAAAAACTTGATCATTTTTATGATTACATTTTTATTTCCCCCAAAGATCTTTAAAATAAGATTTGTATCATTTAGTAATTTTTTCAAGTTTGTTTTTTCTTTTTTTGCCTTAAATATTTGCCTTCAAAACTTTATACATTCCAAAGCATTTTATAGAAAAAACTGTCCTTCTTTTTTAATGTTTGTTTTTTTTTTTTTGCATCTACAATTTTTTTGCCATACCACCCCAACTAAATACAGACACAAAAGCAAAAACTTCTTGGCTGAATTAAAAGGCTGGCCACTGCCATTAGCACCATCAGACAGCAGCAAATAGCAAGGAAAGGATACAGTTTAGCACGCAGGCTTAGAAAAGTTTTTTCTTCTTTTTTTTAAACTGTGTTGCTAAAAAGCTGGAGCTTTTTTTTTTTTTTTGTTTCTTGTGTTTTTGCTCAATTGCTCTCTACAGGTTCTTAAGGAATTTTGATCGACAAGAATTTGGTCATTTAAGAAAAACATTTTCTTTTTTAATTTATCATTTGAGGTCTCATAAAAACAACAACAACACCAGCAATATCGGTAGCGACATTAGCAACATCATCCATCGACAGCAGCAATGAAATGAATTACACAAACGACATAAACATGCGTATATGAGAAAATAGTTGTTGCCTGGATGTTGCCTGAAGGAAAAAAAAGCTCTAAATTTTTTTGTTCCAATGCTGCTAATGTTGCTGTTTGTTGGTGTAGGAATGGTTGGCAATAATCAATTGTTTTAAATGACCAATCGTTGTGGTAATTCCCTTTTTTTTGTTTTTGTTGTTATTGTTGCCACATTAAATATTGCACATGCAGAGCAGTGCAGAGAGTCAGTCATCAGCACCATGGCCATAAAAGACAGACAGATTCTCATATAAAACAATGTTTTAACATACAAAATGTTGAGTATCTTTTTGTTGTTTGTTTTTTTTGTTTTTTTTTTGTGTTTACTTACACAATTTGTTTTTTTCTACTCAATAGTTGTTGTTGTTGGAGCAAATTTTTTTAGTTTGTTTTTATAATTTTTAATGTTGGCGGGTACTTAGGCATGTGGCGTCGTATGTCATTATAAATACTGATATTTGTAGTTGTTGTTGTAAATGTTAGGTTCAATATTAAGCAGGGAAGTCAATGTATGTGATAATATTTACCCAAAAATAAAAAACTTCAACAATTTAAAATGTTGGTAAAACTTGAAAGTTTTTCTAAAAATGTCATCTTTTATTTGTTAAATATTTAAATAAAAAAAGTTGTACGTTTAAATTGTTTACGAGCCAAATAATAATAAATTGGCAACAAACCTTTAAACCAACTTGATTCAATTGTTAAGCAATCGTCCAGACTTGCAATTTTTTTTTGATGAGAAGATTGGGGAGAGGTACACAGTTTTATGTAGTACTCTGCAATTCAGTTTTGTTTTATAATTCTCACACTTTTTTTCAACTTGAAGTTGGCTGTAGATGTATTTGAAGTTATGTATATATAACTATAGAAAGGGGAAGAGGAAAGACAAGATAAAAATAAAAAAAAATTGCAAAACTATAATTTTATAATCTGGACATTAATGTAATTCCAAATAATTTTAAAAAATTGCAGCAAAAAAAATTTCAAATCTGGCTAATAAATCACTCTGACTTTTTAGCCCTAATACTTTGTTCACACTTGGGTTCTTAAACGCGTTTAAGCAACTCGAACGAGATTAAGCTCTAATCACACCAAAATCGAGATGATTACCCATACATTGAAGTGATTTGTTAATCACTTCAAATTGGCATGATTACAACTTCATTAATCACATAGAATCCACTGAACATACCGTAAGCTGAGTATAATGTAGAATTGGCCAACATGAACGTGCACAACCGGCCACGATTTCTGCTTAATCTTTTTATTTTTGTCCTTAAATAATTTATAAATTTTCACAATTTGATCATTAAAATTATTAAAATAATCTTCTGATAACTTTATGAAAGTATTTTTATCCATTTTTAATACTTTAAATAAATATAAATTTGGTTGTTGTGTTTTTTTTTTTCTTAATCATCAGTTTTTAAATCTGGATACTGCTTGAGCAAGTAAACCGATTTGCTTTCCTTGACTTTAGGCATTTTCTAAATCAAAAAACCATAAACAACATTTTAACAAAGGTTTTAATAAATAAAAAAATAATTAATACGTAAATTAAATATTCGAGCTTAAGGTCTTATTTTTTTATATAAAAACTTTTTTTTTATAAATTTATTCAAACCAATATTTCGGCACTTCTTTGAGTGCAGAGGTTACGTAGGTAATTTTATCCATTTTAAAACTAAGACAACTTTAAAAACTTTTAAAACTATTATGCTTTCAACAATTCACTGACAATTTTAAAATGTTAATTTGTTGACAGTAAAAGCTTGGCTACTGTGAGTTAAACGTTTTTTTTAACCAGACTTGTTTGACGTTCACGAATTCGCCTTGACAAAAATGGTCGAATTTTTTAGTACTTAGTGACGGTTCACACACATCAAGTTTGACTTGTTAATTCTTGAGCTTTTAGGAGAGAAGGGAGAAGAGAATGCCATTTCTTTTCCCCTCTCTCCCAAAAACTCAAGACTTGACGAGTCAAACTTGACGTGTGTGAACCGACACTTACAAAAAAAATTTGCCACATCAAAAAAAAATAATAACGATTTTTGCAAAAATTTATTAAATAAGTTTTTTTCGTATGAAAAATTATCTTAAAATGGCAAAATAAGTAAGAAAGCCGATATTGCCAAAATAATCCAAAAAAGCTCTAACAAATATATATATTTTCTTTGTTTTTATATGATCGAAATTTGAGTTCAATCAAAAACATTCTATCTTGTGAACGAAAAAATAAGCATTAGCTTTCTTTGGTTGGCTTAATCGTTGTCACATTATTTTATTTAAAATATATTTTTATTTTGCTTTTCTTTGTAGATTCTTTTGAGAGCTTGTTCAGATAAACTAACGATAATTGTTATCAAAATTGGAGATGATAGTAAATTTTTCCTGTTTCGCTGCATGTTTCAAAATGAAACAACCTGTTTCGCTCTCAAAATTTTGTATATTGTTTCAATCATTTTTGGGGCTTGAAAATAGAATAGGAGAGCAAAACACGAATACATATTGCTGTCCATATGAACATTAAATATTAAAGGCTCAGTTAGCCGGGAGTAACAGTAACGTAGGAAGTCAGCTGCTACATTTTGCTGTATGTAAAGCAATTAGAACGACTATAATTAGCAGTAAGATTTTATGTCTCAATCTGTAAGAAATAGATTGGTCTTACTTTTTGACGGTAAGGTTACTGTTACTCCCGGCTAACTGATCCTTAATTCTCACGTAAGAAAATTTTGTTTACAGGTCAACAGCTGTTGTTTGTTTACATTTTTAGTATAGGAAAAGGGCTGCCAATGTATACAAATAAAGTACAGTAATGCCAATTGGGAAAAACAAGATCAGTTTTTATTTTCTTTAAACTCCTAAATTTTTTCCTTTTAATTCCTTTAATTTACTGCTGCCTGTTAACTTTTCAAGTGTTTAAGAAGCTGATTCTATAGTGTTTATAGCTTTTTTTGCGTAATTGTAATTTTTTTTTAATGTGTGGCTTTCTATATTGGGGCCTACCAAGTTTATTTACGCTCATTTTCACATTTTAGCTGAAGTAACAGCAGTCATTGTTGGTTGCCTCAAATCGACAAAAAAAAAAAATTAAAACACACAGCATATTTAGTAAATGACAATGTTTGCCACAAAACAGCAAACATTAAGTAGCTGTTGCAAGTATTATAAAATAATGAAGGTATAAAAAAAAACAAACAACAACACAAAAAATCTTACTATATAGTAAATTTTAATGAAACCAATAATCATGATCATCATTTTGATAAAAAAAAAAGAGAAGAATGGTAGAAAACAAAAAATTCAAAGCAAAAAGGTACATGATAATGTTTTTTGATGCTTGGGATTTTTGCTGCAGTGTTGAACTTTTTTTTTAAATGTATTTCTTAAGATAATTTTTGTTTTCATTTTGAAATTGTTTTAAAAAAAAAGTATTTTAGTATTGAAATCACGTATCATTTATTTATTGCTGCTAAAATACATTCAGTTCTTTTTTTTTCTTTGCAAAACAGTTCATTTCATCACTCGCCAAGAGAAAGAATTGTTTTGTCAAATAACGAGAAAATATCACAAACTCAAAAATATTTAGAGGGTTGTTAGTTTTTATGGCTGGTTATTGAAGGCATTTGTGTAGTATTTAGTGGAAGGTGCCAGTCTTTTCTTGTAACTCTTATTCGATTTTTTTCTCTCTTTATAGTTTTAAATTTTTTCCAATGAAAAGCGTTGTGATGAAAAAACTAGAAAACTTGGAAATTTAAGCCGTTATTTTTTGAAAATAAGGAAAATTTGTGTTGCATTTAAAAAATAGTTAAAGAGTCATTTATTTAATATTGATGTTGAGAAAACTTGTTGGCCACAGAAATCTCTTAAACCTGGTAACACTGTTCGATTCAAAAACCATACACTAATATAAAGTTTTTTTAAAGTTTTAATAAACTTTTTTATAAGTTTTGAACCATTTTATAAAAATTTTACCATTTTCGATATTTTGGTACTTTGTGAAAAAGTAGTACTTTATTTTAACCCTTCTGCATTCCATAAGTCAATAAGAACCAATTTTACTTTTCTATTAACTTTTTTCGCGTTGGTGATACAGTATCGACCTGATATTTTATTTTATCCTAAACAGGTATAAAAATAACTATTTGGCAGCAAAATACATGAAAAACTTGTCTTTGTTTTTCGTTCACGTAAAAAAATAAGTTTAATTTACATTTGTAGTCTTATTGGGTTAATGTGACCCAGCCAAATTGTTGGCCTTAAAAAAGTTTATCGTTTATTTCTTTTTTGGCAATTAAATTCATATGGTAACCTCAACTAAACTGATATTAATGTGGCAATATAAATTATATTAGGTGCCTTATGTAATAAAATTAGATTAAGTGCCGGTTCACATACGTCAAGTTTGACTCGTCAAGTCTTGAGTTTTTGGGAGAGAAGGGAAAAGAAATGGATTCCCATTTTCACCCTATTTGCGATTATATTGTAAGCGAAAAAAGGCCAACGTTAAAAGAGAAGGGGTTTTATTATTTTTTTCTTAAGCAGTGCAATACTTTATTTGTATTTAGATGGGCTTTTTCTTCGCAGCGGTTCAAATTCAAAGTGTAAAAATTTGTTCGTCATTATAATGAATACTTATAAACAGGGCTGTTGAGTTGGAGTTGATGTTTTTGTACCGGAGTCGGAGTCAAAGTACCCGCAAAAACTCGCGGAGTCGCCAAAATTTTTCGTCATAAGAAAATTTAAAAAAATTGTCTACTTTACTTTAAGAGTCGGTGTTGCAGTCGGCGTTAAGCGGTTGAAGTCGAAGACGGAGTTAGAACTATTTTTTGACGACTCCACAGCCCTGCTTTTAACCGATTTGCAAGAAAAGGAAATGTTGATAAACTGTCGCTTAAGATATAATTGCAAATAGGGCCCAATATGCCCAGTCCTCAGCTGCATGTTATACAGCCAAGTCAATATCATTATGAAACCCACAAGATTCTAGAGTCCACAGCCCAAGACATAGCCTATTAACCTACTACCCAGCCATCTTAGAATGCTATTTTGTAGCCTAAGACACATAATGTGCTCAATATCTCTGTCTCCTCTGTGTCCCCGTACAATCTACGTTTTGCTTTCCAGGCCCGATTAGTCCCGTTTCAAACCCATTTCCTAATCTCTCACAAATTATCTATTTAAATTGATTACATGTTCTTCCTTACTTCTGTTTTTCGTACTTTTTGTCAAGAATTCTTCTTGAAATCAAAAGTTAACTTTTCTGTTTTTTTGTTGGCCTTTTTCAGCACAACTTGAAGGACGAGCGTTAAACGGCAAACCTCTCCGAAGAGATTTTGTAGTTCCA
This sequence comes from Pollenia labialis, assembly GCA_949318255.1. Lineage (NCBI taxonomy): Eukaryota > Metazoa > Arthropoda > Insecta > Diptera > Polleniidae > Pollenia > Pollenia labialis. The sequence continues at coordinate 128,439,392 of OX439140.1, forward strand.
GTTAAAACATGTCAGGGCAACCTGACCGTGAAAACCTGGGTTCGATTCCCAGTTCAGTCAAGAATGAAGAATTATCAATAAATTTTAAATTATTTCATGTTGTAAGGCTCCATTCACCCATGCGTTCCGAACAATATTTTTTCCGGAAAAACTTTTTTTTTTGTATTGACGTCTTACTTTTGAGAGAGAGAAATTATTTTGTTCGGCAAGTTTTTTCTTGAATAAGTTTAATTAAAATTTTTGTTCAGAACAAAATGAACTGAGTTGCCACTTTTGATTCAATTTGTACATAAAAGTTGATGTCACAATAAAAAAAGAGGATCCTCCATTTGCAAACAAAAAAAAAATAAAATTTTTTATCTTAAATTTTTTAAAGAATTTATAACATTTTTTTATTAAGTAAGTAAAATACATTTTTTATTAATTAAGTAAAATACCTTTTCAAAATCGGAAGTTAGTACCTTTCTCAGAATTTTTTGAAAATAAAAAATAATTAAAATTTTTTTTTAAGTTTTTGAATGATTTTTTTATAAACAGATTAAAATATTACAGCATTCTAAAAGTAAATATCTACTTGAAAAAAATGTTAGTTTGAAAAATCGAATTCTTAAATGTCCTTTGTCGGAAACCCTTTAAGAATCACTGCCTTTAACAATTATTATGTTTACATATTTGCTTCTACAAGTTTTCCTTCACCACAACAGGCAACATTGTAGGCCAACTTAACAACTTTTTTTTTGTTGTAGAAAAAAAATTACTCAAACTTAACTAGAAATCTTCTCACATAATTACCAAGGATACAGATAAAAAATAGACATTTAAAGACCACCTAAGAACTACAAGAATTTTAAAGAATGTTAAAATTCTTAACAGTGAAAAACTTCGTTCTCACGCTAAACCATTTAAAAAAAACAATGAATTTTTTTAAAAAAAAATCTCCCAAAAAACAAAGTTTTATAGAAAAAAAAAACTGAAAGTGATAAAAAAAACTTTAAGATTTTATACGGATAACAAATGATGAACCTTTTTTTAAAATTTTTTATAAAAAAACTGATCACTATTCAAAAAAAAAAAAAAATCATAAGCCTCCCCTAAAGGAGTATGTGAACCTTAAACACACACATGTAGAAAATATTTAAATTTAAAACGGACGTTCGATAAGTATGAGCAGGATTTTGAGTTTCGTCCTTATGCAGATGAGTTTTTTTTTTGTGTGTTTCAGAATTTTTTTATATTATGTTGGGTATAAGGGTAGTGAGACGGCCAGTTTTTTTCAATAAAGATCGTTTTTATTCAGGATTAATTTGTTTTTTCTGCTTGTATGTTGCATAAAAGGGTTAAGTTTTATTTGAATGAAAAAAAAATCAGTTTTTTTTTATAAAAAACCCAGATTTTTACCTTTTTTTATTACAAAGTCCTTTTTCATTTCAAATTAATTTTGTTTTCAAAAACTAAACTGGTTTCTTTGAGTAATTTATCTTTTTTACTGTTTGTTTCCTTTTTAGTGGTGGCTACTTCCCGTCCCAGCAATGAAGCTGAAATTCAATTATATCGTGTCCTACAAAAAGCCAGTTTACTGGCTTATTACGATACCCTCTTGGAAATGGGTGGTGATGATGTTCAGCAATTGTATGAAGCTGGCGAAGAAGAGTTCCTAGAAATAATGGCTTTAGTGGGTATGGCTTCTAAGCCTTTGCATGTTAGGCGTTTGCAAAAGGCTTTACATGAATGGGCCTTAAATCCTTCACAATTTCAACAGAGTCTTTCTAATAATTCCGGTAAGTTTTATAATTTTCTTTTTTATCTAAAAATAAACCAATAACTAACCCCTTCTCTTCTTTCAGCTCAATTTGATACCCCCGCCAAGTCTGGGCCAATTTTTAATATAGAACCCTCTACTGCAACAAATGCGGCCCGACTGAAATTTCCCCCTTTTAATGCCACACCTACATTTAATCCTACTCCTTTAATCAATACCCATGCCCCCGCCGCGAATGCTCATTTGTTAACACAAATTTGTTCTTTGCCTTCTCTACCCGCCCATAATCCTACACACATTTTACCGCCCTCCCCACATGTAGCCACTCAAGAAAGACCTCTTGCTTTAGTCCCTAATCCTGCTTTAACTGTTGTCTCTAATACCTCCCATCAAGTTACCTCTAGTTCTCCTCAATTGACGCCGGTTTTAAGTGAATTGCAAGTGGCTCGTATTACAATGGGAGCGGAGAAAATTGCCGCTCAATTGCCACAGCGCGAGCCTAGAGCTCATACCTCTAAGAAACGCACCAGCCGCGAGTTGGAACAGGTGATTGCCATGAGTGAAAATGATCCCAGACGTATGGACGAAATACGTAAGTATTCTGCCATTTATGGTCGCTTCGATTGCAAACGCCGTCCTGAAAAGCCTTTGACTCTGCATGAGGTTTGTGTCAATGAGGCTGCCGCCCAATTATGTCGTTTGGTACCAGCCCTTCTCACGCGGCGTGATGAACTCTTTCCCTTGGCCCGTCAAATTGTTAAGGACGCCGGTTTCGGTCATTCGGCTACAATTGCTCGTTATGGTAATTTACTTTCGCAAATGTCTCAGGCTCAAACTTCGACGCCTCAAACCCGGTCGGCTAGTTCTGTGTTGGATTGTGAGTCTAGTGATACAAATTTAACACCCTCGAAAAGACAGAGACTGTCTTCATCGGATGCTTCGTTGAATAATTCCGACAGTAATCGGGTAAGAGCTACAAAGTCTGATCATTCAATTGAACCAAAAAGCTTTTAAGCTTAATGTATATTGCTTTTAAAGTGGTATTGGCTTCTTAAATTAAACATCTATCTTTGCTTTGCAGCTTTTGGGACATACATACATATTTTGGATGGGTGAAAAAAGCGTTTTGTTAAGATCAAAAAATTTTAGCAAACCCATCTTTTTTTATATGCTTTCAAATGTATTGGCGGCTTTTTTGTAAAAAAAAAACAGTTTTATAGGATTTTCTTTGAAGTCGGGCAACTCTGTTCATTTAATAGGAATTTGTTTAGCTTTGGTGGAAAATTTTATTAAATTTTAAGGGGTAACGATAGAAAAGAATGTTTAAAGTTAGTTATTCAAATTCTTATTGAAACTCTTTTATTCAAAAAGCTAATTGAAGCTTTAAAAAATACTTTTTACTTAATTTTATAAATGAAGATCTCTCTTAAAGAGCTTTTGTCGGGGTTTTGCGTGATAAAAATGCGTTTTTCTGATTCAATTTACTTTTTTATGATTTTTTCAATTTGTTTTCAAGGGTCGAATACACTTGTCAAATGCTTGTCAAGCAGGCGAATTCACTCGAGTACGTGTGCTGGACGTAATATTCGTGAGTATTTGGACCAGTGTATTTGGGTCTTTATTCTTATTCATTTATACAAGGCGAATTCATATTTCCTGTGACGGCATAATTTGACAAGTGTATTTGGCCTTGACACAATTGGCAAAATGGAGCTCAGCTGTGTTTTCAACGCAACCTGGATAGTGAATTCGCCTTAGGCTTATCATTACAAATAAACAAGGCTTATGCAGAACAGGTGGCCGTGAAAAAGTGTGGATTTTGCCAGTTTCACTCATTCCAAATTTATAACATGTGGACTCGAGTATAAAAATCATCACTTGACAGCAACAAAACGTAAACACCCAGAAACAAAACTTACACACAGTTAAGAAAAATAGTATGATTTACGCTTGTACGCCCACCTTTTAATAAATTCGCCTTGGTTACAACTTAGGTAAATGCATTACACATTGGCTTGCCTCAATTCGCTTTAGAAAATGGATGTCAAAATCTGTTGAATTCGCTTTGCATTTCGCCTTCAAATTATCGTTAGGTGTTGACAGACTTGTGGGTCGATTACGGATAGCAACACAACTGAAGTTGAGTTGCCAGCAGCGAAATTAGGCAACTATAAAAAAATATACAAAAAATGTTCATTTTATATTTTAACATGAGCGGCGTTGCCTGGTTTCGCTGCTGGCAACTAAATTTCAGTTCAGTCGTCATCCGTAATTGATTCGTTGATTTTTTTTAAGGTAGAAGTACAAAGCACGCGTTAATTCGTTGACGAATATACAATGACCGCGTTTTAAAACCCTTTTCTGTCAGCTGTTTTTCATTTGTTTACTTTTTTGTACATTGGAAGTTTATAGAATTCCAAGCTTGGGTTCTTTTTTGCACGTGCTTTTAGTCCTGGCTACCTGTTTTTACAATACTGTATGCTTTTTTTAACTCTTCAAAAAGTTTTATTTCTTGAACCACAAATTTGTTTAAATTATACTTTTTAATTGTCAGCTGATTACTTGTGAAAAATACACAACGTATTGAGAAGTTCAAAGTTAACTAACTTTCTGCCGCAAACGCGTCATACTATAACATGTTTTATGAAAAAAAAACGCTACTTCCACCTTTTTGACAGAAGTGCACAAGTCGCTCTCGCTCTAACGCGTGCAAGGCGAATTAAACCACAGGTGGTGTCGAAACGGCATCTGATTTTGACAGTTCAAGCTCATTTGTCGTAGTCGTGACTGTAGGAAAAGATAAACTCACTGTTTATTGTTGTTGTTTTTGTTTAAGCTTTGCTATTGCTACAGGTAAAACTGAGACTTATAATTCTTATTTGCTTAACAGTTTTATTTGTATAATCTTAAAAAAAATGTTCAAAGAAACCTTGTTAACTCATTTGTTTGGATTTGTTAGTGTTTTGCTAAGAACGGTTGACATTTCGAGCTGTAAGCACTAACAATGCAATGCAAAAAACCCTATATTGTTTCTGTTGTTCTTGGATTGTTGTAGTTCCGACACCACCTGTAGTTGAATTCGCCTTGAACGCGTGTAATGTTCTTGTACCTTTTTATTTACTAATCAATAAAAAAAGGTTACCAGAGTTCTTAGAGTTAAACGTTTTAAAATCATCGTTGGAAAATGGAATACGCTATAAAATATTTTTGCAATTTTAGTTAATTTTTGCTATTTTTGTTTACCAGATAAAAACAATTTAAACCAAACTACAAATTGTGTATATAAACTTTAAACAAAAAACTATTAAAAATAATGTTAACCTTTTACAAAAAAAAAAATATATTTATTTTATGTTTGTTTTATTTTTATAAATTAACTTTAACTCTTTTGTAAAGTAGTTTAATTGACTTGAGTGCTAAATATTTATACTAAACTTGGTAGCTAATTGTTTGCTTATTAAAATTTGTTGAATATTTTGTTAGTAGTTCTTCCTTTTAAGACTTTTAAAATAAATTAGTCATACTTTTTAACTAACTTTTTTGTTAAATTCTAAATAAACGTTATTAGATGTTGTAGTTTGTTGTTCCTAATTTTCTGTTACTTTAAGACTTTTTGTATTTGGCTTTTTTTAAACTGCTGACAGTCTGCTTAATAAAAATTTATATATAATTGCTATAACAAATCAAACAAAAAAAAAACTGCTGCGTATTTATTTCAAATTTTCTTAAAAAAACAAATTCCAAAAAAGAAAACTTTAATCATCTTTAAATCAAAAACAAAAACTTTTAAAGGATTCCTTGGAAGATCCACGCTATAATTTATTTGCCATGTATCAGAAATTTGCAGCCAAGCCACCATTTGATTTGGCCGATATAGCGAAATTTACGTAAGTATTTTAACTTTTACAAACCAAAAACTTTATCCACAAAAATTTTTATAATATCAAACTTCCTCCTAGATTAAACAAACCCACCGAATTTGAGGAACAAGATCAGGAGTCTCGTTTTTCATTTAGCAATTCAAGTTCTCCTTCTATACCAGTGAGTATGTGTTTGAATTGAAAAGTAACAAATAAATATTCAAGTTACTTTCATAATCTCATTTAATTTTTCCATAGAACACTGGTCCGGAAGAGGAGGTTCCTAACACTTCTACGATTTTGGATAAATCTTTTATAAAATCCGATAGCACCAATAATAATTCCTTAGATTTATCTTCCTCTTCCCAGAGCCCTTTAGCTACGGAGTCAGGTACTCCCTCGAAATCTTCTAATCTGCCTTTGTCGGGAGATATTCAGGTCATATCGGCAGCTGGTAATCACATTATTGCTGTAGCAAATCCAGCCTTGGTCATGAGTCCTACTCTCAATGAGAGTTTAACGTTGAAGAGGGAAAATCACACACCCGATTTGTAGTGTTTTAAGGAGAATTTAAATTGTTTTTTGTAACCAAATTATTTAAAAACAAATGAAATGTGCAATAATTTAATTAATATTTTTAAAATAAATGTTTAATTTGTTGATTTATTTGCAGTAAAAAATTAATATAAAATAGAATTTTGAGATAAATAAATTTGTATTAAACAAAAAAACAATTTTTTAGTTTATGGAATGATGAAATTTTAATTAAAGTTAAGAAAATTTTAAAATGCTGGTATTATGAATAAAATAATACAAAGAGGAAAGTTTTAAAATAATAATTTTAATGTCTCAATAACAGGTATTCGATTTTAATTTAAGTTGAAAAAAGTGTAGCAAAAGCACATTAATTGCTTATCGAAAGAGGTCCCAAACAGTTTTCATCGAGATGGTTTAGACGGATTAGAATTAATTATTTTTGACAAAGAAGACAAAGACCACCAAGGTGGTCTCATTGCGAACCACTCAAGCAGCAATTTTTAAAACATCCAAAAGTCGATCGACGTTTAAAGACTACAAAAATATGCACAAAAACCAAGTAAGAAAGTATAGTCGGCCAAGCCCGACCATAATATATACCCTACACCACAGTATATATAAACAAAGTTTGTAGAGTCTATGGCTATATTTTTTAAAAAGTGCTTAGCTTATGAGTTCATATAAACATGAATGAATGAAGCTTGTACGGAGGCTAAATGAAATTATTAGCAATTTTGAATAGGCTTGGTCGTTGTGCCTTTTAGAACCTCTGTACCAAATTTCATAAATTTATCTTCAACATTGCCGCCTGTACTTTGCCAGCCGGACGCACATCGTTAGATCGACTAAGAAAGTGATTCTAAGTTGATCGGTATACTTTAAGGTGGGTCTAGGGCCAATATTTTAAGGTGTTACACACATCAGCACATATGCATAGTACCCTCTCCACTACTGTGGGTTGTGTAAATAATAAATGTAATTTTTAAACGAAAAGTATGATTAAGATAAATAAATAAAAATAAAGGGTGTTTTTTATATAAAATCAACAAATTTTTTTCATCGATAGATTGATTCATACAAAAAAACAAATCTCCCCAATTTTTTTCAATCAAACAACCATTTATCAAAAATAAAACCAGTTTTAATTAAAAATGTTATTAAGTGAATTAAACGTTAACTTATATAAACAAAATTAGTGCAGAAACTATTTTTAATTTCATAAACTATTTAACTGATACTATTAATTTGTTTACTGTTGCAAATTGAAATAATTTTTTTTTTAATATAAATTTTCATATTATTCGAATGTGTATTTTAAGTCAAATTACAATCCTCAAAATCTTTTATACTTTAATATTCTTATTCCTTTAATGTATTCCAGGAATATTTTTAATTGAAAACCATTTTTTTTCTGTGTATGGAATTACCATTTCAATATGATTTCGGGCATATGGGCACCGCACCGTAGCTGCTCCTGACAAAATGCATTCTGGAAGTCCAATTTAATCGGGAAAAAGTTTTGGGGTTGTCCGATTTCACGAAGTCTTCTAATCTTAAAATGTTGATTTCAATAGGTCGAAATCGTTTGGCACGTACACTCACAATATTATTACAGTAACACACTATAGTTTATTTGAGAAGTATTCCGTTCAGTCATTTTTAAATAAATAAACATTTAAAATTCCAAGCCAATTTATTTTCAACTGATGCTAACAGTTTAAAAAAAAACTAAGTGCATATTTATACTGATTTTCAGTTGCAGTTAATATTGCTCGTTGATTAAGTTAAATTCTTCTTTATGTAAAATTAAATGAAAATGTAATTTAAAGTAACGAAAAGTTCATTTAATTTTTACTGTCAAAAATTTAACCGCGAATTCCGTAAAAACAAAGGAATATTCAGTTATTTTATGTAATTTAACTACATTCAACATTTTTATATTTTTCGAATTTATTCTATGAGCTAAATTTCAGTTGTGTATTTTATAAAGCTTTTTTGTATTAGTCATATTCCTTCAATTTTTCAGAAATGACTTTATACACTATCAGACTATTATATTGTATTTTCTTGTATTTTACAAAAAAGCTTTATAAAATACATAACTGAAATTTAGCTCATAGAATAAATTCGAAAATATAAATATGTTGAATATAATATAAAGTAACCTCCAGAAGGAAATAATTCCCAGTTTGTAATTTAACTACCAAAAATTTATTTTTACTTATCTTTAAAAAATGATGTGCTTGTTTTGTGTAACAAATTCCCATTTTCTATTTGTTAAAATTATATAGTAAAATACATAAAAATGTTTAAGGGAAAATAATTGCGAAACCATATCGGTCATGCTGCTGGTATCTTATGATTGTAAACAAACGAGATCAGTACAACAAATGTAAAACAAGCGTATGTAACAGGGTAAGTAAACAATACGAAACAAGCGGACAGGTGTCTGGCTGGTGTTTTATAGAAATTCGGCTCTTTTGTGAAGTAAACGACAATTACTGAATTTAATAAAATAACTGAATAATTCTTTGTTTTTACGGAATATTCAGTTAATTTTTTGATAATTAATTTTTCTAACTGAAAATTTATTTGTTTTTACGGAACATGGGGTTGAACTGTTTTTAACTGAATTTTCATTTATTTTATATAACAAATTCAGTTAATTTTACGTACAGAATATTGTGTTTGTAGCAATATCTTGCAAAAACCACGCTCGGATCAATGTCATCGATTTAAAAAAAAATCCATTGGAAATTGTGCGTTAACTAACTCTATTGACCGTAACGCGAGCTTTGCCTCAATTTTTTTTAAGAATTTAGATCTGATGATGTCACCAGCGTGTTAACTGCACCAAACGGTGCATTTTTCCAGATGAAAAGGGGTCTGCAGGGTCTATTCTGGATTCGTCTTACTCCATATGTGGAAATCTTTTTTACTAACAAACCCGTTAAGCCAAAAATAACCCTGCTCTAGAGCCCAATCGACGAAAGACGAGATCTTTCCGGAAAAGCTTCCGCCTCATTTCCAGCGACAGATAAAGAATCGATAAATTTGGATCTTCATTCACACTTTTTCTTTATGCGGCGATATTTTCTACATTACTGCACAATTGAAATCTGTTCACAGATCGGCGGATGGCAGGCTTAGATGGAAGATAACGTAATCTGTAAAAAGCACATAGTCGTCTTAGGTTGCGCAAATAAATGATTGATTTTTAAATCATAAAGCGTGCTGCTCTTCATTAGGATTTGTGAGAGTATAGGTGATTTTTAAAATATCGAGCCCTTACCACAAAAATAACTTAAGCCACATCATATTCAATTTTAATTTTTTTTTTTATAAATGAATTAATTGACAGCATTTGCATCATCTCCTAAAATGTCATGATCACATAAGTTACCATAACGATTTTATCGCAAATACAATTTTAGCCTAAGCGCCAACCTTCATACAACATTTTTATGAAATATAATAAAAATAAATCCCTTCACCTGTATAATTGTGTTTTTGTCCTTAAAGCTTTTGTTGATCAATAAAAAGATCAACAAAGCATCAACAATATTATTTATGCACAGTTAAGCTTTTGTTTGCTCGTCGATAACTGTTGTTATTAATTTTTAGACGTATGTATGACATTGACAAGGCTTTATTGGTTGCGTTTAGGTATGCAAGACTTTGGAATTCGCCCTATATTGATAATTTATGTCAAAAGTTAAGCGCAATATGAACGCTTTTTAGAGCACACCCTTTCTTAAGTTCATTCGGGCTTAAAAACCACCCTTTATATAACAAATATGTGCCGGTTCACACACGTCAAGTATGAATCGTCAGGTCTTGAGTTTTTAGGAGAGAGAGAGGGGAGAAGAAATGGCATTCTCTTTTCCCTTCTTTCCTAAAAGCCCAAGAGTTGACGAGAAAAACTTGACGTGTGTGAACCGGCACTTAAGTAACCGTTCACAGAAAATCAAGGCTTAACATTTAAATTCGCCTCTTAGTTCCTTTTATTTTGTAGCAAAAGCTTTTAAGTAAAATTGTTAATGTTTTTTGTCAAAAAAAAAACTGCAAAATATGGCGAGATTTAAATTTTTAAGAAGTAGAATCTGTAAGAAAAATTAGAAGAAGATTAACAATACAATAAAAGATGAAATTCACAACAAGAGGCGTTTTAAAACAACCCCTAATATTTTGGCCTGCAAGTCAATTGATTTATGTTGTTGACAAATAATTTGCATGAAAATTGGCACGCGCTCTTTTACGAACACCATTGAATGATTCCTTGATAAGGAAGAAAGGCATTTGCTAAAAATAGGAAAATAATAGCACTCTATACAACACAAGAAACATCAAGGGTTCTTATACAGCAAATCAGTGTTTTCTTTTTTTTAAAGAAAAGAGGCAAGATTATGTAAACAGGTTGCCTCGGAAGGCAATTTGTAAGTCAGCTAGTCTTCCAGTGCAGGACTTGCTAGTTTGATTCCCGCCAAAGACTCTGGTCGGTTTTTGTACTACGGTCCAGAAAAAACTTTACTCCCCTGTTAGCAAAAATTGTTGGATACATATGGGCATTTCCAGCGAAAAGTCTACTTTTTGTAACGTAACGCCAGAAACGCTGAAAATTCCCATATTGTCCTTAAAACGAGCAAAGATTTATAATTTTTATAGATTAAAAAGTAAATCTGTATTGGTCCAAAGTTTACTTAAAAAAGGTTTTGTACAAAACATCTTGCTCAATTCGCAGTCTTATTCAGTTTTGTAATGCAAGTCAAAATCCACTTCAGTTGTTTTAACGTCACGCCAGCGCAGATTTTTGCTTATATCTGCAAATCCTTAGCGTCGATAACTGTAATGATTTTTCTGAATATAGTGGTACTTCATTACTTTTTATACACACAGAAAAAAATCAAGTTAAAATCGTCGAAAACAAGGTTGTTTTAAAATTTTTCTGTGGTGATTTTGCTTCATACGTGTTTCATGTTAATTCAACCTGATTTTATAATTGCTTGCGAACAACATTTTTTTTTCTTTTAAAATAACTATAATTCATGTTAATTTAACATTGCAGTAAAGTTAGAGCAAAATGTCATTTATATTGAAACAACAATCCGAATCACGTTGAATGAAAGTTATTTCATGTTGAAACAACGTGAATTTCATGTAGAAGCTAATTGGTGTGAAGAAGCTTCAGAGACAACATATACATTTATTTAAGAATAATTCAAAACACTTACCGCTGTAACACATGTTTCACTTATTTTGTAGTCTCCTTTGTTAACACATCAATCAGCAGAATGGCCCGATATGGTTTTCGTCATCATTCTACTTTGAAAACTTGATGTACTATTTAACCAAATAATTTTAATTAAAAGAATACGGGAATTGTCTTCTTTTTATAACATATTTTAGGAATGAAAATAAAAAAATTAACATACTTAACTATGTATGCATGTTAATTTAACAAGATAAACTTTTGATTTTAATATAAAGCAGGTTTTAATGGATTCAATATTGAATCCATATTTATTTATATTTTAATATTTTTTTTCATTTTTTTTATCAGTGAATAATATTTAATAAGCGTGATTAAAGATTATTTTAATATTTTTTATTTAAAATTAATATGAAATAATGGTACATTTAAATAAAGGGCATACTTTTGCAGAAATTTAACATGATTCTCAATCAACATTTTTCCATGTTAATTTTACATTGGTATTTTTTTCTGTGTGTATATAAAATCCCTTTTTACAAATTTGACTTCTTCATTTAATTTTTTTACATTTTGTGGTACAAATATCACGACACATCAAAATGAAAATGCCCATATAAGCACTACTTATTAAGGGCCGATGTTGATTTTGAATAAAACACAAGTTATTTAGGAAATTGTTGTCATTTCTTTTAATTAAGTTAATATTGGAATGGTTCAATAATGTATGGGATAAAATATCGGCGAAATGGCCGCCGCGACCTTGGCGGCACACCTCAATCCGATGATTGAAATTTTCGATGACGCTGAGGCATAATTGAGGTTCTATGCCGTTAATGTACCGAATTATCTCATCCTTAAGCTCTTGAATTGTATCGACGTACATCTTTTCCTTCAAATAATCCAAAAGCAAAAAGTCCAACGGTGTCAAATCACCAGCCAAGTGACATCGACACCACGTGAGATAACACGGCCATTGAATTTGTCGCGCAAAAGAGCCATTGTTTCGTTAGCTGTGTGGCAAGGGGCACCGTCCTGTTGGAACCACATATCGTCCACATCCATATCTTCGAATTTGGACCATACAAAATTCGTTATCATCTCACACCATTCACATTAACTGCCCGACCGGCCTCATTTTGGAAAAAATACGGCCCGATGATGCCGCCAGCCCATAAACCGCACCAAACAGTCACCCTTTGTGGGTGCATTAGTATCTTGACAATCACTCTTGGTTTATCATTCGCCCAAATGCGGCGATTCTGCTTTTTGACGAATCCACTGAGGTAAAAATGTGCCTTGTTACTGGAGATGATTTTCTTCGAAATGCATTTTGATTTAAACGCCCATTTTCATAATCAGCCGGAATAAAAAATTGAGTGAGTCTGAAATTCAAATAAAGGTCAAATGAAATGCAGAAAAAAACTAGACGTTTAGGTGTGATTCACATTCGTGAAAATATTTGTGAAATAGTTTTCTGCATTCTTCTCTGATTGCCATCATATCAGCATCCTTTACTTGGAAGACGGTAATGAAAGTTAATTTGTAATTATGCAGAGAAGTAACCAGGGCGGACACTACACCTTATTTCATATCCATCGATATGTACCCTACTACACTATTCATTGTTAAAGACCCCTTTGTTGCATTCTTTTCTTTGCGGCACATGGAGCATGTGGTGTCTATTGTTGGTGTTTTATACAATTCCGAGAAACTTTAAATTCGGTATTTTTGAGAGCTTACGAATGCAGCTTTTTTTTATTAAAATAAAATTAAAATAGTCAACTTTTTAAAAAACAAATTAGAGCGTTATAACCTAAAAACTAATTAATTAATTTTTGCGTTTGTTTTTTCTATTTTAAACGACCGTAGCACAGCCATTTTTAATAAATATTCCGCTTTTAAAGCCAAAACTTATATGTTTGTATATAAAGCCGGTTGGCACGCTTAGAAAACAATGCTTCTATAATCTTTTTTCAAAATCCATTTAAATTTCATAACACTTAATGAAATCACAGATGTTATGAAATGAATGAATTTCATCTGTCTTGGAGTTGCTCCCCCCAAAAAAAAGTATTCTTAGATTTCCAAATCAAATTTCAAGCATAAAGCGAGGGTGACTTCTTAACTGATTTCCACAAAACATTTTGTTACCACAGATTTTTGGAAGAAAAATATCGAAAAGAAATTTTTAAATAAAATCTTTTCTTAAGAATCTCAAAAGTACATTTGCATAATTCAAACATCTGTAAGAATAAAGGTGAAAGGATTTTAAATTCACTTTTTCAATTTTTATCTGAAGAGAAAGAAAAGAAAAGAAAAGCAAACAAAAAAATAATTCACTGATTACAAGCAACCGCAACAAAATTGAACAACAAACCAACCCTTTTTCGAAATCTTAAATAGAAAATTAATTTTTTTTTTACTTTAATTGTTTTTAAGATGTTTATTTAAACAATCTTTAGTGAATAGAATTCACTTTGTTAAAAACTTAAATGAAAATAAAAAGACCCAAATAATAAAAAGAAATTAAAATTTAAATCAAAATAAAAATAAAAAAAATCTCTATAAATAATCTCTCACTCTTTTGTTTCTGCTACAATTAAATCTTAACAATTAAAAAAAAACAATCTTTAAAAAAACATGTTGAACATAAATAATTTAAGGAGTATCAGCAATTTTTTGTATAATCCAATCAATGAAATACTGGGTACTCGAATAAACACCAGGAATTTCAGGACGGGCACAGCCAATACCATACGACACCACACCGATTAAATAGAAACGAACATTCTTGTCATATGGCTGAAAATTTAAGTAAAAAAATCTTGATATAAAGCTATTTTTACTTAATTAGTCATTTATTTTGTTTACCTCTGGTATCATTAGTGGACCACCGGAATCGCCCTGACAGGTATCCTTGCCTCCCGAAAGAACGCCAGCACATAAAACTGCTCTATCGAATTGATTTTCAGTGAATAAGCGATTTTGTTGTCTGTAACGATCCCTGCACACTTGATTTTCATAGATGGGAATTTGTAGTTCTTGTAAAACATTCGATGAAGCTCCACCTTCCATGGTTTTGCCCCAGCCAATAACGAAGGGAGTGTATCGTACATAAGACTTCTGTCTTAGTTCTTGAGTAACGGGCAGACAAATTGGGGAAATGAATTCTAGAAAAGAAGAAAAAAAAACAAAACTAATGTGAAATGGTTTATTTTATTTAAAAAAAAAATTTTAGAAATAAATTTCTTTTGTTATAAATTTTTTTCTAAAAAAAAAAAATCTACTTTACAAAAATAAAAAGCTTTAAAAGCCAACAGAAAATCGCCTAGAAACAATTTAATAAAACAACTCTTACACTATAAAAAATTGCAAAATAAAATCGCCCATATAAAATAACACGAATAGCAACAAACATCGATTATTAAAAAAAGGCTTTTAATTAAGAAAATCGCTATTACAAAATAAAAAACGCTTTGAAATTTGTATTGCTAAAAAATTACCACAAGTGTTGATAAATCCCTCATTTCAGTTATAAAAATCTTGAAATTCATGAAATTTCATCTATTTTTCTAAAAATTGTTTTGTTTTATAACGACGAATAGAACACCAGATAATGTTCGTTACTTTCTTGAAAATAGTTACGAACGGTATTAAGGTATGTGTTTGTCTACACAAACACTAAAAAGATAGATGTCGTTCCTGGGTGTGTAAGGCGAACGTTAAGTAATGTTCTGTTTTTTTTTCGAATACTGCTAAAAACTCTAATAACACAGAAAAAATAGAATATCGACTTTAATAAAACAATTTGTTCAGACAATTAAATATTTAACTAATTTTGCCTCTGCAAAGGAATTGATCATATCAATTAACGGATTTGTATTTTCGAGTCACAAATTTAGTCAATTAAGAAATATACACAAACATTTAATTTTATGGGTTTTGATTAAAAAAATTAATTGCAGCGAACAAAAAATTAATTGAATAATTAATGTACACCAATTAATTATTTAATTGAATAATTTTTTGCAAAAATTTTTTCTGTGAACCTTTTCAGACATGTCAACTTCTAATATCCACTATCAATTTGCGAATATGTTGAAATTGTTACATACCCTACGTTTCGACATGCAAGTAATTACAAGGAAACAGCCGATTGGCTGAGTGTAAAAAAATTGTGTAAATGTTAGTGAAAAAGTGTGAGTGTATTGAGTTTTTCGAACTTGTACTCGCATGTGGAAACGGGGCGATAGCAAAAACATAGAGCTAAATATCAACATCTTTACAAGATGTTTCTATATCGTTTTATTCCATTCTACATCTTTCGATTATTTTAGTGTAATCACTAGAAAAGTGACAATAAACTCTATTCTTTTTGTGGCAACACTGACAAAATGGCATTTGTTTATAAAGCAGCGTTTCCATTTGTAAAATTTTTTTGCAAGTCTTTTTTTGTTTAATTTTTTTTCGAATACCAAATACATTTTAGTGATTTCTTTTAAAACTTTGCCACTTTTGTAGAAAAAATTATTTTATAAGAGGGTTTTCTTTTTAGAAATGGTAACACTTTGGTGTGATAGTAGATGTTAGATGTGTCAAGCATGTGTTCAACATCTTGCATATAACATCTTCCAATCGCTATAATTCTTTCGTCACATACCTGTAAACTCAACATTGCGTTCCAAATATAAAATGGCCATGTCACTGTGACCATCACGTCTATTATAATCGGGATGTTTTTCACTCTGCAATCAAGAAAAATAAAATAATTGTGAAACGTTGCCGTTAATGGCAGTCAGCTACCAAGAAGAAAGACTTACTCTAACAACTCGGATATCCACATGGCGGGCCTCTGTATCGGTGGTTAAATCGTGTTCACCCAAACGTACAAAGGATCTAAAATATAAATTGAAAACAAATTGAATTTTACTCAATATTTCTTCAAAAATATTCAAAATCAACCTACAAATCGTTTCTCAAGCAATGGGCAGCGGTAATAACATGTCGAGCCGTTATTAAGGTACCACCACATTTAAACGGCGAAGCCGATAACTCGTCATTGTAACCGATTAAAGCAATCCAAGGCCAAGCTCCCCTTTTACTCACTTCGCCACCAACAATTTTCTTATACGAATTGTTGCTCAAACCACAACCCTCTTCAACTGTGGGCAAACGTCTAGGGATTTCATTTGAATTCCTTATCAAGGGAGTTCCAGTGGTTGCGGTCTGTGTCGAACTAGGACAGCAGACAGTGGAGCCAGAACCACCACAAATCTGATTGGAAGCTTTTAAGAATCTGGCAAATGTTTGATCAGATTGTTTCATTAAGAGTTCATCGACTAAAGGCTGGCAATCTTTGATGGGTATACATGTGCCTTCTCGGGCATTAGGTCCACGACAATAAGAACCTCTGGTCTCAATCATACTGCCTTCAGTGGTGGAAGGTGCAACTATGGCAGGTCTTGTTGGGGCACTGGTGGGTGGAGGTGTTCGTACAGGAGCTTCTGTTTGTACAGGTATGTTAGGCAAGAATGGGTTAGGTGTTGCTTGTGGAGGCCCTTGTGTTGGTATCTGAGGACTATCAGTGGGTTGTGAGACGGCAAGAGGACGAGTGCAGCACACCTGAAATTTGGAATAAGCATTTTTGGTTCTATACTTAATTATAAAGGGGAACAGTTTGTATGTTTCTATGTTTGTAATTGGTAGTATTCGCTACTGCTGGTCCGATTTTAAAGAGGCTAAACTGCTTAGGATAGGGTGCATGAACGCTAAATCTCCTATTCTGACAACACTCATATCTCCAAAACTAAAAGCGATAGAAAAAAAGTGTAAAACTTATCGTTGTTCTTTAGAAAAATAAGCGGGTGTCTGGTATTTTTTGAATTTCGGCCCATTTAGGGAGTAACCGGGTAAAACTTGAATTTTTGTGGTTTTTTGTCACCCCGTCTATCTTTAAACCAAGCTTATCTAAGAAATACATAAACAAATTTGGTAGTTTTTAGAAATTCTAACGTTTAAGTGGTGAAATTCATAACTTGGTACTTTTTTAAAAAGTATTTTTTCTCCATTCTTTGGCATAAATGGGCTCTCACTACAATATGAAATATTTGATACGTCAATGGGGAGAAAACAGTTAATAAGCAGAATTGCCGCATTTTGCGAATGATAATCCAAGAGTGAAACCAATGCACCCACAAAGGGTGACTGTTTGGTGCGGTTTATGGGCTGGCGGCATCATCGGGCCGTACACGCAGAGAAAAAATATGGTTGGGCATGGTTACGGCAACCACACTGTGTTTATTGTAACAATATATTGTTGTTGTACACAAATAATTGTTATTTTTATTAAATATCAGCAATATTATAGTTGCTGTAAACATATTAATGTTTATCGCAATTATAAATTTGAGTATTGTTGACCGAAAAATAATTATTTTTCTAACAACTAAATTAAGATAATTTTCAAAACATATTATATTACTCACAGCCATAACATGATATTTAATAGCCATAGCATGATAACTTTATATACATTTATCATAATAAGTTTAAGATGCAATCAAAATATCGTTACTCTAATAATATTTTGGTATCGCCATTTGTAAAATAATTTTGTATCAGTTGTGTCGTGTTTTACATAAACATATCGAATTATTTGTTAGTGAGTGGCTAAATAATAAAAAAATAACCATTAAAATAAACAAGAAATTAAAAAAATATATTAAAAAAAAAAAACCAAAATAACCATTAAAATAAACAAGAAATTGAAAAAAAAATAAAGAAAAAACATTAAAAAAGGGTTGTAGTGTCACAAAATAAAATATCTTTGCTAAAAAATTTTAATAATCTTAAAGTGGTGGAAAAATTTATGAAATATTGGTGAAAAATATTAACCATTACTGGTAAGTTTTGTGTTATTTTAAGAGAAAAATAATGAAAACTCCATAAAATAATTTATAAATAATTGCGACCTACGACAAAAAGATTACAGTAACTATATTATGTTTTTTATTTTATCATAAGTATTTTTTTCCAATAAAAATATTATGTTTAAAGTTGTATCATATTATGATGTAAAAAATTTATGTATAACAGTTGATATCACTTTGCATCATAATATGATTACTTCTAAACTTATTATGATTGCCATGACAATAATATGATTACTTCTAAACTTATTATGATTGCCATGACAATAATATGATTACTTCTAAACTTATTATGATTGACATGACAATAATATGATTACTTCTAAACTAATTATGATTGCCATAACAATAATATGATTACTTGTAAACTTATTATGATTGCCATGACAATAATATGATTACTTCTAAACTTATTATGATTGCCATGACAATAATATGATTACTTCTAAACTTATTATGATTGTCATGACAATAATATGATTACTTCTTATCTTATTATGATTACCATGACAGTAATATTATAACTTCTTAACGTTTTATGATTAACAGGATAATAATATGATTAAGAGAAAAATATTATGATGTTATATTACGAACATATTTGGTCATAATATGATTTAATAACAATCGTAATATGGTGACTACAATCATGAATCTTATCATAATATGTTGCTCTTAGAATATGTTTACCACAACCATGTTTTTTCTTTGCGTGTATTTTTTCCAAAATGAGACCGGTCGGGCGGTTAATGTGAATGGTATTCGCTATCGTGAGATGATAACGAATTTTTTATGGTCCAAATTGGAAGATATGGATGTGGACGGTGCCCCTTGCCACACAGCTAACGAAACAATGGCTCTTTTGCGGGACAAATTCAATGGCCGTGTTATCTCACTTGGTGTCGATGTCAATTGGCTGGTGGTTTGACACCGTTGGACTTCTTGCTTTGGGATTATTTGAAAGAAAAGGTGTACGACGATAAGCCAGCCACAATTCAAGAGCTAAAGGATGAGATAATGCGGCACATTAACGAAATAGAACCTCAATTATGCCTCAGCATCATCGAAAATTTGGACCATCGGATGGAGGTGTGCCGCCGAGGACGCGGCAGCCATTTGGCCGATATTTTGTGCCATACATAATTGAACCATACCAATGTTTTCATAATAGAAAGAAATGACAATAAGTTTTTAAATAATTTGTGTTTTATTCAAAATCAACATCGGCCCTTAACCACCCTTTATCTTTTCAAAGTAAGTAATATGAAGGGACAGGGGGGAAATTTCGATTTTGATGAAATTTAAAAGTTATGTAGATCGATCTACACACAATAAAACATGCAGACTTTTTATTTCTTTATAGATAGTCAAAAATTCATTCTGTGCGGGGAACACCGCAGGAACGGCTCTTCAATAAAATAAAACTTACCACTGGATCCCCATTAACACTCCTGGTATTACAGGCCCTTTGCGAAAGTATAACATATTGCTGGGCCTGTCTTCGATTGGTTGTCTGGAAAACATTTGCTATTTGTGGACAAAAGCTGAGTGTTACACAGGTGCCATAATAGTTTTCGGGTGTCACACAATATTGGGCTAAAAAGAAAAAAAATTTTAAATAATTTTTCGCTAATTTTCGAAAATAGAGTAACAAAATGTTCATTTAAATAAAAAATTTCTTTAAAAAAGATTGCTTATTTTTCTTATGTGAAGTTATTAATAAAAAATCTCTTATTCTATAAACATTCGTTCAACAAAATGTAAATAAAATTTAAAAATTTCTTATTCTCAAAATATTTTCTTTTAAACGAATAAACGTACTGCCTGATTTTGGAACGCGAGTGCAAAAGTGACTCGTTTAACTTACATTTAAAATAAAAACAAATTTCAAAATCGTTGACAACGACCAAAATCTTCTTAACTCAAAAAATTTTCAACTGCGGCGTTGAAAATACAACCGGCGGCTATACTAAATCATGTACAGGGCGACATTAATGTTTGTTGTTTAGAAAAACGCTTTAAAAAGCATTCGCATATTTTTTTTAAAAAGACAAACGAAAAATAATTTAACAATAAAAATACACTTAACAACACAATACTTATCTTTGTATTTTGAATATACATATTTTTTTAAATTTTATCCCCTCGCTTTTTTATTTGTGAGTTTTTTTTGAGAGTTCAAAGCGGAAATTTTTCTGACAAAATTTTACTGACACACAATTTCTTTAAATTGGCGACTAATGTCCTTACGTGATAGCTTTTACTGGCAAAAAAAAAAAAATACGGACACAGTTTAGTGAGAAGAACAGCTGTTTGTTTAAATTTATGGCATTTTGATTCATTTCACACATTTCAATCGAAAACTTTCTTGATGCCGGAGTTTCTTTTTATGGCGCTATGAGAAGACACTGATATAAGCCCATAAACCAGGAACTCTTGAAGTATTGGATGTCAATAGTTAAGCCATAATTGACGCCACACGGCCAGATTTATTCAAAAAGATAATCGAAAATTACTCGTACTCGTAGCCGTGGCGAACATTTGTATACCGGAAATCACATTTAAAAAATAAATGTCATGAAATTATTTACCAGACTATAATAAAAAATAAAATTTCATTCCAACAATATATCTGTCTTGTAAAGGGTAGTTCAACCAAAATGCACGATGTCAATTGTATTAAAATAAAAAGTTTTCAGAGAATTATATTAATATTTTCAATTCGATAGAGGAATCTATGACAATTATGTGTGAAACAAAATATCAGCCACAAGCTCGCCATGGCTTCAGTGGCATACAAATATCCGATAGTCCATATTTTCAATGACTCTGAGCGATAATTGAGGTTAAATGTCGTTTATGTGCCGAATTATGATGACGCCGCCAGCACATAAAACGCACTAATAAGTCACTCTTTGTGGATACATCGAGTTTTCAACAACCACTCATGGATTCTCATTTGCCAGAATGCGGTCATTCTGCTTGTTAACGAATCGACTAAGGCGTAAGTAAGTGTGCCTCACGAAGTGCATGAAATACATTTTAATTAGAACGCCCATTTTCGTAAAAGGCTTCAACAATCTTAACGCACTGCTTAATTGTGTACCTCGCCATGGTTGAATTTGTCAAACATTGAAAAAATAAATGTCAATTACGGTTGGGAGAAAAACAATTAACATCGTGCATTATGGTTGGACCACCCTTTATTATCATTTTAAGTTCTAATGCTGCTAAACAATAAAAAAAAAAAATTTTAGTCGCATAACTTGCGAAAAAAAAACAATTAATTGGGCATTAAAATAAAACTCTAAACTAATGACTGAAGTACTCAATTCTATGAAAATAATAAAATCAGAAAAATGGCTAATTTTTTTTAGTAACTTCGTATAAAACGAGACAGTGGCAAAAAAGCTTATTTCCTCAATTGTACTAAAAATCTACCAAACAGTAATCACGAGAACGTTTATTAAAAAAACAAACAATATGTTTTGTTTACATACATATGAACATACATTTTTTTACCAAGAAACACTGTTGATTTTGCTTAAATTTTTGCTTAAATTACAATTTCACAACTTTCCGGAGAAAGTCTTAATCTTCCAAGAAATCTTAACTTTTGCCAAAAAATTTAAAAAAAAAAACGCATTAACATAAAAAATTCACAACTTTTGCTGTAAAAAAAATATTTCAGTAGACAAATCTAAACAAAAATAAGTTGAAGTGATACACAGCAAAATTCCTCTTTCTATCTCTCTCTCCATATGTGTTTAAAGCAGTGTTTGTGAACATTCGACTTGAACTTATTCATGTTAAAAGTGAAACAAATTTTCACAAAAGAATGGGCTCTTGAGGAAAAACATGTATCAGGAACAAACGTACGGTTTCGGAAACCAGATCCCTGATTTCATCAGAACACATCCCATTGTAGCAACGATAAAACAAACAAATACAACCCACATTTCGACGGTTCTCAAAGGAGTCAATAGAATTTTATACGCTACTGTCACCATTGAGAACCTTCGCCCTCTCCTGCACGTGGTCGAGAAGCTCCTAAATAGACTTTGAGGCACCATGTATTCCATACACGGTCGGATATAGTTGGTATAAATAGTAAGGAGGTCAGTTGGAGTGAAGTATATCTTACACCGTTTTAAAAAAACCAAGGCACTTGAATGCTTCTTTCGACACCATGAATATATGTTTATGGCCCAGAACATCAAGAGATTCTGATTCCTCAATAAAATATAGATATCTGTCGCACGTTTATGCTTCAGCATGCAACTTTGTGTTTTTCGAGCACTAAAATCGACCCTATTCGCACGACCCCATTAGGAGACTATGCCAAGGTCTCGACCAAGCGAATCATTCATGTTCTGAATACGAACGGCAAAGGTTGCTGTCATCTGCAAAAAAGTAGGTAGGATTGGAAGTTTGATATAGGAGGTCAGTCAGAACAATAAAAAAAAAAAAGAGTAGGAGACAGAACGGAGCGTTGCGTTGCGGCACCCCTGAATTTTGCTTCTACTTTTCTTATGATCAAGTGTGATATGTTAAAATTCAAAAAATTTCCTTTAAATAACTTTTCTTTTCAAAACAATGGTTTTCTCTAGTAATTTAATCTACAACTACACTCATAAAATTATTACATTGACTGATTGTGAGTTATTAAATTCGTTTTTCGTTCTATTAAAATTGAATAAATTTTACGAATAACTTTATTTTTAAACATTTATGTTTGTTATTTAAAAAACAAACTACCAAAAAAATAATGTTTTTCCGTTCTTAAATTTTTATGTAGTTTGATTTTTTGTCGGTAAAATACATTTTTTAAAAGTAAAAACTAACAAATTTAAATAAAAAATTTAAAAGTTAATGTTAAATTCATTTATTTTTAAAGAAATGTAAACGAACCGTTTTTTAAATAAATTTTTAGTTGTTTAAAATTAATTTTCTTTTGAATTTAACTACAAAATATTTTGAGTGTATGTTGAGTTTATTAAAGAATTTAAATTTTTGTAATTACAACAAGCTGTGATTATTTTTAATTATATTGAGAAACAAATAATTACATGTTTGTTTACACAGTATAAGTATTTCAAAAATAATTAAAATACCACGTCATTGTTTAACAAACTAAGTAAAATTTCAAAAAAGTTCATTTAAAACAAAAAACTAAAAATTATCCTCTTGAACAGAAAACACTTTAAATAACGTTCATGTCTTAAGTCTTTCGATTTTTAAATGAGTGAGAAAAGAGCTGCAGATACTAAAAAACTAAAACAAAAAAATACGTGGTTGGTTTTTTTAGGTATTTTTTTTTTAAACGAATCAGTTTTGCATTAAACAGTGATGCCAATTTAGAGTGTTTTAACTTTGTTAAACGCGCCTTTTTGGGCCTAGCGCTTTTAATAAAAAAAGGGCTAAATTAGAGCATTTTTGATAAAGTAAATAAAAACGTTTGAATTCAACGTTTTCTTTCGTTTTTTTTTTTGCATACAAAATGTGGCTTGGAAACTAAAATTTGTATCAGCAAAAAAAATATTAGATAAAACTTAATTATTCTGGATTAAGAACAAAAAAAAGTCTTTAATATTCTCTTAATAGAAATCCTTCTATTCAGCTAATTTCATCTGTGATAAACTTAAAAAGCTTTAGGTTTTCAAAGGCAAAAGTTGATATCGATGTTACTATCGACTGCATCTTTGCATCTTGAGCCACAAGCATACCCACCTTTTTTGATTTCAAGCTGTTTTTCCTGTTATTTAATAATTCATCGGCAGCTGAAAAGCACCTTTCTGAAAAAACCGAAGTAGCAGGTTCTAAAATATATTTTATGGCAACTTAAGATAATGTTCCTAATTGGTTTTGATTTACCTCAAAAGGAAATCGGTCTAGAGGACTTTTTCTGTTATGGTCGTTTATTGTGTTGCCTCATGCTCGCAATTGCATTTGCATATTTCTTACAAAATAAAAAAAAATAACATTTTAGTTCCTATGTGAACATATACAAATTTTGGGATATGGGCCACTAATTGGCAGTACAAAAAAGCACTATCAATACCACCTGCTTGCTATTCTTTTGTTTTTGTATACATTTCTTTTATCCAGCGCGAATTATTAGCAATTTAACTTGCGGCGAAAAACGGTAATTATGGCTGCTGTTACATGCTTTCATAGCTTTATTTTTAATAATAATAATATCGATATCGATTTTTTACATATCGATATTTTCGATATGTTAAGACTATCGATAGTTTCCAGCACTACTTTGGAGTCGGCAAAAATAAGTTCTTACTCCGACTCCAACCGGTGACATTTTTTGAGTACGACTCCAACTCCGACTATTCCTTTAATTTGACTTTAAACTCCTTTTTTTTATTAAAAAATTTTTTTTAATTCAAAACCTTTTAAATTGTTAAATATAGCAAGAAAATGATTCTGTTAAAATTTCAAAACGACTTTTAAATTCTAGCACGTGCCGCTTTAATAAACTATTTTCATACACGCAAAGAAAAAACATGGTTGTGGTAAACATATTCTAAGAGCAACATATTATGATAAGATTCATGATTGTAGTCACCATACTAAGATTATTATTGAATCATATTATGACTAAATATACTCGTAATATTACATCATAATATTTTTCCCTTAATCATATTAAAATTCTGTTAATCATACTAAGTTAAGAACTGATCATATTATTGTCATGTTTATCACAATAAGTTAAAAAGCAATCATAATATTATCATGTTAATGATAATAAGCTAAGAAATTAATCATATTATTGTCATGTTAATCATAATAAATTTAGAAGCAATCATATTATGATACAGCACCTTTCATAACTGTCATAAAAATATAAAATAAATTAAATTTTTTTGCCTCGATTTTTTATTTTGTGGCTTTTTAAAATTTTTCTTAATATAAATCAAATATCGGAGATTAATATAAGGCTTGCAAAAGAGCAAATGCAAAATCTGTGGTTTTCACGGGCAACCGCGTATGTCCATTTCTCCGATTTTGAGATATTGATGCCATATTGCCTAATGTTAAACGCTCTTTACATGTTTCTCAAAATCGTTCAAAAAAAGATGGATAAATTCCGATTTTTTAACCTTATGACAAAGTTTAAAAAGTGCAATACTTAGCCCATAGTTTCATCTAGGTCTAGAATGTTTCAAGACATACGCGGTTGCCCATAAAAACCACAGAAATGTCGTAACACTTTTATAAAATATAACGAAATCTCTGTGTATTTTGTTGTTGGATTTTACACAAAAACTACGATATTTTGCATTTGCATATTAAATCACTAATAGTGAATGAACTCCGCTAATATTTTAATTTCTTTAAACTTATTTTTTTATGGGAATTTATCTTGAAATTGTTTACCGCTCACATATAAAATAAACGACACAACTTATACAAAACTATTTTACAAATGGCGCTAACATAATATTTTTAGAGTAAAAATAGTTTGATTGCATTTTAAACATTATATGATAAAGGTATAGAAAGGTATCATGTTATGGCTATTAAATATCATGATATGGTTGTGTGTAACATAATATGTTTTGAAAGTTATCATAATTTAGTTTTTAGAAAAATAATTATTTTTCGGTCAACAATACTCAAATTTATAATTGCGATAAACATTGATATGTTTACAGTAACTATAATATTGTTGATATTAAATAAAAATAACAATTATTTATGTACGACAACAATATATTGTTACATTAAACATAATGTTGTTGCCGTAACCATGCCCAACCATATTTTTTCTCTGCGTGTAGGTTAAGTAGACTGGTCGTTTTTTTTTGACTTTAACGTTTTTAAAGCAGAACCTCTTAAAATTATATTATTTAAGAAAATATTAGAACCTTTTTTCCGAAAAATTCGACTCCGACTCCGGTACAAAAACCTCAACTCCGACTGCAACTCTCCGATTCCACAGCCCTGTTATTAACCCCAAAAAAGTTAAAATTTAAAAACTAAAAATTATCCTCTTGAACAGAAAACATCAAAATCTCGAATTTCAAAATCAGGAGATGTCAAAATCTTCGGAATTCTGAATCTCAAGATCCCGCATTTTATAATCCTGACTTTTGAAATCCTAAATTTAAAAATCCCAAATTTTTTTACTTAAGCATTTCACGAGTTGTAAAATATTCCCTACATGAGTCTCATACCATTCATGGCTGTAGGAAATATCGCCCAAAGAAAAATGGCCCAAAAAAAAAATTAAAAATCGCCCAACCAAACATGAAAAATGACCCAAAAAGGTAAATACGAAATTTTGCCCAAAAAAAAGCGAAAAAGGGCCCAAAAAGAAAATGAAAAATGACCCAAAAAGCAGAAAAAAATTGAAAATTACTCAATTTGCAAAAAAGTGTTTATTATTCATATAAATTTAGTTATATACAAATATAAGTTTTATGTAAAAATTTGCATTGTGCCTTCGGCCGGGCGCAATGATTTTCTCCTCTATGGTATAACAAATACCGGCTTCGCTAACTAAAGCTTCTATGCACAGCCGGCCTGCGGCCGGGCGCAAGGACTTTCTCCTCTATGGTATAACATACACCGGCTTCGCTAAGTAAAGCTTCTAAAATCTGCCTTGTTTCCTAACGAAGGCCGACTACGCAGAGAATCTTAAGCTAGCGAAGCCGGTTTTTTTTATACCATAGAGTAGAAAATCCTTGCGCCCGGCCGAAGGCCGGCTGTGCAGAGAAGCTTTAGTTGGCGAAGCCGGTATCCTTATAAGTTAAGTTGTGGACATTATGACACTTTGCATTATGTCCCGTTATTTTTATAATGATAATGAATGATTTGGACAAATAGTATGTAACATTTTGGAAGAATTTTAAAAATGAAAAATGGCCCAAAAAAATGGGCTATTTTTCATATAACAATTTTTCGGCGATTTTTCATAATGAAAAATCACCCAATTTCAAAAACGAAAAATCACCCAACAATAACGAAAAATAGCCCAAAAATTTTGGGCCATTTTTCATATGAAATCAGGCCCAATTTTTTTGGGCGATTTTTCATTTTTGTTTTTGGGCCATTTTTCTTTGGGCGATATTTCCTACAGCCACCATTCATGATATGCTTTCTGAAAGACTCATGGGATAATCTTTTCACACATCTTTCACGACTTCCTCTACGATTAATATAAGCGTCTTTCGCTGTCTCTCGCAGTGGAATCGGCTTGTGTAATAGTGCGAGGAATCGCTTAAGAAAGATTCCAAGTAGACCCTTACACGATAGCAAGTGCTAGCTGGGTACTTACAATAAGTGCTCGAAAATAAACAGAACATTATTTTTCGTTCGGCTCCCAGGAACGAAATCTATCTATTATTCTTAGTGTTTGTGTAGGCGACCACAACCCTTAATATCGTTCGTAACTATTTTCAAGAAAGATCCGAACATTATATACGGCCATGTTCTGGAAATCGAAACCACGTGAAAGTGAAATCGAACAAATTTTGAAAACTTTTCCGTGTTCAAGGTTCGTAAAAATATTTATTTTTAAATACGTCATAGTTTTAGGACCACTTTCCTCTACCTAAAGAACTTTTGAAATCAGGAAAAGCTATGTTCATTTTTACAAAAATTCAATTAAAAATCTTCATCGATTTCACTTTCACGTGGTTTCGATTTCCAGAACATGGCCGATAGTGTTCTGTTTTGCGTTAAAAAAAAACAGAAAAAATGTAGTGTGACTGTAGACAAACATGATCTTTTAATGTTCTATAATGTTTCTTTTTTAACATTATTAAAGAAATGAAAAAAAATAGCAACGACCGCAGCACGAACAGCTTGTTTGTGTGAATTGTGTATATGTTTTGTTTCTGTTAGATCTGGCGCTACTCACAACAAAACCGAACGAACATTAATGATCTGAACCGAACACAATGAAGGAATTAAATGTTCTTAATTTTTGTTGAGTTGGATGAGAACAGTATTATTTGTGTGTACGAAAGATGGCAAGCGGGAAAACGTTATATTATTATGATTTACTACACAAACACTATTAGCGTTTGTGTTTTCCACAAATCTAATGAACCGAACAATATGAAGCAATATTTAGTGTTTATTTTCAAACACTGCTTACAATTCTTTTCTACACGTTCGTTTTTTAATTATTAATGTGCTGTTTTCACAACAGAAGTGATTTAACGTGTTGTAAAATTTACTTGAAAAACACTCAAACAACTGAGTGTTTGTCATATAAATTGTATTGCACGCTCAATCACTTATGCTGTGAAAACGGAACATAAACTAGTTATTACAATTTATTACATATTGTCACAAAAACAAAACATGGAACAAAAGTTAAAATGAGATAAAACGGCTAAATTATTACAATTATAACAAAAAGGGCTGAGTATTAAATTGTTTGGTTAAATTTAGCTCGAAAACGGTTAAGTGAGCATCACTGATTTGTTTTGTTTACATAATTTTATTTCTTAAGTCTTTTATTTATGTAACCCATGGCTGCCAGACTTGGGGATTTCATGCGAGCAAAAAGGACAAAAAAAGTAATTTGGGGATTGGGGATTGAAAAAAATCAGTGATTTTTTGGGAATTTTATAAACTTTTAATATTATTTTATCTTCTTTTATTATTTACGTTTATTTTTCTTTGTATCGTACCCAGGTACATTTGTAGTTGCACCATGTGTCGTACATAAAATAGGAAAAATGTAGCAAGACTTTTACCTTACTCTTATCAACAACTAATACAGTGTTAAGTGTGTAAAAGGTACTTAATAAACTTATGTTATTATTCTTGAGTAAAAAAGGAATCTAAAACCGTTGACAACACATACAATTTTTGATTTTTTAATGACAATTTTCAAACAAATATTTCTTTCTTAAAAATAAGTAAATCGTTACCTGAAACGCAAAAGGCCCTAACTAACGAAAAATTAAAATTCAACGTTTTCATTGCTTCTGATGTATTGCATTAACACAAATGTCCACAAAAAAATCTTTCGACTAAAATGTTCGCTCTATCTACAAAAGATACTATGGTAAACGCTAAAAGGCCTATCTGACAGTTTGCATGACAAGCAACATTGTCAGTTGTCAAAATAACTGGAAGGTTTTACAAGAAAAATAGAAGAAAATTTAATTATAAACAGTTTAAGGCGAATTAATTATTTATCAGTTTAAATAGTTTTGCTTCTGCTGTGAAATTTTCAAAATGTTAGATAGGGCCTTTTGCGTTTTAGGTGACGAAATATAAAAGACAATATAATGAAGTTTGGGAAAAAGAAAGCTGGACTATTGGTAAATACTTATTATGCATCGAAATATTAAATAAATGACGGATATGCATATGTATTTTTATTGTTGCTTTTAAGGATGGCTAAAACTGATTGAACAAGTTTCAAATTCTTTTAAATTACCTCATTCGTCTTCAAAAATAGCATATTGTTCTGCTTGTTATTCCTCACTGGAATCACATTAAAAGGATTTAAAAAAACATGACGAAACCAGTATCTACAAACAAAATAAAATAATTTTTTTAATAAAAATATTTATTTGGGGATTTTTGGGGATTTCTTATTAACATTTTTCTTACTATTTAAAAAAAATTTAAATTTTTAATTAAAAAGACTTAAAATTTGGTCGGAAAAAAACCAAAAAAAATATTAACTTTTTAAGGTTTTGAATTTTTAGCTTGGGGATTTTTTATTAATTTTTTGGGGACAAGGGAAAAGGTACCTG
This sequence comes from Pollenia labialis, assembly GCA_949318255.1. NCBI lineage: Eukaryota > Metazoa > Arthropoda > Insecta > Diptera > Polleniidae > Pollenia > Pollenia labialis. The sequence goes on from OX439140.1 coordinate 128,469,433, forward strand.
GCAGCCCTAATCTTACCATTTTGAGCTCTTTCTATCTCATACATAAACGATTTTGTTTTGCTTGCTACCCGTTTATTAATGTTTAGTTCTTAAGTCTTTTGTTATGCTCCACTTGTTTTCACACCAGTGTGACCATATTAGCTTTTTTCAAACTAAATTTAGCTTTAATTTATCCTGTTTAGCTTGAGATATTTCATTTAGCTTTAAGTTTTTTTCCAGCTTTTTTCAGCGATGCATTTAGCTTTTCCTAGCCTTTTTTTAATTTCAATTTCGTGCTTAAGGCTTAAGCATACAATACTTTTCGTTTATAATCACAACAGTTTTTAGTCACTTTAGCGATATATTCCAATTTATCTGTTTTTTCTGCCGTTATATGTAAATTTAATATAAAGGATTTACGTGATATTTCCATCTACCAAGGGCAAAAGTAAATCGAATTAAATCGTTTTAGTTACATTAGCAAAACGTTCTACGTTCTTTTTAATTTTCGAAGCCTCAAACTATTAAAAGAACTAAGAATTAAATAGTTTATTTTTTTGTCATCAGCACTCAACATGAAAAAATTAGTTTTTGGCTAGGTATCAGGAAAAAAATATCTTGTTTGGCCTTCTTAGGAGTGTTGTTGTCGTGGTCGAAATATAGTCGTTTTAAATAATGGTATTATGATTGACGCAACGACATACGAACGGCGAACTATTTACTTATGTCTTTTACATTGTCGTTGTAGTGATTTTGAATTTCAAACGGCTACGACTTTGATCACGACAACGACTTCCGTTAACTATTTTGAAAATTTCTGATAGTAAAAATTTGTTCATAAGGGAAATAACTTTTTAAAATATCCAAATTGTCATAACACAGTCCGATAGAGCATGAACAACTATAAGGGGACGTATATTTATTTTTTCGCTAAGGTCAAAATGTTCGCAAACCAACTGCGGTGAAGTTTAACACATTTTTAATATTATTTTTGGTTAAGTAAAATTAATAATATGTTTATTTAAAACAAAATATAGCTCAAGTATGAAATTTCACTATTATTTGGTAAGAGATAAGATGGTAAGAGGTTTTTCCGCAAACCAAAACGTATCTTTAACCTTTTTTAACAAAAATTATAATTATAATTTTCGTGGTCACTAGGACATGGTTGACCTCATGGTACTATGCCAACAAATTGGTTATGCACTAATGTGTATACCTTTTAAATATTTCACGTCCCATGTATTAATAAAAAAAATTATTTGCTTTTGCAAAACGTTTGGTTAGCTCAAACATCATTATACAATTTCTTAATTGCATTATACAATTATCTTCTTACAAATAAAGTGAAGCAAATCCATAGAAATTGTTAAAAATTAAGCTGAATTTTGATCAATTTACTGGTCGCACTTTTTTTGGATTTTTTTCATTTATTTATATAATTATTCTCAGCTATAATTAAATCAACACTATTTAATCTATAAAAAATATCGAAATAATTAAAAGTTACTACAAGAAGCTATAAAAAAAAATTTAGCTTTATTTTTTGGCTTTAAATTTCCTTTTTTTAGCTTTTTTTAGCTCTATTTCAAACATGATTTAGCTTTATATTTTTAAAAAATCTGGTCACACTGTTTCACACTTTTGATAGAGAGGGAGAGATTGTGTTGTGATTTGTTTTGTTTTCATTTCACTGATTTTGCGTTTTGTAAACAAAATAAGTACAATTTGTTAGTTGGTATGTGCGTGTGTGTGTGTGTGTGTGTGTGTGTGTGCTCTCTTTTATTAACACTTAAATTTATTTGTGCTTGTTTCTTGTTTATTCTCTTTTGTTCAATAAAGTTTTTGATTTGAACAACTTGCAAATTAATATGGAGACCTGCAAATTATTGGCTTATTGATTATTTTATTAAGTTTTATTGAATGAAAAAAAAAACAAGAAGTATGTACTTGTAAATTACTTAATTCGTTTTATGTTTCCAAGGTCAATTATTTTTAAGTTCCTCGTTTTTAAACGATATTCAAATGTGATTTATATGCATATGCAATTAACTTATAATAATTTTTAAAACATGTTCACATATTAAGACAATTATTCTAAATTAATTTAAATAAAAAAGTTGTAATTTAAATTTTAATTTAGCTTAATTTTAACAACATTGTAAACAATATTTGCAAACAGCTTATTACTTTTTTTAATATTTTTAATATTGCTAAAGCATTCAACGATTTTAATCTAATGTTTATGTGATTCTTTTTTTTCAATACTTTCTTACCTTGGCAATGAAATTATATAAAAGTTTTGAAAATGTTTGCAGCAAAAAAAATTAATTTATAATTTTGAACACGTTTTAGGATACAGATAATAGAGCAAAAAATTAAATATATTTTAAAGTAAATTTAAAGACAAACATAGAAAAACAAAATAAATGGTTGCTATACAAAATTGTAGAAATCCTAGAAAATTTCTAGCATTATCGATAATCGAAAAATAAAACCTTAAATAAACTGATCTCATTTTTAATTATCGCAAGGAAATAAATCTTAAATTTTTTTTTTATTTTTTTTAAAACAATAATATGCTTTAATGTAATAAATATATTGAAATTAAAAAAACTTGTTTAAAAAAAATTTGAATTTTATTTAGATATTTCATTAAATTGTATTCATTTTGATTTGCCTCTACCACAGAGATCATTGATCTATAAAGATTGTTAATTAATGTTGAGAATTTTAATTACAAGTTTCTAAAACTATTAAGCACTTGATGATCGTTTTAGTAAAAATAACATTAAAAAAATCATTAATAAACTTGAATTAAAAACGCAATATGTTAATTTTTAGATCATTCATAATTTTGTGTTTAGAATATTAAATAACCATTAAGTTTTATTGAATTAAATGTGACATCAATCACGTCAATTCGCTTTACTGTATAATTATTTTTATTATTATAATTATTGTAAATACCCATTTTTCGACTGAGAAAGAAAGTAAAAATAGAGGATATTTAATTCAAAAAATGATTCAGAAAGATTTGTTATACATATCGATTTTGTCGACCAAAAAAAAAAATAGCAAGTAAGAAAGTATAGACAGACGGTTAAGCCCGACCATATGGCACCGTACATATTTAAAGAGAAATTTTCGAGAGTGCTCCAATGGCAATCATGTACCCTCCAGAACAAAATTATATTATGAGGATCGGAATATTATTTGGATATCTTCATCTATATGCCATTTATTTGCCTTAAAGTGTTTTTTTAGGATCGGGTTTTACATGGGTCCTTTGGTTAATTTTGGCCCTACCAGTACAACAATTTGCATGTCGATACCAACATTTATATGGAAGTAATGGCATTGAAAGTTATTTTCGAGAGTCGTATTTGTATGAGAGCTGTGGTTAGATTTGGAACAATTCTACAATAAAATTAGTTTGGACCAAATTCAATCTTATTACCAACATAAAAAGTTGGTTATCGGCACAAAGACTCTATTCCGGAGAGAAGCTTGTATAGGGATTCTCACCATTCTTAAAAAGCTTGATCATTGTGACAATTATAATCTATGTACAAAACTCCATCAAATTATCTCCAAAATTGCAATCTGCACTTTGCGCAAAGTTTACATGGTCTGCCAGCCAGCCGTACGGACGGATGGACATCGTAAGGTCGTTTCAAAAAGTGGTTCTTAGTCGATCGGTTTACTTACAGGACCACAATTTTAAGATGTCACAAACATCAGCACACTGCCTTTTGCAATAAAATTATTAAATTCAACTATGAAAAAAATAAAAATTTAATAGAGATGGAGATTCACTAAGAAATTCAAAATTCTTTTTGACATATTTTTAAAGTATGTGGGGGCCCTTTTTAGTATATTTTCTAAAGGTTACGTTAGACTATGTTCCATTGGTAGCCGTTATCAAGCACAGCTCAAATGGATACATTAATTAGTTCCCGTTGTGTTACTTAACGCACCGTCTCCCAAGAATCCTATGTTAGCTGGCTGTTAATATTCTCACTTAGGCACCCAGTCTATTCAACAATGGAGTGGATCCTGTTTAAATCAATATAGGAGAAACAAGTTTTGTCTCCAAGGATTCTTCGACCAAACAGAAGATGTTCTGTTAACTCTTCCTCCACCTCGGCGCCGCAACTTCTACAAAGGTCATTGTAAGGAAGCCCTAGCCTTTGGGATGCCTCCAAATTGGCCACGGGCCAGTTATAATCGCAATAAGGTTTCTAAGGTGATGTCTGGACAGCTGTAATGCCAGCCCAGGCCTTTTTCATCTAAGATGGTCCATTTTTTCTGGATTACCCACCTGTGGTTTCAACAAGCCATCTCTTACCGACTATAAGATGAAACTTGTCTGCAATAAGTTACTTCGTTTTGATTCAAAGTGATGCCTGCATGCGCCAACGAGTACGCCATGCAGTTTCCATGTATGTCCCTGTGTCTTTGGCTAACCACTAAATCTCTCGCTATCTCCTCTAGAATCATCCGGAGTTCTTGGAAAATTCTCGATGTGATGAACACATTCTCCAGGGATCTGATGGCTGCCTTGCTATCGGTAATAATGTGAATATCCCTGCCAGATATTTCACCATTCAGAATGTGTTTCGCGGCTGTGGAGATGGCCATTAATTCGGCCTGAATGACACTGCAGTGATCCGACAGTCTTATAGGAAAACGGCAGTTTAGCTAGTTAGAGAATATGCCAGAACCGACACCGCACAGAGTTTCTGACCCGTTTGTGAATATCTGAATTGCATTCGCGGGAATTTCTAGGTCATCATAGTGAACCACGTTATCCAACATGCTTATGGTGAAGCCGTGTTCAAAGATTGGCTCAGGTGTGACATAATCAACATCCACGTGTCAATTTATCTCAAACAGGATTTTAGCATGTCTGATATTGTAATCGCTCCATGCGTTAGTGGCCCTAAGTCTTACCGCCGTACTCGCAGTTAACATTTTCGCCAAAATGTCTGGTGGTATCCAGTTCAAGATCTTACACTATGATTTAGAGGGGGTTGTTCTAATGGTACCTGTTGCCGTCATTGCCACCATTCTCTGGTTACGTTCAAACTTAGTTTGATGACTCTTCACCTTGACCGCCGGCCACTAAACAGCTGCCCCGTAGGACAGAATAGCTTAAATGAAACATTCGAATAGCCAGTATACATTCCTCGGGTTGATTTCCAAGTTAAGGCCAATGGCCCTCTTGCAGCATGTAGTTTGCTGTCCAATATTAGCCCAAGATATTTTCCATAAGTTTTTCGCAAAATTTTGGGTGTAGTAATCAAGATTTAATTTCGAATGTTGTTTAGCTGTGGGGTGATCTTTGGCTTGTTAACATACTTTTTCTTTCTAATAGCCCCAAAGTGAACTGTTTGAAGCTTTCGAATCCTTTGAACATAAAAAAACTTAACTGGCACCATGGTTTTGCAATTTGTTTCTTCTTAACTACAATGAATGTTGGAACAATTCCAATCAATTGTAGTGGGGAATGTAAGAAGAGATAAACTCACTGTTTATTGTTGATGTTTTTGTTTAAACTGTGATATTGTTACAAGTAAAACTGTAAACTGTAAAACTAATTACGAAAAATTTGCTTTGTCTTTAATAACATATTAACAAATTAAACTAATATTAATCGCCCTTTTAAATAAAGCAATAGTAATTAACTTGGTTTCCCTAATTGTTTAATAAAATTCACGTCAGCTTAAAGGTAAAATTGATTGCTTGATTTTTTTTTTGTATAAATAAACCCTCTTTGTACTTTAAATAAAAAAAAAACTCCTAAATTCTCTTTTACAAAAGTTATACAATATAAATAATCTTTTGTAATAATTGTTTTTATTAAAATACCTTTTTCAATAAAAAAAACCATCATTAATTTAATATACAAAGCAAATTTTGTATTTAACTACGAACATTTCAAATTAGTAACTTTGTTGTTAGATGTCATAATATCATTAATTATGCTAAAATGCTTAAATAAAAAAAAATTGCTAATAAATATTTGTTGTTATTAGTAACAATAAAAACAATAAAAAAAATAACCTGCATTTATTTCGAATTTCTAGCGTTGTACTACTTTGTTTAAAATATTTAAATTTGTTTGCGGTTTTTTTTTATTAAGACTTAAAAGTATTATTAAAACATTTACAAAAACAAAAATATTCATAAGATTTTTAGCTATAAGATCATAAAAGATATAACCAAAAGACTTAAGATGCAAATTTTAGAAAAAACCCCCAAACCAAACCCTATTTAAAAACGAATAATGCAGAGCTGTACAAATCGTTTTATACGCACTAACATTTGTTGAATCAAATCACCATCAGACAAAACAACAGGTTTTTCAATAAGACATTTCAAACAATTATTTCCTCCAATAATCTTATTAATTACTTAATTTTAATTTGTTTTCTCTAAAGTGAATAACATAAAAATGCGAGCTTTTTATGGCAAATGTTGAGAGTACATATTTTGGTATAATATTCATTTATTTAAAGTACTGGCCATCGTGGCTTTTAATGTGTTTTTAATTTTTCTAGCAATTAATGAATCTATAAAAAAGAACCGCTCATCTTTTAAGTACAAGAAAAAATCTAGCCAATTGTAAATAGCCTGTCCTGAAGTTACGATAGACAAACAAAAAATGGCGGAGGTACACTAAAGAAACTTTTTGACTTCGTTAACTGTATCATTATTAAGTACTAAAACCACAATTTTTGATAAAAACAAAAAAGTTTGCAAGTAACGAAATATTTCAGAACTGACGTATGTTACCCTCGTGTGTGGCTTTCCACACATATGTAATTAATATGTAATTTGATGTAATCAGATACAAAATTTTCTGTCGGCAAGTTTGAATATTTTTGATATTGTGACGAACCGTTTTATGTATGTTTTTTAAAGTGAGTGATTATATAAAACATACAAGCTTTTTATGGTTTGTTGTTGATCTCCATGGAAACCAGAAATATGCTCTACAAAATGCGTCTTATGCGCATGCATTAAATGTGCAGTGAAAACTGGAAAATATGCCCTGAAAATTGTTAAATATATGCCAGAAAAATAAAAAAAATTACTCATTTAAAAACAAAATATTCAACAATTTAATAACAAAATTAAAAAAAAAACCCCAAAAAATATGATCGCTTAAGCCCATATTAGTTTAAAATTAATACAAGAGATGTTTGCTCCGAACAAAATCTAGATATAAACATCCATATGGTTTTTTGTCTTAAAGGAATTTTAGGTACCGTCGATAAATTTGAATTAATGTTCACATTTAATAGAAAGTTAAGTCCATTTAAGGATGGAAGCTTTGGACAAATCTGAACCAATTTGAAAATCATTTATGGTGCAGTAAAATATTTTTGCGGCGAATTTAATTTTAATACCTTTATAGTTAGATGGTTTTCAGACACAAAGAGTCTAATTTGGAAAGAAGTTTTTATGGAGAATATGTGAAATTATAGGCAGATGCTCACCAGTTACATAGACTTCGTCCTTATTTGATTAAATAAACTACAAATTTGAAACATGGACAGACAACCAGCCAGACGGACGGATGGACATAGTTAGATCACTTTTTAAAGTTATTCTGAGTCGATCGGTATTCTAAAAGATTGGTCTTGATTGCTATGTATTATACACATCGCATTACATTTATTTTTAACAGAAAAGCCATCTGTTAACTTGAATTTAAAAAAAAAAACAAAAAAATTATTTGCTCCCAATAGGCATCTTAAAGGGCAAAATATGCGCTATACACTTTAAAAAAAATATGAAAAATCGTTTAACTAAATCATGCACAAAAGTGCTGCAAACGGTAAAATATGCAAAAATATGCACTAACAAACCGATGCCAAAATTCATAAAAAGGTCTAAAATGAATAAATATTTTGTTTGTTCATTCATTGGTCGCACAAGGAAAAACATGCAATTGCATATTTATGGTTTCCCTGTTGATCACCAATGGGATAAAAACCTCATCAATGTTACATAAATCATGACTTTGCTTACAAACGAACAATGGTGCCACAGCAAAGTAGACAGACATTGCATATGTGTGGAAAACCTTACACGAGGGAAATTAAAGCATATTCCAGTGAGAGCATACTGTGTCGATCCAAAAAAAAACAACACAATGGCTAGTGGAACGGGGCTAGGTGTAGACTATTTTCAAAAATTCGCAATCATTTTTTTCCAAATCATGAAGGAATATTGCGGCATCATATCTAGTCACACACTCCGGGCGATTTACGACCAATGCTCATTTCCAATTAATGAATCGCATACGATACGGATTCCTTGTTATCCTCTTGCACGATTTCAGCAACTCATAATAGAAACAACCCTTTGGTCCTAGCAAATACAAAGCTAGTAATGATAGGCAGCTTTTTGTGGCTTTCGAGCGGCATTTTGGACATGCAAAATCATCGTTTAAAGCAGGGCTGTGGAGTCGGAGTCGGAGTCGGAGTTGAAGAGTCGGAGTTGATGTTTTTGTGCCGGAGTCGGAGTCGGAGTCGTAGTACCCACAAAAACTCGCGACTCCGACTCCAAAGCTTTTCGGCATACAAAATTTAAAAAAAATTTCCAAAATAAAAATTATCTTCTTAAAACACATTTAAAATTTAAATAAATAGTTTATGAATACTGCTCTTATGAGCTGTTTCCAAATGACAGGCGATGGACTGAGTGCTTTTCATATACAGGGGTGTGCTGGAAATCGCAAACGTAAAACGCAAGCATTTTAAAAGTCGTTTTTAAATAAGAATTTTATGACAAATGTTTAACAAATATTTTCCTATTAAACAGGATTTTAAACCAAAAATTATAAGAATTAGGTTTAAAGTTTATTAAAAACAACTTCCAAATTCTTGCCTTTTGCGTTTGCGATATCCAGCACACCCCTGGTAAATTTTGCTACATAATCAATCGCCTGTCATTTGGAAACAGCACATTAATGTTTGCGTACGGTAATTGCTTCTCAAAAACTCTAATTTTTAGAAGGCCGTTCGGTTATGAAAAAACAAAAATTAACATCACTGAGTCTCATATACATTTAGCATCAAGATTATAGTAGGAGTCGGAGTAGGAGTAGGAGTCGGAGTCGCACTTAAAAAATTTCAGCATTTGGAGTCGGAGTCGGAGTTAGTACTTTTTTCGACCGACTCCACAGCCCTGGTTTAAAGGCTTTGGCTTCAAGCTGTCTCAGATCCATAATTGGTCATATTACATTTATAGGGCCCAATCTCCAGCATCATTCAATTGCAAGATGTGGCATACACATACAAAAGTACATTGTATTAGTTTGCCTTTTCCCAGCGAGTCTTTTTGAAGGCCTCTATACTCTTTTCAAAAAGATTCACTTTGCATGATATCCTGCCTTCAGAAGTGTGCCTTCTAGAAGGTATAAACTCCTTTAAAAAAGACCGTCTATATATTCAGTACACATTCGCTAATCCCTTCTTTAAGAAGGGAGAAAGGAAGTTGTTCATTTTTATTTTTTGTTATTTTTAGTGACCTTCCTTACTCCCTTCTTTAGGAAGGGATCCAAATTGATATTAAAGGCAGTGTGGAAGGGCTTGCTCCCCAATGACAGCCTGTGTAAAAAATAAAAAAATAAGGAATGCAGCGAGAAGGGCTTGTGACTGCTAAATAAGGCCTTCTATTAGGCCTCTTTACTCATTCTGGTTACCGCTGGGTAGTTGTATACCCACACTACAGTATTGGAGAGGGTATTATTCGTTTGTGCTGAAGAATGTAACACATAAAAATATTGGATCTAGGCCCATCTTTTGGAGTAAATCTAGTGATGTCTGTCTGTCCTGCTGGCTGGTTGTCTATTCATGTAACCGTGTGCGCAAAGTAAAGGTCGCAATTTTAAAGATAATTTGATGGAATTTGGTACCTACGTCCTGTCCCATAAGGACAAAGTCTGTTTAAAATGGTGAGAATCGTTCCATATTTTTACATGGCCTCCATACAAGCTTCTTTCTGGATTAGTGTCTCTGTGCCCATAAGCTCTCTTATTACCTTGGTACTTAGATTAAATTTGGCTCAATTAAATTAAGGAATCAGTTCATTCTAAGTGTTGAAAAATAAGTGCCAGTATACATTTTTTTCAGCAAAAAATAATAATATAAATTTTTTAGAGTGGCGGTTCCACATTTTGGTTCATAGCTCTGATCCTTCTGGACCGATTTTGCTGAAGTTAAATCTTAAAGAGCTTAGAATAACCACATGCAATTTGGTATCAAGTTTGTTCTTTTCTTTTCAGTTTCTTGAAAGTGAGTGTGTTTTCAACAGACGGACAGATGAACAGACAGACGGACATAACTAAATCGACTTAGAATTACTCAATTACTTACTCAATTGCTTACTTTGTGGGGTCCAAGATGTATAATAAAAAAGTTTCTCATGGCAGGACAAACTAAGTATACCCTCATTCACCACTCACTAGTGGTGGTGGAAGTTATAAAAAAGGTTTAAAGTCAAATAAGGATCAGACATTTAGCATCAGTGCTCGCCAATAAAGATTTAATATCGTTCGTTAGTGCTCGGTTCGGTAGATTTGAGGATAATACTAACGCTAATAGTGTTTGTGTAGTAAATCTTGACAAAAATTACGTTTTTATATTTTTGCTCTTCGAACACCAAAATAATACTGTTCTTATCCAACTCAACAAGAAGATGCGAATATTTAATTGCGTTCTGTTTTTTTTCAAACCACAAACTTCGTTGTGTGAGGTTTAGCACATTAATGTTCGTTCGTTTCAAACGTTATTAGCAGTCTTTTGGCTGGTGAAAAAACACAAAAGAACAAAAACCCAGCAAACAATTTTACACAATGCACACACAAGCTATTCGTGCTGTGGTCGTTGCGTAAATTTTTTGTTTGCTCATTTCTTTATCAATGGAAAAAAGAAACACTATAGAACATTTAAATATAATGGTTGTTTAGTATCACTACAATTGTTCCGTTTTTTTTTAACGAAGAACAGATCAATATATACTGCCGTATTCATAAAAAATTAAAATGAATTTGAAATGCATTTTAAGAAAAATTTGTATTAAAATTTTACCTTAAAACAAATTTCAAACTTATTTTATTTTTTATGAATACGGCAGATAATGTTTGGCTATTTCTCAAAAATAGTTACGAACGGTAATAAGGTTTATGTTAATTTTCACAAACACTAACAAAATAGATATCGGTTCTGTTTATTTTCGAACAGTTTAGCATCAATGTTTGAGTAGGAGTCGGAGTCAGAGCGGAGTCTGAGCCAAAGCTGGAGTCGAAGTCGGACTTGAAAATGTTTAGCGGTTGTAGTCGAAGTCGGAGCTAGAACTAATTTATGACAACTCCACAGCCCTTGTTCTAACTGAGCATGATCGCTTTTTCCCCTTTTAGTTATTTCAGCAATTGTTTTTTTTTTTATACAAAATGTTTGAAGATAATTCTTTTCACGCAGTCTACAACCGTCATACAATACTTAGCATTAACACTAAAATGATGTTAGTGTTAAGTATGGGCTCATCATGTTAGATGGTTTTTTATGTTATAACACGGTTGTTAATGAAAATGTTTAAGCAGCGCTTTTATAACATGATGTTATAACAGCAAATCATATCAGTTAAAGACGGGGAGTTATTTTAGGTTTTTTAATTTTGTATCCATTTTTTGTATAATAAGTACTTTTAATAAATACAGGGCTGTAATTTTAGATATTTTTAATTTGAAGTAGATTCTTGCAAAAAACCAAAACACCTTTCGCTTATTTTTGACAGTAGCATATTATGGCTGGGCCGTTTGAAGATACATATGCTCTTTTCACAAAAACAAATTTTTTTTTTTTATTTTTTTTTTCAAAACAAACTGGCTTAAAATCAATTTTGAATAATAATTTAATTTATTTTAAAAAATATATCAACAAAAATTTAATTGTTATTAATTAATTATACAGATGAGACGAAATTAAACCGGTTCTAAAATTTAATTATTTAAACTGAGTTCTTAATGACATTTATTTTTTTTTTTTTAGCAAATTTTTTGTTGTATAATTTTTCAAAAAAACAGTGTGTATGCAAGTCAATTAAATTATTATAATTTTTAATAACATATTATTTATTTAGCTATTGTTTTTATATATATTTTTTTTTTCTTAAATAACAATAACGTTGAGAAAAGTTGTGTGTTTTAGAAAAATTTTTGGTTTTTACCTTGTTGCTGTTGTTGTTGGCGTTGCCACCGTTGTGGCAACACAGGGGTTGAAATACACGCTACAACAATTACCGCTAAACTTAGAGATAATTTCATGTTTTCTTTTTTTTTTAATTTATTATTATCGAATTTTTATTTTTTTATGTTTTTTTTAGAAATTCCCTTTTTTCGTAATTTTAAAGTGCTAATTAAAGCTAAGTTTTTAATTTTCTAATTATCTCTTTTTGTAGTCATCAAATCAATCAAATGTAGTCATCAATTAATTTTTTTTTTTTTATTATTTACTTAAATTTTTTATATCACAATTTTTAAAGCAGTATCACTTTTCATGAATTTTTTTTTTTTACAAAAAAAATCCTTCCGTTTCTCTTAACTTTTCGTTGTTTTCATATACGCGTTTATTTCAAAACTAATTTAAAATTCTTGCTTGAGTTGAGAAGAAACTTTTGCGTTTATCGCTGGCCTGCTCGATTGTATTTGTTTTAAGAGGGGTTTGAAATTAATACTAGTAGTGATAGTAGTAGTAGTAGTAAGTTGTACTAGTAGCCGTTTATTTTAAATCTAACATGTTTTTTGTTTACTTTTCGTATACGTTAAGAGGTTAATTGAAATAAAACACAAACTTGAATTCTCAAGCTTTTTATATGTAAAAGTGTTAACCAAGCTGGTCACAATCTGTGTGAGACTCATTATAAAATCATTTTTTTTATAATTAGGGGAAGTTTTTGCATATTAATGAATTTGAAGCTACTTTGCCTTTTTTGCAAAGTGTTTGTGGGTGGAAAGCTCTAGTTAAAATCAGAACATATAAACAGCTGTCGGCTATGAAGCTAATAAAATCTGTTCTCAGAAATGTGTAAAAAAAATATTTCATGACATTGTTAAAACTGCATTGGCATGCTTAGTTTAATTCGCCTGAATAAAGCTGCAATCTGCACGAATTAATTTAAGCCACCGTTTAATCCCTAATGACCATTTTAAAATGGTCATCTTAATAACAAAAATAAGATAAAAAATTCGTAAGAGTACCCTGCGGCATACGTATTTTTACCAAAACTTTCTATTGAAATCGTCAATATTACTATTAACATTAAGCAGTCGGTCTAGTCTTTTGCACGAAAGCATGATTGTCCAACCAACGACTGGATTCTTACATACCTAAAACTTATTGCGATTAAATAAATTTTTGAAATACATTTCATTTAATGACCATTAAGGCCAATTAATCATAAGACTTTTTCCTAGAGGAAAGAGAATTAACGCCAAACTTATCACATGAAGTTCTAAATTTATAGGGACCGGTTTTAGTTTTACCACTTTCTATCGAGGGGACTTGTCACTTTAACATGACGATGTCCTTGAGGGGGCACTTTGTAACAGATCACTGAAATAACCTAAATTGGACATATTCAATTGCCTGTCGCAGATATTGTCCCGAGTGAACTGTATTAATATGATAGATATCCTTCATATAAACTAACATTTATAAACATATAGCATCAGGGCGCACAAAAACAAGTCACATGACTAGTTTTTACACTTTAGCACCAGTTAAGCGGTATGTCTATCACAATTCGCTCCTTTTTGTTCTAATATATTGTGTTTACTGGGACGGGATCAGTGTTGCCACCACCGAAATGTTAATTTACACATGGATCATGCCAAAATTACAACATGAAAATGCAAATTACAAATTAAAAGATTGCATTTTTATTTGAAAATTCATGAGTTTTGTTTTGAATTTCATTATCAGCCCAATTATGAATAAAAATTCCCCGGGAGATTCCTGCCTTCTCCCATTCTTCCTTTGTTAATTCAATTGTAAAAATGGGAAAAGCACCCGGGAATTTTTATGTTCATAATTGGGCTGTATATGTATAAACCTTTCATTTAGTTTAAAAAAAAACACAAAGAACGATTGCGTTTTTTTTGCAAAAAATTAACAAGTCATTGTTTTTTATTTCATAAAAATAACGTTTCAAAACAAAAAATTCATACTTTTTTTATAGTTATTTATAACTAAAAAATAAACAAAGCAAAATACATCACATTTAGATTGAGGTAGATTCTTTTGATTTTTCCAGATTTTTAAAGCTTTTACTTTCTGTTTATAATGTTTGGAATTGGTTCAAAGTTTGGTCCACCATTTCTATGTATTCCTTTTTAAATCTGTCGTACAATTGTTTTAATAGCTCAATATTCTTTCCGCTGCGGCATTTAAAAAGATTAAAACAAAAATAACTATTTGCAAAGTAGGAACTAATCTGTCTCCCAAGGAATTTTTTATTTTAAAAACCCATTTTCCAATAATATTCCATCAGGGTGGACTACTGCATATATCGATAACTCTTTCAAAAGTCTTGAGAAGAAAGGACGCGAGGCTAATCGTCCTGAAGTCCTTTGGTTTAGTGTGAGAAGCCTTACCCCCCTTGGATATAAAGACCACTCTGCACAAGTTCCAGCTCACAGGGAGATACAAACATCTTGCGCATCCCCTGTATATAGCCATCAGCCAGGGTATGATCAGGGTCGAATTCCTCTGCTGGTCCACCGGAATTATACCAACTATACCCGGAGATTTGTATGGGCCGAAACTGTCGACAGCCCACTTGATCCTATCGTAGTCCAAAGGAATGGACATAGGAGACGACTCCCACACCCGATCCCGTAAGCTCCCTTGGAAACTCCCAGGAAAGTTAGTGCCAATTAACACCTCAAGTGTTTCCTGACTATTCGTAGTCCAACAACCATCCGATTTCCGGACGTAGGTTGGGACAACCGGGCTCGAAGCCATTATTTTACGTAAGTGTTTGTCTCAGAGGATCCCTTCACGCCGCTGCAAAAGTTCCACCAAGCATTCCTTTTTGCCGATCTAACCAAGTTTCTGAACCTATTCAATGATGACTTATAGTCCACCCAATTACCATGGCGCTTAGCCACATTGAACAACTAGCGACAGTCACTTCTTGCCTGTGCAATGTCAGGATCCCACCATGTTGGCCGGTCCCTACCCTACGCACCGTTGGCTTACATGACAAGCAAGTCGCCAACTGCAGTGAGTTCGAAAGCAGATCCACTGCCGCGTCGATCCCCCTGATATAATCGATCCCAGGAGGATCAGATAGAGTCCGAACTAGAGAGGAATATTGAATATCCCATTTTGTACGTCTCCTATTTATTATAGCCCTCGATCCTGAAGACCTAAGGCCTAAATTAAATTCCACGTATCTATGATCAGAGAGCGAATAGTCATTCGATACCATCCAGTTCTCAATCATATTAATGTAGTTTATACTAACGAGCGTGACAGCAAGATCCTCACACCTATTCGCAACAACAAACGTAGGCTCACAGCCCCTATTTACTACTCCTATATTATAATTAATAATAAAGAAGAATAGTGACTCGCCCCTTAAATTTGCATCCGTTCTACTCCAGATAGTGTGGTGCGCATTAGCATCTGCACATATTATAATTGTCGTTCCAGTGCCTGCGGCCTTGATTACAGCATCACGGATGAGCCTATTGGGTGGGTTTAGTCCGTGATCATGCGCCATATAGCCTGAGGCCATCTAGACTATTCCGTCTAGTGTCTCCAGAGCCACCGTTGTCGTGTCTTCATCACTGTAATCAGAAAGAATGAAGTTATTCAACGAGTTTTTAGCTAGGACACAAGATCTTATGTTACCTGTACCTTTCGCATAAAATAGCTTGTAGCCTTTAAGATTTAGTCCTCAAACCCGATCCTTATGAATCCATGGCTCTTGGACCGTCACGATCTCCTCCGCTCTTTGCGTCACCCTCACCATGCTCCATATTGGCGATTACTGTGATGTTGACGTCCTCATGTTCGGATTCTAGGAGTACGTATTCAACAACCATTTCCCCCAAGTGATCAAAGAAGTCACCCACCAATCCGGACACCGGCTGAGTGTCATCTTTATCGCTTGAGCAAACGGCATCACCACAAGCCATACTGTCATCAGTATGTGCAGCCTCATTTACCGAAGGAGCTGGATTGCCCTTGTTATCACTTCGGTAGACTCGGAGCAAGATCGTACTAAAACCATAGTAGATCTTGCCCTGTTTCTCCCTGGCTTATACCACAATCGCCGTCCTTGAAGAACCTTCAGTAGCTGAAACCTTCACTACCTTCCAGTCCTGTGTGGGTAGTTGGGGGTTGTAGCACTGAATGATCTTCAAGATCTCCTCAGGTTTCGATGGTTCGTCAGAAATGGTTGCAATCGACCTATGCCTACGCGGTATCGCGCTCACCAGCACCACGTCAAGCCTTGACCCTTTCCAGCCCTCTCCTAATGATTGAATGAGCGCTCATCTACGCTCAACAACTTAAGTGGGGAACAGAATTGTCGCTGTAGTACAACGTTACGAATAGCGCTGCATGCTTTCGAAAGTTAAAAACGTCAGTTTCAAAATGGTGTCAACAGAATACGTAGTTGTAGTAGTCGTTGCAGTTGAAGTTGAAGCGCAAAATTCGAAATTTTTAACTTTGTTGCGCTACAAAGCATTTTTCAGCTTCAGCTACAACTACAACTTCTTAATTCTGTTACAGGCCTTAAAATCTGTCCAAACACAACATTATGTGTATCTGGTGCAAATCCAACTAGATTTTCAAAAGGAATCCCTTTTTCTATAATTATGCTTTTGAGAAGCTCAAACATTTCTTTTGCAGTCAATGAAGAATAATGTACCCGGGATGTTTCGTCGTTATAGGTAATAAATTGTGACAAAAGCTATCTAGCCCCCCGTTTCCACATGCAAGTGCAAGTTCGAAAAACTCAATGCACTTAAACTTTTTCACAAGCAATCACACAGTTGTTGTACATTCAGCCAATTGGCTGTTTCCTCGATTTTTTGTTGATAATAAGTATACAATACTTGCAAGTAATTACTTGCATGCGGAAACGTAGGGTAAAAATTCATTTAGTCGGGCTTTTGCTTTAATCGGTTAACCTTCGATTAATTAACCGAGGTTTTGGTTTAATTAATCGGGTTTTTTTGTTACTGATCGGTTTTGTAATAAATTAAGTAATTTTAATAAAAAAAATGCAAACATTATTTATTATTCGGAGTTTATGAGCAAAAAACAAACAATAAAATATCCAACGAAACAATTCTTGGACTTAAACGAGCAAAAACAATAGTTTTTTTTACTTATCAAAGATGTTGCAGAAATCGAAAGCAACCCATAATACAGATTATCTTATTTCCCGGTATTTTTCCAGGATTTCTCTAAGCATATAAAATCTTCCAGCTTGCCTTTACAGTCCGGTTTTAATTTTTTAAAATCGTTAACACTTGCAATTGTTACGGAAAATTCTGTTAACTGATTGTTTATGTTCCTGGCGAGAGTTTCTGCTGTTGTTAGGTCATCATTTGACTCGTCCTGGCAAAGCTGAGCACAGAATATTCTGCAAAAAATGTATTTCCGAATTTCTTAGTTACTGATTTTGTACTGTATTTAAAGAATTTATTGCTAAAAGGAAATACATTGTATGAAAAAGTATTTTCTAAGCACATACCTTTTGTTTATGCGACGAAACAAATAGTTAAAAACATAAAACGCTATGTTTAAATACTACTTATTTTCAAAATTTTCTAACATCGGTTAATCGATTAATCGACTGAAATTAACCGGTTTAATCGTTAATCGAAAATAGCCAATTTTAAATTAACCGGTCAGTTAATCGGGTAGTAATTAATCGGTTAACCGATTAACGGCTAACCGAATGAATACCCTGGTAAATGCCAAATGTTACTCATTCATTTTTTATAACTACATGTACAGTATTTGCAGGCAAAAAGTGGACTATACCGCTAATGTGACTATAAGGCTAATTCACATATACGCCACCATGAGGCATGTAACCGAATTCGAATAAAATCAAGTTATGCGAATATAGAAAATAAGAAATTGATATAAATTACACCGACATCAGGCTTATGGCTTTGCAACAGAGTTGCATACTGTATAAAAAATATTTAAAATAATAACAAGATATTTCGTAACCGATACCAAAGGCAAAAACTCATTTTTACGAGTAGATTCTCTCATTCTTTGGATGGATTGTGGTTTCGAAAATTAAAAAGAAATTAGTAAATATTGCTAATGCGACCATTAATTTGCTTTAATTTTCCCTTTGATGACTGTTGATAAGTGGCATATAGAGTAAATGTACTTTTATCGTTAAATGGACTAAAACGTTAACACTTATATTAAATTAACTTATAGCGGCAAAAGAAACAGATAAAATGGACTATATCGCTAATGTGACTATAACGAAAAGTACTGTATAATAATATAATTATTAGACAGTTGAATTGTTAGAGCACTATCGTCTTAGGCCATCAGCTCTAAAGGCCAAATGTTTAGTAGTTAATGATCCAACTATTTTTAACTCAGCCCTCTTAACGCTTCCATTTTTTTAAATTAAATTTTTAAGTCATGCCAAGAATATTAAAGCTTTTTACATCTTGTGACAAAATAATAACAAAAATCATGCTACAAAACATTAAATTTTAAATAACACAAGAATTACACATGAACAAATTAATTACACATGAACAAATTAATTACACATGATATTGTGAGGTGGCAACACTGCACGGGATAAGTCGTTTAAGAAAAATTTACACACATTTCTCGCCGGGTAACTAGACTAAAAATGTAATTTTTTTAATATCTTCATATATATAAATTAAGAAAGGAAAAACAGTTAAGAACACTTTACTCCTCTGTATGTCAATCGATTTGAACAAAATATACACCATTTGAAAGGTAATTACTTACAGAACGGCCACAATCTATTGAAATCTGTTCCATATTTTCAGAATTTTAAGCATTCAAATTTGCTACTAACAAATATGCAGAACACATTAATACAAAATTTGATTTTTTAATTATCAAATCGTCGTTCGAAAGTTATTGTGCTCTATATAGGGTGTTCAATTAATCGGGTTTTATTTTTGTTCGATTAAACGATTAATCGATATATGGCATTTTTATTTTATTCTATTAAACAAATAAAATTTTAAAATTAATCGATTAATCGAATAATTCTGAATCCAGAAATTTTATATATGACGAGATTTGTCATATTATTATATTATTTTTTTTATAAAATTTGTCAATGTAGCTCTAAATTGTTACTTAATTTTCGAGCACTTAAATTTTAAAAGAGTCTAGATAAATAACATTGAATTTGTTGAATATAATTTTCTCTAGAGAATCGATCGAAGACAGACCCCTGCCCCGTGGGATTTTATTGGCGGCGACGGATGACGCAAAAAATACTCGGCGGCGGCTCGAAGCCGGCTGCTAGCCGATAGAACATATACAAATTTACTGAGCTTTTGTGTGTACATATTTGAATATGTTTATATTATAACAAAACAATTTAAGCCATTTTTCGTACTCTAATTCACTGCTCTTAACGCATTTTCGTATATAGCCAAGTACTCTGTTCAAATTTGTGAAAAATGTTGAGCAACATTAATTATTTCACACGAAAGTTTTGACATGTATCAGTGTTACCTATTATGCGACTTTGTACAATTTGACGTTTTTGTTCCTGAAAAGTATGCGACATTGTTTTGCGTATGTAAACAAACCCCACATGTATTTACATATGTAACTAAAAATATTCTTTTTTTTTTAATAAAAAATTTAACAAAGAAGAAAGTAAATATGGATTAAAAACTGCTACCGGTTGTGATTATTTTAATTTTTTATTTCTTATTTAAAATCAGTTCATACTTTATTGCTTTTGCTTAAAATTCCACGTGAAGTAAGTGCAGCTTACATTATTTCGCAGTTTTTAAAAAAATGTTGCCAGAAACATTTCGGAACTTTTTAACAAAATGAACCGAGTACAACTCTATCAACATTATTTTTAATAGATATTCCGCATGAATCAAAAAACAAGATTGCGCACTCATCCGAACAAAAAACAATTTCTACGGCGCATCTACGTCATCATAGACTGCAAACCCTGCAAATAATAGGACCAGTCCAAACATGCGTGTAAAGAGTAGCCAACAAGGAACTAGGATTAGTCCAAAAGTTACCCAAAACGTATTGAAAAAACATGGTCTATTTAACTTTTTTTTTATCTTTCGTACAATATTTTGTTACAAACTCATTCTAAATAGAGAAATTTGTGAAATGAATTTTAAATTGCGTTGAAAAAATTTAACAAAAATATATTAATTTTATAAAATTATACATTTAACAGAAATACTAAATATTATTATAATTCGATTAATCAATTTAGATTCTCCAATTGATCCTTTAATCGAATTTAGCAATTTGAAATTATTCGAACAATTATTCGTCTAAAATTGTTCGATTAATCGTTCTATGTGACACAAATGTTTTTTTTTCTAAATCGCTGTTTAAATTTCGTTGTTAGTTACAAAAAACTGAACCGAAAAAGTTGTCGCAACCTTCTTGCCAAGGAAACTTCTAGAGTTTCTGGTTTTTTTTTTTTTGGTAACAAAAAATTCAGTCCTTGGAAAAGCTTCTAAGAGTAATAAGCGATTAAAAGAAAGCTTTGTTCTAAATGCACTTATTTACGAAACTCTTATTTTTATAGCATATACATAGACAGAACAAAATGGAAAAAATTTTTGTGAGCAATGAAAAGCAATGTGTTTTCACGAAATAAAAACTTTATTTCATAAATTATTGACTTCATTTTAAACTAAATCTTATAGTAATTTTTTTATAAATCCACTTTGGCAATACTTGGTAATTTCTTAAAGCTTAAATTTGACTTCGAATTTAAAGCTGGTTAAAAAAAACACAAACACTGCCGTATTCACAAAAATATTTTAAATTTAATAAAAGGTTTACAAAACAAATTTTGTATGAAAATTTTGCTTAATAAACAAAAAATTCTGATAGTGCATACAAAATATTCCTGGAAAATATTGAAGGAATAAGACTATTAAAGTATAAAAGCTTTTAAGGATTGTTATTTGACTTAGAATACATATTCGAATAATATGAAAATTTTTTTAATACTTGTTTCTTAAATGCGCAGTTGTTTTAGAAACAGCAAAATTCGAAATTTTTGCTGTATAAAAAATCATTTTCAACATGTATAGAAAACGAAGTTCCACACAAAACAAGTCATAAATAATTAAATCTGTTTGCAACTTTTGATTTAATTCACAAAAGACGAACAAATTTTAATTAAATTTAAGAATTTCATAAAACCCAATATTTGTATGGGAGTCCCCCTAAGGGGTGGAGATAAAAACTAATGGAGGCCGTTCATACATTTTATCCCACTAGGGGTAACGCCCTGGCAGTTATTCGACTTTTTCTTAAAAATATTTCTAGTCTGTGTTGAAAATTTTGTATGGGAGCCCCCTTAAGGAATGGTGATAGCGGGCAGGTATGACAAAAAGAAAGGATGAAGATGATAAATAAAGAGGGGTTGGTCATAGATTTAACCCATCTGGGAGCATTCTATTAAGAATTTCTTAAATTTGGACGCTGCAGCGAGAAGGGTGATCCAAGTATTCAAACTTAAGACACAAACGCATTAGTTTAAGGCGAAAGAGATAAAAAAAATTTTTTAATTTTATTAACACATAAAAAATTAAAAAATTTAACAGAATAAATTTTCTATTCGTTAAAAAAAATTTAAAAAATTAAACAGAATAAATTTTCTATCCGTTAAAAAAATCCAGTAGGGTACTTTGAAGTTCATCTAGTATTCAGTTTAATAGTTTGTATTAATGAATGCTATTAAATGCATTTTTTTTAATGTGATTTTATATTTTAATAACTGCGTTAAAATGTTACTTTCTAAAAAAATTGTAAAATACCTTTTCCTACTAAACTAACAAATTTTCTACAAATTTACGAACTCATACAAATTCGTTAAAACAAATTATTCCTTAGGCAAAATCAAAACAGTTAAATCCGGTCTGAATATTTTTTTTTTTTTTTTTTAACAATCCGTAAATAAAATAATTCACATGCTCTCTCTTATATTCTTAGAATACTTTGCGTAATACTTTTCTCTCATTTTAATTCTAAACCAGATGACGGATAACTATGCTGATCTAGTTTTAATTCCTATTGAATTTTTTTTTTACTTTTTTTTTAAATAAAACTTAACAATTTTTTATAGTTTTATTTTTAGACGGCGCACACGTCTTTGTTAGTAAAATTCAAAAATAAAACGTTTTACACAACATTCGATTAAAAGCCAATAAATTAAGTGATTAAATGATTTGTTATTTTATTAATTCTTTTCTCAATGCAATAATTGACAGTTTTCCAAGAATTTTAGCTAAAATTGGTTTTTTGATTTTGTATGTGAGACAATTTTTTTTAAGTTCGTTCTTCTTAGTTTCATAGAAAAAATTCGTATAGAATGGAATTGTATGTTGAGTCATTTAAGCGAATTAATTTTGTAAATGAATTCTTTGGTTTCGTAGTCATTTTATGTTTAAAATTTAAAAGTATGTGGTTTTATGTCTAGATTTATATGTACGTATGTGTAAACACAAAGATTTATAGGTACATATTTGATATGTGTATCACATATTTGCTAGATGTCTGTTGACGGATCTTCAACTGTCATTTGTTGATTAGTTAATTTAAAGAAAAATCAATCACAAGCTTATTGTACAATTATGAGAGGAGAATAATAGAAATTTTTAAGTATTGACTCAAAATCTATTGCAATTTAAAAAAAAAACATGAGTTTTAACACTTTTATAAATTTTACAAGACTGATTTGACGTTTTTTTTATTTAATTTTTTTTATTATAATAGATAATTTATACAAATTATTGTTTGCGTTTTATTTAATTTTTTTTATAAAACAAGCACGGGTGATTTCTATTTTATTATTTTATTGACAATTACTTTTACTTTTTACTGACGTTACTTTGTAATTCGTGTTAATATTTACACACATTTTGTGTATCTAACACTGCACTGACTGTTTATATATCATAAACTATGCGCTGGACGTGTGTTTTAAAATAGAAAACACTTGTTTAGTAAATGAGGAGGTTCCTTTTAAAACTGAATTATTCTACTGACGACAGAAATGCTTTTGAATTTTTTGTTTATTTGGGAATATTGAAATGAAAACTCTGCGAAAAAAAATTGGGACAAAACTCGATAATTACACCAGAAAAAATAAGAATTAATGCCATGATTTTGTCAAGAGTACTAGTAAAAGACACAACTTCAATGTCACATTAAAACTTCTCAAAATAAAAATAGAGCAAGTTAAACCAGTGTTGGAAAATAATCACTACATTATTTAGCGTTCGGCTCACCCACCCATGAACGATATCTATTTTTTTAGTGATTGCGTAGACGAACACAACCCTTAACACCGTTCGTAACTGTTTTCAAGAAAGAGCCGAATATTATAAAGTGTTCTGTTGTTTGTTCAAAAATAGAACAATTGTAGTGATACTGCAGACAAACATTATATTTTAATGCTCTATAATGTTTATTTTTTACATTGCTTTACATTGTTGTTGGCACATTTTTTTATTGTTTAATTATTTTGCTTTTAGCATTTTTATAAAATAATACGAATGTTTTCAAAGCTCGTTTGCAAACGACAAATATTAAAGTCGCACTTTACATTATTTGGTAAAGCCGACGGTTGTATTTTCGCCGCCGTTGTCGAAAATGTTTAAATTGTAGTGAATTGTGGTCACCCGCAACGATATGTGTTACTGGCGTTCCCGACGTCTGCAATGTCAGATCGGCTTCGAGTGCAATGTTATGACATTTATAACGTAACGACGTAATCTCTTTTGATAGTTTTCGACATGAGTTACAGACATACTTTTTTCTCACTTTTCAAGAAACGATAGAATATTTTGTTTCACATCTTTTCGATGCGAGAAGTTTTCTCTAAAGTTACAGAACATGGGTACTGGTTTACATTTATTTTTCGCTTTAGTAATGTCAAGTGTAGTTTTGATTTGAATTTTACATTTTAAATGTAAACAATTAAAAAACGTTTGAGAATTGTGTTTGACGTCAAATGATAAAGTCACATCATACCAAAGGCTTTACTTCGTATTTCTTGGTAACCTTTATGCCAATGTGATACACACACTTTTACACAAACATATAATATTCTCTCCACATACGTTATTATGGGTATAAAAAGTTCTAGAGTTGCTCGGGCACTCCGAATTTCTTCCCTTTATATTAAAAAGATTTGAAACACATACATATTTTTTTAAAAATATTATCAATATTTAATTGATTTCTTTCATGTTTTATTAATAAAAATTTTGCAACCAAATTTATTTTTTATGTACTAGCGTCTCCTTTTTCTTCGTGGACATATTTTTATTCCAAAATTTATTAAAAAAAATACCAGTTGAAGAACCAAAAAGCTAAAGAAAAATATAAAATTTCACGTATTTACTTTTTTGGTATTATTTTATTTTCCCATTTAAGTATCAACAATTTTAGTATTGTAGTGTCAGCCCATAATTTAGTACGAATATGTCAATGAATGATGTTTTGTAAAAAAAAACGATTTTCACCCCTTAAATGTTCGAATTTCGAAAAAGTACCAAATATGTATTCGTATTTTTCGTTTCGAATGTGGTATTAACTTTTTTTCTATGTTTATTGGTTCAAAAGGTATGGTGTCAAAAAAGTACAAAAATTCAAGTTTTACCCGTTAACTCCCTTAAAGGGCCGAATTTTAAAAAAGTACCAGATACCTGTCCCTTATTTTTCTAAAGAATAACGATAAGCATTACATTTTTTTTATCTCTTTTAGTTTTGGAGACATAAGGTTACCGAACTTGCCCGTTTTTACTCTTTTTTACCCCCTAAACATTCGAATTTCCAAAAATCCCGTCTAAGTGGATCGATGTGGGGAGTGACCAATCGCTAGTCCAAGTTTCTAGGGTCAACGGTTTGGGCTGCGTGATGATGAATGAGTCAGTCAGTCAGTCAGTCAGATAGCGAGCTTGGTAAACAATGGCTTCATGAAATATCCCCCCAAAAGTTTGTGCAGATCAAAACAAAAATGATTTTTGGGGGGTTATTTCTTTTTGTTTTGGGTGTTATTTAATTTTTTTAATTGGGGGATTATTTCATATGAAATAATTTCCCAAAAAATCATTTAGAAATAAAGCCCCAATATATTTTTTGAGGATTATTTCATTTTTAAATTTATTACGAAAACGCTTTTTGGCGCAACGACTTTCTCTTCTATGGTATAACAAACACCGCCTTCATTAACAAAAGCTTCTCTGTATAGCAGGCCTTCGGCCGGGCGCTAAAATGTTCTCCTCTATGTTGTACCAAACACCGTCCTCGCTAAGTAAAGGTCCTTAATTCAGGCATGCGCTAGGCCTAAGGCCACCTATGCAGAAAAGCTTTGGTTATGGAAGCCGATGATTGGCATATCATAGAGGAGAAAATCCTTGCGCTCGGCCGAAGTCTCAACCATGCTATTTATCATCGCATGATTCCTTAAATTAATTATGTTATACATATTGGGGTCCTATTCTATTCCAGAAATTGGGGTATTATTTCATATGAAATAAGCCCTTAAAAGTAAGGGTTTATTTTCATTTCGGTTTGGTGCGTTATTTCGTTGGGAGTTTATTTCATTTTCAAAATTGGGGGTTTATTGCATATGAAATAAGGCCCCACACTTTGGGGGTTATTTCATGCCGCCGTCAACAATACCGCATTAACCCAAAATAATAAAATTTTCCGTAAAAGCAGAACAATTTTTAATTTTACATTAAAGGAGTATGAAAAAGGGGTTTTAAACCAACCGGTTCATTGCCAAAAATTGACATAATTGCACGATATTTTTACAGCCGTTAAATTAAGTGTCGATTTTTTCCAAAAAGTGAAAAACTTAAGAAATGTTGATTTAATACACAATTGTTGAAGAAATGTGGTATGTTAAATTGAACTTTATTTTGTTCGTTATAAGATAAAAGGAACCTTCTTACCAAACTTCATTCAAACCGAAAGAGGTTGGGTCCCACTCGAAATTCATCACACCATATAAAAACGGTCGATTTGAAATCGATCGATTTTCATCACATATCTGGGGGGTTACTGCGTATTTCGATTCAAAAGAAATCATTTACGAATTCGAACAATTTGTACTGTGTATGCACACAATGTTTTTATTCATCACTCACTGTTGCCTGTATCCTTTACTTGGGTCGGCTCGATATGTTTTTCATCATCGTTCTTTTTTGTAAATAATGTATGTATGTATGTATGTATTTAAGTAAACAATTTTAAAAAATTGAATACGGGATTTTGTTTTTCAATATTTTGTACCAACCAAAAATTAATTTTTTTTCTTATAATGTTGTTGTTGCTGTTGTTTGGAAGAAGAGAAACGTTTTTTCTACCTGTTATTGTTTTTGTTTTTTTTTACTACAAACCTCGTCACGCTATTTTAGCATCTTTCTTATTGTTGTTCTTTTTTAAAGCGTCCCATAATAGACTGTATGTGTTTTTTGTTGTTGTTCTTATATTTTACATAAAAAAGTGTTGCATACGATCAAATAAAGAGCGTTAAATATTTCATACAAAATTATGGAAACTTGAAACGAATTACGCGTATATTATATTATTGAATAGTTGTCAAAATTTTTGTTGGTTAAATAAAAATCAAACAAAAATATTAATTGAATCAGTAAAAAAATTTGTAGAAATTAAAAAAATTTTCAAACAAGCGTTTGTTTGAAAATAATTCGGCAATAATTTTTTTACCCTTTATCTCGAAAACAATATTGTTTTCAGATTAAAAAAACCTAGTTTAACTGAGATCTCAAAAGCCCAGCCTTAATTAGTTTAATAATTTATCAAAGTCTTGATAAATCTTGAAATATGATACTTTAAATTCTAGCTCGTTTTTCTAATAAATCGAAATTCTTTAGATAAACAAGTTTATAAAAAAAATTATAGCGCCTTTTAATATTTATAAATAAAATATAATTTTATTAGCCCATTTGTAAATATGGATTGATTTCATATGAACGCATATTTATGCAATTGTGTTTTTAAAATGTATTTTATTGTTAAATGAGGCAAAACAAACAGGTATAAAAATATTAGTTTAAAAAACACTATTTACTTGTTTTTAATTTCTTTTCTAACAATTTTAAAATTCATTAATAAATTTGCATGTTTATTGGAATTCAACTCTTTGTTATTTCGGTATCTGTATTTAAGTTATATCCGTATCGGTATGCGAGTATAAAACGTTTATAACGGTATTTGTTTCTCGTTTTTTTACAATTTAATTAGGAAAACAAGATTTAAAAAACCACATATAAAGGATCTAAGCAGGCTTGCCAGAAGAATTCAAATTAAAAAAGAGCTAAATCGACAAAAAAAGTGCTAAATTGTTTTACAGCAGAGCTAGTGATGTTTAACACGTATAACTCTAGAAATAACGGTTTATTTAAATAATTTCTTTTTATATGTTAAATTCATTTTATGGAAATTTGACGGGACCATGTATGAAATATGGCATCAGACAAATGACCACCATTTTGCTTGATACAGGCATTGGCTGTTTTAAGCGAATTTTGCATTACACGGCGTAATGTTTCTGGTTGCAGGCGCCGTATTTCGTCACGAATAATCTGCTTGAGTTGTCCAAGGTTTCTGTGGTTTGTAAACATATACTTTGTCTTTTAAATAACCCCATAAAAAAATCGGGCACAGTTAAATCTGGTGAACGAGGAGGCCAAGGGAAATCTGAATTTTTTAAATTATGCATTTACCAAAAATTTTACGCAGCATGTCCATCTGTTGCACAATTTTAACTTTTTATGGACACATCTAAAGATCCACCTTTAAAATTCTATGTAATGTGGTTCTGGGTACACCCAATTGGCCGGAACGGCGACGAGTTGAGACAGATGTATAATTTTCAACACTCTGCTGCACAGCTTCCACGTTGTCTTCAGTACGAATATTTCGATGAGCACCTCTTTCTGGACGGTCGGCAACTGAACCCAGTTCCTCAAAACGGCGAACAAAAGTTGTAATCATGAAAGAAGTGGGCCCTAATCTTACGTTAAAAAAACGTCGATAATTTCGCTACCTCAGAACAATTGATCGTTGAGATGAATAATAAAACTAGATAATTTTAATTCATTAATTTTTTTAAGAAGAATAACTGGTTTTTAATAGCTTAATAAGTTTTTAAATTAACTACAGTATTTATCGTTCAAAATATTATCGACATTTGCATGGTTGCATTTATTCAATCAGCTGAAAGCAGTTGCTAAGCTAGTTATTAATTATGAATAAGATCTATAGCTATCTATGAACTATTTTTTAGTTTCTGTTTTGTTAGTTGCGACTTAAGTTATGATTTCTGAATATGCGTCAATATTATTTTTATGAATTAAATGTGAGGCATTCATATGTATGGTCAGAATTTTAAACTTAATTATGCTAAAATGACTGATGAAGATAATGAAAATTTTCGAGAAAATAGTTTTTCATATTTAAAAATGCTCTTGAAAGAATCAATAGATACAATTCCTTGAAATATGATTATATTTGAAGTTTATGAACATTTTTCCATTATAAAATGTGGCAATTTGCTATCACATATAACATTCGTTGTTGTTAAAGATATTTTAAAGATTTTTATGAATCATAACGTACCTTTGGATGTTTATGATACACAATGGAAAAAATTACAGTTTGTTAATTGGAAAGAGTATTTTAATGATGATATTCCATTTAATTTAAATCAGTTTTTGTCAAAATTCTAAAGCTACAAGTTTTTTTAGTTATTTATGTAATTCCTTATTTTCCTTATTTTCCCGCTGGGTTAATACTAACATAATTTTTTTTTTTTTTACTTTAAGTAGACTTCTGTAAACTTTTATAGTAAACAGTGTACCATTTTTGTTTCTAAATAATAATCGAACAAAATATATATTATGGCGGCTTTTCTTAAGTTTTTGGCGTATTTTAGCAATACGGAAGAAATTTATTTTTTTAGGCCTTAACAAATTATTTTAAATAACTCAAAAAAGATGTATTTTATTGTCAAAAACTACAAATTAAGGCTTTGGCCTTAATTTTATAGTGCATACTGTTAAAATAATATAATAATATAAATAAATGTGAACCATTTCCCCAGAAATGTGCCTAAATGATTAGCTCGGTAACTCTATTTCGGTTTTTGTTACTTTTTTTTTAATTTGTGATGTAAACAAATTATCTCAAGTTGACGCTTCAACGACATTTTGAAAATTAACTCGCAGTGGCATGTGTAAACACAAAATCCAATGGCATGAGATTCGACTATTTCGAACAAAGTTTCTTCGATAATATGTATACAGTAGTGGCATGCCTCTACTTGCATGTGTAAAGGAAGGGTAAGAAAATATTGTCATTTGTGATTTTTATATTAAAAACGCCATGTCCGAAATCGAAAACAAATGAAGTTAAAAACAATGGAGATTTTCATTTTTTTTTTTTTAATGAGCACAGTTTTTCCAGATTTTAAGAGTCGTAAATGTAAGTAGTACTTAAAGTAGGAAGTGCATAAAATCATGCGGAATCGATTTCAGAAAATTACTGAAAAATTTCACAAAAGTCGTCTTAGTGTTTTTAAAAACTAAAAAAAAGTTTAATGTTCTAAATTAAGGTTATTTCCAGTAGTATATTGAAATACATATTTGAAAATACTGTTTATAACTTGTCAGTATGTATATTTATTTAATGTTTTGAAGATAATTATTTGGTAAAAAAAAACACTTCGACTGTCAGTCATATACTTTTTCCCCATTGAATGTACGTTACGAAAGGAGAATTTGTTTATAAATATTCACCATAATATTTTACAATGACTCACAAAATATTTGAAATAGAACAATTTTGAATCAGTTATTTATAATAAAAACTAGCATTTAACCCGCTATTTCGTTAGCGTCTCCTTTTTCTTCGTGGACATATCTGTATTCCAAAGTGTATTTTTCTAGGTTAAAGCTTGTTACTCTGTAATCGGGCCTTTTCTTTCATGAACATATTTATATGCCAAAGTTTATGTTGATAGGTTTTAACATAAAAGTTCCGACATTTTTCATCTCATATGTTGATATTCACCTTTTGTTTCTTAGTTCAATATTATAGAAAATTCAAAAAGTACCACAAAAGCAAATGAAACAAAGCTAGTTTCCCGTATTATCCTTTTTGATGCTTTTTTCTCCCCATTAGTACAAATATGTCAATGAATGAAACAAATTTTTTTTGTAAAAAAGTACCAAAAATAGTTACGATTTGCATATTTATATTCGTATTTTTTTGATAAGTTTCTAGTTTTATTGGTTCAAAAGATAGATGGGGTCACAAAAAAGTACCGAAATTCAGGTTTTACCCGTTTTCTCCCTAAAAGAGCAGAATTTCAAAAAAGTACCAGACATCCGCCCGCTTATTTTTCTAAAAAACAACGATAAGCATTTTAGTTTTATTGTATCTCTTTTAGTTTTGGAGATATAAGGTTATCGAATATACCCGTTTTTACCCCTAAACATTCGAATTTCCAAAAATACGGTCTTAAAGGACCGAGACCCACCTCCGTTCCAAATTTCAAGTTTTAAGCTTCAGGCGTTTAGGCAGTGCAATGATAAATCCGTCAGTCAGTCATTTACGTTACAATCTTATATCTGTGGCATTTTGATAAAACATCTTAAGTCGATATAAAATCCCAAACAAGTTTAAAAAAAAAACTCAGTGAAAAATTCATTTTTATCAAATAAAAACGACAACAAAATGCCACAGAAATAAAGATTATGAATTTTAAATAAAATTTACAAACAAGAGAAACAAGTTCTTATAATATTTTAGATACGTAAATTTCAATCTACAAAAGGATAAAGAAATCGCTACACAACAGCTAAAAACCGGAAAACAATTTTCCATTTTTGTTATTTATAACTGGAATATTAAAAAATATTCAATTTATTAACTTTCAATATACTGAATTTTGTATCGAACTTTTACGCGGTTAACTTTTGTAAAATAAAAATATTTTTTACGAAAAAAGTGTAAAATAAATAAAAACTTTTTTTTTTTTTTTTTTTTTATTCAGTTTATTTTCAAAAAAAAAGAAATATTTTACAAAAGATAGAAAGTGCCTCAGCGCCACTTGGACATTATTGAGGCGAGTTGGCAAAAAAATATTACATAAGTTTTATATAATAATAGCAATAATAAAAAAAAAGAAAAAGAAAAAATATTATTACATTTCAAATAAATTTTCACAAGAACTTTTACATTAGAAGCATTTCTAAATTTTGGAGAAGAAACTCTTTTAAACTTTTCTTAATAATTGAAACCCTTTCAATGTTTTTCAAATTCTGCGGAAGATTATTGAACTCAAAACTACCCATATGTTCAACTCTTTGTTTCGTGGTTTCCAAACGACATTTTGCAACTCGGAGATTCATGTTATTTCTTGTGTTAAATACGGTTTGATTCCTAACAAAAAAAATTGTATGATGACCAATATTATGTATCGATTTGAAAACATACAAAAGTAACTGCAATTTATACAATCCGTAAATAGGCAGAATTGTTTTCGATATATCCCTATACAATGTTACTGTGGAATATATTAAGGGCTTATTAAAAACGATTTTCAGTGATTTATTTTGAATTCTTTGTAATGATTTTAACTCAGTGCTTTTTTTATAAGCATATATAATGGGCAAATAATTTAAACGACTGTGAATTAATGACTGGTATATAATTAGCTTAGTTTTTTCATTAAACCTGTTCCTAAATTTATAAAGCATACCAATAACCGATGCAATCTTCGTTTTCAAGGTCTCAATATGTTTATCCCAGGTAAGATTGTTTTGTAGATAAATTCCAAGATATTTTGTTGAGCAAACCTCAAGAACTTCCTTCCCATCAATGTATATACTAAAATTTTGGTTATCTGTTACATATGGCCGAAATCTTAACAATTTGGTTTTATCTGGATTTAAAATAAATTTATTTAGCCTCACATACTCTGTAATTATAGCAGCATCGTACTCCATATACGTCTTTAAAACTAATTCGTGCTTATATGGGTACAACATACATATATCATCAGCATACATGTACAGTTTTCCAAACAATTCTAAATTTTTTATATCGTTTAGATATACATTAAATAACAGAGGGCCCAACACACCCCCCTGTGGTACCCCATACTCTACAACACCAGTAAAACTTTTAAAGTCTTCAATATCTACATATTGTTTCCTATTTGTTAAGTAGTTCTTCAACAAAACCAGTGCTTTTTCATTAACCCCATAATACTTTAGTTTTTCAATTAATATTTTATGGTCTACTAAATCAAACGCAAGAGAATTACATGTCTTGTTGTGTTTTCTTGATTTAAAATTATTATTTTAATTTAAAGTGCAAATAACCCTTTTAATATAACGCAACTGAAAATAAATTTTAATGATTTTCTCAATTAATGGTACAACTGACAGAACAAATTCCCAAAATCCTTTCTCAATTCTGGATGAGGAATCCTCGGAAGCACCAAACTTCTTCAAATCGTCGTAGCCACCCCCGATAGAACATAGAGAGCAAAACTCAATTGAGTTAATTAAGATCGTGATTTTGTTGATAGGTGAATATTCCTTTTATGTATGTACCTGCAATAAAGCGAGGTAGTATTAACGAGACAAAAATACAGGTCAATCACGAGAATGGTTTTCGCAAAGTAATTACAAGATAAGAAGCTCTTAATAAAAACTTCTTTACATATCAACTGAAGAGCAGAAAAAGTTCTTCAGGTTGTGATAAAGGGCATTGTCTCATGCGTAGACCCAGAAGAAATAAAAACATTTTTGGAGGAGAAAGGCTTCAAAATAAAAAACGTTACACAAATTCAAAATAGAAAAAAACCCCAGCCACTATTTCGAGTGGAGTTAGAACTCGGCGAAGTTAAGCTTAAAAAACGAAAAGCATCCCATTACAAATTTAAAACGTGCCCTATAGGCTACACCCCCACACCAGACCAACCCGGCCCAAGATGAATCATAATTATTTGAATTTATTATTATTTTTTGTATTACACCGTTTCGCATTAACCTATTATCCTTAAGTTTTATTATAACTTCTTTTTATTATTATTTGTATTAGATAAAAATTAATTTATGTACATGTCAATGTATATATGTTCATACGACGATAGAAACCACTGGTTTCGCTCTCTGAAACTAGATAGCCAAACATGCTGTTCATACGATTTATTCCTGTTTCATTTTGACATTTTTTTTGTGTTGTTAGTGTGATTTTTTTTTAAATAGATAAAAAAGTAAATAAAACTTAGGAATATATTATTTAATACTGTTATTAATATTATTATATTATAATTAGCACTTTATTTTATTAAAGATCAATTTTTATTTTATTTTTTTCTTTGTTTTGATATTTTTTGAGAGCTAGTTCAGATAAACTAACGATAACTGTTATCAAAATTGGAGATGATAGTACATTTTTCCTGTTTCGCAGCCTGTTTCAAAATGAAACGACCTGTTTCGCTCTTAAAATTGTGTATGGTAAAACAAGTCGTTTCTGTCATGTTTAGGGCGCGAAACAGGAATAAGAGAGCGAAACACGAATATTGCTGTCCGTGTGAACATGGTATTAGTGCCACAGGACTAGCAGTTCTAGTTTTGAAATTACCGGAGCGATGGCTTCCGCCATCTGGTGGCGAGTAGGAAGGAATGGGACACGAGAACATACACTTATGAGCAACCATGACAGATAATTACTTTAGTGCAGTGATGTTAACCGCCCGGTAATTAACCTTTTTTACGGTAATTTTGAGCTGCAAAAGGTAGCAAGGTGATTTTATTTAAAATACGGTAATTAAAAGAAATTTGGATTTTTGAATTACATATGTAAGTTTTATAATTTTAGCTTTTGAGCAGGGCTGTGGAGTCGTCCGAAAAAAGTACTAACTCCGACTCCGACTCAAAAAGCTGAAATTTTTTAAGTGCGACTCCGACTCCTACTATAATCTTGATGCTAAATGTATATGAGACTCAGTGATGTTAACTTTTATTTTTTCATTACTGTACGGCCTTCTAAAAATTAGAGTTTTTGAGAAGAAATTACCGTACGCAAACATTAATGTGCTGTTTCCAAATGACAGGCGATTGATTATGTAGTGAAATTTATATAAAAAGCACTCAGTCCATCGCCTATCATTTGGAAACAGCACATAAGAGCAGTATTCATAAACCATTAATTTAAATTTTAAATGTGTTTTAAGAAGATAATTTTTATTCTGGAAATTTTTTTTTTAAATTTTGTATGCCGAAAAACTTTGGAGTCGGAGTCGGAGTCGCGAGTTTTTGTGGGTACTACGACTTCAACTCCGGCACAAAAACCTCAACTTCGACTCCGACTCCACAGCCCTGCTTTTGAGAGGTGTTTTTCAATTTATATATAAGATAATGTTATACCAAAAAATTAAGAACATTATGTTTCGTCAAATGGTTTTGTAACACCGATAAGTGCAAAATATGAAAATGAAATTCCTCTTGTATACTAATAATTTTATTTTAAACTATTTTAAAAAATTGTTAATTATATAAAATAGCCGTAATTTGATAAATTTTACTACAGTTTTCGGATTATTTTTAGTACGGGGGAGGGAATTAATATGCCTAAAGATAAGAGTTTGGTACTTGAATCAAGCATTCTGTACTTCATTTAGGAAAATCCGTACTCATCGTACTATTGACACCGTTTAAGTACAATTCAAAAATTATTTTTTATAATTTTTAATCAATAATTTTGAATTTTTAATTAGGCTAAAGTTCATCATATTTAATTTTCATTAAATTATTCTTATTCATGTTGTAAAATTCCTGTCTTCATAAGAATAATTTAATGAAAATTAAATCTGATATACTAATTAATGTTAACGCTAAGGCACGAGCTTGATGTTAGTAAACGAGATCAACACAGAGTTGTCATAAACAAGTAAACTGGCAAGCAGTTGGCAATTAAAATAACATAAAACATAAAAAGAAAATTTCAGTTACATTTCCAAAATTCAAATTTGCGAAACGTTATTAAAATATTAATTAAAATCTACAACAGGTGCTAACCGTTTTTTTAGGTTAGCTCTTGTTTTCGAGATATACCGTTAATTCACATTCCCTTGGATAAAGTACCTGCAAAACAACTTCTTTTATTTAGTGCTGGTTCACACTCTTCAAGTTTTAGTCATCAAGTCTTGAGTTTTTAGGAGATTGCGAACCAGCACTAAATTAAAGAAGTTGTTTTGCAGGTACTTTACCCAAGGGACTTTTTGTTAGAAAGCTACACACTGAAAGTTACTACCCTGCGGGAAATTTGTGTCAATTGGTCCAAGCGACTGGTCCTGGGATTTGTGAAAATAGAACAAGTACAAAAAGAAAGGACTCATGACCAGTGAAAGAAGAACCAATCCCTTAACTGGTTTATAAAGAACAAAAAGGTAGAAAAAGTTATGAATTACAGAACAGTCTTCAGCGGTAATGTGACACATTTTTTGGTAATTTTTAAAATTTGGCTCTTAAATTTAATTCTTAGACTAGTTTTATTGAAATAATACTACATTGTATTTAAATAATACTACTTTTTAGTAACTGACACTTAGCAGGTTCATTGAGAATAGGTCTGTGATTGGTCAAATAGTGTCAATTGACCCCCTCCAATGACAACCCCATGTAAAAGTGATAGGTCTTATTCATATAAAGTGTTAGAACTGGAACCGGTCCCTACCACCAAAGACCTATCACGGGACTACTTCAGTGTCAGTTCGCTTCCCTCTAGGGTAGTAACAAAGGAACTTACTTACTTTGAATTTAAGCTGGTTTTTGTTTCTTTCATGTAAAAGGAAAATCTATACAAAATTATATTGCTTTTTAATGTCAGTAATTTATATGACATTTTTTCTCCTTTTTTGTAAAAATTAAATGGTTTCAAATTAAAAAAAAAATATATTTATTTAAGAAGTTTTTTATTGTAAGATGAGGTATAAAAAACAGATATAAAAATAAATTGTTTAATAATTACTATTTACATAAAAAATTGTATATAAATAGTTAATAATTGACTTAGTAACTGCTAATTGTATAAACAAAAAACCAATTCAAAACAAACAAATGGGAGAATTCAAACGGTCTTAAAATAATAACACGATGAGATCTGAGTGCTGTTAGCAACCCCTCATAATTTAGATTCCTACTGTGTAGTTATGATAAAACAATTAACACAGAATAATTTTTTTTATTTTTTTTTTGTTTGAAACACAACAACAATTTTTTTTAAAGAATTGTTATAAATTAGGATTTTATGAAAATATGACTTAAGACCAATTTCACCAAGTTCAGTTATAGTTAACTATCAGTTATAACTGTCAAAGTGTACTGTAAACTGGAAGTTAAGGCAATAGAGAGTTGCAACTGAACTTGGTGAAATTGGCCGTTACTGGTATACCATTTTAATCCCTTTAATATTTATATTTAAATAAAAACTACATTTCTTGTATTTGTTGTAAAATCCAATCCATTTTCTTTTGAACATTAATATAAATACCAGGCACCTTGCCACAGCCATGACCATAAGAAATAACACCGATCAAGTAATAACGAGTAATGCCTTTGTAAAGCTGAAAAAATATTTTAAGACAAAATATAAATATGTTTGTATATATTTTAGTTTATTTATGATTAAATCAAGGGATTTGACTTACTTCCGGTATCATTAAGGGACCACCCGAATCCCCTTGGCACGCATCGGTGCCCCCTATTGTATACCCGGCACAATATATGGAGTCATCGTAATCTTCAACCGGTATACTGGGCAAAAGCTGACCATAAATACGACGACAAACATCATTTTTCTGTATGGGCAATTGGGCCTGCTTCAAGACATGCGAA
This sequence comes from Pollenia labialis, assembly GCA_949318255.1. Classification (NCBI taxonomy): domain Eukaryota; kingdom Metazoa; phylum Arthropoda; class Insecta; order Diptera; family Polleniidae; genus Pollenia; species Pollenia labialis. Next base: position 128,506,652 of record OX439140.1, read on the forward strand.
GGATTGCCACCCTGCATCGTATAACCCCAACCAGCCACAAATGGCAGCGAATCAATATACGATCTAGAACGTAATTGTATCGAATTTGGCATACAAATTGGAGCTATTAAGTCTGAAAAAAATAAATCTATAATTATTTTAAATGTTTCTTTAGATTGAATGTAATTTAAAAAAATTTAATCAACCTGTAAATTGCACACTCTGTTCCAATAATAATACGGCAACATCTGAACGACGATTTTTACCATAATCAGGATGTTTTGCATTCTAATTGCATATAAAGAAAAAAGTTGTAAATTAAAAACAAAAAATTATATGGAATAGAATTTTTAAATGAATTTAAATTCGAATATTTTATTTGATTATTAAAAATTCATTTAAAATGCATTAAATGGCTTTAAATAACGACAAAAATATTTATGAAGAAAATAAGAAGAAAACAAAATACGTAAATTGACATCATCAGAATTTAAATGTTTCTTATTTGTTTATTTTTGTTAATTTTTTTATTTTTTTTGTTTCTTAATCGTTTAACAAAAAGCTCATTTATTATTTGTAATTTCCTAAAACCTGTCAAAAGTAAATAGTAAATGTCTTTTATTTGAATTTATGACAAGTAAGGTAAATGTAGTTCTTTGTTCTTTATTTACTCAAAAAGTTTATTTAATATTTTTTTTTTGTATCTTGTTTTAATTGTAATTTAGTTTAAGTACATAAAATACTCTGTGCTCAGCAAAAATTATTTTAATAAATATTGATAGTTTTTCTTGAAAACGTAATAACTAGGGATGGAACCGATACCGATATAAAAGCGATACCAAGACGAATTAACTACAGGTGGTGTCGAAACGCCTTCTGATTTTGACAGTTCGAGCCTATTTGTTTTGATTTGTTAGTGTTTTGGTAAGAATGGTTGACATTGTGAGCCGTAAACACTAACAATGCAATGCAAAACCCCCTATGTTGTTTCTGTTGCTTTTGGATTGTTGTAGTTGCGACACCACCTGTAGTTGAATTCGCCTTCGGCGATACTTTTGCTATGTTCATTAGGGTGACCGTTAAAATCAAAAGTTGGATTTCTTTAGCTCGCACCGTCCAATTTGGTGGGTACTGATAAAAAAAACAACACCAAAAAAAGTTTAAGGACAATCGGCGAAGGCTAAACCGTCCCTAACGTCCACCAAAGTTTGAGAAAAATTATAATTTTACATGAAATCTGACTTTTATGTTTCATAACAAGTTTTTCCTTAATCTCTCATTAAACAAAATAAACTGAAAAATATCGAATAAGCCACTAAATAATCAAATTTTTAATTTATTTAAGAAACGCATTTTCTATGAAAACTACAAGCCGGGAGCCTGGTGTTTTTCACCTAACGCTGAATCCAGTGGTGGTAACCGTTTTTTTTTTTTTAGTTCAGCTCTTGTTTTCGAGATATACCGTAATTTCGAAAATGGAGGAGGTTCCGCAACAAGTAGTTGAGATAGCGGGAAGATATGTTACAAATAAATGGTGGCGATGAAAAACAAAGGGGAATCGGTCATACATTTGACTCATCTAGGGGCATCCAAGGCGATGCAGGGACCAAATGTAAGATTTTCATTAAGCCCCTAAGTGGTGGAGATATATGGCAAGTATGTTTTAGGAAAATGTTAAGCACAAAAACCTAATGAAGGTCCGTCATACATTTTATGTCCCTAGGGGCGATGCCTTGGAAGTTATGGGCCTTTTTCTTCAATATATTTCTAGTCCGTATTGACAGATTTGTATGGGAGCGCACACAAGCACAAATATTGAATCTGATTACAAGTGTGCATGGTGGAATAAGCAGGTGGCATCGTTACGGCAACAAATACAACATTACAACAAAATTGGAAATTACATCACCTTTTACGTCTAAAAATACTTTTAACAAAAATCAAAGCGTGATGAAATAAATAAATTTTTAGCCAATTTTTATATTATTATAGTCTATCGGGCCTGCTCCGAAAATCACGTGATTTCAAATCACGTGCTTTTAAAATCACAAGTGTGATTTTGTTGGATTCTGCAAATCATACCGTTTTTGTGTTTCTTAGAGTGCTTTCGGCATTTGCAGATCACACCAAAATACACAAAAACGGAACCCCAAAACATCACACGTGTGATTTAACAAGGGACATGTGATTTGAAATCATGTGATTTGAGCTTAAATGATTTGCGGAACAGGCCTGAATATCTTATTTATTTTAATTTAAAATTATCAAAAACTTTATTAAAATACAATAATCTCAGCAAAAAACGTGGACTTTTTGTAAACATAAACAATACTTTGACATAAACCAAGACATGTATTAAGCATTGCAAAATAAATTCAATTGTAAAGTTTCATTAAATAATATTAATTAATAGAGTTTTTATTAAATAAATAAAAAAAAAATTAAAACAAACACATGTTCGCCCTTTTTTGCTAAATATTTTTAAAGCGTCTTACAATCGTTTCGAACAATTTTTTTTTTAATTTATATATGTACAATTCCCTAAACTGTGATATATAAAATGTCTACGTCCCCACTGTACATTGTAGGCCCAATGAATGAATTGAGCATGCAGTACAACCCAGCCGATTGGCGTAATGTTATTAGCTCTTGACTTTGGACGTTTTTTGCTGTTTGTGTACAATTTTGGGTTTTAGTGTGTTTTAACATTTATAGTAGAATTTCATCGCCAATATTCTTCTAGAATATATCATCCCTGACCTCCTTCTTCTTAGGGGTGTTTTTAAGATTTGTTAGAGTTATTATATTTAATTATTATACATTTTTAAAATCATAAAATTTTAACAAAAATTTTAAAAATATGTACAATGAAAATTTGTTCAAAATTTAAAAAATAAATTACCGTTATAAAGGGGATATTTGTGGTATCATTTTCAACAAAGTTACAAAATATTCTTTAGATGTAAAAGACGCATATCTTCATTCACCAATATGCTTCACAAATAGGCTGTAAGTGCTAAACGGCAAAACCCTCTGAAAAAATTGAGGGGTAACGATTGAAACATGTAAGGGTAGCCTGTCCATGAAAGCCCGGGTTCGTGCCCCGCGGCAGTCAAGAATGAAAAGTTATCAATAAATTTGAATTAATTTCATGTTCTAAAAATTCCTTTCTTCATAAAAATAATTTAATGAAAATTAAATTTGATGAACTTTTTTAGCCTAATTAAAATATCAAATTTTGGATTAAAAACCATAAAACTGTTCAACAAAAACAACCACAATACTAATAATTGTAATATTTTTATAATTTTTTTGTATATCATAATTTAAGAAAAAAAAATTAAACATTTTTTAATCACTCTCTTAGCTAGTAAAGTGTAATTTCTCATAGAATATTCATCTAGTTTAAGCTTTAAAACGATATTTCAATACTCACTTTGATAACATTGATGTCCACGTGCCTGGTTTCTGATTCAATAGATAAATCAAATTCGCCCAATCTAACAAAAGATCTGAAATTCAGAAAAACAAACAAACAAAAATATGCTAATCAATTAAATATTGATACGAAATAAAAAGCAAAATACAAGATGTTTTTTCACAACGAACTCATTGAAATTCTAAAATGACCAATCAGCTTTAACTATGACATACATGCATACGTATTTATAATAAAATTGAAGAAAACATTTACACCATTTTCAATTTCATTTAAAAAATGTTTAATAGAATTTTAAAATTTGTCATTAATGGTATAAACACAATTGGGACGATCGACGAACTTCGCATAGTACGACGAATTCCTCGGCAAGAACTCGTTGCGTGAATTCAACGTATTAATCTGACTTGAATTTTCTTTAATTTATAAAAATGTGTATGTAAATACCTTGGACGCTAGATTATATAAAAATTTTTATCAATTTTCATAATTTTTTAACTAGCAAAAAAAAATTTATTAAAATTTCTTTGTAATTTATTTGTTTGTTAACTTTTATCAAATCATAGGGTGACCATATTTCAACAAAAAAAACATAAACAACTTTTAATTGGGTGTGTTCTAGAATTCGAATCCATTCGAAAGTGGATTTCTTAGGCATTTTTGGTGTTCTGTATTTCGATTTAGCAAACTCAAATTCGTTTTTGGTTTTGTTTCATATTTTGCCATTTTTCGCGAATTTCAGCCATGTTCGCGATTTGTTCCTGTAAGTTTTCTGATTCTTTACAGCTTTAACGATTTATAATAATTAGTAGACTTTGCTATCATGCCGCTGTTAGCATTTTCGCTATTTTTGCAAACTTTTTTATGTTATTATCGAATATTTTGATATTTTTAACTGATTTAGCGATTTCAAATAAATGTTTGGGATTATTTCTAATTTTGCAATTTTTCGCGAATTTTAGCCATGTTCGCGTTATAAGCGATTGTTATCTATAAGGGTTATGATTCTTTACAACTAAAAACAACTAAAACGATTTTTAAAAAATATAAGGCGTTGCTATTATGCCGCTGTTAGCAAATTTTTGCGAATTTCCGTTAATTAAGTAGTTTTAACCGAATTTTTGCTATTCCTAAGTCTAAATTTACACGTTTCATCTTTTGATGCTCAACTTATTTTCAATTCCCTTTTAAAGATGCCAATATAATCACACGCAGCAATCGGTTTCAACTTTTTTCGGTTCAAAACAACAACAATTTTATTAACAGCGAATCAAAGAGAGAAAAACAGAAAAAATACATGCAGCCATAGTTGCAGGCATCTCCGTACTAACCCCCTTTCTTCTTTCTTCATTCACCTAAAAACATAAGAGTTGAGCATCAAAAGATGAAACGTGTGAAAGCAGACTTATAGTTTTAGAGACTTAATAAATTGTATGGCTTGTTTGAAATATTAAAAATTTTCGCCATTTTTGCAAATTTTAGCCGAGTTCGCAATAGAAGCGATTTTTCTCTGTGATTCTTTACAGCTTTAACGATTTAGCTGCGATTAGCAGTCTCCGTCCCATTTTATTCGTCGTTCGTCTGCGTAAGAAATAGTAATAATAAACCTATCGCAGTGTTCGTTACGCAGGACGAATTTCGGTCTACGCAATGATTGTGTGTATTTTCTAACATACACATGTGTTCTATTTCTGACGACGAATAGTTGTGTTCCTAGCATAAGTCTTACAAATTTTGAATTCTAATTGAATTACCCCCAAGTTTTTTTCCAAAAAGTTAAAACTGCTGTTTGTGATACAACGGTGACGCTCTTGTTAAAGGTATGGCATATCATCGTAAAAGCTAAGCGAAAGAAAACGTCCCGCCTTCCGCTCTTGTTTAGATACGGCTGTTAAGAGTACTGTTTTGTGCAGTGTATCGTGTGTATATATTTAGTTATTTCTAAAATAGCCTTAAGTTAAGATTTGGATTTCACATGGACATACTTATCTAAACAGTAATTGGAAAATGCGCCAAATGGAATTTTAAAAAAAAATTTGAATTCTATTGAAGCTTTGTTTTTAACTACAACTGCAAATGGTGTAGAAACATCAAAATAAAAGTTGAGCTTTCATAAAGTTAAATAAATGAATATTTATGAATCTTAAAACAGCTAATTAAATATGTCAATACGTCAAATCCCCGGACTTAAAACACCTTTAGATTTTGGTCATCATTATTTTTTACATTCAACTATGTACTTACAAATCATGTCGGATACAATGTGCCGCTGTTATCACATGTCTAGCCGATACCAATGTGCCACCACAACGAAACGGTTTTACACTGTATGGATCATAGCCGATTAATGCCATCCATGGCCAAGCTCCTATTTGACTCTCTTCACCACCGACAATTTTCGGCAAAGTTACATTTACCAGACCACAACCTTCATCTTCAGTGGGCAATCGATGCACTGGATGAGTCATATCTCTAGAATGTACTTGAGCTCCTTGTGGGGGACAGCAAATTGTGGTACTTTTACCGCCACACTTTGTATTGGCTAATCTTAAATCGGCTTTAAATTGTTCATTGCTGGGATCCCTTTTAAGTTCGTCATACATGATGGGACAGTTTTCAAGAGCTGTGGAAAGAGAAAATGTTTGGAAACTTTATGAAAAATATCAAAATTTGCTTCAGTTAATTTTAATAAAATATTAACAACTTTTGATTATTTCCAATATTTTTTTTTTTATTGTGACTTTTTTGCGTTCATAAATTTTTTATAGGATCAACGTGATTACCTGCCGTTAAGCCTAACCCCATGGTGCTCTCAGCGCTAGTGTAAAACATGCGCTTAGGCCCCAAGGTGTTAGTGCAATCAACGCAGACAAGTGGCGACTGTATGATCCAGCAGAACCATACACTCGTCCCTTTCTAAGAAGCTGAAGCTTTCTTAACTCCACAGCTAAAAGGCAAGAAGTATCCGTAGTTTTGCAACAGTATGTAGGGAGATCCGTCAGTTGCTCGAACAATCAATACAGCCGCAAATCAATTTCTTTGATTTCAAATGCGCAAAAAACTTAAAAAACCACTTAACACACAATATTTTGTTTACAATCAATGCAATAAAAATAGTATCAAAAGCACTTAAAGGCCATGTCAGATAAAACTTCATCGCTTTGCGTGACGTTTCTAACTTTGAAAGAAAAGCGTAACGCAAAAGGTGTATGTCACAATAAACTCTTTCGCAACACACACGAATTGTTTGTTAACGATAAATAAACGAAAAAAAATTATACTAGCAGAATGCCAAAGTTGATGCAAATAGATAAGAGTTGCCTAACTTTTCGCTTCGCTCTGCGTTAAAAGTACTTTATGTGACATGTTTCGTATAAGTTGGAATCTTGGATGTCAAAGCGAATCTCTAACGCAACGCGAAGCAAAAGTTCTCTCTGGCATGGCCTTAATTGCCGATATTGATTACTTTTATATTGTTCTCACTTGCATTTGTATACCCTTCACCGAAGGTAAAAGGTCGGTTCAAACTTCAAACTTTATTACGATGATTAAACTTTGGTTATTTGTGCGATTTGTATACAAAAATATAAAAATAAAACGTTGTGTTCTTCGGTGGAATGACGCTCTGTCAATAAACATTCACAAATACAAAGGTTTTTAACAGCTGGTACATAGAAACGGAGAAAAATTTTACTTTTATCGGGTTAATCCGTAAGGCAACGTTACATTTACGTACCTTTTTTATATTAGCTTAGTAAAGCTGAAGGTCCACACCATGCGTTTATGCGTCTGTCCTTTTTATGCATTTGACAAAAAAGTTGAATCAGTGTAATTGCATATGACAAGTTACACACCAAAATGCATAGATTGCATAGACGTATGAACGCATCAAAGTAGGTTTACTTTCTACTTTTGTATCCGTCGCATGTGTGGTGAATAAAAGTCAGCTGTTATTGATGGCCATGGATGACAAATCATATTTTATTTTCAATGTTATCGATAAATATGTTTGTGTGGTGGATTACTTTTTACTATTTTTTTGCATTAAAAAAGGTTTTTAATAAGAGAAAAAGCTTTCGTTATTAAGATTGTATAAACTTTAAATAATAAAATTCATTAAAATTAATTTTAAGCACAATTTTACCACGAACAAAATTTGCCATTCTAGTTATCGATTACCTTTATGTTCTGAGTGTCATCTTTGTTGTGTTTATTATATTTTTTTTTTTTTTTAACAAATGCCATGAATATTTTTATAATAAAAGCTTACTTTTCTATGAATTCTTTTAAGTAAATTCTATTAAAATATCAATTACACTTTCCATTTATGGCAAAATTGCTTTTAATTGATAAACATATTAGCACAACAGCTGATAAAAAAAACAAATTTAGCGCATAAAACGCATGGCATGTAACTTGAATTTAGAAACGCATAAAATGCATAGAAAGTATCATACGCATCTACGCATGAACGCATGGTGTGGACCTCCAGCTTAACTGCTGATCCGCAGCGTACACGTTTAAGTTAGAGAAACAACGCCTAAAAACTCGCTTTTTTGTTTACTTTTTAAGGAGGAAACCCATATATAAACTATAGGAATATCTTAAGCTCAGACGGATTACTGGTGGAGTACCATTGAAAATTTAAATTAATTTCCACAATTAATTGCAACAATTAAGCAACAACTATCTTGAGCTTGGCAGATTAAGATAATTAGCCAATGGGAATACACTTACTTCATTTGTTTGGCATGCACAGTAGATTTCCACTTTGTGTTTAGAATGGCGTAATCTCTATTTCTATCATTCTTTTTTTAAAGCACAAAAAAAATAATAAAACTGTGCTACAATGCATAATTTAAACTTAAAATAAAAGTATATAATTTAAAATTAGAAGCTCAATATTTTAATTATTTTTTTATTAAGTTAATACCAATAATCATGATCAGGGAAACCAGAAAAATCAATTAAAAACAAGTTAATAATATTTGCATAAATTAACAATTAAAAAAGACAATTGTTCGAGTATTCCTCTTTGGGACGCATGGGCAGTAAAAGACCAACCATAATAAAATTATGGTAACTGTTTAAGAGTTATTTGGGACTTTAACTAAAATTGACCGGTATCAAAACATGCTTCAAAAAGTCAAAATATACACTATAAGCTTAAAAAAAATGTTTTCTCTGGGTAATAAATGCAAAAAAAAATGCTGCAAAGGGCATTGAGAAATCGGCAAACGGTAAAGCGAGCCAAACTATGCATTTAGAAATCGGTGCCGAAACATGAATAAATATATTGTTTTTTCCCTCCTTGGCCGCATATTTGCGGTTTCCCTGTTAATGATGTTTTATTTAAAATTTCGACAAAACTTAAAATTCAATTGAAATGTTTAACTCGTGCAGCGAGTTTTGATCGATGAAAGGTCTACTTTCGATTCTCTGGGACAGAAATTTCTATTGCACAGTGTTATTTTATGAAACATTCTTAAAGGCCGGTTTTTTGAGATGTGGATTAAGTTAACACTTAGTTTAACGTAGTCTGACACTCAGATTTTTCCGGCGAAAAACTAAGCTGTTCCATCAAAATTGTGTAAGCCAATCTGTTTTCAAATTATTTAGTTAATCTAAATAACTGAGATCTCAAAAACCTAACATAAAAGTTTTGACATTTAAACTCTCTTTAACCCAATCTGTAAATAATACTTACGTTTACAACTACCGCTTTCAAAATTTTTTGTTAAGCAACTTGTTTCCGCATTAAAATTTTTATTTGAATTATTAGTTTCAGTAGGGCTTTCTGCAGTCGTTGTTGATGTTGTTGTGCCTCTACTACTAGTCATTGATATATCAGTTCTGGACACTGCCGTACAGCATACCTGTTTAAATTCACATATTCAAAAAATTCAATTATATAACAAATCCACTTTAAATTGCTTTCGAAACTCACCACTGGATACTGATCTGGTGTAATGCGATTACCACATATTCTTTGTAAATTCATTGAATATTGTTTGGCCGAATTTTGTGGCAAATTGGCAAATAAAGTTAAAACTTCCGGACAGAATTTTAGCGAAACACATGAACCCATTTCGTTGAGAGGGGTGCGACAAAAATTTTCATCAGAACCACTACGTACAAAACCCGTAGGACCGCGGCAATGGAAAATGCTTAAGTTGATGACAATTAAGAAATTAAATAACAATTTCTTTATAAACATTTTAAAATGTTTTGTTTTTTATTTTCACTAAATATTATTTATACTTGTTTCGTAGGGACAGTTAGAAAACCAACTGATTGCAGTTTTAGAAATAAAGTTTCTAATAATAAATAAAAATTTATAATGAAACAAATGTAAATCGTGTTAAAAACTTTGCATCTCTTTCCCAGATTCTATTTTTTATGAATCATTAATTTTAATAAAACGCCTTTAACTGAACATTTGTATAAATAAAATATAAAATTGAAATGCATTTTGTAAAAATGTTAGAGTTAAGCAAAATAAAAATCTATATGGTTGAGTTTATTTCTATTACAATATGCAGCACGTCATAATTAAATAATATGATAGTACCGGTTTTAACTTCGACCTACAGGTGATTCTAATAAAACACGGTTCGAAAACAAAAAAATCCAAAACTTTTGCCAGGAAAACTAAATGGCCTTTTAGGAAATCTCAAATATATTAAGGTTCATTCAGCAGTTACATTTAAAAAAATTGGTTCCCTTATCCCGTTTAACGGGTGCCTTCTGTTTATAATTTGTTATCAAATCAATTATTCCGCTGTTGGTATATTAATTAATAAATAAGTAGATTTACTAATAGTTTTATGGGAATTCTAAATCCTCTCACTCTCTATCTCTCTCTCTCTCTTTAAATGCAGAAAATTCTCATTATTGTAAAAAAAAATAATGAAACAAATTTTTACATAGTGGAATTTCCCAGAGTATAAATGAGAATCATTTAAAAAAATGTAATTTTTTTATTTTGTAAATTTTCAAATTTTCAATTTGATTTATGCGTAATGAAAACGGCAGGCGACATAATGTTGGACGAATAAATGGAAGGAAATATCCATACATAGATTTTTATTTTTTGTGATGACTAAAAATTTAGATATTCTAATTAATTAAAATGTTGTTAAGATTTATTTATCACTTGTTCTTTAATACTACACAGAAAAAATTCTCTATAATTTTTTTTCAATTAAAGCATTAACCAAAAATAAAATCAGTTTTAATTAAAAATTAAGTCAAGTGAATTAAACGTTTAATCAAGTGAAATAAGCATTTAATCAAGTGAATTAAACGTTTAATTGATAATATTAATTTGTTTACTGGTGCAAATTTAATTAATTTTTTAATTAATATTACAAATTTTTGAATTGAAATTAATTTTTATTTTTTTCTGTGTACAATATCAGATGTTGCACAGAAAATGTTGCCTGTAAAATGTTTACTACAAAAAATCATGAATCAAAGAAACAAGATTGCGCAGGTCCGTTATTTTTGTGTGTGACGAAGAAATAGAATTTGTGTATGTGCATTTGTGTGTGTCTTACATTTTTTACAACAAACACTCATATTTAGTCTATGATGACGTAGATGCGCAGTAGAATTTTTTTTTGTACGGCTGAGAGCGCCATCTTGTTTTTTTGATTCATGACAATAAATAGAATAATTAAAAAGCAATACAAAGCCTTGTACCAGGGATGGAATAAGGCTTTTATAATTTTGTACACGCAGAGAAAAAACATGGTTGAGGTATGGTTAAAAAAACATATTTTGGTCTCCGCAATGGCAACAAACAAACTTTAATTGATTTTTACAAAACTTTTTTCACGATTGATAATATTTTGTTCATATGTAACAATAAATTATTTACCTCCGTCGAAACTTTAAATATGAATTTAACGAAATATAATGTTTTAATAAAATAAAGCTACACTTAAACATATTAAAAACATTGTTTGTTTATTTTAATATTTATGATTAGAAAGCAACAACATTCCGGTCATTTGAATTTTACTTTGTTTGCTTAAAATTCTCATTCACTTTATTTCGATTATTGATTAAAATACAAACATAAATTTACGTAGAATAAACTAGTAGAACAGAAAAAAATGGTAATGAAGGTCGTCACAGCCTGGAATATGAATCAAAGGGGATTTTTTACAAAAGTGGAACATATCACCTATCAGGAATAAAAAATTAAATAAAATTATAATTTGACACTTAACAAAACAAACAAATTGAAAAAATGGATAAAAAAAATAACCATAGTATGATTCGGCATTTTACTGTTAATTCTTACCATAACATGGTTACATTTGTCAAAATTCTGGGAAATGTTAACCATATTGTGGTTAATTTTGAATATAATATGGTTAGTTCTGACCATTATTATGGTCATTACTGATTCAAATATGGTTAATTTTTTTACCATATTATGGTTGATTTAGGGGAAATTTTGTTGATTTTAACCATACTGTGGGCATATTTTAACATACAATACATAAACATTGTTAAACCATAGTATGTTGCTTTTCGAATATGGTTACCTCCAACCATATTTTTTTCTACGTGTGCCATCTATGAAAACAAAAGCTTAACAAAAATGGGTATGAAACTTAAGAAGTGCACAAAAAAATATGACAACAAAAAAAATAATAAATAGTGCATACCTAAAAGTTATTTATAAAATCGTTATCAAGTTACCGAAATGGTAACACATACGTCTTCAATTGCTTACTTGACCAGTGTCCATGTTCTGCAACTCTCGCGTTTTTCTCACTAAACTGTTACTTTTTTGTCGAGTTCTAGCTGTCACGTAAGAAGATTACTCGCCAATTTACAGAAAAAGTGTGTCTGTAACATTTTTGTGAGAAAAGTTCCTGCTTTGAACTGTCAAATAAACGCACAAATTAAAATGGGGCGAGAAAAAAATTTTAACACTAAAAACAATTAAAAATGCAAAATACAAAGAATAATTTGCTTTTAACATTCACAAAAAAAATTGACATTTATCAACTCACACTTATGTTGTTTTCTTTTCTACAAAAAATGTCACATTTTTTTTAAAAACCGCCATTTGGTGTTCGTTTCTTAAAAATGCTTTGCTCTCTAAAAGGGCAGCGTGTTTTATTCTAAAAAAATTCACCCTTAAATATCAAAAGGCATTGCACTTTACGCCCCGTATAAATCGAGAGTGTTGATAATGCCCTGTAAAAAGGTGGATTCTTTTTATATACGGGGCTACCAGACGAAGTTGGGAAAAAATCGCCTCTTATCAGGTCAGTTAAAATTTTAAGTTTTAATAGTTATTTTTTCTATTATTTTATAGTAAAAACAAAAGAAAGCATTACATTGTGAATTGTAGGTCAGGGCTGCCAGGTACTTTTTTTCGTTCTCACCAAATTTAAAAATAAATTTCCCCAAATATCCCCCGATAAAAGAAAGAATCCCCAAAATAAGCTCTTGTAAAAAAATACATAATTTTTAACGGATAATTTAAATATTTATTTGAGTTTTACTTGTACCATGTTAATTTATAAGAAAGTTTATTATACAAAATTAATTTTATTTCCACTTTTATTTTATTCCACGTGCAGCAGTTATCCAAATACAAATACAGGTTTGAAGGCTCTTGCGTTTAGTGGTTAATTGCTTGCATTCTACATTTTAAGAATTAAGGTTGCTTTAGTCGACCGTAAATGTTGTGCAATGCAATGTAACGTACCGTAACGTACTGTATTTTCTGAAATGCGTAGTTATTATTTTACAATTGTTAGTCTTTTGAATAAAAAATTATATTGCACAAATCAATTTTAAAACTATTTAAGGTGTGTGCTCGCGTTTCTAGCTCAAGTAATAATTTGCACATTAGTGGTCTGGGGCATCATTTATTACTAGTTCAAACTCGATTTTTTTTTTAATCTTTTTTAAAAACATAATCGTATATTCATTTCGAATTATTTATAATCTAGACTAAAAACTTTTACGACATTTAAAAAATTTTCCAAACACTTTAATAAGGGATTGTTTTGCCTTGTACACACTATTTGACATTTCAATTGACTTTTCTTTACCCAATCGTCACCAAACTTCATATTAAATGTTTTTATATACAAAGGAAACTAAGCCCATTCATTGGCTTTAGATTTCACTTTAATTTTTTTGTACACCTCTAATACACATGAAGTTTTCCAGGAAAATGCAAATTTTGGACTTTTTGTACATAATCGAATTATTGACAGATTAACTTCAAACTTATCAGATATTTTTTTTAATAAAAACGAAACTTTTTTTGCCCGTTGCTTATTGATATCAAGTGATGTTGCAAAAATAGCCACGTTTATGTATGTATATGTGACACATACTATGTGTGCATTAAACTTAGTTGTCTTTTATAGAAAAATTAAGCTCATATTTTTTATTTCCCCAAAAAATCCCAAGTTTTTTTTTTAATATCCCCAATGCAAACCCCAAATACAATTTTCTGTCCCTTTTAGCAACAAGAAACCCCCTACTTTGGGGTCAAACCCCCTAAACTGGCAGCCCAGTTATCAGTAAGCAACAACTGTCAGTGACATAAAATATAAATGGATCCGGGGTTATAAAATTGTTTTTGAAAAAAAAATTCAAATGAAGAAATCGTAAAAAATTGGTGTTCATAAATCGGTAATCTGGCAAAGGTTTTTTCTTGTTTACATATTTTATAAAAAACAAACTAAAGAAATTGGAATTTCGTCATTCATTTTGTTCTTTAATTTATTTATTTATATAATATCAATCTATTAAAAAATTTGGGTTTATGTATATTTTTTTTTATATTTTCAGATTTATGTAAATATTTTTTTTTATATAACTATTGCAGAACAAACTCTTTGTCAGCTGTTAAAAATAGGTCGATCCAATTTTGTGTTTTGTTCTCGTCAAATAAAAAATTGCAGTATTACAGGTTCGGCTAGACATTTTATACATGCACCTTTTAAAATGTGGTATTTTTTTCTTGTAGAAAAGAAAACACCATTAGTAATAGTGCAAAAATATTACAATCATTTTGTTGATGTTGATTGATGAATTGAAAATTTGCAGCCTCACTTAACATGATTATTTCTTTCGTCAAAAAATAAAACTCGTTTGAGTTTTTTTTCCGTCAGAAACAAATTTGCATATGTATTAACACAATTTATTTTGCACTAAGTTCATTGCAAAAATTTGATATTTTCCCCTTAATGTTGATAGGGAACAAGAAAAGGAAGAAAATGACAATGATGATGAAAAAAAAGTCGTCTATGAAATCGGTAACTTTTTTCCAAGGCAGTTATCGATTGATAAACCACTTTTTGAATACTGTCCTTACTTGTATAAATTGGCAAAAACTGTGCAATGTGTTCCTGCAACCCAAGTAAGCGTGGAAAGAGCATTCTCTGCTCTTAAGTTGGTATTAAGCGCCAGAAAAATTGGAAAAAATAATGTTTGTTAAATTAAACAAATAAAAAAAAGAGTCTGTTAAAAAAGAAGAAAGTAAACAATTGAATTTTAATTAAGACATAAAAATTAATCTCTTCAAAAGAGTTTTATTTTATGAAGGCGAAATGAGTTTTATTTTAGACGAAAAAACACTCGTAAAATGAGTTTACTTTATACGGAAAAAAACTCCTCAAATGAGTTTTACTTTAGACGGAAAAAATTAAACTCCTAAAATGAGTTTTATTTTAGACGGAAAAAATAAAACTCCAAAAATGAATTTTACTTTCAATTTAACAGCTGATAACATGTTTGTCTTTATAAATTGATTTTTTGATGACATTTTGAAAATAAATTAAGTGCAGCCTACGTCACAGCTTTCAGTTTTTGTAAATTTTGGCAGCAGTATATGTAAAAGACTATCAAGAACAACTTGATAGTGTGGCCGCAGGGTTAACTGAAAGGGCTTCAGTTGATACCCATTTTGTTGAAGTGCATTAAAAATAACTAGTCCAAACATGTTGTGCGTGGCCGTCATATTTTATTTAGAATGACGTCACACAGTTTACCATGCATTGTCACCCAAACTGAACATGTATACAAAATTTCAGCTCAATCGGTTGAAGATAACTGCTTTAAAATTTAACAAACATATGTACATATTACATACATACATACATACAGTGTAAGTTAAATAAAAGCTTTTAAAAATAAAATAAATATGGATGAAAAACTGTTACCGGTTGTGTTATTTAAGTTTTTTCTTTCACATTTAAAATTGAAGCGTGAAACTCTGTTCAACATTTCACGTGAAATGCTGTCAAAACTCGTATGAAAAAAAGTTGTGCGGAATTTACATATGTTGATGGAGTTGTAGGTACTCAGTTAATTATTCTAAAATAACATAAGCTGCACTTATTTCGCGTTGAATTTGAAGCAAATGAAAAAAGTTAAAGCTAAATATTAAATGAGAAAGGAAAAATGAAAATAACACAGCCGGTAACAGTTTTTCATCCATTTACGGGCACAAACCTCTATTCCGGAAAGAATTTTTAATAGGAGACATGTGAAGTTTTGGACCGATTGCCACCATATTCAATAGGTTTTGACAATGTATGTGCAAAATTAATAAAACTATCTCCGAAACTGCGACCTGTACTCTGCGCACAAGGTTTACATACATGGACAGCCAGCCAGCCAGCCGGACGGACTTCGTTAATTTTACTCTAAAGCTGCTATCGACAACCTATACTGTTACATTTTGCGATTGCATGCGTTGTATGAATTTTATATATGTTGTTGGTAATGTTGTTAAATTCTCTTCAATGTGTGTGCACACGTACGTAATAAAAGAGAAAACGCGGCGCTTTTATTTTGCCACTCACAGCTCTAAAGTGATTTTGAAACGATCGCTATACATACTTAAACGTGGAGTTAGGACCAATATTTTGAGGTACTACAAACATCAGCACAAAGGCAGAATTCCTTCTCCACTATTGGGGTTTGGGTTTAACAACCCTGCAAATAATGTAGCCCATAAATGACTAGGACTAGTGCAAAGTTAACCGCAATGTATTGAAAAAACATGGTCTATTTAACATTACGATGTCCTAGGGCAGGACCATATAACCCAGCTTTGGATAACAAAGGAGTAGTTTTAAAACGACTCCATGTGTTTTAAAAAAAGTTTTCAATAGTTTAATTTTAATTTTCAAAAGCCTAATAATGAAAGGTGCCCGATGGACTCTTCGGCTTAAAAAATGTGAGCTTCATAGAGATTAAAGACCAGAACTTTATCGAAAAAAGTATTTAGATTAAAAAATATCCTGGAGCAAGGTTTTGTTTTCCAATAATCCAAAAAAAAAAATTAAATTTTTAAAGGGTAGTCCGAAATGCCCGAAGAGGTTTGATTTCATTATAACATTTAATTTAAGATATAATTATACATTCTTTTATACTGTATTAATGAAGAATATTTTTAATTTTTTTATAAATAATTATATCTCGCGGTTGTTGGCCATTTTCTGCTTTTTAACATATTTTCAATAGCTTTTTGCAAAATTTCGAATGTAATTATTTTTTTTCGATTGTTAGTCATTTCTTCCAAAACGATAAAAACATTTTATATCAAAGGCTTGACTAAAAGTTTGAATTTGAAAATAAAGCCAGGATTTTCACTGAAAAGAAAAGAAATTATAAGTTGTTTGCAGTTTGTCGACATGCTACGCAGAGCCAAGACAATCCTGAAAATAAAGCGAAAAACTTTGTCTTTTCCAAAATTTAAGGACGGAGAGAATGGTTTCTAAATTTCTTAGCAGCAGCGTTGAAGCCGAGTGTTTAGCTGGCAGTATATTTTAGATTAATTTACAAAATAAATTTTTTTTTATTTTTTTATTGAAGTTCTACATTGTTTCACAATTAAAATTAGGTGTGTTCGTTTACTTTACTAACAGAAAATTGCAACGAGAGAGTAAAATAAAAATTTACAAAATTTTTCTCCCAATTACTCAAAAAAATTAAAAAGTAAATGAAGGCTTTACCAGAAAAAACTAGCAAGTAAGGCATATCCACACAATTCAGCTGTAACATACGAGATTATTTCCTAATAAATTTTTTTTAACTATTTCTGCAAGAATATTGTTCTTAAATTTTAGAAAAATAAATATTTTATGTAACCTGAAACAGGTGGTTGAATAATTCTTGCTAGTAAAAATTTTACTATCAGATATTTTTAACAATTTTTTTGTCTCTCAAGTTTTTATGCTCTTTTCTCTCGTTGCAAATTTTTGGAGTACGTGAAAACTTACTAGAAACAATTTTTGAAAATGAGCAATAATTTTCAGTATATGAACACACCTATTTTAAAACATTTAAAAATTATCTTTGAAAGCAAGTTGAAAACTTATGAATAGATCAATTTTGAAATGTTTTTAATTTTTTTTTTTTGAAATTGCTCTCTCTATTGACTGTTGGACAGTTTCTGAGTACATATTTTATTAAGCGCAGCATTTTTACATTTAAGAACCCACTGTACAGCAATAAGGAACTATTTTTAAATGTTTCTTCTTGATAATCACCCTGATTGCTTAAAACCTTGTAATTTACCAAAAGTTTTTAAATTTTCCAGAAAAGCACGCACATTTTTCTTATGCAAAATGTATGCGTAACAAAATGTTATTAATTAAATTAACAACTTGCAATAAAATTTTGTGCATTCATGCCAACAAGGGCAATAAATGAATGTTTGAATTTAAATTTACGTAAATCCCCTTGAAAACCTGAAACGACAGATGTTGACTTGAACACTATGCCATGAATTATAGCCATCTTCAATGCACCGTAAATGTTTCTGATGGCGGTGACGATGATGATGAAGCATTGAAAATCAAACTGGTTTATTGCATTAATAAAATTATTTAGTCGTAGACACTAAGAAGTGAGTTAGTGAGTCATTGATTTGTTTGGAAACAAAATCTTAAACATCAACGAAATTTTAAAATCGCTAGTGACCGCAGGAATCCCCCGTTAAAAATGTTACAGTAGGTAACGGATTTAATAAATTAAAAAAATGCCATATTTATATATACAAACCTATATAAAATTCTCGTGTCACGGAGTTTAAGTGAACTCCTCCGAAACGGCTTGGCCGATTTTTATGAAATGGTGTATGTGTATTTGTTAGGTATAAGAATAGGTCATAAGTTATATTTCATGTCGCCAGAGGGCGTCAAATAAGGCAAAACGAGAAAAGGCTCTCCGTCCCTATAACTTCTTAGGTAATCAACCGGTTGTCTTAAATTTTGGCATGCAGACATAGGGAATAGGGCGTGAAATAGGACAAGAGGGGTAAAAGCTCTCCCTCGCAATAACTTATTAACTCATCAACCGATTTTCTTGAAATTTTGCAGGCAAATAGTGTAACACCTGGAAGGAACTACAGCCTATAACTTTAATAATTTAGGGCGTGTAATAGGGCAAGAGGGTTTAAAGATCCCTCTCATTATATCTTCATAACTAATCAATCGGTTTTCTTAAAATTTGGCATGCAGACACTGTAACATAAAAAAAAAATCAGTTGTCTGGCAAAACAACGTTTGCCGTGTCGTCTAGTTTCTTATAAAAGTTTTTGCTATTATAGGAAATTTATTTCTTATAAAAGTTTATACTTCATATATCGCACTTGTTCCTCTAAAGAAAGTCAACTCAAATGTTCAGAAGGGGCAACAAATTATTTTATTTTTAAATATTTACAATGACAGTTGAAAACAATTTTGTCAATGTAAAGAAATACGAGTTAGAAGCATGGCGAATTCAGGTGGCGTTAGCTGTGTTTAAACCAAGATATCTATACTTCAGTAAACAAATAAACCATCTTTAAACGCATAAAATTGCATAAACGCATAAAATAAAATACAGACCATATGAATTTGCCAGGATTTATCGTAGTGCTGCCACATGTTATTTTTTTAACAACATATAATACATGGGACACTGATTTAAAGATGTTGAGTTTAAACTACATATAAATTCAAGTTTAGTTCAACTAAACCAGCGTTTAAACCATCAGTGATTTATAAGCCATAAGTTGGATATTTTGTGCAAGCAATTATGTATGCATTTGGTTGGGTAAGCAAATATAGTATTGCCGTGTACAAAAAATTTCTTATAAACAATATTTTTTGCCCGTATTTTTATTATTGTTGCATGGCAAAATATTTCTTGTATCAATTTTTAAAGTTTTCTTATACAGATTACTTTTTATATAGCCACATATGCAGAAAGACACGGTTCTTTTGAAATATTTTCTATAGCGCAATTAGATGAGATGTTCTTATATCCACTATCTACTGTATTTTCATGTAAATGTATATCAAGTGTCTGGGAATAAAAAAAACTGCATAAAGTGTGAACAACTGTGTAAGTTTTGTTACAGAAAGTGAAAGGCAGATGTTCTGTTATTATAATTTAAATGTTATTGAGTTAAGGTATGCTCAGACCAAACAAATATTTGACGATTAAATCCAAAAAAAAGCGTGACGAGTAAAAATGTCAAACTTAAGCTTTATTTTTAACAATTTCTATTTATTTACTAAACTTTATATCTAAGATTATAATTGTGTAATGTAATTAATAAACTGTTAAATAATGTTTGCTCTAGCAAAACGTTTTGCAAAAGCAAGCAATTCTTTAAGAAAACTAGTGGTTACGTGTAGGACATCAAATATTTAATAGGTTAAGATAACAAAAATAAGTTTAAGAAAATTATTTTTCTGTAGATTAAGGGAATTCCAAAGTATTTAAGATGAATTTTATAAATGCACACAAGGGCAATAACCAAATTTTTCGCATGGTTGTTTAACTAATGAAAAACTTTATCTTGGGTTATTTTACAAAAAAAAAAACTTCGTGCACCAAAATAATTTTCAAAATCAATACATTTGCTGCAAGGCTTGGCGTCATAAACCAAAAAATTAAATTTTGGATTTATATTTTCTTAAATAAAAAGCAGGGATTTTTTAACTTTAAGCGAAGAGTTAAGGCCCAACCACAATGTGCTTAAGTTGGATTAAGCAAATGTGCGAATACATGTTAATTATATGAGGCAAACCATATTGAACTTAAGGAAACTTTTTCTAAGTTTTATGAAACTGTCATTTGCTTAAGCAAGGTGCGAATCTCATCGCACATTCCGTACGGAATCAAATGTATTTTTATTTTGTTTTTGTTTTTTTAAATACATTTGAGAAACTTTTTGTTAATTTTTGACAGTAGGTTAATCAAGGCAATGCATATTATGGTTAGGCCTTTACTCTAATCCAGGTTTGTTGGTCTGTGTTGTTATTTCAGGATAAATATTTTAAATTTAATGAACGTGTAGATTTGCTAAGTGGAAATGTATTATGCACAGCAGATTGTTGGTGAGCGGACGTTTTTGATGCCAGCTAAAGGCTAGTTTACACTATTATACTTTGTATCAATACATGTCAAAAACTCAAGTAATATGTAAAAGTCTGAGTGTGAATGTGAATGCATGTGTAATGAAAATGACAAGTATTATGAAAAAAAGTTTGGCACCCCATACGACTTCATCGTTTTTTGAAAAATTTCTAAACAATAATACTTTTCAATATTATTTATTAAGATTAAGGTTTTTCTTTTTTATATAAAAAATTAGATAACATTTATTTTATACATGTTTTTGCTTCGAAGTTAAAAACAAACTACAACAAAATAAATTTGTGTATGAAATACCATGCAAGGGAGACAACAACAGCAACAGCTGTGATTTACGATCAAGGCGAATTCAACTTCAGGTGGTGTCGGAATGTCATCTGATTTTGACAGTTCGAGGTAAATTGTTTTGATTTGTTAGTGTTTTGTAAGGAATCGTTGTCATTTGGAGCAGTAAACACTAACAATTCAATGCTGTTGTTTTTGGAATGCCAAATTTTTAAATTAAATCAATATTTGGTTATGTTTTAAAAAAGAGTGGTTTAATTGAAGAAAATTAATTGTATATAGTCCAAAATGTGGATTATAATAGGTTTCACTTATTATACATAAAATGGCTTATAAAAAATCGGTTATAGTCCAATTTCGCTTATAATCCACAAAAGTTGTGCAACTATAGTAGTGGACTATAAGCGAAAAGTACTGTACTTCCAATTTAAGCGCCTGTTATAGAGTTGTTTTGAAAAACAGTAGATGACGCCACTAGCTTTGGCATTTATTATTTAAATAAATTAATGTAATACAAATTTGTTTCTTTTCACTGTAAAGGTAGAAGTACATGCCACGCGTTTGTGCGCGCGCGCTACTTAGACTTCTGTCAAATTAAGAAGTAAAACTAGATTTTTTTCATAGTACAAGCTACATGCAAAATATTTTGACGCGCTTGCGCCAGAAAGTTGGTTAATTTTGAGCTTTTAAATGACTTGTGTATTTTTGACAAGTAATCTGCTGACAATAAAAAGAATAGTTTAACACACATATTTATGAATCATAAAAAAAAACTTATTGAATAGTTTAAAAAACATACAATTCACAAGGTGTCATAAAGTCATATGTCTTAAAATAATAACATGAAAAAATACGAATGTTGTGAACAACCCCCCATAATTCAATTTGAATTAAAATCAACTGATTTAAATAAATATAAAAAATAAATATTTACTTAACATCAAAATATTTTGTAATTCTTATCCATGAATTTATAAATGAAATTAGATCTTACCTGACTATTTTCTATTTTTCAGACGCAAATCAGAAATAAATTTTATTTTGTTTGCTTACCAAACAGCAGAGTCCTTAGCCGATCTAATTTGACCCCGCAAGTGATTTTTTGCAAAAATTGCTACCCGCTGGTTAAATACCGATGTTAGCCGGATAAATTTTACCATCAACGGCGAAGGCTTACAAAAACCAATGCGGCTCGGCTCAGTCGTTTAACGCAGGTATCTTCTGATTAATTACGACAGCACAATAAACATAGCTAGCAAAGTTGTATTTATTTAAGACAATTTTTGTTAACGAAGCAACAACAATATTTTTAAACCATTGTAAAATATTAGAACATTATGACAATATAACATGACGACACACCTTGCAAATACCCCAAATATGTATACAGGTATAAAAAGAATAATTTCAATAACATAAAAAAATCTTGAAATACTTTCGAATCCGTTTTCAATGTACAAATAAGTAAAATTGTGTTACTTGCAATTTTTCATGCTCTAAACTTTTCGAACGCACGACACACGACGACGAACTAACGCGTGTTATGTACTTCTACCTTAAGTTCGTTACATTCATATTTATTGATTGAATAAAAGTTGATGGTTTCTTTTTATATCAATAGACGAATCCCCTGAAGAAGTCAACATAAAATTCACGAAACGTCGAGAAAATAAAATGAAAACTTTTGCATTTTTATTTTCACATTACAAACTTCCATAAATTATGTAAATATAGGTAAATCTCTATCTTTTGACATGACTTCAATGCCAATTTTACAAATAACTTTACTAAATATCACTTGGATTTCAAAATTTTAATTTTTCTTCTTCGTTTTCGTTTCGACAACATTTCGCCATGAATCAAAAAACAAGATTGCGCACTCAGCCGTACAAAAAAAAATTCTTCTCCGCATCTACGTCATCATAGACTTAATATGAGTGTTTGTTGTAAAAAATGTAAGACACCCACAAAGTCTATTGTTTCGTCACACACAAAATAACGGACCTGTGCAATGCGCAATCTTAGGTGTGTTCCACAAGATCTCGGACAGGTTCGGACTAATGAGAGTAAAATGAAAATTACTCTCTAAATTTGCCGAAACTACCCAAAATTGCTGGAATGCAAAAAACCATTTTTGAACATCTTCAAATACAAATGCTGCTTACTTTTTAAATTTAGATCTATTTAAGTGATTTAAGACGCTTAAAAGTCATAACATTATAAAACTAAAACATTTGCATCATTGTAATTTTTTATATTTTGTTTTATATTAAAGCAGGGATGATAAATGGCATTTTCTAAATTGTACTAAATTAAGTACAGAACTGTACTTTTTTGACACTTATTGTACTAAAAATATTTTTAGTCCGAGTTTAGACGAGCGAACATTTGGAAGGAAAACATGTGGAATTCTCTTTTGTTTTTCCATTCGCGGTCACACAGACGAACATGTTAACATTCTGTTAATATTGTTGTTTTTTTCTCAAAAAGCAAAGTAAATGTCAACAAAGTTTCACCATAGTTTAAGCAATCAAGCTAAAATGTTTTCGTTTATTTATAGCAACAAGATTCATTAGAATGTTGTAAATCTTTTGTCTGAATTAAATTCGATGCAATATTCACAATAAGGCGGTTTCTACGCTTTGTTTTAATTAAATTTTGCTACGAAAAAATCCTTTCCATATTCTCCGACGAAAGTTGTATAGACAATATGCCATTTAGAATTCTTCTGATATTTGGAAATTTTTAAATTTTACTAAATATGTCATTGGAGTACTTCAGTACTTTTGCAATGCAAATAGTACTGAAAAAAGTACAATTGTACTGACTTTATCATCCCTGTATTAAAGATTAAGGGAAATATGTATGCAATAACGTCTTAACCACTTTCATTTTTCACAAAAACCTTACATTTTGCTTTTTAATATGTTTTTTAATTAAAACTAAGCTTTTCCTTTTACTTGCAAATTTCCTGAATTTTTTATCAGTTTCATATGTAAACAAAAACAGCTGATTGTTTTTTCTTGTCCGAACTTACCCAAAGAAAAAGTTCGTGCAAATTTGTACAGGAAATGAAAAAAATTACTCTCCTAATTACTCTCTTTATTGCACAAAAATTGTTATGTGGAACGCTTTTGGGAAACTTTGTGCAAGTTCGGACTGTTTCGTTATGCATGTGGAACAGAGCTCTTGTTTCTTTGATTCATGACATTTCGCTGTACCATCAGTTGATAATTTTAAAAAATCTTTTTTGGCTCTGTTTTTGCTCTAACACAACCATCTATGTAAATTAATGCTGAGGCTTAAGTCCTATTCAGTGGTTATTCTCAATAAAACTCATCATTATTATGTTTAATTTAAAACCCAATAATAAAGATTTCACAAGGATTTTAGTAAAATGTGGCTTTTTTATTAATTTCATGTGTTTTTTTAATTTTATTTACGGCCATTTTCACCAAGTTCGGTTATAATTAATTAACTATCGGTTATAGCTGTCAAAACTTATTGGTAACCGGAACTTTAATTGAAAGTTAGTTTTAACCGAACTTGGTGAAAATGGCCCTTAATTTACAATTTTAGCAAACAATTTTTTTTTATAATAGAATACACTTAAATATTTACTGCAATCACTCCTTTTTCCTAATTTTTAACCTTAAACATTTCGCGTTTCCTTCGTCTTCTTCTTCCCTTTGAATTATCCAAATTGGAAAATATCATCATTTCATTGCCCGTGCCAGCCGATGAGTTAGATGAACCTACCCTTAAAAGTAATTTCTGTGGAGCTCCATCTGGAGCTCTAGTCGTTGTCATGGTGGTCGGTATAGTTGTTGTTGTATTCTGACTACTTTGCCGAGGATCTATGCAGGGGCAATACGATATGGGTCTCACACCGCCGGTCAAACACACCAAAGGATCCGCTGGACAGGGAGGTAAAGTTGTGGGAGGTGTTGGCTGGTATGTTGGTATTGGTGAAGTCGAAGTCGAAGTAACAATTGTATTGGGTGGCAAAGTTGTTATAGGTAAAAAGCCATTGGGATAATACGGACAGAATCCTTTTAAGCTGGCCAAATAAGAAAGGAATGGCCAAAAGTAGATTTTCGAACACAAGTCATCGAATATCATTTTTCCTAATTGAAATGTAATTTTGATTTAATTTTTATAAAACTAATTTTCGATTTTGTTTTAAAGCCAGCGATTTAACATGTGGCGTTGCTTTTAAATGCAAGTTAGAATTGTTACTAAATAATAATTTGTTTATTGTATTGAATTCAACTGTGGAAATGTTTTATTTAGTGAAATCGTTGACATTTGCCTTTCACACCTCTTTAAATGGTGCACGAAGCGTAAAGTTATTATTTTTGTTACACGAGTCCAAATATTTTCTTCTTATTTTTTGTGTTAATTTAATGTTGTTATTTTAATGCAGTTTATATGTACATTGTACAATAAATTAATAAAGATAATGAATAATTATAATGTGGATCAAATAGAAATAGTGTATTTGACAAGTTATTTATACTCTACACTACCACAACTGGGTAGGGTATTATGTCTTAGCGTAGTTGCCATCAATATTCGTCATACACCGACTTAAAAACTTAGCAATGGACCCAGTAAGTTTTTTTTTTAATTCTTAAAATAATTTTATAAAATCCAGCCGAAACCTACTGCAATTGGATTAAATCGATTAACGATTTTAACTCATATCACAATGATGGAATAATATTGTGCAGGGATCAGTCTATATATTTGACATAGGTAGGGTTTCAGGTCTGATTTACATACATAGGAAATTTAGTGGTTTTTATTTTCAGCAAAGGCGGAAATTTAATGCGGAATTATTCAACAAATTCCTTTAATGTTTGTCCTTGTTGCTAAATAATTTGCGAATTAAATATAAATTTAAGCGTTATTTTGCTAAAACAATAAAATACGAAAAATGTCTCAAACAAGGCGAATTCAAGAATGATATGTGTTCAGTCGATCAGCTGGCTTTCGCTTGTTGAAACTGTCAAAATAAATGTTTTGTTAACATTTTGTTTGGAATTTTGACATTTTCAAAAAGCAAAAGTAACACCTGCTATTGTTGTTGATTTGCGGCCATCTGATATAGTATTCGCCTCGTTCTCAAATAAAAACGAGTGTTCTTTTTTCTCTTTTCTTCTCTATCTCACTCTCACTCTCTCTCTCTCTCTCTATCTAGCTTTTTGTTAAAGGATTTTGTAAAATTAGCTGCGTTCGAGAACACAAAAATTTTTACTATTTTTTACTGAACTTTACTGCATTTTACTAAATTGCGTACGAGTGCACAAAAACAGTAAACGAGAAATGAGCGTAAAGTGACAGTTCTTGTCTGAGTATTTACAAATTTTTACTGCAGAAACGTTTGCAGTAAAATTTAGTAAAACAAAAAAAAACATATGTTTCAAAAGGTAAACAAACAAATGTAACAAGCAAAAAGCTTACAAATTGTAAAAAAATTGTTAAATAAAAGAAAAGTTGAAATAAAAATTAAATCAAAACAAAAAGTGAATAAATATTAACTTATTAAACTTGTTAGTGAAGCATTTATTTGGCTTAATACCAACTTTTGAAACTTTTTTTGCTATGTTAATTTTTTAGAGCTGTAAAAGTGTGAAGTATTTGGGTACTTAAGTAATCAATAGCAAAAAAAATTGCATGTTCTTTTGAATAAATTTACCCGCCACAAATTAGTAAAATCAAATAAAATAAAAAACAAACAAATATGAGCGATCAAATAAAATAATTTGTTTGTATTTTCCAAAAATGTTCGTGTTATACAAAGTATTTAATCGAGTACCGATAAGAAAACGAGTTAAGTAGTCAAAAGTGTAAACATTTTTCAACATCTCAATTATTTGCCATCAGCTGCTGCCTTTATTTTACGAATTTTTACAAATTTTGCGTTCGCGTACTTTTTTGTACGACAGCTTTTTGTGAGAGCAAAATTTTTAGTTTACTTATTTACTGAATTTTACTGTAAAAGTTCTCAAACGCACCCATTATAAAATTTAAGGTACTCAAAAATTAAGCTTCTGCATATTCAATGTAGGGTATAAATATATACCCTACCGCTTTAATCAAACCACACCACAATAGTGGAGAGGCTAGATATCTACCCTATTATGCGTTTGAGCTTATGTTTGTAACACTTTAAAATATTTGTATTATACCTTTTAGTATACCGTTCGACTTTGAATCACTTTTTGAATACCGACAGATGTTCATCTGGATGGCTGTTTATTTAAACAGTGAAAGAGTTTTCTTTACAGATCCAATAGATTTTGACATTAATCCAATGTGTAACCATTCATTGGATTAATGAATAATGTTACATTAGCCCCCCGCTAATGAAATGTTTCATAAATCCGATGAAAATATTGCATTAGCTCAATGTCAGAAAATGTTAATAAGAATGTGACTATTTGTCATCACAATAATGAAACATTTCATTAACATGATAATGATAAAAAGTCAAACGCCTAATCACATTTTTTCATTATTTTAATTTTCATCAATATCAAAATTTGGATTAAAAACCATAAATAGTTCAACAAAATAACCACAATACTAATTATTGATAATGAATAATATTTGAATGAAATTTTTAATTTGTAATTTTTATGACAGTCTTTTCTAAGTTTAATGATTGTTATGGGCATTTTTTCAGTGTGCGTTTTGAATTGTTGTGAAATTTATTTTTTTTTTATTCCTGTTTGAAATCATCAAGTTATATTAGTTTTATTTCGTTTTTATATTTCTTTTACATCATGTTATGTTCTGCTTTCATAAGCTTACCTTTAAGTAAATTGTATTTAATTCATTTTCCATTTCACGACGATCTTCATCTTTCTTCTTTCCATTTTACTGTTTTGTACTTCAACGTAAATTTTGTGTTTTTAAATTAACAATTAAATTAAAGAAAAAAGAATGTGAGAATTTTTTGCTCTTGTTTTTTCTTTCCGGTGTGTGTTGTTTAACCTTTTGCTAACATTTAGCTTAAATCAGCAATTCGTTATCGTAAAGAATTTTTTTCCTAGATTTTATGAAACATTAAAATTTACAAATGGAATTAAAAATACGTTTTTACAACAGTTTTAGGAAGAAAATTTATTCTAGTTGTAAGTATTTTAGTTAGAGATCTTTATCTTGTTTCCATTGATTAAGTGACAATTTTCATGGAAAATATAAAGTTACTAAAGATTCCCTATTTTTAATTAACCAAAAAATATTTGAATATTTTAATTAATATTTAATTTTAGTCTTAAAAAACCTATTGAAATAATGTATAACAATTAGTTGAATTTTTCTTTTGAAAAAGATATTAAGTTGTCATTAATTTAATGAAAACTTTTAACGAAATTACGAAACTTAATTGTGAAGTATTAATGAAATTGCTTCATTATGTTTGTAAAATTTCATTCAAGTAATGAAATTTTTTCATTGGATTAAGAAAAAAAAGTTTAATGAAATTAATTCATTAGATTTATGAAGCATAATTATTTCGGTGTACCTTGTAGTAGGTCCATACTTAACTGTATCGGTAATTTACATCCATAGTGACATAACTCCAGACAATTCACTTTGAAAAAATAAAGACTCATTCTCTGCAAACGAGGATAGTATAAAAGATATAAAGCTACATTTTACACTCAATATAATGATAAAAACAGCAAAAACAATTCTGCATCACACACTCCAAAATTAAATTTTTTGATTTATGTCACTATTGAAGTAAACGAGCGAATGTCCCATAAATCACTAAAAAATCTTAATAATATTCGGTACAAGCAACTTTTGCATAAATCATAACCTCATAACATAATTTTGTTCTGGTGGGTCTCTAATTACACATGGAACCAAAATACAATTCATACACCCTTTTGTTTTTAAATACTGTGGGGATTCACAAGGTGTGCTATCAAGTCATATATGTCCTAAATAATATTTTACAATTGTTAAAAAATAAATATTGTTGTGTTTGAAACAAAATAAAAATTTTAATGCTGTGTTCATTGATTCGTCATAACTGTACAGTAGAAATCTAAATTATAAGCGGTTGCCCACTGCAGTCATGTATATTTCTTGTAATTATTTAAATACACATGACTTTACAACTTTATGACTACTTTGTGTAGGGTATCAGAAGGTCGGGCTTGACCAACCATACTTTCTTATTTGTTTTTAATTTTTTTTTTTTTTTTTGTTTCTAAAATTATTAAAATGATTTCACGGTTCATGATTTAAGTTTTAGTTACAAAAATCTATGTTGACCCATTGATTCTTTTATAATTTAATAAAACACAATTAATTAGTATAAATTAAAATAACTCGGCCACTAATTTTTATTTTTATCATAAATGCATTGTTTATATTTGGTTCATAAAATAAAAAATACTGATGTTAATGACTTTTTTAAATGACTGAGTGTCAACGATTGTGTCGATTTTGTAAATTTTGCACAATGTTTTATAACGCAATACAGTGGGAATTATACAAAAAAAGGAAATAAA
This sequence comes from Pollenia labialis, assembly GCA_949318255.1. Lineage (NCBI taxonomy): Eukaryota > Metazoa > Arthropoda > Insecta > Diptera > Polleniidae > Pollenia > Pollenia labialis. Next base: position 128,536,313 of record OX439140.1, read on the forward strand.
TCTGCGGTTTCAAAACGGGTACAAAAAAAAAATTTTAATTATCAAATTTGCTAAATATTGTAAATAATATTGTAAATAAAAGTATATAATAAAAAAAAAAAGTTTCGAATATGAATCTTATATGCATTAGGGGGATAGACCTAGGAGCCTTTAGTTGGTGGTCTAGTTTGGATTATCCTAAGTCCATCTCCATTTAACATTTAGGTTCTTTAAAAAAATTAAGTTCAACTAGACCTCTGCTAGCTTCTGTTATAATTGAAAAATAAAAGTAATTCAATTACCTTTAGCATTTTATATTAACAATTATATCTTGTTACTGTTGTTTTAAAGATCGCAAACGTGTTTGATAAATATTTTATTAAGTGGTGAAATCAATGTTTTAAATGGGAACTTAGAGTACTTTCAGTTTGCAATAAAAATAAATTAGACTATCAGTTTTGAAAGGGATTTACAATCCTTTATGATCCTTAAATCCTTTACCATCCCTACTGAGCGGTATCAGCAAATAAACTGCTTCAGTTTTAATTAACAAAACAAAAAATATGTGTATAATATCTTTAGTGTTTCTAAAATCTTTGGATGAAGTTTCCTGACGATCTGGCCTAAGTAACCAGTAAAATGCGCATAGGAATAGCTTTTCCCTTCAACAATAAATTTCAGTTTCTCTTGTTAATTAATTTTTGAATCCCAAGAAAAACTTTGATAAAAAATAATTCAATTATCAAAATAATTTGTGAAAAGCTAGCAAGAAGGAAAATTTGGGATTTCTAAGTAGGATTTCCGGAAAAATATTTGTGCCGTTTTTATCTGTTCAAAAACATTTTAAATAATTTTTCCTAAAAAATACATGATTAAGGGATAATAAATCAGTGCAAGTTAAACGCGTTTAAACGACCAATGCAACCAATGAATTGGACAACATTCATCGTAGTGTTGCCACAACAATATTTTTTAACTACATATTGTATATGGGGCATTACTTTACAGCTGCTGAACTTAAAATACATAAAATATAAGTAAAATTCAACTTAACCAGCATTTAAACTTACACTGATAAGTCTATAACACATTGTGCGATGACAACTTCGAGTATAAGTAATAAAGACCCAAATAAACCAAACAAACGGTCACACAAACATATGAAAAATGTTTGGTGAATGTTTGAGTGAATATTGAAAAATTTTAACACTTTCACAAGCAGCTTGTCGCTATTACCAAACTGCTTGTGTCGTTTATTTGGCCTTGAAAATAAAAGAAATTAAAAAAAATTTAAGTGTCGTTTATTTGGCCTGAGAAAATTAAAGTATTTAAAAAACTTCAATTTTTTTTTTTTCGTACGATGGACCGGGGAGGTTTCCCCACAGTGACAGGTACCGCGACCAGGTTAGGTCTATTGTACCCACTCCCCTTAGTAAACGAATAATTGAGCTCAAGGCCTTAGTTTTTTAATAAATTTCATTTATTTATTTTTATATATCAATATTTCGTAACCCTACGGGAAACATCTTCAGGATCTTAAATAAATATAAAGAAAAAACAAAAAATGTTTATTTTAACACAAAATTGTCACTACATAAAAGACTATAACAAACAAAATTGCAAACATAAAAAGAATATAGCAACAACATAAACTCACAAAAATATAGAAAACATACATAATAATTAGTATTTAAAAAACTATTAGAATCTAAGGTTAACTTTTAATATATTTCAGCGATATCGTTGTTTAGTTGATTCCGATTCACACACGTCAAGTTTGACTCGTCAAGTTTTGAGATTTTATTAGAGAAGGGAAAAGAGAATGCCAATTTGTTTCCTCTTTCTCCTAAAAACTAAAGATTTGACGAGTCAAACTAAACGTTGTTTAAAGCGTGAAATAATGTATATTGTAACCGTGCATAATACCTGTGTAGAACTTTGCGCTTAAGAAACGTTTTACTAACAAGTTCAATCAATGTTGTTAAACTGAATTTAACGATTTCGAATGTCAACGTTCGCATAGAAAATTAAATTTTTTTTTTTTAATAAACTGTTTTAAATATAATTTTCTATGCGAACGTTAACGTTCGAAATCGGCTTTTATTCTTAATTTGCAACAAAAATAAATTACGATTATTTCAGGAAAACAAAGCTAAACATTATATCGTACTGGACTTAAGGGGGTGTAGTCAACTCAAAATTTACAAAACAGTTTTTTTTAAATTGACAATGAAAGTTGAAAACAATTATTGCATTGTAAAGAAATAGGAAATATAAGTATACAACGGTAGTTGTTTTTGTAATTTGTTTCTGGGATTATCGAAAAATAACAAGATTTATGTACAATTTGTTCAGTTATATAGTGGTGCCATTTCAACTAAAAAGAGACAACACGTAATAGATCATCATCAAAGTTAACCGTTGTAACATAAATACTACATAACCCAACTTAAAATATTTCTTTTTAGTTGAAACAAGTCAGCTTACATGCGGGGACAACTCAAAACATTTCTCTTTAGTTGACTCTGGAGAAGTTACTTTTACATCAAGAAGAGGGATTTAACTGTATTTTTTTTTTTGCAAAAGGTTAGAGAAAATGATGTAAGATTTTTACAGTGTGTAACAACTTGGCATCGATTTCTTGCAAAAAGTGAACATTTAACCATTTTGAGTTAACCCTCTTTAGAAGAACGAGGGCGATATTTAAATACAATATATAAAAGCATTTTTATTATAAATATATTTTCTCTTCCGTTAAATTTAATTTTATCCGTTTTTGTTAAATCATATGAAAATTGCTTCAACCATAAGGGTGAACCATGTTTCCTTAATATCCTTTGACAGCCATAAAATCCCCTGAACATTTGTACCTTAATTTTTTTGATTTGGTAATGCAGTGCCAATCAAATGACACTGTATTATTGCATAATAAATCTTTTTTAAAACACTTTCCTTAAACGGATAAAAAAAATGTTAACTTATCCTTGACAATAACCATAAGGTAGGTATATGAGGAAGTACCTTGTTGTATACTTAACGTTATATGTTAACCGTTAAATTTTATCAACTCTCTTTTCTTACTTTCCCTGTCTCTCTCTCTCTCTCTCTATCTCTCTGTAATTAATAACCATTTCATTAATAGTATACAAAAGCCTGTTGCATGAAAAAAATCCGAAGAAGAAGAAAAAGGGATGCTGGAAAAACAAAATCTGTAAAAACGACATCTCTTTTTTTTGCAAATGTAGACCAAATAAAATTAGAAGCGCGTATAAACTCTTCGTGTAAGGACACGTTTAACGGTAAAAATATTGTCCATGTAAGGATTACTTTTGTTTATGTTTTCCTAAATTCAATTGTGTGTATTTTGATTTGTGGCTGAGTGTCGATGTGTGTGTGTGTTTGTGTGTGAGTGTGAGCAGTGCTTTGTCCTGGAACCCATAAACACAGTTTCAGGATAACAACAGTATTTAAAAAACAAACACAAGAAGAAAAAATCTTGTGCTGGTTTCTTTTAATGTGTGGGTATATGTGTGTTTTGTTTTTAAAAGCATTTGGATATGAAAATATCAAAAGTTTTTAACACATACATACATACATACATACGTACATATTGGTGAAAAATAGGTTTGACTTTGACTAAAACTAATTGCCTGGCTGTGAGTCCTTTGTGACTGATTTTCTAAACTTTTGTCTATTTGTTTGTATACATAATTCTGTCTTTTTTTTAAGAAAACTAAATAATAAAGTAATTAAAGTAATTTTACCAAACAAATTCCATAAATCGCAACTTCTTACATACATAAAAAGTTATTATCTATATAAACAAAAGCTTTAAGAAAATCCTTCAAAAATCTAACGAAGGTGTTTATATACCTGATTACAAGTTTTTCTTTGAAGTGGTTATGCGTGTGTGTGTGTGCGCGTGTGTGTGTGGGTATATGTGTAATACAGTTAGTCCTGTATAAAAAATTTAAATTATTTACCTTTTGATATTGCAAAATAAGTAAAACGTAAAAAACAAAGAAATGGTTTTCGATATAACAAAAGAGATCCTTTTAACTCCTGTACATGTGTGAATTCATGTAAAACAAAAATAATTGAAAATGTGTACGTGTTTATGTCTGATAACAAAAGAATTTTATTTAATCTAAAAAATATATACAATACAAACATAAGCAGTAAAAGAGGATAATAGAATTGCTTATAAAATAAGTAACAATCCAGACCAAAACGAAAAATCAGTAAACCAAAATGAAAAAAATTTCTTTTCATACTTAATGGATTTACAAAAAAAAAAACACAAAGTCATTGCCATCGCTTGCGCAGAGAGGTATTATAAGAATGTTTTTTATATTGTTTTTTTTTTTTTTTGCTTAATAAGATTTCTACAGCATTTTAATTTATTTGTTTAAAATAGGTTTTCCATTTTACATAATTCGTTTTCATTTATCTTATAAAATATTATCATTAATCATTTTAAAATATTTTTAAAAATATGGAAAAAAAAAGCTTAACCCGCTGTGCTTTGCTACTTCCATTGAAATAAAATTAGTAAAATGTTTTTTTTTTAAACCGATCTTGTGTATTGCTAATGGAACTATTATAATCAAATTTGGATACTTCTATTGTTGTCTTTCTCTAGATATTAAGACACTTATCTTGCCTTTGTCCAAATTATTTTCAGCAAAAGTTTTGGACCGATTTGGCTGCAATTTGGAATTTAGGAGTTTTTAATGGGCCGGCACACTGGAGTTTTTGATTTTTGGAGTAGTTGAATTTTTCAGAGTCACCATCATATGAAAAAAACTAAAAAAAACTGAATATCTCGAAACGGCACGATGAAAATTCGCAATGGGGCTAATAAAATGGCATATAAGCCATGCAGACAAAATCAGGTTTGGTTTTGCTTGAAAAAGTCGTTAAATTTTCCGTTGAATTTAACAAAATGTTTTACCCTTTTGCTTTAACGAAGCCAAATCTTGTTTTGAAACATAATTTTAATCAATTTCACTGATACTAAACACGATCAGTTTTTATATCCTCCTCCACCACCAGTGGTGAATGAGGGTGTACTAAGTTTGTCATTTCGTGTGAAACTTTTTTATTATACACCTAAGACCCCATTAAGTATATGGGGGATTTCATGTCAAGTGACCCAATTTTTAAATCGATGTCTTCCGATTTGTATGAAGTTTTGCAGGTTTAACGATCACCTTTTCAGTGCAGGTTGCTTTTAGACAGATGTTTTGTATTGATAATCAGGGGAAACCATAAATATACAATTGTATGCGACCAATGAATGCAGAAACAATATTTTTATCCGTTTTAGAAATTTTCCTAAATTTTGGGATCGATTTGTAAGTGCATGTTTTTGCAATTTTTTAGTCAAAAGAGCATTTTTGCAGTGGTACAGTGTAAGCCATAGGTAATAAAGCCATATGGCCTTATTTCACATCACACTTAGAAATAAGGCTATATGGGTTGATTTTCACATTAAAAGTAAAATAAAACCATTATGGTGTTATTGCTTATTTAAAAAAATGTTTGTTAAATGTCATCCTAAAGTTTCTTTACTACACTTAAAAGTTTTAGTTTAACACAAAAAAGTTACAATAAAAACAAGTAAGAAAGTATAGTCTGCCAAGCCCGACCAAATGATAACCAATTTTTTGCTATTGTACCCTATCGGGACCCCTAGGCAATTATGGACCCATCTTAACAATATAACTTTATAAGGTTAAGATCAATGTAAGAATGACGACAGACGCAGTTTCATGGTTAAACTCATTGAATTTGTCAACAATTTAGAACCGTTCTTATACCTTTGATTTATGTATATGTTCTTTCTTTTATATTATTCCATACGCTAAATAAAATAATTGTGCTGAATATTATTTAGATATCCTTATTTATATTGGTTTTTAGGAAGGGGGTTTATATGGGATTTGGTTTTAATTTTGGACCTACCAGGACAAAATTTTGTCATAACATAGTTACTATCGTAAAAGTTATTGTCGACAATTGTTTTTATTAATACCGACATTTTTAAGGAAGTTATGACATCAAAAGCTGTTTTCGGAAGTAGTTTTTGTATGGAAGCGGTGGTCAAATATGGACCGATTCCAAAAAAATTTGGTAAGATGATTCTGATTGCAATCAAATAAGTTTGGACAGCATTCAATCGAAATACTAACATAATTAAATGGTTTTTGGGCACAAAGACCCTGTTCTAAAAAGAAGCTTTTTAAGGTTAGTCCTTGCACCAAATTTCATCATATTCTCTCCAAAATTGCGCCGTGTACATTTCGCAAAGAGTTTAAATGGACTGCCAGCCAGAGGGACATCGTTAATTCGATTCAGTAAGTGATTCTAAACCGATCGGTATACTTCAAGTTGGGTCTAGAAAATATTTTAAGGCGTTAAAAACATCAGCACAAATGAAAATGCCCTTTCCACTATTGTGGTGTGGGTGCAGAAAAAGAAAGTATCAAAATTCCTTATTACAAAATGTCCAAATGTCAAAATCCCGAAATTTAAAATTCTGAATCGCAAGATCGCAAACTTTATAATGCCGAATTTTGAAATCCTTAATTTAAAAATCCCGATTTCATATCCCAAACTTAGATGCTTCAGTTAGCGAAGCCGAAGCTCGTTATGCCATATAGCATAAAATTCATGCCAAGGCGAAGGCCGTCTATGTAGAGAAGCTTCCGTTTGCCTTGCCGATTTGTGTCATGCCATAGAGGAGAAACTACTTGCGCACGGACGAAAAAAACATTCTTGGTAGTCATCCGAAGGACCACATCTGCAAATGCTTCTATAATCGATCAACTACATTATCAAAGAAAATTAACATAAATCCTGCGCCAAACTGCCAATTTGACCTTTAATAAATTTATAAATGTAAATAAAAGAAAAGTTGATTATATTTCTACAAATTTCTGCAGTTATGTAGCAACAACCAAACAATTACATAAATTAAGGATTTTTTTTACTTCAAACCTCTCAAGATAATTCTAAAATTGAATAAAATATGAAAATTTTAGTTTTTTCAATACTTCAGTAGAGAGATGTGACTTTGTATATGACTGAGAGTTGTTATCCTAAAATGGAAAATGGTTGTGGGATATTTAAAGAAATGATGAGCACTAATATAAACAAATTTACTTAAGTTTTGTAAAATAAATTATATTTCATAGGCTTGAGGTACTATATTGGAGGTATCGCGCCAACAACAACAATTTTAAGCAAGCCTAAAAGAGATTCCTATTGAAACGCTTATATACTGAACTAAACGATTATAGTTCAATCCTTTCGCGAGCTCATTTTTGCTGGGTCTACCTCTGCTATAAGGAGTTGTTGTGCGTGAAGCTTTTTCTCAGCTAAATTCGAAAATATCTCGGACATCCATTCTCTCTTCTTGCATATCCAGTGCCATGAATCAAAAAAACAAGATTGCGCACTCGGCCATACAAAAAAATTTATACTGCGCATCTACGTCATCATAGAATAAAACTAAGTGCTTGTTGTAAAAAATGTAAGACACACACAAATTCTATTTCTTCGTCACACACAAAAATAACGGACTTGCGCAATCTTGTTTGTTTGATTTATGATCCAGTGCTATCAGTGGCGGTAGCTTTATGTACCGTTTGTATTTTATTCCAATTTTTGTTAAACTTCGGATTAAGTTGTGATCAAGACGAATTCACACTAAGTGACATAAGCTTGCAACGTAAGCAGCAGCTGATAACTTACCATGTGCCATGTGGTGGTTCTGGGGAATCTTTCATAAATTTTATATTTTTGACTTGGAACTATGAAATTTAAAATGTTTTTTAATTATTAATTTTTTTACATTTAAAAATTTTGTTACTAGCGGTAATGCTTTTTTATTTTGCTCAAACGAAAGCTTATGTCTTTTCCTTTAAAGTAGATTGGGTCGCTTTTTGGAAAGCGAGTGCCATATGTATAAAAAAAATAATTTCTAACTCAAGACAGACCCTCGTCTCCTCAATTTGTAGCATATGCACTATTTTGAATTTTTTTTCCTATTTGTGTTTAAGTGTTTCTAACCCAAGGTCTACACTAAAGATAACTATCTCAGCAAGTTGGCAATAACGTCGACAGAATCACAGAGCAATATTTCTTATTGCTCAGCTTATTAAAGGCATGGGAAAACGTATTTATGGGAAAACGTATTCATGTTAACTTGAACTTGAAAACAAATCAAGGAAGAAGGTGCAGGGTAAAAACTGGCGCAATCTTGCGAAAAATATTTTTAATTATATTAATTCTCTCTTATTCGACTTTATTGTTTAAATGTATATTAATTTGAGGTGTTTTTTATATATGTAAAAATATTAATTTTATTAATTTTTTAATTTTTGTTAATACTACATTTACATAAGGCCGAAATCTTGTAGATTTGATATAAAATCTTCTTCGAAATCTAGTGCGTTTTTGACATTAGCGAGATTTTGTTTTTTATAACAAAACAACTGACTAAAAGTTTTTTCGTTACACATACAAGCACAAAAAGAAATATACATTAAAAAATTTGCATTAGCTTTTATTAATATTCAACGAAATTTATATAATCAATATTATTCGTCTTTTATATTTTTTTTACTATTTTTATAAAACTTTTTTAATTTTTTTTTAACAATTTTGTTTTGTTTTTTTTTGAATGTCATTTTTTCTTGTGCAGGGAAGTATTTTTCAGTGCGATATTGAAAAAACCATAGTTGCATCGTAAGGTACTACTAGATTTTTAGTAGATTTTGTCGAAATCTAGTCACGAAGTAGATTTTGTTTTGTATGGGAAATCTAGTCAAAATGAATTAGATTTGGCTCGAAATCTCGTAAGTACTAGATTTTGCGTAGGTGTAACTGTAGTTTAAGGCAAAAAAAATATTATTTTTAAATTTTATTAATATTAATTGACCTTTCTTTTTAAAATTATTTTAAATTGCTTAGGCTTGAGGTTTTCTTTTAAAAAAAAATTATATATCTTTTTTCTTCAATATTTCGCTAAACTTTGGTTAGCATCGTCAGGAAAAAAAAAATATTAACAAATTTGATAAAAAAAAAACAATAACAAAATTATGAAACAATTTTTGTCATTAAATAAATACACAATTCATAAGAAGGTGAGTTAATAAAAGAACATATTGGTCTCAAGGGAAAATCGACCTTGTGAATAATAATAAAATATGTTGACGACCTATTCTAAATTATTACTGAATGGGGGTAAATAACTTGTTAGACACATTTAATGAGTTTAATGGAAATTTTAAATTTACTTTGGAAATGGTAAGTAACTCAAAATTACCTTTCTTGGATACTTTGATAATAAGGAAGGGAAATAATAGATGGGTGTCAAAAACCAACAGCATCAGGCAGAATTTTAAATTATTGTTCTGGACACAGTAAACGGATTATTATAAATACTGCTCAAATTTAATTAATAGGGTTCTAACTAACAATTAGTGACAAGGTTTATCACAGTAAAAATATAATAAAAATTAGAAATATATTAAGGGAAAACAATTTTCCAAATAGTTTGAGTCATGGTTTAATTAATCGATATAGAGATGGGAGTAACGGGATTGCTAGAATGACAAGTACAACGGAACCAATGATATACAAATCATTAACATACATTCCCAATGTTTCAGAAAGAATAAAAGAATCAGGAATCTTTGACACTGATAAATATAAGGTAGCATACAAAGCGTATAACACATTGAACAGTATATTTAGCAAGACAAAAGATAGAACTAGTAATTGGGATATGTCCAACATTGTCAAGGAAATTCCTTGTAAGGGAAATGATAATGAAAGATGCAATCAGGTTTACATAGGTACAACGAAGAACAAATTAAGGACTAGAATTGCGGGACATAAATCCGATCAAAAATATCGGGACATTAATTCTAAAAAGACAGCATTAAGTCATTATTGTCATCAATCTAATCACTTTCCAAATTTTGAAAATAACTACAAACACAGATATATATTAGAAATGTTACACATAATTAATACACCAACTGCACAGAGAATAAATTTTAAAGCAGACACAGAGCATATAGCGAATAATTATAGGAATTTAGCTATTAAGAGATAGAAGATTTGATATAATATATAAGTATGTATACCTTATAAGATAAAAATAAGTTTAGTTGAAAATGTTTATATGTTATAGGAATTTTCTTTAGTCAAAATGTTTTTTTTTTTAATATTGTAAATGTGGTTTTTAAATTAGATTGATAGATGGTTATTTCTCTGAAATGGTCTACCGTGACTTAAAAAATCAAAGCACTCGCATAATTTTTTTAAGCACAAAAATTAAGTTGGATTAATTTTGTAGTATATTTTTATTTTTTATTTTTCATTTTTGAATAAAAGTTAAATTTTTTTTATTAATACGATTTCCGTATGACGTGCTAAATTCCCAGTTTTTCATATTTGATAAATACACTGAAATTTATTGTTGAAGGAAAGCTAGCTTCTATGCGCATTTCACTGGTTGCTAAGGCCAGCTCATCAGGAAACCTTTTCCAGAGATTTTAGAAATGCCAAAAATATTATACAAATAAAACCCTAAAGCGAATAAGAATTATAAACACTCAAAGTCTTACTTGTAACAATATCAAATCCAAAACAAAACACCAACAATAAACAGTGAGTTTATCTTTTCTTACATTTTTTTGTTAAAAACTTCTGAAAATATGTGTATGTAAAATTACTAAAATATGTATGAAGGTAAAAAGTGTCACGTACGTAATGTCACGTGCGTAACTTACAATTAATTTTTTTCTTCGCCAACCCATGCATAGTTGCTTTTGAACAAAACATGATTATAAAGGCCCATTACTAACCTTTATAATAACATTTTATCCGAAATAAAAACCTCCTACAATTCACTTACTTTCGCACTTTTTCTTACGGTCCTAAAAGGCACTTCTATTTTTGTCACGTGAGTAAGTCAACTTTGATTGCATGGCATTTGGGTACCCAGTGCTCAATTTACCATTATATATACTTTTTAGAAAGAACTCATCACAAACAATGTAACGATTCTAGAATTCATTCTAAAATTCCAATCCACTTCTATTTTTTTAATATTCAAACACAATAAAACGCGTACAAATGTCGCGTGCATAACCAGAGAAACACCCAGATAGGAAATTTGTTCGGTTTATATGAATGCTTATACTTTAAGCGGCCCATACACGTGCAATATTATTGTATATGATATTTGCCATATTTTGTACATATTGTCCTATATTATGCAATAAGTCGCACAATAGTTTCAATTTAAATATTGTTCAAATTTCCTTCAATAAAAAGGTGAACATAACCTATAGGAATAACATAAACTGCATTGTACAATGTTGCCAGCACATTTCACTTTCTTTTTGTTGTGAAATATAAATCAAAAGTCTTTTGATTGTTGCCAATGTATTGTGCCATCACATACATACATAATTGTACAATACGTAAAATTAAACAATTTTCTTGCAAGTGTATGAGCCGCTTTAGTTATACATACATATTTTATTTTTGTTATTATGGTTTTTGAAAATTTTTATGACAAATAGGTTTTTGAATTTAATTTATGACAAAATTTTTTTCATAATTTTGTTATTGTTTTTTTGTTTTTATATAAAATTTCTTAATTTTCCTGACGATGCTAACCAAAAGTTAGCGAAATATTGAAAAAATAATAAATATAATATTTTTTATTAAAGAAGACCTCAAGCTTAAGCAATTTAAAATAATTATTATTTTTATATAAAAAAAGAACATAAACAAATTAATATAAATTTAAATAATAAAGATCGAATAAGAAAAAAATTATATTAATAAAAATAATTTTTGCAATTTTATTTAAGTGATTATTTAATTCTTTAATTTAATTATTTTACCTCAATAATAATTTGCTACAATTTCAAAAACTTGATTTCTTTCCCACATAATTTGCTTCAATTTTTTTCTTTTTTGTTTTTTGTTTCAATTGACAACCAAATTTTACGTTTAATATTAATAATAATTGTCAACAAAATTGGACTTACAATTATTGCAACATAAATTGCCGGCAATAAATATGTACAAAAAATTGCTGTCTACATAATTTTGACATTTACTGCAATATATATCGCAATAGTTATCTCTGGTATAGACGGCCAGTAAGACCTTAAAAATAATACTCATGCTGAGCGACAAGACAAATTAACCTTTCCGACGGTATGTAACATACCCAACTAGCATTTTATACCATCGATACTATAATGCCCACAATATATTTATCCCAGGAATTGTATCACTTGTTTCTATAAAAATTTTGACATATTAAATTTTTTTTATTAATTTGCAAGGCGAATTCATCACAGGTAATCTCGGTACTACGACAAGTACAACTCGTACAAAAACCACACGCAATTTGTTTTTGTAAAATCATTGTACAATGTCAAAAACAGAAATAAAACAAAACAGAAACAAAGATAATAAAAGAGAATAAACAAGATTTTAACATCCAACAGTGATTTTAGTTTATATCAGCAGGGCTTTTATGACCATCTGCAATAAATTCGCCTTGATTAATTTGTAATAATAATTAAATGAATATATAATTAAAATAATAATAATAATATCGTATAATAATCTTTATATATACAATTTTAACGTTACTGACTGACTCATCATCGCACAGCCTAAACGTCTGAAGCTAAAAACTTGAAATTTGGGCCAGTGAAAGGTCTCACCACTAACAGCTGTACCTAAACAAGAGCGGAAGGCGGAACGCTTTCTATCGCTTTCTTGTTTAATAAAACCCACATAATAGAAATAAAAAGAATAGAAAAACCCGCTAGAATGACAAAAAAAACAGCTAATTTGCCATTATAATTAACAATAGCGGCCAACTTCACTATAAAGCGCGCTGTCAAAATCATATTTTCCACTTGCACAGCGTTGACGCCGCGCTATGGGCATGAGAATTTTTGACAGCTAGAAAACGCTTCCCGCTCTTGTTTAGGTACGGCTGTAAGACGGGATTTTTGGAAATTCGAATGTTTAGGGGGTAAAAAAAGGCTTAATTCGTTAACCTTATATGTATCTCCAAAACTAAAAGAGATACAAAAAACTGTAATGCCTTTCGTTGGTCTTTAGAAAAATAAGCGGACAGGTGTCTGGAACTTTTTTGAAATTCGGCTCTTTTAGGGGGAAACGGGTAAAACCTGAATTTTTTTACTTTTTGATCACCCCATCTATCTTTTGAACCAATAAACCTAGAAATAAAGTTTATACCACGTTCGAAACTAATCAAAAAAAAAAAACGAATATAAATATGGTACTTTTTCGAAATTCAAACGTTAATCGTAACTATTTTTGGTACTTTTTTTTACAAAACATTTTTTTCCATTCATTGACCACCCATATATACTGCAATTATATATACTTAAAAGGGGGGGAAAAAACAGTACCAAAATGAGAAATAGGGGAAATTAAAGATCTTTCTTCAGCTTTTTGGTTTTCCAAAAGGTATTTTTTTTAATTATCGTTAATATTGGATCTTAAAACATAAAATTCAACATGCAATGTCCTGAGTGGATACGAATCTATGAATGAACTTTTTTGTTCTTTAACTGATACTTTTTGAATTTTCGTAAGTATTGAACCTAGAAACATAAAATTCTTGATGCAATGTTCTGAGTGGATTAGAATCTATAAGAGGCAAGTTTTTGGTACTTTTTTGTATATTAACTGGTACTTTTTGAATTTCTGTTAGTATTAGAAAGATAAAAATAAACATGCAAGGTCCTGAGTGTATGAGAATCTGTAAGAGAGCTTTTTGGTACTTTTATGTTCTTTAGCTGGAGGAGGGAAGTTTTTGGTACTTTTTGTATTTTAACTGGTACTTTTTTAAATTTCCGTAGAAACTTAAAATTAAGCATGCAAGATCGTGTGTGCATGAGAATCTGTTAGAGGGATCCTTTTGGTACTTTTTTATTCTTAAACTGGTACTTTTTGAATTTCCGTAGTAATTGGACATAGAAATATAAAATTAAACATGCAAGTTCCTGAGTGAATGAGAATCTGCTAGAAAGATTTTTCTGTACTTTTTTATCAAATTGGTACTTTTTTAAATTTAATACTTATTGTTGCTCATTAAAAAAATTTGCACTCAAAAAAAAATAGTTTGAATTTAAAAAAAAGCAATCATCAGTTTATTGCAATTTTTTCTTCTTCACTCATTTGAGTGCAACTAAAATTGTTGCACTAAATTTAAAATCAAAAACTTGTTTTTTCATGATTAAAGCCAATAATTGTACCGTTATTAACAAAATTTCATTTTCATTTCATTTCAAAATCAAAAACCATGCACATACAAAGTTAAATTTTTAAATGTTAGTGATACAATATTTGTATGCAGCTTTTTTTAATGCAAGTCCAAATTATGCACTATTTGAATTGAGTGCTGATTTTTGCATTTAATCTGTACTTAATGAAAGTGAAAAAATTTGCAATATCACTAAAAAAATTTTAGTTGCAGTTAAAAAATTGCAATCATTACTAAAGCTAGTAAAAAAGAGTGCAAACTAATTTCTTTGCAGTTTTATTTAGTGATAATGCTCTGCTGATTTAAATCAATATTTAGTGCACTACTCCCAACAATGACGGGTAAAAGCTGTATTTTGAAACTTTTTGTCCACCATCTAGCTTTTAAACCAATACGCATAAAAATAAAAATTATGTAACATTTGTTACTTATTTAAAAAATTCAAATGCTTACATGGTACTTTTTTGAAATTCGATGGTTTTGGGGTGAAAATTGTACCTGCGTTTGTTATTTTTCAAAGGATTTTTTCTCCATCTATACAAAACATTAACACTTATTGTTGTTCATTAGAAAAATATGCGGTATATACATTTAAATTCGCTTACCTCATATATCATGAACTAGAAGAGATGCAAAATAATATTTAAATTATAATAAAAATTATATCACATCCGTAACTTTTCTAAAAAATACAAATACTGATTTGGTACTTTTTCGAAATTCGAACTTTTCTTTATTTTGTTTCTTTTTTCAAAACATTTTGCTCCATTTATCTGTATAATATAAAATTGTTAGGTTACTGACCGATTTATCATCGCACATCCTAAAGTTCTGAAGCTAAAAAGCTGACTTTAGGACCGAGGCTGGTCTAACGCCAACTCGAACCCGCTAACCTCAAAAATCCAAAACTTAAAGAGATTCAAAAAATTTAGCACATATTGTTGTTCATTAAAAAAAATAAGTGGACAGGTGTCTGGTACGTTTTTGAAATTTGGTCCTTTTGGAAAGTAAACGCGGAAAACCTGTACATATTTTAGAACTTTTTGGCACGCCACCAATCTTTTAAGCCAAAACATTTTTCCCATTCATTGACATATGCGTACTAAATTATGGGCTCCCACTACAACATTGCAAATTTTGGCACAAAAATGGGGAGAAAAAAGTATTAAGAGCATCTTTCATTTGCTTTTGTTTTCTACGGGTGGTACTTTTTGAATTTTCTATAATTTTGAACATAGAAACACAAAATTATAGGTGAATATCAACATATGAGATGAATAATGTTGGAACTTTTTTGTTAAAACCTAGAAGCATAAACTTTGGCTTATAAATATGTTCATGCAAAGGCCCGATTGCAAAGTAGCGGGTTAAATGCAAGAATTTAAACAAGTGAATACCTAGAAAAATAAACTTTGGCATACAGATATGTCCACGAAGAAAAAGGAGACGCTAACGAAGTAGCAGGTTAAATTTTAGTAATAAAAATAAAATGATAGATAATTTAATAAAATTTAATTTTAATCACATAAGATACTTTTATATCATTACCAAGGCCCGGATTTTTATGCAAATGCATATTTGTTCTCGTCAGTCGGAGATTACCATACACAAAATATCTTTGCGATTCAAGAAATTTGCTGTAAAATGGCATCCATTTGTTAGTGCATATTTTTGCATATTTTGCTTGGAATGCATATTTTTGCATATATTGCCGATATGGCATATTTTTGCCATACACCCTTCCACAGAAGAGGTAAAAGACATTTTCGAAGATATTTATTTATTGATTTCTTATGGGAAAAATATTTTGTAAAGCATATTTCGCGTGTTGCCGCATATAAAAAGAATTATCCGTATTAATGTCTTCCTCTACAGCCTATAACAATCATATGGGGGACGTGGTTGACAGCAATTATGTATAATGCTGAAAACTTTTGCCAATTTAAAGATGTTGTAAAAGGATTCAACAGTGGTAAATTTAAGTTCAATTTAGCCATAAAAAATATGTATTTGTCGGACGGTTACTTAAGTTAACAAATTCGTAGCAAGCTTTATAAAGTTTAAATAAAATTTAAATTTATTGTTTTAAAACCTTTACTGCTTGCATATTTAATTTAGATTGTTTTCGAAAACAGCGTAGTAAAAATTAATATTCCACAGAAAAACTATCAGCATTTGATCATGCAACTATCACTTCCGTTTTATATTGTTTTGAAAAACCGGCAGTAAACTTTTATATTAAAAAAATTTTGGGTCAAATATATCTCTAAAGGCATTTTAAAAAACAAAATCAATAAATATTTGTAATTGCGATCAGTTCCGCACTTTGCTTAAGCAAATGACAGTTTTAAAAAATTTAACAAAAAGTTTTCTTAAGTTCAATATGGTTTGACACGTATGATTAACATGTATTCGCCCAGTTGTATGTATATTATAGTTCGGCCTTCACAAGTGACTTAATTTACATGATTGTCTTAATGTATCTTTTTATATATTTGTGTTTTACTTTATTTTTATATCCTCCACCACAATTAGTTGTGAAGAGGGTATATTAAGTTTGTCATTCCGTGTGAAACTTTTTTATTATTCATCTCAGACCCCATAAAGTATATACATTCTGGGTCCTCGATTTAGCCATGTCCGTCTGTCTGTTCGTCTGTCCGTCCGTCCGTCTGTTGAAAACACGCTCACTTTCGAACAACTCAAAAGAAATGAACAAACTTGGTGCCAAATTGCTTGTAGTTATCCTAAGCAGTTTGGGATTGAAATTCAGCAAAATTGGTGCATTAGAACCAGAGCTATGAATCAAAATGTGGAACCACCACCTACAAAAATGATAATTTTGTTACAAAAAATAACATAAATGGTGGAACAAGGCACGGAATGAGATAAGATTTTGCAAAAATTTGTTTTATTCGACTGGAAATCACGCTGTAAAATTTCGTGAAGATCCGTCAATAATTTACCCTAGGCCCCATATAAACACTACTCCCGGAAAACAGTTAAGTACGCCTAAAACCGTAAAAAATAATGCTCTCATAACAAAATTGAATTGAAACTGTTACTCAAGCTAGTTTAAATTGCTAAATAATTTAATATTGTTCTAAACCTCAAACCAACCAATTTTAATGCTGATGTCTGTTTTTATAAAGATAAACTAATAATAAATAGACATCATATAGATATCCCTCCTGAAATATTCGAACAGTCGGTGGAGGGTATTAAAGATTCGGCACAGCCGAATATAGCACTCTAACTTGTTACTTCTACTTTTGTGGTTATTGTGCCTTACTTACGTTTATGAGCCTGAATTTTAACGTTCTTCATGCTATTTTTGTTTATTCTTGTTATTTTTATGTTTTTTTTTTATCACTTATAAAAAAATTTAAGATAATTTTAACTGCATATTTTTTAAATTTTTAGCGCATATATTTCTATTTTTATAGTATTTTTTATGCGCATAAAACGCGATTTAAACTGCATAAAAGTCCGGGCCCTAATCATAACTAGTTTTACACTGAATTTATTGCAGCTGAAGAAATGTTTAAGTTTTGCAAATTTTCAAATAACCAATCTTGTATCTCTCCTATGTATCGCCTTTATTTGTCATACGATTTCTTTTTTATATAAATCCTATTAAACATTTTAGCTCAGAAATACTTTGCACAACTTTGACCTAATTGCCGTTGCTTTTGTGAAAAATTAAAATATTTATTTTATTATTTCACTTAAAATCTTATTTTATTAAGTATTTTACATATATTTCACGAACTTTTGGTCTTCGCAGACCCCTAGTGAAATGTGATGCTAAAAATATTCGTAGAACATCAACCCTCAAAAGTGCCGTTTTAGTATACTTTTGTGTGAAAGTTGGGAAAAAGGGCAAAAATTACCATTAAAATGGGTAAATATATTCTAAGAAAACAATTGCAAGAATTGCCATACAATCCTACTAAACCATCCGAAATAATTGTTTTGCTCTGAAGTTAATTTAGGCCCGTTTTCACAACTTATCGATAGCTAAAGGTAGGATATTATCGGCCGTATAAAAAGTGGTACATTGTTACAACTTTACTTTAACCTACCAGGTAGAATGAACCTTAATCTACTTTATCGCTCACTTTAGGTCAAAGTAAAGTTTTAATAATGGAACACTTTTTAAAAGGCCGATTAAAGTGAAAACGGGCCTTAGTATTTTCTTTTTACTGACTCTAAACACCTTTTCAAATAATTAAAAAACTTGAAGGGCCGAAATTTCGAAGACTCGAGCTAACTTTTCGAATATTGTTGCACTGTGTAACATAAAAGTTACGAAGAAGAGGCGTTGCATTAATAATGCAGACTGTTTCTGTGTTGTTTGTGGTGATTATTTCCTGGAACATTTTGTACGTATTCACAGTGACTGTATAAAATAAATTTTGTAAAAATATTGTGTTTTTATGTGCAGAGAAAAATTTTTTGTACATTGTTTTCTTAATGGATTTAAAACTTTTTTTAATAAAAATATTTCGTTGAAATGTCTTATTTGTGCATATGGGAGAAAAATTGAATTTTTTCAAAGTTTTAAGGTCAAACCTAAAAAAACGTAATTTCAAACATCAATGCAATACAAGCTCGCCAATGAGTTGCACTCTAATGAAAAATTTATAATACAGAAAAATTACCTAAAGTATGCAAATATTAAATTTCACTAGATGCTCTCGTAATCCGCACAGGACAGAAGTCTGAAAATTTGGAAAATTGAAGCATTTTGTTAGTAGTCCTCTCACAGAAATCAATACCGATCAAGAGTGGAAGTAATTCCGGGTTTTGCTTCTCCAAAAAACCAATTTTTTTTTTTTTGAGATGGAAATTGCAACCACGGAACTAAAACTTTAAAACTAAAATTAGGATTGGCACGTGTGGCAGGGCAGGTGTAATGATAGGTTACGGTGTAGTTATACAAATGTATTAAATTAATTGAATCAAAAAGTAATTTCAATTTTTGGGAATACAAAATTTTTAATTTCAAAAGTTTTTGTTATTCGTGCTCAATTCCCAGTTTTTATTCTTGATAAAAACACTTGAAATTTATTGTTGATGGGATAAGCTATTCCTATGCGCATTTCACTGGTTGCTTAGGCCAGATCATCAGGAAACTTCATCCATAAAGATTTTAGAAAAATTAAAGATATTAAACCAAATAAAACTGTTAAGCGTATAAGAATTATAGCAACAGTTCCACTTGCAATAATATCAAAGCTTAAACAAAACAACATCAACAATAAACAGTGGCTTCATCTCATCTTACATTCCCCACCACAAATTAGTTGAAATTCTCTCAACATTTATTGTAGT
Organism: Pollenia labialis; assembly: GCA_949318255.1. NCBI lineage: Eukaryota > Metazoa > Arthropoda > Insecta > Diptera > Polleniidae > Pollenia > Pollenia labialis. The sequence goes on from OX439140.1 coordinate 128,555,976, forward strand.
TGTAAGTAGGTTAAGAAAAACAAAATTAAAACAACAACAACTTACAAAAGATGTTTTTTTTTAAATTGGCACTACTTTATTTAATTGACAAAAAAATACTTATAAAATGTTAACCAATAAATTTTTTAATCTGTATCAATTTAAAACTTAACTTTATTTGCATATCTAACAGGCACTCACTCAATAATTCTATGGAACACAAACATGTACAGGCATACAATTAACAAAATTCTTTTTCAAAATACCCTGTCGGACTTTTATGAGCTAACTCAAAATAAGGCTGACTTTTAACTAACTCATTTTTAACTAACTTTCGAAATAACTCAAATCTGATACAGAAATAAACAAAAATTAAAAAACATACAGGTGAAACTTTATTTTGTTGAAATATTTTTTTGTTTTCATTAAACAGAGAAAAATTTGTCAAGTTATTTCATAAAATGAAAAAAATTTAAATTGAATTGTAATTTGACTTAGAATACACATTCGAATAATATGAAAATTTATATGTATAATAAATGTACTCACCATGAGAAATAAATTCCCAGATTCTATTATGTTAAATACATAAAATTTATTATACATATTAATAAAAATATATACATACATACATAATTAGTTAATAATAATATAAATATAAAGGGTGGAGTGAGTGTTGACTTGTTCTGATGAACTACAAGCTGCCTAGTTAAACCCAACTATAAGTTAGTCAATTTATACCTAACTCATAGTGCACTCTTACTTTATGCACTACAAGCTAACTCATAATGAGCTAGCTTGTGGTTAGCTGAAACTTATGCAGAGTGAGTGAGTACTGACTCGCTCTGATGACACTACGTGTAAAAACTGAATAGAGTTTAACAAGGGAAATGAGCCAGCTTTTTAGTCACCTGTGACTCATTTCTGGTTGACAATAAGTTAGTTTTAAGTTAACTCAAAGTCCGACAGGGTAGTACAAATAGAAATCATATTTTATTTAAGCATTTAATCTATTGAGCGATTATTTAAACTTACTTGCGCACACACACACACATTCTATATTATCCGTTAGAGCCTTTTCGAGTATCCTTGTAAGTACAAGTGTAGATGTGGCTGTTTGTTTCTTCGTTTGTATTGGCATTTAAATCCTATTGCAATGTCACTTTAGTCTTCGTTTTGTTATTGTTTTAGTTTTACAATTTCATTCTTTTTATTTCATTTTTGCCATTTGATTTAATTCTCTACACCCTGTTGCCTGTTTGAGCTTTAATGTGTGTGTGTGTGTGTGTGTGTGTAAATGTATGAGTGAATTTATTATTTGGCAGACATAAGCAGCCGTACAAGCAAACTCATCCTTGAATACCAAAAAAAAAGAAACGTTCTAGCACAACAGGTGGATGTGTCAATTAAGTTTACAATTGTACAGGGGTCTTTACGTATTCTCCCCAATACTCACACTTGTTTGCATATTGTATATGAATGTACGTTTGTGTGAGTGCTTTGGAAGTGGGAGTCTAAAATTTTTTCGTTAAAACCATTTTTTTTTAGTTTTGCAATTTATAGTGTAATATTTTTATCATTTCTTTTATTTAAACGTGGTGGGCCTTAAAGTGTTCAAAACATTTGTATATCCGTCGTTGTTTTTATTCTAACGATTACACTTTCGTTAGAATAAAAAAGTTCTGAGTTGAAATAAAAAAAAGTATAACGCTCGATTTTGCGATTTATTGAATGCTGTTTTTTACTGTTCTTTAGTATCCACTTTGTAATGCTACTTGCTGCCAATTCTAAATACTTGTAATATAACTATGGCTAGGAAATATTTGTTACTGCTATGCACAACACTAATGAAAGTTATTAGTTTTTACAGTTATTAGCTGCTATTAACTACTAATTATTACTAATTAGTTCTAATTACTATTACTATTTTCTGCAACCTAATTTTAATAAATACAAACAAAAACTACTTTTTACTCAATAGCTACTTACTTTTTTATAGCTAATGTTCATGTTATTAAACATTGGTTACTGCTACGCACTACACTTACAATTTTAACTAATAAGTTTTAATGACTATTACTATTTTCTGCTATCTTCTATTAATAAATGCTACCTTCAAGCAATAAATACTTTTCAATTCTTTGCTACTAACGTTTTCTTATAGATACGAGAGTTTTTGAAGTTTTTGCTATTACATGACGTGCTTCATTTTGTTTGATACTTTTAACCAATTACTAAATGCTACTTACTACCACTTGTCAGTACTTTTTACTTGCTTTACTACTTTTTATAGCTGATAACAATAACATTTTAACACATACGAGCTTTAACTTTTATCTTAGTATTGTATTTGTAGCAAGGAGCAGTAAGCTACCTTAAGCACTTTTTGTGCTGGCAAACCTCCTGTTATTTTCAAAGATTTTAAAATGTTTCCATAAATACGAAAGTTAAAGTTATCGTTGTGTTTTTTAAAGTAAAAAAATTAATTAGAAATGTGGTTTGTTTGTTGAACTATTTATGGTTTTTAATCCAAATTTTTTTTAATATTTTAATCAGGCTTAAGTTCATCAAATTTAATTTTCATTAAATTATTTTTATGAATAAAGGAATTTTTTGGTAACCAGCCGCCTGGGATCGAATCTCAGGTCAGTCAAGAATGAATGATTATCAATAACAATTTTAATTTATTTACATGTTGTAAAATTCCTTTCTTCATAAAAATAATTTAATGAAAATCAAATTTGATGAGCCTAAGCCTGATTACAGTAAAAAAAATTATATTGATAACATCTTCATAGCAAGGTTGTCGCTTACTTTTCTATGAAAACGTTTCTATAGCTTGGTGACATAGCAAATTACTTTTAATTTTTACTTAAGTTATATATCGATAACTAGAATATTCTTATGTTATGTTCATACGACGCTATAAGCCACTGTCACCATTTTTGAAAAAAAAAAAATGTTTTTAAAATAAAAAACTTTTTTTTTCTACAAAAGTGCCAAAATTTAAGAAGAAAACACAAAAATGTATTTGAAGTTCAATTTGTTTAAAAATATAAAAAAAAACTTAACAAAAAAACATTGTAATTAAAGAGAAAATTTGACAAATGGTAACGATGCTTTCAAAACCAATTTTGTTTTGTCAGTGATGCCACAATGATAATATAACTTATTGCCACTTTTCTAGTGATGACACTAAAATAATCGAAAGATGTAAAATGGAAAAGGAACATATTTAAAAGAAGTTTAAAAAGATTTTGGGTCCGTTGTATTTCTTATAGCCTTTTCACTTTTCACACATTTGCTGAGCTTAATGTGTTGGTTAGCTAGTGTAAACTTTAAATTTTTTTGCATAAGGGGCTAAAAATATTAAGTAACTACTTTTTTTAGCATAGCAGTGCAAATAATCGGTACTCACTACTCAATACATTGCCAGCACTTGTAGTTAAGTTAAAGTATCGTTAACCTTTGCGATTACTCTTCTAAAGCTTGGCTTAGTTATGCAAAATTTGTCTTTAATGTATTAAAATTATCGATAACATTTCTGTGGTTCAGTAATTTATGACTTTTCTAAAGTTTAGCTTAGTTTAAGATAACTTCTTTGTAGTTAGGTAAAGATACCGATACTATTTCTGTAGCTTGTTAAAGTTATCGATAGCATTTTTGAAGTTTGGTTAAGTTACTGTTAACATTCTATAGCTTAATAAACGCATTAATAATTTGTTAAAAGCCTAGTAAATTTATGGATAAAATTTTATTTAGTGGTTCAAAGGTATCGATGTTAATATTTTAATTTTGGTCTATTAAGAGCTTGCAGCTTTTTTAGTAGTTTGAAGTTGTCATTTGGTTTTTTGTGTAGTCTTACTGGTTTAAGAGTGTCCCAAAATTACCAATGGTGTTTGAGTTCACTTTAGCTTTTTATTAAAGATATAATTATTAAGTTTTTTTTTCAATTAATTTTCATTAATAATAAAAAATAAAAAAACTTGCAAAAAAGGAAAGCTTGATAAATGGTAACGCTGCTTTCAAAGCAAATGCTATTTTGTCAGTGATAATATGTGCGTTCGTTTACTTTTCCAGTAAAATCCCAGTAAAATCCAGTAGGTGAGTGATATGTAAATTTTACAAATGTATGTGTACGCGAACGCATTTCAGTAAAATCCAGTACAAATTTGTAAAAATGTTGGGGTAAACGAACGCAGCTATTAATAGCATTTGTAGCCCCTATTCTAGTGCTAACACTAAAACATTCGGAAGATGTGGTATGGAATAAAATGGTATTGGAACATCTTGTAAATATGTGGGTTTTCTTACATCAAAATACATAATTATGACACTTAAAAACTCGAAAGCTGTAAAAGGGAGCAAAATGAGATGGTGGGATTTTGCTGAGATTTTGAAAAATTTTGATTCTTAGCTGTATGTATTTCTTATAAGAAAATCTCAACATCTTTGCAAATTGATGGGGGATGTTAGACGTTGACAAGTGAGAAAATGCTATTGCGTTACATTTGCTTCTTTAAGCCTTTTTATTACTTTAACAGTTTTAAGTACTTTTATATCGAGGGTTAAATTATAAGAGCCGATGTTGGTTTTGAATAAAATACAAATTATTTAGAAAATTATTGTCGTTTATTTTTATTATGATAATATTTGTATGGTTTAATTATGTATAAAACAAAACATCGGTCAAATAGCCGCCGCGACCTTGGCGGCACACCTCCATCCGATGGTCCAAATCTCGATGTCGCTGTTCTATCCTTTAGCTCTGGATTTGTTGCTGGCTTATCGACGTACACCTTTTCTTTCAAATAACCCCAAAGAAAGAAGTCCAACGGTGTCAAATCACATGATCTTGACATCGCCACCACATGAGATAACCCTTGAAGCCATTGATTTTGTCGCGCAAAAGAACCATTGTTTCCTAAGCTGTGTGGCAAGTGGAACCGTCCTGTAAAAACCACGTATCGTCCATATCCATATCTTCCAATTCGGGCCATAAAAAGTTAGTTATCATCTCACGATAGCGAACACCATTCAGAGTAACTGCTTGACCGGCCTCATTTTGGAAAAAATACGGCCCGATGATGCCGCCAGCCCATTTACCGCACCAAACAGTCACTCTTTGTGGGTGCATTGGGTTTTCGACAATCACTCTTGGATTATCAATCGCCCAAATGCGGCAATTCTGCTTATTGACGAATCCTCTGAGGTGAAGATGATTTTCTTCGAAAGTGCACGATATGCATTTTGATTTGAACGCCCATTTTCATAATCAGCCCGAATAACTTTAACGCGTTGCTCGATTGTGTATCTTTCCATGGTTCAAATTTAGTTAGTCTGAAATTGAGAAATGTCAAATGAAATGCAGAAAAAGCTTGACGTTTAGGTGTGGTTCACATTCAACAACGTCCCTTAACAGTGTTGCCAGAAGTAGGGAAAATCCCTACATGTAGGTATTTTTGATGCTAAAATAGAAGCGTAGGGAAAATCGGACAGATTCTTCATAATCTCATGAATACATTTTTCGTCATATCGCATTATTTATGAAATAAATGCGAAAAAAAACTTTTTTTTCTTGTCTAAAACGGTGGAAAAAGTTTATTTTTCCTAAAATCGCTAAAAAAAAAAAAATATGTCAAGAGTTGGTTGATGTATATGTTTTTTTTAAGATACATATATCCAGTTGGCCACGTCTTTAAGACATCCTCTAAGACAGATGCACGACATGTGAGGGATAGCGGGAACAAATCGTCAACGACATTTTGGAACAAGTGTCAAGTGTCGCTCGCCAAAATCGTTCACAACTCAAATAAAGACAATGGAGCCTACTTTGTCGTCAACGACTACATGCATGACAATGTCGTCTATTATTTTATGCTTTTCTATTTCAGACAGTTTTTAAGTATAGTTGGAATTTTAATTTCTGTTTATATATTATATTCGACTCTTCTAAGCAATCCTGAAGTTGGCAGTCAAGTATTAACTGCATGTAATCCATTTTCCAGCCCGCAAATAACTTCACCAGCATTTTTCGGTTTTACTGGTTAGAGCTAATTTGTAAATTTTTTGTAGGTATTTAAATCAACAATTAAAAAAAAAAGAATATGCGAAGTTTAAGAAAACCAAGACAGTGAATGAATAACATCCAAGGAAACAGTGTCGCTCATACTGTTCCACATAGAGTTAAATAGAGGACAATGTATAAACAATGTCGCTTAAACTATCGTGCACGACGATTTCCTGAAAATTGTCTTCTAGAAAACCTAAACGACCGGGGACAAATCCTGCATACAACATTGACGACAATCTGGCCAATTGGGTAGTTAAAAGTACGTGAAACGCAAGAATTTGGAAGTTGTTTTTAATACACTTTGAATTTAATTTTTATAATTTTTTTTTAAATATTTTGTTATTCGTGCTTAATTTCCCAATTTTTATTTTTGATAAAAACACTGAAATTTATTATTGATGGCATAAGCTATTCCTATGCGCATTTCACTTGTTATAAAATTCTGTTTAATAGAGAAATATTTGTATAATATTTGTCATAAAATTTGTCATAAAATTCTTTTACAAAAGAAATCTTATTATAAAACGACTTCTAAAATTCTTGCGTTTTACGTTTACGATTTCCAGCACACCAGTGATTATTTTTTTTTAGTTTTGTACTTATTTTCTGCAAAGCTTTAATATGTATATTCGAATAAAATTTATTTTTTACAACTAATGTTTTAATGACATTAATGCGTGGGGATTTTTGGAGGGGAAATTTTTACAACGTGTAGGGAAAATCGCATGATTTTTTTTTAGCATGTCTTGGTATTTTTTTGAAAAATCAACTGGCAACACTGGCCCTTAACCCCTTAACCACCCTTTATATAATTTATCTTTCATTATTATAACTTTACTTTAAGCTAAAAAAATAATAAGATAAAATAAAGATCATCTTACTTGATCTTAGCTGTGGGCATTTGCTATATTAATACCAAAATGTGTTGCATTTTGACAAAAATGTCTAGGTATTCGGTACTTGTTATTTGCTAAATTATTGCCATATTTTAAATAAGTATACCTTAACTAACTATTAAAAACATGGGCCCATAATTATAGTCAAACGTTTAAGTCGGTTCTTTTTAGAAACAACTTTAAAATAAAAACCTTCTTTTAATATCATTGCTACTATAGTCGAAATTAAAGTATGTTTTAAATTGAACCGACTTTAACTGGGTGCCACCTTAAATGTGGAAATTTTTTCATACAGCATACAACAAAATATAAGCAGGTGGCAACTCTAAGTGCCGACATTGAAAATGAAAAGATAAATAAAGCACTGCATATCTTGTAGCGTTCAAAATTTTTAACACGCAAAATGAATTTATGTAGAAAGCAACAACAAAATTACAAAATATTTTGGCTTTGTTTTTACTTTCAATGTAATTTTTGGCATTGCGTTTTACACAATTAGGGCCTATACATATGTATTTTGTGTTGCTTTCCCTAAAAGTTTTCCTCCAAATCACTAATAATTGCAAACTATCTGGCAATATCTTGTAACATAAACATTTTTAACTTTTTGCAAGTACTTTTTTATTTGGCAAAAAAAAAACAGCTGATGCTGTTGTTAAACGAGTTAAAAACAACTTTGGCTGGTTTTAAAGTTAACATCGGTTTAACGTGTAAAATATGATCAAAAGCATATTTTAAATAAAAGTTTACTTTAGAACTCTTAAAGTATGCTTTGTTTATGACTATAGTTATGGGCCATGAACTTAAGTTTGTTAGTTTCTTAAGTACTTCATTATAACGGGTCTGCCATCTAACGGTTTTTTTTTCAACCAGTGCGTATTTCTGTCATGTCTGGTGTGACAGATAATTAGTTTTATCCTTCCGCTGAACGAATATGGTTGTGTATACGCTTGAACAACGCTGGGAAATATTGCGACATTACTTTGAAAATCATGGTAATGTTGCAGAATGTGTGCGAAAATTGCGTATGGATTTTGGAAGAAGAGAATCACCATCAGCTCCGTATTAACGAACATTATGAAAAAAGTGAAAGAAACTGGCATCCTCATCGGTAAACCAAAGCGTGAAAAGCCAAAAACAGTGCGTACACCCGAGAATATTGCTGCTGTGGCAGAAAGTGTGCTTGAAGCGCCATCAACATCAATTCACCATCGTTCTCAACAATTAAACATTTCGGAGACATCATTGAGACGAATTTTGCATTATTAACCGGAAGGATTGTACTTTCAAATAAAAAAAGAAATTTGAGAAAATATTCAGTGGTTTTTTTATAGCATTTAAAAAAAAAAAGTTATTTGGCGGACCCTTTACCTTTGTCTCTAACAGTCGTAGTAAAATGTTTGCATTTAAAGTACTCGTTTACAATTTACGAGTATTAAATTTTTTTTATTTCTTTTTTTTTCTTATTTACATACATATTTCTTTTTACTTCTGGCCTTCTACCTTTTAATTTACATTTGTCCAACGTTGCGTATGATTTATTCGAAGTTCATTACAATAATCATACGCAAGATGATCACATTATTTGAACAAAAGATATTCTAGTTATGATACGCCTTAATGTGCAATTTAAAGATTTCTACTTAATAATATAAAAAAAAGATAATAAAAAAGGTTGTTACTTCATTAAAAACTATTTACGAAACACAGAGAATGTCCAAACTAGTTTTAATGGCTTTAAGCAATCTACCTCTATTTAGTTTTGAAAACCTCTACACACTTAAAACTGAATACCGGCAAATGCACTTGCAATTCTGTTCACACAAACTTCCAATCAAATCCTCTTATTTGTTTCTATTCAAATAAAAGTATTTTCAACAAAAGTATTGCTACTCTTCTTTTGCGCTTCTCTATTAAATAAAATGCAATAAAATTGAAAACATTTGCATTTTATCGTAATTCCTTCTTAAATTTTTCAATTTTATACAGTTTCCATTGCAATTTCGGTGTGTCAAGGTAAAAAACAATCTTATTGATACTTCGATGAATGGGAAATGAATAAAATGAAATCATACCCTGATACTTGCAATAATGCACTTTACGCTCTTTTGACTGATACACCCCCGTCTGTTACTGACTTCCTCTACACACCAGCAAACTGTTTTCAGTGCTCTTACGCCCGGGTGAAATTGAATATTTATTATGCTACAACGATTTTATTTGTTGTAAATAAATTTTTATTATTTTTTTTTGTATTTTTTTTGTTGATTTTTTTCGAAAAACAATAAATATTACAAAACATGCGGAATTCTATAGATCGATAAAAGGATTGGAGGGGGCCTAAAAGCAGGCGAATGTTTTGCATACAAAAAATGTCAGGAAGTGCTCAACATCAATATTAAAAATTTTAAAAAATGGAAAAAAGGAAAAATTAAAATTTATTAACTCAAGTTCTTTTCTTTTAATTCATGTGATTGTGTTTTTTACATTGATTTTTTTATCATGTTCAGTTCTAGTTCAGGGCCCTGTTTCTCAAAACTACAAGTTACAAATCTACAAGTAAAATTCACTTAAAAAAGCAACAAGTTTACAATTATTGGTTCAAATGTATTTTCCTTGTAGTTTTGCAACTTGTAGTTTTCAGAAACGGGGCCAGCGCTACTTTATTATTTTAGTTACTGGTACACTCAAAATATTCTGTACGTAAAATTAACTGAAATTGTAATATAAAATAAATGAAAGTTCAATTAAAAACCGGTCTACCTATTTTTCATTTATTTTTAGCAAAAAGTTCATTTAATTTTTAATGTCAAAAATTCAACACCATATTCCGTAAAATCAAATAAATATTCAGTTATTTTGTAAAATTTTACTGTCAAAAATTCAACACCATATTCAGTAAAAACGATTAAATATTCAGTTATTTATTAAAATTTGACTGTCAATTTTTTACTGTCAAATTGACCCCATATTCAGTAAAAACAATTAAATATTCAGTTATTTTATTAAATTTTCGTTTACTCCACAAAAGAGCCGAATTTCTAAAAATACCAGACAGACACCTGCCCGCTTGTTTTTCTTATAAGCGAGAGACGGAGAATATTTTTATTTACTTACCCAGTTACACACGTTTGTTTTACTTTTGTTGTACTGACCACGTTGTTTACAGAAGAACTCTCAATTATAAGACACCAGCAGCATGACCGATATGGCTTCGCATTTATTTTACTTTTAAAATTTGATGTATTTAAATTAATTATTTTAACAAATAGAAAATGGGAATTGCTTACACAAAACAAGCAATTCATTTTTTATAGATAAGTAAAAATAAATTTTTGGTAGCAAAATTATATAAAATAACTGAATATTTAATTGTTTTTACTGAATATGGTGTTGAATTTTTGACAGTAAAATTTTATAAAATAACTGAATATTGATTTGTTTTTACGGAATTCGCGGTTGAATTTTTGACAGTAAAAATTAAATGAACTTTTCGTTGCTTTAAATTACATTTTCATTTAATTTTACATAAAGAAGAATTTAACTTAATCAACGGACAAAATTAACTGCAACTGAAAATCCGTATTAATGTGCACTTAGTTTTTTTAATAACTGTTAGAATCAGTTAAAAATAAATTTGCTTGGAATTTTAAATGTTTATTTATTTAAAAATGACTGAACGGAATATTTCTTAAATAAACTACAGTCCGTTACTGTAATAATATTGTGAGTGTAGGACAGCTGAATCATTTGGTAGACTTTTTCATTGAAATATTCATAATACTACGCAGTTTCTTGCAAAATTCCAACTAAATCCCCATTCCTTTCGAATTTAAAGCTCTCAGCATTGTCAAATGAATTTTAATTCCATTAGCAAGCCAGCAAAAAGAAAAATAAGAAAACGTTGATGCATAAATGTCAGCTGCAATAAATTGTAAAAAAAAAATAATGTTTTAAGATGATTCCATTAGAGTTCGTGTTTTGTGTACAAAAGATTTTTTTTTAATGCAAAATTTGCATATTATAAAAGAATTTTCTTAACATTTACCTTTTTATTTTTCTTGTTTAAAGCTTAAATACAAAATTGATAAATTAATACAGCGCATGAACTGAGGGTAAAAAAGCGATAACACATTTTCTAAGCAAAACCTAGGTTAAGACCCTTCAAACACCTGCACCCGTTTACACCGGCCAATGTGATGCCTGCACGACGTGCTGGTGGTGGTGTGAGCACCACACGCCGCAAACACTCTTTGGGTAATTTGCGTCGTGCACATCCCGCCTCGGGTGCCACATGGAATGTTCAAGTTGTACGTGGCAAAATGACCTCTAAATGTCTGTGGCATGCGTGTCGGGCCTTGATTTTGGGACTCACACTGCTGGCGGTGGGTGCTGGAATGGCAACATTGGGTAAGTAAGAAAAATATAATTAAAAATTCAAATTTATTTCAGATGTTTACAGTTAAGAGCAGCAAGCAAATGGACTGAACTAAACAACAATAGAACTGAATGAGAGCTTGACCAGAACTGAACTAGAACTGAATTAGAACTGAACTAGAACTGAACTAGAACTTTTTTTATATTCATTAATATTTATTATCTCAATAGAACTGAACTAGAACTAAACTAAAGCGTGATCAATTTGGAGGTTCTCTACTTTTTTAAAGAAAAAAACACAGAAAATTCAAATTTAATGGGGAATTTTTATTATCATTTGAAAGAACATTCTTTGGCATTTATTTTTTGAAGATTATGTCTATCAAATGTCGGCCGTTGCTACGTCGCAGATGGTGCATCCGTCTAGTCCAATTTTCGATGACTCGTTCGAGCATTTCGACTGGCAACTGGCGAATGACACGCCAGTCGAAGCGGGTTTGTCCCCACACGAAGTCTAACGGTGGGATATCAACGATCTTGGTGGCCAATCGGCCGGCCCAAAACGTGAAATTATGTGCTCACAAAAGTGTTCTCTCAATAAATCCATTGATCGATGCGATGTGTGGGAAGTGGCGCGTCTTGCTCAAACCAAATGTCGCCAAGATCACAAGCTTCAATTTCAGGCATCAAATAGTCGGTTATCATGGCACGATAACGGTCGCCATTGACGGCTACGTTCGCACTGACATTATTTTTAAAGAAATATGGACCGATGATTCCTTCGGCCCACAAACCAAACCAAAACGTTGTTTTTTCTGGATGAAGTGGCAGTTCCTGAATCTCTTCAGGTTGCTCTTCGTCCTAAATGCGGCAATTTTGTTTGTTTACATACCCATTGAGCCAGAAATGGGCCTTATCGCTGCACAAAATTTGCCTCGAAAACGTCGGATCTCCTTGGAACTTTTCAAGAGCCCATATTGCGAAGCGATTTCGCTTGGGGAGGCTATTGAAAAAAGTATCTCTACTTGAATCACCCGATAAAACTGAGCCCGAACTGAACTAAAACTAAACTAGAACTAAACTTCAACTGAACTTGAGCTTTACTAGAACTGAACTATAACTGAATTAGAACTTAACAAGAACTGAACAAGAACTGAACTAAAACTAAACTAGAACTTAACTTGAACTGAACTAAAGCTCGAACTAAACTTGAACTGAACTAGAACTGTACTAGAGCTGAACTAGAACTGAGCTTGAACTAAAACTGAACTAGAACTTAGCTAGAACTGAGCTAGAACTGAACTAGAGCTGAATTAGAAGTTAACTAGAACTGAACAAGAACTGAAATAGAACTGCGTTAGAACTGAACTAGAACTGAAATAGAACTGCGTTAGAATTGAACTAGAACTGAAATAGAACTGAACTTGAACTGAACTAGAACTGAGCTAAAACAATAGCTAAACAAAAACTAACCTAGAACTGAACTAGGACTATAGCTTAACTAAAACTTACCTTGAATTGAATCAAAAATCTTCTTAACACAATTTTCTATTCGACATTAAAATACACTGAACTTCGGAATAATTAACGAAAAGCTGAATGATTGCAACATCCCAAAAATCGCCGTTGATCTATACGCTGCTCAAAAAGCTACAACGGGTCAACTTTTTGAGAAAATTCGTTTAAAAAATTTGTAACGCACAGTATGCGAACCAACGTCACACTGTGGAAGATTTTTTGATAAAAATGGAAATAATAATAAAATTGACATTTAATTTATTTACTGTTAGTCTGATTTAAATAGAATTTCATGACAATTAGGGACTTCTATTCGAGCTGGTATTTTGGATTTAAGGTCTATAAACCTAGCAAGAGGGGCACCATAGTCTCTCAAAGTAGGGCACCTCCAGTAATACAAAAATTAAAAACGATCCAAAATTTTTAGTTTTCTCTCGATCTTAAAATTTTTATTTATTTAGTTTTATCATTGAAATGTTTTAGTCGAGTTCTATAATATAATTACATGAACAGCTTATCCCTTAGAGGTAAAAAAATATCTGACTTTGAAAATTCATATTTATCTTTTTTTAAACAACCTTGGTCTTGTGTTTTGCAAATATAAGACTCAAATTTATCATCATTTTTTTAAATATTTTTTTCCGCACAACCAGTTAAAAAAAATTTGCAGGAAAAAAATTATATGCATGTTTTTGCATAATCTCCCACTGTGTGACGTTTTTTCGCATACTTTTCGTTACAATTTCTTTAAAAAAATTTTCTAAAGAACCGTTAGTCCAACGAAAAAATTTTTTTTATATGTTTTTTGTCGGAAATTTCATAGGCTACACATTTGATTATTATTATTTTTTCGATAAATATTACCGTTAGCGCGTATTTACGAAAAACAGTTTTTCTTCACCTTTGGCCCAGCCTAACTTTATAAGCGGCGCGTTTACCGACGGGTTTTTTGGGATGTTGCTTAGAACCACAAAGGAAAGCTTGTGATTAAACTCTGCTTTCTCTTAATTATTTTGAAGTTTGACATTTTTTATGTCTTTATTCCCCGGAATATAAATATTTTTGTTATTTAATATTTTTCAAATGGCCCCTGCACGTTTTTTAATGAATGCAACACAATTCATTACCAGCAGTTATATGATTTTTTTTTGTTATTGTAAAACTGTTGAAATTTTTTTTTTTTTTTACTCTTGATTTATTCGTTGTTTTCTTTTCACACTTACTTTCCTGCTTTAAGGGTATTATGCCGACAATTTGTCAATTGGCTCTGAAATACGAGGCAATGCCACAGTGCGTGTTAAAAATGATCTCAAAGGTTTTCATCTCAATAACTTTTCGTACGTGGGTCCTATTGTAATGGGTTTTGGTGGTTTTATAGTTGTCGCCTCATGTGTCATGACATTTGAGGCACGCGATTCCGCAGCCAAAGTTGTGCCAGCTCGTTTAAGAGCTGGTGCTGGCAGTAAAATGACAGTGCGCAGCAATCAAAGTAGTTCAGCATCGCAAAGAAGAGCAATAGGTATGAGAAAAAGATTTAAAATAAAAAAATGCTCTTGAGATAATATAATCTTTATTTATAATTGCTGTAAACACTTTTAGACATGCAGTTTCAAAATACCCGATGGGATCAGCAATTCGGAGTTTTTCGTTCATCACCAGCCGCCGAAGTACCTCAACCCACAAATATGCCCCTCGATCGTGAAGCCTTAACCGCTGAATTAGTTAAATTTTCTAAATCACTCAGGTAGGTCTAAATGATCTCGCAAGCCTCCCTTAGTTTTCCGAACATCATAAATATTTGTTTCACCTTCAAAATTTCTAAAAAAAAAAAAATCATTATTTTTAAATTGTGTACTTTAAAAAAAATAAGCTCATTAATCTTTTTGTAAATTATCTAAACCTTATTTCTCTTAACTGTATATAAAACCATACTACATGCATCATGTGAATATAAAATAAACCTGTCTCTCATGCTTGTACAAAATTCAATTAAATTCAAATCCAAAAAAACTAAAAATTTAATTTGTAAAAATGAATTAGTGCATCTGCTCGCTTTTCACCACAACTACGACGACTCACCTACACTGGTTCTGTGCCAAATCTCTCCACTCATCATGTCACACATCCCCTCGCTTATTCCACTAATCTATCACATTTACTTTCGCCGAATCACAAACCCCTGCTGTTGCTGGAATCCAAACGACACCGCAACCACCATCGACATCATCATCACCACCACCATCATCACCATCACTCCAATCATCGGTCCCCTGCAACAACCTTACTCAACAATGCCACGAACACTATAAACGATATTAGAAATCGTCAAATCAAAAATCGTGGAACTCGCATTAGTAATAGTTTAATTCAAAGAACTACTCGGGAAAGTGCCACATCTGCCAACTGCACACTGCTGCAGCCTCCAACTAGCAGCAATAAATTGTACTTGCATGCAGCCTCGTTCGATGAAAGTTGTCGGGTGGTTGCCGATAAGCAACAACTACACAGAGATCGAGTGGCGGAACGTACAAGGCGATCGGATACAGCCAAGAGACATATTTTGGCACGTCAGAAGCCCATAGAACAAGAGGAGGACCGCGACAAGATGACGTCCAGTCCCTTGGGAAATCGAAGGTGAGAATATGGAAAAACAAACAAAATTGGTTAACACAAATACACTCGTTGTTTATGGAAATATTGTAGTTAGTTTTTCCCTACAAGACACCTAAATTAAAGCTTTTTTTTTTTTTTTTTTTTTGTTAAATGTGATTTACATAAATATTGAAATGAGAGCTAAAAACAAATGTTGGGTTACTTCTCTTTCTCTTTTTAGATCCTCTACAATGTCAGATTCCTCTTATAGCGGCCGCTGGACGGCCCGTTGTGCTTCAATAGCAAGTCGAACTTCTAGTATCGATTCCAGGCGTATACAAGTAGATTTACACAGTCCCGAAGTAATGCCCAAATCCATTTTACGTTCACCGAAACGTTTTAGCTCAGGTCCTTCGACAACACCCTCGGTCGAAAAGGAATTCCGGTAAGTGATTTAAGACATTAAGAGATTTCAAATAAATGAAGCCCACAGAAACTTCTGTACTGAAATAGAGTATTCTTCTCTGCTCCGAAATGTTATAGTGCTGAAAAAATTGCACATTATTCATAAATATCACTCGTAACTCTTGCCAAAGTTAAAATTGTTGGGACTTTTTGAACGTCGCGTCGATTGCACGAAATCGATTAGCAAACTAGCGGTCATGCTTCGAAAGGATGCCTTGGATTTGAATACATATTATTTTTGAATACACTCTAGAAATCTGATAGCACTGTAAAATCTTTAACTGTCATCTCCGGGGAATTCTTCTTTTTTCTTAGAATGACAATGTCCGTCGGACTAGGTCTTCCATCTCTGACGAGTAGGAGAGGAAATTTCGGATAAACAGGCCTGTCACAGAAATCAATTCCGATCGAATGTGGAAGGGGTTCCGTATTTTTGTTCGCATAAAACGAAATCACTTTCGATCAGAATTGATTTCTGTGACAGGCCTAATAAGTGCTACTTACAATTGTTATTTTATTCCTCGGAGCTTAGAAGTGCTTGGTTCCAATTCAAAATCAATTGAAATCTCATAACATACTGGTGTAAATGATCATGTGGCTTTTATTCTCTTAATCGATGGATCCTTATACAGATAAAATCTGCAATTCTAGAGCAGCATTAGGAGATTGAGCTGAAAACAGTTTCC
Source organism: Pollenia labialis (assembly GCA_949318255.1). Lineage (NCBI taxonomy): Eukaryota > Metazoa > Arthropoda > Insecta > Diptera > Polleniidae > Pollenia > Pollenia labialis. The sequence goes on from OX439140.1 coordinate 128,572,562, forward strand.
GTTAAATTTTATAAATTCAAAATTCAAGCTGCAATCATCGTAATCAAAGTTTTTAACAGGAGTCGCCTGAAAATAGTTTTAACTCCGACTCCAATCGCTGAACCTTTTTAAATCCGACTTCGACTCCAACTCCTACTTAAGCGTTGATGCTGAATGTCTTTGAGACTGGTCCGTATTTGACCTTAAACTCTTTTTTTATGCATTACCATTTAAATCAAGGCGAATTCATACAAGGTGGTCTTATTTTGAAAACGTTTACAACGAAGTCAAACCTTTGATATGAAATGACTTTATCATTTGACATCAAACGCAATTCTCAAACGTTTTTCAATTGTTTGATTTAACATTTAAATTCAAATTGATAATGATTTGAAAATAAACATTTGATATCAAATGTTTTATCAATTTGATGTCAAATGTTTGTCAAATGTTAAAATTAAATCAAAAATAAAAAATAAAATAAAGCAATACTAAAGCGAAAAATAAATGTAAGCATTAAAAATGGCGATTAAAATTAATTTTTTTTACTTTGTGGTTACATGTGTTTTGCTATTAAAAATAAATTTTAATATAAAGTGAACAGTTTATTTCTTGTGAAAAATAAAAATTATTTGTGAGAAATAACAATGATTAAAAATACGAAAATAAAAGAAAAATAATAAAACGGGAAAGTGAAGAAAATTTGTTGAACGATCGTGGTGCTACAATCCTCAAAATAAAAGGGAGCCAAGTATTTTGCCTTTCCAAGAATTAGAGGATGGAAAGAACACTATTTCATCTTTTAGCTTTGGTACCGAACGTTTATCTCAAAGTTTATTTAAATAAATAATAAATTTAAATTAAAAAAATTAAATAGTTTTATTTATATTCCACATTGTATTATTATAATCCACGTTTGAAAAACATTTGAGAATTACGTTTGAAAGCAAGTTAAAAATAAAGGCATTTTTCAATTTGAAAATAATTTCCCCTTTTTGTTGAGAACGCTATGATAATTTAAAATGATTTTCAAATCATTATCAAACGTTTGTCGTTTGAGAAAACGTTTGATTTCAAATCATTTTCAATTTGAAATCAAACCTCCGTGTTTGTTGGGTTGTGTCAAAAATAATACAACAGTAGTAAACAATTTAAACAAATATTTCATTTTCTTTTATAATTTTATAATTTTAAGCGAAAATGATAAAATTAAGTAAATAATCTCCAGAACTACATGAACGGTATGTATATCATTTTGACACAAGTTTAGTAATCAACTGTTGCTTACGTAGCAAGATAAGGTCACCTGGTGTAAATTCGCCTTGATGTAAATGGTTCAATACAGCAACAAAAATTATTCTGTAAAAATTTTAAATCCATAATTTAAATATTTCATCGGCAATTTTAAAAATTAGAAAAAAATCTCAATATAAATAGATAATCAAGCTCGAGGTCATAGGGTTTTTTAATAAATGTTTTTTATTTTATTTATTTAAATTACTCCAATATTTCGATATTCATTGAATATCATCATCAGGGATAGTCTAAAAACAACAATATACATAAGTTTAAAACATCAATATAAACATAAAGATCACAAAAAATGTTTAAACAGTTATAACAATACCAACAAGAACTTACTAATTTTGTAATGAAAAATATATCACACAAAAAATTTTTTCTTATTAGTTATGTAGTGTTTACTACCATCGTCATGATTGTACTGAATTTGAGTATTGCTTAGTCTTATTAACTAGATATCTATATAGTTTTGCACAGCCACTCTCTACACCGCTCTTAAAATTCATAGTTGTTGGTATATTGATAATGTTTAGCATCTCCAACATGAAACGTCGTTTGTAATTTTGTTCTTGTTGTAATATTCGTACATCATCAAAGTTTGGCGAGTGATTTGTACTGGCACAATGGGCTGAAAGTGCAGTTTTTTGTGAAGAAATATTTAAAATCCTTTGATCGGATTTATGGCCTGATATTCTAGTTTTGAGTTTATTTTTAGTAGTTCCTATGTACACCTTATTGCAATTTTCATTATTCTTTCCGTTGCATGGTATTTTATATACGACATTAGCTTTCTCCAATATTTCGACTTTATCTTTGGTATTGCTAAATAATTGTCCAAGATTGTGGCATGTTTTATGTGCTATTCTATATTTATCTGCGTTGTGTAGTCGGGATTTTTCAATTCTTACGGACAGTTCTGGAACATATGACAATGATTTATATATGGTGGGGGATTCGCTATTTTGACATTTTCGTGTCTTTTGTTTTTTAAAATCTTTTATTAGTTTTGTTGCAATTTTTGTCGGAAAATTGTTGTTATACAGCATGTCCTTTATCCTATGACCTCGAGCTTGATTATCTATTTCTATTGAGATTCCATTAAGAAAAGGTCGAATTAAAAAACCAACTTTTATTAATTAGAAAAAAATTTTAAATTTTGTATGCCGCAAAATTTTAGTCGGATTGCCGAGTTTTTGTGGGTACTTCGACTCCGACTCCGGTACAAAAACCTCAACTCTGACTCCACAGCCCTGGTTTTTAGATTAGGAAAAAAATACTTTAAGGCCCATTTTCACAAACTACCGATAGCTAAAAGTTGACTCTAACCGGCCTTATAAAAAGAGTTCCATTATTAAAACTTCATTTTGACCTTAACTGAGCGATAAATTAAATTAAGGTTCATCATACCTGGTAGGTTAAAGTAAAGTTGTAATAATGGCACACTTTTTATGTGGCCGATAAAATCCTACCTTTAGCTATCGTTAAGTTGTGAAAACGGGCCTAATTATTTTACCTATTTTCCCCTTAACCTCAACTAGGCTTAAAGTTAATAATAAAATATAACACTAAATATTATTTTAATACTTACCATATTTTTCCCCCCTTTTCCTAACTATGGCGTTTAACAGAAGTCAACTTTCCGTTTGTTCTGAGCCTCCCGTAGCCATACGCCAACTATCTGGCCAATCGAGTTTAGAACCCTGTCTACCCGAAGAGGTCACAGAGCTAATAGATGACAACTTTCAAGCTGCCTCTGGCACAACTAATACACGAGGACTCTCATCAGCAACCATTATCAATCCTGTAGATCCTCCACCACCACCAGCAACACCGCCACCCATACAACAAACAGCGACTGTGGATCTAAGATCACCCAGCCGGACTGGTATATTGAAAAAACCCCGCCCCGATTCATTGTCTCTTATAGGAAACTCAACAATTTATGATTTCAATAAAACCACCAACAATCAGGAACGTTTTAAGAATCTTCAACGCAGTAACTCTTCTCGTATCTATGATCGTCCCAAAGGTCACAAGACCTCGCAACATGATGATTCTATATTCTATATACGTTCTGAACATCGAGTTTTGCAAAATTGTAATGACTTCTATGACTCCGAGCAGGTTATCAATGAGAGAAGATCAACCCTGCTGAAGGCAGATAGTGAGACCGCACTGGCTGAGCGTAAGTCAAGTTCGTTGTCAATACCAGAGAGAATATTGGAACAGACGGCGGGTGCAACGAGTCTAGACATAGAGGAATCAAGGCCACCGGATAGTACGATATTGCAAATTGAATCGGATGTAAAGAATAGGGATAAAGACAATGAATTAGTATAGAGTTGAAAGAATAATATTTAGATGTAAGACTCTTGAAAAAATAATTAAATGGAATTACTTTACAACTTTAAGTTGTAGTTGTGTAGAAAATGAGAATTTAAAATACATTAATGTTAGATTTATTTACACAAATAAGAAATTTTAGAAACTAATTGAGATTTTTAAAGATTTTTTTTTTAGATTTTTTTTAATTTAAAAATTGTTATTAAAATATTTGCATTGGTTATTCGTTAATTTAATAGCAGTTTTATTTTGTGTATTAAGTATGTGTTTAGATGTTTAACTAATGATCTACTAAATTTTCAAGTTTTCTTCTACTTTATACGCACAGTGGGCTCGAGTTCAATAAACTTAATTACTTACGGCCTTATTCCTAACAAAAAACAGGTTTATTAAAGTTTTATGAAACGAATTTTCTATGAAATTTAACTTGAATATCTTTTTTATCTTACAAGCACTTAACTTGGAATTACTCTGTGTTGCAACAGGGTGCTGCAAAGAATATTTTATGAAAGCATAGCTCCCTTCCTATGATTTTTACATACATTATAACCAGACCTATATTTAACAACATTTTTTTTTAAAACCAAACTTTCTTCATATATTCCCATTGTGCCTTTTTTTAAATACATATGCTTTAAAATAGTCTCCCGAATCTCTTCTAAAGCCTAATTTTTTTTTTGTTACTAAATAGATAAATTGAAACTCTCTCTTTTCGAAATCTTTTTAAACAAAACTATTTTCGACAATTTCTTCAGGTCAAATAAGAAAATTCACGTTTTATTTTATATTAATGTTAGTTTTTTTTTTAAACTAAATGTTGTTAACTATTTCAAGAATTGAAAAACATTTTCAAATATGCAAAATTAAAACTCAAAACAGAGCAATGTACTTATGAGAAACTACTTTGTAAATGTAAGAAAACTAATAAAAGAAAAAAAATTAAATATTTAAAAAAAAAATACAATTAAATTTAAAACCCAGTTAAATGAATTATTAATGTTTGTAATTTATAAATGTGAAAATTTTATATGTGTTTATTTCTATACAACAATAAAGGATTAAGAAATTGCAAAAAAAAAAGTTAAATAAACAAAAAATACAAACAATCAAGTAAATCAAAACTGCAACGTCTAAAAATAAAAATAATTGTTACATTAAAAAAACAGAACAATAAAAATAAATATTTGTGTGTTTTAAAACAAAAATATTAAAAATAAATTCTTTTATTTCATTTAAATCTCAGTAAGTAAAATTAAACTTGATTGAATAAAATATTTAAAAAAAATCGGTTGGATGATGCGTTTTAAATTTATTCAGAGCATTAATAAATATTTTGCATACTTTAGGGAGTTGCTTAAAATTGTGAAAGCTTTTTCTAATAAAAAAGCCTAATGGCCGTTTTCTCATTACACGATTAACTTTTTTCCCAACGAAAAACTGCACATTTAAGAAATTTGGTTTTCTCAATGTCTCATTTGCTTCTATTCTGTCGCAAAGCTAACCAGCACTCATCTGCCGATTATTTATTTTCCTTTTATTTGCCGTACAGATAAATTCAATCAGCTGACTCCCATCTTTTACATGTATTTTGAGAGGTGTTGCCAGCTTAAAACTATGTTTTTTGTCGGTATATTGAGAAACCCAAAATTGTTAACAGACAGCAGTGTTGACAAGTTAGGGATTTTCACCCCAAATTTGGGGTTTTCCTTTGCGTTTAGGGTCAGTTTTAGGGACTAAAAAGTAGTTAGGGAGGAATTTAGTGTGTATAAATAGCATTTGGGGATATTTTAGGGTTGATTTTATAAAATATTTTCAAAATTACAAAAAAGAATGGAAAAATCCAAATGAATTTAAAGGTGATTATTTAATATACATAAGTTTCATTACAAGTAAATGTTTAAATATTAGTAGGATAGCATCTGCGTTACTGGCACTACCATAGCATCTGCGTTACTGGCACTACCTTAACGAACTCAACTGTCGAGCGAGCATTCTCAATGTTTAGTATTATAAAAAATAAAATAAGAAACAAACTGGCAACATCAACAGTTGAATGTATTACTTTAAGAGTTAAGGCCTAACAAAAATTCCTTCAAATGTATTTAGAAACATTTGATTCCGTATGGAATGTGCGATTAGATTCGCACCTTGCTTAAGCAAATGACAGTTTCATTAAACTTAGCAAAAAGTTTCCTTAAGTTCAAAATGGTTTTCCTCATATAAATAACATGTATTTGCACATTTCCTTAAGCCAACTTAAGTACATTATGGTTGGGCCTTTAGATATTCTTTAAGCAATGAATACCAAATTTTTATTCCGTCTTATGAAAGCTTAAATTATTTAATTATGAAAACATGCACGTGGACGAGAGGGATAAAAATATACTAGCCGTTTTTAATGAGTTATAATAATATATTCTGTTTTTCTAAAAGCTTTTTTATGTAAGTATATGTTAAAATATAGTTACATGCATACATATGTAAAAAAATAAATGAAATAAAATGGTATGTATGTTTAAAAAAAAATTTAAAAAATTATTCTTTTTATTTTGGGGTTTTTTTTTATTTTTACTCAGTACAAATTTAGGGGGTAATTTTTTGATTTGGGGTTATTTCTTTAAATTCACTTGGCAACACTGACAGACAGTTTATCGGTCTAATAAATTTATGTTGACATTAAGTAACAGGCAGTTTGACGGTACATTGAGAAAATGGCCATAAGAGAGTGATCCATATAAAGCGTTGCCAGAAGCATAAGGAAGAAAATCATCATTTGGCGATTAAAGTTTTCAATATGTACCCTTTTATACAGATTTAATAATTTATATTTTGCTATAACTTCGGTTCAGTTTCAGATATAATTCGGATTTTTGTTTACATATAAAAAAGCTATGAAGGGACACTTCTGCTTAAGTAACCTAAAATTTTTTGAGATATGACTTTGTTACAATAAAGGAGCGATATGTTAAAGAAAAAATCATAAAATTTTTGTTAGTTTGTGTTAATACCCGGGTACCATGGTACCCACCTTGGTATATTTACATGAAAAAAATGTATTAAGAATTAAAATTTTTAAACAAGCTTCTGGATCGTCGTTATTGAATTAAAAAGAAAGCGAATTCAGATTCTAGATTTATTTTTTTGCTCCTTTAAAACTCCAAAAAATTTGCTTAAACTTTAACCATCACAACATGCGTACCCGGATACCCTGGTAACCTATACAATACAATACACTTTATGGGATAACACAAATACGTTTGAATTGCTAAAAAAATTCAATAAACTTAATTCTGTATCATACAATTACTTAAGTTGAGGTTCCAAAGCGTTAGTATTGTAATACGAGGAAGTACTATTTACTTATCATGTGCGAACAAAAATGTTCAACTGTTATACTAATTAATTAGCCGTTATGCAATACAAAGTTAAAAAAATCATATTTTAAAATAAATATAAGTTAATACGCTTTTAAAAAGTTAAAAAATTTAATTTTATTTCATAAAATATTGAGCACTAATCCATTATAGTATATGGGTACCCTGGTACCCCGGGTGCTAAGCAATGTGGATAAAATTGGGTATTGACACAAGGGTTAAACTTATTTTTACAAAGGCCTAAGAGTAATAACTAGGGTTGTTTGATTAATCGGCTAATCAAAATCTTATTGAATAAAAATGCAAAATGGTCAAAAAAACATTGAAACCAGGGCTGATGGTAAATTATAATCACGACAACATTAACCCAACCTTTTGGTTCCAGATCTACAATAAAAAACACGTAAGAAAATATAGTTGGTCAACCCCGACTATATGATACCCTACAACCCATTAGAACCTGTCTACCAAATTTTATTTAATGATCTGCAAATTTGCGATCTGTACTTTACGCACAAGGTTTACATGGACAGCCAGCCAGCCAGCCGGACAAACATCGTTAATTCGACTCAGAAAGTGGTTTTGAGTCAATCGGTATACGAAAAGGTGGACTTAGGACCAATATTTTAAGGTGTTACAAACATCAGCACAAACGCATAGTACCCTCTCTACTATTGTGCTGTTGGTATAAATATTTCATTGATAAAATCGAATTTACAGTTGCTAAATGGAACCAATTTCTCAAATTACTTTTAACGATGTTCACTTGGCGAAATACCCCCTCTACTTCAGCATTAGACCATGGAAGTGAGAGCAACTTTATAGTAAATTCTGAATAAAATAAATATATAAATAATAAAAACATACATAATAATTAAATTCTGAAATTTTTAAAAAAAAAATTTGTTGCCGCCTGCATCCTTTCCCAGTAAAAACTTCGCTTACTTTTTCAAAATGAATAGCTTCTTTAACTCATTATTTAGTAGCTTTCTTGTATAACTACATCTATAACAACTTCTATAACTACTTTCTTCTGGATGTATTAATGTAAAAAAATAATGACTTACTTTTGAATGCGTTATTTTTAGGACATCCCATATAAAATTCATTGGTTCTTTCAGTACAATTGTAAGTAGTGCTCTTATGTTTTTCTGATTACTTAACACATTATTTTGTAGGCGAATTGAAATACTTGCAACCAGAAAGAAACACCAATGTTTGTGTTGATCCATTTTATAAATTTAATATTGGAATACTGTTCCTTTATTTTGAAAGATGTTTCATCATCATCGTTTGTAGCGATTTTCAACATTTGTAAAAGTTGTGATACAAATTAAAGTCGTTTTAATTGTTAACAATTTTTATTTTGCTTTTATAAATTTGTTTAATAAAATAAAAATTATTCTTTTAAAAGAAAAACGGCAAGAACAACTTTACGGCTAAACAAGTTGAAAAATGGCTAATGGTTATATGCTTTTTTTTAATGGCTAAACCGGGTGAAAAATTGCTAAATCTAGCCACTAAATGGCTTAATTGGCAACACTGTAAAAATTTAATACTTAATCAAGGCGAATTCAACTACAGGTGGTGTCGAAACTACAACAATCCAATAGCAACAGAAACAACATAGTGTTTTTTGCATTGCATTGTTAGTGTTTACGGCTCGAAATGTCAACCATTCTTAGCACAACACTAACAAATCAAAACAAATAAGCTCGAACTGTCAAAATCAGATGCCGTTTCGACACCACCTGTAGTTAATTCGCCTTGTACTTAATGAAAAGAAAAGCAATATTTTTAACTGACACCAGCACAATTTTTCAAAAACTGTCATCTAAAATAACTGGCGTAAATACATACGTTTTATTTAAAAAAAATATAAAATTATGTACTTTGAATAAAGTGATAAAAACTACGAACTGTAGCCTGATAAACAATTAGTTAAAGGTTTCCTACTTATGTACAAACATCCAATCGATAGTAATATCGATAGCATCGATAGTGAAATGTGAACTATTGATAAATATCGATCGTATCCCAGCACTACTTTCTAGTAATACAAGATCTACCGTTTTTCTTAAGTTAAATTTTGCAAGTCGATGCCATACTAAGATAGGAAGACTTAGCAAGTTTTACCTTATTAATACTGAGAGTGTTAATTCCCATACCAAGTCAAATTAATTTTTGATGTGGCGTTGAAATCACACCCAGCGGGAAAATGCTATCAATAGGAATCGAGAATGAAATACATATCTTGTATAATATTTGATTCCAGAATTTATTATTCTTAACACGGAGCATGTCCTAGGATTGTAATAAATTATTTTAATGCATCTTGCGAATGAATTAAATAATGCATCCTTTATGATCAAAATTTGTAAACGACATAAAGGCAGCAAAAAAACTAATTTTTATTAAGAAAATATATAAAAACACGAATAATAGACTGTGTTGGACACATTAAAATGGCTAAATATGCAACAAAGAATGCAGTTGAATACAATATTTTTTATCCAGAAAATGAAAATGGGAAATGCACCCGATTACCTGATCGAACAAATAATGTAGTATGTGGGGGAGGTTCAGCCGTATAATCTCAGGAATGCCTTGGATTTTAAACCACAGAGAGCAGCTACAAGTGCAATGCAAAAATCACTATTTAGCAAAGGATTGAACCTATACAACATGATGCCGAATGATGTGAAGAATGAATCCAATATAAATCTTTTTAGAAAAAAAACTGTGGATTTTATAAAAAATTTGTAATTGTTAATCAGATACGTAATTTCTTTCTTATAATCTAATTAAAATGTCATTAAAAAGTATTATAAATACTACTAACAAAACTAATAATAATAATAAAAATAGTTAAAAAAATAACGAGAAACTTAATAAAAAGTTTTTATTTATTTGACACTTTTTTCGTAAAAAATATTTTTATTTTACAAGAGTTAACCGCGTAAAATTTCGATACAAAATTCAGTATATTGAAAGTAAATAAATTGAATATTTTTTAATATGCCAGTTATAAATAACAAAAGTGGAAAATTGTTTTCCGCTTTTTAGCTGTTATGTACCGATCAAATTTAGCAATTTCTCTATTCCTTTGTAGATGGAAATTTATTTATTTATTTATTTATTTATTTATTTATTTCATTCACAGTAATATATAAAAGCCTCCTAGGCCAATTAACATATATTACAAAGATATATTCCTGAATACAAATACAACTTAATCTTAATAGATAGTTATAAACATATTTTCACTTATAACTAATAAAAATCTCATTCAATGGCTCCCCAGCCAAAACAAAAAAAAAAAAAAAGTTATAAAAAAAAGATCATATGGAAATGTAGTCCAATAAGAAGTAGTAAGACCAATTGTTTTATCTTAATATAACAAATAAGAAAAGTAAGAAGTATTCTATAAAAATGACAAGTGTCTAAGAAGCTTTAAACGAAAAACATTGTTCGTATGTGAAAACAGACGAAGTTCAAGAGGTAAGACATTCCAAAAACGCGCAATTCTTATAACAAATGACCGTTCAAATACAGAGTATCTAATCCTAGGAATAATAATTTGAGGATTTCTACTGGAATGAGAAAATGTAAATTCAGATCGAAGTTGCACAGGCAAACCACTTCTAATAACCTTGTAGAAATTCAATAGATTACGATACAAAATAAAACTCTTGAAAGAACAACCCAAGAAGCATCGAACATAATCTGATATATGCATTCTACTTCGAACATTATACACATAACGCACTATCATGTTCATAATACGTTTCAATCTAGAAACAAAATAAGCCACCGTACCAGATATAACCTCAAGCCCATACATTACATGAGGCATCAAAATCGTATGTGCAATAGTGTTCCTTATGTGAACTGGTAAAAAAACTCCAATTGAATAAAGCCTACGTAAAATACTAATTACTTTGAAACTTAGACGATCAATATGATATTCGAAGTTAAGACACCTATCAATAGAAACTCCTAAACATTGCAATCTATCAACAAAATCAATAATAGAATCACCAATAGAAACAGTCAACTCTGGTAAATTAAAACTTCCAAATAAAATCGCCTTAGTTTTAGAAGAGTTTACCAACAGATTGTTAGGAGTAGACCATTGCAGGAAACGACGAAGGGCATAGTCCATATTAGATTGTAAAATATCACTATTATCTGCACCAGTTCGAAACAAAAGCATGATATCATCTGCAAATAAAAACGATTTACAAATGGGCGTATCAATACAATCTGGAAGATCATTGACGTATAATATAAAAAGAAGCGGACCCAAAACGGAACCCTGAGGAACACCAGACGAGAGAGGTAGTAAGCTTGAGTATGCTCCACCAATATCTACAAACTGAAATCTATCACATAAGTACGACAAAATAAGCCTACAGGCCGAACTCGAAAATTTAAACAAGTTTTTCAACTTACCAATTAGAACACAAAAATCTACTGAGTAAAACGCCTTAGACAAATCAAGAGATAACATAGCTGTCAAATTGCCCTCATTCAAACCACAACGAATATCATCAGTTAGGTTAAGTAGTAAAGAAGTAGTACTATGACCACGACGGAAAGCATATTGGGATGGAGAAATCTGATTCCGCACATACAAAAGAATTTGATCCTTCATTATATGCTCAAGAATCTTCGATATGGAAGGAAGTATAGATATAGGTCTAAGATCATCAACACTATGGATAGCTTTAGACTTAGGAATCGGCACAACACGTGCAGTCTTCCAAGCAGAAGGAAAAATAGATGTAGTAAGAATTTGGTTTATATGCCACGTAAGAGCACGTGAAATATACGGGAAAATAACCTTAAGAAATCGTATAGGGATTCCATCAGTGCCGACTGATTTTGACCTAACCCGATACATAGCTTCTAATACTTCAAGTTCACTTACGCAATGAAAAGAAAATGATTCATTCATATTAACAAAAGAACCAAAGTCAACCAATTCATGATTATCAGAGACAGAAGCATTTACAAAAAAATTATTGACATCATCCACATTAAAATCAGGAATACATTCATTATCACTAGTAACACCACACCCCTTCAAAAGCTTCCACATACCAGAATTATCTACGCACGAAAATAACTTAGAATAAAATGTCCTTCTAACTTTTCGAATAACATTTTTTGCCCTATTTCTATACCGACAGTAAATTCGCCAATTCTCAAAAGATCTAGCGGATCGAAAAGCTGAATAGGCTAAGTCCCTTAAAGAAGTAGAAAGTAAAATTTCACTAGATTTCATCCAAGAACTGTTATCGATGCATACTCTTCTTCTTACTTCCGGAACAAATCCAAACAAAGTGTCAATTAATGAGCTGATAAATGAGCTTTGAAGTTCAATATCTCCCAAACCATAAAATAATGCAAAATCAAATGTACCTAATGAAGCAATCAATCCATCCCAATCAATACTGTTAAAGTCCCTATATGTTAAATAATTGTAAGATTGTCCCACTTCAAAATCAAAAGCTGCAAAAATCAAAGCATGATAAGATATCATTGGGCACTGAACCTGATCAGAAAATTTCATAAATGAGGAATTACTCACCAGCCAAATATCTAACAAAGACGTCGTATCATGGGCAATATCACGGTAGGTAGGTCTGCTATTATGTGAAACATACAAATTACATCTTACACACAGAGAACGCAACCGGGCTGCCTTTCTAACATCAAACATATTACAATTAAAGTCTCCAACAATAATAATATCCTTGTGCCTAGAAAGCAATTCATAATGTGAAGTCTCAAATAACTCCAAATCACCATACGGCAAATACACAACTCCAAACAAGATTTTAAAAACAACAAATTTAAGTTCAACAAAAATTGACTCACAACCAGGAAGAGAGACCTTAGAAAGAACAGTAAAGGTAATTTGATCTGAAACAAAAATAGCAACACCGCCACCCCTGGCAAACAATCGATCATTTCTTATTATATTATACCCAGAAATTCTAATAGACTTAGTAGAAACATACGGTTTCAACCATGTCTCAGAAACCGCAATCAAATTAAAGGTTTTATCCATAACATTCCGAAACTCATCAAATTTACAAGAGTTTGAAGAAGGGCGAATGCTTTGACAATTTATATGAGATATTTTTAAAACATTTGAGAAGCTCCGCAAACTCGTCTTAAGATAAGAACTACTACTAGCTATTGGACCAATATTATCACTATTCATAGACATTAAATATTATCAAAAAGAGAATGGCGGGGAACCAAGTGAATGGAATTATCAAACTTAAATTCATTAATTCAATTTTCAAAATAAAACAGAATATACACCAATCCTTACAAATTTCAGCCATCATAACATGAACAGAGAATAATTGTAAAAGCACTTAAAAGTGTATAAAATAAATATCATAAGAACTGTTTATTAACCTAATAGTTCCAAAAGGTAAATGCAGAATTAAAGCTTTGTATTAAAAATGGAATCTTATAGGTAACCACAAAGAGATCAGTAAAAAAGGTAAGCAATTTGATTCAAAAACTTATAGTAAAGAAAAAACAAAATTGACAAAACCACCAAGATGCCTTCAGTCTATACAGTACATAATAAGATTCATACATTATAATTAAAAAAAAACAAGCTAGAGTAAAAGCATCTTGAGTAGAGAAAAAAAAAATACAATTAAAAGTTTAAAATCAAATTTACCAAATAATGTTATATAAAATACAGCAAAAAATCAGCTTCCAGCATTCTCACTCAACAGATCAGCACATTCATTAACAGTGTATTCAACCTCCTTACCATCACACAGTGTTAGCTTTGCTTTCAACCGATCCGCATTTATAATTCTAAATTTCAAAATTAATTTTTGACGAAGCATTTTGCGACAAAGACCATTTAAATTGGAAGCAGCAGGTGAAAAGTGATCATTTAAATATACACGGCTATCAATTTCTCCTCCAATAATATTTTTTACAGTAAGCGACCGCATTTTAAAATACTCCTTCATTATCCTATCCCTTAATGCAACATTGTTAAATTTAACAAGTATATTTCGTCTGTTGTTCATGTAGCAAACATGATTAATATCATAGCTACATACGTTTATATTATAAAATGAACATAAAGAAACAATTGCAAAGTTTAAATCATTAATACCAGTTGGAAGCCCATTTATCACAAAATCACCACGGTAAAGTCTACGATGAAGAATGTTGTTCTCAGTCTCCAAAGCAGAAATTTTTAAGTTGGTAGAGGAATCAATATGTTTAATCATCTCATTACAACTAAGAATGTCAGATCTCAAATCCTTAATGGCAGTCGACGTTTCCTTCTTAAAATCCGACAAAATCTGAGCCATAGTGTTTTTAAATGCATCATGATCTTGCTGGCTTGTTTTAATAAAACTTTCAAACGTATTTTTCGTCGATAGCATTTCCTCACGAAATGAACGGTCACCATCTGACTTACTCGAACAGTTAACACATTTGAAAAAGAAAGAGGCTGATTTTTCCCTAAGTAACGAGAGGTGTTTTTCCGCCACATTGGCACATTTCAAATGAAGCCACAACTCACAAGACGTACATTGAATGCTGCCCTGTGTCTTGCAAATACTATCAGAGCATATGCCACATTTATTATTCTTAGCCGGCATATTGAAACGAGTTTTTTTTTCCAATTTTAACAAAATGTCGAAACAAATTCAGCAAGTAATAACAATAGCAAGAACCAACAACAGCAACAACTTCAAGTAACAGCAGCAACCAGGCCATTAATTCTTCAAAACAGCTTAATTCCACAATTGATCAAAAATTTTATGAAATTTAATTATTTACTGTCGAATATTAAACAATTAGCGACAAATCAACAAAATAGTATTAATTTATACAAATAAAGTGCTTTTTTTGTTAAATTTTATGACAGCTGAAATTTACACGCGTCTATTCAGTTCGAATATTTAGGGGTAAAATCGGGTAAATTCGATAACCTTATATCTCCAAAACTAAAAGAGATACAAAAAAACTGAAATACTTATCGTGCTTTTATAGAAAAATAAGCGGACAGGTGTCTGGTACTTTTTTGAAATTCGGCTAAAGTTTATACCACATTTGAAACTTATCAAAGAAATACGAATATTAATTTGGTACTTTTTCAAAATTCGATCGTTTAGGTGGTGAAAATCGTTACTATTTTTGGTACTTTTTTACAAAAAAATGTTCTCCTTTCAGGGTGTGTGAAACGGTAGCAACGTTCTATGCTGAATTAAAATTGCCAAGAATTTCTACGTTAATGTCAAAATTGATGCTAGCCCCCAGGGATAGTGGAATTTTATTCACCTAGACAGTGTCAAAATTT
This sequence comes from Pollenia labialis, assembly GCA_949318255.1. Taxonomy (NCBI): domain Eukaryota; kingdom Metazoa; phylum Arthropoda; class Insecta; order Diptera; family Polleniidae; genus Pollenia; species Pollenia labialis. Next base: position 128,587,922 of record OX439140.1, read on the forward strand.
TACTTTCATGAGTGCTTTGCTACCGTTTCACACACAACCTCATTGACATATTTGTACTAATGGGGAGAAAAAGCATCAACATGGATAACACGGAAAACATACTTTCTTTCATTTGCTTTTGTGTTCTACGAGTCACAAATGGCAGTATTTTCTTAGCAAAAATCTTAAAAAAATATTTGGTTGCTGTTTTGAAAGGGTTTTTTGTTTTCGATAAATTATAAAAAACTTCCGTTCATTGGTAACAAATAATATTCAAAAATAGTAGTACAAAGTACAAATTATTCGAGCTCGTAAATAATTGTATCAAGAAAAACATATTCTTACGTATTATCATTTTAGAACCAAATGAAAAAAATATTCTCATCTCCCCATTGAAAAAAAAATATAACCAATTTTGGTTAGAAATAACCAAAAACGGCAACTCAGATGCTTGCCATATCGACCAACGAAAGCAGCAAATAAACTACAATGTTGTGTTTCTGGTATTGTACTTGTAGTATCGACACCACCGTTTAAATGAATTCGCCTTGTCCTTTACGTTCGTATGATATTATGAACTTAATAAATTTATAATGAGTACATATTGTGGTTGTTTTATTGAACAGTTTATGGTTTTTAATCAAAATCTTAATATTTTTTGTAATCAAGCTTAAGTTCATCAAATTTAATTTTCATACGATTCCCAGTTCAGTCAAGAATGAAAAATTATTAATAAATTTTAATTAATTTCATGTTGTAAAATTCCTTTCTTCATAAAAATAATTTAACGAAAATTAAATTTGTGATGAACTTAAGCCTGATTAAAAATATTAAAATTAATTTGTTTATAGTTATTATTATCTGTATAAAGTTTTTGATAAAAAAATTCTACTTTACTTTAAGTCCACTTCTATCAGAAAAGACGTGAAATGTTGCTCTATTAATAAAAAAAAAACGCTTAACCTCGCCAAATTTATAATATATAAAAAAAAATCCTATTTGACAATACAAGTTTCCACTGTTTGCATTTATTTTTAAATTATTCTTTTTTTAATTCTACATTTCCAATGTAAATTCAGCATTTTTAAATCGATAATGACTAGTGTACTTGTTGATTCGGTGCATGGAGCGATTAAAACTTTCTTGTAATTCCTGGCAATCTAAAATAAAAATAAACATAAATATTAAATAATAATCAATAATATAAAAAATTGTTTAACCTAAAAAATATTCCCAGTTCAACAATGTGGAACGTTAACGGTTAAATAGAAAATGTCTATGAAAAATATTCCGTTTTAAAAATATTTTCCATTTACAGTTCTATGCTAACGTTTACGTTCGAAAGTTTTACACAGGTAGATAATTATTTATTTAATTATAAATGAATTAAATAAATAAGCTAAAGTTAGAATTAAGTTGACAAAAAGTAATGTGTCATCTGTCAAAAAGCGGCTGTTATCTGCCCGATAACAGGTAACGCCAAGTTATAATAATAGCCATTATATGATAGTGTACGTGAACAATAGCTAAAGCGAACGATAATGTGACCATTAAGTTTGCTCCATTATTACAACTGTCCGATAAAATTAAAAATGTAATTTATATACTGTGGCAACATACCGAGCACTTTTGGTTGTTTAAAATACGTAGTGGCAACGACTTGCGTTTATTTATTCCTTAAATTAAGAGCAGGAGTAAATTTGTGTGCTTTCTTTTTGTTTTATATGGTAAATTGTTTTGTTTTTTGTGTGAAATTGTATTCTTTTTAATAGTTTGATTAATTTAATTTGACATAAAATTGTCATTGAAGTTACCATTTCTTCAGTAGAAAATGTGGCAGCTTTAAATTTTTAAAGTTTACTTGTAAAGTTACTATGTGGAATAACCTACTGTTAGCGCATCAATCACTATAAGCTAACAGCAACCAAAAAACATTTACCTGACAGATAGCATCCTAAAAATAACTATTTGTAAGTGGTAATAATGGCCCTTACAGTGAGGTTTTAGGCTTTAAGATTGACCCAGTATTAACAGTTAGATTAGTAAATCTTATATTACAATAAATCTAACTGTTATTATCCTCTTTCACGTTTATGTGTTGAATATTAAAGCTTTTAGCATTGCCATATAAATTGACAATTTTGTTAAGTATTAGTTTAAAGTTTAGGCAGTGTAAAACAAGTTAATAAAGTCCAAAATTTGTGTTAAAAAAATATTATATAGAAACAAAACGATCTAGCAATATTTTATATAACAAGGTAAAATACCTATTTAATTAAATTTGTAAATAAAAACAAAGACACTATTAAATGTTTGTCGATCGGAATTATTCAACAAATTCTTGGTTATTTATATAAACATATCGACCCCTTTGAGCAAAATTATCGTATGTTACAAAAACCAAATTTTAGAGGACAGCCATTTTTCTACTTTTTTCTGCGTTCGCTTGCAATATCAAAATGAAAATATACATTAAAATTTTGAAGCAACAAAGTGGAATTCGCCTACAATATTTTGTCAGGTGACGTCTCTTTGAACGTAGAACAAGATTGCATCAAAAACTCAATTTCAAAAAAATTATCGTATATGCCAATTTTTTTGAAATTGAGTTTTTGATGCAATCTACATAATTAATAACAGTTGTCTCTTTGTGTAACATGTTACCCAAAATTATTAATTTATATAAAACAAACCAAAAATTAAAAGTAAGTGTTTCTTAAATAAAAACTTTGATAATTTAGAGGCAAAAAATCGTCAAAATGTCGATAAATCGGTAAATATGGCAGGCCTGATCACAACACTTCTCGCTAGTATTGTTGTTGTTGCTTGGCAATTTGTACGACCACAGCACGCAGGGCTGCAAGACTTGGGGATATATCCCCAAAATTGGGGATTTCATGTGAGCAAAAAGGACAAAGAAAGTCATTTGGGAATTTTTTTGGGGATAAAAAAATACGGCGTTTTTATACATTTTTTTTGTAATTTACCCTTCTCTTATTGTTAACGCTTATTATTCTTTGTGTCGTACCAAGGTACATTTGTACCATGTTTCGTACATAAAATAAGAAAAAATGTACCAAAACTTTTATCTTACTCTTATCAAAAACTAATCCAGTGTTATGTGTGTAAAAGGTACTTAATAAACTTATGTTATTATTCTTAAGTTTGTTTTAAAAAGGAAGAATTCAAAAAGGAATCTAAAACCGTTGACAACACATACAATTTTTGATTTTTTAGAGACAATTTTCAAGCAAATATTCTAAATTGTTACCTGAAACGCAAAAGGCCCTAACCAACAAAAAATTAAAAATCAACGTTTTCACTGCTTCTGATGTATTGCATCAACACAAATGTCCACAAAAAAATTTTGGAATCGTTCGACTAAAATTTGCGATTTTATTACCACAAAACAAAATGCCTTATCTACAAAAGATACTATGGTAAACGCTAAAAGGCCTAACTGACAGTTTGCATAATAAGCAACATTGTCAAATGTCAAAACAACTGGAAGGTTTTACAAGAAAAATAGAAGAAAATTTAATTATAAACAGTTTAAGGCAAATTATTAATTTATCATTTTGAATAGTTTTTGCTTCTGCTGTGAAATTTTCAAAATGTTAGATGGGGCCTTTTGCGTTTTAGGTGACGAAATATAAAAGACAATATAAAAAAGTTTGGGAAAAAGAAAGCTGGGCTATTGGTAAATACTTATTATGCATCGAAATATTAAATAAATGATTGATATATGTACATATGAATTTTTATTGTTGCTTTTAAGGATGGCTAAAACTGATTCAAAAATAGCATATTGTTCTGCTTGTAATTCCTCACTGGAATCACATTAAAAGGATTTAAAAAAAACATGACGAAACCAGTCGCTACAAACAATATAGAATATTTATTTTGATAAAAATATTTTTTTTGGGGATTTTTGGTTATTTCTTATTAAAATTTTGCTTACTATTTTTAAAAAAATTTCATATTTTTAATTAACAAGACTTAAAATTTGGTCAGAAAAAAAACGAAAAAAATATTAACTTTTTAAGGTTTTGATTTTGAGTTTGGGGATTTTTTTTTAATTTTTTGGGGACAAGGGAAAAAAATACTTGGCAGCCCTGACAGCACGAGTAGCCTGTGTGTTTTGTTTTTGTAAAGTTTTTTGCTTGGCCTTTTCCGAAATACATTCATGCTCTTTTTCGTTGACAAATAATTGAAAATAACGGAATCGTACAATAAGTAACTTGTTGTCAGAGCTGGGCAGTATTTGAAATACATGTATTTCAAATACGTATTTAAAATACAAATACGTATTTTGTATTTGTATTTTAAATACATGGCGTGCAAGTATTTCGTATTTTAAATACGTGTCCAGCAAGTATTTTGTATTTTGTATTTTAAATGCATACAATCAATAGAAGTAGTTTGTAGTTTGTATTTTAAATACATAAAAATGGGAGTATTTTGTATTTTAAAAACATAGTTTACAAAATATATTTTTCAGTTTATTGAAGATTGTTTGCATTATGATCTACCAAAAACTAGAATCGCTAAAGAACGTATCAGAAGTAGAAGCACCAGTAAAGAAGACGATGATTTGGTTGTTTTCGTAGATAGGGATAATGGTGAAACTAGGACATCAAATTTAGAGTTGGAATTTGTCAGTTTCCTCAGTGACAAGAGCAAAGACATTATTACTCTTGACAGCTATCCAAATATAAAAAGAGTATAATAGAATTTAATACAAGTTTGTGCTCATCAGGACCTGTAGAAAGATTTTTTTCTTCAGCAGGTTTTAGTTTTTCTTCAACAAGAAACTGTTTTATGCTACATTCAAAAATCTGATATTTATGAAAGGAAACAATTGTTTTGTTTATTAGTTTTATCTAATTTATTTTTTGGTTTGAATAAAAATAGTTTATTTCGTATTTTAAATGCATACAGGTTCATGACGTGAAAGTATTTTGTATTTTGTATTTGAAATACGTACAATAAATGGAATTATTTTGTATTTTGTATTTTAAATACATACTGATGTATAAATATTTTGTATTTTGTATTTTAAATACATAACCTGAAAGTATTTTGTATTTTAAATACATGACCAGCAAGTATTTTGTATTTTAAATATTGCAAACCATGTATTTTGCCCAACACTGCTTGTTGTATTGCATCAGTAACCACTAGTATCTGCTTTTTCGAAACATATATAAACAGATATGTCACTCTCTTTCGCTTTTTTATCAACTTAAGCTGGGATCACACGATTGCCGCAAATGCACCAATATGACACAATTTTTATTGTGCTTTATTGACGCACAATAATGAAATTGCACCAACCAAATTTTCTGAAATCACACGATTGCCTTGTTTTAAACAAATTTAATTGCCGCTAGTTGGTACAAAGCGAAATGGTTACAAAAATTGCTGCAGCACAGTCACACGATTGTTCTTACTTGTGTTAACTGCGAAAACAGCTGTTGTGGTAGCTTTTTTATTTGTTTGAAAGATCTTGTTCACACAGAAAAAAATCAAGTTAAAAACGTCGAAAACAAGGTTGATTTAAAATTTTTCGGTGGTGATTTTGCTTCATACGTGTTTCATGTTAATTCAACCTGATTTTATAATTACTTGCGAACAACATTTTTTTCTTTTAAAGTAACTATAATTCATGTTAATTTAACATTGCAGTAAAGTTAGAGCAAAATGTCATTTATATTGAAATAACAATCCGAATCACGTTGAATGAAAGTTATTTCATGTTGAAACAACGTGAATTTCATGTAGAACCTAATTGGTTTAAGTGCGTTATAACAGTGTGAAGAAGCTTCAGAGACAACATATGCATTTATTTAAGAATAATTCAAAACACTTACCCCTGTAACACATGTTTCACTTATTTTGTAGTCGCCTTTGTTAACAGATCAATCACCAGAATGACCCGATATGGTTTTCGTCATCATTTTACTTTGAAAGCTTGATGTACTATTTAACTAAATAATTTTAATTAAAAGAATACGGGAATTGTCTTCTTTTTATAACATTTTTTAAGAATGAAAATAAAAAAATTAACATCTTAACTATGTATGCATGTTAATTTAACAAGATAAGCTTTTGATTTTAATATAAAACAGGTTTTTATGGATTCAATATTGAATCCATATTTATTTTTATTTTAATATTTTTTTTTATTTTTTTTAACAGTGAATAATATTAAATAAACGTGATTAAAGATTATTTAAATATTTTTCATTTAAAATTATTATGAAATAATGATAAATTTAAATAATGGGCATACTTTTGCAGAAATTTACTATGATTCTCAATCAACATTTTTCCATGTTGATTTTACATTGGTATTTTTTTCTGTGTGTTGGTTTGTTCATTGAAAAAATTAAATTTGTATCATTTACTTAAACAAATTAGTGTTGAATAGTTTTATTTAATTTTTTTAGGACATTTCAAAAACTAGCAGTCTGTTCAACAATTTCGTAAATTTAGTTTCGAATAGAAAAATCTTTAATAAAAATATTCGCACAGAACAGCTAAATATGCTTGTGAACATACATACATACTTAAAATAATTAATTTAAAAAATTTAAATGCAAAATAAATAAATACATACATACATATTTATTTTCATTACCTAATAAAAGAAACACAAAAAAGTATATCTCATAAAAAAGGCAAATATTGGCGCGTATTGTGTTGTTTGATTGCCGCACAAGAACACAATAAATATTGGTGCATTTTTGTAATTTTTATTGACGCGCGGTTGCATAGCAAACAGTCACACGATTGCCGCACCAGGGTTGCATTTGATTGGTAAAAGTAAGCACAATATTGTCCTCGATTGGTACATGAGCCATTTGGTTGTGCGGTCACACGATTGGGGTATTAAGAAGTGTGAAAATTGGTACATTGCGGCAATCGTGTGATCCCAGCTTTACATCCACTCTCTTACAAATCATATCAATATCAACTTATATCAGAAACACTAGACCACTCATCCATACGCATCTACTTTAGACAACCCACAGAAACTTGTACAAACAGATATAAAATAGTGACAATTGGTTCGTAATTTCACATAGTCCCCATAAAAGCCTCTTTTCGGAATACAGTCTTTGTACCCATAACCCATCTTATTATGTTAGGATGTATTTATATTAAATTTGGTCCAAACTTATTTGATTGCAATCTTAATCATCTAGCCAAATTTTATTGGAACCGGTCTATGTTTGTTCATAGCCCCCATTTAAATACTACCCCCGAAAATAGGTTTTAATACCATAACTTCCTTATAAATGTTGGGTTTGACATTAAATATTTAGCTATAATAACATGTAGTCTACAACAGACATGAAATGCTTAACATTAACACTAACATGATGTTAGTGTTAAGTATAGACTCATCATGTTACAGTTTTTCTCATGTTTTAACACGGCTGTTAAGCCATGTGTTTTAACTTGACAATCAAAAAATAATGAAATTTCTTAACATTAACATGAGTACTATACTCCACCATTAACATATTAAAAATTCAACATGGAGTCTAAACATCATGTTTTAACAGCATTTCATGTCAGTTGTAGACTCGGTGTAAATCTTACGATGGAAGTATAGTACTGTGACAAAATATTGTGCTGGTAGGTCCAAAACGAACCATAGGTCCCACATAACCACCATCCTAAATGCACTTAAAGGCAAACAAATGTCATTTAGATGAAGATATCTAAATAAAATTCGGCATAAAGAACTTTAACATAAATCTTCACCTAATAGCGTTATTTTGTTCTGACAAGTCAATGATCGCCAAGAAGCTGCACTCTTGAAAAAATTTTATTAAAATACTGTAGTGTTCTTTCTTACTTATTTGTATTTTTGTTGTTTGTTGATGTAAAGTTGGAAGTACTTGGTATAAATATAATTTATAACTATCTATTACTGTTTTCAACCACTTAATATTTTTTCTAATTAAAATTTTCAATATCTAATTTAGAATTAAATACCTTACCGAATTTAAAACCGCAAATCCATAACTGCTTCACTCTCTGACAAAACATTTTACAACCTATCAACTCCTCCAAAAATATTCCATTCAATAGTTCTTCATGTTTGCCATAAATAGAAAACTGCAAGCCTTCATTTAGACACAAGAGGTCCGTCCAAAATGACTGTGCCATTTTAAAAATATTATACGGTATAATTATCATTCGTAATGTGGTTTTAATGCCGCAAGCATTAAATGGAATTTCTTTGTCATCGTCAATCACATCACTGGTCTGCAGACACAAACGTTCCAAAGTCAAGTTACGTATCAAAATCAAGATGAAACACCATGACAAGCCCTTGCATGAGGAGAAAGTCAACTCTTTGAGCGACTTTATGGTGAAAACGATGCGCCGTAGTAAGTAGGGATTGGGTATGTGAAGATATTTCAATTTCGGACACTTATCGATAATCCAGTTATCATTTATATCGCCATTTAACCACTTGAGTGTATGCAGATTTTCAAAATTATTCAAAGACTTTTGAAAAGCATCCGATATTTGTGTAAAACGTATGGTATCGATGGTGATCTCTTCCAAAGAGGGCGAGACATAAATATGATTTATAACGCCATAAATGCGGGTATTTATCAAGGCGAGTGTTTTGAGTGTTAACGCCCCCAAAATCTGCTGGAAATTGGCAAATGTTAGGCCGCCACAAGAGTTCAACGACAAATGCCTAAGACTTTTCAAAATACCAAAGTCCTCTACTTCCAAATCACACTTCTCTAGCGTAAGTTTCTCCAACTGTTTACACTTGCTAGCCAAAATATCCATTAGTTGTATATTAAATGCCGTATTACAATCGCTGACATTAATACAAAGCTCTTTGAGTTTCGGAAAATGATTAAGATAATGCAGGAAACTGGGCCAAAAGCTCACAGAAATCAAACCCATATTGAGCACCTCCAAGGTTGTCGCTATCGGTTCCACAGTATCAGCATCATTGTCGTCGACGGTGTAGTTTTTCAAAATCAATTTTTTCAATCTAAAATTTATTAAAATCTCTTGCAAGTGATAGGATTTTATTACAGCCTCCTCCGTCGGTTCAGTTTCAATCACTAGTTCCTGCAGATTTCGAATTTTATAAATAGTTTCCAAATTTAAATGCTCTCCCGGTATAAGAGGGGTCAAGTACTCATTATAGCATTCCAGTAAATGCAATTTCCGTAACTTTTTGCAATTTCTAGCCAATAAATCCATTTGTTCATCACTCAATATCAGGCGATAGTATCTGAGCTCGACGAGATTACTAAAAATTTGTATATTTTTGAAAGAAACGCCCACCTCTTTTTTATAGAAATAATATTCCGAGTGCACGTTTAAGGCTTTTACATTTTCGGCATTTAACAATAAAAATTCGTTGCATTCTTTATGGCTTAGGGCCACTTTGGGCTGTGTGAATCCACCATGTCCATTTATTCCTCTATCCGCAGCCGTAGAACTTTCATCGGTGGTTATTATGTTTACATAAGGCGCTTTATATAAATTAAGGCGAGCACAAGTTTTCGGCCAAAGAAATGTTGACAAAATATATGAGAAACGTTTAGAAACAGTCAATAATTTGACTTGCTCACTAAAATCTAAATGTTTTAGAATACACTCTAAAATAAAATCCGAATAATAAATATTAAAACACGCCTTTTCCAAACGAAAATCCATTTTGTTGGATTTTTTTTTTTTATTGGAAAAAAATTTTCTTAAGTTTACGGCTTGAAATCTTGATAATGACTAGTTCGAAAACGTTTTATAATGAAACAAATAAATATTTATTTTAAATTATTTTCTTATAGACGCAATTATAATTAACTTTGCATTTATATATTTCTCAGTGTATGTATTAATATACAACATGTACTTTTTGCGGTTTGAACTTAATTTTAAGGTTTAATAGATTTAAAGTTTTTATTTCGATTGTAAATTACATGCGTTTTGCCGACATAGTGGCGCTGCGAAATGTGGCCCCAAAAAGAAAGATAAAATAAATACGACCCTAAAATTGGTATCAATTTGGCTCGTGCCGTTCTCCAGATATACAGAGATCTAAAATGTCTTTGTGTGGGAAATACCATGCCAAATTTTGCAATTCCGCCCATATTTTGTCGGATGTTGTGTATTGAAAGCCAAGAGCTTGTAACTTATTTGGAAAATATAGCTTTTGCCGTTCTCAAGATCTACACAAAAACAATTTTAAAAACAACAACAACAAAAGACTTATGAGTAAAATTAAAGGCAGTCGTGGTTTTCTGCTCATATCTCAACAATTTGTCGACTGGTCATTTTGGTTTTCAATAGGAAACGATCCCGGACGTTATGTTGTTGTATTTCGTCTAAAGTTTTAAGGGGCATTCTTCATTAAGTACTGAGGGGCCGTATTTCCTGAGGTCACATTTTGCACCACCGGCATAGTCTTTGAGCATTATGGACTAAAATAGTTTAATGCTCAAAAATAAAGCAAAAAAAAATATTAAAAATAATTTTCAATTAAAAAATTTGTGATATTAATTAAAAAATTAGTTAAATTTGCAACAGTAAACAAATTAATAGTATCAATTAAATATTTTTTGATATTAATAAAATTTTCTAGTGTACTTTTGTTGATATAAGTTAACGTTTTATTCAATTGATTAAATGTTTATTTAAAACTGATTTTATTTTTGATTAATGGTTTAATTGAAAAAAATGCGAGCATTATTTCTGTGCAGTTTGGCATAACTACATACAACTAACTGAACTAGAACTTTAACTGAACTGGAACTGGAACTAGAACTGGACTAGAACTGAACTGAACTAGAACTGAACTATAACGAACTAAAACTGAACTAGAACTGTACTAGAACTGGATAATAACGATCTAGAACTGAACTAACACGAACTAGAACTGAACTAGAAATAAGCTAGAAGTGAACTAGGACTTAACAAAAACTGAACTAGATCTAAACTAGACATGAACTAAAACATAACTATAACTGAACAACTAATATGTTGTAACTGAAGTAGTTATTTATCGTTTCAAACAAAACATGTATTTATTAATACGGCATTGCTGTCACATCGGTTATTACTGCGTCGTGCATAGACGTTGTATTTTGGTCCGTGCAATATGTTGTTCTTGTGACTCAAATACTCGTGAATGTGCATCTCGTAAAGGGTATGCTTCATTGTTTGTTTGTCGATCCTTGTTTGTTTGAGAAGCACAAAATCGCTTATTTCCGATCTACTTATTCTCATTTGTTGATCTACTTTGTTGAAAACGTTTGTCGATTCACATTAAAATTATGTTTTTTTAAATTCTTTTAAGCATTTTGTAAACGAAAAATAACACTACCACTAATTTATGATATTAATAAAAAAAAATTAATAACAAACTATTAGTATCAATTAAACGTTTAATTCACTTGATTAAATGTTTAATATACATGATTAAATTTTTGATTTAAACCGATTTTATTTTTATTAATGCTTTAATTGGGAAAAAAAATTGTAGAACTTTTTCTGTGCAGAAAATCACTTAATAAAATCTGTAAAACTTAAGTTACCTGGATTTACATATCTGTGGCATTTTGACAAAACATCTTAAGTCAAATTTTAAAAAGTTGAAAAAAAAAATTTTGCAAATCATACGAATTTTCATTAAAAAAACATTTTAGTTGACGTTTTTAAAATTTTGTATAAAAGACGAAATTTTTTTTTAATTTTGGTTTATTTTATTAAAATTAATTTTTCACCAAGTGTTTTTTAAAAAACTTTTTTGCTATCTTATCTCGACTTAAGATGTTTTATCAAAATGGCACAGATATGTATATCGGTGAGTCTTATGTTATTTCGTTTTGGGGTATATATTTTTTTTATTAAGTCCCGTTTAAGAAGTAATGCTTATCTGTCAGATGTAGTTATGCCTTAAAGAGCGTCTTAGTTGTTTTAAATCGTAGCCTAACTATATCTTCTTCTTAATGAAGAGGCAACTTTGCTTTTAATTCCATTTAAATCGATTTCAAAGTTTCGGAGGAGCACAAGTTGTCCTCCTACACCCTTGTTGGTCCTAGTTTTGAGAAGTTACATAGCGTTTGTCTCCTTTTTAATGAAGGGGCAGTAATTATCTCCTTACGTCCTCCTAGACCTAGTTTTAGAAAGATTCATAGCATATGTGGCTTTCTGGACGCAGACATATCTATGATTTTAAGTTCATCCAAATAGGTTAAAACGTTTCGAAGAGTGTCCCGGAAGTGCACAGAATAAATTACAAACACACAAGTATTAATTTTTATGCATGAGAATAGAAGATTTCGTGATGCGTTCAGTAGTAGGGCCTGTTTGGAAATGGATCACAGCGCTGCATTAGAAAAGCCGATAAAAAATAATTAATGACTATTATTTTTGTGGAGTATTTGACAATTTTTTGGTCCACATCTACTTCACTGATATATATTTAAGCATTTGAAATCACTGATGCAGCGCAGTGATGCATTTCCGAACAGGTCGGTACTTACCCTCTTCCTTAAATTAAACACACACTTTCTTTGAAATTATTAAAAAGAATTTACAATTGATTTATTTAATCAAATATTTCTGACAGCAAACATTACAACGTTTACGTATTTTGTGGGGACTCTTGTCCCTTGAACACAACCCAGGTCCAGCATTCGGTTTGTTTTCCTTATTACTTGTCGTACTAAAATACAGATCCGTATACGATTTTCTTATACTAAACGGAGAACGTGGAGTCGATAGGAACGATGAGGTATTTTTCACAGGTGCGTGGTTAGTTGGCAAAGGTGTCGCACGCAAGTTATTTGTTTTGAAGTCGTGTACATTGTCCACACTAGAACTATTGCTAAATAAAGAAGTTTTGGAAGATGGACGTGTTAGTAGAGACGTTTCATTGCTAAAGAGATCGTTTTGCAATGGCATACTACTGCCGTTGTGGTCAAAGGCGTTGTGTTGTTGGGAACGTGATCTTGTTCGCTCTTGAGATTCCAAAGGTGGCAAAGTTATTATTTCGTTACGAGAGTGATGTGATCTCATGTTTGTGGGAGATTTAACACTCTCATAAGATTGGGAGAGTGCATATGGAATTTGTGTTGCTACGTTGGTGGACTGTAAAAAAGTTTGCATAAAAGGAGTAGAACTTACGAATTCACTGACACGCGAACGTGTTGGATTAAAATCGAATTTTCGTCCATGGTTTGAGCTGACATTGCTATTGCGTCGGCTTTTAGAAACTTTGTTATGATTGCGGCGATTGTTACCCGTATTTGGACGATTCGGTAAACGCTGAATTCTATCACTTTCTCGAGCACTTGAACCTTGAGAATTCACAGGACTGCCGCGAAAGTGAGAGATTGCATCACTGTTATCTTCATCCATATGATGACCTAAAACTGTTCGCTCTTTCGGTTGGCCAAAACCACCTCCACTGAACTTTGTAAAAGTGCCACCGCGTCGAAAGGCGTCATGGGGATTAAATTTACGAACTTGAGCTAACATATCGGCCAATTTTTCCCATTCCGTCGTACCTGGTCGTTTCTCCTCTGTTTCAGGGTTGTGTTTGACTTTCTGTTTTCTTGTTTTCTTTAATTTCCCAGCCACAGCTTGGTCTTCTTTCTCTTTTGCTACTTTAGCCTGACTTGTTCCTGCTGCTGAGTTCGTCGCTATAGCTGATGTTGCCAGTGGCAGAGGTGGAGTTGGCTTATGAGAATTAGCAGGGGCAGTGGTAGGGTTTGCTTGAACTGCTGTTGGAATTTGAGGTGTTTTGCTAATTATGATATTTTGTGAAAAAGCTGATTTAAATTAATATGCCTTATTTAATAGTATAGTTTATTTCATAAAACATTTTTCTACAACTTGTTTAAATTGCATTTTTTTTTTGTTGTTGTTGTTGTTTTACTAAAGAGAAAACTACTTTCGAAACTACGATTGTACGAGTACACTAGAAGTGAAGAACTTTTAGAGAGTTTGTTCTTTTTCTGCCAAATAAAACATTTACAATATTGTCTGTAGTCGTAGTCAGGCGAAACTCGTTAAAGGCTGTAGTTTTGTTTTAAAGAGTTTTAAGCCTCAACAAACAGAAACAATAAAATGAAAAGCTGTAGCAAAAACAAAATCTTAAGAAACAATAAATAAATATTTACAATTTATAAAGTTATAAAATATTGAAGTTTTTTTATTTTTTAAAAGTTTTACATTAAGTTTTATTTATGTACATGGTTTATTTTATGAATTTATGCATCAAATTTTAAACTGTTTTTGTTAGATAATTTACTATTTTACTTAGGAAAATATATTAGTAATTTAATTGTACACATTTATGTGATTTTAGTAATTAAAAATTAAATTAAATGACATTAGAAATGGACAAAATCAAGTAAATTATTACCATATTCGTTTATTCCATTTGCCCTTATTATAAAATTATGCTCGAAACAATCAAAATATTATGATTCTGTTAAATATAAAAAGAATATTGATAAATTCTTTCTGCAACTTTTTCCCCGATATTTCCGCCCCAGGAAATACTTTATTACAATTTATATTCTGACAAAAAGGAAAGAGGGCCTCCATACAAAAAAAAATTGTGGCAGTCGCCCCCTAGAAAGACAGCTATGTTAACGAAGAATCTCAGACAGAAAGTAATGTTTGCCACGCCCCAAAATACCGCACTTTTTGTTTTTAATATATAGCGCCGCCATTTTAAGTCCAATCTCATTACATCGCACATCTTTGGTTATGGGTTGACTGTGGTTTCATTTTGGCTTTTGATGACTTTTAATCCCTCATAAAATTCTGAGCTCGACTAATGCAATCTCGCATCCTTCCCGCTAAATCCAATTTTTTGTACGGGACAAGAAAGTCCTTCTTAAACTTAATACGTATAGCTTTTAATAAACTCACTTTTATGACACGCCTCAAAATTGAGCCCCTTTTTACTATTTCGGGAAAAGAAATGGCTTTCTCTTTTCCCTTCTCTCCTAAAAGCTGAAGACTTGACGAGTCAAACTTGACGTGTGTGAACCGGCACTAAGATCGCTTATAACAAATATCGTTGACGGCGACCAAAATTTACTTGAATTGAAAAATTTTCAACAACGGCGGCAAAAATACAGCCGTCGGCTATACCAAATAATCCAACTTGCGAATTTAGTGTTTGTTGTTTACAAAATATCTTTGACAACATACGTATATTTTTCAAAAATGTAAAAAGCAAAATAATCAAACAATGGAAAAATCGGCCCAGGACAAACAAAATACTTACCTCTTTCGTATTAATATCTATTTAATTTTTAATATATTTTTGAGTGTTAAAATTTTTTCTTATCCCGTTTTTAAGTATTCGTCACTTTATTTGACAGTTCAAAGCGGCAACTTTCTCAAAAAAATCTTACAGATACAATTTTTCTGTAAGTTGGCGAGTAATTTCTTTACAAGACAGCCAATACTCGCCAAAAATGTTACCGACGCAGTTCAGTGGGAGAAACAGTTGTTTTTTTTCAATTTATGGCAGGCAGTTTTGTTCTATTTCTCATATTTTAATTGAAAAGTTTCTAGACGCAGGAATTTCAGAACATGGCCTCAAGTCGACACTAATACAAAGCAAAAAAAAAAAAACTTGCAGCTGTTACACCCCATAATCAGTGCTATAATAATGAAGTTTTTACAACTTTAACAGTTTTTCCACGCCCTATAAACAGAATTTTTTGTTTTGTATATATATATATATATATATATATATTGGTTCCTTTAGTTCCTATAAGGAGCATAGGGCCACCTTTTAAGGTCTGATTTTAATCTATCGTATATCGTTGTTTATGGCTATGATACGGATTCATTTTTGCCTTTGATGGTTTTTTAATCCGACGACGAATTTAAGACTTAATTTATGATATGTCGGATCCTTCCTCGCTAATATCTAACTTATCGATTTTTAGAAGTTTTTACATTTCAAAATTGGGTTTCATTTAGGGCGCGGCAAGTATATTAAAAGAAAAGTACAAACATTTAAAATTAGGAGTGCAATATCCGATATGGCATAAGTAGAGCCAAGAATTCAATGTCATATTAAAGCGACAAATGGCAAATGGAAGAACTTGCCTTTAACATATCACTCACTTTAGTTTAAAGCAAAGTTGTAAGTGTGGAAAGCTTTTTATTCGTGGGACAAAATGCTACCTTAAACAAACGGCAAGTTGTAATAGTAGCACTTAAGGCTAATAAATCAGTACAAGTTAAACTCTTTTTTGGGTTTAAAATATGTTTTAAGCATCTATAATATGAGTTTTAGAATCATATATGAAATGCGCATAGGAATAGCTTATCCCTTCAACAATAAATTTCAGTTTCTCAATAGTATGAAATGGGAATTTAGCACATTGGAAAGAAACCTTGTTAATTAATTTTTGAATCCCAAGAAAATCTTTGATATTTTTTTTTTTTTGGAACAACAAATTATTTTTTTTTTTTTACAAAATTTCGAAATTTTTGTTTTTTAAAAATTCATAAAATAAATTATAAAATGCAGCTAGGCTTCCTTTTTGCAGACATAAAAAACAAAGCGGCAAGCAAAACAAGCCATAAATGGTAAAAATCTGTTAGCAACTTTTGATTTTATTCACAAAAGTCATAAAATTGTAATTAATTTAAGAATTTCATAACGCGCAATATTTGTAAGGGGCAAGTATGTCTCGAGAAAATGTTAAGGACAAAAAATTAATTGAGGTCGGTCATACAATCATCCCACTAGGGGCGACTCTTGGGCATTTATGGGACTTTTCTTCAATATATTTCTAATCTGCATTGAATATTTTGTATGGGAGCGCCCTTAAGGAATGGAGATAGCGGGTAGGTATGTTCGAAATAAATGATTGAGATGAAAATTAAGTGGGGTTGGCCATTCATTTGACCCATCTTGGGGCATCATTGGCTTATGAAATTGCTTTTGCGTTAACATTCAGCAATTTTTATCGCTGTAAATTTTTCTGTGCAACTCAACTTAAATGAAAGAATTAATGAGCGAACAAAACGAATCGAGATTACACTCGCTTATATATGTACCTATTTTAATTCCGCTCTCCCCTCTCGCCAATAAAGTAAGAATCGCAGCGACAAAAATCGAACAATGTAAACGGGCACTTTTTTAACTCAAGAAGTGTATGTATAAATGTTACTGCAGTTACAGCAAGTCACTTGCTGAATTCAACAAAGTCTGCATTCTATTTTTTTCAAAGCCCGACCTTGCCGGTGACATCGGCAACCCAAGAGTTGCGCAAGTAACTTGCCGAGTCTGAAAGGGGTCTAACAAGGGCTTAGCCTATTTCACACATAACCTTAAAAATTGTGTTAAATCAAGAAACTTAATTTTTCAACAAACCGTTAATTTTTAGCAATCAAAAACAAGTTGATTGATTTTTGCCGAAATCGTCATTTTGTTCATATTTCTAATGCCATGTTTGATAATTTTATTTACAAACGTTTTATTATAATAATGAATTGTACAATATAAAATGTTGTTATTTACTTAGAAGTGTCAATTAATTTTTATATGTTTTGTATTTTTTAACTACGAACGAAAGAATGTGTAGGTTTTAGTAAAAACTATTGGTAAAACTGTATCTAATCAAACTACAACTACAGAAATAAAATTCCTTATAAATTCAACTAAAAGTAAACTACTTTAAATAATAAATTAAATTGTTAGTAGAATAAATTGTAGTGCATTGACCGTAAAACTATTTTTTTACAACTTATGTGGAAAATTGTTTTGGGTTTTTTTGTTAATTTGCTTGGTAAACAAATTATTGCATGTTTTAACATGTTTATATTTGTTTATGGTTTTAAAATGGTGATTTTTCATTTTAAATCAGATCGGAAAATATCATTTTCAAAATAAAAATTAAATAAAAAATACTTAAAATATTAAATACACACAAATCACACATTACATCGCATTGAGGATACAGAAAAAAAAATGACACACAATAAGAAAGAAAGTGGAGATATTAGAGACATTAGAAGGGAGACATAGAGACTCACTGCATGTTGTTGGACTTAATTTCGTTGCTAGTTAAGGTTTCTGCTGTTGTCGTTGTTAACTCATTGTGCTTTGTTGTTGTATTGTTATCAGCATTAAACGACATTAGACTGTTGTTATTAAGAGTTTTAATGTTTTCATGCATGGCAGTCATTAGTGGGTCATTGCTCATGGCAATGTCATTGACCATCGTTGCTCCCTCTTGCTGCTGCTGCAGTTTTAGAACTTCTGCTGATAGATTTTCCAACTCAGATAATGTTGGCTTTGGTGTTGGTGCATTATCGTCCTCATCCTCCTGATTATCATGGCTTTTAGCTAATGCCTCTTCTATTTCCGGTTCCGGTGTAGAAGTTTTCAAACTATCCGTTTCAGTGTTATTGCGAGTTAAAACACGTTCCCTTATCTCTTTCGCTGTTATACTTTCCTCTTTACTGCCAGTGTTTGCTTCATTGTTATCAACATCGCTTTGTTTTAAACTTTCATTTAATTTAGTTTTCAGTTCATCCGTTTCCGTTTTACCAATATGTTCTCCATTTTTGTTGCTGTTCTCGATACCGCTTTCGTTTTCAGTTTGTTTCAAATGCAATTTCTCCATTAGCGAGTTTTTAGCATCATCTAGCATTTCAGATTTCTCTTTGACCACATTTTCCACTTCATGCTTAACACTTTCAACCGTTGTTGCCACTGAATCTTTTGCGGTTTCAAGAGATTTACCAATCGAATCTTTTACGCCTGCAAATAAATTTTATTTAATGAAAACTAAAATCAATAAATATCTTTAAGCAATAGGAAATTGTACAAATATTAAAAAAGCAATTTTGACCAACAGCCAAATTTGTAGGTAAGAAAAGAAAGGACTATAGACAATTCTATAGACAAGACTACAAGCACTTCTAAAGATAAGCCTATAGACAAAACTTAAGAATGTTTTATAGACAAGACTATAGGTAGTACTTAAGGCAAGGCTGTATACAAAACTATAGACCGGACCACAAACTGGACTATTTATAATACTTTAGACCAGATTATAGACATTTCTATAGACAAGACTAAAGGCCGAGTCACCTAGAATACTTCGTACTTTATATGTCGCTTTTTTTCGGCTGACAACTAAGTTGATATACAGATTTTCTTATGAGCACGTTTCCGTTAACGCAAAGTACTTAATAAAGGACGCTTTAAACGTACGTTGAGTTATTCAAGCTTATCAGTTAGTTTTTATACCCTTCACCGAAAATAAAAGGGTCTTTTCGTTTGTTATTTCTACAATAATAACCTTTGGACTTCAGTGTGGATTCTGGTATCTAAAAGGGTGTAGAATAACTTTAAATGCGTTTTTCTCTAAACTTCATTTTCACACACTAGGTCCCTTTTCTCGGAGAAGGTCACATATACCTGTGTATATTCTGGGTCTTTATGAGTAGCGAAGTTGATTTAACGGTGTCCGTGTGTACGTTGAAATAGGTTTTCCCATATAATCCGTTAAAATTTTGTTCATAAATGACTGACATACAAGCAAAAATCCACGACGGCCTCTAATTTTACCCATAATTCGCTTTTTTCTGTTGTTTTTTTTAGTCCTTTTTTCTGTATATCTGTATAACGGCAAGAGCCAAAGTTTCCAAATTAGGTCAATCATATTGGCCAACAAGCTACAACATTCGACAAAATGTGGGCGGAATAAGAGAAGTGCCCTTGGCACCTCCCGTAGAAAGATATTATAGATTTCTATATGTCTGGAGAGCCAAAGTTTCCAAATTAATCACAAGCATCTCAGTTATCAACACAATATTTCACAAAATGTTGGAGAAATGGGCGTGGCACAAGATAAGAGATAAATTGTTACAATTTGGTATACATAGCTGGGTTATTTATACAAAACTTCACTAAAAATAGGGGTGAGATTAGAGAAGTGGGTGTGGCACCTCATATTCAAAGGCATTATAGATTTTTTTTTTTTTGTATATCTTGAGAACGGCAATATCCAAAGTTTTTAAACTAGATACAAGCATCTTGGTTCACAATACACAAAATCCGACAAACTGTGGGCTGGATTGGAAAATTAGGCGTGGCACAAAAAAGATTTATTTACATCGAAAAAACGGTATTTTTATAACTTTACGTTCTTATCGTACCATGGTAAAGGCTATATAAGATTCGGTATATCCGAATATAGCACTCTTATGGCCAAAAAATCAGAGCAAGTTATACTATGTTCACACTTAGGTTTTTAAACGCGTTTAAGCAAAATGTTGATTTAGCTAATCAAAGCCGTTCACATTACATTTGAGATGATTAAGTTGACAGCAAAGACAGCTGATCGATAAACAAAAAAGAACAAGCAAATTTTTATTTCTTGAAAACATTGAAAATGGAAAGAAATACATACATTAATAAAGTTATCAGCAGGTTATTTACCTTTACCCCACACTTCCACTAGCATCTCTTCCTCCTTCTGACTCCAAGGCTTCTTTCTTTTTTTCTTTTCCAAATCCATTAAATTTTAACTTTTTTTTTATTTAATAAAAAAAAAAATTTTTTCTGTCAAAGAGGTACGTTCATTGTCGCCGTTTTTCAGTTTGAGGCAAGACGAATTTAAATTCGCCTTGGTTTGAGGTATGTTCAGAGGATTCTATGTGATTAACAAATCACTTCAATGTATGGGTAATCATCTCGATTTTGAAGTGTTTAACGCTTTATCACGTTCGAGCTGCTTAAACGCGTTTAAGAAGCCAAATGTGAACATAGCATTAAACACTATTTTTGGTTTAAAATGTGCTTAAACCAACAAATCTATAAATCTTAACAAATAAACCATCTTTAAACGCATAAAATTGGGCGTTTAAACTACCAATACAGACCATATGAATTTGATAAGATTTATCGTAGTGCTGCCACATGTTATTTTTTTAACAACATGCTGATGAGTTGACGACTTAACCAGCGTTTAAACCATCAGTGATTTATTAGCCATTACTTGTTTGATTTTATTTGAATTAAATGTTTTGTGTTGTGTGTCATCAAAAATAGTAAAATACCAAGGCGAATTCACACCAAGTTAACTTAGGTTGTGTCAAAATGGTACATCGTTCTGGTGGTCCTGGGGAATCTTTCATAAATTCTATAATTTTCGACTGAAATTATGAAACGTTTTTAAATGAATACATTTCAAAACACACAATTTAAAATTAAAAACAAAATAATATAGTTGTTAGAATTGTTAACAACAGTGTTGTATAACTTTGACACACCGTTAAAATATTTTACAGTGTTGTATCCGATTTCAAAATAATACTATGTTCACACTTAGGTTTTTAAACGCGTTTAAGCAAAATGTTGATTTAGCTAATCAAAGCCGTTCACATTACATTTGAGATGATTAAGTTGACAGCAAAGACAGCTGATCGATAAACAAAAAAGAACAAGCAAATTTTTATTTCTTGAAAACATTGAAAATGGAAAGAAATACATACATTAATAAAGTTATCAGCAGGTTATTTACCTTTACCCCACACTTCCACTAGCATCTCTTCCTCCTTCTGACTCCAAGGCTTCTTTCTTTTTTTCTTTTCCAAATCCATTAAATTTTTACTTTTTTTTTATTTAATAAAAAAAAAAATTTTCTGTCAAAGAGGTACGTTCATTGTCGCCGTTTTTCAGTTTGAGGCAAGACGAATTTAAATTCGCCTTGGTTTGAGGTATGTTCAGAGGATTCTATGTGGTTTATGAAGTGATTTAGTTGTAATCATGTCAATCTGAAGTGATTAACAAATTACTTCAATGTATGGGTAATCATCTCGATTTTGAAGTGTTTAACGCTTAATCACGTTCGAGCTGCTTAAACGCGTTTAAGAAGCCAAATGTGAACATAGCATAAGGCTACCTTGCATGAATTGGCCTTCACAATATACAAAATAAAATAAAAAAAATAAAAGTAAATAAAAAAAAAGTTGTTTCGATCTTGACAAACTATCCGACATTAAAGTGTTCATTGTGTTCCAATCCTCCGTTTTAACGTTAGTGTCAGTTGAATAAAGCGACGTATAAAGTACGAGACTAGGCCTTAAAAGCTAAACTAATAAGAGCACTATAGACAAAACCACAAACTCATTTACAGACAAATAGGCAAAAATATCGGCAATGCAATAGATCAAAATGCACACAAGACTTTTAACAAGACTTTAGCCAAAATTTAGTATTCAATGGCCAATGGCCAATAGGAATGCAATAAGTTTTTAGTGCATTTTATAATCGCTTTGGCCAAATGTATTTCTTCTCATTTTTGGTTTATATAAAAATCTTAATGTATTTAAATTGTTAAATGCATGCCATTTAAATTAATAAATGAATTGTTTGTTAAAGTGTATGTACCTTCAAAAAATATGAATTTTTTAAATACATCCATAATAAATGTTGACTGAATTACACGTGTAAATTAAAAAAAATATGCATGTATACCCATACATGTGTTAATTTACAATACATATGCATTCATACAAATATGTACATACATGCATATGTTCTGATGTACGTATATTATGTTGAATGTACATTCATTTTGTTCCATTTAAAATTACCATGAATCAATGTCAAACATGTCCAGCCTCGAGGCAAGTTCGGGGTTGTCAACATTAATGAAATCTGACATGTAAAGGAATATGCTTTCTATAAAGGTTTTAGCTGTGAAAAGGAATTTTTGTTGGGAAACAAAATGGTCTTGGTTTTGCTTAGAGTAAAAATAGTAAGCAAACATACATACATGCATGCATATTAGTTTAATATTAGAAATTTCTTGTTAAGGCGTTATTTAATTGAAAGCAGTATCTGAACTTTTTTTATAATAGAAAAGTTTAAAATGAGAATATTTTATTGTGAAAAAAAAACACATACAGCAATGCCACAGAGTACAATTCCGTTCGAAAACGGAATTCATTCCGTATTTTGCTGCTCCAGAAAATTACGAAAAAAAAATTCGGAGTGTAACCATTTTTGTTTTCATGAAGGGAATGAGAGTTTTCTGTATCTGAAAGGCCAAAAAGCTATCAAAATACACTTTGTATCAATAAAAAACTATGTTTTCTTCGATTCCGCATGCCTCCAAACATGTTATGATCAATAATAACTAAAATTTGTTAAACACTTACAATAGCATGGTTAGTTTTCAACCATAGTATGTTGCTCTTGAAAAAGAGGAAAATACTATTGTAAATTTAAAAACAATTTATTATCATATTTAACCATAAAACATTTTTAGATGCAATAATATGGTTGTGGGTTCTTGATGAAGGACTAATTTAACAATAATATGGTTGTCGCTGACAATTATATGGTTAAATTAACCGTAGTATGTTTAAATGGTTTCGTTAAAAATAGTTTGGTTGGAGGTGGCCATATTAAAACATGTTTTTTCTCTACGTCCACGAAAACTACATGAGCGCTGATGTAGGCGCTGGCTATTACACACTACTAAGAAGCAGCAGAGAAGCGAATATCATTTAATTAAATTGTATTTAATGATTGAATAACTTCGCATTATCCCTTATTAGTAAGCGGGTTGTAAGTAGGTATGCAACATCGTTGTGAAAAACATCGATGTTTAAAAATATCGATTTTTCCACGATAACCATCGATGTTAAAAAACATCGGTAAAAACACGATACATCGATGTTTCAACATCGATGTTATAAACTTCTTTGCATTAATCCTTACGGACTGCTCAAATTCATCCTTGCTACTAAAAATCTTAAGGACCAACTATAATATACATAAGCTTCTGTCAAAAATTAACAAAAGTCTGTCAAATGAATTTAAAAACACAAAAACAAAATTAAAAAAACATTATATTCCGTACGGAAGTACGATCAGTTTCGCGCTTTGCTTAAGCAAATGACAGAATCATAAAACTTGACAAAAGTTTTCTTTAGTAAAATACGGTATGACACATACGATTTACATGTATGCGCATCTTATAGTTGGGCTTTCACACTTGTTCGCACAGTCTCCAAAATTGTTTTAGCATTTCTTTAGTTTGTAAAAGGGGTTTCCCCTTATTTCATATAGTTATGCAATGCATAGTATGCATGTATTCAAAGTCATATGTATATGCTTTAAAATACACTTTATATTTTTAAATAAGGGCTTTAATTGAAAAAATAAAAATCTAAAATTGTTAAAATATTATAAAAAAAAAATAAATAAATGAAAATATTAACTGGACGATGTCGATGTTTTTTTAGTTTTGACGCCGATGTATCGCCGATATATCGTCCATCAAAACATCGATATTAACATCGATGTATCGTTTGCATCCCTAGTTGTAAGTGAATAATTAAAATAATTATTTAAAAAAAAAACTCACGAACAATGTTTTTTGTGCTTCTGTTATTCCCTTGCATCGAAGAAGATTGTATGCAATGATTTTATAATATGTTTATGATCATTCCCGAAATATTACCGAACATAGAAATTCAATTTTTTTTGTAACGCATTCAGTTATCAAATTTTTTATTAACAGAGAGTAAAAAAGTAGGTCTTCCAAGGGGGAATGTAAAATATTAAAATCATGCCTCTTGTAAGCAGCTTTGTAAGGGAAAATTGTGCTTCTCTCCCTTACAAAACTGCTAACCGGTAAGCTTCATTTTTTATTGGGATACGATTCGTTACATGAAACACCCGTAAGATAATCTATACTATATATAAAAAAACTAAATTTTCAGTAATCCGATTTTTTTTGACGATTTTTCGAAACGTTGAAGACGATTTTCTTATTTTTTCTCAGCAAATTTACGATTTCCTCACAAATTTATCTGGCAGCCCTGATGTCACATATAGTCCGGAACTGTTTGCTATTTCAATTCAGCATATTCAACATATGAGCCAAAAACCACGACTGCCTCTAAGTATACCCAAAAATCCATTGTTGTTGTTAGTTTTTTGTTTAATTTGTATATCTGGAGAACGGCTGTAGCCAAAGTTTCCACATTATGCTATGTTCATACTTAGGTTGACAAAACATGTTTAATTAACATGTTTTCCCATATATTTTATTGTCATAAAAACACATAGAATTTTCGTGTTTTAAAATTAAACTCTTTCCAAAACAAGTAAAAGCCAGGGATCGGAGTGTGTTTTGAGGTATGTTCAGTAGCTTTTTTGATTTTGGTTTTTTACTGAACATATTTTTAATGACATTTAATCAAAAATTAAATAATTAAAAGAAAAATAAATAATATCAAAAATAAATTGGTGTTGGGAAAAATTTTTGAAATGGCATAATGAATGAAATAACGGAAAAACATAAAAGAAAGAAATCATGACAGTTGAAGAGGAGGAACTGTTAGTATAAATTTGGTCGGAGTACATTAGTTAGCAAAGGGGTGCGGGCTGAACGCTTCAAAGGTATGGATGCGAAGTAGCATCTTAATTATAATTTAAATAAAATCTCGAAATTTTATTTATCGATTTTTAAACTTTTTTTTAATTTATTTTGCCGATGGTAAAGCATCTGACAAGATGTCAAATCAAAACATGATAATTGTAGTCTGAACACCTTTGTTTATGTTTTTTAAAACGTTGCTTAAACTTTAATAGTGTGAATACAGTATTAGATTGGTTATCAATATACAACATCCGAAAAAATGTGGCGGGATAAGATGAGTGGGCGTGGCACAACGTTGAATTATTTATATTTAAATAACGGTATTTATATAACTTTCTGTTTTCCTTCGCACAATGGTGAAGGGCTTATAACATTCGGCATAGCCGAATTTAGTACTCTTACTTGATTTTTTTTTTTCATTTTTGCAAAAATAAACATCACGCATACTAACACATTCTTATTTATTATAAAGAAAACATTTGCACGCAATGTTCACATTTTAAATACCGTTTTTTTATTTTTCTCCTTTTTCAGAATTAACGAGTGTGTGAGTGTATAAGTGAATTAAAGTTTGACTTTTATTTTTAGCTTTCAATGTTGAAGTTATTTCATATAAATATTTATATTTAAATATGTTAATACTCATATATACATACATACATACTTACTCATAGTTATAGGAACTACTGGGTTCATAAATTCAGCAGTACACAGTTATAAACTTTTATTTGGAATTGGTTATGTTTGGTTAAGCCAGCATATTAGTGCATTTTAGTTGCAAGTAAAATTTTCTTAAAAAACTTTAAAAAAAAAGAAAAAGTTAAGCAGCTATTTATGAGTATGAGTATTATCTGTTCGTTTCTTAAAAGTTTTTATTTTTAAATACAAAATAAATTGTATGGCAAACTTTAATTTAAATAAAAATACAAAACTGCTATCATTCGAAAATAATTAAATAAGTATTTTTATTATTTAAATGTGGTATTCAAAGAATTTTTATTAAATTAAGTATTTTAAATTATTGTTTCAATTGCAAGCAGGCTTTTGAGCGCCAGAATAATATAAAAATATATTTTGGCATTTTTTCAAATATATTTAAATGGAGTTAAACACATCATATCTATGAACGCAAATGGTTGAAAAAATGCCAACATGTTTAGTCATATTAAATTTATAGTTAACTAAATTACTTGCCGATTTAAAATCGTATTTAAATCTTATGTGCTGTTTTCACAACACAAGTGACTGAACGTTTTGTGAAATTTATATGAAAAGCACTCAGTTTTTTGAGTGTTTTCCATATAAATTTTACTTCACGTTCAGTCACTTGTGTTGTGAAAACATCACATTAATGTCAACAAAAAGAATAATAAAAAAATTATATTAAATAATTTAGTTTGTACTTTTATTTAAGTAAAAAAGTTAAAGGCACAAATAAAATTATTGATTTAGTCTTCTAATAGTCTAGTAATAGTCTAGTCATAGTCTAGTCATAGTCTAGTCATAGTCTAGTCATAGTCTAGTCATAGTCTAGTCATAGTCTAGTCATAGTCTAGTCATAGTCTAGTCATAGTCTAGTCATAGTCTAGTCATAGTCTAGTCATAGTCTAGTCATAGTCTAGTCATAGTCTAGTCATAGTCTAGTCATAGTCTAGTCATAGTCTAGTCATAGTCTAGTCATAGTCTAGTCATAGTCTAGTCATAGTCTAGTCATAGTCTAGTCATAGTCTAGTCATAGTCTAGTCATAGTCTAGTCATAGTCTAGTCATAGTCTAGTCATAGTCTAGTCATAGTCTAGTCATAGTCTAGTCATAGTCTAGTCATAGTCTAGTCATAGTCTAGTCATAGTCTAGTCATAGTCTAGTCATAGTCTAGTCATAGTCTAGTCATAGTCTAGTCATAGTCTAGTCATAGTCTAGTCATAGTCTAGTCATAGTCTAGTCATAGTCTAGTCATAGTCTAGTCATAGTCTAGTCATAGTCTAGTCATAGTCTAGTCATAGTCTAGTCATAGTCTAGTCATAGTCTAGTCATAGTCTAGTCATAGTCTAGTCATAGTCTAGTCATAGTCTAGTCAAAGTCTAGTCATAGTCTAGTCATAGTCTAGTCATAGTCTAGTCATAGTCTAGTCATAGTCTAGTCATAGTCTAGTCATAGTCTAGTTATATCGTTAATAAGCCATTTTTGGTCCAGCTTGCCAAAAAAATATCTTTTTTTGCAATCTACAAGAAATTTGTAAGCATGCTTAGCGATATGCTAAATGAATGTTGCAAAAATCGGACGTAATAAGTGAGAAAGTGAACATAAAAGAGCACTTACAATGCATCTGCTTAAGTCTCTTAAAATTACAAACAAAAGGGCTGTCTATAAATTAAAGCTTAGACTCAATTAACAGTGCTAAGGAAAATATTAAAGTTGTCAGTAAAAATGATTTTTAATCCAAATTTTTAATATTTTTAATCAGGCTTAAGTTCATCAAATTTAATTTTCATTAAATTATTTTTATGAAGAAAGGAATTTTACAACATGAAAATTAAATTTGATGAACTTAAGCCTGATTAAAAATATTAAAAATTTGGATTAAAAACCATAAATAGTTCAAAAAAATAACCACAATTCTAATTATTAAAAATGATTTTGTTGAAAAGTTTAAAAAATGTTTTAGATCGTAAAACTGCATTACAAGTATATGTGAGTAGTCAGTCCACTTGCAAACACCGCTAAGTTAAAAAACCTAAAAATTCAGTTATAGCCGCCATTTTATTTGTTGTTTAAAACGACTCCCTAAGCCATTATCAATCTCGTACAAAACTTCGTAAGTTCGCGCAATTTTTCGTTAAATATTCAACACTCCTGTAAAACTCTCTATATGGGTTCGCATTTCAATTTTGAAAAAACTTTTATAATCGATTTTCTCTAAATTTTGTTTTTTTTTTTTTTAACTTAGCGGTGTTTGCAAGTAGACTACTCATATTTTAATGAAAGTGAGACGGATGAATTTATTGACAATTTTTCTCCATCTGAACCAGGGCTGCCAGAAATTTTCAGCAAAAAATCTTAATTTCACCAAAAAAAATCTTATTTTTGAAGAAAAAATCTTATTTTTGGAAAAAGTAGTTATTTTATTATAAATAACAAAAAATAACAATTCATATTTTATTTAATACATAAAAACATTACAAAAAATTTAATTTCTTATACTAAATTGTATTATTTAGTTTAAAAATTTTTAAATGGGAACAAAGCAGGTTTTTTTTATTGAACCTAACCTTTGTCTAGACAAAACAAAAAGTCTTGTTTTTGGGGAAAAAATCTTTTTTCGGTTAAAAAATCTTAAAAAATAAGGTAAAATCTTACTTCTGGCAGCGCTGATCTGAACGAGTTATTAGCGTTCAAATATGCTCCAGTACATTTTGCGATGTTGAAAGAGTCCCTACATGAAATGGATGACCGAAACTAAAACACACTTACAACCATTTTACATTAGTTGTACCACAAAAAATGCCAATTTTTTTAATAAATTTTTGCCATACGCTCGCTTTACTGGCTAATATTTGTGAAAATTCGTTTATTGTTTAAATTTAATTCTGCAAAATATTATTTGCTATTGGTGTAAACAAAAATAATTCGGAGAACAGGGTAATGGATTCGCTGGAAACAACGGAAGTAATGTACGAAGCGGTAGTGTGTAAAGGAGTGGTCTTTCAACAGGTTGTGGTCATTCAAGTGGAGCAAATAATACCTGATAATGAAACACCTGATGGCTGGTTTTTTGACCACAAAATGTAACAAAATAAATTGGCTTTTTAAGATCTGCGAGAAATTAATTGGTTACAAATGCGTTTACCCCAATGAAATAACTTTTATTCAGAAGATCCTAAAACGAGATCAAGGCCCATGCAGAGAATTGGCTCAACATATAAAAAAAAGACGCGGATTATCTTGGTTCTCATGTGTATGAACGCAATAATTTAGAAATTGGAGTAGAGCTGGTTTTTGGAACAACCGGCCGTTTGTCGTTTTATTAAATAAAATCTGTCATATGGTAAGTCAAATGACTGTCACTGTTCTTGTAGTACACCCCTACAAGAACAATTATTATAATGCGATAACAGGAGATTATTTATTTTTGAAAATTTTAAGAAACATGCTGTTATACTGTACAATAAAAACTTGATATAATAAATGTTTCCTAAGTACCAAATTGTTTATTTTTACCAGTTTTGCCATTTTGTGCCATTTTTTATACTCTTTTGCCAGCCATTTGAAACAACTTTTCGTGTTATTTTAAGCTTGCTCTGCCAATGAGTAAAGTCTCAGTTAGCCGGGAGTAACAGTAAAGTTGCAAATTAGCTGCTTCATTTTGTTGTATGTAAAGCAATTAGAATGATTATAGTTAGTAGTAAGATTTTACTTCTCAATCTGTAAGAAATAGATTGGTCTTACATTTTTTACGTTAAGGTTAAGTTACTGTTACTCGCGGCTAACTAAGCCTTAAAATTTAATCACGTATTCCGAATGAGTAAAAGGTGTAAAAATTGCTTGTGATTTCGCTAAAAACTTTAAAACATTTACATATTAGAATCATAAATATTTAAATTTCATTCAAATATTTCTTATCTTAAATCATCTTAAACCAGTCTGAATCTTATGCGTGTCATTTTCAAACCAGTAGCAATTTTTTGTAGAAAATACTTGTCTTAAATACCAATTTAAAATATTTTTTGCCTGTATTTGTTTGTTTGCTTTATCAAAATTCAGAACATTAACATGAACTGTCACTTGAAATTCTACAAATAACAATAGCACTGACTACTTGTAACAGTACTTTGGATATGATTTATCCGAGTGTGTCTGTACGTGTGTATTCAGGGAGATAGTGTGTGTAATGCATGAATACAGTATGAAAAAAAATATATAAAAACAAAGCAATAAAACAATAAATTGTTTAAAAATAAACTAAAGGTATGTTCACACTTAGCAAATATTTGGCGCAAAATCGCTTCAATTATTTACGTTTTTTTGGAGCAGTTTATTTGAAAAGAAAAATGTAGTGGAGAGAAATGAACAAACACTTAAATAAATGCTTAACTAAGCAAATGTTAAGTTAAATCAAATAAGGGCGTTAAATATTTGGTAAGTGTGACCATAGCTTTAGTTTAGCAGTTCAGCAATAAGCAAGAAAAATGTTTACAGTTGTTTTAATTTTAAAAGTTTCACTCTCTTTAAAATAAAGTACTTAAATTTATTAAAGACGCTTTTATTTAAAGAGGTTCTTCTTATTAAGCAATGCATTTTCAGTTTAAGAAAAAATATTCAAATTGTATCATTTAAAATACAGGAATCTCTTATTTCAAAAAAGTGTTTTCGTTTGAAAATATAATTTTGTTTGAAAAGGTACCAAGGTATATTTACACAAGGTAAACTCGTTGGCCCATATGCTTGTCAGCTGTTTACCTAAGTTGGAACATTAATGTCAAATTTCGTATATATGAGCCAAAATTTTTATATGTGTGCGTTAAATTTATATGAAGACAATTTTGACAATTAAGTTCCACTCGGTTATTTTTAAAGAGCGGCATGTCTACACTCCCAAATGAGTCTACCTTGTGTAAATATACCTTGGAAAAGGTACCTTTTATTCTAAAAGATACGCTCAGAGAGGTAGATTTTGTTTCAAAAGTTATTCTTGTAAACATGTTAAAAGAAAAACTGTTAAGAACAGCGTTTAAAAATTTACATTTTATTACTGTACGTTAGTTAGTGTTAGTGATATGCGGAAAACACAAACACTAATAATGTTTGTGTAGTAACTGCCTGTTTTAGAAAATGAAAAAAAATGAGTGAGTAAGAAATTTTTGTTTTAATTGTTGTTTTCAATTTAATTTCTCACTCACTCATTTGTTTTAATTTTCTTAAATCAGCCAGCAAATACCTTAAAAACGTATTTCTGTTTGTGATCTTTGTACACAATAAAAAATACTGTACTAAACCAACTAAACATAACGATGAGAACATTGCATTGCACTCAGATTTTCTTAAAAAAAATCACAAACATCGTTGTGTTCGGCTGGTAAAGACAACAAACACTTTGTTACAAATACAAACCATGTACACAATACACACAGGTTATTCGTGCTGCGGTCGTGCAAATTACCGAGCAACAACAATAATATAATTGAGAAGCGCTGGATAAATTTCATGTTTGCTCATTCCTTACTCAAAAAAACACTTCAGAACATTAAAATATAATATGTGTGTACAGAACCACTACAAGTATACTTTAATAACGAAAAACAGAACACAAAATAATGTTTCTATGAACGTTATTAAGGGTTGTGTCCAGATACACAAACACTTAACAAATATATATCGTTTATGGGTGTTTACCGTACGCTAAATCAAATTCGGTTTATTTTCGAACGCAGTTTAAGAATATACTCAAAATTAAACTTTTTCTCAAAATATACTTTTAATTAGACACATTTTCAATTAGCGATGCCAATCTCGATCCCGAAATTGTTAACTTAATTTTTTGTTTTACCTTTTTAATAAAAATAAATTCATCATGACATTCCCCCTTGAGTTAAAAGGGAACACAATATTGATCTTTAAAATTTATTTGATTAACTCTGTTAATTCTGTCATTGAAAACGAAAGAAAAAAGTTTGTTATTCTTTTTAAGCGTGTCCATCGATTCAAAAAAAAATGTTAACATGGAAAATGGTGAAAATAATTAAAGAAGAATATTAGTTAAAGAAAAAATATCTTTTGAAATGCACAAAGCATTCCACTGGTGTACCAAATTCAAAATTTAAAATTTACTGTTTACAGGGTTGGAATTCTAAAAGTGTATTCCCAGAGTGGGACCGGCAGTAAACTTTTATTTAAAGGGATACATTTTACTGAAAACGCTGTACTTTATATAAGAACTGAAGTTTTATCCAGTAAAGCCCATTTCTTACAAATGGTACCATTTTTGTAAGCGGCCTTTTATTTAAATGTAATTAAATTCAAAAATTTACAAAATAACTTTGTATTTTGAAGGGTTTATTTTAATTTAAAGAACCACTTTTTATTCCACATACATATGTATATTTTTTTAGGTAGACGATAATTTTTTCAAAAATATACTTTTTACTCTTTTTTTTAGTAAATTAGTACCACAAGTTCTCCTCCAACTTTTAAGCACAAGTTTAAGTCTTATCAACTTAATGCACTGCAACACACTCGCTCTCTCCCATACACATGTTGACAATGTGCGTCTGCATGTGAAGGCATGCAAGTATGAGCATGTTTTTGTATGTAAATGTTATGTGTCAGGACATTTTTTTCTTGTATTTTTTGTTTTTCTCTTATCCGTTTTTACCTTCCACAGCATCTTCTGCAGTTTTTGTTGCATCTGCGGCAACATGTGTGGCTGCCTTTAACATTTCACTTCCGGTTGTTTGTACCATTGGCGTACTACTAGCGCAACCCATTATTTGTTGGTTTTTTATACTTTTTATTTTGTTTTTATTTAAAAAAAAAAAAAAAAATTGTTTAAACGCCACAAAAGAGAAAAAATATATATAAAATTTAAGCTTTAAATGACACACTTTTAATAACACAGTGTGCAGTACGAAGAGATTTTAATTAAATTTTTTTAAACACTTTTTGTTGTACAACTTTATTAGTTTTAGTATAAAAAATATACAAAGTAAAATTTAATTTGCAGTAAATCTTAGTTTGTTCTTGTAAATCTAAACTTTTTTAGTTTATATAAGACGTGTTTAAGCACACAGCTGTTTAGTGACTAAATTCATTAAACGCGTTTTACTTTGCCTTAAGCCATTTTTATTTTGTTGACTAGTTGGTTGGTTGGTTGGTTTTTTTATGATTATATCTTCCTCCCGGTTGGGTTTAAGGTTCAAGTAGCTAAACAAATGACCATTTACTGTGTATGAAGACCGTTTGAAATGTTCGTGTTCAGTTACGAGGTGTTCGCTTGGCATTTAACTAACGGTTCATTGTTTTTTTCCATTTTATTTTGTTTTGTAATTGTTGTTTGAAGCATGCAAAGTGAAGTTTTGTTTGACCACATGTAAGTTGAAGAAACAGGGACGTGGGGTTGTTTTTTTTTTAATTTCATGTTTTTTCAAAAACCAGTTTTTTTGTCATAAAGGAGCATTTAATTCAACAAGGTACATTTCTATCAAAAACTAAGGACTTTAAATTCAAAAGGTACTTTTTAACCAAAATAGTACTTTTAATTTAAAAAAGCACTTTTTATTAAAAATACTTGTTTTACAAAAATTTTCTTGATCCACAAAAAGTCATTTACGTTTTACAAATGATTTAACTTTTTCCCATAAAGTAACTTTTTTTCACAAAAACTTACTTTTTACACAAAAAAATGTTTTTACACTAAAAATTTATCTCAAGCAAAAATATTTTTTTTTATATGTAAAGTAAAAGAAATAAAACAATTAAATAATACATCCCCCAACTTTCTTGATCTCCTACACAGTCCACTCACCTGTCTCTAACCGAAGTCCACATCAATAATCACTCCTTTTTTTAAGACCATTTTTATACAGTGTAAATTTGTTAAACAACCCTTAAATAATTGTAAGAGGACATTTAATATTTAAGATGAGGTCATGAATGAGTTTAATCATAAAATCATCGATTTATGAAAGAAAGCCTTGAATAAAATTGAATCTTTCAATTATTAAGGGAAGCGCACCTGCTCTGCATAAAAAAAAACTCTTTCAAAATACCAATTATTATTATTGTTAGTATTTTTTGAATGTTTAAATATTTATGGATAAGCTTTATTAACAAATGTGTGTTAAATTCTATTTTTTTCAATTGCATTATGAAATTAAATGCTGTTGGAATATTTCATTTTATAGAAATGCAAAAAAGCCACAAGTGTGTTTGTAATTTCAATATTCTGGCAGAGAAATTAATCTAGTTAAAGTCATAAACAAGGGATAAACAATTTGCAAGAAGATCGTAATACCTCAATTATTACGAACTTTTTAAAGTATTACGTACCGGTTGAATAAACAGTCTGGCATATTTTCTATTTAAAAGAAAGTACGCTTTATTTTATTAAAACAAAAAAATATGTACGTTTTAGGTATAAAGAACAGTACAGTATAGTACAGTAAATAAATAAATTGTTCATTGTTGATGATTTTATTTAAACCTTGATATTGTTACAAGTAGAACTGTTGCTGTAATTCTTATACGCTTAACAGTTTTATTTGGTTTAATATCTTTAGATTTTCTAAAATCTTTATTCATGAAGTTTCCTGACGATCTGGCCTAAGCAACCAGTGAATTGGGCATAGGAATAGCTTATCCCATCAACAATAAATTTCAGTGTTTTCATCAAATAATCAAAATTGGGTATTAAGCATGAATAACAAAATCATTTAAATTAAATTTTGTATTCCCACGAAAATTATTTTGATAATAAACAGGCAAGTGCACGGCCTAAAAAACTGACTGGCAGCCCGCTTTATATTTTGTTTGCGAAAACAATAAAGCGAGTTGTTTTTGTTTTTATTTTGTTTTTTTTTTAACCAACTTACAACTACAATTAATGTTGGAAGAATTTTAATCCATTGTAGTGGCAAATGTAAGGAGAGATAAACTCACTGTTTATTGTTGATGATTTAGTTTAAACTTTGATATTGTTACAATTAGAACTGTTGCTGTAATTCTTATACGCTTAACAGTTTTATTTGGTTTAATATCTTTAGTTTTTCTAAAATCTTTATAGATGAAGTTTCCTGATGATCTGGCCTAAGCAACCAGTGAAATGCACATAGGAATAGAATATCCCATCAACAATAAATTTCAGTGTTTTCGTCAAATATCTTTTTGAATAAAAATATCTATACATCAATATAATTGATATTATAAAAAGAAGTTCTACTTTAAATTGAATTTAAAGTCAATTTTAGTTAGTGGCTTTTAGAATACAAAATATTTTTTTCATGTTGAAAATAACTTCTTAATATAGAAAGTACATTATTAAACTTTTTTAAAACATTTATCTTTTTGAAAAAAATAGCCTTTTTCCATAAGAACTACTTTTTTGCATAAGATTAACCTTTTTGAATAAAAAGTATAATTTTTACTAAAATTAACCTCTTTAATAAAAATTATCTTTTTAATGAAAAGAACCTTTTTGAATAAAAATTACTTTTTTGAAAAAAAAACATATTTTTAAATAAAAAAAACCTTTTAAATGATATGTTAAATTTTAAACAGAAAAAGGGAAAACACGATGGGTAGTGCAAAGTGTGCAAACGATGCAAATGCGTGCAAAAATATACTCATTTGCACAACACAACAACAAAATGTACGTTCATATGTATTTCGTTTGTACTAAAAAAAACCATGAGCAAAATTAGTAGTGCATATTTGCTCAGTTGCAAACAAATATGTCAAATGTAAACAATGACATTTTACATATTAGCGCCACCATGTTGTTGTTAAGGAAACTTAAAAATTAACCGTTTTCGTGGGTTTGAATAACTATAAAATAGAGAATTGAATTTTAATTAATTAAAGGAAAAAATTTATTTGAATTCGCTCGTGTATAATTGTAAACATATGCAGTTTTTTACAGTGCTGCCAGAATTTTCAAGTGTTGAC
The DNA here is from genome assembly GCA_949318255.1 of Pollenia labialis. Classification (NCBI taxonomy): domain Eukaryota; kingdom Metazoa; phylum Arthropoda; class Insecta; order Diptera; family Polleniidae; genus Pollenia; species Pollenia labialis. Next base: position 128,624,007 of record OX439140.1, read on the forward strand.
AGAATAAATTTTTTTAAAAATACCATATTTGCACAAAAAATTAAAGGTGGTTTGCTCACGCTCAGTCATAATATGCACTGCAAATTTACAAATTGCAAATTTGCACAATGACCATCGTGATTACCCTTAAAGTAACTTTTTAAATAAAAAGTCGATTTTTTAAATAATAAAATACGTTATTGAATAATAAATACCTTTTTTATTTGAAACGTTATTTCGAAGAACAGTAACATTCTTAAATTTTGGACCCACCAGCACAACATTTTGTCATGACATAACGGGTCCACCATCTAACGTTTTTTTCAACTAGTGCGTATTTCGTGAATGGTAGCTTTTAGCAAGTGTCTGATTTGACAGATAATTAGTTTTATCCTTCCGCTGAACGAAAATGGGTGTGTATACGCTTGAGCAACGCTGGGAAATATTGCGACACTACTTTCAAAATCATGGTAATGTTGCAGAACGTGTGCGAAAATTGCGTACGGATTTTGGATGAAGCTCATTTTGATCTTGATGGGTATGTAAACAACCAAAATTGTCGCATTTGGGGCACAGAAAACCCGCACGCATACATTGAAAAGCCGATGCACCCAAAACGAGTCACAGTTTGGTGCGGATTTTGGTCCAGAGGCATAATTGGGCAATTTTTCTTTGAAAATGAGCAAAGAGTGGCCGTTAAGTCAATGGCGATCGTTATCGGGCCATGTGGAACGAATTTTTGTTCACAAAAATTGAAGAGGAGGATATTGGCAACATTTGGTTTTAACAGGACGCCGCTACGTGCCACACAGCCGAAGCTACACTCGATGTTTTGCGCCCTGTTTTTGAAGATCGCATTATCAGCCGCAGAGCTGATGGCGTTTGGCCACCTCGTAGCTGCGATTTGACACCGTTGGACTATTATTTGTGGGGTGCCGTCAAAGATAAGTGTTACGCCAACAATCCAGAGACAATTGACGCTTTAAAGGACAATATAAGTGAAGCTATTGGTGAAATACAGCTGCACACAATCGATAATCTGCTTAAAAATTGGACCGTTCGTGTAGGCTGCTGCATGGCCAGCCGAGGCAGCCATTTGAATGAAATTATTTTCCATTATTAACCGGAAGGATTGTACTTTAAAATAAAAAAAAGAAATTTGGGAAAATATTCAGTAGTTTTTTTTATAGCATTTTCAAAAAAAAAAAGTTAGTTGGCGGACCCTTTAGTAACTATCGTAAAGGGTCCCATAGACACATACTGCTCATGCTCATGCAATCAGCATGTGTTTGTAAATTTGACATTTTTATTTGTGTATGCGTCACACAGGCAATGCAGTATGAAAGATCAAAATAGGTTTGATTTTGAAATGAACTCATATCGCTGATAGTTTTCCAAATGAACAATAAAATTAATTAATTCATTTTTTGATATATTTTTCTTCTCAAATTTAAATTAAAACAAATTTAAAAGAGTTTTTGAGAAAAAAACGTATAAAGAAAATAATTTATATCTTGAATTTCACGAAATGAAATTTATTTTAATATAATGATTGATAGGTGTGTAGTAAAATATCAATCACACACGTACACGAAGGGTTCATCGGCAGTAGCTGTCAGCAGTATGTGTCTATGGGCCCCTTAACAGTAATTTTTGCCAATTTTTATATCAATTCATACGAACATTAATAAGGAAGTAAAAGCATTTACAGCTATTTCTGGGAGTAGTACTTGTATGCTTTGTATGGATGTCACAGGAAATTATGTACCTATTCCCACCATTTTCAAAAGGATTCGTTCTTATGGCAATTGTAAGCCACGCACCGTTGAATTTAATCAAATTATCTTTAAAATTGCTACCTTTTCTTTGTGCAGAAGGTTGCATGAACAGACAACTAGCCAGCCGGACATCGTAAAATCGACTCAGAAAGTGATTCTGTTTAGAAAGTGAAACCTACTTTTAAATTAAAACACAATTTGCCGCAATTTGTAAATCGTTGTTATGACATTTTTCCTGCAAACCGAAAAATACAAAAAGTCTAAATAAAATAACCATTTGCCGGTTTCCCCTCTCGTCCTAGAAGTACAACAGATACACAAATATGTTAAAAGTGTGTATGTGTACAAATTCTTTGAGTGTTTGTTTATAAACATGATGTATGGGGAGGTGAATTTTTATGAGCACTAGTTTACTAACAGGTTGCTTTTGCCTTTTTGTTGTTCTTTTTTCTAGTCGTTGATATTTTGAATTTTCATTGTTGCTTTGCATTACTTTGGAGTGCAAAGAAAGAAGGGGAAAAAGTAATAAAAATAAACACACACATACAGAAATCAGAGTCTCGCAGTTAGTTTGATTGAGTACACATTTCAAGACTTAACGAAACTTGTTAAGAAATTTATTAGTATAAAATGAAAACCGAAGCATATTTGTATGTATATTTAAAAATTAAGATAAAATATTATAAAATTAACGGCTGCCAGTTTAAGGGTTAACTGTTGTTCTTTTATATATTTTTGTTGTTTATGACCCTGGTTTGTTTCTTTGAATAAATTGTGTACTTTTGGTTTGTCTTTGTTTGCATTTTTAAAATTAAATTTTTTTTTTAAGTACTCCAGACGTATTAGTAATATTTATTTAGGAAAATTAACTTTTAGAGAGGAAAAAAACAGTTTGGCTTAAAAAAAATCAATAGAAAATACTAACAACTTGTTGAGTTGTATTAATTTTACCTAAAGCTTGTACATGTAAAGTGGTATTTAAGTTTTACAAAAGTTAAAAGCATTTAACTTCTTTGCACGAATAATATTTACTATTCTTGAATTTTTAAATAATACTTATACGTACCATGTATATGGTAACGGTATATGTAACGTAACGCCAGAAGTAATTTAAATTGTTTCTCAAAAAATTTTATATGTTTAGTTTACTTTTCTATATTTTGGTGTAAAGCACCACTAGCTGTACATTAAGTAACAAAAGGGATAACGTCCTAAAATACAACCGTATTTGCATTATGGCGTTACATTAAACAAAAGTAGCCTTTTCGCCTTTAAACGAGCAAAGATTTTTGAATTTGATAGCTTGAAAAATAAATCTATATAAGTTCAAAGCTTACAAAAAAAGGTTGTGTACAACACGTCCTGCTCAATTCGCAGTCTTATTCAGTTTTGTTATGCAAGTCAAAATCTACTTCCGCTTTTTTTAACGTCACGCCAGCGCATACTTTTGCTTATATCTGCAAATCCTTAGCGTCGATTTTACTGAATCCAGTGCTACTTCATTACTTTGTATATATAAAAACCCTTTTTACGAATTTGACTTCTTCATTTATTTTTTTACATTTTGTGGCACAAATATTACGACACGTTAAAATGGAAATGCCCATATGGGTTAACAGAGATGGTAGTAATACAAAATAAAATCTCAGTGGCGCAATGAGCTGAAATAAACGGAAAAGGTAAATGAATTTTTTAGCGTGAAATAAATATTTGTTTAGCTTTCGACTTGACTTAAACGTGAGCACAGAATTTTATATGGAAAATATCAATTTTAAAAACAAACAGCCGTATTCTTATGAAAATTTGGCATGAACTTAGCACAAAGTTTATTTATAATGCTCTTACTAAACCCTGGCTAATGATTTGCTAAACTCTTTTTAACGAGCTGCCAAACGTTTACCAATTTGTAAAAAACAGCTGTTTTATGATCAACAATTTGGTTGGTTTTATTTAATTTTTTTATATTTTATTTTAATTTTAAAAACTTTTTAAAATTGATTATGTATGTGGAGGAAAAAAAAAATTACAAAACCAGCGACGATTAATGCAAATGTGTTGCATTTTTGAGTAATATAATGTGGCATCATTAAAATTCAGAGTTGATTTATTTAAAGTTGGCAGATGGACAAAAGTTTGTTACGAATAAACTCTGTGCTTACAGATCGTTGTACGTAGTGTACAAACTGTGGCTTACTTTTTGTTATGAATGCGGCTTAAGTGTTTTCCATAGAAATCTTCTCATCGAGCATTAACGTTCAAAATTGGTAAGCAGGCAGTTTATGAAAGTAATAATCAAAATATGAAAAAAAAAATATATAATTTTAATATGTTATAAAGTAATAAATAAAATAATACTCTACGCACTGTATATGCAGCGTTACCGCTGTGATAATAAATTGTCAAGTTGACCCTTCTTCGACGCTCTTGATACCTTTTGAGACCCTATTTTAGTTACCCTTTTAAACCATTTTTAACTTTTTAGTGCCTCCTAATTTATTCGAAATTCGAAACGGAACTGGAAGAATGGACTTCAAGTGAAGATTTAATAGCAAAATAAAGAATGCACATTCCCAAAACGTAGTTAGTATACGTAAAAAGGTTTTGTTTAAACAAACTTTTACGACTTTTGAATTAATTTTTTGATAGTAAAGTTCAAATTAAAATTAACAGCATGGTTCACGATTTCGATGGACAACTTAAGCGAGCGACATCAAGTCACTCATTATCTTTCTCTTAAGCGGCGCACTAACTATCTACTTGTAGGTCGACAGATTTTAGGTTTTTAGCGTAATCCATTTGGGGGATTTCATGTCAAGTGACCCAATTTTTAAGTCGATGTCTTCCAATTTGGATGAAATATGCACCTTAAAGCAAAAGTCATAAGAAAAAAAATATATAAAAAAGGTTTTATATTTAAAAAATTATTTTTTTAAAAAAACAAAACGAAATTTTTTTTAAAAAATTGATCAAATAGCTATCTAAGTTACTTGGGACAAACTTTGCTAACACCAATAGGTAATAAGTTACAGCGATGAGAAAGAACACCGGTATAGACAAAATGTCAAACTTTTACCCCCTCTAACTCAGAAACTTTTTGACCGATCTTGTTGAAAATTTCTGTCTAAGCTACTATCCAATAGGACTTACCTTGGTGCAAATTTCATCGAAAGACATCGATTTAAAAATTGGATCACTTGACATGGAATCCCCCATCTATTTATGGCCCAATGTCTGTATTGCCACATCAGCAATTTTTACAAATAAAACGCTAGTTTGAAAATAAAAATCGGTAAAACATACAACTAAGCCATAAATATACAACAACGTGCTACAAACAAAGCAGAATACAAAGCAACCCAGTAAAAACTTCGCCTACTTTTTTTAAAATGAATAGCTTCTTTCACTCATTATTTAATAGCTTTCTTTTATAACTCCTTGTATAACAACTTCTAAACCTACTTTTTTCTGGATATATTAAGGTAAAAAAATAATGACTTACTTTTGAATGCCTTCATTTTTGGACTTCCTTTGTAAAATTCATTGGTTTTTTCAGTAGAATTGTAAAGCTACGGTCACACTTATTAAATATTTGACCAAATAAGCGTAACCACTACTTTTGTTAGGAGTTAGTGAGATTTAACAAACTCTTAATATCAAAAAATAAAGCTTATTATACTGCTAGACATTGCAAAAAACTGTTTTCTGTAAGATGTGGAATTATAATCAAAATAAATATTGGAAATAAAGGAAATAATTATTTATTTTGCTTGTGGGTTCCGTTTTTTTCGTCAAATATTTGACAAGTGTGACCGTAGCTTAAGTAGTGCTGTTCTGTTTTTCTGATTACTCAACACTTTATTTTGTAGGCGAAGTTTTTACTGGGAATGGAATAAATAAAAAACAAACAAACAAAGCAGTAAACAATAAATTTAGGTAAGAAATTTGTGAAAAATATTTTAAAAAAAATATTAAAGGATGGTGGGTTAAGAAAAATTTTGTTTAATATTTTAACAAAATGCCTCTGTCGACAACCACAGCACGAGTGACTGATTTTAAAATTTGTGGTCGCATACAGCCATGTCACAGAGTACAATTCCGTTCGAAATGGTACTCTTCGCAATCGAAGAAAAATTGTTGTTTATTGATAGAAAGTGTATTTTGGTAGTTTGATGGCCTTTCAGATACAGAAAACTCCCATTTCGATCAAGAAAATATAAATGGTTTCATTCCGAAAAATGTTTTCGTTATTTTCTAAAGCACCAATATACGGAATGAATTCAGTTTCCGACCGTATTTGTACTCTACCCTGCGGGAAATTTGTGTCAATTGGTCCAACAGACTGGTCCTGGGATTTGTAAAAATAGAACAAGTACAAAAAGAAAGAACTCATGACCAGTGAAAGGAGAACCAATCATTTAACTGGTTATGAAGAACTAAAAGGTTGAAAAAGTAATGAATTACAGTACAGTCTTTACCGGTGGTGGGACACATTTTTTGGGACTTTCTAAAATTTGGTTCTTGAATTTAATTCTAGGACTTGTTTTATTCCAATAATACTACGTTATATTGAAATACTACTACATTGTTGTTACTGACATTAAATACGTTCATTAAAAATAGATGTGTAACTGGTAAAATGGTGTCAATTTACCCCAGTAATGACAACCCCATGTAAAAGTGATAGGTCTTATTCATATAAAGTGTTAGAACTAGAACCGGTGTCTACCACCAAAGACCTATCACGGGACTACTTTGGTGACAGTTCGCTTCCCTCTAGGGTACTTATAACACACACTTTTTTACTTTGAAATACCCTTTTTGTGTCCCGTTTTTTTTAAATCCCTTTTTGTATCCCTTTTAGAAAATTTCCAACGGCAACGCTGTATATATGGCAATACCAGCAATGCGTATGTGAGTTGCCAACAATTAATTAACACGTATACGCTGCGTAGCATTTATTAAATGCTGTAAACTAGAGTTTTGACGTTTATGGTAAAGAACATAAACCACGCACTGTCAAATTATGGGTTACTTGTTTTTACCCAACTGTCAATTTCTTTATTACCTCGTACCTTCCAATCCGCAGGAACTCGACACTTTATGTATCGTTAAATTCGTATTATAAGCCTTGCCCTGCAGCCATACAATCAAGTCTCTCTTGATAGTCATTTACATATATGTACTGTTTGTCAAATTTCCAAAAATTTAAAGCTATGACGCAGGCTGCACGCAATTTTTAAGCAATTAACTCTCAAGATGTCTTCAAGAAAACAATTTATAAAAACAAACGAAACATTTTCTCTTTAAACTTGTAAACAGATGTTGAATTGAATTGAAATTGAAAGCAATCTCGTGTTCAATTTGAAAAGTGTGAGTGGGCTAGTAAAAAAAGAGAGAGTGTATTACAAATTGAAAGGAATTGAAAAGCAAAACTTGATCTAAAGAAAAGTTTAAAAAAAAAACTCGGTGAAAAAAATTTTTTTTTATTAAAAAATAAAATAAACCAATATTTAATAAAAATTTCGTTTATTATAAAAAAAATTTAAAAAAAAATGACAGAAATGATTTTTGAATGAAATGATGATTAAAAGCATAATTTTCAACTTTTTAAAGTTGGCTAAAGATGTTTTGTCAAATTCTACGGATATAAGTTGTCAGCCATGTTCTATAAATCGAATACATACAAGTTGGATCGAAATCAAGGCGAATTCATCCCAGGTAAGCTCGGTACTACAACAAGTACAACTCGTACAAAAACCAGACGCAATTTGTTTTTGTAAAATCATTGTACAATGTCAAAAACAGAAATAAAACAAAACAGAAACAAAGATAATAAACAAAATGTTGACATCCAACAGTGATTTAAGCTAATATAAGCAGGGCTTTTAAGACCACCTGTAATAAATTCGTCTTCATTGAAATTAAACAAATTTTGAAAACAATCATGTTTTAAAAGTTTATAAAAAAACACTTCCTTTTATTCTTAATAATTTCAGTTCTTATCAGGAAAATACATTAACTGAGGACTTCCTTCGATTTCTATGAATATTAAATTGATTTAGCTATTTATTCATACCTGGCTGGTAACTGGAGCTAAAAGCTATGTTGAATACCCGTATTAGGTTAAGCAGCTGGGATACAATTGCAAATTATACACCGAAATAAAATTTATAGATCCCCGTACTAAACTTTGGCTTTCAGATCATATTATAGTCTGATAGACGGAAGCAGTGTTTTCTTCAGGGTTTAAAAAACTGCAGTCGAAACCAAAAAATGTCGAATAAAAACTTTTCGCTTTTTGAGTTGGTTTAACAGCGACTGCTTACATTTAATGAATCAGAAGTAAAAGCAACAGTTTTTTTTGGCCAATGGCAAATGAAGAAGTGGAAGAAATGGCAGTTTTTCCACTTTGACTGCAGTTTTTTAAACGCTGCCTTACTTTGTTTAAGGTTCCCACTGCAAAAAAACAAACATGTCGTGTGCACTGTTCGAAAATAAACAGAACATTATTTGGCGTTCGGCTCACACATCCAGCAACGATATCTATTTTTTTAGTGTTTGTGTAGACGAGCACAACCCTTAATACCGTTCGTAACAATCGTAGTGATACTGTAGACAAAGATTATATTATAATGTTCTTTAGTGTTTCTTTTTTATTTACATTAATAAACAAATTAACATGTGTATGTTTTGTTTGTGTAAAACTATTTTTCTTGCTTTTTGTTTTTTTTTCGTATGCGTATTTTGTTTTTGTAACAAAAAATGTTTTTTACCAGCCAAAAGGGGCTACGCACAACAGAAACGAACGAACGTTAATGAGCTGTACCGAACGCAATGAAGCTTGTGTTTTTTTTTAACTGAACTGAATTAAATGTTTTCATCTTTTGTTGAGTTGTATAAAAGCAGTATTATTTTTGTGTTCGAGAGATGACAATCAGGGAAACGTTATTTTTTTAATGATTTTCTACACAAACACTATTAGCGTTTGTGTTTTCCACAAATCTACCGAACCGAACACTAAGGAACGATATTTAGTATTTATTTTCGAACACTGATCGTATGTTACCTTTATAACATTGATTTTGAAAAAGCCAGATTCAAAATCATCTGAGAAAATATCAATTTGAACATGCCATAGTTTCTTTTGGTAAGCCATCTGACATCAGGGGCCAAATTACCGCATTCGATGTCGATCGAATTTACAATACAATTTAAATGGGAATTTTGATCAATATCAAATGCCGTAATTTGTTGTCTCAGAAATCAATGCCAGGAGAAAAACCAGCCGCAGCAGTCCACTATTGACAGAATCATTAGAAGGCTGAAGTTAATATTTTAAAATACCGATATATTTATGATCATTTCACCATTGAATAGATTTTATTGTCTACATAAATGGATAAATAAACGTTATATTATTATATCCTTAATTGGTATCTTCGAATTTTAAGACAATAATTATAAGATGGCTGAATTCTTTTGCGGCGTAAATACAAATCGCTCATTTGCTGCAAGACCGGCATAACTCAAAAAAATCGATTTTGCAGAAAACGCGTTTAAAGTTTTCCATTGACTCCCACCTTACACAGAAAAGAAGAATACCTATAATTTCAAAATAAACCAATAAAGTATAATATATTTAACATATCCATCGCGAAAAATCAACACCAAGTAGCCATTTATGGTTTTTTCCTGAATAAGAACTAACTCTCCTTTGCATTATGACGTTATTGTTGCAAAAATATATTCAATAGAGTGTCATAAGTTATAGTGTGTCGTTATTGTTGAGAAAAAAAACCAATAAGTTCGTATTAATACATTTTATTTTCAGTCTTTTGAACTTCAAATATACATATTATGTACTTATGCATATCATAAATAACATAAAAAAAATATAATTCATAGAAACAGTCTTTTGAACTTAAAATATTAAGGAACTCTTCAACATCTTTTCATCTTAAGATATAATTCACAAACGAAAAATTTTAATTTTCTACTTTAAGTAATTAAAAAAATAATAACTTAATACCAAAATATATTGGTAACGAAACTCTGACTATGAAATGTTTACAAATTATCATAAAATGGTTTATAAAAATTTGGAATGAGTTTTTTTTTAATCAACTCATTTATATCGGCTCTCTTATTTTCTGGTATACCTGGTTTGGCATGAAAAGCTTTGTTTAAAGAAATCGCTTTTGCTTGCATCTTTTTTTTAATAACAATCGCTTCCTTGAACTTTTCGTCAGCGTAAGCGGTCTTATAAAAAACAGAATTTGGTGATTCTCGTTGAACTCGAATTGTTTTAACAAGCGCCAGTTTCAAATCTGCCATATTTAATGGACCGATGTCATTTGCCAGTATTTTTAAATCCAAAAAATCCTCAAAACATAGCTCGATAACATTAAATGGGTCTCCTTTTTTCTTTGCCGATCGGATTATTGATACAAATCCTTCAGTTGTATAAATGGGACCACTTTTAAGCATACGCTTGGTTTGTCTCTCGATTAAGGAATGAGCTGAATCGCCTTCATTTTGTGTATGACCTTTGATAAGGTACTTGTGGGTGATTGATTTTATACCCAAATAGCGCACGGCGTATAAGTACATGGCAATCATGAATTTGTTTTTTTGCTGTCCGGCACAGTTATCCGAATAAAATATTATTTCAGCATCTTCAGTGGTCGACAAATTTTTAATATATTGTAGAACGCACGTACCTAATTCATTAACTCCACGGCGTCCATTGGCTTCGTCCCATACAAAGCATTGGCATTTATTCGTTTTTATGTCATATATAGTGAAGTTGAAAACATTTAGTTTTGACTTGTAATAAAATGCTGACACATCGCCCTTAGGTAATTGCATGACAGCTTGCAAATCATACACTGCTACAAATACGTTCATATCTTCTTTATCTTTTCTTTTTTCACCTCTTGCCAAATTTTTTTCATTCAAGTGATTTTCATACTTTTCTTTGTTATTAATTTTCTCCACTTCATCCATGTTACTGTATGATGTACATTCTTCACACAAATCTTTTTTCGGGACGAAAAATGAGATGTTGAAGTCATCCGTAAAAGTTCTATAAAAATAAATGTAGTTGCAAAACGGCTCATTTTTTTCTTTACACATGTCTACGTAGTCGTTATATATGCTTGTTACGGTTTTGCTTCCTTCAATAAAGGTTTTGGATGTGTTTGCTCTTGTGTAATGACTTTCAATTTTTGGTATTTTATCTATGAATTCCTTAATTCCAGCTTTTAATTTTGGATCATGTTTTTTCTGTTTCCCGTGTTTACCTCTTTGGTCGGGTTCTAATATTTGGTTAGCGAGTTTTTGATGCTTATCCAATGCGGTTCTAATTGAACGATCTGTGATATCCAGGGTGTTTTTAAAAAACAGTTTGCAAACGCGCACAACCTCATCACCTTGTTTAAAAAAAAACGCATTATTATTTTGGCGAGGCCCTCTGTTTCCCCCAATGCGCATGTAACGGTATCTGGGCTCAATTTTTTGCATACATTTGTCGATATATTGTCTTTGCTTTTCTATGTCACCAAGGGCCCAGTATAAGTTAAACAAATGCTTTCGTTCGTCATCACTAAAATTTTTGTAACATTCGAGCTTACAAGTCTCAGCACATGGATTTTTCATTTGTCTTGCAGGTTTTACTTTTTTCATCAGCGAATGTGATTCATACTCCATTCCACTATTTCTTTTCTTTTTAATGATGTTTCTCTTCCAATTTTCTGGCTGTTTTGTTCTTTTTCCCCCCTTTTTCAGTGGACTATTTGGAATTATGGAAGAACTTACCATTTTTGAAGTTGAAGTGCCAGGTTGTGGGTCACCGAGTGATGGTGCTGCGTAAGAAATCGATGTGCTATCAACACTTTGCTGCACAACTGTACTAGCGGTGTCACGCGGACAATTCTCCAAAAGTGGGCGGAATTCATTCGTAGAATTGGCTGATGGATTAAATGTTTCATCGTTCCTATCCTCGATATCACTTTCTTGTTGCGGTGATTTTGGGCAGTATGTTGCATCAGCCATGGAGTCGTCACAGTCTTCCGAAAAAGAGGATGATCGGGATAAACTCGAAGATGAAGTTGACGATGAGGATTTGCTGCTTTTGCAGTTTGACATTTTAAAATAACCTTAAACAAAAATTTTTATTATTGTGATCGTGCGTTTTATTCATATATATAGCTATAATTTTTATCAGCAATAACATCATATTTTGTGTTAGTGAGAGTCATTTATTATTACTGTAAATAATGCAATGTTCAACAACGACAAATTTTGTTTTAACGTAAAAGGCTGACTGTTTAATAGTCATTCTTTTATATGTTATAACGTCATAACACGAAATACTTAAGTTGACGATAATATTTTTATCAACAAGAACGTCATATTTTGTAATATACCAAGTTTGAATTAAATCAAACTTTTCAACAATACAGTCATAACTTAAATTAGCTCTGTGTACTTGAAATAATCTAGATTAAAAATACCATTACCTTTTCACGAACAACTCCACAACACAAAATATGCCTCTGTTTGAGAAAGCCAAACGATCTTAACACGACGGCAGCAGTAGCACAACTGAGATATGTCGCTCTTACATATAAAAAAAGTTGAAACAGATGAAATGAAATAACGGCATATTCTCTTCTCAAGCGGAGTGTATAAGAGATATTCATATGAATTTTTAACACAACATGAAGTATGATATAACGAACAATTCTGCATCTCTAACTCCAAAATTTCATTTTTTGAGTTATGCCGGTCTTGCAGCAAATGAGCGAAATGTTTGTGGCGGCAGTACGCTATTTTGAAACCAAGAACTACTTTGTTTTCTGCAAAAACTATTCAAAAATAAACAGAGACTATGTGAGAAGAAAATTAATTAAACGTTTATGACCGAATATTATAAACCTTCTGCAATGTCGACAGACCATTAAATGTGACTTGAAAAGTTGGCAAGTCGGATGTTTAGAACATACCGTGTATATGTACTTTTATAGTTTATTCTTTATATTGCATTAAAATCTGTATTTTTTCCACAAAACACCCTTAACCCTGGATGGTTACTGTTCGTCGAATCGACGAAACTCATTTACTTTTTATCATATATGCCGGAAGCTTGTAGTGAGTGGACGTACGCAAGATCCTCTTTTTTGAAGTTGAAATTCAGCGGTGTGTACTCGTCGCAACCACGAAGAGTAACCTTAGTGTATGTTTTTGTGTCTGTTTTTTTGGAATTTTAAATTAATTCGAAAAACATAAAAAAAGAGTTCAAAATCGTATCGAGTTTTAAATAGAAAAAGTATTTTTATAGTTTATATTTTATTTAAAAAAAAAAACGCTTAACTAAAACAGATTTTTGTTTATTTTTTACTTTAAAAATTCGAGTTTTTAAAATAAATAAATAAAAGATAGTGAATAAAAAAAACAAAATTGTTTAACGTTAAACGGCTGTTTTTCAAAAGTTGGCAAGCGTTTGGCGTTAAGAAATCGTTAGAGTTTGGTAAGTGTATTATGAATAAACTTTGTGCTAACTCCATGCCAAATTTTCATTATGGATACGGCTGACAATGTTTCGCACATACATACATGTGTATATTACATCCCTGCAAATAATATTGGACTACCTGATCCATTCTGATCAAATGGGCTGGTCCAAGGTAATGCAAGCATGGACCATGTCATTGTTAAAAAGTGTTTGTAGTAAGACGACATGTCTTCGTGTTTTAACGACATGTTTTCGTTCTTAAACGACTTTAAAACTAATCCTCTTAAGTATACCATGGAGAAGTTTTGTAATCCAAAGCTGGGTTATATGGTCCTACCCTAGGACATCGTTACGTTAAATATACCAAGTTTTTCCACACGTTTGGGTTACTTTTAGAATATTCCTAGTCCCTTGTGGGCTACATTTTACACGCGTGTTTGGACCAGTCCTTTTATTTGCAGGGATTCTACACAAGTGTTTGACAAGTTCGTAATTATTAAAAAATTTCACATGTGACAAAAATTGAATTTGCGCTTTATAAATAAAGCAAAAAAAAGAACACTTGATAAAGAAAACAACAACAATACCGACATTAAAACGAAGAAATTAATTTCTACATAAAAACACTCAATCAATTACACACTCACTCTCTGTAAATGTTGACTTCACTTTACTCACCCACTTAAATTTACACCTACTAATTAAAATAAATAAATCATTAAATGAAACAACAAAAATACATAAATTTGTTTTTATAACTAGTACTACTCTCCTCGCTCTCTGTCCGTGTATCTCACTTCAGATAATTAAAAGAAAAATTAAGAAACGACTAGGAGTATTAAGAAAGGCAAAACAAGGCGATTTATTTTCTTTTCCTTTGATTTAACCGCTAACAAAACTTAAAACAAAAACAAAAGCAGCAACTGGTTAGTTTGGGTGATTAGTCAAAGTTGGTAATTTTAGCTTTTTGTGATGCCATTTCCGCGGCATATAAAAAACGCTTTTAACAAAAATGAAACTGAGTTTTAACCAAAACTGAACGGTGTATATAACTTAAACCACTTTTTTCTATTTTTGCTTTGAAGTTGGAAATACTAACCATCAGCAAATTAACAAAAAGAAAAAAAATGGTAACAAAAATCTAAAGCAAACAAGTTGGAGTACTATATTCGGCTGTGCCAAATCTTTGATACCCTCCACCAAGAAACAAAGTAATTTTATTTATTTTTAATCATCAATCACGAACCTGTTTTACAATACAACGGCTGCTACAAAATGCAGCCAAAGGAAATAAAAATAGGTCCAAATAAAAAAAAGAATATTAGATAGACCTAAATACATAAGTAAATTAGATAAAAAAAAAACTATTGCATTATTTTTTGCGGTTTTAGGCGTACTAAACGGTTTTCCGGTAGTAGGGTTTATATGGGGCCTAAGGTAAATTATGGACCGATCTTCCCGAAATTTCACAGTGTTATTTCTAGTCCTAAAAAACTGTGACGTACCAAATTTTGTTATGATAGCATTATTTTTTACGGTTTTAGGCGTACTAAACTGTTTTCCGGTAGTAGGGCTTATATGGGGCCTAATGTAAATTATGGACCGATCTTCACGAAATTTCCCAAAAAACTGTGACGTACCAAATTTTGTTAAGATAGCATTATTTTTTAAGGTTTTAGGCGTACTGAACTGTTTTCCGGGAGTAGTGTTTATATAGGGCCTATGGTAAATTATTGACGGATCTTCACGAAATTTTGCAAAATCTAATCTCATTCCGTGCCTTGTTCCACTATTTATGGTATTTTTTGTAACAAAATTATCAATTTTTTAAGGTGGTGGTTCCACATTTTGATTAATAGCTCTGGTCCTACTCAACCGATTTTGCTGGATTTCAATCCCAAAATGCTTAGGATAACTACAAGCAATTTGACACCTTGTTTGTTTATTTCTTCTGAGTTGTTGGAAAGTGAGCGTGTTTTCAACAGACGGACAGAAGGACAGAGAGACGGACATGGCTAAATCGACTTAGAATTACTCAAGTAGCCAGAATATATATACATACTTTATGGGGTCTGAGATGAATAATAAAAAAGTTTCACACGGAATGACAAACTTAGTATACCCTCTTCACAACTAATTGTGGTGGAGGGTATAAAAAAGTTGTATACTAATATAGAGGTCGTTTTGAAACTGAAATTAATGTCAGAAATAGTAAAAATTATGAACAACTGTATTTATAATGTTAAAGGTTTTCCCTTGAGTTAAACTTTTACTATACAGATTCATGTTCATTTTGTGCTCTTTCTATGGTAAAACCCTAATAATTCATTTGAAATCATCAAACCGAAACGACAACTTCTAGTGTGTTGTTTTTTGTTTTAGTTCCGTTTTCCTTCCTTTTTTCCTACTTCCCTTTAAGTCATAAAGTGGTGTGTATGCAGGCAAGTGTGTGTAAAGAGTGCGATAAAACTCAACTATAAAATTGTATTATAAAAACCATTGTTAGAAGAGTTTTGTTAAAGCTGTTGCCACCTCCTTCCATGGATTTAGCTGATTAAAACTGACCTTGTGGTTTTTAGTGAAAATAACAGCAAAAACAACAACTATAACAAACAGCAAAAAGCTGTAGCAATATTTACAATTAAAATAATACAATTCTTAAATGTGTGTTACAGATATTTATACGCACGTCATGTTAAATATTAAAGGAAAAAATAAAAGCGGAGCGGTAGAAATATTTTTGCATAAAAAAATGATTTATTTACATGTTTTTATATTTTGTTGCTTAACTTATTTTGAAAGGGATCATATATAAAAAATTATAAGGAACAGTGGCGAGCAAAAATATAAAGTTCATCTTAAAAACACTGAAAGTACAATTTCAACTTTTCTTTAGCCAACACAAATAAGCTTGGTGGTTTGCCACCGCGAGAGCATGCCACGTATCTAATCCGGAAAACGACATCGTTTAACCTTGCGACTTATGGATTGTCATTGCGGTAAAACATTTTAGAAAATTAACTATTTAAAGTTGTAGCTTCTGTAAAATTGTTCCTCAATTTCTTAATGCTGAAAATCACGTGCCATTGCACTGTCGTAGTGGGTTCAAATTTCAAAGTTAAATAACCGGAGATTTAACTTTCAGTCATGGAAGGTGTGGTGACATGCCTGACAAATCCAGTGAGTTCAAAAACTCTGTTGGGTAATTTGTAGCTTCTTTGCCATCAGAAACTGTATCAATCGATTTGTATGATGCAAAGTTGTCTGGCAACGACTGCTGTATCTTGAAGTTTAAAATAATTCACGTCTACAATTTTTGCTGCTAAAATCGCTCTGTTTACCAGCCACGCATGATTTTTGGATTATGTGTTTACAGCAGAAAATATGCGGTCAATGAGAGCATTTTACGAATCCACAATTGTGCAGAAATTACCGGGGAATTTAATGCACCCAGTATTTTCATAGACAGAAACTTTTTCATCGCTGTTATCAAAAAAATTGGTGTATTTTGTTGACGCAACATAAAAAAAATATGCAAATTTAAAAATACCTAGTGGTATGAAATATACTTAACGACCTATTCAAATACTCGCCAAATATACGTACGAAGTTTCATAAGAATCGGTTGAACCGTTTCGGAGAAGTTTAAACACAAACGTCGTGACACTAAATTTTTATACAATTTTAATAATTTTAAAAATAATGTTTGAAAAAACATTTGCTTATAAATATATTAATTTTCGATTTCCCCAGTGGACCATTCTGTGGAAATGCCCATATTGAACTTAAGGACACGATATGTTAAGTTTACTGAAACTTGGCTTAAGCAAAGTACGAAACTGATCGCACATTCCGTACGGAATCACATTCTTTTTGTTGTTATGATTTAAAACTATTACAAAATTATTTCTATGCTAAAAAAACATTTTTGGATGTCCTGCTTTAAAAATTTTTAAGTCAGAAAATAAGAATCAGTCTAATGTACGACGTACATATGCACTTTTAAACCTGAATAAGGCATGTGGTAATATTTAAATACCAATTTCAAACTTTAACTTTGAAAATTTTAAAGTCAGATAATAAGGACCAGTCAAGTGTATATTTCTTTCCTGCAGACAAGCGTAGAGCTTCGCGGGATTAGCTTAGGAAATTAATAAAAAAAAAGGAAAAAACATATCTTTACTTTGCCCATATTCTTCTTTCCCTTACTATACCAGATATATATGAATATGGCAATATTACAGTAAATATCAAAATTATGTTATCTTTAATGTAGACAGCACTTTTTTGTACATATTTATTGCCGGCATACATGTTGCAATAATTGTAAGTCAATTTTTGTTGACAATTATTGCGAACATAAAACGTCAAATTTAGTTGTCAATTGAAAAAAAGAAGCAAAAAGAAATAAATAGAAGCAAATTGTGTGGTAAAGAAATTTAGATTGTAAAATGGTAGCAAACAATAATTGAAGTTAAAGAATTAAATAAGTAAAACTAAACACTAAAATATTTATTTTTTTTTTTTTAATTTACACTAAAATAAAACTGCAAAATTGAAACTTTTTCTTATTCGATCTTTATTATTTAAATTTATACACAATTTTTTTCAAGCTTAACCCTTTCGGTACGGGAGACAATTAGTTAGTTTCAAACTTTAAATAATATTTATCTGTTTTTTATGTGTCCCTACCCAGGGAAGAGACTTGGGGTGGGACATATATGTCCCTTTAGGAGTTTGGCATGGGACATATAAGTCCCATTAGTCGTAAACATATAAAAAAAGGGTATCCAAATCAAGAAATTGGTTTCTTTTTACGATGTAAATTCATATATATGATCCACGAATTTACAGCCAATGAATGAAAACTTTAGTCCACCATTTCTGGGATTTGCGGTCTAGTTCATACATTTTAGACAACTGATCAAATCACTCCTCCAAACAACACGTGTTATGATAATAAGCAAGAATTTGTTTCATATTCGTACTGAAACGTCTAAATAACTAAATGGGACAGTTTTGAATCACATAAAGTGCAAAACTTTAATACTTGGACTCTAGGAACATATAAAAATAAAAAAAAAATTTTTAACAAAAAAAAAATATATTGGGGAATTTCATGTCAAGTGACCCAACTTTGGAAATCGATGTCTTCCGATTTGGATGAAATTTACACCAAGATTAGTTCTGTTATCTGATAGTTAGTCTAGACACAAATTTTCAAAAAGATCGGTCAAAAATGTTTGAGAGGGAGGGGGTCAAAGTTTGACATTTTGGGCAAACAGGTGTTTTTCTCATCCATGTAACTTATTACCTTTCGAAAAAAATTTTTTAAATTATTTAGCTTTTTATTTTTATTAATATTATTAGATATTATCTTGGGCTATATTCCACAAGCTCAAGACTTTGCAATGTAAAGAAATAAGAAACGAATAAAATCGCCAATTTCATGATATAGTGCTTATATTGAAAAAAGTGGTGATAAGTTTCTTAAAATCGAGATATCGGCTTTTATAAAAATTGTTGTTTATTAAAATTTATCTGAAATCGAAAAAAACCTCAATAGTCAAAAATTTCAACAAAGCACGATTCTTTAAATTTTAAGAAAAAAATCTTTGGCATTTTGACAAAACATCTTACGTCGAGATAAGATAGCAAAAAAGTTTTCAAAACAAAAACTCGGTGAAAAAATCATATTTATTAAACAATAAAATAAACCAAAATGAAAGAAAAATTTCGTTTTTAATGCAAAATTTTAAAAACGTAAACAAAAATGTTTTTTGAATGAAAATTTGTTGGTTTAACAACTTTTTTCAACTTCTTAAATTTGACTTGAGCTGTTTTGTCAAAATTCCACAGAATTATTAAAGTTCATTTTTCCCCTTACAAAAATTTCGAATAATCACTGATTTTACTTTAGGTCACTAATTTTGATATTTTATTTTGAAATTCCATATAATTTAAAAGGTCGCTGTTTTGACAATAAAAACAAAATCGTTATAAAAAACCTGACTATAAATCGTTAATTTTTTTTTAATCAAATTACAAATTTTCACAATTTCTATTAAAAAAAAGAAGATAAATTCAGTGTAAAGAGTGATTTTATAGTTTTCCTAGCCATTGTGTAAACAAAGATCACAAACATTTTTATAAATTTTATGAAAAACAAAATTTTGAATTGTTTAAAGCGAAATTGTGTAAACTCAAATACAAAAATATATTTTTAAAAATAGAATTTCTTCTAAAAAAAATTAAATATTAAATAGTAAGGGTAATCACGATGGTCATTGTGCATATTTGCAATTTGTAAAGTTGCAGTGCATGTTATGATTGATCGTTAGCATACCACTTTTTTTTTTGTGCAAATATGCTATTTTTCTAAAAATGTATTCTGGCAACACTTAAAACTTCTGGCAGCACTGTAAAAAATCTGCATTTGCTTAGTCTGCTTTCACACGTTTCATTTTTTGATGCTCAACTCTTATGTTTTTAGGTGAGAGCAGAAAGGGGGTTTATGCGGAGATGCCTGTACTCGGTCAGTACACTTTGTGTTTTTATTCGTTGCTATATATGCACAACGATGGCTGCATGTAATTTTTTTCTTTTCTTTTTCTCTTTGATTCGCTATTAATAAAATTGTTGTTGTTTTGTACCGAAAAAAGTTGAAACCGATTACTGTGTGTGAGTATATTGGCATCTTTAAAAGGGAATTGAAAGGAAGTTGAGTATCAAAAGATGAAACGTGTAAATTCAGACTTACAATTACACAGTACACATTTTTCAGGTGATTGATTCGGTACTCAATTCTGATAATTGCTTATGAAAGTAGACCCCAAAAGAAGAACTTCTGCATCATTAGTTTGGTCATGGTACCTCAATAAATAATTTAAAAATTAATTTGAAGTTAGTAAGTATCGTATAGGGGAATTTGTCACGTTTTAGGTTCTTTTGTTTGTCACAACTCGAGAACCACTAGTCCGAATTAGCTGAAAAAATGAATGAAACAAAAGAGCCTAAAACGTGACAAATGCCCCTATTCGATACTTACTAATTTCAAATTAATTTTTAAATTATTTATTGAGGTACCATGACCAAACTAATGATGCAGAAGTTCTTCTTTTGGGGTCTACTTTCATAAGCAATTATCAGAATTGAGTCCCGAAATCATGTGATGTACTGTGTTATACACAAGCAAATTAAAATCAATTTTTTCTTTATTTATTGTTTACTTTTGTTTGCAACTGAGCAAATATACACTACTTATTTTGCTGATGGTTTTTTTTTAGTACAAACGAAATAAAATAGAGCAAATTTTAAATACGTACATTTTGTTGTTGTGTTGTGCAAACGAGTGTATTTTTGCACGCATTTGCATCGTCTACACACTTTGCACTACCCATCGTGAATTCCCTTAGTATTTTCTAGAATAATTGGGTAAAATTCTACAGAATACAGTTTTCCAACAACTTTTTGTTAAATAAAATTTCCAAATGAGTTTTTTTCTAAAAATACATTAAAAAAAATATAAATTGTTGTAAATTTTTTGTTTACACAAAAACCTTATTATGGCAATTATTTATTCATTATCCTGCAACACGTGATTGTCTAAAAACAATAATATTCAATTTAGTTAAACAGCAAAAACAAACTAAAAAAGACAGAGGGGCACCAAAAATTAATTTGAAAAGGGGATACACATTAAATTGAGTTTAACTTATTATTATAAATGTCAAATTGAAGTTTGTTTCTTAATTTACTCTCAACTGTTTAATTATTTGTTTTTAAACTTTGTTTTTTAAACCTCCTTTTTTGCATGGTTTTCCACCCCTCTGCTTTTCCGCCCCAAATTACCATAATAAATGTCAAATCACTACAGGTTGTCTGTTGTGACGATAACTTGATGTCTGTAATATTTTTGGTCATTTAGTTTATAAAATAGAATAAACAGAAAAAATCACGATTGTTAAGTTTTCGTGTTTGCTATTTTGTTGTTAAAGTTGTGCCTTGTTGCATAAAAGTACATTCAACTTTAACTTCTTATACGAAAATATTAAATTGTTTTCAATTTGTTTTTATTTATTTACATTTGGCTTTTTACGTTTTGTAGTTTTTATTGAATTAAGTAGTCTAGTGCGTTTCATATTCTTGACCTTTAATTTTGATACATGTAGCAAAAAAAGCTATAGTATTTTCTTGCTACTATTTAGTAATAAGTTAAAATAAATCAAGTCAATGCAACAAAAAAATCGCTATGAAACTTGTAGTAAGGTCGAAAGATATCTTATAAGGGTAAGGGCCATGGATAATCCTAAAAATAAGTACCTATTTAACGTTGACTAAACTATTGACTGCACTTTTTTATTGTCTATTATGTTAACTGCATTAGTTACCGGACTGACTGTTGGTTAAACTTTTTACTATAGTATCGACTAGACTATAAAGAAAACTAAAACAAGTATGAACCTATAGTCGGTCAAGCCAGACCATATGATTCCCTAAACCACAGTATTTGGAAACAAATTTTCGAGAGTGTATGGCTGGCTATATGAATAGGGATCTATCTATGTTTTAAATTTCATTACAATCGGTTTGATGGTTTCTGGGAGGCAGAAATTGCCTCTGTCTCCCCTGGTGGTTCTATTTCTTAAAAAATGCATAGCTTATGTGTCCATATAAATATGGATCTATTTATGTTTAATATTTGATTAAGCTCGGTTTGAGAGTTTCTGAGAGAGAGAAATTGCCCCCTATCACCCCTACGATGGCACTACGATTCGGCCCATTTTCAATAGGCTTGATCCTTGTGCCAAATTGTATCTCCAAAATTACGACCTGTACTTTGCGCACAAGGTTACATGGACAGCCAGCCAGCCAGACGGACATCGTTAGATCAACTCAGAAATTGATTCTGAGTCGATCGGTATACTTTTAGTTGATTCTAGGAACAATATTAAAAGGTGTTACATACATCAGCAGTCAAATGCATAATACCCTCACCACTATTGTGGTGCGGGTATAAACACTGTCCAACAAATTAAGACGTTTTAATTGAAACGTGAGCACACTGACTTTGTTTATTGATCTTGGCTTTATGAGTTATCGCTCCATGCACGCAGAGAAAAAATATGGTTGGGCATGGTTACGGCAACCACACTGTGTTTATTGTAACAATATATTGTTGTTGTACACAAATAATTGTTATTTTTATTAAATATCAGCAATATTATAGTTACTGTAAACATATTAATGTTTATCGCAATCATAAATTTGAGTATTGTTGACCGAAAAATAATTATTTTTCTAACAACTAAATTATGATAACTGTCAAAACATATTATATTACTCACAGCCATAACATGATATTTAATAGCCATAACATGATAACTTTATATACATTTATCATAATAAGTTTAAGATGCAATCAAAATATCGTTACTCTAATAATATTTTGGTATCGCCATTTGTAAAATAATTTTGTATCAGTTGTGTCGTGTTTTACATAAACATATCGAATTATTTGTTGGTGAGTGGCTAATAATAAAAAAAAACCATTAAAATAAACAAGAAATTAAAAAAAAATAAAGAAAAATATTAAAAAAGAAATAACAAAATAACCATTGAAATAAACAAGAAATTAAAAACAAAATAAAGAAAAAACATTAAAAAAGGGTTGAAGTGTCACAAAATAAAATATCTTTGCTAAAAAATTTTAATAATCTTAAAGTGGTGGAAAAATTTGTGAAATATTGGTGCAAAATATTAACCATTACTGGTAAGTTTTGTGTTATTTTAAGAGAAAAATAATGAAAACTCAATAAAATAATTTATAAATAATTGCGACCTACGACAAAAAGATTACAGTAACTATATTATGTTTTTTATTTTATCATAAGTATTTTTTCCCAATAAAAATATTATGTTTAAAGTTGTATCATATTATGATGTAAAAAATTTATGTATAACAGTTCATATCACTTTGCATCATAATATGATTACTTCTAAACTTATTATGATTGTCATGACAATAATATGATTACTTCTAAACTTATTATGATTGTCATGACAATAATATGATTACTTCTAAACTTATTATGATTGTCATGACAATAATATGATTACTTCTAAACTAATTATGATTGCCCTAACAATAATATGATTACTTCTAAACTTATTATGATTGCCATGACAATAATATGATTACTTCTTATCTTATTATGATTACCATGACAGTAATATTATAACTTCTTAACGTTTTATGATTAACAGGATAATAATATGATTAAGGGAAAAATATTATGATGTAATATTACGAACATATTTGGTCATAATATGATTTAATAACAATCGTAATATGGTGACTACAATCATGAATCTTATCATAATATGTTGCTCTTAGAATATGTTTACCACAACCATGTTTTTTCTTTGCGTGTGGTGAAGGGTATACAACTCGGCATAGCCGAATGTAGCACTCTCACTTGTTTTTATTAAAAATTTATTGTTATATTTTTTTTTGCGATTTTTCTATAATCACCTTTTCGTTTTTCTAACATTCTCTCTTAATTTATATGCACTTCCATTAACATTAATTTTAATAAGTTAAAACAAATACATTATATTAAATTAATCCTCAATTATTTTTTATGACGTCTATACCTTGAAGAAAGTGTAATGAATTTAATATTCATATGGAAGTACATATGTATGTATGTACTTCAAAAGTCCACTCACACGCCATAATCGGAGTTTGAATACATTTACGTGCATAAATAGGAAATACTTGTAGTAAAAAGAAAAAAATAACCTAATAATCAGAAATAAAAAATATATTAAAGTTTTTTTTTTTGGACATTTGTTTTTCATACCCTTCACCAAAGGTAAAATGGCATATATAAGTTTGGCGTTCCGTTTGTAATATCTACAGTATTCATGTTAGACCCCAGATACGATTGGGCCTAGGTTGTTCTATATTTATGTCACATATACCCCCATATATTTGCTATTGAAATTCAGCTAGATCGGTCCATAAAGGACTGAGATATGAGATAAAAAACCACGACTGCCTTTTTTTTATAAAATCCTATGTGTCATAAAGCCATGATAGTAACGATTAGTACCAGGTCAATAAAGCACAATAAAATATACAGTTATAGGTATCCACGCTTCAGATGAAAATAGCACTCAAAAAAAAATAGGGTTCTTCAACTGTAGGTAATGTATTTCTTCTGCTTCGATGGTGTGTCAAATGTTTTTTTTTTATTCCTTAGTGCCGGTTCACACACGTCAAGTTTAACTCGTCAAGTCTTGAGCTTATAGGAGAGAAGGGAAAAGTGGATGCAATATCCCCTCTCCTATATACGACTGTTGTGAACAACCCCTCATAATTTAGTGTGATATTTTGAATTTAAGTCAGCTGATTAAAACAAATATAAAAAATAAATATTTACCAAAAATAAAAATATTTTTTAATTCTAATCCATGAATTAATAAATTAAATTAGATCTTTCCTGACTATTTTCCATTTTTCAGACGCAAACCACAAATAAATTTTATTTTGTTTGTTTACAAAATAGCAGAGTCCTAAGCCGATATAATTTGACGCCGCACGTGTTTTGTTGCAAAAATTGCTAGCCGCAGGTAAAATTCGGATATTAGCCAGATAAAACTATACCATCAACGGCGACGGATACAAAAACTAATGCGGCTCGGCTCAGCCGATCAGCGCAGGTCTCATCTGATTAATTACGACAGCACAATAAACATACCAAGCAAAGTTCTATTAATTTAAGACACTTTTTGTTTACACAGCAACAACAATTTTTTTAAACCATTGCAAAATGTTAGAACATTATGACAATATAACATGATAGTACACCTTGTGAATACCCCATATATGTAACAATTTAAAAACTACTAAAAATATTTAAAACTCATAGTCGGAGCACAGGGTGGAAACAAAATCAGTCCATCGTAGTCTGTCTTGCGCAATGAGTTTGATCTCCTGCCACGTTCCTCTGGATCTATATTCAGCATGAGTAGATCTAAGGCATCTCGACCCTTAGGGTTCCATTCAAAGGCCAATTTTGCAATGTCGTTGTTAGTCTTCCGTAACGTGGTGAAAGTTGTTATTCTTTCGTTATTTTTAGTTCTTAGTAAGTCCTCTTTAGAGATGGTATAAGGCCAAAATATTCGACATATGCGACACAGACATTTATTGATGAATACCTAATGTTGTCTGCATATAACATCCGTAACTTTCACTGGTGGTGAAATTTCTAAGTTTTGTTGGCTGGGATATGTTGCGGATTGACCAAACTTTTTTTAGTTTGTAGTATGCACGTCGAGCTTTGTTTATTCGTGCCATTACGTCAACATCCGCTTCACCATCTTTTGTTACTACGCTGCCAAGATAACAAAATTTTGCTACGTCTTATAGTATGGTTCGTGTGCCATTTATTGCTACATTGAGAGCTGTTTGATTCTTGGTCTCAGTACGCATAAGCTTTGTTTTTTTAACATTAACACTAATTAAGTTCTCGTTCCAGTAAGTGAATGTAGCATACAGATCGCGAATTAAATTTTTTATTTTTTTCGGGACACCTTTTTCTAGCAGGTAATGACAGATAGCATTTCTATTGAAGGTATCAAAGGCACGTTCAAAGTCTACAAACAGTAGATACAGGGGGAGCACCACTCTACGGACTGCTCTATAAATATACGTAGGGTGTTTATATGATCAACACAGGATCTTTGTGGTCTAAAGCCATTTTGCTCTTGACGTAGGCTTGCATCAATGGTAAAAGATACGCGATCAAGGATTATAAATGCTAGAATTTTATTAAATGTATTAAGAAGCGTGATGCCCCTCCAGTTTCTACAATTACCTCAGTCTCCCATTTTCGGAATTGTTATTACTACACCGTCCTTCCAATTATTTCCAACAAGATCTGCTTGAAAATTGGTTGCAGTACTGGTGCAATGATGTCGGATCCATATTTAATCAATTCTGTCACTTTTATGGGTTTTCAGTTTGAGTATTGCAGTCTGGATTTATTCAATAGATGGTGGTTGAATTGAAATGTTTCTGCATGGATTTCGTTGTCTTTCAGAATTTTTGAAGCTTATTTCCTCTGTTTCAACTGAATCTTCAAAAAACGTTTTCCATTGGTTTAGTTGTTCTTCATCTGTTGCAAGGATATTGCCATTGCAGTCCTTTATGGGGGGATGTGAGGTTTGACATTTGCCAAGTTTTTAATTGCCTCATATACGCCTCGTTGATCATTCCGGTGTGCTGCTTTCTCTTCGGATATCGCGATATTGTTGTAGAAATCTTGCTTATCTTTTTTCGCCATTTTCTTTACTTCCTTCTCTACATTGTTATATACTTTCGTTATAATGATCATATCGTTGTTATTCTTGGTATTCAGTAGTGCGATTCTCTATTCAATTATAAGATAATTTAAATTGTTAAAAATATTTAACAGCAAAGTTAACGTAAATTTCATTCAGTAACTTTTTTAACAATACCGTTTACTGCTTTGTTCTATCTTAACGTCAGGTATTTAAGTTATCCTAAAGGCAAAATATTTTCATTGTTTATTTTTAAATTCGTAATTTAAAAAAAAAAATTTGCCAAAAAATGTGTTTTTGATGCAGCTTATGAAAATCACTAATAGTGTTTTCTTTTCTACACAAGAAAATAAGTGGTAGACTTTCCAATCATGCCGCTGTTAGAAAATTTTTGCGAATTTTTACCGATTTTTTGCCATTCCTTATAGTTTTAGTGGCTTCAATTCAATTTTATAGTTTGTTTGAAATATTAAACAATTTCGCGAATTTCGCTTTTTTTTGCCAAAAAAAAATAAAAAAAAAATAAATTCCGACAGTTTGTTTTTTAAGCGATTTCCAACAAATTTGACGTTTTTTTGCAAGTTTGCATTTTTTTGCGAATTTTAGCCATGTTCGCGATAAACGCGATTTTTTCCTGTGGTTCTTTATAGTTTTAACGATTTTTAATAAATAGCAAATTTTTGCGAATTTCCCATAACTTAACAATTTTTACCAAATTTTTGCAATTCCTTATATGTAATTGAAGCGACTTTTAATGAATTTTATAGCAAAACCTAAATGGGGAATTGTTAGTTGCAAAAGTACTTTAAGTCGTTCCACACGACAAATACAATACAAGATATGAATGAGCGAGTAGTCACATTTTTCATTTTGGTGTTAAGAAAGTGATAAAAAGAAATGACCGAAAACTTTATTTGTGACTATTGTTGTAGAAATCATCTTTTGCATCATCCACGGAGGGTTCCGTTAAAGCGTAATACTGAATTAAAGTTATGTTCCTGAATTTTGTTTGGAATCTTGCTGTTATGATTCGGTCGGAAACAGGTCTAAACTCTTTCAATGATTTTTTAAATTTCGGTTAAATATGTATGCCAACTCCGATTGTACGCTCCTGATTATTGCCACTATACATTAAATAATGCCCTGTTTTTAAAGTAACATCTTCTTGGCGCATCCACCTTGTTTCTGAACACCCCAATATTCCGAGATTGTACCTATCCATTTAGAGTTTAGTCGGGTCCGAAAGTGTTTTTACGTTCTCTGTTCCAATCATTGTCCTTTTTCGAAAGCTGAGTCGTCGTCTGAGGGTTCCGTTGATTTTAATTAATTTGTTCCGTTTCTTGGGTATAGTGAATTCTACGACTGGGCAGTGTTGCCAAAACTTGGAGACCAAAAATGGCTAAATTTACGAGAAAAAATGGCTAAAAAATGGCTACAAGTTTTTTTTAAATAAAAACACATTCAAATTCAATAACAAAACAGAAAAATTCATTTAAAGTTGTTTACGATGAAATTGTAAGTTAAGATCAATTTATTAAATAAGAATAAACGTTATTTAATATTTTGAAAGATATTTAAAAAATTAAATCATCGATACATTTTATGTCGTTATTGTTCATCTCATAGGAATCACTCGTGCGTTTTAAATAATTTGAAGATAAATCACGACAACATTTACCCAATCTTTTGATTTCAAATCTACAATAAAAAACAAGTAAGAAAATATAGTCGGTCAACCCCGACTCATTGATACCCTACACCTCATTAGTACCTGTGTACCAAATTTTATTGAAATATCTGCAAATTTGCGCTCTGTACTTTACGCACAAGGTTTACATGGACAGCGACAGGATTGGAGAAGTAGGCTTGGCACTTACCATACAAACACATTCGGCCTTGTTAGGTGTCTCTTTGTTGTAGCTGATTATTGATTTCTGTATATCTGGAGAACGTGAAGAGCCAAAGCTTTGAAATTAAATGCAAGCATCTTGGTTATTAATATACAACATCCGAAAAAACGTGGGCGTGATTGAAGAAGTGAGCTACAAAGAACGGTAAGAGAAAAATTTTCCAAATTTGGTACACATAGCTGGGTAGTAAATACACAAAATCCGTCAAAAACTGAATGTTAATGGATACGTAGGCGTGGCGTGGCGTGGCACCTCCCATACAAATACAAAATAAATCAGTAAAAGTTACAAAATTCAGTACAAATGGCTTCGATACACATTTTTGTTTTAAAGAATTCATTAAAATACAAATATAACAACGAACCGGGTTTTTATCCAGTAGAATATATTTATATATGGGTGTTTCCAAAGCAACGGTCGTTACCGATTTTCGGAGATTTTTTTAATAAAATTTCAACCAAATGTGCTGTTTTCAAATGTTGGAAACAAACATAAGGTTTTGTAAAATTTGCGCAGGATATGTCAAGTAAAATATCTGATTAAATTCTTTGAAATGATTTGTTTAAGGAACGGATTTATTTTCAAACCAAAGAAATTTGTTACTTAAAATAATTTTTATTTTTAAAAGTAACGTTCGTTACATTTTAAAAAGTTAACTGTTTTTTGTGTTTGAATTCATTTATAATGGGCAACTCAAAGTAGCATATTTTTGTTAGTATAAAGAAAATAAAAGTTAATCTTTCGGAAAGTGACAGATACATTTATTTTGTATAATATTAGTTGAAAAAAAATTCAAAATAATAATTTCATTTTTGAGCTCTAAGGGGTCATTTTCTGTGGAAACACCCACATATAAAACAGGATGTGTGTATGTACGTAACGTATGGACTCCAAAACGGCTGCTACGATTTTGATAAAATTTTCAGGGAATTTTCAAAATCTTCAGTAGGGTGACACTGTGAAGTCTGATTTTTTATTTTCGGTCTGCGGGCGGAGGGGCGTGGCAAAATCCAATATGTATATAAAAATGGTGTAAAAAATGTATAGTAATTCATAAAATAAGAACGGCTGGGCCGATTTCTGTAAAATTTTTTGTCAGTTGTTCGTATTTTTTACGGGAGAAAATTTTGGGAAATCCCTTCGAAAAAGTCGGAAAATTGGAAAAAGCTTAAATCGAGTTTTTGTATGAAATTTGGCATTCCAAATCAAACAATAGAAAGTTCTTAGTGTCAATCATGGAAAATTGCAGAAAATGCGAAATGCGGAAAATTGGAAAATCTCTCCGCAAAAGTCGGAAAATTGGAAAAATCGATAATTGATTGACTTGTACTTGCATGTGGAAACGCTAGGTTAGCTAAAGCTACATTTTTATTAACGCGGCCCGTTGAATTGGCTAGTTTGGTTCCAAAACATATCGAACCCATGAATACAACTCCTGGTTATCCATTTTTGGTGATTGACAATTACGAAATTTACCAAAATATTAGGAGTTATTAAATAGGTTTATTCAACTCTCCAGCTGATTTATTTGTTTGCAGCGTAAAATTAGGAAAATAAAAAACTAGTAGATTATATGCTTTTATATACGTACATATATGTATATCTGTGTTTTAAAAACAAACACGGAAATTTCATGTTAATGAAAAATATTTTTTTTCAACACATCGTCAGGTTATTATTGTGTGAGCCATCAAGTCGGTATTCAGAATAACGATAAAAAAGGTATATAATCAATTTTCTTAAAAACTACTCCATAGATTTTTTAAACGCCCCGAATTGATTGCTACGTATGTATGTTTTTAACAAAACTATACATTTTTATTAATTTACATGCAATAAATCCAAAGTTTAATGGTTTTTTAAATAAATATTTTGTCGTTTTGTGCCCCATATCAAACTTTATTTCGTATTATGATGTTTTCTTCGATATGGAGCAAAGTAAATCTATGGCAAAAACAATGAAATTGAAAGTTAATAGAGATTTATAAGGACAGGTTGGTAAGTTTTAGAATGGTGATGATTGCTAAACTCTCTCCTATAAGCCCGGAACTGCAGATGCAACATAATATGAAAAGAAAATATATGTTTGTACGAAATTTTGTGTTAAATTATTCCTTAATGGCTTTCCAAATGAAAAAATAGAAAGTTCTCAGCCAAAATCCGATAGATGGCGTTATACGTTCTCTTAGACTTTGCGCAATCTGACAGGTGTCATTTTGGCATTTAAAATTGGGGAGAGGCGAAGTTCGCCAGGCCCGCTAGTATTAATATATTCCAAAGCTATTGAGCCCTTTTGAGCTCATTTTTATTTGGCAGAGGTGTAAAATTTATGCATCTGACAATAGCTGTGTTCATTTACTTAAAATTTGTAACAATTGTTACTTGTAGATTTACTTTAAACCAGTGTTCCAAAATAAACAGTACATTTAGCGTTCGGCTCACAACCAAGAACGATAAATATTTTTGTTGTGATTGTGTAGACGAGCACAACACTTAATAACGTTCTTATAAAAATTAAAAAACAGAACAAATGTAGTGATACTGTAGACAAACGTTTTATTTTAATGTTCTATAATGTTTACATTGATAAAGAAATGAACCAAAAAAAAAAATTAGCAACGACTGCACCACGAACAGCTTGTGTGTGTATTGTGTATATGTTTTGTTTGTGTAAAATTATTTTGTCTGCTTTTACACGTTTCATCTTTTGATGCTCAACTCTTATGTTTTTAGGTGAGAGAAGAAAGGGGGTTAGTACGGATATGCCTGTACTCGGTCAGTACGCTTTGTGTTTTTATTCGTTGGCATATGCACAACGATGGCTGCATGTAATTTGTTTTCTTTTCTTTTTCTCTTTGATTCGCTATTAATGAAATTGTTGCTGTTTTCTACCGAAAAAAGTTGAAACCGATTGCTGCGTGTGAATATATTGGCATCTTTAAAAGGGAATTGAAAAGAAGTTGAGCATCAAAAGATGAAACGTGTAAATTCAGACTTTGCTGGCTTTCTGTTTTTTTTTTTCGTATGTGTCTTTTGTTTTTGTAAAAAATTTTTGGTTTTTTTACCAAATAAAAGGACGAACATTAATGAGTCGAACTGAACACAATGAAGTTTGTGGATTTAAAAAAACCGAACGGAATTAAATGTGTTCATCTCTTGTTGAGTTTGACTATTTTCGAACACTGCTTTTAACATTGGGTCAAGTGAATAAAAAGGTAGTTTATGCTACAAAGTACTAAGTACGAGCACTAGCTTTTACTTTTTAGTACTAGCTATACTGAAAAGTTTAAACTACAAAAAGTATGAATAATTTTTTTGCTAGTGCTAGATAGCTAATGCTTAAAAGAGGAAGCAAATACTGGAAAAGACAACTATTAAATAAAATTAATTACAAAGTGCAAAAATTTAAATTTTTTAAACTTATTTTAAAAATATAAATGTGTAAAACAGAATAAAAGAAAAAATGTTAATTTCCTTACTTTGTCTTGAATCGTTCAACAAGTACTATGTATTGATATTAAAAAAAATCCCTGTTTATGTTTTAATTTGTATGCGAACATAAATGAATATATTTTTGTATATTTATCTGTTTTTTATACATTTTTCTTTTTAAAAATTTTTGTATTTTATTTAAAAAATGCAACACAGACTTACCATTGTTACGGCACGGTTTGGCTCTCAGGTGGTTCCAACCCTTCCCGCTAACAGCGTAACCGAACGAGAAAGTAATTGCAGGAAACAAAAAAAAAACCCCGGATATAAAAAAACAACAACAACAAACACTACCACATTAAACAAGTTTTAGAGACAGATGTTAGTCTCCATTCTGTCCCCCCAAAATAGTCGTAGAAGTATCCACTTCATCTTCTTATCCACGACTCAATTTTGTTGCGGGTGAACTGACCAATGTGCCAAATGTCTTTAATGTTTAGAACTTCTATGTTTTTTTTTATGTGTGTTTGGTTGTCTTTCTTTGGTGTGTCTGTTGGTTTTCTTTTTGTTTTCCTTGGTGTTGTTGCTTTTGTACGTTTTTCTAAAAATGATCAAACCATTTATGTTTGTAATTATTAATGTAGTCCAATAAATAAATGTTACTTACTTTTATTAAATGTGTGTTGTCCAATGTCCTGTCCATAGACAAAATAAAAAAAATAAAAATATTGTAAAATTATTGGCCTTCATGTGTTTCGTTTTTATTGTTTATCTTGTTCGTCTTCCGTGTCGGTTGCTTGTGTTAACATGTATGTGTTCGTATAGTAAGGCAGTTTCGTATTTTTGTGGCGGTAGTGCAGTGTCTTAAAGTACGTAGGGTTTTTTTCATTCAAATATTTAAAATTCTATATTGCTTACGCACAATTTAAATAATATAAAAATGATGAATGAAAATATGGCATCTGGAATTCATGCTTGCCTGGCATAGTAAAAAGTTCATAGGGTAAATTGCATGAGGAATACACACACACAACTCCGGACTGTTCCAAAATTAATTGATGTGAACTGAATACGAAGAGCTTTAAAATAAGATTTTTAATAAATAGAATTAAACTTAAAATAAAAAATGGCTGTTTGGCGGTAAAATAATTACTTAGGGATTTTATTTATATAATGTAATGGAAACCGCTAGGACTGGAAATAGAATAAAAGTACTTAGACGACAAGCAAAGGTAAATGCAGTCAGAAGCAAAACAAAACTTGAAAAATACAGGTACAAGAAAAGGAAAACCTTAATAAGAAAGTGTTTATATGTGCAAATAGTGGGAAACACAATAATAAAATAAGAAAATAAAATTTTTCAGATTCAATTGTCTGTAATTAAAGAATAAAACCTTAAATACAAAATATTTAAAATTAAAAATAAACATAAACATAAACATTTAAAAGGGCCATAAAATAGTAAAACTATAGGTAAATGCATCAACAAAAAAAAAATAACCGAAGTAATTTAAAATCAAAAAAATTGTTTGAAGATAAAAAAAACCCCTTAGAAGGGATTACTATTTTAACTTAATAAGAAAGAAAAATTTTAATAACATATAACAATAATTTAAGTGTAGTTTTGTGAATTGTGAAGAAAATCTGTAAAACGAGTGTCAAGTGTAGTAGTTTGTGTGCATGTTATATGTGTTTATATATATTTTTTTGTACTTGAATTAATTGATGTATACCTATGTAGAAGTTTAAAATTAAATAAGAAAGGTAAAATTGAAATGCAGTAATTATATCTCAGAGAGCTCTTTAAGATATAGGTAGATTTAAACGTTAAAGAAACTTAAAGATTATAACTAGAGAGAAATATAGGTAAAAGAAAACAGAAAAAAAGGAATCAATATATGTACATATATGGGCATTTCCTGGGGTCAAGAACGTACGTTCGTACACTTTTGATGTACAAATAATATAGAAAACAAAACTTTTCCTACCTATTTTTTTTTGCGATTCAATAGCATTTGGGTAGCTCTATGTTTAGTAAAAAAGATGGATTTATTCGAGCTTAAGTTTTCATAATGATAGTTATAAACATGTGGTCGCGAACGTACACAAAATAGAAGTCAGCATTGGCTGACAGTAATGAATTGTAAAAATCTGCTAAATGTAATGGAATTTTCAAAAGTGAGTTATTTATTTTAAAAGTGTATTAAAGTAGATCTCTATCCAGTATATACACAATTAAATATCTCTACTGGTTTTTGCTTAATTGGCTTAAGTAGCGGTCGCGAACGTACGGGTCGCGAACGTACGATTTTTCCATATGTTTTTTTTTATTATTATCACCACGCATTTTTCCATTCAAATTTCCTTAAAAAAAATTAATACTCAATTTACAGTGCGTAGTATAACACTTATTAAAAGAAAAAGACTAGTTTATTTAATATGAAATAAAGAAATTTTAACAATTTTTATGAAGTTGTGTTTTTATTGAATAGGCCGTTAGAGCTGTGCTTTATTTAAGGTTCTCATCGCAGAAAATCGAATGCATCATTCTGATACCTGTAATATTCGGTAAATGTCTTTCACCACTTTTAACTTCCTCTCCCATTCCAAATCAACTTGTGTAGATGTTTTATTTTGGTCATTTTCCGGTTCGACATACTTCTTAAATAGTCCTTTAATAACTTAAATTTTTTTTAGATCACTTGGTAATGCCTTTTCAGCCTTTTTCATTGCTTTTCCCAGAGTTTGTTTACACGAATACGCTTTATGTTCTTTTGTTTGTTGAGATTCATTTTTCTTCTTTTGTCGGTATTCTCTCAACCTTGCGCGTTCTTTTTTTTGCATTTGTTCTAAAACCTTTTTATTTTTTGAAAATGCTAAACTTCGTTTTCGCATCCTCTCAGCAGCTTTTTTACGTAAAATTTTTAATTTTTGTGGATCGCTTTTAATTTTGTTTATGTAACGTTTTCGTTTTTCATTTTGTGATTTATCACATATTTTACCCATCTACGAAAGTATGTATGTTTGCGTGTTAAGAAAATAAATGCATTTCTTATGAAAATTACTTACGGTCGCGAACGTACGAAATTTTGCAAGTAAAAAAAATTTATTTAATTGCAACCCAGAATTTTTTTTTGGTTTTACAAATTAGTGACACCGAACTTAATTAAAATGTGTTATGGCTGGCATCTGTTGACGTTTAATGCAAAGCAATTACAATAAAATTATGTTTTCGGTCGCGAACGTACGATTAAAACATAGGTAAGAAACAAAGTAAAATTTTACCGTTAAAATAACCTTTTTTCTTCTCCTTACAATTTTATCTTCTTAATTGATTGTAGTAGAGAGATTTTGAAGAAAGAGTGCTAACATAACATATTTTTAGTATGTAAAATAATTCAATATAAATATATCCTTAAAAGTAGCTTTAAAACAAAATATAAAATTCTCACTTTCCAGCTCAATTTCCTAAGGTAAAACAGCTGATATATGCTATGACACCATTCTATTATAAAAACATAGACTTTTTTTATAATTATAAGCAATAAAACATGATGATTATCAACATTTTATTTTATCATCCTGGTAGACCATTCTGGGGAAATGCCCATATGTATATATATAAATAAATTCAATAGTTTAAGGCAGATAAAATATAAAGCTATGCGGAAAGATCATTTAAATAAGAATTTCTGATAATAAAAATAATTTTTGCAAGATAGCGCTAAAACCAAATTCTAAATTAACAATACGTTTCCCATGCCTTTAACATAAACTGAGCAACACAGAGCATCTGAGCAATAATAAATATTGCTCTGTTGTTCTGCCGACGTTATTGCCAGCTTGCTGAGATATTTATCTTTAGTGTAGACCTAGGGTTAAGCATTCGCTTGTTTTTATTAACACATTTTGAGTCAACACTGGAAGAACTAGTTTCTACTAGTCAGTACACTAGCTTTAACTTTATTTTTATTCAACTCAAAGCTAGTTTAAACTTCAAAATTTCAAGTATTACCCGGCGTTTCCACATGCAAGTAATTACTTGCAAGTAGTGTATACGTATTATCAACGAAAAATCGAGAAAACAGCCGATGGGCTGAAAGTACACAAATTGTGTGAATGTTAGTGAAAAAAGTGTGTGTATTGAGTTTTTCGAACTTGTACTTGCATGTGGAAACGCTAGGTTAGCTAAAGCTACATTTTTATTAACGCGGCCCGTTGAATTGACTAGTTTGGTTCCAAAACATATCGAACCCATGAATACAACTCCTGGTTATCCATTTTTGGTGATTGACAATTTCGAAATTTACCAAAATATTAGGAGTTATTAAATAGGTTTATTCAACTCTCCAGCTGATTTATTTGTTTGCTGCGTAAAATTAGGAAAATAAAAAACTAGTAGATTATATGCTTTTATATAAATACGTACATATATGTATATCTGTGTTTTAAAAAACAAACACGGAAATTTCATGTTAAAGAAAAATATTTTTTTTCAACACATCATCAGGTTATTATTGTTTGAGCCATCAGTCGGTATTTAGAATAACGATAAAAAAGGTATATAATCAATTTTTTCAAAAACTACTCCATAGATTTTTTAAACGCCCCTAATAGATTGCTACGTATTGTTGCGGTGGCTTAGGAAATAAATTGTCGTCTAGAGCGAAAAAAAAATTTTGCATGGCCCCAGCCTATAAAAGGTTATGGAAGGTGGCCAAAGGAACCTACTGCCACGAGTCCCGGTCATTCATTATGGGGGGGGGGCACTTAAGAATTCGGAGGAACCACTCTCCGGCCCAAAATCCCGGTTCTTAGGTTTATTGTGGTTAGCAATGTTGGTTTGTATTAGTAATGTTTGTTTTTTTTTTTGTTAGTGTTATTAGTTGTGTTAGATCGGTTTGTAGTGTGTTCCACTTTGTAGCGTGCGGCTGACCTTCCGCAGTGAAACAATCTTTTTGGCCAACTTAGTTGTTAGGCGGCTGAGCAGGACCGCAGTTTAAATGATGCTCATTTTTTTTGGTACCTATAAGAGAAAAGAATAAAGTGTGGTTAATTTTAATAGCAATTATAAAATTGGAACAATACGTTACCAGATAACTTCCTCTGCTTATGGTCCGTCAATCTGAAAACAAAATAGGTATAACTTGTATAGAATTGTGTTTTTTGCTTACCTCATGTAATGAATGGTCATCTGATAATTATTTTGATACTCAAATGGTGGTTTGTGGAGTGACGGTATTTTTTTTCGCTGGCAAAAGTAAAGAAAATTGTATGTTCAAGGGGAAACAAAACCCGGACCGTAAAAAAATTAAAATAAAATGTTCATGGAATAATATTTGTTTATTTAAGAAAGTTATTAAGAAAAAAAAAAAAGTTTAAATAATGTAAAGAACTCAGAAAATTGATATGAAACGATTGTTAAAAAGAAGATTATAAAAAAAATCGTGATAGCTGAGAAAAAGAACACAAAAACTTAACAACAAAAAGAAAAAAAATATATTTTAAAAATTTTAAGCCAACACATCCAAAAATTAATTGTTAAAAACGTTACATGCGAACAAAAAGTTGAAATATACAAATAAGAGCTAACAAAAATTTTGTGTAATAATCATAAACTGAAAACAGACATTAAAGTGGGAAACAAGTTGAAGCTAAAGGCTTAAGTTGGTGTGAGCACCTTGTGAAGGAAGTAGTCTAAAAGTAACTGCAACGAAGCGATAAGATTGATGAAAGTTGAGATACCAGGCGAATGGTCAGGAAAATTGTCAACTGGTGAATAAGGTCCGCCAGACGAAGCGATAAATGAAGATTTTTGTAATGTAAGCCAAGTACTTTTTTTTAAATATTATTAAATTGAATTAAATTAAATTATTTATTTATTTATTTATTTAAATGAACGTAATCCAAAAATTAAAGTTAATTAAATCAAATTAGATGAAATAATAGGAAAGAAAACTATTTCGATAGAATAAGTGTTTTGTTGTTGTTAGTGTTAAGAGTGTAGGTTATATTTTGTGAAGTATATGTTTAGGCGTTTGTTTTTGTGGTATTAGTGTGAGGAAGGAAAAAAAATAGTAATTTAAAAGTGTGAAACGAATCTGCGAGTTGGTCAAGGGACATCGCAGCTTGAACAAAAAGTGATTTCTCGTTAGCTTTGAAGATTGAGTGTATAAAAGAATTATCTTACCTTAGGGAGCTCCTTCAGGCAGGAAACCCATTAGACCTTGGTATGCTTTCGTTTGGCATGAACGCGACGAGAGATTATGCTTTATCAAAGCAATTGTAGATGTTTCTTTTTGCCCATGATAACTGGCAGATTGGTTGGATAGGAATACAGAATAAATAATAAATAAGGAAAAAAATAGAAGTAGAAAACAAAATTTGCAAATTTTATATTTCTTTAGTTTATTTATTAAATTATTTTTCTTTAATACCTTAAAGATAAATAAGAAGAAAAAAATTAGAAATATCAGTTTTTTTTTGTTGTAATAGTCTAAGGAATAATGTTAAGTATTAAATAAATGTATTTACGTGTAAGAATTTTAACGATGGCTGAGTAAATTCTTTTTATGGGGAATATGGAGAGGTAAGTAGTCGGAGCGTGTGTGTGTAGTGTCTTTAGTGGGGCCATGGAAAATTTTTTTTATGGAGGGAAACAAAAATGGCCACGGTTGGGATACGGGCGACTGGAAGAGGAGAACTAACTTCCCTAATATGAACGATCTTGGCATTTCGTAGGGTTATTTTTGTTTTTTTTTATATTTTTATTGATGCGTGTCCGTGGGCTTAGGTGAGGGTTGAGAACTACGAACCTGAAGAGTCGTTAGAATAGTGAGCCAGGCCTAAGTAACGCCTAAGAGCCGGAAACGTCACGTAACAGTGTGTATGTTTTTAACAAAACTATACATTTTTATTAATTTACATGCAATAAATCCAAAGTTTAATGGTTTTTTAAATAAATATTTTGTCGTTTTGTGCCCCATATCAAACTTTATTTCGTATTATGATGTTTTCTTCGATATGGAGCAAAGTAAATCTATGGCAAAAACAATGAAATTGAAAGTTAATAGAGATTTATAAGGACAGGTTGGTAAGTTTTAGAATGGTGATGATTGCTAAACTCTCTCCTATAAGCCCGGAACTGCAGATGCAACATAATATGAAAAGAAAATATATGTTATCTAGCGCAAATCAATATTCCACAATTAGTTTTGTTGTGTACTCCATATTTATCTCAAGTTTCACATTGTGTCCAATAAATTTTAACTATTGTGAAGGTTTATTTTGACCTGCGTTGTTCATTTTT
The DNA here is from genome assembly GCA_949318255.1 of Pollenia labialis. Lineage (NCBI taxonomy): Eukaryota > Metazoa > Arthropoda > Insecta > Diptera > Polleniidae > Pollenia > Pollenia labialis. The sequence goes on from OX439140.1 coordinate 128,663,280, forward strand.
CGAATGGCCCAAAGCTATAGTAAAGGATAATTTTGTTACGTTTGTATGCAAAATTTGCTCCATATGCAAAAAATTGTCTTATATAGCAATATAATGTTCAATGAACCTAAAAATGTGGATTTAGACCAAAGTCGATGCTGAATATCTCAGATTCTATACGAGATATCAAAAAAAGGATTTTGGAATATGAATGAAAAAATTGATGCCATATATAATCCATTCCTAACTCAATTACTCACATGTAAGTGGAAGGGTACTACAGTATTCCACGGATAATTACCTCGACAAAAATGCCAAACTTTTTGGGTAATTATGCGGGATAAGCATTTAAACGAATACGCTTAACTACCTCGTTGAGGTAATTATAAGAATACGTTTAACTACCTCATTGAGGTAATTAAGCGAATACGTTTAAAAATCTCAGTGAGGTAATTATTTACTAGGTATTTTTTTACTAGATATCTTAACTTTGATGTATGAAAAAAGTGTAGACAAAGGAATTTTTACATGTATCAGCTAAATCTAAAGAGAAAGCAATTAAAAGCAATGGGATTTGCTGTTTTAAATTTTATCTGTAATGCTTTTTGGGATGTCTTGTCATATCCTACTAACAAAAGCGTACTCATACATTTAAACTTATGATCATGGAAACCGTAAATATGCAGTTTCATGGTTTTTCGTGTGCGACAAATAAAGGCGGAAACAATATGTTTGTCCGTTTTAGAGCTTTTTATGAATATTGGTATCGGTTTGTGGATAAATTGCATATTTAAGCTATTGCTGCTTTTTTTGCACACATATTTCACGTTTTTTAAGCATATTTTAATACATGTTCAGCAAATAAAATAAATTTCTTTAAATTCTGGTTAACAGATGAATTTTCTGTTGCTTTAATTTCGCAATCTACATTTAATTTTCACTAAACAATTTTAAGCCAAGGCAAGTTTTCGCTAAGAAGATAAATGTTATTCCAAACTGTAAATTTTTTTTATATATGTATGCAAAAATTAGGAAAAAACCAATTATATAAATTTGTTCTGATACATAGAAATATAGACGCATCGTTAAGTAAACCGATCGAATCAGAATCACTTTTTAAAGCGATCTTTTCGTGTCCGTCCGTCCTTCTGGCTGGTTGTCTGTCCATGTAAACCTTGTGGGAAAGAAAAGTTTTTAGATAATTTGATAAAATTTGGTAAATACATTTAATTGTCATAATAACGAAACCTATGTTAATTGTAAGAATCGCTCTATAATATCACATAGTCCCCATGCAAACTTCTTTCTTTATTTCCATAAACCATTTTGTTATGTTCGTATTAAAATTAAATTTGGCCCAAAATATCTTACTGCAAATTAAATATGGTTGAGTCGGTAAATATTCAAGCTATCGGAGTCGAAATAAAATATTCAAGCTATTTCATCTTTCCAAATGTTAATACCTATAATTTAATATTTAGCGACCTTTGAGACAAAATATCTCATATATTTGGTGTATCTAGATAATATTCAACACAAATAACTCTTATATGAAAATTACTTTATAACATAACTTTATTGAGCCCTGAAGAAAGTTTATTTTAATGCAAATATTAATTTGTGGAATATTTTTTGGCTATATTTTTTTTAAATGTTAACCCCCCTATTCATAAAAAATATTATTGATTTATAAGAAGTTTATTAAAAAGATTTCTATAGAAAATTCGTTTAATAAACCTGTTATTAATCTGAAATATTTTTTATGAATAAGGCCTTTAGTGTATATTTTCAAATTATTAACATGTAAACTTGGTTGCATTTCTTACTGTGTTGTTGCCAAATAGTACTGAGGCAATTAAACGAATGAAATTAAGGTGTAATTTTGTCTTGGGAGTTTAATTTTTAAGGCAATTACCCGAATTGGGTAATTAAGCGTAAGGCAATTAAACGTGGATTTTTGTTTGAAAAAAGGAAGAAAAAAAACGGGGATTTAAAACTCAAGGTAAATAAGCGTGAAAGGCATTTAAGCGTGGGGTAATTAACCGGGTTATACTGTATTAATTAAATATCTTAAACATATCGTTTTAAAAATAGTATTTAAGAATCTCTGTTTAACCTCTGGTCTCCTTTTTCGATATAACTGTTATTACTAAAAAAAATTGGCTTCACTTCCAAACATCTGTTTCCAGTTGTTTACCAAAATCTCAAACAACAGTTGGCAACACTAACATTATCACACAAGGATTTTCTTGGCTTATAGATTTTTTCCTGTCTACACATTGTTTTAAAATCCTTGTATTGAAAATTCTGTAAAACTGAAATTAAAATTTTAATAATATGCATAAGAATTTAAATAAATATGCCATACGTTAGCGTAAAACAAAAATAAACAACTGTTGGTGTTACAATCAAAGAAAACAAACAACAAATTGCACTTGAACAAAAAAGTATATCAAGTGAGTTTATCCTTTACTTTAATCACCTGGGTGGTGTGGGATATAAGAAAAAATGCCAAGCAGTTTATTGTTTGCTACCAGTAGCGAGGGCAGAGTTTATACTTTGTCCACCAGCTCTGCAGCATGGCGGGAATTTCCTTATACGGGATTGGAATTCAAAAAAATTTCTGCTGTATCCAATTTTATGTGGGCTATAGGTGGTGACCGCCAGGTTTATGTTCATGTCCACGGTCTGGATGTGCCTATAAGGGTTAAAGAGGAGGCATATGAAAATGAACGCTGGTTACCGATAGAAGGTTTTTCCAAAAAGTTGTTACCCACTGACCGCTACAAGTTTTCATCGGCTGATGGCCACCAAGATAGAACAATTGAAAAGATTCGTTTACCCTCAATGGCATGGCAGTGGGATGGTGATTGGCATTTAGTGGTAGATTTGGACGGTCAACCTTTAGCCGAAGATGGTTGGATGTATGCGTTGGACTTTCCGGCAACATATTCTGTAAAAAAATCTTGGAATTCCTATGTAAGGCGAAGAAAATGGGTTAGATTTCGCCGGTACAGTGCATTGAATTGTTGGTGTGCTGTGGCTCCCTTGCATAAGGATCCCACACAAGAGCCTTTCATTGATGTAGCCATAGGGGGTACAAATGTACCAAATGCTCCCACAGGAACGCTGGTGGTTTGGGCAATAACAGCGCATGGCAGGGTAAGTAGCTGAAACATATTGTGTACCAGGAGAACTTGGGAACAAACTTTGCAAACCCCTTCAAGCTTAACATTCACTTTGCTATCTCTGAGTTTAAGAATTATTGTTGCACAGTATTATTTTTAGAAAATTTTATTATCTCACCTTTATATATGTATATATGCAGGCCATGTTTAGAGGTGGCGTTTCAACTTTCGCTCCAGAAGGTTTAAGATGGACTGCAATTTCTACCCCCGTAGGCAGCGAGTTGTCACAATTAAGTGTTGGACCGACCGGTTTGGTATGGGCTGTTCTTTTTAACGGTCGTGTTATAGTACGCTCCGGAGTTACACGCGAAAATTTATCAGGCAGTGCCTGGATAGATGTTAAGCCTCCCATTCATTCTAATGGAACTGACCCTACCAACAGTTTAAAAATTGTGCAGGTCTCTGTGGGAACAAATGCTGTATGGAGCGTTTGCAATGATTGCAGTGTATGGTTTCGACGGGGTATTAATGGCGAGGTCTCGGGAAAAAGTGAAGATGCGGCCATTGGTAGTGGTTGGGTGGAAATGATAGGCAATATATCAATGGTCTCTGTGGCAGCTAATGACCAGGTAAGTTTTTAATATGATTCCTTATATCTTCTATAATCGCGTGAAATTCAAAATTGTCTTAATAAAATTTTAAAGAATTATTGAAAAATAAAATTGCCTAAAAATTAAAATCTAACCACACTTTTTGCAGGTTTTTGCTATTGGTTCTGCAGATCGTGCACTCTACTATAGATCCGGTGTAACCTCCTCAGATCCGACTGGAAAAAAATGGCGGCAAATTCAACTGCCCATGCAAATAAGTCGTACATCTAGCTCTATGTCAATAGTTTCTCGTAAGAGTGGTAATTCTTCCACACCTGGCTCAAAACAGCAAAGTTTTTCAAATCTCTACAGCAAGGATAAGGAAAAGGGAGTTGTTGAGACATGTGCTCCCGTTGAAAATGTGGTAGCTCCTAGTGCTAGCATCACATCAAGTAATGGAGGACATCCGCCGCGTTTTAAATCTGAACTATTTCGTTATTACACAGAATCACCACCAAATGTTGGCAGCCTAAATTTAAATGAACGTCATAAAAAACGTACAACAGTTTTAAGAGACCCCACACATGCCTCTAGTGCCCCAGCCACAGAAATTGCTGAGGTATCGGGTAAAGCATACGAGGCCCAATTGAAAAATCCGAGAGCCTGGTCTCCAGTACGTAGTGTAGGTTCTATGGTGGGCACTGAGGCACACCCTGAAAGCGATTCCGCAGTATTTGAGTCTGATTTTGTACATCATGGCTCAGATGCTTTTCTAGGAGAAGATGATGATCATGCAGGTAAATATATACAAATATATTTATGTGCTTTTAATCCTTAATAACATATTTTTAAAGGTTCCCAGTTTTGGACAGAATGTGAGGTTATGTGGTCGCATATAGCGGCTGGTGCTGTAACTGTTGATCCCTGCATTATACCTAATTGGTTTAATGAACAACTTTCGCCCGATGGTCGCTTGGATGTTGATGCCAACTTTCGTAAGGACATTTTAGATAAATTACACAAACGTCAAGAAAAACTCAGTTCAATGCCCAATTTTTCCAAATATGAAAAGGCTATAGAACTTTCCTCATGGATCAAATCGGCTGAGGCTCGTTATCAACGACCAAATAGTTTAGAATTTGAGGATTGTCTTATTGAATTGGAATGGGTTAGTGGTAATTCAGCCTCTACACCCACTACACAAAATCCCTCGACTCAAAAGGATTCGGACTCGGGTACATTTACAGTATTGCATCCCGATGGTGTCACCACCAAAATACAATTTTCTTTGTCAGCCATAACATGTGTACAGTGTTGCAGTGAACCTGCTTCGCCACGTCTTGCAATTCATGCCCCCTGTTTGCCTTCAAACTGTTCACCAGTACGCCTGCAGTTTGGAAGTGATGCTGAAATGGAAGATTGGCTGTCTCATCTGACATCTGTTTGTTGTCAAATTAATGAGGTTATGGGTAGACCGGCTAATAATTCGATTTGGGCTACGACTGATTTGGGTGATGTTTTTGTTTTTGATCCTTGCAATACGAAAGCGCAACAATTAGACATTGTGGGAAATTGTTATAAACAAGAAATGGATGTAAGCACTATGGATACGCCTTATTACAATACTCTTTACAATGGGTAAGTTTAAAAAGGAAAAGAGAAATCTTATAAATAATAAAATTATTTTTCTAGCATGCCTCGGGGTTCAGAGTTAGAAATTTTTGGTTGTGTTTATGATGATGCTGATCAAATTCGGTTCGATTTACAGTGTCATCCTACTATAAAAATGAATGTTAAAGTGGAAAAATTCCGTGTCATTGCAATGCATATAAATCCGAGGTAATTATATTTCATATACATACATATATTAAATTCTTAGCATTATTATAGTTGAAGCAAGTGAAACTTTTTACTTAAAAATAATTGCATTTTTTGTTGCATATTCATACATTAATGCATGCATATTTGGCAATTTAACAATCAGTTTTTAAACTAAAATATTAAAACGAGGTGTGTCATTGATAAAAAAAGAAATACTACTCTTAAAGCTTGATCTAAAACTGACATTCAAGAAATATTTTGAATGTGCATATATTCTCTTGCGACAACTACAATTTTTAATTAATAACTAAAAAAAACATTTTATACATTTCTAATTAACAGTGTACTAAAATGTTCAGTTTAAAAATGTTTGCATTTTAATATTTGTATATCATATTTGCGTTTTTTAAGCTTTTTGCTTGCCTAATATTTTCAAATTTTTGCATATAAAAAAACTTGCCATTAATTGAATGCTAAAAAATGTTCTTACAAAAAGAGGATTTGATTTTAGAATCAAATTGTTAGTTGTAATAGCTTTTCTAAACAATCCAGATTAACACCTGTTGGACAGATCCATAAGGTATATGTTTGACGAATTTGTTATAGGATATCATCAAAATTAGATACATTTTAGTAATAAACGACAAATACATCTTTTTAATTCGGATTTTTTTTTTACATAATTTAATTAAAGGTCAAAAAATAATTAAATTTTTTTAATAAGGTTTTATTATTTATGAATAACAACTATTATTTCGACTACAGATTCAATGAAAAAACTATCGTTTTAAATACCATGGAAAATTCTGAATGGCATAACGAGAACCGATACGATAAAATGGTATTTGCACCTGGAGAAAGATTTGTTCTTAAGATAAAGTAAGTTTGTTATTTAAACTGGAGAATAGTTGAATAAAAATGTATTCTTATTTCCTCTAGGGCTTTGGAAAATCATTACTCCATCTTTGTAAATAATGTATATTTTGTAGACTATAAATATCGCGTAGATCCCGATTCTGTAACATGCCTTTATGTCAGTGGACGTGTCAAACTATTTAACGTAGTCTATCGCTGTCCTTCGGTGATTGTTAATTTGCAGCAAATGTTTTGGCGCCAAATTGGCGGCCATATTAAGAAAGTTTTTTGCTGTTCGGCGGGTATTGTTTGGGGCATGACTTGCGACAATACTGCCTGGGTGTACAATAATGGTTGGGGTGGCAATTTTCTCAAAGGTTTGGAAGGTAGTACGGGAAAAATTAACAATATGGTAGATACACACAACTATTATGTTTACGAAAATCAAAGATGGAATCCCATCAGTGGTTTTACTACAAAAAGTCTGCCTACAGATCGTTTTATGTGGAGTGATGCCACAGGGCGGCAGAAACGTAGCAAAGAACATACCAAACTTCTATCTTCACACTATGAATGGATCTCAGATTGGGTTATTGATTTTAATATACCAAGTGGTTGTGATAAAGAGGGGTGGCAGTATGCCGTCGATTTTCCCACGTCGTATCATGCTCAAAAACGTATAACCGATTGTGTAAGACGAAGAAGATGGATGAAAAAATGTCGTTTGGTTACTAGTGGTCCGTGGCAAGAATTAAGTCATTCTAAAATACTCGATGCAGCTTTACAAGTTTTAAATACTACCAATAATGATGATAGCGCTTATGATGATGCCGAGGAAATTCCCGTGAGTGCCTGGGCTATTGCTTCTAATGGTGATGTGCTCATAAGGCATGGTGTTTCCACCCTTAATCCGAAAGGAGATAATTGGGAACATGTTGCTAGTGAACAGCCCTTAATAGGCATAGGAGTAACTCCGAGCGGGCAAGTTTGGGTAGTGGGTAAAAATGGAACCATATTTTATCGTTATGGAATAACAAGGCAAAATCCATTAGGTAAGTTATAAAAACATACATATATAAAAATTATAGCGGTTATGTCTTTATTTTTATAAAGGAGACGCCTGGCAAACAATTGAGGCCCCTAATGGCGTTAAATTCAAGACTATTTCTGTAGGACAGGCAGGTATTTGGGCCTTGGACTGCAGCAATCGCTTGGCAGTACGCAAAGAAATTTCAAAAACGTTCCCTGAAGGATCTCATTGGCAATTCTTAACGAATATGCCGAGTATAGCGCCCCACAGTGATACCCACGTTGGTTTTAAATCAGTCTCGGTGGGCTCTGAAGTTTGGGCTGTTGCCTTAAATGGTGTCATATGCAAACGTTGCGGTATTAGCAAAGATAATCCCGCCGGTTCAGGATGGAATATAGGTATACCTGTAAGTTGATGTACATAAAATTATTTTAAAGTAATTTATTAACAAAATTTTATTTTTCAGGGTCAATGGCAACATTTAAGTGTAGCTAGTTTTTCTTAAGGCTGTTTATAATTGTATTTATTATTATTAGAAGGATTACCTGGATTTGTTTTGTTCTTAGCAGTATTTAATCCTTTTTTATCTTAATATATTTATTACCAAAGTATAATTTTATTACCTTCTTATAATTTATACTGCTTAGCTTTCTAAGATCCATACAATGTTTCTCAAAATGTTTTCTTTATTTTATACATACATATTTGCCATTATTTTTTACATTCCAAAATCGCTTCAATTTATTTAAAATCCATTAAAAATTATACAAATAAAAATATATTTATTAACAAAAAATTTACTATAATACGGGCCGGTTCTGAAAATCGCGTGATTTCAAATCATGTGTTTTTTTTTGTGGTGTTTTGAAGGTCATACCGTTTTTGTGTCTCTCGGTGTACTTTCGGCAATTGAAGATCACACCAAAACACACAAAAACGGGACACTAAATATCACACGTGTGATTTTAGTAGGCACATGTGATTTGAAATCACGAGATTTGAGTAAAAGTGATTTGCAGAACCGGCCTGATTTTCTTGAGGGAGAATTTCGAGTCGTCCAATTTTTGTTTAGCTCTAAAAAAATAACTGAGCTACATACCCTAAAAAGAGCGGTAAGTTTTTTAAACATGACAAGTAAGAAAGTACAGTCGGTCAAGCCCGACTATATGATACCCTACACCACAGTATTTTAAAACACTACGAGAGTGCACCCTATTCGGGGCCCATGGAGAATCATGCTTATGTGGCAATATAAATATGGATCTATCTATCGCCCATGTTCTAAAAAGCGCAAAACGCTTAAAATTTGCGTTTTCAATTTGAAAACGCCAAACAGGTGTTCTGAAAAACGAAAACGCTAGAAATTTGGCGTTTTCAAACCGCTAGTGTATACTTAAGCGATCTGGGGTCTAATCACCGCATTCGATACTATCGTATCGAATAAACTATCGAATGTTTTTGCATACGATAGACACTGACGAATCGATTGAAAACTCGAGAAATGTAATGTCGAGTTACTCGATATCGAATGCTATTATTTCAAATTCAATAAATTTCATTCGATATCAAGAGTCATGATACCAAAATAAATAATTTCGATCACTTTTGCTCGATATCGTATGCGGTGATTAGACCCCTGGTCTATTTTATTAAAACTGCACTTTAAAGAGAAAAGGAAATGGCCTCACAATTTCAATTTAATATGTTTTCTATTTATTTAAGGAAAAACTTGTTACATTTTTTCAAGATTTTAATTAAAAAAATGCAATTTAAAAATTTGCTTTGAGTTTGTCAATTGTTAGTCGCAGTAGTTTACTAATAAACATGTAATAACGCTATAGGCATTTTAAATTTATTTCACAGAACTAATTTGTAAATTATTTGTTTGAATACGTTTTGTTATTATAAAACATATGTTTTCTTTGCTCAAACACAACTTCGAAAAAAAGCAAAACGCTAGCAAATCGCCTGGTTTTCAGAACATGCTGAAATGCGTTTTGCGTTTTTCAAATCGTAAGCGATTTGAAAACGCTGCGTTTTCCAGAACATGGACGTATGATTTAGATTTTATTAAAATTTGTGAGAGGTACCAATTGCCCCCTACCTCGCCTTGTGGTCCTATTTTTTAAAAGCTGCATAACCTATGTATGCATATACTGGCATGTTCTGACAATCGCAAAACGCTTAACACTGGCGATTCTGACTTAAAATCGCGTAATAGTGTTCTGTAAATCGCATTAGCAAGAAGTTTGGTGACTTCAAATTGTAAAATATGCTCCAGGGAACTAGAATATATGTAAGAAACTATGCCAGACCGCATGTTAAACGCACAAGTTTCAGAGCACGCGATTTCAAATCGTGCGATATGGATCTATCTATCTATGTTTTAAATTTCATTAAAATCGGTTAGAAAGTTTCTCATAGGCAGAAATTGCCCTATCTCCTCTCGTGGTCCTACGATTTGGCCCGTTTTCAATAGCCTTGTGCCAATAAGAACCCATAAGCCAAATTTTATCAAATTGCGACCTGTACTTTGTGCACAAGGTTACATGGACAGCCAGCCGGACAAACATCGTTAGATCGACTCGGATCGTGATTCTGACTTGATCGGTATACTTTCCATCCACGTCCAGGGGTCTCATCACCGCTTTCGATACCATCGAATCGAATAAACTATCGACTTTTTTCGATATGATAGTTTCGTGCGATTCGTGTTATTCGTTTGTTTCGTTGTTGTGTGGAGTATATTCCGTGCTCTTTACACTTCGTATTCGGTCGTTTATAACACACTAATTAAAATTCATTTGCATTTGTGTGTTTATATTTTTTTCGCGCTTTATGTGTTTTTCACAATACAGAATTTGATTCGTTAGCAAAAAGCAATCGACAATCAGCTGATGAAAGGAAACTTTCTCGAGATTAATTCTACTAAGACTAAAGCTATGACTTTCATTTGCAGGGCCGAAATTGGTTTGGTCCTCGGATTTATGTAAATGGACAAATAGTTGACGTTTTTAGATGTCTCGGTGTTAATTTGGATTCGGGCCTGAATTTTGATAGTCATATTAATAGGGTTTGTCTCACTTTGAGAAAGGTATGTATACTCCCTAAAACCATATACACCTAGACATGTAAGATACCGATTAGCTCTATGTTTTTGCACTTTTGCTTTTTGGCAAGGGTACAACTTGTGACGTGAAAACCTTAATGTTTTTTTGGTAGTGTAGTATTCCCACCGTTTACACAAATTCGCCTTGAAATCATGGATGGCAACCGTAACGACATTCTTGTTAAGTTATGAATCCAAAACCTGATTTACTGAGATATAAAGCATTTATTGTGCTCCATATTAACTATCTTACGGCCATTTGTTCCAACTTGGAACCATAGGAATCAATATATGTATATTAACTATCTTAAGAATAAAGCGAATTCCTCATACAAAAACGAACGAAATAAATTTCACTCTTGCTTTGCTAGTTAAAGGGAAAGCAAAACAAAATGGCAACAAGAAGATAAATTTCACTCTTGCCTTGCTTCATTCATTGGGTTCAACTGGCAATTTTTGTCATAATAAACGTCAAACTTCATATAAAAATGGTAAGTAAAAGGCGTTTCTGATGAATCCCATGGAACACAGGCTGTTGCATGGTATAAACTGAATATACTCTGAAAGCAAATAGTTTTCCGGACAAAAAGAGCAATGCGTGCAAAAAATCCTTAATTTTACAAAAATTGTTAAAAGTTATAAGTATTTAATTTATAATGCATACTTTACTTGGTCGAATCAATGAGTAATACTTGGCAACAGCTTCATAATCAAGAAAATAATTATGTTTAAGGTTATCAACTTTAAGAAAAAATGGGGTTTTAGGAGAATCCTTTAGGTCAACAAGTTGTGAGGGTAGATTAATTTTCTTGTTATTTATTCTTTGTTAAATAAGAAAGTGAGTCGAATCGCACTCCATTTGCGTGTGCCCTACAATTTAATAGTTATGTTTAATAGTGTTGTTTTTTTAACACTAAAGGAAATCAAAGCATTGGATATTAATACATTGTGATTTTGGTAAAAGTATCCGTCTGATGATAAAAATTTGACGTACGGAGGATTTCGTTTCCTCAAATTTGTATGGTAATAGTCGACGCAACAAGGTTGCCTTCAGTTTCATCTCAAACAAAGTTGTCAGATTCATGAGGAACTTGCATTTGATTGTGGAATAAGTTTTTCAGCTTGCATGTCCAAACACAATAGCCAGGATATCGTAAGGAAAAATCAATACATACTTGCATTGTCATTTAAAAGCTCAAATATTTTATTTTCATTTCTTACCCCAAGTTTGATAATACGCTCATTTGACTTGTGAAAAAATGCACATGTTGATACGTTATTTTGAATTATGGATATCAAAGCGCTATTTTTGGACGCAAAAATATAAAAATTGGTGGAGACGTCTCAAAATTACAACAAAAATTTAATTAAAAGGATTTTGATTGTTGCCAATATATTTTGCCACCTTCGAATGTCACATACACATTGACAATATCAATATAAGTAATTGTACAATATGAAAAATTTAACAATTATATTGCAAGTGTATGATCCACTTTAAATTGCCCATTGTAAACCAAGCTTTACTGTATATTCCCAAATTTCAAAACAAAAATTACCTAAAAAAGAAACATTCACTTAACTTGACGTGACTTCCATGGGTTACTTGTTCCCTGTGAATGTTTTAGTTATAACATAATTAATTCACAGGTACTCGTTTAGAATTTTTTAAACATTTTTTGGATAAAATAAGCTCTATTTTATATTTTTTATTTAAAATAAGTACAAAAATTACTATTTGAAATGGGTGATAATGATTTGGAATTGATTCGTGCTCAACGCTTGGCTCAAATGCAGTCACAATTTGTAAGTATTTCCAGTTTAATGTCTCCGAGTCAACGACCGGTCAATTTTTTTGGTATTTTGGGAAATTCATGTCTCTTGGTGACACATGGTATGGAAAACCATCAGAAGAGCAGAGGGAGTGGTATTTTTATTACTTTATATAGTAGAAATGTTTAGGAAAAATTAAAATTTTTAGGTATAGTGATACAAGAGATTTTTAAGAAAAATCTATAAATGAAAATGAGTCAGCTTTAACTTTGTTTTAAAGAACAGGTATTGGGAAAAGTTCTTTCGTTTAAGTATATATTTTTGTGTTCTAGTAACATTAAATTATGTACTAGAAAAATTTGTTTTAAATTAGCCAATATAAATTGGCTTCCCGTGGCCTATTACAGAACCTAAATTATTAATTATTTTATATTATAATAAAGGGTGACGGCAGTAGTGGTAATGCAGCTGAAAAACAAAAGGCTCAGGAAGAACATATGCGCCAGCAGGATGATATGAAACACTCCATATTGTCTCAGGTATTGGACCAACAAGCTAGAGCTAGATGTAAGTACAAAAACAGAAAAATATCTAGTAACTCTTACTTAACAAGAAAACAAATTATTCCAGTAAATACTTTAAAAATTAGTAAACCCGAAAAGGCTGCTATATTTGAAAATATGGTCATACGAATGGCTCAAACGGGCCAACTACGAGGCAAACTTGACGATGCTCAATTTGTGAATATATTGGAGAGTATTAACGCTCAAATACCACAAAGTAAAAGTACAGTCAAATATGATAGACGTCGTGCTGCCATCGATTCCGAGGACGATGATGACTATGGTTGCTAATAAGTTTTAACATATCCTTAAAATCTACAAGGAAAATAAATTACCTAACAGCGTTCTTTTTATTAAGAATATTAAAAAAAACAATGTTCTTTTTTAGTTTTGTGATTTGAACTTTTTGCAAAATATTTTTATTATCATAACTAAAAAAAAATACAGAATATGAGATTTTTGTAAACTTATGTACTGAACAATTTTAAGATTTTTTCTTTTTGCGTGTAGAGATCTTTAAATATATGTATTTAATTTTAAACAAAAAATTGGACTAGAAATTTTAATATACAAATAAATTATCAGTTTTAACCACTTTTACTAACAGGTCAGCTAATGTAGCTTTTATTAATCTACTATTTTTAGTATCTGATAATTATTCTTTCTTTTCATGATCATCTTCATCTTCTTCAGTCACCAAACAATCACCACAGAATATGGAATAAATAATCAATGAGAGAAATCCTAAAGGCAAACCAAATATGACGGAAGTCAAAACGGGATTACCACGCCACATTTCTATCAGAGCCTTTTTACCTTCGAATAAAGCACGATTAAGACGTACAAAATAAGTATCACCACCCAAAGCTGTGGCACTCTCATTGTGTATGTTTTCAAGGAATATGTGCAAAGCCTGAGGTGTCATTTGCAAAGGATCATCATCAGGCAAATAGTGTTGCTGAGTAGTTGAGTTTATAACAATTAAATGGGGTGTAGGCAGTTCATCCATGATAATAGAATGTGTTATGCTGGGATCACCAATCTGCAAAGCAGTGAAACGTGTTGTAGTAATAAAAATAAAATAAATATGCATATTTTGTTAGTTTGTATTTCAGAAGTAGGTGTTACAGTTGAAAAAAATAAATGGAATAAAAGTTCGACGTTGTAAATTTTTACTTCGGTAAAATAATCACCCTTATTCACCCTAATTGTGTAGGTGAATTTAAAATACGCCTGCGACTGTTTTGTAATAGATTAAAGGAAATAAGTTCACGTTCTCTTTAATCTATTACCAAACAGTCGCAGGCGTATATTAAAATAGTCAATTACGACAAGGGTGATTGTTGTTGGCGTATTTATGGCGAGAGTTATTTGTTACAAAAACTGTCAAGTTTTTAATCACGACAGCGTATATGTACAAATTTTCCTCTAAATACGCCTACCCAAAACACGATTAGGGTGATTATCCTTCTTAACAATTAAAAATGTCTCGATTTGTTAATAAGGCCGATTCTTTTGGAAATTATAAGCGACTAATTTATAAAAACAATATCTGCTAAACAACAACTTGTTAAAATAACAATAGTATTTAAACGGAAAACTTACCCAACCAAACTGGAATTTTTCATGATAACGATCACGATGTTTGCGTATAACATTTTCCACCATATCACGGAACTCCAATTCATGGGTAGCCACCTGACTAAGTTTATCTTCTGACACAACAGCCACTACTAAATACTTTTTAGTTTTAAGTAATTGATTTATATTAAATCGAGTTATTTTTGGAAAAGCTATAAAACGTTCTTGATTAACCCACTGATGTATAGTTTCATTCACCGTAAGCGGATCCATTTCATGTGCCACATGTGCATGAGGATAGAAATGATGCTGCTCCTCCTTATACACAATAACTGCCGGTAGTTTTTCAAATTCAAAGTGTTGAGCAGCTACATCTTCAGATGTGGCATAGAAGAAGCCATGTTCTTGATAATTCTCGGCGGCCGTGTAAAATGTGTCCCATACTATACCCTCCTGAGAGCCCACAAACATAAAGAATATTGTATGAGAGCCTTTTAACATATCAACACTTTCTGTACGCGTAACAAGTTGCACCGGCGGACCACTCATTCTTAACGCATAGTCAACTAATTCATCTTTACTACGATCACCACTATAAGTGTACTCCATGTTACCTTTAATGAACATAATGGTGGGATAGGAACGAACTTTGAATTCTCTGGCAGCTGCCGAGTATTTAGTGCAGTCCAAACGACCTACTCTTACATTTGTGGCATGTAAAGCCTGGGCTACTAAAGAAAATACCGGTTCAGTACGTTTGCAATAACCACACCAGGGAGCATAAAACATTATTAACCACTGGCCCTCATGCCTAACATCAATAAAACGATCTGACAGCTCAAAAACTTTAGAGGCTGCTGCATCACCCCAAGGTAAATGAGAGGGTGTGGCCAGTAGTATTAAAATTACTGCAAATATTTACATTGTTCATGAATATTTTTCTTCAATTTCTGTACAAATTTTAACTTACATTTAAACATTTTTTGTAAACATGAATAATCCATTATGGGACTGTTTTCTCAAGTTTAATATTTGGTAAAATGTTGCCTTGCAATTGTTTTTTATGCGATAAATGTCTGCTTCATATTTTTTATGGAAGTAATTTTATTTCTTACAGGATTTTAATACTTTTCTAAATATCTATGTGTTAATTCAATTAGAGCTGTAAAATTTTTATGTCAAATGAAAAATGTTTTTTTTTCTCAAAATTTTCGCTTCGTTTTTGTTTACACGAAAAACTTTAAATGCGTCTGGCAGAGAACAAAGATAATAAAAAGTTTTTGACGGCGCTAAAATACATTTTTTGCTAGAAAGACTTCAGATAATACATATATGAAAATCTTGATTTTTCAGATCAATTGCTTTTATTAATTTTTGAAAAAATTTTAACCCCTCTGAAATTAAAAAAAAAAAAAACCAAAATTAAAATTTAATGGGGCTGACGGCCGTGGGCCCCCTGGATCCAAAAAACCACCCCGGCCACTTAGTGTAATGTGTGGATACTCAAATTAAAGGTAATTGTACAAGAAAAACGAAAATAATAAAATTTAGGGCAGGCGGAACTTTTGGGCCCTCTGGGTCAAAAAAAGTGCCCCCTTCCTTTTACATCTATGTGTAGGTAATCAAATTTAAGGTAGTTAGCCCACGATTGTAAATATTTTGTTTTATATTGTATTTTTTAATGTTTTATGCTCGATTTAAAAAAAAACATTTTTTAATTTTTTTTTGTACCTAATAGCCTATTTCCGATGTGCCAAAAAATTATTTTCTGCGTAGACGGCCTTTGGCCGGGCGCAAGGATTTTCGCCTCTATGGTATAACAAAAACCGGCTTCGCTAACTAAAGCTTCTCTACAAAGCCGGCCTTCGGCCGGGCGCAAATAATTTCTTCTCTATGGTATAACGAAGGCCGGCTTTGCAAACTAAAGCTTTTCTTCACTTAAGATACTTTTATTAACCTAGAGAGGAAAATAATATGCGAATACAAAAACAAAATACATATTTGCAATCGTGAGCAAATTACCTTTAATTTGAGCACCCACACATGCCACTAAGTGGGCGGGACAGTTTTTTGGGTCCAGGGGCCCCACGGGCCTCGGCCCCCAAAAATTTTAATTATGGTTTTTTTCTTTTTTTATTCTGAATCGGGTGGCATATTTTTTTTTCGTACGCCCCGTAAAGTGCACTTCAAGAACATATCCTTCGAGTAAACATTTTTTAAAACATAGTACAAAGAATGAAACCAAAAAGTTTGGGTCACATATAGTCCGGAATGATGGGTATATAATATTCAGCATACCCGAATATTTTTGAAAGTAGAACTCGTTCACATTTTTCTCTATTTTCAGTATTTTATAAATCTATACTTTATGTTCTTTTTTATACCCTTCACCGAAGGTAAAAGGGTATATACATACATACATATAAGTTTGTCATCCCGTTTGTAATTTCTACAATATTGATCCTATATATGTATATTCTGGGTCCTTATGAAAAGCGAAGTTTATTTAACGATGTCCGTCTGTCCGTTGATATGGGTTTTCCGAAGACCCCATATATGATGGGGGCCAGGTTATTATACATTTACATATGTCACATATGGTCCGGAATTGCTTGCTACTGAAATTCAAAAAGATCGGTTCACAAATGGCTGAGATACATATGAGCAAAAAACCAAGACTTCCTCTAATTTTTCCCAAAAATCCCTTCTGGTTGTTGTATTTTTATTACTTTTTGCTGTATATCTGGGGAACGGCAAGAGCCAAAGTTTCCAAATTAGATTCATACATTTAGGTTGTCAATACACACCATCCTACAAAATGTGGGCGGGATTGGAGAAGTGGGCGTGGTACCTCCCGTACAAAAAAAATAAAAATTGTATAAAAACCTCTTTTGGATATGACTTATATACCAAAATATCGGACATTTTTAGTAGAACACATTTAAAAAAAATCTCGGAAAAATCGGTTCAGATACGAAAAAGTTATGGCCAAAATAAATTTTTTTTGTTTAAATACCCATTTTCGGGAACCAAAGATCTCTCCGAGTCCAAGTTTTATAACCCAAGTAAATGGTAAATTTGCATTTTAAAAGGCACATGCATGGCGTATTCATTACAGATGAACTCGAGAGATAAAATTACTTTTTTGCATTGGGTTTGACGTTTATTGAAACAAGTACCCTTTTACAAAGTGACAGACAGAAGGCAGACAGATAAAGTTTGTAGACGAGAGAGGAAAAAGTAAAGTGTGTCACGCATACAGCGTCGCCCCCATACCAACAAATTCGTCTGTCTGCCTTCTGTCTGGCACATTGTAAAAGGGGACCAAGTGACATTGACAAATAAACTGTATATTTTTCAAGGCGGATTCGGGCCAGTTTACCTGTTATTAATTTATCTTGGTAATTTGCATCAGAGTCAGTTATTCTGGCTGTTAATTGTATGGAGGTTTCTGTACTCATTTATTCTAAATGTCAAATTCCATAAAAAAAATTGACAGTCAGCACACCTGAATATGCCTTATTTTTGCAAAGTTTGATGTTCGGCGAAAATTTTACCGAACATAGCTTTTAGTTGAACCGCCCGGTCGGAACAAAAAAAGGTAATTTAAATTTATTTTAAATTAAGCTAATTTTTTTGATTATTATATTTTTTTAGTTATAACAAAAAAGTACCAAAAATAGTCACCCCTTTAATGTTCGAATTTCGAGAAAGTTAGAATACGTATTCGTATTTTTTTGATAAGTTTCGAATGTGGTATCAATTTTTTTCTATGTTTATTGGTTCAAAAGGTAGATGGGGTGTCAAAAAGTACCAAAACTCAAATTTTACCCGTTTACTCCCTAATAGGGCAGAATTTCAAAAAGTACCAGACACCTGTCCGCTTATTTTTCTAAAGAACAACGATAAGCATTACATTTTTTTTATCTCTTTTAGTTTTGGAGATATAAGGTTACCGAATTTTCCCGTTTTTACCCCCTTAACCATCGAATTTCCAACAAATTCCTGCTAGTAAAGTAAATGAACAATCTAATGTTAGAAACATAAATAATATTTGTATCTGTGTAAAAGTTAATTCTGAAAAACATATGCTTAAGCTGTTTGCTATGAAAATCATCAATTAATCGTTTGTTTTTGTTCATATTCCGTTTTAAACGTTATTCGTTTTATGTTCAACAACACGTGTAAAAAGTTTCTTGCTGAAATTATATATAAAATTAAAATTAATTAAAATTTTATTGCACAAAATATGAAAATGAAAAAATCCGCACAATCTATAGAGATACCTAATGGTCGTACACAAATACACAATGTACGTTTTTATAATTTAACACCTCGATCTATACAAACTATGGCTTACAATAAAATTTGGAAAAAGTTGGCTTTGTCCAGGTAAATAAGTTGTAATTGTATGTATGTATTTACTGGTCATTTATATAATAGTTGTTTTCTTTTTCAAGAAATGATGGTTCAATTGAAATATGGGACATGACCCACGCCCCCAATTTGGAACGTACGATAACCAATACTCCTGGTAATTCAGTTGAAGGTTTGGCTTGGAGTTCAGACAGGCTGTTTAGTGCAGGCCTAAGTGGCGAGTTGATTGAGTGGAACCTACAAACTTTAAAACCTCGTAACAAACAACATGTTACTGGAAACACCATTTGGTGTTTAGACGTTAATCGTTCGGGCAATGAAATTGCAATCGGCACAGAGGAGGGCCTTATCAATATCTTTGATATCTCCGATAACCAGTTCCAATACACACGTCTTTTCGATAAACAAGAAGGTCGTGTTCTTTGCTGTCGTTTTGATTTTACTGGCAATTTTTTAGTAACTGGCTCTGTGGGTGCCATACGCATCTGGGATGCACGCACTGGTCATGCAATTAACAAAATGAGCATTACCGCCAAGATGCATAAAAATATTTCGAAAGAAACAATTGTCTGGTCCATACAAGTATTAATGGATTTCACTATTATTGCGGGTGATTCTCGTGGTTATATTTCTATATGGGATGGTAAAACAGCTACTCAGATTGAATCACATCTGGCTTTGAAGGCTGATGTTCTGACTGTTGCTGTGGATGAGGAAGAGCATAAATTGATTTGTGCCGGCATAGAGCCCATAATAAGAATTTATTCAAAAATTCAAATTAAACGGGATGATATGACTTACTATAGATGGGTAAAATTTTTACAACGTCGGGTACATGATCATGACATTAAGGCCTTGGTGGTTGCATCCGATAATATATATTCGGGTGGTGTTGATGGTTATTTGGGTGTTTCATCGGTTAGTAAAACTCGTTCAAAAATAATTAGATACGGACCATTCTTGCAGGTGAGTTTTTCTTTTATTTTTAATTTACTAAACAAATCGCTAAATTCATCATCGCTGAGACCTGAAAATTTATTTTGTTATTTTTTATAAATTAAACGTGTAATATTTCTAGTAAAAAAAATTAATTAAAAGTGTTTAGTTAGAATATACCTACTTGCCAAAATCTAAAAAATTCCAAATTTTATTAAGAATTGTGGCATTAATTAATTCTAAATTTCAGAAGGAAATTAAAAAACAATCCGTGAAAATTATTAAATATAAAGCGGTAACATTCAAAACCGAAAAAGTAAAATTTAAAAAAAAGTACGAAATTCGCTTTACAGAATTTGAAAAATAACGTCAAATATGGTTTTTCGTCATTCATAAATGTATTTATAAGCTTGCTAGAAATTTCTTTAGAAAATTTTAAGATATAGTCCAAATTTAGCACTTTATAAACTAGTTTTTCGTATATTTAAGTACAAAATTCTTTAGCTCTTTTTAAATCTTGAAGGCTTGAAGATAGTCCGGTATGTGATGAAACCCGATAGATTTTAAAACGATAGTGTTTAAAAGGTGTGATGAATATCGAACGGGTTTAAAATCCATTTCTTCATCTTAAGGTTTGTTCAGACCAAACAAATATTTGACAAAAAAAAAAAAAAAAAAAAAAGCATTATTTTTAACAATTTAATTGTGTAATGTAATTTAGAAACTGTTAAATGATATTTGATGTAGCTTAACGTCTTGCAAAAGCAAATAACTTTTTAATAAAACAAATGATTACGTGTAGGACGTAGTTTGGAAAATTATACAGGAGAAGCAACAAACTATTTAAAATGATAATTTAATAAATAACCTTAAACAGTTTATCAGGGGTGTTCTGGAAATAGAAAACGAAAATTTTGAACGTATTTTTTTAATAAGATTTTTTTAATAAAAGAATTTTATGACAAATATTATACACATATGTATTTTTCTATTAAACAGAATTTTATAACAAAATTTTAAAAAAATATTAAAAGTGTTTCAAGTACTTGCGTTTTGCTTTTTTGATTTCCAGAACACCCCTGTATAATATCAAGGTATATTTACACAAGGTAAACTCGTTGGCCCATATGTTTGTCAGCTGTTTACCTAAGTTGGAACACCAATGTCAAATTCCGTGTATATGAGCCAAAATTTGTACATGTGTGCGTTAAATTTATATGAAGACAATTTTGACAATTCCGTTCCACTCGGTTATTTTTATAGAGCAGCATGTCTACACTCCCAAATGAGTCTACCTTGTGTAAATATACCTTGTATAATATATGCTTCTGGCTCCACGAAAAGCCCCCCAATGAAATAACGCCCAAAAGAGAAATGAAATATTCCCCAAATTTTTTTCATACATTTTTGGGTGTTATTTCATATGAAACAACACCCAATTTTTTTGGGGCCTTTTACTTTTTTTTTGGGAATTATTTCATTCCTCATATGGGGTTTTCAAATTATGAAATAATCTCCAATGAAATAACACCCAACAATTTTTTTAAATTCGGGGCTTGTTTCACAGCATGTATAATTTGGGTGTTATTTCATTTTTTATTCGGGGGTTATTTCATTTTTAAAGCTGTAGGTTTTTGGGGGTTATCCTTAGTGAAACTGACTCTTTTATGCATTTTGGGCATAATTTCATTTTTGTTGCTGATGGGGTTTATTTCATTGGGGTTATTTTATTTTCATCATTGGGTGTTATTTCATATGAAATAACTCCCAAATATTGGGGGTTGTTTCGTTTTTGCTTTGGGGTTTATTTCATTTATTTTTCGATGTTATTTCATTCACTGTTTTTGGGTGTTATTTCCTATTTTTTGGGATTTATTTCATTGGGGGCTATTTCCTGGGCGTTATTTCATTGGGGGGCTTTTCGTGGAGCCTATGCTTCTTACCTAAATAAATTCTTTGAAAGTAAAATCGCCAACCAGCTTTGTAGCAAGGGCCGTTTGGTTTATGTTAATAAAATCGCTAATTTTGGTCGAAAGATTCCAAAACTGTTTCTGAACATTTGCGTTGGTGCAATATATCAGAATCAATGAAAATTTCGATTTTCAATTTTTGTTTAGTAAGGGCCGTTTGCGTTTAAGGTAAGGAAATATATAATAAAAATTAAAAGAGTATCGACAGAAAATAAGAGGATAATATATTAGAAATCAGCCAATTTTTAAATTTGTTAAGCTCTACCTAAAGGTTTAGAACTATGAGAAATTAAAGAAGGTCCTACATTTCTAAAAGTTCTATAAATACCCATAAGCTTTTTTATATGTATACTCATTTTTATGAAGTTTTATGTCTCAAACTTAAAAAAAAACGTTATTTTTTCGATGCGCCTTTTCTAAATTAAAGTAACGATATGTACAGGGTCCGCCAAATAACTTTTTTTTTTGAAAATGCTATAAAAAAACTACTGAATATTTTCTTAAATTTCTTTTTTTTATTTGAAAGTACAATCCTTCCGGTTAATAAAGGAAAATTATTTTATTCAAATGGCTGCCTCGGCTGGCCATGCAGTAGCCTACACGATCGGTCCAATTTTTAAGCACATTATCGATTGTGTGCAGCTGTATTTCACCAATAGCTTCACGAATATTGTCCTTTAAAGCGTCAATTGTCTCTGGCTTGTCGGCGTAACACTTATCTTTTACGGCACCCTACAAATAATAGTCCAACGGTGTCAAATCGCAGCTCCGAGGTGGCCAAACGATAATGACTGATAATGCGGTCTTCAAAAAAAGGACGCAAAACATCGAGTGTAGCTTCGGCTGTGTGGCACGTAGCGCCGTCCTGTTGAAACAAAATGTTGCCAATATCCTCCTCTTCAATTTTTGTGAACAAAAATTCGTTCAACATGACACGATAACGATCCCCGTTGATTGTAACGGCCACTCCTTGTCCATTTTCGAAGAAAAATGGCCCAATTATGCCTCTGGACCAAAATCCGCACCAAACAGTGACTCGTTTTGGGTGCAACGGCTTTTCAATGTATGCGTGCTGGTTTTCTGTGCCCCAAATGCGACATTTTGCTTGTTTACATATTCGCCAAGATCAAAATGAGCTTCATCTGAAAAGATGATGTTGTTTTTTTTTGCAAAATCGGCATCTTCTGTAAGTCGCTGGCCTACTTAGCGAAGCGAAAACGCATATTTCCCAGCGTTGTTCAAGCGTATACACAGCCATATTCGTTCAGCGGAAGGATACAACTAATTATCTGTCAAATCAGACATGAGCTAAGTGTTACCATTCACGAAATAAGCACTAGTTGAAAAAAACGTTAGATGGCGGACCCGTTATATGTATGCTATAACCCTGTAGGAAATGTGAATAGTGAAACTGTAATTGTTCAATATTGAATATGTCATCAGTACTACTGACCACCTGTAGGCATTTAAAATGTGACTGCCATTGAAATCCACTACTGACCTTAAAACCAGAGTTCGAAAATAAACATAGCATACTGTACTTTAGTGTTCTGTACGATAGTAATATGGAAAACACCAAGGCTATTAGTGCTTGTGTAGTAACTACCGTAAAAATAAAACGTTTCACTGTTTGGGATTTTCGCACACAATAAGAATACTGTACTAAACCAACTCAACATAAAGATGAGAACATTTCATTGCTTTCTGATTTTCGTAAAAAACCACAAACTTCGTTGAGTTCGGTTCTTCGCATTATTGTTTGTTTGGTTTGCTCAGTGCCCTTTTGGCTGGTAACGATAGCAAACATTTTTTGTACAAAAACAAAACGTGTACACAATACACTCACAGGCTATTCGTGTAGTGGTCGTGCAGCAATAATAGTGAGAAAAGTTGCTAAAATATTTTGTTTTCTCGTTCCTTCATCAATGTGGAAACAATACCACAGAACATTAAAATATACATATAGTGTATGTGTACTTAAAAAACAAACACAAAAAATATATATAACGATTCTGGGAGTGTGTACCGTACGCTAAATAATGTTCGAACACTGCTTAGCACTATTGACTAAGTAGTTCTTGTGGGGGCCATATGGAGACATTGGACCCAGAGATTTATTAGCCCATACTACACTTTACTACACATTACTAGTCTAACTTTTTGCCACTTAATTAATAAAATCAACTTTTAATAATTTCATAAAAAAAATCTGAACTTTTACTATAAACTGTTGGATTTTTTTTCCAAATTTTATCGATCCATTACCGCAAAAAAGCTTAAGCGACATCTTTTCAATTTTCTATTTCTTTGATAAATAAATTAATTGGCAACACTTGCATCATCTCCTTAAATGTTATGGTCACATAACTGCTCGTCTACAGCTGACATGACTTGCTGTTATAACTTGAAGTTATAAAAGCGTTGTTAAAACATTTGCATTAACAACCGTGTTATTATCGACTCGATACTGAACGAATCGAAATTATTTTATCAATGTTGTGAAAACTCAAATAAATGCTGAAAAAATAATTTCGATTCATTCAGTAGCGACTTAAAGAATTAGAAGTAAAATTGATTTTAAATCGAAAATGTATTCGATCACGACTGCCGGAATTATCCCCCTGACTTCGTACGGAATTTCCAAACAGTTTCCCTCTTTGCTTAAGCAAATGACAGTTTCAAAAAACTTAACAAAAGGTTTCCTTAAGTTCAATATGGTTTTACACATACATATAATTAAGATGTATTCGCACAGTTGTTTAAGCTTGTTCATGTATATTCTGGTTGGGCCTTAAATTTTTTGTATGTGTTTGGATGTAAAGTCTGTTTCCTGTTATCACTTAATTAAACTTAAACGACTTTTATGTACATAAATACGTTTTTTTGGAAATCTTATAAATGTAGCCTTTTTTTTATTAAAATAAAAAGTTCACTGTTTAACGATCGAAATAAAGCATAACGAGTCTTAAAATTTATCCAAAAATTTAGATTTTTTTTACCTAATCAACCTTAAGTAACACTTTAATTTTTCATCCGATAGCGAAACAAAAAACAAAAGGGATCGAGAGAAATTTTAATAGTTATGGAATAAAACAAAGCACAGTTGCTATATGAGAACCCCTGCATAAATTATTTTCTGCACTTTTGTATCATCATGTTTTCAATTCACAAATCTTTAGTTACCATTGTTAATCTTTTTTTTTTACTACATGATCCATAATATCAATTTTTACCTTCTAGCCAAAAACACACAAATACTAATTCCTTCATAATTTTTAGCAACCTTGCGTCTCCGTGGCTCCGCAAGAACGCCTTCTTCTACTGCGTTACTCTAACTATTTGGAAATCTGGCGTTTGGGTTCCTCTTTAGGTCAACAAGAGTTAATTGAGGAAAATCTTATAAAAATTCAAAACAATCCAGAACCTAAATTCCTCGCACTCGATACAGTACCTGAAAAATTGTTAGAATTTAAAAGTAAAAATAATGAGCCCATTGTGTGTGCTGCTCTCTCGCCGAATGGTCGTTGGTTATGTTATTCCACACAAAAGGAAATTCGCTTATTCCAATTTGTACCAGGCACCTCATCAAGTGGTAAACAAACGAAGGCCACCGAATTGATAAGGGTTAAAGATTTGCCCGAACAATTTGCTCCCGCCTCCCACGTTGCATTCATAGCCGATTCGATGCGCTTAATAATAGTGAATCGTAAAACTAAACAGATTTTAATCTTCTCCATACTCACACCAACAGATACAATTTTAAATTATAGTTCTTCGCCTCCATTGGACTTGGTAGAGTGCATTGATACCAGCAAACACATTAGGGATAGCATTAAATTGTTCGCAGTCTCGCTTTGTGGTTCTTTTATTGTGGCCGCCAGTGCTGATCGCACGATTGCTGTCTGGTCTGTGTTCAAGGGAAAGCATTTCAAACATCTTCTTAACCTGCCTCGTTATACTGCTGCTACTACAGCTTTGGCCATACACGCCGAACAACCACGGGTTGTTGTCGCTTGTGCTGATGGCAAAATATTTGAATACGATATGGAAGAAATGTGTTTCACGTGTTCCGATATCGATCGCTTTGTAGAAAGTTCAGAAAACTTTTGTATTACTAATATTATATTAGATCCACGTAATCAAAATATTTTTGTCATGCAAAATGATTCAAAGATGTTTGTGTTAGAAAAGTGTAAACAGCAAGAAATTCTAGAAGAAGCCTTAATGGAAAACTCGAAAAGAAAATCATTGAAAAAATCTAAAATTGAAAAATCTGATGAGATACAAGTGGATGGCTTAAAATTGAAAATGGAAAAGTCATTTGAGGTAAATATGAATTATGTTTTTTTGTTGTAAATGTTTAAGAATTTATACAGGGGTGTGCTGGAAATAACAAACGTAAAACGCAAGAATTTTAAACGTCGTTTTTCAATAAGATTTCTGTAATAAAAGAATTTTATGGCAAATATTTCGCTATTAAAACGGATTTTAAACCAAAAATTATAAGAAATAGGTTTAAAGTTTATTAAAAGCAACTTCCAAATTCTTGCGTTTTGCGTTTGCGATTTCCAGCACACCCCCGATAATTTGTAAACGATATTTTTTTTTAGAAAATCTTTAGCATGCTAGAGATTTCTTGCCATGTTATAGAATATAGTATGCTATAATTGTACAAAGAAAATGTGTGCATGGGACATATCCCACACCTACATAGTTAAAGCGTGACTCAACTCAAAATATTAATTTTTCGGGTTTATCTGCTTAAGCTATGCAAAATACACTTACATATTTATGTTTAAAAAAATATCAGTGTGTTTTGTAGTTGTTAACTGTTATTAAAAAATGTATTTCTTTATGTTTCAATTGGTATAAAGTTGCAGTTCATAAAAGAGTCTAAATAGTCTTATGGCCGATTCATCGATTTCGAACGAAAACTTCCTTCGCTTTACTTACATGTAAAACAAAAAAAAAATATATTTTAATTTGTTTTTTTAAATCATAATCTGTATGGATTTTCTACTAAATGGTCCAAAGATTTTTAGGTCAAAAACAGTTTTTTTTCGGTTTCTGAAAAATCAAGTTTTCTGAGTTGAGTCACTGTTGAACAAGGTGTGCGTTATGTGCTTAGAAATTGCTTATCATGCTATAAAATTCTTAAAAAAAACCATGCTGTAAAACTCTTTAGAAATAAATTTTTATTGTTTCTCTTTTTTCTTGTAGCATTTAATAAGTCTGTGCTGGTTAAGTCCCCAAGAGCTGGTGGCAGTTAGCGCGAATCCTTTGACATTGTTCGATAAATTACCGAGTCCTTTCCAACAAAAACTCTTTAGATCAAAATAATCTTAAAAATTATACTTCCTTTTTTCTAGAAATAAATAATTCTAAGAATTATAAGAAAATATTTTTTATTTGTAAACCTGCAAGTTGTATTGAAAAATCATTTCTGTTTTAATTCCTTCAGTGCCAGTGTGTACGACTGACTATTAGTTTTTTGATTTTATTACTTTGTTTTTTTAAAGAAATTTATGCATATTCTTGTAAATGTGTTTCATTTTATTTGTCTGTCTATAAATAAAAACTGACAACACATTCGTCAAAAAAAAGTAGAACGTTTTGTTGTCATCATCAACGTCGTTGTGTTGTGGTTGGGGATAAAAGTGGTACAATGAATTTAAATTCACATTTGTTTGTTGATTTCTTAAATTTAGTACTAAAGTAATTTGGTGTTTTGTTTTTTTCTTTAATTTTATTGCATTTTGTTCAGCGTCAAGCTGTCTACTCGCAAGATACAGAGCCAACATACCTATAAAAAAACAAGTACGTTCTATAATACAGGGTGTCCGCCGGGAAGGTATACCACTTTATTTTGAGAGAAACAACGTGCCAACAACATGAGCTATTTATCGTGTAGTAAATGATTTTAAAGAACGAGCGTCTGGAGGTGATAGCCCACAACGTACTGCAAGATCGGCTGAAAAAATTACTGTTGCTCAAGAAAGTGTTCAAAACAATCCATCAACCTCAATTGACGTCGTGCTCAAGGAGCTTGGTCTTCAAAGAACAACTTTGGCCACAATTTTGCACAAGGATTTACATTTGTTTCCATTTAAGATTCAGTTGACACAAGAGCTTCTTCCACAAGACCATTGACGCCGCCGCGGCGCGCCGTACATATGCCAATAGGATGTCACAGCTCGCCCATGACAACCTCAATTTTCATGAAAAAATCATAATGAGCATTTGTGAGGCTAGCAGAGGTGGACATTTATCTGATATTGTATTCCATACATAATTGCCGACATTTAAAAAAACATTTATCAATATAAAATCCATTCTCTTTCGTTTAATCAAAAATTATAAACAAACAAAGTAGTATACCTTCTCGGCGGACACCCTGTATATTTAGATTTGTATAATTTATATGTATTTGTTTGTTTTTTTTTTTTTTTGGCATAAAGTAAAATATTTAAAATATTTTAAAATTAAATTGCAAAATAAAGAAAGAAAATTAAATTCGTTTTTAAATGCCAAACTTTGCATAAAGACAAGGGTGAAATTAAAATCGAATGTTTTACAAAAATTTATGGAATTTCGAATATAAATTAATGTTTAATATAACAAGTTCATGCTAAGTAAATGGTTTATTTTTTAAAACAGAATTATTATTTTGCGATACTATGAAAAATTACTAGTAAAGTACTCGATCACGCAAAGCCACGCACAATTCTTTATTCCACAGACAAAAATACGAAAAATATTCATGTTTGATTTTGTAATAAAAGTAATGTTGTTCGACAGGTAAGAATATAATGCAACCAATTTGAAAGAATTTTGAAGTCTTCCTTCCTATTGACACCGCCGAGGGGGCAAAAGTCAGAGATTCATGAGCTTTATTTACTAAGTGCAAAAAGTTCAGTTTTGATTGTTTCATTTAAACAATTGTAATAATTTAAATTTTTAAAGTACGATACTAAAGTTTGTTTTATTTCATAGCTAGGAATATTCAAAATAATACGTTATAACTAAATAACTTGTTATAAAAATATTTTTCTTAAGGCATTTTTTATTGCATCAACAAACTCATATTCAGGTGTGTCACAGAAGCATTGTTGCCAGTAGATTTTTCGAAAAAAACACGTGACACGGTAAAAAATTTTTCGCTTCAAAAATCCCTACGCATTAAAAAATAAATTGTATTCGGCTGTGCCGAATCTTTGATACCCTCTACCGATAGTTCGAATATTTCAGGAGTGATATCTATATGATATCTATTTGTTATTAGTTATTCTTTATAAAAACAGATGTCAGCATTAAAATTGGTTGCGGTTTAGACCTATAGCAAATTATTGACCGACCATCAGAAAGTTTTATGCTATTTATAGCAGTTTTAACTAGCTTGAGCCCAGGGTTGTTAGACTTTTTTCTATAAAAATCGTCAAAAGTTTTAACAAAATTCGTCAAAACCGCCACGAACTTTTAAAAAAATCGTCAAATATTTAAATTTTACAAATTATAGACAATTTATTGCATTGATTGGTTCAAAAATATAAATTTTTAGCAAGAAATTCTATTTATGATGAAGAAAGTGATTTTGAATACATAACAAAAATTTAATTATTTCATTTATCCATATTCACAAAAATATTAAAATCTCATTTGCTATTAACTCGAGTTTTCTTTAAATGATTAATTTTTAGCGCTATAACTTTTGCAAATTGTTTTTACTGTTGAAGGTGCTAAACCAAGGTTCTCTCTATAACAAGAGTCTTTTTACCGGACTTGAAACGTTTTATTAGGTCCAATTTTAGTTCCAAACCAATTCAAATTGAGTTAGTCTGCAGTTGAGAAATGTCAAATGAAATACAGAAAAAAAACTTGACGTTTAGGTGTGGTTCACATTCAACATCGTCCCTTAAAATAAGATATTAATTAGATATTAATATAATATTTGGCACAAAAATCTCTTATGTGAATCTTAACGTCACAACATGCTCTTTTTGGTGCAAACATCGCCAAGCCGGACCGGCTTGATCGACTATACTTTCTTACATTTTTTTGTGTTAAAAATTGGATTCTTTTCTTTATATTTTTAATATGTAAATAGTACATTTATTATCGTTATTATTTAACAAGAACTTTTTTTGTGTCGTTAGCTACCGACGTTGTTTACCAATAAAAATTGTTAAAATGCCATTACAGAATAACTCTTAACGACAATTATCGTTAGCTAAAGTTGTAGCATTTTAGTACTGGTCCCACTTGCTGAAGCTATGATTTTCGAAGGAAATAAAAGGCGAGCGGCAATGCCACGTCTCCGGGGCGAAAGAACTCCCAAACACCCAAAAACTGGTAGCCTGAATGTTGGAAACCACTTGTCAGTAGAGTAAAAAAAGGCGTCGCTGTGTCTGCTTTACTTTACTTGGTATCGAAAAGCTTACACAGATGATATGTTCAGGCAGCAACAACGCTCTGTGCTAAAGGGTCCGCCAAATAAATTTTTTTTTTGAAAATGCTTTAAAAAAACTACTGAATATTTTCTCAAATTTCTTTTTTTATTTGAAAGTGCAATCTTTCCGGTTAATAATGGAAAATAATTTCATTCAAATATCTGCTTTGGCATGCAGTAGCCTACACGATCGGTCCAATTTTTAAGCACATTATCGATTGTGTGCAGCTGTATTTCACCAATGGCTTCACGAATATTGTCCTTTAAAGCGTCAATTGTCGCTGGCTTGTCGGCGTAACACTTATCTTCGACGGCACCCCACAAATAATAGTCCAACGGTGTCAAATCGTAGCTCCGAGGTGGCCAAACGACATCAGCTCTGCAGCTGAAAATGCGATCTTCAATAACAGGGCGCAAAACATCGAGTTTAGCTTCGGCTGTGTGGCAGGTAGCGCCGTCCTGTAGAAACCAAATGTTGCCAATATCCTCCTCTTCAACTTTTGTGAACAAAAATTCGTTCAACATGGCCTTATAACGATCGCAATTGACTGTAACGGCCACTCCTTGCTAATTTTCGAAGAAAATTTGCCCAATTTTGCCTCTGGACCAAAATCCGCACCAAACAGTGACTCGTTTTGGGTGCAACGGCTTTTCAATGTATGTTTTTTGTGCCCCAAATGCGACAATTTTGCTTGTTTACATATCCGCCATGATCAAAATGAGCTTCATCTGAAAATATGATTTTTTTTGCAAAATCGGTATCTTCTGTAAGTCGATCGCAGGCCCACTTAGCGAAGCGAAAACGCATATTTCCCAGCGTTGTTCAAGCGTATACACACCCATTTTCGTTCAGCGGAAGGATAAAACTAATTATCTGTCAAATCAGACATGAGCTAAGTGTTACCATTCACGAAATAAGCACTAGTTGAATAAAAACGTTAGATGGCGGACCCGTTATGTGATTACATTGTTACGTTTTATTGTTTAATTTTATTTAAAAAAAGTTAATAAAAACAAAAAATTCAATCAAAATAAAAAATTCAATTATAACAACAACAAAAGGGAAGACTACAAAAAACCATATGAAATCCAAAAAGTAAATTACAAAAAATTCAAATGAAAGTAAATAATTCATTGAAGTACCAACTTACCTTAACATTTTAATAGCACCCCAAAAGTTCTAACTTTAACTAGAAATGTTTTTGATTGTTTTAGTCAAACCAGAAATGATCAGATTTGGACATCAGGACCACTCTCTGTTTTATGTGCTCTCCTCTCAATCTGCCTCTTGTTTCAGGCACTGCTTCTTAAAAATGCCAATCATTTTAGATCTTCATATAAGTTTAAGAAAAAAAAAACATATGATGCATGCAACGATGCCAATTCTTAAAAAAAACATATTGTCTAAGTTTTTAATGAAGACTGGACTTTAAAAAATAACGAATTCGATAGTCGTATTTCAATATCGATATATTGATTTTTTTTTTTTAATATTGATGTTGTTAATGTACCTTATTTGGAAAATTTGGCTCTTGCAGTTCTCCAGAATTACATCTATGTTCATAAAAAACCACAACAAAGTATTTATGTGCAAAATTAGAGGCATTCGTGGTTCTTTGCTCATATCTCAGCTATTTCAATAGCAAATAATTGCGGACTACAGTGCCATAAATATATAAACATTTAATCCGCATCATATTTGTGGTCTGCGAAAACCCTATTTTAACGTACACACGGAAAGACAGACATCGTGATTTGAAGTTATCTTCTCATAAGGACCCAGAATATAACCTTTAACTTTCGGCTACTCTCTGTTTCGATGCGAAAGCTAAATGCCAACTTGGTACTCTTTATCACTTTCGCAAAATTTTTTAAAAATAAAGCGATACTGGCAATAAAAATTTAAAATGGCGCAGATTGGCAGTAATGAAATGTCAACATATGTAAAATAATTGATATTGAAAAATTAGACAACTGCGCAAACGCATTAAAGAGTCCCAACGACTAGGTTTGTTACCACTTTTTCGCATTGCAACAGAGAGAGTAGCCTAAAAGTAAAATTTAACTGAACAAGAACATCACTTACGTGTCCAATCATTTTGTACAATGGTCAAATTAATGTTTATTTATTAGATTATATTCATTAAATCTTACTATAGATAAAGAAAAGTTCAAGTATTCCACAAAAAAAGTTTTTAGCTTAAATTTTGCACCCAACATTGATTACAACAAATCACTGTCTGGACAGTAAAAAATATGTTTTGTGCGTTTTTTTGTTCATTTTTTCAAAGTTTTTTTTTTAAATTTTTGTTTGGTTTTATTGTTGCTTAAGCTCAACAACAATTGTCTGTTTCCGTTTTAGTTGTTTTAAAATGCTGAATAAAAAACACCAAAATTCAAATGCAAATATGCCATTGAAATTTGGCAAAACGGCATTAAAAAAAACTGGAATCATAAAATAAAAAACAAATGAGAAACATGCAAATTTTTGCCCCATCGCAGTCTGAAAGTTAACATTTATGCTCATCCCTTACTGCAATAAGCACCCATCCCATTCTTCTTTCTCTCTCTCTCTCTCTTATTCACTACATATTTTTGAAACGAACATGTTTCAAAACACCTACACAAAGTAATAATGCCTGCAAGGATTTTTTAATGCCACTGCAAAAATTTATGCTTTTCACAGAAAAAGAAAGAACAAAAAAACCAACTCGTACAATACAGTCAACCATCCAACAACAACTGTAACTACAACGGGTAACCATCAAAAATGAACATAAAAAATCCAAAGTCATCCCATAACAGTATATAGTGAGTATAATTTGTTCAAAAGCATTGTTGGCAATGTACTGGACTAGTACTGAACTTCAACTAATACCGCATACGATAACGAGCAAAGTTTATCGACATTTTTTATTTTGGTATCGTGACACTTGACATCGAATAAAATGTATCGTAATTTGAGATGATAGCATTCGATATCGGGTAATCAAAGGCATTGCATCTCTCGAGTTTTCTGTCGATACGTCAGTGTCTATCGCATGCAGAAAAATACGATAGTTTCCTCGATACGATAGCTTACTTAATACCGAATGCGGTGATTGGATCCCCCAAACTTCAACTAAACTAGAACTGAACTTGAACTGCACTGGAACTTAGCTAAATCTGAACTGTGTTTAAACGAAACAAGAAATGAACTAAACTGGAACTGCACTCGAACTGATCCAGAAATAACTGAACCTGTAATATGATTGAACTAAACTAGAACTGAATTAGAGCTACACTTAAACTGAACTGGAACCGAAATAGAACTGAGCTCGAACTGAACTGAAACTGAGCTAGAATTGAACTAAACTAGAATTGAACTAAACAAGAACAAATTGCATTATTATGCGGCCCCTACACTTTTCAACTGTTCGTACAATTGAGTTGGATATACCAGTTGAATGAAAATCAAATTCTTTGGATTTTTTAATCAACCGAATCAACCGTAGGTACAACTCGCAACTTGTGAGGGTCGCTATACAAAAACGTTTACCTCTTAACACATACTCAACACTATAAATTAAGCTCGTTTTCAAAAGTATGTTGTATATAGTTGCGATTTTTTGTTATTGTTGTCAGCATTGTTGCAACATAAAATTCATACATCCATCCATCCATCCATACAAACATGCATACAGATATTTAACTCCAAACATTTATTCATTCAACCAACCATCTAAACATACATACGGACGGAAAGACAGACCGACGGACGGACATAAACAGCCAAACAAACATACATACATACTTATACTTTCAACATTTGCTTTTCGTGGTATGCACTTGTCTAGACTTTGGCTAGACAGTGTTAAACCAAATATCAGAATACTTCTCGACGAGAACGACGAGACGACGAGTGTGCTTAACTAAAACTCATACAGACAACAATAGATGGCAGTTGTTGTTGTTTCTTTTTTTATTATTATTATTTTTATTTTTTTGTCGTGTTATTCTGAAGTTGTTATTGTTAATATTAAGTTTCTTGTTGTTGTCCTCGTCGAGATTTTAGTTAACATCCTTCATCAAGAAATGCATTTTCAGAATTTATTTTTACAAATTATATGACGGAGATATTTATTTTTTCCTCTGTAAGAGTCTCTATTGTTTTTCAAATAACTTAGTTTTTTTTTGTAATAACACGATGATATGTAATTTATACTACGATAATTATTCATAATAACTGACAACTATAAATTATATGCTCTTACTAATAGGATGACTTAAAGATCTGACTATACCTACAAAAAAAAAAAAAATGTTAATAATAAAACTGATCACAAAAAATCGAAGCTTCGCTCGTTATAAATTGACAATGTTATTGTAATCATAGAACATAGAAGAAAATCAAAACCTTTTTGTAAAGTTTATGTGATTTATTTTTTATTAAATCGTTTAAAAAATAATAAATTTTTATTAAAGTAATTCATTAATTTTTGAAAATAATTGAATTCAAATGGCCTCCACCCTCGGTGACACATCTGCGACATCTTATCTGAAGGGTTGCAGCAGGAATTCCCACAATTATCGCGACGCGAAATGGATGCAATTGCATCTCATGGAGTATCTGTGGGTTAGAATTACTCCATATTCGACAATTTTGTTTGTTAACAATGCCGTTTGGATCAAGATGTTTTCATCCTCTGAAGTCGGTTGTGTTCAGTTTGCTTGTTAATTGAATCTTATATGGAAATAAGTTTAAATCTTGATGCAAAATTGGCTGCAGTGACTGTCTGTTGACACCCATTTTAGCAAATAAGATTCTTGTCGAAACTCTAGGATTGGATTGTATGGCAGAAGCTACAGAAGCGAATGTTTCCTGCTTCCGAACTGAGAGATCTCGATGATAAGGCATTCTTGCGACTGTCACGCTGGGCAAATTATTCACCAGCCTCATTAGAGTCCATCTGCTAGGAGGAGTGCCGCCAAACGTGCGCCGATATTCTCTTTGGACGGAAACTACGGACTCTAAAGCGTGAAAGCTTTGCACTATCCAAATTCTTGTTTCATTGTCCCAATTTTCCATTTTCGTTAAATCTAAAGATCAATCTATAAAATAAAATAAAAATGGAACAGAATAGTTACACAGAAAAAAAGTTATTCAGCCCAATTATGAATACTAATTCTTCCGGAGTTTTTTCCCTTTTCCCAATTTTTACAATTGAATCTACATAGAAAAATGGGAGAAGGGAGAAAACTCCCGGGGAATTTTCATTCATAATTGGACTGATTACGTTTTTTTTTGGTAGCAGCTTTCATCAGCCACCCTGTATAAAAACCAAAGTTTTTTTTTCATGATGGAAAAGCCATAAATATGCAATTACATGTTTGTCAAATGGATTTAGAAACAATATATTTATCCGTTTTAGGAGTTTTTAGGAATTTTGGCATTGATTTGTAAGTGCATATTTTTGAATATTTTACAATGTCCGTCCGGATAGTTGTCTGCCCATGTAAACCTTGCGCACAATGTACAGGTTTAGGAGTAAATTTTATAATTTTGTATATACATATGTTTCCATTGAAAATTATAAGAATATCGTCGTCCGAAAGTTTAAGTGCTCTATACGCCATTTTGACGATTTTGTGTTAAGGATGCCACTTTAGGGTTTCGACCCCAAATTTTTCAAATCTGCAATCCGTGTTCGGCTATCTCGTCTGGTGGCTAAGATAAATCGTGTCCATTTTGCTCTATATCCTTCAAAACAAAAATTTGTTCCGAAATTTTGCACTATATTCCATTAAGTGGCGTATTGAGCAAAATTTCAATACACAAAATGGAGTAAGTATTGTTAAATGCAAATATTATTCAGTATATTTTCTCTTAAAAAGAATTGTTAAGAATATATTTTCTCTTACTCTTTAAAAAAAAGAGGGGAAAAGTAGAGTAAAATAATTATAAATTAATAATAAAAAAATGATGACAATTTATATATCATAATAATTATTTGTGTGTGTTAAGTTTCAGAAGCTCTATTTAAGAATGCCGTTTGTACGATTGCGTTCACAGAGCTTAAGACATGTATCTGAAACGTTTAGAAATTCACAGTATTTTGTCACTTGTTAATTATTTGAAAAATTTTGAAACAAATAAAATAAAAATTAAGGTTATAGAAATGAAATTCTCAGATTTTAAGAATTTTTCCAAGATTTCTAACCAATTACATTTTTTGGTTCTTCCATTTAATAAAATGTGTTCTTCAACACATACAGAATAACTTGCTTACAATAAAATTTAAAAACAGAATAACTTGTTTACAATAAAATTGAAAAACTCAATATTGCAGCCTCATTTCCAAACAGCGACTAAAATAAAAAGAGGTTTCCGGAATCAGTTACCAACACCATTAAATATTTTTGAAACACAGTTGAACATATTAAAGAGAAAAGAAAAAATTCAAAATGAAAAAATTTCCGATCTAAAACTGTTATTTAATTTCCGAAAGGATTGTACTTTCAAATAAAAAAAGAAATTTGAGAAAATACTCAGTAGTTTTTTTTATAGCATTTTCAAAAAAAAAAAGTTTTTTGGCGGACGCTGTAAAATTTTATTTATTCCATTTTTTTCAATTATTATTTATTTAATTATTTGTGTATGTTCACAAATGGGATCATTGGGCACTAATGAGCTAAAATGTGTACGTTTTCATTGTAAAACACACAGGTTCTCTCGAAAGTAAATGTCAAGTGGTCGAATTTCGGCCATCGGGCGATCCTAGTATTATTAAATTTATGCATATTTTACTTTTAAATATGCAGTTTTTAGGACATATTTTTAACAATTTTCAGTGCATATTTTAAATTTTTTTGCCAGGGACTGATTTTTATTTGTTCTATTTTCTATAGAAATGTACGGGTTATAATAATTTAGTTGGCTTCAAATATTTATTTAAATTTTCTAAGGATATGATCACACATTAAAATAAATATTTAAAAAAAAACTGTTATTTTTGCCTCAAAAAAATTAAAAGCATAAATAACCCAAAGGGGACAATCATTCGAAGCAACTTTCGATCTGCCAAAGGTTAAGTACAATTTTGTTTAAAGATTTATGTTTAAATATTGACTGCCAGCCGTCGTCAATGGCGGTGAGTATTAAACGGCAAACCCCTCTGAAGAGATTAAGTTGTTGCAATCGAAACATGCAAGTGCAACCTGTCCGTGAAAACCTGGGTTCGGTTGCCACCTCAGTCAATAATGAAAAATTATCAGTAAATTTTAAATAATTTCATGTTTTAAAATACCTTTCTTCATAAAAATAATTTAATAAAAATTAAATTTGATGAACTTTAGCCTCATTATAAGATCAAAACTTCGATAAAGAAAGGATTTTTACATTAAATGAACAAAAATTTATTTATAATTTTTAGTCTTGACTGAAACCGGGGTTGAACTTACAACGCTGGTTCAAGAAAAACCAAGTTCACGGCTGTCAGTCTATATAAGAAATAAATATAAAAAATAAACTCTTCAAAAAACCAATAAATAGTATTTCTTGACTTTTATGTAAAAATTAATACAAATTAGGTACATACTTTCGGATTCCCTGGTTATGTCTGTTTTGAGATTTTGGCAAAAATATTCAACAAATTAAATTTTGATAAAAACTACAATTGATCACAAATAAATAATCGATTTTCATGAAAAACCTTTAATTGGCGCCGTTACTCCATGAAAATTGTTGTGAAACTTAGGGCACTGCCACACGTTCAATATATATTGACCGCGATATTTACTGAACGTGGAGCATGCATGATGGATTCATATCGCAGAATAGTCTAAATAATTTTATGTGATTCATCAATCCATTTAAATGGATCGCAATCCAAATATAACAGTTAATTTTGAACGTGTAGCAGTGCCCTTAAGGAAAAGTTGCTAAATCATTGGGTGTCACTAAAAGCTGCTTTACACTATCACACAAGTCTTACGTATTTTGAAAAAAAATACAAACCTGTCATCTTAAGTTGTTTTTGTTTTTTGAAAAGCGTAAACACTAAACCCTGTAAACAATTATTGAATTAAACAAACGTTTATTAAGGAAAGTTTTTGAAGAAAATTTGTTTTGTAAACCTTAATTAAAATAAAAATATTTGTATGAATACAGGCATAACATAATACAAAAAACCCGGGTTTTTCGGATTGTTTTACTATCGACACCACCTTTAGTTGAATTCGCCATGACATGCCCAGAATATTGCTTAAATATTATAAAATGAAGCTCAAGAAATCGTATATAAAGCCCTGCCAACCAAACGAACAACTTTCGGCCACATGCATTAAAAATTATTTAGAAAAAGGCAGTTTTGCATTTGTTTCTATTGAAGCGCAACATTGGGAACATTCATAGGATGTAACTGCTGCGCAACCGTTTAGTGTTTTCATTAGCGTTCGAAAATAAACAGTACATTATTTAGCGTTCGGCTCACACACCCAAGAACAATATCTTTTTTATAGTGATTGTGTAGACAAACACAACCCTTAATACCGTTCGTAACTATTTTCAAGAAAGAGCCGAACATTTAGAAATCATTTAGTGTTTCTTTTTTACATTGATAAAGAAATGAACAAACTAAAAAGTTTAGCATCGACCGCAGCACGAACAGCTTGTGTGTGTATATGTTTTGTTTGTGGAAAATATATTTTTCTGTCTTTTTGTTTTTTTTTCGTATGTGTATTTTGTTTTTGTAAAAAATGTTTTCTTTTTTACCAGCCAAAAGGGAGGAACATTAATGAGCTGAACCGAAAACAATAAAGTTTGTAGTTTTTTAAAAAAACCCGAATGGAATTAAATGTTTTCATATTTTGTTGAGTTGGATAAAAACAGTATTATTTTTGTGTTCGAAAGATGACAAACATGGAAACGTTATTTTTGTAATGATGTTCTACACAATTAGCGTTTGTGTTTTCCACAAATCTTCCGAACCGAACCGTAAGGAGCGATATTTAGTGTTTATTTTCGAACATTGGTTTTCATATAAAAATACTCAACGGCTGCGCAACAGTTACGTCTAATGAACATGCTCATTCACACTGGAATTTGCTTCACTTAATTACAGGGTATCCGAAATTGCATTCATTCGTTCTTGTTCCCAAAAAAACGA
Organism: Pollenia labialis; assembly: GCA_949318255.1. Taxonomy (NCBI): domain Eukaryota; kingdom Metazoa; phylum Arthropoda; class Insecta; order Diptera; family Polleniidae; genus Pollenia; species Pollenia labialis. The sequence goes on from OX439140.1 coordinate 128,702,584, forward strand.
GCAGTACTGTTCGAGCGGATTCCAAATGTCACCAGAAAGTTGAGAAAAAGTCAAAGCTAGCCCCAGGTCTACACCAAAGATAAATATCTTAGCAATTTGGCAAAAACGTCGGCAAAATAACAGAAACATATTTCTTATTGCTCAGCTTATGTTAAAAGGAAGGCTCCACGAAAAGCCCCCCAATGAAATAACACCCAAACCAGAAATGAAATATTCTCCAAATTTTTTTCATACTTTTTTGGGTGTTATTTCATATGAAATTTTTTTGGGCCCTTTTACATTTTTTTTGGGAATTATTTCATTCCTCATTTGGGGTTTTCAAATTATGAAATAATCTCTAATGAAATAACACCCAACAAATTTTTAAAATTCGGGGCTTGTTTCATAGCGTGTATAATTTGGGTGTTATTTCATTTTTTATTCGGGGGTTATTTCATTTTTAAAGGTGTTGGTTTTTGGGGGTTATCCTTGGTGAAACTGACTCTTTTATGAATTTTGGGCATAATTTAATTTTTGTTGCTGGTGGGGTTTATTTCATTGGGGTTATTTTATTTTCATCATTGGGTGTTATTTCATATGAAATAACTCCCAAATATTGGGGGTTGTTTCGTTTTCGCTTTGGGGTTTATTTCATTTATTTTTCGATGTTATTTCATTCACTGTTTTTGGGTGTTATTTCCTATTTTTTGGGATTTAATTCATTGGGGGTTATTTCCTGGGCGTTATTTCATTGGGGGGCTTTTCGTGGAGCCAAAAGGAAAACGTATTTATGTTAACCCACAATTTGAAAAAATCAAGCAAGAAGGTGTAGTGTAAAAACTGACGCCATCTTGCAAAAATTATTTTTATTAATATAAATTCTTTGTTATTCAACTTTATTATTTAAATTTATTTTTATTATTTTAAATGATTTTGTTATTCGTGCTTAATTTCCCAATTTTTTTTGTTAAACTAAAATTAATAGTTTTATATAAAAAAGAACTCAAACATAAACAAATAATAAAGATCGAATAAGAAAAAAATTATAGCAACAAAAATAATTTTTGCAATTTCATTTTAGTGTTTATTTAAAAGAAAAAATTATTTTGGGGTTAATTTTAATTATTTAATTCTTTTACTTCAATTATAATTCGCTACCATTTCACAAACTTAATTATTTTTTCTTTTTGCTTCTTTTTGCAATTGAAAACTAAATTTGACACTTTAAGTTGGCAATTAACAATTACTTCAACATAAATTGCCGGCAATAAATATGTAAAAAAAATGCTGTCTACATTAAAGATAACATAATTTTGATATTTACTGCAATATATGCAAGTCACAATATTTATCTCTGGAATAGTCGGGCAGTAACGATAGCCCATATTTAAAATAAATTATTATTGCACCCGTGTTTCACGAAAAACACGCAAAATTTAACGATAATCCCGCATTAGTTAATTACTGGAAAATGGATTTTTTATTGGAATTGCAAGTGATATGAAGGAATCGGTTTTTCATAGAAAATACAGAATCACTGCTTCTTTTAAAAAATTCTATACATTAACGTTGTGGCAGTCACTCAAAAATATTCAACTAATAGTTTTTTTTATGGGAAAAACAAGATATCAAAAAATATCCATATTTTCTCGAGATTCTTATTGTTAACGAAATTAAAGCCCTTTTATCCGTTAAATTTTATAATAAATATGTATGTAGGTATTCGCAAGCATAAACGAATTCATTTCTTTGTTATCATATTTATATCCTGTTATTGTCATTGAATTCAAAAAGTACCGTCGAGTGATTCTTTCAAATCACAGATTTTTTTTTTCAACTGCATCGATTTTAAAATAATACAACTGAGCATTTACGATAATAAGTCCTATTTAAATAAATCTTCTGTATAATCCTTTCCTGTTTCGATGTATTTCTCAGTGTTCATCTCATACAGCATTGGACGTTTTCTTTCGTTGCTGAGTATTCGCATGCACACATGTGTATTTTTGGAGTATAAAGATAAATCTTCACTTCACATTCATTTATCCTTGAAAGTTGTTTACAAAATGCATCCATTCATTGCACTTTAGGTTCACAACAATGCACACACTAATGCAACAATAAAATAAAATGCACTTTTTTATTAACCCCCATCATCGTCATTATTACGGGTAACATGACTGCACCAGAGCGTCATCGAGTCGAGTTAAGTCTATTGAACTTTATTTCATGTATTTCAAGGATTTTTGAAAGACGTTCCAGCCAGTCCTCTTACCCCCCAGCAAAGTTGGTGTAGACAATGTTGTTTGTGGATTTTTCTTTTATTTTTTGGCTGCAGTTGTGTTCATTTTCATTATTTCTTTAAATGAATGTGTGTTCGAAAACAATCTATGAAATTTGAAACGTGCAATATAAATAACAACAACAAAAGCCACAACTAAAATACGGAGCATATTAAATTGTTAACAAAATTTCAAGTAAATTGTGTTAATAAGAGGGTCGATCGTCGTTGGTTCATTTATTTTTTGTTCTTTTTAAAGGTATCAAGGCAAATACGAGGGTGATTTTTAAGGATCGTATTGATGAGACTGGTTGTTAAGGATCATTTTGGTGATTTTCGTATCCAAATATGAAAAAATCAATTTAGGAATAGCGACATCGAATACAGTTAACATCTTTTAACACGAGTATGTACCTAATTGCTAAATCCGTATGAAGTTTACCAGGTGTTATTACCATCTACCACCAAATGTTACTACAAATATGGATTTTGAGACGTCTGGATCATTGGTCCTGAATTCTTCGAGAATTAATTTTATTTCCATCCGAATTGAATAAAATCGAAGTTTATTGCTTGAAGTTCAAGTAGGACGGCGGCATCAACTGACAGATTAATGGCCGTTTTCTCATTACACGATTAACTTTTTTCCCAACGAAAAACTGCACATTTAAGAAATTTGGTTTTCTCAATGTCTCATTTGCTTCTATTCTGTCGCAAAGCTAACCAGCACTCATCTGCCGATTATTTATTTTCCTTTTATTTGCCGTACAGATAAATTCAGTCAGCTGACTCCCAGCTTTTTCATGTATTTTGAGAGGTGTTGCCAGCTTAAAACCATGTTTTTTGTCGGTATATTGAGAAACCCAAAATAGATGGCGAAATTGAAGCAGCACGTTGGGTTTACATATAGATATTTAAAACAGAGAAGCGTAAATTTCGCAATAACAATTTATTTTTTTGCTGCGAAATCTAAAAAAAATTGTGTCAAAATATGCCTCAAAAAAGCAAAATATGCGCTAAAAAAATGCTGCAAAAAGCTGTAAAACACTAACAAATCGATGCCAAAACTCATAAAAAGCTCTAAAACGAATAAATTTATTGTTTATGCCTTCATTGGTCGCACAAGGAAAAACATGCAATTGCATATTCTTAGTTTCCCTGCTCATTAATAATTAAATTCCTTGCGTTACCTTTAATTTTTGTATTTATTAGAGCTACCGCTGATGATTCATATATATGTTCCTTTTACTCCTCTGGGGAGCATAGGGCCGATGATTCATGAGAACCCTTAATTGTATCAACTAAAGTTAGTTAGAATATGAATGACCTTAAATTTTCCGATTTTCCGTCAAAGTCTGTGATTAACTTTGAGGCTGTATTCAAAAATTCTACTATGGTTTGTGTCATGTTGGTGCTTTCTACTTTTGAAAAATATTTATCAATTTCAATCCTCTCATGAAAAGCAATTGGTAACTCTATACTGAAAGCTTTTTTCTTTGCAATATTAAATAGTTTATTTCTAACGTCGTGGTAGAACACTTCAGATGCTGCTTTATGAGCTGCAGTTAATCTTGCGTAGTTAACGTTTAGAAGAACTCTTATATAAATATAAAGGGTCCGCCAAATAACATTTTTTTTTGTAAATGCTATAAAAAAAAACTACTGAATATTTTCTCAAATTTCTTTTTTTATTTGAAAGTACAATAATTTCATTCAAATGGCTGACTCGTCTGGCCATGCAGTAGCCAACACGAACGGTCCAATTTTTAAGCACATTATCGATTGTGTGCAGCTGTATTTCACCAATGGCTTCACGAATATTGTCTTTTAAAGCGTCAATTGTCTCCGGCTTGTCGGCGTAACACTTATCTATGACGACACCTCACAAATAATAGTCCAACGGTGTCAAATCGCAGCTACGAGGTTGCCAAACGACATCAGCTCTGCGGCTGGTAATGCGATCTTCAAAAACAGGGCGCAAAACATCGAGTGTAGCTTCGGCTGTGTGGCACGTAGCGCCGTCCTGTTGAAACCAAATGTTGCCAATATCCTCCTCTTCAATTTTTGTGAACAAAAATTCGTTCAACACGGTTAATAATGGAAAATAATTTCATTCAAATGGCTGACTCGTCTGGCCATGCAGTAGCCCACACGAACGGTCCAATTTTTAAGCACATTATCGATTGTGTGCAGCTGTATTTCACCAATGGCTTCACGAATATTGTCTTTTAAAGCGTCAATTGTCTCCGGCTTGTCGGCGTAACACTTATCTATGACGACACCTCACAAATAATAGTCCAACGGTGTCAAATCGCAGCTACGAGGTTGCCAAACGACATCAGCTCTGCGGCTGGTAATGCGATCTTCAAAAACAGGGCGCAAAACATCGAGTGTAGCTTCGGCTGTGTGGCACGTAGCGCCGTCCTGTTGAAACCAAATGTTGCCAATATCCTCCTCTTCAATTTTTGTGAACAAAAATTCGTTCAACATGGCCCGATAACGATCACCATTGACTGTAAGGGCCATTCCTTGCTCAATTTCGAAGAAAAATTGCCCAATTATCTCTCTGGACCAAAATCCGCACCAAACTCGTTTTGGGTGCAACGGCTTTTCAATGTATGCGGGCGGGTTTTCTGTGCCCCAAATGCGACAATTTTGCTTGTTTACATATCCGCCATGATCAAAATGAGCTTCATCTGAAAAGATGATTTTTTTTTTTGGCAAAATCGGCATATACTGTTCAAAGTAATGTCGCAATATTTCCCAGCGTTGTTCAAGCGTATACACACCCATTTTCGTTCAGCGGAAGGATAAAACTAATTATCTGTCAAATCAGACATGAGCTAAGTGTTACCATTCACGAAATAAGCACTAGTTGAATAAAAACGTTAGATGGCGGAGCCGTTATAAGAATTTTTAAATGTTTTAAAGTGATTTCGTCCTTAGTTGGGCGTTCTATATTGAGGCATTTGTAAGATCGGTAAAATTTTGCTTTAATAGTTCTACACCTTTCCAAAATGCTTTTCCAATCCATAAAATGTAAAAACAAAAAAAAAAAAATTGACTGCCTTTTGTGTATTAAATATACATATTTTTAGCAAGAGATTAATTGCTGCAATTATTACAAGTTAAGTGTCCATAGCGACTTAATTTCAGGGGTGTGGTCAATGATCCCCAAGTTATTAACGACGTTAGCGTTAGGTTTATCTAATTTGGATTCTTCTACTCCCATATTTAATTGGAATATTTTTTCATACAAATTTAAATTTATCAAATATTTTAAAATTATTCACGTAATTTAAGGAACATAAATTTTAAGGGCCGGTGTTGATTTTGAATAAAACACAAATTATTTAGGAAATAATTGTCATTTCTTTTTATTATGATAATATTGGTATGGATCAATTATGTATGGAACAAAATATCAGTCAAATGGCCGCCGCGACTACGGCGGCACACCTCCATCCGATGGCCCAAATTTTCGATGGCGCTGAGGTTCTATGCCGTTAATTTGCTTATAATTCATATTCGCTAAATAGTTTTGTTTGTTTAATATCTTTAGTTTTTCAAAAATCTTTGGATGAAGTTTCCTGACGATCTGACCGAAGCAACCAGTGAAATGCGCATAGGAATAGCTTATTCCTTTCAACAATAAATTTCAGTGTTTTTATCAAGAATAAAAATTGTTGTGTTCCCACAATTTAAAAGAAGAACTTAAGAAACGCACTCTCAAGTTTATTATTTTATTAATAATTTTTTTTATGGGGGGTACCCGTCTCCTCGCTCTTATACCTCCAAAGTTTTATTGGAACATGAAGATTGTTCTAAGAGTTACGCACATCAAATTTTGTATGATTAACTAACTATTGTAGTTCTTCAGATATAAGAAAAAAATTAATTTTGTTGTATGGGGGGTACCTGTATTCCCCTTCTTATACCCCCAAGATTTTGTTAAAACATGAAAATTGATCTAAGAGTTACCCACATCAAATGAAGTGTGCCTCACTATTGCAGCTGAGGAGCTATGAATTAATCCTCGAAAAAAGGGCTTTTGGCCCCATGTTTTTTAACGACCCTCGCATCTTGCGAATGCAATAAATTGCATTAAATATTCCATGTGTTCATATGAATTCACTGAAGCATTCACATGCTGGTATATCCTTGCTTCACCTGAATTAAATTTACGTTTCTTTCTACTTCAACAGGTAATTTCTATTTTTGAAATTTAATTAAGTCGTAGTTTGAGCAAATTGTTCGTTTCATTATGTCCTGTGTGTCATTGTAAAAGGACAAATAAATATGAGAACACAGTAATACCCATCTTTTAACGAGCGACTATAAAAATAACACTTAAATATTTAGACACCTTTTTAACCTTTTGACCTTTATTAATATTATTAGACAGTTTAAATTTATTATACATAAAGGCAATTCACAAAGTGTTCTATTGTGACATTTTGGTTGTATTTGATATAATTTTATGAATTTATTAGTTTGCACACAGACTTCGCAATCTTTTTACAATGAGTTAACCCGGCGAAGTGCTTATGATTGTTATCCGCTCTCTTAATGTTGTAATGTCAGAGTTATTAAAAATCAGAGTAAAATCTGTTACGGAATCGGGAAGCTTTGGGGTTCTGGAGTTTATAAGTAGTTGTCGCTGTGATTGTATGGGAAATGGAGTTTTAAAACATTGGGGTTTGTTGCTGATTTTCATCCTAAATAACATAATCTGTCCTATCAAGGCATCTCGATAACAGTGATATATTTCATTTTCTAAGTAAGCAAAATGCATATCCTCCTGATTAGGTGTTTGCAAAGTTTCAGCGTCACTAAACAATCGATTGAGAATACATTATTTAAAAGCATTAATGTCAAAAGTCTGGGATGGAATTTTTCTTGCTACTGCTCCTAAACTAATACTCTCCGACCTCAAAGCAAACTGTGGAATGCCAGATATTTCTAAACGAGATTGCGAAACATTTTAAGGTAACACTGGTGTGGATACCAGGGCATGCAGATGACCCGGCCAAACAGGGTTGTCTCTTGGACGACATTTTTGTAAATGGCCTAATTTCAATCGAGATGGCAGGGTGAGAACACCTGCTTTTTTGCCAAAAGGATGTGGCCTACTTCGGTTTAGTAGAGATAAGGACAGTGATATCGGTCATTACAGATCCTGATAGGCTGATAGGGATCCATGCGATGAGGATGGACCTGGATTATGATGACTACTATAGTAGTTGTCAGCATAAGAAGGAGGAGACGGGGATTCCCTTTCCCTGTCAATTCCCTGGACTCAGGGATCTTAGGATGAGGCATTTTGGGAGACCAGAACTGCCCTGTGAGATTAAGGTCAATCTTTCTTATCAGCAAGGAGTCGAAATGGTTTGAGGCTGCAGTGATGTATGGGGAGTAATTTGGTAAAAACTGGATTAACCCTGGTCATTGGCTCAGACCATAACAAAGTGACCGCGATAAGGATCCATGTGAGCCATCTTCTTGACGGCTGCCCATTGAACCTCACCTGATACCCTGCGAAAAATAGTTTGACAGTGGTGTAGTTTCGCAGAAAGAGCGTATGTAAACTTAACTGTTTCCATTCACATTTTTTTATTCAACATTTTGGTAGAAAAATAATTTTTGTAAACTTAAATGAACATTTTAAAGCTACATACATACATACATATTATACATTCATATGTATATGCATACATACATATTTATAAAAAAAGAAACATTTAATTTTATCCCTTGTCTGTCTCGTTTTAATCCCGTTTGCAAAGTGTCTTTCTCAAAATGTCAATTATTGAGACACTAAATAAGAAATCTTTTACACACAACACACTGGTGTAAAACTATGAATAGAATTGCATTGTAATTGATTACACAGCCATGAAAAAGGTTCAATCCTGGGGAATGAGAAAACTTTCCTTTTACAAATGCTTACCAACCACAAAACACTGAAACTTTCTCATTATTCGACGTCATAGACTTTCGAGAAAAAAAAGTTTCACTTTGTTTTTGTTGTTTTGTCAGGATTTTTCTTTTTTACATTTGACATAAGAAGAAAAGTTCTTTAACAAATTTTCAAAAAACCAGACATGAATTGTTTTCTTGTTGTTGCGTAGTTTCTTGTAGACGAAACTTTTAAAACACTTTTGAGAACAGTTTCTTGATGAATTTTCGTATTAATCCTTTGATGGATTTTTTTGATAATTAACACGTTCTTTAATGGGGTTAAATTTGGAGACAAAAGTTTTTCTTAAAGGATGGGTTTTTTCGGAATCTTGATTTTAATTGAAAATATAAACAAATTTAAAACCATCGGGTAATTTGTTATAAGATTCTTGTGAGTACGAGCTTTAATGGTCCCTCTTCATTTCCGGAGATTTGGGTTTTAATTACAGCCACTATTCGACATTTTAAGAGTATCAGATTGGAATCTGATGAAAATAATGAATATCTCTTAAGAGTGAACCACCTGGCGTTATTAAGATACTGGAATCACAATTGATATTATTAAAGTAACAAGTGTCTGAAGGACCAAATAAACCTTACACACGTTTACACAAACACATTAGAAAAGTATGGAGCATGATTCTGTGAATATGAAAAACTTTTAATATTCGCACAAACACCTTGTTGTTCCTGTCAAACTGTTTGTATCGTTTATTTCGCCCTTTAGGCTATTAATATATATTCTTTTCGGCTTGAAAACACCACGCGGGATCAATTATTACATAATGCGTATGCACCGGCTGGTAGGGTATACAAACAAATGCAAACAGTATGAAGCGTGTTTGTGTGAAAATTAAACATTTTTAATATTCACACAAATATCTTGTTGTTTTTGTTAAACTGCATCAGTCGTTTTTTTGGCCCTCTTGGGATCGATTATTACGTAATGTGTGATAAATACGGCTGGTGGGGTCCAAGTGTCCAAGGTGGTCTTGACTAGAACTACTTGTATTATAGCCCTTTGCATTATTGCGAGAACAACTTGGTGGCAAATTATGGCATTCGATATCAACCGAAATTTTCGTTTAAAAAGGTCTGTAATTTTGATCGATATCGAATGCCGTAATTTGCCACCTGATAAGGAAAACCTAACGAATTTCTGCAGCTTAAATTACAGATCGCGAAAAAATCACAAAAAGCCTTATCGTTCTGGTCTTGTGTATTGAATAGAACTTTACCAAATCAAGTTGGGGCGGCTCTGATTTTTTTTTTTTTTTAATTTGCTAAGCTAATCCCGCGAAGCTCTTCGCTTGTCTGCAGGTGAGAAACCAGAGTCTCTGGTAAAGGAAAAGTTTCTTAATCTTGGCAAATTCAAAATCATTCACACCTCGTCCTCTATTTTCAAGAGCAAAATTTCAAAAAAAAAAAAAAAAATTCAAATTCTTTTTTTTTCGTTTACACTTTAGCAAGTCCCACTGTATTTCCTGGACAGCAAAGTGTTCATTTGTTAAAATAAGTGTTTCGTGAAGTATCTCTCTGCAAAATCATTCAAACCCGAATGACTTCACAATTCGATCTATTAACTTTCTAGGAAGAGGCCTGTTTAAGAATACAAACTTTTAATATATATTTGGCACATTCATAAATGCTCAGTTAGCCGGGAGTAACAGTAACTTAACCTTACCGTAAAAAAGTAAGACAAATCTATTTCTTACAGATTGAGAAGTAACATCTTACTGCTTACTATAATCGTTCTTATTGCTTTACATATTTACAAAAAAATGAAACAGCTGATTTGCAACGTTACTGTTACATTCGACTAACTGAGCCTTAAGAAGTAAAGTTACGTGTTACGTCTTATGAATATGCCCATGTAAAATCCGGCTATTTTTATTTTTAATATACAAAAGAGAGCTATTGATTTAAATCTTCTTTCCGACTTCTTCTTTATTAAAAACTCTTGCAAAAGTCTTTGCCACCTCCTGTCATTATAAGAGCAGATCGTTGACTTAAATTCCGAATTTTTTTTCTAAAATTCAATCTTAAAAATCACTTACCACTTTAAATGGGTTAATTTTGAAACACGTAACTTTTTTAATTTAATTTTGTTTTGAATATTCATTTGCAGATTTTTGTGGCGAGCATTTTTTCACTTTTATGCAGATGTTGTACGCAAAAGAAATCAAGACGTCGGCGACAAATTGAGTTTTAATTGTTAAGAAAATTAGCTGTTTGGCTTAGAATGTTAGTATTATTCTGGTAAAAACGTAATTAGTTGGTAAATTTAAATAATCTCTGTGGGTGGGTTTTTATTATTCCCATTAGTTTTGCAGCTGAAGTGATTTTAAAGAGTAAAAAAAGCTTTTTTTTTTGTAAAACAGTAAAATAAAATAAAGCTTTAATTAATTTGACTTGAGTATTTCCTTCCTAATTAGCTTTTGCTTCACCAATATATCCGTCGTTGGAAAACACAAAGGTAATTGACTTCTGATGTTATTTAAATTTAATATTTCTTTTACTTTTTTAATCGCATAATCTTCGGAGTGAACAAGCTCTTTCAACATTCTTGAATTACACAAAGTTTATTTAATTGAATTCTGTAGCATCTAGTTAGGCCCTTTTCTTGTTACTACTGACTGCGGTGGAAGGTGAATCATGGGATAGATTTCATTAAAAAATTGCAATATTATCGAATTGGCTTCTAATTTCCTCTGTAACAGTTTAAGATAAAATATTTTAAACCCTTTGGAAGCCTTGACAATTTTAGTTGCTGCACAGGCTTAAAATAGAACGATCTTTTGTTGAAATCTTGAAAATCTTGTATTTAAAGCAAAGCTTCAAAAGTATTTATTTATTAATTTAAAACGTGTTTTCCAAGGGTTTTGGAGTATTTAAACATTTTTTTTTAGAATTTTTTATGTAAAATGGAAATTAAAAAAAAATCACACAAAAATGTCAAAAAATGCAAAAATATGCATTTAAAACCTAAATATGCGAACATATGCATTTTCACCAAAATATGCAAAAACAAATTTTGAAGTCATTTTAACGCAAATTTAATGATTGGGAAATATAATTGGTCGGCATCGTTCCTAAACTATCGACAAAAAACATACACATTTTTGACATACACCTTTTGCGTTACGCTTTTCTGTCAAAGTTAGAAACGTCACGCAAATCGAAGTAGTTTTATCTGACAAGACCTTAAGTGTTAAAAGTGAATTTAGTTTCTTTTTAATACAGTTTGTTGTTTTGGGTCTTTATGAAAACTTTGATAATTTTTTTATTGACAAAATTTCGCCTCAGTATGTAGTACATTTGTCTTGCTTTTGACTTACAAGTTTATAAAGCCTTAATTTTGTGTCTATTCTTGAAATATTTAGTGCAGTCATGTGCACTCAAAAGTGACTGAGTCTGTTGTCTTCCACTTTTAGTTTTTTTTTTTGTCAACCACTTGGTGAAACTAAACTTTACATTTACTAGGAGTTTTGTCTGAGTTCTGCGAGTATGAGTTATTTTATTTTATTTTATTTTATTTTAAGTTTGAGAGTGAGTGTGTCTTTTTCACAAGTGCTTTGATATAGATGCATACACATACAATGTTTTCGTAAAAATTTTCAGCATTTCTCTATTATACAGGGTGGCTTAAAAGAAAAATGCCCAAATCATTTGCGAGGGCAGCTTTCGAAGAAAGAGTAAGAAAATGTTTTGTGGTAGTAAAGTGGCAATGTGTAAAAACAGGCCGCTACCATCAACACGAATTGCGTAATCCAAACAAAATATTCAAAAAGGGCAGCTTTCGAAGAAAAAGACCGAAAAAATTACAATATTTTCAGTCTCGTGACGCATCTGTGTGCTCTGTGGTAGAAATTAAGGGCATTAGAGAGGGAAATTTTAAAAGTTCCTTGTCTTTTTGACATATCGGCCAACGAAAGCAACAAATACAATGTTGTATTCTTATTGTTGTACTTGTTGCAGTTTTGCCACCATCGTTCACTTGAATTCGCTTTGTTATATTTCTAGCCAGCTAAAAGCTTGTTTAAAAATTAGCATCCACAGTTGATTCTATTGGCCAGAATGTTGGCTGTCCACTTTCAAAATTTTTGTACATTCAAACCGATTTAAGAAAGTGTATTAAACAAAACACGTCACTTATCTGTGATAAGACTTGAAATCCAGAATGTGTGTTTAGCATTGTAGTCGCCAGCTGCTAGAAAACGTGGGCCAAGTGATTTATAAAATGAGCTACAATGACTTTAAGTAATTTAAACCTGGGGAGAAAATAAACATACACAGAGAAAAATGAAAATTAATTTCAATTAAAAAATTTCTGATATTTATCGATAGTTCAGATTTCACTACACACAGAAAAAAATCAAGTTAAAAACGTCGAAAACAAGGTTGATTTAAAATTTTTCGGTGGTGATTTTGCTTCATACGTGTTTCATGTTAATTCAACCTAATTTTATTATTACTTGCGAACAACATTTTTTTCTTTTAAAATAACTATAATTCATGTTATTTTAACATTGAAGTAAAGTTAGAGCAAAATGTCAATTATATTGAAATAACAATTCGAATCACGTTGAATGAAAGTTATTTCATGTTGAAACAACGTGAATTTCATGTAGAAACAGATCAATCAGCAGAATGGCCCGATATGGTTTGAGTCATCATTCTACTTTGAAAACTTGATGTACTATTTAACTAAATAATTTTAATTAAAAGAATACGGGAATTGTCTTCTTTTTATAACATATTTTAAGAATGAAAATAAAAAAATTAACATACTGAACTATGTATGCATGTTAATTTAACAAGATAAACTTTTGATTTTAATATAAAACAGGTTTTTATGGATTCAATATTGAATCCATATTTATTTATATTTTAATATTTTTTTTTTAATTTTTTTTATCAGTGAATAATATTTAATAAGCGTGATTAAAGATTATTTTAATATGAATCATTATAATTAATATGAAATAATGGTACATTTAAATAAAGGGCATACTTTTGCAGAAATTTACCATGATTCTCAATCAACATTTTTCCATGTTAATTTTACATTGGTATTTTTTTCTGTGTGTATCGACTGAATGTTTGTACTCGTGCAGGAAAACTTTAACTTGTTTCTTATCAGGCTACAGTTCGTTTTTTTTTATCATTTTTTTTAACGTATGAGACGTATGTATGTACGCACGTTATTTTAGATGACATTTTTTGAAAAATTGATAAGTACTTTCTGAAGGAACCGAAGTAGCAGGGACTATAAGATATTTTATTGCAACTTGAGATCAATTTCTAAATTGGTTTTGATTCTCAACCCAAAAGGTAGTCAATCTAGCGGACTTATCCCCTAATGGTCGTTCGTTGTTTTATCTTATGATCGCAATTGCAATTGCATTTGGATTTGCATTTCTTTTTTTAAAACATTAAAAAAATATTTGACATTTCAGTCCCTATGTAAACATGTACATATTCCGACTTAAAGGCCTTTAATTAGCAGTAAAAAAGCACAGCTAAGCAATCCATACCACCTGCCATTCTTGATGTTTGTAGTCATTGCTGTTATCAGCGCGAATTATTTAATAACAGCAAGTAAAAAACTGTATGTGATTAGCTGCTGTTACATGTCTTCATAGCTGTATTTTCAATAATAATAACATCGATATTGATATTTTTCCTATCGATATTTTCGATATTTTTACACTATCGATAATATCGATAGTACAATCAATAGTTTCCCAGCACTAACTCTTTATCATTATTTTTCTGGGCATTATAAATTTAAAGCGCCAAATACACTTGTCAAATGCTTGTCCATCCGGCAAATATCTAAATTTTTTGAATTTTCATCAAGCGTTGTCTGTGTCACACATACAAACTCATTTTTATTTTCACTTATACTACCACAATGCTTGATAAGTACTTTGATCAGTGTATTTGGGCCTCAAGCAATACACCACAAAACTATAACCTTAAAGGGAATTTCATTTCCGCGATTTTTTAGAAAAATTTACACTTCAATACCGGCTTGAATACAATTTATAGCAATTCCGATTGTATTTTTTCCTTTTCTCCTGCCTTTAAATAAATTCTTTTTAAAAATAAAACTTTCCTCTTAATTTTAATTAAAAATAAACATCTCTTTTACAGCAAAATAGTTTGTATCTATTTTTCAAAACTCGCAGTAACTGAAGGTCTTTGGACATACAATTTTATTTTTAAAATTGGAAATATAAATTTAGTTGGGAATTTCTTAGCAAAAAAAAAAAAAATTTAATGCATATTTCAAAATATGTATACGGAAAATGTTGCAACCAATATTCGCAAGAAAAACGCTAAAACGAAGTGAAAAGTTCATTGAAAATTTTACATTCACCTTGAAATCAAATAGAAGAAAAAAGTATTTTCGAAAATATTTCACGTAAAAACAACATAAAGAGAGAAACTACAAATTCTTTAATTGAATTCTTAATTGAAGTGTGTGAAATTCCTAGAAATTTTTGCATTAAAATTAGATGTTTTTTTAAGGCTTGAAAGAATGTTTGGCGGTATTTAAAGATATTTTGGATTTTTTTAAGTAGTTTTTTTTCAATTTTTATTTTTTGCGTTCGGCAAATATTCTATCGTACGTCAACGTTTTACCTTTTCCAAACGTTTTTTTATGGCCGAATATTTTGTTAATTTGTTTCTAATTTTCTTTAATAGTCATATTTATTTTATTGTCGTTTTATTGCTAAAATTAAATAATTTATTTCGTTTTTATTTTTGTTCTTCAATTTTTTTTATTTAAAGCGAATTGCCAGCATTTTTGAAATTTTTGCTGTTTCTTTTTTGGGTTGCGGTCAATTCTTTTTAATTCTGTGCGTATTTTCTTGTGCTTTTTTTAAGGCCACAAATAAAAAATGTTTTTAATTTGCCTAAAAATATATTTACAAAAAAAATTTTAAATTTAAAGAATTTTAAAGATTTAAAAAAATCGTGTATTTTTAAATTAAGCATTTTACTTAATTTAAGAAAACAAAAGTTAGTGGAAACTCGTATTTCCGTATTATGGTAATTTATAAACCAATCAAGGCGAATTCATTACAGGTAATCTCGGTACTAAAAAAAAGAGGAACAAAACAAAACAGAAACAAAGATGATAAATAAAATTTTGATATCCATCAATTATAAAGCCAAAAAAAGTTAACAGCAGGGCTTTTAAGAGCACCTGTAATGAATTCGCCTTGAAAACAATTCTTATATTAAAGAGTTAATTAAAAAAATATTTTGGAAATTTTGAAAAATTACAATATTTTTTTAAATAAAGACAATTTTTTCAGTAAAGGGTGGTTTTTTTAAAACCCGATAGAATTTGAAATTGTAAAAATAACAAAAAAAATATTAGATTTTAATCATTTGCGCACCTCTCAGCTGTTCTCGACCAAGCGCATTTTGGACGTCCAATTTTGGGTCACTTTTTCAGGCATTGCAATGTTAGTTTTCAAGGCGCCCATTATTACTGGTTCATCACAACAACCCAGTGACTTCAAGAAGACCCACTGGAAATTATCGAGAAGCGTCAAATCGCATGACCTTTGAGGAAAATAAACAGGTTCGTTTCTCGAAATCAACTAATCGGCTAATTCAGGTGTTAATAAGTTGATTGTTGCGTATGACCTCGTATGACATAATTTTGTAGACTATTTCTCCTCACCTCAATATCATACGATTTGTTAACAAAAAAAAAAAATATAAATTGATTTCAGTTAAAAAATTTGTGATTTTAATTGAAAAATTAATTAAAATGTTACTACTAAACAAATTGATAGTATCAATTAAACGTTTAATACACTTAAGTAAACGTTAATTCACTTGATTAAAGGTTTGATACACTTGATTAAGTTTTCAATTAAAATATTTTTGGAGAATTCATTCTGTGATAAAGATTGATATTCATTAACAAAAGCTATGTTGCTTTTCGTAGATTAAGATAGCCATTATGATGTTTCCCAAATAGGAAAGAAATATCAATTTGTTTAACTGCCATATAAATATGTATATGAAGCGGAATAATTAATGATTCCTTCTAGCAATTAAACAAAAACTAAACCTAAAAGACAATATAAATATAAATTAAAACACTGTGTCCATGTTCTGTCACTCTCACGACGAGAAACTTTTCGATTGAAATATGTGAAATGAAACAAAAATGCCATATATTGAAACAAACAGCTGTTTTTCTTACTAAACAGTATCTGTTACATTTTTTGGGCGATTACTAGCTGTCACGTAGGGAAATGACTCGCCAATTTACAAAAAAGTGTGTCTGTAAAATTTCTGTGAGAAAGTTTCCGCTGTGAACTGTCAAATAAACTTACGATTAAAAAGGGGGCTAAAAAAATGTTAACACTAATGGCGTTTTCTTTTCTAAGTAAAATTCTGCATTTATTCAGCCTTTTACATTTGTTTATGGTCTTTTCTGACAAACATGTGTTATTTTAAAAGTGTAAAGCGTTCTTTCTGATGATGTTCTCTTTAAAATTAAAAAAAATGCTACATGTTCAACACTCATTTTAATTAAAGGGGCAAGAGTGCAGCACTAGATCAAGGCGAATTCAGTACAAGGTGGTTGCAATATAAAAAACATCTGTTGGCTTTGAATTGTTGTAGTCTTGCCACCACCTGTAATTGAATTTACCTTGCGCTAATTGTACTTTTTTGTTTTATGCCGAAGTTTGTGTTCTTTTATAAACGTTAAATATGAAACACTTCTTAAAAATTAGGGGAGAATTTAAAAATGTTGCCAAGACATACATATGTAACACTTAAGAAACACTTTTTTTTAGAAAAGAAAACGCCATAAAATATAATCAAAAATGCAACACGCAAAGAATAAAATTAATAATATATGGTTTTTGGCACATTTTTTCATTGTTTAATTATTTTGCTTTTAACATTTTTATTAAATCATACGAATGTTTTCAAAGCTCGTTTGCAAACAACAAATAGCAAAGTCGCACTTTACATTATTTGGTATAGCCGACGGTTGTATTTCCCCGCCATCGTTGAAAACTTTAGATTTTAGTGAATTTTAGTCGCCGTCAACGATATGTGTTACTGGCGTTCTCAACGTCTGCAATGTCACATCGTCTTCGAGTGCAATGTTATGACAATTATAACGTAACGACGTAATCTCTTTTGATGGTTTTTGACATGAGTTACGGACACACATTTTTCTCCCTTTTCGAGAAACGATGGAAAATTTCTTTTGTATTTTTTTGATGCCAGAAGTTCTCACTCAAAAATGCTTTTAAATAAATTCTAAATTCATGAATAAAATTTACAATTTGTTTTACCGATTTGCATGTTTTTTGATAAATGATCAAACATGTAAAATTTCGGTTCGGTAGATTTGTTGAAAACGCAAACGCTATTAGTGTTTGTGAAGAAAAGCATTAAAAAAAACGTTTTCCTGTTAGTCATATTTCGAGGACAAAAATAATACTGTTTTTATCAAACTCAACAAAAGATGAGAACATTTACTGCCTGTTTAAAGATTTCGAACGTCAATGATCGCATAGAAAATTATATTTAAAGCAAAAACAAAATGCTTAAATTTGTTTTTGTTTTAAATGTAATTTTCTATGCGAATGATAACGTTTGAAATCGATGAACGGCCTGTTAATTCCGCTTAGTTTATTTATATAAAATGTATCAGCATAACTAGGGATGGGCAAGTTGAAAAAATATATCGATACATATCGAATCGATATTTTTTTAGAGTATCGATATTTATTATTTCAAAAATATCGATATATCGATGTATCGAACGTATTTTGCTGAAACTATTACCAAATTAAAAAATTCAGTATACCTTTGTACAAACATATGTATGAACAAATTAATTATATGTAATTACATTGTTACTTTTTATTGTTCCATTTTATTTAAAAAAATTAATAAAAACAAAAAAATTGAATCAAAACAAAAAATTAAATTTTAACAAAAACAAAAGGGAAGAATACAAAACCATAAGAAAAAAAAATAAATTACGAAAAATTTAAATGGAAGTAAATAAGTCATGGAAGTACCAGCATTCCTTAAACTTTGAATTGCACCCCAAAAGTTCCAACTGGTTTTAGTCAAACCAGTAATCATCAGATATGGACATCAGGAGCACTCTCTGTTTTATGTACACTCCAGACAATCTGCTTCTTGTATCCGGCACTGCTTCTTATAAATGCCAATTATTTTAGATCTTCATATTTGTTTAAAAAAAACATATGATGCATGCAATGATTCCAATTCTTAAAAAACATATTGTTTGAAAAACGGCTAAAATTTTGAGTTCTTAATGAAGACTGACTTTAAAAAATATCGAATTCGATAGTCGTATTTCAATATCGATACATCGATATATCGGTATTTAAAATATCGGAGATATATATCGATTATATTTTTTTTAAATATCGATATTTTGATATATCGATATTTTTTGCCCATTCCTGAGCATAACCGCCTTGTTTCGGTAGAAAATTTATTGTAGAATTATTTAGTGATCAGATTTTTAATTTAGCACGCTAAAGTCAATTAAAATCACATGACAAAGTTCTTGGCCCAGACTTTTTTCTGCTTTTTGTCGACCAGTGTATGAATAAAAATAGCAGTTTTCACCCTTGATAGTAAAGTCCCTTGTAGTCCTTGTGAATCTTATTAATTTAGTTAAAGTACTAAGATTTACAAAACTGCAGCAACAAAATGCATTAGACTTAAATTTACTACGCTGTGGTTGAAAAATCCAAGAAAAACCTGTAGGAAACACCTTTGATAAATAACCCAGAATAAAACAGTTGAAGAAACTATATCTGTCTTTTTCCCTCACTCAGCAACTTCATTAATTTACAATACAAACGAAAAAGACACTCATGCTTTGTGGTATAAAATCGTATTAAGAAAACCGCTAATGAAATACATAATAAAATGTTGTTAAAATTTTGAAAAAATAACAAGAAATCAAAAAAAAAAAAAGTTAAAAAAGATCGCAAAAACTTTTAAAACATGAAAGTATTTAAAAATGTTATCATGTATTTTATTATGTAAACAGCACTTTTTCCTGCACAATATTTAAAAAGAATTGTTTATTTATGTATTTTTTTTTTTTACTTCAAGAGCCATGTGATCGGCCATGTGAAAACGAAGTTGATCTTGAAGTGTGTAATTTTAGATAAACGTCACTTACAATGTTGCAAAAACATAAATGTAAAAAGTGTACATGTGACATTAAATTGCCAACGGACAAATACTGCATAGTGTGGTTCGTTTTATTTTTCAGAATGGCAATGGGTGTGTAATTACATATGTACATACCGCTCATTTACTTCAATAGTGTCATAACTTAAAAAGCACATTTTTTTTTGGCTACGAATGCTAAAATGTGCGCAGTAAATTGAATGAATCATGATTGATATTGTGTAATAAAATGCTTTCTAATTCGTTGGAAATTTTCCGCTTGTGATAAAAATGTGCCGTTATTCTACCTGTTATTTCGCCTTTCATTTGAATTATAGCAATGACACATCTTAAGTTATGTTCACATTTAACAAATATTTGACCGGCGGAAAAAATAAAAAAAATAATATGCGTGACCACTAAATTAATCTACTTTTAACATTCGTTTTAATAATTATTGTTGATCTACTGAACTTTAATAATGAAAAAAGTAAAAGAATAATGGAAAATTACTAAAATAATAAATGTAAACGTTATGCAAAAGCAAAGAAATGTTTTAGGTAGTCGGGCATGTTCTACAAATCGAAATGAAGTGGAATTGAAATCGAACGAGATTTTAATTTCAATTATTTACAAAATGACTGTAGTTTTTCCTGTTTTTAAGAGTTGTTCTTGTAAATATAATTGGAACTCAAAGTATGAAGTATATAAAATGGAATATTTTTATGAAAATTATTTACAGGCTTTCAAAATTTGTTCGATTTTAAATCCATTTAATTTCGATTTACAGAACATACCCGAGCGGTAACGTTAATGTTTGTTAAATGCAGTGTTCAAAAATAAACAGAATATTATTTTGCGTTCGGCTCACACACCCAGGAACGATTTTTTTTTTAAAGTGATTGTGTAGACGAACACAACCCTTAATACCGTTCGTAACTATTTTCAAGAAAGAGCCGAACATTATATAGTGTTCTGTTCTTCGTCAAAATACAGAACAATTGTAGTGATACTGTAGACAAACAATATATTTAATTGTTCTATAATGTTTCTGTTTTTTCATTGATAAAGAAATTAACAAAAAATTTAAGCAAAGACCGCACCACGCACAGCTTTTTTGTGTATTCTGTTAAATTATTTTGCTGGCTTTTTGTTTTTTTTTCGTAAGTGCATTTTGTTTTTGTAAAAAATCTTTTTTACCAGCTAAAAGGAACGAACATTAATGAGCAAACCCGAACACAACGAAGTTTGTAGATTAAAAAAAACCAAACGGAATTTAATGTTCTCATCTTTTGTTGAGTTTGATAAAAACAGTAGGACGAATCCAAGCAAAATTCTACCATAAATGGAAAAAATTAATATCTGATTTTGGTACTTTAAAGTTTTTATAGTGGAACAATTTTTTTAAATTTTGTTAAAAAATTTGATAAATAAAAAAAATTTTTTTTAAAAATTAAAAACAAAAATGTTTGAAATTTTTGAAACATTTATATTTCTTATTTCTAAAAAGGGGTTGTTTTGAATTATTTTAGTTTCAATGGTGGTTTCTTAATTATTATATGTAGTTTCTTTTGGGTGTTTTTAAAAATAGCATTTTAACGAGTTCTTTAATTAAATTTTGTATATTTTAAATAATTTTAGAGTTCATATTTAATGCGCTGTGATTTCAATTCTAACGTTTCATGTAAAAATACTGACTTTTATTCTACACAAAGTGTGTGTAGTGTCGGTCACGTTTTGGGCTGTAGTGTCAGTCACAATTTATTTAACTAATAAATATTTTGTTTGAATAACTAACCGCTTTTTTTCAGCATTTTATAATAGTTTGATTCTTGAACTTTCGATAAAATCACAAATTAAAGTAATTACGAAAGTACAGAGGAAGATTATTGAAGTTTGAAAACACGCTCGAAGACAACTTCCTTTTGCAAATAGTGTCATTCACGTTTACATTTTACATAATAAATGATATTTCAAAATATCGTTGTTTGCCATTTTTTTCTCTTTCGGATAATTGTTGAAACTGCTTCATAGCCATGTTTAAATTGATACTAAAAAAATATTACTAATCGTAATTTAAGACAAAACGCAAATTTTGCCAAATTTAGAGTAAGTCACATATGGAATTGCCCAGCATTATTTTTGTGTTCGAAAGTAAGACGCTATTTTTATAAAGATTTACTACATAAACACTATTAGCGTTTGTATTTTCCACAAATTAAGTGTTTATTTTATTGCTTTATTAAGGGATTTTTATTAATTGCGTGTCAATTTTGAGAGGTTTTTTTAAAAAATTTCTACCCAATCTACGATTTTGCAACTTTAATTTTATCTAATTTTAACTAAACTTATAATTTTTTATTCTCTTAGAAAATTTTTGTGTAGTGTGTTTGGTGTTAAAAATAGACTGAAATATTTTTTTATGTAGGAAAAGGCCTAAAGTAGCATACGATTTTGTGATTTTTCAGAAATGAAGCATACACCCAGAAATAAAATATGATCACCTCCAAAAAACAATTTTTAAGGAAAATTTTAAACATATTATGTTATATTAAACCATATTATCGTCACCGAAAACCATATTATGTTTAAAATAGTCCTCCATCGAGAAGCCACAACCATATTATGGTTGCCTCCTAAAATTTTTCTATTCGTTTGTATCACGTATAAGTAATATTTTTAAATTACGAATTTTTAAAATTACTCATACGTTTTTCTCCTTAAGCCTGGTTAATACTTATGGGTGGCTTGTTTTATTCTAAAAAACTCATGCTTTTCGGGAGCAAAATTTTTAAGAAACAGACACCAAATTGCATTTTAAAAAAAAAAAAGCACATGTTTTTATAGAAAGGAAAACACCATTAGTTTGTCTTCATCAAAAAAGCCTTCCACCTCCTCTCATGAGAGCATGCCCCTGGGAGCCGAACGCAATAGTAAATCTGGTACCGAAGCACCAGGGGCTACTGACTCCCGTGGTACCAGATGGGATCTCTAGGCAGTCACGCTCTTAAGAACCCTGCCAACTTTAAATAACTGCCGAATTCCAGGCATTGGATGCCCCTGATTATATGCCGGAGGTAGGGTGATCGATCGAATAGTATTCGACCGGTTTTAACCGGTTATTTTAGTTTTGCCCAAGTCGAATATTTTAAAATGTCCATTTTTCGAATATCGAATAAACCGGTTATTTTAGTAAAATTACCCGGTTATTTAAGTAATGTGTAATTTATATACGTTTTCCTTACTTTTGTTATAAAAGCACCCGTAATTTAAGTATTTTTCTAATTAAATGTTTGCAAACTTAAACTTTTTATACAAAATGTCAAAACAAATTGAAAACAAAACTCAAAAAAAACATTATGAGCAATGTAAATACAAATCGCTTATATAAGCGTGTGTTCTTGTAACAAAAACCAAAAACAATATAAAGTCCTACAAAAAAAGTTCAGCTTAAAAAGTAATTAGCAATTTGACAGTATTATAAATACTATATATATCTTTATAAAGATGTCATCTCTGGTGATATTTCGAACTGACTTAAAAGAAAATTGTGCTTAATCGGCCCTAAAATGATAAGTTGCAAAGGTTCTTTAACGTCACTGAATCACTTTTAGTTAGTCTACAAGCTTGACTTAAATATACGCCAAATAAAACTTGACCCTTTTCCAAGTAAATAGTTTTTAAGAGACTGCAAATAATACTTTACCAAAATATGTTGCCAATAATGAATGAAAAACTCTTAAGGTGTTCTAGCATATTTTCATGCTTAAAACAAGAACATTCCGGTGGAATCAACGATATGGAAAAATTCATCAGTTTTATGTATTAAAACACCAAGAACATAAAACAAAATTGCAGGAATCAAAAATGTCCTCGAAGGGTTTAAATTGTGTGATCGACGAATTGACAGATATTTCATACAAAAAACATGTTCATATTACTATTTTTTTCTATAATGCTGAAACAAAAAAAATTTAAATATATAATCCTGGAAAAGAGGTTTTGTTTGTCACTTTTCAAAAGTATGGATGAAGATTACTGCTTCATATAGACATACTTAACCAGCAACCAATTAAAACTCATTTACAATAAATTTGGAAAACATGTCAAATAATAAATCTATTAAATTCCTAAATTTTTAAAACCAAAGCTTTTAAAAAATTCTAAAGCTATGGTCACACCTATTAAATATATATTTGACTCCTAACGTAACCACTAGTTTTCTTAAAGAATTGTTTGCTTTTTCAAAACGTTTGGCTAGAGCAAACATTATTTAAGGGTATCGTAACTACATTATACATTAATGCAATTATTATCTTAGACATAAAGATAAGCAAATAACTAGAAATTATTTAAAATAATGCTTAAGTTCATTCAATTTACTGGTCACGCTTTTTTTTTTGATTTTATCGTCAAATATTTGTAGGTCTGAACATACCTTTTGTCATATCTATGTATTTTGTTGGTTCCTCACCTTCGTGAATTGTTTTGTTTTTATTCTAATTAACTTTTTATTACAAAAACTAATTTGATTTTTGTATTTTTATTTATTCTAATAAAAACCGGTTAACCGGTTATTTTTAAAATGCTTAACCGGAAACCGGTTTTTTTAAAATAGCAACTATTCGGAATATTCGAAAACCGGTTATTGAAAAAAGTCGAATAATCGATCACCCTAGCCGGAGGATGTTACCCCAAAAGGAGAAACCCCGGGGGTATTTTGTGCGCGTGACATCTCTGTATGTCTTATTGCGTAGCGCATAAATGTGCGCTTACTTTTTTAACTTTACTTTTAATTGAACATATAAGGCATATTTATTGTATAATTTTAAGTATTTTTTTTTAAGACAGGACAAAGATGACCCCAGAAAATTAATTGTACTAAGTCATTGTGAATGGTGAGAATCGGTCTATGATTTCACATATTTCCCATATAAACTTTTTTCCAAATTAATCTCTTTGTGTCCGTAAACGATCTAATTATGTTGGTATGTATATTTAGATAAAACTCCTTCCAAAAATATTTTACTGCAAATTTTGAAACGGTTAACATTTGCCTTAAGCTCCTATCTATAAAAGCTTTTTTGAATGTTCACCCTCATCAACAACTTAGCACCCGTCCCTAAAATCTCTTTAAGAACTAAATCTCATATGGATCTTAATATCTAATTATGTAATATTTGACACAAATACCTCTGATAAGAATTTTAACCTTTTAAAATAACTTTGTTTTTGTGAGCCCATGATTGCACATCGTTTCTAACTTTTTAGAGCATATTTCTGGTTTCCCTGCTTATAATAATTGACCCACCTTGAAAATAAATAAAAAAAAATTAAAATTACCAAAATGTAAAATAAAATGTAAAATAATTAAAAAAAAACCTTTGAGACACATTTTTTTAATCTAAAGAAAATCAAAAGAAATGATTTTAATAAATATTGAAAAAAATAAGAAAAAAAAAGAATTGAAAGAAAAAAATGTTTAATTATACAAGTGAATTATTAAACATGTACTACATGTGCGAATTATAAGAAATAGAAAAACCCCAGCGGGAAATATTGAAAGAACTGCAAGTGGCCGGCCTTTTTGAAGGCCTCTATACTCATTTCTAAAGGATTTGCTTCGCATGATATCCTGCCTTTTAGAAGGCATAAACTTCTTTTTAAAAGACCTAAATATATTCAGTATATAAATATTCAGTACACATTCGCTACTCCATTCTTTAAGAAGGCAGAAAGGAAGTTGTTCAGTTTTATTTAATTTTTATTTTTCCCTTCTTTGAGAAGGCACCGAAGTTTACATGAAAGGCAGTTTGGAAGGGCTTGTTCCCAATGACAACCTGTGTAAAAAAAAATAAGTATGTAATGCGGCGGGAAGGGCTTGTGACTGCTAAACAAGGCCTTCTATTAGGCCTCTTTACTCATTCTAGTTACTGCTGGGATGTATGTACATTATGTGGGGATACTTTAATAAATTAATAAATCGTGTTAAATCAAATTAATATTTGCTTACAATGTTGTTGGCAAATTCGACAAAAACAACAAGAACATTCAACAGAGATTGCGACTTGATTTGCTAGAAATTTTGTATTTCTTTTTGTTTTGCCTCTGGCGTCAAGTGTCTGGTATAAATCAGCACCGCTAGCCGCCATGATAAATCATTAAAAAAGATCATACAAAGTTGCAAAAGTGTATCTATCCATCATACCAAAAAGCACACAGTACTTAGTTTGTAATGTATGAGTCAATGAGCTGTTGGTTGCTGTTCGAACGAACAACGTCGTAGTCTGTTAATAAAGTTCCCATTAATATTGACCAAAACTCAAATTGTACACAAAATTTACACAAGTTAAAACAAGCAACAGTCACTTTTTTTTTAAAGATTTACTTAGTAGCTCATCCTTATTAATTAGTCACGTTGTGGAGAAGTTAAAAATCGAACCAAATAACATATCGGTTACAACAATATTTCTCACTTTTGCTGACAGATTTTCAGCTTTGTCTTAGCAAAAAAAAAAAGCAGCCGGAAAACGATACATCTACTCGTTGTGACTTAAACATAATTCATATAAATTATGGTGGACATCAATCATTAGCATCACCATAATTTTCTTGGTGTTAGTGAAGCTGTAAAATCAGAATTAATTTGAAATTAAATTGTAGATTTTGTTTGAAATCAACAGAAAGAAAAACTCAGATGGTTAATAGTTAAAGTCTATTAAATATATTTTATGATATTTTAAATACTTTGCTATATTTATGCAAAGGTGAATAATAGAAATATGAATCACAAAAAAGAGAAACTGGTAAATGATATTCATTGCATATTTTTCCTTCAGGACTTAACTCTCCTGACAAATTTTATCATTCCGTCGGACTAATATTCATCTTAGAACATAAAGTATGCATAAGGGTGGCTCACTGATGCATGAGAAAAAACAAATTAAAACAAATAAAAATTGCAAAAAAAAAGTTTAAAAAAAGTCTCACCTTGAGAGCCCGCGCAGGAGCTCCTAAGAATTAAGTATATTTGAAAAAGTCCATTTTTTAAATTTTAATATTTTATTTAATATGTATCAATTATTATTAATTAAAACTTAAAACATTTTAAATTAAACTTAACAAAAAAAATAAAAATTTGGTTCTTATACAACATAAAACAATGAAATCATTTTTGGTCCCAAAATCTTGTTTACTGTCAAATCCGGTCATCTCTCGTATTGATTTTAGTTTCGTCTATATTAAACCATCTGTTGACTTTTTAGCGCAAAGAGTCATGAATGCTTCTGACACTATTTTCTCGAACCGTTAAAATACAGTAAAATGCTTTTCTGCAATATAATGAATGCTGTTGTTGTTATATTCAAAACTTAACAAAATTGAAGGTCAAAGCGCGGGCTCTTACACTAAAAATAAATTAATGATATTTTACAGGGATCTAATTCAGACAAAAATACAACATATTTACGCTATTAGAAGTCGATAAGAGGAACAACTTTTTTTTGACCCACCCTAATATACATATTCTAGGCCTTTAATAAATTCTAAGTCGAATTAGCCATGCCCCTCTGTAAAAAAACACTAGAGTATCTAATTATTCGACTTTTGATTTTGTTCGAGTAAGAAATTAATCGGTTTTTGAATTTTAAAATTGCTCGATTATTCGAATAAAGTTTTTAAATTGTTCAAATAACTCGAAGAATTTAAATGATTTTATCCAATAGGATAAAACTATTTGAACTAATACTTTTATTTATTAATAAAAAGAAACAGAGAGGTGACAGCCAGTTATGAAAAACATTTAAACCAATTTATTATTCCTACACACAGAAAAAAATCAATGTAAAATCGTCGAAAACAAGGTTCATTTGACCGTTTTCGGTAGTGATTTTGCTTCATTGTTACTTCATGTTAATTTAACATGATTTTACAATAACTTCCGAACAACATTTTTTTCTTTTAAAATAACTATAATTCATGTTAATTTAACATTCCAGTAAAGTTAAAGCAAAATGTCATTTATATTGAAATAACAATCCGAATCACGTTGAATGAAAGTTATTTGAAGTTGAAACAACGTGAATTTCATGTAGAATCAAATTGGTTTGAGTGTGATATAACAGTGTGAACAAGCTTCAGAGACAACATATGTACATATGCATTTATTTAAGAATAATTCAAAACACTTACCCCAGTACACATGTTTCACTTATTTTGTATTCCCGATTATAACATATTTTAGGCAAAAAAAACATTTAATTTTACTTCTGATTCATTAAATGTAAACAGTAAACAGTATCCAATTTGGCCCAGTCGTTTTCAAGTTTTTAACATCCGAACAAACCACGATACATGTTCATATATAAACAGATGTAGGGAAATTTAAATTACACTATCGGGCATGTTCTAGAAATCGAAATAAAGTGGATTTGAAACCGAGCAAATTTCAAAAACGACCCTGTACCGAAAGTTCATTAAAATATTCCATTTTATCAATTAAATTTTTTAAGTACCGATTAGCTTTACAACTCTTAAAACCAGGAAAACTTCGGCCATTTTGTAAATAATTGCACTTTAAATCTCGTTCGATTTCAATTTCACTTCATTTCCATTTCTAGAACATGCCCGATTATCTTTTAAATCCCTTAATTTCCATATTTTAAATACTTGTAAATCAACTTTCATTAATATTTAAAAACAAAAATCCTTTTAAGCTCAAAATTTTATGTTCCCGCCAATAACGTCAATCTCTTTTAAACACTTCATGTCATTTTCAATATTTCTTTTTTTTTTCGTTAAAAAAGAAAAAAGATTTATTCCGGCGTTAAATTTAAAAAATACTCTCTTTAAAAGACATCTATCTTTTCTATGATTTATTGTTATTATTTTTGTTGCTGTTGTTTTTTTTTTGTTGTTAAAATTTACTACAAATAACAGTCATGTTTGATTGTTTAAATCCATGTCATGTCTTTAGATAATTTTATGCACATTTACAGAAGAATTAACGCACACACACGCCTAAAAAATAAAGCGAAATGAAGCAGGGATGGAAAACTGTGATTTTGGCAATCTATTGATATGGTGAATACATTGCAATTGTGAAATGATTTTAAAAAGGTTTCTTTTAGGGTCAAAAATTAAAAATAGTTTTTTCTATTAAAATCTTTCCTTGATGTACTAACCACACTTTTTTATTTATTACATCGCAATCTTAAATCCTAAAGGCCCTGTGAGATACAGCAATTTTGACTTAGCTGCACAATCGCCTTTGCACGATTTTTTGTGCAGATAAATCAAAAATGCAGCGATCTTAAATGTATGTATCTAACTTAATGTGCAGGTACGAAATTGTGGTTACCTGCACTAAAGTACAGGTAAAGAACAATGTTTAAAAGTGGAGTAACAAACTTTTTATTAATAAATTGATAATAACAATGACGTTCAAACAACCTGTAGTCATTTGTTGTGCATTTTTATAATGAACGAGGTGCCCAAATTGGAAACAATAAAGTGGGGAACAGAATAGTCGGTGTAGTACAACGTTTGGAATAGCGCTGCAAGCTGGTCAAAAGTAAAAAACGGAAGTTTCTAATTAGTGTCAATAGAATACGTAGTTGTAGTAGTCGTTGAAGTTGAAGTCAAAATTCAAAATTTTTGCGCTACAGAGCATTCCTCAGCTTCGAATACTACTACAACTTCTTAGTTCTGTTCCAGGCCTAAGATTTGCTATTCCTTTCATATAATCGTGGCATAGTTGCTGTAACCACAAACCATATGCATGAATGTAGGTACATGCAAATAAATTTTTTGTTTTTAAAAAAACAGCTTAAATCGGATATTTATGTGAAAAATTGGCGTAATCAAAAATTTTGAGGAATAATAACAGAAAATATGTGTTTTGGGCAGTTAAGTAAAAGTGCAGCTAACTTTGATTTTTTGTATGACAATAATTTTAAGATGCCAAACATTTTTTGCATTTGTCTCAAATGTGCAGGTATAGAAAGTGCATTAAAAAAAGAATTTGTAAGGTATTTTAATCTAAGGATTGCTGCTCGGTTTTAAATGCCTAAAAACCGAAACCGAAAACCGACAAAAAAACCTTGGTTTTAGCTTTTACTTTAACAATATATTTATGCTTGAAGAAATTGAAAATTATGCATAATACTCGTACTTCATTATACATAACAGCCTGCAACAATGACAAGGTATTTCAAAATAAGAAGTCACTAAGGCCCGTTTTCACAACTTAAAGTCTACTTTTAGCTTTTTAGAACAAATGTTACCTTTTAAACTCTTAAGTAATTTGTTTGGCAACCCCCTGGGCCTGGCTGAAAACTTGTAAAAAGTCAAAAAATGCCTGGCCAAGCCCATGTATACACTTAAGGGTTAATAAAAGTTCTTGAATTGAAACAAATAAAAAATTGTATTACATTAAAAAAAATACTTATGTATGAAGTTTAACTTTGATATTTTCAAACCCGAACCGAAACCGACCGGTTTTAATCATTTTAAAACAGAAACCGCGGTTTCACATTTAAACGGTTTTTAGCAAACTCTTTTTTAAACAATAATGACAAAAAATATTAATTTTGTGCAGTTAAGTCAAAAGTGCACTTAAACAAAAGGCAGTTAAGCCAAAACTACTGTTAAACTTTTGCTTCGCGTTGCGTTGGAGGTTCGCTTTAACATATAAAGCGGCCCATACACTTGCAATATTAATGTATATGATATTCGCCATATTATTTCCATTTTGTCCTATATTATGCAATAAGTCGCACAATGGTTTAATTTAAATTTTGCTCAACTTTCATTCAATAAAAAGGTAAACATAACCTACATATAGGAATACACAAAAAAACAGCATTATACAATGTTGCCAACACATTTCACTCTCTTTTCGTTGTGCAATAAAAATCAAAAGTGTTTTGATTCTTGCCAATATATTGTGCCACCTTCGAATATCACATACACGTTGGCGATATAATTGTACAATACGTAACATTTAACAATTTTATTGCAAGTGTATGAGCCGCTTAGGATGAAATATTCATACTTATACGAACATGTCACATAAAGTACTTTTAACGCAGGTCGAAGCGAAAAGTTAGGTAACTCTCATCTTTTTGCGCGCTTTGACAGTCATTCTAGTATAATTTTTTTACAAACAATGTGTGAGTGCTGTCAAAGTTTTTATTGTGACATACACCTTTTGCTTGAAACTTTTCTGTCTACGTAAGAAACGTCACGTAAAACGAAAAAGTTGTATCTGACACGGCCTTAAGCTTGAGCTTAAATTTAAAAAATTTTATATGAAAATTTTCTCAACGCAAGGTGAAGTGAACAACAAAATTACCCCCTTAATAAAATTAACAGAACAGGGATGGCTAAGTTGTTTCAATTGTATTTTTTTGTTGATACTTTTTAAACTAAGATTTATAAAACCTTTTTGTGGTGTTTTTTATGAACATAAATAAAATTAATTTCAACTAAAAAATCTTTTAGTGCAATTAGGGTAAAAAAGTAAAATTTTTAAAGGTTGTTGGTACAATTTTAAAAATTCTCAACGCCATCCCTGAAACAAAACTTGTTATGAGAAAAAAAACTAAAAAACTTTGTTTATATTTTTTATAGTTTGCTCTTTCTAGCATTTACTGTTTCTTTCTATCAATTCTATATCAATTAATGAATAAAAAATGTAGTGTCATAAGGGCTTAATGTACATACATATATTGGCACAGTTGTTTAAGTTTGCTAATGCCCATTCTGGTTGGGAATTAAGTTATCCATACCTGATATAACCATATGAGTCTTGTTTTTATTCCGTCAGTCATTTTGAATGTTGGTCCAGTGATGTCAGATGTAGGGAAAATTCCCTACTTGTAGGGAATTTTTCTCCAAAAATCAGACTGTAGGGAAAAAAAGACAGATTTTTTATTTTCGTAAAAATGTAGGGAATTTTTCCTTTGCATGTAAATTAAAATATAATCTAACTGACTTTTAAGAAAACCTCTGTGGTATTAAAGCACATCGCTTCAATAATCACAATCTGGCTACTTTGTTATTGAATAATTGCTTTTGAGTATCAAGTACCTAAGTACTCAATACTTTTACAACTATTAAAGCGACAATTATTGCATTTTTATAACATGCATACGGTGAAATATACCACAAATACATATAGAATTTCAATATACATATAAAGGAATTCAAATAAAAAGTGCAGTAAAAAAAATTTTACATTTTATTGAGACTTGTTATGCTTTTTATTCTGTATTAATATTAAATATTCCAAGAATTGTAAATTACAAAAAATATTCTTTGACTTTCGCTGTTAATATTTATTTGTTAAAAACGCCATCTTTGTAAGTATTATTTTTATAAAAAAAGACTGTGCTAACATCGTAATATTATAGGAAATGTCGTCAGACTCAGATTCTTCGAAAGACTGCCAAAAGAAATATAGAAAACAACGATTCCGCAAGAGTTGGTTGAATGAAGAAACTTTCAAAGGATGGCTTGCAGAAGTTGACGATAAATTTAAATGCAAATGCATACCCTGTGGAAAGCTGTTAACTTGTGGAAAATCTGACTTAGAAAAGCATGCCAACGGAAAGTCACACAGAACTAATGTTTTATCAATTAAAAACTCTACAAATTTGACCTCGTTTTTTCAAAAAGAAAAGCCCAATAACGTTGAAAAAAATACTGCAAATTTTGAGCTGCGTATGGCACTTTTTTTTGCTGAACATAATGTTGCTCTGCAGGTAATTGAACATTTAATTCCGTTGCTGAAAGAGATTATACCAGATTCAGCGATAATTAAAGAATGTCAGCTGGCACGTACTAAATGCACCCAAATAATACGTAATGTTTTAGCCAATGAAGAAAAATCCAAGCTTATAAATAAACTTAAAAGTAACAAGTTTTCTGTTCTCATTGATGAAAGTACTGACATCTCGTCAAATAAAACAATGTGCATTCTGGTTCGGTTCCTTGATGAAAAACAAGAAACAACTACGGTACAACTTTTGGATATGATGCAGCTTGGGGCTGATTGTAAAGCAGAAGCCCTTTATAATGAGTTTAAAAAATGTATTTTAGGATATGAAATTCCCTACGCAAATATAATTGGGCTTTGCTGTGATGGGGCTAGCGTAATGGTTGGGCAGCATAATTCATTTACATCGAGATTGTTAGCGGACAACCCAAATATCATTGCTATAAAATGTATATGTCACTCGGCTGCAATAATTGCAAATAAAGCTTGCCTTATGTTACCTAGAGCTCCTGAGGATTTATTGCGACAAGTTGGAACATATATATCTGGAAGCTCTAAAAGATGCTCTGAGTTAGAAGAATTTCAAGAAATGCTCAACGTAGAAAAGCGAAAAATTTTAAGAACATCTGCCACAAGATGGTTGACTCATCAGAAATGTATTGAAAGGGTTTTGGAGAACTGGGCAGTTTTGTTAAAATTTTTTCAAAATGCAGCATCACAAGATAAGCTTAAGCAAGCAGATTTAATATTAAGTGAGTTGACAAATGAATGCAACAAGGCTTATTTATTATTTTTAAAGTACGTTTTGAATTACTTTAATTCTCTAAATGCTTTGTTTCAATCAAAAAAGCCCTTGATACATGTTCTACATTCTGAATCAACCAAATTATTTTTACAAATTGGTCAAAATTTTATTAAAAAGGAGGAGCTATGTGTCACTTGCAATATTAAATCACCACATGTAACAAAACAAATAGAAGATATTTATGTTGGCCATGAATGCGAAGAGTTGCTTAAGACCTTCCCAAAATCAAATTCAAACCAGATTAAGTCTGATTGCTTAAAGTTTTACATTACCTCACTAGAAGAAATACAGAAGAGATTGCCTTTGAAAAAGGACTCAATTTTTAAAGAAATGGAATTCCTAAATCCAAAATTAGCTCTTGGTACTGGTAATAAAAAAATTTACAATTTTAAAATGTTATGTGAAAAGTTTAATATTGATGTTAATCTTCTTACTCAAGAATGGCTAACCCTAGAATATAGTTTTTCAGAAGAAGAAATTAATTCTCTTTCAAAGATGGATTTGGTTGGATGCTGAGAGGATATTTTCAATTGTTACTGACGTCCGTACAAAAAAAAGAAATAAACTTAGTCACGAGGTTTTAAATTCCATATGTATTCTTAGATCATACTTACAATCAAAAATGGTTAACTGTACAAGCTTCCGTTGTACAGAAAGTCATTTTAAGAAAATGAATTCGCAAGTGCTTTACAATTGATTTTTTACACGTATACAAACATATGTAGATTTTTATTTTATTTTTTTAATTTTTGTTTTTTACTCAAACTACCTGAAATTTATTAAATGTATGTTATTGTTTTTTTGTTTAAAGTAAATAAAATTTACTATATTGAATTATTAAAAATATTTGAGTTTTACTAGTACTTAATATAAGGTAGGGAAAATTGTAGGGGAAAAATATTGCTGTTGTAGGGAAATGTGGGGATTTTTTTATGCAATCGTAGGGAACTATTAAAATTTCATCTGACATCACTGTGTTGGTCAGGCTAATGTGCATTATATGTAGACATTAGGTAGTTTATTGCTTCAACCACTTACAAAAGAAAAATCAACAGGGATAACAAAGCACACTGTTGTGTGGCGGCGAAAAAAAAGTGTTTAACAAACTGACCAGAAAAAAATGCATCTACACACAGAAAAAAATCAAGTTAAAAATGTCGAAAACAAGGTTGATTTAACATTTTTCGGTGGTGATTTTGCTTCATACGTGTTTCATGTTAATTCAACCTAATTTTATAATTACTTGCGAACAACATTTTTTTTCTTTTAAAATAACTATAATTCATGTTAATTTAACATTGCAGTAAAGTTAGAGCAACATGTCAATTATATTGAAATAACAATCGAATCACGTTGAATGAAAGTTATTTCATGTTGAAACAACGTGAATTTAATGGAAACTAATTGGTGTGAAGAAGCTTCAGAGACAACATATGTATTTATTTAAGAATAATTCAAAACACTTACCCCTGTAACATATGCTTCACTTATTTTGTAGTCTCCTTTGTTAACACATCAATCAGCAGAATGGCCCGATATGGTTTGAGTCATCATTCTACTTTGAAAACTTGATGTACTATTTAACTAAATAATTTTAATTAAAAGAATACGGGAATTGAATCCATATTTATTTATATTTAAATATTTTTTTTTCATTTTTTTTATCAATGAATAATATTTAATAAGCGTGATTAAAGATTATTTTAATATTTTTCATTTAAAATTAATATGAAATAATGGTACATTTAAATAAAGGGCATACTTTTGCAGAAATTTAACATGATTCTCAATCAACATTTTTCCATGTTAATTTTATATTGGTATTTTTTCTGTGTGTAGGGAAATTCAGTAAAGTAGCCTTTGGAAAAAATATTCCTTATAAAATCATAATTTAAAGACATGTCTGAAAAGACATCGTGTAACTTTGGTCATAGTCCTCAATGATTAAATACAAATCTTACTTCATGGCTAGAAGGATGTTTTTTTTCAAAGGACAACTTAATCAGCTGTTTATAAACCGTTAGTTTAATTTAAATAATATTTTTCATATCAGAAGTCCCACAAGGTCGGCATTGTTTACATGCAAATCTCAAAAAGATGTTAATTCCTTGATTAAGAGTCAATTAAAAAAATAAACTTAACTACCCAATAAAAAAAAATTGAGCTTCAAACGAAGCAAGTTTGTAAGGAAGAAATGTAAGAGTTTCGCTAACCATTCCGTTAACGGAAGGCATGACTTTTATATGGCGAGTTCCCACTTTGAAGCAATACATTTTTGACACAAAATGCGCCGTATTCTTTCAGCTTTACACACTAAATGTTTTTTACAGTTATTTTAAATATTCTCAATTACAAACCTGCTTCGATGTAAGGGAATGCCGCGGCACTTGGAATATTGTTACTTTTTTTATGAAGAGTTCTTGTTAAGAGTTCCTTCACTTACTTTACTGCATCTCTTTTTATGTCTTATTGCGTATCGCATAATTGTGCGTTTAAATTTTTAAATGTACCGTTAGTGCTTCGCAAAATGATAACATTTTTTATTGGGTAATAGGCCTCTGTTACGTTTACTCAGTTGAGTTGTAAATAAAATAGCTGGTTGTGTTGAGTGGTAAATTTTTGATGTTTTTGTTCGCCGCAATATAGCAAAGTTGTAAACCATAATACAAAAATTAAAAAATTACAACTCAACTGAGTTGAGTTGTGAACCACTGATGGGATTTGTGGTACAATTGTACCAAATTTGGTACAATCGAAACTTTATTGGTACACTGGTACAATTCATCCTTTTTTGGTACAATTTAAAAACAAAATATTCACGAAGTTCATCATTTCTTTGAAGTGGATTGACTCACTTTTTTTCTTTTCAATAACAATATTTCTAATTACATACATATCTCGAGCCCTGACCAGAACTACCAAAAATTGTATAATTGGTCATGATGTTATAATAACATATTAAGTTTATGCATACATAAGTATATGTACTCGTATTCCTTTACGAAGCCTGGGATCAATCAAGTGACTCCAAATCGATTTTGTTGTTGTTGTTTTTGTAGCAGCGAAACCTGAAGAACAGGTGTTGCTGAGTTGGCAATCTTTGGACGCGTTCTTCTTATTAAGTTTTTTGGGACGATGTTAAGTATACCGATCGATTCAATATCTCTTTCAAAGTCGGTTAAACGATGTCCCTTAAGGCTCAGTTAGCCGGGAGTAACAGTAGCGTTGCAAGTCAGCTGCTTCTTTCTGTTGTATGTAAAGCAATTAGAAAGATTATAGTAAGCAGTAAGATGTTACGTCTCAATCTGTAAGAAATTGATTGGTCTTACATTTTTCCGTTAAGGTTAAGTAACTGTTACTCCCGACTAACTGAGCCTTTAGTCCGGGTAGCTGTGTGTCTGTCTATGTAGGGTTGTTCGCAAAATACAGGTCGCAATTTTAAAGGTAATTTAATGAAATTTTTTTAAAAGGCTTCAATTCACAAGCGCTAAGCCTACTGAAAATGGCTCCCATTTAATCTCCCTTCCTAAAATCACTTTAGGACAACCAAATCGTATATAGATGAAGATATCTAAATAACGTTCAGCACAAGGAACTTTCACATGAATCTTTACCTCTTGAAATAATTTTGCTCTGGCAGGTCCATGTTTGCCCATGGGTCCCAAAAGGAGTTAGCTCTAGCAATTTTTTCCTTATTAATTGTAGAGAAGGGTATCAAATGGCCGAGCTTAATCGACTTTACTTTCTTAATTATTTTATTGAATAAAACGGTGTTGATTGCTTTTTTATTTCATAGCCAAAATTTGGTTAAATTTATGTAAATTTGGTACAATTTTGCCATTGAGACGGTACAATTTAAGAAGTGTCAAATGCCAATAGTGTTGTGAACCGTAACAGGGGCCATAACTACTTCTCACCTACAAATTATCTCAAATACTTTGTGATATATTTGACTTTTAAAAGTTAAGTTAAGTTTCTGACCAATTTGATCCCTTCTTTAGAAAGATAAAAATGTTGGGGTATTTTTCAAATTCCCCATTGTGCGATTTTGTTTTGAATAGACAATGAGCATCATCGTTGTCAAAAAACGAGACGAACGATGTGGTTATCGTGATTATCTTCAGGCCAATTTTAGTTTTGTTTTTAGTTTGAATAAATAAAACAAAGCCCATGTCTTGAACAGGTAGTAACAACAAAGAAACTAAACGTTTTACTAAAACAATTGTGTAAATATTAAAAAATTTCAATATTCACACAAACATTTTGCTTGTTTAGTTTATTTCGCCCTAAAGACAAATCAGCATATAACCTAATATTTTTTCGATCATTTTTCATGAGTTTATGTTAGACGACATCCATCCCATTTTCGAAAGTGTGCCACCTATAATCAATTTGTAATCCTAGGACATAAATGGCGCTGGTTGTCGTCTGCAATTTATTTGTGAAATGGCAATTTTAACACGGCATAAAGCTCGACACTCAGAATCACAGAGGATTTAATCCAGTTTTGAAACAGAGTAAATCCTACCTTGAAAGTTTAGACTATCCTGATTGTCGTTAATTTTGAAAAGTCATTTATCTCTATTTTACACGTTTAAATGATTTGTGAGACAGAGCGTTTTTAAATTGATTTTGTAGATAACTTTTGTCATTATTGAAAACAATATGACGAAATTATAATTTAATAATGAAGATAACTATACAAATACATTAAAGATTAATATTTGTGGTGACCTTTAGGAAGTCTGAATCCAAAATTTGTAAGCAAAATCGGTCAGACGGACATCGTTTTATTAACTCTGCCACTCATAAGGACCCAGAAAAGGGTCTAAGATTATTATTGAAGAAATTACAAACGGAATGATAAAGTTATATATACTTACATGTGTATGATACCAACCAGCAACCAATTGAGATGGAAATAAGAAAACGCAAATGGGGCTGGCTTGGACACACTCTCCGCAAGCCATTAGACGATATCACTAAGAAGGCCATAGACTGGAACCCACAGGGAAGCTCGGACGATCATCACACACCTGGAAACGCCAAATCATAACCGAACTGTCCGAGCTACGACTACAGTGGAACGAAGTCAAACATCGCGCTAATGATCGAGATCATTGGAATCAACTTGTGGCGGCCATATGCTCCCCAGAGGAGTAAAAGGAACATATATATATATATATATATACATGTGTATGTAAATGCCAAGAAAGAAAAATAAAGATTACTTCATCCCAAAAACAAAGTTTAAATCTTCTGCTCACGTCGCACAATTGACGTCATGCTAACTGCGGTGTTTAAAACTCTTATAAAGTGCATACATTCCTTATAAAACATTTGTGAATCTTAGGGACTTTTATACACGTCATCTAACGGGAAGTCATGCATATGGAATTTTCATCTGTCTTGAAGGGTAGAAAGGGTGTAAATAAATTGAAACATATGCCTACTACGTCATGGACATAATCATTACAAAGTTGCCATATTTTAGAGCACAATCGAAGCACAAAAGCATAACGACGAATATAAAAAATAAAAATTTAACAAAACTCCATATTAACTTTGCCCTTAAAAAAAAAAAATTAAGAAAATCACATCTATTATGTTAGTCGTCGTCGACGTTGACATTCATTTTAAATTGTTGTCACATCAAGTCGACGACAACATCACTTCGACGTTAATTTGGTATTTTATAAGAGTGTTGTGGCGACTTGTTATCGAAAATTTTACAAAAAAAAAAATCCCATCTCCAATTATTTTTTTATTATTTTTGTTCTTCACTCTTTAACGCTATTTATGCTATTTTCCGACACATTTGAGCCGCTCCCTGCACACATCGATTAACTCCATAAAACGAAAAGTTGAGAAACGCGATGATGTAATGTATGTATATTGTTTTTAAAAATTCCTCTGATAATATGAATTCAAATATATAATGTAGAATGCATAATTGCAGATATAGCTTTCATCTAACGGTATATAAAATTAATAAGAAAGAATAGCCAACAAACAATCGTCAGTAATGTTACAGTTTTTATGTGACTGGTGGAGTTAATCGAGTTGTCGAGATCACTGCTATACTAACTACCGTTTGCATTGTGCTTCTTTAATCTGTTTACCGATGCGATTTTGTTACGAATATTATTGAGAGGGAGAGAGCATCTTCGGCTGTTTAAAAACAAAGAAGCGTCGATGTACGGCCAGAATAGATACAGCGTTACTGAAACGATTTACATTAGAGTATGGAGTTAATCGAAATGGCATCTGAAATAAATTACTTATTATACAATGGCCAAAAAAATTTGCCATTTAACGGTGCTAATCTTTATTATTCAGGAAGGTTATTATATATGTATATAATAATTTATGACTATACCAAGGGCTTTGACACTTAAATTTAAGATTTTTCAAAAAGTGGAGTTAATTGATGTGTGCATTGAACGGCTTAAATCATAACGTAACTTATGAGCCACCCTGTATTAAAGTTGGCAAAATCGTTGGGATGTAATCGCAAACAGTAGATGGATTCACAAGTTGATACCCAACATAACGAGCTGGATGGACCGAAAACGTGACGAAATTTACTTGCATCTTACATAAGTTTTAAGTGGCTACGGAAGCTTTGCGAAGTACCCACCATACTGCCAGCCGTTATCTGCGCTATGTACGCAGAAAACGACGATGAAGCAGAGCACACAATCTTCAGGTGCAGATTCTGGGATAAGAAGAGAAAATCCTTCGCCGAGTCATGTGGGGCAGAATTAACAACAGAGAACTTAATCGGCATAACGCTTTAAAAGGCAGAAAATTTGGCAAACTGTTCGAACATAACTGAAAGGTCTCTAAGGGCGAAGGTGGGATACCAACAGACACGATTTCTCAACCCCTAATCTGCTAATGCTACTGTACTAGCAAGGGTTATTAAGAGAACCCACCCCAAATAAATGCGAAAATGGTGCCGTGGTAGTGCTGCCAGTGTAGTGATAGCGCGCTATCAACTAGTGGTCCCTAAAAACACATACATACATACATACATATGTATATACCCGGCTGCAAAAATAAGGAGTACGGATGCCTTCTAGAAGGCCTCTGTACTCATATCTTTTTTAGACACGTTGTCTTTGCAGTAGAGGCAAAGAATGGTAACAGTATCAGGGAAAGATGAATTTTGCTTCATTTAGAAACTCAAATAACTTTTTGTAAAGTTTTTGTTATTAATTTTTATTAATTCATTTAAAAAATAATACATTTTTATTAAAGTAATCCATTAATTTTTGAAAATAATTGAGTTCAAATGGCGTCCACCCTCGGTGACACATTTGCGACATTTTATCAAAAAGTTTTCATTACTACCGGGAGGGTTGCAGCGGGAATTCCCACAATTATCGTTCGAATGGATTACTTTAAATCATCCAAATTTGTTGGGTTTCTTTTGTAAACTTTCTACTTTCTACAAAAAAATCAGGTGCAGTAAGGTCAGGAGAGCTGGGGGACCAACGGCATGTGGAGTTTCATGAAATCAGCTTATTGGGGAATTTTCGCTGCAATTCTGTCATAACAGGCGTGGCTATGTGACAAGTTGCCCCATCTTTTTGAAACCACACAGAGTTGTTAATTGAATCTTATATGGAAATAAGTGTAAATCTTGTTGCAAAATTGTCTGCAGTGATTGAATCTAAGAAATCTTTAAGCAGGCCTTTAAAAAGGCCTAAAGTAAGAAGGTCTTCTGAGTGTTCCCGCTGAGTATTAATAGTTATTTTTATATACTTTCATATATATTTTTTTGCTTTATTTTTTGCAAACGTACCAAATACGAAAACTATAAAAAAAAAATAAAAGTACAAAAATATTGACTTGTATAATGTGGGCTCCAACAGCGTCAGACTGTCTGGTATATCTACGTTGGTTTGAATGTCTGTCTTTCTGTCTGTTTGGTTGGTTTCTCGTTCCGATTTAAGTTTTTATTTCGTCCGGTTTGTTAGTTTCACATGAACATCACCGTGTGTGCTTATTTTTTTTTTAATTTTTTTTCTTTCTCGCTCTCTGTGTCTCATTCTATGCTGTTTTGGTTGTTTAAAAAAAAAAAAATTTTATATTTATTTTTTGGTTGCATATTTATTCTCGTATAAAAATTGCTGTTGCTAGTGAAT
This sequence comes from Pollenia labialis, assembly GCA_949318255.1. Taxonomy (NCBI): domain Eukaryota; kingdom Metazoa; phylum Arthropoda; class Insecta; order Diptera; family Polleniidae; genus Pollenia; species Pollenia labialis. Next base: position 128,743,761 of record OX439140.1, read on the forward strand.
GTATTTTTTTTTTGGTATGCATTTTGTTGTAGGTATTTACTTATTCATGTCTGGACGTTTTGACTTACAGCAGGCGTCCACAGACAGAAATAAAAATCTTATGTGACTGTTTTGCACATTTATACCACTGTGAACTTGTTTACGGATGTTAAACAGCGTAAGTGCACAGTGGCTCGAAGATTAGTTGGGCTTAAGCATTAATGAATTTGATAAACTAGAAAAGAAGAGCTTTAAGCCCTTAAAATCAAGCTCTAAGGACTAGAATGCCAAAAGCTGCAAAAGCCGTTTTGCAAATAGACTTCAGTTTGAATTAATTAATTTATCGTCCCACTGTGCATTGATTGACTTTATAATACTTTGTACTGTTTTACAGTAAAAGTTCTTTGAAGTAATAAAAACATTTTAAGCTGGAGAAAAAGGTTCAGTTAAAACGAATTTGTTGCATCAATACAAATTATCAATAACCACAAAATAGAAAATATTCCGGCATTTAGAAATGGGTAGAACTAACTGGGGACAGAACATCTTGGCTACATGAACATTTTAAACGAATCATTTTCCTTCATACAAACTAAACTAGGGTTAAAACATTTACTGATTTATAAGCCATTAGGCTCATGTTAAAGCCTGTAAAACATGGAAATCCATTAGATGGAAAGAAGAAAGAAATTCGTTCTTTGACTTTGGAAATAATTTTTCCTTGACACAACTTAATCCGAATTTTTTTTGGGGCCAGATTGCCTTACTATACGATATAATGTTAACCATCATAAAGTTTAAATGTTGTTAACTTGTATTCAAACCCAATATATTCCTCTTATCTAAGTAGGGCACCTTTCAAATGTTTTGCTCTTAATCCATATTTATTTTTTATGTAGTGCACTCTACAATACCAAGTCTAACCTACAATCGAACATATTCTCATTCATACGTTTAGACGATACAAAACAAAAGCCAACAGCAATGGCAGCCAAGCAGACTTTTAATCTACATGTAGTCATAATCTCAAATGCATGTGACTGAATGTTTCGTCTGTGCCTGGCTGCTCACGTATTTTAACCCTGATACACCACCACACAACGGGATTAAAAGCAGTAGTTGCAATCATTTGCATACATCCTACAATTTTATTTACATTCTTTATTTTTTTTTTTTTAATTTTGGTTTATTTATATACATATATTTTTTGTGAATTGGTAGGTAAACCATGTTGTCTCTTATTGAATAAAAATAATAAAAGTTCGCATGGCTTCTATTTATGTTTATTTTTTAGTATTTATATTAATGCTAACACGCTTTATATACCCTACAGTTTTGAAAGAATATAGAAATGTTGAGTTGATTGGATCCAGCGCAGACATAAATTTGGACTTTGCAAAACGTTACCTAAACAGGAGAGTTCATGTCTCAAACGTTCAACATCGATGTGTCTATCTTTTTCTTCTTCTTATGCTTATCCCGAAAAGTTCTACGCTTGTCTGCAGGAGACCAGAGTCTATGGCGCGAATCGAACCCGCAACCCCCACACTGGTAAACTAGCTCACTACCAACTAGCCTACCGGGGCACCCAATCTCTAAATCTCAAAACTCGATGTTATTAACGTCATTCTAATGACACTTGAAAGAAAAAATCTTTGGTAAATCGTAAAAACCATAGTACGTTATTTCCGCTTAATTGAGTTTCTAAAAATGCTCGACTTTTGACGCAATTAAACGGGAACTTAATTAAGCAGTACTCGGTTAATTGAATCGCCGACGCAATTCAAACGAAAATCGCTTAATTGAGCAAGATGTGCAATAAAGCAAAACAATGTGTAGATTGAAAATAAAACTAATTTTTTTTATTGATTTTATAAAACATTTATTTATATAACAGAAACAAGAAACGTGACTTTCTAGCCGCAAAATAATTTTTTTTAAGTTTGTGGAGCAAAAACACATTAAGTATACGGAAACAATTAACCGAAACATTTGCTCTGGTTTTTCGCAATGCGGTCTTATTTTGCGAATCAATTAAGCGGGTGACGCAATTAAAAGGAACTCAACTAAACGGATATTTTTACATAGACAGTTATACTGAATGATTTCGTCCCATGGTTTTTTAGTGCAATTAAACGGAAAACTCAATTAAGCGGGGCTCAATTAACCGAAAACATGTAGTATACAACTAGTATGCCAAATGTCAGTAGTACCTACACAGAAAAAATAGAAAATTAACTTTAATTAAACAATTCGTTCAGACAATTAAATATTTTACTAATTTTGCCCCTGAGTTGATCATATCAATTAACGGATTTGTATTTTCGAGTCATGGGACACAAATTTAGTCAATTAAAAAATAAATTGCATAAACTAAAAAATACACCACACATAAACAAACATTTAATTTCATGGGTTTTGATTAAACAAATTAATTGCAGCAAACAAAAAATTAATTAAATAATTAATGTACACCAATTAATTATTTAATTGAATAGAGGTTTGTATTCGTGTGATTAATTTTTAAATGTATTGGTGTTACAAACTATCCCGCGGTAAAACTAAAAAGACCTTCTTACTTGAGGCCTTTTAAAAGGCCTGCTTAAAAATTGTTTTGATTAAATTCCTATTCTTATCTAACTGCTGAAGAATGCCTAATAGAAGGCCTCGGCTCGTTGGTGTAAAAGATAAGATACACCTTCCACACTCGCTTCTATGAGAAGGGAGTAGAGAAGGAGTAACATTTTTTGTATTGAGATAAAAATCTCGTTGCCATTCTTATGTACCTGCTAAAGAAGCGAGAGCGGAAGGCCTTCTCCGCAATGACAACGTGTGTAAAAAAGATATGAGTATGGAATGGAGCAAGCAGGCCTTGTATACCCAAAATAAGGAGTACAGAGGCCTTCTAGAAGGCATCCGTACTCCTTCTTTTTCCCGCTGGGTATTTGTACCACCAAACATGGTTGCATAAAATCGTTTAGAATGTGGCAACAGTTTTTTTTTCTAAAATAAGATTTTCTTAATTCGAAAAATTTGCAATTTATTTAATGCATCTGCATTTTTAAACTTTTAAAAACAACGTTTGCTTAATTCTACCCAAACGACAACAGCGGAGAGGGTTTTATGCATTTGTGCTGTTGTGTGTAACACCTTAAAATATTGGTCCTAGGATCACCTTAAAGTATACCGATCGAATCAGAATTACTTCTGAGTCGAACTAACAATGTCCGTCCGGCTGGCTGGCTGTCCATGTAACCTTGTGCCCAAAATACAGGTCGCAATCTTGGAGATAATTTTATAAAATAGGACCAAGTCTATTGAAAATGGGCCAAATCGTAGAACCACGAGGGAAGATAGGGGGAAATTTCTGCCTCTCAGAAACTATCAAACCGATTTTAATAAAATTTAAATCATTGATAGAAACATATTTATATAGACACATAAGCTATGCAATTTTTCAAAGATAGGACCACAAGGGGAGGTAGGGGGCAATTTCTGCCTCTCACTTACTTTCAAACCGATTTTAATGAAGTTTATAAACATAGGTAAATCCATATTTATGTGGACACATAAGCATGACGTGTTTTTAAATACTGTGATGTAGGGTATCATATGGTCGGGCTTGACCGACTATACTTTCTTTTTTGTTTTTATTCTGCAATATCGAAAAATATTTATTGAATTTTGGATTTCAAAAATACATACAATATAAAAATTTTGTAAATTTCGATAATAAAAAGGTTAGAAAACATAACTTGTTTCGAAAGCCAGCTGGACGGGCGGCCATCGTTAGATATATTCAGAAAGTGCATCTGATTTGAAGGTATTTTTTGCACAAAAGAATAATACCCTCTCCTCTTATGGTGGATAGTGTATCTTTTATTCCCTCTATACCTACCAGTTTTTACACCACTTGTTTATTGTATGCAGATTTTTCTTTTGAAAAGTTAACAATTTTATTTATGATTATTAAATGAAGTGGATGCTTGGAAATGTTTTTATTTCATTTAATTTTCAATAATTTTAATCACTCGATTATTTTATTAACTTGTACTTTTTTTAAGGCCCGTTTTCTCTACGTACCGATAGTTAAATTAGACTTTTTATAAAAAGTATAACATTATTTAATCTTTACTTTAACTTAAAGTGAGCGAGTAATAATAATGGAATAATGGAACACTTTTAATACGGCTGATAAAATGCTTCCGATAGCTAAACGTAAGTTGTAAAAAGGGGCCTTTAACTTATATAATGTCGTTTTAGATTAATTAAAATCATAAACTTAAGCTACGGTGTCACACTTATTAAAAGAGTCATGTCTGTGCCCCATAAGCAAAAAAGTTATTAAGGAAATTCAGGGTGGCTACTTTCTATTCCGAAGCGAATGAAAAATGGTAGGAAATCAAGTGATTTGCACTCTTTAATGCGTTTGCACATTCGTATTTCGTATATTTATTTTTTGTTCTTTTCGTTATGTACTTGTTTATTTTCAAATTTTTACAATTGTGTTTTAATATTTCATTGCTCTCAGTCTGCGCCATCTTTTATTTTTATTGCCAATGTTGCTTTGTTTTCAAACGACTTTGTGAAAGGGTTTGCAAAAGCGTTAGAGGTAACTTAATTCACCTCTTATTACAAACAGCTTTCGTATCGAAATTGCATTCGGTTTGCAATAGAGAGAAGCCCCCAGCCCTAAAAAATTTCATTTTAAAACTTCTATATTTTATTCCACAATGTAACAGGAGTACGAACAAAGTGTTTAGCATTTAACGACAAAAGTCCGATTAGTTGGTTATGTATGATTTCAATTTTAAATAAGAAATATCTTATCATAATCTTGGACATCTGGTAACGCCGGGAGTATCAATATTTATTTTCTGCATCCGAAAACATCGAGTTTTTAGCTAAAGTTTGTTTTATAGTTTTAAAAAGTCTTCTTCCAAGGTGCATTTTAGCTAAAATCATTATTTTTTAATGAGAGAATCTGTACGATTGTTCTTTGAGAACGTACTTACATTCTAAGTTTTCGTATTATTTATTTACAATTCTAAAGTAAATGGTATATTTCTCGCCCTATAATGATTTGTATTCATATGCAAATAAGCAATTTCTTTTAAAATCGTGCTGTTTTCAAAATTTTCGAGATCTGTAAAGAAAATAATATTAAAAGATTTTAGAATAAAAAAACAAATAAAATACTAAACAACTAACAAAGTTTAAAGTTCAAATGATGAGAAACGTATACGTTTACGTCAGAGTTACAAAGCCTTCAGGCAACAGAATTTTCTTGCTCTAGTCCATAGAAGTAAAATTCTCTCTCTGTTTCTAAGACCCATTTCAGACTCGGCTAGTTATTTGCGCAAGTTACTTGCCGAAAACAACAAAGTCTGTACTAATTTTTTTTTTTCATTACACCGACCTTACCACTGACGTCTACAAACCAAGAGTTGCTCAAGAGACTTGTGCAAGTAAGTTGCCGAGTGTGAAAGGGTTCTTAGTTAAATTGCAAAACCATCAATTCCTTTAGAGGCTAAATTAATGCCTTATTTTTTGGAAAGTTCAAAACAAAAAGCAAAAGCACAGGGCTTTCGCAGTTGAGGTTTTAGTACGAGTCGAAGTACCCACAAAAAGTCGGGACGCCGACTACAAAATTTTCCGGCCTAAAAAAATGTTTAAACATTTCTCCAATATTTTCTTATATAAAAATTCTTCGAAATTAGCAATGCATTGAAAATATCGATCTGAAATTTTTACAGAATACTTTTCTTGCTATAAAGAACCATTTAAAAAAAAGGTTGAAAGTCAAAAAAGCACCAGTCTCATATGCATTTACCATCAATTTAAGTGTAGTCGTCGGAGTTGAAGTCGAAGTCGGACTTAAAAAACTTTAGCGGTTGGAGTATAAGTTAGAACTTTTTTTCGAAGCTAGAGCCCTGGTTTTGCACAAGAATAATGTAGACAAAAATTTAAACTAGTTTTTCATCATTAATACCCCAATTTTATTTAAGGGTTAATCTTTATAATTCGTATTGTGGTTATTTTGTTGAACTGCTTATGGTTTTTAATCCAAATTTTGACATTTTAATTAGGCTAGAGTTCATCGAATTAATTTTCATAAAATTATTTTTATGAAGAAAGGAATTTTACAACATGAAATTATTATTGATAATTTATCATTCTTGACTGCCGTGGGAATCGAACCCAGGCTTTAACTAACTTAAAAAGTACGAAAAAATAGAAGTAAGGAAGAATATGTAAATCAATTTAAATAGATAATAATTTAAAGCAAATTTCTATCTACCAAAGGTTAATTACAATTTGGTTTAAAGATTGATGTTTGACTATTGACAGCCAGCAGTCGTCAATGGCTGTGAGTGGAAAACGGCAACCCTCTGAAGGGATTAAGTGGTTGCAATTGAAACATGTAAGGGAAAATTGTCCGTGAAAGCCAGGGTTCGATTCCCGCGGCAGTCAAGAATAAAAAATTATCAAAAATTTTTATGTTGTAAAATTCTTTTCTTCATGAAAATAATTTCATGTAAATTAAATTTGAGGCTTATTAAAATATCCAAAAAAAAGTTGATCTTAATTTTTGAACCGTTTTATCTTCGTATGACTTTAAGGTATATTTTTTCTAGCTTCATAAAAATCAGCACAAAAATAAGCAATATCTTTAGAAATTCCGAAAATTGTTGTAAAAATTTCACATTTGAACTTCATGATTTTAGGGTTAATGTTTTTCGACTTTAGTAAAACTTTTAGTGTATATTTAACATTATATGAACTATAATATTCTGAATGCATTCTATTTATAATTCATTACAGTAAAGATATGTCCCAAAAATTATGTTTTGCCGAAAATCGAAAAATTTAAATTACAATTTATTATTTGATATTTATGCCCAATTTTCAGGAAAGTATTTAAATTTTTATTAACCCAGGAAAAACTTTTTGATTTTTAGTAATAGGTGGTAGTTATTTCATACGCTACCTGGTAAAAAGTTGTCATTCTTCTGAAAACTTCAACAAGTGCTTACTAGGAATGACCTCAGCAACTACTTAGTACTTCTATTATTTTCTCTACTGAATATTTGCTTACCAATAATCAGCTCAGTAACTACTTATTAGGTCTATTAACTAGTAATTTTTTGGCTTCTAGTAAGTATATTGCAAGTATTTACAATGCAATTTACTCGTATTTAAATAATAAGCAGATGTTTTTTGACTTCTAGAAAGTGTATTGTAAGTACTGAATTCTGTGGACACCTCGAACAAAAATAAGTAGTTATTTATCCGAAAAATAAGAAGTGTTTATTATTCTCCAATATTACTTGCTAACTTACCAGGTAAGTAAAGTTTTTGCTGGGAAGTTAATTTTCATATAAACTTAAATCGTATTTAAATACAGATTGATTTTTTGACTTTTATTTGAATAGTCTTATTAAATTAAGATAAAAGTATGGTAGCACTACTAAATACAAAAAATATCATAAAAAAGTTTATTTATTTGCAAGGTGGTTTTAAAAAAACAGCTGAATGTTATTGCTTTGCCTGTTGTTGTATTGTTGTGATATTGAAGCCACCTTGCATTATTACAATGAAAACTTAAGTTAAAATTAAGTGTGCCACATCGGTGAATTTAGTTTCATTTAAGTATTTAGTGAAGAAGAGAATTTTGTATATAAAACGATTTCAAACATAAATGTGTTTTAATATCTATCCTGAAAATTGGGCATTTAAAATTTTTTTTTTTTTTTATATTTAAACATTTTTTTATCATATATTTTAACATCAGGGGCGTTGCCTATCGACACATAAACGTGCGGGTATACAAATATTCTCTAAAATTATCAAGGAAATGAAAAATACACGCAGGAATGAGAGTGACAACAAAAAACACACATTCTTGATTTTTTTAGGATATGTGTGCACTTAATCTTTTGTATGTTGATTTCTTTAGTAAGCATTGCTAATTCTTTACATGCGTCCGCTACATACGACACACAATTCAAACATCACAAATACTTGCAGACTGCACACGGTAATTTTCAAATACTTGAAGTTTAGACACACATTTTTTTGTGTATTGAAAGGTTTTGAAAAAAAACAAGTACTGTCTGGAGTAACGGCCTAATGCAAAAAATAATAATGTGAACTTGAAGTGATTGTTAAAACCGGGTTTCCATTACAACTTTTTGTTTAACGAATACTTTAAGTTCATATAAATTTTTTTGCATAAAGTCGTATTTCTTTGAATTCTTGTACCCTCACAACACTATTCAAATTGAACGACGAACATTGCGATTTTATACAAACGTTTTCTATTCACATTTGATTCTTGTTGTGCCTTTCCAAGATATATCCTATTCAGTGTTGCCGGATGGCAAAAAAATATACAATTACTTGATGAAAAGTAAATTCCCACAAAAACTTAGTTTAAGGATTTAATAAAAGATTTACATATGTGCGATTCTATATTAAAAAAATTTTTATACTAGTACCAGATAGAGTTTTTGTAAAAGTATTTGGAAAGCTTATTGCCAACTTACCCAAATTCAAACCGCACAATTTAATGCGTTTCCATCTCTTTCTTACACTCTCCACTGCTAGTAAAAAACCCAAAAAGCTAACATTCAACAAGTTATCGGCTGCTCCATAAATTAAAAACCCCAACTGATCGTTAACATCCAGTAAATCTAGCCAATATTTTAAGCCCCTCAAAAATATTTCGAAGGGTATCGTAAGAAATTCCAAAGTTGTCTTGACTTTAAAAGTATCCTGGCTACTTCTCTTATCCTCAATAATGGCATAACTCGTATAAATTGTCAGACGTTTTAAACACAACTTCGACACTAGCATTTTTAAAAGTCTCCAAGACAGGCCATTGCTACTGGCGAAAGTCAGTTCTCTTAACGATTTTAAGGCGAATATCATACGCGACAAGTGATAGGGATTTGTAATGTATAATTGCTTGAGATGAGGACATTTATCTTTAATCCAATCGTGATTGATATCGCCATTAAACCAGTTAAGAGTCTGAAGGCCGTTAAAATTATTCAAAGATCTTTGAAACATTTCCGATATTTCCGTAGAGCAAATAGAGTCAATGGTAATGGATTCTATAGTGGGTGAAATATAAATGTAATTATGACAATCATAGACTCGCGTATTAAACAATTTCAAATTTTTCAACTTAAGTCCACCTAAAATTTGCTGTAAATTGTTAAAGGTCAGGCCCGTACAACAGTTTAGTGTTAACTCTTGAAGACCATGCAAGGGACAAAAATCCTCCACATCTATCTCACAATTTTCCAAATGTAGACACTTCAAATCCTTACAATATTTACGCAAAATGTCAATAACTTTTATATTTATAACAATTTCGCCGCAATAGGAACTGACGGTTAAGTCCCGAAGCAGGGGACAAGCTTTTATATAGCCCGTAAAAGTACACCAAAAGTCATCCGATATAGTGCCGACATGGAAAACCTCTAAGTGCCATATATTGGGAGGTATAAAAGTCCTATCCGCTTTCTCACTTTCTTCACAAATTACAGTAAAATTTTTTAATCTTGTTCAACATAGATCAGCTGTAATTCTCTTATACTGCCCGGCGGCCGTTCAGGTTGAATTTCCAGTTCCTGCAGCTCCAGCATATCACATATATGATCAGTATTCAAATTAACGCCAGGAATTAAAGGTTGAAAATGTTCACAGAAGCATTTAATCAAAAGCAAACTCCTTAATTGCCAACAATTTTCGGAAATCACTTGCAAGTCCTCATTTGTGACCGACATTTGATAGAAAGTTAATTTCTTTAGATTTGCAAAAGGTTCTAAATTTAAATGGAAATATTCCACATTTAAATTTTCGTCTTTCTTGTCATCCTGCACTTTTAAAATTTCAATATCTTTAGATTTATTCGCTAAAAACTCTTCACAATCTTTATGATTTAAAACAAACTTTGGCTCCTTAAGTTCTTCCAAGTCGTTTAACTCCACACTCGAATTACGTGTGATAATATTAACGTAACGGCTTTTATTAATACTCAATTCCATTAAATTATCTAACCACATCTTTAGGGAACTTTTGCGGAGTTTGTTAAACTTTTAACAAAATATTTTTAAAAAAGTTTTATTAAAAACTGTGAATACATAATTAATCTGAGTAAAATGTTTAACAAGACTGATCTTTGATGGTCGTTGCAGGGAAGCACAAGTGTTTTTATTGTATATATATGGTTTTTTTTTATTAAAATAAGTTCATTGTCAAGCAGAGTGATTAGTAATAAGATAAAAATAATTAAATAAATTACAGATTAAAGTACGTAGGCGAAAAAATATTTATATTAAGAGTTTATGCATAAACCATGCGTAGAACTTATAAGTATTATTCAATTTAATAGATTACTGTGTGCATTACTTTGCAGTCTTAATGGCTACTATCTCCATTACTCTTTAAAATGGTTTTCTCTTTTCACTCTCTTTTTACATTCACTACGCTAAGAAAAGAGTTTATTTTTCTACGAAGTATTAAATGAAAGTCGAATTTTAAACAGTGAATCTCAGAGCGTTGGGGGAAATATAAGTTGTACCGAAATAGTACCATGAAATAAAGAAAACAAAATAGCGCACTTAAATTTTAAAAACATTATTTTTCTGCGCACGTACGTCACTGTAGTAAATGAGCACAAGCACCATCACACAAATACGTTTACATTGTATGCTTAATGTTTGCATTCATTTGAATCTCTTTACTATAGTGACGTAAGAATGAGAGTACAAAGTAACCGAATCTGTGCAATGCGTTATCTTGTTTTCATTAGGCGCATTCATAAGACGTAACTGTTACACAACCGTTACTTCTTATGAATCTGCTCTTTGTTTCGTGAAATAGTTCAAAATTGCTTTTGCTCGCTAATACCCTGAATATTCCCTTGGTTTTGTTTTTCTTTCTTCGGACTCTTGTACAGGGCTGTCAGATATGGCGATTTTTCGCCAAACGTGGCGATTTTTTAGTGCTTATTTTTTCACTTGGCGACATGACGATTTTAAAATGAGATGGCGATTTATTTGGCTTATTTTCTTATATTATCTTATTTTGTACAAATATTTTGAATTTATAACAAATTATGTACCATCACATTTTTTAATACATCTGGCATCTTCAAATTAATTTACGACACATAATTAAAGTTATTTACATTGTAGCTACGTTCGTTTACCCCAAAAATTGCACAAATTTGTACTGGATTTTACTGAAATGCGTTCGCGTACACATAAATTTGCAAAAGAGAGTTAAGTGACAGTTGACAGCAAAGAGCCTGCAAATTTTAACTGAAAAAATTTTTGCCTGAAGAAAACAAAAACATATGATGCAATATAGTAAACAAGCATAAAACATACAATTTGCAAACAAAAAGTCTACAATTTGTAAAAAAAAAACAAAAACTGAATTAAAAGTGCAGCATAAACTTAAAACTAGTTTTCTAATACAGGAGCGAGAACAGTTTTTAAATTTTAAGTGTTTATGTAAAACAAGAAATGCATTAATGTATATTTTTTATTTTTTTAGATTTTGAAAATTAAAAAAAATTTTGTGCAATTGTACAATGACGATTTTTGTGACAATTTGTCAATTTGACGATTTCTCCGCAAAATTTTACGATTTTTAACACATTTTACCTGGCATTTTTTTATAAGCAATTGTTTCTATAACTATTGTTTCGTGTACACACTTTGTTTATATCTAAATATAACAGTAAACATATTTTTATATATTGTTGTTGTAACTTTTAGTTAAAAATTAAAACATAAACGAACTATATTTAAATTCAATGAGAAGTAAAAAAGGGCTGTTTAACTATACGAGTGTTGTGTGTTGGGTTTTTTTGTTTTTTATTGCCTTCACCATAGGTGGAATAGGGTATATATGTATAAGTTTTTCATTCCGTTTGTAATTTCTACAATATTGATCTAAGACCCTATAAAGTACATATATATATATTCTGGGTCCTTATGAGTTTTCCGGAGACTCCAGACATGATAGCGGCTAGGTTGTTTTATGTACATTTATGTCACATATAGTACACCATTTCTTGCTGTTGAAATTCCGCAAGATCGGTCCACAAATGGCTGAGATATATATCTACCCCTGTAGTGTACTCCATAGTGTCGTGACATGGAGTACTTTAAAAACTAACCCACCTTAGAAGTCCATTGAGTACTTAAGGGACTACTTCGGTGGGTTATATGGTCCCCTCCTAGGACATCGTAATGTTAAATGGACCACCTTTTACCCATATATTTGGAGTAGTTTTGGAGTACTCCTACTCCTTTATGGACTTCTCTTTACATTCATGTGGTTGTTGTTTTATTTTAATGTGTTTAATTTTACGCATACAAACCCATTCACATTTATGTATGTATGTATGTACATGATATGCCGCTCAAATAAAAAGACACACTAGTAGACTCAGTATATTTATTTTTTAACGGTTCTTCAGTAAAAGCGTTCGTAGCCGAGTTGTCTAAGGTCCCACCTAAAACTCGTGAGGTTGCCAGTTCGAATCTGGAAGTCTCAGTTTCTCAAAAAGAAATATTTTTAAACATCATCTTTGGCAAAAGAGAAAATAGGACTTATGCATATAAATCTTTTAATTTTGTCATATTCTTCGGCATGACGAAATGAAAAGTTGGCGTGGCGCAATTATTATTTATTTATATCTAAAGAACGTTATTTATATAACTTTTTATTCTTATCTCACCATGGTGAAGGGCATAAAAGATTCGGCATAGCCGAATATAGCACTCTTATTTGTTTTTTATAAAATCTGTCATCTACTTTAATAAATTGGCAATTTTTGATTAGCGTAAATTCTAAGTAATTTAGTAAATTTTGTAAGTTTATTTTGAAATGGCTGCTTAACTTTGATTTTTGTAATTTCTAGCAATGTTGCCAGAACTGTTTGATGAGAACATGCCAAAACTTAAAAACAAATCTGCTAAATCTTAAAATGAAGAAAAAATGCAAAAAATCTGCTAAGATCAAAACATAATATTTTTAAAATATTAAATTTTCTAAAAATATGCTAAATTTGTACAAAAAAATATGCTTAAAATCTGCTAAATTTTTATAAAAAATATTATGCTAAAAATCTGCTTAATAAAAAGTAATTATATTTCATTAAAAATTTTATTTAAAAAAAAATATTAGATTAATAATGCGGAAAACGAAGAAGTAGTAATAATTTGAAGATGAAATTATTTGAAAATATGTTCCTATAGTTAGGCCCGTTTTTACAACTTATCGTTAGCGAAAGGTAGGATTTTATCGGCCGTATAGAAAGTGTTAAATTATTCCCAATTTTTTTATAATTCTTGATAGTTACACTGAAATTTACTGTTGATAGATACGCTATTTCCTATGCGCAATTCACTAGTTGCTTAGGTCAGATCATCAGGAAACCTTTAAAAAAGCTTCGCATAGAAAACTACATTTAAAACAAAAACAAATTTTCGAATATTTTTTTGTTTTACATATAATTTTCTATGCGAACGTTAACGTTCGAAATCGATAAACAGGCTGTAAGATATTAGATATGCAAACAAAACTGTAGAGTGAATGAGAATTACTAGCACTCAAATTTTTTTTAGCTTAAACAATATACCAACAATAAGCAGTGAGTTTATCTTTTTTTAACATCCCCCACTACAACTGGTTGGAGTTCAACCAACATTAATTGTAGTTGTTATCGGGTTAAGTGCATTTATCAAGAATGGAAATTGTGAATAAAGCACAGCAAACAAAATCTTATTCAGTAAAAATATTTAAGAGAATTGTCGATTTTTATCTGAAATTGTTTTTATGTTACAAAAAATGTTATTTTTAATGAATTTAAAACATATTTTTTTGTTTGACAAGATTCTTTCTGAACGAAATTGGTTTTGTTAATTTTTCTTTAAGAAATTGTTAATTGTATCTTTTCTTTTAATTTCTTAAATAATTTTTTTACGAATTTCTCTAATAATAAGTGCATGAAATTTCATCCCCCATGTAATAACTACAAATTATTCTATATACATACATCCTTCAGGTTCTTAATTTTAATTTATTTCTTTCCCATTAAAATTACCTTCCTCATCTACTGAACCCTTTTCAACACGGTAGTTGTTCAAGACAGACAGCGTCAGCGCATACATTGTATACGAGTGCTATTATTTATATTAAATATGCCAACGACAAAATATTATTCTAGATAGATTTATCGATGATGGTCATTGAAGTTTAAGCAACAACACGAATGTATATTTGCATTTGCTGCATGTGCCACATGATCGTTTCGTTCGGTCGCCAAATGCAATTGTGAATGCAAGAAGCGAAAGAAAAGACAGTGGTTGTGGCGGTGGTGGTGGTGCCAGACAACGACAAGTTTTTGGGGGAGAATGTTTTTAAAAGTGACTTTTAAGTGTGCAATTGTTGACACGCAATGTTGAACATGTTGCAAAAAAAAAAAAAAAACATGTCCAGTTTGACAGTGACATGTAGATGTAAACTGACTGAAAGACGACTGACAGTAGAAATAAAAAGTCTTTATGACTAAAATAACACACACACGCACAGAAATAGCAAGTGTTTGTGTAAATATCTGAGTCAGACAAAAAGGATAAAAAAATATGTTTGTGTTTGGATTGCATTTTGTGTTTTTCCTCGCTTGGACGAGCAGCTGTTGTTTGTCAATGACCACTATAAAATGAAGAACACAGAGAATGCTGTCATTTACACTTGTTCACACACATACTTCGATATACTATTTCTGTAAGTACCCTGCAGCTAAAATCGCTACTAGTAATGGTTTGGACTAGTTTAATACTAGTTGTTAGGCGTCGAAAAATGAGAAAGATGATACAATTTCGATTGCACTGCTAATAGAAGAAACCGTTTGATGTAGCAACAACAAACAACACTGTAGAACTTGGTGAAAAACTATTAAATACATGTTTGTTGCAGAAACAACAGCAACACTAAAAAACTTGGTTAAATACGGGGTAATAATTTTTTGGTTGTAGTTACAACAACAGCACTGCAGTAAGAAAAACGTTAATTATTGGTTGGATTAAAGGTAGAATTAGTCGACCGTAACTGTAGAAATGCAAAAATGTAACCGTGTCAGCTGATTGATTCTGTTTTATGAAAAGCAATGTGAATGCTATTTTGACTGAAATTATACGTTACAGTGACGTCCCATAGAAAATAGAATTTCAATACGAGGTTACGTGACTGTTGTAGACAGTGATGGGCTGCTTGTATTTTTATTTGTAATGCGGGTATATTCGCTCTTCTTTTTGGTATACTTATGCTTTTTTTGTTTATGTATATAAAAACAGATTAATTGTTTTTAAATGTTTTATAAGTGCACACACGTATCTGCAGTACGTTGCATTACATTACAGTTACAGCAACGGACGGCTAACGAGGCCTGAAGAGTTGGACAATTTTTTCATGCATTAAAAAACAAATAAAAAGAAGGAAAATTCCCGAATTCCTTTTGTTAAAACTATTAAGTTAAGAACATCACAATTTAAAAAAAAAAACCATATGGTGGTATTCTGCTAGTTACTTATAATTGAGGCAATACTCTTGATGTCTTTAAATTTTGAGCGCTTCTGTAAGCAAAGGGGAATTTAACTAAATTTAAACATGGTGTAACAGGAAAAATAATATTAATATTTTCTTTTCTCTGGTTTCAGGGGCAAGTGCTTGAAATTATTCTAAAATAAAAATAAAAACTACATCTAAAGCAATAATTAAATGTGAAACAAATATTGAGCGGAATTGTACAATTTCGTTTTGCTTTTATTGTAACTTATATTGTTAATAAAGCAACTAATTTTAAACTATTATTTAAAAAAAAAACATATCAAAACCCAACGTTAAGTACGACAGTTTGATTTATGAAAAAAATTCAAAAGTGCAACTACCCTGTTGTAAATTAAATAGTCAGTTGCAGAAAACACTAACTATAAGTTAACTTTTTTTTAAATGACTACAAATTGGTTTGATTCACATGCAGATATCAACCAAACATATTGCTAGAGGCACACGTAAAACACAAATGAAAGCAAAATAAGTGAAACAAGCATGCCATGAAGTCAAATGAAAAAAATATGTACAAATTTATTAAAATAATAAAAAATTAAAACGATTCAAATCTGTTTATGTTCAGAAATTATGTAGCGCATTTATTTCAGCACTATTAAATTTTGTCATTTAAAGCAATTTGATGCAAAATGTTCTTAAATATTAATTTCTATATAAAAATATAAATACATGTTTGTTCATAGGAACACATATTATTTGACAAAAATTATTTCAAATTTAAATAAATTATTATAAACCGACTATACTAGTAATTAACTACAAATAGGTTGAACAATAAGTAGTTAGTAGCCAGTTTAAAAGTCATGCAAAGATGGCCAATTGACTACTGCCTATGACATGCCTATTTTAAAATAATGAGTCGTCGACAAGGAAAAAAGTCACTTAATCAACTAGATGTGGTTATAAAAAAACCAGTTTGAAGTTACTTATGAATGTGTTTGACTTCCTACAGGGTAGTTGTAAAGTAAAAACTAACCAGTATATTTCTAGCTAAATACTAGTTACTTTGTCTGCTGGGTATATTTGCGAGTGCAGCTGTGTTTATGTGTGTGTGTGTGTTTTGTCATTGCAAGTGTGTGTGTTAGAAGCGTTTGCTTAGTATGTCCGGTTTTGTAATAACCAATTGAGTGACTACTTTTATGGTATTGAACTTTTGAAAACACAAAACAATGTCTGAAAAGAAAAAGTCCACACTATTTTTTTTTATGCATTGCACACGACTTCCAACATTTTCACACGCTTTAATAATAAGTATCATAAATAAGATGTTTCAGGGTGTGGACAAGTTTTAGGGGATATTAAAAAATTATAAATAAATTCTTGGATGTTTTGAGGTATACATATCTGTAAAACCTAGAACAAAACATTAACATTTGTTTTAAATTTAAGCACATTTAAGAAAATCTATGTTATTGCCATTTGTTAATTTTAATGTTTTCCCTTATGGCTCTGTGGAGAAACACTTGTTTTAAATTTACTTGCAATAAATTATTTTTACATTTTTATTTTCAATCAAACTTTCATTGATTTAATAATTTAAATTTTTTAAAATACATGCATTTAATCCGCTATTTCGTTAGCGTCTCCTTTTCCATCGTCGACATATTTTTATGCTAAAGTTTATTTAAAAAAATACCAGTTGTAGAACCAAAAAGCTAAAGAAAAATATCAAATTTCCTTTTTTGGGTACTATATTTTTCCCCCATTAAAGTATCAAAAATTTCAGTATTGTAGTGGCAGCCCATAATATAGAACGAATTGGACAATGAATGGAGAAAAATGTTTTGTAAAAAAAGTACCAAAAATAGTTACGATTTTCACCCCTTAAATGTTCGAATTTCGAAAAAGTACCTAATAAGTATTCGTATCTTTTTTGATAAGTTTCGAATGTGGTATAAACTTTGTTTTTGTGTTTATTGGTTCCGCTTATTTTTCTATAGAACAACGATAAGTATTACATTTTTTTTGTATCTCTTTTAGTTTTGGAGATATAAGGTTAACGAATTTTTGCGTTTTTACCGTTTTTTACCCCCCCTTAACTTTCGAATTTCCAAAAATCCCGTCTTAGTGGATCGATTTGGGGAGTGTCCAATCTCTGGTTTTAATTTCAAGTTTTTAGCTTCAGACATTTAGGCTGAGCGATGATGAATCACTGACGTTTCAATTTTATATATGGGAGATGCCAGCAGGCCAAATTAAATGACTACAGAGAAAGAAAAAACCCGTATAAATTTAAGTTTTCCATTTACTTTTAGTGGGAGTCGTACATAAGAATTTAAGTAAGAAAGTACCTGAAACAATCCATGCTTAGATTGCTTTGAAAATTAATCCCGAAATTTCTTGAAAAAAGTATAACATTTTTAAATCAAGTAATAAAAAGCTTGAACTTATCGTTAATAGTGCCACTTTGAGAGTAAAATTACAAAGTGCACGTACATGTTATTCTCAGAGAAATTATTATGCGCCCCATACACTTTTCAATTCAATTGTCAACTGAGTCTTTCAACTGAATTGATACTTGGCCACACACTTCTTCAACTGAATTGAAAGATTTTAATTCAACTGTCAAATTTAGATTTTTTTACAATTTTACAAAAATTTATTTTCTCTCCAAGTATCCATGTTTGCCACCAATGTCATTTTTTTATTTAAAATTTTATTGAAATTAAAGACAATTTTAAAAATATTTCACTTTTTCTTTGCAAAAAAAAAATTACAAACATAAATTTTGACAGCTGATCAAGAGACTTAAGCACACACAGTACAATCGAATTGAAAGACTTGGAGTCAACTTGAAAAAATCAAAATCTTTTGATTTTTCTTCAACCAACTCGACAACCGTCAAACTAATCAACTGACAAGGCCATACACGCTTTGATTTGGACAACAACCGACTCAGTTGACAATTGAATTGAATCGTGTATGGTCTGCTTTAGTCTCATCGCTTAGCATTGCAGGGCTGCCAGGTACTTTTTTCTTTGTCCCCAAAAAAATAAAATCCCCAAAAGTAGCCAAATTAAAAAACAAAACCTTAAAAAGTTAAACAAATTTTTTTGTGTTTCTTTTCTGACCAAAATTAAAATTTTTTTAACAATAATAAGAAAAATTATAATAAGAAATCCCCAAACAAAAATTTTTAGCAAAAAAAAAAAATTATTTATTTTGTTTGTTGTGACTGGTTTCGGCATGTTTTTTTTTAAATTCTTTTTGGAAATTACAAGCAGAACAATATACTATTTTTAAAAACGAATGAGCCAACTTTTAAGAATTTGGAACTTGTTTAGTCGGTTTTAGCAATCCTTAAAATCAACAATAAGAATCTACAGGTATTTCCGTCATTTATTTAATACTTCGATGCATTCTTTTTACCAAACTTAATTATCTTGTCTTTC
This sequence comes from Pollenia labialis, assembly GCA_949318255.1. Classification (NCBI taxonomy): domain Eukaryota; kingdom Metazoa; phylum Arthropoda; class Insecta; order Diptera; family Polleniidae; genus Pollenia; species Pollenia labialis. The sequence continues at coordinate 128,762,792 of OX439140.1, forward strand.
ATATTCACTTATTTACTTCTAAATTGTCTTTAAAGAATCAATCATGTTATGTGTTGTCAAGGGTTTTAAATTCTTTTAAATAACATAAGTTAAATAAGTACCTTTTACACACTCAACAAAAATAATAATCATAATTAGGACACTTTACACTGTATTCGTTGTTGATGAGAATACGATAAAAGTTTTGCTACTTTTTTTTAATGTTTTATATACGAAACAAAGAAAAATAGGCGTTTATAGTAAAAAAATGGAAAATATATTAAAAATGTGTAAAATCCCAAAAAATGGTCGAATTTTTTATTTAAATCCCCAATAGACTTTCTCTGTCCTTTTTGCTCGCATGAAATCCCCAACTTTGGGGATAAATCCCCTAGTCTGGCAGCCCTGAGGATTGCATTCCAAAAAATGCGTGCTTACGCATGTGTATGTAAAAGTTTGTTATAGAAACAACAAAAGAAGCGAAAATTACCGATTTCTATTTGTTAAAAATTTTAAAATAATTATGGCCATTTGCTCAATGTATCGACAAACTGTCTGTTACTTAATGTCAACATTAATTTATTAGATTTGGGTTTGTCAATATACCGACAAAAAACATTGTTTTTAGTTGGCAACACCTCTCAAAATACATGTAAAAGTTGGAAGTCAGCTTATTGAATTTATCTGCACGGGCTTGCTTCTGGTGTCTTATAATTGGGAGTACTTCTGTAAATGAAGTGAATGTTCCTAATCTATTTTGTAAGTATATTCCAGGTCAAATTGCAAACATTTTTCAATCTAATTTTCTCACTATTTCGAACATTTACTTTTATTAAAAAAACATTGCTTTGTTTGCCAACGTATGAACCATATTTGTTTGTGTTCACACAAACACTAACATCTTGTTGTTGTTGTTATCAAACCGCTTGTGTAGTTTATTTTGCCATTTAAAGAAGAATAAACTTACATCTTTCGATTATTTTAAGAACGAATTCAGGATTCAACCTTTTTAGAAATTTTTTTAATCAAGCCCAATTTAAGATCCATTTTTATCTCACTTTTGCTTAATTCAATCCCTCTTTCGGATTATTGGGTTGGTTAACGTGGAAGTACTCCTAAAAAATAGGCGTACTGCAAGTAGGGTCGACAGTGGCTCCGTTTTCACACTTTACAACTCGTCAAGCGTAGGAGCCTCGGATCGTGCGTGACATTAGGGCAATACTAGAGCCAGCGTGTTGCGTTGAATTATTTCACCAAAATGCCGAGTTGCACCCGCGATATCAAATAACCCATGTCGTGTTGAATTGAACACTGGCTAATCACATGGGAGATGAAATACTGTCTCCTCAGTTCTAGGTGCACTGCAGCTGCGGCAGCATTCATTAAAAGGGAGACCGAGTCTCATAGCCTGCATACCGATTGTCCAGTGATCAGTCTCGAAGTGTCCTTGCAACTGAAGGTTAGAAGTCGGTCAGAGCGACTCATGTCGTATATGGACGACGTTACCTTGGTAGCCCTTTAGCTATCCATTATTTTCCATCTATCAGTAACCATTTCCAGATAGTGACCGAAGATTTCGCTTCTGATAGTTCCCAGGGGAATTGCGACTGGCATACCCTGCGAAATATCAAAAGCAGCTCCAGCCTTGGATAGCCCTTCTGCCTGTTCATTGCCGTAACGGTCCCTATGCGGAGGGACTCAAATTAAGTTAAGGACAGATAGGCTGCCCAGTCTGGATAGTTTTCCTTACACTGGTTAACGAGTTTTCCTTATACTGGTTCGCATTGCAATACGGAATAAGCGCCCAGAACTCCATTTCCAAACAAACAGTTGGCATTAATAACACTGTGCAAGAATTTGACACTTTTTAGACAAGCGGGAAACTAAGCGTTTTAATCTAATTTGGGTACGCTGAATCCGTTTTTATGTTACCTCTTACTGTCGAGATATACCGTTTTTTCGAAAATGGACGAGTTTGCACAACATCAAGCGTAGAAAATAACACAGACTAAACTATAGACAGACAAGGTTATAGATAAGAAATTAAGCTGGACTAGATATAAGCGAGAGAATATGCATAAATAAAACTGTACTATAGGTGAAGAATTAGATAAGATTGTAGACAAAACTTTAGGAGAAGCAAGCAAAGTTATGTAATTTTCAAATTAAAATATTTTTTTTTTAATTTCGAACTATCCCCAAAATATTGGTCAACTCCTGTCGGTTGTTGGTTTTATATGTTGAATGTTTTTGTATTGTTTTGTGGCACTACTGTTATTTCATGTCTAGACATAAAGTATGACTTGAATGGTTTTTGTTGTTGCTATTATAAAAAGTGTTTTTGTTATTGTCATTGTTTTTTGTTGTTAAGCGCTTTTTTATTTTGGTTTTTGCAACGATTAATAATATTGGCAATAGTGCTACTACGGTGCGCTCTCCCAGTGAACACGAACATTATGCCTGCTGCACTGCTGCTGCAATAAGTTGATTGGTAACTGCTACAAAAAATGTTTGCATGCAATTGCACTTCTCAACATTGTTTGTTGACATTTAGGCAGCTGTCAATAAGAAAAGACTGTGTCGCGTTGCTTTTAATTCAGCTTTTATATCCAATTGTAGACTATTGTAAGAGCACTTTTTTTTTTTTTTACTTGAACTGAATTTATAGACGCGGGATTTTTCACTCATTCTTTGGACTTTTCTTAAATGTCAATCAAAACTTTGTTGACCATTATGATCATGATGATGTGTCGTCAAAGATGTTTTATTTCGAGTTGAAATTACTAAATTTAGAAAATTGTAAATAAAGAAAAACGTCTCTTTATGGACGTGTTTCAGTTGTTAACCTCGTTTAAAAGTGAAGTGAAGTGAAAAATAAGGAAGACAGCAAAATGATAGTAAATCTTATTTTCTTGTAATTTTTTTTATTATTTCGCTTGTGTTTCTTAATAAAGTTTAGCATTAATGTTCATTTGAACAGTGAGACATTAATGCTCAGCATGTTAAATTAAACGTTTAATGAAGAAAAAGTGTTAAATAATCTAAACACGAAATTCACATCCAACAATTACGCCGGCATTTCATACAAAACAAGAACTGTAAAGTGCAAAAAAAAAAAGAAGAACTGAAACAAAATCGTGAACAAGAACATGGTTGAGAGTTAAAGAATCGTGTGGTTGTAAGACGGATGAGTGCTGTTGGTAAATGTTTAAGACACAAACTTTAAAACTGATGTGACTTGAACTTCTGATCATAAATTAAATTTTTTAGAAAATAATTCTTAAAAGTAGTTCAATAATTTCGAAAACTGCTTCAAAAGGTAAACAATAAGAATTTCTAAGCAAAAATAAATAAATTTTTGGCTTAAATAGATCTGAAGGTATAAATTTAGTAATCAAACAAATTCATGATCAAAAATCTTTTTTTTTTTAGAAACACCTCTAGGCCTTTTCCAAAATACTTAAAATTATAAAGATAATTGTGGTTGGATTAAAAGTTTTAGACCAGGGAGCTCGTTATGCTGATGGACTGATTGTAATTAAATTCAGTAAAATTTATTGATATTTAAGAAATTTATTTTAGATGATATTTAAGAGATTTATTCTGTTTAACTTAATTTCCTGGGAGAAGTCCCATGTATATGAAAAAATATAGGATGGATAGAAACTTGTAAAGCTAAGTTTAGACCCCAATTTTTTTAAAGGTTCTTCTGCAGGTAAAACGATTTTTGAAAATGAGTTCAATATCAGAGTTTTAGTGCCCAGATACGTTGTATCTAATTTGCCTACCACAGCGTATCTGGGGACTATAACTCCGATATTAAGCCCATTTTAAAAAATCGCGTAACGTACACAAGAACCTTCTTCTTGTCAACAGTTAAATAACTGCAGTCGAAACCAAAAACTGCCAAACAAAACACGAAAATTTGTGTACAACTTTTCGCTTTTTGAGTTGGATTGACAGTGACTGTTTAAATTTAATGAATTGGAAGTTAAAGCAACAGATACTTTTTTTTTCCAATGACACATGCAGAAGTGGAAGAAATGGCAGTTTTTCTAATATGACTGCAGTTTTTTAAACGCTGGTTATCAATACACAACCTTACAAGATTTTAGATTTCTGAATATCTGTACCAATGTTTTGTTACTTTGGTGAGAACTTCTCGCATCGAAAAATTGCAAAACAAAATATTCCATCCTTTCGTGAAAAGCCAGAAAAAAGTGTGTCTTTTACTCATGCTGAAAACTATGAAAAGAAATACGTCGTTACGTTATAAGTGTAATGGTCCACTCGAACACGATGCCACATTGCAGACGTTGAGAACGCCAGTTACACATGTCGCTGTAGGCGGCCAAATAACTAAAAAAAACTAAAATTGAAAAATTTTCAACGACGGCGGCGAAAAACAAACGTTGGCTGTGAAACATTCGCATATTTTTCAAAAATATTAAGCAATCAAAAAATCAACCAAAAACGAAAAACTTATCGTTTCCGTTTTAATATTCATTGCATTTTGAATACATTTTTTGAGTTGAAATTTTTTCTCACCCCATTTTTATTCGAGAGTTCAAAGTGCGAACTTTCTCACAAAAATTTAACAGGCGCACTTCTTCTGGAAATTAGCGAGCAATTTCCTTACGTGACAGCTATTACTCGCCAAAAGCGTTACAGACGCAGTTAAGTTGTTGTTTGTTTCAATTGATGGCATTTGTGTTTAATTTCTCACGTTTCAATCGAAAGGTTTCTCGACGTAGGAGTTACAGAACATGGGCACTGGAGAATCGTAGAAGTAACAGTTTAAAATGTATAAATGAAGGGTGGTTTTAAGTGCTGATGTTGATTTTGAATAAATCACAAATAATTTAGGAAATTACTGTCATTTCTTTTTATTATGATAAAATTGGAATATGAAATGCACCAAATGCATTTTGATTTGAATGCCCATTTTGATAATAAGCCTGAATAACTTTACGGCGTAACTCGATTGTTTTCTTTCCATGGGTCAAATTGTGTTAGTCTGAAATCGAGAAATGTCAAATGAAATGCAGAAAAAAACTTGACGTGGTTCACTTTCAACATCGTCCCATAAAATTTTCAAATTTTTCCACAAGGGTAAAACATTGGGTATAAACCACAGCCACCACATGATCCCCGAAAGTATCCCTTCGTCAAAAAGGCTCTGCTCGTTGAACCCTTTTGTGAGTTCGCGTCTTAAAAGAGGCACTGCCCCATCGGTCGAAGAACAACTTACTGAAGAGCAGTCCTCCATCAGAAGAGCAAGGCTTCCGCAAAGACTATCTTTCCGAAAGTCAGCAAGCCTTTCTCGCAAGAAGCAGTCTAACTGAGTCCGCAACCAACAGTCAGACCAATGCATGTACTCAACATCGAATTGTCATCTAATATAGAGAAAATTTAAAGGCGATAAAACAAAAAGCTTCGTTTGACTACAGCAGCTCCTTGGTATGTCAGAAACTATCGCAATCATAAAGATCTAGATGTTTTGTTTTGAAGGACTGCATTTTCAAAACATGTTATAACCTTAAAAAAACCTTGAGTTACAACCAAATCCACTAGTTCGCAACATCCTAAATTATAGAGGCCACACTCGGCTGAAAAGGAGGGATACCCACAGTATTAGCCGAACCCTAGGGACGTAAGCAGGGCTGTCAGATATGGCGATTTCTCGCCATACGTGGCGATTTTGAAACGTGTTTGGCGGTGGGATTTTTTATTTGGCGACTGGCGACTTTTTTTTTTTTTTGCGATTTTTGATATCACTGGCGATTTACTTGGCTATTTTTCCCATTTATATTATTTCAGCGATTTTTTTTAACAGTTTCTCATTTTTTGCTAACATTTCTAACTTGAAAAACAATCTAGCAGCCATTTTTTCACATGATTTTTGTTTTTTTATCATTTTAAGTAAATTAAACCTAATTAAAATATCAAAATTTGGATTAAAAAGCAAAAAACAGTTCAACAAAATAACCACAATACTAATGATTGTTAAAGCTAAGGCACGAGCTCTATGTTTACATTTGTCCTTCAAGTTGTGCTGAAAAAGGTCAACAAGAAAAAAAAGACAAAAAAAAATGTACTTTGGACTTCAAGAAAAATTCTTGACAAAAGGTACGAAGAAACAGAAGTAAGGAAGAACATGTAAAATCAATTAAAATAGATAATCATTCAAAGCAAATTTCGATCTACCAAAGGTTAAATAGAATTTAGTTTAAATATTAATGTTTGACTATTGACTGCCAGCAGTCGTCGATGGCTTCGAGTGTTAAACGGCAAATCCCTCTGAAGATATCGAGTGGTTGCGATTGAAACATGTAAGGGCAACCTGTCCGTAAACGCCTGTGTTCGATCCTCAGGTCAGTCAAGAATGAAAAATTATCAATAAATTTTAATTAATTTCATGTTGTAAAATTTCTTTCTTAATAAAAATAATTTAATGAAAATTAATTTTGATGAACTTAAGCCTAATTAAAATATCAAAATTTGGAGTAAATTTTTATTTTTAGTCACTACAGTCAAATCCCGATAGTTCCTAACCGCAAGGGACCATCCATTTTTTTACGAATTATAGGGGTTTTCGATTTAGCGGGGTTTCTAATAAATAAATAAAATAAATACGAATTAACGGGTTTTTAAATTTATTTACTACAGCGATAAAAAAAAACATAAAAAACAATTGTTAAAAATAAAATACAAAATAAATACATAAAAAAAAAAAATTTATTTACTTAGCGTAAAATACGTGCAATTTTAATAACAAACAAAAACAATAAAAATAAAACTGATCAATTCATTTTCTTAACTAAAAATACATATTTACATTATCTTAAATAAATTTTTAAAAAAATGAGTGATTTGCATTTTTTTCATACTTTCCTCACGGAGGTTGTCCAAGGAATTTTCTATTTATATTTAGGAATTTAAAATTTCTTCGCCCACAGTATGATTGGAGAGATGCAATTTTTATTTTTTAATTGCCAAATTTGCCTCTTTATACGTTATTAAGGGAACTTCGTTGTTGCCATAACAAAATAGCGGTAAACAAAATGTCATTCTTTCCTGTTTGTGTTGTTCTTATTACGAATTATAAGTGGTAGTTAGCAAATAATTACGATTTATAAGAGATAAAGAAGATTTTATTTGAAATAAAAACGAATTAGCGAGGAGACCAAAATGTATGGAAATTTTAGGAATAAACGAGATTTTTTCAAGGGACCGACAGTTTATTACGAATTATCGGGAATTACGATTTATCGGGGTACGAACATATTTAGTATGTATGCAGGTCAAAACACCAGTAATGAAATTGATGAGGCTGAAGAATTATGTACTTAATTTTAGTTTTTTGAACTGAATATATGATCTCCATTTTATGTTATTTAAAAAAAAAAAAAAAAAAATAACAGAAACTAAACCAAATTTACTTTTGGCAACTTTTTTGTAGTTTTTCTGAGTTTTTGGCGATTTTGGACTGAAATATTATACCAGTGTCTTTTTGTATGCAAAATTTTAATTAAAAAAAAAAAAAAAAAATTTTACAAAAACTGAAGAAAGTTGACGTTTGGCGATTTCTGACATCCGGTTAACAGAAACTAAACCAAATTTCCTTTGGCAACTTTTTTGTAGTTTTTCTCAGTTTTTGGCGATTTTGAACTGAAATATTATACCAGTGTCTTTTTGTATTCAAAATTTTAATAAAAAAAAAAAAAAAAAATTTTACGAAAACTGAACAAAGTTGACGTTTGGCGAATTCTGACATCCGGTTTACGATGGAGCTTAGAAAAAATCTGACAGCCCTGGACGTAATAAAACCATAGAAGCAACCGTTGATACTAATGTTTATCTACACAGAAAAAAAATAAAAATTGACTTCAATTTAAAAATTTATGATATTATTATTGATTTGCACAAGTAAACACATTAATAGTATTAATTAAAAGTTTAATTTACTTGATTGAACGTTAAATTTACTTGATTAAAAGTATAATTCACTTAATTAAAATTTTAATTAACGCAGATTTGATTAATGCTTTAATTGGCAAACCATCTTGCAGAATTTTTTCTGCGTAGCATTGGCTGGACTTAACAATTCGTTGTTCGTAAATTATTGTGTTCTATAATTAATATATGTAAAATATAACCATATAGAACACAATAATTTACGAACGACGAATTGTAGTTTTAAGATTTTAAAAGCGAAAAAGCTTTTTGATCAATAACTGTGGTTAATCGAAAATCGATATTCCGAAAAAAAATATTGTTAGCGAACTTTTTGGGATTCTTGTTAGATATTTATCAGAAAGTGATCTAAGGCTTTCGTACTGTAAACAACTTGGCGTGAATCTTGATTGTCTTTAACTAAAAAGAATTTAGAATTTTGTGTGAATCTATAAGACAACATTCCTACTGATCTTACAACTGCCATAGTCGCAAGTTAAAACGAAAAATTACATTCAAACAAATCAAATTTATATTTTCACAAAAAAACCTGCAACAATTAAACCTGCAACAAAACAGTACAAAACACTTTTTATTGCAAAACAATTGTAACACGAAGCTCCCAGGAGATTATTTTTTTATTGAAGACGATAAAACTGACTAACTATTTCATAGTCAGTTTCAAAAGTACAGCCAGTAATGCAGTGTATGGATGGAAGATGTTGATGGCGATGATGATGATGATGACGATGACGACGAAATAACAATAAAAGAAATTGCAACCGATAATAATTATTTTTATGGAGTCTAGTCTATGTCTAGACGATTTTTTTGTAAGTGAGAGAGCTAGTTAGTATATGAGTGTCTGTGCAAATGAGTGTTTAAGTTTGATTTGTTGTATTTGTAACTCTGGTCACAAACACGTCGTTCGTACACTACGTGTTTGAACCAGAAACATTGGTGAAGCAGGACAGTCAGCTAAACATACAGTGCAGCAGGCACGCTTAAGGCATAACATTTAGTCCAAAAAAAAAAAATACTTAAAAACGCCGACAATCGAACAAAAATATCTACCAACTAACAGACCAAATGAACATTCAGACCATCCAACCAAAAGTATATAATAACCAACCAACACAATCATGTACATAGTTGTTGCACTTATTGTGTGTCATTGTTTTAGTTCACACACATTTCTATTTGATTTGGTAGTTGCAACAGTATTTATTATGTTTGTCAAACCATAAGCCCATGCAGTCAAGCAAACAGTCGACCAGCCAGCCAGTCATTCACTTTGTTATTCCGGCATTCAGTGAACCAGTAAATGGGGAGAAAAACATTACAAAAATATAGACAGAAAATTTGAGATACATTTTGTTGTAACAAGTTGCTATTGTACACGACTAGACTGTTTAATAAAAAAAAGACAGACTCACTGACAGACATTTGCTCCGATAGTCTTTTTTGATTTCAATCAATAGTCAACGTATGATTGTAAAACAAGCTCAACAAAAAATTACTACAAGTTTTGGTTTGGTTTTTTATTTCAAAATATCCAAAAACAACAGAAAACATAGATAAGAGAGCTACATGCGGTAAAAACGAATCTATTTTTAAGATTAATTTTGAGACAGTTATAGGCTTCAAGCAGCTCTATTTCTAGCAAATCTTTTTCATGGGGAAATGTTTTTTATCCATTTCTCTTGGTGTGCGAAGTATTTTCAAGCCGTTTCAAGTATTTAAGACCGTAGTTCGCCAAACGCCACGGCCTCCGCATTCTCGTGGGGTTCGATATATTTATCACCGTAGCTAGTCACACCATGGCCAGACAACCGTCTGCCGCCGACTTATCAGAGGCCGTAGTTACCAGAGGTTGCGAAATCCGAAATCCTCGTGTGTACAGCCGACTACGGGGCTCACATAGTTTCAGTCGTAGAAGTAGATACTAACAAATCATAACTGAAACCCGCTTATTATCATCTTCTCTGCCAGATCGAATCATCAGTAACTTAACGATGCCCCACGGTTGATTAGTTTAGAATATATTGGGAGGGGGAGCTTTAACCCCTCTTGACTTATTTTACGCCCTATAGCGAAACAAAAATATACCTTACGACCTATTCTCATGCCTTAAAAAATACACATACAAAATATCATAAAAATCGGTCAAGACGTTTCGGAGGAGTTCAATTACAAAAAACGGGTTTGGACTTAAGAGTGGATTCCGGTACCTAAAAGGGTTAAGAATAAGATGAAATCAGTTTTTCTCAAATCTTCATTTTCACACAATAGGTCCCTTTTTTTGGAGAAGGTCACATACAGATTTTGGCCAGAAAAAATGGATAATTGACCAATGTGACATATTACACCATTATTTGTGCAAAGGCAATTTTGCTATTTAAAGCCGAACTGTCAAAAATGGTATTTTCATATTGGCTTCCATTAATTGAATTGTGCGTCTTTGAAAGTTTTACCAACATTTTTGACAGATTGTTTTTTGTTGTTGTAGAAATGGGCCCACTTAGCATTCAAGTCGCCTTGATTGCAACGGTAAATTAAAGCATGCAGATGAGTGAAACCCAAATTGTTTTGTTTGCACTTTTTGTTACATAAAAAGTGTACAAAACGATTAAAAATTTGTTTAAAAGAATTGTACATTTTGCAAACGTTTTCGAAATATTAAGCTGGAGGTCCACTCCACGTGTTGCACGCATTTTCGCCGTCTACGCAGCTGTCAAAAAAGTAGAATCTGTGTAGTTATACGTAACAAGTTACATGCATAAAAGCGTAGGATGCATTGAGGCGTTGAATGCGAAAAGTGGGTTTACTTTCTACTTTTGTAAGTGTTAGGAATGGGCAAATTGAAAAAATATATCGATATATTTTGAATCGATATTTTTTAAGAGTATCAATATTTATTATTTCAAAAATATCGATACATCGAACGTATTTTGCTGAAGTACCAACTTACCATAAAATTTGAATGCACCCCAAAAGTACCGACATTAACTAATTCCAAAATTCTTAAATTCTTAAAAAAAAACATATTGTTTGAAATATGGCTAAATATTTGAGTTTTTAATGAAGACTGACTTTAAAAAATATCGAATTCGAAAGTCGTATTTCAATATCGATTAGTGCTGGGATACTATCGATATTTTCTACTATCGATATTTATCGATAGTTCAGATTTCACTATCGATATATCAATATTACTATCGACTGAATGTTGGTACTTGAGCAGGAAAACTTAAACTTGTTTTTTATCAGTCTACAGTTCGTTGTTTTTATCAATTTATTGACCGCATGAGACGTATGTATGTACGCACGTTATTTTAGATGAGTTTTTAGAAATTGTGCTGCTGAATAGCACCTTTCTGAAGGAACTGAAGTAACATGGACTATAAGATATTTTACAGCAAGTAAAAAACTGTATGTGTATAGCTGCTGTTACATGTCGTCATAGCTGTATTTTAAATAATAATAATATCGATATGTATTTCTTATCGATATTTTCGATATTTTAAGACTATCGATAGTTTCCCAGCACTATGTCGGTATTTTAAATTATTATGTTTTACTTGTATTGATGCCGCATAAAAAGCGTTGCATGTAACGTGAAACATGGAACGCATGGAAGGTATAAAAATCATACAATCCCTAGAGCCGAAAACGAGTGGTGTGGACCTCCAGCTTAACGTTTGTTTTCATACACTTAAATATGTACTAGTTTCCTAGTCCTTTCATTGAGAATTTGTCGTTTTTTTCTGGAACTTGAGTTTTATTTTTTATTTTATTAAATTGTCTCTATAATCTAATATAGGGTACCTTACTTTCATATTGCATGCATATAATTGTTGTTTTGTTGTATTGAACTTTTGTGTATTGTATATCTGATCTAAGTATGTATCTGTCTGTCTATCCAGTTAAATTTTTCCACTGTCCCGTCTGGTTAAGGAAACACCAGCATGGTTTTTATTGAAGTGTCCACAAATCAATTGAATTTGATATTGCTACTGGCGTTTTTTCTTTTCTTGTTGGCCTTTTCCAAATTCTATTCATATCTCTTTTATTTCTCTTTTTTTTTGCATTAAATGTAGACCCAGACAGTGTGTTGGCTATTGCAAATAATTGAATTAACATAGATTTTATTTTATCTATTTTTTTTTTTTGTGTATTTTTATTATGGAATTCTTAATATTTTGTGGCAAAATTACTTATTGTGTGCGGTGGCAGTTTGAATTTGTATAGTTTTCAATCAAAAAATCATAAATATTTTAATTTATTCTACATTGTACTTGTTGGTTATATTAGAGAAATGAAAGAATAAATACAGCAGTGATTGTTCGATTAAAAGCAGGAAATATTTTGGACTATAAATGGAAAAAATTACTACTTCATTTGGGAACTTAAATTTTAGAGAATTTGGCAATTTATGCAAAATACTCAGCTATTATTCGCTTAAAATCTTAAAATTGACAAAATAGTATTGCGAAAATCAAAAAACCTCTGGCAACACTAGTCTACTACCATCACGTAACGTTGCACTATATTTCAAACACCTGCTTTTTCCGGGCAAAATTAAAATTTGGAAACAATCCATATTGCTTTGTTTTTTTTTTGGCAACCAGTTACTAATATGTACTCCAATTCAAACAAATTGATACTTTTTTTTTGAAAAGTACAAAATACTGTTTGACAGGGCGCAGTCAAAGTCATTGTTCCCATACGTGTTGAAACAATTTTGTAAAATATAACTTTTTTTTTTCGAAAGTTTGAGTATTTATTGTGAAAAGTGTGTTAAAATTGTATAAAAAGTTTGTAATGGAGAATAATCTGACATGTAATTTAAAAAATTCAATTTTGAACATAACCTTTAAAATAGGTTTGTTTTCAAAAGTTAAATTTAATGTAAGCTTTTAAAAAAATGTTAACGTTTGACAAACCAAATGTAATGCGTAATCGGAATAATATCATTAAAAAAATCGAACATTTTGAAATTTGGTAATAACTTTAATATGTCTTAAATGAAGTTGATGCGTCTGAGATTGACGATGATTGCGAGAAATTATTCGCTGAGAAGGTACGCCTTTTCTGCAAGTATCTAGAAACAAAATGGATAAAAAAGTGAAAGAAGAGAAAATCAGTTTCAAAATAAAAACTTGTTATGGCTAAATAGCGAAATGTCTTTCCAAATTTAAAATGCGACTATTTAAACTACTTTTTCCACTGTGGGACGTCCAGAGGTTCGAGTTTGCAAAAAGTGGAAATATGGGAAAAGAAGAGCAGCAGCGGAGCTTTCAACGGTTATATTAGGGCGAACTGATTTACTATTACAAGCAGCAGCAACCTTAGCTGAAGTTCTTAAGAAAACCATAGCAAGTCCAACAATACCTTTCAAAATTAAAAAGATGTAGTCAGAAAGTCAACCTAAACCAATTCCTCTTTCTGCAGATGAAGCCTTGGCTTTTTTCATAGGAAACGGTTTCACAACAGCACAGTATGACGCAATACGTCGTGAAAGTAAATCGAAAAACTGTGACGTATTTCCTCACTATAACCAAATTCTAGCTGCGAAGTCAAAATGCCGACCAGAAGGCATCAAAGTAACCGAGACCGCACTGCCAATAGAATTGTTGAAATGCAAAGGAGACTTTTGAAGCCGTAATGGAATCTGAAAATTATGACCATTTCAAATGTGATTTAATTTTAAGCTACGGATTTGACAGTAGTACAGGGCAAGCGCAATAACTATAAGCAGATGTTTCATACAACTGACTGGTCCAATAATTCTGATGCTTGGCTTCTAGCTACAACAATTAGACCACTGATACTCGTACTCGTCTCTGGAACACCTATTTTAAATAATAGTACGACCCAGTCAACAAGGGTTTGTCGGCCAATAAAGTTGGTATTCGTTAAGGAAATGAAGGAATCTATTTTAAGAGAATAATTCGAAGCATCAACGACTGAAATACAGCCCGTCGAGCATTCTCTAGTGATGTTATTTTCGCTGATATCCCAGATGTTAATCATAATCTAATTTTTCGCATAAAAATTATACATACGATTCAATAATTTCGACAAAATACTTAAGCAGGCGCATGCAGCAACCTAAGCCTTTATACCTTGCACATAAAGTTCCAATGATACATATGAAAATGTGGATGAAGAAAACTACTACGAACAAGGCGAATTTTTATCCCCTCGTTCAATAAATATTTTCAGTCAAATGTGTCTAGAAAATGAATTGCAGTTAACTGATACAATAACATTGAGTGAAAACTAAAGTAAAATAACTTTTTTTTAATAAAAACAAATAATAAAAGTTATTCACGTCACAAGTTGAAACTCTTGCGAAAAAGCAAAAGTTCAAAGACAGAAAAACAACCACATGGACAATTATTTCGCACAAACGATGCAAAATTATCAGGGTCTAATTAAGTTCAAGATTATCAGAGTAAAGGCATAACAATTTTGCAACTGTTAATGGCATTGCCAAATAAAAATATGTATAAAAAGGACTCATAAAATCAACTCTACACGAATCAACGTAGGGATACCTTCTTAACGTACATTTTATTCTTTGAATTTAAAAATATTATAAATTGAAATGTTTAAAGATAAACTTTGTAATAATAAAACAATTAAAAAAAGAAAATGCGTTAAAAAACTAGAAGATGCAGAGACAATAAAATAACATACTGGAATACTTGTGTGATAAAAATTTAACAGTAGAAAAAGTAGTAATTCGAACTTAAAGAAACTCACGGTTCAAATTTATTAAGAATACTTCTTTTAAAGTAATCGCAGCAAGTGCATGCATGCATCTTGCCAAAGAAGATGCGTTGTTTAAATTAAATTAACATTAAATTAACATGGCGAAATGTTGATTGAGAATCATAGTAAATTTCTGCAAAAGTATGCCCTTTATTTAAACTTATCATTATTTCATATTAATTTTAAATGAAAAATATTAAAATAACCTTAAATCACGTTTATTTAATATTATTCACTGTTAAAATAACATTGTTCAATATTGAATCCATAAAAACCTGTTCTATATTAAAATCAAAAGTTTATCTTGTTAAATTAACATGCATACATACTTAAGTATGTACATTTTTTTATTTTCATGTTTTAAATATGTTATAAAAAAAAGACAATTCCCGTATTCTTTTAATTAAAATTATTTAGTTAAATAGTACATCAAGTTTTCAAAGTGGAATGATTACGAAAACCATATCGGGAGATTCTGCTGATGCTTCAGCTAACAAAGGAGAAGACAAAATAAGTGAAACATGTTTTACAGGGTAAGCGGTTCACTCTGTTATATCACACTTAACCCACTTTGATTCTACATGAAATTCACGTTGTTTCAACTTGAAATAACTTTCATTCAACGTGATTCGGATTGTTATTTCAATATAAATGGAATTTTGCTCTAACTTTACTGCAATGTTAAATTAACATGAATTATAGTTATTTTAAAAGAAAAAAATGTTGTTCGCAAGTAATTGGAAAATCAGGTAGAATTAACATGAAATAACAATGAAGCCAAATCAGTACCGAAAACGGTAAAATCAACCTTGTTTTCGACGATTTTATGTTGATTTTTTTCTGTGTGTTTAATTGTTTCGGAAAAGCTGAAAATTGAAGGTGCAAACAAAATGAGTTACTCACGTCAATAAAATGCAACTATGCTATTTCGAACATTTGCAAGGGTTGTTAATTATTTCTTAGATTTATCCAAAAATGCCTGTCTTAAGCTTACCTCTTAATGTGGCCCTAAAAAATTTAATAATTAAAAATTATTAATTTCGCACGGGAAAAGTAGGTGTTTGAATTATAGTGCGCGTTTTCCAAAACAACCCAACAAATACGGAGGTTTAATTTCAAATTGATATTGACTTGAAATCAAATGTTAGATAATGATTTGAAAATCATAGCATTCTCAACAAAAAAGGGAAAATATTTTAAAATTGAAAAATAATGCCATTATTTTCAACTTGATTTCAAACGTAATTCTTAAATTGATGGTAGATGTTGACAGGCGAGAAAATGCTATGAAGCATACAAATCTTTAAAGTTAACAATTTATTGCCAAATTTTCTTAATATAAATTTAAAGAACCCAACCAATTGTAGGGGAATGTAAGAAAAGATAAACTCACTGTTTATTGTTGGTGTTTTGTTTTGGCTTTGATATTGTTACAAGTAAGACTTTGAGTGTTTATAATTCTTATTCGCTTTAGGGTTTTATTTGTATAATATTTTTGGCGTTTCTAAAATCTTTGGAAAAGGTTTCCTGATGAGCTGGCCTAAGCAACCAGTGAAATGCGCATAGAAGCTGGCTTTCCCTCAACAATAAATTTCAGTGTATTTATCAAATATGAAAAACTGGGAATTTAGCACGTCATACGGACGGAAATCGTATTAATAATAAATTTTGTATTCCCGAAAATAACTTTGATAAATTTTTGTAAAAAATGTACAACGATGTAAAACTCCTTATAATTTAAAAAAAATTCTTAATTAAAACTAAAAAAAATTTATTTATTTAAGATTTAATAAACTTCGAAGCAAACTTTTTAAATAAAGCTAAACATTTTCTTCAAGATTTTTATTTCAAAGATATCTTCAATAAAAAAGTTTCTAGTCACAGATTTTTGTTAATGCAAGTTTAATTCTAGAATTTATTTATTTTTTTTTTTTTACAAAATGTTGTCTTTTCATATAATTTTTACGTGATTCGGCATGTTACCAATTTTGAAACCGAAAAATAAACGACAAAATAAAAAATGTACTTGAATTTATTTGTTTGCAACAATGAAAGTTCGGCTTTGAAAAAAAAAAAAAATTATTTTTATTGAAACATAAACATAAACATACGCACAGTTACACTCACACATTTACAGTTTACGTTTGTCGGCAAAATATTAAAGTCAAACCAAAAGGGGAGAATAAAAAACATAAAATTGATAAGAAACTAAAAAGTCGGCAAAAATCACAAAATTTTTGCAAATGCCACAAAACAGTTGAAAAACATACTCACACACACACAATCATACATACAGATGTAAATATATTTAAGAAAACGTCTACCTTAGCAAACACATACACCTTGAGAATCTACACATGTAAATATGTATCAGAGATGGAAAATTGCGCAAACCTGCTTAAAAAGATTTACATTTTGTAGCTTAATTTTACACGTAGCGAAAACACATTTTCCGATATGGACAAAAATAAATTTTTAATGAAAAGTTTTTAAACATTATGGGGTTGGTTAATTTAACCATTATATTGCCACCGGCATTCATATTATGGTCAATTTAGTCTTTTAACAAGAAGCCATATTCCTTTTATGGTTGCCTCTAAATATGTTATGGGTAATAAAAACAGCAATATGTCAAGCCCTTATAATTGTTTGGTTGTTATATTTCCTATTTTCTAAGAGCAAAAGGTCAATTTTTTGCCACGGTACGCCACCCTGCAATTAGAGCCATGCTATTAAAATTTGTTTACTCTCTTAACCTAAATGTAGCGCTAGTTAGGTTTAACACCCAAAATACAAAGAAGTTAATTGGGCATGTTCTAGAAATCGAAATGAAGTGGATTTAAAATCGAAAAAATGTTGAAAACAAGCCTGTAAAATGGGTCCATCTATTGGTAGAGCAAATCTGCCAAAGGGTTTTAAAAAGTAAGTTCGGGTTCCCGAAATATATGCCCCTAAAGTTTTTGAGATTTTTGAAAAGGCGTTTGGTATAAGTCAAAAATATATGCTAAATGAACTTCTGAGCTAAAAGTCTATTTCAGATGTCTTCAGTAGAATGGTATGGCGATTCTTTTCTTAGAATATATTATCCCTCTAACACTAATTTTAAGGGGTAATTTTGGTCCTTTTTTTAAGTTCCCCATAACAGTGTACTAAAACGGCACTTTAGAGGGTTAAAATGTTCTATCAATATTTTCTGCGTCAAATTTTACTTCTAAGACCAAAACATCGTGAATCGTCGGATTTTCGAAATTTCGGGCACAGGAATTTGTTATTTTCTTGGAAAGGCGATTGGTACAAGTAAAAAAATACTAAATGTTCGTCTGAGCTAGAAGACTATTCCAGATGTCTGCAGTAGAATTGTATGGCGATTCTTTTCTTAGAATATATTAACCCTCTAAAACTCATTCTGAGGGGTAATTTTTATCCTTTTTTTAACTTCCACACAAAAGTATACTATAACGGTACTTTAGAGGGTTAAAATGTTCGACAAATATCTGTATTAAATTTCATTTAGGGTCTTCAAAGACCAAAAAATCGTGCAATGTATGTAAAACGACTTTTCAAAACATTCAAAAATCTTAGGAGCCGATATTTCGGGAAACCGAGCTAACTTTTCAAAACTCTTTGGCAGATTTGCTCTACCAATAGTCTAGTTTCATTTCGTGTTGCAAGTATTTGGGCTGGCGGCGATGACGCGAATTTCGTCGCACTGTGTAATAAGAACTCGAATAACATATTGCTAAAGCTTTTGGTATTTCGTTAGAACTTGTCGCCGAACAATAATGGCGTGCAAGCAAACTAAACGTACTATATTCAGTCGCAGCCTGTTGTCCAAATTGCTACCAAGATTTCAAGCCATCTGTGAGATTAATATATGTTTATAAACAATAATTGTTTGGAGGTCTTGTCAAAGGGATTTGTGAAAAGTTCGGTTACATGCCCTAATTAAATGGGTAAATTAGACATTATCGTGGAATGTCCCATACAGTAAAAACAATGTACTCTGATATCTACAAAATTAGTCGTTGGTATTTTTAAAGGTCTAATAATAATAAAAAAAACAAGTGTAATTGTACCAACTCTGATAACAACAAGTAAGAAAGCATAGTCGGTCAAGCCCGACCATATGATACCTTTCGCCACAGTACTTACTAAAGATGGGTCTAGGCATTACAAACATCAGCACAAAAGCATAATAAATTCTCAACTATTGTGGTGCGGTTATAAAACGAAAAAAAAAACATGTTTGTATTCATGCGTCTTATGACACTTGAAACGTACATGCCAAATTTCATCAAACTATCTTCAAAATTACGTCCTGTTATTTGCGCACAAGGTTACAGGTTTGACAACCATCCAGATAGACTCAGAAAGTGATTTTAGGAACAATATTTTTTAGTGCTATACACACTAGCTCAAACGCATAATACCCGCTCCACTATTGTGGTGTGAATACATAAAACACACACAAACCTAAATATTTTAGAAATATTCATACACGCATTGGTTTTAAGTTGCATTGTGGTTTTGGCGGATTTAACCTCCCTTTCCTTGACACCTCTTCTGCTTTAACTTTACCGCTTTGTTAAGAATTCATTTTCCCCAAACACATCACTTTTCAACTCTTCTCCACCGCGTTGACTGCACTACAGACTAGAGTACTATCGGTATAATTGTGGAAAAGGTAACAACGACACCGTAAGACGGCGACGAAACAAAATCGCTTATCACAGATGTGTTAATTGCATTAAAATATTTGTAATTGTTTTTATAAACTTTTTTCGT
Organism: Pollenia labialis; assembly: GCA_949318255.1. NCBI lineage: Eukaryota > Metazoa > Arthropoda > Insecta > Diptera > Polleniidae > Pollenia > Pollenia labialis. Next base: position 128,782,292 of record OX439140.1, read on the forward strand.
TTTTCTTTTCTTTATTCTGAGCTGAGTGAAACATTTTTTTGTTGTTTATTTCTTTTGTAGTCTTTTAGTTGTTTGTGGTGTTTCGTTGTACATGTCTCTTAAAGCGAAACCGCCTTTTGTTGTATTTCAAAAGGGTGAAGTAGCAATTTTTTTTACATGAAAAATATGTAATATTTTTACAAATTTTATTTTGTTTCGTTTTCTTGCAGAGATTGCAAAAACCGCAAAAATGTGTTAAGAAGTTCCTAATTGGGACTTATGATATCTAGATTTATATAGATGTTATTTGTACCGAATGAATACTTACGCTTATGTATAGGCCTGTTCGGAAATGCATCACTGCAAATATCAGCTGTTCGAATATACATATTAAAAGCAGATGATGCGCAAACAAATCATAAACACGCTTCACAAAAATGGCTGATGTATATTGTGTTGAAAAATATAACCAAGCTGCTCAGCAAACAAGCATGAGCATGTAAGCGTTTTAATTGATTGAGACAATTCCACAACTTTTGTTCATTTTGGCATATTTTTTCTCAATACTTCCATTTATAGCTTATTTTATGGCAGTTAAAGCGATTTGTCTGGAGTGATGTGGCAAAATAAGGAACGATTCAAACAAAACTGAAATCATTTTTAATTAAAAATTTTATCAAGTTAACGTTTACTTATATCAACAACCTGACTGCAGAAACTGTTGTTAATAAGAAAAAATATTTAATTGATACTACATATTAATTTGTTTGCTGGTGCAAATTAATTATTATCACAAATGTTTTAATTGAAATCAATTTTTATTTTTTTTTGTGCAGAAAGAGCATAACCTGGCCTAAGCAACTGTGCGAATACAAGTTAATTACAAATATGTATGTGTCAAACCACATTCAAATTCACCCTACGTTGCCCCAGCCAGTTATTACTTGCTAGTAGTTTATACGTATTGCTAACGAAAGTCAGAGAAATGTAAAAAAAACACAAACATATTTTGAAAATATCGTCAATTTTTAGCAAAACTTCAGTTTCCAATTGCTAACTAAGTGTTGCCAAGTAGTCAATATTTAACGTTAGCTGAAGACCTGCGATCGGCAAAATCAGGGCGCCGCGTTTTCTCTTTTCTCTTTTATTTAGCTACGTGTGCACACACATTCAAGAGAATTGAACAACAATATATATAAACTTCATACAACGCATACAATCGCAAAATGTAATAGTATAGGTTGCCGCTCGCAGCTGTAGACATATTATTTGTCAATATATTTTTTTTTATAATTTTATAAAAAAGTGATATTAATGTTTTTTAATTAATTAATTAAAATTAATTTTTTGTTTTTTTTTTTTATAAATACACAGAAAATCAGCTATAAACATAATTTTGATTTAGCCAAGTACTAGTAAATTTATACAAAACTTATATACGGTAGCACTGTTTCTCTATTTCTCATTTTAATTGCTGCCAGTGTCAAAAATTTACTTGCAAGCAAATTCTCTTGCAAGTTGAGCTGCAGGTACCAAAAATGTTATGGTGTTAATAAAAAAGTGTGAGCGTTACCATTGTGATACAAAAGTATCAATTTTACCCTTTTTCGACAGTCTTGATACTTTTGTTTAAATTCTCCTTATGTATAATTTGTACCTATTCTGTGCCACTTATTGAGAAGTGCTTCAGCTTAGCAAGTGTTTTCAAAATCAGCATTGCTTAAAAATAAACTTTGGAAACGACTCAATGTAAAAGTTTACAATTCCATGTTTTCTTCTCATAATTTGTTTAAAGCGAAGATGGAGGAATGAAATTCCAGCAAAGTTTTATGAGGTTTTCTTTTCTACAATAAAATGTGATATTTCATTTAAAAAATTGGAAGTTTGTGTTCGTTTCTTAAAAATGTTTTGCTCTTCAAAAGGGTTTTATTCTAAAAAATTTACCCTTACTAATAGCCCTTCTTGTCGGCATGAAATAACCCCCCAAAAAAGTTTGTACAGAGCACAACAACAACGATTTTTGGGGTTATTTCTTTTTGTTTGGGGTGTTATGTAATATTCTTAATTTCATATGAAATAATTCCCCATAAAATCATTATGAAATAAAGCCCCAATATATTTTTTTGGGGATTATTTAATTTTTAAATTTATTACGAAAACGCTTTTGGCGCAAGGACTTTCTCTTCTATGGTATAAAAAACACGAAGCTTCTCTGTATAGCCGGCCTTCGGCCGAGCGCTAGAATTTTCTCCTCTATGTTGTAGCAAACACCGTCTTCGCTAAGTAAAGCTCCTAAATTTGGGCTTGCGCTAGTCCAAAGACCGCCTATGCAGAAAAGCTTTATTGGAAGAGAAAGTCCTTGCACCCGGCCGAAGGCCGTCTATGCAGAGAAGATTTAGTTAGCGAAGCCAGTGTTTGTTTACTGTAGAGGACAAAATCCTTGCGGCGGCCAAGTGCAGGCTATGCAGATGAGCTTTTGTTATCGAAGCCAATGATTGGCATATCATAGAAGACAAAATCCATGCGCTCGGCCGAAGTCTCAACCATGCTATCTATCGCATGATTGTTTAAACCAAAACTGTACAATTAATTGTATTGTACATATTGGGGTCTTATTTCATTCCAGAAAGTCCCCAAAAATTAGGGTATTATTTCATTTCTGTTTGGGGTGTTTTTTTCATTTCGTTGGGCATTTATTTCATTTTAAATATTGGAGGCTTCCATGCTACTTTTTACACGCGCACAAGGAACTAGGACTAGTCCAAAAGTAACCCAAACGTATGGAAAAAACATGGTCTATTTAACATAACGATGTCCTAGGGCAGGACCATATAACCCATCTTTGGACTACAAAGGAGTAGTTTTAAAACTACTCCATTGTGTACACAAGAGGATTAGTTTTAACTTCGTTTAAAAACGAAAACATGTCGTTAAAAACGAAGACATGTCGTCTCCCTACAAACACTTTTTAACAATGACATGGTCCATGCTTGCATTACCTACTTTTTTACGGGACGGTTAAGTTACTCTTACTCTCGGCTAACTGATCCTTAAGTCTGAGCATGATCTGAGTGTTAGAATAAAGTCTCAGTATAAAATTTAGATTTTGGTAGATACTTTAAAGCATTAAAAACTTTATTTTATTTAAACAAAAAGAGTCTCGCAATTTATTTCTCATTGCGAGCAACATTTTATTACATACATTTTCATGTTTAGTAAAGTTGTAAAACTTTTACGATAATCCATTTACAATTTCCTGAGTAAAGCTAAATGTCACCACATTATTAAAAGACCTAAAATTAATATACTTTCAAGAATTTAAAGTTTATTAATTTTACTGACCCCCAGTAAAATGCAAAGACTTTAGTGCCAGACTCTTTTAAAAATAATGACACTTTATGGCTGCCTTTAATACTCTTTATTACCTTAAACTCATTTGTGACTGCTATAAAAACAAAAACGAAGGAAACAAAAAAAAAAAAAAAAAAAATATAATAAAACTAATTTGAAATGTGTTCGAATAAATGTAAATATTGTTGTCTGCCTGCCGTATTACCCGTATAACAAGGATATAATTTAAATATTAAATTTTAAATAAAAAATTCAAAGTCTCGTTTTTTTGGCAACATTTATCGCAGACATTCAAGGCTAAATTCCGGTTAGTATGTTTGTCTGTGTGTGTTTTGCAAAATTGAAATTCTGACAAATACGAAACATCAATTTTCCTAATGACCTACAAAAAGGTACTAACTACTTTGTTTTTGTTTTTAGAATTTTTATTTTTATTCTGTTTAACACTGTGCAGTAGGAGTTCCCCTATAAAAATCAAATACAAAAAACATCTACACACAACAAAAATTATATACAAAAACAAAATATATGAAAAAAATTAGAACACAGACAAAAAAAAAACACACACAACGAAGAACAAAAAAAAAATTAAAGCTTCAAGGACACATGAAATCACGTAATATGCCAAAATATGCTGGTAACGTGTAGCACGCTTTTCAAAACTCAAACAAACAAGGAACATACATAGAACTATAGACATAACAGCACATACACATACGCACAAACACACAGACAAAAGTAGGAGGTCAGGCAGAAAAGCTTTTTTTAATTTGAACACCCAAACCTACTTCTCTAATAATACATGTAATAGTTTGTATGTTTGTGAGTTTGTAGCGCAATCAAGCGAAAACCGCTTACGGTTCTGGTAGACGGATTGTCTATGACCCAGATTAAAATATAACGTACTTTTGGAGGGGTAAAAACTTGAAAAAATTAATTCGTTTTTCTCATTTTGATAAATTTGGTATACAGATTGCATACGATCCAGATTAAAACATTGGGAAGTTTTTAAGGGTTAAAACCAAGTTAAAAATTGGTACTTATAAAGTGACATGTTAGGTTAAGAAGGGTTATGCGCCCAAGTGCACACCTCCACTCGGAATCCAATGCATCCATTGGGAATCCCTTCAATATAGAGGAAGAAGAAAATAATAAAAGGAATTTATAGGTAGATGTAAGATAGATAGTAGACACTAGATAGACAATACTCTGACAAACCCCAGTAGATCGTCGTGAAATCTATTCTCCTAGCCATTTCCGCCTGATACCCTGCAACCTAGGACAGAGGTACAGTACATCTCCTCCAGCTCCTCAGCATGATGGCATTGTCCCATTTACTCGTAAAAACCCAAACAGACCACTTTTATCCAAGCCTTACTGAACCTTAATTGATTTTGCATCCAACTCGTGCCATAATGCCCTAGATACCCTGCAATCCGTTCTATCCTTCCAGTGCCGTAGGACAGGACAAAATTAGTACTTTTTCAATTTTCAATAAATTTGATATACCTACAGATTATAGCCTAACTTACAGTACAGTTTACTTTCTGGGGGCCTCAAATGAGGAAAAGCGGGTGCTTTTAGTACTAATTTTTTTTATAGGACCAGCATTCAGGGGATGCCCCCTACTAATGCATTGCATTGTGTTGGAACTAGGAAAATAGGTTATGGGAAGGAGGATAGAGGGAGCTGTGTTTGTGAACATTAGATTTGAACTTGATCATGTTGCAAGTGAGAGGGAAGACTTCGGCAGGAAGGTTAATCCACATACGAACAGTCCGGGAAAAAACGAATTCTCTCTGTAATGCGCTGTACGATTCACCTGCCAATCGACCACATAAGGATGGGCTCTTGAGGAAAAACGTGTTTTGCGAACAAACGTACGGTTTTCGGGAAGCAGATCCCTAATTTCGTCAGAACACATCCCATTGTAGTAACGATAAAACAGGCAAATACAACCCACATTGCGACGGTGCTCAAGGGAGAGTCAATAGAATTGGATACCCTACTGTCACCAATGAGAACCTTCGCCCTCTCCTGCACGCGGTCGAGAAGCTCCAAAATAGACTTTGAAGCACCGGCCCACACATGAGAGTTGTATTCCATACGCGGTCGGATATAGGTGGTTTAAATAGTAAGGAGATCAGATGGAGTGAAGTATATCCTACACCGTCTTAGAAAACCGAGGCACTTGAATGCTTCTTTCGACACCTTGAATATATGTTCTGTCCATCGGACATCACATTGTATCCTCATGCCCAGAACTTCAAGATTTTCTGATTCCTCAATAAATACACCACCCATATATACAGACTTCAGATACGCTTGGTCTGCGTTCATATGAGTACGAATGGCAAAGGTTGCTGTCCTCTGCAAAAGAGTAGATAGGGTTGGAAGTTAGACAAAGGAGGTCTTTTAGAAAGATAAGAAATAGAGTAGGAGAAAGAACGGAACCTTGCGGCACCCCTGAATGAATCTTGTACTCGTTTGACGAAACCCCATCTATAACAACTCGTAAAGTGCGATCTCTGAGAAAACTCGATATAAATCGAGAGAAATTATCACCGACACCAAATGCAGCAAGTTTTGACAAGAGTGCACCATGCCAGACTCTGTCGAACGCCTTGGAAATATCTAAAGCAATTACCTTACTTTCGCCAAAATGGTGAATGGAACGGCACCATTTTTCTGATAACAGGGCTAGTAAGTCTCCAGTAGAGCGACCTCTACGAAAGCCATACTGGCGGTCGCAAAACAATTAGCCTTATCAACCGGGTCCGTGAATGATCGGCCATCCTTTAAAAGAGTTGGTATTGAAGAACTAGCATTAACCCGTACTCTTTTAACGAATGACCAGAAGCTTTTACTACACCGGGGAGCAGAAAGAACTTCAGTACGAAGACGTTTCTCGTGAAGAGTTTTTTCCCGTCTAAGTACTTTGGCACACGAAGACCTTGCCATTATGCGCAGCAATTCAGTATCAGCGTATTTATTTATTTTTACGCCAATTTCTGAATGCTTCCTCTCTGGATCTGTCTGCCGATTTGCACGACTGTTTAAACCAAGACTTGCATCGAGGTTTATTCGAACCTTTTTTAACTAATGTCACTTTTTACCATTGGCACTTTTTGCGTTTTCGACAAATATAAATAGTATGGTATGCCTTCTAGAAGGCCTCTGTACCCCTTCTTTTGGATGTACAAGGCCTGCTCGCTCCATCCCATACTCATATCTTTTTTACACACGTTGTCATTGCGAAGTAGGCCTTCCGCTTTCGCTTCCTTAGCAGGCACATAAGAATGATAATGGGATTAAAAAAAATAATTATTTTGATTTTGCTTGTGCAAAAAAACAATACAAAAAATATTTCTCCTTCTCTACTCCCTTCTCATAGAAGCAAGTGTGGAAGGTGTATCGTATCTTTTATACCACAGAGCCGAGGACTTCTATGAGGCATTCTTTAGCAGTTAGATAAGAGCAGTAATTTTATCAAAACAATTTTTAAGCTGGGTTTTAAAAAGGCCTGAAGTGAAGGACTCCTGAGTTTTCCCAGTGGGATGTTTTATATAAATAACAGTATAAGGGTTTAGTAGACGGCATTTGTGTACGACAGAACTTTGTGTATCTGTTGTCTTAACATGAGAAAATACTCTGAGTATTAAAACGAAAAATTGTAGTATAAATTTGTTAAATTTTTGTAATATTTTTAACAATCTTTTTAATTGACATGTTTGTAAATTGTCATATTGACAATTTGTTTTATTTTAGATAATTAATATGAATGTATATCATAGAAAAAATTTTAAGTGTCAAAAAATTCAAAACTGAAATAAAAAATCTTTATTTTCAATTAAAAATCTTTTAAAGAATAAACGATGCGATAAGTGTTTTGGAATTAAGTCAGTCTATATTGTAAGTAAAGTTATAATTATACGATTTATAAAGAAATTTGTCAGAACCTTATGGGGCATCCAGGTCTATATATGGTTTGCTTAAATAATGTTTAATTCTGTTTGTGATGTGCTGTTTAATAAATTTTACTAAGAAAAACTAATAAAATCAACTTTTAATTTCATCTTTTATTTCAATTTATTTAGCAAGTTTTGTAACAAAAATTTATATTTAATAGTTAACAAATATTTTAATTAATATCACATACTCATTGTTAAAAATATTTGTTAGGTTTTAACAATTGTTATTAACAAAATAATTTTTTTGTATTTACAAATTTGGTTGTTGGTGCCTTTTCAATTAAAAAGTTAATTGTATTGACCAATTTGGTATTCAATATGACAATTGATTTGTCGTAATTTTTTTCTGTGTACTAAATCTTTCGTCGAAAAAAATAAAATTTATAATTAATAAGTATAAGAATTACAATATGAGTATAATGCCAGGGCTGTCAGAATTGGGGATTTATCCCCAAAGTTAGGGATTTCATGTGAACAAAAAGGACAAAGAAAGTCATTTGATGATTGGGGATTTTTTGCGGATTTAAACAAAAAATCGGGGATTTTTTAGGGGATTTTACGCTTTTTTTTAATAAATTTCCCTTCTTTTATTATTTTTCTTTGTTTCGTATATAAAATATGAAAAAAGTAGCAACGCTTTTATAAACTTTGTTTTTTTCTTGATTGAGTGTTTAAAAAAAAAAGAATTTTAAAATAAAATTTCAAACCGTTGGCACAACATAAAAGGCTTTAAATGGTATCAAAACCTTGTTTGGTGTATGCACATTTACAATATATGGATGCTAAAAATATATATGCTAAAATACAAATTTGTTTATTGTAAATCTATAATATAAATATTAAATTATTAACGTTTTTTACATACCCAAAATACTGTTTTAATACCATTTAAATTACTTGGTACTTTTTCTGCACAGCAGTCACCATTTAAACATTTTTGATTCCCATCACTGTGTGTATTGTTTTAAGTATACTATTGCGTTTTGTTTATGTATGGGAAAAATATATGACACTTTTTTAAATGTTTTATAAGTGCACCAATAAAATATTTTTTTTTTTACTAAAAATTTTAAATTGGGATTTTTGGGGATTTCTTATTAAAATTTTTCTTGCTATTTTTTTAAAAAAAATTTTCATTTTGGTCAGAAAAAAAAACAAAAAAAAAATATTTACTTTTAAAGGTTTTGTTTTTTAATTTGGGGATTTTTGAGGATATTTTTTTGGGGATAAGTACCTGGCAGCCCTGTATAATGCCTCTATTACGGTTTAAAACTCAACTCAGTTGAGGTGAAAACAATTGCTAGCGATGCACTGTTGCCAACTTTTTTGAACATTTTCCGCCAAATCGAACTTGTATATTATTTTTTTATGTTCCCAATTAATAATTTTATTTTTATATAATTTTTTGTTTAACTTGGACAAACTTAAGTTTTCATATATCTCATGAAGCGGTTTTAACGAAAATACTTCATTATAAATATGAAATTCCATTTAGACAATGAAAATTTTCATTTAACCAATGAAAATTTTTTTATGAAAATGATTCATTAAATGTATGAAGCATTTTTATTTCAGTGTTTAAACCAACAATCTGAATACTAAACAATAGTCTTAGCATAAGGGGTATATGGTCTGTATTTCGTCTAGATAGATAGAAAGAAGGCCATATATCCTATATATCTAACCATGCCAGGTTCAGGCTACGCCTGCCTGGTCAAACATCATAAAACTCAGTTGGACTCATTAGTTGCCCCCGAAAAATTTCGGCCTGATAGTCCTTAAGACAGGACAGCAGCAGAGCAGATGTTCTGACGGATCATCGTCAACCTCAAAAGACTTTGGTAATAACATTATCCATTATAAACTGATGGTATCTGTGACCACAGTGTCCCATAAATAGGCCAACGGGTAGCCTAAGCTCCCCCATATCAAGCAAAAGTAGCCTGTCTAAGTATTAGATTATATATGAGTATATGATGTTAGTGTAAAAACGAGAGTGTAGTTTATCTCCAAGACAGTAGTGTAAGCATAAAACAAGTAAGAAAGTAAAGTCGGTCAAGCCCGACCATATGATACCCTAAACCACAATATTTAAAAACACATCACGCTTATGTGTCCATATCAATATGGATTAAAATCGGTTTGAAAGTTTGTGAGAGGCAGCAATTGCCCCCTACCTCCCCTTGTGGTCCTATCTTTAAGAAACAGCATAGCTGATCTGGCCATATTAATATGTTTCTAACTATGATTTAAATTTCATTAAAATCGGTTTGATAGTTTCTGAGAGGCAGAAATTTCCCATTCGTGATCCTACGATGCGGTCTATTTAGGCTTGGTTTTTTTATTTTGTTTTTGTTTATTTTCAAAACATTTAAGATATTTTTTGTTAATTTTGACAGAAGGTTAAGCAAGGCTATGTATATTAATGTTGAGCATTTTAGCTTACAAGATAATATTTAGACTCGAACTAAAGACAAACTATATGGCACTGGTTCCTCTAAAGGGGGTTTACGCAAAATTTATAAATTTTCAGTAGAGACAAAAAACTGTTTTATTTTTATATGTACTCTTATACTACAAAGGGGGATACAATTATATATTTTTTTTTGCAAAATACTAGAGAAATTGATTTTAGATTTTTTCAGTGCGTAAATACATATGCCCACTGTACATCGGTTTCTTGCAAAAAGTGAAAATTGAAAAATTTCGAGTTGAGTGATTCAAGATTTCATATATGTAATCAAATATATTTTTGAATTACCCTCGTTACCAACTGTGGCCAGATATTTATTCAAACAAGCACTAAGCGGAAAGACGCAATCACATTAGCAAACATTGGAATAAACTAAAAATAACTAAAAACGACACCAACATCAGCATCACAAGCACAAGTACCAGCACTACTACTAACAAGGCATCTAAAATATTACTAAAGCAATAAACATTTGTCGTGTATTAGTCGCATCAAGAACCAAAAAAAAAAGAGTGTATTAAATACTTAAAATCACACTCTGACTCATATTTTTTTTCACTTTCTTGTCATGACTAAATGCCATCAATGACTGAGACCATATGACAAACACACCGAACCAGACAGCCGTACAGACAGACGTATGGATCGCTAATCGGACAAGAGATTGGCGGTGTTCCTTCTATAATCAACATAACATGCGACGAAAAAAAAACAACAAACTACAGCAGATACAATTTGACATGATTTTTATTAGTTTTATTTTTAAAGTGTAAAAAAATAAAAAAGAAAAAACATTTCTAATTAAATTTAATTAGCACGCTATTCAAGACGTAGAACAGAAATAATTAAGTTTTACATACATTTAGTAATGGGATTACAATAGTTGAAATATAAGATCGTAGTCTGAGATTAGGCCAGTAGTCAGAGTATGAAGAGGTATTTTGAGAATACAATGATAGGGGCCAACTACACTTGTCAAATGCTTGTCCAGCAGGCGAATTCACGCGTGTACAGTGTTACCGTTATGCGACTAAAGTCGCATTTTTGCCCCTTTTTGACTGCCGTGCCACTTTTTTGACCCCTTTGTTTTAAATCCCCTTTTGTATCATTTTCTAGTTTTTTGTGCCCCTTTTGCCCCTTTATGAACCAAATTTTTTTTTTACTGTCAATCAATGAATCCGAGCTCAATTTGAAGAGAAAATAGCATCTAATTTGGAAAAAATTAATATAATTCAGGAAGGGCTATCTATTAACAATAAAATTTACCTCAAATTTTTAGTTTATGTATTAAATATTATGAATAAATTAAACCTTAATTTTCAAAACGAATCATCACAAATTATATATTTAGTTTCATCCACGAAAGATATTGTATTAGACATTTTTAAAAAAAGAGTGTGTTATGCAAACAAATATAGAACAAATTGATTTTGTTAATGTACTGCATATATATATAAAAGAAGCTCTTAATATATATATCGGCCACGAAGCCGAGCTAGAAATATGTACTAACAACATCTTAAGTAGTAATATTGTAGAAATTAAAAACAACATTTTACTTTTTTACCAAAAGCTGTGCAAAGAAATTTTATCAAGAATTAATATTAGCGATAAGAGGCTGAGTTCATTAAAGGTTTTAGATCCAGTATTTATTAAGTCAGCTGAAGACATAAATTACTTTGTCTGCTTTCACACGTTTCATCTTTTAATGCTCAACTCTTATGTTGTTAGGTGAGGGAAGAAAGAGGAAAGGGGGTTAGTACGGAGATGCCTGTACTCGGTCAGTACGCTTTGTGTTTTGATTCGTTGGTATATCCACAACGATGGCTGCATATAATTTTTTTTCTTTTCTTTTTCTCTTTGATTCGCTATTAAAAAAATTGTTGTTGTTTTGTACCGAAAAAGTTGAAACCGATTGCTGCGTGTGAATATATTGGCATCTTTAAAAGGGAATTGAAAAGAAGTTGAGCATCAAAAGATGAAACGTGTAAATTCAGACTTTGAAATTGTTACCGTTTTTATTGATATAATTACTAACCCAGGTGATTTTGTAAAACAGTTCAAACTTTTTGAAACCAGATCAAACGATAAAAGCTATGAAGCAATTTTTAAAATATCTAAGCCTGAAACATTTTGGCAATTTAAAAAACTGTTTGGGTGACAATTTATATCCAAGCTTGTATAAATTTGCTTCGAATGTTTTTACTTTACCACATAGTAGTGCATCCGCTGAGCGGATGTTTTCTAAGTTAGCATATTTAAAAAATAAAGTGACAAATAGACTGAAAGTAGATACCTGTCAGTCTATGTTATCCGCTTTAAATTTGTATCAAAATGACTTGGAAAATTGGATTCCAAGTGATGAATTGATTAATAAATATAGATTTACGTTTTCAAAAAAAATAGATATTTAATAGTTGAAGAAACAACATAACACTGCAATTTATAAAAAAATGGATCTGTACCTGATATTAACTATCTTCCTATCAATACTTTTATATGCTTTTTCCTCGAGGTTTTTTCGTAACTTATTTTTTTTTGTAAAAAAGTAAAATAATCCAAGTGCCAAATATTTATGTACATATACTATATACCTATAATGTATTTTTTTATAAATATGAAGTTTATTTTTTGTTATGTTTAGTTTTCGATGAAAAAAATTTAATAAATACATACGTTTTTTTTAAATTTTTTTGTGACACTTTTTTTTTTTTGAAAATCCCCTTTTTGTGCCCCTTTTTGAAAATTTTGAACGGTAACACTGCTCGTGTACTTATGCTGAACGTATTATTCATAATATCTAAATTTTTTGATTTTCCATCCAGCATCGTCGGTATCACACATACAAACACATTTTCACTAGTACTACCAAAATGCTTGATGAGTATTTTGATAAGTGTATTTGTACTTTAAGGGTGAATGTAGGACGGTAGTCTGAATATAAGACGGAAGATTATGTTTAGGTTTATAGTATAGCATAATATTATTCTGAGTATAATTCAAGTAGTAAGAATATTAGTTATGTGGTCTGATAATAAGATGAAGATCCTGAGTATAAGATGGTATTCTAAAGTTTAAAACGGTAGTGTAAGTAAAAGTCGGCAGTCTGAGTATAAGAAAATCACCCTTATCGTGGTTGGCGTATTTAAAATACGCTTGCGACTGTTTCGTAATAGACGTTACCTAGTGTGTAAAGTGCATGTCCCAATTTTGAAGATAATTTAGCTAACGTCAGGCGGAGTTGTACATATAAATTAAGAAATTCGAAAACTACTTAACATTTTTCTGATTACCAACTGCCAAACCTAATTAGCGCGTTATGCTAGGAATGAAAATCTTCATTCCAGTTAAAAAAGCTTCGAATAAACCTCGATGCAAGTCTTGGTTTAATCAGTCATGCAAATCAGCAGTCAGATCCTAAGAAGAATCATTCCGAAATTGGCGTAGCAATAAAAACGCTGATACTGAATTGCTGCGCAAAATGGCAAGGTCTTCGTGTGCCAAAGTACTTAGACGGGAAAAAACTCTTCACGAGAAACGTCTTCGTACTGAAGTTCTTGCTGCTCTCCGGGGTAGTAAAAGATTTTGGTCATTCGTTAAAAGAGTAGGGGTTGGTGCTAGTTATTCAATAAAAACTCTTTTAAAGGATGAATAAACATTCACGGACCCGGTTGATAAGGCTAATTGTTTTTCCGAATTATTTGCTAATAATTCTCACCTACCAGCTAGCAGTCAACCACTACACGAACTAGAAAAGGTATCCGTTACCTTACGCGTTATGTAGTGAAGTTAGCTGCTAAGCAATAGTTTTTTAATTAATGAAAATTTAGCTATTTTTAGGTCAATCTAGTAGTTTTATTTCCATTTGTTATTTCAGCATTCGAACTAGGCGCTAGATAACGTCAAGTTACATGTTCAAAACGACCGCACCACGAACAGCTTGTGTGTGCAATGTGCATATGTTTTGCTTGTGTAGAATTATTTTGCTGGCTTTTTGTTTTTTTTTCGAATGTGGATTTTGTTTTTTTTAAATTAATTTTTTTTACAGCCAAAAGGACGCTAAGCACAACAGAAACGAACGAACACTAATGGGTTGAAACGAACACAATGATGTTTGTGGGGGGTTTTTTTTAAACCGAACGGAATTAAGGGCCTAATTTTGTAAAACACAACGCACGCCAAAGTATTATATTGAAAGCAAAAAAAATTCATAAATATTTTGTAATTTTGTTGTTGCTTTGTACAGAAATTTATTTACCGTTTTAAAATTTTCAACGCCACAAGCAATGAGGCGTATGAAATCTTAAAAACCAATGTGAATTTCTGTTAGAGGCAACAACAAAATTGATGAATTTGTTTTTGCTTTCAATGTAATTCTTTGTCGTTGCGCTGTGTTTTACAAAATTAGGGTCTAAATGTTCTCATCTTTTTGTTGAGTTCGATAAGAACAGTATCATGTTTGTTCTCGAAGGTGACAAACAGGGAAAAGTAATTTTACTATGATTTACTACACACACACATACTATTAGCGTTTGTGTTTTCCACATATCTACCGAAACGAACACTAAAGCTACGGTCACACTTGTCAAATATTTGACGCAATAAACGGGACCAACAAGCAAACTAAATAATCATTTCCTTTAATTCCAATATTTATTTTGATTATGGTACCACATCTTACAAAAAACTGTTTTTTGCTTTGCCTAGTAGTATATAACTAGTTTTATTTTGTGACATTAAGACCATGTTAAATCTCACTAACTATTTACAAAAGTAGTGGTTACGCTTATTTGGTCAAATATTTAATAAGTATGAACGTAACTTATGGAGCGATATTTAATATTTATTTTCGAACACTGCTTGTGATGATGCCGAATAAAAAGCATTATATGTAACTTGAAACGTACAACGCAAGTAAGTATGGAATGCATGCTCTGCATGGATTTAAAAAACCTTCAGCTTTACTTACAATTGACGAGCTTATTTAGGTTGGTCTGAAAGTTTTTTTTTTAAACGTATTAAAATTGTTGTACATTTATCGAAACTTGTGTCACAACTCATTAAATCAAAAGCATTTTTTGTGCATTTTTTAAATCGACTTGAAATCAAGTTAAAAGTCCATTTAGTTTATTTTTCAAATATCAAAATCCCATTAACATTTAATAACAACTAAACTCTGTGTAGGGTGTTTTAATATATCTATGTATGTATTATGTATGTATGTCTGAACATTGAAAGCAAAAATGGATTGGAAATGAATTGAAATCATAGCTCTCTTACTCTTTCCTAATGACTCACATTTATTTGTGATTAATTGCTGTCAGAAGTCATCCATGTTTTGTGGTTTTCGTTGGGCACAAGATAATATTTTGTTGTACTTTTAATATTTATTTAAACAAATTATCAAAGATTTATATAATTTTAATGACAAGCTACAAATAAATATGCTTAACAAAAAATGGATTTAACAAATTAGTTTTTGGCTGTTTATCTGCAGACTAAAACGCTGATATAAATCAAAAGGACAACTGATTTTTTGAATTGTTAATTTGAAAAGATTTTTCATTTAAATTAAAACGGGAATTTGGTGATATTAAATGAAAAAGGAGTTAATTGTGAGTTTTATGAGCTAATAGGAAAAGGTTTTCAAAGAATCGCTTAAATTTGCTAAGAATTAAAAAAATCGCTCAAGGGAATTTACTCGAAATTTAAAAATTTTCAATAGAAGCAAAACTACTTTTAATTTAATATTTAAAAGGCATGCGAAAAAGGATTTAAAGCCAACCGTTTGATTATCAAAATTAAGTCAAAATTGTACGATATTTTACAGCGGGTAGATATGAATACTACGTGTAGATTTTTTGCAAAAATGCAAATTTTGAGTTAATACATTTTTGCTGATCAAGTGCGATATTATTTTTAATAAAAATCCGACGGCATTGACATAAAACAAAAACAGAAATTTATTTAATTAAAATATTACAAAATATTCCTGTCAATGAGAGACTCCCTTTCTATCAGGGCCGTTGAGTCGGTGTTGAGGTTTTTGTACCGAACTCGGACTCCGCATCCAACATTTTTCGGCATAAAAAATGAAAAAAAAAATTTTCTAACATTTTTCAAAATAAAAAAAATTGTAGAGGGTCCGCTTTAAAAACGTTGAAGTCAGAAAATAAGGGCCAGTCTACTTTACATATGCAAAAAACTATATTAAAGCTCAATGTGGCACGTTTTCGAATTAAGATATCGATTTGAAAATTTGACAGAGTAATTTTCTTGCTATATTTAACCATTTAAAAGGTACTGAATAAAAATCAAAATTTAAAGACAGACTCATATACTTTTAGCATCATGGTTAGAGTAGGAGTTGGAGTCGGACTTAAAAAATTTCAGCGGTTGGAGTCGGAGTTGGAACTATTTTTTGACGACTCCACTGCCCTACTTTTTACGGATTCTTGCTTTTGTAGTCAAAAGTACAAAATATAATTTGTAAAGGTTTTCACTTTTTCACCACTTCCTCCAAAAACTTCTAATTCTTTTTTTAAAGAAAATTATTTTGTTTGAATCAAATTAGCGTTTTTTATTTACTTATTGCTGCATTCAAAATTTCCTCAAATGTTAATATTTCACACTTCTCATCATCTGTTACATAAATTGTATTAACTACATTTGCAGAATCTAAATTCTAAAAAAAATCTCGGAAAGTCCCGCTTAAATTTCCCGGAATTTTTCCCGTATGAATAATACAATTCTTACAACAATTCCATGCCTGAATTTTGAAAAGGGTCAACATTTGGTTTGAAATGATACAAAAGGGAACATTTAGAATAGGGGCATAAGAACTGGCAAGGACTTCTTATAAGACTTAAATTGCCTCTTAATGGTGTCAACGGCCACGCTGCCTCTATAGTTGCCATCATGTCAAAACGCTTATTTTGGAAGTACGTTTACAAAAAATTTGGGCAGAGGTTGCCCATTTTCAATAACACAGATAGCGTTGCCGTTGTGTGACTTAAGTTGCGATTTGCATTCTTTTTGAAGCTCTGCAACTTTTTGGGCGACTTTTTCAAAATCGTCTAATTTTGCAAATTTTCCAACTTTTTGCCCTTTTTTTAAGTGAAACACTTTTTTTACCCTGCATAATTTCACATATTTTCCCTTAAAAATATCAAATTTGTTTTAAACATTCCCCGCGATATGTAACCTCATTCGATTGATCAGTTGATTATTTTGTGTCCAGACAATTTCAACGACTAAACTGTATTGTTTATGCCTTGTTTTGTATCGTGTTCATTGATTTTAAATGCCAATCCAGGATGTTCGGCATTATTATTTAAAGGGGCTTAAGACCAATTTTTTACCGCTATTGATCTTATATCTTTATTTAAAAAACGATATAAATGACACAGGCTTTTAATAACGAATTTAAGTTTTTAGAAAGTAAATCCAATGATAAATCATACAATTACATTTTTAAAATTACAAATGCTAACCATTTTTGGCTGACACTTTAGTGTCAGTTCTCTTTCCTCTAAGGCTACTTTAATCTTAACTTTTACAAATAATAACAAGGATAACAAAAAAAAAAAACAACTTTTAAACTAAAAATTTCTTTATTTTGTGTTTCACTGTATTTCTGTCATACGACAATGTTAAGAGACAAATTTGGCAATAATATTGATTTAATTAAAAATATTTGACGTCTTTAAAGCACATTTTCAATCAAAACTAATTTTTCTTTCCAATTATCGTTATAAATTAAGAAAATGAGGAAATTAATTGAAGCCAAATAAAAATAAAACATAAAAGTTTAAATAAAAAATTACACCCAGAAAGTCGTCAATCAATAATTGTCAAAAATCAATCGAATTTTTTTTTGTTGTATCTTAAACGAACATTATGATGCACTCAATTAAAATCCAACAGAATAGAAAGTATAGTTGGTCACGTTAGGCCATATGAGAATGTTTATTAATTTAGTGTTACTTGTTTCCATATTGATTTTATAGATAACGTAATATAAACACTATAACACTATATCAAGCCCTTACCGCAAAAATAGCTTAAGTGACATAATTTTCTATTTTGGTTTATTTTAAATATGAATTGATTGGCAATACTTGAATCAGCTCCTGAAATGTCATGCTCAAACAAGGTAAGTGTTGCCAATTTAGCCATTACGTCATTTTTTTTTACCTTTCTTAGCCATTAACTATTTTTTAAGGCATTTTTCAACTTCCCGTTTTTCTTGTAAAATAATAATTTTTATGTTGTTATATATAAAAATTTATAAAATTGCTTAAAGTAAAATTAACATTAAACAATTAAAACGCATTTTATAAATCACAACTTTAACAAATGTTGAAAATCGCTATAAACAATAATGATGAAACATCTATTAAAAAAATGAACGGTATTCCAATACTCAATGTATAAAATGGATCAACGAAAACAACATTATTACTTTCTTGTCGGAAGTATTTCACTATAGAGATGCAGGCGGCACCAAATTTTTTTTAGAAATTTTAAAATTTATTATAAATTTGCTCCAACTTTCATGGACAAATGTGCTGAAGTAGAAAGGGTATTTAAGTAAACATCTTTGAAAGTAATTTGGGAAAAAAAGGTTATATTTAGTAAATATTTTTACCATAACAATAAAATATTTTTTTAATGCTTTTTTTTTATACCCTCCACCACAATTAGTTGTGAAGAGGGTATATTAAGTTTGTCATTCCGTGTGAATCTTTTTTATTATTCATCTCAGACACCATAAAGTATATATATTCTGGGTCCTTGGGTGATTCTAAGTCGATTTAGCCATGTCCGTCTGTCTGTCCGTCTGCCCGTCTGTTGAAAACACGCTCACTTTCGAACAACTCAAAAGAAATGAACAAACATGGTGCCAAATTGCTTGTGGTTATCCTAAGCAAATTGGGATTGAAATTCAGCAAAATCGGTGCAGTAGGACCAGTGCTATGAATCAAAATGTGGAACCACCACCTAAAAAAAATTATAATTTTGTTACAAAAAATAACATAAATGGTGGAACAAGGCATGTAATGAGATAAGATTTTGCAAAAATTTGTTTTATTCGACTGGAAATCACGCTGTAAAATTTCGTGAAGATCCGTCCATAATTTACTCTAGGCCCCATATAAACACTACTCCCGGAAAACAGTTTAGTACGCCTAAAACCGTAAAAAATAATGCTATTATAACAAAATTTGAATTGAAACTGTAACTCAAGCTAGTTTAAATTGCTAAATAATTTAATTTAGATCTAAATCTCAAACCAACCAATTTTAATGCTGATGTATGTTTTTATAAAGATAAATTAATAATAAATAGACATCATATAGATATCCCTCTTGAAATATTCAAACAGTCAGTGGAGGGTATTAAAGATTCGGCACAGCCGAATATAGCACTCTAACTTGTTTTTTGTAGATTTATTTAGACGTGCAATAACGATATTGATTAAATTTTTTAAATGCTTAAATATTTAATTTACGTTTATTCTTATGTAGCAATTTAATCTCAATTTACAATTTCATTGTAAAAAATTTTAAATGAGTTATTTTTGTTTTGTTGTTGAGTTTTGATGTGTTTTTATTTAAAAAAGTTTTTAGCCATTTTTTCCGTAAAATTTGGCAATTTATGGTCACCAAGTTTTGACAACACTGCACAAGGTACCGTTACGATTTTATAGCAAAAACAATTTTTGCTTAAGCGACATTCTTTATACAAAATTTTTATGAAATAAAGTAAAAAACCTGCTCCTGTAAAATTCTGTTTTTGTCGCTTAAGCTTTTTTTGCGATAAGGCCTCGATATAACAGCAATAACGAAAGGAAATTAAGAGCAATTTTTGAATCCTAAAAAATAATATATAATTGGGGGATTCACAAGGTGTCATAAAGTCAGATGTCTTAAAATAATAACATGAACAAATACGACTGTTGTGAACAACCCCTCATAATTCAGTGTGCTATTTTGAATTTAAATCAGCTGACTTAAAATAAATATTTGCTTAGTCTATTTTCTTTGACCTTTTAATTTTATTTATCAAATTTGATTTAAAAATAAGAGGAAATAAATATTTACCTAAAATAAAAATATTTTTACTTCTGATCTATGAATTAATAAATTAAAGTAGATGTTACTTGAATATTTTCCATTTTTCAGAAGCAAATCACAAATAAATTTTATTTAACGTCGACGGCTACAAACACGTTCTGTTAATTTAAGATACTTTCTGTTTACAAAGCAACAACAATATTTTTAAACCACTGTAAAATGTAAGAATATTACGACAATATAATCTGATAGCACACCTTGTGAAAACCCCATATGTTTTAGGTTTTATGTAAGATTTCTTTTGGTGGTTCTTATAACGGGTCCGCCATCTAACGTTATTTTCCAACTAGTGCTTATTTCGTGAATGGTAACACTTAGCTGATATCTGATTTGACAGATTATTAGTTTTATCCTTCCGCTGAACGAATATGGTTGTATATACCCTTGAACATCGCTGGGAAATATTGCGACATTATTTTGAAAATCATGGTAATGTTGCGACTTACAGAAGACGCAGATTTTGCCAAAAAAATCATCTTTTCAGATGAAGCTCATTTTGATCTTGGCGGGTATGTAAACAAAGCAAAATTGTCGTATTTGAGGCACAGAAAACCCGCAGGCATACATTGAAAAGCCGTTGCACCCAAAACGAGTCACTGTTTGGTGCGGATTTTAGTCCAGAGGCATAATTGGGCCATTTATCTTTGAAAATGAGCAAGGAGTGGCCATACAGCCGAAGCTACACTCGATGTTTTGCGCCCTGTTTTTGAAGATCGCATTATCAGCCGCAGAGCTGATGTCGTTTGGCCACCCCGGAGCTGCGATTTGACACCGTTGGACTATTATTTGTGGGGTGCCGTCAAAGATAAGTGTTACGCCGACAAGCCAGCGACAATTGACGCTTTAAAGGACAATATTCGTGAAGCCATTGGTGTGCTTAAAAATTCGACCGATCGTGTAGGCTGCTGCATGTCCAGTCGAGGCAGCCATTTGAATGAAATAATTTTCCATTATTAACCGAAAGGATTGTACTTTCAAATAAAAAAAGAAATTTGAGAAAATATTCAGTAGTTTTTTTTATAGCATTTTCCAAAAAAAAAAAAGTTATTTGGCGGACCCTTTATAAATATTGTCCCGACTATAACATTTATAATTGTGGCTTAAGGTGATTTGCGGTGTTATGACCTATTTGGGTGCTATGGACAATTATCCTAAAGAAATTTTCAGGATTCATGCTACCAGGCCGGTGTTAGCAAATTTTTGCAAATTTCCGCTTACCTCGCAATTTTTGCCATTCCTTATAGTTTGCAATTTCCGCGTAGCTTTGGTGCAATCTTCACCGTTATAAAAAGCTGCCCATATATAAGCATCATATATCACCTATTTTACAGTTTACTCTCCACACTATCGATATATAGGGGACGAAAAGTTTAATGACATAAGGCGTACGGGTGAATTTAAACATGCAAACCTTTGAGAGAGCAAAACATTTTTTAGAAACGAAACCAAAATTGCATTTTTTAAACAAAATGTGATTTTTTTTTGCCATTTAGTGGCTAGATTTAACCATTTTTCACCTTGTTTAGCCATAAAAAAATTTATTTAGCCATTAGCCATTTTTTTTAGTCATTTTTCAACTTGTTTAGCCATAAAATTTGTTTGCCGTTTTTTTCTTTTAAATTATTAACTTTTATTTTCTTATAGAAATTTTTAAAAGTAAAATAAACCTTTTTAATAATTAAAACCCATTTAAATCACAACTTTTATAAATGTTGAAAATTGCTATAAAGGATGACGATGAAACATCTTTCAAAATAAAGAAAAAATATGCCAATAAAAAATTTATAAAATGGATCAACACAGAATTTACTATAAAGTTGCTCTCACTTCCACGGTAAAATGCTGAAGTAGAGAGGGTGTTTAGCCCTGTAAACATCGTTGAAAGTAATTTGAGAATTAGATTACATTTAGCAATCGTTAATTCGATGTTATCGATTAGGAAAATATTTTTACCGTAACAATAAAAATTTTATACCCACAGCCAGGGTTAAAAAAACTGCAGTCGCAACCAAAAACTGTGTACAACTTTTCGCTTTTTGAGTTGGTTTGACAGCGATTGTTCACATTTAATACATCAAACGTAAAAGCAACAGTTTTTTTTTGGGCCAAAGACAAATGAAGAAGTGGAAGAAGTTACAGTTTTTCTACTTTGACTGCAGTTTCTTAAACGCTGCCATAACCACAATAGTGGAGAGGGTAAGATGCATTTGTGGTAATGTTTGTAATACCCCCGCACATAATTTGACCAGTCCAAACATGCATGTAAAAGTAGCCCACAAGGGGCTAGGACTAGTCCAAAAGTAACCAAAACGTATGGAAAAAACATGGTCCATTTAGCATTACGATGTCCTAGGGCAGGACCATATAACCCATCTTTGGACTACAAAGGAGTTTTTTTAAAACTACTCCATTGTGTACACAAGAGGATTAGTTTTAACATCGTTAAAAAACGAAAACATGTCGTTAAAAAACGAAAACATATCGTCTCACTACAAACACTTTTTAACAATGACATGGTTCATGCTTGCATTACATCAGACCAGCCCATGGAGTAGTCCATTTCATGAAATTGGATCAGGTGGCCCACTAATATTTGCAGGGTATTTATGTTTATACACTCACAATATTCTGTACGTAAAATTAACTAAAATTGAAATATAAAATAAACGAAAATTCGGTTAAAACCCGGTCTACTTATTTTTCTTTATTTTTTATGAAAAGTTCATTAAATTTTTACTGTCAAAAATTCGAAGCCATATTCCGTCACTCACAATATTATAACAGTAACGGACTGTAGTTTATTTAAAAAGTATTCCGTTCAGTCATTTTTAAATAAATAAAAATTTAAAATTCCAAGCAAATTTATTTTTAACTGATTCTAACATAAAAATCGGCAAAGGCTAAAGAGTTAGGAACACTTTCCTCCTCTGTATGTCAACCGATTGAGAGAAACGCACACCATTTGAAAGGTATTCACTGGCAGAATTGCACAATATATATTTTATTAAAATCTGTTCAACATTTTCGGAGTAATAAGCGTACAAATTAGCTACTAACACACATCGCTCATTTGCTGCAAGACCGGTATAAATCAAAAAATACAATTTAGGAGTTTCTGATGCAGGTTTGTTCCCTTTGCTTTTCTTTATGTTGTTTATACAATTCATCTTTATATCTTTAATACTTTCCCCATTTGAAGAGAATGTATGGTTATTTTTTCTAAGTAATTAGAGCAAATCAAAAACTTTAAACGCGTTTATTTCGAAATGGATTTTTTTGACTTATGCCGGTCTTGCAGCAAAATTTGTTTTTTTTCAATTATCAAATAATAATTTGCTCGATTATTTGACATTTTCAAGGAACCTGTTTTCGAATATATCGACTATACATTTAAATACGGGAAATTTAATTTCTTTATTTTACTTTTCCGTGCTGCATGTGATCATTTTTAAAATTTCTATAATAAAATAAAAAGTTTTTTCGAGCTTGAGGCCAATTATTTTTAAAATAAGTAAATATATTATTTATTTAATTATTAGTTCCAATATTTCGATATCCCTCGGATATCATTATCAAGGAATGAGTTACAAGTATATTTGTAAGAGACTTATTACTGTCTCTACATTTATTATTGAACTGAAAACTTTTTATTTTAAATAAAAAAGGTCGAAAAAATAATAAGATTTAATTTAATTTCTATAATATTTAACTTATTATATGTGCAGTGAATAAGAACTTATAAGATGAAAAATATTGGTACTTTTTGTTTTTCATCTGGTACTTTTTGAATTTTTGTTAATATTCGACTTTTAAAGATAAAATTATACATTAAACCGGGTGAATAAGAACATGTAAAGGGAGTACTTTGATAAAGTTTCGTTAATATTAGAAATAGAAAAATAAAATTAAAAATGCAATGTCCTTAGTGGATGACAATCTATAAAGGAAATTTTTTTTATACTTTTTTGCTTCACAATTTATATTTTGTGGAAGATAAAATATGAACCGGAGGTTGGCTCCTCGCCAAATCGATACACTAAGACGGAAAAAATAAATGCCCGAAACATGTAAATTCATGTATACTTAGTTAGATGTACTATTTTTTTCTTGATGTTTAGATACAAATTTATGGTCGAATTTTGACCATTAGGCGAACACTAGTTTAGTTAAATAAATTAAATTTTTAAAGTAAAATAGTTGCGAAATACTATCGGTCATGCTACTGGTGTCTTAAAACGGTGGCATTTCATAACGTTCACTGGCATAGTGTCCATGGACAAAATGATTTTGTTTTAAGAAATTTGCTTCTAAAATTTGAGATTTTTAAAGAGGCTGTAGATAGATGTGGTCTAAAGTGTTCGTGAAGTTTAAAAATACTTTTACATCGTCTGCGAACATAAGTATTTGTGTATGTTTAATAATTTCAGGCATGTCTTTGATAAAGAGCAGAAACAAAAGAGGGCCAATGTGACTACCTTGCGGAACACCGGATTTTACCAATATCGCTTTAGAAGTTGAAGCCCCAAATTTTACCCATTGTATTCTGCCGAAAAGATATGACTTAAGCCAGCTTACATAAATTTTGTCGAAACCCATAATATCAAAGTTGGTTGTTGACAAATCCTTCATTTACCGAAGTTGTTAGTTCCACAATATTTGCCATAGTTGATGATTCTTTGCGAAATCCGTGTTGAAAAGGTGTTAATAACGGTGAAACTTGACGAACCAAGGAATCTAAAATGCATTTTTCAAAAAGTTTTGGAATTGCGCTGTAATTAATCATATTTGATTTATTTCCAGATTTGAAGAATGGAATTAAATATGACTCTTTCCACATATTTGGCAAATAACCATTTTTTATAGAAATATGAAAAATAATTGACAACGGCATTGCTAATACCGTGTTCAGATATCCCTTTTTTATTGAGTCAATATTCAGTTTATTGACATAATTATCTTTCTGTTCACATATACACAATTTAGCTAACTCAATTTATATTACTACTACATACAACATTCAACGTAACAAAAATGTACATTTATACGCCAAATGTAAACAACATTTGACAATTTTAGGGAATAAACATCTGACTTTTGCGCAGACCTAATAGATGGAGTTGCTAAGTGTCAAAACACTTTGGTTAGTAAGTTGTGTTTTGCTCACTAAACACACTTTACTCAATGTTTATAACAATTTCGTATTAATTGCACAATAACTAAATTGCAATTTTATATGGATAATTGAGCTCAATAAAGTCATTTATTGTGTAAAACTCAATTAATGTGCATATCTGAACACGGTATAAAGCTTCCATACAATTGATTAAAATACTGCTTGGTATACCATCAGGACCCATTGAGTTTGAATATTTAAATGATTTTAAACAATTGATAATATTGACTGTCGTTATTGGTGAAAATAATATAGTTTGACCAGTAGCTATATTAAATGGATAATTAACATTTTCAGTACAATTCCTGTGTTATTCCCGATAAATTGGAAGTATCTAGTTTTGACATTTTCTATCGCAAATTGGTGGATAGCAAAAAATCACAAATTTTTACCTCTTTTGTACACAATATTTTTTTTTAATCCTTGACTTAAATTATTTTTTCATTAAAGCTGGATATAATACAAATAAAATAAACTTTGTTTCATAAGAATTCATGAATAACTTCATGTTTAATTCTCTATAAATTAAAAGTTCCTAGTTTTGACATATTTTATCGCAAATTTGTGTAGAGCAACATGTTTATTTTATGTTTGCAACATGTTGCTCGTCACAAATTGGCAATACAAAAATGTCAAAACTAGGTACTTTCGCTTTATTTTTTTCCACTTGTGCCTCAATAACTTAAGAAATAATGGCTGAATCAAAAAATTATATTAAAATTATATGAAAGGCTTAAATCTGGTGTTATTCAGAATTTTTTTGACGGATTGCATGACAAAATCGGGTACGTCGTTACAAAGTTACGCCCAGATGCAGGAGTAGCTTCTTTAAAAATCTTAAATTTTGGAAAAAAATTTAAAAAAAAACCTAACCATAGAATTTTAAATAAAAATGATTTTTGCAGTTAAGTGACTTTATCGGATCAGAAAAATATAGTGGTTATCAAGGAAAAAAACTTCCCATTTGTAGCTTAGTGTAATTGAGAGTTCTTCTGTAAACGAGGTCAGTACAACAAAAGTAAAACAAAACGTGGGTAACTCTCATTCTTTCATTAGAAAACAAGCACACATGTGTCTGTCTGGTATTTTTTAGAAATTCGGCTTTTTGCGGAGTAAATGAATATTACTGACTTAATAAAACAACTGAATATTCCTTGGTTTTTGTAGTTATTTTTTTGATAGGAAATTTATATAAAATAACTGAATATTCCTTTGCTCTTACGGAACATGGAGTTTAATTTTTGAATTAAATAAATTTTCGAGAAATAAATAAATGAAAAATAAGTAGACCGGTTTTGAACTGAATTTTCATTTATTTTATATTACAATTTTAGTTAATTTTACGTAGAGAATATTGTGCGTGCAGTGTGTCTCTACAATTGCGAATACTTTAATATTTTTTTTTTTTTTTATAATTTCCTAAGATTATCTCTGGCGGGAATTGAACCCGCAACCCCGGCGCAGATAGACAAGCGCGCTACCAGCGAGTCTACCGGGGCACTCTGACAAGCTTTAAGCCTAATACTCTGTTCAGATTTGTGAAAAATGTCGAGCAACATTAATTATTTCACACGAAAATTTTGACATGTATCAATGCTACCTATCACACAAGTTTGTACAGTTTAACGTTTTTATTCCTGCAAAGTATGCCACATTGTTTTGCGTATGTAAACAAATCCCACATGTATTTTACTAAAAATTATTTTTTGTAATAAAACTGTTGAACAGAGTACCAGGCTTTACATGAAAAAAAGGACAGTGATTTAAACCCCCCGTTTCGACATGCAAGTGCAAGTTCAAAAAACTCAATACACTCACACTTTTTTACTAACATTCACACAACTTTTGTACTTTCAGCCAATCGGCTGTTTCCTCGATTTTTCGTTGATAATACGAATACAGTACTTGCAAGTAATTACTTGCATGAGGAAACGTAGGGTAAGTTAGAAATATTTTCCCCATCTATGATCGTGCAGGGCACAAAAAAAGTAACCATTTGTCAAATAGTTTTTCTGCCCATTGGTCATTTTATTTTCGTTTCACAAAAATTACACAAATTTTGCTAGTGTGATTCCCAGACATCAAAAAAAAAAACAAACAATTCATGCAGTCGTCTCATTTAGCTGTCAAAAAGGCGAAAAATATTCTAAACAATAGCTCTGTTTCTTTACTTTTTGGGTAAAGTTCGTGCAAATGAGAGTAAGCATAAATTTCTCTCATAAAAAGACAACATTACACAAAAGTACGGGAACAGAAAAAACCAAATTTTAAGCACAAAATAAAAATTCAGTGTTTTGACAGTCTTTACAACACCAAAAAAATTTGCGCCACTTTTGAAAAATTTTATATTGGCTCTTGAATTAAACTACTTTTACTAAAAATAAAACAAAACAAACACTTTTACAATAACTAACATTATGTTTCCCTTAAATTTCAGTACAAAACTTTTTATTTAAGTACATTGTTTTATTCAACAATACTTTTTCCAGAATTTGGGTCATGAACTTTTTTCCTTTTCCTTTTTTGTTTTGTTTATGTTTTACAGCTGTTTTACAATTTACACAATTTGCACGAAGAAAAAGTCTGGGCTGTTTCGTGCAAGAAGAAGAAGAATTGTATTCTCTCAAATCCGCTCTCATTTACACAAATTAAAAGTACGGGAACGCTTTTCGTGCAAATTGGGATCCCGAGGGATCCCAAAGTAGAGAAAAGAAACAGAGCTAATAACAACAACAATAAGAAGAACACGACAGCCAAAAATAATATCAATGCGCAAGTCTGCTTAAATGTCTAGACGTACACAAAAAAAATTTTTTTTTTAAACTAAAATAAACAAAAAAAAAAAATTAATATTTTCGTCTGTTTGGTTTGATAAAAATTTTTCATTGTTTTTGTTAGTTTTGGCAACCTCTGCTGATCTTCAGTTTAAACTTTTTTATTGCTGTTTTCGTTTCATTTAATCAACCTGTTACTTAAAAATTCGTTGAAAATCCCCCATTCTACCAAGAACATTTATCTATGTCTCCGAAAAAATGTACGACTGTTTACGTTGTTTTAACGAATCAGACATTCTTAATCCATTTCATTTTTTAAACAAATATGTATTTAGTATGAAGTACATAGTGACTAATACAGTAATCTTCTATAACATTTAAAAACAGATGTTTTTTTTGACTTTGGCAATTCTGTTTTTGAATTTGATATGATGATATTTTGTGGGCTTTGCCTCTTTGGGTTGATCTTTTTTTTTATAGCTACTTAGAGATATCTTAATAGCTTTTCATCTGCCTAATTATATATACATATATACATATGTATGTACATAAAAATATGTAAATAAAAAACCGTTTGTTTGTTGCTGCTAGATTGCTAAACTACTGATCCGATTGAAGTTTTTACTGTACTTTTCTGATAACCCGGAGCTCAACAATGGCTATAAATATTTGTTTATTTTCAATTAAGCCTGGTACTCTGTTCAACATTTCACTTGAAATGCTGTCAAAACGCATATGAAAAACAATTGTGCGGAATATCAATGAAATAATGTTGATAGAGTTGTACTCTGTTCATTTTGTGAAAAAGTTGCGAAATGTTTCTGGCAACATATTTTTACAACTTCGAAATAATGTAAGCTGCACTTATTTCACGTGGAATATTAAGTAAAAGCAAAAAAGTATGAAATGATTATTAAATTAGAAATAAAAAATTAAAATAACACAACCGGTAACAGTTTCTTTTCCATATTTACTTTCTTTTTTATTAAAAAAATAATTTTTAGTAAAATATGTACATGTGGGGTTTGTTTACATACGCAAAACAATGTCGCATACTTTACAGGAATAAAAACGTTAAATTGTACAAACTCGCATGATAGATAACATTGATACATGTTAAAATTTTCGTGTGAAATAATTAATGTTGCTCACATTTTTCGCAAATTTGAACAGAGTACTAGGCTTACGGCGTAGCACTTCTGAAACAAAGTCGTGATAATGAGTTTCATGTGCTCTGGAATTCTGTTTGTTTTTGTAATCCTCCTACTTCTCAACCTAAAGTTGGCTGTGTGTGTATTTGTATTAAAAATATAAAAAGGGCAAGATAAAAATACAAAAAATGCAACCCTAGAATTCCATAATCTAGAAAATAGTACAATTTCAGAGCAAAATTTTAAAAATTGCAGCAACAACAATTTCAAGTCTGGAGAATGACTAATCGTGTTTTCGTTTCTAAAAAATAATAATGCATTATAATTGTGAAATATATGTATCGGGTTACACGCACTCTTACAAACTGATACATTTTTTTAAGTTACAATGGAACAAAATAATAGCTACGTTTTACGCTTAACAGTAATGTGTACTTAGCGTGTTAATATTGAATGCAAAGTTTGTATGTACTAACAAGCGATATTCATCACGGTTGTCGCAATTTTCACCACCAAATTTTCTTTGAATTACAATAAGTGCTGGTTCACACACGTCAAGTTTGACTCGTCAAGTCTTGAGCATTTAGGAAAGAAGGGAAAAGAGAAGGCCATTTCTTTTCCCCTCTCTCCTAAAAACTCAAGACTTGACGAGACAAACTTGACGTGTGTGAACCGGCACTAAGCGTTAACAACAATAATTAAAGTAAGCTGTTGGTAAAAATAAAACTATTATAAAATAAAAGTAAAACGAACGAAAAACAAAAAGTTTTTATATCCATCACAATAAAACACAAATTGTACGCAAACACAAGAAAAAAGTTAATACAAAAATACTTTCTTGCATAAAAGTTTACTTAACGCAGATGCAAAAAAAGGGTATTATCTCACACTCAAATATAACTGGGGCTAAGAAATGGAACAAATTTGCCATTTATTTTTGCAACATATTTAAAAAGGAAATCGACAACTTCTCACATTTATGCATATATTTTTAGAATAGAACAAAAACCCAAGCGAATGGTAACATACATGGAACATAATTGTCAGAAAAGGAAACACCCCAAGTAAAGCTTTTTTAATTGCGTCTACTTCTACTTGTACAACAATTTGCATAAAATTGTAAATGACGTTTATTTTTATTTAATTTAGTTTTTAATAAAAAAAATTAACAAAATTTTTTAAAAACTTTGCAAACCTTTTCTTGATTGAAAATGTGTGGGCTTGTGAACAAAATTGTTGCTTTATTGTGAAAGCCACCTGAAAATGTTGCTATCATTGTGAAACTGACCCAAATATTTTTAATAATTACTCCCCTTAATTTCGAATAAATAAGAATGACTATAATAAAATTTCAAACAATTTAGGGATAATTTATACAAAAAATTTTTTATAAAAAAAATTATTAATGAATTTGTAATGAAAAAGACGTTTCAAGAAGATTTAAAAATGCTTAAAGAAGTTTAGCGAAACCCCGGAAATAATAAATTATTTATATAGTTGTTTTATTTATAATTTATTTTGTAATAGGTAAGATCTTTAGGCGAAATAAAGTAATAAATAATCACATTTGGCAACAATAGAGTAAGTGCTGGTTCACACACGTCAAGTTTGACTCGTCAAGTCTTGAGCTTTTCCCTTCTCTCCTAAAAGCTAAAGACTTGACAAGTCATACTTGATATGTGTGAGCCGGCACTGAAGGCCGATTCACATAGAAACATTTATACTTTGACAGCTAAGTTCATTTACAGGTTTTCTTATGAGCTTTATTCCATATTGTTCATCTCCGTTAACGAAAATTACTAAAGTTGGGCAATTTTCAACTTTCTTTGAGTTATTAAAAGCCATAAATTTGTTTTTACAATTCTTTTCATTAAATTTTTTGTGTTGTGTGTCAGCAAAAATAAAATAAACTACAAATAAAATAAATATGTATTTAATCTTGAATTAAATAAATAAAATTGTATCGGCCTTGATTAAATATCCGCCATGAAAGTATACATTGTGTGCCCCTACTACGTAGTTACTTAAAAAAAATTAAAAATTTTAACAATTTAAAAATTTTATAGGATCTTAAAAATTTCAGAGAATTTTGAAAAAAATTATGAATTTTGAAATATGTTATGAAATTTTCTTAAAAATGTATCAAATCAAAATGAAAGTATTATTTCTGAACTTCTTAAAGTCACTCATTAAACCTCCTGCACCTCCTTCCTGATAAGTACCCAATAAAAAATTGAGCTTCCAACGATGCAGGTTGGTAAAGGGAATCATAAAAGATTCGCTTACCATTGCGCTTACGGAAGACATAAATTTTATATAGTGAGTTAACACTTTGAAGCAATACATTTTTGATACAAAAAGCGCTTTATTCAACGCATATAAAAACTGGTGAACGAAGCGTTAAGCTTTACACACGGACTGTTTTTTTACAGTTATTTTTTAGTATTCTCCCTGCTGCGTAGTAAGGGATTGCCGTAGCATTTGAAATTTAATTTTTTCTTAATAGTTCCTTCACTTACTTTACTGCATCTCTGTATGTCTTGTTTTGTAGCGCATAATTGTGCCCCAAATTTTATAAATGTACCATTAGTGCTTCGCAACATAATAACATTTTTTATTGGGTATCCCTGCCACAAGGTTCAATGAATTCCTTTTAACTTTATTAACTTTAAAATAAATTTAAATGCTAAGAAATCAAGTATCCAAGAACAAAAAAAAAGAAAAGAAAAGAAAACCTAAAATGCAGAAAAAGAGAATAAAATGGCAGTTTAGTGCACTTTATTTCTCTTCACTTAACAATGACAAAAATTCTTTTATAAAGATTTATGATGCCATAATTGTGGCCAATAAAGTTTTATTTTTGGCTGCAAATAAATTTTATGTTGTCTTCATGTAGTCTACGGCAAACAAGCGTTTGTAGCCCAAAAAGCAGAAACCAAAAGCGACAGCGAAAACCAAAAACCAAATAAACAATTGAAACCCAAAAGCGCACAAAAATTACAATTAAGAAGAAGAAGAAGAGAAGAAGAAGAGAAGAAGAACAAAATCTGTTGCAAAAATGCACATAAATTTTGCAACTCGAGACTCTTTGATGGTGGGCAATAAACTATTAAAATGTCACGAGAATTAAGTTGATGCATTTTTAGGCCGACAAATTTACGTACAAATGGAGAGGAACGTAAGAAATACATATGTACATAATTTAATGCAATAAAATTTGAAATGGTTATTAACCTTTTTTTTTTATTTTATTTTTTGAAAAACAAGGTGCAGAGAACTTTGTTATTTTCAATTGATATCATAAAATATTTTATTCAAAGGGAATGTTATAAAAATTTTAATTGAAATGATTAACTTGTTTGTTAAAGTATTTTTCTTAGACTAAGTTTTCATTAGAAATGGCAATGAATTTGTCTACTTGATAAGGCTTTGTAAGCCCTATTCATACATCCTAATTTTTGCCCATCTTAACAATTGAATTTAAATAGCAAAAATGGGAGAAGGGAAAAAATATTATTGCAAGTATATGGGCCGCTTTAGTTGCCAAAAACACTACTCAGTGTCTTCGTGACGCAGGCGTCTTTTTTTTTTAATATGTCAAACGTGAATGTTGTAGTGCAAGTCCATCTAATTAATATGAACTAAACAATTTTAAAAATAGACTAAAATAACTACTTACATTGTATGAACAATTATAACACTTAACTTAAGCATACAAAATCAAAGCAGAATAAATTTTATTTTTTTTTTCTTTTCGAGCAAAACTTTAAATTACTGTGAGCAAATGTCAAATCACCGCCCGATTTAACTGTCTGCAAAATTTGCTTGACAGTAGACAAAACATTTGACAGCACTGGCAAGACAGTAAAAAAATACATATTAGTTGCCAAAAACACTACTAACTGTCTTCCTGACGTAGACGTCCAGACAGTAGTTAAGACAGTTCACTTTTAAAAATATGTCAAACGTGAATATTGCAGTGCAAGTCCAGCTAAAGGTGTTATGTATGAACTAATCAAATTTAAAAATAGCTTAAAATAATAATATAGTGCTAGCAAACATAACACTTAACTAAACCATTAAAAATGAAAACAGAATAGGCATATTTATTTTTTTACATTTTGATTTTTTTTTCTTTTGTAAACAAAACTTTAGATTACTGTTAGCAAATGTCAAATCACTGTCCAATTTTACTGTCTGCAAAATTTGATAGGCAGTAGACAAGACAGTTGGAAAAGTGTGCATGTATTAGTGAAAAAGTTTGCATTTATTGCTACTGTCTTGCCAGTACTGGCAAATGTAAACGCCATGTAAGACTGGTATTTTATAATGTTTTCTTTTCTACAAAAAAAAAAAATACAACATTATAAAATGTGTGGTCTTCAAAATATAAAAAAATATACAAACACCCAAATTTGTTAATAGATTGATATCAAGGCGAATTTACACCAGGTCACCTTATCTTGCTACGTAAGCAACAGCTGATTACTAACCTTGTTCATGTGGTTCTGGGGAATATTTACTTAATTTTATAATTTTCAT
The DNA here is from genome assembly GCA_949318255.1 of Pollenia labialis. NCBI lineage: Eukaryota > Metazoa > Arthropoda > Insecta > Diptera > Polleniidae > Pollenia > Pollenia labialis. The sequence goes on from OX439140.1 coordinate 128,815,845, forward strand.
TTAAAATTATAAAATTTGTAATTTTTTTAAATTATTACATTTCAAAACATACAATTTAACATAAAAAGAAAATAAAATATTTGTTTAAATTGTTAACTACAATGTTGTATTATTTTTGACACAACGTTAAAATATTTTACAGTGTTGTAAACGTTTTCAAAATAAGATCACCTTGTATGAATTCACCTTGATTGATATTAAATAAATAAATAAATGAACAAAATGAAAGCCAAAATTCCAATTTCTTTAGTTTGTTTCTCATTAAATATGTAAACAAGAAAATACCTTTGCCAAATTGCCGATTTATTAACACCAAGTTTTTACGATTTCTTAATTTGACGTTTTTGTTTTTTCAAAAATAATTTTATACCACTGACAACCTACAATTAACAATGTAATGCTTTCTTTTGTTTTTACTATAAAATAATAGAAAAAATAACTATCAAAACTTAAAATTTTTACTGATTTTTTCCCAACTTTGTCTGGTAACCCCATAAATAAACAGAAGCCATCTTTTTACAGGGCATTATCAACACTCTCGATTTATACGGGGCCTTATGACATTTAAGGGTGAATTTTTTTAGAAAAAAAAACACGCTGCCCTTTTAGAGAGCAAAGCATTTTTAAGAAACGAACACCAAATTGCATTTTTTTAAATAAAATGTGAAATTTTTTGTAGAAAAGAAAGCACCATTTGTAAAAGACTGCCTTTAGTTAGCTTGTAAAACAGAATTTGCAAGCATCTCAAGCAATTTTATTCAAGAGCTTTTAGTTAAAGAGATTTGATACAAATAAAATTAAACTTGCTCTCACTTTCTTAACATTTTTTTCCATTAATAATTATTCATCTTAAAATATTAAGTATGTATGTATTTCGCTATAATTTTGGTTTTAAAAAACAAACTCATTGCCGTATTTGTGTTACTCCCTAGGAAATTCCAAAATGGTACTTCAAAAAAATCAAGTTGTGACTCTAATTTGATTCCCTTAATGGGGTTGAATTGTGCTAAAAAGTTCGTGAGTGGAACGTATGAATGTGACATAAATATTAGAGGAGGTTTGTTTATTCATTTTATGTTTTTCTGACAATTTTTATTTATTTCTTTTTTAAATTTAACATTCATAAAATAAACAAGAGAAATATGAGGAAAAAGAGAAAAAAATAAAAATAAAAAAAAACAATATTTTTATTGTGCATGTCTGCCGTCTAGACATTCAAGGTATTTTTGCATGTTAAACGTATTCAGTTCTCGGTTTTTTATTTTTACAATTTCATTATTGGGCCATATTTATGTGAATATGAGTTCGTTTTTTTCCAAGTCATTTTACAAAAAAGGGATTGTTTAATGCAGACCTATAAAATGTAAAGAAATAAATGAAGATAAAATATGTACGTAATAAAATTTATTGGGTTAATTAGAGCACGTTCATACTTTCATACATTCATGCAATGGACATGTATGTTTGCAGTTCATACTAATTGCAGTACGTTTTTGTAAGTTTGTAGTATTTTAAGGTTATATTTTTTGTTTTAAGTTAATGCTTCTTGAAATAATTTTTCCATTACAAAAACGTTTAAAAGTTTTTGCCAAGTAATCAATCAAAAAATTTATACTCGTATGATCACTTAAGGCTAGACAATCGGGCAAGAGTTAAAAAAAAAGTTAAAACTTTTAAATGAGTTTTAACACTTTCTATTAAAGAAGAAAAACTTTTATATAAATTAATAAAAAAAAATGCAAGTTTGTAAACAAAATATACACAGTCAGATTATGAACTGCTGAGGTACGCTATACAAATTTAATTTTGTTAGATTAATTAAGCCTAAAATTTTGAATCAAAAGCTCATAGATACTGATAGTTTGTATATACTTAAACCAAGCTTTTCTTTGAAGTATAAATTCCTTACAAGGAGTTTAAGTAGCAAGTAGTCTAATGCTGTTCATACGATTCTTTCTAGTTTCATTTTGACATTTTTTTTGTGTTGTTCGTGTGATTTTATTTAAAATAGATAAAAAAGTAATTAAAAGTTAAATATATATTATTTAATACTTTTATTTATATTATGATTTTATAATTATCACTTTATTTTATTTAACATCAATTTTTATTTTGTTTTTTTCTTTACTTTGTTTTTTTTTTGGAGATCTAGTTTAGATAAACTAACGATAATTGTTATCAAAATTATAGATGAAAGTACATTTTTTCTGTTTCGCAGCATGTTTCAAAATGAAACGACCGGTTTCGCACTAAAAATTAGGTATGGCAAAACATGTTGTTTCAATCATGATTGGGGCGCGATACAGGGATGGTAGAGCGAAACACAAATATTGCTGTCCGTGCGAACATGGTATAATTGTTAACTTAAAAGTTTAATTAAAGCTTGCGTTCCCAAAAAAAACTTTTTACTTAAGGTTTAATTCTCAACAAGATCTTGAGTGAGTTTTAGCTACAAACAATTTCTAAAAAAGCTTTTAATTTAAAGCTTCAATATAACACATACCAAGTTAAATACGCTTAGGGCTTAAAAAATCGGAGCAAATTAAACACTCGTTTTTGGTTTGAAATGTGTTTAAACCAGAAAATCCTACGGGATAATAAATCAGAGCAAGTTCAACACTCTTTATGGTTTTAAGAGCCACTTTTTGGGTTAGAGATTAGCGATTAAATTAACTTTAATCTCCGTATTTACATTTTGAGTTGTATTTTTTTAAACTTTTTTTGCTAGTTTTGCTAGCGGCCATTGGTGGTGTTTTAAACCTTAACTTAAACTGTCAACATACACATGTTTAACATAAACAATTAATGCAAAAATATAAACAAAAAATAATTTTTAAAATAAAATTAATTGCTAAGCACTTTAATATAATTTTTCCTTTCTATATTTTTTATTAATATATTTTTTCTTTAAACGTACAAAATTTCTACCTTGTAAACAATATTAAATTCGCATCATTTCTTCTTTGAAAACATCCATCTTGCCTTTATAAAAAGTTTACATTTGCAAAAAAATATTACCATTTATTTGTGCTCAGTATGGTAACACTACATGGTTTAAGCCACCGCCTAAAAATATCAAATTCAATTTATGCTAGATTAACTTACTTCTCAGATTATCTAATTATAGAATTAAATTAACTTTAATCTCAAACCCAAAAAGTGGCTCTAAATGTGTTTCAACCAGAAAATCTATAAATCACTAAACATATAAACCATCTTTAAACGTATAAAATTGGGCGTTTAAACTACCAAAACAGACCATATGAATTTGATAAGATTTATCGTAGTGCTGCCACTGATTTATAGTTGTTGAGTTTATACTACATATAAATTCAAGTTTAATTCCACTAAACCAGCGTTTAAACCATCAGTGATTTATTAGCTATTAATATGATAGCAACCAAGCCTTTAGTAATAACAGCACAGAAAGTTGTTTAATACTTATTGCTTACCCCACCTGGATAACAATCTTGTCGTGATGTGGTGGCTTAAGCGTAGGCTATGGTTACTAGTTCGTGCCCTGAGACAGTGGGTGACTGGTCAACACTTCATCTGGTCATGAACTAGTAAACCCAAAGGCCTTCGCAACTAATGGTTATCCATCCTTCTCCCATCCTCTTTACCTTTCATATCCCTCTGAACCCCATCCCTTCTCCCCCACTTGTAAGGTTAAGGTGGTTGGTAGCAGTGCCGAGAACCTGAATGACTAGTTAGTGGTAAAAGAAGACTAGTCGCTAACAGCTCCCCTCCGGTGCTAGGACACGGGCCGGTTGTAAGTTGTTGTCTAGTCCATGTACGCCGTCACTGCATGGATGGTCCATCCCCTTACGTGCCTACTCGTGGGAACAAAAATGGAAGAAAATATAATAAATAAAAAACAATTTTTAAAAAAACAAGATGAGAGTAATCTCTCATCTGAGGACGATCTCCTGGCCTCTAGTCAAGAGACCTTGATCGGACTCTCCGGCAGTGTGGGTGACAGCCAGAGCACGCCACTGCCCCCGAAAAACCAACCAAATCTCACCCAACCGACCGTCAAGTCTGATGGACAAACGGGTGAGAAAATAAACACAAAAAAGAGGAGAAGTCCTGGTGATATCCTCAGGCAAAGGTACAACAAGGCGCAATTTATTCTTGGCAAGATCGTTAAGAACGCTGCGAACGGTACCCCACACGAACGCGATGAGGAAGATCGTGTCAAATATCAGGCTGTGGTAGAAGAGTACCTTAAGTTTAGGGACAACATGCCCAGCACGTCTAATGTAGCTCAAGAAGGGTCCAAGCGGAATCGCTCTCAGGCAGAGAGTGAAAAGCCGCCAAAACGGAGGAAGATTCGGGATAACCCGATCACTCCGGGACCATCGAGCTCCGCAACCACCAGGAGACCCTTTAATGAGGTTGTTAAGGATCACCTACTGATGGCCTTGGCAAACGACAGGAGTGGTCACCTTACCCCTGTGGTAACAGAATGGGGCGCGATCGAGTCCAAATTGGCGGAGCTCGTCATGGAGCACGTCCTCACCAATTTGGATAGCCCTGCGCCTCGTTTTGACTCCGGTGAGATTCACCGGGGCTACAGGGTAATCAAATGTCTGGACGTCTTCTCAAAGGATTTCTTAGGCAAATGTATCGCTAAGATAAGCGATGCATGGGATGGCTTAAGTCTTAAGCTAATCCCCGCCGAGGAAATTCCAATGAGACCTCGGGCAAAGATTTGGTTACCGAAGGTAGGCTCTGACGGTCAGAAAATACTGGGATGTCTGAAAAGACAGAACCCCAGTATCCCGATGGAGGAGTGGAATGTTATCCGAGCCGAGGATCACGGGGATAACAGCACTTGCCTCACGCTTGCCATCACGGAGGAGGGCTCAACGGCGCTCGAGAAGGCAGGCCTTAAGCTTTTCTTTGGTGTGCGGGACGCAAAAGTAAAGGTATTCCGCCCAACAAGCTCAGCGAGTGGTGAAAAGGATGAGGTCGAGGTCGCCCACAACCTGCTCACCGGTATGAAGCTCTCCGAGTCGGAGAAGAAGCCACCCGATGGCACTGAGAGCAGTGCAGATTAACCTGCAGCACTCAAGATGTGCTTCTGACAACCTCGGGGTCCTCCTAGCCGAGAAGGACCTCGACATAGCGCTGGTTCAGGAACCCTGGACGGTAAACGGAATGGTGAAAGGGTTCCCGGCCAAAACATATAATATACTATACGCGAAGGACAAGGGTAGGCCAAGAGCATGTCTTGTTGCGAAAAAACACATTAATATTTTCTTCTGTTCACAGCTTAGCTCAGCAGACCTTTCAGTCGCAAGGGTCGAGATGGCGGAGAAGAGAAGCTTTGTGATTGCCTCATGCTATATGGCACATGACAGGGACGCCCCTCCGGACGAGGTACGGTCGCTCCTATCCTCTTTAGGCGCCAAAGAGGACTTCATCCTTGGATGTGACGCCAACGCCAGGCACACCATCTGGGGCAGCAGTGAAATCAACAATAGAGGTGAGTGTCTATTAGATTTCATAAATACTAACAAAATTACTATCTGTAACTCCGGCTCAAGGCCAACATTTAGATTTCCTAGTTCAGGTAAATTCAATGGTTGGGAGGAGGTTCTAGATTTAACACTTATGAACGATAGGTCTAATTTATCAGTTGATAGGTGGGGGGTATCAAGCAGCAGGTCCTTCTCGGACCATAACTGGATACTCTTCGACATTGGACACGTGGTTAATACCGGGAAACTTAGCTTTAGAAATCCGAGACGTACGGACTGGGCTAAGTTTAACGGAATTCTTGAACGTAGACTCAGTAGAATGCCGAAGATTCGGAATTCAATCTCTGCACTCGAGGGGGTGGAGGAGACCTTCAGTGGCGCCTTGACTAGGGCGTTTGAAATCTCATGCCCCATCACGAGGGCCAGGAGGAGCTTCCCTCCCTGGTGGAACTCGGAACTCTCGGCTCTAAGAAGAGAAGCCCGTAGGGCTTTCAACACGGGTTATGCCAGTAAATCGTGGCAGGAATACCGCGAAAAACAGAGGGCATATAAAAAGGCAATAGCAGTCGCAAAGAGAAGATCATGGAGGAACTTCTGCGAATCAATAGATAGCACCAAAGAATCTGCCAGACTTAGCAGAGTTCTGGCCAAGGGCCACTCGAACCCAACGTATGTCAAGAGAACGGATGATACCTGGTCGGAATCATCGGAGGAAACACTTGACATTCTACTTAACACTCATTTCCCCGGTTGCTTGGACGCTACTGATGGGGAACCAGTATACGATGATTCGTTCTTTGAGATTGACGAATATATCATTTCGGAGGAAAGAATCCAATGGGCGATCGAAAGTTTTGCCCCATATAAATCCCCGGGACCTGATGGCATTTTCCCTAGGATGCTGCAGAGCGCACGGAAGTATGTCACTCCCTGGTTGAGGTTAATGTATAGACTCTGCCTATCCCTCAATTATGTGCCGGCTAATTGGAGGAGGGTAAAGGTGGTTTTTATACCCAAAATCGGAAAGAGTAGTCATGAGACTGCGGGGGACTTTCGTCCAATCAGTCTATCATCTTTTCTGCTCAAAACTCTGGAGAGACTTCTGGACTCACATATAAGACATCGACTGGAGGGTACATCACAACTCTCACGCAGTCAACATGCCTACCTCAAGGGTCGGTCTACGGAGACGGCGCTACACGAAGTAGTAGGGGCCATAGAACGATCACTGGAATATAAACAATTTACCATGGCCGCCTTCCTGGATATTGAGGGCGCTTTTAACAACGTCACGATCACTGCGATCGAACAGGCTCTAACTGATCTGGATGTCCAGGAGTACATCATTAGATGGTTGGTGAGCATGCTGAGGTCAAGGATCGTTACATCATGTCTTGGCAACAGTGTGAGGTCAAAGAATGTTAGCAGGGGTACACCCCAAGGTGGGGTGATCTCTCCTCTGCTCTGGCTCATCGTTGTTAACTCGATTCTTACTGGCCTGGATAACAGGGGCATCAAGACGGTGGCCTATGCGGATGATTTGGTGTTACTAGTATCTGGTGCGTTTCTGGATGTGATGAGTGACATTATGTCCAGTGCGTTGGGGGCGCTCAGTAACTGGGCCGCTGAGTGCGGACTGGGAGTGAACCCAAACAAAACGGAACTGGTACTATTCACCAGAAGGACAAAAATTCCGGCTTTCAAACTACCGCGGCTGGGGGGTTGCGAACTTCCCCTGTCGAATCACGCGAAATACCTGGGAATCATCCTGGACTCGAAACTATCATGGAGATTGAATACTCAACACAGGGTTAGGAAGGCTACGGTGGCTTACTACGCCTGCCGTAGAATGTTTGGCACCAGGTGGGGCCTTAATCCTAGACTGGTCAAATGGCTATACACGGCAATAGTACGGCCCATTCTTACATATGGATCTCTGGTATGGTGGACCGCGACGAGCAAGAAATACATCGTGGTTCAGCTGGGCAGAGTACAAAGATCAGCCTGCATTGGAGCAACAGGCGCTCTACGCACTAGTCCTTCAGAGGCTCTGAACACTATGCTGCACCTTGTTCCAATTGAAATACACCTTATGGCCATATCCGTCAATAGCGCGGTCAGGCTCTCTTCATCGGGATGTTGGAGGGCGAGGACGTACGGTCATGCAGGGATCTTACGGAAGCAACCCACATCTCTGAAACGACCAACGGACTACATGATACCCCGCATGGACTTTGATAGGAAATTCAAGGTCATATTCCCGTCAAGACGGGAATGGAGCAGGGGTATTCTGGACGAGGAATACCGCACGAGGGTTTACACAGATGGGTCAAAGATGACTTGTGGTGTCGGCTCTGGGGTCTTCTCGGAGGAACTACATGTGAATCTCTCTTTTCGTCTGCCGGATTGGGCTAGCGTATTTCAGGCTGAAATATTGGCGATCAGGGAGGCATGCAGAACGCTATACGATAGGAACATCAGCGGCAAAATTGGCATCTTCGTCGATAGCCAGGCAGCTTTGATGTCACTGGAGTCATATAAAACAACATCCATACTCGTCAACCAGTGTAGGGAAGAACTGTCCAGACTGGGCAGTCTATCTGACATTACCTTAATTTGGATCCCTGCGCATAGGGACCATTATGGCAATGAACAAGCGGATGGGCTGGCCAAATCTGGAGCCGCTCTTGATATTTCACAGGCTGTGCCAGTCGCAACACCCCTGGGAACTATCAGGAGCGAAATCTTCAGGCACTATCTGGATATGGCTGACGACAAATGGAGGAAACTGGATGGCTGTAAGGCTACCAAGGAAACGTGGCCCACATATGACATAGGTCGCTCTGAGCGACTTCTCAATTTCAGTCGGAAGGACGTGTCAAGACTTACGTACGTGCTCACTGGTCATTGGACGATCGGCAAGCACGCTATGAGACTCGGCCTCCCTTTCAATGAATGCTGCCGCAGCTGCAGGGAACCTGGAACTGAGGAGACAGTATTTCATCTTCTATGTGATTGCCCGGCGTTTAACTCTATACGACATGGACTGTTCGGGAATTACCTTCTACAAGGACTCTCGGAGATATCGCGGGTGGGACTCAACAGCCTGCTGAAATATCTCAACGCAACGGGCTGGCTCTAGCCACCTCAGCATTGCCCCTGGGTCAAGTTTTGATCGGGGGGCTCCGATTTCTTGACGAGTTGTGTGGTGTCAAAACGGAGCCACCGTCGGCTCTACTTGTTGCGCGCCGGGAACTGTGCGTGCTACCACGTTAACCAACCAACCAACTTATTGCTTAAGCCTACAGTACACAAAATTTAAAAAGCCACATGCGCATGTGGGTCTCACGAAATTTTGACGACACTACAAAGCCACAATAGCAAGTTCGTGTTGTGTGATGACGACGAAATTACGTCAGAATCACATGCGCATGTAGCTTTTTATATTCCGTGAAGTATAGGCTTTAGTTCCGTTAAGTGGAACTCCATTGTATCACCTTAACTAACCTAACCTTATCTTACGTTACCTAATGTAACCTTACCTAACTTAACCTAACCAAGAGCTTACTTTAATTTTCTTAAAAACAAACTTTTTTAACAATAGTAAAATTCTTTAGTCAAAAATCTTTTTATCAGTTGTGTGATGGAAATCGATTTTGTAAACGAAACGATTTAAATTCGATAATATTGTTTCCAGTATCTCTAAAAATATATTTCTAATCCATTTTCCTCTTCTTCTTATTTTAATGTTTCATATGGAATTTGCTTTCATGAGTCATATTTCAATTCATTAAACTTTTTACAATAGTCCTATTCCTTCAATATTTCTCATACTTTTTTGCATAAAGGGCCAAATAAACCACACAAATTGCTTGGCAAACACACCCTTTGTTTCCGTTTTGTGTTCGCCAACAGACAACACAAACATATTTCGTACAAACACAAATTTTTTATCACAGTTATTTTTAGGAATACAAAATTTTTTATTAATAAGATTTCTCTATGACGTGCTATTTTTTATACCTTTCACCGAAGGTAAAAAGGGTATATATAACTTTGTCATTCCGTTTGTAATTTCTACAATATTGATCCTACACCCTATAAAGTATATATATATATATATATATATATATATATATATTCTGGGTCCTTATGAACAGCGAAGTTGATTTAACGATGTCCGTCTGTTCGTTGAAATGGGTTTTCTGAAGACCCCATATATGATGGGAGCCAGGTTATCATACATTTATGTCACATATGGTCCGGAATTGTTTGCTATTAAAATTCAAAAAGATCGGTCCACAAATGGCTGAGATATGAGCAAAAAACCACGACTACCTCTAATTTTTTCCAAAATTCCCTTGTGGTTGTTGTATTTTTATTACTTTTTGCTGTAAATCTGGGGAACGGCAAGAGCCAAAGTTTCCAAGTTAAGTACACACATTAAGGTTGTCAATCCGGCGGGATTGGAGAAGTTGGCGTGGTACCTCCCGTACAAAAAAAAATTAAAAATTGTATAAAAACCTAAATTTTAGGGCTGCCATATGTCCTATGGATATGCCTTATATACCAAAATATCGGAAATATTTAGTAGAACATATTTTAGAAAAAACTCGGAAAAATCGGTTTAGATTCAAAAAAGTTAGGACCAAAATTAATTTTTTTTTAAGTACTCACTTTCGGGAACCATAGATTTCCCCGAGTCCAAGCTTTATAACTCAAGTAAATGGTAAATTTCTTCTTAAACACGTCGGTATATAAATCTGTCAAATCGGCTAAAAAATGGCTGAGTAATAACCGAAATACTGAATCTCCAAAAATTACTCTTTTTTATACCCTTCACCGAAGGTAAAAAGGGTATTTAGTTATAACTTTGTCATTCCGTTTGTAATTTGTCCTTGGACAGATTGTAAATAAAGAATTAATTTATAAAAAAAAAAAATTTATTTAAAAAATTTTATTAAAATTTTAAAAAAATAATTACAAATCCCAGAAGCTTACGTTTGTGAAAAAGTTTTAAACTCTTTTGGTGTTTTTCTGTCTTACGTAGCCGGCTGTTTAATATTTGTTCTGTGAAGATATCTGATTTAGTGATCATAAAATCTTAATCGCAAAAATATTTTGAACATGCAAAGCGATTTTTAGCAAGATGTTGTAGGATTTCTCTTGTTTATTTTAAATAGCGTGTAAATTGTTCGTTTGTACTTTTAATTTTTAAATTTTCTTTTATTACTTGCTAGAAATTTCTGTCTAAAAAAGCTTAAAACATTTTTGTTTTATCTCCATTTCTTTTTTTTTTGTTTTTTTTTAGCTCCGGGTTACATCATTGTTGCTTAAACTATTTTTCATACGAAAAACTTTATTTATTATAGAACCCAAATTGATAAACTACTAAAGGTAAGTTTTTTTTTATGTAAAATTTACAGAAATGTGAAAAGTTTGGTTCACACAAGCAGGGTTACCGCTAGAAATTATTTAAGAAGTGGCACAACAAAAGGTCGTTTTAGAAAAATAAAACTGCATAAATAAAGTCGTGAAAGGTTCAAATAACCAACTCAAGCAGTTTGACAACAACAAGAAGCTTGTGTTATTTTTAAACATTCTTAACGTTCATATGTTTGTGTAAGCGTTTGTATGGGCTACTTGGCCCTTAAGATAATAAAAGTCGCAAACTTTTTCTAATGTTCTAATTATATAAAAAAAATCCCGGGAATTCATGCACAAATTTCCCGTAGTCTAAAATTAAAAAGTCTCACAAGAAGTCTTAGGCGGGCAAAAAGGGGTCAAATTGCGACCTATGTCGATGAGTGGTAACCCTACTCACAGGAATATTTGGGTTCTAATCCTGAAACCAAGCACTATACCATTTCCATTCTATTTTTATATCTAATATAATTTAATAATAATGTTTGAGGCAAGCGTATTCCTGATTTTAAGAAGAAGTAAATTTTGTTTTAAATTCTATTTGGGAAATATATCTTGCCCCTTAGCAATCGGGATTCAAAAGGACCCATTATAAAGATTGAAAATGTTAGAACTAAGCCTTTTTGAATGACTTAAAAATGTCCTAAAAATTTTTATGGAATTTATATTAAAAACAAAAATCCCACTTTATGACCTTGAAAATATTTTCAAAGTTTTTCCCACCAGTTTACAAGTAAACCAAACAAAACAAAAAAAGAAACTCTACACGATTGAGTAACTAGCAAATTTCCAAATAGTTTAATTTTTTTTTTCATTCCAACAGAACTTTAACGTCATTATGTCTAGACAGTAAATTCGCTATTTGTTGCAAAAATTTCAAAATGTTAAAACTTTCCGATGGGCTTAAGAGAGTAAAACGGTCTAAATACAAACGAACACACACAGACCGAAATGGTACATGTGACTTAATAAAATTTCAAAACTCACAGACAAACAATAGACGCGGAGGTGACAAAGCAAATAAAGAACTTTATTCACAAGTTCATAGACAAACCACAAAAAAAAAAAAAAAACTAAAAATAGACAAAATTTGTTATAATTTAACACTACAAACGCCGCCGCAGTGACTTGAACGAAAGAGGCACTAAATGGGATTCATAATACAATGGACTCGTTAAATGGAAGTTTTTTTTTATTTTGGGAGAATAGAGATTTCAAAATTTATTCCAGACGAAGTGATATAAATTACATACTTACGTTTAACGTGAGGTTATTTCGTATATGTTGGCCATATCTATACACATTTGGATAAAATTAATTTGGATGAAAATTTCCTATAAGTAGAAACAACTGGCAGGCTTTATCTCTAGTCCCTTGCATCTTTAAATGGGAAACCTTAATGTAGCAAGTTTGACAGCCTAACACTTAAATGGTAAAAGTAAGTCCAGCTACCAGAGCTTTATACTAATACAAGTCTAAAGATCGGTTAAACTCGAGCATCGTAGACCATACAATTTAGGGTTATTGTGAGCTTAGATTTATTTTGAGTACCCTTCGATTAGATCTAACCCCACGGTACTCCCAAGCAAAGTATAGTCACAATGTGTTTGCGGTATGTGGCATTTTAAACACGCACACACAAGTGGCAAATTTAAGTGGTTTGTCTTGGTTCTATAATAACAGCACCCAGAAAGCAGGCCGAACTTTACGCCTACCTTTGAATATCTCTTCTCCAGCGATTTAAGGTTCTACACAGAAAGAAAAACACTCGGGATAAATCGAGTTTTTTATGGTTACTTTAATTACTAGTCGCAATTTAAAATTCAAGTCCGAATAACTCTTAAACGTACTTAAAACAATCCTAAATGGGATATCTTTCGAAAATCAATCCGGGAATTTCTTAAAATAAGTACAAAATTCTTAAATCAAGTAAAAAAAGATTAAACTTTATGTTGGTAGTGCCACTCTGAGAATAAAATTATAATATGGGGGTTTTAATCTCATAAAATTTATTAGTCTCATCTCTTAGCATTGCACTCTTTAATGCGTGCATACGTGTGTATTTTTCAAAGTTTGTTGTAGATTGACAACAGCACAACACAAGTTTGGAAAAAACGATTTCCTTGTTGTGTGTAGAAACAACAGAATCAAGGCGAATTTACTACAGTTCGAGCTTTTTTGTTTTGATTTGTTAGTGTTTGGCTAAGAAAGTTTGACATTTCAAGCTTTAAGCACTAACAATGCAATGCAAAAACCTCTATGCTGTTTCTGTTGTTTTTGGATTGTTGTAGTTCCGTCACCACCTGTAGTTGAATTCGCCTTGAACAGAACAAGAAGAATAGCATACATTATTTTCATGTTTAATCCTCTGGCTTACGCATGTTTTCATTTTCTATACACATTGAAAAAAGGTGCACCTATACAGCATTATTTGTTCAATTCATAAAAAAACCAAGATTGCAACCATTGGTCCTATATCCCTCATAAAAAGACGTTTTCAATATCCTTTTCTTTTAACAAAAAATATTTTTTCCTTTTGCCAAACTCCTCCACGAACCCAATTAAGACAACCATTTTTTTTTTATCAATTAGTATCCATGTTCTATAACTTTTGTGAGAACTTGTCACATCAGAAGATGTGAAACAAAATATTCACTTGTTTCTCGAAAAGTGAGGAAATACTGTGTCTACACCTCATGTTGAAAACTATCAAAAGACATTACGTCGTTACGCTATAAATGTCTTAACATTGCACTCGAAGCCGATGTGGCATTGCAGACGTTGAGAACTCCAGCCACACATTTCGTTGACGGCGACCAAAATGTACTACAATTTAAAATTTTTTCAACACTGTGAAGTCTGATTTTTTATTTTCGGTCTACGGGCGGAGGGGCGTGGCAAAATCCAATTTTCATATTGCAATGACATCTATATAATTTGGACGATTTTTTCTTTAGAATGATCGCTATGGTCCAACTAAGATTTATACGAAAAGAAAATTTTGCCCCGCCCACTTTTTCGAATTACAAAAAACCAGAAAACGGCTCCATCGATTTGACAATTTTTTCTTTAAAATTATCGCCATGGTCCAACTTACTTTTATACGAGAAGAAAATTTTGCCCCGCCCACTTTTACGCCCACTTTTTTCGATTTACCTAAAATCAAAAAACTGCTCCATCGATTTGACTAATTTTTCCTATAACTGTTCGTATTTATCCATTTTACGTTTTAATCGAAAGAAAAAATTACCACGCCTACTTTTACGCCCACTTTTTCTATTAAGCGCATAATTTGAGAACGGCTTGACCGATTTAGACGATTTTTTCTTTAAAATGATCGCCATGGTCCAACTTAGGTTTTTACGAAAATATAAAGTTCTCAGCCAAAATCCGACAGATGGCGTTATATGTTGACCTAGACTTTGCGCAATCTGATAGGTGACATTTTGCCATTTAAAATTGGGGCGAGTCGAAGTTCGCCGGCTCCGCTAGTATTTTATAAAAATGTTAAAAGCAAAATAATTAAACAATAAAAAATTGTGCCAAGTAAAAAATATTATTATTTTTATTCTTTGCATTTTTTATGTTTTTTAGTGTTAAAATTTTTTCTCGCCCCATTTTATTCGTGAGTTTACTTGACAGTTTAAAGCGGGAACTTTTCTCACAGAAATGATACAGACACACTTTTTTGTAAATTGGCGTGTAATTTCCTTACGTGACAGCTGTTTGTTTAAATATATGGCATTTTTGTTTCATTTCACACATTTCAATCGAAAAGTTTCTCGAAGCGAGAGTTACAGAACATGGCCACAGGTAACCTTATTTTCTCATCAATATAACCCTACAAAGACTTTAATTTTCCTTACGCGTTGAACAAGTTTTCTTTTCTGACAACAAAAACAAAAAAAAACTTTTTTCAAAATCCTTTACTCTTTCTGAAATTTGAAGCATAGTAATAGCAAAAACCTTGATTCTTTTCTGTTTTGGCATCCATTGTAATGCAAACAATGAGGAAATTACAAACTTCAAAGTTTAAAATAAATAGTAAAAGTGCATGCAAGGAGGTGGCATCGTTAAACATCTTTTTCCTTTTTTGCATCTCTTTTGTTCGAACATTTTTTTTGTTTAGATGTTGCAAAGTCATGTGTATAATTGACACTTTTCGTTTGTGAGGATTTTAAAATATTTAAGCAGGGATGGGATTTCGCATTTTTATTTGTGGCCAAATATGAAGTCACATGTGTCAAGTGTTTAAAAATTTATATATGTCATTAATTTTAATAATAAAAAAGTATTCATATTATTTATTATTATAATCATATAATTTATAATTTCTCGATTTTTTTTCGTTAAGAATTATGTCATAATAAAATCAAATTTGGAACCAAATAACACTGGTATGCGGCAAAAATAGTTTTAAATAAAAATTTATGGAATTTAAAGATTATAAAGCGCCAAATTCAAATCCGTTTTTCGTTTTTTTTTCTATCCCGTTTAGTTCGTTTTTTATCGACTGGACTAATATTTCGCCCGAAATAAGGTGGCTATAGATTTCATCATAACTTGAGAATTATTTGTACGAATTTAATTAAAACTAGACGGGGTAGAAAAAAACTGAAAACTTAGTCCGCAATTCGTAGCCTATTTCGTGTATTTTTGCCGTAGAATACTCAATGATGATCACTTTTTTACATTTTCTCTTCACATTACTCTGCATTCTGCTCTTGATGGCTGTCAAGCACAAACTAAATGACGCCACTTATTAAAATTTTAACAGGAGTCAACTGACAGATGCCTGTTAATAGAACCAGTGTTGCCTTTTCCGGGGAATAGCCGGGAAACAAAAAATGTCATGCATTTATTGACCCGACCTCGTAAGTTTATTTACTATTTTAAACTCTACCAGTTGCAATTTAAAATAAATAAACAATAATTTGAGTTTCCAAAATCCCATGTCTGCTACTTTGTTATATCGACTACGTTGCTTAAAGTGTTTTAAAACCTGACTGACTGCTTACTTCCAGACTGTCTGACAAGGATATCCAGACAATAATTCATTAAAGAAGTTTCAAATGTGCGATTGTGTCGGAGTGTTTGTGGTCTTTTTGTGTGCGAACAACAGGCTGTAGTACTTTATCAAATTTGTCTGCTTTTTAACACCCACCAACTGGTAAATAATTCATCTATAAATCGGAGTGGGTGGTTCATTAAGTGATAAAGTAAAAAATTAAATAAAGAATTTGCTTAAAATTGAAGTCTTATATTTTATATGTTTGCGAAACTTCTATAACTAGACAAGTTTGAGAAGAGAGCTTTCATCGTCTTAGGCAAAGAGACTGTAACACTTTTACAATACTCTCTTAAAAAGTTTTATTCTGTTTATAGCAGGGTTTAAAAAACTGCAGTCGAAACCAAAAATTGTTCGCTTTTTGAGTTGGTTTAACAGCGTCTGTCTACATTTAATGAAACTGAAGTAAAAGCAACAGTTTTTTTGCCATTGACAAATGAAGAAGTGGAAAAAATTACAGTTTTTCTATTTTGACTGTAGTTTTTTAAACGCTGGCTTATAGTTGAGGTGGGGAATAGAATAGTCGTAGCAGTACAACGTTACGAATAGCGCTGCCAGCTGTCAAAAGTTAAAAACGGCAGTTTCAAAGTGGGTTAACAGAATATGTAGTTGTAGTAGTGTAGCAGTTGAAGTTGAAGCGCAAACTTCGAAATTTTGAACTTTGTTGCGCTACAGAGCATTTGTCAGTCAGTTTCAGCTACTACTACAACAACTTTATTCTGTTCCAGCCCTTCATCTTAAAAAAAATTTCTTTTATACTCTCTAATCAATAAACAAATATTCTTCTTTACAAAAATATGTCTTTCGGGATAAACTTTCAAAGTACATATTTAGAATTGTATTCCAGTTTATTTTCTTGTCTTACAATTTTATCTACTGATTTAGCAATGCATCCACTCATATATGACTCCTTCAAAGCCACCTGAATGAGGTGATTACACCAGTAATATTTTTCTTGGATGTCCTGTAGAGTACACTTATTAGTAATATGTATTTCTATAATATATTAACTAATAATATTTAAGTAACTGGTAACTTTCTATGAAATAAGGTAAAGAAACTTTAGTCGGACATTTGAATTTATAACTACTCGTCGCCTAATCTTCGTTAGGATTCCTATTGAGAAAAATTTCAAAGAAAAAAAGTCCATCGAGACTTTAAAAACGGCAGACTTAAATAACTTTCCCGTACACACCCAGAAAAAAACATGTTTAAATCCGTTCACCTTCAACCAAACTAATTTTAAAGAAAATTTTAAGCGATGCCCATATTATTGTTGCCCCCAAACATGTTATGATCAATACTAACTAAATGTTGTTAAACACTTACAATAGCATGGTTGGTTTTCAATCATAGTATGTTGCTCTTGGAAAAGTGGAAAATACTATTGTAAATTTTAAAACAAATTATTATCATATTTAACCATACAATTTTTGAGGCAACCATAATATGGTTATGGGTTCCTGATGGAGGACTTATTTAACCATAATATGGTTGTCGCTGACAATTATATGGTTATGTTAACCCTAATATGTTTAAAATTATCTTTAAAAATAGTTTGGTTGGAGGTGACCATATTTAAACATGTTTTTTCTCTACGTGCAGTCTTTGCTTTAAATCTAAGTTTTCCGACATTAAATGGAACAAATTCTCTGTCTTTTGACGTCGAAAAGAAAGCTATTTAAGTAAAAACATTGAACCAGTGCTAATACTTAATAATCTTGGCGTAATTTATTTCTAGGGGAGTCTTAAAATCCTGGGACAATTAACGGCATGCGATATCGATCGAAATTTCCGTAAATTTTCGTAATTTCACCTCATATAAAAAAGATATGAACTCGAATGTCTCTTGAAATCAGTTCGCTTTATATTTGTCATTATCTTTTTCCCTAAATCGAGGGTGATTCATTCAAAAACTTTTCAAATAAATAAAAAGTTAAGCAATTTTTTTGGGCACTCATAACTTAATACGTATTTATCGCTTATAACTGGTGTGCAAGGTTATACAAATTTTTCGCTTTTAAGCATCCAAATTTGTGCAATTACAAGCATTTGTTTGTATCAGTGTCGCCAAAACTTGGTGACCAAAAATCGCTAAATTTACGGGGAAAAATGGCTAAAAATGGGCTAAAATTTTTTGGAAATAAAAACACATTTAAATTCAATAACAAAACAGAAATAATTCATTTGAAGTTGTTTACGATGAAATTGTAAGTTAAGATCAATTTGGTAATAAGAATAAACGTTAATTAATATTTTGATAGATATTTAAAAAATTAAATCATCGATAAATTCGATGTCGTTATTGTTCATCTCATAGGAATCACTAGAGCCTATTAGTTTTTACTAATTTGAAGGTTAACCTTTTGAGTCCAGATCTACAATAAAAAAACAATTAAGAAAGTATAGTCGGTCAACCCCGACTATATGATCCCCTTCACCACATTAGAATCTTTGTACCAAATTTTATCAAATAATCTCCAAAATTTCGACCTGTACTTTGCGCAGAAGGTTTACATAGACAGCCATCCAGCCGGACAAACATCGTTAATTCCACTCAGAACGTGAACCCTGTCTACTTCAGCATTAGACCATGGAAGTAAGAGCAACTTTATAGTCAATTCTGAAATTTCTAAAAAAGTGTTGTTGCCGGCTCGCCTGCATCTCTCTATTGAAGTACTTGCAACCAGAAAGAAACACCGATGTTTGTGTTGATCCATTTTATAAATTAAATATTGGAATACTGTTTGTTCCTTTAATTTGAAAGATGTTTCATCATCATAGTTTTTAGCGATATTCAACATTTGTAAAAGTTGTGATTTTAATTAAAAGTGTTTTAATTGTTAAACATTTTTATTTTACTTAAACAATTTTTATAATAAAATTTAAATTATTCTTTTAAAAGAAAAACGGCAAAAACAATTTTATGGGTAAACAAGTGGAAAAATGACTAATGGCTAAACTCATTTTTTAATGGCTAAACCGAGTGAAAAATGGCTAAATCTAGCCATTAAATGGCTAAATTGACAACACTGGTTTGTATTTATATCCCGCATTTATGCATCACGTATAATACAATTTTAATAAATTGCATTAAAAAAATTCTCATACAAGCATCGTTGCATACTTGAGTCAAAGCAAACTAAATACGCATAATACGGTCTTGCTTGTGACACATAAAATCGACTGGTGTGAACTCCAGCTTGAAATATTTTAAGTAGCAGAAAATAAGAGTCGATCCAAAAACTCTCATCCCTTCTTAATACATTTAAAGTAATTCAATTAAAGCCGACTTAACCGCATTCTCATGATGTTTCTTAAACCCTTTTTGCATTAGGTATTTTTCATTTGAGGCAAATTGCTTTGTTTATACCACTTTACACAAAATAGGAGTAAAAATTACAATCAATATCATTTTTTGTAGTCTGTAGTAGGAGGTGGGAAAGTATGTTCAACTATGCAATATTCAACGAACTGTGAGTGCAGCATGTAAATGTTACACAAAGTTGACAACATGATTTATAGTTTTTGTAGTCAAATTACCCAGCATACATTTCAAATACATTTAATTTATTGTTTATTGTTTGCATTCTTCAGTCATTTCTCTTCAAATTTCCTTAAACAAAAGTATGTATCATTAAAACGAACAATTCTGTGGTGTTAATAGGTAACCGCGTATGTCTTAAAATTAAAATTTTCAAGAGAGTTGAAGCCCCATTCTAGATCTAAATATTGGGCTACGCATTGAACTTTTTTTGCTTTGCTACAACGAAAAAAAAAATCGGAATTGGTACATCTTCTTTCACAAATTTTAATAACCATGTAAAGAGCGTTTAAAATTAAGCAATACAGCATCAACATCTCAAAATCAAAAAAAGTGGACACACGCGGTTACCCATGAAAACCCCAGAAATGCTTTATCGCTAAGCATAAGCATTATTTAGTATTGTTAATAAATTAAAGATAGCTACCCAACAAACACGGCGCTGCGAAATATGGCCCCAGGAAATATGACAAAAAAAAAAAAGATATATAACAAATAAAATAAAATACCAACCTAAATTTGGGGTGATTAAGCTAAAACTAAAAAAAAAACACAAGAAAAGTTATATTAAAAATTTGGGTTGGGTTAATATGCCCCAAACTTAAAATCGAATAGAAGGTTCATGCATCATTACTGCCCGTCTATACCAGAGATAAAATTTTGCGACATATATTGCAGTAAATGTCAAAATTATGTTATCTCTAATGTAGACAGCAATTTTTTGTACATATTTATTGCCGCCAATTTATGTTGGAATAATTGTTAGTCCATTTTCGTTGACAATTATTGCGTACATAAAACGCCAAATTGGGTTTTCAAATAAACAAAAAGAAGCAAAAAAGAAAAAAAAATAGAAGCAAATTGTGTGGGAAAGAATTTAAATTTGTGAAATGGGAGCAAATTAAAATTATAATAAAAGAATTTAATATACACTAAAATAAAATTACAAAAATTAATTTTATTTTTATAATTGTTTTCTTATTCAAAATTATTTTTTAAATTTATATTAATTTGTTTTATTTTGAGTTTTTTTTTATAAAAAAATAATAATTTTACTTTAACAAAAAAAAAAAAAAAATTAATAAAATTAATATTTTTATATAATAAAAAGACAAATTAATATATGTACATTTAAATAACAAAGTCGAATAAGAAAGAATTTATATTAATAAAAATAATTTTTCCAAGATAGCGCTAGTTTTTACACTGTACCTTCTTCCTTGATTTCTTTCATATTATGAGTTAACATAAATACGTTTTCACATGCCATTAACATAAGCTGAGCAATAAGAAATATTGCTCTGTTATTCTGCCGACGTTATTGCCAATTTGCTGAGATATTTATCTTTAGTGTAGACCTGTAGCCGTATTCTGTAATTCGCTAAAGCTAAATCTCTATCGCTTAAAATCTAAAAAGTTTATTTAGCGATTTTTGGCTACAAATGCAATGCTGTAACGTGCATTGCTAAATTTGACATTGCCATAAAAATTTAATTCGCCGCAATTTTAGCTTTTAATTTAATCGCTAAAATTTTTCAATTTTGTATTCTCTTAGGCATTTTGGCGATCAAAATTTAGCTTAAGCTAAGCTAATTACAGAAAACGGCTGCTGGAGTTAGCAATAAAATGGCATCAAAACGTAAAGAGAGTTGCTATACTTAACGGTATTAAAAGTACTGATTTTCCTGAATCAAGTACAGAAAAATTTATTGATTCAAGTACGGATTTTTAATCTCGAAATACTTAACTTATCCATATTCAATCCCGAATCCGTACCTGAAATAATCCGAAAATGAGATTGATTTAGGTAAAACTAAGATTGAATCAATTCTTGATTCAAGTATTATAAAGTTTATTCAATCCCGAATTCGTACTTGAAATAAACCAAAAGTGAAATTATAAGTACCCATTTTAAACCTGATTTAATTAATAAAACCCGATATGTTTTTTACTTTAAAAACTTAATGTACATATATAACCGAAAAAATAAACTAAATGAGAACTCTTGCTTTCAATTTTACTTTTAAACATGAAAGTGTTTTTGTCTTGTTCCTTGGGGGTTTGTTGTTTCTACACACAACAAGCAAATCGTTTTTCAACTAAATACTTGTGTGGTGTTGTTGTAGTGCCTGCAACAAACTTTGATAAATTAAGTGAGATTAAAACGCTCACTTTTTACTTTTACTCTCCGAGTGGCACTACCACCGAAAATTTTAATCTTTTTTTTCTTGGTTCAGGAATTCCGTAATTTTTTTAGGAAATTCCAGGATTGACTTACGAAAGTAATCCCATTTGGGAAGGTTTTAAGTACGTTTCAGGGGTAATAAATAAGTGCAAGTTAAACTCTTTTTTTTAGTTTAAAATGTGTTTAAACCAGCAAATCTATAATTCAGTAAACATTTCAACCATCTCTAAACGTATAAAATTGGACTACCAACACAAACCATTCGAATTTGACAGCATTTATCGTAGTGCTGCCACATTATTATTTTTCCACTACATATAACAGTAATTGCTGGTTCACACACGTCAAGTTTGGCTCGTCAAGTCTTGAGCTTTTAGGAGAGAAGGGAAAAGAGAATGTCATTTCTTTTCCTCTCTCTCCTAAAAACTCAAGACTTGAAGAGTCAGACTTGACGTGGGCGAACCTGCCCTATGGGACACTGATTTAGAGCGGTTACGTTTAAACTCCATATAAATTAAAGTTAAGTTCAACTAAACCAACGTTTAAACATCCATTGATTTATTAGCCATAAGTGTTATTCGTACTTGAATTTTTGAGTACGACTTGTACTTAAAGTAGGTGAAACCCCTAATTTATGCCGAGTGTTCTTCTTTCTCTGTACAAACATTTAATATATAAAAGGCTGTTAAAGTACGTTTATGAATACAATTTTTTTAAAGTGGGTTATAAGACAAATAGCGTTTGATAGCTAATTCATACTTTGAGCTTAAAATAAGAACTTTTTATGAATATGGCCGTTAAACCATAAAAAAAAGTTTGAGCCATACTTAACTTAATTGTGGAATTTCGGGTTTTTCCATAAAATAAACCGATACTCAGTTACGTGAGAGTATTTTGTGAAACCTCCTCCATTTTCGAAAAATCAGTATATCTTGAAAACAAGGGCTAACCACTGAATGCAGCGTACTCGAATTAGGTTTACCCGCTGGGCGACCCTGTTTGGCGGTTTTTTTTGTTAAACAAGCACAACAGTGTTAGTTTTAATTTAAATTTGTAACGTTATATGAATATTTTTACTGCGCTTCTGAATAATGACCTCATTTCTGAATACTTTTATTTGATTTGGAATTACCCAAGAATGAAAAGAAAAAAATACAACCAACATCGTTAAACAGTTGCAATTGCGATTTTGTTTAAAGTTTGTATTAAAAAAGTAATATTATTTATTTTATTTTTATTTATTTTTTGCACGATTAATTTCCAGCTGCAACTTTTAGAACTCGTACACGTGCCTGCATATTTAAGTGAAGAATTGTTTTAGCCCGTACTCGGCAACGTGAGCGCAACGGTGACATTTCAATTGATTTGTTTCGACTTGGGGTCTGACTAAAATGTTGTGTTTTGTGCATTAGTGCTGTTGTATAAATTATCTAATCGCATGCAATTTAAAATTAGCCAAGCATTTGTTTGTTTGTTATAGTTTTTTTTTATGTCAACTTAAAAGGTTCTTAAATTATATTTATGGAGCCTCGGTCAAAATTTGAACCTTTTAGATGGGTGATTAAAGAGAATAAATTTAAAAATTCGGCCTATTTGCTATTTATTTTTTTTGTAAATAATTTGTGTAGTTATTGCTTTACGTAAGTTGCGAATGAACATGATAAAATTAAACTTTTTCTACGTTTTAACGTAACAGCTGTTAAAGAATTTTGTTTTTGTTTAGGTGAATTGATAAAGCGATAATTCTGTCGACGTACACGGTTTTTTTTTTAAATTTTGATGCAAAGCAAACAAAAACCAAAAGATAAAATTTGGCAAATTTTTTGTTTTCTTTTTAACACATGTTTTTATTCGCTAACAACAACAACGTATGAGAAACCAGGCCTTTCAGCTTGGATCCCTACTGAAGCCTGGATTTTATAGAAGGAAAAATAAGCAAACTTACGACACAATGTTACCGTTTGACGATTTGGGGTGAATGAAATACTACTCTGATAACCTCGCGGGACTAAATAAATGTGTGGGATTTATGAAGTAACGGACTTATAGACGCTCCCTCGTATTGAAAAAGTACTTTTCTAGAATCTGTTGCAAAAACAGTCAGCTAAACAGTACATAAAAGACCCAGATTCAGATTTCAGATTTCATTTATTTACCATATTTTCTTTCTCTTACAATGTTTCTTAAAACTAATATTTAATATAAGTATTTTCCTAACGCATACAACGTTCCTAAGACTAATTCGCTCCTTAAAATTAATTCAATTCCGGCATTTCCGAATTCAATCCCAAAATTTATTGTCTAATACTATTCATCCTAAGCTTAAATTTCCAGAAAAAGGCAAAAAAAAAGGAACAATTCACATATATTACTTACGAACTAAAAATTAAAACTAATTAATACTTAACACTAAACTAATAAAATAAAAATAAAAAGATAAAGATAAAGATAAAAAAAAAAAACAAAAGATAAAGATAAAAAACAAAATAAAATTAACATACAGCATCCATTACCCTTGTGAGGTATTATACACCAAATTATTTAAATCTAGTGTATTTATCCTCCTATGGTAAAATAGGAGGCCTGCATCCCCATACAAGAGATTCTCGTCCCTAAGGGTCAATAGATCCACAGGCGAGAAGTACCTGTTTCTATGCAGTGTCTCAAGATCGGAAACCCTACTCAAACAACTCTCAACCAATCCATTCCGCAAGGAGGCTGAGCCCTCCAAAAAATGTATAGCGGATTCAACCAAAAATCCGTCCACCCGCTGAAAATCAATCCCGTTGTATATCGACCTACACGAGGGCCTACGAAATACACCGTCAGCACAAGCCGCCGGGCGAAGCCCCAAACATGCGGCCAAAACTCTCCTCTCCCATACCCTAATTCTCTCCATTTGGTGAGATGATATCCCAAACAAAGCGGGGAAAGCATAGGCCATTAGAGGCCGGATAATCTGCCTGTATACGAGGAGCCTGACCCTAACGCTCAGTCCCAACCTACGTCCGAGCAATCCCAGGTACATGTGAAACACACCCTTGACGCGCGCCAGAATACCGTCTATGTGCCTATAAAACTCGAAATTCTCGTGAAAAATCACGCCAAGGTACCTAAACCTGTCAGAGCATAAAAATGACCTGCCGTCAATCACAAGGTTCGGCATGAAGGACCGCGAATTCGGATATAGCCGACCACGTCTACCCTTTATCAATACACCAACCGTCTTATCAACGTTGAGCCTAAGCCCCCACTTCCTGAAGTACTCGTTAAGAATCCCGAGATAGGCGTTCATTCTCCTTTCCAAGGTTTTAGCCCTTGGGCCACTTGCAGCAACCAGTATGTCATCCGCATACACTAAAAGCAGGTCCCGCTCCGATGGCTGGGGAATATCAGAAAGGAAGATGTTGTAAAGCACCGGACCCAGTAAAGATCCCTGTGGTACGCCAGCGGCTATCGGCTTAGCATCGGAAACCTCATCGCCAACTCTCACCCTAAAAGAGCGGTCCTTCAGAAAACCCGCAACCATTCTACACACATGGCGGTCAAAGCCCAAGACCATCATCATAAAAGACCCAAAAAGCTTAAATAAGCATGAATATTTGGTTTCAGGACTTTGGATTCTTTTAAATTCCATTAAACTGGAAAAGGTGTTTCTTTCCTATAGTTGTTCGTAGGATTAGTCGGCTGATTAGTGCCGGTTCACACAAGTCAAGATTGACTCGTCAAGTCTTGAGCTTTTAGGAGAGAAGAGAAATGATAATTCCATTTGCTTCCCCCTTTCTCCTAAAAACTCAAGACTTGACGAGTCAAACGTGACGTGTGTGAACCGGCACCTAAAGTGCCTAAAAGTAAACTTCATATTACACTCAATGTTGCCAGAACTTTAAGAGGTAAAATCAACAAAAACCATAATTTTCCATAAAAAATCTGCAAAATTTGCGCCAAAATTTGAAAAATCTTTAATAATTCTTCAAAACACATTTATTATATTTTTATGTAGCTAATTTAGAAAAATATATTACAATTCATTTCAAAATATATTCTGGAATCTAAAATCGTGGTTCTCGAAGTACGAGGTATAAAAAACGGAAATATTTTTTTTAATTTTCAACACAGAAAAGTTTTAAAAATTTGTTAGTTTTAAGTTTCCCTGGAATGCCTGGTAATTTTGGGAAATTTTTACATTTAGAATATCTATCCAAATTGAATTCCTCAGGCTGAGTTTTTAATCACATATTTTTTATTTTATATACAAAATTAATATTTACAAGACATCAAACTATTAAAATATTAAATCAGATCAGATGGCGATTTGTCAAGACAATGCGAATTTTTAAATTATCTATTGTGAATAAAATTCCTTCTAAAGAATCAATTTCCACAGGGTTCTTCCATGAATGCAGTTTTAAACCATTAAATCTGGCATCTCTGATTGCATTTGAAATTAAACAGGGGTGTGCTGGAAATCGAAAACGTAAAACGAAAGAATTTTAAAAGTAGTTGCTTAATAAGATTTCTGTTGTAAAAGAATGTTATGACAAATATTATACAAATATTTCTCTATTTAACAGAATGTTATAACAAAAAAATTATAATTTAGATTATTAGATTAAAAGTGTATTAAAAACAACTTCGTTTTCGATTTCCAGCACGCCCCTGAAAGATTTTTAGTCTCGAAAACATTTGATTTTAAATTTTTAAGTATTTGCAAACTAGTTACCTAGAGCCGATTGTAGAGTGAGTTGGATTCAAATACATAATTAGGGGATTCACAAGGTGTCATAAAGTCATATGCCTTAAAATAAAAACATGAAAAATACGACTGTTGTGAACAACCCCTCATAATTCAGTATGCTATTTTGAATTTAAGTCAGCTGACTAAAAGCTAAATAATAAATATTTTACCTAAAATAAAAATATTTTTTAATTCTAATCCATGAATTAATACCTGCAAATTAAATTAGACGCAACCTGACTATTTTCCATTTTTCAGACGCAAATCACACATACATTTCATTTTGTTAGTTTATCAAACAGCAGAGTCCTAAGCCGATCTTATTTGTCGCCGCAAGTGATTTTTTTGCAAAAATTCCTAGTCGCAGGTTAAGTTCGGATGTTAGCCGGATTAAATTATACCATCAACGGCGACGGCTTACAAAAACTAATGCGCCTTCTTCTAATTAATTACGACAGCACAATAAACATAGCAAGCAAAGTTCAATTAATTTAAGACACTTTTTGTTTACAAAGTAACAACAATATTTTTAAACCATTGTATTAGAAAATTATGTCAACATAACATGATAGCACACCTTGTGAATACCCCAATTATTTACGAATGATTGACTGGGACTTTACGTTATCCCCTTCCATTATCCGCTACTAAATGCTACCCTACAAGTAATGAATGAGCGAGTAGTCAAATTTTTCATTTTGGTGTTAAGAAAAATGTGACTACTCGCTCATTCATTTCTTGTAGTGTATTTTTTTTTGGAATTTCTAAAAATTGCATTATCATACAGAAAAGTTAAGGTTGCAACAATCAACCAATTGTCTATTGCAACCGACTGCGAAACCCACCCGTCTGCTCTTTTCTTCTTTATAGTCGTTTCTTGTGCTGTAATTTGTTTTTAGTATTATATACAACTGTTTTATAAATCGATTCCCATTGCGCCACTATTTATTTGTTGGTTTGTATTTACTTCAATATTTATCTATGTAAATATATTATTTCCATGTCACTGAACTAAACAATGTTGCAAAAAGCACTTTAATCGACATGTTTGTTTTCATTTTGTTGCTGCTGTTTTTTTATTTTTTTTATTTATTAATCATTTTAGTGGCTTTTTTTACAAATAAAAAAATATGTGTGGATGTCATTTGTGTATCAGTGACGACACAATGGATACTTAAAAGTAACGAAAAGATTTTACGACATAGTGATGAACTCAGGGTTTGTGATATAAAATTGAGGAGCAAGTCAGAAATCTAGAAGACAAACACATGATTAACAAATACAAAATAATTTTTTTTTTCTATGTATTCACACCACAATAGTGGAGAGGGTATTATGCGTTTGTGCTGGTGTGTATAACACTAAAAAATATTGTTCCTAGACCAACCTTTCGATCGATCTAAAATCACTTTCTGAGTCTATCTAAAAGAACAGGACGTAATATTGAAGACAGTTTGATGAAATTTGGCACGTCCATTTCAAGTGTCATAAGAACGAAGCCAATTAAAAATGGGGATAATGGAATTCTAATTGACCTCCACATAAATTACTTTCCGGAATAGTTTTTGTTCCCATAAACTATATTATCATGTTCGTATTAAAATTAAATTTTGTTCAACAATATTTTATTGCAACTTAAATCTTCTTTCAAAGTCCTCACAAATACCACTCCTGAAAATGTTTGTATTGATATAAAATTTGGGGACGATAACTACTATAGGAACAACTATGTCTGGACAAAAATTTGTTCTGGTAGGTCCAGAACTGATTATATGTCCCATATCAACCCACTCTCCAAAATCGCTTTAAGACGAACAAAACTCATATACACTCAAAAGAAAAATCAATCTATCCGCACTCAAATCAATCCTAAGCGGTATTAATAGTACGATGAATCAAGTACAGAAAGATTGATTCAAGTACGGATTTTTAATCGCGAAATAAGTACTTAACTCATCCATATTCAATCCCGAATTCTTACTTGAAATAATCCGAAAATGAGATTGATTCAAGTAAAACTAAGATTAAACCAATCTCAAGATGTGCTTGATTCAAGAATTATAAAGTTAAGTCAATCCCGAATTCGTACTTGAAATAAGCCAAAAGTGAAATTGGAAAGAGATTTTTATTATGATTGATTAACTTACCCGTTTTAGACCTGATTTCATTAATAAAACCCGATATGTTTTTCACTTTAAAAACTTAATGTACACATTTAACTGAAAATATAAACTAAATGAGAAGTCTTGTTGTGTTTTAACAACTTGTGTGGTGATGTTGTATTGCCCGTCAAAAAACTTTGATTAGTTAAATGAGATTAAAACGCTCACTTTGTAATTTTACTCACCGAGTGGCACTACTAAAGTTTATTAATCTTTTTTTACTCGGTTTAAGAATTTTGTACTTATTTCAAGAAGTTCGGGGATTGATTTTTAAAAGTAATCCCATTTAGGATTGTTTAAAGTACGTTTTATGGCCATTTTCTCATTACATGATTATCGTTTTTCCCAACGAAAAACTGCACATTAAAGAAATTTGGTTTTCTCAACGTCTGTCTCATTTGCTTCTATTCTATCGCAAAACTAACCAGCACTCATCTGCCAATTATTTATCTTCCTTTTATTTGCCGTACAGATAAATCCAATCAGCCCAACTTTTAGTCGCAATTTACACTATGGACATTTATTGCCGGACAGAAAATGTTTGTTGGTAAGGGGGCGACGCTGTATGCTTGACACACTTTACTTCTTGCCTCTCTCGCCAACAAACTTTTTCCGACCGGGAAGAAATGTCAATAGTGTAAACTTCGACTTACATGTATTTTGAGAGGTGTTGCTAACTGAAAACAATGTTTTTTGTCGGTATATTAAGAAACCCAAAATTGTTAACAGGCAGTTTATCGGTCTAATAAATTTATGTTGACATTAAGTAACAGACAGTTTGTAGGTACATTGAGAAAGTGGCCATTTGTGTTATTTGTACTTGAATTTTTGAGTACGACTCATACTTAAAGTAAGTTTAAAACACTTATGGCGTTTTCTTTTCTAAAAAAAAGTGTTACATGTGACTTGGCAACATTTTTAAATGCTCCCATAATTTTTAAGAAGTGTTTCATATTTTAGGTTTACAAAAGAACACAAATTTCGGCATTAAACAATAAAGTACAATTAGAGCAAGGTAAATTCAATTACAGGTGGTGGCAAGACTACAACAATCCAAAGCAAACAGAAACAACAGATGTTTTTGTATTGAATTTTTAGTGTCTACTTCTCGAAACTTGCCACCACCTTACTCTGAATATGCCTTGATCTAGTGCTGCACTCATGCCCCTTTAATAAAAATGAGTGTTGAAGATTTAGCATTTCTTTTAATTTTAAAGGGAACATCATCAGAAAAGAACGCTTTACACTTTTAAAAGAACACATGTTTTTCAGAAAAGAACATAAAAAAATGTAAAAGGCAGAATAAATGCAGAATTTTACTCAGAAAAGAAAATACCATTAATTTATCCTAAGTCCCCTTTTACAATGTGACAGACAGAAGGCAGCCAGACAAATTTGTTGGTAAGGGGGCGACTCTGTATGCGTGACACACTTTACATTTTTCCTCTCTCGCTTACAAACTTTGTCTGTCTGCCTTCTGTCTGGCACATTTTAAAAGGGGACTTGGTGTTTTTGTTTCTGTGTATATGTTGATATTAAGATAATATACGGCACAAATATGAATATTAATCTCATAACATAATTTTGTTTTACCGTGTCCATGATTGGCCAGTTGTCCGACTGTGGTGTAAGTCATCCGATTATCGGGCTAGACCAACTAGACTTTTATACTTGTTATAAACAGTTTTTATAAATTAGATCCAGTTTCAAAATATTTTTTTAAATTCATTTTAAAATAATGTTTGGTCGTGTTTATAATCAGGCTTCAAAATTTTAACTTAAATAGTTTTTTTCGCGACTTTTTTTCAAATATGTATTGGTTTTTTCTAAGCTTGCAATAGTTTTATTCTATTACTTAACTTTTTGAATAGGTTCAAGTACATATTCTCTTTAAACGTTGATATACATAATACATATAAAGGGAGGTCCAACCATAATGCACGACAAGTTTTGCCTTATTTAATTTGAAATTTCTTTGTTTCAGTGTGTGACAAACTCAACTATGAAGAGGTACAGAATTGAGTGCTGCGTTGAGATTGTTGAAGCATTTTACGAAAATGTGCGTTCAAATCAAAATGCATTTCGTGCCCTTCGTTATTTTTTTTCATCACCTCTGTGGATTCATTAACAAGCAGAATTGCCGCATTTGGGCAAATGATGATCCACGAGTGATTGTTGAAAAGCAGATGCATCCACAAAGAGGGTTTGTTTGTTGCGGTTTAGAGGCTGGCGGCGTAATCGAGAATTTATTTTTTTGAAATCGCGGTCGGTCAAGTAGTAAATGTGATTGGTGTTCGCTATCGGGAGATGATAAGGAACTTCTTGTGGCAAGATATCGAGGCCAGATATTATGGATATGGACAAGGTTCCAAAAGGATGTTGCCAAAACAACGGTTCTTTTGCGCGAGAAATTCAATGGCCGTGTTATTTCATTTCGTAGCGACGTTAATTGGCCGTTGGAATTTTTTTTGTACGAAGAAAAAATATGATTGGAGGTAACATAGTATGGTTGAATTTTAACAATGTTTATGTTTGCACGTTACCATATTATGTTTAAATATGCCCATAGTTTGGTTAAAATCAACAAAAATTTTCCCGAACTCAGCCATAATATGGTCAAAATAAACCATAATAATGGGCAAATCTAACCATATTTTGTTCAAAATTAACCATAATATGGTCAAAATTTCCCTGAATTTTGACAAAAGTAACCATGTTATGGTCAGATTTAACAATAATATGGTCAATGTTAACCATATTATGGTTATTTGTGGCATCCATTTTTTTCAAACTGTTTGTTTAGTGGCAAATTATAATTTAATTTAATTTATTATTCCTGACAGGTGTTATGTACCACGTTTATAAATAAAATCCCCTTTGATTCATATTCCAGGGTGTGACGACCTTCTTTACCACTTTTTCTGTTCTACATGTTTATTCTACGTAAATTTATGAATTTTAATTAATAATTAAAATAAAATGAATGAGAATTTTAAACACTCTAAACAACTATTGTGATAATAATATGGTTAAGGTAAACATAATATGTTTATGTGTATAGTTGCAGCTTTATTTTATTAAAACATTATATGGTTAAATTCAAACATATTTCAAGCTTCAACGAGGTAAACACTTAATTGTTAAATAGAAACAAAATATTATCCATCTTGAAAAAACGTTTTGTTAAAAACAACAAAGTTTGCTTGTTACCATTGCATGCAACAACCATACCACACTTCAACCATGTTTTTTCTCTGCGTGTGGGAATATTGGGGAAAGAAAAAAGTGTACATCAATAAGATCAAGAAGTAAAGATGTAGATTAACGCTATTAAACCTTCAAAATTTGTCTCAGAATCATTTAAAATATGGACCATCGAATAGGGGTATGCCGCCGAAACCGTATACGGCTGGCATTTCTAATTAAAACTGCCAGGACTCTAAAAAGTCTAAAATAAAAGAAAACAATAAAAAAAATCAATTCCGAGTGCGAAATAGACAATTTTTATTGCACTAAAAAGACCGTAAGCAAATTAAGATAAAAAATTATATATAAGCTTGGAGCAAAGCAGTTGTGTTTGCTTTAATAAATTATATTATAAGCTAATAGCTCAAGTAAAATATCCGCATTAAGTTCCCCCCTCCTCCCCCAACCATTATTTGAAACAGTTGCTGCGAAACATTTGAATTTAATAGAGAAAGGAGATGGACGAATGGAAAAGAGTACTTCCCCAATAAAAAATGTGGAAGATCCACGAAGCAGGTTTGTAAGGAAGAAGTATAAAAGTTTCGCTTTCGGAAGACATGAATTTTATATGACGAGTTCCCACACAGAAAAAATTATTGCCGAACTATTTTCAAACAAACGCTTGTTTGAATTTTTTTTTTATTTCTACAAATTTTTTTACTGATTCAATTAATATTTTTGTTTGATTTTTATTTAACCAACAAAAATGTTGATGTGAAATATAAGAACAACAACACAAAACACATACATTCTATTTTTGGACGCTTTAAAAAAGTACAACAAGAAGAAAGATGATAGAAAAGCGCGACGAAGTTATTAGTAAAACAAAAACAATAGCAGGTAAAAATTGTTTCCCTCTTTTTAAACAACAGAAGCAACAACAACATTATAAGAAACAAAATAAATTTTTGGTTGGTTTCAAAGTTGGTAAAAAATAATGAAAAACAAAATCCCGTATTTAATTTTTTAAAACTGTTTGGTTAAATACAAAGACAGAATGATGACGAAAAACATATCGAGTCGCTGCCGTTTTTGGTTACATTTCTTCTTCTTTAGCCAAGGAAAGGATACAGCAACAGTGAGTGATGAAGAAAAACATTGTGTGCATAAAAAAGACTCAAAGCCAGCCGCGCTCTGCTCTGTGTCTGCCTTCATCTTCTCCTTCAGTGATAGCTTGGGTGCAAAAACTTTTTGTTTGATTCAGCAAAATTATTTGTTTGAAATTTATATGAATTTCAGTAAACTTTTTGTTTGATTCTGTAAAATTTTTTGTTTGAAAAAATTAGTGTTTTTTTTCAGTAAACAAAATGCAAATAAATTGTTTGAATATGCGAATTTGTTTGTAGGACCGATTTCAGACAAAAAATGTTTTGATTCTACAAATTTTTTGTTTGAATTGGAAAAATAATTTTTTCTGTGCAATTTGAAGCAATAAATTGTTGATACATAAAGCGCATTATTCAGCTTTACATTCTCCCATACAAACCTTCTTCGTAGTAAGGGAATGCCGTGGCACTTGAAATGTTATTTTTTTTTATAAAAATTGTTGAGAGTTCTTTTACTTACTTTACTGCATTTCTGTATGTCTTATTGCGTAGCGCATAATTGTGCGCTTATTTTTTTAAATGTACCATGGTGCACTAGTGCTTCGCAAAATGATAAAATTTTTTATTGGGTTGTTTCGTATGCAAGTCATTTCTGAGAGTTTGTTATTGAGAAGAAGAAGAAGAAGAAGAGAAAGGGCTTCAAAATGCTGAAAAACAAAAAATCTTTTGTATGGACACGAAGGCAGTTTTTAAAGGGAATTGAAGAAAGATTCTGCAGCTAATGTTTCCTAATATGACCAAGGACTTAGTTAAGCAGGCCTGCTACTGAACTTAGACTTCCATACGATATCGAGCAAAATGGATCGAAATTATTTATTTTGGTATCATGAATCTCGATATAGAATGAAATTTATTGAATTTGAAAGAATAGCATTCGATATCGAGTAACTCGACATTACATTTCTCGAGTTTTCATTCGATACGTCAGTGTCTATCGTATGCAAAAACATTCGATAGTTTATTCGATACGATAGTATCGAATGCGGTGATTAGACCCCAGCTCATGATAAAGTATATCGAATTAGAGTAGTGATTATTTCCGTTTGTTGGCTTGGCTGACTTCTTACTGAATCCTTAAATTTTTCATCACTTAGTAATGAGTTCAAATGGTTAAGAATATTTTTAAATAAATAAAAAAAAAATTCTAAAAAAAATTTGTTTATAAGCATTTGTTGTAATAATAATAGTTATACACAAATCTTGTTGGTTTTCTTTAAACAATCTACTCCACCCCAACCTCAAATATGGACACTGTCATCTTGGAACAAATCTCATTTTTTGTGCCACAACTTTAAGCTCTACCTGAAAACTAACGCGACAGCAGTTTGTTGCCATGCGAAGTTAATTTTTTTGTTTTTTTTTTTTTTTTTGTATTCCTGTTTCCAGTTGTGTATGTGTAGTCAAACAATTCTTGGATGTGCAATGACCTCTCAGTGATATTGAAAAAGAGTTATGCTTTTTGTTGTTTTCTCTTCTTTTTGCTGTTAGTTATTTTTAGTAACAAATCTTATTTTTATACTCGTAAACTCCGCAAACCAATACGGGAGAAAAATACTAACAAACAATCGCCAATAAATTTCAAGTTCTTTTTTTTTGTGCTCCGCCAAAAGCCATCGCTTAAACGCGACATCCTTGCTGCTGCATTTTGCTCAGACATCACAACAAGAAAAAAAAAAAAAAACGTGAACATATGCGAGAAAAAACAAACCACAAAAATCTTTCGGGCAAATGTCCGAAAGAAGTTTAACAACCAGTTCAAGCACACCCATTTTAGATGCAGCAGCACAAAGAACAACTACAAAAACCGAAACTGCGTGCAACATTAAAATACCAGTTTGATGCACTCGATGAAGAAGACAAAACAAAAAAAAAAAGCGCATTTTGTTTTTTTTTTCATCGAAATGCATATTTTCGTAATCGTAGGGAGACTTAAACGATTTTGTAAGACAACCGAAAAAACAAATTTTAAGGAAAGATTTCAGTTAATTTGGAGAAGGGTTTTAAATTGTTTAAGTAGGTTTGGTATTAGGTGATCTTAAGGATGATTTTATAATTTGTTGACGATGTTAGACTTGGCAATTTATAGGAGGATCTGTTGATCTTCAAAGATGCAATAGATTTTATTAGGCTTTTAAAACCTTTCCTTTGCTTTTAAGATAAAAAAAAAGACAAAATTTGGAATTTGCCTAAATTATTATCATTATTTTTTTTTAACTTGGCAAACAACAAAATTCACTGTGGCACCATTAACAACAAATATTTTTAACAATAATGACTCGTTGTTGAAGCAGATAATGAAGCTGAAACAAATTAACAGCAAAAAAAAAAAAAATTCGGTTCAATGATCTTGACTTATTTATTTATGATGGTTATTCGAATGTACTTTCATATAAAACAAAATACTCGTATTCCTTAAAAATATGGCGAACAACAAAAAAAAAAAAAAACAAATAAAAAGTTAAACAGACAGATGGACAGACATTTAAACCTGATGGTTGGCGCAGGAGAATATTTAAAAACAATTTTTTTTTTTAATATTGCAAAATATTAAAAGTAACGACTAAAATTTTGACATTTAATTATATTTTTTTCTTGTTATTCTTGCTGTATTGATTACTTACAATTACCTTTTAACATTTAAAATTGTTTATTTATTTTATTTTTTGTTCGATTGAATTTCGCTAAAGTGAAGCTCATTTAATTTTGAAGCGAAATTAACGGCACGTGTCATCGTGACAAAGGTGTGGGTTTATATTAACTTTTTTATATTTTTATTAAAAACGTTTGCTATTTGTGCCATTTATTTAACGTTTTTTTTATAAGTTAGTTGTTCTTTATTTTAAATTCATTTCTTTTTTATCAGTTTTTTGATACGACTATGACAAATGTCGTCAGACGGATAGAGATAATAATTTAAATTATAACAATTGTGTTTAATGTTTAATTCGGATTAATAATTATATTCATCAATAAGCTGTTTTCTATAACCTATTGCATCTATAACAAACATATATATATTTTTAAAGTTTTCTTTTACATTATTTGAAATATTTATTAAATCATTTTCAGTTATGGTGGTTTTCTTTAACTATTGTTATCGAATTTCACGTAAAATTGGGCAGCTAGCAATAAAGTGCCGTATATTTTCTGTTTCATTTGTATTATAGAGAGAGCATAAGCGGGACCTCTGCGTCAGAAATCTTGTTCCATTTAGCTCCATTAGGTCGTACCTGGCTTTAAAGATGTAGCTCACTGCCATCGTATTATTATTGATTTCAAAATATGTTTGTTGCTCCCAGTAGTTGAGTTTTGAATAAAAACGGTTTGTTCCAGTAGCCTGGGCCCAAATCGTCGCACACGTGATGGAATGAACTTTCGTATCGTTAAAACTTTGTCACGTATCAAAAACGGGATTGCGGCATTCGAAAGCTTTCGAATCGAAATTTGTTTAAAAAATGTAATAGATTTTATGCTTGTATATAAATCAACAGTGTAAAAAGTGATTTCGGTTTTCGGCGCTTGTCAAAAAGAGCAATGCAAAATTTTAAAAAATTCGAAAACTATAGAAATTCGCAAAAATTTAACAAATTCAGAAAATTTGCAAAAATATCGAAAATCTTTTTTTAATATATCGAACAAGCCATTAAATTGATTAAAAATCCATAAAAGTACAAGGAATGGCAAAAATTTGATCAAAAATTTGAAATTAGCGGAAATTCGCAAAAATTTGCAAACAGCTGCATGAAAGCAAAGTCTAGTATTGATTAAAATTGTTAAAGCTGTAATGAATCAGATAACTTACAGAAAAAGTCGCTGATATTGCAAACATAGCTAAAACTCGCGAATAATTGCAAACTTGGTAGCATACCTTAAAATTTATTTGAAGTCGCTTAATCGGTAAAAAAAACAAAATTTCGCAAGAAGTTTTTCGATAACGAATGGGACGATTCCAAAAAGTAAAATTGCGATCAAAGTCACTCGATCACGACTGCGACGATCTGGGCCCTGTTGTAAGGGGTTTTCTCTCTTTTCTTTTAAGCCCAGTTAGTATATCAAGTCTAAGGCGTTCCCAGTCCTCTCTTGAAATTTCATTCAGAAATTTGTATCGAGCCTACATGATTAAATAATTTTTCAATGTGTTTATACCAATACGATATTTTTTCAATAGTGAGTTTGGTATTGTATATATACCAGTTTCCAACATTAATGCGTATGTTGGAGTAAATGAGGGTTTAAGTATCTTTTTTAAAAAAAGCGTTAAAGTTTGTCAACTTCTTCAAATAACGAATACCCCCATACTTGGGCACCATACGACTGGATTGCACGACACACTGATAGGAAAAGATTCCATTTTGCCTTAAAACCGATTTCTTTTTTTGCTAAATATTCTTTCCAAGTGGCTTTAATATTGCTTTTTTGCAGATGTATTCCTTTTTTCTATGTGCTTTCTAAACGACATTTTAGGTGATATTGTTAATCCGAGATAAGTATATTCGTTTGTCACTCTGATAGGCTCTCCCTTAAATAGCCATTGTTCACGGACAGAAAGTCTGCCCCCATTTCTCAATACCATCATTTCAGATTTGTTCAAATTTAGTTTTAGATCCCAAATTTCATCATACGTCTCTAGCTTCTTAATCATAGATTGCATTGTGTTGATATTATCTGCCAAAATCACAATATCATCAGCAAACAATAAAAGTCTTATATTTTCAGTACCTACAGTAACACCTCCTTCTCTATAATCATGTAAATCATTTAGATGCACCGAAAAAAGCGTTGGAGATAACAGACATCCTTGTTTCACGCCAGACCCTGTTTCAAACTCCTCCGTCATTTCCTCTCCGTTCCAAACTGTAAATTTTGTATGGCTGTATATACTTTCTATATCATTTGAGACAATTTTGTTGATACGCCAATGCTTTACAGGCTGCTCGAAAGTCTACAAAAAAAGCATATAATTCCATTTTTCCTTTAATTTTAAGATGAGCAATCGCTGCTAAATTGTAAAGATTATCTGAAGTTGAGTGCCCTTCCCGAAAACCACCTTGAAATTCTGTTATTTTATTGTGTTTGTGTAGCCATTGGTTAAGCCTAGTATTCAAAATACTCATAAATATTTTTTTGGTACTGTATTCATAAACGCTAATCCACGATAATTATTTGTATTCTCCCTTTATTATTTTTTACTTTTGCAAGTACATTTGGATGGGGCTTATTGGTCGATCAAGATCATAATCAGAGTAAAACATTGCTGCATACATAATATTGTTTGACGCTTGGGGTGGATTTAACAACTCGTAGAAATATTGCTTGAATTCATTTGCATGTATTCCAGGGTTTGTTTGTCGTTCTTCATTTTTGATTTCCTTTACTAGGTTCCACCAGTCTTTGTTATTTTTTACAAGATTTATTTTATTTTCTGTGCCAATTCGGGAACACTTAATTTGTTGCGGCTTACGACAAAGTTTTTATAACATAAAAAAACGTTTTTTTTAAACTTTTAACACTTAAGAGACAATAGTGCCAATTTGGGTACACCTCTTTAAAAAATTTTTATTTTTGTTTTTTGTTTATATATAATTTTATAATAAAATAGCCAATATTTTATTTTTTGTCCGGTTGTTTTTGCTGGGGCTTAAATGGGTTAAGACGTCCTATAAAAAATAACAGAAACTAAATAAAATTTACTTTCGGCTACTTTTTTGTATTTTTTCTCATTTTTTTGCGATTTTTGACTGAACAGGGAGGGAACAGTCCCTGGATCTCTTGAAAATTCGTCAATTTTTTATTTCGGGAATTAAAAAAATTGGAGATATTTTTGAACCATAGAAAAGGCGGGTAAATCAAACCCGCGTAAAATAATGTTCGGCAAAAAAAAGAAACTCCTCTCTTGAGAGAGTCTTATATTAAAACGCATAAACAAAGTATAGCACAAGTCGCGCGTTACCTCTTCTAAAATCATGTTTATTCGAATAAATTTTAAGACTATAAAATGTTATTAATGCACGATATTAATTGTGAGTTATACCTTAAGGTAAAGTTTTTTACCCAACTTAATTTGACTTTTCTTGGTTTCAGTTTTTGACAAATTTAAATTCAAATTCGTCAATACGCCGAACGGTTGGTTGAACAGACGAAAGTGAATGGTAACCGATGCATCCGCAAATAGTGACTAATTGTTGCTGTTTATGGGCTGGCGGTCTCACAGAGTTGGACTTCTTTCTTTTGGGATATTTAAAAGAAAAAGAGCTAAAGGATGCGATAATTCGGCACATTAACGACATTGAACCTCAATTATATGTCCGAGTCATTGAAAATATGGACCATCTGATAAGGTATGCCACCGAAGCAGTGGCGAGCATTTGGCCGATATTTTGTTTAACACATAATTGTCATAGATCCTAAATACATATTAAGATAATTCTCTGAAAACTTTTTGTTTTATTTACAATTGAGTGCCCCGGTAGGCTATCTGATAGTGAGCTAGTTTATCAGCAGCGATTCCAGTCAGAGACTCTGGTTTCTTTCCTATAGAAAAGCGTAGAGGCTTCGCGGAATTAGCTTAGGGAATTAAAAAAAAAATAGACGTCATACTTTGAGTAGCACTTTATTTTTTAGAATTACTTTAAAAATTATGAAAAACTGCGGTTGTTTTTAAAAAAATTTAACTTAAAAATTTCAATTTTACTTGATTTGCAGAACATGGGTGAAAATATCAATTTCTTTTTAAATATTTATTCAATATTTAATCGGAAAAGCCAAACACATTAAAAAAAGCGAAAG
The DNA here is from genome assembly GCA_949318255.1 of Pollenia labialis. Lineage (NCBI taxonomy): Eukaryota > Metazoa > Arthropoda > Insecta > Diptera > Polleniidae > Pollenia > Pollenia labialis. The sequence goes on from OX439140.1 coordinate 128,855,590, forward strand.
AAAACTGTAATTCGGACACCTTAAAGATGATCGGATTGTTTCGGAAAAAAATCGATAAATATGGATTCTAAGACATCAAATTCTGATAACGATTCTGATTCGAACATAAAACCAATAAATTCTGATTTCGACAACACACAGATTTCAAAACAACCCTGAATGTGGTCATTTTGTTGGCTTCATTTTTAACAATATTTGTTTTTTTTTTTTTTTGAATTCACAAAAACAGGTTCCATGACTTGATATTTAAATATTCTTCTTAATTGGGGACATTATTGAAATGATATAAAAATCAAAATAACTGATTGTATACAAAATTTTGTGTTTAAAATTCATTTATTCCAATAAATGAGTAATAAAAAAATTTAAAAAACTCCAAAAAAAAATTTAAGCGATTGTAGTAAAATCATACGAAAAATGGGTTTTAATGATTTCATTGACTGTTAAATACGCATGTATGTCTAGACATCAGACATTATCACTTGACTGAAGTGTCATTGTTTTATTTTATTGCATTTTATTTGATTTTGTGTGTTGACTCCGATTTTTTTTTTTTAATTTTAATACCAGTTTAATTGTTAATGCTTTTTTTATAAATGATTATTCATACAATTGTTTTTAAGTTTTTTTTTATTTGCATGCATACATATGCTTCATTTATATATTTCATTTATGAATTTTTTCTTTTTTTTTTTTGCTCATCTGAACTGTTTTATATTTTATTTTGGCTTATAAAAGGTCCCCAATAGGTACTTCTAAACCACGACAATTGAAAAGCAATATTGTTGAAGATGCAACTTTCAAATTTGGTGCCGTTTAGTTAGTCTGTTTTGCCAACTCACCAATGACAGAAACCGCGTTCAAGAACACGTGCAAATGATAAGAAAAAAATTTAAAGCTGATTTAATTTTAATCGAAAAAGCGATGAGACCCATTTCTAAATTTACGTGTACGTATTAAACTTATTAAAAAAATTGGGACGGCAACAATCCACATGAGAACGAAGAACATCTTATGCAAACCGAAAAGCCACTGTTTGATTTGAACTGGTGGCGTCATTGGTCCATTTATCTTTGAGAATGACGGTGGCCTGGCCATCACCGTAAACGGCGAGGCGGTATAGGCTTAGCTTGACCGATTTGTTTTGGCTTGAGTTGAATGATATGAATAAAAACGACAAGTGGCTTAAACGGGAGGGCGCACAGTGGCTTAGAATCGTTTTTCTTTGAGCAAAATGATGTAACTTGGAGAGATGTTTTCGTGAATTTTTACTAAATCGATTTGCTGAGAAATTTAAGGTCAAAGTTGAACTTTAGATTTTTTAGCATTTAGTATGAAAATTCGGGGTTTTTTGTTCTTATACCCACACCATATCCATATCTTCCAATTCGGACCATAAAATCATCTCACGATAGCGAACACTATTTACAGTAACTGACTGACCGGCCTCATCTTTGAAAAAATACGGCCCGATGATGCTGCCAGCCCATAAACCGCACCAAACGGTCACTCTGTGTGGGTGCTTATTGACAAATCCACTGAGGTGAAAATGTGCCTCATCACTGAAGATGAAGTGCACGATATGCATTTTGATTTGAACACCCATTTTCATAATTCGATCTCATAACTTAAATATCATTTCCACACTTGTCAACATTTAACATCCAACATTAATTTGCGAAGATGTTGAAATTTTCCCATAAGAAATACATTGGGATAAAAATCCACTTTTTTAACATCTTTACAAAATGTTCCTTTTTCATTGAATTCCATTCTACATCTTCCGATTGTTTAAGTGTAATCACTAGAAAAGTGGCAATAAATTCTATTATTATTGTGGCATCACTGACAAAATGGCATTTTGTTTGAAAGCAGCGTTATTATTTTTCTTGTTTTACTTTTGTGCAAGCCTTATTTTGCTTAATTTTCTTTTATATTGTTAAAAAAAATGAATCCTAGATACATTTTGGTGTTATCTTTGAAAATATTGGCTCTTTTGTAGAAAAAAAGTATTTAAAAAAAATAAAAGTTTTTTTTTCGGAAATGGTGAAATTTTTCATTGATAGTAGATGTTAGATGTTCACACTGGAACGCGTATTCCGCATTTTCAACGTGTACAAAGGGTATAACGCGTTGCTAGATTGTATATCTTTCCATTTTTCAAATTGATTTAGTCTGAAATTGAGAAATGTCAAATGAAATTCAGAAAAAAACTTGACGTTAAGGTGTAGTTCACATATAACATCGGCCCTCAAACCCACCCTTTAATATTGTGTTCACAGGTCCGGGATAAGGGCTTTAAAAACAATTGACAGAAATGTATCGCAAGAAGATAACAAAAAAAAAAATGGACTTTTGGTCAATAAAATTAATTGCTGAGCCACTGTGCGGCGCTTTGAGCCAAACAGCTTATAATTCTTATATATTTTTGCAGGGCGGTGATGTGAACTGGCCACCGAGATCGTGAGATTTGACCCCGTTAGGCTTTTTTTTTGAAAGGGGTTTATTAAATCGCAGGATTATGCTGATAAGAAGCAGCGGCGCTTAAAGCCACAATAACCCATGAAATGCAAATTGATTTATCTGGCAGAGTTATAGAAAATTGGACCACCACCAATCGAAGTCGCGCATTTGCACCACGTTGTATTTCAGGCATAATTTTACCGATACGTCTTTGTTTAATTTAACCTCCTGAATATCATATGGGTTTGGCTAGGCCAAATCGATTTTTTAATGACTTGCTGATCTGCATGGCTTTAGCCTAACTATAACTTTCTAAGGTAAAGTGCGCTTAACACTGTAATAAAGTGAATTAAAAATTTTGTATAAATAAAATAAAAAAATAAAAAAATTTATTTTGGGCTACTTTAGTTAATAAAGCACAAATGGGCGTGTGCAGACCCAACGAACATTCCATGTAATAACATAATTAAATTAACTACTAATGCATATTAAAAGAATTGAATTAATGAATAAAATTATTTCTAAAACATTTTTTCGTTATTTCGTTTTTATGGGTCCTACCGTATCACAAGACACCGAATTCAGCGGGTTAAATTGAAAGAAAGCCCTACCTGCTTAATGAAAGACCCTTTACGTATGCACATAAAAATTTCTAATTTTTTTTTTCATTGCTAATTTAAAAAACGGTTATTAAAAACAATAAAAACAAACAATGCTATTAAAAAAACGCCAAAAAAATAGTGTGTCATTTATTGTTAAAGTCTTTTCAATGTCTGCGCGTGTTAATAATAATAAATTGTTTATTTAATATTTTTTTAAATGTTTTCTTTTTCATTTAATTTTGCTGTTTTTTGTTTGGTGCAACTGCAAATAAAATTAAAAAAACGCTTTTTTATTTACTGTAATTCCATTTTTATGGATCATTTAATATTTAAATAAATAAATTATCTAGAGACTCTGGTATACCAGAGAGTACTGCCTGCAAGTCGGGGTATTAATGTGAAATTTATATGCTGGCTTAATTTGTGCTTGCAACTGCATATTTATGGTAACTGGTAGTAATGATTTGTGGCTGAGGATGGCATTAATTTTACACCACAGGGTCAACCAAATTCAGTTGAGCTGTTAAATCAAATAGTTTTTTGACACTGGCATCTTATGAGGCATTTTACCTTGAACTTTACATAACGGAATTGATTGATTTATTTAAAATGTTTTAGTGATTTTTTTTGCTGTCTGATTTTATATTATTTGTATAAAAAAAAAAAAAAGGATGAACTTAGCTTGTTCAAAAAATTGCCAAAACTGGCTGTATTATAAAAAATATGATCAATCAACACTTAAACTATTTCCTACAGATATTGCCGGATCGTCTCGTTGTTTGCGCAACGTATGCCCAAGCCAGTTATACCCTTTATACACTCGCATATATTTCGGAGGAACGCATGGAAGAAGTTGAAAATGTTTAATACGCGTTCACACTTGAAACATCTAACATCTACCATCAATAAAAAATGTCACCATTTCTGAAAAAAACTTTTATTTTTTTTAAATACTTTTTTTCTACAAAAGAGCCAACATTTTTAAAGATAACACCAAAATGTATTTAGGATTAATTTTGTTTATTAATATAAAAAAAAATCAAGTAACATAAGGCTTGAAAAAAAGAAAAAAACTTGAGAAATGGTAACGCTACTTCCAAACCAAATGCCATTGTGTGAGAGAAGCCACTTTTCTAGTGATTACACTAAAATAATCGGAAGATGTTGAAGGGAATACAATGAGATAGGAACATTTTGTAAAGATGTTGAACAATTTTGATTTTTAGCCCAATGTATTTCTTATGGGAAAATTCCAACATCTTTGCAAGTTGATGTTAAATGTTAACAAGTGTGATTTGGCTATTACACTTGCGACCAAGGATCTCCGTTATGTCGCTGCCCATAGATCTCCGTTAGATTTTGTCGCAGGCCAAAAGATCTTACAATTAGGCTCAAGTTCAACAAATATAATTTTCATTAAATTATTTTTATGAAGAAAGGAATTTTACAACATGAAATTAATTACAGGTAACCCCTACATGTTTCAATGGTAACCATTCAATCTCCTCAGAGGGTTTTGCCGTTTAACACTCACAGTCATTAACGACTGCTGGCAGTCAATATCAAACATCATAATCAATCTTTAGCCTGATTAAAGATATCAAAATTTGGATTAAAAACCATAAACAGTTCATCAAAAATAACCACAATACCAATGATCTTTAAAATGTTTCTTACTCATCTGTTGGTGAGCACCAGGATAACGTTTATGTCGAGAGATTCTGCGTTTCAAGTTTCGCATCCCTTTATGTGCATTTTACTTTGGAGTCGAAAACTACGATCTTTTTCTGTCATGAAATGTGTCTCTTGAGTTCCTAACAGGGCACAGCATTCCAAAAGTGAGCTTGGCATTATTAATAAGTTGATCCATGTCATAATGCCTGCTTTGAGGTCATCGTTCCCTTTTTCCAAGAAATTCAATGCAAGAGACAGAAATATTTGAGCACACGCAAAGCATAAACACGATAGATACAATCACAATCGCAAACTTTTATTAATGTTTGTGGTTATGATCAGTCAGTGCTCTGGCTTGAAGGTTGACTTTAAGCATCTCTGGTGAAATGCTATCCATTAGTGCTGGGAAACTATCGATAGTATATTATCGATAGATAGATATTATCGATAGTCTTAAAATATCGATAGGAAAAATATCAACAACATTAAATATACAACCGTGGGACTTTTAAAGTAAAATTTTTGCGAATTATAGTTTAAACTTAAAACAATTTCGATTTTTAGTTGAACTGTTTATTTTAAATTTTTGATATTCTTTAATTAGGCTTGAGTTCATCAAATTTAACTTTCATTAAATTATTTTCACTGAGGGAAGGAATTTAACAACTTGGAATTTTTTATTAAAATTTATTGATAATTTTTCCTGGCTGAGCCAGGATAAAAAATTCCAAGTTGTTAAATTCCTTCCCTCAGTGAAAATAATTTAATGAAAGTTAAATTTGATGAACTCAAGCCTAATTAAAGAATATCAAAAATTTAAACTTAAAACTTTAAGATAATTTCTGGAAATTTGCTTAAGATTTCGATTAATCTATACAAATAACTTAGAAACAATTTATATCTTGAAGAGTTCAATCGCCCATAGTATTCGTCAACTTCAAATATTGGCCGTTGACCCAGCATTACAAAATCGAAGTTAGTTGGATTATTAATAATTGTACACATAAAGAAATACACAAGTCAAGTTTTTTGTGATTACGTTAAGTACGAGTCGTAGTCAAAAATTCAAGTACGAATAACACTAAAACGTACTCAAAACAATCCTTAATGGGATAACTTTCAAAAATCAATCCCGGAATTTCTTGAAATAAGTATAAATTCTTAAATCAAGTAAGAAAAAGACTAAACTTTTCAATGTGTTTAACCCTCCGGCTTACGCATGTTTTGATTTTCTTTACACATTGAAAAATGGTCTGGCCAGACTCTTGTGTATCACGAAGGGTTATAAAGTAAATTTGAACTCTTGCTTCTCGTTTAGTTTATATTTTTGGTTAAATATATACATACGATTTCTAAAGTTAACACCATATCGGGCACGATGTTGGTGTTTTATCATTCTGTAAGGTGTAATACACGAAATCGGGATAAAATCAACTTTATAATTATTAATTTAAGCGCATTTTGAGATTGATTCAATCTTAGTTTTACTTAAATCAATCTCATTTTCGGATTGTTTCTTGTACGAAATCGGGATTGAGTATGGATAGTAAAAGTATTTTGCGATTGCAAACCCGTACTTGAATCAATCTTTCTGTACTAATAATACCGCTTCGCATTGATTTAAGTACGGATGGATTGATTTTTCTTTTGAGTGTATTAAATGTTAAAACTGTGCTCTTAAATTTTTGTACGAATGAAATCAATAAATTCAAAAATATTTTAAGCTGTTTTTAATAAGAGCTAGAAATTCCATCAACATAATCTTTGAAAAAGGATCTTGGCATACTTAACCAGTGAAATACGAATAGAAACTAGCTTTGCCTTAACAATTAATTTCAGTGTATTTAAACAAAAGTTGGAAATTTAGCACGTCACAGAAAAATCTTATTAATCTTGAAAAATAATTTCAGTGCCCGTTTAAAATTTGTAAATCAGTATCCTAAAGAAATTAAATTAAAAAAAAAAAAATTTCATCTTTTTTTAATAGAAGTATGCAAAATGCAGAAGAGAACATAGCGTTATCATAACGAGAACAATAAGCCGCATAATAAAAACGGCGTGTTTTTTCTTCAAATTGATAATACAACGTTATCAAAATTAAAACACTGTATTGTCAATATAACAACGCTGTGTTGTCAAAATCAGAACATGTTGGGGCTAAATGACAACCTTGCGTTCCTTAAATTTTCGACACTATCTTTTGTCATATTGAACAAAAAACGAGGTTAAATCCTTTTGGCATTTTCGGTATTTTTCTACAGTTTTGTCTCATCGTTTGTGTCTTCTGTGTATTGATAAACATATAATACTCGTAGTTAAATCTTTTTTAGCGCACCTAATAGTTTAAAGCGAAAAAATTCAAATTTAAATTTAATTTAAAGCGCCTCCTAATCAGATTGTACGTTAATTCATTAAAAATGCTGATTTCGTATTACAAAACCAGTAAAAAATAAATAAATCTTCTTAAATCTGTTTTGAGACATTAACAAGTACAAAAATTATAAATAAATTAAATTTTGAATTAAGGTTAATAGTTTAACAAAAAAAAAAAATAACAAATTAAACATGTAATTTACTCGTAAATTATATTTATTGTGGCTTAGAAAAATTTAATAAGCTGTCTGAAAACGTGTCACAAATCATGCACTTTTTAATTAATAAGTCACTCAAAAAAAAAAAAAAAAAAAAAAAAACAAATTAATTAACAACAAAAATTTAAAATAAAGAACAAATCATTCAAATAAAAAATATTGAAAGAACGATAAGGATGAATTTGCTGGTAAAGCCAACCATAAATTTAGGAAAAAAATAAAAAATTTGAAAAAAGCAACAAAAAAAAAATATTATAAAAACCATTAAAACAATAATCGACAATAACAATTCTTATTCTTTAAGAACCTTCATCCAGCCTAGAGAAATTCGTATGTTTTTTTAAGAGATAATTTAATTAACCCTTAACTACCCAGTATGGTTTTGTAACGTAACTGACCAGTAGTGTCCAACGGACTCATTAAAGCAATTAATGATACTAAAAGAAAAACAAAGGGGCGATTCCATTCTAGACAACTTTTAACATCAATTTTCAAATCACACTATTTGATACTTTTTTGATGCCAATTTAAAGTAAAATATCTATATTTTATAATAATATGATTTTTATAGACGTAAGCTCTAATATAAATTTGTTGTGCACTTCGAAGCATTAAAATTCATAGATTTGGTGCGAACCGAAAATTCATTGCCTGTTGCACCCGTCATGGCTTAAAGAGCCAATTTCTTATTATTGGATTGTATTTCTCTACGATGTTTGATTTGATAATCATCGTCTGATATCTCATCTTTCACAATAAAAAAAAATAATACAAAAAAAGTTTAAAAATTAACAGAGTTTTGTGCTTTTGTGGTATGATCTTATGAAAGTGGGCCGATTTGGTTGCACCCGTCATGCACTTTAAAGCTCTCTCGTGGCTATTTGATCGTTTCATATAAATTCTTGTAAATAGATAACAATAGTATATAACAAAATGTTACCCCTTCTAGAAATAACTTAATTGCAAATGTGTTTCTTTATATTAGTAAAAGACGTTTAAAGCGTCTAAATGTTGCACCCGTCAGAATGGAATCGCCCAAAGACAGTAAACATTAGAAAAAAGTTTTATTTATATTATATACTTAGGTATTTTGTTTTTTTTAACTTTAATTAGTTATTTTTTAAACAAACATTACAAATAATGAGTACTATTTTTGTTAAGCTAATAGAGCCTAAATTTCTTCAATGTTATTAACATGCAATTTTTTATTACAATATTTGTTTTTTTTACAAAGTGTTCAGAACAGACATTCCGTTTGCATTTCTCGCAGCACTGTTTGTAAGTTCTAGATATTTTTGAGGGGCAAATGTGACTTTGATAATATACATACTTACATGTGCCCGTGCAAAAAAACTGAATTGGCCAATTGGTTTTTTTTTGTTGTTTTCTTACGAAGACAGTAGAATGAAGCAGTTTGTTTTTTAATTTTGTTTTTTCTTTTTACCCACTTACAACTACAATTCGAGTCGGAAAGTACCCAACCAATTGTAGGGGAATGTAAGAAATGATAAACTCAGTGTTTATTGTTGGTGTTTTGTTTTGGCTTTGATATTGTTACAAGTAAGACTTTGAGTGTTTATAATTCTTATTCGCTTTAGGGTTTTATTTGTATAATATTTTTGGCCTTTCTAAAATCTTTGGAAAAGGTTCCCTGATGAGCTGGCCTAAGCAACCAGTGAAATGCGCATAGAAGCTAGCTTTCCCTCAACAATAAATTTCAGTGTATTTATCAAATATGAAAAACTGGGAATTTAGCACGTCATACGGGAATCGTATTAATAAGTCACAACACTTCTTTCGTTTTGAATTAGGTTCAGCTGATTGACCAGCTCAATATATTTTAATAAACAAGATATTAATGTGTCTATTGAACACTTGTGGGTTGATGCGCTCCTTTTTTAGTTTTTTGATAATAAATAATAAACTATTTATGCTACAAATATTCTGATTGCGCATTTCTATTCTCAAGACCATCGGGGTAGAATAGGTAAAACGGGGTTTCTCCGCGAGACACTTGTGGGTAGTTAAGGGTTCAGTAATTTACCAAAAATAAATTTTATAAAAACAATATTAAAACGACGACAACGATAAAAAAATTGATTTACTAGACCAGTGTTCGAAAATAAACAGTACATTATTTAACGAACGATATCTATTTTTTTAGTGATTACATAGACGATCACAACCCTTAAACCGAACATTATGTAATGTTCTGTTCTTCGTTAAAAAACAGAACAATTGTAGTGATATTGTAGGCAAACATTATATTTTAATATTCTATAATGTTTTTTTTTTAATAAAGAAATTAACAAACAAAAAATTTTAGCAACGACCGCATCACGAACATCTTGTGTGTGTATTGTGTATATGTTTTGTTTGTGTAAAATAATTTTGCTGGCTTTTTGTTTTTTTCGTGTGTGTATTTTGTTTTTTTAAAAAATATTTTGTTTTTTGACAGCCAAAAGAGACGAACATTAATGAGCCGAACCGAGCACAATGAAGCTTTTGGATTTAAAACAAAAAAAACCGAACGGAATTAAATGTTCTCATCTTTTGTTGAGTTTGATTTTCTACACAAGCACTATAAGCGTTTGTGTTTTCCACAAATCTACCGAACCGAACACTAAGGAACGATATTTAGTGTTTATTTTCGAACACTGAACTAGACCGCCATTATTACCTCTGGCAACAACAGTATTAAAAAAAAAACAAGTGAAAATTACAGTCGGTTAGTCCGATCATATGACGACAACAAGTTTTCGAGAGTGTACCCTATTTAGGACCCATGAGCAGTCATATACCTGTCAGATTAGTTGATTAGTTTAAAGCAAGTGTTTCACATTTGATATACATTTAACGAAAAAAACGTGACCAACAGGGAGCCTAAAATTTAAGTTTCTTCAGTTTTACTATATTTTTTTTTTAATTGAAACGGGTCCATGTTTTAATTAAAAAAATTAAAATTAATAACACATTTTTAGATATCTTTATCAATATTAGCTTTATTTGCTTTTAAGTAATTTTATGAGAGGGCTGTATATATGGGACCTCTGGTTAATTTTGGACCTACGAACACAATATTTTGTCACGACATAGTAGCTATCGTAAAAGTATTTTATATAAATTTATATTATTTTAAGGTTTTTTTCGGAAGTGATATTTGTAACGGCCTATGGTCAAATATGAACCGATTTCAGTAAAATTTAAAAAAATTTAGAAAAATAATTTAGATTGCAATCAAATAAGTTTGGAATTTAATTTAAATACCATTATATTAAGATGGTTTATGGGCACAAAGGCTCTATTCGGGCGTAGTCCTTTTGCAAATTAGAACCCATGTACCAAAATTCATCAAATTATCTCGAAAGCAATCTATCCGTAGTGCTACCAACAATATTTATCAAACTGTCAATTGAAATTCTTAATACAGCCAATTACAATAATAGAAATAAAATATTTAAAATTGTTTTTATTCAACAGCAATGAATGCTGTAAAACTTAAAATTTAATTTTTAACCCCTACCTGCAGACAAGCCTTAATGTCAATCAATTCATGTAAATTACATAATTCTAATTTCATTAAATTTATTGTAAATTAAGAAAAGTAATAATAAAAATAAAAGTTGCGATTTGTTTTTTGCGACAAGGTTGACATGGACACTGTCCATTTGTCCATTGGACAGCCAGCCAGCCGGACGCAGATCGTTAGATCGATTCAAAAAGTGTTATATTTAATTTACTTATTTTTTATGCAAACCAGCTTTCTACCAAATAGTTAACCGGCCAGGGTTGCCGGTTCTAGCGAGCTAGTCTATCAGCGCCGGGGTTGCAGGTTCAATTCCCGCCAGAGACTCTGGTTTATTTCCTGCAGACAAGCATAAAGCTTCGCGGGATAAGCTTAGGAAATTTAAAAAAAAACGGAGTTGTTTTTTTTTTGGCTTAATTTACATGTTTTGACAATTTTTTTTTTTATCAAACTAGCATTTATAATGTGGAATAGTTGATGTGGCAATATTGTCATATAACAATGAATATCCAAATTAAAAAGCAAAACCTTAAACATATTTTTAAAAATTAATAAAAAAACCCAAAAAATTCCCGAATAAAAATTTTTTAATATGTTTAATTAGGCTTAAGTTTATCATATTGAATTTTCATTAAATTGTTTTTTTAAAGAAAGGAATTTTACAACAATTTCCCACAAAAGGCTTACAACAATTTTTTTTACCTTTCTTTTCTCTTTAGAATGTGTTATACAAATTATACAGAAGGCGCATCTGCATTTTGAAACAAAATTATATTTAATTTTCCTGAAATGATTAACAAAGTTAATCGAAATATTTGACAAAACAAATAAAATAAAACCAAAAGGGCAGTATTTTAATTTATCTTTATTGAAAACAAAAGAGCTCACTTCACAATTTCCTAAACAAGGACTCTTGATGTTCTTTGCCTCTACAACACTAAGTACACTTGGTGCCCTTAACGTCTAAGCAAGTTGGACTTGGTGTTGTTTTCAACATTTCTATTTCGAAAACTACATTAGATAATACTCATGGGAATTCCCACATCTATAGAGGAAAAATTCTGATTCCTACAGTACAAAAAACGTATTTTACGATGTGAATTGGTGAAGTTTATCTCTCCCCTACATAACTATTGTTACATTTGTTAGCACTGTTTGCATTATATTTTAATAAATTAATATTATTTTCAAAACATACTAAGGTTTAATGATTAATTTTGGTGGTGGCTATAGTGTGTTGCAAAACTAGTTCGATTCCATGTGGATTGTAGCAAAACTAGTTTCTTTCGAAAATTCGTAGCAAAACTCGTTCGTTCCAAAATTAAATCGATCATATTTCAATATTTCGAGTTTTGCCTCTCACCTACTCATATGTAAATAACTTTATTAAAGCTCAATGCGGCACGTGTTAGAATTAAAAGAATAATTTTCTTGCTATGTTTAACCATTTTAGTGCACGGAAAAAATTTTTGCAAAAAATTATTCAATTAAATAATTAATTGGTGTACATTAATTATTCAATTAATTTTTTGTTTGCTGCAATTAATTTTTTTAATCAAAACCCATAAAATTAAATGTTTGTGTATATGTGGTGTATTTTTTGTTTATACAATTAATTTTTTAATTGACTAAATTTGTGTCCCATGACTCGAAAATACAAATCCGTTTGCAGGGGCAAAATTAGTTAAATATTTAATTGTCGGAACGAATTGTTTAATTGAAGTCGATTTTCTATTTTTTCTGTGTGGTACTGCATTAAAAAAAGTTTAAGGTGAAATAACGACCAGTCTCATATACATTTAGCATTAAGGTTGGAGTAGGAATCGGAGTTGGATTTGGAGTCGGAGTCGTACTTACAAAATTTCAGCGGATGGAGTCGGAGTTATCACTTTTTCTTGACGACTCCACAGCCCTGGCTAGTGGTCCGTTTATGATAGTGATAATGAGTGTCTCTCGCTTTAGTTGTCCATTGACATCGTGGACTAGGCTTTTGGCCATACAATTTCAAAATAACAAACTGATGTAATGATTCATTTAGTCGGGTTTTCGAACATTTAAAAACGCTTGGCGGTCTAATTTCAACCTCAATAAGACCGGCAACCGTTTTTAAATATGAAACTGTAAAAAAGTCAAAGAATTCAAAAAATAAAAACAATTGTAAAAGTAATTTAACTTAATTTGCCCATATCAATAACAGAGTTTGTGCACGTTTAAACCATACGATCAGACAAAAACACACATGGCCTGCAAATTAACCACCCACCAACCCAGGCAGTCAAGCAGCCAGACAGACCCAATCAGGCACACAGCTACATCACAATGTATGTATGTACTTACGTTGGCACACATTCAAACATACATTTACGTATGGAATGAGGAGATAGTCATCTATCTCTGCATGTCTGGTCTAGATTTTTTTTTTCAACAATAAAGTAATTAGACAATTCCATAGAAATAAAAAAATACAAATAAAAAATTATGTCGAAAAAAAAACTTTGAAAAGATAAAACTAATAAGTACAATTATTAATAAAACATTAAACTATATAAACACCTAAAGTTTGTCGCAGTTTTTAATAAAATTGTCATTGATTTTCATGCACGGCACAGCAAAGTGTTAAACCATGAAGGTTCTTTAATTAATGGGTACGTAAAAATTAGTATATGGCTTTGTGTTTGTTTGTGTGTCCGAAGCATTCAGACACACTATCAGACGGCATAGCAATGCAACCTGACTGATTAACGTCTAAATATTTGCGTAGATAAAAAGTCGAGGGTATTAAACCATCGTCATTGCCATTTTAAAATAAATTAATTAAACATGAATGGGTACTTGTGTTAAAAGAGGCGAATTGGAAATACCCTTTAAAAAACGATGAACTAGAAGCGAACTAGATAGGAACTAGAACTGAACTGGAAATTAGTTAATTAAATTCGAACTGAAATAAAACCGAACGAAATCTGAAATAGGCTTGAAGTTGATTTAAACAAGATGCGTGCTAGAACTGAACTAGTCCTTAGCTAGAACTTAACTAGAACTGAACTAGATCTACCCTTTACCTGAACTCGAATTAAACTAGAACTGGACTAGAACTGAACTGAACTAAGCTTCAACTGAACTTTAACTGACTTATGGCTAATAAATCAATGAATGTTTAAACGTTGGTTTAGTTGAACTTAACTTGAATTTATATGTAGTTTAAACTTAACAGCTGCAAATCAGTGCCCCATATATTATGTGTAGTGCTAAAACTAATAATGTGGCAGCACTACGATAAATGTTGTAAAATTCATATGGCGTGTATTGGTAGTTTAATCGTCCAATTGTATGCGATTTGCTGGTTTAAACACATTTTAAACCAAAAAGAGAGTTTAACTTGCACTGAGTTATTAGCCCTTAGAACTGCACTTAATCAAAACTTTAACTGAACTTGAACTAAACTTAAGCTAAACAAGAACTTAACTATATACATATTTAAACCTTAAAAATGCTCCCTTTTAAAATTTAAAATCATCTTAAAGCTTGTTTTTCGCCTGCAGATGTTTACCTAAGTAGGGCAATTTCATCACAAAAAGAATGACGTGTAAATTGTAAACAATAATCACAAAAAACAAACTAAAACAATCAAACTTAATTAATATCTAAAGTATTTATTTGTCTTTTAACTCAAAAAAAAAAAACAGTTTATTGTTCTAAATAATTCACAAGGTGTAATTGAAGGGGCGGCCTTTACACAGACTGACTGACAAACAAAATGAGACAATACTGCCGCCAGACGGCAAAGAAAGGCATATGAGAAAAGACGAAAATAAAAGTAGAATTTTATGAAAAGCTTTAATTAATAAGTTTTTGCTTAATATTTGTTAAACGTCTGGCAAATAAAAAAAAATATAACAGAAATAAATAATAAAAAAAAAAAAAAATTCAAAATTACAAAGAAACCAGAGATACGACGAAATCAAGGCAATGACATACACACGATAATACATATTTGATTAAGGTGCAACAAATAAAATCAACCAGACAGGCCGAAGTATAAACAGACTGTCAGATAAACCCTGGGCCAGCAGTGAGTTTATTCAATGACTCCTCCAATGTGCCAGACTGTGTGATTGTTCGTTCGTATGAGTGAGAACATTCATTTGATTTTTGATAAGTAATCAAGTACCCATTAACATATAAATCATAAAACACCACAACGGCGACAGCAACTACAACAATATAAGTAACTTCAACAAACAACAACTAATGCTCGCAGATTGTTGTTGCTGTTGTTGTTAAACAGAAAAAGCGACAGTCATAAAAAAATTATATGGTTAAATATTTATTTTAAACTACCGTGAAATATTTAATATTTTCTGTCTTCTTATCGCATTTGAAAAAAAAGCACCAGACCTTAAATAAACGAACGAAGAACGAACGAGTCACAGTATTGACTGAAAAAAACAAACAAGACCTAAAAATATGACAATTTTATGACAAATACTCTCCCGTCGTAGTCATCGCCTCTATTGTGATTTTGTAAAAAAAAACACGACGCTGTATTTACAATGAGTCAATGATTAATCTTAAAACATTCATTTAATTACAATAAAAGTAGATTTTGTCTGTAAACAATTGGTGTCTTAGAACTTCTAAAAAAGAGAACTCACTCATAAACTACTTAAAATGGCGTAATAGTAGTTTAGGGGGAATTTGTGAACTTAAATACTTTGTAAAAAATATAAAGCGATTTTAGATTTTTGTATAAATTAGCGGTTTTGTTGAAATATTCTTATCCCTATTTTATGATTCCTTCCCCCCCCCCCCCCTCCCAATTTGGTTCACTTTTTCGGACTGCCATAATTTTTTCTCTAAAATCGCAAAAAAACTCAATGCACAAGAAAACGCTAAAATTTCAACGATTTTATCGGATATTTAATTTATTACTGGTTTGCCCTTTTCTTACTGTTTTTGGTGATTTTTTTCATTTAAAGTTACTTTTATAATTTCTTTTAAGAAAGTTTTCCATAATTATCTATACTAATAAAGGGTGTCCCAAAATAAACACAAGATGTACAGTAAAGTGTTGGCAACCCAAAAAAAAAAAAAAATTCACTAGCTGACCGTTTAATTAATGTATGTATATCTGGAGAAGGGCAAGAGCCAACGTTACAAACAAGGTACAGGCATCTTAGTAATCAATCTTAATCAAACAAATCTTAATCAGAAGAAAATAAATACAAAGAAATAAATAACTCTTAAATAAAAAGAAGTCGCCAAAAACTTCTTAAACAATAGAAAGTTTTGGCAAAGTTAAATTATAAAAAAGGTGATCATTCAAAAAAAAATAAATTAGAAAAAAATATCAAAATAATTAATATGTTATTGATTTGTAATCAGTTAGAAACTATTGCTAAAATTAAAATATAAAATACTAAAATAAATACAAACTGTATAAAATCTCAAATTCCACTAAAATTACAAAAAAAAACCAAAAAATTTTAACTTAAAAAAATAAATTTAAATTCTCACAAAAACTTTACAAATTTCCGAAATGTGTAAAAAATCGCTGAAATTAGAAAAAAAAATCATTTTAAGTTTTTAAAAATGGTTTATAAAAACAACTTGAAAATCTAAAAAAATATCAAATAACACTCAAAAAAGAGAAACAAAATACCTAAAGCCGAAAAAAGGACCAAAATAAATTATTTTAAAGTAGAAAAAATCGCCTTAATTAAGAAACACCAACAATAATTTATCATATTTATTCCCTCCACCACAATTAGTTGTGAAGAGGGTATACTAAGTTTGTCATTCCGTGTGAAAGTTTTTTACTATTCATCTCAGACCCGCATAAAGTATATATATTTTGGCTTCTTGAGTAATATTTAGATGGTACTGACCACCAAGCAAAATAGTACTTTTTTCAACATTTTGGTACTTTAAAAAAAAATTTTTTTTTTTAAATAAACTTTTTTTTGCTCATATCTCAGCCATTTATGGACCGAGTTGACTAAATTTCAACAGCAAAATTCTGATGAGGATATCTTACATTAAAAAATACCAACAAGCAGTGCTGACATAACCTTTTGATAATAATAAATTTTGTGTAGCCAATGTTGTAAATAGGGCTGTGGAGTCGGAGTTAAGGTTTTTGTACCGATGTCAAAGTCGTAGTACCCAAAAAAAATTTAAAAAATCATTCTAATAATACTTCGAAATTGACGGTTCAATATTAAAAAACATTAATTCGAAATTTTTACTGAATCTTTTTCTTGCTATATTTAACCATTCAAAAGGAACTGCATTAAAAAAAAAGTTTATTAAAGTCAATTAAGGACCAGTCTCATATATATTTAGCATTGAGGTTAGATTAGGAGTCGAAGTAATATTTAAATTTAAAGCTAACTTTCTAAACATGGAAGCATAACAAAAAGGGTACTAAAACGGACGTGGGGGTACCCTGGTATTTTTGAAAAGAAAAAGTACTGAAAATTGTACCATAGTACTGAATTTTCCATCAATGATAAAACGCAACAATATCATTTTTTTGTCATTAATAGAATTTCTTGCTAAAAATGTATATTTTTGAACCAATCAATAAAAAATCAGTTCAATAAATGGCCTCTCAATTGGAAAATTTAAATATTATTTGACGATTTTATTAAATGTCCGTGACGATTTTGACAAATTTTGTTTAAACTTTTGACGATTTTTTAAGAAAAAAGCATAAAAACCCTGCTGGTGTTTTGATCTGCATACACACTAAATATTAGAATTACATAAATAGTGACTGAATATAAAATTCAATTAAAATGATAACAAAAATCATGTGAATAAAAGTTGCCAGATTTTTTTAAGTTAGGAATGATAACAAAAAATACAAACCGTTAAAAAAATCGCTGAAATAATATAAATGGAAAAAATAGTCAAGTAAATCGCAAGTTACATCAAAAATCGAAACAAAAAAGTCGCCATTCGCCAAATGGAAAATCTCACCGCCAAACACGTTTCAAAATCGGCACGCCGACAGCCCTGAAAACGGACACATGCCAAACTTTGAAAAAGTGAGTATTTTAGATAAAGAGAATAGGGAAAATAAGAGATACCCGTTGGAGAGCTTAAGAATCCAACAAAATTGGCAAGTGCAATTAACACAAAAGAAGACAAAGACAATACAAATGCAAACTACACCATTGCAATAATTTAGTAACAATAACAACTATGATCAAAAAGGGACAAATTTGGTGTGATCCATAATTTTAAATTAACATAAAATTATTTTAATATTAAAGTTTTGTGGTGTGTTGTCCACTAATACAATTAATATAATTTATAAATATGTAAACTAGGGTTGCCAAACGGCCTGGAGTGGCCTGGATGGTCCAGTTTTTTTTGGGTCTTTTCCAGGTACCAGCTAAAATATAATCCAGTAAAAAAATTTATTTAATTTTCAAAATTATTTTTTATTAATTATATTTTTTAATTATTAAATTAGTATTTTGTACAAAACAAAAGCGTATATTTAGACAAAAATTTTCAAGAAAATATTAACATGATACGGTCCAGTTTCAAAAAAAGAGACAAAAAATAACGTACAAAATCTATATAAATTGATCTCGTTTGTTATTCATGCCAATTACTTAGCAATACTTTTTGTTAAAGGAATTAAGAAATTTTTATTAAACAGCTTTAAAAAAACTGCAGTCAAAGTAGAAAAACTGCAATTTCTTCCACTTCTTCAATTGTCATTGGTCAAAAAAAATTTTTGCTTTTAGGTTCGATTCATGAAATGTAAATAGTCGCTGTCAAACCAACTAAAAAAGTGAAAAGTTCGACAGTTTTTGTTTTGGACTGCAGTTTTTTTAAGCGCTAATATAAATTATTTAGAGTAATCAAAAAAGGTCTATCAACACTTATAATTATAGAAAATAAATCTGATTAAGGAAGTAAGCGTTAATTAAAAGGCAATGCTAAAATCAAAACAAAACTGTTATATAAAAAAAAACGCTGAAATATATAAAACGCTATAATAAAAAGAGATCTCATACACTGTTTTGGTTTCTTCAATTCTACGGGCTCTAATTTCATCAGGCATTGTTTTACTTTATTTTAATAAAATATTAGTTGTATTTAATACCAATTCTTCAAATCTGAAAATTTTTAGTGTAAAATGTTGTTTAAAAACGATTCAAAGGCAAACAATTTGATGCATTACTTGCGGAGGTTTGGTGGTGGAGTTCTAAAATTATGCAGTTTGAAATTTGTGGACATGCTGAACAAAACATGACCTTGAATATTACGTCTATCTCGGATGATGATGCAGACTCAGAACATGAAAATTAACAACCTACGAAGAAAATAAGGTCATCAGAATCACAAGAGTCAACTTCAACCAGGATGGATAGTGACAATAATTGAAAATGTTCTAAATTTTGTTTCCTTGCATAGATAAAATATAAAAATTGCATATTTTCTGTGTAAGAATAGCTGTAATATGAATCGGAATGTTTATTTTCATGCAAAATAAAGAATCAATAAAAAAGTCATCAATGTTTTTTCCAAAGAATTTTGTGGATATCTCGAGCAAATTTTTGAAATTCATTCCTTTAATTCATTGTGAATAAAAGCGAAACGCTTCCAATGATTTTCAAGATTTATGTGTCATTTTGTTCATAGGTTATGCAACTTTACGTGAAAGTAAAAGGACTTGACACTTTTTTTTACCGTTTTGGATTTTTTTACGAATTAAAAATAAAAAATTTTAATTTTTTGGGCAAAAGATATTTTTTTTCTTCATACATTTATTTATAACAGCGAAACTGTTGCTTATGTAGCGAAACGTTGTATGAACAGATTAAAGGAATTGAAATTCTTAATTTTTTTAAATTTGTTTCAGCTTATTCGGACTGGTGGTTCTCGAGTTATGGCAAACAAAAGGTCTTTAAACGTCACAATTGCCCCTATACGATACTTACTAACTTCAAATTAATTTTTAAATTATTTATTGAGGTACCATGACCAAACTAATGATGCAGAAGTTTTTCTTTTTGGGTCTACTTTCATAAGCAATTATCAGAATTGAGTCCCGAAATCATGTGTTGTACTGTGTTAGGTAAACCTTAAAAAATCGCTAAATCAAACAGTGTTATAAGAAAGAGGTTTTGAAAAGTCGCTTAAGTTCTTTGAAGACCAAGCTCCTGAGCACGGCTTCGTACTGAGGTTGACGGATTGTTTTGAACACTTTCTTGAGCAGCAGTAATTTTTTCATTCGTTGTTGCAGTACGTTGTGTTCCATGCTTGGGCCTATCACCTACAGACCCCCTTTCTTCGAAATCATTCACAACACGATAAATAGTGCATTTTGTTGGGACGTTGTTTATCCCAAAAATTTCACGTAACTTTCTCATCGCCACTGTAATCGATGATTGATTTTGAAAAAATGTTTTACCGATAAAAACACGTTGGTTTATCAAATATTTTTCCATAATTAATTTGCCACGTGTCTACTTCACGACTGCCAAATATGAACTGTCAAGACTAATGTTTACCAAAAAAGTAGTATGCCTTCCCGGCGGAAAAAAAATAATTCAAATATCCAAAAACCGTTTTTTATAAGTTAAACTTCTTGCTTCAATATAAAAATGCTAAACTGCGACTTGTTTTCTGAAAGCAAGCCTTTCACGGACACACAAACAAACATAAAAAGTGTTTTTGAGTCAACTAATGCTCTTTATAATGGTATACGGTGTAAAACACGTCTAAAACTTAAAATATTTATTCCTTTAACTCCCACACAGAAAAAATAGAAAATTGACTTTAATTAAACAATTCGTTCAGACAATTAAATATTTTTTATTAATACGATTTTCGTATGACGTGCTAAATTCCCAGTTTTTCATATTTGATAAATACACTGAAATTTATTGTTGAGGGAAAGCTAGCTTCTATGCGCATTTCACTGGTTGCTTAGGCCAGCTCATCAGGAAACCTTTTCCAAAGATTTTAGAAAGGCCAAAAATATAATACAAATAAAACCCTAAAGCGAATAAGAATTATAAACACTCAAAGTCTTACTTGTAACAATATCAAAGCCAAAACAAAACACCAACAATAAACAGTGAGTTTATCTTTTTTTACATTCCCCTACAATTGGTCGGATTCTTTCCGACTCGAATTGTAGTTGTAAGTGGGTAAAAAGAAAAAACAAAAATTAAAAAACAAACTGCTTCATTCAACTGTCTTCGTAAGAAAACAACAAAAAAAAAACCAATTTGCCAATTCAGTTTTTTGCACGGGCACATGCAAATATTTTACTAATTTTGCCCCTGCAAAAGAATTGATCATATAAATTAACGGATTTGTATTTTCGAGTCATGCCACTCAAATTTAGTCAATTAAAAAATTAATTGCATAAATTAAAAAAACACAACATACGCACAAAAATTTAAATTGATGTGTTTTTGTTAAAAAAATTAATTGCAGCAAACAATTAATTAATTGAAAAAATTAAAGTACATCAATTCATTTTTTAATTGAACAAATTTTGGCAAACATTTTTTCTGTGCACTGGAGTATGGGGCGCTAAGTAATTGTTTAAATTCGAAAAAGTTGGTAACTGGCCTGCCTCTCCTATTTTAGTGATAGGACTGCAGTCGATGTGTCCAAACAAACACTCCCACGTGACGGAAATATCAAGAAACCCTAATTCAGTAGCTCTATCACAACAGCAATTACTTGAGACGCCAAGGTGGTTCATGGCCATTCTGGCTACAGAGTTCCGATACAAGCGGATTGGTTATTTGAAGGAGCCAAATACCTTGTGGCAAGGAGCTCTTTTGCACTCAGGACTTATCTGGAAACTTGCGCAAGCCGGAAATCCAACTAAGAGATGCTTAAATTGTAATTTAAAAAAGGAAAGATAGAGAATCCAAAGATCGCTTAAGAAAGAAAAAAAAAATCGTTCCTGCTTTTTTCATTCAGTGTATTTTCTCTAGATAACATTTGTCTTTAAATTGTATGTGCGGAAGTTTGGAAAGCTGTGTTGTGCAAGTAATTGTATTACAAAAAGGAAAAAATAAAAACAAAGACTACAAACCAAAATGATTGTATCTGTGAGTGTCTATGCATGGATAACTGACTCTGACAATTGCATTATTGATGCATTTGCAATCAAGAAAACGACATGCGTGTCGACAGCAGTCCTTTACGTTCTAAAATGACCAGACCCAGAGCCAACATTCACCAAAAAAAAAAAAATCAACAGCAATTGAAGACCAAAAAAAAAATTAAAGAAATGAAATGAACGCAACATCAATGTCATGCAACATTGTCTCAGTCAGACTTACAAATCACCAGTTTGTGTTAAAATTTTAGGATTTAATCTCTGGTTTAAATTTTTTTTTATTTTCTTTCTGTCTTTCTTTTTGCGTTGCGTTCTGGCAAATGTCAGTAGTCCTACATAAAGCAGAATTTTATAAAAAATTAAGAGGAAAAAAACAAAAATTATTCAGAAAAAAACAAAAAAACAAACCCTAAAGAAAAAATACTTTAATAAATCGCAAAATTTAAAACCAAAAAGTAGACTACGAAAGAAAGAAATCGTGCCTTGATAAATGAGTTTTTAACCAAAGTTGCTGTCTGGCTGCCAGAGTGAGTGACTGTCTGTGACTGACTGTGCGTGTGTGAGTGTTTGTGTTAGTGAAGTGAATGAGGTAGATTTGGCTGCATCTCAAGCTGATGCAATTTTTGGTTCAATGGTCAGGGCAGAAGGTGATTCTAGTCCTGTGGCATTGAAGCCATCATTGCAGACTAGTGCAACAGCCGGTCGTTAGTTGGATTCTTTCAATGGCTGGTTTGGTCAGTCAATAAGTACTTGACTATACAGCCATAAAAAAGCACTAACTGCAACTTGAAAAAAAAACGCTTGACCATTAAACAAAAAAAAAAAAAAACCTTGTCTGTCGCTGTTACTTTTTTTGTTTTTTTTTCACTGTCTGCACTTTTTTTTGGATACGACTTTACTGTGTCTGTATGTTCGCCTGTCTGCCTGTTTATTTACGTACATATGACTGTCTTTGAACTTACAAAATTTTTAAGTATGTCTACATTTTGTTTTTAATCAAATAAAATAAACTTAAAGCCTTCGCAGTTGTTGGTGTTTTTTTTTTTACATGACATTATGCAGCTGCGCTTGCGCAAATTTTTTGTCCATACCCAGACACACAATCGTTGTCCGCATCAGTACGGTTGAATTAAATAAATATATAAACGAACAAAAACAATGCAAGACAAAAAAATAACCCCAGAGATCATTGCAGTTTAATCAAGCGCATCATTGAATTTTCGCTGCAACATTGTTTTTTTCAGATGTTTTGTTGCTGTTTTTTTTCTGTTTTGTTATTTTTTTTTTAATCTTTGCTAAAACAATCCATAAAAATACTTTGTTGTATTCCAATTTTGCTCATCAGGGGTTTAATAAATGCGAACTTAAACCTGAAAAATATACGAAATGAAGTTTA
Organism: Pollenia labialis; assembly: GCA_949318255.1. NCBI lineage: Eukaryota > Metazoa > Arthropoda > Insecta > Diptera > Polleniidae > Pollenia > Pollenia labialis. Next base: position 128,878,949 of record OX439140.1, read on the forward strand.
CAAGGCTGGACTTAATTCACCATGCGATTTAATGGGTGTATTTTTGGACGACATCAAAATGAAAACACTTATGGGAAGGAGTTTTGTAAAAAAGTTTTTTTTTTTTTTTTTTTTTTTGTTTAAATCTTGGGGGAATAACATTAAACAAAAAACTGACCGTTCAAAATGAAGAAAGGGGAAAAAACTTTGCGACAAGTAAAACAGTTAAGTGATGACTGATTATGGTACAGTGTGAAGAATAATAATGGTGACAAGATAATGTTCAATATTACTGATATGATATCAGCATCTCTAACACAGTATGGTTGCTCCTAAGTTTTTTATGATCATCGCAACCAAAATATATTAATAATTGTGGGCAAAAAAAAATTTTATTACGAAAAACATAACTATTCCTGTAAAAGTTAGATATGCAAAAATATGCACTAACAAATCGATGCCATTTTTGGAGTAACATTTCTTGATTCGCAACGATATTTAGTATACGATAACCTCAGACTGGCGATAACATTTATGCATTTGCATAAAAATCCGGGCCTTGGTAATCACGATGATCTTTGTGCAAATTTGAAATTTGCACTGCATATTGTGATTGATCGTGAGCATACCACTTTTATTTTTTGTGCAAATGTGTTATTTTTCTAAAAATTTATTCTGGCAACACAAAAACTTCTGGCAGCACTGTTAAAAATCTGCATTTGTTTGAGCAAATTGCAAATAAATACATTTTGTTGTTGTGTATTTTTGCACGCATTTGCATCGTTTGCAAACTTTGCACTACCCGTCTTGATTTCCCTTAACGAGCAAGTTTGCACTAAATTTCGAGTAAATAGCAAAATAGCGGCGGTACGCAAAATTTTACATGTGACACAACAACACGCAATTATGGGGCAATTTTTTGGGGTTTTTTTTATCATTTTTTCGTAAGGGTATTTTTACATTTTAAGTGGAATGAAAAATTACCCGAATATCAAGAAATGAAAAATGGCCCCAAATAAAATCACAATTTATACATCGGGACTATTTTTCGTTTACTAATAAAAAATGCAATTTTTAAGAAATTGAAAATTACCACAAACATTTTTTCACAAATTTTATAAAATTTTTTGTAAAAGTTTCTAGGGTTAGTATAAAAAACCCGAATTTTTATACCAAAGTGGAGAATATACTTGCCGGTTATGCAGATATGCTTTAGTTAGTGAAGCCGGTGTATCTTATACCATAGAGAAAAAAACCTTGCGCGTATCAATCGTACGATTTTTAAAACCAAAACTGCATTCGGATTTTGTAATCAGGATTGTAAATTTGGGATTTTTAATTGCGGGCAAATGAACTCCACCCAAAATTTTTAATATAACTTTCTTTGTGTTCTTTTTTGGGGTTAAAATTCATTATAAATTTTGAGGTTATTTTTCATAATGAAGAATTACCCCAAATTTAGAGTCATATTTTATTTTATTTTTAGGGGTTTTTTCATTTTTTTTGGGGTAATTTTTTATTCAAAAATGGGGTCATATTGCATTAAATTTTCATTTATTTTTTGGGGCCATATTTCGCCGCGCCCAAAAAAGCTCTAAATTTAAACAATATATCTTACAATTTTGTGCAAATTGTCCTAAAAAGCAGCAAGTTTTCACAAAATGTCCAATAAATGGCAAATTTTCACAAAGTTTCTTATAAAAAGCTCATTTATTTATGCCTTTAAAAATGTATCTGTGAGTTGATTTTAATGAATCAAAAACCACACCACAATAGTGGAGAGGGTATTAAATAAACGTTTGTGCTGTTGTGTGTAACACAAAATATATTGGGACAGACCCAACTTTTAGCATACTGATCGACTTAGAATCAGTTTTTTTTATCGATCTCACGATCTCATTTCACACATTCACATTTTCAATCGAAAAGTTTATCGACGCGGGAGTTAAAGAACATGGGCAGGCACTATTTATTTTCATATACTTGAATAACAAAACTTTGGCATTTAAAAAGAAATTCTTATACTAAATTGGAAGACGAGAGAACAATTAAATATAAACATTATGCGTTATTTAACAAGGTTTCTTTCAAATGTGCTAAATTCCCATTTCATAATATTGAGAAACTGAAATTTATTGTTGAAGGAATAAGCTATTCCTATACGCATTTCACTGGTTGCTTAGGCCAGATCGTCAGGCAACTTCATTCAAAGATTTAAGAAAAGCTAAAGATATTATACAAATAAAACTGTTCAGCGAATAAGAATTATAAACCTCACTTTTACTTGTAACAATATCAAAGCTTAAACAAAAACAACAACAATAAACAGTGATTGCATGGAAAACCGCTTTTACCCACAGAAACAGTGAAATATCATAACGCTGCCTTTACACATGAAATCAACCTGATTTAAAAAAAAAGAAAGAATTTTATGAAAATTTACGTAAAAGTGAAATTTCATTTAAAAAATTTTGTCAAAAGTAAAACTTTTGCTTATTTGAAGTTAAGAGTTGCCAAGACAATTACTTACCCCAAACTTCAGGCATTCGTTAAAATTAGTATGCATTTAGTTTTATTTTATTTTCCATGATATTTTTACATTTTATTTAGAACATTTGTGTTCTTATTGCCGTATGCATAAAAAATTAAAATAGATTTGAATTGTGTTTTAAGAAAAATTTTAGTTTAAGTTGAAAAAATATATTAAAATTCTTTATAGAATTACGCCCACAACAAGTTGCTTTTCTGAAATTTCAAGTGAAAATTTTAAATTGGCAAAATTTCTTAGTCATTTGCTTGCATGAAATTGTCAAAAATATTATTTTTTTCTGTCGGGTGAATGTTTGCCTATGGGTCCCAAATATCGAAAATTTGTACTAAATACTATGGTGTAGGGTATCATAGTGCCAAGCTTTACCGACATAATTTTCTTACAGTATTTTTTTATTAAAAAGAAAAATATATATAAATAAACAAAGTTAAAACCTTAAAATACATCTCATTTATTTTCATCTTGTCGAGAAATCTCTTTTCCCAAAGTTAGTCTATAAATGTCAAAGAAATTATTTAGACATTATTTTACAGACACACACACTCACAAAGAATTTTCTTCGTTTAGAAGAATTTGTGTGCTTAAATGTCACATTATTTTAAAAATCATATTCTCAAAGTTAAAAAATTAAAAAAAAAATGTTTAAAACAGAAAAGATGTAGAAATATGTTTTAAAAGACTTAACGCTTAAATCATTTTAATACAATGTTTGAAATGTAAAAGATATGAGCATTTAATTTACGGTTTAAATTTTATTATTTTTACAGTTGAAAAGAAAAAAGTAGCAGTAATTGTTTTTATAAAAATTACAATGATTGAAAATGGCTTTCTATCACTGAAATAGTGAATTTATAAAAATAGCGAATTTGTCCAAAATTTCTTATAGAACGAAAACAAAAATCAACATTTTGCTAAATCTTTTTTAAAAATATAGCCAATTTGTATAAAAAATGCTATTTGTGTAAAATTTGTTGAAAAATTTCCTATAAAAATTCATGATGAACATTTGTGTAAAATTTCCTATAAAATTTGATATTTAATGCAAAAGTTTTCCTATAAAAACATAACAAATTGGTTGTTAAATTTCCTGTAAAAATACATGATGAAAATTTGTGTAAAATTTCCTATAAAAATATAGAAAATTTGTTGAAAAAACATTTGTGCAAAATTTACTATAAAAATGTTCTCTTTGTGTAAAATTATAGCAAATTTGTTTTTAACGCTCCTATAAAAAACATGATGAAAATATGTGTAAAATTTCCTTTAAAAATATAGAGAATTTGTTGTAAAATATCCTATAAAAATATCGAGAATTTGTTGTAAAACATCCTATAAAAATAGAAAATGAAAATTTGATAAAATTATTACGCATACGCATTACCTAAAAAAATATAGAAAATTTGCATACAAATTTTTTTTGTTCAAATTCCTAAAAAAAACAGGTCCAAACTTCGTAAAAACAAACCAAATCTGTGCTAAATCTTTTTTTAAAACAGCAACTGTTCCTCTATGATTATGATAGCAATTTTGTTGAAAAATTTCCTATAAAAATACATGATGAACATTTGTGTTAAATTTCCTATAAATATTTGCTATTTGTGTAACAATTTAATGCAAAACTTTTCCTATAAAAACATAAGAAATTTTTTGTTAAATTTCCTATAAAAATACATGATGAAAAATTGTGTAAAAATACACGATGAAAATTTGTGTAAAATTTCCTATAAAAATATAACAAGTAAAAATTTTCTATGAAAAAACTAGCAAATTTTTTTGTGAAATATCCTATAAAAGTGCGTTATGAAAATTTGTTTACAATTTCCTATAAAAATATAGAAAATTTGTTGAAAAAACATCCTATAAAAATAAAAATGAAAATTTGTGTAAAATTTCCTATAAAAATGTTCTCTTTGTGTAAATTTATAGCAAATTTGTTTTAAACGCTCCTATAAAAAAACATGATGAAAATGTGTGTAAAATTTCCTTTAAAAATATAGAGAATTTGTTGTAAAATATCCTATAAAAAATATCGAGAATTTGTTGTAAAATATCCTATAAAAATATCGAGAATTTGTTGTAAATTTTGTTGAAAAATTTCCTATAATAATTAGAATTGTGGTTATTTTGTTGAACTATTTATGGTTTTTAATCCAAATTTTTAATATTTTAATCAGGCTTAAGTTCATCCAATTTAATTTTCATTAAATTATTTTTATGAAGAAAGGAATTTTACAACATGAAAATTAATTTAAATTGTTATTGATAATCATTCATTCTTGACTGACCTGAGATTCGAATCCAGGCGGCTGGTTACCATGACATGTTTCGATCACAACCACTTGATCTCCTCAGATGGATTTGCCGTCTTACACTCGCAGCCATCGACGACTGCTGACGTAGTCAAACATCAATCCTTAAACCAAATTGTATTTTAACCTTTGGTAGATCGAAATTTGCTTTTTTGAATGATCATCCATTTTAATTGATTTTACATGTTTTTCCTATAATAATAAATATAGAAAATGTTATTGACATTAGAATACATATTTATTTATATTGAAAATTTGTGCAAAATTTGCTACAGAAATATATAATAAACTTGCGAATAAATTTCCTATAAAAATATGTATTTGCGCTGAAATTTGCCATTAAAAAACTTAATTTTGGCAAATAACTGTTTGAGTGTGTAAAATTCCCCAAAAAAAAAATGTATAGCAAATTTGTTTCCGGTTTATGTTAGAAGTAAGTTTTTGTACAAAATCCTATAAATTTCCGCCAAAATTTCATATTAAAATAGTAAAGTCTTCTGTTACTTCGGTTAAATTGATATCGTCATACCTTGAAGGTCGAATGCACTATGTTGAAACTAAAAGTTTGACATCTTCACAGATTCTGCCAATTATTAGGGGCGTTTCCCGGGGTTCCATTCTCGGATCGCTACTGTTCTCAATTTATGCAAATAATTTACCTGATAAGTTACACTATTGCCGTATTAGATTGTATGCTGACGACGTCCAATTATATATAGAAATAGATCAACGTCCTTAAATCTGTATCAACGACCAACAAATTTAAAAAGTTGATAAGGCAAAAAATCTTGGTCTCATTTTCAACAAACACACTCACTTGGTCAGATCATTTTACATTTGCCTGTGGCACAACTTACTCAATACTTAGAACACAGTGGCAAACACAATGTGTAACACCAATGAAGATTCGAGTACTAATTGCGAAAACATATCTGATCCAGTAGCAAACATAAGTAGAAGGTAACGACTCGCGAACCAAATTATCTCTATAACCGTTTAAATTTTAGTCGCCTCAGAAGGAACAAGAATCTTATTCAATTTAGGCACCACACGCTAGTTTCGGAATGGCATTTTCTTATAGCTGCAATACGTCTCTGGAACAATCTTCCCCAAACAATTAAAGAAACCTACAGCACCCTGCATTTCCAACAACAGCTACTTAGATTTTATTCATAAATAACTATCGTTTTCATTATTATAACAAACTTTGTTAATTTGCTTATTTGCAGCTTGAGAGGTAAATATGTAGTTGGTTTTACACACTTCAAGACTCAAATTGAAGAAAAACTAAATGCTGGTCGACGAGGCGTATCTCTCTCTATCAAACGGCATCAAAATCTCAATTTACTTAAAAAGTGGATTTAGCAGGTTTGCATATTAAGCCGACAGACGATATGCTATAAATTGTTATTTTTTATGCCTTTTCTTCAACTATCACAAGTTTTTGCTCTTCATTGAACTTTTTACCAAGCTGTCATATTTTTTAAACGGGAAGCGGGATTTATTTTTAAATTTCCCGGAATTCCCCGCTAATAAAACGGTGCATAATAGAATTGAATTAAATGTATTTGAACAAAAAACAATTCATGAGATCTATAAAATAAGTTTTTCAATGCAATAAACGTTAGTAGTTAAAAAAAAAATTCCTTTCTTTATATGCAAAGCTAGCAGCATTGAAAATAAGTTTTAAGTACAGAATGAGCATTTACAAAAACACGTTCCCTTTCTACGGACGGTTGCCTTTAGAAACTTGAAATAATTCCTTTTACAGAGAAAGTTATTTTCTTTTAATCGAATTGTGTACATTTTTGCTTCTCTTTTTTACTCGTTCAAAATTTCAGAGCTTTACTTATCGGATTAAAATTAACATATCATATATCAGCAGTAAATTTGTCACATTTAATTAAACAAATTCCGGGAATTCCCACACACATTTCCCGGGATCTTTTTCCGATTTATATGCGAAATCAACGAAATCCCGTATGGAAAACACTTAAACAAACTAATTTTTTAATAATTATGAATGTTAAAAGATAATTAAATATTTTAACATTTAAGTCGGTAATCAGAATTGTCAACAGCTTCGTGGAATAAAAATTATAATTAGAAATTATTTTTTATGAGAACATAATGCCTGTTTTGTTATGCTTTGTTACCATTATACAAGCAGGTTTAAATGTATGTGTTAACATAAACACATTTAATGGCGTTCTTCTTCCTTACTTCGGCTAGATATGTATATTAAAATTGGTTTCATATTAAATGTTAACCATACAAGCCGTCCAACAAGTGTTATACTGGGTAACATTTATTTATACTACGTTTCTTTCACATTTTCCATTAGGAAAACACAAAAATAAACCAACTTTAATGCTTGAATTTACAGTTTGCAGGTTATTTTTGTGGTTGTAGAATATAAGAGAAAATAATTTAATACATATGAAATTGTCTAGATTTTATTACAACAGAAAAAAATAACATGTCCTTGAATTTTGATTGTTTACGCAACTTTTTTGTTACATAATAAATTCGATTTGTAATTCAGTACACAAAAAAAAAACTGAATGTGTTTTTTAATTTGAAAATTTTCCTAGAATTTTCTATGTATTAAAATCTTCTATTATGTAATAGCAAATTTGAAAAAAAATTTTAACAAAAAGCAAAAGCGCATCAAATTTTTTATAAACAGTAAATTTGCACAAAATTTTCTAAAAATAGGAAATTTATACAAAATTTCCTGAAAATAAGAAATTTGACAGAATTGCCTCAAAATAGCAAATTAACACAAAATTTCCTAAAAATTTTAAATTTGCACAATATTTCCTGAAAATAGCAAATTTGAACAAAATTTCCTAAAAAAGTACAAATTTGCACTAAATTTCCTCAATAGAGCAAATTAACAAAAAATTTCCTTAAAATTGGATTTTCACAATATTTCCTAAATATAGCAAATTTTCACAAAATTTCCTGATAATAGCAAATTTCCTCAATACAGCAAATTAACACAAAATTTCCTGAAAATAACAATTTTATACAAAATTTCCTTAAAATAGCAAATTAACACCAAATTTCCTCAAAATAGCAAATTAACACAAAATTTCCTTAAAATAACAATTTTATACAAAATTTCCTTAAAATAGCAAATTAACACCAAATTTCCTCAAAATAGCAAATTAACACAAAATTTCCTAAAAATTTTAAATTTGCACAATATTTCCGGAAAATAGCAAATTTGAACAAAATTTCCTAAAATAAGCAAATTTGCTCTAAATTTCCTCAATAGAGCAAATTAACAAACAAAATTTCCTGATAAAAGCTAATTTGTAAAAAACTTCGTGAAAAAGCAAATTAACACAAAATTTCTTAAAAATTTTAAATTGTCCCAATATTTCCAGAACATAGCAAATTTGCACAAAATTTCTTGAAAATAGCAAATCTATACACAATTTCCTTAAAATAGCAAATTAATATAAAATTTCCTTAAAATTGGATTTTCACAATATTTCCTAAAAATAGAAAATTTTCACAAAATTTCCTGATAATAGCAATTTTCCTCAATACAGCAAATTAACACAAAATTTCCTGAAGATAACAATTTTATACAAAATTTCCTTAAAATAGCAAATTTACACCAAATTTCCTCAAAATAGCAAATTAATACAAAATTTCCTAAAAATTGGAAATTTGCACAAAATTTCCTAAAATAAGAAATTTATACAGAATTGCCTCAAAATAGCAAATTAACACAAAATTTCCTAAAAATTTTAAATTTGCACAGTATTTCCTGAAAATGGCAAATTTGAACAAAATTTCCTAAAAATAAGCAAATTTACACTAAATTTCCTCAATAGAGCAAATTAACAAAAAAAAATTCCTGATAAAAGCTAATTTGTAAAAAACTTCGTGAAAAAGCAAATTAACACAAAATTTCTTAAAAATTTTAAATTGTCACAATATTTCCTAAACATAGCCAAATTTGCACAAAATTTCCTGAAAATAGCAAATTAACATAAAATTTCCTTAAAATTGGAAATTTGCACAAAATTTCCTGAAAATAAGAAATTTGACAGAATTGCCTCAAAATGGCAAATTAACACAAAATTTCCTAAAAAATTTTAAATTTGCACAATATTTCCTGAAAATAGCAAATTTGAACAAAATTTCCTAAAATAAGCAAATTTGCACTAAATTTCCTCAATAGAGCAAATTAACAAACAAAATTTCCTGATAAAAGCTAATTTGTAAAAAACTTCGTGAAAAAGCAAATTAACACAAAATTTCTTAAAAATTTTAAATTGTCACAATATTTCCTAAACATAGCCAAATTTGCACAAAATTTCCTGAAAATAGCAAATTAACATAAAATTTCCTTAAAATTGGAAATTTGCACAAAATTTCCTGAAAATAAGAAATTTGACAGAATTGCCTCAAAATAGCAAATTAACACAAAATTTCCTAAAAAATTTTAAATTTGCACAATATTTCCTGAAAATAGCAAATTTGAACAAAATTTCCTAAAATAAGCAAATTTGCACTAAATTTCCTCAATAGAGCAAATTAACAAACAAAATTTCCTGATAAAAGCTAATTTGTAAAAAACTTCGTGAAAAAGCAAATTAACACAAAATTTCTTAAAAATTTTAAATTGTCACAATATTTCCTAAACATAGCCAAATTTGCACAAAATTTCCTGAAAATAGCAAATTAACATAAAATTTCCTTAAAATTGGAAATTTGCACAAAATTTCCTGAAAATAAGAAATTTGACAGAATTGCCTCAAAATAGCAAATTAACACAAAATTTCCTAAAAAATTTTAAATTTGCACAATATTTCCTGAAAATAGCAAATTTGAACAAAATTTCCTAAAATAAGCAAATTTGCACTAAATTTCCTCAATAGAGCAAATTAACAAACAAAATTTCCTGATAAAAGCTAATTTGTAAAAAACTTCGTGAAAAAGCAAACTAACACAAAATTTCTTAAAAATTTTAAATTTGCACAATATTTCCTGAAAATAGCAAATTTGAACAAAATTTCCTAAAATAAGCAAATTTGCACTAAATTTCCTCAATAGAGCAAATTAACAAACAAAATTTCCTGATAAAAGCTAATTTGTAAAAAACTTCGTGAAAAAGCAAATTAACACAAAATTTCTTAAAAATTTTAAATTGTCACAATATTTCCTAAACATAGCCAAATTTGCACAAAATTTCCTGAAAATAGCAAATTAACATAAAATTTCCTTAAAATTGGAAATTTGCACAAAATTTCCTGAAAATAAGAAATTTGACAGAATTGCCTCAAAATAGCAAATTAACACAAAATTTCCTAAAAAATTTTAAATTTGCACAATATTTCCTGAAAATAGCAAATTTGAACAAAATTTCCTAAAATAAGCAAATTTGCACTAAATTTCCTCAATAGAGCAAATTAACAAACAAAATTTCCTGATAAAAGCTAATTTGTAAAAAACTTCGTGAAAAAGCAAATTAACACAAAATTTCTTAAAAATTTTAAATTGTCACAATATTTCCTGAACATAGCCAAATTTGCACAAAATTTCCTGAAAATAGCAAATTTATACACAATTTCCTTAAAATAGCAAATTAACATAAAATTTCCTTAAAATTGGAAATTTGCACAAAATTTCCTGAAAATAAGAAATTTGACAGAATTGCCTTAAAATAGCAAATTAACACAAAATTTCCTAAAAAATTTTATATTGTCACAATATTTCCTAAACATAGCCAAATTTGCACAAAATTTCCTGAAAATAGCAAATTAACATAAAATTTCCTTAAAATTGGAAATTTGCACAAAATTTCCTGAAAATAAGAAATTTTACAGAATTGCCTCAAAATGGCAAATTAACACAAAATTTCCTAAAAAATTTTAAATTTGCACAATATTTCCTGAAAATAGCAAATTTGAACAAAATTTCCTAAAAATAAGCAAATTTACACTAAATTTCCTCAATAGAGCAAATTAACAAAAAAAATTCCTGATAAAAGCTAATTTGTAAAAAACTTCGTAAAAAAGCAAATTAACACAAAATTTCCTAAAAATTTTAAATTTGCACAATATTTCCTGAAAATAGCAAATTTGAACAAAATTTCCTAAAATAAGCAAATTTGCACTAAATTTCCTCAATAGAGCAAATTAACAAACAAAATTTCCTGATAAAAGCTAATTTGTAAAAAACTTCGTGAAAAAGCAAATTAACACAAAATTTCTTAAAAATTTTAAATTGTCACAATATTTCCTGAACATAGCCAAATTTGCACAAAATTTCCTGAAAATAGCAAATTTATACACAATTTCCTTAAAATAGCAAATTAACATAAAATTTCCTTAAAATTGGAAATTTGCACAAAATTTCCTGAAAATAAGAAATTTGACAGAATTGCCTCAAAATAGCAAATTAACACAAAATTTTCTGCAAATTGGAAATTTGCACAAAATTTCCTGAAAATAAGAAATTTGACAGAATTGCCTTAAAATAGCAAATTAACACAAAATTTCCTAAAAAATTTTAAATTGTCACAATATTTCCTGAACATAGCAAATTTGCACAAAATTTCCTGAAAATTGCAAATGTATACACAATTTCCTTAAAATAGCAAATTAACATAAAATTTCCTTAAAATTGGATTTTCACAATATTTCCTAAATAAAGCAAATTTTCACAAAATTTCCTGATAATAGCAAATTTCCTCAATACAGCAAATTAACACAAAATTTCCTGAAAATAACAATTTTATACAAAATTTCCTCAAAATAGCAAATTTATACAAAATTACACCAAACTTACAACATAATTTCTATGAATATCAAATTTTCACAAAATTTGCAATCATTTTTTTAAATAGCGAATTTGAGCAATTTTCCAACAAATAGCAGGTTGGACCAACATTAAAAAAAAAAATAATTTCCCAAGTTTTTAAAAATTTGTTTAACTAAAAAGGTTTAATCACTTCAAATAAAAAATTTTGTATTTATTTTATATTACTTACTTGCTTTAACTATTTTAACTATTTAGTGCTCACCGAATCTTTGTTTAGTAGATTTTATATTCTTCTTATCAACTTAACCCGAATTAATTTTGTTTACTGTCTCGTTCTTATCCAACTTTGTGGTTTTTTTTAATTAGTTACTTGAAAACTGTATAAAATATTCCCAGAATTTTTTGGTCTGCAGTTATTTACTTAAAAAAAAAATCCCAAAAGACAGACGAACAAAATGAGTTTGAATACTTTTGTAAATATGTCATAAAGACACTTGTAGTGCAAACAAAAACCTGCAAATATTTCATAACGTCAGATCAAATGAAAAAGGCAGGAAATTATGTGTTTGAAAAAATTCGGTCAGCCAGTTTAACGATTGCGTTTTTCTGCTTTTAAGCAACTCCAACATTTTGTCTTGAGTTATTCAAAAGTAATAAAGGATTTTTAAGGTTTTAAGATACGATATTTCCCATAAGTACAGAGTATACATGATTTAATATGCATTTAAATTTAAATGTGCCCTAAGACACAGAAAAAAGGAGAAAAAAACTAAAATCAACGTGATTCATCATTAAGTAAATGAATGTGTTAAAAAAAAATAAAAGCAAATAAAAAAAAAATACGAAAATTATCATAAAAACCAGACATAATGGGAATGAGTTTAACAATACAAGTCTATAGACAGACATGCAGACAGACAGACATACACAGGCAACAAGAAATACGCTTAAACACATCGATAATAAAACTGATATACGCACTCAGCAAAATTCAGACTGACAGCGGCAAATTAAATTTATTCTTACAACTGAAAACACACACTTTCTCTTAAAGCTTTTGTGTAACAAGTACAATAAAACTCACTCTCTCTCACAGAAAACAATAACTTGAACTATCCCAGAGAACATGCCATCTTAAAATATTCATATTTTTATAACCTTCACTGAACAACAAATTTACTATAAAAATTAATAGCTTATATGTGACCTTCTCCGTGAAATGGGGGGGGGGGGGGGTGGGGCCTAGTGTGTGAAAATGAAGTTTTGAGAAAAACGCATCTTATCTTATTTTACACCCTTTCAGGTACCAGAATCCACTCTTAAGTCCAAACCCGTTTTTTGACACACTACACTATACTATAATTAGCAAATATTATGAAAAATTTACTTTAAAAAGCAAATTTGATGTAAAATTTTGGCTTTAGTTAATGCATGAACGCTTGGCAAATAGAGGCACTCGCCGCCTATTTATAGGCATTGGGTTGGTTAGTTACATCACGTCAAAATCATACTATGGACAAATATTTCAAGGGTTCGACAAACAACGAGATACTATTAGTTTTCATAAGGTTATGATTTTACAAAACAATGCAGATTCTGCGTGCTGGATGATGAGACATCTAAACATCTGCTCTAAAACTGCTCCGTCAAAGAGTTCTTGGAGAGCCCATCATGAATCTATCTAAAATGTAGGCTCTCTTAGCTATCATAATAATTGGCTTCATACACACAGAAAACAAATTGGTTGGGAAACGGTTGCAGTAATAAAATATTGATCAAGTAACACAATTTATTATTGCAACTATTAAAAATGTATAGTTCTAACTGATTTTTAATTCTCTTGATTATTAAAACGTTATTATAACTGAAATATGATTCCTTCAATTCAATGATAACTTATTTAATTTAGTTCTAAAAATTAGTACAAATGGTTAGAATCACAACCGAATTTAATACGGGGCAATACTGAATATTGGTCTTTGCAATTAATAATTTGCTTTCGTCAATAAATTTTGTAATATAAATGTTAATTCATTTATTGCAGCTAAATATCGATTGCTAGTATAGTTTCAATTCGAGTACACCAAATGAAAATATAATTATTTGGTATTCACAACCAAAAAAAAGTTATATGTCCCAATTGTTTACTAAATTTTCTGTCAAAACATTAAAAATAATAAAATAATTTAAATTTAATATTAAAATAAATAAGTTTGCGTTCAAAAACGGAAAATGTGCAAAAACTTAATAAATAGGGGTAAGTAATTTATGTATTTTTATAGTTATGGTATACACGTACATATGTATGTATGTATGTATGTATTATATTTCTTATAAATACATACATATGTATATGTATCCAGCTAGCATTTTCAATCGAAAGAATCTACTGTGAATCTCATGAAGAGCATTAATCGTCCACGAGCGCAATTTTTAATCGTAAAAGATTCCTCTCACGGGAGAAACTGTTACGCAAGCTGATTCCTCTGCGAGATACTTCTACAACACATCCAAATACGCTTATATCACAGTGCAAAAAAATTCGGGTCATTGCCGCCAGCCTCAACACTTGCAACGCGAAATAAAACTAGAATACCGGTAGAGCAAATCTGCCAAAGGGTTTAGAAAAGTCAGCTTGGGTTCGTGGAATATTCGTGGAGCTTTTTAACCTTCTAAAGTGCCGTTTTAGTATACTTTTGTTGGGAAGTTAAAAAAAGGACAAAAATTACACCTCAAATTAGTGTTAGAAGGTTAATATATCCTAAGAAAAGAATCGCTATACGATTTTACTGAAGACATTAACCCTCTAAAGTGCCGTTTAAGTATACATTTGTTGGGAAGTTAAAAAAAGGACAAAAATTACCCCTTTAAATTAGTGTTAGAAAGTTAATATATTCTAATCGATTCTCTGATTACAATTTTACTGAAGACATCTGAAATAGCATTTTAGCTCAGAAGTACATTTAGTGTATTTTTTTCCAAAAACTTTAGGGGCCCACATTTCGGCAACCCAAGCTGACTTTTCAAAACCCTATGGCAGATTTGCTCTACCAATATTCTAGTTTCATTTCGCGTTGCAAGTATTGAGGGTGTTTTTTTTTTGTTGCACAGTGTATTGATCGTAGACGAATTCGTTTGAGATTTCTGTATAAATTTTCTAATGAGGCTTTCAGAAAGCACATCAAGAATCGTATGAGACTCTTGTAGGAATTCACTTACAACTTGTGGAATGCTTACACATATAACTGAGCCACCGAAACAAGAGCATCAATCTTCGTTTTCATACAATTTATACGAAACAAACCTTTAGATCAGGAATTCAACAACAATCCTGTTGGAAAATCTTATTTGACAGATCCTTACGTCGGCTGGTTTAAATAAAATTGTATGAACTAGTGAATTTTCATGTTTTGAAAACGCTCTTATTTAGGTAGCTCAGTAATTGTTATATGACTCATAAGGAGAGCCGCAAAAGGTTCATTCCAAGATTAAAAGGCAAGCGTGTCAGAAAATGTATACAAAACTAATAAATAAAAAATTTAGATGTGTTATTATTGCTACTCATCAGAAGATTCTTTGAGGAGTTAGGCAATCGACTAACAAACATCCGATGCTATCTGGGCAATATCTTAGACATACATACATATGTACAATACATATACATGTACATATTGTTTATATTTTCCTCCGCGTGTACATTGGTCAAACAAATATGTTATAAATACATTAAATGAAAATCGCTCAGTTTTTTAGTGATTTTCATATTAATTTACAGCTCAATCACTGTTCGATTTGTAAAATCCACATGTTAATTATTCTGTTTTACTTCAGATTCTAGATTGCGTTGAATTGAAGCCAAAGATTGTTTTTGTTGGTACTTTAGGGGATAAGCTGTACACCTTTGGAAATCCGTTGGATGATGTGGAAAGCTGCATGTATGTGTTTGTATAAAATTAAATAAGTTGTAAACTGTACATAAAAATATTAATAAATAAATATACTAACAAAAAATTGAGTTTATTGAAATTATTTTGATTTTCGATCTAATAAATAGGGAAAATGGTTTATGTAACCGGTAAAAAAAATATATTGATAACGACAATCAAATCTCTTGTTATGAACACCAAATTTGTGTTTATTCAGTTGCATCTATCATATATTCGGCTGTAAGCATATTTTTGATTTTAATAATCATACTTACAACTAGCAATATCTGTTGTTATAACTGATAGTGTACTAAAATTCAAATGTTGCTATCAAAAATATTATGCTTAGCAACGAATTTTTCAGTAATTGTAACCGAATTGTGTGATAGTACATGCAACCGACAAAATTCGATTGGCGCCAAATTCGGTTGTGATCACGAATCTGTTTTCTCTGTGTACTAGGGTGATCGATCGAATAGTATTCGACCGGTTTTAACCGGTTATTTTAGTTTTGCCCAAGTCGAATATTTTAAAATGTCCATTTTTCGAATATCCGGTTATTTTAGAAATGTGTAATTTATATACGTTTTCCTTACTTTTGTTATAAATGTACCCGTAATTTAAGTATTTTTCTAATTGAATATTTGGCAAACTTAAACTTTTTATAAAAAATGTCAAACCAAAATGAAACAAAAGTCAAAAAAATATTATGAGCAATGTAAATACAAATCGCTTATATAAGCGTGTGTTCTTGTAACAAAAATTCAAAACAATTTAAAGTACTACGAAAAAAGTTCAGCTTAAAAAGCAATTAGTAATTTGACAGTATTATAAATACTATATAGTTATATCTTTATAAAGATGTCATCTCTGGTGATATTTCGAAGTGACTGAAAAGAAAATTGTGCTTAAACGGCCCTAAAATGATAAGTTGCAAAGGTTCTTTAACGTCAGACTTATTAATCATTTTTAATTAGTCTACAAGCTTGACATAAATATATGCCAAGTAAAACTTGACCCTGTCCCAAGTAGTTTTTAAGACACTGCAAATAATACTTTTCTAAAATATGCTGACAATAATGAAAGAAAAACTCTTAAGTAGTTCTAGCATATCTTCATGCTTAAGACAAGAACATAGAGGCGGAATCGACGTTATGAGAAAATTCATCAGTTTTATTTATTAAAACACCAAGAACTTAAAACAAAATTGAAGGAAACAAACAATCTCGTGGAAGGGTTAAAATTGTGATCGACGAATTGACAGATATTTCATACAAAAAACATGTTCATATTACTTTTGTTTCTATAATGCTGAAACAAAAAAATTTAAATATATAATCCTGGATAAGAGGGTTTGTTCACCACTTTTCAAAAGTATTGGTGAAGTTTACTGCTTCATATAGACATGCTTAACCAGCAACAAATTAAAACTCATTTACAATAAATTTGGGAAAATATGTCAAATAATAAATTTATTAAATTCCTGTATTTTTAAAACCAAAGTTTTCCATAAATTCTAAAGCTATGCTAAAACCTATTTTATATTTGAATCCTAACTTAACCACTAGTTTTCTTAAAGAATTGTTTGCTTTTGCAAAACGTTTGGCTAGAGCAAACATTATTTAACGGTTTCTTAAATACTTTATACATAAATGCAATTATCATGTTAGACATAAAGTTTAGCAAATAACTAGAAATTGTTTAAAATAATGCTTAAGTTTAATCAATTTGCTGGTCACGCTTTTTTTGATTTTATCGTCAAATATTTGTGGTCTGAACATACCCTAAGTCATATCTATGAATTGAGGCCCTATGCTCATGCTTGTTGGTTCCTTACCTTCGTGAATTGTTTTGTTTTTATTCTTAATTACTTTTTATTACAAAATCTAATTTGATTTTGATTTTTTAATGTATTCGAGTTAAAACCGGTTAACCGGTTATTTTTAAAATGCTTAACCGAAAACAGGTTTTTTTAAAATAGCAACTATTCGGAATATTCGAAAACCGGTTATTGAAAAAAGTCGAATAATCGATCACCCTACTTCATACGTAGCTTAAACTTGTCAACACTAGCAGTGGTAACTTCCTCCTTTATATTAATTATTCCTATTAAACACTGCGTGTTTGTTGGGTTATAACACAGTGTTTTACACATACACACAATTGTCTGCAAAATGTTAATATCACATGCTCATGAATAATATAATGCCGATGATGATGATTCTAATACAGGATGTGCGTTTACAAGCAAGTAAGGGAATACATAATTGTATGGGTGTACGGATGTAGTATGTCTGGCTGCGTAGATGGAGAATTTTGTATGTATGTATGTGCGAGAGTTTGTTTGTGTCTGTGCATTTGTTACAATTGGACCTACACATGTAAATTTTATACATTTATACAATAAAAAAAAAAGGAAATGAAAACAATACTCGTAGGAAACAAAACAATCGAGAAATTGAAACAAAAACGAAAGCCGATCATTCCGAAGCCAGTTTACACACGTTTACACAATCACAGAAATAAGCACCAACCCTTCCACCCATGCATACACTTACAGTTTCATACTTGTATGTAAGTCTGGGGCCTTATAAAACAACTTATGTAATGTATTTAAATGTCTTTATGGCGATTAATTTAGAAAGCAACAAGAAGACGTGCTTTTTTATTCCCGTTTATACGTGCATTTGTGTGCGTGTAATTTTTTGTCTGGACTGAAAATTATTTAAATTTTTTTGCTGTTGCTTTTATTAAGTATCCTTTAAGAAATTTGTTTAATTTTTTATTGATACAGTTTGAAATTAAGCGCTGTAATCAATTTGATTTTGTTAAAAAAAAGGGAAACTTTCTGCAACGTTTTTTTCTAAACTGTATAAGTCTTGGTATAAATTTGTACATATTTGTCAGATAAATAAAATAAATTTTTTAAAAATTGTTTCGCAAATTTTTTAAATATTAACTAAACCCGCCGTTTCCACATGCGAATACAAGTTCGAAAAACTCAATACTCTCACACTTTTTCACTACATTTCACACATTTTTTTACTTTCAGCCAATCGCCTGTTTCCTCGATTTTTCGTTAATAATACGTATACACTACTTGCAAGTAATTACTTGCATGTGGAAACTCCGGGTTACTAGCATATTTACTATCTATACATATCAAATTTACTATAAACAGCAAATTTTCAAAAAATTTATCATAAACATCAAATTTTATAAACAAAAATTTTCGAAAATTTACTATAAACAGCAAATTTCCGAAAAGTAGACTAAAAAGAGCAAATTTTCGAAGAGTAAACTATAAACAGCAAATCTTCGAAAAATAGACTATAAACAGCAAATTTTCAAAAAGTTAACTAAATATAAACAGCAAATATTCAAAATGTAAACTGTAAACAGCAAATTTTCGAAAAGTAAACTATAAACAACAAATTTTCGAAATTATACTAATCTCAGAGCTTAAATACTTTTTCGTTATTATTTATTTGACTTTGATAACGGTCGAGTGATTTTTTGGAATGTTGACAAAATTTAATTCTTATGATTGATGCTTGTAATATGATTGTCAAATGCACTGTGAGTAAATGAGTGTGTGTGTGTGGCGAAAGTAAAATGTCTGTCGCTGAAGCCATTAACAACAATAAGAATATAGTATCCATTTAAAATTACACTCTTAAATAAATAACGCAATAATGCTAGGAACACAACTGGGACGAACGACGAATTTTTGGCCGCGAATATTCGTCGCCAAAAATAAAAAATATTTGTGTATATGAAAATGCACACAATTAGGGCGCCGACGAAAATTCGCCGGACGTTGCAAACTTTAAATAGATTTAATTCTAATTCTTACGCCGGCGAACGACGTACAAATCAGTACCGGGTAGCCATAGTGTTTAAAAATGGTAAATTTTGTAGTTAATAAAGTTACTTTTTACTTTAGAAATTGTAAAATTTTAACTGAATATAATTTAAAATACAAATTGTAAAAAAAATTTACAATAAAAAAGTATTTCAGTTAGTTGTTCTTAATGTTTTGTTTGTGAAGTATTTTTTATTCATATGGTACCACTACTTCTTGTTTATACAACATATTTTATTTCCATTTTGTTTTTTCGTCGTTATTGTGTTTCATACGCCGAATTTATACAGCGAATTTCTACCGAATAATTCGTCGTGCTGGACGAAATTCGTCGTTCGTCCCAGTTGTGTTCCTAGCATAATGTCTATAGGACAAGTACAAAGAGAAAAATATGTAAAAACGGGAAACGGAAACGTGAACATAAAAGCGATTTAAAAAAAATGTTAAAGAAGTGATCTTTATATTGATGCAAATATGAATGCACGTATGTTTATATGTTAATGAATCGTTTATTTCAGAATTTATTTTTTTGTAGTCCTAATAGAATTACTACTAAAACAAGTTCGTTTATTTTTCGATGTAAGACAAGCCAGAGTTGATTTTCAATTTGGTAAGACCTAAAAGTTGTAAACAATGTGACAAACTGACTGGTTTTACAATTTCTAAACTAAATCCGACAGGGGCAGAAACGTCGTTCAGCGGTAAGAGGGACCTACTGAGCTGTTGCAGTCAGATGAAAGTGCCCGTAAAAATACTCACGCTAGTCCATTTTTGTTGACTATTATTGCTAACATAAAACGTCAAATTTTGTCGTCCAAGCTAAGCCAAAGGATAGCTCAAGTAAGCCTCGTAACAGAAATATAAAAACGAAAATTCTGATGGTGCATAGAAAATATTCCTGGAAAATGTTGAAGGAATTAGACTATTAAAGTATAAAAGCTTTTGAGGATTGTAATTTGACTTTGATACACATTCGAATAATATGAAAATTTATAAAAATATTAATTTTATTTTAACAAAAAAAAATTAATAAAATTTAAATTTTTATATAAAAAAGACCTCAAGCTTTAACAAATTAATATACATTTAAATAAAAAAGATTGAATAAAAAAAATTATATGAATAAATATGATTTTTGTAATTTTTGCAAGATAGCGCCAGTTTTTACACTGAACCTTCTTCCTTGATTTTTTTTATGAGTTAACATAAATACGTTTTCCTATGCCTTTAACAAAAGCTGATCAATAAAAAATATTGCTCTGTTATTCGCTTTTTTTAGCTCTGTTTCAAAGATAATTTTTCAATTTTAGAACCTTGTTTTCACTTTCAAAATCTAAAGGTTTCGATAAAAAAAATTTTGGAGTAAAAATAAAAAGCTTTTTGTTACCTCTGAATGTGAATTTTAGATTGGGTTGAAAAGGCCAGAATTTAGGCTTTCTTAACATGGGGTCTTCACCTGACAATTTTTTTGTCATAATAAACGTCAACTTCGTGTAAAAAACGCTGAAAAAATGTAAGTTTTTTTATATAGAAATAAAATTGTCAGGTGACGACCTCATGTAATATACCTTATAACTACCCGTCTATACCAGAGATAATTATTGCGACATATATTGCAGTTAATGTCAAAATTATGTTATCTTTAATGTAGACAGCAATTTTTTGTACATATTTATTGCTAACAATTTATGTTGCAATAATTGTTAGTCCATTTTCGTTGACAATTATTGCTAACATAAAACGTCAAATTTGGTTGTCAAATGAAAAAAAAGACAAAATTTGAAGAAAATTGTATGGGAAAGAAATTAAGTTTGTGAAATTGTGGCAAATTATAATTGTTGTAAAATAATTAAATTAAAGAATTAAATAAACAATAAAATAAAATTGCAAAAATTATTTTTATTAATATAATTTTTTTCCTTATTCGTTCTTTATTATTAAAATTAATATTAATTTGTTTACGTTCGAGTTCTTTTTTATACAAAAATAATAATTTTTCTTTAACAATAAAAGAAAATAATAAAATTAATATTTTTTTTGTTAAAAATGACCTCAAGCTTAAACAAATTAATATAAATTTATATAATAAAGACGAATAAGAAAGAATTTATAGTAATAAAAATAATTCTTTCAAGATAGGGCCAGTTTTTACACTGCACCTTCTTCCTTGATTTTTTTCAAACTATGAGATAACATAAATACGTTTTCCCATGCCTTTAACATAAGCTGAGCAATAAAAAATATTGCTCTGTTATTCTACCGACGTTATTGCCAAATTGCTGAGATAATTATCTTTAGTGTAGACCTAGTGTAAAACACCATAGTAATCAAAGACATAACAGCAACAACAAAAGTAAGTTGCAGACATTTTTGGTAATGGGTTCGTTCGTTCATTCTTTCGTTTTGTTGCTGCAGCCCAGTAACAGTAGTAATGGAAAAATAACTTACGTTTTCTACACTTTTTTTCTAGTATTGTCTGCTGTTTTGGATGCAATCTGTTTGACTTTGTCTGGCTGTTAAAGTCGTTTCAATTTTCTATTTTTTTTTTTTTTTATTTCTTCTGATTGACTACAGAATTTCTTTTTTTTTGCTTTATCAAACCAGACATAAAGTTTAGAGACATGAATAAAGAAAATACAACAATTGCACCCTTGAGCCTGAACAATGAGAAGAAGACAGTAAAAAGGCAACAAAAAACTGAATTAAAAAAAATTCCTAAAAAATGCACTGACGTTTGTCTACTCAGTCATCCTTGATGTAAAATTACCATGTACTCATTCATAAAGGCACAGACAAATAAGTTTAAGCATGTATGTGTGTGTGTGTGTGTGTGTGTGTGAGTGACTGTGTGTATATGCGTGTTTGTTAGTATGTGGGTGACTGGCTAAAAAATATTAAGTTAACCTTGAAAAATGAGTCAAAACATCAGTTAACTTAACCAGACAGTAAGTCTACACTGACACAATGGGATAGTGGTAAAAAAAATTGTTGGAAAAACTTGATTCATTTAATGCAAAGCAATTTGGATACTTGATTGGTAAACTCCTTATCTTCGATAGGAATCCCTTTGTAATGAAAACACTTTCCAAAAAAAAAATGATTATGATGAAAAATGTTTGCAATATATTGTATTATATATGCACATATGTTTCCTTTATTTATAAAATTTACAACGTGGAACTTGTTAATTAGATAAAAGTTCACGAAGAACACATGGCACATGGCACGAAGAACAATACATTAAATTAGTTTTTTAAAAATATGTATTTTTCACAGAACATAAAATCTTCAGAAAAGGTAACTAATTTCACAATAATGCCTTTTTTGCCAAAGGTACCTTTTACTATCAGTTTTTTTCAACAAATATATATTTTCACAAAAGAACCAGCTTTGACTAATCATCAAACATGTTTACAATTGAAATCAAATTAGCAATATTTTTCAAAAAATTGCTTTTTTTTTGTTTTATAAATGACTAGTATTCAATAGCATTTTTTATACTTGTCAACATCCAACATCTACCATAAATTTTTTAGGAAGTTGATATTTTCCCATAAGAAAAACTAAGGGCTTAAAATCAACTTATTTACAGGATGTTCCTGTCTCATAGTATTCGGTTCTACATCTTCCGATTATTTTAGTGCCAGCACATGAAAAGTGGCAATTGTGTAATTCTATTATTATTGTGGCATCGCTGACAAAATGTCATTTTTCTTTTGAAAGCAGAGCTACCATTTGTCAAGTTTTATGCTCTTTTTTTGTCTAAGTTCGTTTACATTTTTAATAAAATGAACTCCAAATGCATATTGGTGTTTTAATTTATTTATTGATAGATGTTTTAACTCTTTACGGCGTCATGTTGTATTTCTGCAACATACCCTTAAAGCATAGCAATTTAAGTTGATGTTGCAGCTTGGCCACATAGCATTCTTGCGGTTTAAAAACTATAAGCTTTCTAGACAGCAACAAGTTTGTATCAATTTCATTTAAGTGAGACCTGTGTAGAAATCTGTTGCTGGCTCTTTAAATTCATTTTCAAAAACTTATTTTTTTAAGTAATAGTGATATTTGGCTATTGATATTGGTTTGAGTGAAAGGTAAGAGGATATATTTCAATAGTCAATTACTTATTTTTTTCGCAAAACCAATTTCGTTTACGTTTTATGCTGATTTTGGTTTGTTGTTTATATGCAACATTGCCTATTTATACTGATTTTGGTTTGTTGTAGGTATGCAACATTGCCTATTGAGGTGTATTATTTTACTATTTCTTCAACATTGTGAATGATTTTTCTTTAGTATAAAAATGAGCCGCAAATGGCGTTATATAACTCCTAAGGACCGATAAACGCATCAGATGCAAATACAAAGGCTATACGCAGACGTCTTGCCTATTAAGGTGTATTATTTTACTATTGTGAATGATGTTTCTTTAATATCAAAATGAGCCGTAAATGGCGTAATATAACCTAATTCGTCGATAAAGGCATGAGATACAAATTTCCAGAATGCAAAGGCTATACGCAGACATCTTGCGTAAATGGGGATTAGTCTGTGCTACAATAAGCAAAACAACCGCTTTAAAAATTTTCATATTCTTTACTTTCAACTTACATTTTTAGAGCTACTGCTGCAATGTTGCATTTCTGCAACATATAATTTTATTCAATAAATAAGATCTTAAATGTGAATACAATTTTTTTTATTAATTTTTCCATTAATAGTAGACTATTTACCACCTTTTAACCAAAAACCAACAAAATTGGCGTTCTTGCGCCGTAAAGGGTTAAGTGTGAATGCATGTTTCACATTTTCAACATCTGCCATGCGTACTACCTAAATGTATGCAAGTGCACAAAGGATATAACCACGAAAAGTACCTTTTGACACCATTTTTGAAAGGTACTGTTACAAAAAATGTTCCAAATTAATGAAAATAAAACTTTTTGCAACATTTTTTAATATTCCACGAAAAGTTGTTGCTAAAATAACCATTTTTTGTCTATAAAGTTTTTTTTTTCTTTTCTCATAACAACTTTTATTTTTTTCCTGTTTCCTAAAAATGTCTTTTTCGCAAAAATTATCCTTATCCAACTTCTTTACTAAAAGGTTCACTTTTGCACATTTTTATACCCTCCACCACAATTAGTTGTGAAGAGGGTATATTTAGTTTGTCATTCCGTGTGAAACTTTTTTATTATTCATCTCAGACCCCATAAAGTATATATATTCTAAGTCGATTTAGCCATGCCCGTCTGTTGAAAACACGCTTACTTTCGAACAACTCAAAAGAAATGAACAAACTTGGTGCCAAATTCCTTGTAGTTATCCTAAGCAGCTTGGGATTGAAATTCAGCAAAATCGGTGCAGTAGGACCAGAGCTATGAATCAAAATGTGGAACCACCACCTAAAAAAATTATAATTTTGTTACAAAAAATAAGATTAATGGTGGAACAAAGCACGGAATGAGATAAGATTTTGCAAAAATTTGTTTTTTTCGAATGGAACTCACGCTGCAAAGATCCGTCCATAATTTACCCTAGGCCCCATATAAACACTACTGCCCACTCTCGGAAAACAGTTGAGTAAGCCTTAAGCCGTAATAAATAATGCTATCAAAATAAAATTAAATACTTCACTACTCACACTAATAAATTTCGTGATGCTCGGTTCATAATTTACTATAGGCCCCATATAAAGCCCACTGAGCTGTCGGTGGAGGGTATCAAAGATTCGGCACAGCCGAATATAGCACTCTAACTTGTTTTATATTGGTTTTTACAAAAAGTACTTTTTCACAAACACATTTTATTGCTGTATTTTTTTTTAAAGTACTTTTTTCACAGAAAGTTGCTCTGTTTACAAAAATTTTTCTTTTTTTTTTTAAGCAAAAGACCCCTTTTTATTGCTTTGAATGATGTAAAAGTACTCTTCACACCAAAGTACTTTAAAAAATACATCAAAGTTTTGTACTTTTAGTCGTTCTAATTAAACCCTTATTTTTCAAAAACTCTTTAGTTTTAATCAAACATTTTTTATTGGTACAAAATATCTCTTCTTGTTTTGTTTTTAAATATAAATTGTCTATCATTGACCTATTGTGCGCACGTTTTCTCGTACGGACACAATTTTATATTCAAAAAGATATTTTTGGGAATTCTTTTTTTCTTCTAAAAAAAACTTTTTTAACTTTTATTCATTGTAAATTTATATGCCAGTTTCTATTGAATGTGACTTTAGAATACCCCTTTTGAAAATAACTTAGACAAAAAAAAAAAAAAAACAAATTTGCTTGTTGAAGAAAAGTTTTTAAAAGTTTACTTAAGCTCGAGTAGATAAAATATTTGCTAACATGTGGTAAAGTTGATGTTTTAGAAACAGCTGTTTTAAAAATCTTAGACAAACTCTAAGAGGCTTTTAACGACTAGAGATAGTTTTTATTTGTGTATATGGCCAGTTATTTGTGAGTTTTATAAGTTGTGTGGGTAAAGTGGCTGTTTTAAAATGTGCTTAATTTAATTTTTAAACAAACTTTTCAAGTAAATATCAGTGTTGCCAACTTGTGGATAATAAAATGAATTGAGGTAATTTTTACTGTTATAGCGTGGTTATAGCGTTGGTAATTTTATTTTATTATTTTTGTTTAAAACAAATATTAAAAGGATTTTATTTCAGTCCTAAAATTTATACCATATCGGATAGTTTTGATACAAACAAATTACAGTCTTCTTAACCAAAGTCACTGTTTCTTAAAATCGTCAATCAAGCCTATCCTTGATAATAAATGACGCCAGATGGAGTATAACATTTCGCTTAATATGATCTTCTTACACGCATAGAAAAACACAAATTATTGTAATTTCTTTTTATTATGATAATATTGGAATGGTTCAGTTATGTATGGAACCAAATATCGGCCAAATGGCCGCCGCGACTTTGGCGGCACACCTCCACCCGATAGTCCAAAATTTCGATGACGCTGAAGCATAATTGAGGTTCTATGTCATTAATGTGCCGAATTATCTCATCCTTTAGCTCTTGATCTGGCTTATCGACGTACACCCTTTCTTTCAAATAACCCAAAAGAAAGAAGTCCAACGGTGTCAACTCACATGATCTTGGCGGCCAATTGACATTGCCTCAACGTGAGATAACAGAGGCATTGAATTTGTCGCACAAAGAGCCATTGTTTCGTGTGCTGTGCGGCAAGTGGCGCCGTCATGTTAAAACCACTTGTCGTCCACATCCATATCTTCCAATTCGGGTTATAAACAGTTCGTTAACATCTCACGAACACATAATTAACTCAGCTGAGTTGTAATTAAGACAACTGGTTTTTACCAGTTGTAATTTTTGTTATGTTTTTGTTCACCGCAATATAGCAAAGTTGTAAATCATAATACAAAAATTATGAAATTACCACTCAACTGAGTTGAGTTGTGAACCGTAATAGGGGCTGAAGTGTCCGATAAATGACAACTGATTTTACAGCAGATTGCTTAGCAATAACTGCTCAAGCAATCAGAAGAGCAGTCATTGCGCAATAGATTCCCACTCATGGCAATATGCGGTCCACACGTCGCAAATTTAATGGTGCAATCCAATTTGACGTCTTTCGCAATAAATATTGCTACGTGGGGACACGGGGAAAGAGTTATTAGGAGTAAAATGTACTTTTAAGGCAATATGGGAGTAACATTTTCTGCATATAAAAATTCGAATATTACGTTCAAAAAGTTTGCCATTAAATGTTTCTATTGACCACCACTAGAGGTGAATGTGGAGGGTAAACTTAGTTTGTCATTCTGTGTGAAATTCTTAAGATATTCATCTAAGATCCCATAAACTGTATCAGCCCAATTATGAATACAAATTCCCTGGGAGTTTACATAGGAAAAATGGGAGAAAACTCCCGGGGAATTTTTATTCATAATTGGGCTGTATATGTATGGTCTGACTCCTTGAGTAATTCAAAGTAATTTTAGCCATGTCCGACTGTCTATTGGTCTGTTGAAATCACGTCCAATTTCAAAAAACTCCACAGAGAAGAAAAATATTGGTGTAAAATTCTTTCTTGTAGAACTAAGCAGTTTGGGATTGAAATTCAGCACAATCGGCTTAGTAGGAAAAGAGCTATGAACCCTAATGTGAAAACCAACATGCTGAATGCAACGATTCCCATACAATTTTGCATTATGGCACAGGCGAATATATCACTCTTGGTTGTTTATTGATAAATTAATATTTCATTAAGCACTTTTTGGGGTTCAAATCTTTTTCTTTTATAACTCTTTTATAACTCTGCGAATGTCTAGTTACTTTGGTCCTTTTTTCATTCATCCCCTTCAGTCACTTTTTTTCCAAAAAAAAGAATTAATTTAAATTTTCAATATCAAATCTGGGTTTGTCTGACGTCTGGTCGTCAAGCAAAAAAAATTTTTTGGAGGAATTTTTCAGTATGAAGGGTCCTTTAGCAGCGCACTCGTACACTTTATAGACGACTTAGTGGTTTCTTTAAATAATTTATTATATTTCTTTAAATTAATATTTTTTGATTAAAAAAAGATTTCTACAAGATTTTAATCATAGAAAATCTTTTAAACCTTTCCTTTCCCAGATTGCATTGGTCCCTTGTCCTTAATCGTGTATGGCATTGTGTTGTGCTAATCGTAATTTATGGCCTTGAATTTTTGTAGTTTTTTATTTTTTCCCTTTTG
The DNA here is from genome assembly GCA_949318255.1 of Pollenia labialis. Taxonomy (NCBI): domain Eukaryota; kingdom Metazoa; phylum Arthropoda; class Insecta; order Diptera; family Polleniidae; genus Pollenia; species Pollenia labialis. The sequence goes on from OX439140.1 coordinate 128,907,083, forward strand.
ACTTTGAATATTAATTTGCTTTTGTTTTTTTTTTTTTTTGCTGCGTTTAATTTTTTACTGTCCAAGGGAAATTTAAATGTGTCTGGCCAGACGACTACTGTTCCAGTTTTTATTCTGCTACTGTACGCAGACTAACTAATCACCGTCTAGTAGGTTGGTTGGTTGGTTAGTTGGCTGTCTGGCTGGCTGGATGGATGGATGGATGTGTCTGGGTGTTTGTTGTGCAAAAGTTAATTTTAGTCTGACGTTGAACAAGCCAGTTTGTTGGGGAAATTGATTGAATGTGTTTTAATTGAGTACGTTTATATGGTCAATATTTATTTGTTAATAAATTACATTTTTTTTTTTTTTAATATGTTACTAAATTACTCCTTGGGATTATTAAAATTTGTAAAGTTGCATAAATTAAATTTAAGGAATTTAAAGTGTTACACTCGGAAGCAGTGTTTATGGTTAACTGGAAATTTTGCATTCAGCAGTTGAAATATAACAACTTTGGAGCTTTTAATCTTATTGTGTATAGAAGGGAGAAAAGAAAACAGGGCCGAGTGCTACTTAACATACTTAAAATATTGAGCTGATAGTAAACTGGTCTGTAAATAACCAAATTTTAAACAGTCTGTTTTCACACTATTAAAGTTTTCTTGCGGAAAGTCTGATTTTATCGATGAGAAGGGAGAGAGTAATAACACTTTAAGCTCAGACCTTCTGAAAGAAAACTTTCATAGTGTAAACCCAAACAAAGACAAAAGAAGTCCCACTCTGCCTGTTTTTTTTTTTGAATGTAAACAAATTGTAAAATTTCCTTATAAAGGAAAAAATTCAACCTTAGCACAAAAAGTGAACACGAAGCAAAAAGGCATAATTTTTCAAAATTGCATTAAGGCAATCAGCGTGAGCAATAAGGCAGTCAAAATATTATACCATCAAGCCAAGTTACAAGAGCTGACAGAAAGAAGATCGTTTTGATCTTCTGAATTCTTTCATCCATCTGTAATGTTGTTACTCATAAGGCCGCCAATCTAATTACTATGTAGCAGGCAAACATTATCAACGTCCAGCCGGTTAAAATTACAAAAAAAAAAAATATTAGCTCCCAGTAGTCATCTGTTGTAGCCTGCCTGTAACCAAAGCATTTTCAGCACCAGAAGCTAACAGTTCTTTATATTTTTCAGGGAGGTGGTCTAAAAATACCTTATGGCGTTTTCTTTTCTAAAAACAAAAGTATTGCATAAGTGTTACATGTGACTTGGCAACATTATTTAAATTATCCCCTAATTTTTAAGAAGTGTTTCATATTTTACGTCTACAAAAGAACACAAATTTCGGTATAAAACAATAAAGTACAATTAGCGCAAGGTAAATTCAATTACAGGTGGTGGCAAGACTACAACACTTCAAAGCCAACAGCAACAACAGATGTTTTTTGTATTGCATTGTTAGTGCTTACGGCTCGAAACTTGCCACCACCTTGTACTGAATTCGCTTTGATCTAGTTTTTTTTGCAGAAAAGAACATAAAAAAATGTAAAGGGCAGAATAAATGCAGAATTTTACTCAGAAAAGAAAACGCCATTAGACTTGTGTGAAAGTGAAAAAAGGGAAAGTTTTTGGTTCAATTTTAAAAGTACAATTTGGCTTCGATGGTTAAAGACATCGTTTCCAACTGACACGAAAGATTGTGGGATTTGGGTATATTGATGGACAAGAACCCCGTCTTTTCCCGGCGATCTATACTCCAAAGACCAAACGTCAAGTCCTTAACAAGACCAGTTTCAAATGTAGAAAAATCCATTTTCAATCTCTTTTACTCGCACCACACTAAGCTTTTACTGAGCTTTTACTGATCTCTTACTCTGTTAAATCTTCAATAAAGAATTAACTTAGATTTAATACCTTTCGAAAACCCACTATAAAACAAATAAATCTTTAAATTAAGTTCCTTTTTAGAAAAAATCCATATTTTATAATCGCTATTAGAACAATATTTATTTAAACATAAAGACGACAGACATTATGAATTTACAATGTCTGTAAAGTTATTGTTACACAATCTTTCGTACACTAAATACAACGTACGAGAATATAAATAATTATAATAAAAAAAAAAAAGCTTTCATTTTAAAACTTTTATCAACCTTTTTGGCTTTGAGTGGTAATTTTGAAATTATTGTAAATTAAAAAACTTTTATCAACAAATTAATAGAATTTAGAAGGATTTAGCCAAAAAAAAAAAACAGAAAATACCTGGGAGAAATAAAAAAAAATTTTCAAACATCATCAAAAACTGAGAGAGAGCTGCAATATCGAATTTAAGATGCACTAAAATCACGTTTACCCGTATTGACGATAAATCCTTCGGGAAATTTGGGTCAATTGTTCTCAAAGAACTTATCCCGTGACCAGTGAATACAATATTATTATAAAAATGGCAGAATTGTGATGTGTGAAAACAAGAGACCGGTTCTAATTCTAACACTTTATATGAATAAGACCTATCACTTTTACATGGGGTTGTCACTGGAGGGAGTCATTTGACACCTTTTGACCAGTCACAGATCTATTCTCAATGAACGTGCCTAGTGTCAGTTACTAAAAAGTTCACTCACAATAGTATTACAGTAACGGACTGTAGTTTATTTAAGTCATTCAGTCATTTTTAAATAAATAAACATTTAAAATTCCAAGCAAATTTATTTTTAACTGATTCTAACAGTTATTCAAAAAACTAAGTGCATATTAATACGGATTTTCAGTTGCAGTTAATATTCTCCGTTGATTGAGTTAAATTCTTCTTTATGTTAAAGTAAATAAAAATGTAATTTAAAGCAACAAAAAGTTAATTTAATTTTTACTGTCGAAAATTCATCACCATATTCCGTAAAATCAAATAAATATTCAGTTATTTTGTAAAATTTTACTGTCAAAAATTCAACGCCATATTCAGTAAAAACGATTAAATATTCAGTTATTTATTAAAATTTTACTGTCAATTTTTTACTGTCAATTGACCCCATATTCACTAAAAACAATTAAATATTCAGTTATTTTATATAATTTTACTACCAAAAATTAATTTTTACTTATCTATAAAAAATGAATTGCTTGTTTTGTGTAAGCAATACCCATTTTCTATTTGTTAAAATAATTTAGTTAAATACATCAAATTTTAAAAGTAAAATAATTGCGAAGCCATATCTATCGGTCATGCTGCTGGTGTCTTATAATTGAGAGTTCTTCTGTAAACAAAAAGTAAAACAAACGTGTGTAACTGGGTAAGTAAATAAAAATATTCTCCCTCTCTCGCTTATAAGAAAAACAAGCGGACACGTGTCTGTCTGGTATTTTTACAAATTCGGCTCTTTTGTGGAGTAAACGAAAATTTAATAAAATAACTGAATATTTAATTGTTTTTACTGAAGATGGGGTCAATTTGACAGTAAAAAATTGACAGTAAAATTTTAATAAATAACTGAATATTTAATCGTTTTTACTGAATATCGTGTTGAATTTTTGACAGTAAAACTTTACAAAATAACTGAATATTTATTTGATTTTACGGAATATGGTGTTAAATTTTTGACAGTAAAAATTAAATGAACTTTTTGTTAAAAATAAATGAAAAATAGGTAGACCGGTTTTTAATTGAACTTTCATTTATTTTATATTACAATTTCAGTTAATTTTACGTACAGAATATTGTGAGTGTAGTATTATTTCAATACAATGTAGCATTATTTCAGTAAAACAGGTCCTAGAATTAAATTCAAGAACCAAATGTTAGAAACTACCAAAAAATGTGTCACAACACCGTTGAAGACTGTGCTGTAATTCATTACTTTCTCTACCTTCCCACAGGGATTTTACACAACTAGGGAAAATTGGTTGGATTGGACGGGACAATATCTCCGACAGGCTTATATTGAGGGAAATTGAATGTCTTCGTTAAGGTTATTGCAGTCCCCAGTTACAAGGTGTTAAAAAGGTGGCAATTAATCCACTCCTAGGAGATCGCCATATAAAAGTGACAATTCCCCTTTATATATAGTATTAGAACTAGAACCGGTCCCTAACATTTTGGAACTATCACGTGACGGGTTTGGTGTTGGTTTCTTTTCGCTTTGGGATTCTCTAGAAATCGATGGAACATTTTCAGAGCAAATACAAATTTTCTTTTGGGAAATTTTTGGAATAAAATGATCTCTAAAGATAAATTTCGAACAATAATTTACAATAAAAAAAGACAGTGTCCATCATCTGAACGGTACGCCTTAATTCTTTTTAAATGCAGAGTATAAATAAATAAACTTTTGTAAAAATATATTTAAAAAAAAAACTGCAACCAAGAACAAAGACAGGCATCGAGACGCAGACTGACGATGATGGTTGATGCTGATGAATAAACACATTTAGACACACACCGAAACCTGTAAAATCGAGTTCAAGCTTGTTGCAAGGCGAATATGGAAGAGAAGGATAAATAGAAGAAAGGTGCCGTGTGCTGATATACGGGTCAGACGTTGAATGTTGCACCAAATATGATGGCAGGCAGAGTTTTCGTTTGCTAGTAAAACGTGGTCGAGACGGTGACGGTGTTGTGTGTAAGAGTGTGTTTTTTCTTACTTTTTGGATGATGGTAGTTGCTGTAGTGATTCCTTTTGTTGCCGTGGTGGTGATGTTGATGACGATGATGGCTTATCGTAATTTTATGCACAGCCAACGTCACTCCTCATATTTGATATTGCAAGTGCATTGTTTGTGTTTTATAAAGATTGCATTGCATTGTATTCTTCTTACAATCATGTTGTTGTAGTATTTTCCACCGTTTTCTTTTCGACAACATCGAATTTAACACAATGGGATGGATATTATAAAATTTTAAACAGTTTCTAAGTTTTTGAGCATAATTTAAGATAAACAGTTTTTTATCGAGCACAATTTTTTGTGGAAAATTTCTCAGTTTGTGATCCAAGTTTGCAATAGAAACTTTTTTAGTTCGTTAGAACAATTCATTGTTAAAATTTCCTTGGTTCGTTTATCAAATTTCCATAACACAGAAAACCATTTTGCACCATTAAAAGCATTATTCTAAAATAAAATCAGTTTTAATTAAAATTGTAATCAAGTGAATTAAATGTTTAATCAAGTGAATTAAACGTTTAATCAAGTGCATTTAAACGTTTAATTGATAATATTAATTTGCACCAGTAAACAAATTAATATTATCAACTAAACGTTAAGTTCACTTGATTAAATTTTTAATTAAAACTGATTTTATTTTTATAAATGCTTTTACTGGTGCAAAATTTTTTTCTGTGTAGAAACTTTCTCTAGCCAAGCACTCGATAGAACATTTTAAAACACTTTTTCAGAAAATTTCTTAAGCATACATTCCACGCTTTTTCGCATCCTACCCAGATGCCAAAAAATTAGAATCTGTTTTGTTTCACGTAGCAAGTTCGTGTCCGTTTACATTAACGAATTAAAAGCGGTACTCAAGCGAGTGTAATGTTCCATTCGTTTTATTCGCTCATTTGTTACTTCATTTGAAATAAAATGAACACAATGTAAAAATCGATTAATAAAAACACAAAAGTATAGGATGCCATGAGGCGTAAATTGCGAAAAGTAGGTTTACTTTCTACTTTTTTCAAGCGTCCAAGCAACGTTCGAACAAATCAGCTAAATTATACAAATAACATTTAATTTTTACTTGTGGTAAAGCCGCATTCAAAGCGTTGCATGAAACTTGAAACATAGAACGCAAGTAAAGTGTATAAAACATGCAGTGCATGGAAGCGAAATGTACCTCCAGCTTTTGGTTGAAAGGCAAAGTTTCAGTTACACCTTTTCTAAATTTCTTTAATTAAAATCTTTCTTTTTCAACCCATAGTGCATTTTCAATTCAAGTATTGTTTTTTTTCCTGCTATTTTTCTGTTGACTTGTATTCTTTGTTTGGATGCAGGCTTGCAAGCATGTGCCCCATGTGTACTCATGCCTGTGTGTATTTGTTAAAGTGTCTGCTTGTCTGGCTGTTTGCCTGCAAGCGCCTGTTGCAAGCTGTTCTTAAACGATAGAAGACGAAAAAAATACAACAGCGACAGAAAAATAAATATTGAATAAAAAATAAACCAAATCTAGTACTGTCTGACTAAATGTCTTGCTGAAATGTCTGGCTGTATGTGAAAACAAAGATAGTCTCGTTTAGAGCTGATGGAATTGCGGCCCCGGAATAAAAAAAATAAAACATGAATAAAAAATGAAATAAAAACAGTGAATGCCATAAACATTGTGTCGCGACTTTTTCGAGTGCACAGTAAATTTTCAGACAGCTGTTGTTTTGTAGGCTTTTTTAAGTTTTAGAAGGCAACAGCAGTAAAAGAGGATGACGACAACACCAACCAACTCACACACAACTGCAAAATCATAAACTGCAGAATCAGGCCAAATGTTCAAGAGAGCTTTTGTAGTTTTTTGTTTTTAATTTGGCGGGACAATTTCTAAATGCTCTACAATAGAAACAAACAAAAAAAAGCCAGCAAATGCACTACAATACATGCACATTAAAGTGCACTGTTTGCTGCAATGCAATCAATGTGTTCATGCACGAGGCAAGTGTTATTGACTGGCTGGGTTAAAAGTATTTTTTATTTTTATTTTTTTTAAGGAAAAATATATTTACTAAATAACGAACCTTCGATACTTGCGATGATGGTGATGTTGCTATTGCTGATGACAAAGCTAAACCAAAGCTATTAAAAACGCTGATAGTGACGAAGATGATGATGATGTTGCAAGAAATAAAAGATCTTTAAGTTTAACTTTACTTTTCTTATTTTAATTTAAAGATATTGTAGCATGAAGTATGCTTGAGTGGTATTTCTTGTCTCAAGTTGATTGATGTTGTCTGACACAGACAGTAACCATCGAATGAATGCCATCCCTTCTCTTCTGCCCTCTTTGGTATTGCAGCTCTATTTTATATAATCCAAAATGTAGTAAAACTCTTTTATAAACTCAAATACCCAGACACAGTTAACAATTCAAACCAATCAGTATTTAATTCTATGAATCCTTTTGTTAAAGACACCATTAAAGAAACGAGAATAATGCTGATGAAAAGTGCTAATTTACCAAGAATAATGAAGCCATGTCTAATTAAGGTTTTGGACGATTTTTATATTTAACTGCAATATGGTTTTAATTGCAACGGAAAACTTAAAAATACTGTTAAATCCAAACATTAATATTTTAATGAGGCTAAAGTTAATCAACATTAATTTTTATTAAATTATTTTTGTGAAGGATGGAATTTTACAACATGAAATTAATTAAAATAAATTGATAATTTTTCGTTCTTGACTGAACTGGGAATCGAATGCAGGTCTACACAGACAGGTTGCCATGACATGTTTCGATTGCAACCACTTAATCTCTTCAGAGGTGTTTGACGTTCAATAACTGACAGTCAATAGTCAAACATCAATCATTAAAGCAAATTGTATTTCCCCTTTGGTGTATCGAAATTTGCTTTGAATGGTTATCTACTTTTATTGATTTATATGTTCTTCCTTACTTCTGTTTTTTCGTACTTTTTGTCAAGAATTCTTCTTAAAGTCCAAAGTAAATTTTTCTGTTTTTCATATTTTTGGCACTTTTTTTTTCTTGTTGACCCTTTTCAGCACAACTTGAAGGACAAATGTAAACACTTTTTTGTGAAAGCAAGTAATTAAAATGTTATTATATTGTGACGCATAAGTTCATAGATACATGTATGTATATAAACTTATTTCAACAAACTGCAAGCTGCAAATGAAAATTTAAATGCCCAGATCACCAGAAAAACTTAAAAACGCAGTGCAAAGCAATGTCTAGTTGTATGATGCACTGCAGTGATGCATTTACGAACAGGTCCTTAATTATAAAAAGAAGAATTTTTAGGTTTAAAGTTTATTGGTCATAACTCAGGTATGTTTTAAGAAATTTACCATTTAACTGGGTTATAAAACTTGAACTTGGAATGAAATAGGTTTCCCAAAAATCAGTATTGAAAACAAAATTATATTTTGTGCACAACTCTTCTATTTCTAGGTCATACTAGAGAACTAAAATTTAAGTTTTTTAAAAAGGTTAAAGGTTTTTAGCCCTTTTTTGGAGTATTTTGCTCATAACGTGGCCATTTTTAAACGATTTGACAGATTTATATACCGACGTGTTTAAGAAGAAATTAACCAAATACTTGCATTTTAAAGATCTGCGGTTCCCGAAAATGGTTATTTAAAAAAACTTTTATATTTTGGTCATACATTTTTTGTATCTGAACCGATATTGCCGAGTTTTCAAAAAGCACACAGAAAAAAATTTCAGTGGTTTTTTTTTAGCAATTAAAAAACATTTCATTTAAATTAATGTGATAATTGAATCAATAATTTTTTTAGTTGAAAAAAAAAATTAAGGCCCAGGTCCACGATATCAACAAGAACATTTCTTTCATATAATTCTATTGAAAACAAAAACAAATTTTAGTTTTTTATTATTGTTTTCAATATAAATATGCGAAAGAAATGTTCTTATCGACATCGTGGGCCTGGCAGTAAAAATATAATTTTGATTCAATGAACATTTTAGTTGCTTTGAAATATATTTTTAATTAAAGTATTAATTAATTACAATTAATTTATACTGTGTGGCATTTACCAGCAATTTAAACTCTATTTTTTTTTTTTTTTTATAATTTCCTAGCTTATCCCGCGAAGCTTTATGCTTGTCTGCAGGAAAGAAACCAGAGTCTGCAATTAGCTCCTATTTGAATAATTAATTTTTCTCTTAAAATAAAATAATTTAAACTTGTAAAATTGTTGTTGGGAATTGCCAAAACCTGAGCTGTGTTTAATTAAATTAATTAACGCATTGTTAGCAAAGTTTTTTGATCATTTTATAAATTAAAAATAAAAAATATAGAAACTGGGAATTATTTCCTTTCGAAGGTTACTTTATATTATATTTTAAACAAATTTTTTTTTATTTTTTCGAATTTATTCTATGAAGGAATAGGACTATTACAAAAAAGCTTTATAAAATACATAATTGAAATTTAGCTCATAGAATAAATTCTAAAAAATAAAAAAAATGTTGAATATAATAAAAAATATATTTTATTAAAAAAAAATAATCAAAATTTCAAGGAACAATATAAGCATTTTGGTAATAGGCGCAAAAATCAACAAATTGTTTGCTTGATTCTATGAATTTGGTGATAAGAGACAGTTTAACATTTTTTTTTGTACATGTACTGCTAAAGTTTTTCGATCTTTCGATATATATAAAACGTATCCCTGGGTGATACTGGTTTCCTTAAAATTCAGATTTTTTGTTTGGAAATTTTTGATGTTTTAAAGCTAATTATTGCACATTGTTGTTCATTTCTTAGACAATTATTAAGCGATTCGGCTGATTTTAAATAGCAAAATTTTCGAAAGCATTACCGGTCGACAGATATATCATACATAAGTTGATGATGTGTAGAGGTACGGCAAACTTGAATTTAACAGACAGACAGACAGGCATACGGTAAGTCGGATTTAAGCTTCTCTTGTCATAACGATCCAGAATTTATATACTTAATATGGCCAAATTTTAGGAGTTACAAACGAAATGATAAACTTATATTAACCTTTTTACCTTCGGTGGAGGGTATAAAAACAACAAACAAATGTGATAACAAACCAAAGAAAATATTTTCTGGTTACTTTTAGTAGAAGCTCAAGTGTGGTACCATTTATTAATTAGTTTTTTTTTTCTTTTGCCTTTGCCTGATAATTCTAATTAAAATCAGCACCATCATTTCATAACAAAGAAACTCATTCTAGAAATCGACACCACAAAATTCAGCCTACATACATAAAATAAAAGCTTACACTCGCACACACACACAAAGATTCTTCAAATCTTTTCTTCTATCAGACAGATACTTTTAAATAAGTCAGACCAAATTAAAAAAAAAAAAAAAGAAATACGAACAACAACAACAGCGTAAAGTAAAACAGAACAAAAAAAAAGCATCGAAATCAAAATAATCAACCCTTAAAGTTAAAACCTCAATTTGAAACAATAGAAAACTGTCTGGGATCATTAAACATCGACGTGCATACACAGACTAAACACAAAAAGCCAGACGGACGCAACAAATTGCACAGACACAACACACTTATACGCTCCCAAACATCCGTATTTATAAAATGTCTGGCTAGAAATAAAAGCTAAATGTCTGAGTAAGTATTTGTGCATGAATGCCCAGCGGGAAAAAGAAGGAGTACGAAGGCCTTCTAGAAGGCCTCTGTACCCCTTCTTTTGGATGTACAAGGCCTTCTTGCTCCATTCCATACTCATATCTTTTTTACACGCGTTGTCATTGCGGAGAAGGCCTTCCGCTTTCCTTTCTTTCGCCAGGGCTTCTTAAAGGCATTCAAATATATGGCTCTTAGAAGGCTTTCCAGAGAAGGACTGTTAAAAGGCTTTAGAATAAAGGTTATCTTAAAGGGTTTTTAAGAAAGGTATGTTAAAAGGCCTTTTAATTAATGGTTCTTAAAAAGCCTTTCTGACCATCCTTGTAAAAACTGCATCGGTTCTAATGGAAATTGGCTGACCATTTTCATTCGCATCGCATCGAAAAAAACATCGATGTTTTTTTACAGTGTCCATCCCTACACAGAACCTTCTTCTTCAATGAACAAAACACAACTAAAAAGATTTACATTATTGTTTTCACTTGGTATTTTAATATGTATGTAACTTTATTTTTATAACGGGATCTGAATTCTTTCGCTTATGCTTTGGCGAAAAAACAGAACAAAAAATTTTACTCTTTCTCTTTTTAACATCAACTAAAAAGATTTACGTTATTGTTTTCATTTGGAAGTTATTTTATTATGTATGTTACTTTGTTTTTGTAAAGGAATCTGAACTGTTTTGTTTTTACGTGTGCAAAAAAAACAAAACAAAAAATGTTACTCCTTCTTTTATCGCTTCTCATAGAAGCGAGTGTGGAAGGTGTATCTTATCTTTTATACCAATGATCCGAGGCCTTCTATGAGGAATTCTTTAGCAGTTACATAAGAATAGTAATTAAATCAAAAAAATTTTTAATCAGGCCTTCAAAAAGGCCTGAAGTAAGAAGGTCTTCTAAGTTTTACCGCTGGGTGGATGGGTACAGGATGTTTGCACATGTGTTTAGATGGAAGTGCGCTAGTGTGTGTGTCTGTGTATGTGTGTTTATTATTTACCAGCAAAATTACAACATAATCGACAAATGACAAACACATTCCATTCAGAGTTGGAGTTTAGACATAAACACTTGCACTTGCATTCAATATAATTCACATAAATTTTTTTTTGTTTACAGACATTATTAGGGATACAAATAAATTATAGGCCACTATTTTCAACTTCGATTTGGGTTTGACAATAAATATTATTTAACAAGAACCTTTTTTGCTATTATATTTTTCACTTTTCTGGGCATGTAAAAACTTTCGCGTAAATAACTTTTTTCGAATCCCAAAGTTTTGTGGGCTTCTGGTTCTTGTGGTACCAGTTTGGAATATGACATGATTCAAGTATTGACTGCACAAATATGATTCGAGTATGGAGTATTTGTGATGGCCAGACAATGGCATATTCACACATTTCTGTCTTTGAAAGCTCAGATCCACATACATACGTCCAATAACTAAGGAAATCAGAAGGCGAAAGTAACTTTAAAATTGTAGATCAATTCATTCAAGGTCAATGAGATTATGAGGAATTTGTCTACAAATACATTTTTAATTTTATCTTCGAAGTCATTGAAAATATTTGAAACAGGAAGAACGTTTGGATTATCACACTTTTTAAATCATATTTGAATATGAGTTTTTAATCCCCGATTCAGTTCGTATGGTTCCTAAAAGGGACAAACAGGGTTACCAGCTGATCATAGCATTTCGGGGATGCCTGGAAAGCAGTGTATGAACTCCACTAGATATTGGTTGATCGGTTGGTTTTGCGGTGTACAAATGTGTGAGGTTTTCGGAGGTATTTATTTCTCCTGCTTCCGCCCATCTTGTTTTGTACAATTCATAAGCCCTTAAATCTCCAAACTTGGACAAGTTTAGATGGATCCTACTCGTGTATTTTTTCACGCTAAAAGTCGTCATCGTGGGTATCCTTGATTATAATTAATATTGGTTGTGGGTTCGATAATAAAAATTGTTTCAGCCATACCGATTTATATGGGAACTATGTACAGTCATATTGCTGGGGCTGCCAAAAGCCTCTAGGCAGGCTAATCGCAAAACGGCAAAAGAGGAGTTGTCACCTAACTGCTTGAGATGCACCGGTTTAAGTCTGCCATTTAGGTTCGCCTTCTCACTTTATCTGCAGGTGCAATGATGGCGTAAGCTTATAACCAGGGCATACTTGGTGTAATCCAGAAATAGTGAGCTGCTTGGGAACAAAGGATTCTCTTTTTGTCCTCCCCAAGTGAATAACAGACAGATAGATTTGCACACAAGTGCACCTTTATGAAAGACCCCAACCGACAACTTACTTACTTCGTTGGCCATTTTTAGCGACCCATGTCGGTCATTGACCGAACTAAGAATGGATTGGCGCCTCAGTAATCTGCGCTTCTTCTTGAATTTCTAAAGTTTATTTTGGAATCAGGGCTGTCCGATATGGCGATTTCTCGCCAAACGTGGCGATTTTAAAACATGTTTGGCGGTGGGCGACTTTTTTTTGGCGATTTACTTTTACCATTTACATTATTTAAGCGATTTTTTTTAACAGTATATCATTTTTTGTTATCATTACTAATTTAAAAAAAAAATCTGACAACTTTTTTCACATGATTTTTGTTTTGTTATCTTTTTAAGTGAATTTTATATTCAGTCCCTATTTAATTCTAATATTTAGTTTGTATGCAGGTCAAAAGACCTCGATGAGGCTGAAGTGTATGACCTTAAGCGGCTCATACACTTGCAATAAAATTGTTAAATTTTACGTATTGTACAATTATATCGCCAATGTGTATGTGATATTCGAAGGTGACACAATATATTGGCAACAATCAAAAGACTTTTGATTTTTGTTGCATAACGAAAAGAAAGTGATATGTGTTTATTAATTTAAATATTTTAATTTTCAATATTTCGATTTCCGTTGGAAATCTTCTTCAGGAAATTTTTAAAATAAAATGAAATTTCAAAATTTGACAATAAATGGAAAAATAAAAGATGGAAAAATAAATTTTAAAATTTCCATTAACAAAATTATCATAATAAATTTAAAATTCCATTCTACAAAATTTAAACAAAAAGATAAACAAAAAAGGCAAAACAAAATTTTAAATATATTCGAAGCTTAAAACCTATTTTACTGTCCCTTTCCGTCAATAGTTATTTTTACTTAATAAATATTCAGCAACTGAGCTCTGAAATCTGAAAATCATTTTACAAACAATCAAGGGCAAATACATATTTATAATAATCCCTTTCACCAACCTATTTATTTTTATTCAATAAATGTCTATAAATCTGAACTTAGCCCTCCGTATCTTTTTTCAAATTAATTCTATTCTCGAACGGAACATTATTTATCTGCAACATTTCTTACACATATCAACGTTTCTTAAAACTTTCCGTATTCAAAACTGATGTGTTTTCAAAATCAGGATAATTATTAAAATCCCTGCAATGGATTGATTACGCCGTTCGATGGGCCGAATTATAATTCCTATATGTTTGGTCATGTTTATGTCCTGCTAATCTAACTTTGAGTTTGTCCCAGTTGTTCCTACATATAATTTCCTACATTGTTCATTATCATTGCCACCACAATGAATCTTATAAACTAAATTCGACATATCTTACTTTTTTTTAATCTATTCTTAGTTTTTGTGAATAATCTCCCAACATTAGTATTCACCTTCCATTCTGTATGTCCCTTTATCATATATATTCGAGTTTTCTAATCTTTCCGAAAACCCAGGTGCATAAGTTAATGACTTATAAATACGTGGTTCCGAAATCTCATCAATATTACGAGATCTCTTTATTTTGTATTGTCTTACCAATTGCTAATCAGTTTGTTAGGAAAACTATTATTCTTCAAATATTTCCAATAATTTCCTTATTTTTCCTATGAAATCTATTGTCACTAATTGTTAATGTCCTATCTATTAGATTCCTTGCTGTGTTAATGACAATTCTCCTCGGGTGCTTAGAATAATGATTCTACCGGATGAGGGTGGTTTTTGATACCAATCTATCAATCTAACAAATTTGACGTTTGGCGATTTCTGACATCCGGTTTGGCAATGGAGCTCAAAAAATCTGGCAACCCTGTTTGGAATGGGTTCCCACTTGATCATATTCAAACGTCTTAAGTGCTCGAGCGCCATCTTTCATTCGCACCACATGTCCAAACCAGTGCAATCTTTGGATTTTTACTCGTTTTAGTTCATTGATATCGAAGAAGAGCTGATACAGCTCTTTGTTCGTGCAATAGCGCTCTTCTCCGCCTACGCAGATTAGCCCTTATATCCTGCGAAGCATTTTTTTCTTAAACCCTACAAGAACAACTTTATAAGCTTGAGCAAGTATTTATGCCTCTTTACCGTATAGTTACCATTTTACGGTTTCAAAAGTAAATCTTAGTATGAGCGATGATTTCGATGAAAATTTTACCAATTTCATTTTAATGCTTGGACCATGCCATTATATACGAAATGGAACATAATTTTAATGGACTCCTCAAGTTTGGTTGCAGCAGTCGATTATTTTGAGGTAGTTTCCGACCACTTTTTTCACCATTCGGGAAGTATCTTGGCGATAACTTGACGGATGCTGGTTTTCAAATGCTCTAACGTTAGAGGATTATCGGCGTGGACACGGTTTTTTACGTATCCCAAAAAAAAAACGGCGTAAAATCGCATGATTTTGGTGGAAAATTGCCGTCGCCAAAACGTAAACTTCCCATGCAATAAAGCCAAAGTCGGTTGTGTTGTGTGGCTCGTGTCACCGTCTTGATGCAACCAAATATCGTCCAATTCATAATCTTCAATTGCAGGCCACAGCGCTCTGAGCCATGGACGACATCTGTATCGCTTCTAGTCTCTTCAAACTTCTTTATAATCTTGCCAATTTTTCAATATTTGACAACCTTAAAGATCGCTTTTACTTTGAAATAACATTTTTAATCGTTAATTTTATAATAAATGAGAAGAAAATTACACAGTGCAACAACATTCGGGTCATTGCTTTAGTTGGTAAGTTTAAAAAAGGACAAAAATTACCCCTTAGAATGAGAGTTAGAGGGTAAATAGATTTTAAGAAAAGAATCGTCATACAATTCTACTGAAGACATCTGAAATAATTCTTTAGCTCAGGAGTACATTTAGTATAGTTTTTTTTGACTAATTCCAAACGCCTTTTAAAAAAAAAATTCAAGAACTTCAAGGCCCGAAATTTCAGGAACCCGCGCTAGCTTTGCAAAACCCTTGGGCAGATTTTCACTACCATTCTAGTTTCATTTCACGTTGCAAGTATTGAGGTTGGTTTTTTTGTTGCACAGTGTTATGAGAGGAATTAATTAAAAAAATCGGTTAGTAAATTTTACTGCCTTTTTTCGAAGCAAGGCAGTATAGCACACGTGCCTTATAACCATTTAAGTCCACGTAAGGCCAACTCAATTAACCAAACTTTTTGGAACATCTGAGACTGGATTTTTGTTTTCTTTGCTTAGGACTTACATTTTGTAAGCAACTTACAACCTTTGCCCACCAAAATGCAAAAAAGGCATGTTCTGCCGGTATTTTAGCCAGAAAGAGGGTCTTAGATTTCAACAAGGATGCTTCCAAATTACAGAAAAGCTTCGGAGAGCCCTGAAAGCGTATCTCTAGTATATCGCGAATACTTCCGAGAAATGAAGTGTTTTTAAGTCGAAAATACAATTCCTGCAACCAAAGGACCGGAAAATTGTTTGTAATAATGTATCAAATGACTTCTTGCCTTATGCAGCAACTCTAAAGCATATTTAATTACAGGAGTGGAATTTTCTTCAAAAATTGTTTGTAGTGTCATCATGGCTGGCGCATTATCTAACAGACCAAGAAATTAAATCTCAACCGCATACAACAATCTAAATGATACTTCAAAGCTCATTTAGGCCTATCATTGTTGTAGTTGTTGCCGCCGCTGTCGTAGACGTCATCATTATCATTGTCATTATTATCACCACAAATGATTTAGTAAAAATAAAAAATTGTAAAAATATGAATAATAAAAACAAAGAAATGATTTCGAACTCATAACAAATAAAGATGCTTTTTTTTTTGAATTTTTTCCTTCTTTTTTTTTGTTTTTCGGAAAAATGGAATCACGCAGCAGTACGACTGAGTGACTGTCTGTCTGGTTGACTGATTAAAAAAAAAGAAACAAAAATCGAACAGACAATTTTACATACAGTCTGTAGTAGTAGTACTTTGCCGGCTTGTTGGCTGTATGTCTCAATGGCAGGCTGGATGGTCTCGTTATTGGGTTGGTTGGCAACATGATACCAGACGATTGCAAACAACAACAGCAGCAGCAACAAAAATTTAAGTGCATTACTGATGAAATTTTATCCACCCTAAGTCAGAGAGACACAGCAGCAAGAGGTGGTTGTTTCGAATGCTAAGTGGTTGGCTTGTGTATAATGCACAAAATCTTTGTGTTCTCTTTGATGGTGTAAAATAATCCAAAATATATTTATTTAACTCTTTTGTTTTTTTACTTTGTTTGTTGCTGTTTCTTGCAAAAATGTGTATCAAACGATAACAAAGATACACTGCACAATCGAGCGAACCACTATGCTGCGTGCGTAGCATGTACCATGACCTTGAAAAATATTCCAAAACCTACTCATTTAGTAAATTTCCTCGTATTATATTTTTTTTTTTTTTTTTAACATTTCTACTATGTGTACGATTGAGTATATGAGTACTTAAACAGCAGTGTACGAAACAGTCTGGCAATGCACAAAGTGACAGCAGATGGAAGAAAAATTGGGACAAATGTGCATACATAATTAAGTCGATAGATACAGGACAAAAAAATCAATTTGGCGAAACAAAAAAAAAAAAAACACAATTGCTCTAAAAGTAGCTATGGCACAAGCTCTATATATTTACATTTCTACTTCAAGTTGTACAAATTAAATGTCGACGAAAGTGGTCAAGAAACAAATGTACTCAAGTATTCAAGGCAAAGTCTTGACAGAAAGATTACGTAAAAACAGAAGAGAAGTAAGAAACATGTAAATAAAATTTAAAATTATAATTAATTACAACAAAATTGTTCGAACCACCAATACCACTGGTTAAAGAGTATTGTTTGACTGTTGGTCGGCAGGCACCGCAGTGGTGCAGAGGGTAGAACTGCAAATAATTGTAATGACGTAAATTCAACCCGGGTTCGAGCCCCAGCTCAGCCAGATAAAAATTATCAATAAATTTTAATTAATTTCATTACTTCAAGAAAAAATAATTTAACGACAATTAAATTTGATGACTTCAAGCCTAACTAAATATCAAAATTTTACTAACAAGGTTGCGTTTAAACACACGGAAAAAAATCAATGTAAAATCGCCGAAAACAAGGTTGATTTTACCGTTTTCGGTAGCTATTTTGCTTCATTGCTACTTCATGTTAATTTAACATGATTTTACAATAACTTGCAAACAACATTTTTTTCTTTTAAAACAACTATAATTCATGTTCATTTAACATTGCAGTAAAGTTAGAGCAAAATGTCATTTATATTGAAATAAAAATCCACATCACGTTGCATGAAAGCTATTTCAAGTTGAAATAACGTGAATTTCATGTAGAATCAAATTGGTTTGAGTTTAAATTTACAGTGAAAAGAAGCTTCAGAGACAACAAATGCATTTATTTAAGAATAATTCAAAACACTTACCCCTGTGACACATGTTTCACTTATTTTGTATTCACATCAGCAGAATGGCCCGATATGGTTTTCGTCATCATTCTACTTTGAAAACTTGATGTACTATTTAACTAAATAATTTAAATTAAAAGAATACGGGATTTTAATTCTTTTTATAACATATTTTAAACATGAAAATAAAAAAATGTACATACTCAAGTATATATGCATGTCAATTTAACAAGATAGACTTTTGATTTTAATATAAAACAGGTTTTTGTGGTTTCAATATCGAACAATGTTATTTTACCAGTGAATAATAATTAATAAACGTGATTTCAGGTTATTTTAATATTTTTCATTTAAAATTAATATGAAAAAATGATAAATTAAAATAAAGGACATACTTTTGCAGAAATTTACTATGATTCTCAATCAACATTTCGCCATGTTAATTTAACATTGGTATTTTTTCTGTGTGAATGTGCTAAATTGCCATTTCCCATGATGGGATAAGCTATTCATATGCGCATTTCACTGGTTGCTTAGGCCAGATCGTCAGAAACCTTAATCCAAGGATTTCACATTTGGTACAATTTTATAAATCTGCTTAAGAAATCCTTTTAAACAGGGTTTTACAAAAGTTTCAGTTGTTCTTTTAAGATATTAAGTAATCAGGCGTGTTTCAAACATCAATTTCGATCGTAAGTGGATTTAATTCGGTATATTGCTTCCACAAAAAACGAAAATTTAGTTTGAAGCAACTAAAACAAATTCAAACGGAACTAAAACCATTTCGATCGGAATATGGATCAGAGCTTATCAAATAGTTTTAAGTACTCTTTTTGCAGGAGAGCCATTTGAACTGGATTGAGGATGTGATACTCATGCAATTCATTTGTGTTAAGTTTCTAGCTATCTTGCTTATAAGATCTTATTAATTTAGCTCATTTATTGATTAAAGTCCGGACCTGAGAGATAGACTTTGGCTACATGACATCACACTTACACTTAAAACAAACACAAATAATAAGTTATTGCTTTTGTTTTACATGCAAGTTAAGCGATTTTGATAAAAAAAAATTTGAAGCCTTCTATTTTTTTTTATGAATTTTTAAAAAACAAAAGCTTCGAAATTTTAATAAAAAAATTTTGTTTTTTTTTTCAAAAAAAAAAAAATATTATGTTTCTTAAATTTTCTTGAAGGAAATTGTATTGCGGAATTTCGGGTTTTTTTAGTTTTTTTAATAAGCTAAAGCGTTTTTGAGTTACGCGAACATATTTTGTGCAACCTCCTTCATTTTCGAAATAACGGTATATCCAAAAAACAAGAGCTAACCTAAAAAAACGGTTAGCACCACTGGATTCAACGACAAGCTTGTCTAAAAAAAAGTGTCAATTTCTAGCACAGTGTTATTATTGAAAAAATTAAAAATTTCATTGAAATACAAAAGGTTTTGATTAAAATAATGAAAAAAAAAATTTAAACTTCATCCTCATATTAAGCAAATAGTAAAAGTCTTAATACAATTTCTTGCATAAAGTTAATGCAAAATTTTCATCGATTTTATGAAACATTTCATTTATTTGTCCCCATTAATGAAACATTCTGAATTAATCCAATGAAACGTTACATAGGTTGACTTTTAATGTTAATTTTAATTGGATTAATGTGGTAGTGGGAAACGGAACTATTTCTTTCTTTCCGAAACTTTTTAAATTGTACCGAATCAAAAAAAAAACTATTTAATGGTGTTTTTACTTTTCATTAACCAATTTTCATCTGAGAAATCAAACCTTCTGATTTATTTCGCGTTTTTTAATTAAAAAATTTGAATGCACGTAATGCTTTCCTCATTTATTTTCCATTTACTGTAAAAAACTTAAAGAATACTGTCAAATAAATAAAGCCTAGACAAAAGTTGCTGAGGATGGTGGTTATTTCGTTTGTATGGCCAATATTGGTGGTTCAAAAGGTTCAGACGACGACGATGATGATGGTGGTGGTGATGACGACGATGACGATGTTTTACAACTGGTTGATGGTAGTGTTGGTGTCGTTGATGTTGGTGGTTGATGTCTGGCCTTATTTTTTTTTTTCGTTGTCGCAATTGTTATTTTATTTTGGTTGTTGTAATTGTTGTTGTTGTGTTGTAAGTACAACTTGGTTATATGCTGAGTTTTGTCTGCAATTTTTACTTGTTGTCTGGATTTAACAAAAACAACCAAATGGAATGTTAACGAGGACAAAGTAGTTAATACACATTTCGTCTGTCTGTCTGTCTGGATAACTGATTTCGGTTTTTTTTTTTGGAAATAAAAGCCCAGACTTACTTTTTATTGAAATGAAATTTGGTAAAGCCACAATTATTAAATAGGTACTTAACAAATATTTATTTTGCACAAAACAAATTGTCCTTTAAAACATTTTTTTTTAGTATTTGCATTTGTATTAGATTTTGGTGAAAAAATCTGAATTCAAATGAAATTGTAATTGTCCCTGTGGTGTTGGCATTAATGTACTGTTTCGTTCTTAACTCTAGACTGGAGTTTAGAAGGAGAAACCGAATAAATATAAAGAATCCTTCTTATTACATATGGAAAAACCTACAATGACTGTCTGGTGTTGTGCTAAATATTGTATAAATTTGTTACTTTTTTGTTTGTTTTTTTTCTGTTTTTGTTTAAGGAAACACGACTTGACCATTTTGGTTATTTTCTTTTTTTTACTTTGAGGATTTACTTTGCTTTCATTTTTCGATTTTATTTAGGAATTTATGTCTGCTAAGTTTTCTTTGGTCTCTACTCTACTCTTTGGCTCTTTGGTTTGTATATTTTTCCTCTTAATTTTAAGGGTCTTTCTTTTGCCAAGTGTTGGCCGGAAATTCATTTTTAGTTTATTTTATATAATTTTTTTTTAGATGACGTTGCTTAAGCCTATTAAAATGGGGGTTTCTTTAAGATAAATATTCCATAGTTTGTTTTGCCAAAAAGTATTTAAAGTTATAAAAATAAGCATTTTAGTATTCTAAGTAGATAAGAGAGTCGTTTTTTGAAAATACATTTTGTTTGTCTTTTGTCAGCAACTGGGTCAAGTGTAAATAATTGGTAAATATGTTAAGGTTTTATAATTTGTTATTTTATGTTTTTTATTTTCGAGAACCCCTTCTACACCTGGGAGAATGTATAATTGTATAACACGTAAGAAAGTATAGTCGGCTAAGCCCGGCCATATGAAACCCTTAACCATAGAGTTTAGAGACAAATTTTCAAGAGTTTAACCTATTTGGGAACTATGGGCAATAATGGAAACGCCTGAGAACAATTATTTTATGAGGTCATATAAAAGTTTTTTTGTTCGGAATATTATTTAGATTTCTTCAACTAAATGGGAATTTTGTGTCATAAAGTCATGTTAGTCAGGGGATTTATATAGGACCTAATTTTTACACGGACAGACAGCCAGCCGGATGAACATCAACTATTGACAGTCACTTGAAACTTTCTAAGTCAATTAATGCACACAAATTTTATTCGCAATTGTTCAAATAAAATGTTACAAAAATTAGTTTATCAATCACCTGTGATTTTAATATTTGTATGTCTGTATGTATGTATGTAAGAATTTATAAATTATGACTTTGGCCACATTCCCCCTAAAGACGGCGAAACACTACTCTATTGAATCGTACGATTTGCCAAAAAAATCGTGTGTAATCATAATTGATAGATTTTTTTGATAAGTCTGTCCGACTTGCAAATGTTTATGAACATTTTCATAAAATTATAGTTTCTATGCGATCAGAGTTGCATTTTCTTGTAAAGTAGCTGAGTCATTTGAGTTGGCATCATTTTTGTGGGATAGTGTGGCATTGACAACAGATTTTAAAGACATTTTTTTAAGTCGGATAGAATTCCATTAGATTTTCGTGTGAATGAATCGTACGATTGTGCAGGATAGTGAATCCCGGCCTTAAGGAGTTACTTTTAAATATATATTTTTTTAATACATACTTACATACATATAAAGGGTGGTCCGACCATGCACGATGCTAATTATGAGTCACACCTTAACGTCAATTTTTTCCCAATTTAATTTTACATTTCTCTGTGTCAATGTTTGACAAATTCAACTATGGAGAGGTACACAAATGAGCAGTGCGTTAAGATTGTTGAAGCCTTTTACGAAAATGGGCTTTTAAATCAAATGCATTTCGTGCACTTCGTGCTTATTTTTGGTCAGGATAATCGACCAAATGTGTCCACAATCAGGAGAATTGTGCGCAAATTTCAGCAAATTGGTCTGTAAGAAATCACCTGTGCATGCTCGTCCAGTTCGTTCTGCAGAAAAAATTGCTGTTGTTCGCGATAGTCTGGCAGAAGAGCCATCAACCTCGACTAGTCGTCGTGCCCAACAATTGAACATCACTATAATGGACTTCTTGTGGCCAGAAATTAAGGAAATGTACCTGGACAATAAGTGGTTCCAACAGGATGGTGCCACTTCCGCTATCACGATCATGACACCGTTGGACTTCTTTATTTGGGGATATTTAAAAGAAAAAGTGAACGTAAATAAGCCAAGAACAATTCAAAAGCTATGGGATGAGATAATTCGGCACATAAACGACATTGAACCTCAATTATGTCTCAGAGTCATTGAAAATATGGACCATCAGATAGAAGCCATGGCGAGCATTTCGCCGATATTTTGCTTCAAATATAATTATCATACATCCGCCAATAATAATAAAACAATATTAAGATAATTCTCTGAAAGCTTTTAGTTTTCTTTACAATAACCTTTGTGCGTTTTACTACAAATTAAGGGGCAACACTTATTCTTAAAAAATAATAAAATGTCTGAAGAGTTTTATTAAACACAGTTTTATAGAAAATTAAGAATTAGTGCCGGTTCACACACGTCAAGTTTGACTCGTCAAGTCTTGAGTTTTTAGGAGAGAGGGGAAAAGAAATGGCATTCTCTTTTCACTTCTCTCTTAAAAGCTCAAGACTTGACTTGTGTGAACCGGCACTTACTTGAATAAGCTGAAATGTGTCTTCAATTCATTTAATGATTTGGTTTTTGATTTCGTGATTTTATATTTTATGTTTGTTTATCATGTATGTAAAGCGTTGGCAACCCTTAAAAACACCAAAGCCTGTGTTTTCTATTCAATTCAAATCTTGCGTTAATTTTGGGCTTATAATATAATAAGTATAATCACGATAAGCCCCCAGGGGCCGAATACTTTTCGTCATGTTCACATACGCAACACGAATGTTAACGAAACTCACTTAAAATATTGTTGTCGTTAGAAAACAAAACACATAATAAGGTTCTCAACTACAGGGCTGCCAGGTACTTTTTTCCTTGTCCCAAAAAAATTAAACAAAATCCCCATATTACAAAAAAAAATAACCTTAAAAAGTTAATATTTTTTTATTGATTTTTTTCTGACCAAATTTAAAAGTTTTTAAAAAAAAGGTAAGAAAAATTTTAATAAGAAATGCCCAAAAATCCCCACATAAAAATTTGTAGTAAAAAAATTAATTTTATTTTGTTTGTAGCGACTGGTTTCGGCATGTTTTTTTTAAATCCTTTTAATGCGATTCCAGTGAGGAATAACAAGCAACTGTTTTTGAAGACGAATGAGTCAATTTATAAGAATTTACAGCCTGTTTAATCGGTTTTTACCATACTTAAAATCAACAATAAATATACATATTTCCCAAACTTAATTATATTGTCTTTCATATTAACTTATTTTTGGGGAAGTCATAATTGCTTGAAAATTGTCTTTAAAACACAATAATTGTATGTGTTGTCAACGGTCTTAGATTCTTCTTTTTTAAAACACTTACTCAAGTACAATTACATAAGTTTATTATGTACCCTTTACACACTTACACCGTATAAGTTGTTGATATGATTAAGATAAAAGAAAGGAAAATATATTAAAAATGTGTGAAATCCCCAAAAAAAATCCCCCATTTTTTTTTATTAAATCCCCAAAAAAATCCCCAATCCCGAAATAACTTTCTTTCTCCTTTTTTCTTGCACGGGGATAAATCCCCAAGTATGACAGCCCTGCTCAACTACGTAGTTTTATATCTCTCTCTTTTTTAGCACTTCGTTTTCTTATTGTACACATTAATGTATACGATAGCCATAAACAACACAAATGTATTGAAACTAGTGGAACGAATTGATAACTTTCATGGCCACTTGGTAATTTCAATAGTCATCTAAGTTATTTTCTCTGTGAATGATGAATTGTACGACGCACATCACACCGCACGTGGCATTAGTCTTTTTGTGTACGTATATTGTCTGCAACCACTTGAAAAACCAAGTGTGATTTGATTTTCAAGCTGATTTCTGCAGGCCTCAATAACATCCCAAATGATCATCAAAATGATGTAGAAGATACAAGATAATAGTCTGGTAGTCTATTAGGTCATTTCCAAAAGTTTAAGAAAAAGGACTATAACAAAAAAAACTTTATAAAATACATAACTGAAATTTAGCTCATAGAATAAATTCGAAAAATAGAAAATGTTGTTATTTATTAAGTTTTACTTAATAAGACATTTAAAATGTTTTGCATTCCACGTCCAAAAGTTAATATTTAATTAAATTTTCCCTTGAAATTTGTTCAGATTGTTTTTTTAATTTAAAGCATTTTCTAAAAAAAATCACCCTGCTTGCACTTTAATAATTATACAATATTTGCCTAAATTGTTATACCCTTCTCCCCCCCCCCCCATTATTCATTGCAAATAACACAAATTTCATATTCAGCCACAAATACACCCTAAAGGGTCAAAACAAAAAGGTGTGATCTTGTCAATAGAATTTTCGGTTTCTATTGTAAAAAGAAAAAAAAAACGGAATTGAGATGTTATCGCAGATGACACATCACCCAACCAGACGCACATAAAAAAAATAACAAAAATCATCTGGTAATTTCAAATAAAAAATTCATTTCATATAAAAGGCAAACAATTACACTACAAAAGATAAAAAAAATGTATGGAAAAAGCAACATAAACTGGTAAAAATCATAACTTCAACCCAGAACTGTTAGAGAAAAATAACAGGAATTTATGTAAATGATCACTAAAAAAGTCAGTATGTGAAAAAAAACTATTGTATTATAAACTCAAGTAGGTGTAACAAATCACAAATTGTGGTGTTTTTAAAAATACCCCATGGACTTTGTGAATTGTATTTCCCTCTTTACTCAAAACACAGCAGCATTATCAACAACTTTATTAGAGCAAAGTAACAACAGTAGCAGTGGCAGCAGCTACATCACCATTAGCCCAACTGAATTCCAGTCACATGTCGAATGGAATAAAACAAAAAAATCAACTGGTAGACACATTAAAATCAGCGTTTTTAGTAAAAACTTGCTGACAGTAAAAGTTTTATTTTATGATTTCCATTTTAGCTGTTTTTCTTTTTTTCTACATTTGAAGTGTTATTTGTTTGTCTAGTTGACGTTTAACAGCAACGAAGACGTCTTTATGACCAGTGCTGTCAAATCTTAAAAAACTGACAATTTCCAAAAAAAAAACTGTCTTTATGGAATTAAAAAAAAATCCTCCTTAAAAAATACTCAATTTCTATTCGTTTTTATTGAAGCAAAACCACAACCATTTTTCTATTACATATTTATATATGAGGAGCCGCAGAAAAACGTAATTTTTCGCCTTTTTAGAAAGAGTGAAAATCTTTAATGAAATGGATTGACGCATCTATTTATAAGTAAAAAACTAGTTACAATATCCAGGCTCATGCAGTTTTTGAGAAGGCGAATTAAATAAATCTCAACTTTCCAAAAATTTACATGTGCAAAAAAGTACGTTTTGTTCTGCCGCACCTCGTATACCAAAATTAAAATGCTTTTGTTTGTTTGTTTCCTACAGACTCCTAAATATGTTCAAGTGGGCGTGGTACCTCCCATACAAAACCAATAATAAGATACCTTATATCTAGAGAACGGTTTTCAATGCACAACATCTTCGTAAAAGTATGCTGGATAGGATAAGTAGGTTAAATTTGAAAAGTAGGCATGTCACAAGGACACGTATATCTGTTGTACAAATTGCTTCGTTATCAAAACACGAGATTTCAATAATTTTATTCTATAAGTTTTGCAATGCATTTGCTCATTCAGGTACTCGACATAAAATTTTTCGTAATTTTTCCATAAATTTTTTAAATAACGCTTTATAAATTTTAAACTTTTTATGAAATTGAAAAAAAAACTAACAATGCAGTTTAAAGATCGATTTATTCCAAATAACTTAGAAACAAAAATTTTTTAATTTGCACTAAACTTTCCTGAGTTACACCGGTTTTCAGCTTTGTACCCAGTTTATGAGATTATTACTCATACCCAACAAACGAATAAAAAGCAAACGTCTTGTTTTGCTTTGTTTTAAAATTATTTATTGGGGTTCTTACAATGCAATCTACACCCTGCAATAATTTCTCAGTTTCAGAAGTTGAATACTAAAAATTGGAATGTAGGGTGCCTTAATGAGGAAATGCATTGCAAAAACTTTTAGTTTTAGCACCTAAAAATAAAGATGATACATTTTTCTTTTAAATTGTATCATCAAAAGTAAATAAAATCGTGGTTTTTGACCAAGTTATGCAGAGAACTAATTTTTTTGCATAAATTCGACTTGAGCGACCTTTAAACCTCTTCCGAAAAATTTGAAAAAAATTTCAAAAATTCTTTACCCTATAAGCTTTTAAATTCTGCTTGAGCACCCGTGAAAAAAAATTTTAGCCCTTTGAGACCGTGATGCATCGATTGTGCGGCTGGGTTTCGGGCTCAATATTTTTTTGCTTCTATTTAACCAACGTCAAATAGACTGGCATGCATCGACTGCGATGGTTGTTGTTTATGTTCGTTTCTTAAATTATTTGCAATGTTTGCTTAAACGGTACTTGAATTATTGCAAAATTCTTGAGTCACATTTCACTTTTGCCAAAATGAGCCGCATACATTTAGTTGTGTTTTAAATTAAACAAAATCGCAAATTGTCATCAAATATGGAAGTGGGAATGCTTTAACTAAAAGAAATTACGAATTTTAATGTTTCAAACCAACTGAAGTCATTTGATGCAATAGAAATGCGTTTTAGCAAAAAAAAAAAAATTAAAGAAATGCACAAATTTTGAGTGTCCTGAAAATCCTTGAAGGATATAAAAATGATAGAACCTTAACATAGATTTTATTTTTAAACGATAAAGAGATAATTTATTCCAAAAATTATGCAAAATTCCCATAGTTTTACATCATGTCTGAAAGGGTTAGGACACACTAATGTACATTGTTGTTTTTAAAAGGGAGTACATGTTATGAAATTGTTGCTTTAGAATAAATGTTTGTAAATCTTAATAATTAAATGCTTCTGTGTAATATTCGTATAAGACGGAAAAAACTGCTGTGATTTAAAAAAAACATTTTTTTAAGTAATAATCTACGAGACTATTTTGTTCTTAAAAAGACTGTTAAAAAAATAAATAAATCTGCAGATTTGGCAACGCTGTTTATGACAAACAAGTTCTGTTTTTGAATTGTTTTTGCAACTGAAGGAAGAACAATTGTAGAGTTTGTGTCACATTGTATCGTATGCAATGTAAACTTTAAAGATTTAATTATAAGGGAAGAGAGGGACAAAGCTTTTCTTATTTTATTTTACAAAAAAAGTACTTTTTTAAGTCCTTTAAGTTTAAATGGAAATTAGTTGGTAAACATTTTATTTAAAAGGCACACGCCTCTTATTAAGAATGTACGTTTTTTAAAAGGTTTTGTACTGTGTTTTTAATAGGTATTTTGCTTTTTCTTTAAAACATAGGTACTTTTTGTTTAAATGTCCTTTAATAAAAGGAACTTTTGGTTTTAAAGTTCCAACTAAGTTTATAGTTCCTTTTTATTTGAAGGAACGCTTTGTTCAAGAAATACTTTTCTTTTTATTTAAAAAGCGGTTTGGTGTTTAAAAGGTATTTTTTGTTGCAAAGGTACTTCTTTTTTAAAAGGTACATGTAATGCAAAAGGTACATCTTCTGTAAAAAGTACTTCTTCTTTAAAAAGTACATTTTGTGCAAAAGGTACTATTTGCTTAAAATGTGTTTTTGCTTTAATAAGGTATTTTTTTTTGTTAACCAAAATATTTTTTTAATTGTACTTTTTGTTTATAATGTATTTACTTCGTCTTTAAAGGTACTTTTTGTGAAAAAGTTGTTTTTAAAAGGTTTAAAAGGTAATTTTTATTACAGAGAGAAGATAGTTAAAAAAAGACTTTTGGTTAAAAAAAAATTTTTTTTGTTTAAAATCCCAGTAAAAAAAATTTGGGGTTTTTGAAGCACTTAAGAGAAAAAGCGCATAATCGAGCGCTTCAATAAGAGAGCTTTTTTATAGCAGTAAATGATAAAGAATAAAATATAAAAAAAAGGTGCTATTTTAGTGCTGACAACGATGAGGTTTAAAAGCGAAAAAAATAAAAATATATAATGGTTTACGAAAATTATTGAAACAATGCATTTAAGCAATTAAAAGCAAAACATCAATAAATATGGAAGTATAGTTATCCCTTAAAAAGCGCTTTAGGAGTGCTTTGTTTGCATGTTAAAAAAAGCGCTTATTGTCAGCAGTAAAAAGTCCTGCAAACCGGGAACACTCCATACAAAAATCAGGCATCTTATCAGCAGGTTTGAAGCGATTTGAGGTATGCATTCATACATAAAACCTGCTCCTTTTTGAGCACATTTTTTACTGGGATATGTATGTTTACTTTTTGCTTAAGACCGACTATGTGTTAAAATATCTCTCTTTTGGATGTTTTTTTAAAGGTACTTTGTGTTTACAATATCCATTTTTAATGCAATATTTTCTTTCAAAGTTTCTTCTTTATTGAACGAGTACTTTGTGTTAAAAAGATATTTTTAAAGCTTTCTATTAAAAAATAACACTTTAGTTCTAAAAAGAACCATTTGTTTTTCGTACAAGGGGTAGATACTTTATGTAAAAAGAGCATTTAATGTAAGAAAAGTCCTTTTTGTTAAGAAAAAGTTCTTTTAACCAAAAAGGTCCTTTTCGTCTTATCTAATTTTGTGATTTTTTGCACAAGCACAAATAAACTAACATTCGAGCCTAAACTTAATTTTACATACAAATTTACACACACACACACAAATAATGAACATTTAGAAAACCAACACCCTTAAAAAATGTTCACGTCTGCCAAAAGCTTTTGAAGACGGTCTAGAATATAGACAGATAAACTTAAACAGCCATCATTAGAAATGACGTTTATTTTGTGTGTGTGTATATCAAATCCCTGCAAATAATAGGACTAGTCCAAACACGCGTGTAAAGTGTAGCCCACAAGGGACAAGGACTAGTCCAAAAGTAAGCCAAACGTATGGAAAAAACATGGTCTATTAAACATTACGATGTCCTAGGGCAGGACTATATAACCCAGCTTGGACTACAAAGGAGTAGTTTTAAAACTACTCCATTGTATACACAAGAGGATTAGTTTTAAGTTCGTTTAAAAACGAAAACATGTCGTTAAAAAACGAAGACATGTCGTCTCACTACCCTACAAGAGGATTAGTTTTAACTTCGTTTAAAAACGAAAACATATCGTTAAAAAACGAAGACATGTCGTCTCACTACAAACACTTTTTAACAATGACATGGTCCATGCTTGCATTACATCGGACCAGTCCATGGAGTAGTCCATTTAATCAAAATGGATCAGGTGGTCCAATAATATTTGCAGGGATGTCACCATAAATATTGTGAAAACTACAACTATAACAACAGCAACTGATGCTGTTAGTAACGCACTTATTGAAATGACAGTTTTTATTAATAAGATAAACATATTATAGTCTTTTAAATATAAAGACTGAATGATACTTTTACGACTTAATTATGAAGAGGAGTAGCTCTACACATGTATACATATGTTTTCATATGCACATATACTAAAAACAATTGACTCTTAATGTGATTTTAAGTATTTAAGAGAAAACATATGTCAAACAAATAGCAGCTTTTTGAGAATGATTGCAAATATAGAAGCCAACACTGAGCTATTTTCTACACTAGGGATGGGCAAAAAATATCGATATATCAAAATATCTGATGATTACTGGTTTGACTAAAACAATCAAAAACATTTCTAGCTTAAGTTGGTACTTTTGGGGTGCAATTCAAATTTTAAGGTAAATATTTCTTATTTTATTTACTTATTACCATGTTTCCGAAAAATTTCGTTCACTTTTTTACCGAGATTGGACAAATAGTTTAAAGTGCAAAAGTTGTTGCTAATTTCTAATTTAGGACAATGTATTTTTAAAATTGTATGTTGTAGTATCTTACACGAGTTTCTATAGTTTTTTTATTTCGGTTTCCAAGTACTTCCCGGGTTTATAAGCTGTCACAAAATGAAACAAATTTATGTTTATCACCTTATAAACATATCGTCATATCTCAAAATTTTTTTTTAATTTTAAGTTAATTAAGCAAAGTGTTCCTTCATACTTTCTCGTAACAAAAAATAGGTATTTTATCTCAAACTGAACCGAAGTTATAGCAGAATATATCTTTAAATCGGTACATTTTGAAAACTTAAATCGCATTTTGCCAAGCTCGATTTTTTTTTTGTAGATATGACTTTGCTGCAATTAAGGAGCGATAATTTTGGATATCTCCTATTTTTAAGATTTGGCCATGGACAATTAAAATTTACTGCCTGCATCTTATTTTGAATTTATGTTCTTTATTAACTCTTCACTTCACTAAATTTATTAATTATCAACTGTTGCGCGGCACATTCTGCTTTTGGTAGATTTATTGCGTCAGTAGACATTGATTTACGAACGTACTCACTTCTTGTTATTCATTTAATCGACAACCCATCAACAGATGCTAATTTTTAGAGAATAGAAAACTAAATTTCAAAGTATAAATGGCTTTTTTTGAGGAACTTTTATTTCCCGGGATCCCGCAACAAAAATCCCGGGAAAAAACCCTAAATGATCCCGATCAGCAAAGATTGGTCGTTTGGCTTCAATTCTTGCACAATCTTTATTTTTTATACACGTTAACCAAGTTCCTTATGTAAAACTTTTTTCGCAGTCAAAGGACACAGGCCAACAAGTTGAGAACGACAGATTTTATACTTTTTCTTATTAAGTTTTTATGGTTATGTGACAATTCACAACTTTAAGCATGCTAAAAATTTTGAAACAAATGACAAGGTATTGTGATCTTAATTATCTTGATAGATCCCAAGCAAGTTAACTCACTTACTTTCATCTAACTAATTTTATCTAATTGCTTAAAACGGCAAATAATTGCCAAAAATAACGTAAATGTTATAGGCTTTTTCGCGTTTTTATAACGGAATTGTTAAACCCTTCACCACAACTACTTGTGATAAGGGTATACTAATGGTGTCTTCTTTTCTACAGAAAATGTCACATTTAATTTAAAAAAATGCAATTTGTTGTCCGATTCTTAAAAATGCTTTGCCTTCTAAAAGGGCAGCGTGTTTTATTCTAAAAAAAAACCGTTAAATGTCATAATGCATTGCACTTTACGCCCCGTATAAATCGAGAGTGTTGAAAATGCCCTGTAAAAAGATGGCTTCTGTTTATATATGGGGTTACCAGACAAAGTTGGGAAAAAAATCGCCTCTAATAAGGACAGTAAAAATTTTAAATTTTAAAAGTCATTTTTTATAGTAAAACAAAAGAAAGCATTACATTGTTAATAATACGTTGTCAGTGATATACAATTTAAATGGATACGGTATTATAAAATGGTTTTTGAAAAAAACGTCAAATCAAGAAATCGTAAAAACTTGGTGTTAATAAATCGGCAATCTGGCAAAGGTATTTTCTTGTTTACATATTTTATGATAACTAAATTAAAGAAATTGGAATTTCGTCATTCATTTTGTTCATTTATTTGTTTAATATCAATCTATTAAAAAATTTGGGTTTATGTATATATTTTTTTATGTTTTGAAGAACACACTGTTTGATTTATGTGCATATTTTTTATATATGTATAGAACAACAAACTTTTTGTAAGCTGTTAAAAACAGGGCGATCCAATTTTGTGTTTTGTTCTCGTCAAATAAAAAATTGCAGTATTACATGTTCGGCAAGACATTTTAAACATGCACTTTTAAAAATGATTTATTTATTTTGTAGAAAAGAAAACAATATAATTCTGTCAATCCGGGTGAAACTTGTAAGTAAATGAATACTTACACAGTTTCACCCGGATTGACAGACTAAGTAGACCCCATAAAGTAAAGTAGAATCGCGAAAAAGTTAACCAAAATGTCACAAGGGTTGTTAACTTGTTCGAACTATTAACTTTTCAAAGCGGGTTTATATTTAAAAAAAAAAAAACAATACAAAACATGGATCTTTCGCAAATAACGCTCTAAACTTATTCCAATGCTTTAGTTTTCATTAAAACAAAAATGAAACTTGTATTTTTCATATGCATTCGCCCGCCACAGCCTCGAAAATTAAAAAAAAAAATTTTTTTTAAACCCATAATCCAACGCTAACAGTTTTCCTTGAATATCTTAATTTATTTTGCTTAAAATCTCTACTTTCTTATCATTTGCAATCTTTTTATATTAAAACTTTCCGAAAAGTTAACTAAAAGTTAACTTTTTAGAACGACGCAGGGACGCTAAAATTAGGTTAAGCTGTTATGATGCTTGCTATTTTTTGTATTTTTTCTATATTGGAGAACAGTGTAAATGTATTTGCATAGGAAAACTGACTAAGTGTAAAGAGTATGATTATATCATACAAAATCTTTAAATTTCAAACAAATATACATGTGTTATCGATAAATAATCTAAAACTGTCAAAAAAAATATAAAATTTTTTAACTTAAAACTTACATTTCCAGATTAATTGTTAGCAGTGTAGCCAATTTTTTTAGTTTTTGATCGAAAGAAACGGTTTTAAACTTTTTTTTTTTTTTGCGATTTTTAACTTTAATGACGGTATTTTGTGGGGAAAAAACGTTTGTTGTTTCATTCAGTCAATCCTAAAAAAATCCAATACATAAAATAGCAAGTATCATAACACCTTTAACTTAACCGCGAGAATAACTTTTACGCGAGTTAACTTTTCTGCGATTCTACTGTATATATAATATGAGTCCATCGATTTAGCCATGTCCGTCTGTTCAAGCTCCCTTTCGAACAAATGTGGCTAAACATCATTCTAAAAATCTAAAATCTTTGGAAAAGGTTTCCTGATGAGCTGGCCTAAGCAACCAGTGAAATGCGCATAGAAGCTAGCTTTCCCTCAACAATAAATTTCAGTGTATTTATCAAATATGAAAAACTGGGAATTTAGCACGTCATACGGACATCGTATTAATAATAAATTTTGTATTCCCGAAAATAACTTTGTTAATATCATTCTGTTTAATTTCGTGAAAATCGGTCCAAAATTAACGACATATTGTATATAAATTTGTTCTGTTGCAGCTTTTTATGACTAGAAATCACACTGTAAATTTTCGTGATTATCAGTCCATAATTTACCATAGGCCCCATATAAAGCCCACTCTCGAAAATAGCTAATTACGCCTAAAACCGTTACAAATAATGATATTGTAATGAATTTTGGTGTGCCACACTTTTATTTCGTGCCGTTTGGTCCATAACTCCCATTGGCGCCATTTAAAGAATTTTCTCGGAAAAAACTTTAGTACGCGAGAAACCGTAACGATATATTGTATCAAAGTTTCAAAACAGCCTATAGATTTTTTTTTTATTTATTTTTTTTTTATTAAAATAGCTAGGGAAGTTGAAAACCTGAATATGTAACGTAATTTAAGAGTCATACATATATGTATCTTTGAAAAAGCAACCTAAGTATATCTAGATTTATATAAAACAGGTAAAAATGTTTGGGTTTTTAAAAAAAGCCCGCGCTAAATTAAATATTTAGCGGTTTCTAGAGGGTTTGAAGTCCAATTTGGCGGGAAGTGTTCAAAAAAGTTGGCAACAGTGGCAAACAATATCAACAACTGCACGAATATTTTTTCCATTTGTTTCTGGCGTTAAGCGATTCATGATTGACTGACTTTGAAAACCTTACTGAACAGAAACGCCAACACAGTTTGACATTTTCTGCTGTCAAACCATAGTTATCGATAGTTCCAATTTTTTCTGGCGTTCAGCGATTCATGATTGACTGACTTGAAAAACCTTAGTGAACAGAAATGTCAACATAGTTTGATATTTTCTGCTGTCAAACCATAGTTATCGATAGTTCTTATGCAGCTTCAAAAAACACCCATTATTTTCGTAAGGCTATTTGGCAAAGTACTTAACTAATGAAAAATAAACAGATAATGATGGGGCTCTGGTTGTGCATCTAAATATGTCACATAAAAACACCCTGACTGAATATTTTCCAACAAGTTGAAAAGATGACTAAAACAACAAAAAAAAAAGTCTTGTCTACTTGTCTTTATAAAAGATACTACATACATAAACATACATATATAAATGCTACACGTTCATAAATACTACATCTTTTTTTATTTTTTTGCTTTGACTACTCCAGACGGCCTTCGCCTAAAAAAAACATAAAAAACTAAACCAGACATTTTTGACGTTTTTTGTTGATTTGTTATTTTTTTGCTTGTTTGCATTTTATTTTTCTTCCCCGTTTTAGTTTTGTTTTTACGTGTTTTATTTTTGTTTTGTTTTGTCTTCTGCTGCTTTTTCGCTGTGTTTTTTTTTTAGTCTACTTTAGCTTTTTTTATCCAACAACTTTTAATAGTTAATAAACTTTTTTGTGGTTGTTGTTGGTGGTGGTTTGTCTTCCCTTGGTATACCGATTAGGGTACAAACTTATAAGTTTGTCCTTCCGTATGTAATCTCTGCAATAATGAAATTACACCTTTTAAATACAAATGTATGTATTTATTCTGGATCCTTGTAAGTAGCGGAGTAAATATGTAACCATATCCGTTTGTCCGTGGGTTTGTTTAAATCGGATTTTTGAGGAACCTGGAAACCTATGTAGGTTATCATAATTTCTATAATAGATAATCCCAAAAAGATAGCTTTATAAATATAGTCAGATCGAACCGGTAATGGCTGATGGGCTAAAAACCACGATTGCTTAAACATTTTACACTGAAAATCTTAATTTCATGGATTCAATTTACAATAATAGACTCTATTTTTGCAGTTTAACAGCGAAATCGGTTCACAAGTTACTGAAATAATGATTTCGGCTTAACAGCGCCTATAACATTTGACCTGGGGGAACCCAATTTTCCTCAGATATTTCTTATTAATTAAATTTGTATTCAAAATGAGCCAAATCTGTATATTATTTTCTCACCTGGATGGACTCGTTAATCAAACTGCTTCTAATCCGGGACATTGTGGCATAGAGAATATGTTCTCTGCTTAGGTTCAAAGGGGAACACATTTTTATTAAAGAAACAGATAGAACAAAACACATAACGAGAAATGCAAAAAAGAGGTACAAATAAAAAAACTGTATACACTGAAAGACAAACACTTCAAACTTCATGGTCTTATTTTTAATGACAATTGGTTTGAAAATAGAACTAAGATCATTTTTCCAGATGAATGTGAATGGATATTATCCCTAGGGAAAAAATCTCTCTACCAGTAGATAAAAGAAATTTCTCTTCACTGCACACCATTGCAGACGTAGCACAGTATATTCAGGCAATGAAAAACGTCGACAAAGAAAAAGAGGTAGCTAGAACAAAATGGGCGAACATGGTAACCAACTTTAAACGTAAATTGATAAATACGATAAAGGAAAAATTTATTATCAGAGTTTTTAAAAAAACGAGAAAATTTATCAACAAACAAAAAACATCAGAATTATACAAGTAGATAAGGGCAATAAAACTGTGGTAATGTACAGGGACGAATATAAAGAAAAAACGAATAAACTTTTAGAAGACAAAAATACAAATCGATCTATAAGGACAGATCCGACAACCAAGCTACAACGGGGGAATTACAATATCATTGCAGAACTACATAAGGGGAACTACATTGACTCTTGGTAAAAACGAAGACTAATTTGTTCTGCGGCAACGGCCCCTAGGATATATGGATTACCAAAAATGCACAAACCTGAAACACCTCTTCGACCTATACACAGATAGAAAAGGCGTCATAACGCTGACGTATGTATTTTGACATCAGTACTATGACAAGTGTCTTCGCTTTTGACCCCATGACACTTTTCATCATTGTGATGTCAACCTTAACATAACTTGGCCAAAGTGTCATCAGGGTCAAAATGAAATTATGTCATTAATGGGATGACAACAACGGCATCACAGAAATGATGAACATGTCCTTAGTGTGATGACGCAGTTACATCGGAGAAAGGACACATTAGCATCAATTAAATGACAGTTTGTCATTGAGTCAAAGTCATTGGAATTGACTTAAGTCAATGTGTGAGAATATTATTATTTACTTACCCGTTACAGATGTGCGTTTCACGTTTGTTGAGTAACGACCTTTGTTTACAGCAGAACTCTCAATAATAAGACACCAGCAGCAAGCCCCATATGGTTTTCGTTATCATTCTATTTGAAAATTTGATGTATTTACCTAAATAATTAAAAAAAAAATAGAATATAGGAATTTTTGCTTCTTATAATACATTGTAAAAATGAAAATAATGTTAATAATATACAAAATGTGGCATCGAATTGATGTCACTATAGTCACAAAATAGATGACACGCAACCTTTCAAAATACGTTGGACAAATACTAAAGCATATAATTTCGGATAAGTATAATTTTAAGAATTCCAAGCAGGTAAAAGAACAATTAGAGACCATGCAACTCAACGAAAATGAAGTTGATGTTATTTCGTTCTTTACAAATATTCCGGTATAAACGGCAATTAAAAATATAATGAAAAAATGGGACAAAATTAGAGAATTTACAAAGATCCCTGCCTCAAAATTTTTACAAATCCTCCCATTCTGCTTAACGGGCAATAACTACTTTGTGTATGAAGAAAAAGCCTATAACCAAATCTTCAGTATCCCAATGGGCAACCCTCTTTCGCCTACTATAGCAGATATAGTACTTGACACTTTACTTGACGATGCAAACACGGAACTTAGAAATAAAAATATTGACATTATTAACATCAAGGACAAGGATATTATTCTGAACACTTTTAATAGTCACCACCCGAAAATCAAATTTTCAGTCGAACTTGAGAAAAATGGTGAAATAAGGTACCTTGATACCAGGCTACGTAAAGAACCAGATTTTATTACATTTGACTTGTACGCTGAGGAAACTTCATCTGTCAGAATAATGAATTACAACGCGACACAAACAAAAACCAGATAATTAATACAGCAAAAAAATTGTATATCAAGAGTATTAAATATAAGACACCCAATCGACAAAATCGCAGAAATATTAATTAGCAATAGTTTCCCTAAAAAATTCATTAATACACTTATCAACGATACACAAAAATATTTACAACACAAAAACATCAATAATGATAGCAACCCTGAAATAGACAAATATTTTTACAGTGTAAAATACATACCTGGCTTGAAGGATAATAGACACATAAGGACAACAATAAAATCAGAACATTCAAACCAAACTCAACTTTATGCTAGGAACACAACTGGGACGAACGACGAATTTCGTCCAGCACGACGAATTATTCGGAAGAAATTCGCTGTATAAATTCGGCGTATGAAACACAATAACGACGAAAAAACAAAATGGAAATAAAATATGTTGTATAAACAAGAAATAGTGGTACCATATGAACAAAAAATACTTCACAAACAAAACATTAAGAACAACTAACTAAAATACTTTTTTATTGTCAATTTGTTTACAATTTGTATTTTAAATTATATTCAGTTAAAATTTTACAATTTCTAAAGTAAAAAGTTACTTTATTTACTAAAACACTTACCATTTTCAAACAATATGGTTACCCGGTACTGATTTGTTCGTCGTTCGCCGGCGTAAGAATTAGAATTAAATCTATTTAACGTTTGCAACGTCCGGCGAATTTTCGTCGGCGCCCTAATTGTGTGCTTTTTCATATACACAGATATTTTTTATTTTTGGCGACGAATATTCGCGGCCAAAAATTCGTCGTTCGTCCCAGTTGTGTTCCTAGCATTAAGTGCAATATTTTCAAGATTAAAGGCGCCAATAGAAAAAGTACAACAAAGTAATGTTGTTTACGAAGTAAAGTGTAACGGAAGGGACGATCAGAATTGTGACTTAATTTATAAAGGAACAACAAAACGCTCACTTGAAAAGAGAATGGGAGAACATCAAAATGACATATTGAAGAATAATTTTAAGTTGTGCTTTACGGGTTTTTGTTAAATGTTTTTGTGCAATTTAATTTTATTAAAAATTTGATGTTTTTAATGTAAAATAACATATAATTTTTGTAAGTTGTGTTTGCTTGTTGTGAAAAATATTTTGTATTAATATTGTCCTTGTATTATTTTTATTTAAATAGACGACCCTTGAAGAAGTCACCAAAAAAGTGACGAAACGTCAGGTGAAATGTAATAAATTTTTGTTTTTATTTAAGAAGTTTATTTTGGCGCCTTTTTCGATATTAGAGGCTGAGGTAGTGCCCCATAGCTGAATACCGTAGCACCAGATAGGCTTTAAGATAGATTTATAAAGTAGAAGCTTCCAATCGAGAAAAAGGACAGAGTTTCTTCCAATAAGCCAATGAATTTGAATGGCTTTAAGTTTCATTTAGGTTCATTTTGCCTCCATATGGCATTTCCACGTTAATCGCCGATGCAGATGTATACCGAGATATTTTTCAAGCGATTGTTGAGGAATTATTTGGTTATTGATTGTATTAGCAAGATTCTTGGCGCAAAGTGAAATGTTATATGTTCGCATTTTTGCACATTAACCATTATCCTCCATTGTCTTAGGCATATTTCTAGTTGAAATAAATAATGCTGTAAGTAACGAGATGCTTCATAATAGTTTTCGTCTGCAAATGTTGAAGTTTGTGTGTAGTTGTTTGTTGATATGCCCGAAGTATAAATGAAGTATAATAGAGGGCTGCCTTGTGGAACGCCAGCGCCAATTGGCTGAGGTGAACTTAAGAAATCTCCTTCTTTTATAATAAATTGACGGCCGACTAAGCCGTCTTTCTAACAGCTTGTGTGTGTTTGCTGGAAAATTTTGCTATAATTTATGTAATAAGCCTTCATGCCAGACTTTATCAAAAGCTTGCGAAACATCGATGAATAGTGCTGAGCAATATTTTTTTCTTCAAATGCTTTTCTTATGACATTTGGTATTCGATGAGCTTGTTCAATTGTGCTGTGTTTTCTTCTATCTATTTTCACCTCAAATCGAATAATAATCAAAAGAATAATTTTCTTTGCAACGCGAGGTAGCTCTAAAAGCATTTCATTGCTGATCTTATCAATACCAGGTGCCTTCTTAGTATTTAAGTCACAAATAGCCTTTTCGATTTCTCTTATCTCAAATCTTAGGGGAACAGCTGCTCTAGCAGCAACAAGTGGTAACTCGACCGCAATATCACAAGATATATTTGGAGTAAATACGTTTTATAAATGATAAACACACAGATTTCCTTTTTATTAACATTTCTTGCCCATTTAGGAACATATTAAATTGTTTTTGCATTGCAGTGTTATGCTGTTTCTTTAGTTGTTAAATATGCATTTTTTGAAAATATACATTCCACATGGACTGTCACACCCAGCGAAAAAACATGTTTAAATATGGTCACCTCCAACAAAACTATTTTTAAAGAATATTTTTAACATATTATGTTTTATTTAACCAAATTGTTGTCACTGACAACCATATTGTGGTAAAAATAGTCATCCATCAAATACCCACAACCATATTATGGTTGCCTCCGAACATGTTCTAGTTAATAATTACTAAAATATGTTTAACACTTATAATAGCATGGTTGGTTTTCAACCATAGTATGTTGCTCTTAGAAAAGAGGAAAATACTATTGTTAGTTTAAAAACAAATTGTTCTCATATTTAACTATAGCACGTTTAGAGGCAACCATAAAATGGTTGTGGCTTTTTGATGGATGACTTATTTAACCATAATAAAGTCATCCTTGTTAAATTAAACATTTGTTTAAAATTTTCTTTAAAAATTGTTTTGTTGTTGGAGGTATTTCCTCTGCTTGCAGGTATCTACTTTCAGTCTATGGCACAATTTATTGTTTTATAATGCTAATTT
Organism: Pollenia labialis; assembly: GCA_949318255.1. NCBI lineage: Eukaryota > Metazoa > Arthropoda > Insecta > Diptera > Polleniidae > Pollenia > Pollenia labialis. Next base: position 128,947,416 of record OX439140.1, read on the forward strand.
AGAAAAAAATCCGTTCAGCGGATTCACTATTATGTGGTAAAGTAAAAACATAGGAACATATAAACTCTGGAAATTCAAAAAGTGGCAAAGGGGGCACAAAAATATACAAAATTATACAAGTGGGATAAAACGAAAAAGGAGCAAAGAAAGTGGCAAGGCAGCCAAAAAAGGAACTAAACGCTGATGGCACAGAGCACACAGAGTCGACATGAGACAGAAAATATTGTGTTTTTCTGTCTGTTTCTTCGAAAGTTTCCCTTTTTGCATTTTTGTTTTGATTACGCAATTTGTGTTGATTGTAGCGACCTGATTTTATACATTGAAACTTCACTGCAAAAAAAACGGTTTTTATCGATTAGGACAGGTGCCCTTGCAAATGATTTGGAAATGTATTTTACGTCGCTTTTAACGTTTTATACCTCGTTCAAGTGTTCTCCCGGTTTTGGTACGAATTTTCATACCACGATGAAGGGTATATAAGATTCGGCACAGCCGTTTTACTTACATACTTCTTCTGTTTGTTGTTTTATGTAATTATTTTGGTTTAGCTTTGTTGTTGTTTGTGCTATTGTTGTTTTGTTTCTAGTTGTGCTTAAATAAGTCCGAAATCTATTTGTGCCTTTTTTAAATAAATTTTTTTTATTTACGCTATTGTTGTTGCCATTTTGAATGTTTTGCATATTTTTTTAAAAGTGATGCTAACTTATATGTACAAATAAAATATTTCAAAGTACACTTGTTTACTTTTCAGGTGAAACACATGGTCCTGATGTTCTAAGCGAACATACGTTATTCTTCTTTTTGGAAGATAACAAAAATCGTAAATTTGTGTCTGTTAAGACTACACCGTGCTTTCCTTGGCAGTTAAAGGTAATCATCATCAGGCTAGATTTTAAAAAAATGCCATCTTTGTTTTAATCTTGTTGTGTTTTCATAATTATACCTGCCTTTTTCTAATCTGTGAAGGCGCAATGTTATGTAATTTTGTTAGACATTCTGTTGGATCAGGAAACAACGCGTTTCTGAGAGCAATCTCATCGTAGTTTTGAGTTCTTGTGTGTGCCAAACTGGGCTACTGTACTTTAGAGCCATTAGAAATTGCTGTTAAATGTTATCAAGTGATATGAACAACTTTTGGATTTAGAATACATATTTAAATGCCCATTTCCTAAAATTTTATATCATTATTGTTCCTGTAGTGCCGAAAAATAGTATTAATTACTATAATATTACTAGCTGTTAAGCCTGTCCCTGTCAGGCTGGAAGAAAAATTACTTTAAAATTAAAATTTGGGGGAAGGATCTAATATGGTGTAAGTGGCGCCCAGAATTTGAGCTCGGATTAAAAAGTCATCCAAGGCAAAACTGAAGCCCCTGTCAAGCCATGAACAACGGTATGTGATATGATAAGATCGAACTTTAAGTGGCAGCGCTACATATAAAAAACCAAATGGGCTGTATTTTGGGGCGTGGCAAAAAAATGTTTCCTGTTTTAGAAACTTAATTGACATATCTTTCATCTAGGGGGTGACTGGCACAACTTTTTTTTCGACCCACCCTAATGGATAGTCTTCTTATATCCGGGGAGTTAATTAAATATACAGTTTAATCAAGTAAATTAAACGTTTAATTGATATTATTAATTTGTTTACAAGTGTAAATTTATATTGTCAATTTAACGTTTAATACGCTTGATTAAAAGTTTAATACACTTGATTAAAAGATTAATTCACTTGATTAACTTTTTAATTAAAATTGATTTTATTTTTGATTAATGCTTTTACTGGTGCAATATTTTTTTCTGTTAAGTTATTGTGTATGGGCGTAATGCTAGAAAATTAAAAACCCGCTCCCTAAAAAAACACACACACAAATAAATATATTAGATGTTCACGAAAAGCTTAGATACTCAACCCAACATTTCGAAATTTGTTCCCTTTTCCCTTACCCCGGGTCTCCACGTAGCAATATTTATTGCGGCAAACGTCAAATTTGATTGCTCCATAAAATTTGCGACGTGTAGACCGCATATTGCCATGAGTGGCAATCCATTGCGCAATGATTGCTCTTCTTATTGCTAATCAATCTGCTGTAAAATCAGCTGTTATTTATCTGACATTTAATTTCTCTGTACGTTTTTTTATGGCAAAGCAATTTCACGTGTTCTCCAGCAATATAGTCAGCAATTATTGCGCCATGATTCTGCTGACGTTATTGCTTGTGCTTAGCAAAAAAAAATTGCTACGTGGAGACCTAGCGTTACGAAATGTATGGGAAAAGCAACAATTAAAGGGAATAATAAACTGTTTACTTTTTATTTACAATAAAATCTTTTGAACACTTGAAGTTTTTTTGAGATAAAACCTATCGAATTTAATTTAACACTAACAAAATAAAGATTTATAACTTTTTTTTTAATCTTAAACATTGTTGGATGTCAAAATTTTGTTTATTACCTTTGTTTCTGTTTTGTTTTATTTCTGTTTGTGACATTGTACAATGATTTTACAAAAACAAATTACTTGTGGTTTTTATACGAGTTATACTTGTTGTAGTACCGAGATCACCTGGGATGAATTCGCCTTCTGACAGATCTTGCCAATTATTCTCAAATTCTTTTGTTACATACAGACAATAATAACTTCAGTAACCATTAGCAACAACAACAATAATAAGCCCTTTAATGTCAAAATGCACAAACATACAATTTAGGGCAATTATATTTTCTTTTGACTTTAATTTTATTTTTACATTTTATGCTAAATTACGAAATTTTTAAGGTTCATTTGTCACAAAATAAAGCACAAAATTATTGGCAGACATAAGCGTGCGATGCAATTTTTTTTTAATGGGTTCAAAAGCAGTTGAACTCTTATTGTGAGTTCAACAATGACTTTTGACCGATCAAAATTCTGACGCATTGCACACTTGGTTTATGTATAACATTTTACTTCCAAAGGTCGGAATGCATAACAGAGAAAACCACTTTGATGGATTTTATTGAAATTTCTTTTTATATCTTTCTTAACAGGTGGAAAGGGTATATAGCATGCATAAGTTTGTCATTCCTTTTCGTAATTCCTACAATATTGATCATAGACCCTAAAGAGGATATCTATTCTGCGTCCTTATGAGTAGCGTGGTTGATTTAACGATACCCATTTGTGTCATGGTTTTACCGAAAACCTCAGATGCGATGGGGACAACACCGATAGAAAAGGTGTCATAACGCTGATGTATTTTGACATCAGTACTATGACAAGTATCTTCGTTTTTGACCCCATGACACTTTTCGTCATTGTGATGTCAACCTTAACTTAAATTATGTCATCAATGGGATGACACATCGGCATCACAGTAATGACGAACAACCATCATAACTTTTAACAATAACAACAGTTGTTATATTTGTCAACCTGTTTTGTTGTTTGCCCTAACGCTTATGTGATTCTGTAAATTGTTGTTAATAACATAGATAAAAATTAACTTCAAGTGGCATCACTGTCAAAAAATGGCAAAATAACGAAAAACACAAAGAGGAATAAAAAAAAACAAATAAAATTATTAAAACTAAACAGAATTTTTTTTAGTTTTCTGTTTTTTTTAAGAGGATAAGCCAAACATGTCACTTTTAAATTAAATGCAAATTATTTAATTGCCATTTTCAAGTTATATTATTTCTTTAAACTAACTTTTTTTTTTATTTTTTCGAAATTTAACAATTAATAAACAACACTTAAAAAGTTGTCGTTTACTTAACACAAGCAGCTGACTTAATTAACAGTAAAATCCCTTCAAACATTTTTGAAATTTTTTGGCGATGATTACGCGATCCCATTCAGGGAATACGAATCGCTAACCATCGCCTACGCCTTACAACTAGGCGATGAATATGCGAGCGCACACTAGTAGCGGCAATCATCAGTGTTTTTTTATAACTTTCGATAGAATTTTTTTTCTTGTTGTTTTGTTAAGGTAACGGGAAAATAAATATTTGGTTTCAAGAGCAATCAAAATTGTCATTCCAGTTGAGCAAGTGATTTGTGAAAGGTGTTTTATTGAAATTCATATAAATAATATACTGTTCACGCGAATAGCGGTACGCTATGTCCACGCGAATCGCGGTACACGATGTTCACGCGATTAGCATTGTTGACACATGCGAACGTTTTCGTGATTCGCCAGAGGATCGCATTTAGCCTCCACGCGATGCATCGCAGTGATGTAAGACAACTTGCTGGAGATTCGCGGGCGATGATTCGGCGATGGAAATTGTTTGCAGTGTTGTTTAAAATGTTACTAAGGGTGTGTGTAAAACGGTAGCTAAGTACTCTTTACTCTTGGAAGTACATTTTTGACACTGTTAAGGTGAATAAAATTTCACTAGCCCTAGGGGCTAGTATAAATTTTGACATAACCATAGAATCACCATAGAACTTTGCTATCGTTTCACACGCACCCAGAATACCAAAATCGTTAATTTGCTTGTTAAATTTTTTAACAATGACAACTATTGTTTAAATTAATTACAGAATCGCACTACAATTGTAATGAAGCCCCGCTTAATCAGTGTGTCAGTACTTTGAATAATGAACTACATAGAATTTATTTGTGTACAGTGGCAAACGGTCTCGGAATTAACCCCAAAAAATCTAAATGTATTGTTATACGTAAACGTCTGGCAAAAATTAACTTTAACTTTATGCCTAATATTTCCATTAATAATCAATGCATAGAAATTGTAAATACAGCAAAAAAACCTTGGAATTATTTTTAATAACACACTTACATGGTCTGACCATATAAAATATGCATGTGGTCGAACGTTTTCCATGGTAAGAACACTTTGGCGTACTCAATATTGCACTCCAATCCAAAACCCGAATACTACTCGCTAAAACGTATTTAATACCAATTTTGTTGTATGGGTGTGAACTTTTTGCAAGTTGTGACACAATAAGTGGAAATAAACTTAATGTAAAATTTAATTATATTATTCGTTATGTCTATGGATTAAAACGTCGAGCACGAATTTCAACATTTGCAATTAAATTATACGGCATTTGGTTTAAAGATCTGCTAAAAACGCGTATCTTAATTTTTCTGCACAAAATCATCTACATGAAACAGCCTGAGCATCTACATATATGTAAAACTTAATTTCTCAAATATCGAAAGTAGAGGAAAAAGACTAATACCATTTAGACACCTTAGCCTTATATCATTGTGGCAATTCTTTATCCATGTCATTTATCTCTGGAACTTAATTTCAAATTGTTCTCAATTTTATGTGACGCACTAGAGTTCAGAAAGTCAATTATTAATTTGTTTTCCACATCAATTTGATTAATAATTATTAATTTTTGATTTTGATAAAATTGAATTCTGTTTTGATTAATGTTATAAATTTATTTCTATATTAATATAAACTGTTGATCTTTGTAACTAGTTTTAAGATTTAACATTACAACAGTTTGCTAATACTTAGTTCTGTACTGCAATATTAGACTCTTAGTCTTGTGTATGGAACGACAAATAAATTAAATAAAATAAGTGTGTTCCCAGTTAATAATTATTTATGCAAATATAAAGAAAGCATACATATATGAAATATGTAATATGTTTCGCGCATTTGTTTTTTTTTTTTTGTCTTACTGGATCGATTTGGGGAGAAACCAAACTCCTGGCCATATGTAGCTTCCACTCCAGTCCGTGAATGTTTTATTTAGTTTTGAACCAAAAAGTCCCCTCTAATATATAGTTTCTCAATCACACTCAATCAAAAAGCTCGCTCTTAAAGTTTCTTATCCACTCAGAGCCATGCATATTTGATTTTATGTTTCTATGTTCAATATTAAAGTAATTCAAAAAAGATCAGTTAAAAAATAAAAAAGTACCAAAAGGTTCCCTTTTATAGATTCTCATCCACTCCGGGTATTGCATGTTTAGTCTTATGTTCCATAATGACGAAAAATAAAAAAAAGTATCAGTTGCAGAACGAAAAGTACAAAAAAGATTCTTATTAAATCAGAACCATTTATAATATTAGCGAAAATTCAAAAAGTACCAGTTGATGAACAAAAAGTGCCAACATTTTTCATCTTATAGATTCTTATTCACTGAGGACCCTGCACCAATAATTTTATGTTTCTAAATTCAATATTATTAAAAAAAATTCAAAAATTACCACATGCAGCGCGGAAAAGTAAAAGAGAGAAATTTAGTTTCCCGTATTTCCCTTTTTTTGGTAATCTTTCCCCTATGAAGTATCAAAATTTTAACATTATAGAGGGATATCTTACAAATTTGGTATAGTCTTTATTGTTTTAACTTGAAACTTTTAAGAGATTAATGGGGTGACAAAGAAGTTCCAAAATACAGGTTATACCCGTTTACTTCCAAAAAGGGCCGAATTTCAAAAAAGTACCAGACACCTGTTTGCTTATTTTTCTAACGATAAGGTTTAAATTTGTTTTAATCAGTTTTGGTTTTGGAAATATGAGGTTACTCAATTTAACCGTTTTTACCGTTTCTACTCCCTCAGAGTTACATAAAATATCCTTTGGAATAGTGTATTTTTTGATCGAATCGGTTGAAAAACTGTGGAGGAAAGTGCCTTTGCCGATTCTTGCATAGATGCTTGGAATATTTTTTCTCTTTGAAAATTTTGCAGAAAATTTCTCGATGTTTTAGCCATTAGTTTTTTTCTCCTATCTATTTTCCCTATCTGAAGCCAACATAAATAATTTTTGGTGAATATTTCGAAAGTAAACTCGTTTTTAGTGATAGACAGAAATTTAGATAGACATACAACAAATAAGCACAACAAAAATTTGGTCTAAGCAAATTGCAGTTTTTTTCTTTTATAAACGTAATTTTTAATGGAGATTTTTGTTAAAACCAACTTTTGAAACAGTTCATCGCCGCAATTGACTTACTAAAGAAACATTTTTGCAAACTAACATATTTTTTGAAATACATGGACATCAGTTCTGTGCAGTTAAACGACTTTGTATTATTGTCTTTGGAGTTGCGTGAAGTCATTGGATTATGCGAATAATTTGGCAAATCCAAAGATACAATTGTTTGGGAGCGGCATCATATGTCTGAAAATGTGCTTGGAAATTAGACTTTCCTAATACACTAAAAAAGAGCCGGACGTTTCACATATCTAAAGTCAAAAACCCAGTTATTTCTTTAAATCTAATCGAATTTTTTCAAAGTTTTTATTTAATACCAAAGTGTAAGGGGTATATTAAAATCCTGAAACTAAAATATTTCAACAAATTTTAGTTGTAGTATTTTTACAGCAATAATTCCCATATACACTTTATTTTTATTATGACTGTTGCGTTTGGGACTGGACTTTCAATTTCGTAGGCGAGGGACGTTGAAAGGCATGCTGGATAAAAGCGCTTTTCTACACCCTTTGCCTACAATATCCAACACATTTCCTAGTGAATCTAATTGTTGCTAATTATTTTTTTTTTATTACCGATATAACGCAAGTCCCCCTTAAAAACAAACATCTTAATGGTGCATGTTAATTGTCAGGTTGTTTCTATAATTAAATTTTTCATTTTCCTCGCTTAAATATTCAATTTCTGTTGTTTTTCAATTATATTTCACAATAAAAACGTAATTTAAGATATGAAATAATTTATTAACTCTTTGCTTAACAGATAGAATTAATTATTAACAAAGCAAACAAAACAAAATAACTATAACGTAAGTAATATGTTTTAATAAAATATTTTAAATTGTTTAGCAAACATTCATAGGTATATGGTAGTTAAATTAAATTAATTTGCAAACAAATTTTTATTTAATACTAAAAAAAACAAAAAAAAAAAAAAAAAAAATACGGGAAAAACCTTTAACGGTCCACAGCACGCTTGAAGTATGGATGTTATTAAAAAATGCTTGTTTTTTCGCTACTCGTCTCACACTTCACTGAATTTAATTTCTGTGGTTAATTTTAACTATTTATTTCATAGATGTTTTGAATAAAAAAAAAAAAAAAAAAACAAAAGCAAGTGGTGTAAAAGTGAATAGTAATACATCTTATTAAATATTGCACAGTGTTTACGAAAGTCAAAATGTAGTAATTTTTTTACACCGTCTTGACGAGCCATTGTTAAAGATTCTCGAGAACAAAACGTTGGAAAGAGTTATCGGCATACAAGTGTTTATGTTCTTTAAAACACGTGAAGCACAACAATCCATATAAAATAAAAAGCAAAATGACGTGCATTTGAATCGTAATACTGTAGTAATATTAGGCAATGTTGTGCAAACAAATGTTGGACAACTTGTTTATGGGCTTTTTGGGGCTACCATTACTTAAATTATGATTGAACGACCCATTCTATAAAATGATTTTTAAAAACATGGTCACACATGCAACATAGCACACCAACACTCCTGAGGTACCACTCCAAATATTTAAAAATTAGTAAAAATAGGGCTTCCAGAATGCAGTTTATCTATTCGATCGCATTCGAGCAAGGAAAAACATGCTATTAACGCTTTGCGTACCCAACCGCCTTCTTAATAAAACAATTATAGCGTTTGTGTATTCCACAAATCTACCGAATCGAACACTAAGGAGCGATATTTAATGTTTATTTCCGATCACTGCTTTATACCCTTTGTACACTTGCATACATTTCGGAGGAACGCATCTAACATTTGCTATCAACTAAAAATGTCACCATTTTTGAAAAAAAAAATTTATTTATTTTTAAATATTTTTTTTCTACAAAAGTGCCAACAATTAAAAAGATAATATTAAAATGAATCTAGAATTCATTTTGTTTAACAATATAAAAAAAATTAAGCAAAATAAGGCTTGCACAAAAGGAAAAACTTGAGAAATGGTAACGCTGCTTTTAAAGCAAATGCTATTCTGTCAGTGATGCCATAATAATAATAGAATTTATTGCCACTTTTCTAGTGATGCCACTAAAATAATCTGAAGATATAGAATGGAATACAATGAAATAGGAACATTTTGTAAAGATGTTGAAAAATTTGATTTTTAGCCCAATGTATTTCTTATTAGAAAAATTTCAACATCTTCGAAAATTAATGTTAGATGTTAAATGTTGACAAGTGTGAAAAGGATATTAAACACTTTATCACCAGTTAATAGTACATTTACACCTACGCGATAAACAGGTTATAAGTTGTTTATTATGATAAACTAGTCTGAGGAACTTGTTTATCTATACAAATTATAAGCACGTTTGTAACTAGCTTTTAAGTGATATCTCTTCTTTTCAAAATTCGTTCCAAATTTGCCCCTACGGGAAAATATATGTATATATTCCGGCTTCGAACACTGTTGCCTTTTAAACTTTCTATTCTATTGGGGTCCTCGCTGGTGGTGTAGGTATCATTCCAACATTGTTTTACCTTTTGGAGTTATGTCCTCCCGAGAAGATCAGGTGAATGGATACCTGGGACAAAAATCCGATAAAAATATAATATGGCCGGCCTCCTGAAGTCCTCGCGATTTCTTAAAACCGTTGGCTCACCAGTGATCCTAGCTATAGGTGCTGCTGGAGTCAGTCACCCTCGGTGTCATGACAATGGTTTAAAAATTAGTCGAGGCCCCAATTTGTATGCTCCTTGTGAGAAATGCTTTCTGACTTTCGAAAAGAAGGTTGTTCTTTGTCCGATGGGGGAGTGCCTTTTTTAAGGCTTATACTCACAAAATGATTCAACGAAATATAAAAGTTATTTACTCGGATTGGGGGAACTGGTGACTAGGGGGCCCTACGGGGGGTTTTTTCTCCGTAATTATTGCTCTTGGTTGTCTATGTTGTTTTTAGACATTTTGACAGGATGAGACAGAAGGTGGTGGGCTACGCGGGTGAAATAGTAATATTGGTATCGGGAAAGTTTCTGCCGACCATTAGCAAAGTCACACAAGTGGCGCTAGGCGAACGATGAAGGGATACTTTCAGGAATTAAGTATTGGCTGTGGTTTACACCCAAAACCGCGGGTAAGGAAGTTCCACATTGAAGGCTGATTTTTTCTTCTACTGGAGACTTTCCTATTCCCAAAGCAGTGAAAGTAAGATAGCTCCGGCGAGTGTATAAGTTTTATTAGATTATACACTTGCTTGTGTGTTGGTTGTGTGCATATGGGTGCGTATGGCGAACAAAATGCTTGTTAGCTAGTGGTTGAAATTCAATATGAGCTTAGGCCATATGGAAGGTCCTCATGCAAATCATTTCCGCATTTTGTCCTGATGGGAATACTTTTTAAACCAACCGAAAAAGATTTAAGTCATCAAGTCATCGCCCATTCTTTTATTAAACTCAAAAGGATCATTGAAATTCAAGAGGAAAAATTTATCCCATTATTCCTGAATGTCTTATATTCCAATTGCTTTTGTCTATGACAGAAAGGTGCTCAAGAAAATCTTTTCAATCAAATGATCAGTTGCCAAAGAAATGATATATTCTTGTCTTCAAGACCTGAAAAAGATACAGTCCTCTTTTCTTCTATATGTTCCCTTATTTAGGTGCTGTTTCAATTACATACGGCTGTAAATGATTTTTAATTTTCCCTGTTCAGAGCAGGAAAGCTTTATACCCGAAAGCAAAAGATAAAAGGCCAAAAAATTAGTCAACACTGGACTATAAAGACCCTGAAAAGGATAAATAAAAAATTATCTTATATCGGCCGACACTAAATTATCCAGTACTTTGTAGTCATCAAGAAATAATTCTAACTCTGACTCCATCCGCTGGAATTTTTTTAAAAACGACGCCGACTCAAACTGCGATTCCGATTCCAACTCCGACACCTACTCTAACCTTGATGCTAAATGTATATGAGACTAGTCCATATTTGACTTAAAAAATCAGTTTTTTAATGCAGTACCTTTTAAATGGATACAAATGTACAAATTTCAAATCGATATTTTAGTTCTAACGCGTGCCGCATTGAGCTTTAATACAGTTATTTACATATGTAAAGTAGACTGGTCCTTATTTTGTAACGTCTAAATTTTTAGAGCAGACCGACCCACCTAAAATTTTTTTAATTTGAAAAATATCAGAAAATTTTTTATGCCGAAAAATGTTGGAGTCGGAGTCACGAGGTTTTGTGGGTACTTCGACTTCGGTACAAAAACCTTAACCCCGACTTCACCACCCTGATATTATCTAGCGATCTTAAGAGCTAATGAAAACCATTATTGTTTTATTTATTTTTCAGTTCCATCATTTGCAAATTGATGTAACTCGTGTGAAAACAACTTTCGGTACATTGCATATTTAGTTAAAATGAACCCAACAAATTTTAAATTTCAAACTTTTAAATCATAATAGAAAATATTTTCTACCATCAATTTAATGTAATTTTCATTACATTTTTTATGTCCTTCGAAGTCATGAACAATAAATTTTCAAGTTCAACTAACTCTCAACCTTTTCTCTTTGCAGTTATTTGGTAAAAAACTTTTTTTTTTTTTTTTGTTTTGCTGCATTTTATTTTTAACAAATTTAGTTTCTTTGAGTGTCTCGATTTAAGACAATTATTTTGTTTTATATTTTTATTTTGTTATTAGAGATATTGTGAGCATTTTAGCACTCGTGTCTTCGGTGCAACAATGAAAATTCAACGACCTTTGTTCATTGAATGTCCCAATAAAAAATAAATGAATAGAAAAACAAAAGCAACTACAACAACACAACTAAATAAAAATCATATTAAGCACTTAACTTGCAACAATGACACTATAATGAAAAAAAAAATCGAGACAAATGCAAAAAAAAATCATATTTCAAAATTTATTAGAGGTATTCATCGAAGGACGGAGGGGGACAATCTAATGGCAATTAAGACAATCTCTAATTAATCAAAATTAAATGAGTTTCTTTTTTTTTTTTTTTAATAAATCGAGCCCTATTTGCGATTATATCGTAAGCAAAAAAAAGGAAAATTAACCAGGAGAAGGATTTTATTTTTTTTTCATTAGCAATGCAAGGCTTTATTTGGATTTATATGAGCTTTTTCTTCGTAAAGTCTGGCAGTCTGTTTCACATTTCATGTGAAATGCTATCAAAACGCATATGATATGTTGACAGTATTGTACTCTGTTCATTTTGTGAAAAAGTTCCGAAATGTTTCTGGCAACGTGGAATTTTAAGCAAAAGCAAAAAAGTATGAACTGATTATTAAATAAGAAATAAAAAATTAAAATAACACAACCGGTAACAGTTTTTTTTTATCAATATTTACTTTCTTTTTTATTAAAAAAGATTATTTTTAGTTAAATACATGTGGGATTTGTTTACATACGCAAAACAATGTCGCATACTTTGCAGGAATAAAAAACGTCAAATTGTGCGAAATCGCGTGATAGGTAAATTTGAACAGAGTACTAGGCTTAACGGTACAAATTTAAATCCATGAATTTGTACGGAATAGCAACGAGTACTTATAACCTATTTGCAAGAAAAAAAAACATTATTTCGATAAATTGTCGCTTACTATATAATCGCAAATAGGGCTCGGGATAAACAAAATATAATTAAAAAATAACTTCGATATGGTAATTGGATCCCTAAGCTGCAACTTTGTAATTTTCTTGGGTAAAAAGAAGTCAATTAATCTTTTAAAGAATACCTGGAAATGCGTTATTACCTTATGTATTTCCAGGTACAGTGCTGTCTGGGTAGAGTAAACTAATTTTTGCAGAGCGATTTCACTATACCCGGGTTGTTCACTAAATCAAGGTTAAATTTTTTTTTATTTAAAAAACTAATTTATTTATTTTAAATTGCATTTATTATTATGCAACGCCATAACGGTGTGCCAAAGAAGTAACACTAGCACCTTTTTCGATTTCTTTTATAATGTCGCTTTTTTGTTTTAAGGATAAATGCTTTCTTTTTTTCGAATTAATTTTTATGTAACAGTTATATAACACCAATTATTCAGAAATTAACTAAGTGACACGACCTTAATGGAACATGCGCGCAGACTAAAATAAATTAACACTTCCCTGCAAATAATAGGACTAGGCCAAACACGCGTGTAAAATGTAGCCCATAAGGGACTGGCACTAGTCCAAAAGAAACCCAAACGTATGAAAAAAACATGGTATATTTAACATTACGATGTCCTAGGGCAGGACCATATAACCCAGCTTTGGACTACAAAGGAGTAGTTTTAAAAATACTCCATTGTGTTCACAAGAAAATTAGTTTTAACTTCGTTTAAAAACGAAAACATGTCGTTAAAAAACGAAGACATGTCGTCTCACTACAAACACATTTTAACAATGACATGGTCCATGCTTGCATTACATCGGACTAGTCCATGGAGTAGTCCATTTAATCAAAATGGATCAGGTGGTCCAATAATATTTGCAGGGTTCATAGAATGCGTATTTGTGAGAGTAACTTGTCAACTTACTCTAAAAGAATCGTTACTTTACCGTTATTTTATGTTTTCTTTAATTTTTACACTCATTTTCATTGTTTTTCTCCTTCGCCAAACCTAAAATCTCACTATAAAGTGTGTTCACTCTAAAGAGGTTCATCAGTGTTCACTCTACAGAGTAGTCAATGTAAACATTCTGGTGTTCACTCTAACGAGGTATTCATAGTATCGAGGGTTCACTCTACCCAGACAGCACTGTATTCAATTAGCTATTAGACGGATCCTTGGAAATTTATCTAACACGAAAGATAAGTAAAAATGCAGCGAGTTCGGAAACAATAGTCAAACTTTCAAGACACTGGGTATGTACTGACTTTTAAAAACTCTGTGTCTCTGAAAGTGGCAAGAGTTTCGTTATTTAAATCATCTTGCAAACAACATTTATACAACAACTTTGAAGCGCTTTTGTAGTAAATTTTCTTTATTTTAATAATTATTAAAATTCATTATCGTTAGCTTAAGTAAAATATTTTATTTGTACTTTTAACAATTAATTATTATGCCAACTTGCCTCAATAATGCCTTTAAGGCGCTGAGGCCGAAATTAAAATGTATCAAAATCTTTTGTACAAATAAAGTTTTCTATATATATATATATAAAAAAAAAAAAAAAAAAAAAAAAAGTCACTTATTGTAAATATTCATACAAGAAAGCAAAGAAAAAAATGCACAAGTTTTTGCTAAAATATCTGTTATTTGAAGTGTTCATGCATAAAAACAACTAAAAATAGGAAATAAAATACAAATAAACGAAAAAACAATGTGCTCGTATACCCGATTATGATTGCAGTTGACGTAAGTATAATTTTTCAGCTGTTTACATAAAGGTTAATCAATAATCAGTGTTGCCACTTTGTGGGCAATTACCCAAATTTGGTATAATTTTTACCGTCGTGGGTAGAGCGTGGGTAATTTCTCTTAGGTGTTATTCCGGTGTAATTTGAAATTCTTACTCTAGATACCCAAATAAAATCAAGATTCGATTTCAGTGATGACATTTACTTCTTTTAAATATTGATGCTAAAAAATGCACAGTCTTTTAGACCAAAGTTTCGGTTTCTTTTTAAGAAAAGACTTCAATCAATAAATATATATTTTAAAAAGTTTTGTAATGAATATCGCAAGATGGTTGCTTAGATTTGGATAAAGATGCCTCCTTTAGAACCTAAAGTTTAAAACTGAATTACGAAAGTGACAGTTGTATACATATATAAAACCCAGCAGGCATTTTATTTACTAAATAAGGTAAAAACGGTATTTTTTGAGACCATGAAATTTAAAATTTTAGACAACACAAATATAAATAATTTTGGTCGCAGATTAATACACGGCATTACTAATTGAAACTGATTTCAAACAAATAGCCGCCACGCATGGCCTTGACGAAACGCCTTGCAGACGTCCAATTTTGTTCCTCTTTTTTGAGCATTGCTGGCTGCTTGTCACAAATAAATTGAACACTGTTTACCTCCAAGACGTCAATTGCTGCTGTTTTATCAGCATAAGCCAATGACTTCAATCAAGAGATGTCACATCGCAGGGCCTTGAAGTCAAATTGACAGTTTATTTTTTCTAAATCAACACATCGCCTTTATTTGTGAAATAATACGTTGCGTCAGTTTAATCATGAAGTTGCCTTTAAGTTGCGAAAATCGATGCCTGATTTTCAAAGTAAATTTGGATAATTTGGTGACGTTGTTCAATAATCAATCTATCATGATGATGTGCAATTGAAAGCAGTATGACAGTTCGTTTGACAGCTTACCCTTCGTAAGCTCTATGGGGCTAAAAAAAACCATTATAAAGGAATTGCAATGAGCTTTTTAAACTTTCCCTAGATATATGCAACTGAAGCTAAACTCATTATTTAAGGAGTTTTATTTTATGTTTTATTAATTATTTTTAAGTCTTTTTTGTTAATTTATTTAAAATTACAATAAGAATCTTAACAATTTGACTATTGATCTTCTTTCAATGAGGTTGTTGTGTTTTTGCTTCTTTGTAAATGTTTTTTATTAAATAAAACTTCAATGTTATATCTGGTGTAATTTTATTTAAATCGGGTAATTTCGCTTCAGCTCAAGTGCAATTTTGAATTTTGCTGGTGGTAACACTGTCAATAATTGTTATGGATTTAGAGGTGTAATCCAAATTTTTCTGAAAAATCGATATCTACTACAGTTAACAATTTTCCCAACATCGTCACTCTTCAGAAAAAATTCTATTATCGACAAAAAATCGCTAAAATTAAAAATATCTATATGTGTATATAAAATTCTCGTGCCACGGTGTTTGTAATTGGACTCCTCCGAAACGGCTTGACCGATTTTAATGAAATTTTGTATTTGTTAGGTATGAAAATTGGTCGTAATGTATGCTCTATACCGCTAGAGGGCGTTAAATAGGCCAAAAGCTCATCTCCCTATTTTTTTTAACTAACCAACCGGTTTTCTTAAAATTTTGTACACAGACACTGTAAAATCTTCAGGGAAATAATAGAGCTCGAAATAGGGCAAGAAGGGTTAAAGCTCCCCCTTCCTATTTCTTCTTTACTCTTCAACCGATTTTCTTGAAATTAGGCAGGCAACTAGTGTAACATCTGGAAAAACTATAATTATTCAGGGCGTGAAATATGGTAAGAGGGGTAAAAGCTCCCCTTCCTATTTTTTCTTAACTAATCAACCGGTTTTATTAAAAATTGGCATGCAGACACATATGGCAAAACAACGTTTGGTGGGTCAGCTAGTTACTCTGTAAAATTTAATAAAATTGCATATGGCCTTTTTTAAAAAAATAGTCAAATAAATAAAAACTTAAATTTTGTTTTCCATAACTGCCCGTCTATACCAGAGATAATTATTGCGACATATATTGCAGTAATTGTCAAAATTATGTTATCTTTAATGTAGACAGCAATTTTTTGTACATATTTATTGCTAACAATTTATGTTGCAATAATTGTTAGTCCATTTTCGTTGACAATTATTGCTTTCAAAAAACGTCAATTTGGTTGTCAGTTGAAAGAAAGAAGCAAAAAAGGAAAAAAAATAGAAGCAAATTGTGTGAGAAAGAAATTAAGTTTTTGAAATTGCAGCAAATTATAATTGTAGTAAAATAATTAAATCGAAAAATTAAATAAACACTAAAATAAAATTGCAAAAATTATAATTTTTTCCTTATTCGATCTTTATTGTTAAAATTAATATTAATTTGTTTAAGTTCGAGTTCTTTTTTATAAAAAAAAATAATAATTTTACATTAACAAAAATAAAAAAATTAATAAAATTAATATTTTTGTATTAAAAATGACCTCAAGCTTAAACAAATTAACATAAATTTAAATAATAAAGTCGAATAAGAAAGAATTTATATTAATAATAATAATTCTTGTCAGATACCGCCATTTTTAACACTGCACCTTCTTTCTTGATTTTTTTCAAACTATGAGTTAACATAAATACGTTTTCCCATGCCTTTAACATAAGCTGAGCAATAAGAAATATTGCTCTGTTATTCTGCCGACGTTATTGCCAACTTGCTGAGATAATTATCTTTAGTGTAGACCTAGGGTAAAGAGAAATAGAGTTTATATAAAACATACGATCATTAAATCGCATATTTTATATAAAACTGTTAATTTTATTTTAAGTTGTAAATATAAAATTTGCGTAAAATTTCACGAAAAAATCGCCAACGTTTTACAAAACTTTCTAAAATCGGAAAAGCCCAAAATTAAATGAAAAAAAATTTTTTATTTCAACAAAATTTTAAAAGACAGAGGTACTTTAAAAAAAACTAAAGGCCGTAATTATAACCAAAGTAAGGCTACGTCACATTGCACACAATGATCTACTTACTCGCAGACCGATTAGGCAAAGTAGAGAGTTAGCAAAGAGTTAATAAAAATAAATTTTTGCTGTCAAAAATAATTTAAATATCAACGTTGAAAAGTGTGTTGTGTAGAGCCAACTAATTATTTGATTATCAGTTTTTTCACCTCAAATTTCACGTTTGTTTACAAAACTACTTAAACCCAAAACAGCCGATTTTCATACACTTAGCAAGTGTTTGATTGTTAGTTAACATAAGTTTAGCAAATGGATAAGTAAAAAGTTACAACCCATTCAAAATTCGAGCTTAATTTTGCTTCAAAAGAAATTGCAAAAATATTCTTAAAAGCGGTTAGTTTATAAAAAAAAACAGAATCTCATAAAAGATTTGAAAAAAACCTAAAAAAAACTAATTTTACAAAAATCACTTAGGAAGTTATGGCGATTTAAAAAAATTTGGTAAGAAGATTTATATTGCAAAAAGTATTTTCGAGCCAAATTTATTCTAAATATTAACAAAATAAAATAGTTTATTGCCGCAAAAACTATTCTACAAAGAAGTTTGTATGGGGACCATGTAAAATTAGTAGCGATTCTCACCATTTTAAATGGCTTCTTGGCACTTATTTCAATTAAAGGCTCAGTTAGTCGGGAGTAACAGTAACCGTAACCCTACCGTAAAAATGTAAGGCCAATCTATTTCTTACAGATTGAGACGTAACATCTTACTGCTAACTGTAATCTTTCAAATTGATTTACATACAACAAAACGAAGCAGCTGAATTGCAACGTTACTATTACTCCCGGCTAACTGGGCCTTAGGGCGTATTTGTGTACCAAATTTTATTAAATTTCTTTGCGCACAAGGTTCCATGGACAGACAATCAGTCAGTCAGCCAGCTATCCAGCGGGATGGACGGACATCGTTAAATCGATTAAAAAAAGGATTCTAAGTCGATCGGTATACTGAAAGGTGGGTCTAGGATCAATATAATACCCTCTCCATAATTGTGGTGTGGGAATAAACAATTATAATGCAACGCTTCTTATGCGGCATCACCTCAAGTAAAAATAAAATTTAATTTTTGAAAATCAGCTGATTTGTTCGAACGCTGCTTGTGACGCTTACAAACCTATCTTTCGCATTCAATGCCTCAATGCATTCTACGCTTTTGCGCATGTAACTTGTTCCATATAACTACAGAGATTCTACTTTTTTAAAAGATTTTGTGGCCCTCCTGCTTAATGTTAGTTTTCTCATTAGGCGATTATCTTTTTTCGCAAGGAAATATTGCAGATTAAAGAAATTTGTCTCATTTCTTTCTATTCTGTCGTAAATCTAAAGGCCAAACCATAATGTGCCTAAGTTGGCTTATCCCTGGAAGGTTACGTTTCATTTTGCTACAAAAAAAATTGTAGCGAAACGATTTTGAAAGTAAAAAAATCAACAAAAGCTTTTTTTATCAAGCATTTTACTAAAAAATAATCGGAAATAAAACATAACAAATAAAAGATCTTCATATATTTAATTTAAAAGATTTTGTTTATCGTGCTTAATTCCCAATTTTTATTTTTTTTTATAAAAGCACTGAAATTTATTGTTGAAGGGATAAGCTATTCCTATGCGCATTGCACTGGCCAGATCGTCAGGAAACTTCATCCAAAGATTTTAGATTTGCTGACTCCCAACTTTAAAATATACTTTTAGAGGAATTGTCAACTGAAAATAATGTTTTTGTTGGTATTTTGAGAAAACTAAACTCGTTTATTGACCGTTTGTCAGTCTATTTTTCATTAATTCAGTTTTCTCTTTATTTACCCGCGAACATTGAGAAAACGGCCATCAGTACATCAAAGCTCAAATTTCAATTTGAGTGCCAGAAATGATAATTACAAAAAAGTTTTCAATGGTAAATATCATAATTTCTCAAAATTGGTGTTAAAAAACCATATTATTGGTAATATTGAAAATTGTAACATGTTCAATTTCAATATAACACAGTGCAACACGAAAAAAATAACCATATACGGACAATAAATAACCATAAAGGACCAAAAAAAAAGGAGACCTGTGTCTCCCAGTTTTGCCCAAAGTCATGTACTTTTTTATGGGCCCTTAAAGATTTAGGACTTGTGGTCATTTTTGTAAAAAAGTAATAATTTTCTCAGGTTCATATCTTGCAAACCGTTCGGAATTTTGATTAACCCTCTGAGACAAAGTTGTAGCTCCTGCCATTAAGACAAAAATTGTGGATATATAAAATCAAAAACATCATCTTCAAGATCATAGTCGCAAAAAACTTGTTTCCCCTGTTCAGGTCCATAGGTAGCAAAGCGTTCAAAATTCAAGCAAACAATCAACTACAAAAATGTACCAAAGGTCCAGTGTTCCCACCAGCAAAATTCAAAATTACACTGGAGATGTAGCAAAATTACCCAATTTAAATGAAATTACACCTGATATAAAATTTAAGTTTTATTGAATAAAAAGACATTTACAAAGAAGCAAGAAAACAACAAACTCATTGAAAGCAGATCAATAATAGCCAAACTGTTAAGATTCTTATTGTAATTTTAAATAAATTAACAAAAATAACATTAACGACTTTAAAAACAATTAATAACACATAAAATAAAACACCTAAAATAATGCGTTTAACTTCCACATTTGGTTGCATATATCTAGGGAAGGTTCCAAATGCTCGTTGCCATTCCTTTATAATGGGTGTTTTTAGAGCTTACGAAAGGTTAGCTGTCAAACGAACTGTCATAATGCTTTTTGCTCAGACACATCATCATGAATAAATTCATGCTTGAATAACGCCACCAAATTATCCAAATTTACTTTGAAAATCAGCCATAGATTTTCCCAACTTATTAGAGAAAATAAACACTCAATCAGACTTTAAGGCCGTGTGATGTGACACCTCTTGATTGTTTTCCGTAGTCACTGGTGTATGCTGATAAACCAAAATCAACATTGTTCATTTTATTCGTGACATGCAGCCAGCAATGCTCGAAAAAAAGGAACAAAATTGGACGTGCCTATTTTTTTAAATCAGTTTCAAATGGAAATGCCGTGTATTAATCTGCGATTAAAATTTTATTTTTTTTTGTGTTCTCTACCATTTTAAGTTTCATGGTTTTAAAAAATAGACTTACCCTATCGCAATTCAACTTTACAACTGTTAAGGGTATTAAATATTCTTCAAACTTAAGCATTTAAAAGATGCCAGATGAAAATAAAATTAATTATATGTTGGAATATATCTTCCCCCACGATAATTTTTAGTTTCAATAACTTTTTTCAACTGAGTTCAGGGTCTAAATCACTATTATAGTCATCTTTATCGAAATCTAAAAGTCTTTATTGCGACATTCATAACCGTACTTTTGAAAATATGTATTAAATGATCGAATCTTGATTTTATTTGGGTATCTGAAGGAAGAATTTCAAATTACACCTGAATTACGCCTAAGAGAAATTACCCACGCTCTACCCACGACAGTTAAAATTATACCAAATTCGGGTAATTACCCACAAAGTGGCAACACTGCAAAGGTCTCAACATACAATTCACGCGATCACGCACCGACCACAACATCACAGGCAAAGCAGTAAGCACAGCACACGCATCAAGGGACGCAGCCCATAATAGAATTAGTTTTTTGCGATTTTGATCTTGAAGATGATTTTTTTTTGATTGTATATGTTCACAATTTTTGTTCTTTATGGCAAGAGCTACAACTTTGTCTCAGAGGGTTAAAATTAAAATTCCCAACGGGTTGCAAGATATGAGACTGAGAAAATTATTACTTTTTTGCAAAAATTACACCGAGGCCCCAAATCTTTAAGGGCCCATAAAAAAAAGTGCATGACTTTGGGCAAAACTGGGAGACACGGGTCTTTTTTTGTCCTTTATGGTTATTTACTGCCCGTATATGGCTATTTTTCCATAAAAATTGCACACAGTGTAAGTGCCTACCAATGGCGTAGCATACAGTTTTTCTTAGGGGGGGTTCTTTTTTTACACCAAACTATTGTATGTAAATTTATAGAACCTAAGGGAGTAACGTCTAGTGAGCTTTAAGGGAGTAACGTCTTTAAGGGAGTAAAGTGAGGTTGACATAAGCCCACCTGCAGGAGCTGCGATAATACGCTACTGGACTCTAAACGAAAATAAAATAACGGGGAAGTGCTGGATTGAAATAAACTAACATCTTGTAAGAGATCACGATGATAATATTTTGAGATGGCCCTATTCTCTAAATAAGAACGAAAGGGCTAAGTTCATATCACACTTTTCAACAATAAAGTATTAAATCAACATTTTTATTTTTTCACTTTTTGAAAAAATCGATACCTGTGATCGTGCTATTTTGTTTATTTTCTTGGTAATGAAACATTTGTTTTAAAAATTATTTTGCTTCTGCTGAAAAATTTTAAATTTTGAGTTAATACAGTATTGTTGAACAGATTAAATATGTATAAAAAATATGTTCAGGTATATACGAAAACCAATTTTATCATAAGAAAATACCAAAACGCTGAAATTTAACTTTAATGTCGCAACGTAAACATTAAAAATACCGATATATGTTCATCCGGCCTACTAAGAAGCGGAGTGCTACCAGGCGCATCCACGGGTTGCGGACAGTGAAACACACCTTAAATATGCTGGGCAGCGGCGAATAAAATAAGCAGCTTACAGCTTTGCAGGTAGAGGGAGAATCTGAGGTCTCCAAACCAAAATCACTTGTCACATTTTTGAGTTACGCGACCATCTACTCTCTCGAAAACCGATATATCTCGAAAACAAAAGCTAACATAAAAAAGGATTCAGCGTACTCGAGTTAGGTTTACCCGTCGGGTGTTTCGCTTGTCAAAAGAAAATGTCAAATTAGAGCACAGTGTAATTGTTTAAATTAACAATAACAGTTCAGAGAAAAAAAAAATAAAAATTGATTTCATTAAAAAAGTTTGTGATATTAAATAAAAAATTAATTAAATTTGCACGAGTAAACCAATTAATAGTATCAATCAAATGTTTACTTCAACTGATTAAATGTTTAATTAACTTGATTAAATTTTTAATTAAAACTGATTTTATTTTTCATTAATCTTTAATTTCGTAAACAATTTTGGAAAATGTTATCTGGGTTTTTTGTCTATTTTGAGACCAATTGGTTATGGTTGAAAAATAATTATACTATTATAAGTGATATACATATTATGGTAATTAACAACCATAACGTTTTCGGAGGCAACCCCAACATGGTGCTTACACATTTTTTAAAATGTTTAAACATTTTTCGGTAATAATAGTTTTGTTGGAGGTGACCAAATCGAAAAATGTGTTTACTTTACATCGTTTTAAGAAAAACTAGACGACGAACGAATTCGTTAGTTTGGTAGTATTTTTAAAGGCAAAGCTGAATTTCGGATTCTATATGAAACTTTTAAAGGTTGTACATATTACAAATTAAAAAACGTTTGAAATTAAAATCTAAAATGGAATTCGTTTTAATCTTCCGCAAGCCGCACACTCCACCTTTTTCATCGAATTGCTTATCATTACCGGCACGTTTACGGATCTTGAGTTCAAAGTCAAACAGTCTGTTACTTTCATTAACACCTTCTATTTCTTTTATAAATAAAAGCAACATTAAAAAAAAAACTTAGACAATAGTCTTCATTAAATACATAATACAAATTAAGAAAAATATTTAAACAATAATATTCATACAGATAAGTTAAAAGTAAAAAAAAAATTATTGTGGATAAAAAATAAAGAATTCTTTAAAAAAGAACAGTATCTTGCACAAGTGTAAACCAGACACTTGTCAAATATTTATTTTTATGTGTACATTTTTTAACTTAGAAAACCCGTTACAGACAACTAAAACATTGATAATGACCGGGGCTGGTTGTTTAAGGCACGAAAAAATATAGAAGTTTCGAAGCAGAAAACCTCAACAAATTTTTAAATATTTTAAAAAATAAAAGCAAATAAAATAATGTTGTAATGTTGTTTTTGTAGTTACTTAGTAAACCAATTAATAATATCAATTTCATATATTTTTATATTAACTAAATTTTCTGTAGTATTTTTGCTGATATAAGTAAACGTTTAATTCACTTGATTAAATTTTTAATTAGAACTAATTTTATTTTTGATCAATACTTTACTTGCAAAACAATTGGCAAGAATTTTTTATGTGTACCTAACTTTTTTTTTAGATCTGCCTACCCCCGAATTTGTGTATAAACCACAGCGAACAAGTTATTCTCGAATGTGCCTCACAATTAACCATACCAGCACCAAAGTCCAAGGGGCTACTGGTCTCCGTGGTACCAGATAGGATCTCTGGGGAGCCGTGATCAACCCCTTAGAAAGAAGGTGTTCCTGCCAATTTCAGCCTGCCGTACACGGTGTTGGCTGGATCTTTTTCTTCAGGCTGTCACATCAAAAGTGGGATATATTCTCAGGGTGAATCCTTACCTCCAGAAGGGGGCGGGGGAGGAGCAAACTTTACCAGTAGTATTCAGATATGGCTGCCTCTAAGCATACTGTGGTAAAATATGACAATAATTTGTTTTTAAATTAACAATAGTATTTTCCTCTTTTCTAAGAACGACATGCTATGGTTGACAACCAACCATGCTATTATAAGTGTTAAACATATTTTAGTTACTTTTTACCATAACATGTTCGGAGGAAACCATAATATGATCGTAGCTTCTTGATGGAGGACTCTTTTAACCATAAAATGGTTGTCTGTGACAATAATATGGTTAAATTAAACATAATATGTGTTAATTTTCTTTAAAAATAGTTTTGTTGGAGGTAACCATGTTTAAACATATTTTTTCTCTGAGCGCACCCAACTTGTAAAATTAAATTTTTTTTTTAACGAATTGATTGTTAAATATCACAAGTATGTAAACAACTGAATTTTCTAAAAAACCCTTTCGAATTATACAAAAGCTTATTTTACCAGCAAAACACTTGAAAAACTTTCCCTGATAATGACAAACAACTCTTATTTGTATTCTGTTATTAAAAGACAAGTTCTTATCATTTATTATTGTTAATAAAAAGTTTATATATTTTTAATATAAATTTCTTGTTTTTTAATTTTTGGATTTAACTGAAAATAAAAACAAAAGAGATGTTCTGCTATTGGAACACGTATTGAACACATTTTCTGTTATATTTCTTTGGCGTTGAATACCATATATTAGGTCTGTATATACAACAGAGAAAAGAAATACACACAACAGTAAAAAAGCAGGATACATGAAAATTTTTCGTGCCTAAAAAGCTCTTCTACTAAAAATTCAGATAATGATTTTTGCCAAATCACGTAGGGGGAAAAATATGATATCTGCTCACGGGCAGAGTTTGAAACAAAACTGTACACTAACTTAGTGTATTTTCTTAATATACAAACTCTTAATCTTTTTTTATGTATTTGTACCCAAACAAAATACAGTACACAACGATTGTGAGCTGACGAACTCAAACACTAAGATAACTTATCGATCTTGTTTTAGCGTACGTGTTATGTTTTTAGGGGTATTTGTTCTGTATTTTAAAGTGAACTAGCTAAAGTGTTCTCTTTTTGTAGTGTATGCGTAGTGAACTTTTTGCTTATAACAGTAAACATTTCATTTCTTTTTTTTTGAACAGTGGCTTAAAATTATTAATTATTTATTATTTGTTTTTAAGTTTAGGGATTTACTTAATCGCTCATTATGATTCCATTTAATTTTTTTTTATTTTTACTTTGAAAGTTCAAACATACACACGATGACAAAAATCACACCAAGTGTTAATTAAACGTCTGGCTGTTTAATAATCGTCTGTATTTGCACAACTTATTAATGAATATTTAATTTCTTTTTGAAAATTTTGGCACATTACAACACCAACAACATAAACAAAAAATTTTTTCCAACAAAACAGTTTTTTGGGTGAAATGGTTTAAATTTCTTCGGTTGAATGTCTGTCTGTCTGTCTGTCTGTCTGTCTGCTAAGAACAAAATAGATAAACTAATAGCGACTTGGAATAAAGAAATTTAATGCCATAAAAGTCTTAGACAAACAAAATTAAACAAACAACAAAATTTTTTTTTTACAGAAAAAGTACGTGTTGAAATCTAAGTATTGCGTATTTAAATTGTGGACTGTTTAAATGGGACATTTAAAAAAATAAAATAATTATAGTTTTTGTTAGCAGGGGTATATTTAAAAAAAAAATATGTTGGTCAGAAATTTTATATTTCAAACGTGATCTATTTTTTTGTTTGTTTATTTTGGAAACGTTTACTTTGTATTAACTTCGATAAATTAACTTTATAATTAATTTAAATACCCAAAAGTTTCTACACATAATAGTCCGATCTTGATAAAATTGTATCTGGGATTTTCTGAACACGATAAAACTTACGAAAGGATTAGCCATCAAAAGAACTGTCATTATACGCTTACTTTTTGACATCTTTTATCAGTATACTCTATCAAATAATCATGAATAGTTCCACCATTAAGCCTAAAGCCCCATGCACAAGTGGTTCTGACGTAATTTTGACGTCTTTACAAGCCACAATGGCTGCTATGTGATGTCGTCATATTTACGTCAGAACCACATGCGCATGTGGCTTTTCACATTGCGTGTACTTTAGGCTTTAAACAACGCTACCAAATTATCCACATTAACTTTGAAAATCGGTCAGCAATGTTTCATCGCTAAATTGTATTCAGCGATGGAGCTCTTTTTTTTTAGCTCAACAATTTTGTATATAAAAGAGTTGCTGCATATGGAGTACGACCAATCCGCGCCAGGCCCTACAAAATCCATTACACTCACAATATTATAACAGTAACGGACTGTAGTTTATTTAATAAGTATTCCGTTCAGTAATTTTTAAATAAATAAACGTTTAAAATTCCAACAAATTTAATTTTTAACTGATCCTGACATTTATTCAAAAAAATTTTACGGATTTTCATTTGCAATTAACATTGTCCGTTGATTAAGTTTTCTTCTTCTTTTTGTAAAACTGATTGTTTTGTGTGAAAAATTCCCATTTTCTATTTGTTAAAATTATTAAGTTAAATACATGAAATTTTTAAAGTAGAATAATTGCGAAACCATATCGGTCATGCTGCTGGTGTCATATTATTGAGAGTAAGACAAACGCATTAAAAAACAAGCGGACAGGTGTCTGTCAGGCATTTTTTAGAAATTCGGCTCTTTTGTGGAGTAAACGAAAATAACTTTGATATAATACATACTTGCATGTGCCCGTGCAAAAAACTGAATTGGCAAATTGGTTTTTTTTTGTTGTTTTCTTGCGAAGACAGTAGAATGAAGCAGTTTGTTTTTTAATTTTGTTTTTTCTTTTTACCCACTTACAACTACAATTCGAGTCGGAAAGAACCCAACCAATTGTAGGGGAATGTAAGAAAAGATAAACTCACTGTTTATTGTTGGTGTTTTGCTTTGGCTTTGATATTGGTTCAAGTAAGACTTTGAGTGTTTATAATTCTTATTCGCTTTAGGGTTTTATTTGTATAATATTTTTGGTCTTTCTAAAGTCTTTGGAAAATGTTTCCTGATGAGCTGGCCTAAGCAACCAGTGAAATGCGCATAGAAACTAGCTTTCCCTCAATAATACATTTCAGTGTATTTATCAAATATGAAAAACTGGGAATTTAGCACGTCATACGGAAATCGTATTAATAAGAAAATTACTGAATTTAATAAAATAACTGAATCTTCCTTTGTTCCTTACGGAAAATGTAGTAAGTTTTTTTAAAGTTAATTTATATAAAATAACTAAAAATTCATTTGTTTTTACGAAAGATGAGGTTGAATTTTTGACAGTAAAAATTAAATTAACTTTTTGTTAAAAAATAAATCAAAAATATGTAGACCTGTGCTTAACTGAATTTTCATTTATTTTATATTACAATTTCAGTTAATTTTACGCACCGTTTGGTGCGCTTTTATTTTTTTTAAATGCAGCCAGAGCTTCCGCTACGAAACCGCACCATTATCAATGATTTTTTTTTAGAAAATGAAGATGGTATAAATACGGATGAGACGAGATTTCAACAGGATAGCGGAACGTGCCATGCGGCGTTCACAACCATTTTACGATTAGTTGATTTCAAAAAATGCACCTGGCAATTGGGTTCTCCGCTGCTAATCAACGGATTTCCTTAACAAGGGGTGAGTGTATAGTGCTGCCGGACTATACACTCAAATTGCTACCCGGGTGTTTCGGTTGGTAAATACATTGCTTGCCATCCAGTGAAGTTGGCCTTAGGTCATCATGTATCCATGTAAATGTTTTTCACAGCTGTCTTTTGGCGCCCAGGTCGCACGATTTGACACCTCTCGATTATTTCCCGTGTGGTAGAGTTTTCACACTGGCTGAAAAGCCAGCCACAATTCACGTCTTGGTAGCCAACATTGTTCGTTTTGTTCGTGACATACGGTCTGCAAAGTACGAAAAAGTTGCCGAAAATTGGACGTCCGACGTTTGCCGGAAATCATTTTCAAATGTTTTATTCTGCGATTCATTAAAACATTTTTTCCCCAAATGTGAAAGTTAGTTTAGCATAAATAAAAATATTTTGATCCTTTTATCTATTTTATTGTCGAAAGATCCAAAAAAGGCCTTGTGAATTCTTGAAGCTGATCTTAGATTTAAGCCTAGTACTCTGTTCAAATTTGTGAAAAATGTTGAGCAACATTAATTATTTTACACGTAAACATCCAGTTGCGGTAGTAGAAAGTCATTGTGAACGGCGTTCGCCATTCACAGTAGACGTTTGCCCCGCCACGTTTTAAAAAAAAAATAACTGGATGATGCTTCCAACGTAAACGCCAGAACCCCAGAAGTGATAATTCTGCTTATTAAAATATGCACAGATATAAAAATAAACCTCGTCCCAGCTGATGATTTTATACGAAAAGTTGTCTTCCTTGTTGCCAATATTCAGGATGGCTTGAGCTGAGGTTCCAAGAGCTCTTATTCTCTTTTATCGTGTATTTTTTATCTGTTTTCTTCACAAATGTCAAAGCAGAATTGTCATTTTCCGGCCTTTTCTAATTCTATCATCTTTCAGTATGCCGATGACTTTTGCGCCACCTTGTATATAACAATTAATATTAATAAGTGACAATTATATTCACATTTGCACAAACTCGCAATAAAAATTTGATTTTGTTATTTCGATTTGAAATGGCGCCATGTGTTTCTATCGGCCATGTTCTAACAATCGCACGATTTAAAATCGCAAAACGCCACATTTATTTTATGGTGTTCTAAAGCTCGTGCGTTTAGTTTGCGATCCGCCATAGTTTCTTACAAATAAACTTGTTCCCTTGAGCATACTTTTGAAATTAAAAGTCGCCAAACTTCTTGCTATTGCGGTTTGCAGGACACCTTTTATGCGATTTTAAGTCAGAATCGAAAGTTTTAAGCTTTTTGCGTTTGTCCGAACATGCCCGTATATGTTCTAAAAATGAAATACATTATTGAAAAGGGCATACAGTTTTCCTTTACAACGATATAAAATAATAAAGCTTGCCATATCTTAAATTAATAGAGTAGGCGAATTTCGATTTCAATTAATTTATAAAAGTCTTTGAATTTACAAATCATCCTTAACGACTACTCGCTTATATAAAATTTAAATTTAAATTAGAGAAACTAAAATCCAATATAACATTCTCACTTAAATTATTAAACAATATTTGGAATCTATTAAGTGGCTAATTTCTACAAGGAACTTTTAAAATGACTAGACTGGATTGATCTTCTATTCTCAAGTGCTTTAATTCCTAAAATATTACAACGATTACTGGAGGAATACCGTTGATTATTATCTTTATATTGAAAGAGAGAGAGAGAGAGAGAGAGTGAGTAAAATTTTGTAAATTTACGCTGAACTCTTTCTAACATGTTTATAAAAACCGTATAGAAAGGACTCCAAATAAAAGAGGCATATTCAAGAGCTGACCTTACAAAGGCGCAGTACAACATTCTAAATCCCATGAAGGAATTTTTCTTTTGGCAAAATGTTCTTGTTGGGCTCAAGTGTTGTATAAATCAATTATTTGTTTAAATCAATTATTCGCAAAGTGGAAGACATGAGTATGTATCAAAATTTATTAAAATCGGAATATCAGACTAGACTTTTTTATCCTTGTTTGAAAAATTCCCACTGTGTGGCGTATGTGAAGCATTTTATCTCACGAATATGATGAAATTTTTTTAGACATCTAGTTCACAATTTTTTTAATTAATTCCTTCAACACAAATTTTGTTTAAATTTTATTCGTCAACATTTTAATTTAATCCACAACTATTAATTTGTTTTTTTTTTTTTGTTTTATTCTAAATTATTTATTTTAGCAATTACTAGTCAACGAAAATTAATCACAAAATTTGCAATAAATTGCTATTTATTTATAATAAAAAAAAACTAAATTAAACAATTAAAAAGAAAACAATGTATAAAATGCATCTGTTTTTTTCAAAATCTGACTACAATGTGTAACGTAAACCTGTGTAGACTCTTTGTCTACGTATTCAGCGCAGACAGTCAGATGTGTGCCAAAAAAAAAAAAAAAAATAGAAAGAAAAGGAATATAAAAAATACACTAGATACGCCAGCAATAATAGTAAAATCTATAGAAAATATCTTACATTTTTATATACAATACAAACATACTTATAAAACGAGCATTTGCAAAATTGAGGCAAGTGTAAAACAAATGTGAGAATTTTTTAAAATCAGAAGGTTAAAAGAATGCTTACTTCAACGGAGAACTTTAATTAATTTAAAAGAAATCGACAAACTCGTTTTATATGCCCCGAAACTTTCCAAGAAAAAAAACGAAGATACAACTCCGATTACTTGCAACAGCTGTTTTATGAATTCTTTAAAAGTCTTCTTTACATTCCCCAATATACATACAATTTGTCAAGTTTTTTTTTACAACTTTGGGCATTTTATTCTCTTTTTAAATATCCCAATATTTTCGCAAATTTTTTGGCAATGCAAAAAATACCGTATTCTGATTTTGTTTAAACTGTTTGGGAATTCTTAATTCGAAAGTTAACTTTTGTGGTTTTTATTTCGTTAAAAACAAAAACAAATTTTTTCGTTTATGTTTATTTGTGACCTTCTCCGAGAAAAGGGGCCTTGTGTGTCAAAAAAACTGGTTTGAACTTAAGAGTGGATTCTGGTACCTAAAAGGGTTTCACACACTAGGTCCCTTATCTCGGAGAAGGTCACATATGTTAGTAAAGCGAACGAAGTTTTCGTGCGAAATCGAAAGCAAAAAAGTAAGAAAAAAGAAAAGAAGAAAGATGGAATCTTTAACTTGAAGCTTGTTTTATGATTCTCATTTACAATTCTAATATTTAATTTAGTTTGCAATAAGATAAATAAAATAAGACTTATTCAATCTAAATACTTACAAATTCACAAGGTTTATGGTCACAAAGATTCTCTTTCGGCAGAAGCTTGTATTGGTACTATATGCAAATTGTTGGCCAATTTTCACCATTTTCAATAAACTTATGCCTGGTTATAATTATAAGCTGCATAAGTACCAAATTTCATTAAATTATAGTCCTTGTGAGGAAATAAGAGGTCGCCAACCTGCCAGCCAAACGGAAGGACGGACATCATAAGATCGATTCAAAAAGTTAAAATTAAACTCTTTTAATATTTCATCCTTTCATAGTTCTCTCAGACATTATGCGCAACATTTCTGTTTCTGGTTGCAACAATGGTTCTTGCACACACAACAATACAGTTTATCTCGCATGTCTTATTGATTACAAAGTTCATTGAGATCCAACAATACCCAGAAAACTAAATAAAATAAAGTATAAAGTAATTGTAAATCAAATGTAAAATTACAATTGCAACAATAACTAAAGGAAAGAATTAAATAAAATAATTTATTGTGTCTCGTGTTAGACTGCGTGTGTGACCAGAAAACAAGCGATAATGATGATTCCATTCAATTATTTACGCTTAATTCTTTTTTTATATTTAATTTTATTACAGTTCAGTCCACTTTTTTTATTTCTTCTAGCAATTCTTATCATTTCATTACTACAACACGAACAGCAAAAAAAAAAAATTAAAAAGAAAATGCCAACTGAGGCCATGCAACAGTCAGAGTAATTGCTTAAAAAGTGTATGTTGGTTGTATGTATGTCTTTCGTTCGTCATTTTGTTCATTCGTTGGTTTTTCTTTTTAATTTTTTTTAAACAATAATTGCAGCCGTCAGTCGAACAGACTACAACAATAACCAAACAAAAAATTCAACAACATTATCAACAATAAAGTAACAACAATAGTATAAAAAAAATCGTACGATTTCGATCAAGCAACAATATCAACTAAAGTAGCAGCAGCACCAATAGCAGCCAAAACAATTGCACAATGGGGTAAGAGAAGGATTTAATAATTTTTGATTAGTTTTTAGTTTACTTCATAATTCTTAAAAAACTAATTAATTTATTATTAACAGTTTATAGGTATTTAAAAGCCTATTCAAGAGCTATTGACAAAGGTCTGATCATACTGAAGATTTTTGGTGCAGTTCAGAGTTCAGAGTTCCAAGATTCATTATTCTCTTTAGAGAGAGCGAATAAATATTACTAGTATAAAATACATGGTTCTACAAGGCCTTGAAGATTCTTCGTTCATTTTGTAGAATCTATTGTAGAATCGTTCAGCTTGCAGAATCTATATATGTATATATGTACATATATGTGTAGATCTTAATGGGGGAGAGAGAGATACAAAAAATTACAAAACAGATCAATTGTAATTTAAATTTGTTTTAAATTTCATTAAAATCGGTTTGATAGTTTCTGAGAGGCAACTACTGCCCTCCATCTCCCCTCGTGGTCCTATCTTTTTTAAATGCATAGCTTATGTGTCCGTACAAATATGGATCTATCTACGTTTTAAATTTCATTAAAATCAGTTTTATATTTTCTGAGGGACAGAAATTGCCCCCTTTCTCACCTCGTGGTCCTTCGATTTGGCCCTATGTGCTTAATTTTATTTAATTATCTCCAAAATTGCGACCTGTACTTTGCGCACAAAGTTACATGGACAGCCAGCCAACCGAACGGACATCGTTAGATCAACTCAGTGATTCTGAGTCGATCGGTATACTTAAAAGTGGGTCTAGGACAAATATTTTAAGGTTTTACACACATCAGAACAAATGCATAATGCCCTCTCCACTATTGTGGTGAACCACGCCCGCATCTCCAATTCCCCCCAGATTTTGTCAGATGTTGTGTATTGATGACCCAGCTATCTATACCAAATTTAAACAATTTTTCTGTTACCATTCTTCAAATATAAATAAATCTATTTTGTTCCACGCCCACATATACATTTCCGCCCAAAAAAGTCTAAAAAATAAAAAACAAACTTGTTAAACTTAACAACAACATCGTGGGATTTTATGAAACAAGTTTGAGGCTGACGTGGTTTTTTGCTCATATTTCAGCCAATTATGGACCGATCTGGCTGAATTTCGAAATCAAACAAACCAAGAGTATTTGTGACAACAATATATAACAACCTAGTCCCCATCATATCTGGGATGTAGAATAAATTTAAATGCGTTTTTCTCAAAACTTCATTTTCACACACTAGGTCCCTTTTCTCGGAGAAGGTCACATATACTTAATAGAGTCAAAGATCAATATTGTGGAAATTAAAACGGATTGATAAACTTATAACTTATTTAGAGTATAAAAAAGTAATGTGCCATCTGGGTGTGTTTTGTAATGTTAACTAATAGATTTATGCTCTGTTTGATAAGAGAAAAAAATATCGCTGCACGCAGAGAAAAAACATGTTTAAATATGGTCACCTCCAACCAAACTATTTTTAAAGCAAATGTTAAACATATTATGTTTAATATAAAAATATTATTGTCACCGGTAACCATATTATGGTTAAATTAGGCCTCCATCAAGAGCACTTACAATAGCATAGTTAGTTTTTAACCATAGTATGTTGCTCTTGACAAAGAGGAAAATACTATTCTAAATTTATAAACAAATTATTATCATATTTAACCATAACATTTTTAGAGGCAACCATACTATGGTTATGGGTACTTGACGGAGGACTAATTTAACAATAATATGGTTGTCGCTAGTAATTATATGGGTATATTAAACATAATATGTTTAAACATTTCTTTAAAAATAGTTTTGTTGGAGGTGCCCATATTTAAACATGTTTTTTCTCTACGTGTGGGACGAAAAACATTGCTTTACAAACAGATCAATTTCAAAATACATGATCGATAGTTTTATTCTGTATTTATCTTAGCTAAATCTAAATATTTTGGCAATATCGCCAAATCGGTATTCTGTAAGACTAATCGCCAAGCTAAAATTTAATTTTTTTCATAATATAAATAAAGTATAATTTTCCAGTGTGACACAAAGAATGCTGGTGAAGGCTGTAGCGGGCCAGAAAAAGCATTGCATTCTGCTGGTGTCTGACAATTGTAAAATTTGCTGTACACTGAAAAAAGAAATCAATCCATCCGTATTCAAATCAAGCCGAAGCAGTGTTAATAGTACGATCAAGAACAGAACGCCTGGTCTAACTACACAGAAAATTTTTTTTTACCAATTAAAGCATTAATCAAAAATTAAATCTGTTTTAATTAAACAATTTAATCAAGTGTATTAAACGTTTAATTGATACTATTAATTCGCACCAGTTAACAAATTCACAAATTTACTTGTTTAAACGTATAATTCATATGATTAAATTTTAAATTAAAACTGATTTTATTTTTAATTAATGCTTTAATTGGTGAACAAAAATTTTTCTGTGTACGGATTATTCAAGTGCGAAATACTTAACTTATCCATATGTTTAAACCCTAATGCGTACTTAAAATAATCCGAAAATAAGATTGACTTAATTAAAAGTGAGATTAAATTTATTTCAAACTTTGCTTGATTTAAGAATATGTAAGACAGTTTAATCCTGATTCGTACTTGAAATAATACGAAAGTGAGATTAGATTCATTCTAATCTCAACACTTACCCCACAAAAGCGGAGAGAAAGTTTTATTTTGCTTACCAGTGCCCATGTTCTGTAACTCACGCGTCGAGAAACTTTTCGATTGAAATGTGTGAAATGTAACAAAAATGCCATATGTTGAAACAAACAGCTATTTTTCTCACTAAACTGTGTCTGTAACTTTATTTGGCAAGTACAAGCTGTCACGTAAGGAAATTACTGGCAAATTTACAGAAAACGTGTGTCTGTAACATTTTTGTGAGAAAAGTTTCCGCTTTGAACTGTCAAATAAACTCACGAATAAAAATGGGGCAAGAAAAAATGTTCAAACTTAAAAGCCATTAAAAATGCGAAGAATAATAATATTTCGCTCTTGGCACATTTTTTCATGGTTTAATTATTTTTCTCTTTTCATTTTTATGAAATAATACGAAAGCTCGTTTGCAAACAACAAAAATTTTCTGGTTTAATTTGGCCCTAGGGGCTTATAAACTATTGAATTAATAAAAATAAATAAAATTTATTTAAAGTCGAACTTTACATTATTTGGTATAGCCGACGGTTATATTTGCCCAGCCCTCGTTGAAAATTTTCCAAATTAGTAAGTTTTGGTCGCCGTCAGCGACATGTGTGACAGGGTTCTAAACGCTGGCAATGACACATCGGCTTCGAGTGCAATGTTATGATATTAACAACGTAACGACGTAATCTCTTTTGATAGTTTTCGACACGAGTTACTGAGCTTCCTAAATAAGAGCGGCAAGCGTCAGTTTTATGTCAAAACTTTTAATGTTCAGACAGTTCATACGAAACAAAACGTTAGAATGCGAATTTAGCACCACCCGGCTGGAAAATCTTATTTGATAGATCGCTTGGTCGTTTTATTTTATTGAAAATGTATTGGAAATAGAATTTTAATGTTTAAAAAACGCTTGCCGCTCTTGTTTAGGTAGCTCAGTTACAGACACACTTTTTTCTTACTTTTCGAGAAACGATGGAATATTTTGTTTCACATAAGTTGGATGCGAGACATTTTAACTAAAGTTACGGAACATTGGTACAGCTACACATGTTTATTTCACTTTTGTTGTATTCCGCAGAAGAATTCTTAATTAAAAGCAGCATGACCAATATGGTTTCCATAGTCGTTCTTTATTAAAAATTATATGTATTAAACTAAATACATTTAACAAGTAGAATATGGGAATTATTGCTTCTTATTTTAATTTTTAAACATGAAAATAATTTAACCAGTGTTGTTGTTGTATCTATACAAAACAATTAACAAACTCTTGCAAATTCACGCGTATGCACGCATATTGGTTTTCGAAAGTTATCCGATTTTGGATTGTTTAAAATACTTTTAAGTGTTATCCGTACTTGAATTTTTGAGTACGACTCGTACTAAAGTAAGAAGAAAAAACTTAAATTTATAACGAGTTTTTTCTTTCTGTGTATACAAAATATTTCATGGCTAAACAAAGGATAGCTTAAGAGAAACATGTAACAGAAAGATACAAGATAGTCTGGTAGTGTATAATTAGAATCATTCCTAGGTATATGTGCATATCTTTAGCTTCAATGTTTACCACAGGTGGGGTAAGGCAAAAAAGTATGTGAAATATTGAGGGAATAGGAGTATTGCAAGAAAGCTTTTTTAAATTGAAATTTGATTCATTCAATACATTCTAAAATAAAAATGGTTAGTAAAATATTTTCGGTGTAGCTAATTTGCTTTTACAATTTGCTAACGAATCGGCTAATAAACAGCCTCTAAACGAACATGGACTATGATTGTATACTGGAACGTAAGAACCCTCAGGGACAGCGATAACATCAGTGCTGGTATGAACTCCAAATACCTGCAAGTGCAAGATATGGCATTGCAATACTAGGATTGAGTGAGGCACGATGGCAAGGTTCAGGAGAATTTTCGTCCCCTACTGGCCAAACAAACATGCTGTACTCTGGAAAAGAAAACGGTTCCACCCACGAATCCGCTATTGCTTACACAAAATTCTCGAAAAATTCTTATTGACTGGAAACCTGTGTCTGAGGCTCCCTATGCTCCAGTGGGGGTTAAAGGAATATATATGTAGACTCTTATATTCTGTCGCTAAATAAATTTTATAAATATTTTGCGATCGAGATTTAGATGTATATCACGTAAAATCAGCGCGAGTTAGTGATATTCAAAATAAAACGGTGTTCATGATTGGAGCGAGTTTCTGCCTTTATTGAATGTACGATTATTCAACACCGGGAGAAGCAAGGCGTCTACTAGCGCCACTTATTAAAAGTACCCAGCGTACAGGTGACTAGTTAAGTGCAAATCTATCTGTTATCTACAAATACTCCAGCTTAGCAGCAGTATTTTTCTTACCTCCACCGCAAAACAGGTTCTGTTGCATACAGGCGCGGATCAAGCTTTAACATTTGGGGGGTGGGAGTATCTTTTTAGAAATTTATTTGAACAAGACAATATAATTTTGCTATTTGCAGCTTGTTTTTTAATATGATATAAAAAAAAAACAAAAATCAGCAATAAAATTCAGATTAAATGTGGCCCAACATAAGTAAATATTTACCGTATTCACAAAAATTATGCTCTAGCCACACCCTATCTAATTAAAATAACAAAAATAATCCATCTTCTTGATGCTGTACTCAAATACTACCTTACATAACGCAAACCCAAGTTATTTTACTTATCAAAAATCCTAAAGTATGTTAGTCCCATGGGGATACCCTTCTAAATTTAAGGACTAGTTAAGGATTTAATACAAATTTCAGGGTCTTGCTTTAGTCCATTATTGAACAACAAAAAATAACTTTCCAAATAAAACTAGTTCCCTAATTGCTTTTTTCCAATTCCAGCCCATAGTGCAACGCTTTATATGCAATTCTGTTGTCAATGTGATTTTTTTTTCTTTTCTGAAATGTGTTGCTTTTCGTTTGTAATGTCGAAATAATTTTCATAGTATTGTTGTTTTTGTGTGACATTTGTGCCTTTTTGTTACAATGTTGAAGAGATTAATTCCGTGTGACGATTTGTTTGCCTGGCTGTCTGACTGTCCGTCCGCCCTGATGTCTGTCCGTCCGTTACAGGAATGTGCTGATTGCACATTACGAATAAAATTGCTGTTGCTTGCGTCTATTGTGTATGTGCGTGTGTGTGTAGATCCTGATTATATTTTGGTTTACTTAAAATACAATGTTGCAACAAAGTTGGTTGGGTTAATTTTGGTTGTATGGGTTGTTTGGCAAGTGGCTTGGAAGTCTATATGTTTGTGTGAATAGTTTTGTAAAACCTCAATTACACATATATTTATTCGCACATTTTTCCATAGTTGTAGATGCGAGTTTGGTTTATTTTTGCATGATAATGACGTTTGAATTGGTGGTGCTCATAAGCGTGTCGAAAATTTGCAATTTGCTGTTGATGCAACAAATTTTTCTTTTGTAATTGTTATCGTTTTTAGATTAAACAGTGATTAAATTTGAGTTTCAGTTTTATGAATAGCAAACTAATTTATTAAAAAACCTTATAGATCCAAAGGCAGGAAACTTTAACATAATTATGTCAGCAACGGAAAACTTTCAGCTTTCACAAACTCTACGCAAAAGCTTTCTAAAGAATGTTTCACAATAAACTATTTAAAAAAGCTTTACACCAAATTTTTTAAGAAGTACATATTTATGGCAATCTTTCTAAAGAAAATTTAAAACTAAATTTTTTACAAAAATCTTAATATCAAATTTTTTACAGAAAGCTTTATAAAAACTTTCTAAAGAAAACTTTCAAAAGAAAGCTTAAAAACAAGCTTTTTACAGAAAACTTTGTAACAAATTTTTACAAAAGGCTTAATGACACACGCACCTTCTAAAGAAAACTTTAAAAGAAAATTTTAACAGAAAGCTTAATAACAAACTTTTTTTCAAACATCTTGACAAGTTTTTTTCTTTTTTTACCATTTTCTTAAACTATTTAAAATAAGATAAACTTTTCTTTAAAAACCGACGATAGTTTGTAGAAAATTGTCAATTGACTTGTTTAGACAGCTTTTTAAAAAACTTCATAAACATTTTTTTTTTAAATTTTTTACAACTCATGAACCACTGTTCCAAAAAAGAGTCCATAGTTTTTGCTTTTTTTGCTTTGACTTAAATTGGCACTTTGACGCTTTTGTCACAGTTTGATGGTCACGAACATCTCGAAAGCAAAGGAAACCGACAGACGGCTGTTAAACAAAAAAATAAAAAAAGAAAAACTGCAACACACAAAATGTATAAAAATTATATCTTTGTTTTTTTTTTTTCGAAAACATGTTAAGTTTGTTTGATTGTTTCTTTTAAGACAAGATAGCTGAAGCCTTGTCATGATTGACGGCAACTGACTGATTGAATGTTCGTATTTTACTGACTTCTGTCTTAAACTGCCGTTCTATATGTCTGTTTGACTTTCGCTTATGTCAAGCCATATTTTTGCATTAAGCTTAACATAAAACTTGGCAATAAATGTGGTTTACTGCATATTTGTGTCTGTCTTTAACAACATGACAGTCACTCTTAATATCATCTTCAGTATTAAATGTACATATTTGTGCATATTCAAGGGGGAACGTAAAAAAGGAATACATTAATTACCATAGAAAAGTTGTGAATAAAATGTGAATTATTTATGCACATAGATGTTGGATTGCACAATTCATTTTTATTATTTTATCTATTCTTAATGATCTGAAACTGTATTTTTAAATTCATCACATGTCACATGTGCCTTTTAAAAAAATATTTTATTTATCTAATCTACCTTGTCTCTAAATGTTTATTATGTAGGGGAATATCAAAAAACTTTTAACAAGGGATGAGCAAGTGATAAATATGCGGTTTCCACAATACAGCCGATTGACTGTGGAAAACGCACACTAATAGAAAAAAAATGTTTTCAACTAAAAAATTGTGACATTAATTAAAAAATAAGAAAATTTGCACCAGTAAACAAATTAATATTAATAAAATTGATTGATTAAACGTTTAATTTACTTGATTGAATTTTTAATTAAAACTGATTTTATAGATGATTAATGCTTTAGTTGGTGCAAAAACATATTTAGAATGATTTATTTAAAAAAAAAGTGTATTTAAAAGTTAAGAGAAACCAAAAATTTTTAATATTTTTAAATTATTTGCGGAACAAATAAATATTTTGCTAAAACCCTTTTTAAAAAGTTTTTAGAGGGAGTTTATTTTTTTTTTTTTTTTTGAGAAAGCTTTCTTCCAGTTTTAAAATAGATTTTTAAACAACTTGAAAAAAAACCTTTCTTAGTAGATGTATAAAATTTTTGTAAAAATTTCTTAAAAAATAATGATTGTTTAAATTGCAATGAAATACTTTTTATAAAAAAGCATTTTATAATGAATTTAAAAAAAGCCGTTTTGACTACATTTCTATGAACAGTTTTTCCGAAACTTTATTTAAAAAATTTGTGACAAGACTTTTACATTGTAAAAATTTCTAGTGAAAATTTTTTACTCCTTTGAAGAAAGCGTTTAATGCAAGTTTCCAAAAGCTTTTTATTTAATTCCTATTAAATTTAAATTTTTATAGAAAAGCTTCTGATTTCTAAAGAAAATTTGTTTTGTTGTAAAAGTTTCTATTGAAAGCTCAAATAGAACTCCAAAATTATAATTGGTAACGTTTTTATAAAACACTTTTTTTAAGAAAATATTAGAGAAAATTTTTTAATTGTTTTAAAGGAAGCTTTTTGGAAAAGTTTTTATAGAAAGCGTCTTTTAATAACTTCCTATAAAAAGCTTTTTTAATTTTACTACCGAAAGCTTGTTAAAAAAAGTTTATGCAAAAATTTTTTTAATATTATTTATTTAAATAAATTTCTGTTTTTAATATCTAATGCTATTTAAAAAAATTTTATATTGAAAGCCCTTAATATTTAATTCCAACGGGAATTTGTTGTGCTTGTTTTTTATAAAAACTCCCGGGTTCAAATCAGGTTTAAAATATAGCCAAAGTAATTACTCACTTTTACAACTTAAAGTTGGCCTTTATCTGCAACACTACATGCTTAACCCAATTGTCGAAACCGTTTAGATTTAAATCTTAAAAGTCTGGGTCCCCTAAGATAATGCGTAGGTAAGTGCAGCGATGTTCCAATTGAAGTCAAAGAAAACAATTATGAACCCGTTTTTGGATCAGTGATTCGTAAGTTGTAATAGCATTAAAAAAAAGGAAAGGTTATATCTTTTTAAAAAACTTAAAAAAAACATTGGAAAAAAAGAATTAAGCCTATGAAGCTCTCTATGAGGAGTTTGCTATAAAGCTTTCGGAAACTCAAGGCTGTTTATAGCTTAAAAATTGCAAAGGTCGTGGCCGACCTAAAACTAACTTGATATCACGGGCATAAGAAGCCCGAACCCCCTTGAGAGTTTTGAGTTTTTAATTCAAACCGTTTAAAGATCACGTTTTGCTATTTAAGAGAGCTGCATATGAAGCGGAGAAAATGCAGCTTTTTTGGGAAGTTTTTTTTTTTGTGGACCACCCTCGTAGTTATTGATATCTGTTACTAGTAGATTTTTACATATTTAAGCTTTTCTGAGATTTTATAAAAATATTTCTTAATTTTTTTTTTTTTGTTTGAAATTGTTTGTGCGCATACTTTTACTCTAATAAACATACTACGTGCATTCATGACATTTTTATTGCTTAGTATTATTTTGTTGCAGTTCTTGTTGCTGTCGATGTTGTTTAAGAGAAAAAAACAACGTCTAGTGATTAATACTTGCAGACAGATTGGCTTTCAGATTAAATAAAATGATTGATATACAATTTACACGGTGAGATTGATAAAGTAACAATAACATGATGTAAAAGTAATTCCGTATTTTAAAATTAAAAATATTTTAGAGAGACTGTGAAAAGTGTAAAGGAAAAGAGTTTAAAAAATTAGGTAAATTAAAAAAAAAAATTTGCAGATGGCAACAGCGGGTTCTGAAAAAGATTTGACCGGAACTAAACCTAATAAAATTTTCAAACACTTTCATTTGTCAGTTCACATTTTTATGCCTCAACTTTTAATCAGCTGATAACAGTCAAAATGGTTTTTTCTTTAAAGATAATGTGAAACAAAGATTTCATTCAACCTGGGTCGAAGTAAAAATTGCATCAGACATTTAGTTTTCAAAAAGATTTTACTTCACTTTTAAATTCTTAGATTTTTTTTTTTTTTGTTTCTTTTATTTAAGTCATGGTCAAAATGTGAAAACAAAATTGCCAACTAAAGCCTGGTTCGTTTTTTTTTCTAAATTGTTCTAAAGTTTTGTAGAAAGAGTTATTAAAAGTAAAGAAAGAGCACAAAAACTTTATAGTTGAAAGAGAGAGAGAGAGAGAGAAAGATGTGGAGAGGAGAAAAAAAAATAATATTTGGTGCAATTTAAAAAAAAGTGCATTTGTGCCAGTGTTGCCAGAAACAAGTGAAGCAATAGTGCAAGCCAGGCAAAAGAAGTGTTAAAACTTTTATTAAAAAATAATCAAAGTAATTTTTGGGAATACAAAATTTCCAATTAGTTAAAATGATTAAAAAAAATTCTGAACTTTTTCTGGACAAAATAGTGATATGGCAACACTGTTATGTTCAGTATTGCACACACAATGATTTATGCAGATTTTGTTGGCTCTTGGTCTTAAAAAAAACCCCAACACCACAAAAGAAAAGTAAGAAAAGTTAGCTAAATTAAGAGGCAGAGTTGAATGGAAATTTACAAAATGGAAAGGAAGAGCAAGAAAGAAACTCCAAAGGGAACAAAGTAGAAAAATCAGCAGAAGAATAAACAAGCAGCATAAAAAATAATAACAACAATGTTAAAGCTACAAAATATCTTCGAATATAAAATGAAGTAAAATAAATAATTTTTTTTAAAAGATTAAAAGCGTACGAACAAAATGAATGAAATTTGATTTAAGAATCGTTAATTTTTATTAAGGATTTAATTTCAAAAAATATTTTTTTATTTATCTAATAAAAAAAACTATGTTTCCATTGAATCTGTGTCATTACTGTGTCAAAATTCAATTCTGCACGTGAATGCAATTCTCACTCTCTCTCTCTCTC
Organism: Pollenia labialis; assembly: GCA_949318255.1. Taxonomy (NCBI): domain Eukaryota; kingdom Metazoa; phylum Arthropoda; class Insecta; order Diptera; family Polleniidae; genus Pollenia; species Pollenia labialis. The sequence continues at coordinate 128,989,958 of OX439140.1, forward strand.
CTTCTTTTCCTTTGCGCTTGTAGGCAGATATTTACTTGAAAATTATGGAGAGCAGAGTGGCCAGGTTAGGGGTTTTTTCCCCCAGATTTAAGGGGTTTGAGGCGTCATCGGACAAATTCAATGATTGTGTTATCTCACGTCGTGACGATGATAATTGGCCCCCAAAATCATGTGTTTTGACACCGTTGGACTTCTTTCTTTGGGGTTATTTGAAAACGTGTAACGTCGATAAGCCAGCAACAATTCAAGGGCTAAAGAATAAGATAGTTCGGCACATTTACGGCATAAAATCTCAATTATTCCTCAGCGTCATCGAAAATTTGGACCTTCGGATAGAGGTAGGTGTGTCGCCGAGGTCGTGGCCGCCATTTAGCCGTTATTTTCTTTCATACATAATTGAACCATACCAGTAATATAATATCAAATAGAAATGACAGTAATTTCGTAAATAATTTTTTATTTATTCAAAATCAACATCGGCCCTTAAAATTTAACCTTCCTTTATATACAAATTTAACGAATATTAATTGGCAACACTCGATATTTTTAAAGAAACTTAATTCCAATATTTATAAAAAAAAACTGATTTCTACTTCCTCTGCTTTAATTGATTACATACATAATAGATAAATGTAGAAATGGATGTGTCAGAAGCTTAAAAGACTAACTCCACTTTTCGTAATTGTTACTATTTAATTAGTTGTGAACTCTTTGAAAATGATCTTGTTTTCTTTTATATAAATATATTTTCCATTAAAAAATATGACAACCGGTATAGGGTTTGAATCTTATTTTTTCAGAAGCTAACAGCCAGATAAGAGGAAAATATACATAACAAAATTATGCCATAATGTATTGCTGTAATATGAATTACTACGCTTTACGTGTTCGTGTATCTTAAATCTTGGAAATCAATTTTTGAATCATCACTAATTAAGTTTCCGTTTTATTTTGTGGAAGAAGGTGTTTATGCTTCGGCCACATCCATATGTTAGAAACAAGAAACTTTAAAAAATATAATTTTAGCAACATTTAAAAATTTTGGGGATTTTTACTTTACATAGGTAAAGATATTATTACGTTAATTAAAATTAAGTCAAATTAAATTAATTGAAACTTTTACATTAAAGGGGATTTTTTTTAAATACGTTAAATTTTGGGGGGTTTTAAACATGTTTTTGGGGGAAGACCAAAAATTACCTGGCAACACTGATGGAGAGCAAGACAAATTTAACTAGAGGTGGTGTCCATGGCCTATCCAATAGGTCTGCGCAAGAAGCCAGATGTTAATTTGGTTTATTCCTCAACGATGTCAAAAGTTATTTACATTTTCCTTATACATGTATATTTTTGTTTACGTTTTTTGTTTTTTGCAACACATACATGCACACAAAACACATTTTTCCTTTTGCTTCGCCTATGTAGTAGTAAGATTTTGACAACGGCGGGGAATTTTACACAAGCAAAATGCCTGTTGTTTTTTGTGTTGTTGAAAGTAAGCAGACCTATTGGATAGGCCTTGGTGGTGTCGATACTACAAAAATCCAAAAACAACATTGCTTGGGGTCTTCACCGACAACTTTTTGTCACAATAAACGTCAAACTTCATATAAAAAAAACGCTGACAACAATTTTAGAGTATTTTTTATATAGACTTTGACCCCATGTTACAAAACACTAACAAATCAAAACAAATTGGTTCGAATCAGATGGCGTTTCGACAACACCTGTAGTTGAATTCGCCTTGTTAGAGAGCTAAGAAGAATTTAATAGTGCGAGAGTTTGTCTTCGATAGTGATAAACATAGTTATTAATAGAACTATAGCCAGTGAAAATGTTTATATTTAAAATATGTATAGGAAAAATGCAGCCAACCACTTGCCAAGTGTGGTCTCAGCGAGGATGGATAATTCAGCCCCATTTGATTTTTTTCCTTTTAGTTAAAAGCATTTTTATGAAAACGTTTCGCGATATTTTGCAAATTTATTAAATTTTTTCCAGATTTAAGTGATTTTTTGTACACTTTTTTAAAAAAGCGATTCTACAGAGCGCGCGTACACTAACGCGTTCTATGTATGCACTTCTACCTTTAAGGTCTGAAATTTTTTTAAATGAAACAAGTTGGGAAATTAACATCTTTTGAAACAATAACACTGACCTGCAGCAAAAAACGAATTCCGCTTTTCTTTAAAATTTCAAGTTGTTATAAACTTCTTTTTATTTTATCTAACATTTGTTTTATTTTTTTTTATTTTAATTTATTTGCTGATTTTAACATTTCACACTTTTCGTTCGAAGAGCCAGTTTTTTGATCTAACGATCACAAATAGATCCAACTCTAAGGATACATTTAAAACTTATTGCCACTTGAATAAAATCTGTTAGAAAGTCTTATATTTTTTCAGAAGATCACTTGATCTTGGCAAATTTTTCAAAAAATCATATATAAAGAATGCTTCCTCCAGTCTTGCAAAAGTTGGTACAATTGAACTATTTTTGGTACAATTCAAGCCATAAAAGTACAATGGCACAGCAATTTCTAATTTGGTACAATTTGCAAACTTTATTGGTTATTTTTTATCGAATTTTCCTAGTTCATCGTTTTGATTGTCAAAAGTATTTCAATGTATTTATCAAAGAAAAAATGTGAGTTTGACACGATACAAAAAAACTTATTAAAATTTTCTTCCTTTTGAAGGAATATACTCTGGAACAGAACTAGAAATTTATATTTCCACAAATGATGTTGAACGTGATGTGGTTGACTCAATAAATACACAGTTTAGATCCCTTGCAGTTATAGAAATATTAATAGATTATAAAAATTGATGTATGTGCAACTTTCAGACTAAAGTTTCTGAAATGAAAAATAAATTGAGCGAATTGGTGGTTCCGGAAATTTTAAAAATTGAAGGTTAGTTACTATCGTTTTTTTCCTTCGAAAATATGATTTAAACGATAGAACGATAGACTTTGTATACATCTTATTTTACGTTTTCATATGTACTTATGACGTAGTGTGGGTTTTTATAGATACATTACTTTTAAAGTACTATAAATGAATTTTTAAATAAAAATAGTAATTTTGTTATTACAAAAATGAAAGTACAAAAAGTACAATTATATGAGCTTGTTGGTAAAATTTTGATATTCTAATTTTGCAACCCTGAATGATTCACAATTGAAGCACCTTTTTCACTGATTGTTCACAATAAAGGCAACAGTTTTTAGCACTAACACTCGCTTTTTAGTATAAAAAAAAGACGAACAAATTCCAAATTTTGCCCGAACAGTTTTACGTATAAATAATTATTTTCAAAATGTTCATTCAAATTTTATAAAAATTGTTTAAAGCTTCATTAACAAGTTAATACAAACTATTGCTAAAGTAGAAGTTTACTCGAAAAAACCTTCAGTTACATTTTTGTTCAAAAAATTAAAGGAAAATATATGACATACTTTGAGAAAAAATAAAAAAAAATTGTGAATAAAGCTTAAAACTTTTAAAATAGACCTAAACTATATACCTTTCAAAAATTTATCATAGATTTAAAATAACGAAATTTAAAATTTTATATAATTTTAATATAAAACTAGTAAGGAAGTATAGTATAGTAAAGCCCGACCATATGATTTCCTACACCACAGTATTTAAAATCGAATTTTGAAAAGTGTACCCTATTTCTCACCCGTGGGCAATAGTAGACCCGCCAGATTAGAATTACATATGTTATGCGGTTAAGATTCATGTAAAAGTTCTTTGTGCGAATAGTATTAAGATATCTTCATCTTTTAGGAAGTGGACTTTTATGGGACCTATGTATCTGAAAGAAATATGTATAATGGTCTTACTTTTTTACGGTAAGGTTACTGTTACTGTTACTCCCGGCTAACTGAGCGTTTACTAAAAGTTTGGTCTAGGGCCAGTAAATATGTAAAGAACATCAACATAAACGCACAATACCCTCTCCACTGTGATGGGGGGAAAAAATACCGTTTATGAAATTTTTAATGTTTTTTGAGAGGTTTGCGAATAAATTTGTTTTAAATTGTTACGAATTGAAAGCAATTTTCCACTTTTATTTTCATCTCACATTCATCAGAAATTCTAGATTCCCACATCTGCTTTCAGAGCAGAGAAAGGGTTCCAAAGACTTTTGCGTTTCTCTCTCTCTCTCCCTCTCTTTCTTTATAAGCAGAGAAAAAACTTAAATCCTTTTTTTCTCAACGTTTTCAACATAATACAAAAAACAGTTGCTCGCGTTCCACAGATACGAGCAGACACATTTGTAACATAAAGATTTCAGCAGTGCAATATTTTTTTAGTTTTTTCCGTTTCATTTCTGCTTCCTCTTCTGTCTTGTCTTGTCTACCGAAAAAAAATATTTTTTTTATATGAAGACGAAAATTTTCAAGAAGTGTTATTAATAAAACAACAGAATCAACCAAGAAAAACACGTTAATAAATAGAAAATATAAAAAAAATACAAGCGGAATACCGAGGAAATTGTGTAAAAATTTGTGTTTTTTTTTTAAATATAATGAAAGCAATCAAAATTTAAAGTAAAATAATATTTTAAAGAAAAAATACATGTAAAATGCAAGGAAATGCAAAAAATCAAAAATAGAAGAAGTAGAAGGAGAAAAAAAAATGAAGAAGAAGTATTGATTTTTTGTGTAAAAGAATGCGGTGGCACAAATGCAAACGCTTTGAAAACAAAAAATGTGACAAAATAAAAGATACATTTCTAACTTAAATGAATTTTTCAGAAATTTGTTGCAAAAAACGTGCATAAAACTTGAAAAGTTAAAAAATGTTAAAAATTTAAAAGTAAGCTAGAAAAATTAAAAAAAAAAATTAAGCATTTTGTAATTTTGTGTTTTTTTCTTTTAATTAACTCAAATAAAAAAAATTTATTATTATTTAAATTTATTTAAAATTATTTATTTATTGAAATATAAAAATATAACAAAAAAAAATTTTTTGATAGTGAGCAAAAGTATTGACAATTTGACGTTACGTCATTTTTCACCAGAGGCAAAAACACAGAGTTTCCCATTAAGAATTCTTGCTCTAAAAAAAGCAACAAAAATGTAAAAAAATTCTCGGTTACAGATTTATTTTTCACCATCATCTTTTTCTGTTTATTGGTTGTTGTGTTTCTGTTTTTGTACAGGAACTGCAACTAGAAATTGCATAGACTCAGAAAATAACAAAAAATTTAGCAACAACACGTACACCACGACAATAACAACTATTACAAGCACAACAACAGTAACTACAAGATAAAATCCCATACGGAAACTGTAAACAATGTCTGTCAATAGAAAATACACCAGATACAACAACAGCAACGATAACAATTGCAACAACAATACATACAAATGTTAAAAAAATCACAACAAAACGAAAACCAAAAACACTTGAATATCTTTTATTTGTCATAACAACCAGTGATGCCATTTATGTAGAAAATTAGCGGAAGTAATCACAGTCAAACATGCGGTTAATTACCATGTAAATTATCTGCTTACAGATAAAAGGGATATTCTTAAAATATTATTAGATTTCAATTCAATGGCTTAGATTTAAAAAGTATTATCTTTTAAGTGCAGCAAAGTCACAATTTCATGTAAAATTTGACTTTTCAATTAGCTGTTTGCAGTCTTAAAATTTTATTAACAAAATTTATTTACAAAATCTAAAACCACTATCTTTTAATAATCTGTTTACCAAAAAAAAAAAAATATTTTTCTTAATTTGTTTATATAAGTATTTTCTTTATTTATAAAATTTACGTAATAAAAAATACTGGTTGCAAATTAAATAAAATACTACGAAGAACAAAGGGCGTCAACAAATTCTCTCAGCTTTACTCGATCGTTGGACAAAAATGTATTTCGGCGATTACCGCGATTTCTATGGCAGGTTTCGGATATAATTTGTTACCCAGATCGGCCATCAAGAGCATTCGTTGGTGATCCAATTCGGCCAGATTTGTTTTAGACACTTATTATAGCAGGATTACAATTAACTGCGTGTTAAAGATTTTTAGCTTTTTTTGGGGGCGGTTATATTTTTGGCTCTCCATAATCTGCGTAGGGCACTAGAGCTTCTGTCTTTACAAGTTGTGTTGCCGAGATATGAAAATGAATCTACATTATTATTTACTAAATTTTGTTTGTTTCTCGTCAAACCTAAAAAATTCTTGATATTAACTTATTTTGTAAAATTTTCTTAAATAAATTTGGGCTTAAACCAAACCACATTTACATATGTTTAGAATAAGTAATTTTTGGCTTGGACGAGAATCATGCAAAATTGTTTGTCGTTCAAGCCATATTTAATAAATTAATCTTTCCGTGTACGCCCTCGATCAATTGCCCTTGAATTGTTAGGGATGTCGTATTGCTAGTGCAAGTCCGGATCAGTTTGGTTTTCTTCTGTACCTTCTGCGTTTTATCATCGTAGCGAAGTGCAAAAAAAACGCAAAAAAAGGAAAAATTATTTACTATATAACCAGAAAATAATCAAACCTATGCAGGGACCTTTTGTTGACAAGACCAACGAGATCAAATTTCAGAACGGCATAAACTCACGGAGCTCTTAATACACCGTGGATACAATGCGTCTTTTTGCGCATCGTAAGTGAATATCAACACTAAGCGAAAATACGCTAATGAAAATGCGTCCCCTAGGGAGAAGAGGGTGGTGGAGAAAATGTAGATTAGAAGACGTTTCCTTACCATCATTTATTACACATTATTGCCTTTCATATCGTTATCTTTTACCCACGATAAAGACATAGATATTTTTTATTTTGCTCCCTGTTTTCTCAACTAAGACAAAATGGAGAATATCCCGCCCCTTAATAACTAGTGAAATCGCCCGTCCGTAAGAATCCGAAAAAACTGATAGAAAGCTTAATTTAAATTTTATTGTCATTCATTTTCTATAAGAATAATAAAATATCTGGAAATCTCAGTTATCCATTTATTTTTCCAATTCTCAAAACATTTAGCTGGCAACCCTTTTTTCACCACTTTTCATTCTCTTCTTACTTGAATTTCTTTTTTAGTTCATCGTAAGCAAGAGCTCAACCAAAACGCGTAACAACAAAATACAAACACTCACTAAAACTGCTAAAATCTCTTTTGTTACACACACACACAGAGTTTGTCTCATTCATACATACCACAAAATTTATAAAAACACACAGATACTATTTAACTCTCACTACCCCAAAAGCGAATGTATATCTGAGATACAATGTACAAACGAATCAAGAAACGACAAAAATAATAATAATAAATTGTATACAAAAATACACTGAGCAAATGAGCAGGTTTTGGTAAATGCGATGGTATGAAAAATATAAAGCGAGAGAGAATCAGAGACTGATTGTATGTGTAGTAAATTGTAATGTAGGAAATTTTTATTTTTTAAAAAATTACTACAGCCAGCCATTTACTTTCAAATTAAACAGACATACAGTCAGTCGCCGTAAGATCATCTTGCGTGCCGGTTGTTCTTTATTAAAAAAGCGACAGCAAGAATTTCAATTTACAAAGAAATACAATTCATAAAATCAAATAGAAAAAAAGATATTTACATTTAAAAAAAACGTACCGCAAAAAGGTTAATTTTGTTTTTTTTTTAAATTAAAAAAAATTTACGATTTATTCATGATGCAAAATGAAAATACTAAGTGCAATAAAACATTTTTGACAAAAGCAACAACATTTTGAAAACTGTTAGCGTTCCTATAGTTAAAATTAAAACAAGAACAACAAAAATATCTGCAAACAAATAATAAATTATTGAAAAATATTTAAATAACAACAAAGAAAAATTATCTTATCTACATTCCTACAGAAAACAACAAAGCAAAAAATTATTATTATTGTAAAATAGAAAAAAAAAACAAAATCAAAAAAAAATTTTTTTTAAAAAATTTGATCATTAACCATAAAAGTAAACTTGCTTATTTAATTGATTTAAATCAAACAAATGCAAATAACATTTTTTTAACAAAATAAAAATTATAATTTTTTATATATTTTTTTCTAATTAAAGTGTTTCTTTGTCGCTGAGCTTCCTCTTTTGAAGCAAGTCAATGAATAGAAAAACAAGTTTGATTAAAATAATTTAATCAACTTAACCTCGTAAAATTATAAATTGATTGTAGAAACAAAAAAGAAATATTTGTAAAATAAATTAAATTATTAAATAATCTTAACAAAAAATAAGAATTCAAAGAAAATTATTAAATAAAATCCATCCTTGCAACATCTACATTTTAAATAAAAAAAATATTAAATGAAAATAAGTATAGTGACAATTAATTAATAAAAATTTTAAAAACAAAAAGAAATTAACATTATTTAAACAAATTTAAAGCAAATTAAGGATTATTAGAAGTTATTACTCAACAACTAAATTAAAATTATAATAAAGTAAGTACAATTTTCAAAATTATATACAAAATTTTCAAATTTTAAATTTAAATTCTTAAATTGATACTAATAATTTGTTAACTGGTGCAAATTAAATAAATTTTTTAATTAATTTAAAAGATTTTGTTAGTCGTGCGTAATTCCCAATTTTTATTATTGATTAAAACACTGTTTTTTGTTGAGTTTATTGTTTAAAGTTTGATATTTTTACACGTAGAACCGTTGCTTATAATTTTTATACGCTTTACAGCTTTATTTGGTTTAATATCTTTAGTTTTTCTAAAATCTTTGGATGAAGTGTCCTGACGATCTGGCCTAAGCAACCAGTGAAATGCGCATAGGAGTAACTTATCCCATCAACAACTAATTTCAGTGTTTTTATCAAGAATAAAAATTGGGAATTTAGCACGAATAACAAAATCTTTTAAATTAAAATTTTGCATTCCCAAAAATTACTTTGATAATATCTTGATAATTTTAATTGAAATCAATTTCTATTTTTTCTGTATATTAAGTCTTATTGTTTTCCCCAGATTTTTAAACCAAACTCAATTTTACAAAACTCTTTAGAAATTAAAACGTGTTATGCAAAATTAATCGAATTTCTAACGAAAGTTAGTGAATTTCTCGCAAAATTCATTGATATCGAGTTCGAATGTTTGTTTAACATGTATTCTTTAAATATTTGCAAAAAACAAAGACAACTTTTGTATTCTATTTCAAAATTTGACATATCTTAAATACCGGCAAAGTTCTTCAGAACCCTTTGATTTAATATCAATCATACGCTTCATAAGGCTTCATCATAAATTCCAATTGTCTAAAGGTGATGTTTTTTTTTTGTGGAATAACTTTAGAATAAGATCTTAAGGATCTTTAACCAAATAAAATGATCTTAACACGAGCAATTATGCTTTAAAAGTTAGGAAGAAATTTCACAATTGTTGAAAATTTTAGATTCTACTCCAAAAGAGACATTTTTAATAGATTTCAGCAAACAAGGAGGTTATATTAAGCGTTATTCCATTTAAAAAAATTAAGAAAACCTGAAACAGTCTCAAACTTATCGCAAATTGACTACACCTCTACACCTCAATATTCACAAAATCTTTACAACTTTTTCGAACAAATTCGTTAAAAATTGTACAAAAACCAAGAAATTTTGAAAAGGCTTTGGAGTGTAAAATCCCGTTAGCTTTAGATTTTAAATTCAATTTTAAAAGTGAACAAAACTAAAGAACACTCACAAAGTTATTGGGAGTTTTATTACACAACTTAATTAATATTAATTATACGCTCCATATAATTTTTTTTATAAAATGCTTCATTTCACAAATGACTTCAAAAGTCCATTAAACGTTTGTGCAACTTAGGGAAAGAGATTTTTTATTGTAAATCAACTTGTCGTCCAAGTAAATTAATGCATGTATTTATAAAAATATTCAAAATATAATAAAGGCTTACAAAACTAATTTTCTATGAAAATGTTCTTACCAAACATTTGTTAAATTAAATAATCGTTTGTGTATACGGGGATAAATGATTAAAGTTTTTAAATTATTTCATGAAGTTGTAAAAACAAATCGCAAACAATTTTTGAAAAAAGAAAAATTATAGAATTTAACATATTGGAAAAAAATTTTTAAATTGTTCAATTTCGTAATCCGATTTCAAAATTTTGAATAAATTTAATAAAAGGTGGCCCATCCAAAACGCAAAATATTAATTGTTAATAAAACAAACAGTTTTCAGAGTATTATCTTAATATTCTTTATTATGATAGAGGTATCTGTGACAATTATGTGTGAAACAAAATATCGGCCAAATGCTCGCCACGGCTTCGGTGGCATAATTCTATTCGATCGTCCATATTTTTAGTGACTCTGAAACATAATTGAGGTTCCTTCAATATTTTCTATGCACTATCAGAATTTTCGTTTGTATATTTCTGATACGAGGCTTACTTTAGCTATCCTTTGGCTAGCAATGAGGTAAACTGTAAAGAAAATGTATACAACTATTAGATACCAGCAGAATATAATGAATTTTCTGGCCCGCTACAGACTTTGTCAGCATTCTTTGTATCTTATAACAGAAATATACAAACGAAAATTCTGATAGTACATAGAAAATATTGAAGGAATAAGACTATTAAATTATACAAAAACCTTCTGAGGATTGTAATTTGACTTAGAATACACATTCGAATAATATGAAAATTTATATATCATAAATGTACTCAACATGAGAAATAAATTCCCAGATTCTATTTGTTATATATTTAAGTTTAAAGAACTATTGAGTTTAAAATTAAAAAGTGTATACAAAAAATCCTAAAAGTCTTTGCTTTTATAAACCATTTAAAATTGTCGAAAACATAAAATACTTATCGAGTAATAAAGGATTTTCAAAAAACATTTAAAAATTTAAATTAATCATACGCTTTGTATACCTTTTAAATTAATCAAGATTTATACTAATTGAAATTTTATTTTTAAAAACAATTTGAATGATTGTGTGAACTAAGACATCAAGTTAATTATTAAACAAAAAAAATTTAACAGTTTAAAATTATTGTAAACTTTTCAGCATTAAAATAAATTATAGGGCAGAAACTTAACACAATAAAGTTCCAAAGAAAACATTTCTTTCAAATATAGTCGTCTATGGCAAAAAATCCTTGGATTGTGATCATTTAAAATCCACTAAAATCTTTTAAATATCTTAAGTAGTAGGAAAGTTATAGCAATGTTTAAATAGGAATATTTTAATTAATATTAATCATACGCCCGCAAAAATCTTTATCATAAAATTTAAATTTTTATATAAACAAAATTCTCATCGTTTATAAAAATTGTGTTAATAAATGTTTTAATAGAAGCAAAACGCAAAGAAAATTTTCAACGTTATTTTTTTAAAATTTTATTTAAAATTTAGGCATATATTTTTATTGCTCATATAAGTTTTTTTTTTTTATTATATATTTTTTAAACTTATAATACGTAAAAAGTTTTTGCTGAAAAACATTCACATAATTTTGAAAATTTAATTTTAAAAAGTCTATTAATAATTTTTAAACAAATTCTTAAAATATTTTCTTATATCGAAAAAGAACACACACACACACACACACACTCAATGTGCCACTTGTTAATAATTGTCTTAATTTCAACCAGCCCCAAATTTTTTTTATATTAATTTTTTTTATATACAAATTTTGAAAATAAATGTACGTAATTTTTTTTCTTATGACGCTTTTTAATAATAAAACAAATAACAGGAAAAAGATTTTAAATAATTTTAAAACGAACTTTTAAAACCAAAAAAAAAATTAACAAAACTTTTGCAAACATTTATAAATCATAAATTTAAAAAAAAATTTCACATACATTTTTTTTTTAATTTATGATTTATAAATTTTAAAGAATTTTTTTCTTTAAAGATAATAAAATATAGAAATGATAATTTTAGAAAGTTGGCATGCTTAAACCTATAAAGAAGTTTTTTTCCTTAAAACATTTGTTCTAAAAAGCGTGTACTAAATATATATTTTCATAGTTGGCAACGTACGGCTAAGGTTATACAGAAAATCGCTTGAAGTTTATGGGAACTTTTTTTCTTCATTCTTCAAAAGGTTATCAATTGGTTTTTTGTTACTTATATTTTGAAAATTAGCAAATTTACTTCAAAAGTTTTTCAAAGTTCTTTTAATAGTCTAAAGGGCAAAATAAACCACACAAATTGATTGGCAAACATGTCAAAATTTTACATATGTACAAATATTTTGTGTTGTTAATTGGGGCGTTTGCTGTTTGGACATGTTTGAAGCATGTTTGTAGAAATATTAAAACTTTTTATATTTGAGTAGGTGAGTTGCAAAACTCGTTCGTTACAAAATTATAAATACGAGATGACAATTTATTCTAACAGTTCTTCAGGCGCTTTAGAGGAAGAATTATACAAATTGTTTCAATGCATGTCCTCTTCAAATGCTTTTTCAAAGGACATGCATTGATGCAATCAAAATATTTCTTCTCATAAAGCGCCAAAAGATCCGGGAGAAACATATGCCATCTCATATTTTTAATTTTGTAACGAACGAGTTTTGCAACTCACCTACTCATTTGATAGACATGCTGGATATTTGTCAAACTTTTTGTGGCGTCAAGTGCTAAATGCAATCACTTCAGCGAAAACTAAACGACATTTTTAATATTATATTCTATTTTTTTTAGCAGTATTGTTTGCCACAAAAGAACTCGTTATTTAAATTACTTTTTACTGTTCAGTCTTTGCCTTTGTTTTATATTTCTTCTCCTTTTTGAAAAAAGAAATCAAGCAAAATTGCCGCAGCTCTATCGTCGTCTGCATTTATTGAAAATAAAACAAAAATAAATATTTTTTGTTTGTACGAAATATGCTTGCGTTGTTTATTGGCGAACACAAAACGGAAACAAAGTGTATGTTTGCCAAGCCATTGGTGTGGTTTATTTTTCCCTAAAATCCTTAATCAGATTGAAAATGTGGCCAAATTCTTTAAAGATTTATTTTATAAGTTGGAATCGTTAACTAAGAACTTAAACTTTTATATTGTAAGTTGGCAAGTTGGTGGTATTGAAAATTCCCTTAAAGTATGTTTTCAGCCTTTAAAACTGTTGGCAGATGGTTTTTCAATTTATTTGTAAGTTGGCAACGCTGTTATCAATTTTCTTTTCCATTTGGTAAAATTCTACTTAATTAATTAATTTTATTATTTAACTGGTGATTCAAGAAGGTTTGAATTTTTTTTACTTGGAAGTTGGCAACGATATTTATTAATTGGTTTATTTCGTTAAAGTTAAGCCCAAAGATTCTTAAAGATTTTTTAGGCAAATCTGCTGTTGGATTATAGTCAGAAGGTTTTGTTTTGGTAATATGACTCAAAGGCTGGAAATGTTAGTTTTTGTTAAGATGTATTCTGATGGTTTTAGTTTAAAAAGAAGGAAGTTGGCTTTCATACTTTTTGTTAAAGTTATTCGTAATGGATATCGAAGTTTTTAATACTTCGTGTCCCAAACAGCTAAATGGTTTTAAGTTTTATTTTAAAAGTTTGCAAAGTTGTTAATGAAATGTTTATATAATAATAGATTTTCTTTCCCAATCAAATACTGTCAAATGAATCAGCCAACATAAAAGTTGGCAACATCAACATCAAGTTAATATTAAATAGGCCGAAGCATGTTTATGACTTTTATTTTATTGCTAAATTATTTATACTTTTATTTCTCAAGTCGGCAATGTTGTGATTTATTCACTCATGCAGTAGCTTAAAGTTTTATGTTTTTTAAGTTGGCAATTTTTTTGGTACACTGATAGAAAATGTGGAATAACGCTGATGTTTTTTGACCTCAGTACTGTGACAAGTGTCTTCGTTTTTGACACCATGACACTTTTCGACATTGTGATGCCAACCTTAACATCACTTTGCCAAATTGTCATCAGGGTTAAACATTGAAATTACGTCATCAATGGGATGACACATAGGCATCACAAAAATTACGATTCGGAGTGTGTTTAATAATAAATGTCATCAGTGCGATGACGCAGTTAAATCGGAGAAAGGAGTTATTGGGCTCAATTAAATGACAAACTAAATTAAATTAAGTCAATGGGAGAAGAATATTATTATTAACTGTTATCGGGCAGCATGCCCGATTAGGTGTACGCAATCATTCTACTTTGAAATTTACTTTGTTGTATTTAACTAAAATTTTTTAAGCAAGTAGAATATGAGAATTTTTCCTTTTTATATTTTAATTTTTAAATAAGAAAATAATGTTAATAAGAAACAAAATGTGGCGTCGAATTGATGTCACTGTAATCATAGCATGGATGTCGCATAGAATATGACATTTTTATGATACCGTTCATCATGGGATCACTTCTTGCCTCATTGATTCCATTTGTTTTAAGATTGATAGCACAATTCTGATCTTTACGACATCATCAATTTGAAGATACATTTTTCTATGAGTGTAAAATTACTCTACGTTACGTTTATTGGAATGTTTAAAAGTTAATTTCTCAGTTCTCTTATACTTTCATTAATCCTTTTCTATTTTTTTTTATTTTTTTTTTTTTTTGCTTTTTCCCAGCTTAACGCAAAAACAGAAATTATAATCATCTTCGTTTGTATTCAAACGAATACAAACAAACGTTCATTGAACTTTTTATGCGTAAAAGTGCTAAAATATGAACATAAAAGAACACAAAATATATACACATACATATTCACACATAAATATACATATATCTATATACACTAATATCTATATATATAAAATATGTAGGTATATATTTTTTTATGTACAACAAAAAAAAATTGAAAGGGTTCAAAAACAAACTAGAGCTTTATGAATTGTTCATACAAAATTAAAGAAAGGAAAAATTTCTCTATCAAAACGTCAAAGACTTAAAGTCAACTTTCAGCTTTTGTAGTTGTAGTTGTTGTAAGCAGCAACAATACTTTAATATAAGCATGGATGTATGTATGTATGTATGTATGTATGTTTGTACATGTAAATGCCTCTTGTAAACATCTACAACAACTTCGACATAAATTGCATTTGTTTTCTTACCAAAGACGTCAGTCTGCCTTACACATGTTTTTAAAGTCATTGATGTTGTTGTTGCTGTTTTTATTTTTACCATCTTAACTTGGCAACAAATGTTGAAGCAGGAAAAAAATGGTATATAAAATAAGCAAATAAAGCAAATATAACAAAAATTATACTTTAAAACAAAACTATAAAAAGGTGTTATCACAAGTTTGGCAACAAATAGTTGTAAATTTAAATATAAAAAATAATATAAAAATTTTGTTTAAAAGTTATTAAAAGTGGAAGGTTACCTCCTAAAAAAAGTCAATTTGAAACAAAGCGAAAAGTATGCACAAGGTGGAGCAAAAGTAATCATCAGGGAAACCATAAATATGCACTATCACTCATTTCAACAATATATTTATACGTTTTAAAGCTGTTTTTTTTTTGAATTATGAATATAATTCGCCAGAATTATGCACTCGCTCCTTGATTAGGATCCGAACCTCCTTTGCTCAAGAAATATCCAGCCTCATCTGTTGAATGGCAACAGCATCTTGGGAGATCCACCTTCAGCACAAACTTGCCCACATGTTATCGACTTTGGGTAAAATCCACAACCTCCACGTGTTCCCCTAAGGGTCCGCGACCTATAATCAGACCGGTGCCGTGCCTTAGGGGGCTACTGTTTCTCGTGGTACTATAAATAAGATTTCTGGTCAGTAGCGACCTCAAAAAGGTCTGTTAATTTGTATCTCTGCCGAATTTCAAGTATTGGCTGCATCTGATTTCCTTAAATAATGTAACATAATAAGGTGAAAAATTCTTTAAGTGATCCCCGACATACCCCTGGGGGAATGTTTGCCAGCATCAGAATTTATCCAATAGTAAAGAACCTGTTGATTTTAAAAGGCATTTTAAGACGATATTACATGTCCAAAAGGTTGCTTGAATTTCATATAAACAAGTAATTTTTCATTAAATCATTACTGACGAATATTCAGGGCGCCTAGCTAAGACTCTTATGTTGGTACGACCAGTTCCATGGCACATGACCTGCTGAGACCGGGCCAGACAATAACAGCAGACCTGTAACGAAAACAATTGATTCGTCTCAAGCCAACAAAAGCAGAAAAACACCGTAACTATACGATTATCACAAAGCTCGTTCAGTTGAATTTAAGAAAAGTTAACGGCTCGAAAGTTTTGCCTCATTTACTTAATAGTCTAGTCCTTGCCTCGTCCAACTACCATTTGTTTCGATCGATGCAGTACGCTATCACTGAAAAACTATTTACTTCGAAACAGCTTACCGAAAATGAGCTTTAATCGTGCTTGCCCTAAAAAATTTACGGTTATTTGCAGGGGAATTCAAATATGGCCAGATGAAGATGAAAAACGAAATAGCCAACTACTTCTTTAAACAAATGTATATTAATTTATACTTGATTATAAAATCCACCTCTGAAGTAAAGTCTTAATTTTTTTGTTCAAAATACCAGGGCTGTTGAGTCGGATTCAAAGTTGCAGATTCGGAGTTGAGGTTTTTGTGCCGGAGTCGGAGTCGTAATACCCACAAAAACTCGCGACTCCGACTCCAAAGTTTTTCGGCATAAAAAATTTAAAAAAAATTTTCCAAAATAAAAATTATCTTCTTAAAACACATTTATAATTTAAAGAAATGGTTTATGAATACTGCTCTTATGAGCTGTTTCCAAATGACGAGCGATGGACTGAGTGCTTTTCATATAAATTTTACTACATAATCAATCGCCTGTCATATGGAAACAGCACATTAATGTTTGCGTACGGTAATTTCTTCTCAAAAACTCTTATTTTTAGAAGGCCGTACGGTAATGAAAAAATAAAAGTTAACATCACTGAGTCTCATATACATACATTTAGCATCAAGATTATAGTAGGAGTCGGAGTCGTGATTCGGAGTCGCACTTAAAAAATTTCAGCGTTTGTAGTCGGTGACGGAGTTAGTACTTTTTTCGGACGACTCCACAGCCCTGCAAAATACAGTTCAGTTAATATAAATTTATAATAAAGAATTTAAAAGAATGAAAACAAAAAAATAGTCGAAAATGTACCTATTAGGAATCAATTTTAATTGTTTTCAAAATTTCTATTTCACAAAATAAATTTATAAATAGACTCTTGTAAACTCTGATTACCCTTAATTGTTTAACTTTTAAAAGTACTATTTGCGTATTTGTGTTAACAATTTTTTTGAGCCTACTAACAAAATGCAGTAGTTTTTTTCTGCACAAAAAAATAATAAAACAAAAAATAAATAACAAAACAACTGCAATGCAGTCTACTGTATTTGTGCATTCAGTGTTTTTTTTTCTTTTATATATTGTGTTGAATTTGTTGTTGCTGTTGTGTGTACTTGTAATAATTTCCATCGGTTAATGTACTACAATAAGATTGTATTACACACATTTTTATAAATATGGAGGATACGAAGGAATGTACTTAAATACAACAAACATGTGTACGGTACGAAACACGCATTTTGTGAAAGCGATGTTTCAAAGAGTGAAATGAACTGCAAACAATTATATTTACGAACAAACTCTTAAAAAAATTAAATCTAGAAATTCGGTTTTTGAAATTATCTTGAAATTTGCTAACAAAAATATATTTAAACTGAAAATGTGTTTCAAATTTTTTAAGGGGAACTTAAAATCGCTCAATTCAATTTTAGAATCGTTTTAAAATTCATCTTACGGAAAAATTAATGGAAAGTACACGCTTAAAAGTTTAAACGATTCAAGAACTGGAGAATAATTTGGCTTCTTTTAAGATAAATTAGTGAAGGTTGAAACGCTGGTTTAGTTGAACTTAACTTAAATTTATATGTAGTTTAAACTCAACAACTGTGGATCAGTATCCCATGTTTTATATGCAGTTAAGAAAGTTATTATTGTTTTCTCCTACACGCCATTTTTTAAAAAAAAATGAGTTAGGAATGGCATTCCATATTCCAAAATCCATGTTTTGATATCTCGTATAGAATCAGAGATATTCAGCATCGACATTAGTCTACATCCACAGTTTTTTAGGTTCATTGATCATTATATTGCTACATTTGGCATAAAAACTTAACAAAATTAAACTTTACTATTGCTTTGCGCCATTCGAAAAATAGTTAAAATTTATTGGACACAATCTGAAACTTGAGATAAATATGGAGTATACAACAAAACTTATTGTTGAATATTGATTTGCGCTTGGTAACATATATTTTCTTTCCATATTATGTTGCATCTCCAGTTCGCGGCTTATAGAAGAGAGCTTAGCAATTATCACCATTCTAAAATATACCAACCTGGCCTTATAAATCTCTATTAACTATCATCTTCATTGTTTTTGCCATACGCTTACTTTGCTCCACGTCAAAGAAAACGTCATAATACGGAATAAAATTTGATATGGAGCACAAAAGGACAAACTGTTATTTTAGAAAAACTATTAAAACTTTGGATTTATTGCATGTGAATTCGGGGGGGCTACTCTCTAGTGCGATGCGAAAGAAAATGGTAGCAAATCTGGCGATTGGTACTCTTTAATGCGTTTGCGCATTTGTCTTTCGCATCTATTAATTTTTTTCTTTTCGCAAATCATCCCTTATTATTTTATTTAAATTTTCCAATTTCAAATATTTTTACATATTTTAGCATTTCATTACTGTCAATCTGCGCCATCTTTAATTTTTGGTGCCAGAATTGCTCCATTTTAAAAAAATTTTGCGAAAGTGAAAGAGAGTACCAAGTTGACATTTAGCTTTGGCATCGAAAAAATGTATAGTTTTGTTAAAAACATACGCAGCAATCAATTAGGAGCGTTTAAAAAAATCTATCGAATATTTTTTGAGATAAATTATTGTAAACCTATTTTATCGTTTTTCTCAAACCCGACTTGTCAAATTCTCCTGGTCTGTAGTGGTAGTATAATCAACCAATTTTAGGCGTTTAAAGATTTATAGATTTGTTGGTTTTAACACATTTTAAACCTAAATAAAACAGTTTAAATTGCTCTGATTTATTAGTCCTAAGGGACATTATTAACCAGCAGATAACAGACGACTTTTGACAGATAACACAATACCATCTGTCAACTTAATCTTCATTTGAGCTAAATTCCAGTTGTAATAATGGCCTTAAGAGAATTGCCATCTTTTCTTACTATTCAACGCGAAATCATATATCCGGTGGAGGCAAGACTACAACAATAAAAATTAACATTGTATTTTTTATTGTTGCTTTTGTTGGTCGAGTGGTGTCAGTTGTTTAAAAAACTAGCTATAATAATTAATAATCTTTCCTTGCAAACTCTCACATTTAAACTTTACATTCAAACCTAAACAAAAGTGGCACGCGTTTTTTAGCTGCCAAAATTGTCATGCCCATACAACTTGTATGAAGCATCGAGAGAGAGAGAGAGATATAAACAAATAACTCTTAATATAATTAAGACCCAATCAGTTAACTTAATTCCGTATTCTACGATGAAAATCGTTAGCATTAGAAAGTAAGCACCTTCATAGAATTATCTCTTTTTAATGTCTGTCAGCTTTTGCATTGTTTCTTTATATTTGTTGTTATAAAGATATGACCAAGTAACATGCAAAATACCTGTAAATAAAAGGGGGAAAAAGAAAATTTAAACTAGAAGAAAACCTAAAGAACTTAAACTCAAATAAAACAAGAATAATAACAGAAAATTTGAAAAATAAAGGGGACAGAAAAATATATAGTAGACTTAAAGCATTCAAAGACAGTAAAGTCTTAGAAAATTTCAATTAGAATAAATTTATAACACAAAATTGGAAAGCATTCAAAACTCATTAGAAAACCAATGATTTTGAAGTTATGCGAACTCAAACATCTCAATTATGTTTAAGTTTTTTCAATATCTAATTTTTGTTTAACCTCTCAAAAAGCTTTTTACCTAAAACTCAACTTTTTCTTTTACATTAAAAAGTCAGTAAATAAGACAACAACAAAAAGAAATAACTGCCAATCAAAGCAGATTTTTTTCAATTCATTCTCGTTGTGTTTTGTTTTTTTTTATAGAAATTTCTAAAGTTAAAGTAAAAGCAAACAAACGAATTTACAGATAAAAAAAACAATTTAGTCAAACAGAAAACCACAAAGAACAAATATAGACTTTGAGCCGAAGAGTTTGTATGTAAAATAAGTTAAACAGCGAAAATAGAAGCTAAAAGCTAAAAAATTGAATAATGGTAGAATAAAATAAAAATCAGTATGAGCTGGCATTTACGTTTATAAAAAAATCTTTTGTTAAACATTTTTTTTATCTGCAGGTTGGCAAAACACAGAGCAGTATTACTGAAACTAACGATCATTTTGTTAAATATCATAAATTAAAACAATACTTTTCAAGAAAATTTGTTTCTGTTGAAAATTTTATTGTTTTGTTGCTGGTTTAGATATTGCAGCAACGTGTTGCTGGAAAAATTGTTTTGTTTTTTTAATTTTTTAACCACTCTTTCAAGATAATTTTACTTTATCTGAATGATAATGTTTTCCTTACATAGCAATATGTTGGTTGTTTTCATTAGCAACATGTTGCTAAGATATGTTGCTTGCAAATATTTCCCACAAAATACTAAACTTTAAAGGAAATACTCATAATTTTAATAAAATTTTCCAATATAAATGTAACTGGCATTCTGTTGTAGCAGTTTTTGAAACATGTTTTTCTATAAAAAAAAAAAGTTATCAAATTCCCTTAAAAAAATTCTAAGCAAATTTTAAAATTTGTGCTTACAATTTGTTTTAGCAGCATGTTGTAAAAATTTTCCCAAATTATTTTAAAAAAAGTACTTAATTTTAATAAATTGTTTTATATAATTTAAAAGAATTATGCAAATGCTTCAAAAGTATCTTGAAACATGTTGCAGAAACATTGGATTTAGCTTTTTTTCTTTTTTTAAGGCCAAAATTTGGTAACTCGAAGATAAGAAAACATTTCCTTTCTAAGGCAAAATGTTTATAGTTGCATTTTATTCTAAGAAATATGCTTTTAAGACTAAATGTTGCTAGGAAATCTTTTTAATAAAACTTATGTTGAATCAACATGTTTCTAAAGATAAAAATTGTGTTTTTTTTAACTTTTAACTTAAAATAACAGATTTCTCTCTTTTTAGTTAAAAAAAACTTAAAATGTTTAGCAACATGTCTCAGCAACATGACGCTTACATCTTTTATTTTAGAAATCAAGGTCTAAAATTATATTATTAGTTTTGTAGTTAAAGAAACATTAAACTACTAGAAAAAAATTTTTTTAAACTTATGTTGCTGAAAAATGTTGCTGGTAAGCTACATGTTAATTTCCTTGTTTTTAACTTATTTTTCCTAAACTTTAAATTCTAGAATAATAATAACTTAGCAAATTAGACGAAAAAAAGAACTAAACTGACACAAACATAAAAAGAAAATAAACAAATTTGTACACGTCATAATGTGCAGGTGGGAAGTTATATTTTAATTCTTTTTTCTTCTTTTTATTTAATTTCTTTTACGATGCAGCGTATTTTTCAATATTTTCACGTAATCGTACATACATATTTATTTTTTTTCATTGTACATTTCTTGCGTACAAAGTGCAGATGTGGTGTGGCATTCGATTATTTTTAACCCAAAATAACAGACAAAATGAAGAATACAAATAAATAGTAGACACCGAGTGAAACCTTAACAAATTAAAACATTTCTAAAAACAAGATCAACGTAATTAAAAATATATTTAGAAAATAATAATTTGTTTTATCATCTATTTTACGTAAAAAAGTTATAATTTCGATAAACATTAGTGATTAAAAGTCAATAATAATTATAATATATTGACGATAGTTTGTTGTTTTGTAATTATCTAAAAATTATTCGAAAAAAGTGGACATTTTTTTGTAAACGATCTTGTTGCTGATGAAACTTTGAATGAAACAAAAAAAAAATATTTGAATTTAAAGCAATTAAATTTTAAATATGTTACTAATTATCCCTAATTTTTTTAAAAGTAAATAAAAGTATTAAAACATTTTGTAAAATTGTAAAAAAAAACCCCGAAACATGTTTTAACCAGAAAATGAAGCTTAAAAGCAGGAAGCTTTGCAAAATGTTGAAGAAAATTTGTAATTTTTGTAAATAAAAAAATTTGCAAGTAAAATAGATAATTAAAGCTTTAAATTAAGCGAACATTTCTATGCCAATAAAACAAAAGTCTAAGTTTAATGAATTCTTTATGCAAATATTTCTTAAAGCAACAAGACGCTGGTATATCAGAACATTTCTTCTCAAAAATTTGAGGGAACTAGTAACAAGCAGGTCCCGTGACAGTTCAAAAGTGGTAGGACCGGTTCTAGTTCTAATACTTTATATTAAGAGGACTTGTCACTTTAACATGATGATGTCCTAGGAGGGGGTTAGTTTTGACACTATGCAACAGATCACTTATTGTCCCGAGTGAACCTCTGGAGTAACTATCCTTTCCGCTGGAGTAACAACACTTTTAACATTTGATCAACACTACAGTGATATCTTTTGTTTTCACCTATCAAAATTCGGTCCATTTTATTATAAAATTATGTTCACTAATCACGGGATAAGTGCTTTAAAAACAATTGCCACAAATTTCCCGCAGAAATAGGTTGCTGATATACCCCAACATCTTGCTAAAATAATTAAAGTTTATTTTAAAAGAAATAACAAAAGTCTTGATCTAAAATTAATTATTTCGTTAAGCAACATATTGCTGCTAATATTATTATAATAAATTTACAAAAAAAATGTAAATGTTATTCGAAGAAAAGTTTTGCTTAGCAACGTGTTGCAGACTTGGTTTTTTTCAAGTTTTAATTTAAAATGGTGAAAGAAATTGTAAATTTTTTTCATAAAGTAATAAAACTAGTACAACGTTCATTTGATGTTACTAGTAACATGTCGCAGATACTCTAAAAGAATTTCAAAAACATTTTTCTTTACTTAAATGATTAAAATAAATAAACCAAATTTTACAAATAAGACAAACCTTTGAATATTTTTAAAAGGTTTGATTATTTGTTTGCGCAACATGTTGCTAAAAATATTTAAGTAAGCAATTGTAACTACCAACTAATTTTAAATTTAAAGCTTATATTATTGATAAATAAAATAAAGGTGCACTTTAAAATTTTGCAAGCAACATGCTGCAGAACTAAAAAGTGTAAAAATATACCTTTGAACTAGTTTTTTTACGGGTTATCCCGGGACTTGTAAAGAAAAGCAGAAAAATAAAACAAATAGAAAAAAAATAAAACAATTTAATTACAAAATGTTTCTATATCGGTATTTGCTTTATTTATTGAACGGAAATACGTTTTATATTTAATTTTTTTTCTATTGCTGTTTTTGTGGTGCAATAACATAAAACACAGAAAAGGTTATTACTTTTTTTTTATTAGTTACGCTTTTTTCTCTTTTTCTAAAACAAATGAACATTTATACACATACATTCATACATAAAAACATACATACATATTCATATCTGAACAGAGTTCTTTATTTGATTTGTGAAGACAGAAGGAACGAACGACAAAACCTAAATTTTTAATGAACAATAAATAAGACTTTGTACTTCAATTATTTTTGTGTCTCGCAGATAAGAGTTTGCAAAACATTTTACAAACAAAAATAAGTAAGTTTGAATATGTATGTTAGGGGTGTGTTTTAATTAAAATTAATAAATAATTTTTAATATCGGTGTGATCACTAAAGTGCCAAATAACTAAATTGTATGCCACAATAAATGTTTGTACTCATAAAAGGGAGAATCAAATAATTAGTCAGCTTTTTTCTTTCTTGCCACTAGAAAAGAAATCATAGAATTTTTTTGTTTAATAAAACATTTGTTTACTTTGAAGAATGTTTTGTTGTTGATTAAAATGACAGTAAAGGTTAAAGAAATCAATATTTCTTTGAGATTATTTTTTTTGTTTTTGTTATTAAAGAAATATATTCAAAAAATAATGGCTGAAGAAATCATATTTATTTAAAGTGATTAAGGAATTTTCATAGAAATAAAAAAAGATGATTAAGTCTTATGGGGTTTTGTAAACAAATTTTACTGCTTAAATTTATGTGGCTTTTGACTTGATTAAGTTGAGTTAAAACACCATGAGCACATTTTAAGATCGTGTCTAATTATAAAAAAAAATAATCGGAAGATAACTTGTTTCTATGTTCACGTAAAGAAGATTTTATTGGTTTTTTTAATCATTTAAATTTTAAACATAAATAAAATAAAGTAATTTGTTTTTATTTTTGTTTTTTCTCTACCCACTTACAACTACAATTAGAGTTGACAAAAAATAAACCGATTGTAGTCGGGACTGTAAGAAAAGATAAACTCATTGTTTATTGTTGCTGTTTTTGTTTAAGCTTTGATATTGTTATAAGTAAAACTGGGGTTTATAATTCTTATTCGCTTAACAGTTTCATTTGTATAATAAAATTTAGTTTTTCTAAAATCTTTGGTTTAAGTTTCCTGACGATCTGGCCTAAGCAACCAGTGAAATTCACTTTATCAATAGTATGAAATGGAAATCAAGCACATTTAACGAACCCTTGTTTAAACATATAAGTTGCTCCTACACACAATGTTTAAAAAAAGTTGGCGCATAATTAAAAATTAACTTAAAAGCGTATGTATAAATTATACTGTAACATTTTAATTAGGCAAAAATTATGAAATTTTTAAAAAAAAATTACATATTTGGCAACATAACATTTTTAAATAAGTTTCTTAATTGATTTGTTTAGTATAAAAAAATTACTTAAAAATACTTCAGAAATTCTTTTAAAATTAAATTATGTATTAAGCAACATGTTGCAAGCAACTCTAATTTTTAACAATATTGGGATTAATTTTACTTAAACTTATGAAAAAAAATGAAATGATTAAAAATGATGCACTGTAAAAAATAGAACTCAATAAACATTTATTTAAAAAAAAAATTAACAATAAAAAAAAAAAAAGAGAATAACAAATTGATGCGGAAGGTTTTGTTAAGCAACATGTTTCCAGCAACATAATACTCAACAATAACTCTTAAAAGAACTACATCCATGTATGATAAAAAAATTGGTTTGAAAATTTTATTAAATTAAGAAAAAAATTGTTTAGCGACATATTGCTGGCAACTTAAAAGGCAAAAATTATGTCAGTAAATCCTTAAAAATTAAAATTCCAAAAAATACTTTAAAAAGTAGAAAAATATTTACGACAGAAGAATGAATTCTTTAAGGCCGGCGTTCATTATCCTACACAATCGTACGATTCATTCAAACGAAAATATAATGGAATTCTATCCGACATATAAAAATGTCTTCAAAATCTGTTGTCATTCCCACACTATCCCACAAAAATGATACCAACTCAAATGACTCAGCTACTTTACAAGGAAATGCAACACAGATCGCATAGAAACTTATCATTTTATGTAAATGTTCATAAACATTTGCAAGTCAGACAGACTTGTCAAAAAAATCTGTCACTTTATTCATTTTTAAGCCACACTATGCTACTTAATAACCACACACGATTTTTTTTGAAAAAAAATAGGAATAGGATAGTGTATCGCCGGCTTTAACAGCATAGCAACATGCTGTTAAAGAATTACAAACTTAAAAATCTAAGGCCCATTTGCACAACTTACGGATAGCTAAAAGTAGGATTTTATCGGCTGTATAAAAAGTGTTCCATTATTACAACTTTACTTTAACCTACCAGGTAAGATTTACCTTTATTTACTTTATCGCTCACTTTAGGTTAAAGTAAAGTTTTAAAAATGGAACACTTTTTACAAAACCGGCTAAAGTCTACTTTTAGCTATCGGTAAGTTGTGCAAACGGGTCTAAAAGTTTTAAAAATTGATTTAAAAAAACTTTATAAAAGAGTTGCAGAAACATAAAAAACTCATTATATACATATATCTTGAAGTTATAAGAAAAGGAATGTAAACATGTTGCATAATAAGCAAACAGTTATTAAAATAGTTGTTGTTTAACACAGATAATAATAAAAATTGATTTCAATTAAAAAATTTGTGATATGAATTAAAAAATTGATTAAACTTGTACCAGTAAACAAATTAACAGTATCAATTAAACGTTTAATTCGCTTGATTAAACGTTTAATTCACTTGATTGAATGTTTAATTCACTTGATTACATTTTTAATTAAAACTGATTTTATTTTTGATTAATGCTTTAATATAAAAAAATATTAGCGAACATTTTTTCTGTGTATAATAAACCTCATTAACAATTATTCTACTCTAAAAAAATCATTCAAATTGTTTTCTTTTAAAAAATAATCTTCGTTTGTGCCTACTTCTTAATATTCATGTCCTTAAATGTATTTACACTAAAAAAAAACACCAACAAACGCAAGCAACATATTTAACACAAACCCCTACACATACAAACTGTTTTTTATACTGTTGACCTACTTTTTTTAGTTTAACAAAGATTTAATTGAGGTAAAAATTCAGGCAGACATATCAAAGCTGATTATATGAATTTTTGTATATAAACATGTGTTTCTATACTAATATTTATTGTTGCTGTTGTTATTGTGGTCGCTTCTGTAGCAGAGGCATTTGTCCTACTTTATTTCCATTAAATTCTCTTGGTTTCTCGATACGTTACGTTACCAACAGAACCTCCTTTTGTATGAAAACAATTTTTCCTTTTGCTCATCGTCATCATCATCGTCGTCGACATCATTTGAATTTGGAATGTGTTTGAGTGTGTGTTTCTACTTCATGTGAGTTTGGGATTGATTTGGTTTTTTTTTTTTTTTTGCTAAAATTTGTGTGCGTTCTGCGTGTTTGTCTGAAAACAAGGGACTTCTAATAATGCAACCATAGAAGCTCAACTAATTCCTGCTGCCTTTTGTGTTTATACAGGTTTTTAATAGCTTTTTTTATGTGTGTATATGACGTAATTGGATTTTTTATATTGTTTCCAACTGTTTATATGGTTTCAGCTCGTTTTCATATAAATTTAAAAAAGGTTTTAAGATGATATCAAATGTACAAAAAGGTTTATCTTAAGTCAAGTCAATGCAAGTTTTGTAAAAAAAAAATGGTTTGCTACAATTTTATTTTAGAAACGTGCTTTTGTGTTTCTTTACCTCAGACTCTGCTAAAATTGGGTCAGTGGAATTTCCCAGAATTTTGTCTGAAGCACTTTTTTCCGGCGGAAATAGAAGAAATACTTCTAAGTAAAGTAGAACAGTAACAAAAAAAAATTATATTTTTGTCATTTAATAATAAATACATAGTTGTTTTTTAGCTAAATTATATAATCTGATAAAAAGGCTTTTAAAAACTGGAGTCATTTGTCACTTCTGATTCATTAAACGTAAACAGTCGCTGGCAAACCAACTCAAAAAGTGAATATTTGTACACAAATTTTCATTTTTGGTCAACAGTTTTTTGTTTCGACTGCAATTATTTAAACCCTGCCTTTTATATCTGGGAAGTGTCATATAAAAAAGTGGAGTCAGCAAAGAAGACGTACAGAACAGACTTTGCAAGTAACACTAGGCCTACGGAGCTCTCAGTAAATTCTCGAGATCGCAAAATATCTCAACGCACACCAATCTCAGAGAATAAAACAGCAACGAGAAATTTGTGCTTCTCTGTGGTTGTGAGACTTGGAATATATCAATTCGTGAAATAAGCACGATTTAAATCCATATAATTTGTACCGGCAAATTTAGTTGGTACGGACATATGTACATTGCAAAGGACTTCAGACGTTATAACTAGAAAAGCTGTCGAATTCAACCCTTTCCCATTTAACCCATTGTTTCTAGCAACATGTTGTTAAAGTCAGAAATAAGTTTATAACTAATTATAAAAAAATACTGAAATTAAAAAAATATTTTAAAGAAACACGTTGCTAGCAACATTATAATAATAAATATTTAAAAATTCTGTTAATGCTTTAAAATGTTTTAGCAAAAATAAGATCAATAAAGCTTTTTCAATAATTATATTATTATTAGTTAAGCAACATGTTGCTAGCAACGTTTTTGTATCATTAATTGAATTAAAAATTACAAGATTGATTTAAATTTATAAAAAAATATTAAATTAATATAAAATTTAATATAAAGTCTAAAAACATATTCCAGCAACATGTTGCTAGCAACATAAGGTATCTTACAATTTCAACTAAAAAAGTTTTCTTTACGAAATGAAAGCAACATTAAGAGAAATTAAATTAAATATTTTATAAATTTTTATCTAGCAACATAAAAAGAACTTTTTAGTTTAATACATAAATCAATAGAGCCTTGTACTCTGTTCAGATTTGTAAAAAAAAAGGTTGAGCAACATTTGATGTGAAATGTTGAACATAGCACCAGGCTTAAGACAAACAATAATTGTAAACTAAAGAAGACTTGTGAAAAGTGAAAACAAGTTCATTATATAAATTGTCTTAACCAAAAATTTAGGATAAATAATAAAAAAAAATTTTAATGTCAACAATATTATGTATATTCAGTGGCGACCTTACATTTTATTTTATTACACTATATTTAAAATATGTTTTGCAACATGTTGCTCATTCACAAGGAAAAATTTTTTTACGTGACAGTCACAATTTAATTCATAAAAAATATTTCTTATTTTATTTTTATAAATAAATAACGTTTAAATACTACTAAATAACAATTTAAGTAGCACGTAAAGTATTTAGAACAAAAACAATTTTTTATACTTGTTTTTCTATCAAATTCTTTTTTATCAATTGCAAATAAAACAAAAATATTTACTATTAAAACAACAACAATTTGTATAAAATTTACGAAATAGTATGTTGTTTATACAATAAAATGGATGGCAAGGTTTTTTTATTATTATATTGTGGTTGCCGTAGACGTTGATGTTGCTGATTGGGCCTCTATTATATACGATAGAGAACAATGTATGTCTAGACATTATAGACTTAATTAAAATAAAAAAATAAAAGACAACAACAACTACAACACCCTAACAATGGCAACAACAAAAGCCACACACCACAATTATATTTTATACATTGTATTTTGTATTGTTTTAAATTTACCAAAGATTTTAATCAAAACGGGAGAATAATGTAATTGAAATTGGGCAAGCGAATAAATGAGAAAGAAAAATATTTCAAAAATAAGAATGACTGATGAAAGCAGGGGCTGAAAAGACTTTTGGTAGAGGTAAAGTCTAGAGGAAACAAAGATAGTGTCGCGTTAGCACATAGCCTTATTATCAGGCAGAAAAAAACGCCAATTTGGTTTTAAATTATTAATGTTTTTTTCGTTCTGTTGTTGCTCATTTTGTTAGAAAATATATAAAAAAAAACTACAACGAAAAAACCCAGTCTGTGATAAAAAGTTTCCCTTTCATTTTTTTTTTTTTTTTTGTTCTTGGCTTGACAAACAAATTTACGCTTAATAAACCAAAAGACTTGATATACTAATGTTTATATTTTCTAATTAAATACAGATATGTATTGCTGATAAATGTTACGTTTAATTCGTTAAAAAAAAATCGCGAGTAATTTTAAAACTTATCCAAAGCAACATGTTGCTAAACATTAGTTAAAAAAGATACATACTTGAACTTAGGCAAAACAATTTTAAGGAACATCAACTATATTAAAAACAATGATTTTATTTAAAAGAAAGTGTTAAAAGTTTAAAGCATAACTTGTGCAAAACATGTAGCTAAACATCAGGGGTGCAGATAGAAATGTTTACATTTTGTAATAAGATTTAAATAAAGCAAAAATTAACATAAATTTAAAATAAATAAAATATAGTCTTAACATGTTGTTAAATATATGCTGCAAAGGAAACATATTTCTGATACGAAAAATAAACAAAAAAAAAATTAAAGGAATATCAAAAATGTTGCTGAACTAAACATAAACAAAAAACATTTAACCATTAAAGTAAATGGTAAAAATTTCATAAATTTAAACAAAACATAAATCAACATGTTGCTAAACATCAGAAATTGAAAAAAAAATTTAATTATACTATACATTTTAAAAGTTTTATTAAAGAAATTATCAAAGAAAATAAAGAAAGAGGCCGTTAAAAGAAATCCTCACAAATAAAGAAAACCTAACAACATGTTTTTCCAAACATAAGAATCAGAAGAAATTTCAAATCTATAAAAAAAAGTATGAAAAAGCATGTTGCTGTTAATAGAGCAAAAACCAACAAAAAAATTTTGCTTTCAAAGAAACTGACAAGCAACATGTTGGCAGAAATAAAAAAATCAACATGCCAACATGTTGCATTAGGTATGCAAATACCTAAAAATCTTTTAAAAAACGTTTTAAAGAATTATTAATACAATATATTCTAGCAACATATTGTTCATATTTTAAAACAATTTAAGGCCTAAAATCTTTTACAGTGCAAAAATTTAACTTCCGGTTCGTCTTCTTTTTATTCTCCTCTTCATTTAGTAACATTGTTGCCACAACAAACAAAAAGAACATACATCGCACTTTGTAAACATCATATATTATCTATTCTTAACAAATGTTGCACATACTTCTTACACAACAAACTTTTGTGTTTTATTAACATATATTTAAAAAAAAAATATATATATATATATATATATAAATGAAAGTATGTTTGTATGTCTTCGACCCAAAGCATTCTTCCTCCACTGCTACTTCAAGAATATTTTATTACGTTCAACTGAAAAAGGAACATAAAACACAAACAATATTTTATTTTGCTTTGATGTTTTGCCGACTTTTTTGTAATTTCATACAACTATAAATGAAGAAACAAAAACAACTACTTTAACAACAGCAAGAGTACAAAAACGTAAAAAATAAATATTTATAAAAAATAATAAAAAAAAAAATTCGAAAAATGTATCGAGAAACAAAACAAAAACCCGTCCCAGTTTTTTGCTGCATTTGCAAAAAAATTAATGAACACAAAGATATACATTTACATTGATACAAATTTTCATACATAGATTGATTTTTACATCCATAGATACATGTATAGATACATACATACATACTTATAGTTGCAATGCACATTTGTTTGCAATATTTAATTGCATTCGACTGATTGATATTTTTTATTTATTTATTTATTATTATTATTTATTTATTTTTTTTTGTTATTTTTTGTTTTGTTTTTCTGTCTGGGAATCTAAAATTTCAATGAACATTTTTTCACTACTGCATAGATAAATAATAAAAATAAAAACAAAAGCTACCGACTTTTCAAGCAGAACCAACTAAAAATTTGCCTTAAACATTTCGATTGTATAAATAAATCAAAGAAAAAAAAATACTTTACATCATTTGATCTCTAAACATTTACGCCTGTATTTATAAAAAAAAAATTTTGTATGAAAATTTGCCTTCAAAAACGTTTGTTAAATTTAATTTTCGTTTATAAATACGGGGTTAAATGTCATAAATGGTCTAAGCCACATTTTAATGGCAACATTATTAAGCTAACCAACATTAAAATGTTTAATCAAAAAGAGTTTAAATTATGGCGTTTTATTTTCTGAGTAAAATTCTGCATTTATTCTGCCTTTTACATTTTTTTATGTTCTTTTCTGAAAAACATGTGTTATTTTAAAAGTGTAAAGCGTTCTTTTCTGATGATTTTTCTTTTAAAATAAAAAAGAATGCTATATGTTCAACACTCATTTTAATTAAAGGGCCATTAGTGCGGCACTATATCCAGGCGAATTCAGTACAAGGTGATGGCAAGTTTTGAGCCGCAAACACTAGCAATGCAATACAAAAAACATCTGTTGTTTCTGTTGGCTTTGGTTTGTTGTAGTCTTGCCACCACCGCAAGGCTATTTGAACTTTTTTGTTTAATGGCGAAATGTGTGTTCTTTATGAAAAAAAATATGAAACACTTCTTAAAAATAAGGGGATCATTTTAAAATGTTGCCAAGTCACATGTAACACACATGCAACACTTTTTTTTAGAAAAGAAAACGCCATTAGATAAAAAAAACCATCTGAGATTTAGATATTTTTTTTTAGTTTAGATACTTAAGAAAATTTGTCTCTATGAAAGTTTCTAATGTTTTTCTAGCAACCTTTTTAGCGGAGATAAAAAAATTGCTTTTTTAAAGCAATTTTTTTACTATTATATTAAATTTTTTTTAATTTGTGTTTAAAAATCCTTTAAACTTAAAAATTTTGAGGTTTTTTTACGATTACAGCTTAGCAACAATGTTGCTGTTTATTTTCTTAACATATACAAAGTAAACATAAACTAAATTTTGTTAAGAAATTACAAAGTTTAAAAAAAAATATTTGGAAAATTTTTCTAAAGCTAAATATTTGAAGTAAAATTACCATGATTAGCAACAAAAACATGTTAAGCAATATTAACATGTTCACCAGCATTAACATGCTTAGCAACTTAACAATTTTAAACGAAAATATTGTAAGAAACTAACAGAAATTTTGTTAATCGGATAAGTGCTTCGCCGATTTTCTCAAGTAACATATTGCTGACAACATGTTGATTTCATAATTTAATATTTTTTGAGCAACATTAAAATGTAAAGAAACCTTTTAATTTTAAAAAATTAAATTATTTGACATATTTGAACATATTGCTAGCAATATAAACATACTTTGCAATGCTATTTGAATGCTGTGAGAACATTTTAATATGCATAAAAAAGTTTTTAAAAACACTTACATATTTTTGTAAATAAATTTAATTTTTAATCCAAATTTTGGTATTTTAATCATGCTATAGTTTATTAAATTATTTTTATGAAGAAAGTAATTTAAATTTTTATTTTCTCAAATTAGTTCTAAAAAATGTACCACCAAAGCAAGTCTGTGTTAGCAACATTTAAATTTGCGTACAAGCAAAACAAGTAATTTAAATTGAACAATAAATATATTTATAGTTATTTTATGATTTCCAAAGTGATTCCTTAAATTTGTTGTGTAACTTTTTTCTAACTTGGCAATATTTACTTAGAAACGAATTTGTTGCGCAACAAAGAATTTCGAACAAAAAGTCCAAGAATACAATTTTACCTTTAATTTTAAAGAGATATAACACAAAAATGAATTTTTAGAAAAATTTGCTTCTTGCTTGGCAACATTTGCTTAGCAACATTTTGTTTTGCGAGAAACTAAGAAAATTCATAGCATTATAAACCCCTATAAATATTTACATGATGCTTAATTTTTTTTAAAATGTTTCTTCTTTAAGCTAAACAACATTTGCTTAGCAACATTAAAGCAACGAATGTTTTTTTATTACTAAAAGCCGCCCTAATGTTTTGCTTCGCCTTTTCTTTTGCAATTTGTTTTATCTGTTCGTGTGTTTTTTTTTTCTTATTGTTGTAACAGTTTTTTTTGTTTGCTTTTTGTTGCCACAAACTACTAGCGTCTTAGTGTTGCAACTTAAAAACGCCAACAACAATAAAAAAAGCAACGTTTTTGCTTGTTGAAGAGTGTGGGAAAAAGACTGATAACTAAAGGGCGAAAAAGAGAGAGAAAAAAGTCTAAACATAGAAAGCAAAATAACAATAAAACAACTTCTTTTTTGTTGTTTTGCATTATATACAAAGTAACAAATGACGCCACAAAGAACCAGGTCAATGAGTCATTGACCACTTTTTAGCATAAAGGAATTTGGAAAGAAAAAAATGCAAAAAATATACTAGAATTATTTTTGAAAATGAAAAAAATGTATTGGAAAATAGAAGTTAAAGAAAATATGGTTTTTTATTGTGAATTTTTTGATTTTTCGAACGGTTATGACTTCGAATAGAATGTAGAAACGCGAGCCTTTCCATGCTCTTCATGCAAAAAAGTCATAATGATACATATGTTAGTTTAAGCTCAAATTTTGTTTGGTGGATCAATAATAACTTTTAGTTTTGCAAGCAAAATGTGTTGAAATACTTATTACTATAATTCCGCATAGTTACCTTTCTGTGCCCATCGTCTATCAAAATTTTAAATTTTGCTTTATCGCTTTAGGAAAAAAGTCATGATGAAAAACTAGTCTAAGTTTTTACAAAACAATGAGAGCTTCCTTGAAATTATTCGACTTTTGAAACAGTTGTCGGGCAATTTGAAAAAGCCGTTTTTCTTTAAAGAATAATTTTTAAATATTTTACTTAAATTTGCTATAAAATCATACATATTCTAATTTTATTTCTATTAAGGGAAAAAAGAAATGCATATTGCAGTGCGCATACGCATATTTTTTTATTTTTTTTTTTTGTCTTGTATTTGTTGGTGGCAACTAGCAACAGCAGAACTAAAAAATAACAACATTGGCAACTAAAGTACATATAAACTACGAGCTGCAACACCAAAAAAATAAAGATCCTAAGAAAAGACACAAAAAACAAACAAAGACGCGGGCAGAATGCAAGAAAGTATGGAAAAATAAAAAACGAAAGAAAATTGTAAAAGGTGGTTGTCGTTTATTTTTCCAATACTACCATACAGACACTCGTAGCAATTTAAAGATTCAACAAGACTCAATTTGTAACAGAAGCAACAGAAGTGAGTGAGTGCCGTATAGAGAGGTAGAAGTGTACACTGTTTAAGCCCATATGTAAATGTATGTACTTTTGTAACAGTGAGTAAATTGTTTTTGTCTCTGTTCGAGGGGTAAAAGTTGTGAAACATTTTTTTTTTTTTTGTTTTTTGCTACTCTTTTTACATTCCGATTAAGTGTGACGTTGTGTCTAGCCAAATGCAATTGCTGATTAAATACAATCGTAGAAATAGCAGCAAAAATAAAACGACAACAAAATATTTTAAATACAAAAACAACAACCACATCATAAAAAATAAAATACAAAAATGTTGTAATTAAAGGTCATCGCCACATCATGCCACCACATTAAATTATATACATTTTCGTTTCTTAACGTTCGCTTCTATGTTCTGTCGAATGTCGTCTAACTGTGATTATGTGTAATTTTTTTTTTGTAAGTGCAACGACTAGACATTTTAGAATTTTAGTTTTTTCTTTGTAATTGTGCTAGAGATGGTAAAGAAAAAGCAGGGAGTAAAAGTTTTTAAAAAATTTCTAATGAAATTTAAAATTATTCAGCATCAATCATTATTGATTTGGTAAAGTAAAGGGAAACATTATATAATTAACAATCTAAAAAAGGGTATTTAATTTATTCTAAAACTTGCATTTACTTAAAATGGCAATACAATTTAATAGAATATTTTAGACTTTTAATATATGGGTATATCCATCATGTCGAACGTGACCGTCTTACACATTTAAAGTGAATAAATTTAACTTATAGCTCTTAATTAGCCCTAAGACAATTGCAAAAAACAAGGCATTCACACGTGAAAAATAACAGAAGTGGTTTTCGCGGCCAACAATTCAAACGTCGATTTCAGCGAAACCTGCAGCAATATTTTAATGCGACTAATTTTAGAATATCAAGTACTAACTAATGTCTCTTAAAAATGGCTTTGATTTTACCCAAAAATAATCTGTACTTTATTTTTTTTTGTTAGTTTTAATCACTGTCGCATGCGACCTGTCGCAGATGACATTTTTTGCTATCATTATATTTTTGATGTTTCTGTTTCTCTTTTTACGAAATTGTTCAAAAACGAGCTTAATTTAAATGTTTTTAAATGAAAAAAGTAGTAAATGTACTAGATTAAAAGGAGTAAAATCAACAGTTTTCACCCAATGACAAGTGTAAGAAATGACAGTTTTTCTACTTTAATTGCAGTTTTTAAAAGTTGGTCTTATTCAAAATCTCGGACTATTCTAGATAAATGATAAGCTGTCTGCATTAACTATCGACGCACTGTTAGCAAATCTTGTTTTTCAATGTCGCACGTGACAACGAAATATTAGAAAATACAAAGGAAAACAAATTACAATTTTTTGCAATCGCCTAGTTTGCTTTGTATTATTTTTTGACTCTTTGTACCCTCCGAAAGAACTTTTTTTTTTAAATTTTTTGTAAAAACAAAACGTGCCATTGCAATATCCCAATGAGAAAAGTTGCACTTGTTCGACTTTGCATTTATAAATCTCAAAATAGTGGAATCTCCCATGAGCGGACACCGAAGGGACCGTTGAAATGTGTCCGCACAAGGGGGCTGTCCGGCCAAAATTTAAATCAACAAAATTGTGCCTTATATTGTTTGTTTTTATTTAAAGATACATACCTTTATTAAAAAAAATATAAAAAATAAACAATTCAATTGGGTTTAATAACAAAAAATAATTAAATGTAGTTCTATATGTAATAAAAGTTGAAAATGTTTTATGAGTACTATACATATTTAACATACCCACATTTAACTATGTTATGTGTTGTAGTAAATATGATAAACCGTGCCCTGTTGTTGTTGAAAAATTCGGAAAAAAATAAGCTAAGTGTCCGTCCAAGAGAATTTTTTTTATCTAGCGGATGTCCGCGTCCGCTCATGAGAAGCGTCCGTTCAAGAGAAAGCGACTGCAATGCTTTTCTTATGGAGCGCTGCCGCGACCTAGCAACAATGTCCGTTTAATGGGGGTGTCCGCTTATGGGAAGTGTCCGTTAAGGGAGATTGCACTGTAAATAAATATAAAATTGTTTTAACTAAAATTAAATTTAATTGGTTCCTTGTGAAATGTGCCAAAACAAAGTATTTTCAAGAACTTTTAACTTTTTTTGTTTCGGTGGAAATGTCCATAATTTTTAATTTTTTTTTTAATTTTCAGACAAACAAAATTTTTTTGCTTTAAATAAAAAATTTTTATTATTTCTTTTAGTGATAGAATGACTTTATGACTTTATTCCTAAAAATTAAAGGAATAGGACTATTACAAAAAAGCTTTATAAAATATATAACTGAAATTTAGCTCATAGAATAAATTCGAAAAAAATAAAAATATTGAATATAATAAAGTAACCTATGAAAGGAAATAATTCCCAGTTTCTAATTTTAAATTTCAAATTTCACATAATACAATAATTTCAATAAAAAAAAAACAAAATTGTTCAATACTCGGCGAAACCTTCAATCAGGACGACCTTTTACTTTCCCAATTTTTTTTGCAACCATGCCTTTACACATGCAAGTTATTACTTGCAAGTAGGCTATACGTATTAACATCGAAAATGTCGGCGAAATAGTCGAATGTCATACAAGTTGCATTAATGTTTACACAGCCAAGTGCAATTTCCTTATAACTCAGAGTTGCAAAGTGCAAAACAGAGCTTAATTTCTAAATAAACATTTTGCATTAATAATTATTATTAATTTTTCAAATTAGATTGATGTTTAAAAATTAAATTTACTGTCTACTTTATGTAAATATGCAAAAAAATCAAGAAATATTTTTAAATATACTTTAAAAAAGTTAAATCTTTAGGTATTATTTCCGCAATCAAGTAATTTG
This sequence comes from Pollenia labialis, assembly GCA_949318255.1. Lineage (NCBI taxonomy): Eukaryota > Metazoa > Arthropoda > Insecta > Diptera > Polleniidae > Pollenia > Pollenia labialis. Next base: position 129,027,490 of record OX439140.1, read on the forward strand.
GTAACACTGTTTATGTTTTTTACATTAACTTGCTGCAAGTGTCAAAAATCACTGTCTTCACAAATGTCTAGCAAGTTGTCTGCAAGTACGAAAAATGTGATGGTGTTAGTTAAAAGGTGTGTTTTTCGAACTTGCACTTGCATGTGTAAAGGCCAGGGGCCTAATTCTGGCAGTCGTGATCGAGTATTTTCTCGATTCGAAAGCCATTTTATTTCATTCGATACTTAACGAATCGAAATTATTTTTTCATTATTGTGAAACTCAAATTAATGCTTTATAACACTGAAAAATAATTCCGATTCGTTCAGTGTAATAATTAGATAATAAATTGCTTTCGAATCGAGAAATTACTCGATCACGGCTGCCCCAGGTTAATTAAAAAAAATCAGAAGAAAAGATAAACTCACTGTTTATTGTTGGTGTTTTGTTTTAGTTTTGATATTGTTGCAAGTAAGACTTTGCGTGTTTATAATTCTTATTCGCTTTAGGGTTTCATTTGTATAATATTTTTAGCTTTTCTAAAATCTTTAGAATAGGTTTGCTGATGAGCTGGCCTAAGCAACCAGTGAAATGCGCATTGAAGCTAGCTTTCCCTTAACAAATTTTAGTGTATTTATCAAATATGAAGAATTGGGAACTTAGCAAGTCCTACAGAAATCTTAACTATAATAAATTTTGTATTCCCGAAAATAACTTTGATAAAATCAGTTTTAATTAAAAATTTAATCAACTGAATAAAACGTTTACTTATTTACGTTACCGCAGAAAATGTTAGTAATATCCAAAAATATTTAATTGATACTATTATTTGGTTTTCTAAAGCAAATTTAATTGATTTTTTTAATCGAAATGAATTTTTTTCTGTTTATCAAAATGAGTCGTTAAATGGGTGTAATCAAAAAAATTCCATTACTACTACAAATAAAATTTTTTTAAAAAAAATTTCTTTTACCCTTTTTTATTTAGTTTTAACGATGTTCTAAGTTTTTCCTTGTTTTGCGCTGAATATTTTTCTCTACTTCTATCAATTAATTGCTGATTTTGTAATTAAAAAAAAATTATTTGATCATGCTAAACAAACACTTTTATTAATTTAATTACCCCATTATTATTTTTTTTATAAACTCTTCAGACATTTTTTCTAGATTTTTTGCTTTTTTTCACTTAATATTCAATTGAAACATTTTCTATAAAATTTATAGCTGCATTAGCAAATTTTATAGCAAAATATAATAGTTGTTTTTGTAGTTTTAAGAATTTATACTCGGCTTTAGAAACTGAGAAACTAAAAAAGAAACTGATTTAATTTCTGCTTAGTTTTATTTACTTAAATTTTTTTTAATTTAATGTTAATTTTATAAGTTTTTTTGCCACGTGTATTTAAATTCATTGTTTCTATTGAGTACCCTGGCATATTTTAGAATAATTAAATTAAGTTTCTTTTTCTTTCTATTTTTAATATTTTCTTAACCCTGTACGGTTACTCTTCGTCGAATCGACGAAGCTCATTTACATTTTATCATATACATTTTTTATATGTATTTAAATAACGCTCTTTCTTTAAACAACGTTAGCCGATAACGAAAGCTTTAAAAACATAATTAATTTGAATACACAAAAAATGGAATTTGTCAAGATTTATCGTAGTGCTGCCACATGTTATTTTGTTTTGCTAATATAATACATGGGAGACTGATTTACAGTTGTTGAGTTTTAATTATGTACATATTAATTTAAGTTTTGTTCAACTAAGCCATTCTCTTATTTATTAGCAAGAAGGGGTGAAGAAAAAGGGCAAGTATGTTTTGAGAAAATGTTAAGGGCAAAAACTAATGGAGACCCGTCATACATTTTATCGCCTTAGGGACGACTCCCAGGCAGTTATGATACTTTTTCTTCAATAAGTCTGTATTGAAAATTTTGTATGGCAGCCCCCTTAAAAAATGATGAGGATGGAAATAAAAAAATACATTTGACCCGTCAAGGGGCATCCTTGGCGCTACAGGGGCAACATTTAAGAATTTCATTAAATCACCAAGGGGCGACTCCTAAACAGTTATGAGAATTTTTCACCAGTATATATGAATTATATTCTTCATATTTAATAGAATAAAATAGAGTTTTAAGGTTCTACTAAGGAGAGAGGCTCTACTAAGGATAGAGGCTCTACATAATGTTGCATGGGGGCTGTGACGTTTTTTTTTCACAAAAAACAAATATATTTTTAAACATTTTAAAGTTAACTTCTTGCTTTGTGTTGCCTCTCCTTAATCCAGCAATACAAATTTAAATATATAATTTTAAAGTTGTTCCAAAATTTGCAGTAACTCGAAATATCAAAATAATTTAAATTTAGGTGATAGACAATGATCTTACCTTTCATTTTAAGGGCCATTATTACAACTTGCCAATAGTTAAAAGTCGGATGTTTTCGGACCGATAAATAGCTTTGCGCAATAACTAAATTGCAATTTTGTATGGATAATTGGCTCAATAATGAATGGCATTTATTGCGTAAAAGTCAATTAAGGTGCATATCTGAACACGGTATAACCTTAAAAATCATTTCGAGTCTAGATAAATAAAAAACTCATTAACAAAACATTTTAAAAAATAATAAAGTGAAGTCTTGTATAGGTATTTTCTAATATTAAAAAAAATTTAATTTTTCAATAAACTTAATTCATTAACACATTTGAAGCTGCAATTTTTTTTTACTTATTTTTTTTTTAATATTAAATTAACAATCATAAATACTGCATTAAGTAAAAAAAAGATGCTAATTCTTAAGAATTGAAAATTGAAAAAAAAATTCCAAGATTTTTATTCGTATTCTATTGTGACTGATGCTTTTTTTATTTCTTCATTGTGAATAATGTTGGTAATGAAGCGTACGAGTAGCAATTGCCTTACCTGGCACAAACATATGCCGCTAGATTAACAATAACAATGACAGTAGCGGACATTAGCTGTACGAATATGAAGCTGAAGGGGGTTCAGTGACATTTAAATTAATGTCAAGGCTAACAAATTTCTACGAAGATGAATTTAACTTTTATCTAATTTTTTTCGTTTATTTGGATGTTATTTCACAAACTTTAATTTGACATTGAACTTGATGTTTGATTATTTTTTTTTTTTTTGCAAAAAGTTTAAGCATCTTCAATTATCTTTATTATTATTATTATTTCTCATAAGCTGAAGTAAAGTTTTTCTTTACAGTTTACAAAAGATTCTAGATTTGAGATTAAGTTATTTAAATTAGACCTTGAGCTTGAATAGTTTGTTTTTGAAATAAAGTGAAGATTTGAGTTGAAAAAAGGAAATATATATTCCAGCACTCAACATTTCGATTAAGCATTGCTTTAGAAAAAAGTTTAGAGACATTAAATATTAAATTAGTTTTTAGAGAAACAGTTTCTTTATCTTCCTCTTACAAATTTCAAAAAATTTCATTCGTGTTTTTTCGACAAAGTTTTTTTTTTTTTGTTAAAATATAAAACAAAGTAAAAATGCCTAATTCGGCAGTGCCGGATCTTATATACCCTACACAAGTGAAAGAAATGGTGAAGTATTTTGACATCAGTACAGTGACAAGTGTCTTAGTTTTTGACCCATTCACACTTTTCATCATTTTGCTGTCAGCCATAACAACAGTTGGCCGAATTGTCATCAGGCGAAATTATGTCATCAACGTGATGACACTTGGCATCACAGAAATGGCGAATCGGAGTCAGCTTAATTAAAAATGTAATCAGTGCAATGACTTAGTACCATCGGAGAATGGACTCATTAGACTCAATTTAATGACAGTTTGTCATTGGGATTGACTTACGTCAAAGTGAGAGAATATTATCCTTACCCGTAAAACATGTAAAAGACTTAAACAATTTTAATCTTTTTAAGTTAAAAAATACAGTTTTTTTAAGACTAATAAATAAAACGAAGAATTGTATTGAAAAAACAAAATCAGAGTATGACAGATAATTCACCGTCAAATATTATACATTTCAAAGGTAACTAGATTTATAAATAATATTAATATAAAACAAATAATTTAAGTAAAATAAGGGTTTCCAATACATGTTTGTTTCACTTGTGTTGTATTCCGCCCTTTGTTTACAGAAGAACTCTTAATTATAGACGTCAGCAGCATTCCCGATATGGTTTTAGTGATCTTATTACTTCGAAAATTTTATGTATTTAACTAAAATAATTTAAACAAATAGAATATGGAAATTTTTGTTTCTTATTTAACTTTTCTAACATGAAAATAATATTAATAATACACATCGAAATTGCTGTCACTGTTGTCATAGCATAGTTGACGCATTAAATTTGACAAAATTTAAGGCTTATCTTTAAATCCAAACAAAAAGTTCATATCTAGAGAATATTTGAGTTTAATTTTAGCGACTTTACTTGTTTCGTATGGACCCTATAGTACCAAGCCTTTTATTCGGCAGGACACCTGTATGGAAGCCGGGTGAAATAGTGAACCGCTTTGGCTTATTTTAGATCTGTGCTAAAAGTTTTTATTATTAAACTCCGTAGCCAGTGAACAGAATATTATAATAAAAGGGACGCAATGTTGGTAGTTGAAAACCAGGCATATCAATTGCACAGGTGAAAAGTGTTTAAAGTGTAGTTACTCCGGAGGAAAAGAAAGTCACTTCAGAGGTTCACTTGGGACAACATCTGCGACTGGCATTATTTAACCGAAATCGAACGTGTCTATTAAGGTTATTTCAGTGTACTGTTATAAAGTGTCAAAAAGATGCCAATTAAGCCCCTCCTAGGACATGGTCATGTTAAAGTGACAAGTCCTCTTCATTTAAAGTGTTAGAACTACTACCGTTCCCTACCACTTAAGAACTGTCAAGTAACAAGTTTGTACTTATTCCCTTTCCCCAAGGGATAATATTGCACAATTGAAGAATAAAACGATAAGCAGATAGGCTATTTTGATTTTATTCTCTGAAGAATCGCTCAAAATAATTGAACCTTTGCCCATGGTTAATTTTGAACATGAAGATTTCAAAGGGCCCAGCAACTCAAATTAAGCTTAATTTAATTTAAACACTCTGTCCACAGAAATATGTAATACTCTTTAAATTTAAATTTTGCCCCCCCCCCCCCGGGGCTATGTAGGGTGACATCTTAAGAACATAATTCTCCTTTTGTTGTTACATACATCCTCCGGCTGAGTTGAAAATTGACAGATTTCTTTAGATCGCTGATGGCTGCAAATCCTATCTGGTACCACGGGAGTCAGTATCCCCCTGGGAGTATAATTCCAGACCCTTCGATTATCACTTAGTGGTTGTGGTTTAAACTTAAGGTCGTGGAAAGAGAGATCTTTAAAAAACGACTTCAAGGGTCTGATTTTTTTTCACTTGTGGGAATGTTCGGCTTGCTGACGAATCTCTCCTTTCCTCTAAACCGTACATCTGTGCAAAAACTATTCTTTTAAGATGAAAAAGTTCTGCATACTACACAGAAAAAAATAAAAATTGATTTCAATTAAAAAAATTTGTGATATTAATTAAATTTGCATCAGTAAACACATTAATAGCATCAATTAAATATTTTGTAATACACATTAACCGCATTTTCTCAAGTAATGTTGTTGATATAAGTAATCGTTTAATTCACTTGATTAAATTTTTAATTAAAACTCTTGTTATTTTTGATAAATGCCTTAATTAAAAAACATTTTCGATAATTTTTCCAGTGCTTTTTAATTTTTTTTTTGGTGAAAAGGAAAAAATAAATTGCATAAATTATAAGAAGAAGTGCTCATATGTATCTCAATTACTTTTGACCCGATCTGGTCGAATTTTATATTTTATATTATAAATAAATAATAAATATATTACAACCTAGTCCTCATTATGTACCTATAGGGACATAGAATACATACAATTAATGGGGTCCAAATTCCATGAATCAAAAAATCAAAATTTTCTAATGCGCATCCACGTCATCGTAGAATGCAAATGAGTGTTTGTTAAAAAAAAATTTAAGAGATTATTACTTTGTTTACAAATAATGTCTATGTCTACGTCGCACAACAAAATAAAGAACCTACACAACGCGTAATCTTTTTTTTTCTCTGTCTAAGATCAATTTTGTACAAATTATATACGGAATAACAAACTTTATATACTCTCACCTGTGCTGAAGCCTATAAAAAGAAAAATTTATTCTACACAAATAACCGGAAGTTATCTTTAAATATTCTATTTAATTTGTTAGCAATTTTTTTTGTGCCTAAAATAATTTCGATTTTAATTTTATGCACAACACCAAAAACCAGTAAAACAAATAAAATTAACAAACTATTGAAACAAAATACATAAAAATAAATGAGAAAAATGTTAATAATATTCAATATATGATAGTGTCTAGACTAGATAGCAGACAAACAAATAAATATAAAAAAAAAACAAACAAAACTATTACACACTTTATGAAAAAAAAATCACGAAAAATATGAAACAAAAAAAAAATCCACAGCAGACACACGCAATAGTTGTTTTCTGCCTAAAAAAAATGTTGCTTTATTAAAAATATGTTATTGTATACAGTGTTTCGAAATTATATAAAAAAAAAATAAAACTATAAAAAAAATTGTTAAATTCAGTGGAAACATAACTGAGCTCTTTCTTGGTAAAGAATTGTTTTTAATTATAAATTATTAAAACATATTTTTGTGATAAGAACTACATGAAGCATTTACTAGCTCATGGCTGTTTAAAGAAATTTTGACAAGGTTTCTTATCTTTATGACTAGTAGTGGGTTGTGTAATTAAATGACAAAATAATATAATAATAAAAAAAGTAAGACACGTGTTTTTAAAATTTGGCTGGGAGATTAAAGGCAACATAAAAACGGCATAAGCAAACGTTATTAAAAATGTTTGATAACAATTACTCTTGCAGTATTTTAGTTCATGTGATGTTTAATTTTTTAAAATTATTTTCGAAATAATTTTGTCAGCTATTTTCATAAAATCATCTTATATTTCATACGAATGATGGCAACATGTTGCCTATTAGATTGGCAACATTTTGTATAATCCCAAGACAATTATTCTCTTACTTGTTTAGTCACATATTTTTTTAGTTCCACCCTAATACATTATGTAAGTATCGGCAACATGTTGTCCCGCAGTGAAGCAACATTTCGTAAACAGCAGTTTAACAAGTTAATCACGATTTTAGAACTCTTCAAGAAATATAAAGTTAAAAACCCCCATCAATATTGAGACCTGTTGCTAACATGCTAAACAACATTTTAAAATTCACTAAAATATTATTTTAAACAATTTTTAATAAATGTATATAAAAAAATGCTTATTAATGGTCTTCTAAAACATGTTGTGCTTTAAATAATCTACAGTTCACTGCAACTTGCCGATCTTTCAATTCAAAATTGCTGTTAATTTGAAAAATCAAACACCAATCATAAAGCATAACCTTTAGCAACATGCTGTCAACAGGATAAGAAACATTTGTAATTTCTCAACGGCTTGGTTAGCCATTAATTAAACAGTTTTTAAAAATACAAAAGCCAGTTTTAATTAGAAATAACTGTCTATTGCAACATGTTTACAGAAAGTTAAGAAAAACTTTACCAAACCTTGGCGATTTTCTAATACAAAATTCCTTTCATTTTAAAAAATTTTTGTTAAATTAAACAAATGCCATCTGCAACATGTTGCGAGTAAACTTACCGTCATTTAGATAACTCAGGCGAACTAAAAAACAAAATTTCTTTTAAAATTTTAAAACAGAAACCTGATATTTATAAATTTTTTGTTTCCTACAAAATTTTTTCAAAAAATTTAGCAACATTTTTTCAACAATAAATAAAAAAATAATAAAACTTACCTTTCATTTGTGCATTTAACTTTAATTAATTTTATTTCAATGGACACATTGTTAACCTCTAAAATATGTTGCCAACAAGCATAGCAACATTTTAAGAATTTTTTTTTTACTTTAGAAATTTTAGTTTTATTTTTTTAATTTTTTAAAGTTAAAAATATGTTATTCTTAAAAAGGAATATATATTGTACAGCAACAAGTTGCTAGTGATTTGAGCAACATATAAAAAAAATTCTGGTATTACATCTGTTAAAAACTCATCTCTCGAAAATCCAAGGTAAAATTCATTATATTTACTTACAATATTAGTGTGTGCAACATGTTGCTTTACAATAAAACAGCATTTTTAAAATGTTAGAAAAAGTCTAGAATATTTTCAAAGAATTTGTAGAAAGAAGCAATTTTTACATTCTACATATATTATTTTTTGCGATATGTGTATATCTAAAAATTTAACCGCTATTTTTTTTATTAAATAATATTCTTTGTTTAGCAACATTTATAAAAAAAAAATACTAAAAAAAGGTTAAACAACTAAAGTTTAGTCCAGAATATTTGTTTCAACTCATTTTCAACATGTTGCTAGCAATATCTGTTTAATATGTTGATATTATTATAGAAAATTATGTTCAAGAAAATTTAAACTTTTTAAAATTGATTGCGTTACATATTTTATAACACATGTAGCCTGAAATTATAACAATATATTTTAAGACAAGTTATTTAAACGTGTTTAGGAGCATTTTAATAAAAACTAAAAATTCACAATTTTTAAAAATGTATTTTTAAAAAAAAAAGTTTTTTTTAATTTTTATTAAAATTGTTTCGAATATGCTTCATTAAGACAAAATTACATTTATGAAGCTTCTTACAATAGTCCTATGTTTGCTCAAATGAAAAAAATAATATTTTATAAAAAGGTAATAATTCCCACATTCTGTTTTTTAGAATGTAATTCTTTGGTGTTTAATTTTGTTTTCTCAATCATTCTCATTTTGGCAACATGTTGCTTAAAATGAAAAATTTAACAATAAAAAGAAAAGACCATCAATTATTTTTCCCGAAAGGTTTTAAACATGTTGCAAGCATTTTATAAAAAGAAATTTTTTTAAGAAATTATTACAACAGTAAAAAATGTATAAAGAGTATTTGTTTTAAACTAATGTACAAATTTAACAACATGTTGCTACAAAAAAACTTTAATTTTTTATTTAAAGTCTCTGCAAATCTGGCACCTTTTTCTATTCTAATTAAACTTTGTTCTGTTTGAATAACACAAACCAAATGTTAAAACAAAAAAACTTTGTGTGTGCGATTTAAATTCTTTAGACTGCATTATGTTTATTAATCAATCGATAGAATATTGTTGGCCAAGTGTTTCTACTCAATTTTTTAAAAACACACACACAAACTCATAGATTTAATCAGACTTTAGTTACTTGTTATTTTCTAGACCTTGAAATTGTATCCAAGCGTGTCAGTTATTCAGCTGTTAAACAACAATTGCAAAACTCGTGTTTGTGTTTGATTATTTTACACTATTATTATTTTTTTGCTTTCGATTACAGTTTCTTTTAGTCTTTGTAACAATGCTAAATTAAGCAAAAAAAAAAAATAATAATTATAGCTGATGTTAAATAAAATTAAAAGATTTGAATCGATTAATATAAGAGACATTTTATATATTTAGCAAATAGCTTTAAGTCGTAGTGACAGCTTAGCAATTTTACACATTATTTGTGCTTGCTTAACTTAAGAATGGGGCACAATTTTCATAAATTTTAACATTTAGAGCCTTTCAAATTTCCCAAAAATTCCCTTGTGATTTTTGTTCTATCTCCAGTTAAATTCAATTTCTTTGATTAAAAGTCTAAAGAAAAAAGTGTACAATTCTTTTGTTTACATTAAATTGATAAACAATTACGAAACCTTTATTTTTTGAATCATTTGGTTTGCTTGTTGTTGTATAAAAATTTTCCACTAAATGACAAGTGTCTAACAACTTGTTATTATGATTATTATTTATTATCAACTCATTTAGAGAATGTTTTGTATGTGTCACAACTTAAATAAATGTTAATTTCATTTAAGCATTTATTTTTACTCGTCACGAAATAAATAAGTGTAAATTTTTGATGTTCCATCAAAAGAAACCAAAGCTAATGCTAAAGCCTGGTACTCTGTTCAACGTTTCACGTGAAACGCTATCAAAACGCATATGAATAAAACTTGTGTGGAATATCTATGAAATAATGTTGATAGAGTTGTACTCTGTTCATTTTGTGAAAAAGTTCCGAAATGTTTCTGGCAACATTTTTTACAACTGCGAAATAATGTAAGCTGCACTAAATTCACGTGAAATTTTAAGCAACAAAGTATGAACTGATTATTAAATAAGAAATAAAAACTAAAAAAAACACTTAACAGTTGTTTTATCCATATTTACTTTAATTTTTATTAAAAAAAATAATTTTTAGTTAAATACATGTGGGGTTTGTTTACATACGCAAAACAATTGTACTTTGCAGGAATAAAAACGTCAAATTGAAAAAACTCGCATGATAGGTAACATTGATACATGTCAAAATTTTCGTGTGAATTAATTAATGTTGCTCAACATTTTTTACAAATTTTAACAGAGTACTAGGCTTAAGGGCCAAAAAATTTTGAGGTAAAACGTGTGGTTCTTCGTTGAATAAAGCTTCTTTTATGAAGGCAACATGTTGCGGGCAACATGCAGTTAAACGACAAAATTATCTAGAAGATTTTGTGAATTTTGTGGATATTTAAAAATCTTGAATAAAAAAAAAACATTGTGCTATCCACATGTTTTTAAATAATGTTTATTATTATTAAAAATTTTCTAGCAACATGTTGTAAAAAAAACTTTTAGGGCCTAATTTAGAATAAAAAAAACAGGTTTATTAAACAAATTTTCAAAGAAAATTCGTTGCCGAATTTGCTTTAATAAACTAGTAAAAGCGTCATAAACTTTTGCGACATGCCGCTGGCAACATGTTGTCGTTTAAATAAGTTTTCTTGCAGTCAAAAAAAAAACAATAAAAGTCTTCATTTTTGAAATTGAAATAAAAAAGTTTTTAAATTTCAAAAAGAAATTTTTTTTTGTATACCCCTTCGTATTCCCCCGCGTGGGACTCCGTGGCAAACATTGAGAATCATCAGTAGATTTAATCATATAAAAACAACTAAAAGAGGGTGTTGTTTAATTAATACAATACTAAATACTTATTCTCTTTTTTTACTTAATTAGGAAAATAAATTAAATTAAAATGAATTTCACAAATTCACTAGTTTAGCAACATTTGCTGTCTCACACAAGCACACATTAGAAAAAAGTGTGTTGCTTGTCAATCTGCAACTTCTCTAACACCCATTTAGTATTGGAAACCTCAATGTTTTTATTTTTTTTCTCAATAAAATTATTTAATTCGTATAATTATTTCCTTTTTCATTTGGTTTTCTTTTTACGAATGCGTTGTCTAAATAGCGTGACTAGACATTGTGTCTACATCAGTTAAAAAAATGGTCATGTTTGCAAAATGCTGTTACAATGTTGCAAATTTATGAATATAAAATCTTTTTCTTTCTTTTCTTCCTTCTGTTTGTCTATTTTATATTTAAATGTTCTTTAAAAAAAAAAGTTTGTGAGTGAGTCTGTTTGGCTGGTTTGACTGGTTGTCAGTTTTTTTTATACACATGCCTGCATATTTTTGTTATTTAATTGTAAAAATATAAAAAAAATGATAATTTTTTTCCTATTATTGTTATCTTTTTAGGACAAGCAACGCAAAATCCATAAAGCTGTGGGCATAAAAATAGCAGTTATATGCTATATAGACAGCTGAGTTTTTTGATAAATATCTTTAGAAAAATACACAAGCCAACCCAACCGCTGCAATTGTGTTTAAAAAAAACCTATTGAAAATATTCATTATTTAACAGCAGCATTATTATTCAACGCTCTTATCACAACATCATCAAAATTGAGTGCATCAACTGTAATAAGATCTATCTGTGCTCTGGCATTAAAGTTAACATTTGAGACAGACAAAGTAACGATTTTGTATAAAGAGCCGGAATATACCGTATCCGTAAGTAAATATTTTTTCTATTTCTTGAAATATAAACATTTATTTAAAAAAAATCTATTAGCAACATGTTTCCAGCAAAAAAGTTTTTACCTAAAGTACTTTGCTGTATGAATTATTTAAAAGTAATTGCATTAAATTGTGTTAGCAACATGATGCTTGCATCTTTTTATTTTGTTTTAATTATTTGCTTTAAACAAAAACAACAAATAATTAATACTAGGTAAATGTTATTTTTAAGCTTAGATAAGTGATGTTAGGAACATGTTCCTAGCAACATTGCTTCATTTAAAAAAGTATTGCTACATACTTTTATACATTAACCACAAGATGAAGAAGTTACAAAAAAAAAAGAAATCAAAAATTAAGAAAATATCTGGTGCAACATGTTGCTAGCAAAATTGTTTTTATAAGTTTTTCCATATTTAAGCTTTGGCTTAAATACTTGGGAACTTGTTGCTGGCAACATTGTTATATTAGTCGTTTGTGTTGAAATATTAAACTTCAAAAATATGTAGGAAATTATCAAAAAGAAAATGAAAAGATTCTTTATATTTTTAAAATCTCTATTCATTTCCCGCCTCATATTTTTCCCCCTAAATGTCAAATTTTTCAGCCACAAAATCTGAATTATTTAAATAATATTAAAAACATATGTTCCTCCTAAATTAAACATAATTAAAGATTATTTTACCCCGTTTCAAATTGTATTTTGCCATAAAATAACTAAAATCTACATCATTAATTACAAGCAAACCCATTAAATGGCGGCCAAAAACCATAGACAAAGAATCACAATGATTTGAAAAGTAATGAAATATTCTTTAAAACCAATTTAACGCAGATACACACACACACATAAACAGTATAATATAAACATAAAAAAAAAATGCTAAAGAAGATTTAAGTACACTATATAAAGAACAGGTTAAAAAGTATAGTTGGTCAGGCACGACCATATGTTTCCCTACACCGCAAGACTTAAAAACAAATTTTCGAAAGTGTACCCTATTTGAAGCTCATAGGCGGCAATCTTGCACCCGCCAGAGCAAAATTATGTTGTGAGTTTAAGATTCTAGTAAAAGATCTTTGTGCCGAATATTATTTAGATATTCTTCTTCATCTATATGGGAACTGTTTGGCTTTCTGTTTTTAGGAAGGGTATTCAAATTGTTAATTCTGAACCTACCAGCACAACATTTGGTCATAGTAGCTGTATAATTGCCCATTTTTATGTCAATATTAACATTTACATGGAAGTTGTGGCATTAAAAGCTATTTTCGGGAGATGAATTTATATGGGAGCTATGAGTGGGGAACAGAATAGTCGCTGTAGTACAACGTTACGAATTACGCTGCAAACTGCCAAAAGTTAAAAACGGCAGTTTCAAAGTGGTGTCAACGGAATACGTAGTAATAGTCGTTGCAGTTGAAGTGGAAGTGGAAGCGCAAAATTCAAAATTTTTAAATTTGTTGCGCTACAGAGCATTTTTCAGCTTCAGCTAGTACTACAACTTCTTAATTCTGTTCCCGGCCATAGTCACATAAGGACCACTTTCAATAAAATTTGGTCAGATCATTTAAATTGTAATCACATAAGTTTGAACCAAATTTAATCTAAATACCAACATAACAAGATTGGTTTTTGGTTACAACGACTATATTTCTGAATGAAGCTTGTAAGGCAAATATGTGTATTTCAAACTATTTTCAATAGACTTGGTCCTTCTGACAATAAGAGCCCATGTACCAAATGTAATTAAATTATTGCCAACTTTTCACACAGGTTTAGTTGAATAGCCAGTCAGCTGGACGGACGGACAACGTTATAACGATTCTAAAAGTGATAAAAGTCCATCTGTATACTAAAAGTTGGGTTTAGGACCAAGGCCAGGTTGGGTTAGGTAAGAAAGGGTTATGCATCCAAAGGCACACCTCCACTCGGGAGACCAATGCGGTCCATTGTAAATCTCTTCAATATAGAGGAAGAAGAAAAAGAAAAAAAAGAATTGATATATATGTATATAGTCAAGATTAATATAAGAGAACGATAATCTCCCTACAGTCCCCTTATCAAAAAGAACCGGCCTATTTTACTGACAAACCCCAGTAGATCAACTGGGTTACATCCAGCGATACTCCCCAGTTCGTCGTAAAATCTAATTTCCAGCCCTTTCTGTACATGCTAAATCGTCTCTAGCTCCTCCGCATCCTCGCATAATCTGCAGAAGTCCGGTATCGTACTGTCCCATTTACTTTTAAAAGCCCTAACAGAACAATGACCGGTCAAAAACCGGGCCTTAATACCGTAGACACCCTGCAATTCGTTCTATCCATCCAGGAACGGTTAACGGTATCACGGAATCTATCTCGGATCACCTTTGTAGTGAAAAAGGGGGTTTTAGCTCCAGTCCATAACCCATAAGTCCAGGTTCAAACCCTGTCTCGCGAGTTCTTCCGTTACCTTCTTACTATTCACCTAACAGTGTCTGGGCACCCAACACAGCCTGACCGTGAATAGCCCCATAAGAACGCTCAGAGCATTCCTACACCAGGCAAGATCGCACCGTATTCCCTATCAATGATCTGAGCGCTGCCTGACAATCGACGTAAATTGTCACCACAGACTCCACCGACAATGTAACTCAGTATCACCTCCATCGCCCCTTAGATCGGGGGACTCGTCCGGGAGTCTGAATGACCTTTCATGTCAGTGTAAGCAATATTACCACCGGCACCAGTGTCCATCTTCGACCCGTTCGTAAATACTGCCCACAACAACGAACAGCCCATTGCATCATCGCCAATCTTCCTATTCGGGAACTCCACTGGTGGTGTGGGTCTAGGACTAATATTTTAAGGTGTTACAAACATCAGCAACAATGCATAAAGTCCTCTCCACTATTGAGGTGTGGCATAAAAAACTACTTCAACACACACACTTTTTCAGAAAAGAGGAAAAATATAACACATTTCAGTTTTTTTCTATAAAAATTCTTTTTATAATATAAAAATAAATGAAATTCATTCATTCATTCATATATATTCCGACACACGGTTGGAATGAGAAACCAGAAGTTTCTAAGAGAAAAAAAAGAAGACAGTGTAATAGACACATGGTTAGTCAGAGGTATGCTGCTGTAAGTGATATAAAATACAAAAAGGTTCTAAAAGTTATTTTATGGTTAAAAAAAAATTCATTATCTTCTGACAAATTTCTTTAACTGGCGAAAAAAAACTGATGGAAAAATAACACAAATATTGCTTGACTAACTTTGTTTCTGTGTTTCTTGTTTTGTAATACACCCAGCCAGTCCTGTAAAGGACAGACGAAAAGCCACACACATTTTTTTCAAACAAATATATAAATTTGTATTACATAATACTTTGAAACAGCCTAAAAGCAGACACTTAATATCTGTGTGAGTGCGTGTTGGCTGCTTTTGTAACAACAACTGCAGCAACAAAAAACAACTACTAAAGTCAATAAAAAATATAAAAAATACGTTAAAGTATGTCTGCCTGTGTTTGTGTAACTTCAAGGACTTTTGTTTCCTTAAACACACAAATACACCAACCCATACATAAACTCACTCATCTACTACATACACAACCACTCAGGAAACAAGCAACCAGCCAGACTGGCAGTTATAAATGTCTGCCTTATATACTTCTAAAGTGTTTGTTATATACCTTTTTTATACTAGAATTTCTATATATTCCGTATTCACATAAACTCATACATTTTTTGTTTTAATATTTGTTAGTCTAACGGCATTTTTGCTTGATTATTTGTTCTATTTGCTGCTCTGGGGTTAGAGTTGCAAGTATGTAGTCTATTTTTTGTGGCACGTTTCAAGCTGTTTTTTTTAGGTTGTGTCTTGTTTTGTTGCAAAAAGTTTGTTTTTCTTTTGTATTATCTAAATTTTGTATACTACGTCAGCAGATTTTAGGCCAGCAATTTTGGTTTGAGTAAAAAAATTACAAAGACAAACTAACTGTCTGAGTTTATGTAATAAATAAAATTAAATGGGAGAAAAGAGGTCTTTCAAAACAGATTATTTTTAATATTTATGTATCAATATTTTGCAACAAATTTTAACGCTCAGCCAAAGTTTTATGAGTTAGTAACACTTTTAAATGTTCAGCAATATTTCAAATGTTGACCAACATTTCTAGTGTTTGATATAATTTTAAGTTCCTTAAGCAATGGAACCATTTTAAAATTCTAAGTGCTTTAAGCATTTATTGCATTTTTATTTTTAATTTATTCCGCAACATGTTAAATCGTTAGCAACATTTTAAATCTAAACAAAAAATTCAAGCAATTAAGCAATATTTAAATTATTTTTTACATTTTTAACAGTTTTTTTTTGCAACATTTTTAAAGATTAAATAGCAAATATTTGACTATTTAACAACACATATTGAATAGCAACATTTAAAATATTACACGGAGTTAAAAATATTTTACACTTTGAATGTTTTGCAATATTATAATTGCATAGAAGTTTGAAGCAACATTTTTGTAGACAAGCAAACAATATCTAAGTTTTGCTTTAGTATTAGTTCTGTTCTAGTTCAGTTCTAGTTCAGTTCTAGTTCAGTTCTAGTTCCGTTCTAGTTCAGTTCTAATTCAATTCTAGTTCAGTTATAGTGCAGTTATAGTTCAATTCTAGTTCAGTTATAGTTCAGTTCAGTTCTAGTTCAGTTCAGCTCTAGTTCAGTTCTATCTAGTCCAGTTCTAATTCAGTTCTAGTTCTTTTCTTCCTCAGAACTAGTCAAATTCTAATTCAGCTCTAGTTCAGTTCTAGTTTTTTTCTAGTTCTGTTCTTGCACAATTTTAGTAAACCAACCTTAAAAATCGCTAAAAGCCATTAAAAACTTTTAAATACTAAAATTTTAAATCCAACCAAAACACCAACCGCATTAATTTTTTTTCATACACTAATAGATAAATATGCCTAGACCACTTAAACAACTCTGCTGTACATGTATTTACATTTATGTATCTGAAAAAGTAAACATAATTTGCCAACAGCATTATTTGTTTTTTGTATTTTTTGCATTCTTTGTAGGACACATTTTTTGTTAATAACTCAGGTTATGACCGTCTATAACCATAACAACGTTAAACAGCAATAACAACAACAACAACAACAACAACAAAAGTAAATAATAGCAACAATAAGTTGCACGTAGTGCATACACACTGGCCAACAGCAAATCACAAAACCAAAGCAGTTGTTTGTGGTATTTTTGGCTGAATGCCAACTGAGGCAACTGCACTCTTCATTTTTTTTACTTTTTTTTTTGTTGTTGGCTTTTGTCAGCGTTTGTTATTTATGCCGCTAACAATACACGAGATATTGTTAGAAAAAAAATTTGTGTATTTATTTATGTACTTTAGCAAAAATAAAATGAAAATAAAAATATGGCAAGAAGAAAAATAAGTAGAAAAAAACGCGGAATACAAAAAAAAAATGTGGAAAATCGCCATAGACTCATGTCAGACGTTAAGTCTCAAAATTAAACTGAAGCAAAAAAAAATACACCAACGTATCGCAAACAGCAGCCAAAAACTACAGAAATACGTAAAGAAAACAACATATTTTTAGAATTGATTTTTTTTATTGTGGCGATTTTTTTTTTTTTTTTTTTTTTTGAGAAATAAATGAGTGTGTATGTGTGTGTGTTTTATTTTTATTTTCAAAAAAAGAACACATTTTAAGATTTGGATTACAAAAATATTTATAAATGTGTTTTTTAGTCATTATATAAAGTGTTATAAAGATTTATATAGTTTTAGCAACATTGTTGCTAAACAAATGTGTCAATTAATTTTAACTGCTTTAATGTCTTGACGTCATGTTATTTAAAATGAATTTGAGCAGGTAAAAATAATATAATTTGCCAATTATTATTCGTTGTGAGTACACAATAAAAATGTTGTCAACATTTTACAAATGGGCCAAGAAAAAATAAGCGAAAAATAAAAAATATTTCTTAAGATAAACAAGTGCAAAGAAAAATTTATTTTTTTTTAAACAATGTAATCTTTTGAAAATTTTAATAATTTTTGTGGTTTATCAATTTTATTTTATAAAACATAATTCTAGTAACAATGTTGTTGAGGTAAAAAGTGAAGTCGTTACAAGCAGCAAGAAAAAGCATAAATATTATTGAAATTTCAAAAGTGTGTGTTGTGTGCACACATTTTTAACAATTTTTCGACTAATTATTTAAAAAAAATGTTTTTTTTTAGATTTTTCTATTGGATGAATTAAAATGTTTATCAATATTTATATTCTATAATACTTTTCCCACAAAGTTAAGAAAAAAATATTAAATTTCATATAAAAAAAATGCTAGATTTGATTATGTTTAAATAATAGCACATTAAGAGCTACTTTTTGGGTTAGGGATTTGCGTTTAAATTAACTTAAATCTCCGTATTTACTTTTTGAGTTTTATTTTTTTTCAACTTTTTTTGCTAGTTTAAGCCGCCAATGGTGATGGTTTAAAGTTTAAACCTTAACTTAAACAGTCAACATACACATGTTTAACATAACCAATTGTTTCAAATATATAAACAAAAAATAATTTTTACAATAAAATATATTGTTAAGCACTTTTATATAATTTTTCCTTTCTGTATTTTTTTATTAATATAAATTTTTTCTTTAAACGTAAAAAATTTTTTACCTTGTAAACAATATGAAATTCGCATATTTTCTTCATCTTTGAAAACATTCATCTTGCTTTGATAAAAAGTTGACATTTGCAAAAAAATTTTGCCATCTATTTGTTCTCAGTATGGTAACACTACATGGCTTAAGCCACAACCTAAAAATATCAAATTCAATTGATGCTAGATTAACTTAATTCTCAGATTATATAATTATAGAATTAAATTAACTTTAATCTCAAACCCAAAAAGTGGCTTTAAATTGTATTATTAAAATAAAATGCTTGGAAATAATTTTTATGAAAGTTTTCGTTTCTTAAGTTATGCAACATTTATAAAATATCCGTTCCAAAATCTTGCCAGAAGATTTAAATGAAGAAATTTGATTATAACTTTTAGAAATAAAGTTCCAAATTTTACCTTGTTTTGGCCTAAACTAGAGATAAACATTTACATTATTTGCAACATGTTGCAAAAGAAAAATTAATATAAGAATATGTCACTAGTAGTTTGATTTTTGAACTCATGTAATTGGCAAGTAGGTCTATATACTTTGATTGTAATTATACTTTATATAAAATATTAAAAATTAATTTTGTAGGGCATTTCTAATTTCGTTAGCAACATGTTGGTAATAAAAATATAATATTTAAAATTTTGCTCGTAAAAGATATTTTTAATAAATATCTGTATAAATTGGATTAAATGTTAAAACGTATATCTAACTTTTTATTGATATTTATGTGTAAAATAAGAAAATGTATTGCAACATGTTGCCAAAATAAAATATTATACGAGCTAAACAAAATTGATGGTCTTGATACGGGTCTAATAAAATTGTAAAAAAATATTTTATTTAGTTTTTTCCAGCAACATGTTGCCTAAGAAAATAATCACCCCTATCGTGAATAAAAATTTCTTGGGAGTTTTTCACTTCTCCCATTTTTCCTATGTTAATTCAATTGAAAAACTGGGAAAAGGGAAAAAGGAAAAACTCCCAAGGAATTTTTATTCACGATAAGGGTGATTAGCAAAATGTTAGTAGTTAATTTAAAAAAAAAATTTTTTAAAGTTCTGATTTATACCTCAAAAGTTTATTCAGGTTAACTTCAAACAGTAATAAAAAAATCTGAGGGCATCATTCTTTTATTTCCAATACTCGATGAAGGTTTTGAAGAATTTAGGAATTTTAAATTAAATTAAATGTAAATTTTTTGTATATTTGGTAACATTTTAATTCGCCCGTTTTGATCAGACAATAAACTACAAATTTGTGAAAATCTATGAAATCATAAGAACACAAAAACATAATAATTGATTTATTTTGAATTAAGAAAAAGAAACATAAATTTTTAAACGAAATTTTAAAAGTGTGTTTCAAATTATTTTTATGCTAAATGAAACCTTTTTTGTTTGAAATTTAGTTCATATTTAATTTATTAGCAAGATGACGTCAATGGTAGTCTTGTCTTTTGTTTCTTTATATTTTTTATGTTAAGAAATTTGCTTCTTATTTATTTTCTTTGGTGTCTTTTAGACCTTTTTTATGTTAAATTATTAAATGAATTTTTTATGTTAATTTTTTTATGCAGCCATAAAATTTCAATTTAAAATTTAAATTTATACAATTTTTTTTTAATCTTAAAAGTCTAATGACTTGGTCGACTTAATGGATCCTGTGAATTAAATGCGGTCATAAATATTTATAATAATTGGTTAAGAGAAAATGAAGAATATAAAAAAAAACTGTTAATAAAATTAAAAATAAAAATGTAATAAAAATCTAAAGCTCTTAAGCTTATGTAAACATTTATAAACATTTTACATTTATACTCAAGTTGACTCTAATGGTGACTACATACGAAAACAGTTATAAATTTATGTGAGTGTGACCATAATATATTCCTTTTAAACACATTATACGATAATTATCCTTAATGGCATCATAAATGTTCAATAATTTTGCTTTAACATGATTTATTTTAGGCTTTATTAAAAAAAATGTTTCTTTTTTTAATATTTTAAATAAAAAAATTTTGCAGCATGTTGCTAGCAACATACAAGACAATTTTGTTACGCAACATAATGCTGGAAACATATTGAATGATTATTTCATACAAATAAAAAAATTATCTTAGATATTTTTTTTTAAATTTCAAAAAATTTTCAAAAAAGAATTTCAGCATTATGTTGCTTTCTTAATAAAATTAAAAAAAAGAGAATTACATATTTATAATTGTTACAAATCCGTAGCATTAATGTGTTGTAAATAGCTTAAAACATGGTTAGTTTAACCCTTTCGCACATATTGGGACATATGTATCCCACTGAATGTTCCCAGAGTCCTAGTACTAAAGTTTTTCACTTTATATGATTCAAAACTGTCCCATTTAGTAATTTTCAACTTTTTATCGCAACATGCTGCTGGCAATATATTTATTTTACAATAAATTAATTCATAATACAAAAATAAATATTATTAAATAAAATTGCATATTCTTTAATATATTGCTGGCAACATATTAATTAAATAACAGAAAACAAAATAAGCTTAAATACGTTTAAATTTATATTAAAAAGTTTAACTTCATACATTTCAACAGTTTGCTTGGCAATATGTTGCTGACGACATGCCTATTAATGAACAAGATTAATACTTAAAATGTGAAAACCACAATCTTTAAATTATTTTCAAAAGTACTTAAGAAAACTTCAGCAGAAAGGCATCATGTTGCGAAGAACATTATAAGCGCAACATGTGGCGGAATATACTTATATTTTTAAAATAACTAAGTTTCTTCAACTGAAATAAAACGATTTTGACGAAATTTTTTAAAATTTTAAGATGTTTATTTCAGCATCTAGCTTAGCAACATGTTGCTAGCATTAAACTACAAAATACGTTTTTTAAGAAAATGGTTTTAGCAACATCTAGTGTTTTACGTATTATTGAGCAACAAATGTTGCTAGTATCATCTATATATATAAAAATAAAATTTTTTTTATTTAAAGAAACTTAGTCCCAACTTTTAAAAAAAGAGAAAAATACTATTTTTTAATTTTATTGTTTGTAATATGTTGCAGGTAACAAAAAATTATGGTTAGGCATATTTTACAAAGAGCATATATATACAGAGTGAATATATTAACAATACATATACATAAGCATAAAACATATTTTCTATCAACATATGCTGCAGCTTAAATATACTTTTACTTCATCAACATGTTGCTAAAAAAAATAAAATAGACAAAAATTATTATACATTTCCTTTGGCAACAGTCTAATTTAGTTTTCTTAACTATTTATTTAAATATCCATTCTTTAAAAAAAATCTTTTTTCTTGTGCACTTTCAGATGCTATCGGTACAGACAGCCGGCTGCGCGGGAATGGAGCGGCTTGGCGTTCCAACCCGCACCTCATTAAACAACCCGCCCGATGATAGGTTAGTTTAACACTTTCATTATACCTTATCAAAACAGAAACTTATTTAGAATTACTTTTTTCATACTAACAGGGGCCAATATATTTGTAGAATGCGTTTAGATGCAGCAAGAGAACTTTTAGCAGTACGTAGCGAAACTGTGATTCGTGGTAGTAGCAGCAGCTCTAATAATACTAATAGCAAAAATAATAGCAATATAAGTAACAATCAACTACAACAAACACAAATACAGCAACAACAAAATCATCACACAAATAATATACATTCCCACCATCATCAACATCATTATCTGCAGCAGCAAACACAGCGGCAGCAGCATCAATATCATCATCACAATTACAGTGTAAATAACTATCAACGTATGACGACGACACCAAATAACTGTAGCAGTAGTAGTAACAGCAGTAGCAGCAGCAATAGTAGTTGTAATTTAGCAAGTAGCCACCTTAGTATTAGCAGCAGCGGCAATAACAACAACAACGCCAAAAATAGCAACAGCAATCAGCACCACAATAACAACAGTTTTTCCTCAATGACCAACAATAGCAGTGACGGCAGTAGCATTAGCAGCAGCGGCGATAATAGTAGCAGTGTTGCTCGTGGAGGTATAGAAGCAACAACATTAAAATATGGCAATACAGGCAGTGGGAGTGGGAGTGGGAGTGGTGGCAATAGAAGCAGTTTTGGCAGTTCTTGTGGCAGCAGTGGTTCTTGCAGTTTGGCCTGTTCGGTGAGTTCTCACAGTCACGATCATCACCAGCACTATCAATATCAGCCTCAGCAACAACAGACCCTCTGTTGTCCTCATCATGTTCCACTGCCCGATAGTGAGTGGACACCCAGTGAGCGTTATAATGCTCCGCTTAGAACAAGTTATCAAGTAAGTTTTTTTTTGTAATTGAAATAAGAAACTTAAATTTAGCTAAATCTAATGGATTTATATTTACTTCAGCAATCAGAAATAACACGCTCCTATATCAAACCGCCACCCAATAAAACCATTAAAGATGTTCCAGATCATTCCTTGGCCACTGGCCTATATTTGCCCAGCAGTTATTCTAGCTCTAGCAGCAGCTCGACAACATTACACCCTAATCAGCAGCAACAACAACCAAAATCAAAACCTAATGTGATAACAAAATTCTTTCGAAAAAGTTCTCCCAAATCTCCAAATAATTTAACAACAGGTGCTTCGTCCTCATCGCTGTCGTCCTCAACTTTATCGTCCTCATCTGGCTCCTCTTTGTGCTCATCCCTGTCATCGGCCTCAAATACATCATCGTCTTCAGGCTCCTCATTGGGGTTAGGAAGTAATACGTCCTTGCTGTCCAATTCCACAGCATCGGCAACATCACTAACAACGGCACCTCTTAACACTCTACCCATATCAACGGCTTCAACGCTAAAGACTACTCTCTGCAACTATGGTCCAACACAACAAACGCAACACCTTAACTCAGGGACACCAAGCAATAATATATCGGCTGGTCTAGTACCCAGTACACAATTATTAACAACAATCGGGGTATCTCCCTCAACGGCAACCACAACATTCCCTCAAACATCATCGTCGGCTTCACAACATATGGAACGTATACCAACACCACCCCTATCGGTGACTGTACCCATAGCCGCCTCATATCACCAGCAACAGAAACAACAATTACACCAACAATTGTTATTGGACAGTTTGGTGGGTGATAGTTCAGTCTCCGCTTCCAGTACTCTACAAACCCTTAAGAGTAGTTCATGCAGTCCTACATTGGCTGCCTCAACGGCAGTCTGTTCTAAAGATGAACTCGTCCATATGGAATGTCAATCGGGCAATATTACGCGTAACAATAGTAATACAAGTATGAAAAGTTTAACAGCAACATTGTGTAGTTGTCAGAATAGTAATTGTAAACAGTGTAATACGTAGTAACGATAAACTTTTCCATCTAAGATCAGTTGGAGTTAAAGATTTTGAAAGTAAGAAAAAAATGAAGAGAGTATTAATGGAAGAGGGATGGTAACGAAGTTTCTGTATAAAAAATAGTTGGCAAAATTTGGCTTTTTTCCTTTTATCTTTAATACTGCAACGAATTCCTGTTTTTGTTGCTGCAACATACTTTGATCTGTTTTTGAAATATTTTTTCACCAACATGTGAAAAAAGCATTCTGCAAAATGTTTAATATTTTTATCAATTTCTTTAATTTCAGTTAAAAAATGTTTCAATCTCTTTTGGTTAGACATAATGTTGCTACCACAAATTAAAAAAAAATAAAATGTTGCTCAAAAATATTTAATGAATTTATAGTAATGACATTTCAATCAATATACTGGTTAGTTTATATCTCACAATTTCCAGCCACATAAGTTTTAGTAAAGACTTAAGCTACGGTCACACTTATTAAATATTTGACCAAATAAGCGTAACCACTACTTTTGTTAGTAGTTAGTGAGATTTAACAAACTCTTAATATCACAAAATAAAGCTTATTATACTGCAAGACATTGCAAAAAACTGTTTTCTGTAAGATGTGGAATTATAATCAAAATAAATATTGGAAATAAAGGAAATAATTATTTATTTTGCTTGTTGGTTCCGTTTTTTTCGTCAAATATTTGACAAGTGTGACCGTAGCTTTAGGTTAGGTTTTTAATAGCCTTTAATCTATTTCAAGTATTCCGCAACAAATTTATTTTATTTTGTGAGTAAAATGTTACTGAAAAAAACAGTTGATGCTTATTTTATCTAAAAAATTCTTTATAAACATTTTCTGTAAAACATGTTGCTAAAAAAGAGATTCCTAATTTAATAATTATTTATTATTAATTACATCACGATTTTTGTATTTTTTGTTTTCATAATATTGCTAGCAACATGTTGGCGAAAGTAAAAAAGAAAACTATATTTTTTGTGAAAATTAAGTAGTTTTCTGTTTAATGTTTTTAATCAGATTTCAGATTTGTTGCCAGAAAACTTCGCCTCTATTTATAAAAAGAAAAGAAAACAGGTTTATTAATCAAATTTGCATACAAAACTCGTTTCATAAAACTGTTTTATTTTTTATAAATAAGACCGTAAGTGTTTATTTACTATTTCTGCAAACTTCTATATAAACCTATTCTATATAAAATGTTGCTAAAAACAAAACTCACAAAAATACTAACTAATTATTTATAATAAAGCTTAAACATATTTTTAAGCAGCGTGTTGCCAAATATTAATATGAAAATATTTCAAGCAGCGTCTAACATAAAAAGGTTTTAATTGCAACAATGTTATTATATAAATTTAATAATATTATTGCCCTAATTTTCTAAAAATTCTTATTTGACAAGTTTGTTAGCAACATGTTGATAAGATAAGATTTGTCTTAAAAAAAGGACTTTATTATAAAAAAAAATTGTTTATGATTCAAACGAAGCTTAAAATTTGTTCTTGATTTATAATGTTTTCAGCAACATGGTGCTTAGCAATAAGCTGGTTTTGTTCATTTAATAAATATTTAATAAATTCTAAAAAAATTTTATTAATACAAAGGGTAATTTAGCTATTTTTTAAGAACAAAAAGTTATTAACTAATTTTAAAAAGTTGTCAGCAACATGTTGCTAAAAATATAAAAAATATTTTTTAAACTATTATGAAAATTTAAAACAGTAGCAAGAAAATGTTGTAAGCCATAATTTAAGTTTTCATAAAATGTCTATATGTGTTAATAATGCCAGCAACATGTTGCTAAAAAAAAGTAAAAAAAAAACTTTTTTATAAATTTTAGCTTTTATTACAAGTATTTTAAGGAAATTGTACCTGAGACCAAAAGTACTTTTAAACCTTTAGATATATTTTAAATTAAAAATGTATCAAATGTTTCCAGCAACATATTTCTTATCCTTTTTAGACAAAGAAATTTTGAATAAATAAAAGCTTGTTTTAAGTATTTTTGGGAAATTGGACCAAGATTTGTTTAACTTATCTAAATAATGGTAGCAACATTTTTTCAAAATAAATATATTTTGCATAAATTTTAGCTTCTGCAAGAATTATTTAACAATAAAATGTTCATTTATATTTTCTCTTTTTTTTTTGGTTAACTCTCTTCTAAATTTAAAGACTGCTTCTTACGATTTAGCTAAAAATTCAATGTATTTTATAAAAGGAAAACCCACTATTAAGAAAAAGGTTCACAAATATTATACATACATAGTTCGAAAACCTTCTGAAGTATGATTTAGTAAAGGCCTTTAAAAACCCCCTAAAGTTATGCTTTAGTCAATCAATGAATTATTTTTAAAGTAAACAATGTTGCCTACAATAACTATTAAACAAACAATGTTGCTGCATTTTTTTTAATGCAAAATACTAAGTGTCCACTTAAACTTTAAATTAAGAGAAAAAATAATAAAAAAAATACACATCATCATTTCCATTTGTAACTAATGTCGCTATATTTACCAAAAAAAAAAAAAAATAAATAAATATTAATTAAACAAACAGCAACATAAATTAAAGAAAAAAATACTTATAATGCTTTATATATTTTTATTTCTACGTTTACTGTTATAGACATAAAAACCATCAAAATAACTGGAAAAAAAACAAATTTTAAATATAAAAATTAAACAATATTACAAATTTCAAAGAAGAAAAAAAAATAATAGTAAAAAGCGCTTTAAAGACACAACAACAAAACAAGAAAAAAAAACAATATTTAAACTAAAACCTTAAACAACATTGCCACACTTAATGAAATAAATAATAATTTGTATTTATTTTTCTTAATTTAAACTTTATTTGTTATTATTTTTGTTATTTTGTAAAAACATAAGTCTTTATATATTTATTTTTATTTAAAAAATTTTTTTTTTTTTAAGAAAAATTCAAATCTTTTTAAAATGTGTTCAAAATTTTAATTTTTATTTATTTATTTTTAATTTTGTGTTAATTTGTTTTATATTTTTGTTTTTTTTTTATAGAAAATACAAGAAAATTTATTGAAGTAACTGAAATATTTTTATTTTAATTTTTAAATAAAAAAATCATGGCAATGTTAACAACTAAGTATTTTAATTTAATTTTTATTATAAAATCAAAAAAGCGCATATTTTTCTATTTTTAATTTAAGTTTTTTTTTTTTAATTATTGAAGAAAAATTTAAAAAAATATTGTATATAAGCCAACACATTATTTTTATTTTAAATAATTAAAATTTAGTTTTTAGTTTTAGTAAATTTAATATTACAACAAAACAAAATAAATAAAAAAAAAATATATTTCATTTAAAGAGAAAATAATATAATAAAACAAATTTATTAAAAATCTACATATATTTATATGCATTAAAGTTATTACAAAAATATAAAAAGAAATATATTTAATTTAAATAAACAAAAACAAAAAAATAGCAAATCTTACACTCTAATAAATTTTTTTTTCATTTGGCCTATAAACCAAAAAAGTAGTAAAACACAAACAAAATTTTAGTAATTTTAGCAAAAAGAAAATTGGTTTTGAAGAGTTTTTTTATTTAAGATAATGTTGCGAATTATGCTTTAGTGCAGGTGTTACTTAAATATAAAATTGTTTTCAAAAATATGCAACTCAATAACAAATTTAGAAAATATTAAACATTTTCCAGCCACATGTTGCAAAACTCAAAATATCATAAAAATAATGCTTTAAGCCTAGTACTCTGTTCAAATTTGTGAAAAATGTTTAGCAACATTAATTATTTCATACGAAAATGTTGACATGCATCAATGTTACCTATCATGCGAGTTTGTACAATTTGACGTTTTTATTCCGCAAAGTATGTGACATTGTTTTGGGTATGTAAACAAACCCCACATGTGTTTTACTACAAATTATTTTTTTTTTAATAAGAAATTTAATAAAAAAGATAGTAAATATTAATAAAAAACTGTTACCGTTTGTGTTAATTTTTTTTTTCATATTTAATAATCCGCTCATACTTTTTTCCTTTGGCTTAAAATTCCACGTGAAATAAGTGCAGCTTACATTCTTTCGCAGTTGCAAAAAAATGTTGCCAGAAACATTTCGGATCTTTTTCACAAAATGAACAGAGTACAACTCTATCAACATTATTTCGTAGATATTCCGCACAAGTTTTTTTTTATATGCGTTTTGACAGCATTTCATGTGAAATGTTGAACAGAGTACCAGGCTTTAACAGTTATTCAGCAATTGTTTTGTCATGTTTGAAAACAGAGGCCCTTATTATTGCAAAGAAATAAATACTAACATATGTGCAATTTAAATGTTGGCAGTATTATGTTGCTAAAAAGACAGATTCTTTTCGTCTTAATTCAATTTTAAAACAAAAAAACCTAATTTTATTTCTTTGTAAAATACCTCTATATAAAAATTTTCCAGCGGCATTTTGCTAAGGAAAAAAGCTACTAAAATTATAAAAGCTTGGTTAAAAAATGATGGACTGAAAAACTCTGTAGCAAACTGGACTTCCTTTTAATCGCAAATCCATCAGATCATAGGATATAGCGCTTAAAGCTCTGGCCAAATTATCGCTTTCGTTATGGAATCACTTTGATCGAATTATAGTATTTGAAATCGTTGCATTCGACATCGAAATTTGAGCTCATAACATTCGATAACGTGTAGTCGATCGAAAACTTTCTCCTGAAATATCGTTGGATAGGTTAGGATCTGTCGTATACATTCTTTAAAATTTTTTGTAATAAAACAAAAATTTAATTTTGTATTATTGTGATTAATAAAAATGCTAAAAAACTTGTTGCACTTCAAAAATGTATCATGTATCAATGTTGCCTATCTTGCTTTTTTTGATCTTCTCCGAGAAAAGGGACCTTGTGTGTCAAAAAACGGGTTTGGACTTAAGAGTGGATTATGGGGGGCTGGGAGGCTGGGTAGCGAAAGCTAAATGCCAACTTGGTACTCTCTATCACTTTCGCAAAATGTTTTGAAAATGGATCAATACTGGCTACAAAAATGAGAGATGGCGCAGATTGACAGTAATGAAATATTAAAATATGTAAAAATATATGAAATTGGAATGTTTAAATAAAGTATATAGTGATGATTTGGGAAAAGAAAGAAATTAATAGATGCGAAAGACAAATGCGCAAACGCATTAAAGAGTACCAATCGCAAGATTTGCTACCATTTTCTTTTGCATCGCAATAGAGAGTAAACCCCCTGGTACCTAAAAGGGTGTAGAATAACTTTAAATGTGTTTTTCTCAAAACTTCATTTTCGCACACTAAGTCCCTTTTCTCGGAGAAGGTCCCATAAATTTTATTAGAAATTATTTTTTCAATAAAAATTTATATAAAAAAAGAAAGTACATGTGGATGAAAAACTGTTACCGGTTGTGTATTTAAAATTTTTAATTTCTTATTTAATATTTAAAAGAAAGTTCGTACATTTTTTCTTTTGCTAAAAATTACACGCGAAATAAGTGCATCTAATATTATTTCGCAGTTGTAAAAATATTTTGTCAGAAAAATTTCGTAATTTTTTTCAAAAAAAAAACATAATACAACTCTTTCAACTTTATTTCAGAGATATTCCGCACAAGTTTTTTTTTCATTTGAGTTTTGACAGCATTTCGCGTGAAATGTTGAACAGAGTACCAGGCTTAAGGCAATGCTTTTTTTTCAAATTATAAAAAGATTGTATTTGGATATTGAGATTGATTTAATATGTTTCTTGTCAAGTGTAGCAGAAGCAATTTGGCACCGATTGTAAAATATTTTATCAAATAGTACCAAAAAAAAAAAACAATTGTACCAACCTCAGCAAACCATGTTTCACAACGCGAACGAAGTAAATCACACTGCAATCAGTACTCTAATTCAGCGTTGCCGTAAGAAATTTTCTAAAAGTGGTAAAAAGCGGGATCATATGAAGTAAAGGCCCGACCGAAGGTCGTCTACGCACAGAAACCTTAGTTCCGTTATTTCATATAAAATAAACCCACAATTGAAAAATATTAAAAAACACCGCAAACAAAATGAAATATCCTCCCAAAAATCGTTGTTGCTATTTACTGTACAAACTTATTTATTCATTATTTTGTGACGGGTTATTTTATGCCGCCACATGAAAGTGACATTGGTCTCAATAAGGATAAAATTTGCCACTTTAAAGACAAAACGGCAACGCTGAACTAATTTGCTTCTAAGTCTGAATTTACACGTTGTATCTTTTGGTGATCAACTTCATTTCAATTCCCTTTTAAAGATGCCAATATAATCACACGCAGCAATCGGTTTCAACTTTTTTTTTAACAGCAAATCAAAGAGAAAAAGAAAAAAAAATGCATGCAGCCATCGTTGTGAATATACCAAAAACACAAAGCGTACTGATCGAAGCATCTCCGTACTAATCCCCTTTCTTCGCGTCTTTCTCCACTAAAAACATAAGCGTTGAGAATCAAAAGATGAAACGTGTGAAAGCAGACTAAGCTAAAGGGGAATCGTATGTTTTTAAAAAAATTTGAGAAGAGAGCATGTGTCGTATTCGGAATACAACGCCAATTCGAGAAAGTTTATAAGCTGCCAGATGGCAACCAAACATTAACTAAAAATAATTTAAAAACTTTAAGGTGTTTGTTCCACAGTCCGAAAAGTTAACAAATTTTAGTCTTATTCTTTCTTTGAATTGTGAAATTTTTCCCATGCATAATTGTAAAGTGAATTTCTTTAGTTAGAGCTTTGTTAAAAAAGCAAACAAAAAAAAAGTGAATTCTTTTATTTAACGGCACACATAGCATACTTTTAGGTTCTTTTGAAAAATTCCCTAAAAATATGCCTGTATGTAGGTCTAGACCAGCCATCGGCAACCTATACTATTACATTTTGCGATTATATGCGTTGTATGAATTTTACGTATGTTGTTGTTAATGTTGTTAAATTCTCTGCAATATGTGTGCACATGTACGTAATAAAAGAGCATACAAGAGAATAAAAGAGAAAAGAGAAAACGCGGCGCCCTGATTTTGCCGATGGCTGGTCTAGACTACTTAAGACCGTTTTACACTATCACACAATACTTGAGTGCTTCCCTGATCTTATAATTGTTTGAACATTTTCAAAAAGCAATTACAATTTGTTATGACAGGTTGTATTTTCGACAAAATACTTAAGAGATCAGACAAGTCTTATGTAAAGAACCCTCAAGTGAATTTTCATTTCTTAAACTTAATTATTTTCTTATACAACCCCTCAAGTTTAACAAAAAAAAATATTTAAATTATACTACACTATTTAAATAAAAATAAATGAAATGGTTTCAGTAATTAACAAAAAAAAAAAAAAAATCAAAATAACAGCAACAAAATATTTCAAGTGAACTAAAAAAAAAACTAAGAAATTTAGCAAATATATTGATGTCTATAAAAAAAATCCAAATAGCCTCCAAAATAAATCGAATCATAACCAAAAGAATTAGAAAAAATTATTTAAATTTTAAACAAAGAAAATTTATTATTAAATTAACAAAATTTGGTTATTTAAAATAATTTTTTTTAAATAAATATTTATTAAAAAAAAAATAACTCAATATTTACTCTAATTTTAATGGAAAATTATAAAAAATAAAGAAAATATTAAGCCTATTTTAAAACTACCTCTGATATCAAATTTATTTATCTATAATTTAAAAGAAATATATTAATAATAATAAAAATTATTTAAATAAAACCAATTATTTTGAATATTTTTTAGTAATTAGCATTCAAATAAAAGTAATAATAAAATTTATTAAAAGAAAAATGCAAAAAAAAAAAATATAAAATTCTACATTCGGCTGGGCTGAATTTAAAAAATCCTTCACCCAAAATGTTTGAAATTTTTGAATATTTCTTTTTTTTAAAATGATTTTGTTATTCGTGGTTAATTCCCAATTTTTATTATTTGATAAAAAAACACGAAAATTATTTTGATAATAATCTGGCAAGTGCACGGCCTAAAAAAACTGACTGGCAGCCCGCTTTATATTTTGTTTGCGAAAACAATAAAGCGAGTTGTTTTTGTTTTTTCTTAACCTACTTACAAATACAATTAATGTTGGAAGAATTCCAATCTGGGGAATGTTAGGAGAGATAAACTCACTCTTTATTGTTGATGATTTTGTTTAAAGTAGAACTGTTGCTGCAATTCTTATACGCTTAACAGTTTTAGTTGGTTAAATATCTTTAGTTTTTCTAAAATCTTTATGGATGAAGTTTCCTGATGATCTGGCTTAAGCAACCAGTGAATAGGAATAGCTTATCCCATCAACAATAAATTTCAGTGTTTTTAAAAATTGGGAATTATGCACGAATAACAAAATCATTTAAATTAAATTTTGTATTCCCACGAAAATTATTTTGAAAATTTTTTTTTTTTTTTTTTTTTTTTTTTTATTTATTCTTTTTTTTTAATAAAACTGGGCAACAAAAAAAAATGCCGGGAGCTAGAACTTTCACGTCTAGTTTTTAAGATTTACTAATTTAATTAAAATACTTTTAAATATGAAAAAAGTAAGAAGTCGTACAAATAAATGATTACAAAATATGATATAAGATAAAATTGCAAATGAATTTAAATGCTAATATGATCACCCTTATCATGGTTGGCGTAGGCGCTTTCAGACGAAAATGTTGACATAAAGGCTGTCGTGATTTAAAATCTTAACGGCAGTTTTTGTAATAAATACACTAACCCTGATTAAATTGTGCAATGAACTCGTCAATTAATTTCAGCCGCCTTTAAACGGCCTTCAATAAAACCTGTCTGATGCTCTGCATTTTCAGACAAATCACCACTATTGCCACTTCTTCAATAAGAAGAAAAGTTCAGTTGATCGCTTTTTGTAATAGATTTGTAAACAGTGTCGTGTTTGCTTTCGTTTTTGTAAACCACAATAACATTTTTAAAAAAACGCAACGACCAACTATTTGGCCTTCTTTTAAAAGTTTTATTTGCTGTTTTTACGGTTGATTTACCTGCAGCAATCAAGTAACATTGCTGGGGACCACTCTCCGTTATATTTTTTCCATGTGCACAATAACATGGTGAAACCCCTCACCGTGGTCATCAGATACGGCACCAAGATTTTCTGGGAATAAATTAAAGTGCGAATCCATACTGAATGGCATTTTGCATCCGAGTTGTTGATACAAAAAAGAAGTTATTGCGTAAATAAAAATAATATCTGTTATATTGACTTTACGACTACCCATTATGAACGCCATCCTTTTCGAGCATCTCCGGTCTTTTTTCGTCAATAGAAAGTCGACTGTTGGCTTTAAAAAGAGCAATTGTTGCTGGTTTATCAGTATAGACTGGAAATGTGACGTACAGCCACAAAAAGTATTCAAAATATGTCAAATCATACGTATGAAGGAGCCAATTCGCCGTCCCATTTCTTGAGATAACTTGAGATAACAAAGCATGTTTTTTCGTCTTGTTCGAACCATTTTTCCTCCAAATGATTTGCATTGAAAAAAGGAATATAAAAATCATGAATCATTTGGCGCTAAGCCAGAAATAAGGCACACCGCTGAAGACGATAAAACCCGCGTTCAAGCTCCAGTTGATTTTCAGCCTTTGCTCTGAACACACTGCGCAATTGATGGTCAGATGGCCTTAATTCTTGCATTAGTTGGTTCTTATATGGATGTAGGCCAAGATCTTTCCCACTGTCACACTCACGCCTTCAGCGGCGATGGATTCTTCCGTACGCACGGTACTGACTCGATTTCGTTGTAAATTAACCTAAATAAATGTGGTCATGAATCGACTCATACTATTACATCTTGGTTGCATAGTTGGACGATTTTGCGCACCTTAAACTTGACGGAATGCTCTATAAGTTTGGCGAACAGAGCGCGATTTCGGAAAATACATTCCTTTTCTGGTTTAGATCTTTGCATGGCCAAAGTATACTGAAAAAATGTCAAACACACTCATTAGAATGCCAGGAAGTTCTATAAGTCAAAAAAAACCCCCGCTATTTTGGGATTTTCCATTTCTCATTCCATATCATTCCATCTACCATCTTAATTAACCAACTTAGATCCAAGCGATTGGTCTTTCAAGTTCTCTCTTATTTGGGGACCAATAAATATGCCTTCCTTTAATTTAGCACCATTTTTTCTTGGAAATGAACTTTTCAGGTGTTTAAATGCCTCTCCATCTCGGACCATAAATTTTATCAAATTTTTTATTAGGCATAATTTAGTGCTAGCAAAAATAGGTTTTGCCTGTCAACTAAAGGCTCATTTGCAATGTTTTTTCTTTCCGGAATAGCATGTGATCTTAAGGGCAAATTTTGTTGTATGAAATGAATTGATCTAAAGCCATTAGATCCTCAGGCGGCTGTAGTAAAAGGGGAAATACGGGAAATTAAATTTCTTTTACTTTTTGTGGTTCATGTGGTAATTTTTGAGTTTTCGATCATTTTAAACTTGGAAATATAAAATCATAAAAGAAGAAAAAAGAAAAATTTGTTGATCTTCAACTGGTACTTTTTGACTTTTCGTTGTAATGGGACCTAGCAACTCAAAATTAAACATGACTGGTCCTGTAAGGAGGAGCTTTTTGGTACATATTTGTTCTATAAATGGTACTGTTTAATTTTTGTTAATATTGGACCTAGAAACATAAAATTAAACATGAGGGAAATTTTTGGTTCTTTTTTGTACTTCAACTGGTACTTTTTAAAGTTTCCGTTAGTATTCGTCCTAAAAACATAGAACAACACATGCAACGTCCTGATTGAATGAGAATTGTAAGAGGGTTCATTTTGGTACTATTTCGCATTTTAACTGGTACTTTTTAAATTTTTGAATTAAATGAGAATTGTAATAGGGTTCCTTTTGGTACTTTTTCGCATCTTAACTGGTACTTTTTGAATTCTTATTAATACTGACACGAGTAACATAAAATTCAACATGCAGAGCCCAGAGTAATTAAAAAGCTATAAGAGGAGACCTTTGGTACTTTTTTGTTTTTCATTTGGTTCTTTCTGATTTGTCTTACTTACAAACCCAAAATTAAGTATGCACGGACTTGAGTGGAAGATAACGTATTGACCGAAGGTTGGTCCCTCGCCAAATCGATCCACCAAGGCGAAAGAAACAAATACTCGAAACATGTATATGTATGTTTTCTTTATATTTATATAAATAAATATGGTCGAATTTCGACCACTGGAAAACACTAGTTTAATTCTAAATCTGTTTCAAGGAAAATATTTTAGAATATTAACCTTATTTAGCTATAATAACAAGTTATAAGGAGTACAATTGCCATTACTAAGTAGAAAGGGAGAATCAAATTAAAAGGAAGTTGGCAGGTGATGTGTTGTCATTACACGACTGCTTTTTTAGATATGATTTACTATGGACTTATGGAAAAGGTGTATTTTTAATTCACTAATCGCATAATAATAAGAAATAAATGTGTTGTCGGCTGACTTCATAAATGCAGTATTGCAATGCAATACTAAAAGGAAAAGCTTCATAAACTCCACAACTTTTCTGTAGACAATGTTTAAAGTTCATTATAGCATGGTAACTGTATTCACTGCACAACGGTTGCGAAATTCGTGCATTGTTTTTATTTCTAATTCCTTTTCAACGCATTTGTTTTTAGTGATGCTTTGCAATACTGCGTTTATGAAATTAGCCGTCATTTCCATCTTTTACAGTAAAACTATTAGTTTTGCATTTTGCATTGCTTATGAATGTGGCCTTTGCTTTTTAAATCCCTAAGAAATTTTTGTTTTGTTTCATAACTGCTTCTTAAGATAAGGTTATTAGTCCTTATTACTTTTGAAATCACATACTTGGTAGTAAAGACTTTCGCAAATTTTGCTTATTGTTGAAATCGTTAATTAATTAGAAGAAAATATGAATTAAATTTATACTTGCTTTTTTATATGTGATAAGAAATCCTTCTTACCATTCAACATCATCATCTTGTAGCGTTACAAGTCGGGGGAGTATTTTTTTATCCCGATCATTTATTCTCCTCCACACTTTTTTAATTTCTTAAAGAAAAATTCAATAATTTTATTTAACTAAATTCACAATTATTTTTAAGTATTTTAACTCTACTTACGATAAATAAATAAATAAATTTATAACTATTATTATTGTTGTTGTCGTAATAATTAATATTTAGTTTTAGGAAAAAACCCAAATAATTATAAAAGAAATTTAAAATAAAAAAGAAAATTAAAATTAAAAAATCTAGTAAATATAAAAAAAATTATACAAAATATTATAAATAAAGATTTAAATCAAATATAAATTTATTAAATAAAAAATTATAAAGAAGCAGTGTTTTACTAAAAAGAGATAAGAAAAAATGTCCTTGAAACCATTCTTAATAAGATCTCCGTAGGGCGTGCTAATCCATTTTGAAAATCTCAACATTAATTTCGATGAAAATCGCAAATTGAAAAACGCCACAAATCTCATTTTATTTTAAATTCATACAATTTTAAGAACAAAATTTCCCAAAGCTAATCCAGTTTTTTGGGAAAATGTAATTCCAGACTCTAAATTTTTAAAGTCGAAAAAAAATTTCACTAAATGCCCCTAAATTAAAAAAAAACAAAATCGATAAAATATAAAATAAAGAAAATTTTTGCCTAAAATCGCAAAAATCTAAAAAATTTCATCAAAATGTGCAAGAGTTTACAAAAATAACTACAACACAGAACCAATCAGAAGTTGAATTTTTTATATAAAATAAGTTTTTGCCTCATTAAATCGAATTTTTAACATTTGGGTGTATTGAGCGCAGTGTTTCCAGTGAAATTTCGAGAAAGATACATTTTAGTTTCCAAAATGATACACTTTTTCCCAAAAATAAACATATTGAAAAAACAAATTTAAAATGCATTTTTAACGTTTAATATAGCATTTTAATTTCATATTTACTGAATATCGTAAAGAAAATGATCAGGTATATTCTAGAAATTGGTGTTCTCAAACCCACATGTGTTTGTGTGCTTGTTCGAAAGTTTTTTCGTTGAACTAAAGATCGCTAATTTGCAAACCGCAGCATGATAGCAAAGTCTAATGCTTATTAAAAATCGTGAAAGCTGTAAAGAATAAAAGGAAAAAATCGATAAATTGCAAACTTTTAAACAAACACTAAAATTTAATAAAAAAAATTCCAAAAATAGCGACATTTCGGGAAAATTTTTAATATTTCAAACAAGCCATAATATTGATTAAAAGTCCCTAAAACAATAAGGAATGACAAAAATTCGGTAAAAAAAAATTGCTAAACTAGCGGAAATTCGCAAAAATTACAAAGTCTACTTTTTATTTTAAATCGTTGAAGCTGTGAAGAATCAGAAAACTTACAGGAACATATTGCTTTTATCGCGAACATGGCTAATATTTCTTTCGCCAACCCCTTCTACTCTAATTGAAAACGATTAAAAACATGTGCACAAAGAGAAAAATACCAATGTTAAATTAACATGTCGAAATGTTTTATTGAGAATCATAGTAAATTTCTGCAAAAATATGCCGTTTATTTAAATTTATCATTATTTCATATTAATTTTAAATGAAAAATATTAAAATAACCTTAAATCACGTTTATTTAATATGATTCACTGTTAAAATAACTTTGTTCAATATTGAATCCATTAAAAAACCTGTTTTATATTTAAATCAAAAGTTTTTCTTGTTAAATTAACATGCATACATAGTTAAGTATGTTAATTTTTTTATTTTCATTTTTAAAATATGTTATAAAAAGAAGACAATTCCCGTATTCTTTTAATTAAAATTATTTCGTTAAATAGCACATCAAATTTTCAAAGCAGAATGATGACGAAAACCATATCGGGCCATTCTGCTGATGCTTCTGTTAACAAAGGTGAATACAAAATAAGTGAAACATGTGCTGCAGGGGTACGTGTTTTAAATTATTCTTAAATACATGCATATGTAGTCCCTTAAGCTTCTTCACACTGTTATATCACACTCCCACCAATTTGATTCTACACGAAATTCACGTTGTTTCAACTTGAAATAACTTTCATTTAACGTGATTCGGATTGTTATTTCAATGTAGTAAAATATTTTTCAAAATTCTTTCGAAAGCTTTACAAATCCGTAGACAAACGACCTGTTGTTTTGCATTTTGTGGAGAAATATATCGGTTTGTGCCTTATTAACGGATCTAGCCCTTAAAAACTACTTGATTTATAGAAGGAACTAGTTACTTACATACATGTTCTGTTCCCTAGCAAAATTAAAGTGAGAAATCTAAGGGAAATGTGAAGAATTTACTAGGGAAAAAACTTTTCACGATAAGGGGAATTTGTTCACGTAAACATTTTTTTACGTTATTATTCTCATTTGAGTTTTCATGATTGCAAATATTTGGAAAGGGGAATAATTACGAGGGAAAAATATATGAATATAACTAAATAAAATTTTTTTCGCAAACCACAACGTTTGTTGAACTAATGCATTTGTTTAACGTGGTTTGTGTTTTGTTATTTTTGTTTTGATCACGCCATTTGTGTTGATTGTTGCGGCCTGTTTTTACACATTGCCACTTCACTACCAAAAAAAAAACATTTCTGTCTTTTTCTTCGAAAGCTGCCTTCGCAACTGATTTGGGCCCTTTTCACACGTCACTTTTGACATATCTTTTTAGTAATCTGTGCTACTAGTAATCATTGATTTATGAGGATCGTATGTTAAAACACCCTTTAGGCATGCTGTGTGGCATGTGGGTGCGTCCTGTTGGAATCGCATATCAGCAAGATTAATGTCACGTTATTGAGGTACGAAAAAATTTCGAATCATGTTCCTAAAGCGTTCACCATTGACAGTTACATTCTGACCATCATGCTTTTGAAGACATATAGGCCAATGACTTCGCCAGCCCATAAAGCGCACCAAACAGTAATTTCTAGGGATGTTATGGTGTTGGTGACAAAAGCGGTAAAAGTAAATGTGGTCCGAAAACGATCTATTGTTTTTCGAAATAAGGCGCTCTGAAGGACGATTATGAACGCCGTAAAATAGAAGAAGTGCACGATAAGTTCGACGAATAGAACAATTAGTTTGATTAAAAATATCAACAATTTGCACCTTTTACTCTGGTGTAAGTCGATTCATATGTAATTTCAAGGCAAACTAAACAAAAAGCAACTATCAGCTCTTAAATGGGTGCTCAAATATGGCAGTGATGCCAATTTATAGTTGTGACACTTTAATAAACACGCTTTATTTTAACAAATAAAATATGGAAATTGTTGCTTTTGAGTGTAAATAATAGACAAAATTTGGCATCATGTTAATGTCACTGTAGTCATAACATAGATGACGCTTAAAATATGACAAAATTGTATAATAAGGTTCGTCATTGGGTTGATGTCACTTCTTGAATATGCATATGCATTTTTCTATGAGTGATGTAAAGTATTTATAAACTTTTATAAAAAATTATTATCTTTATTATATATTTCATAGAAATTTCTTATAAAAACTAATTGCTTAAAAAAAATCGCTTATTAGAAAAATAAAATAAAAATATTATTTTTTATTCCTTATATCCATTACCTACTGTATATAGATAAAATCAATTGATGTCCCCAATTTAAAAAAAAAATCTATTAAATTTTTGTTTGATTGCTACATTTGTTTGGTTTTGATAACACCCAATTATCATTAAAATAAAAATACAAAAAGAGCAACAAATATGCTTTTTCAGCAAAACCTAACAAACTATGTGAAATTTTATACACACTTTAACATTATAATGCAAGAAATGAATTAACGATAAAATATGCAGAAATATTCACAAACAAATTGATTCCTTTTTTCGGGGAAAAACATGCATTTGCATGAAATTCCATCCCCTTGTTATGGCCATATTCTTAATTTTGACTTGGGATCCCACCACGGAAAATTTCAAAATAAGAAATTTTCAAAATAATTCTGATTCATCATCGCACAGCCTAAACGCATAATGCTAAAAACTTGAAATTTGGACGTGAGTTGGGTCTCTCCCCAAATTGATCCACTAAGACGCGATTTTTAGGGCGTAAAAAAGGGTATCGCTGGCTTGACATGTAAAGGCTCTAAGTCCATATTTGAAAATTTTACAGCAGAGACAAAAAACAATCAAAATACATGTGATGGAAAAATTTGAGAGAAATGGTTAAACTGTACTTTTAATTGGGACTTAGAGCTGTTTCTTGTAAAAAATTGGACTTAGCGCTTTTGCTCATCACTACAAAACAACAACAAAAAATGAGATAACTGTAATTTTTTCTTTGCAAACAATGTATTTTTACTTATTGCACATTTAAATCTCAATTTCTTAAAAAAATGGACTTAGAGCCTTTACATGTTAAGCAAGCGGTATAATATCTTTTCTCCACAACTAAAACAGATACAAAAAACTGTAATACTTAATTATTAATACGATTTCCGTATGACGTGCTAAATTCCCAGTTTCTCATATTTGATAAATAGAAAGCTAGCTTCTATGCGCATTTCACTGGTTGCTTAGGCCAGCTCATCAGGAAACCTTTTCCAAAGATTTTAGAAATGCCAAAAATATTATACAAATAAAACCCTAAAGCGAATAAGAATTATAAACACTAAAAGTCTTACTTGTAACAATATCAAAGCCAAAACAAAACACCAACAATAAACAGTGAGTTTATCTTTTCTTACATTCCCCTACAGTTGGTTGGGTTCTTTCCGACTCGAATTGTAGTTGTAATGTTTTTCTTTATAAAAATAAGCGGACAGGTGGACTTTTTTGAAATTCGGCTCTTTTAGGGTAAAACCTGAATTTTAGTACTTTTTTGTCACCCCATCTATCTTTTGAATCAATAATCCTAGAAATAAATTTTATTCCATATTCGAAGCTAACAAACAAACACGAATATACACGAATATACAAATGCATTTGGTACTTTTTCGAAATTTGAATATTTAAGGGGTGAAAATCGTAACTATTTTTGTTACTTTTTTACAAGACATTTTTTCCATTCATTGACATATTCGTACTAAATTATGGGCCCCCACTACAATACTGCAATTTTTGGTACTTAAATGGGGGGAAAAAATAGTACCAAAATGGGAAATTGTATGTCTTTCTTTAGCTTTTTAGTTCAAAAACTGGTATTTTTTTTAATTATCGTTAATATTGGACCTTAAAACTTAAAATTCAACATGCAATGTAATGAGTGGATACGAAACTACGAGGAACGTTTTTGGTACATTTTGGTGTATTAACTTGTACTTTTTGAATTTACGTTAGTATTGGACCTACACTGATAGAAAAATTCATCATCATATTGATGACGCCCTAACATCAGACTTGTGACATCAATGTTACTACAAATGGCATCAAATAATCATATTCTCTCACTTTGACTTAATTCAATTCCAATGACTTTGACTTAATGACAAACTGTCATTAAATTGATGCTAATGTGTCCTTTCTCCGATGTTACTTCGTCATCGCACTGAGGACATGTTCGTCATTCCTGTGATGCGGATGTGTCATCCCATTTATGACATAATTTCTTTTTGAAGACACTTGTCATAGTACTGATGTCAAAATACATCAGCGTTATGACGCCTTTTCTATCAGTGTAGAGACATAAAATTAAATATGCAAGGTCCTGAGTGAATGAGAATCTATAAGAGGGCTTTTTGGTACTTTTTTGTTATTTAGCTGGTACTTTTTAAATTTTCGTTAGTATTGGACATACAAACATAAAATTGAAGATGTGATGTCCTGAGTAGATACGAATCTATACGAAGGAAGTTTTTGGTACTTTTTTTGTATTTTAACTGGTACTTTTTGAATTTCCGTTAGTATTAGACCTAGAAACATAAAATTAAAAATGCCAGATACTGTGTGAATGAGCGGGTTAAATGCAAGAATTTAAACAAGTTAAAACCTAGAAAAATAAATTTTGGCCTACAGATATGTCCACGAAGAAAGAGGAGACGCTATTGAAGTAGCGGGTTAAATGCAAGTAATTCAAAAAAAGGCCAAATCTTTATTCAAAAAAGCAAACCTTTATTAAAAAAAAGCAAATTTTAAACAATTATTCGTACCAAAATGCGATCTATATATCTAATTCTTCCCTCCGAATAAAATCTAGCATTTCTCAACGAATAATCCCACAAAATAAAATTTCACACAGACATGGTAGAGGATGAGCTTCCCATAGTGCTCAGAAGCGAATATATGAAGTCCAGATTAGGAAAATTCGTGCATCTAAACTTTTCCAACGCTTGTAATTTTATCTTAGATTCTTGCCCGATTCCAGAAATTGTTTCCGTCTTTATATTTCAGGGATACTTTGAAATTCGAAATCACGTGAACTTGAAATTGCACAAATTTTGAAAACTATCCAGTACTTTAGGTTTACAAAAATAGTTCTTTGTATATACATATGTCTATACCTCATTATTTGCGACCCAGCAAGACTAGTCTTAAAACTGGGAAAACCACGGTTATTTTTAAAATAATGGAAATATCAATCGATTTTAATTGCACGTGATTTGGATATTTTTATAAAAAAAAACCATCCACTTGAATTAAAAAAAAAATTTTTTTAGTTATTTGAGAGGGAAAGCAAATATTAAAATTAATAAAAAAAAAGCGTAATTTTTCCACTTTAATTAAAAAAAATATATATGAATAGCATTTCTGCTGTTGTTAACTTTTTTTGCCGTTCTAAAACTTACAGATAAATTACATGTTACAATCTTGTCAATGTAACACTCAATACATTTTTGTACGAATTTCATGTTTGTTTCACAAAACATACTTTATGTCGAATTTATAACAATTGAGGTGTATAATCTTTGATGTGTTTTTCATGCGGGCAATTTGTGTCAATAATTCTTAAAGCGCTTATCCCGTGAACAGGGAACACAATATTAAAATAAAAAGGAACGAATTGTAATATATGAAAATATGGCATAACACTTAACTGGTGATAATATGTATAAAGTGTAACTACTGCAAACGAAAAGTTATTGCCACTAGTCATGTGGCTTAATTGTGTGCGAGTATTTGCTAATTCTCTCTGGTTCTTTCACTTTATATAAATGGGATCTATCATATTAACATGGTTCGCTCGGGACAATTTCCGCGACGGGTTAGTTCAGTGATCCTTTACTGTAGTTCTGGGCCTAAGGGTCCACATAGAACTTTAAACAATTCTCACTTTTGGTGTACAGAACTGTAGGGCACCTTGGAGAGGTGGTGTAATCTTTAAGTGACAATTGTAATTATTTTCTCTCATATGAGTGATTATAATTGTAGGGAATTGGTTTATTCGTAAAGAAATAAAAAGAAATAAACTTAACTCAGTGTTAAAAAGGTGCCAATTAATACCCTCCTGGGACATCGCCATGTTAAAGTGACATATCCCCTTCGTATAAAGTATTAGAACTATAAATGATCCATTCCACTTTATAACTGTCACGTGAAAAGTTTGGTATTAGTTTCCTCCTCCCTAGGGTTAACAAAAAATCCTGAATTATACACTTAAG
This sequence comes from Pollenia labialis, assembly GCA_949318255.1. Classification (NCBI taxonomy): domain Eukaryota; kingdom Metazoa; phylum Arthropoda; class Insecta; order Diptera; family Polleniidae; genus Pollenia; species Pollenia labialis. Next base: position 129,071,177 of record OX439140.1, read on the forward strand.
TTTTTTAATTAATTTAAACAATTTTGAGTAACACTCAATACACTTTTTAGAATACAACCCATGATCGATGGATAAAACAATAATGTTTCACATTGGATAATTAAAAATAAACAATAAATAAATTCGAAATTTCTAAACAAAAAACTAATTTAACAAGAATTAAAACAAAACGCCCCGAAACACAATTTTCATAAAGAGAACTCAATGTTTTTTATTAAATTGCTGAAATCCAAAAAAGGAGGGACACTTGAACAGGGACCCAGTAAAATAATGTACGGAAATTCTTGAAACTATTAGTGAAAGAAATATATAACTTTTAAGTCAACAGCATATATATGGTCTTCCCAAACCTCCTTTCAATAGCCATACAAACCCAAGAACTGACGGACATTGTTAAATCAACTCCTTTATGGGATCTAAAACAATTATTGTAGAAATTTCAAACGGAACGGATAACTTATTATATAATTTGCCAATTTAGACTTCTACTGGTATTTTGCCTGCAATTCTTATATCTTCTATGCCAGGATTAAATTGCTTGCTTATCTTCAGAATTTTTCCATTACTCTTTGAAACGGACTAACAGAGGTACTCCTGCTTCAGACGTTTTTCCAATTTGCATTCAAACACATCTTTAAATTGTAGCTCATTTGCGGTATTTGCTCCGGCGTTAGGGACGCCCCTTGGAATGAACTAGTCTTTGTTGAAGTAGTAGCAAAAGAAATAGCTTGAACATGGTCAGCTTCTACTTACTCGAGCAAAATCTTGTAAACGGTCACCGCATTACGCTTGCCTTTTCCATTGCCTAAAGGTGTTTTCGGCACTCCCAAGAGTTGGTCTTTACCATCATCAAATGAGTATAGCAGGAATTCGATTTACTTCCCTGCAGCTATTTTGCAGAGCCGCCAACATTTTTACAACCCAGTGCAAAATGCATTATTTATAAAAATTGTTATAAAAAAATTGCAATTTTGAATGGGAGCTCCCTTAAGAAAAGGATAAGACAAGATAAGATAAATTATAGGATAGAGACAGCGGGAAATAGGTATTTTAGAAACAAACGTTGGGGATGAAAAATATGTAAGCCGTCTAGTGCATCCGGGCGCTGTTGGAGCCAAATTTAAGAATTTAAATAAACCGCCATATTTATATGGGATTCCCCCTTAAGCGACAAGTATGTTTTGAGGAAAAAATGCTAATGAAGGTCGCTCATACATTTAACCCCTGTAGGGGCACTCCTAGACAGTAATTGGGCTTTTTCAATATCTTTCTGGTCTGCAATGAAAATTTTGTATGGGAGCCTCATTAAGAAGTGGGTATAAGAAATAAGTATGTTAAAACAGGTTGGGGATGCAAAAGTGGGACCGGGCACCCATTTGCCGCGTCTGCAGGCATCCTAGAAGCTGTGGGGGTCAATTTGCTAGCATTTCATAAAACTTTAAGCCTGGTATTAGAGCCCACTTAATAAATGGTGATGGGGGTAAGCATGTTAGAAAAAATTGTCGGTAGGACAACTTTTTGCATACAAATTTCATTTCATTGCCAATCAGAAGTGGTTTGATGAACCAGAAAAGTCTGGCCCATCATAGATGAAAGGAGGACACGGCGCTTATAAAGGCTGTTTGGACTTCACCTGAGAAAAATTATTGCGATTATAACTAGCCACTGGCACATTGGAAAACACGCCCAGAGGTTGGGCCTCACTTACACTAATCAAGCTGTTTGGTCAAAAAATCAGACACAAAATCTGTATATCTGACATTGATTTGAACAGAATCCATTCCTTCATTGAATCAACCGAATGGCTGGGGAGAATGTCAACAGCCAGCAAACGTGGGAACATTAGGAGACGGTGTAGCATGGTAACACAACGGGAACAAATTACTGGACCCATGTGAGCTGTGCTAATTTCCGGCTTTTAACCTTACCTAACCTGCTTAACATTGAATTATTAAAACAATTTATTTATCTTAACACCTTGTAAGTGTGTTATCTTTCATTTAATTTTGTTTAAACAAAAACCTCAACCTAAAAACATAAAACAAAATTGTTTTTACTTTAACTGTTTCCCAACAAAATGCTGGTGATGAAATTCGCAGGAAAATATTTATTTATATTTACAAATTAGTTCATAGTTGAGGGCAAATAAAGAGCAACTTTCGAAAAACTTATCTAATATTTAAAAATATATCACAAAATTTAAAAGTAAAATAAAATTAGAACAAAAAACTAATATTCAGGTATGTGATGAAAATCGTTCATTTTTAGCAGGTGTGGCGAATTTCGAGCGATTAAAAAATCCATTTCCGAAATATAGTGAGCTTGTCTATAAGCGCCGGGGTTGCGGGTTCGATTCCCGCCAAATACTGTGGTTTCTTTCCTGCAGACAAGCGAAGAGCTTCGCAGGATTAGCTTAGGAAATTAAAAAAAAAATTCAAAGGAATAGAGACAGTAAAAAAAAAGGAAAATGTATGCGAAACCCATTTCCAAGATACAGAAAACGACATTATCGATTTCAAAACGATTTGATTTCAAAATCGTTTTCTATCCCATACCTAATTAATGTTTAATCAAAATGAAACAATATAACTATTTTTTTGTCCTTTACTGTTATTAGTAAGAGCTTTTGCTATATATATTAATTGCTTCGAAAATATTATCAACATAGTGACTTCAATACCTGCAATTGCTAGTTAGTACCCCTTTTAAATTTATATTTTTGTTCAAAATGAAATTTCTTCATTTAATTATTGTTGTTGCATTCATTTTGGCTGCGTTAGTGCAACTTTCTGCAGCTACACCAATTTTGGAAAATGTAAAAACTCCAAATGACATCCAAACTCAGGTAAAGTTATGCTTTAGAAAATTATATTTTACAAAAGTCCTAAAATTTTCTGTTCCCTATAGGCAACAACCTCTAAAGTTACGAAAGTCAAGAAATGTGAAGCCGTCGGAGGAGCCTGCTACAGATCAGATGAATGCTGCAGCAAACGTTGTCTATTTTATGCTCATAAATGTACTACATAAATAAATGTAGACAATTTGATTATTTTCAAATAATAAATTCTGCTATTTTTAGTTCTAAGATTTAGAAAATCCTTGAAAAAATACCTTTTTTAGGAAAAGGGGTTTTTTTAAAAAAAGGCTAATTTTAATAAATATGATTTGTTTTAGGAAAAATTTACTTTTTTTTTATATAAAAAAAAAAAATTTTTAACAACAGCGCATAGGAATAGCTTATCCCATCAACAATAAATTTCAAGTGTTTTTATCAATAATAAAAACTGGGAATTGAGCACGAATAACAAAATCTTTTGAAATTTTTTTAACAACCTTTAAAAAATTATACTTTTTTGAAAAAAGGTTTATTTTTTAAAAAGTAATTTTAAGCCAAAGTTATTTTTGAAAGTAAATTTTATAAAAAAAAAATTTAATAATTAAACACGGATTACAAAAGGTGTCCACCTTCAAAAAGAGGTTTTTGTATAAGAAAAAATTCTTTTTGGAAAAGGTACAAAGTACTTTTTGTGAAATGGTGAAAAGTATATATAAATATGTACGTAGCATAAAGCACATTCTTTAATAATTGTATTTTTTCTTACATTAACATGACTTTTTAAGAAAACGTACTTAATAAGTACAAAAAAAAAGTACATATATTTTTTTATAAAAAATTCTTCTTTAGCAAAACATTTAGGAAAACATAGCAGCTTCTAAACAAAGAAAATTAATTTTAATACCCTCGCATTTTTCATAAAAATTTGATTTTTTCATACAAAACTGCAAAAAAAAAGTGCCTGAAATAACGCTTCAATCGAGATAAGCACGTTTATCTGTGATCCCACACATTTTTCATGAAAATTTAATTTTTTCATACAAAAATGAGTAGTATTTAAAACAAAACTAATGTTGGGGAAAATGTACTTTTCTTTAGATAAAATTAATCTTTATAAGAAAAGAACCATATAAATCGGAAAAAATAATTTTTTTTTTCAAAATATGCCATCTAGAATAAGTTACCTTTAAAAAAAAAAATCAAAAGTTTGCTAAGCAAAGACATATAATTTTAAAAAAAGTTCCCTTTCAAAGTAACTCTTCGACAAAACTTACTTATTCGAGATAAAAAAATTTTACTAAAAAATTTGCTTTCAAGAAAAATCTCGTTTTTTAAACGTCGCCCACCATAATTATCTTTACAACTCTTCACAGGCAGAATTAAAAAATAGTATGATGTGTACACGTAGAAAAAAAATATGGTTGGAGGTAACCATATTCTAAGAGCAACATACTATGGTTGCTTTTTAACAATGTTTATGCTTGCAGGTTACCATATTATGTTTAAATATGACCATTGTATGTTTAAAATCAACAAAATTTTTCCCTAAATCAACCATAATTTGGTCAAAATTAACCATATTTTAGTCAATATTAACCATAGTAATGGTCAAAACTAAACATATTATGTTCAAAATTAGCCATAATATAGTCAACATTTCCAAGAATTTTCAGAAAAGTAACCATAATATGGTCAGGATTTACAATAATATGGTGAATGCTAATCATATTATGTTTAATCCATTTTTTCAATTTGTTTTTTAAGTGTCAAATTTTAATTTTATTTAATTTTATATTCCTGATAGGTGTTACGTTCCACTTTTATAAAAAAAATCTCTTTGGTTCATATTCTAGCCTGTGCCGACCTTCATATGATCATTTTTTCGGTTCTACTAGTTTTTTCTACGTAAATTTATGTGTTTTAATCAATAATTAAAATAAAATGAATGAGAATTTTAAACAAACCAAGTAAAATGCAAACGACCAGAATGTTGTTGCTTTTTAAATATATTATTTTAAATTTAAAATTAATAATACAATGTTTTCTAATATTATAATTTCGAACATATTATTGTTATAAAATATTAACCATAACATGTTTGGAGGCAACCATAATATGGTTACAGCTTTTGGATGGATGAATTTAACTATAATATGGTTACCGTGATAATAATATGGTTAAGGTAACCATAATATGTTTAAGTGTATGGTTGTAGTTTTATTTTATTTAAACATTATATTGTTAAAATCAACCATATTTGAAGTTTCAAGAGAGGTAAACACTTTATTGTTAAATAGAAACAAAATATTATCAATCGTGAAAAAAGTTTTCTTAAAAACAACAAAAGTTTGTTTGTTGCCATTGCAGGGACCATAATATGTTTTTTTTAACCATTCTGCAAACATGTTTTTTCTCTACGTGTATAATTTTTTCGCTTAAAACTAGTTTTTCTATTGGAACAAATTTGTAAAGTTGGGGTCTTGCCGTTCTCCAGATATGCAAAAAAAAAACAACAACAATGGATTTATAGGTAAAATAAGAGGCAGTCGTGGTTTTTTACTCATATCTTAGCTATTTGTGGACCTATGAGGCTGAATTTAAAAACAGAAAAACTTAGGACTAGTCTCTATCGTATCTGGGTTCTTCGGAAAACCCATATCAACGGACTTCGCTATTCTTAAGGACCTAGAATATATAAATACTTTATAGGGTCTATGGTTAATATTGTAATAATAACAAACGGAATGACAAACTTATTAATATGTATGTATGTTTATGGGCATTTCCAGCGAAAAGTCTACTTTTTGTAACGTAACGAAGAAGTATTTTAAATTGTTTCTCAAAAAAATTGTATGTGTTTAGTTTACTTTTTATATTTTGGTGTAAAGCGCAACTAGCTCTTCATTTAGTAACAAAAGGGATAACGATTGAACAGCATGGTCCGAAAATACAACCTTATTTGCAATCTGGCGTTACATTAAGGCCCTAATTTTGTAAAACACAACGCACGCCAAAGTATTATATTGAAAGCAAAAACAAATTCATAAATATTTTGTAATTTTGTTGTTGCTTTGTACAGAAATTTTTTTACCGTTTTAAAATTTTCAACGCCACAAGCAATGAGGCGTATGAAATCTTAAAACCCAACACACAGAAAAAAATACCAATATAAAATTAACATGGAAAAATGTTGATTGAGAATCATGATAAATTTCTGCAAAAGTATGCCCTTTATTTAAATATATCATTATTTCATTTTAATTTTAAATGAAAAATATTAAAATAATACTTAATCACGCTTATTAAATATTATTCAATGATAAAAAAAATGAAAAAAAAAAATATTAAAATATAAATAAATATGGATTCAATATTGAATCCATAAAAACCTGCTTTATATTAAAATCAAAAGTTTATCTTGTTAAATTAACATGCATACATAGTTAAGTATGTTAATTTTTTTATTTTCATTCCTAAAATGTATTATAAAAAGAAGACAATTCCCGTATTCTTTTAATTAAAATTATTTAGTTAAATAGTACATCAAGTTTTCAAAGTAGAATGATGACGAAAACCATATCGGGCCATTCTGCTGATTGATCTGTTAACAAAGGAGACTACAAAATAAGTGAAACATGTGTTACAGGGGTAAGTGTTTTGAATTATTCTTAAATAAATGCATATGTTGTCTCTGAAGCTTCTTCACACCAATTAGTTTATACATGAAATTCGTTGTTTCAACATGAAATAACTTTCATTCAACGTGATTCGATTGTTATTTCAATGTAATTGACATTTTGCTCTAACTTTACTGCAATGTAAAATTAACATGAATTATAGTTATTTTAAAAGAAAAAAAATGTTGTTCGCAAGCAATTATAAAATCAGGTTGAATTAACATGAAACACGTATGAAGCAAAATCACCACTGAAAAATTTTAAATCAACCTTGTTTTCGACGTTTTTAACTTGATTTTTTTCTGTGTGAATGTGAATTTCTGTTAGAGGCAACAACAAAATTACAAAATTTTTATGAATTTGTTTTTGCTTTATATGTCGTTGCGTTGTGTTTTACACAATTAGGGCCTAAAAAAAGTAGACTTTTCGCTGAAAATGCCCATATTTACCTTAAAACGAGCAAAGATTTATAAATTTTAAAGCTTGAAAAATAAATCTGTATTAGTCCAAAGTTAACTAAAAAAGGTTTTTACAAAACATCTGGCTCAATTCGCAGTCTTATTCAGTTTTGTAATGTAAGTCAAAATATACTTCCGTTTTTTTAACGTCACGCCAGCACATATTTTGGCTCATATCTGCAAATCCTTAGCGTCGATAACTGTAATGTTTATTCTGAATATCGTGCTACTTCATTACTTTTTATATATAAAATCCCTTTTTACAAATTTGACTTCTTCATTTAATTTGTTTAAATTTTGTGGTACAAATATCACGACACGTCAAAATGGAAATGCCCATATCTCCAAGAGTAAGTATTTTTAAGGTATGTTAAATTTGTTTTTAAGGCGTATTAGTTCGAAACTCAAACGAAATAAAAATAGTTTGGTTGCGTTCTGAAGGTTGAAGGTTTCTTTATTATTTTTTATTTAATCGTCTGAAGAATAGTTTATCTTCTTTTATTATTGTTAATTTTTACACAAAATATTTAATTTAAAATATTTAAAAAGTTGTAGAGGCAATTGACATAAGATGTGTATATTTTGACATTTGTAACTTACATCTAATTGACCAATTTTGCTCAGTTAAACTCATATTAAAACAAAGTAAACAATAACTTAAAACAACATGTAAAGCTTAAACCACGTTTAACTAATCAGCAAAGATAAACCTTTTCTTAAAAACTAGCTCTCAAAGATTTGAAAAGTAATTTAATTAAAATCTATTTAAAAAAAACAACTTACTTATAAAATTAACCCAAAATATATTTTAACGACCGATGTTAACCACACCTAAAAGTCAAGTTTTTTCTGCATTTCATTTGACATGTCTCAATTTCAGAATAACTCAATTTAAACCACAATCGAGCAACGCGTTAAAGTTATTCAGTCTTATTAAGAAAATGGGCGTTCACACCAAAATGCATATAGTGCACTTCATCTTCAGTAATGAGGCACCTCAGTGGATTCGTCAATAAGGAGAATTGCCCCATGTTGGCGAATGATAATCCAAAGAGTGACATTTTTTTCAACTAATACGCCTTAAATGAGGCCGGTCAGACAGTTACTGTTAATTGTGTTCACTAACGTGAGATGATAACGAACTTTTTGTGGCCCGAATTGGAAGATATGGATGTGGAGGATATGTGGTTTCAACAGGACGGTGCCACAAAGCTAACTAAACAATGGATCTTTTGTGCGACAAATTCAATGGCCGTGTTATCTCACGTGGTGGCGATGTCAATTGGCCGCCAAGATCATGTGATTTGACACCGTTGGACTTCTTTCTTCGGGGTTTTTTAAAAGAAAAGGTGTACGTCGATAAGCCAGCAACAATTCAAGAGCTAACGGATGAGATAATTCGGCACAGAGCCTCAATTATGCCTCAGCGTCATCGAAAATTTGGACTATCGGATGGAGGTCGCTGCGGCCATTTAGCCGATATTTTGTTTCATACATACATAAATTACCCATACCAATATCATCAGAATAAAAAGAAATGACAATAATTTCCTAAATCCCTTTATATCTAGGGATGAGATTTCTATGCACTAAAAAATCGAAAATATGCACTAACAACTCCAAAATATGCATTAAAAAAATAAGAAATATGCACTTAAAACTTGAAAATTTTCAATAAAAAAAGCGGGCGTTTTAATTATATTTAAAACGAAAATATAAAAAGTTCTGCCAATTGTTACATGGAAAATAATCTTAACGTCAACCGAAGTTATAGGAGCATACTTGAATGATGCCAATTTATTTAGAGAAAATATATTTTCTAATCCCACATTGATTCCAAATCAGATCAAAAATAATTGGAATTTTTTTTTTTTTTTTATATACTAAATTTGGTTTGCAAAACGTTTTAGAATTTTTTTACTTAGTTTGTCAGGCTTTTTTCCATCCACATTATTAATTTTACATTCCGCAATATCAATTAATTCCAGCTCACTATTAAGTGAACTAAATCCCTCCAATTTAGTTATAGTTTCACCAATATTTCCGTAGTTGGAAAATACAAATGCTAATTGATCTTTTACTTTTTTACTTGCATAAGCATCGGTAGCAACAAGTTCTTTAATAACATTCTTAAATTGCTCGAAATGTTTTTGTGTTTTTGAATTGTATTCTAGAGCATCTAGACAGGTTTCCTGAGGTGGTAAGGCTACCTACCAAGGCATACTTTTTTATTATTATAAAAAATTGTAACTCGTGAAGGGGCTTTTAAAAATATGTTTTCCCGTATAAAACCAATAAATCAATATTATCGAATTGGCTTCTAATTTCCTTTGCAACTCGGTGTAACCCATGTGCCAAGCAAGTAACATGTAACAGATTTGAGCAAAATAGTTTAAGCCCATTGGCAGCATTAGCCATGTAAGGTGCTGCATTGTTAAAAAATAGAAGAATCTTTTGTAGATATTTTGAAAATCTTATATTTCAAGCAGAGCTCCAAAAATGTTTTTTTATTGATTTAATTTTTTTTTTTGAAGATTTTTTTTTTGCTTGAATGAAAATTTTTTGAAGAACTTTTTTTTCAATATGTTAATTAATAAAATATTTCACTCAAAAAAGTTAAAATATGCAAAAATATGTATTTAAAACCAAAATATGCATTTTAACCAAAATATGCAAAAACAAATCGATGCCATTTTAACGCAAATTTAATGACTCGAAAAGATAATTGCTCGACATCGATCTGAGACTATCGACAAAAAACATGCATTTGCATGGAAATCGCATCGCTACATACAGTTAAACCTCGATTAACCGGACCTCTATTAATTGGTTACATCTATTAACCGGCATGCGGTTCTTTCCTATTATCCGTGTGTTTCGATTATCCGTGCTGGTGCCGGTCCCACGAGAGCCGGATAATCGAGATAATCCATCTAGAATTTTTAAATAAAAACGTGTTAAGTATTTTTTTAAGGCTTATTTTTTTTATTTATTTAAAAAATTAAGCAAACTTTATTTCAGCTTTGCACGTACCAAACAAAAATTTAAAAAAATTTTTTTAGACTTGACAAAAAATTAATGACAACACCAAAGCACCTCCTTATGTATAAAGCAAAAACTTGAAAAAATATTGAAAATTTTTGTAGAAAAGCCACTGTTTTTACTACTGCTGCACAACTCTAAAGGCCCAAAAATAATATGCATGAGGTCGCTTAAGTCAACCTAAGCAACTGTTCAAATACCAGTTTTCGAAAATAAACAGAACATTAATGAGCGTACGGCTCGGCTCACACACCCTTTAACAATATCTATTTTTTTTAGTGTTGTGTATTTATACATAACCCTAAATAAATGCTGTTCATAACTATTTTCAAGAAAGTAACGACTAGTGTCCTGTTCTTCGTTATAAAACGGATCAATTTAAGTTGGTCTGTGAAATACAGTATATTTAAATGTTCTAAAGTGTTTGTATGCCCTCCACCACAATTAGTTGTGAAAAGGGTATACTAAGTTTGTCATTCCGTGAGAAACTTTTATTATTATTTATCTCAGACCCAATGAAGTATATATATTTTCTGGCTCCTTGAGTAATTCTAAGTCGATTTAGCCATGTCCATCTGTCTATCCGTCTGTTGAAAACACGCTCACTTAACTAAATGTGGCCAACTATAATCTACTCAATGAAATATTTCGTCAAATGTCATTAGCTTAAGCTGTTTATCCATTGCAGTAAAAAATTCGTTTTATTCGCTCGATAAAACGTGTATTTGAATTGATTAAATATTTAATGCACTTCATTATATTTTTAATTAAAAATTATATATTATATTATATATATATCACAGAAAAAAATTACGACAAATCAATTGTCATATTAAATACCATATTCGTCAATACAATTAACTTTTTAATTGAAAAGGCACCAACAACTAAATTTGTAAATACAAAAAATTATTTTGTTAATTAAAATTGTTAAAACTCAACAAATATTTTTAACAATTAGTTTGTAATATTGAATAAAATATTTGTTAACAATTAAATATAATTTTTTATTAACAAAATATTTTGTTGCTTACTAATTTGATAAAAAAAAATATACAATTAAAAGTTGTTTTTATTATTTTTTTTTTGCAAAATTAAATAATATCAATAATAACATTATAATTTACTTAAGCCACAAATAAAGACCTGGATGCGCTGGGAGGTTCATACATCAGCACAAAACGGAATCTTGCCACCATTATCATAAATTTCAAAATGTATAATTTATTAAAGAATGGTTAAAATTGCTTTATAAATCATTAGATAATAACGTTACTTACCGTATAGACTGATCCAATTTCGCAATAATCATCATATCGTTTATTCTTTTAATCCAGATTTTTTTATTTTAAATTTTTAATTTTTTGACACAAAATTATTTTTTTATATGATATTATTTCTACAAATGAAACAAATTGTTAATATGACAAATTACAAACATGTTAATTAAGAAAATTGTTAAAAATATAAGAAAAGTTTTTACAAATTTTCTAAATTATTAAATAATTTTTGATATTTTTTTCTGTGATTATATAAAAATTATTTTATATTACAATAACGGTATCTCTAAATTATACCATTTATGAGGTGAATTAGACTGATTCCTTGTCCGCAGAAACAATACAGACCATAACGTTACAGCCTCCATATTTTGTAGTTTGTATATAATACTTCGCATAGAATCTCTTGGAGTTAGGCCTTCTTACTCGTCTTGATACCATCGGAGTCTTCGAAATTTAAATTTGATGTATCAGAAAACAATACTTGTTTAATTTTTGAACAGTCAAATTGAGGTGTGATTGGGCAGACTCCAGTCAAGCGTTTCGACTCTTCGGTGAATTTTCGAGCTGGACGCCCCAGCTTCAACTGCTCTTGTTCTTTCGATGACTTCAAGTTCTGAATGGGTCCTGATTTGACTAGATATTGTTGTGGGATCACTTTGCCTAATCCTTTCGAAATTTTGCGAGGATTTCCATCTGGGTGTATTACAGAAACTTTTACCAGTTTGTTGATATTTCTTTATAAGGCTTGATAATATTGATTTATTAATTGAATATCTTTTTAGTTATTTGATGACGGAATATACCACTTTTAAAACCACTAATTATTTTTTTTTATTCACTTCAGTAGGTGTTTTTGGCCATAATTTACACAGAAAAATTGTTTATTAGTTTTTAATCAATTAAATACATACAATTTTTGTAATTACAGTTCCAATACTTATTTCAATTAAAGTTCGTACACTTAAGACACTGAAATTTCTTGCAAAGAATTAACAACAACTTTTTTTAAATAGAACGTTTTGTTCATTAAGTTTTCGTTGAGAAAATTTTCCTTAAGTGCAAAATTGCAAACTGGTTTTAACATTTTTTATAGACAAATTACTATTGATGACAAATTTCGGTTAAAGGGGGGCTACTCTCTATTGTGATGCGAATGAAAATGGTAGCAAATCTAGTGATTATTACTCTTTAATGCGTTGGAGTATTTGTCTGTCGCATGTTTAATTTATTTCTTTTCGCAAATTATCACTATTTTTCTAATTTAAATTATCCAATTTAAATTTTTTTTACATATTTTGACATTTCAGTCTGCGCTGCTATTGGCAGATCATTGTCAAATGTTGAAAACTCATTTATATACCCTCCACCAGAACTAGTTGCGATGAGGGTATGCTTAAGCCTATAGTACACGGATTGTAAAAAGCTACATTCTGGCTCTATGAGTAATTCTAAGTCGATTTAGCTATGTCCGTCTGTCTGTTAAAATCCAGCTCACTTTCGTTAAATTGTTTCTAGTTCTCCTTAGCAGTTTGGTATTGAAATCTAGAAAAATGGACTCAGTAAAAAAAGAGTTATGAATCAAAATGTGGAACAACCACCCAAACAAATTGATTTTTTTTTTGCTACAAAAACAAACATAAATAATGGCGGAATGCACACATTGATATAAGATTTTGCTCTAAGTCCACTTTTTTAAGAAATTTAGATTTTAATGCAGTAATGTGCAATAAGTAAAAATTCATTGTTTACAAAGAACAAATTACAGTTATCTAATTTTTTGTTGTTGTTTTGTAGTGATGAGCAAAAGCGCTAAGTCCAATTTATCACAAGAAAAAGCTCTAAGTCCCAATTATAAGTACAGTTTAACCATTTCTCTCAAATTTTTCCATCACATGTATTTTGATTGTTTTTTGTCTCTGCTGTAAAATTTTCAAATATGGACTTAGAGCCTTTACATGTTAAGCCAGCGATAGGTGTTTTCGTTGTGTGTTTAAAGTGGTCGAATCGTTTATTTCAAAAACCAGTAAATCAAAAATAAATCTAAAATTGATTTTTTGGGCGATTACTATTTTGTTGCGGTAAATACTTCGTTTAATGCAAAAAAAAAGAAGCAAATACTGTCCCCATGTGATGGTGAAGCAAAGCTAGGAAATCCTTTTTTCAGTTTTGTAAAAGTCATTTTAAGATTTCTGGGAAGTTCTTGTTGATTTACTCAAATTCAAAAATTGTTCGCTTCACTGGCTTTTAAATAAACGATTTGTTTATTGGCTTAATCTGTTTTGATAATTAAAAATTACAGTAAGTTATATTTAAAGTTTACTTTTATTGCGCACATGTATGCATATGGGCGTTTCTCTGGTTATGCACGCGACATTTGTACGCGTTTTATTGTTTTTGAACATTAAAAAAATAGAAGTGGATTGGAATTTTAGAATGAATTCTAGAATCGTTACATTGTTTGTGATGAGTTCTTTCTAAAAAGTATATATAATGGTAAATTGAGCACTGGGTACCCAAATGCCATGCAATCAAAGTTGACTTACTCACTTGACAAAAATAGAAGTGCCTTTTAGGACCGTAAGAAAAAGTGCGAAAGTAAGTGAATTGTAGGAGGGTTTTATTTCGGAAAAAATGTTTTTATAAAGGTTAGTAATGGGCCTTTATAATCATGTTTTGTTCAAAAGCAACTATGCATGGGTTGGCGAAGAAAAAAATAAATTGTAAATTACGCACGTGACACTTTTTACCTTCATACATATTTTAGTAACTTTACATATATTTTCAGAAGATTTTAACAAAAAAATTAAACTTTTTTTCAAAAATGAAAAATAAAAATATACTACAAAATTAATCCAACTTAATTTTTTCCTTGAAAAAAATTATGCGAGCGCTTTGATTTTTTAAGTCACGGTGGACCATTTCAGAAAAATACCCATATATAATTTTAAAGAGATTCAAATTGAATGTGTTCTTAAATTTCTATATGAAACTCTAACTTTAAGATTATCTTAAGAATGTTTTAAAGAAACGGAAAATTTAACTTATTGAAGGCAATTATATTCTTGTAAAAGAAATGAGATCTTTTCATTTTTGGGTTCATTTTAAAAATAAGTGAAATTTTGATCTATCAAAGTAAAAATACCATTTAGTTTATTGACTGATATTTGACTATTGACTGCCAACCGGTTGACATTGGCGGTGAGTATTAAGTGTCAAAGATCTCTGAAGAGTTAATGTGGTTACAATCGAAACATGTCAGATCAACCTGTTCGAGCCCATCAAATGAAAAATTTTCAATTAATTTTAATTAATTTCATGTTGTAAAAATGCCTTTCTTCATAAAATAAGTTAATAAAAAAATTTAATGAACTTAAGCCCACACGCAGAGAAAAAATATGGTTGGGCATGGTTACGGCAACCACACTGTGTTTATTGTAACAATATATTGTTGTTGTACACAAATAATTGTTATTTTTATTAAATATCAGCAATATTATAGTTACTGTAAACATATTAATGTTTATCGCAATTATAAATTTGAGTATTGTTAACCGAAAAATAATTATTTTTCTAACAACTAAATTATGATAACTTTCAAAACATATTATATTACTCACAGCCATAACATGATATTTAATAGCCATAACATGATAACTTTATATACATTTATCATAATAAGTTTAAGATGCAATCAAAATATCGTTACTCTAGTAATATTTTGGTATCGCCATTTGTAAAATAATTTTGTATCAGTTGTGTCGTGTTTTACATAAACGTATCGAATTATTTGTTAGTGAGTGGCTAAATAATAAAAAAATAACCATTAAAATAAACAAGAAATTAAAAAAAAATAAAGAAAAATATTAAAAAAGAAATAACAAAATAACCATTAAAATAAACAAGAAATTAAAAAAAAATAAAGAAAAAACATTAAAAAAGGGTTGTAGTGTCACAAATTAAAATATCTTTGCTAAAAAATTTTAATAATCTTAAAGTGGTGGAAAAATTTGTGAAATATTGGTGCAAAATATTAACCATTACTGGTAAGTTTTGTGTTATTTTAAGAGAAAAATAATGAAAACTCCATAAAATAATTTATAAATAATTGCGACCTACGACAAAAAGATTACAGTAACTATATTATGTTTTTTATTTTATCATAAGTATTTTTTTCCAATAAAAATATTATGTTTAAAGTTGTATCATATTATGATGTAAAAAATTTATGTATAACAGTTCATATCACTTTGCATCATAATATGATTACTTCTAAACTTATTATGATTGTCATGACAATAATATGATTACTTCTAAACTTATTATGACTGTCATGACAATAATATGATTACTTATAAACTAATTATGATTGCCATAACAATAATATGATTACTTCTAAACTTATTATGATTGCCATGACAGTAATATGATTACTTCTTAACTTATTATGACTAACAGGGTAACAATATGGTTAAGGGCAAAATATTATGATGTAATATTACGAACATATTTGGCCATAATATGATTTAATAACAATCGTAATATGGTGACTACAATCATGAATCTTATCATAATATGTTGCTCTTAGAATATGTTTACCACAACCATGTTTTTTCTTTGCGTGCACGCAGAAAAAAATACCAATGAAAAATTATCATGGAAAAATGTTGATTGAGAATCATAGTAAATTAAAATACATATTAATTTTAAATGAAAAATATTAAAATAATCTTAAGTCACGCTTATTCAATATTATTCACTGTTAAAAAAAAATAAAAAAAAAATATTAAAATCTAATAAATATAAAAAAATATTAAAATCTAATAAATATGGATTCAATATTGAATCCATTAAAAAACCTGTTTTATATTTAAATCAAAAGTTTATCTTGTTAAATTAACATGCATACATAGTTAAGGATGTTAATTTTTTTATTTTCATTCTTAAAATATGTTATAAAAAGAAGACAATTCCCGTATTCTTTTTATTAAAATTATTTTGTTAAATAGTACATCAAGTTTTCAAAGTAGAATGATGATGAAAACCATATCGGGCGATTCTGCTGATGCTTCTGTTGACAATGGAGAATACAAAATAAGTGAAGTATGTGTTACAGGGGTAACAGTTTTAAATTATTCTTAAATAAATGCATATGTTGTCTCTGAAGCTTCTTCACACTGTTTCACCAATTTGATTCTACATGAAAGTCACGTTGATTCAACTTGAAATAACTTTCATTCAACGTGATTCGGATTGTTATTTCAAAATAAATGAAATTTTGATCATTTCATCTGTAATAAAATTCTTTTATAGTCCAGAGGATTACATAATGAACACCAATATTAATAATATTAATAGTAATAATAATAATAATAATAATAATAATAATAATAATAATAACAATAATAATAATAATAATAATAATAATAATAATAATAATAATAATAATAATAATAATAATAATAATAATAATAATAATAATAATAATAATAATAATAATAATAATAATAATAATAATAATAATAATAATAATAATAATAATAATAATAATAATAATAATAATAATAATAATAATAATAATAATAATAATAATAATAATAATAATAATAATAATAATAATAATAATAATAATAATAATAATAATAATAATAATAATAATAATAATAATAATAATAATAATAATAATAATAATAATAATAATAATAATAATAATAATAATAATAATAATAATAATAATAATAATAATAATAATAATAATAATAATAATGATAATAATAATAATAATAATAATAATAATAATAATAATAATAATAATAATAATAATAATAATAATAATAATAATAATAATAATAATAATAATAATAATAATAATAATAATAATAATAATAATAATAATAATAATAATAATAATAATAATAATAATAATAATAATAATAATAATAATAATAATAATAATAATAATAATAATAATAATAATAATAATAATAATAATAATAATAATAATAATAATAATAATAATAATAATAATAATAATAATAATAATAATAATAATAATAATAATAATAATAATAATAATAATAATAATAATAATAATAATAATAATAATAATAATAATAATAATAATAATAATAATAATAATAATAATAATAATAATAATAATAATAATAATAATAATAATAATAATAATAATAATAATAATAATAATAATAATAATAATAATAATAATAATAATAATAATAATAATAATAATAATAATAATAATAATAATAATAATAATAATAATAATAATAATAATAATAATAATAATAATAATAATAATAATAATAATAATAATAATAATAATAATAATAATAATAATAATAATAATAATAATAATAATAATAATAATAATAATAATAATAATAATAATAATAATAATAATAATAATAATAATAATAATAATAATAATAATAATAATAATAATAATAATAATAATAATAATAATAATAATAATAATAATAATAATAATAATAATAATAATAATAATAATAATAATAATAATAATAATAATAATAATAATAATAATAATAATAATAATAATAATAATAATAATAATAATAATAATAATAATAATAATAATAATAATAATAATAATAATAATAATAATAATAATAATAATAATAATAATAATAATAATAATAATAATAATAATAATAATAATAATAATAATAATAATAATAATAATAATAATAATAATAATAATAATAATAATAATAATAATAATAATAATAATAATAATAATAATAATAATAATAATAATAATAATAATAATAATAATAATAATAATAATAATAATAATAATAATAATAATAATAATAATAATAATAATAATAATAATAATAATAATAATAATAATAATAATAATAATTTTTTTTTTTTTTTTTTTTTTTTTTTTTTTTTTATTTTATTTATTTATTTTCAAAAAGATTTACAATTCATTTGCCTTGGCACCTTGCAAAGCCATAGTGGCTTGTCTGCAGGTTAAAAGTTAAACAAGATTGTACTTAAAATAATTAGTATTCATTGCAAGTTTAAAAATGTTTTCTTAATTATTTTTTTTATTTTATTTGGGTTTGTAGTATTTATGATGTCTGTTGGCATCATATTAAATATTGTGGGTAACATAACGTTGAGCGTGCTTTTGCCATAATTGTTTTTAAACTTCTGGGTGATGTACCTTCCATCAGCTTTCCTTCTCGTGTTGTATTTATGGTCTATCTTGTGTAAAAATCTGGTATCGTTGTAAAATTCGATGGCTAGCGTTGTATAATAGATACTTTTAACATTCAACATACGTTCTTCTGTAGCTAATTTTTTGTTGTTGACACTTGATGTTGATGGGTTGTTTCCCGAAATGTTGTTATTATTTAGAGCATTTGCACTGTTGTTATTGTTGTTTGCATTGCTGATTGTGTTGTTATCGGTGCTTTCATTGATTGTGTTATTTGTTTCATGAATGTTGTTGGTTGTGCTATTCTCTGATATGTTGTTCGTATTGTTTCCGATATTTGTAGTGGTGTTGATCATATTTGAGTCGATAGTTTGTATAGCTGTATTATTGGTTTGTATCGTTTTTGTGTTTCTTTTTTTAAGTATTTTAATGAGTTTGTTTTGGGTCTCTTGTAGGATTCTACAACGTTTTGAGTTCCCCCATGCCGTTATTCCATGGCGTATATGTGATTCGACAAGCGAGTAATAAGCTTGTCGCAACACAGCAATACTAGAACAGTTTTTTAGTTGGAATAGCATATATGCAGCTTTCCTCAATTTCTTTCTTACTTCATCTATATGTTCATTCCAAGTAAAATTGTGATCTACATGCACTCCTAGATATTTGTATGTATTTACTAGTTCGATTGTAGTACAACATTCGCCATTTTCGCATACAATGTCGCGTAATTTGTTTTGGTGCAGACATTTCGTTACATGATATTTTAAGTTTATGTCCGTATATAGAATATGGGGTGGTTTAATATGCATGACTTTAGTCTTTGAAGCATTTATTACAAGACCGTGATCATGACACCATCTAGTTGCTATATTCAGTTGGTGCTGCATTATCTGTTTAGCCCTTTCGATATTTTTGTGAGCTACAACAATTGCTGTATCATCAGCATACGCAAAGGTTTTGCTCATATCAAGAATGTTCATTAACTCATTTGAATAAATAATGTAGAGTATTGGTCCCAATTTTGAACCTTGCGGAACGCCATAGCTAAAATTTGTTTCATTGCTTAATTTTGTTGAGACTTTAACATAATACTTTCTAAGAGTTAGGTAATTTCTAAACCATTCTAAACATTTTCCTCTTATACCACTTTTTTCGAGCGTTTGTAAAAGTTTAGTATGGCAAAGAGTGTCAAATGCTTTACTAAAATCAATGTATAGCGTGAGACAGTGATGGTTTTTGCTAAGTTGCTCATTGATAAAATTTGAAAAATTGCCAAGAAGTTTATTTATATTTTTTCCCTTTTGGAAACCAAATTGATTGTAGCTAATAATGTTATTTTTGTTAATAAATTCAGTTAGTCTTTTGCACACAATCTCTTCCATGATTTTTTCAATGACAGGTAGAATTGCAATTGGTCTATAATTGTTGATTTCCGATCTTGTGCCGCTTTTGTAAATTGGTCTTATTATTGATACTTTAAACATATCTGGGATTGTCGCAGTATCAATTATTAGGTTAATGAGTTTTGTTATAATTGGTGCCATTTCAATAGCGTTGTTTTTTAGATCTATTGCTCTTATTTCATCAACTCCTGCGCTTTTATTTACATTAAGTGTGTTAAGGATGTTAAAAATCTCTTCTTCGCTAGTGTTTGTTAAATATATTGAATTTTGTAGTACATTTGAAGTGTTGTTTATTGTTTTGATTTGACAATTATGTGAGATTTGGTTGACGTTTTCTTTGAAATTAATCGCGAAATTGTTACATATGTCCGTTATGTTTTGGTTTTTAAAATTTTTAATTATTGTTTCATCCACATTATTTGTTTTCTTACCGATAATTTCGTTTATAAGTGTCCACGTTAATCGTATGTTATTTCTATTTTCAAAGAATTTATTTTTATAATAATTATTTTTTGCGTATTTCAATTTTTTGTTCACTATTTTTCTATATTTTTTATATTCTTTTTCGAATTCTTTATTGTTTCGATATAAGTACCATTTTTTATAAAGTTTATCCCTAGTTTGACAACATTTTGTCAAGTATTCACTCATCCACGGGTTTGTGATTCGGTTCTTTTTTAGTTCACTATTTATTTCTGAGTTTTTATAGATATTTTTAAATATATTATATATGGAGTTAAACATGTCATTTGCATCTGTTAAATTATTTAATTCGTGCCATTGGGTTGTACGTATCTGATTATTTACTTTATTTTTGCATACTCTTTTATTTTGTGTATTTTCTGTAAGATTTGGAATTATTTCGTGTTCTGAGAGACAACATACAAGGGTAAAGTGATCGGAAATATTTGTTTTTATAATTGAGGCATATGCTTTTGTGTTTATGTTTCTGGTTCTAACAAAGAGATGATCAATATTAGTACATGTGTTCCTATTTAAATCCTCTCTTGTGGTATCATTAATTAAAAGTTGTAATCCATTTGCCAATATCGCATCAATGTAGTGGTTTGTTATGAAGTTTTTTTTATTGAGGTCAATATTCATATCTCCCACCAATATAATGTTTTGGTGTTTACTTACAGTGTTAAGCATTACATCTATTTCTTCCACAAATATGTTCTTATTAAGAGAAGGTGGTCGGTAAATTGCAAATAAAGAGAAAGTACTGCTTGTTGTTTGTATGCTCACGTGGATTGACTCAAATGACGTAAAGTTGGTTGATATTATGTTGTGTGATATATTCTCCCTCATATATATAGCAATTCCTCCTCCCTTGCCCACTCTATTTATGAACGTCGGATTAAAGCCTGTAATACTGTAGAATGCTCCCTCATCATCGTTTATGTTGGTCTCAACAAGTATTATTATTTTGATATGTTGTAATATGTTATGAATAGTAGCTAAAAAAGGTGTAAAGTTTGTACGAAGTGATCTAATGTTTAGGTAAATAAGTGAAAGGGGATAACTTAAATAGTCTTTTTCTATTTCATTAAAATTGTCTAACGTTTGGGTAATTACATTATTCATGTTTTATTTGTTTTTTATTAACCTTAAATGTTTTCGAATTAAGCCATGAGTTCTATGTCGGATGCACTTTTTATTAATATTGCAGACGAGTTTTCATCTTTCTTGGCGAACACAATTCCATCGCGAGTCCACACATATTTCCAACACGATTCCTTTGCTTTAATTTTAGCTTGCCAAAGTAGTCGCCTATTATGTGCTGTAAGTTGGTCATTCACAAATATGGTGTTGTTATTGTTGTTTTGGTTTTGTGTATTTACATCATCCTTATTTGTTTGTAGCTCTTCAACTCTATTAAATAAATCTCCTCTTACACGGTGTTTACTAATTTTTCCCATTAACTCTTTTTTTTTAGTTAAAGAGCAAAATTCGACAATAATGTTATTATTTTTTTTTACTTTGTATGTGTTGCTTATATCTGAGTCTTGAATGCTTACATTTACAGACTCTGCAATTGTTTTAATAGCTTGTATCGCACCAATGTTATTGTCTCTTATGTTTTTAATTTCAACATTTTTAATTAACATTTTTTGTTCCATGGAATTCACTGTATTTTCCAACTGTTTAATACGATTCTCTTTATTTTCGTTTTCTTGTTTCAAGTCATTGACCTGTGTGGATAAAATCGACAGCGATTCCGTTAATTTTAAAAAGGCGTTTGCCATCTCTTCTCTTAGTGCTGTGTTAGAGGCTATAATATTGTTGCTTAATTGGCTTATGCCGGCATTGATGACACTTAATTCCTTTGATGTTGAACTTTTAAGTGAAAATAGGTCCGACTTTAGTTCAGTTAAATTAGAGTTCACAGTATTTAAATTTATAAATTCCTTAAAGCGTTTATTGTTGTTATTTTCACCTTCAGTATCACCATTAGTTACCTCATCTCTTTGTTGTTTGCTGGCAGCTGGTTGTTGTTGCTGTTGGTTTTGTTGCTCTGTATGTACAATCTCCTGGTATAGATTGTTTGGCGATTTACTACGACTTTTTTCGCCTCTGCAGTTGTGACATTTCCATACTGCTTTCTTTTCTGCATTCATAACTGAGTATGTTGACTGAGAAAGTGTAGCGCACGGGGCATAGTGGTATTTACTCTCACAATTATTGCATTTAACATAATCGCCTGTTACAGGCAGAGACTTATTACACGTATTACAAAGAGCGTTGTTGGTTGATAGGTACTCTTGATTTTTACTCATATTGTTGTTTTTGTGAAGGAAAGAACAATAAACTTCGATTTAACTTTTGTTTGTATATCTTCTGCTTTGTTTTTTTATAAATGTTTTGTGATTAATATATCGATTTGTTTATAACTTTTTAATTTCTATTGTTTAATGAAATATTTTTTGTTTGGATTTTTCTTTTATTGTTTTTCAACATAGAATTTTTTAAGTAACTTTTTTTTTTTTTTTGGATTTTTATTGTTGTTGATTTGAACACAAAATCTCTTTATTAGTAATTTTTTTTAGAATGTAACTAGCGAGCTAATAAAAAAACACGTCCGACCGCAATGAACTCTGAACGCATAATAATAATAATAATAATAATAATAATAATAATAATAATAATAATAATAATAATAATAATAATAATAATAATAATAATAATAATAATAATAATAATAATAATAATAATAATAATAATAATAATAATAATAATAATAATAATAATAATAATAATAATAATAATAATAATAATAATAATAATAATAATAATAATAATAATAATAATAATAATAATAATAATAATAATAATAATAATAATAATAATAATAATAATAATAATAATAATAATAATAATAATAATAATAATAATAATAATAATAATAATAATAATAATAATAATAATAATAATAATAATAATAATAATAATAATAATAATAATAATAATAATAATAATAATAATAATAATAATAATAATAATAATAATAATAATAATAATAATAATAATAATAATAATAATAATAATAATAATAATAATAATAATAATAATAATAATAATAATAATAATAATAATAATAATAATAATAATAATAATAATAATAATAATAATAATAATAATAATAATAATAATAATAATAATAATAATAATAATAATAATAATAATAATAATAATAATAATAATAATAATAATAATAATAATAATAATAATAATAATAATAATAATAATAATAATAATAATAATAATAATAATAATAATAATAATAATAATAATAATAATAATAATAATAATAATAATAATAATAATAATAATAATAATAATAATAATAATAATAATAATAATAATAATAATAATAATAATAATAATAATAATAATAATAATAATAATAATAATAATAATAATAATAATAATAATAATAATAATAATAATAATAATAATAATAATAATAATAATAATAATAATAATAATAATAATAATAATAATAATAATAATAATAATAATAATAATAATAATAATAATAATAATAATAATAATAATAATAATAATAATAATAATAATAATAATAATAATAATAATAATAATAATAATAATAATAATAATAATAATAATAATAATAATAATAATAATAATAATAATAATAATAATAATAATAATAATAATAATAATAATAATAATAATAATAATAATAATAATAATAATAATAATAATAATAATAATAATAATAATAATAATAATAATAATAATAATAATAATAATAATAATAATAATAATAATAATAATAATAATAATAATAATAATAATAATAATAATAATAATAATAATAATAATAATAATAATAATAATAATAATAATAATAATAATAATAATAATAATAATAATAATAATAATAATAATAATAATAATAATAATAATAATAATAATAATAATAATAATAATAATAATAATAATAATAATAATAATAATAATAATAATAATAATAATAATAATAATAATAATAATAATAATAATAATAATAATAATAATAATAATAATAATAATAATAATAATAATAATAATAATAATAATAATAATAATAATAATAATAATAATAATAATAATAATAATAATAATAATAATAATAATAATAATAATAATAATAATAATAATAATAATAATAATAATAATAATAATAATAATAATAATAATAATAATAATAATAATAATAATAATAATAATAATAATAATAATAATAATAATAATAATAATAATAATAATAATAATAATAATAATAATAATAATAATAATAATAATAATAATAATAATAATAATAATAATAATAATAATAATAATAATAATAATAATAATAATAATAATAATAATAATAATAATAATAATAATAATAATAATAATAATAATAATAATAATAATAATAATAATAATAATAATAATAATAATAATAATAATAATAATAATAATAATAATAATAATAATAATAATAATAATAATAATAATAATAATAATAATAATAATAATAATAATAATAATAATAATAATAATAATAATAATAATAATAATAATAATAATGATAATAATAATAATATTAATAATAATAATAATAATAATAATATAATTTTAAAATCCAGTGATGAGTAAAACAATTAGTAATAAAACCAAAAGAAAATAAAAATTTGAGCAAAAATAAATGGCACATTCTGATAAATTGGCAATTAGAATATTTGACTAGACAGTAAAAAGAAAAGGCTAGCGATTTTGCGAAACATGATCCATAAGAGTTTTCTTGAATCTCTGTCTATCAACAATTAGTTTCATATTTGAGGGCAACGAGTTCCAAAGCTTTATGGCATTGATGGTGAAAAATCTGCTTGAATTTAAATAGTTGTAAGGAGGGGGTATTAAGGTCACACCACTGGCCGACCAACCAAATGAGATTTCGTCAAACAGGTATGTCGGTGATCGATCATTAAATGGTTTGTGTAGAAACAGAAGTTTTCGCATGCGAAGGTAGTCTACAACCAAGTATCATGGTTCTCCAGGATAATGAAACACTACTAAATCTGTGAACACCGTATCAATATCGAGTTGCATTGTTAACGAGACTTGTAATTTATGTAGACTGCACGAGTCCAATTTGCTATACACCGCCGCAGAAGTAGTAATAAGGGTTAGAATTAACTGTGCAATAAGACGTTTCTTGATCTTTGTCGGTGGGTAACCAGAGGTTATTTGTAGATTGCCCAGTGTCATATACACACTGCGTACTACATTAATAATATGATCACTGCATGACATGGCGGGGTTGATGTGAAAACCAAGGTACTTCACTTTTTCCACATATGCAAGTGGAATATCGTCTAAACTAGCAATTGGAAGCTGATTAAAATCCAGTTTCATCCTGCTGATGGGTACTAAAATTGATTTTACCGGATTCAGCATAAGGTTGTTAGCTATAGCCCACCCATAAACAGCTTTTAGGTGCTCATTAAGTTTGTAACACATGTCAGATGTATATCCTGAATGTATATCCTTATAACCTGACTCTCTTAAGCCGATAACAACCTTTTGTACACGATCAGATAAGTAGCTACTTATGAGGGGCACTGCGCTGCGACCAAGGCCAAAGAAGCATTCCAATTTCCTACAGAGAAGTGAATGAGCTACTCTATCGAAGGCCTTTGAAAGACCACCTTCATCATATGCTGGCCTGATATCCGCAAGTACTTTCAGTATAGCAGTAGTACCACTATGGTTAGAGCGAACCCCAGATTGCAACGGGGACAGCAAGCAATTTGTATTGATGAAATCAATCATTTGCCGTGGCATTATTGTTTCAAATACTTTACCAAGAACAGGAAGTAAACTAAACTCACTATGGAGGTTTGGAGAGTTTGTTTATGCAACTGGTATAATCCTGCCAACTTTCCATACTTTTGGAAAAGTGGAAGCTGTGATACAATAATTAATGATATGTTTTATAAATCCAACAACAAAGTTTAATATTATTTTCAGAAAACGTTTACACACGCCATCTTCACCAATGACATTAGAACGAATGCTCATCACAGTACTATAGACTTCATCATTAGATATAGTGGAAAACTCAAATACATTTGGCCAAACATAAGAGGGCTGAATAGTAGACAATTCTGGATCATTTGGATTGTTCAATGAAAAAAAAAAATAATTAAGAGTTTTAGGTTCCAATAGACAATCTGAGTTTTGACTCGCACAGAAAAAAATAAAAATAGATTCAATTAAAAAATTTGTGATATTAATTAAAAAATTAATTAAATTTGCACCGGTAAACAAATTAATAGTATCAATTAAACGTTTAATTAAATTGATAAAACTTAATTTAATACACTTGATTAAACGTTTAATTCATTTTATTAAATGTTTAATTAAAACTGATTTTATTTTTAATGATTGCTTTAATTGGTGAAAAATGTTGGAGAATTTTTTCTGTGCGGGTGGACACTTAAACTTTTGATATTCATCCAGAGCTGTCTAGAGGGTTGTGACGTGTTTAGCTTCCGCGAGAAAAAAAGTTTCTTCGCTTCTCTCACAACCAAATTAGCGAGATTCCTAGCTCTATTATAAAACTCTCTGTTTGAAGCAGAGGGATTTCTTTTCCATCTGTAAAAACATCGATTGCGCTCACGAATTGAATTTTTAACAGTCGCATTAAAACACGGACAGTAGATTTCTTAACGTGAAAACTACGCAATGGTACATATTGATTGTAAATATTTAGTATTGCCGCTAAAATGAGATAGTTTTAAGTAAAACTAAGATTTAATCAATCTCAAAATGCGCTTGATTCAAGTTTTTTTAAAGTTGATTTTATCAACTGTTAGGTACGAACACGACCTGCTTTCTTTTTGTAGAAATTACGGGCATTAAGAATTATGCACTTATTTCAAGAAATTCCGGGATTGATTTCGAAAGTTATACCATTTAGGATTGTTTTGAGTGCGTTTTAGTATTAGTGGTACTTGAAGTTTTGAGTACGGCTCGTACTTAAAGTAATCACAAAAAACTTGATTTATCCCGGTTGTTTTTCTTCCTGTGTAAATATTTAATCATTTCCAATTTATAAAAATGCACCCATTTTATTTTTTTTCTCACAATGTCTAACAGCAGATTTCGCAGATCTGGTAGATTTTTCAGCCGTTATTTTTAAAACAATAAAAACTATCTTTTAGCTACTGTTACAAAAAAAAAAAATGAGGTCTTTCTAAAATTTGTTCCACGAAGAAAGGCCAAATATGAAATAAAAATGAAATTAATATAAATAGAATTATTCAACATTTTTTTATTTTTCGAATTATTTCTATGAGCTAAATTTCAGTTATGTATCTTATAAAGCTTTTTTGTAATAGTCATATTCCTTCAGTTTTTCAGAAATGACTTTTTTATACACTACCAGACTATTATATTGTATCTTCTAGTTACAGTTTACCTTAGCTTTCCTTTGGACAGCAATGAAGTATATTTTATGTACAGAAAAATTTACAATTATTAGACACCAGCAGAATGTAATGCATTTTCTAGCCTGCTACGGCCTTCGTCAGCATTCTTTGTGTCACACTGGATAGTGATACTTTATAAATTGAAAAATTGACAAAAAAAAAAGATTTATAAAATACATAACTGAAATTTAGCTCATAGAAATAATTCGAAAAATAAAAAAATTTTGAATATAATATAAAGTAAATAGAATTATTTAGTCTATTTGTATTCTTATACACACTTCTCAGTAACATTGTTTGTTTAAGTTTTAGTTAAATAAGAACACAAGTTTCAAAATTTTTTAAAATAAAATGATGAATTTCTGCTATTGTATTCCAATAAAACACTTGTTTCAAGATCTACTCTAAGATTTGCGTATTGCAAACTATTAAGAAGTTGCCTTAAAAATTATTTGGTAAATATTTATTCTTTAATACATTGGCATTTGTTATCCACAACTAACTGCTTCCAAAAAATGTATAAAAATGTTAAGCTTCAAAAATTGTGTAGCATTGTGCAGTTGGCAACCTTAACGATCAGTAGAAAAATCTTTTGAATCGCCGAAATTCTTTTCCAAATGAAGTCCTTGATCTTTTATTTTGCTCTTGTCGCTATAATCGTTGCAATTTTCCAAGATTCAGTAGCAACACCAATAATGGAAAATGTTCGGGTAAGTGATACACAGGTAAAAACAGTATTTTAAAAAGTGTCAGCATTTTTCGAAAATTTTTCTTTATTTTTTAGGGACTGGCCTCTCCCAATTGTAGGGAATCAGGAGAAGATTGTCCGGCAAAAATTGAATGCTGCCAGCATATCTGCCTTACTTCTCCCTATTTGTGTACGTAGTAACAGTTTTGTACTTCAAGAAGAAAATTTAACAATAAAATAAAATACCTTTTAAATAAAAAGGTTTGATTTTTAACAAAAATGTGATTTGTTTACCAAAGAGCACTTGGTTGCTGTAGTTGAAATCCAAATCGGTGGGTAGGGTTCCATGAATCTACAGGGGAGCTACCCACTTGTTTTAGACATTCGGTGCGAGGATAAATGATTTATAGGTGCTGTTGCTATTAGAACAGATGCTGCTGGCTATTCCTTAAGCAGCAAAGGGTTAACAGCCCCAGCTTCTAAACAAGGGGCTAGTGTATAATTTTGAGATAAGGTCAAGACGACAGGTGCTCATGTTAATCTGTTTCCATAGTGGTACGATCAGCTGTTTACGGAAGGGTAACAGTAAAAGCTTCCAAGTTAAGAACAATAAGTTTGGTTTTCCATACAAAACGTCTGTCAATAAACGAGCTGAAGTGAAAAAGTGAGCGTGGAACCTTCCATACGTTGACTCCTTTTCCAGAAATCTGGACTCATCCCCTAGAGAATTCAAAAGAGTAAATTGGCCATAAGTCGCTCCAACTCGCTCTGTTAAAAATTCTGGGGATGGAGAACGATGGAGAATAGTATTGTCCACAAATCCTAATCATTTTTTATCACCCACGTTGACTCCTTTTCCAGAAATCTGAACTCATCTCCTAGAGAATTCAAAAGAGTAAATTGGCCATAAGTCGCTCCAACTCGCTCTGTTAAAAATTCTGGGGATGGAGAACGATGGAGAATAGTATTGTTCACAAATCCTAATAATTTTTTATCGCCCACGTTGACTCCTTTTCCAGAAATCTGGACTCATCTCCTAGAGAATTCAAAAGAGTAAATTGGCCATAAGTCGCTCCAACTCGCTCTGCCAAAAATTCAGGGGATGGAGAACGATGGAGAATAGTATTGTCCACAAATCCTAATCATTTTTTATCGCCCACGTTGACTCCTTTTCCAGAAATCTGGAATCATGCATCATAACAGCGTTAACATAAGTTCTCTTAAGTGGTTAACATTGCTCTGTAAACATAACAGAATGTGTCTAGGGTTATAAATTTTAAAAAATTTAACTTCACCCACATTGCCATTGAACTACATTGTGATTAGAGTATCCTATTATTTGACTTTTGGTTTTGCTCGAGTAAGGAATTAATCGATTTTTTAATTGTAAAATTGTTCGATTAATCGAGTAAAGGTTTTAAATTGTTCGAATTACTCGAATAATTCAAATAATTTCATCCATTGGGAAAAACATAAATTTCCACATGAATTGATACTTTTATGGCCGTTTTCTCACTAAGCGATTATCTTTTTCCCCAACGAAAAACTGCACATTAATGAAATTTGGTTTTCTCAATGTCTCATTTGCTTCTATTCTGTCGGAAAGCTAACTAGTACTCATCTGCCAATTATTTATTTTCCTTTATATTGCCGAACAGATAAATTCAATCAGCTGACTCCCAACATTAACATGTATTTTGAGAGGTGTTGCCAACTGAAAGCAATGTTTTTTGTTTCATTAACGGACAAGCTCTAAAACTTTTAAATAAATTAAATAATTAAAAAAATCAAAAAACCCTGGCTGCAAAAAATTAAGTTTTTATACATTCAAAAGACCGAAACAAGATGAAGGAAAACTGAATTAAAACGAACTATAAACAATGTTAACACAGTTTAACAGACTATAAAATGATTTGAAAGCCAAAGTTTAGTACAGTTATTGTTAATATTATAATCTGGATATATTTGATATTTATGTTTATTGAACAAAGGTGAAAAACAAAGGTGAATGAAAAAGTATCTAATTCTAAATACATATTTCACAAAGAATAATTTGATTATAAAATTCAAAGTACAAAAAAGCAAAGTTAATTATTTAAGTTGGAAATAAAACAATATATTTCAACAGTTATGCTTAGAAGCAGGCGAGAACCATTATTTATTTCGGTTTATAATTTGCAATACTTTAGATTGTTTATTTATTATAGTGCCCGGATTAAGGGCACTTTTTGTGAGAGGTGCCAGCCAGTTATACAAAACTGGTAAAGCCAATTTAATATTCCTACAAATCGAGTGAAATTGAAGTCGTTGGACATTCTCAGTTAAAATTTTTTTAAAAATCACCGTATTATTTGTTTTACTTTGATTTCAATTCCACTGATAACTTATATGGGCATTTCCATTTTGACGTGTCGTGATATTTGTAGCACGAAATGTAAAAAAATTAAATGACGAAGTCAAATTTGTAAAAGGGTTTTTAAATATACAAAGTAATGAAGTAGCTCTGCATTCAGAAAAAAAATTACAGTAATCGACGCTAAGGATTTGCAGATATAAGCAAAAATCTGCCCTGGCGTGACGTTAAAAAAACGGAAGTGGGTTTTGATTGTATTACAAAACTGAAAAATACTGCGAATTGAGCAAGAAGTTTTGTACAAAACCTTTTTTAGTAAACTTAGAACTTATATAGATTTATTTTTCAAGCTATAAAATTTATAAATCTTTGCTCGTTTCAAGGTAAATATGGGAATTTTCAGCTAAAAGTCTACTTTTTTTAATGTAACGCCAGATTGCAAATAAGGTTGTATTTTCGGACCATGTTGTTCAATCGATATCCCTTTTGTTACTTAATGTAGAGCTTGTTGCGCTTTACACCAAAATATAAAAAAGTAAACGATACATATACAATTTTTTGAGAAACAATTTAAAATACTTCTGGCGTTACGTGACAAAAAGTAGACTTTTCGCTGGAAATGCCCATATACATTTTTGTAATCTACTTTAATTTACACATTTTTTTTACGATAAATGTCAAACTTTATGTGAAAATGTGCTAGTATTTAAGTACCACATTTCTAACGTATGGAATTTGACGTTTATAATGATATACATAATTTGTCTCTCGCATCCCCACATCTAAAAAGGGTCTGAAATATCCTAAAAAGTTTGTGTGATGAAAATAAATGTAGATGTTAAGAACATGTTATTTAGTTTTAAGATATCTTAAACAGTTAAAAATCTAAAAAATAAATATCTTTATATTAAAAAAGTAGAATTTTTAAAGATATTAATCTTAATCGATTAATTGACATAAATTGTTCGAGTTATTCGATTAATCGTTGTGGATACTCTAATTGTGATTCAAGTTTAGTTCAAGGCTTGAAAATGGAAAATTGGACTGAAATTGCACTTGATTTATAGTTGAATTCCAGCAAAATTGCTTATTGAGAAAACATAAATACAACAAAAACAGGGTTGTAATTTTTGGTATTTTATGCACAATATGGATGGTGCTTAAAGGCTAGTTTACACTATCTAACAAGTCTTACGTATTCCATAATACTTTGTGAGATAGAAATCTTATGAGTTTTGTTTCGACTGTCGAAAAATCTAGTTTAACATAACAGTTTGTGTTCACACCACTATCACACAAAGAATAAACACTCACACATGAAAAAAATCCAACCCTTATCCAATGAAAAGTATTATTTAGAAAGTTTACAAAAGACGATGAATTCGTATGGGATGTCAAACTTTTTTTCATAATACTTGTCATTTGATTACACATGCTTTCACACTATCAGACTCCCTGCAAATAATATTGGACCATCTGATCCAATTTGATTAAATGGACTACTCCATCGACTGGTCCGATGTAATTCAAGCATGGACCATGTCATAGTTAAAAAGTGTTTGTAGTTGTTGTACACAATGCAGTAGTTTTAAAACTCCCCCTTTGTAGTCCAAAAATGGGTTATATGGTCCTGCCCTAGGACATCGTAATGTTAAAAAGACCATGTTTTTTCCATACGTTTGGGTTATTTTTGGACTAGTCCTAGTCCCTTGTGGGCTACTCTTTACACGCGTGTCTGGACTGGTCCTATTATTTGCAGGAGTGTTTGTAGTGAGACGACATGTCTTCGTTTTTTAACGACATGTTTTCGTTATTTTAACGAAGTTAAAACTAATCCTCTTGTGTATACAATGGAGTAGTCCATTACGATGTCCTGCCCTAGGACATCGTAATGTTAAATAGACCATATTTTTCCAAACGTTTGGGTTACTTTGGGAGTAGTCCTAGTCCCTTGTGGGCTACATTTTACACGCGTGTTTGGACTAGTTCTATTATTTGCAGGGCTTTTACATATTACCTGAGTTTTTTACATGTATAAGTACAAAGTATAATATTGTCTAGCCTCAGGGCTGCCAGGTACGTTTTTCCTTGTCCCCAAAAAAATTTAAAAAAAAATCCCCAAAACTCCCCAATTAAAAATCAAAACCTTAAAAATTTTATAAATTTTTTTTTGTTTTTTTTTCTGAACAAATTTTAAATCTTGTTAATTAAAAATTTTTTAATTTTTTTAAAAATGGTAGGAAAAATTTAAATAAGAAATCCCCAAATAAATATTTTTAGTAAAAAAAATATTTTATTTTGTTAGTAGCGACTGGTTTCGGCATGTTTTTAAAATACTTTTTATGTGATTCCAGTGAGGAATTACAAGGAGAACAATATGTTGTTTTAGAAGACGATATACGCAGCCATCGTTATGACACTTTGCAAAGTGTCACAATGTCCACAACGTATAATGCCAAAAATTCTTGCAAGCGAAAATCTGAACAAATTTGGGATCATAGCTGGCCTTTGGCCGGGCGCAAGGATTTTCTCCTCTACGGTATAACAAACACTGGCTTCGCTAACTAAAGCTTCTCTGCGTAGTCGGCCTTCGTTCGAAAACAAGGCAGATTTTAGAAGCATAATTAGCGAAACCGGTCTTTGTTATACCATAGAAGAGAAAATCCTTGAGGCCGGCTATACTGATAAGCTTTAGCTAGCGAAGCCGGTGTTTGTTATACCGTAGAGGAGAAAATCCTTGCGCCCGGCCGTAGGCCGGCTGTGCAGATAAGCTTTAGTTAGCGAAGCCGGTATTTGTTATACCATAGAGGAAAAATCCTTTAGCCCAAAAGTGTTTTCGTTATATATTTAATATATACACCCAGAGAAAAAGCAAGAAAACCATTTTTAAAAAAAATTTAACCATTATATGTTTAATTTAACCAAACCATTGTAACCGACAACCATATTATGGTTAAATTAGTCTTTTTAAAAATAGTTTTGTTGGTTGTGACTATAATAAAACACGTTCTTCTCAGCGTGTATGTAGATCTTTTTTTGTATTTAACCTCTTTAGTAATTACGGACCTTATGACACTTTTGAAAGTGTCATAATGTCCATTTGCAAAGTGTCATAATGCCCACGGACATTTCACAGTTTCCGTGGGCGTTATGACACTTTTTGGAGCGTCATAGTGTCCATGGACGTTATGACATGTCACCTAAAAATACATGTATCCCTCATTTATTTAATACTTCGATGCGTAATAAGTACTTACCAACAGCCCAGCATTATTTTCCCCAAACTTTATTATATTGTCTTTCATAATTCGTCACCTAATACGCAAAAAGCCTTATCTTACATTTTGAAAATTTCACAGCAGAAGGAAAAACTTTTCAAAATGATAAATTAATAAATTGCCTTAAACTGTTTATAACTAAATTTTCTTCTATTTCTCTTGTAAGACCTACCAGTTGTTTTGACAATGTTGCATATTATGCAAACTGTCAGTTAGGCCTTTACGCGTTTACCATAGTATCTTTTGTAGATAGGGCCTTTTGTTTTTTTTTTCGAAAGATTCCAAAATTTTAATTATTATTATTTAATTAGGCTTGAGGTGAGATGAAAACGTTGATTTTTAATGTTTCGTTAGTCAGGGACTTTTGCGTTTCAGGGAACGATTTACTTATTTTTGGGAAAGACATATTTGCTTGAAAATTGTCTTTAAAAAATCAAAAATTGTATGTGTTTTGTCAACGGTTTTAGATTCTCAAGAATACTCTCAAGAATAATAACATAAGTTTATTAAGTACTTTTTGCACACTTAACACTGTATTAGTTGTTGATAAGAGAAGGGGAAAAGTTTTGCTACTTTTTTCATATTTTATGTTCGAAACAAAGAAAATTAAGTGTAAATGATAAAAGAAGGGAAAATTATATTAAAAATGCATAAAATCCCCATAAAATCCCCGTTTTTTTTTTTAAATCCCCGACAAAATCCCCAATCCCAAAATGACTTTCTTTATCCTTTTTGCTTGCATGAAATCCACAACATTGGGGATAAATCCGCAATTCTTGCAGCCCTGTCTAGCCTTAAGTCATAGACAATATTGAATTTTATATTGTTTTTGGGGTCTTATTATTTAAGCCATTTCAACTGTCTCGAATTAATAAGCCTTTGCTTTACTAGTTTCCTTATTAATATTTACATTAATCATCTCCCATAAGTTCCCGATGGGGTAGGGATCTGCTAATGGGGCGAGCCAACCTGCTTTTAATGTTATTTCTTTGGAGCCAAGATCTACAGTGTTTTGAGGTATGATTAGGATTGTTATCCTTCTGATGTTGTAGGATCACTGTGTTGTGGATGTTGTGGGATCACTTTGAATAATTCAAAATTTTAAACTTCCCTTAGGTTAATTTTGCGAAGCTTTAGCTTTCTTTCTGGGTGTTTTATAGAAACTTTTACCAGTTTGTTAATATTAATTGAATAACTTTTTACTTATTTGATGACGCAATAAACCACTTTTAAAATCACTAATTATTTTTTTTTTATTCACTTCAGTAGGTGTTTCTGGCCATAATTTACACAGAAATAATTTTTATTATTAGCTTAAAATCAATTAAATGCAGTACCAATACTTATTTCAATTAAAGTGTACAAAATAGTTAAAAACACGTGAAATTTCTTTTAAAGAATTAACAACAAATTTTTTTTAACAAAACTTTAGAAGTGCTTAAGTTTTGCCCATTAAGTTTTCGTTGAGTCTAAAATTTATCTAAAAAATTTCCTTAAGTGCAAAAAAATGTTTTGTTATTTGTTTTAATTACATTTTATAAATAAATTAACTTAAAAACTTTTCTAGTTTTAACATTTTTTACAGAAAAATTACGATTGAAGAA
This sequence comes from Pollenia labialis, assembly GCA_949318255.1. Taxonomy (NCBI): domain Eukaryota; kingdom Metazoa; phylum Arthropoda; class Insecta; order Diptera; family Polleniidae; genus Pollenia; species Pollenia labialis. The sequence continues at coordinate 129,106,997 of OX439140.1, forward strand.
ACATATACTAAGGAGGTTTGACCGATACAGTACAATATTTATAGCTAATTTGCACACCGGTTATAAGCATTTTACTCTTTTAGGCATCCAAACCGGTGCAATTAAGCTCCGTACAGATGGTCACAGATCTAACAATATTGTCAGCAAAATCTGCTGGCGTTGTAAGTTAATTGTATGATAACAATATTGTTAGATATCTGACAACCGTGACAGATCACTATCAGATGTTGTAATCTCATTTTTAATTGTTAGATCTGCAAAGGCAATGAATCTGACAATGGCGTATTTGTCAGAGACCTTTTTCTATTGGCAACGCTGTAATACATACGTATTAGTTATGGAAAATGGTCTTTAGGGTTTTTGTACCAATTTCAATAACAAAACGTTTTTTTTTTTTTTTTTGGTATATATCGATATTTTCTTGGGCATCTATCTCTTGAGGTATGATGGAAAGTTTTAGCTTGAACTTAAATCATAAAAGTTTTCGTTGTGTATTTTAAGTATTTGAATCGTTTATTTTCAAAACCAGTCAAGTCAAGCACCAAAAAATCTTAAATTAAGTTATTGGGCGATTGCTGTTTTTAAAAGGTATATACATCGTAAAATGGAAAAAAAAATCAAATGCTGGTGAAGCAAAGCTAAGGAACACTTGTTTCTGTTTTGTAAAATTAATTTTCAGATTTTTAGGTAGTTTTCTTTGATTTATACTTCCACTTTTCCAATTTATAAAAATACAAACAATTTTCATTTTGTGTTCTGACAATGTCTAACAACAGATCTGGCAACTCTTGCCATTCAATTATCTGACAACTGTGTGAACTGACAATTTTTGTTTTGACAGATGGTTTTATTGTCAGATAGTTGACTGCAAATGAAATTGTAAGGTTTTCTTATAATCGGCTCAAATGTCAAATAACTTTTTGTGGCAATTATTTTGTTACAGTTTATTGCCAGACCTTACAGTATTGTAAGATCTGGCAAGCGTCTGTACATAGCTTTTTTAGTTTTCTAATAATTTTAAAAAATTGCATTAAAAAATTCCTCATTTAAGCATCGTATCAAACTTGAGTGAAATGCGATAAAAAAAAAAACGCACAAAAATTATTTTATCAAAACTAAATTTGCTTAATTCTTATCATACGTTGAATATGTTCATGTTAGGGGTCCGCCATCTAACGTTTTTTTTTTTCAACATGTGCTTGTTTCGTGAATGGTAACACTTAGATCATGTCTGATTTGGCAGATAATTAGTTTTATCCTTCCGCTGAACGAATATGGTTTAGTATACGCTTGAACAACGCTGGGAAATATTGCGACATTACTTTGAAAATCATGGTAATGTTGCAGAATTGCGTACGGATTTTGGAAGAAGTGAAGCACTGTCAGCTCCGTATGTTCGTTACCTTGTGAAAAAAGTGAAAGAAACTGGCATCCTCATCGATAAACCAAAGCGTGAAAAGCCAAAAACAGTGCGTACACCCGAGAATATTGCTGCTGTGGCAGAAAGTGTGCGTGAAGCGCCATCAACATCAATTCACCGCCGTTCTCAACAATTGAACATTTTGGAGACACCATTGAGACGAATTTTGCATAAAGACCTTGGTATGACGCCATACAAAGTCCAATTGGTTTAGGAGCTGAAGCCAACTGACCATCCAATCCCATTTCGCTTCGCTAAGTGGGCCTGCGATCGACTTACAGAAGATGCCATTTTTCCAAAATGGGCAAGGAGTGGCCGTTACAGTCAATGGCGATCGTTATCGGGCCATGTTGAACGAATTTTTGTTCACAAAAATTGAAGAGGAGGATATTGGCAACATTTTGTTTCAACAGGACGGCGCTACGTGCCACACAGCCGAAACTACACTCGATGTTTTGCGCCCTGTTTTTGAAGATCGCATTATCTGCCGCAGAGCTGATGTCGTTTGGCCACCTCGGAGCTGCGATTTGAAACCGTTGGACTTTCATTTGTGGATTGCCGTCAAAGATTAGTGTTACGCCGACAAGTCAGAGACAATTGACGCTTTAAAGGACAATATTCGTGGAGCCATTGGTGAAATACAGCTGCACACAATCGAAAATGTGATTAAAAATTGGAACGATCGTGCAGGCTACTGCATGGCCAGCCGAGGCAGCCATTTGAATGAAATTATTTTCCATTATTAACCGGAAGAATTGTACTTTCAAATAAAAAAAGAAATTTGAGAAAATATTCAGTAGTTTTTTTTATAGCATTTTCAAAAAAAAAAAGTTATTTGCCGGATCCTTTACTTTCGATGCAAGTAAAATGGATAAGCACAGTACATGCTATTAAGCAAAAGGTTATAAATGCATTTGTCGTTTAAAAGCACCAAAATACTAGCGATAAATACTGTATATGTATGCATAATAGGGTGGTCGTTATCTGTATTTTTCCATGCTCTAACCCTCCAATTCGGTGGGTATTGATAAAAAACGACACCAAAAAAAGTTTTACGACAATCGGCGAAGGCTAAACCGCCCCTCAAGTCCGCTATCGTTAGGTCCGAGTTTTATGCCTCATAACTTGAAAATATTAATTTTACATAAAAATCGTTAACCAAGAAGTTGTTATTAGTGAAGTTTCCATCAGCTGTTACCTTAATAAGTTTTCTCTAAATGTCATATTTACCAAAAGGAAACAAAACAAGTTAGAGTGCTATATTCGGCTGTGCCGAATCTTTAATACCCTCCACCGACTGTTTGAATATTTCAGGAGGAATATCTATACGATGTCTATTTATTATTAATTTATCTTTATAAAAACAGACATCAGCATTAAAATTGGTTGGTTTTAGGTTTAGTTCTATATTAAATTATTTAGGAATTTAAACTACCTTGAGTAACAGTTTCAATTCAAATTTTGTTATGATAGCATTATTTTTATCGGTTTTAGGCGTACTAAACTGTTTTCCGGGAGTAGTGTAGTAGTGTTTATATGGGGCCTAGGGTAAATTATGGACGGATCTTTACGAAGTTTTACAGCGTGATTTCCAGTCGAATAAAACAAATTTTTGCAAAATCTTATCCCATTCCGTGCCTTGTTACACCATTTATGTTATTTTTTGTAACAAAACTATAATTTTTTTTAGGTGGTGGTTCCACATTTTGATTCATAGCTCTGGTCCTACTGCACCAATTTTGCTGAATTTCAATCCCAAACTGCTTAGGATAACAACAAGCAATTTGGCAATTTGTTCATTTCTTTTGAGTTGTTCGAAAGTGAGCGTGTTTTCAACAGACGGATAGACGGACAGATATACGGGCATGGCTAAATCGACTTAGAATCACTCAAGGACCCAGAATATATATACTTTATGGGGTCTGAGATGAATAATAAAAAAGTTTCACACGGAATGACAAACTTAATATACCCTCTTCACAACACATTGTGGTGGAGGGTATAAAAAGAGCAAACAGCAGCATTGATGCGAATTTTTTCTTTAAAACTATTTTTTCTTACACACGTCAATTCAGCTTCAATGCTTGCGTTTGTGTGCGTTTGCTTACAAAAAAAAAAACAAATAGTCAAACGCATATCATTTGTTTCTACCATACCTACCCGCTTTCTTCATTTCTTAATTTTCAATACAGACTAGAAATATATTGAAGAAAAAGGTCCATAACTGCCAGGGAATCGGCCCTAGGGACATAAAAGATATCACGGACCTTCACTAGTTTTTATGCTTATCATATTCTTAAAACATACTTGCCATTTATATCCTCCCCTGCTATATAAATATGGGGTTAAATGAATATCTTTAATTTGGCCCCTGCAGCGCCTCTTGATGCCTCTAGATGAGTCAAATGTATGACCGATCCCACTTTATTGCTTATCGCCATCATTTGTTTTTAACATACAAAAATTGCAATACAGACTAGGAGTATATTGAAGAAAAAGCCCCATAACTGCCAAGGAGGATAAAATGTATGACCGACCTCGATTAGTTTTTTTTTTAACATTTTCCAAAAACATTCTTGCCCTTTATTACCAATTTTTAGGAAGGCTTCCATACAAATATTGCGTTTTATGAAATTCTTAAATTTGATAAAAATTGTTCGTCTTTTGTGAATAAAATCAATATGTAGTTGTGAACAGATTTTAATCTCTTATGGCTTTTTTTTTGGTTTGCAAATTTGTTTTTTATATGTCTTAAAAAATTATAAAAACAGCTGCATCTTAAATGTTTTTATGATTTTTTAAAGAACAAAAATTTTGAAATTTTGCTAAAAATTATTTATTTTTTGCTAAAAAAATTATGTTTCTTAAAAGACTGCGGATATAAGAAAATACTTTAACCTTTTTTTAAGGTTAGTTAATTCAATAATAAACCGTTTTTTAGTAACGCGAATATGTGTTGTGCAACCTAACCTAACCTAAAAAAACGGTAACCACCTCTGGATTCAGCGTACCCGAATTAGGTTAGAACGCCAGGTGCCAGGCTGGTCGGTTTGTTTTTAATATTTATATATAAAATTGTAACGTTACTGACTGAATGACGGACTCGCTGATTGATTCATCATCACACAGCCTAAACGCCTGAAGCTAAAAACTTCAGATTGGTCACTCCCCAAATCGATCCACTAAGACGGGATATTTGGAAATTCGGTAACGGGGAAATTCGGTAACCTTATCTATCTTTTGAACCAATAAACAAAGAAACAAAGTTAATAAAGTTATGAAACATAAAAGACAGATTTCATGTAAAAATTCAATTTTTCTCATACTTTGGTGGGTGTGAGGGACGGCTTAAGGCCCAACCATAATGGGCTTAAGTTGGCTTAAGCAAATGTGCGAATACATGTTTATTATATGAGGCAAACCATATTTAACTAAAGGAAACTTTTTCCTAAGTCTAATGAAACTGTCATTTGCTTAAGCAAGGTGCGAATTTAATCGCACATTCCGTACGGAATCAAATGTTGTTTTTGTTTTTTATATACATTTGAGAGGCTTTTTGTTCATTTCTGACAGTATGTTAAGCAATGCTATGCATATTATGGTTAGGCCTTTAGCCTTCGCCGATCGTCCAAATTGGCTTGTGTGACCTAAAGAAATCCAACTTTTGATTTTATCGGTCACCCTAATGTATATACATACAGTAAAAAATATGTAAAAAATAGACTTGTGAAAGGATTTTTTTTATTGTAGAACCGACACAATAATAAAAATAAATAAAAAAAAAATATCTTTTAGTTGCTGTTTAAAATAAAAAAAATTTTGGGCCTTTCGAAAAAAAATGTTCTATAAAAAATTGGCTCAATATTTCCCAAAAACCCTACAAAAAATATTTCACATAATTTAATTTATTTGGCCTATTTGCATTCTTATATATAGATTTTCATATCTCATTGTTTGTTTACATTTTATTTGAATAAGAACACACGCTTTAAAAAATTTCCAAATGATGAATTTCTGCTGTTGTATTCCAACAAAACACTTGTTTCAAGATCTACACTAAGATTTGCGTATTGCAAACTATTAAGAAGTTGCCTTAAAAATTATTTGGTAAATACTTATTCTTTAGTACATTGGCATATGTTATCTAAAACTAACTGCTTCCAAAAAATGTATAAAAATGTTAAGCTTCAAAAATTGTGTAACATTGTGCAGTTGCCAACCTTAACGATCAGTAGAAAAATCTTTTGAATCTGCGAAATAAGTTTCCAAATGAAGTCCTTTATCTTTTATTTTGCTCTTGCCGCTATAATCGTTGCAATTTTGCAAGTTTCAGTAGCAGCACCACAACTGGATATTGGTGGAATGGTTACAGCGGTATATAAAATATTTTACAAACTGTCAACATTTTTCGAAAATGTTTCTTTATTTTTTAGATACCGTCCCCTGCCGGCCCTACCCGCCCTGCCCGTTGTAATAAACAAGGAGAATTTTGTTATATGTATACTGATTGCTGCAGCAGACACTGCTATATTATGGCGAATAGATGTTTTTAATGATAATTTTGTACCACAATTAGAAGATTTTACAATAAAATAAAAAACCTTTTAAATAAAAAGGTTTGATTTAAAAAAAAAAATGTATTTTTGAACTTGTGATGGCTGTGGTTGAAATCCAAATCGAGGGGTGGGCTGACATGAGTTGTCGGGAGAGCTATCCACTCGTGTTGGACTTTAGCTGCGAGGATTAATCATGTATAGGTGCTATTGCATTTACATCTGCCGTCCTCCAATGAAACGTTATCCAAAAACAAACAAAAAAACGTTTATGCAACATTGAATCTACAATTTGATGACATCTCAAAATTGATAAGCCATTTTGTAAAGGGGTCACAGGACGCTCGGTAAACACGCTAGCAGAATCGGTCACCCTTTTAAAGAATTCTGTGGCAACTTCAATGAGTTGGAACTGATTACCCGGCTTTAATTTTAGCCAGACATAAGACCTTTTACAGGATCTCAGCCCAACGAACTGGCCATGGGCAACTCAAAACTCACCCAACATCAAGTCTGATCTTAAATCCATATTCTTAATGAGCGATGTGGTTCTATAAAAACAAAGTTACAATCGACTCTACTTGATTGCACGCTTAGTTTTCCCGTGCTTAATTAATTTGTTTTTGGCTTAAAACACCAAGCAATTTTAAGAAAAGCAAAACTAGTAGCAGTTTATTTCAAATGACAGGGCAATAAAACATTTTTATTCTAACAGCGGCTTGGGCTGACATATTGTACAAGAATGGTAGAAAGTAGTTTGCAATGGAGTAAAGATAGGTAGAAATATTAAAATAATACACGTCGATTACCCGATCCTGATTAAACAGCCGAAGAAATAATTAGATTATACAACCGAGTTTTACCTGTTATTAACCGTAATATCCAGCCTGGTTGTAGAAATCACGATCAAAGACAAATCCATTGAAAGCCGAGCCTGCGCATTATCGACCCCGAAGATGATTAGAAGCCGTTCTTGTACACTGAGTTTCCAAAGCTGCTGAAAACAGAACACTATCGATCTCGAAGCTGACTAAAAGCCGAGCCGCTTATCCTCGGTCCGGTTGGACCAGAGCTATAGCTTCTACAGTATTAATCTTTGACTTTTTATGAGTAGCGAAGTTGGCTAAGCAATGTCCGTCTGTCTATTTGTACGTTGAAATTAATTTTCCATAGAACACAGATATTATGGCAATTTGGTCGTAATGCATTTCTATTATTTATAGTCTGGACAAGTATGCTAATGAAATTCAGCCAGATCGATGCAGAACGATGATTGCTAATTTTTAGCCACAAAAATTTACTTTTTTAATTTCACGCATAACCTGTGGGCGGAGTTCAATATAAGTCTTGCAAAAGTGCAAATGCAAAATATCGTAGCTCTTTTGTTAAATACAGCAACAATATATACAGAGTTGCCGTTAGATTTCATTAAATTGCAACGATAATTTGCATCAGCTCTTTGACAAGCCAATTATTGAACTCCGCTAATATTAATAAGATATTTTATTGGCAAGGTAGCTTTGAACACAAAAAGTACTTTTTCCCAAAAAGGTACCTCTTTTCATATAAAGTGCTTTTTCGCCCAAAGTGCACATTTTTTCAGTAAAAGTATAAAATATTTTTTGCAAAAACTACATCAGTAATTTTGACTTAGCTGCATAATCTCCTTTGCACAAATTTTTGTGCAGATAAATAAAAAAAAAGCAGATATCGTAAATGTATTTAGCTGCCTTAATGTGTAGGTACATAATTGTGGTTACCTGCAGAAAAGTGCAGCTAAAGTAAAGTTTTTGAAAGAGAAGTAACTTTGATGTTTTATATGAAAATATTTTAAAACTGTCCAAAAATTATAGGAATTTATCTTAAATGTGCAAGTATAGAAAGTGCACTTAAAAAAGGAATTTGTATGGTATCTTAAACAATAATCACACAAAATATTAAATTTGTGCAGTTAAGTCAAAAGTGCACTTACACAAAAGGCAGTTAATTCAAAACTACTGTATTTTCAAACAAAGTTTACTTTTAAAAAAGTATTAACTTACACAGAAAAAAATGTTTGCAAAAAATTATTCAATTAAATAATTAATTGGTGTACATTAATTATTCAATTAATTTTTTGTTTGCTGCAATTAATTTTTTTAATCAAACCCCATAAAATTAAATGTTTGTGTATATGTGTTGTATTTTTAGTTTATGCAATTAATTTTTTAATTGACTAAATTTGTGACCCATGGCTCGAAAATACAAATCCGTTAATTGATGTGATCAATTCCTTTGCAGGGGCAAGATTAGTTAAATATTTAATTGTCTGAACGAATTGTTTAATTAAAGTCGATTTTCTATTTTTTCTGTGTATATTTTATAGCAATTGGTTAAGTGCATTAAATTTTTTTATGTCTTAATTTTACGACCAAAAAATAGATGTGTTTGCTAAAATATATTTTAATTTTGGTTGCCAAGCAAATTAAATTTAGTCAGGAAGCGAAGTTAAGACAGCAAAGAAGACTTGAATTATTTTGAAAACAAACTTAGAAGTGCAGTAATGGAAGGGAAGTAAAGACAAAGAGAATTAACAGAAACGACACATATTTATTACATATTATCAAGCTCAAGGCGAATTCACTGCAAGGTGATGGCAGACTTTGACAGTTAGAACCAATTTGTATTGGGTTTTCAATGTTTTGTAAGTGTTTTCTCATAAATAGTTAAAATTTTGTAGCGTTAACAATAACAATGCAATGCAGAAAACTTTTGTAATTTTTGTTTTGTTTTTAGATTGTTGTAGTTATGCCTCCACCTGTAATAAAACAAAAGTTTTATTTTTGTAGAAACATTTTTGGATTTACAAAAGACAAAAGAATCTTGTGTTAAGGGCTTCCATCTCCATTCCCTCTAGTTCCTAAGCAACAGTAACCAAGTACACCTGTTCTCTAAATAACAAACTGCTCTATTTTAATAATCGACAGACAGTACAAAAAAGTTCAAGTCAAAAGATACAACATGAATACGGATCCTGTTAAAAAAATTGGTAAAATGTAAGCAAATAAATACAATACAAATTAATAAAATAAAATATGGCAAATCAAACCATAATAAATAGCAAATATTTAAGTAAATATGTAGGTATGTATGCATGTATTAGAAGGAAAATAAATAAAAACAATATCAGGCGGATTGAAATACATCTGCCAAACGGATATAAACTATAAATTTCAATATTAACTGGTTCGAAAGCAAACGTAGTTGACAATAAATAATACTTTCAATATAATGAAAAAAATATTAATTTTAATTTCTTTAAAAATATTTTACTTACCAGCCAAGAACAAATTGAAATTGAATATAAATCACGAAGAAATTATCCCAGTAAATGGTCAAAGTTCTATCAGGAAACACCCTGGAAAGAAATGTATAATCAAAATGAGATAAATAAGAAAATGCAAACGGATTTAAAAGGTATTTTATAAAAAAAAATAAAAGAAATAAATGCAAACCCAAGACTTTAATGGCCAATTTTCAGGATTGATATTAAGACACATTTATTTTTAAAATCGTTTTAAATACAAAATTCTCTTCTTCGCTAAAAACTTAAGTGGAACTTAAGTCACCGATGTGGTACACTTAATTTCGACTTAAGGGCTAATAAATCAGTGAAAGCAAACTCTCTTTTTAATTTAAAATGTGTTTAAACGAGCAAATCTATAATTCAGTAAACATTTAAACCATCTCTAAACGCATTAAATTGGGCCCTTAAACTACAAATACATATAATCCATATGAAGTTGACAGCATTTATTGTAGTGCTGCCACATTATTATTTTTTGCCCTACATATAATATCGAGCGCTAACCGCGAAAATAGTGTAACCGACATAAATGCAGTTTTCGTTTTTTTTAATAAATGACTTAATTGGCAACACTTGCATCATCTCCTAAAATGTCATGGTCACATAAGGTACCGTTACAATTTGATAGCAAGAACAATTTTATTGTAAGCGACAAATTTCATAAAAAATTTATATGAAATAAAATAAAAAAGCTCTCTCTACTGTAAAATTTGATTTTTGGCTCTTACACTATTTTCGCGGTTAGGGCTCGATATATGGGGCACTGATTTACAGCTGTTAAGCTGAAACTGCATATAAATTTAAGTTATGTTCAACTAAACCATTCATTCATTTCTAGATCACCACCCAACTGCCCATTGTAATGAGGGTGAGTCGTATTTTATTTCGCCGGAAATGCATAAATCTTTGCTGGCTGTATGCCGCTGTGGGCGTCCACGCAGTGATTTGCATTTATTAAAATGTATGCAAAATCAGCGAAATAAATATTTAACAGATGTTACGAGCGAAACTGATGAAGGGAATAAGAACTTCAGTAAAATACCAGAAACTTCAAATGGTAAGTGTTACAAGGAAATTATTTCAAAACTCTAATGACAATCTTCTTAAAGGTTTTGTGGGATGGCAGACGAAGCCCACCAACTATAAACAATGGGAGAATTCGATGAAATATGTATCACCAGTGTACGATATGCCCGGCGAGAAAATAACTGCTACCCCTTATAATGCCATAATAATTGGTTAATTAAAGATGAGTTCTGAAAAAAAGAATATTTAATCAAATCTTTTTTGAATAAACTGAAAAATAAATGCACACGCAAAACTTAAGCCTGATCTTTTTCTGATTTTTAGTGTTTAAACAATCTTTTAATTAAAAAATATAAAAAGTTTCCATTTGAAATGCAAAGTGTTAACTAAATTTTGAAAGATTAATTTCTATAAAAAGGGGATTTGGCCCCTTTCCAATCAATATGGTCCTTTTTTATTACAATTTTGGCACAAAACGAACTTTTTCAAATCCCATCACTGCGCCCAATAAAAATCCCCTCCTAAAAATAATTTTTATCAGATAAGGACATTTTGAAAAAAAGACCTTGAGCTAAAAAGTGCTTTTTTCAAATAAATCGCATTGGTCCGAGAAAGCATAAAAGATTCTTTAGTCAAATAGTACTTTTTTAACGTTCGAAATTAAATGTTAATTGATAAAAATACTTTTCATTGAAATAGGCTTTTTTGTAATTCGGGAGTAAACGGGTACTTATCAAACAAATACGCATACAAATTTAGTACTTTTTCGAAATTCGAACATTTAGGGGCGAAAATCTAAACTATTTTTATTACTTTTTTTACAAAACCGTTTTCTCCATTCATTAACATATTCGTACTAAATTACGGGCTCCCACTACAATACTGAAATTTTTAATACTTTAATGGGGGAAAAAATAGTTTTTGTAATTTTTATTTGTCCGAGTATAAAAATTAATAAGACGATTCCGTAAGCTAAATACGGGAGTTTTCAAAAAACGTTTGTGCGAGTTATGTGTTTCTTAAACTTAAGAACTGTTGTACCGATTGACACTAAACTTGGACAATAACTTAGTTAAGTTTAGATCCAGGTTTCTCTTGAGCTCAATCCCGGTAGGTGGCGCTGTTGCCGTGATATTTAAATTTATGGTACGTACGATTTGACTGAAATTCACAAAATATTTGTATTTATAAAACAGAAATGAGTTTTCTGATCCAATTTAGACCCGATAGACAGCGATGGGGTCAAGTTATTAACAAAATTCTCCAGTATTTAATTGTTATTTGGAAAATCCCGAGCAGCGCCGGGACCACACAGCTAGTTAATAATAAATTTTGTATTCTCAAAAATAACTTTGATAGTTTTCGTTTTTTGTTTGGCAGTTTTTGGTTTCGAGTTTTTTAAACCCTGAAACCAAATATTTCGTATTTCCAAGAATTTGGGGACGGAAATAACACAATTTAATCTTTCAGATATGGTGGCGAATGTGTAGCTGACAGTTTATTTAAACCGTTAATGAATTTTAATTAATAAAAAAAATATTTTTCTATCAAAGTTTTTCTTGGGAGTCAAAAATTCATTAACAAGGTTTTGTTTTAATGTGCTAAATTTCCTATGCGCTTTTTACTGGTTGCTAAGGCCAAATCATCAGGAAACTTCATCTAAAATTTTAGAAAAACTAAAGTTTTACTTGTAATGATATCAAAGCTATAACAAAAACAACAACAATAAATAGTGAGTTGATCTTTTGTTACATATCCGAAAATGTAGTTGTTTGTGGGTAACAAGGCGGATTCATACAAGTCTTGGTGGCCTTATTTTGAAGACGTTTACAACACTATAAACTATTTTAACGTTGTGCCAAAAACTCGAACAAATATTTCATTTTGATTTTCATTTTAAGTTGTGTGTTTTTAAATATAATTACTAAAAAAAATTTAAAATTTCAAAAGATTTTGTTATTCGTGCTAAATTCCCAGTTTTTATTATTGATAAAAACACTTGAAATTTATTGTTGATGGGATAAGCTATTCCTATGCGCATTTCACTGGTTGCTTAGGCCAGATCATCAGGAAACTTCATCCATAAAGATTTTAGAAAAACTAAAGATATTAAACCAAGTAAAAATGTTAAACGTATAAGACTTATAGCAACAGTTCTACCTGTAATAATATCAAAGCTTAAACAAAACAACATCAACAATAAACAGTGCGTTCATCTCGTCTTACATTCCCCGCTACAATTAGTTGAAATTCTCTCAACATTAATTGTAGTTGTAAGTAGGTTAAGAAAAACAAAATAAAAAACAACAACAACTTACAAAAGATGTTGTCAATTAAGTGTTTTTTAGGCCGTGCACCCGCCCGTTTATTATCAAAAAGTAATTTCAATTTTTAGGAATACAAAATTTAAATTTCAAAAGATTTTGTTATTCGTGCTAAATTCCCAGTTTTTATTATTGATAAAAACACTTGAAATTTATTGTTGATGGGATAAGCTATTCCTATGCGCATTTCACTGGTTGCTTAGGCCAGATCATCAGGAAACTTCATCCATAAAGATTTTAGAAAAACTAAAGATATTAAACCAAGTAAAAATGTTAAACGTATAAGACTTATAGCAACAGTTCTACCTGTAATAATATCAAAGCTTAAACAAAACAACATCAACAATAAACAGTGCGTTCATCTCGTCTTACATTCCCCGCTACAATTAGTTGAAATTCTCTCAACATTAATTGTAGTTGTAAGTAGGTTAAGAAAAACAAAATAAAAAACAACAACAACTTACAAAAGATGTTGTCAATTAAGTGTTTTTTAGGCCGTGCACCCGCCCGTTTATTATCAAAAAGTAATTTCAATTTTTAGGAATACAAAATTTAAATTTCAAAAGATTTTGTTATTCGTGCTAAATTCCCAGTTTTTATTTTGATAATAAACGGGCGGGTGCACGGCCTAAAAAACACTTAATTGACAACATCTTTTGTAAGTTGTTGTTGTTTTTTATTTTGTTTTTCTTAACCTACTTACAACTACAATTAATGTTGAGAGAATTTCAACTAATTGTAGCGGGGAATGTAAGACGAGATGAACGCACTGTTTATTGTTGATGTTGTTTTGTTTAAGCTTTGATATTATTACAGGTAGAACTGTTGCTATAAGTCTTATACGTTTAACATTTTTACTTGGTTTAATATCTTTAGTTTTGATATTTATTCTTATTTGACCTTTATTTTATAACTTCTTTTAATTATTTAAGCTTGAGGTCGTTTTTTATAAAAAATTATATTTATTTTCTCAATATTTCGCTAACCTTTGGTTAGCATCGTCAGGAAATTAACAAATTTTAATAATAACAAAAACGATAACACAATTATGAAAAAATTTTTATCAGAAATTAAATTCAAAAACCTATTTGTCATAAAAATTTTTTCAAAAACCATTATAACAAAAATAAAAATTTAACTAAAGTATAACAATTCATATAAACTGAAAAAATTTCCTATCTATAAACCTAATTCGAAAACCATATTGACAATAATAAAAAAATATTTTGGCTAATGAAAACTCCTATAAAATAAAGATTTTTTAAAAACTAAACTTATTTTTAATTGCTATAAAATAAAGATTTTTTAAAAACTAAACTTATTTTTATCTTATATTACATTCATAATTAAACATATTTTCATTATTTAATTATGAATGTAATATAAGATAAAAATAAGTTTAGTTTTTAAAAAATCTTTATTTTATAGCAATTAAAAATAAGTTTAGTTTTTAAAAAATCTTTATTTTATAGGAGTTTTCATTAGCCAAAATATTTTTTTATTATTGTCAATATGGTTTTCGAATTAGGTTTATAGATAGGAAATTTTTTCAGTTTATATGAATTGTTATACTTTAGTTAAATTTTTATTTTTGTTATAATGGTTTTTGAAAAAATTTTTATGACAAATAGGTTTTTGAATTTAATTTCTGATAAAAATTTTTTCATAATTGTGTTATCGTTTTTGTTATTATTAAAATTTGTTAATTTCCTGACGATGCTAACCAAAGGTTAGCGAAATATTGAGAAAATAAATATAATTTTTTATAAAAAACGACCTCAAGCTTAAATAATTAAAAGAAGTTATCTTTAGTTTTTCTAAAATCTTTATGGATGAAGTTTCCTGATGATCTGGCCTAAGCAACCAGTGAAATGCGCATAGGAATAGCTTATCCCATCAACAATAAATTTCAAGTGTTTTTATCAATAATAAAAACTGAGAATTTAGCACGAATAACAAAATCTTTTGAAATTTAAATTTTGTATTCCCAAAAATTGAAATTACTTTTTGATAATAAACGGGCGGGTGCACGGCCTAAAAAACACTTAATTGACAACATCTTTTGTAAGTTGTTGTTGTTTTTTATTTTGTTTTTCTTAACCTACTTACAACTACAATTAATGTTGAGAGAATTTCAACTAATTGTAGAGGGGAATGTAAGACGAGATGAACGCACTGTTTATTGTTGATGTTGTTTTGTTTAAGCTTTGATATTATTACAGGTAGAACTGTTGCTATAAGTCTTATACGTTTAACATTTTTACTTGGTTTAATATCTTTAGTTTTTCTAAAATCTTTATGGATGAAGTTTCCTGATGATCTGGCCTAAGCAACCAGTGAAATGCGCATAGGAATAGCTTATCCCATCAACAATAAATTTCAAGTGTTTTTATCAATAATAAAAACTGAGAATTTAGCACGAATAACAAAATCTTTTGAAATTTAAATTTTGTATTCCCAAAAATTGAAATTACTTTTTGAAAATTTAAAATTTAATAATTTTAAGCGAATATTATAGAATTTAGTAAAGATTCCCCAGAACCACCAGCACGGTATACCATTTTGACACAAGGTTAGATATCAGCTGTTGCTTACGTAGCAAGATAAGGTCACCTGGTGTAAATTCGCCTTGGCGGGTAAAGAAAAAACCAAAATAAAAACAAATTGCTTTATTTTATTTTTCTAGCTCAGTTTTATTGCACTGCCACTTGCATATTTGCTATCAAAGTTTTTCTTGGGAGTCAAAAATTCATTAACAAGCTTTTAATTTTCATTTATGATTGTAATACAATCCACTTTTAAAAAACATTTGAGAATAACGTTTGAAAGCAAGTTAAAAATAAATGCATTTCTCAATCTTCAATAATTTTCCCTTGTTGCTAAGAATGCTACAATTTTCAATTTATTATCAAAAAGCGAATATTTTTCAGTACTAGAAACCGACTGGAAACTGTTGAATTGATCGTGTAATTTTCTATAGAAATTCTATAGTTCTATATTTATCACTAAAGTTTCTAAAAATAATAGTAGTTATCGTTAAATTTTTTTCAGATTTATATTTATCGATATATTATCTAAAAAAAAATAATAATTATCCAAAAAAATGTTAAAGATTAGTTTTAATAGAAAATTGTATTAATCGATAAAAAAAATTGTTATCAGTAATTTTCGTATAGCAAAATATAGCTATCGGTCTTTTTTTATAAAAAATCTGGTAATGAAAAAATCAGTATAAAAAAATTTTGTATCGATAAATTGTGTATCATTATCGATAAATTTTAAAAAAGCAAAAATTGTTATCAAATAACTTTTTTTTATATAAAATTAAAGATGTATATAGTTATCAATAAATTTTCTATAAAAAGTTATCGCAATTATCAATACGTTTATTTTATACAACTTCTAATTAATATTTAATGTAATCGATAAAGTTTTTATATTTATATACAGTAATCGACAAATTTCCTTAGGAAAATAAGATCTTTTCGCTAAATTTTCTAAAAAAATTAAATTTATTGGTAAATTTTTTATAAAATATAGAAGTTTTCAATAAGTTTTTTTTTAAAATATTAAGTTGTATATAAACTTTCTAGTGTAAATTATAGTTATCCATAATTTTTCCATTGAAAATTATAGTAAACGATAAATTTTCTGTAGAAAATTAAAGTTAACGACAAATTTTTTGTAGGAAATGATAATTTTTCCATAGAAAATTATGGTTAACGAATAGGGATGCAAACGATACATCGATGTTTAGAAAATATCGATGTATCGTTCATAAACATCGATGTCAAAACGTACATCGGCGTCAAAACTAAAAAAACATCGACATCGTCCAGTTAATATTTTCATTAATTTAACAATTTTTATTTTTCAATTAAAGCCGTTATTTAAAAATATAAAGTTTATTTCAAAGCATATACATATGTAATTAGGGGAAACCCCTTTTATAAACTAAAGAAATGCTTAAAGCCCAGCTATAATATGCTTATGTTGGCTTAAGCAACTGTGCGAATACATATAAATCGTATGTACTAAAGAAAACTTTTGTAAAGTTTTATGAATCTGTCATTTGCTTAAGCAAAGCGCGAAATTAACGATACATTTTCTGTTTGATTTCAAATCCGTAGTAGAACAACACTTTTATTTAAGTCATTACTGAACGAATCGGAATTATTTTTTCAGTGCTATAAAGCATTAATTTGAGTTTCACAATACTAAAGAAATAATTTCGATTCATTAAGTATCAACTGAAATAAAATTGCTGCCAGAATTAGGCCCCAGGTTTTATTAGTTACGTTTTAAGCCGGAGAAAAAATTTAGACGAATATCAAAGAGCTGAAAAAACCAAATATTTTTAGTCTTTAAAACTTGTTGTGTATTGTAAAAAAAATGCCAGGTCATTCTTATTTGAAACCTGGACCGTACATGAATATCCGAAATAAAGTATATACGGCTGTAGGGCTAACATTACCTGAACTAGAGAACGAACCAAAAAGTGGACATAACTTCTCGATGAAAGCTACAAAATTATTGTATTATTCTTCTAAGCATAAATTGAAATGGCGTTCCGGGAATTTTGGGATTATTCTCTATTATTATTAAAGTTTTACAAATGAAAGTAGTTCAATTGTTGCGTGGAATTCAAATAGAAGAGACTTGAGTTACAGGTTTGACCTTCCATAATTATACGTTATAAAATACAAGTGCAAACTAACTAAACGCAAGCCACATGCGCTTGTTTACGTCTTCTTACTAAAATATTTACACAAGTTAAAAGCAAAACAAAAACACCGCAAAAATTATAAACTAGATGTAGAAATATAAATAATTATTCATTTAGCTTAAACAAAAAAAAAAAAAAAACAAGGGAATACGAACGTTTTTCACTCGTAAATAATTTATTGAAATCGACTCTTGTTTCTGACTTGTTAAATGGGACATGCATGACCGCTACGATTCACAATTACGTGAAATACAAAAATACAATACAAATTGAAACAGGTAACTAACTAGAGATTGAATTAAATCTTAAACATCAGAAAAACAAAACAAACCTTAACTCTCGTTATAAAGATTCATCTTGCTGCAGTCTTAAAGCTTCAGTTGAACTTTAACAACATTCGCAGTAACAACAAGGAACTTAAAAATGTGGCCGGCTTTATGTTTTAAACGACAACGTAATATTTTTTTTTTTTTTTAATAATTCATTAATTTATTAATTATAATACAAGCAAACGATAATATTAATAAAAAAAAAAAATACTATAAACAAATTTAAATATTTCAACAATTAACATTTGCAGTTTTCTCCTACGTCATCTTTATTGTATCAGTCAGTAGCTGTTTGAAATTATCCCACCAACTACCACAATTTGATTTTGATCCACCTGTAAGCGATTTTCCCAGTGCTGATCAGAATAATTTTAATTCCCAAAGTGGGAATTGGTTGAATCCGGGACAGGCGTTGGTGTTTGCCACCACAACTGCCAGTCCCCAAAATTCGGTAGTGTTTGTCAATAATCAACCAGCTATACCCACAATGGTGCCGTTTATACCCTCAGCGACAACACCGTCTCCAGAATTTTTAGACTGTTTCGGCAGATGTTCGACTACCTCGGAATTTAATCCAATTTGTGCCAGCAATCGCGTGCAATATGGCAATGAGCAAAAGTTTAATTGTGCCCGACAGTGTGGAGCAGGTAAGTAGCGCAATTACCGGAATGTAATAAAAATTTGATTGTGTTTGTGTGTTATATGGATAATTGAGTGATAGAATTATTGAAATTCAATTTTTAGCAATTAAATAAAATAATATTGAATCAAAGAGTTAAAACAAAACGTCAGTAGCAATTTAATAATCTGGCCTTCGATTTTAATACAATTGAAATTAAACTGGCTCCAATTGAAATATATTACAATTTTGGGAATTAACTTTCTTCTAATTTTTTTAGGCTGGAAAAAATTGAGTAAATAAAACTTTGTTAAAAACTTGCAATTAAGCTGAAAATTCAATTCAGCAAGAAAAACAACAAGTTTATCTTTGTTTGCCTTTGGTTTTAAGCAAAAACTAAATATTCTGCAATTCAGCTAAGAAATCTTAAATTCAGCAAAAAAAAAATAATTTGTTAAACAATATATTAAAATTTTCTGCAATTCAGCTGATTTGAATTATTATTTGGCCAAGACAGTTATTACTTTTATCCAAACTTCCCTAATTAGCTTGGTAAAATACAATTCAGAAAGAAAATGCAATAACTTTTTTTAAGTTTGCCTTTAATTTTAAACAAAAACTTATTGAATACTAAAATGTATTAAATGTTATGCAATTCAGCTAAGTAATCTACAATTCAGCAAAGTAAAAATAGAATTTTCTACCAATATATTTAAATTGTCAACAATTCAGCTGACTTAAATTGCTGTTTAGCCAAGACAGTTACTACTTTTCTTATCAAAACTTCTCTTAATACATATTGGCATTTGAAATTTTTTTTTTAATTAAGCTAGAAAAAATAAAATTAAGCTGAAATAAACCATTGGTTATTATTCCACATATATTTTCAATTCACCCACGTTTTGTGCAACTCGTGAATGGCAAATTTGTGATTTTCTGCTAAAATTCTATTAAAATGGTAAAATTTGGACAAAAAGTAAACAATCCAGCAAAAGTTACAAAAATAGCAATTATAAAATTCAGTTATGTTTTAACTTTAAAGCAAAGATTCAATTAAACATTTAAGGGAAGTAAAATACAATATATGTAGCTCGACAGAAGATATATTTATAGAAAAAAGGTATAAAATAAGGGGAAATCAGGAAGTTAAATTTCTTTCTTTTACTTGATCGTTCCACACAAAGTACGGCTTATTGTATTTTTTTAAAATAACATAAAATAAAATTAAAGGTGCACGGTCTTGAGTGAATTAAAATCTTTACGATGAAAATTCTTGGAACTTTTTTGTTAAAACGAAAAAAGGAGACGCTAACAAAGTAGCGGGTTAAGCTCCAGTTTTTATAATTCAGAAAAACATTGTATCATTTCCTTTTAAATGTAATTGAATCACATGGTATATTTTAGTTAAAAATTTAACAACTCAGTTAAGTAAAATTGTATTCAGCTAAGCAAATATAGGAACATTTAATTACAATCCCTTTTATTTTTAAATTTTAAATATATTTTTTTAAAATTCAGCTAATTTAAATTTAATTCAGCAATACATAATTTGGTTCTTTGTTAAAAAAAAAAATAAATTCATGACATTGAATGAAACAAATTTTAAACATATAAATAACATTTACTTTAACATTTATATTTAATTTACAATAGGTTTTTTATCAATTCAGTTTAGTTACAAGTAATTCCGTTTAATTAAGTTTAAGCTAAAAATCTTTGTTTCAAATATAATTTATCTTAAAAGGATTTTTCAATTCAGCTAACTTCAATACAATACAGCAATGAAAATAAGACAGTTAACAAAATTTAAACCAAAGGTTTTAATTCTTATACAATTATTATAGTTTAGCTAAACTAAATCCAATTCAGCAAAGCAAATATTAAGTAGTTTAACCGAAAAATGTAACGATATTTGTGTGTGTGTACATAAATACTCTTTCGACCGTTTGAACTTAAAACTATATGAATATGTATAGCTGTGGCCTCGGAATGGGCAATAAATATCGATATATCAAAACATCGATATTTAAAAAAAATTATAATCGATATATATTGCCGATATTTAAAATACCCATGTATCGATACATCGATATATATTTACGACTATCGAATTCGACATTTTTAAGAACTATAAGAAAATTCAACATTTAAACCGTTGTTCAACTGTTTATTAAACTGGTTTTTTAGAATTTCATCATATGATTTTTAAATAATATTAAGAACAAAACGGCGCTTTTACAAAGTCAAGGCGAAGAAGCTTAAAAAAATTTCCTTAATGTGGTTTTGGTATAACAATGGTTATTTTGTGAATAGAATTATTGCTTCCTAGTGGAAGTTAAAAAAAAAAGTAATGCCGAAGCTGCTTCCTGCGGTTTATGTAGAAAGACGTATAAAACTTTTAGAAAGCAAATCAGATCCTGTAAAGTTTTAGTTAAATTGTCGACATTTTACGCCTGCTCTTTCGAAAATTTCTTTAAAATATTTGATCTGTCAGGCATCTTCAGTATCGTAGTAGATGTAGATTTAGCAGTGTCGGATAAAATTAGATTAACAGGAGAACACATAAAATCTGATGTCCATATCGGATAAGTACTGGTTTGATTAAAACATTAAAGCCCGTTTTCACTACTTACAAATAGCTAAAGGTAGGATTTTATCCGCCGTACAAAATGTGTTCCATTATTACAACTTTACTTTTACTTAACAGGTAAGATGAACCTTAATCTAATTTATTGCTCACTTAAGGTTAAATTAAAATTTCAATAATGGAACACTTTTTATAAGGCCGGCTAAAGTCTACTTTTAGCTATCGGAAAGTTGTGAAAACGGGCCTAAAAAACATAAAACATTTAGGCAAGTTGGTTATTCCGTGTATGTTAAAAAAGTTCAGTTTTGTCTTATTTTTTAAGAGGTTACAACAATAAGCGCGGAAAAATATTCCGGCAGTGTTTTTTAGAACTATGCAAAGAATCGCCTAAATTATGGCGCATCAAAAGCACCAATAGACCGATGAAAGTGGGATCCCACAAAAAATTTATAAAAATTTAAACAAAAAAGGAAAAAATGTTTTGGTTTTTTTCTTCGCCTATAAATTAATAACAAAATATTAAATATATTACTTGGTAGTATGTGCCACAAGTTTCGTTTACTCTGCCAGATTTGAGCACTTAACTTGTGCAGTGTATGGCCGGCACTATTAAATCGTATTTTAATTCTTGGAAATTTACTTTTTTTTAGATTTCATATGACGAATAAATAAAATTTGGTCTTGGAAATTGACGAACTGCTTTTTTGCATTCTTCCCTTTTTTTGTATTTATTGAATTTTTTTAATTGTAGAATTAACTGCCTGTACCTAAATTTAGAAAGAAAACTATGTTCGCATAACTTACATTTAAAACAAAATTTTAAAAGGACCTCGAGCTCAAAAGAAAAACAAGTTCTTTTATTAATACATATTAAAGGGTGAATAAAGATTTATTTTAAAATTTTAAAACAAAAACAACTCGCTTTATTGTTTTTGCAAACAAAATATAAAGCGGGCTGCCATTCAGTTTTTTTTTTTTTGGCTGTGCACTTGCCAGTTTATTATCAAAATAATGTTCGTGGGAATACAAGTGGGGAATGTAAGGAGAGATAAACTCACTGTTTATTGTTGATGATTTTGTTTAAACTTTGATATTGTTACAAGTAGAACTGTTGCTGTAATTCTTATACGCTTAACAGTTTTATTTGGTTTAATATCTTTAATTTTTCTAAAATCTTTATGGATGAAGTTTCCTGATGTTCTGGCGTAAGCAACCAGTGAAAGGCGCATAGGAATAACTTATCCCATCAACAATAAATTTCAGTGTTTTTATCAAATAATAAAAATTGGGAATTAAGCACGAATAACAAAATCATTTAAATTAAATTTTGTATTCCCACGAAAATTATTTTGATAAAAATATTTATTTTATAAAATTTTTTTTTTTTTTTGGTTAAAGTAAAATTAATATTTTTACATAAAAAAAGAACTTAAATTTAAACAAATTAATATAAATTTAAATAATAAAGATCGAATAAGAAAAAAATTATATTAATAAAAATGTTTGTAATTTTATCTTTATAATTTACTACCATTTCACAAATTTACTTTCTTTCTCACACAATTTGAATCTATTTTTTTCTCTATTTTCTCAATTGACAAAAAAAAATTGACGTTTTATGTTACATAGCAATAATTGTCAACGAAAATGGACTAACAATTATTGCAACATGAATTGCCGGCAAAAAATATATTCACAAAATTGATGTCTACATTAAAGATGACATAATTTGGACATTTACTGCAATATATGTCGCAATAATTCTCTCTGGTATAGTCGGGCAGTTAAGTCAGTATAAGACAAAATTGGGTTATTACAAAAAGAAAAACTAAAAAAAAAAATTTTAACATGTTCTTTTAGCCTCTTTTTAAGTTGTTACTATACAGACTTAAAACAAAAAACCTCTTAACAAAACTTAGAATATCTGTAAGCTACAAAACTTGACATAAGTACAGATATTAAAGCTATTTTTAGCTAAGACCTTGCAGAAATTAATAACGTCCTTAAAAAAAAATGTCTGCCAAAGCTTAAATCATTTTATTTAAACTCTTTAATACGCTGACTTAAGATAAATATATCTCTCATTAAAGATTAACACAAAAGATAAAATATCTGAAGAACCAGTTTCATTTTAAATAATAAAATTGCTTAAAAAATGTGCAAAATAAACGTCAAAAAGCAAAAAAAAAACTGGTAGTTGTTGTCTTTTTAATTTTAAAAGTTTATTTATCGAGAGTATTCAAGGTTAATTGACTCCAAACCCATTAAAGAATTTGTACAATACACTCTTATCAATAATAAAAAGAAATGATATTAAATAATTATTTTTTTATTTTTATACTTAAAACTTATTTTAAGACAAATGTCATCACTTTAAAACTAAATTGTTGATTGCTTTAAAGAAAATAGGAACCTTGTGTTTAAAGAAAGGGAAAATAATTTTTAAGTAAATCAGCGATTTCTGTCAGAGGTTAATGTGATAATAAAACCAACACAAAATGCGTTAATGCAGTCTACAAATACAAATTGCTTTGCTTAGTTATAATTCGCTTAAGCTAATTTATATTATTTTTAAGCACAATATATTTTTAATTGAGGTTCTTCTAAAAACCGCTTGTATTATTCTTGCTGAATCACTTTTAGCTTAGCTGAATTGAGAAAAAGGTATGTACTTAGAAATGGGTTTTTTCTACTGTCTTGAACGTAAATCTTCCCGACAGCTGAGTGGTAAAATTTCTAGTTTTTCTCAATTAATTCGTAGCAGCTTTTCTCACATGGGACGTTGAAAGGCGCACTGTTTTCTCTCAGTGTTTAGACAATTATGAGTTGAGACTGATCTGGCAGATACTTACGACTATCTTGAAATACAGGTGTCTTAAATTATGAAAGAGGTTAAAAATTTAACTATTTAATTGAATGCAAATTAAAACTCTATTTTAAAAATAGAAGAAATAAAAAAAATATTTGTTTTCAATAGACACATTTCAAATTTTTGTAAGCCGAACTGTATTTAAGCTGAATAAAAAGATTAATTAGAATACATTTCCCATTAGTATTTGATAAAATAGTTTTATTTTTCGTTGCTGAATTGTATTTAATGTTGTTGAATTAACTTAAGTTTATTGGAAACTTAAAGATATAAGAAACATCTACAAGCAATGATAAATTTACTTTCGCTGAATTAAAGTTTATTAAGGTAAATTGTAAAAATGTTTAAAAACTATTCTTACTTGGTTTTAATGAACATTTAATTTTTCTAAGCTGAATTGAGAAAAAAATTATGTTCAACATTTTTTATTTTTTTCGAATTTATTCTAAACTCCAGTTATGTATTTTATAAAGCTTTATCGTAATAGTCATATTCCTTAAGGGGGTAATTTTGTTGTTCACTTCACCTTGCGTTGAGAAAATTTTCATATAAAATTTTTTGAATTTTTGAAAATTTTAAAAATTTTATATGAAAATTTTCTCAACGCAAGGTGAAGTGAACAACAAAATTACCCCCTTAATTTTTCAGAAATTACTTTTACACTATCAGACTATTAAATATATTGTATTTTCATAGAATAAATTCGAAAAAAATAAAAAATTTTGAATATAATATAAAGGAACCTTCGGAAGGAAATAATTCCCAGTTTCTATTTGAAAAAAATGATGTAATAAAAATCAATATATAAATAGATCTTGTAAATTTTTCTGTTTTAGCTTTGTTAAATTAACTTTAACTTAGCTAAACCAAACTTAACCTAGCTGAATGCGAATATTTTTTTCAAATATTTCGATAGAATTATGTTATTTTACTTGCCGCATAATGTTTTACTAACGAAATTGAGAATTCATATGCATTAAAAGCAATTGTTGATATTATGATTTAGACTTAGCTGAATTAAATATTGCTTAGCTGAATTAAAATTAATATAACTGAATTTTTGTGAAAAATGTCAATATTTTACTTGCTGAATTGCTTTTACTTAAGATGAATTCAGGAAAACTTCATTGAAAATCATATACTCAATCACTTTCTTATTTTTACTCATATGGAATCAATTTTTCTTAGCTTATTTAAACTTAACTTAACTAAATTAAAAATATTATGACATAACTATATAGATTTTTAGCGAAACTGCTAGTTTTTTTTTCAAATCAGCTGAGTTAAGATTTTAACAGATCTTGTAAAAATTATATCTTAGCTTATATGGATACATTTTGTTTCAAAATATTGTTTTTTTAACTTGATGAATAACATTTAACTAGTCTTAACTGAAGAAACCCCTTAAGAAATAGCATTTATCTTGTAAAAATTATTTGTTTTGTTGAGCTGACTAAAATGTTTTCTTAGCTGAATTATACATTTTGTTCGGAAAAATGTGAAAGAGTGAAAATCTCTTTGCTGAATTAGAAAATTTTTAACAAATTTGAATATTTTTTTTTTAATTTCTCTGAATTTACAATATTTGTTGCTCAACTGAACCGATTTCTTGATGTATATAAATTTCTTTTTAATATTCAATATTTTTTTTCAGATATTCAAATAGTACGACGAGGCAGTTGTGAGGGTCTCTTTGCTATGGCTAGAGGCTAGAAAAAATTCGAAATACTTGTGTTCAAAACATCTCATACTCAAACTGATGGCATTTGGGTTTCGTTTTAAGGGGCGTTTATTTGTAAATTGCATTTGCTGATTGTTATAATTTCAAAAAAAAAAATGTTTTTTAAAATTAAACACTAAAGTAAAATGAAAATAAAAATTTCTTTTGGAAAAAAGTTCCCTGAATTTTTTTTATATAAATACAATTCTAAAAGATAACAAATAAATAGAAAGATGATGATGATGTTGTTAATAAACAAAATAAATTAATGATAAGAATATCGTAACAAGACCATTTGTGAAAAGTGTTGAGTGTTTTAACAATTTAGTTTATATTTGAAACTTGGAATAAAAGCAACAAAATGTTTTTTAACGCACAACACAGACGAGGTAAGAAAAAAAGAAAATAACATTATATATTTGTATAACTTTCTATTATTTATTAAAAATTTATTTTCTATTTGCACAAACGCATCTGTTTTATTTTCTTTATAACTGTCTGGGTGATTTTGTGAACAGTGGCCTTTCTTTGTGTACTTCTGCTCGGTATTAGTGGCATAACGGCTTTAGCACGTGTAGACAATAATTGGCCACACAGGAGACCCAACATTACAGTCGCCCAAACGCATCGTGTTCCAGCTGGCTATCGTCCAGCTGGTGTGGTGGGATATCAACAACCTTCAAACAATCAAACACAGAATAATCAACAATGGCAACAGCACAATAATCGTACACAATACATTCAACCTGGTAATAGACCTGCTGTACACAGTCCAGCTCAGACAAATGTTTATAAGCCACAGCCGCCTATATATGGACAAGAAGGTTTCAATCAAACACGTCCCACTTGGCAACAACCTCAAGCTACAAATCGGCCTCAGTATCCTACACCTGCATGGCAACAAGGTTCTTTAAATCAAACACGACCTGTATGGCCACAACCTCAAGCACCGAATTCTCCAGGATATCCTGCATATGGACAAAGCTCTTTCAACCAAACACGACCTTCAGCCACTTACTATCCACAATATCCTCAAGGAACTTCAAGCAACCAAACACGTCCCTTATGGCCTCAACCTGGTGTGCCACAAGGTCCAAATTACCCACAATATACCCCGAAAGTTTCACCTAGTTCTTTAAATCAGACACGTCCATCTTGGTCCCAGCCCTCTGCTTCCCAGCTACCCGATAATCCAACACAACCTAATGGATTAAATTCTTGGTCCTCTTCTGCTAATAAAAACAATTTATATCCGCAACTTCCTACTTTAAATTTGCCCCAAGCTCCTGCATCCCCCGGAAATAGTGCAATACCCTTAGCTCCTATGCAACCTGGCCCACCAAGTCCTCAAGGTCCCCATAATTGGAATTCAGGCGGTCAGGCTGTTTTAAGTTATGGACCAGGTTATTATCCCCAACCAGCAGGAAATACAAATAAAAATTCACCGCCTCATCAGGGCAGTAGCAACCCATATGCAAATATTTTTAATTAAGAATTTAGACAAACTGAATTAAATGTCTATAATTAATTAAAAATCTGACATATCGGAGCAAAAAACATGTAAAACCTAAGAATATATAGTATTTGTAAAAATATTTAGTTAATTAATTTCGCAAAATTGCATTAAATTTAACGATAACCTAAAACCTTGGAAACTAATTTTAAATTTTGTTTTCTTTAATTAAAGCTTACTTAGCTGAATAAAAAATTATTACTTTTACCAAAATTTCCAATCGATATTTTATAATTCAGCTTTCTAAATAACATTAAACTTAGCGCGAAATTATAAAAAAATTAACAAAATATTTCTAACGGCCAATTTCACAAAGTTCAGTTAATGTTAATTATAACGGATCTTGGTGAAATTAGTTTCTGTTGTTTTTGGATTCTTAAAGTTCCGACCAGCGTTGCCGTTTTGGATACTTTTTACCAAAAATTGTTACTTTTTTCCAATGTGTACTTGCGTACTTTAAAAAATCGGTCCAGCGGCTTATGAGTCTACAAGATACAAAAAAATACTATTTCTTCTTTAGATACACAATTTTCAAGCTGAAGTGCGAATAAAATAGTACTTTTTATACAATATAATTTTGGTTACTTTTGTCGCTTTTGGTTACTTTATTTCTAGATTTTGGTTACAAATTTTTTTGGTCGTGGCAACGCTGGTTCCGACACCACCTGTAGTTCAATTCGCCTTGGTAACCACCTTTAAAAACTCAAAAAACTTTTATTTGATATGCCAATTTGAAAAAACAAAGAAAATCTATTTGTAATTGTTTGAGAGGTGCCATGCCCACTTTTTGACGGGTTTTGTGTATTGACAACCCAGCTATGTGTACGAAATTTGACAATTTTTCTCCTACCATTTTCCAGATAAAAAGAAATTGTGCCACGCGCACTTCTCCAATCCCCTTCTCTTTTTTTAGAGGGGTTATGTATTGATATCATAGCTTTGTGTACCAGATTTGGACAATGTTTTTCTTACCGTCCACATTTGGTCGGATAATCAAGACGCTCGTACCTAATTTGGAAACTTTGGCCTTTGTCGTTCTCCAGTTTTACAAGAATCTGTACTGTCTTGGTTTGTAAAGTGCTACGACAACATTATGTCGGTTTTTGTTTATTGATAACCTAATTTGGAAACTTTAGCTCGTGACGTTCTCCAGATATGCAGGAAAAGCAAAAATAACAACAGATTTATGGGTAAAATTAAAGCCAGTCGTAGTTTTTTTGTTTATAATTGGGTAGCTAATGGATCAATTTGGTTGAATTTTAAAAGCAAAATTTCACGGAGCACACGTGACTTAAATATATAACAACCTAGTCCTAATTATGTATACCTAGGGTCTTTGAAAACCCCATTTCAATAGGACACAAAGTGTAGCTACTTTGTAGGGTCAAAGAAAACTATAGTAAATATAACAAACGGAATGACAGGCAACATTAGCCCTGTTCTACCTGTAGTGTAGGTTATACTAAGCGAAATTGGAATTATGAATAAATGTACTACCGGACGTTAGATGGCGCAATCATATTTTTATATTGTTTTTTTCACGAAAGATTCAAATTTAGCATTTTTATATTTTAATAATAATTTTTTATTTATTTCTATACAAAAAAACTAAATATTAAAAAATACAAAAATAAAATATTCCATCCACAATATGGAAACTTTTATTCGATAAAAAAATATAAATATTCCTATTTTTCTCTGTAGAGGAATTTTTAACAACTCTCCGAATTTTTTTTAGTAAATGCACGAACCATTACAACTGTATCCGCCCTCTATCGACAACTAGCATTATTAAGATTCTTATGATAGCAGTACTCAGCGTTGCCAGAATTAAGATTTTATCTTATTTTTAAAGATTTTTTGACCTAAATAAGGTTTTAAGATTTTTTTTCTCAAATTAAGATTTTTTTATTTTTAGAAATAAAGTTTATTAACTTTAAGTTTGTACAAGATACATAATTTTTTTACAGTTTTTTAAACAGAAAATTTTTAAAACAATGTGGTTTTGACTCATATTTGTTGTCTAACTATTGGTTTTGCACACTTTTGAACCCATTGTCTGGCATACACAAAAAAAAATCATTATTTCTGGACATACAAAATATTAAATGAGCATTTTAAATTAGCAGTTGTTCATTTTGGGACTACTGAGGAAAAAAATTATTTGTGACAAGAAAAAACGCATTGTTATAAAGTTTCATATTTTAAAGAACAAAAAAGTTCAGGTATTTAGTACCAAAAGGTAAAACTAATGGAACTTAAAAAGCTTTTAGTTTAAAAATTCCACATTCCATGTTTATGATAATTTTTAAACAAAGTATATAAACATAAGTGCTTAAGAATATCTTTTTAAAAGGTGTACCAACATTATTTTAATAACAATTCAATAAGGAATATATTTAAGAAAATCCATATATTTTCAATGAGCTCTTTTTAAATGCAATTTCCTTGAAATGCATTCCATATAAGAACGGTGTCAACAAATTTAATATTAAATTAAGAACCCTTAAAATTTCATATGAAGTATGAGCTCCTAAACTAAAATTTTCTTGCTCAAAATTTATGTATGTACATATCTCTAATTTTAGAGTTTAATTACATTGAATGAAACTTCTTTATTTAGATTGACTTTTTTAATTTCTTATTTATTAAAAATTAAATGGATTAAAAATTTATTTTAGAAAGAATTTTATAAAAAAATATAGCTTAAACACAATTTAAACCTACAATCGAATTTTGTATAAATACCGCAATTATGTATTTCGATTTAAATAGTTTCCATAATAAGAAGTGTGTTGTTTTGAAAAACTAAAAATTTTTACTTTTTTGCCCTTGTTATAAAAAATTTTAAGATTTTTCTCTTAAAAATAAGATTTTTTTTTCGCCAAATTAAGATTTTTCTTTCAAATCTTCTGGCAACGCTGGCAGTACTAGCAAATTATTGTGTAGTAACTAGGGCTTCCAATCGGGAAATCCCGGGATTTTCGGGATTAGGCGAATCCCGAATCTCGGGATTTCTGATTTCTAATCCCGGGATTTTCGGGATCCCGATATTTTTTCTATTATATATTATCTTCCATTTTTTAATAACTTGTACAAAAATGCGTGTATTTGTTGACAAAAAAAAATTCCCAAAATTATGGCAGTGATAATTCTCCTTGTTTATTACAACGGGCAGGGCGGGCAGGGGACGGTATCTAAAAAATAAAGAAACATTTTCGAAAAATGTTGACAATTTGTAAAATATTTTAGATTCCTCTGTAACAATTCCACCAATATCCAGTTGTGGTGCTGCTACTGAATCTTGCAACATTGCAACGATCGTAGCGACAAGAGCAAAATAAAAGATAAAGGACTTCATTTGGAAACTTATTTCGCAGATTCAAAAGATTTTTCTACTGATCGTTAAGGTTGGCAACTGCACAATGTTACACAATTTTTGAAGCTTAACATTTTTATACATTTTTTGGAAGCAGTTAGTTTTAGATAACATATGCCAATGTACTAAAGAATAAGTATTTACCAAATAATTTTTAAGGCAACTTCTTAATAGTTTGCAATACGCAAATCTTAGAGTAGATCTTGAAACAAGTGTTTTATTGGAATACAATAGCAGAAATTCATCATTTGGAAATTTTTTAAAGCGTGTGTTCTTATTCAAATAAAATGTAAACAAACAATGAGATATGAAAATCTATATATAAGAATGCAAATAGGCCAAATAAATTAAATTATGTGAAATATTTTTTGTAGGGTTTTTGTGAAATATTGCGCCAATTTTTTATAGAACAATTTTTCGAAAGGCCCAAAATTTTTTTTATTTTAAACAGCAACTAAAAGATAATTTTTTTTTTATTTATTTTTATTATTGTGTCGGTTCTACAATAAAAAAAAATCCTTTCACAAGTCTATTTTTTACATATTTTTTACTGTATGTATATACATTAGGGTGACCGATAAAATCAAAAGTTGATTTCTTTAGGTCACACAAGCCAATTTGGACGATCGGCGAAGGCTAAAGGCCTAACCATAATATGCATAGCCTTGCTTAACATACTGTCAGAAATGAATAAAAAGCCTCTCAAATGTATTTAAAAAACAAAAACAACATTTGATTCCGTACGGAATGTGCGATTAAATTCGCACCTTGCTTAAGCAAATGACAGTTTCATTAGACTTAGGAAAAAGTTTCCTTAATTTAAATATGGTTTGCCTCATATACTAAACATGTATTCGCACATTTGCTTAAGCTAACTTAAGCCCATTATGGTTGGGCCTTAAGCCGTCCCTCACGCCTACCAAAGTATGAGAAAATTTGTATTTTTACATGAAATCTGACTTTTATGTTTCATAACTTTAAAATATTAGTTTTGTAGAAAAGTTGTTAACAAGTTTTTCCTTAATCTCTTATTAAACAAAATAAAATAAAAAATCAAATTTTTAATTTATTAAAGTAACGTTTTTTTTAACGTATCTTTAATTTTGTTGAAAAACATTTTTATTTTTAACTAGCATTTAACTCGCTACTTCGTAAGCTTCTCCTTTTTCTTCGTGGACGTTTTTGTATGCCACAGTTTGTTTTCTCATTCACCCAGGACCGTGCATGTTTAATTTAATCTTTCTAGGTCCAATTCCAACGGAAATTCAAAAAGTACCAATCGAAGAATAAAAAAGTACCAAAAACTCAATCTTAAAGATTCTCATCCATCCATGACATTGCTTCTTGAATTTTATGTTTCTAGGTCCAATACTAACGGAAATTCAAAAAGTACCAGTTAAAGAACAAAAAAGTATCAAACAGTTCCGCAAACGATTCTTATCCACTCAGAACATTGCATGTTGAATATTATGTTTTAAGGTCCAATATTAACGATAATAAAAAAAATACCAATTGTTTTTCCTTTTTTTTGGTACTATTTTTTCTCCCATTAAAGCATCAAAGATTTCAGTAGTGTAGTGGGAGCCCAAAACTAAGTACGAATATGTCAATGAATGGAGAAAAATGTCTTGTAAAAAAGTACCAAAAATAGTTACGATTTTCTCCCCTTAAATGTAAAAATTTCGAAAAACTACCAAATTGGTATTCGTATTTTGTTAATAAGTTTCGAATGTGGTATTAGCTTTGTTTCTATGTTTATTGGCTCAAAAGATAGATGGGTTGTCAAAAAAGAACCAAAATTCAGGGTTTACCCGCTTACTGCCTAATAGGGCCATATTAAAAAAAGTACCAGACACCTGTCCGCTTATTATTCTAAAGAACAACGATAAGTATTATATTTTTTGTATCTCTTTTAATTTTGGAGATATAAGGCTACCGAATTTTCCCGTTTTTACTCTTTTTTACCCCTAAACCTTCGAATTTCCATAAATCAGGCGTTTAGGCTGTGCGATGATGAATCAGTCAGTGATTCAGTTAGTAACGTTACAATTTTTTATATAACTATATATATAGACTTAAAACAAAAACCGACCAGCCTGGCACCTGGCGTTTTAACTAATTCGTGTACGCTGAATCCAGAGGTGGTAACCGTTTTTTAGGTTCGGTTGCACAACACATATTCGCGTTTCTTAGAAACGGCTTATTATTGAATTAACTAAATAAACGAAATGCCGCAATAAAATTACCTTTAAAAAGCTTAAAGGTTTTTCTTATATCCGCAGTCTTTTTAGAAACATAATTTTTTTAGCAAAAAATAAATAATTTTTAGCAAAATTTCAAAATTTTTGTTCTTTAAAAAATCATAAAAAAATTTAAGATGCAGCTGTTTTTATAATTTTTTAAGACATATAAAAAACAAATTTGCAAACCAAAAAAAAAAACCCCATAAGTGATTAAAATCTGTTCACAACTATTGATTTTATTCACAAAAGACGAAAAATTTCCATCAAATTTAAGAATTTCATAGAACGCAAGATTTGTATGGGAGCCTTCCTAAAAAGTGGTAATAAAGGGCAAGAATGTTTTTGGAAAATGTTAAAAAAAAGCTAATGGAGGTCGGTCATTCATTTTATCCTCCTTGGCAGTTATGGACCTTTTTCTTCAATATATTTCTAGTCTGTATTGAAATTTTTGTATGTTAAAAACAAATGATGGCGAAAATCAATAAACTGGGATCGGTCACACAATTGACTCCTCTAGAGGCATCCTAGGCGCTGCAGGGGCCAAATCTAAGATATTGATTTAACCGCCATATTTGTATAGCAGCCCCCTAAGGGTAGGATACAAATAGCAAGTATTTTTTAAGAAAATGATAAGCATAAAAACTAGTGAAGGTCCGAGAGGTCCGAAGTCCAACACGAGTGGATAGCTCTCCCGACCACTCATGTCAACCCACCCCTCAATTTGGATTTCAACCACAGCCATCACAAGTTCAAAAATAAATTTTTTTTTTAAATCAAACCTTTTTATTAAAAGGTTTTTTATTTTATTGTAAAATCTTCTAATTGTGGTACAAAATTATCATTAAAAACATCTATTCGCCATAATATAGCAGTGTCTGCTGCAGCAATCAGTATACATATAACAAAATTCTCCTTGTTCATAACAACGGGCAGGGGACGGCATCTAAAAAATAAAGAAACATTTTCGAAAAATGTTGACAATTTGTAAAATATTTTAGATACCCCTGTAACAAATCCACTAATATCCAGTTGTGGTGCTGCTACTGAAACTTGCAAAATTGCAACGATTATAGCGGCAAGAGCAAAATAAAAGATAAAGGACTTCATTTGGAAACTTATTTCGCAGATTCAAAAGATTTTTCTACTGATCGCGAAGGTTGACAACAGAGCAATGCGATAAAATTTTTTAAACAAAGCATTTGTATACATTTTTTGGAAGCAGTTAGTTGTGGATAACAAATGCCTATTTATTACAGAATATGTATTAAATAGTTTTTAAGAAAAGTACTAAAGAGTTTGCAATACGCAATTCTTAATGTAGATCTTGAAACAGGTGTTTTATGGGAATACAATAGCAGAAATTCAACATTTGTAAATTTTTTAAACATTATGTTCTTAATTAGTATTGTGGTAATAATTAGTTCTTATTTGAATAAAACTTAAACAAATAATTCTAATGAGAAATATGAAAATGTACATATTAGAATGCAAATAGGCCAAAAAAATTATATTTTGTGAAATATTTATTGTAGGTTTTTTTTTTGTTGTGAGATACTTGAATTTCCGGGAATCCCGGATCATTTTTTTTTAATTTAATCCCGGGAAAATTTTTCAGGGAATTTTTTATTTGTTAGCATCGTTAAAATCAAAATCGAGCAATAAAAATATATTCTTACTAAAAATTACCTACAAATCGAATTATTTTTCCTACGCCAATAAATCAGCGGCCTTTTTAATTGCTGATGAAATGTCTAAAAAGCTTCTTGAAGTAGAAACTGAAAATGTACACGATACGATACACCAACACCAGAACCATCTACAAATTCTAAAAAAAAAAATTGTAAAGAAAATACAAAAGCCTGAAAAAATCATAAAAAAAATAATTTGACGTCTATAATGGCACGGGTAACAGGCCAACAAATTTAAAATCTTTGTATGATGCACTTCTTACTATAAAACCAACGTCTGGAGAGAGCGAGAGCACGTTTTTGGTAGCAGGCAATATACATACATATCAAAAAGGATTAGAAATAGAATCCCTGATGAGCTTTTAAATGCTTTAATAATACAAAAAAAAATTTCTTAAAAGATAATTAATTTTACCAAGCTGATGTTACATAATAAAAACTACTAAATATTAATAAATTTAAATATATATAATATGCATATAGATATGAATACAACAATTTATTTGATTTTGTTTTGGCTTCACTGTGCTCGAAATTGACACTGTGGTGCTAGACGTTTTTTTACGTTACCTCTGGTGTTCGAGATATACCGTTATTTCGAAAATGGAGGAGGTTGCACAACATATATTTCCGTAACTCAAAAATGGTTAAGTGTATTGAAATTACAAAAACTCCGCAATAAAATTTCCTTTCAGAAAAGTAAAACTTTTTTCTAATTTGAGCAGTCGTTTTAGAAACATAAAATAATTTTTTTATCAAAATTTCGAAATTTTTGTTTATTAAAAATTCACAAAAAAATTGAAAAATGCAGCTAGGCTTCCAATTTTTAGCAGACATATAACAAACGAAGCTGCAAACAAGCCATAAATGATTATAATCTGTTAGCAACTTTTGATTTTATTTACAAAAGTCGAACAATTTTAATTCATTTAAGAATTTCATAAAACGCAATATTTGTATGGGAGCCCCAAAGAAGTGGTGATAAGGGGCAAGTATGTCTCGAGAAAATGTTAAGGACAAAAAATTAATTGAGGTCGGTCATACATTATATTACACTAGGGTCTCGGGCTATAGGACCCGCCCAATAGGCTCATCCGTGATGCTTTGATAAAGACCGCAGGCACTGGAACGCCAATTATAATATGTGCCGATGCTAATGCGCACCACACTATCTGGGGAAGTACGGATACAAATGTAAGAAGTGAGTCACTATTTTCCTTTATTATTAATTATAATTTAGGATTAGTAAATAGGGGCTGTGAGCCTGCGTTTGATGTTGCGAATAGGAGTGAGATTCTTAATGTCACGCTAGTTAGTATACACCACATTGATATGATTGAGAACGGGATGGTATCGAATGACTGTTCGATCTCTGCTCATAGATACGGTGGTATCATCGCATAACGGGGGATATACGTATATTTACAAACAGCAAAGCTGCCCTTGCTTCCTAGCGGGTGTCTACACGACATCCAGGTTGACTGTAAAATGTCGAATGTCTTTGAATGAGATTGCTAATATAGATACCGGGGCACTCAGAGATCCCGGGACATCAGATGGGCTGGCCAGACAAGTTGGTTGCATGGATGACGTATTCATTGATCAATTTGTTGGCCTTCCAATGGCTCACTGTAAGCCACTTATCAAACGCGAGTCTTATACAATTGCACAAACGCGGTAGACCCGTGAGTATACCTGCTTGATATCTAGGACATTATGGCTTTGATATGATGAACGGAGAACTTATTCTCTACTTAGGTTCAACAGGGACCAGATTAGGACCGTGATTTCGGTTGTGACTGGACACTGGCCGGTTGGGACTCATGCTGGAAGAATGGGTCTGGAATTCAACGACTACTGTAGAAGTTGTCAAAACGAGGAGGAAAAGGAGACTGCGCTTCACTTTCTTTGTCAATGCCCTGGGTTGCGTGGCATCAAGGAAAAATACCTGGGGGAACCAATGTTTGCCTGCTTGGAGGATCTATCTGGGATAGAACTTAGATGGCTTCTTCTCTTTATTAGGCAGACGAATTGGTTGGACTTTGCAGTGCCACCATCTAAGTAACTGCTTTAAAGAATGGGCATTGGCGCTGGGTATCACAAAGGGACCATTAAAGGAACCAAGTGAGCTGTCTCTCGATGGCTGCCCATAGAACCTTTTCTAACCTAGGGGCGACTCCTGGGCATTTATGGAACTTTTTCTTCAATATATTTCTATTCTGCATTGAACATTTTGTATGGGAGCCCCCTTCAGGAATGGAGTTAGCGAGTAGGTATGTTAGAAATAAATGATTGAGATGAAAAATAAAGGGGCATCCTAGGCGCTGCAGGGGCCAAATTTAAGAATTTCAACCATACAATTATGGCGGTTTAATAAAATTCTTAATTTCTAAATCGACTGCTCACATTAGAAAATGTTTTACTTTTCTTAAAGGAAATTTTATTGCGGAATTTCGGTTTGTTTTTAGTTATTTTAACAAAATAAACCGTTTTCGAGTTACGGGAATTTATGTTGTGAGCCCCCTCCATTTTCGTAATAACAGTATATCTCGAAAACAAGAGCAAACCTAAAAAACGATTAGCACCATTGGATTCAGCGTAACCGAATTATGTTAAAACGCCATGTCCCCGGCTCGTCTAATTTTGCAACTACCACAGTGTTTTCAGTGGAGTTAATAAAGCTAATTTCTTAATTCTGTTGTATACGTGTATATTCTTTTAAAAAATAAAAACTTTTGTCTTGAACTCATTTAATGAAATCATTGTTTTATTCAAAGAATCCTTGGATTCCCGGGAATTAGATTTTTTTTTGTTTCGTTTCACGGGAATAGAAAAAGCCTGCAAAATTGGAAACCCTATACTAGATGCTTGTTTTATATTGAGCCATTTTTGTATAAAACAACTTTAGAAAGGTCCCAAATTCTTTTTATTTAAAACAGAAGCTTAAAGATACTTTTTCTTGTATTAAAAATAACGACTGAAAAATCTACTTGCTTCAAAAATGTTTTTTTTATTGCGTCGGTTTTACAATAAAAACAAGTTAGAGTGCTATATTCGGCTGTGTCGAATCTTTAATACCCTCCACCGACTGTTCGAATATTGCAGGAGTGATATCAATATGATGTCTATTTATTATTAATTTATCTTTATAAAAACAGACGCCAGCATTAAAATTGGTTGCGGTTTAGACATATATTAAATTATTGACCGACTATCAGAAAGATGTATGCTTTTTAAAGCAATTTTAACTAGCTTGAGCCGAATTTCAATGATTGTGAGGAGGGGAATTTATATTGGAGCCATTGTAAGTTATGAACCCAAATTCTGCAGAGTGATATCTGGTATTAAAAAACATTAAATTTAATACAGCGGTGAAATAAGTTTTAGCGTTTACAATAAATTTCAGAAGGCTGTTAAATATGGAATCAAAGGTTAGTTACAAAATTACAATTACAAAATTGCATGACATTTATTCTGGTCATATATGACTAAGTTGGAAGAAATGTTACCAAAATAAATATGTATATCTGCTACGGTTTTAGGCGTATTTAATTAATTTACCGGAGTGGGCTTTATATCGGGCCTATACCGAATTATAGACCGATCATCACGAAATTTATTAGTGTGATTTCTAGTCTTATAAAACTGTGAAGTATTCAATTTTATTCTGATAGCATTATTTATTACGGGTAAAAACTTACTAAACTGTTTTGCGGGAGTAGGGTTTATATGGGGCCTATACCAAATCATGGACCGATCTAAACGAAATTTAACAGTGTCATTTCTAGTCCTATAAAACTGTGACGTACCAAATTTTTGATTGATAGCAGTATTTACTATGGTTTTAGTTGCACTAAGCTCTTTTTCGGTAGTAGGATTTTTATGGGTATCTTCGCGTACTTAACGGTATTCCGGTAGTAGGGTTTGTATGGGCCCAGGGTAAATCATGGAACGATCTTAACGTAATGTCACAGTGTCATTTCTAGTCTTATAAAACTGTGGCGTACCAAATTTTGTAATAATAAAATTGTTTATTACTGTTTTAGGCCTTCTAAACAGTTTTCCTGGAGTAGGGTAAATTATGGAAGGCTCTTCAGGAAATCCTACAGCTTGATTTCCAGTCGAATAAAACGAATTTTTGCAAAATCTTATGACATTCCGTGCATTGCTCCACCATTTATGTTAGTTTTTGTATCAAAATTATCAATTTTTGAAGGTGGTGGTTCCATATTTTAATTCATAGCTCTGATCCTACTGAACCGATAACTACAAGCAATTTGACACCAAGTTTATTTCTTTTGAGTTTTTCGAAAGTGAGCGTGTTTTCAACAGACGGACATGGCTAACTCAACTTAGAATTACTCAAGGAGCCGGAATATATATAGTTTATGTGGTCTGAGATGAATAATAAAATAGTTTCACACGGAATGACAAACTTAGTATACCCTCTTCACAACTTATTGTGGCGGGGGTATAAACAGCATATCACAATAGTCTATTTTTTACATTTACAGTAGTTATCGCTTATACACTCACAATATTCTGTACGAAAAATTAACTGAAATTGTAATATAAAATAAATGAAAATTCAGTTAAAACCCGGTCTTCTTATTATTATTTATTTAATGATAAAACAGAATTGAGTCTTCAACTTCAGGCAAAAATTCTAAAGCCCATAATTAAAACGTCGGCAGTAACTTTGTATATAAAATGTATGAAATTTAATGAAAGTATGGTAGCATTGTTAAGAGAATAAGGGCTAAAAAATCAGAGCAAGTTAAACTCTCTTTTTGGTTTAAAATTTATATGAACCAACAAATCTATAAATCACTAAACATATAAACCATCTTTAAACGTATAAAATTGGGCATTTAAACTACCAATACAAACCATATGTATTTGATAAGATTTATCGTAGTGCTGCCACATGTTATTTTTTTAACTACATATAATTCATCGGACACTGATTTATAGTTGTT
Organism: Pollenia labialis; assembly: GCA_949318255.1. Lineage (NCBI taxonomy): Eukaryota > Metazoa > Arthropoda > Insecta > Diptera > Polleniidae > Pollenia > Pollenia labialis. The sequence continues at coordinate 129,146,318 of OX439140.1, forward strand.
GAGTTTAAACTACATAAAGTTTCCAGTTAAATTCAACTTAACCAGCGTTTAAACGATCAGTGATTTATTAGCCATAAGTTTCTATATGTGAGAGCATTAGAAAAACGACCTCAAAATTAAATTGATTTTATTTCTCGACCGCATTCTCTGGCATAATTTTATGTCAAACTGTATGAAAAACATCGTTCAGCCCCAGTTCTGTTGCATCATTTATTTTTAACGAAAAGTTCATTTTATTTCTTTAAATATACAGGAAAAAGCAAAAACAACAACAGATTTATGGCTAAAATTAAAGCCAGTCGTAGTTTTTTGTTTATAATTGGGTAGCTAATGGATCAATTTGGTTGAATTTTAAATGCAAAATTTAGCATTTTTATATTTTAATAATAATTTTGTATTTATTTCTATACAAAAAAATTTAATAATAAAAAATACAAATATTCCATCCACAATATGGAAACTTTTATTCAATAAAAAATATAAATATTCCTATTTTTTCTGTAGAGGAATTTTTAAAAACTCTCCGATATTTTTTTAGTATATACACGAACCATTACAACTGTATCCCTCTAGCGACAACTAGCATTATTAAGATTCTTATGATAGCAGTACTAGAAAATGATTGTGTAGTAACTAGGGCTTCCAATCGGGAAATCCCGCGATTTTCGGGATCCCGATTTTTCTTCTATTATATATTATTTTTTCATTTTTTAATAACTTGTATAAAGATGCGTGTATTTGTTGACAAAAAAAGTTTAAGATACATTGGGAGAGATTTAAAATACATATGGCCAATCCTGATTTGTATTTGAAAATTCTAAATAGATATATTTGAACAATTTTAAAATACATATAGGCTGGGTTTTTGAGATGTCAGTTAAACAAGGTTTAGTTATTCTGAAAACATATTTGTGCTGCCATTACAAAGTTTGTATACATAATTTTGACGGAACAGCTTAGTTTTGCTTAAAATGTTGGTCTTTAATACAACTCAACTCTAGTTCAGTTGAAATTTTGCAGTTTTTGTATTATGGCTTACAACTCTGTGTTAGACCGGTTAACAAAGCCATCAAAAATTTACAACTCATCACTAGCAGTTGTTCAATTTCAACTAAACTTATAGTAGGAGCAAAAATAATAAACAAAAATACACTTCGCCGGAAAAATCTGAGTTTTATACAACGTTAAACCAAGTTTAAACTTAATCCACATCTCAAAAACCCGGCCTGAAAAAGCTTAAAAATATATTTGGACAAATATATGGTGTTGTTTTTATATATGGTGTTGTTTTTTTATTTGGACAACTTTAAAAACAATTTTCAATAATTAAATATGGATATAAATAAGATTGTTATGTTGCTTTGTTACGTTTTTTTATTTAGCCCAATTATGAATACAAATTCCCCGGGAGTTTTTTGCCTTTTCCCATTTTAGCAATTGAATTTACATAGGAATAATGGCAGAAGGGAGAAAACTCCCAGGGAATTTTTATTCATAATTGGGCTGATTATCTTTATGAATTTTGATCAATTAATAATTTAAGTTTGTTTTTAATATATTTTTACAAATAAACAATATACGTTCATGAAATGTGTATTTAAACTCGAAAATTAAGTTGTTGTTTATACAGTTTAAAAAGTTTTTTTATATTTTATATAAAAAAATGTTAAATCCCGAAATATCCGGATATTTTTTAAAAATCCCGTGTATCCTGGGATTCAAAATGTACCAAAAATCCCGGAATCCCGATATATTTTCTTCAATCCCGAATCCCGGGATTCAGAAAAACCAATCCCGATTGAAAGCCCTAGTAGTAACCAAACAACATAACGGGCATGTGTTTTTTTAAATATCTTTTTAATCATTATTTTTTTAATTTTATTGTTCGCTTTGTCATAAATAAAGGCCATCTCAAGGCGAATTCAACTACAGGTGGTGTCGGAACTACAACAATCCAACAGCAACAGAAACAACATAGTGTTTTTTGCATTGCGTTGTTAGTGTTTACGGCTCGAAATGTAAACCATTCTTAGCAAAACACTAACAAATCAAAACAAATAAGCTCGAACTGTCAAAATCAGATGCCGTTTTGACACCACCTGTAGTTAATTCGCCTTGGGCCATCTCAGATAAAACTTCATCGCTTTGCGTGACGTTCTGACTTTGACAAAAAAGCATAACGCAAAAGGTGTATGCCACAATAAACACTTTGACAACACACACGAATTGTTTGTTGAAAATAAATTAATAAACAAAATTATACTAGCAGACTGTCAAAGCGAAATAACGAATGAACCTAAACCAGTTTTACAGGTGGAAAGGGGTATATACTGTATATCTGGAGAACGGCAAGAGCCAAAGTTTCCATATTAGGTACACACATTAACGTTATCCCGTACAAAAAAATTCCTGTTACCCTTCTATAACCAATTCTATAAACAGCTGATCTCACAAATATGGAAACAGATTAACAGGCGCCTGTCTCAAAATTATACACTAGTTAATTTAAAAACTGTGGTTGTTTAACTTTCTCTGCTTAAGGATTAGCCAGCAGCATCTGTTCTAATAGCAATAGCACCTATAAATCAATAATTCTCGCAGCCAAATTCTAACTCAAGTGGGTAGCTCTCCTGTCGATTCATGCAGCTCTACGATTTGAATTTCAACCACAGCCAACACGTGATCTTTGGTAAACAAATAACATTTTTTTAAAATCAAACTTTGTTCTAAAATAAACTTAAGTCCAATATATATTGTATACCAAAGTGAAGCTTTAGTATTTAGCTATACGCCACATATTGCCAACCTTCGGAGGCTACATTTCGGGTTTTACTTTGTTATCTTGTTAAAAGCCGAAATACTCTCCCATACACCGAAAACAAGAAGAAGATATCATTCTCTATGAAATGGCTAAAGTTGCCATTTCTGCTCCGCCAGAAATACTAAATTTTAATGAGGAGAAGAGAAGAGAGACATATTATGTTGCTATCTTTCATTTGAGTGAAACAACATTTACTTTGTTAACTACTTTGTTATTTTCTCGTCCAGTGCAAAATTTGCGTGTGCAATTTGCGTTTTTGTCGGAACATCTGGCAAAATTATATACATATATGTTTAAGATAGTACAACATCGTTAAGTGGCGCCATACATTTCTTTTGTTTTTTTTCAGTCTCCGAATGGCGTACTAATGAAATTGTAATATTTGCATAGTAGCACGTTCTAATAGCACGTTTGAAAAGAGCCCCTGTTAGCTATTTTTTAAAAAAGAGCTAATACCGTGTTCAGATATGCACCTTAATTGACTTTTACGCAATAAATTCCATTATTGAGCTCAATTATCCATACAAAATTGCAATTTAGTTATTGCTTAATTAATACGAAATTGTTATAAACATTCAGTAAAATTAAAATGCAACACTGTTACAAGTGTGTTTAGTGAGCAAAACCCAAATCACTAAACAAAGTGTTTTGACATTTTTGACAACAACAAAGCAACAAAAACAAAGGTCCATCCATTAGGTCTGCACAAAAACCAGATGTTTATATTGTTTTTTCATTAAAGATGTCAACAGTTGTATATATTTTGCTTAAGTTAATTGCCAATTGAGTTAGCTAAATTGTGTATGTGTGAACAAAAAGATAATTATGGCAATAAACCGAATATTGACTCAATAAAATACGTATATCTGAACACGGTATAACGGAAAAAATAACGAGCAAGTAGTAATTAAAAAGAGCCAAATCTGGCCCATTAATAGCTAAGTTGGCATCACTGCTTACAACCATGGTGGAATAAGCAGGTAGCATCGTTACGGCAACAAATACAACTTTCCAACAATATGAAAATTATATTCCAGCTTACGCCAAAAAATTCTTTAAACTAAAATCAAAGCGTGCCGCTGAACTAATGAAATAAATAAATTTTTAGTCAATTCTTATTTAAATATAATCAATATCTTATTTATTTTAATTTAAAATAAACTCAATGTTTATTGTTGTTGTTTTTGTTTAAGCTTCGATATTGTTACAGGTAGAACTGGGGCTTAAATAATTCTTATGCGCTTAACAGTTTTATTTGTATAATATCTTTAGTTTTTCTAAAATCTATGGATGAAGTTTCCTGATGATATGGCCTAATAGTCTTGGGATTAATCGTTCAATTCAAAACAATGAACGAGTTCGTTCAGTCGTTCATTTAAGGTCACTTGGACTTTTAGGTCAGTTGCAGAGACCTGCGCCGTGCGAAATTATCGACGGCGGCGGCTGACGCAAAAAACACTCGGTTTCGGCTCGAAGACGGCTGTTGGCCGATATAATATATTAAAATTAAATCAACATTTGTTTGCACATATTTGTATTTGTTTATAACATAACCCAATAAAAAATGGAGCTTCCAACGAAGCAGGTTTGTAAGGGAGAAACATAAACGTTTCGCTTAGCATTGCGCTGACGGAAGACACGAATTTTATATGGCGAGTTCCCACTTTGAAGCAATACATTTTTGATACATAAAGCGCATTATTCAGCGCATATAAAAATTGTTGTATGTAACGATCGGCCTTACACACTGAATGTTTTGATACAGTTATTTTTTAGTATACTCCCTTACAAACCTGCTTCGTAGTAAGGGAATGCCGTAGCACTTTAAATTTTGTTTTTTTTTTATAAAAGTTGTTGAGAGGTCTTTCACTTACTTTACTGCATTTCTGTATGTCTTATTGCGTAGCGCATAATTGTGCGCTTATTTTTTTTAATGTACCATTAGTGCTTCGCAAAATAATAAAAATTTTTATTGGGAACACAAACAATTAAAGTCATTTTTCGTACTCCAAATCACTACTTAACTCATTATTTTTTATATTTTTATGAAATTTTGGTGCTTAATAAACAAGAACGGAGAGTATTGGGAGGCAGACATTCTTAGAGTTGCACTTTTTAAGGATAGTCAACCAAAAAATAATGTAGTAAGGTGTTTAAAAAGAGAATAAAAATTCTTTATAAAGTAATCGTTGGCTAAGCTGGAGCCGATGTTTAGCTGAAGAAATGTCGACGGCGGCGGCTACAAACATTTTTATCGGCGGCGGTCAGTTGATATTTTGTGTATTTTGTGGTAGGAATGGGCAAATTTATATTTTTTAAGAGTATCGATATTTATTATTTAAAATAATCGATATATCGAACGTATTAAGCCGAAACTATTACAAATTTAAAAACTTAATATGCCTATGTATATACATACATATGTATGTATTTACATACAAACGTATTCCATTTAATTCCATTCTTACTTTTTATTGTTTGTTTTCATTCCATACAAAAACAAATTTAAAAATTTTGTTTAAAATATAAGTTATGCAAACGAAGTTTTCTTTCGAATTCGAGGCACAGGCCTACAATTAAAAAAAAATTTAATAAAAACAAAAAAAGGGAAGACTGCAAAAAAAACAGTTCATCAATTTCCAAGACCACATTTTATTTTATCGCCATATAAAATCTAAAAAAAAGGAAATTTAGAAGAATTTAGATACGATTATTTAGTGCTGGCCATAAACTACATAAGTTCAGTGCTAAAATCTTGCAAAGTAAACGAAACTTGTGGCACATATTAATTACCAACTTGCCTAATTTTTAATTGCACCACAAATAGTACCGACTTAAACAAGCAATGTTTTTGATTGAATTAGTACTAGGAGCACTGGGTACAAATAATTCTATTCACAAAAAAACTATTGTTATCCCAAACCCACATTAAGGAAATTTTAAGGTTCTTCGCCTTGACTTTGCAAACTATGAAAACCTACAATGGAAAAGCTCCGTTTCGTTATTAATTTTAGTTAAAAATCATAGGTATGATGGAATTCTTCAAAAACCAGTATTATAAACCAGGGTTTAAAAAGCTGCAGTCAAAATAAAAAAATTGCTTTTTGTTCCACTTTCTGATTTTTCATTGGACGAAAATAAACCGTTGCCTTTACTTCTGATCAGGGTTGTCAGATAGATTTTGACCTTTTTCGCCAAATTCAAAGTAAAAAATCGCCAAAGCCTTAATTTGTAGTTTTTGTCAATAAAATACATATTTTTAAAATTATTTAAAATAATTTTTTAAGGCCTAAAAAAATAAATTTCTTCCGTATTGCTAAAATACGCCAAAAATTGAAGAAAAGTCGCCATGATATATATTTTGTTCGATTTTTATTTAGAAACAAAAATGGTACACTGTTTACTATAAAAGTTTACAGAAGTCTACTTAAAGTAAAAAAAAAAAAAATTCTGTTAGTATTAACCCAACGGGAAAATAAGGAATTAATTACATAAATAACTAAAAAAAAATAATGTATTATTTCCGAAAGATCATTGGAAGCGAGAAAGTGATTATATTTATTGACACAAAAATTATGCATTGATTAACAATTATTTGTATTTTTTAGAATTTTACTTTTTTGTCTTTCCTTTTGAATACATTGTGAGGGTATTACGATTCAAGAAGTTCTAACTGCACTCTACTTCGAATGAGAGTTTTAGTGGAGTTCTTTGTTTCAACATAGGCATTACTTGTTGTAATTACCAGCATATAAACAACAGCCAAAGCAAGTTCCTTAAAATGGGTACATACCTGACGTATCCTTGTAGCTTTAGAATTTTGACGAAAACTGATTTAAATTTAATGGAATATCATCATTAAAATACTCTTTAAAATTAACAAACTGTAATTTTTTCCATTGTGTTTCATAAACATCCAAAGGTACGTTAGGATTCATAAAAATCTTTAAAATATTTTTCACAACAACGAATTTTATATGTGATAACAAATAGCCACATTTTATAATGAAAAAATTTTCATAAACTTCATATATATTCATGTTTCAAGGAACTTTATCTATTGATTCTTTAAAGAGCATTTTTAAATATGAAAAACAATTTTCTCGAATTTGAACTTTTTCCCTATGTATTAAAGGATTTGAAACGTACAGATTTGTTTAGAAATATAATCAATATTTACATCTTTAGCTTTTCTAAAATCTTTGGATGAAGTTTCCTGACGATCTGGCTTAAGCAACCAGTGCAATGCGCATAGGAATAGATTATCCCTTTAACAATAAATTTCAGTTTCTCAATAGTATGAAATGGAAATTTAGCACATTTGAAAGAAACCTTGTTAATTCAATTTTGAATCCCAAGAAAAACTTTGATAAGAAAAAAATATGTTTGTTATGAAAATCACACCATAGATGAGGGTTGTTTTACTGAACATTTTACCCTTAAAATGTAATTTTGGTGAAAATCAAAGATAGAGGGTTTTGAATATAGGCCCTCGTTATAGAGTTCTTTAAAATATCGAATTCGATAGTCGTAAATATACATATATCGATGTATCGATATATGGGTATTTCAAATATCAGCGATATTAATCGATTATTATTTTTTAAATATCGATATTTTGATGTATCGATACTTATTGCCCATCCCTATTTAGTGGTATTCGTTCAATCATTCCACTAAGTATTAACTTTTTTAAGTTCCTATTCAAGTTATTCACAGTTGGTTACTTTAAGCCAGAAAAGTTTACACTTAATTATGGGCAAAGCTGTAACTAAATGCCAACTAACTAATACATACAAAGAACAGCTGATTAATATTATCTTATAATTTATTTGAATAGCAAAACATTTTTGGCGACTAATTTGTGTCACTCTAAAATCAGAAAACAATAAATGCTCTTACAATTTCGTAAATAATAAACTAGCCTCATCACATCCATACAAAAAATAAAATAAATCAGAGATGTGTTTTTAGTCAACAAATTTTATTGAAAAGTTTTATTTTTACAGGCTCCTATTTTAATTGATTTATATGAAAACTCTTACCAAAAAATTACTTTTTTAGAATTTTGATTGTACGCCCCCATCCGGCGAGCTTAAGCCGCGCAAACCGCCAGCATACCAGCGCCGCCGACAGTCTGGCCACACTCACTGGTTGTTGTTGAACAGCAACCAGCTGGTAATTTTTCACCGTCCCGTACGGTACAGGGTACAAATTATGGAAGTCGTGATCGAATACTTTTTCGATTCGAAAGCAATTTTATTTTTATTTCTTTCTGCCCATACTGAACGGATCGAATTTATTTGTTTAGTGTTGTACAGCATTTATTTCAGTTTACACAACACTAAAAAAAATAATTACGATCCGTTCAGTACTGACTGAAATAAAATTGCTTTCTAATCGAAAAAGTTTTCGATCACGACTGCCATAATTTGCCCCCTGAATGGCATGAAATATTTAAAGTGTTGCTGAATCAGCGGTTTATGGGCAAATTCACCGGTTCACGACTTTTTGTTTTTAGGTTTCTCATAAACAAAAAGTTGGCAACATTTAATAAAATTAACAGAACAGGGATGGCTAAGTTGCTTCAATTATACTTTTTCGTTGACACTTTTTAAACTAAAAGATTTACAATACCTTTTTGTGGTATTTTTTAAGAATATAAATAAAATTAATTTCAACTAAAAAAATCTTTTAGTACAATTAGGGTAAAAAAGTACAATTTTTAAAGATTGTTGGTACAATTTTAATAATTCTCAACGCCATCCCTGAAACAAAACCATAACAAGAGATAAAAAAAACTTAAAAACTTTGTTTACATTTTTTATAGTTTGCTCTTTCTAGCATTTACTGTTTCTTTCTATCAATTCTATATCAATTAATGATTAAAAATGTAGTGTCATAACCTTTTAAATTAACTACAGTATATATCGTTCAAAATATTATCGACATTTTGTTTTCTCTACTGCCAATATGCATTACTGCATTTCTTCAATTGTATATGAAATATTTTTTGTGGTTAGTATTAAAGAAATATTGGATATATCGACCCCTTTGCGCGAAATTATCGTATGTTACAAATACCAAATTTTACAGGACAGCCATTTTTCTACTTTTCTCTGCTTTCACTCGCAATATCAAAATGAAAATATACATGTGCTTAGATAAGATAAGACGAAGTGGAATTCGCCTACAATATTGTTCTTTGAATTTAGAACAAGATTGCATCAAAAACTAAATTTCAAAAAAATTGGCATATACGATAATTTCGCGCAAAGGGGTCGATATATCTAAAACTCTATACACTTCACCTGAAAGGCAATTCTTACTGTTTCTTTTTTTCTTTGAAAACAATGTATACGATTCAGTTTATTCAACATATCGTGTGAAGGTACAATAGTGCTATTTACATGTAAATATATAATTTATAGCTCGTAATAACATGTCAACACAGACATCCTCATATCGAGCAAAATTGATCGAAATTATTTATTTTGGTATCATGACTCTCGATATCGAATGAAATTTATTGAATTTAAAATAATAGCATGCGATATCGATTAACTCGACATTTCATTTCTCGAGTTTTTAATGGATACGTCAGTGTCTATCGTATGCAAAACAATTTGATAGTTTATTCGATACGATAGTATCGAATGCGGTGATTAGACCCCAGGTCGCAATTTTGAAGATAAGTTGATGAAATTTAGTTCACAGGTTTTAATTGGCACAAGGAATTAAAACTAGGTCGGATCGGTCCTTAATTTCTTGTGTTCCCCATAAAAGCTGCTTTCCGGAATATGGTCTTTGTGCTCACTATCAAACCAATTTTAATGAAATTTCAAACATAGATTGATCCCTATTCATGTATTCATGCACTCAAAAATTTGTTTTTAAATACTGGACTGTATACGGTGGGGCTTGGCCGACTTTACTTTCATACTTGTTTTATTTTAGAGATTTTCAAAAGAAACTCCATTTTGTTACACTGCGTATCTTTTTGTAAAAAGTTTTGTTTTTAGCTTTCTGGCAATTGCTCCTATAATTAAATTACTCACTGCTTTGAGTACATTTCATGCATTGCAATCTAATGTTAATTCAAATATTTACTTGTAACTGAATAATTATTGCAACAATTAAACAGGGTCCGCCAAATAACTTTTTTTATTTTGAAAATGCTATAAAAAAACTACTGAATATTTTCTCAAATTTCTTTTTTTATTTGTAAGTACAATCCTTTCGGTTAATAATGGAAAATAATTTCATTCAAATGGCTGCCTCGGCTGGCCATGCAGTAGCCTACACATTTAGCACATTATCGATTGTGTGCAGCTGTATTTCACCAATGGCTTCACGAATATTGTCCTTTAAAGCGTCAATTGTCTCTGGATTGTCGGCCTAACACTTATCTTTGACGGCACCCCACGAGGTGGCAAACGACATCAGCTCTGCGGCTGGTAATGCGATCTTCAAAAACAGGGCGCAAAACATCGAGTGTAGCTGCGGCTGTGTGGCACGTAGCGCCGTCCTGTTGAAACCAAATGTTGCCAATATCCTCCTCTTGTGAACAAAAATTCGTTCAACATGGCCCGATAACGATCGCCATTGACTTTAACGGCCACATATTGTTCATTTTCGATGAAAAATTGCCCAATTATGCCTCTGGACCCAAATCCGCACCAAACAGTGACTCGTTTTGGGTGCAACGGCTTTTCAAGGTATGCGTGCGGGTTTTCTGTGCCCCAAATGCGACAATTTTGCTTGTTTACATATCCGCCAAGATCAAAATTAGCTTCATCTGAAAAGATGATTTTTTTTGGCAAAATCGGCTTCTTCTGTAAGTCGATCGCAGGCCCACTTAGCGAAGCGAAAACGCATATTTCCCAGCGTTGTTCAAGCGTATACATAACCATATTCGTTCAGCGGAAGGATAAAACTTATTATCTGTCAAATCAGACATGAGCTAAGTGTTACCATTCACGAAATAAGCACTAGATGAAAAAAAACACGTTAGATGGCGGACCCGTTAATACGATTAATATTACTTATACGGACTGACCACCCTCTGTAGACACAATAAATTGAACTGATATTGTTTTTACACAAATGGCAAAATATTTATGCATAAATGCAATTTTTTTTTCTTATAAAAAATTATGACACAAATATGTATTGCAAAACACTTGATAGATAATGATCGCTAAAACGCCAACAAAAAAGGGCAGACTAAACGGCAAATGTTTGTAACACCAAAATGAAAGAAGAGACTTTGGCAAACAATAAAGAAAAATATTGAGGCAAAAATATGGGCTGAACCAGCAGCACCAGCAAACTGCACAATTGATAAACAAAGTAGCAATAAAATGCAAATGCATTTGCATTAGGGACTCCAAATAAGGAGAAAGTGTTTGTAATTGAAGAGCAGCAGCTGACTTTTGTTTGTTTTCTTTTTGTTTTGTAGGCCAGGCCTTTTCATGATTTTTATATAAAACCGAGAGTATGTGTACATTTTAAGAGTAGATTTGTGAAGAATTTCAAACAGTTTGGGCAGCCATTTAAAACACTTAAGGATTTAACAATGAAACTGGTAGGATGGATACTGAAAAATTTTATACTGATTTTTATAATGAATTTTTGTTTGTTCTTTCAAGCTTGTAGTTTTAGTATTGTCTATTTTGGCTGCTGCTGCTGCTAAAGCCAGTGTTATAGTACACCCTGTTAATCCCATCACCTATTCTGTGCCAGCTGTTCCAGTTGCCACATCTTATCAGGCTGTCTCGCGCAATGTTAATCGTGTTTTAGTGCCTCGTGTGCCCCCCATAGCCACCCCAATAGCTCACCCCGGCTATGTAGGAGGCTGGAGCAATGATCCTTATAACTACCGTCCTGGTTATGGCTATGGTTATCCTTATAATCATGTTCATAGTTATGGCTATGGTTATGATTATCCTTATGGTTATGGCAGCACAATTTGGTAACGAATTTGTTTTTAAAGCAGAACTTTTTTGAGACTGTATTAAACCAAAAAGAAAATATTAATAAAATACCTCACCCTTAAAAATTTTTTTGAAATTTATTAAAGAAATCCAAAAGGTCACTCAACTTTTGGAAGTTTTGTTTTTAAAATTTTTCCTTGTATTTTGTTTTTTTTTTTTTTAATTAACATGCAACCTTGGCATGATTTTCAATTCAATACTTGATTTAACATGACAATTGTGTTGGTTTCAAAGGCCTTACAACCCAAAAAAACCAAACTAAATAAATAAACAAACCATAAATTTGTTTTTATAAACAAAATAACCAAAAAAAAAAAAACCTCATTAAAATGTACGTGCTCCCACACTACTGCACTTAGCAGTCACATAAAGGCACAATATTTTGTGGTCGTTTTCGTTTTCTTTGGTCTATTTTGTTGGTCATTTTCAAATCCATTCCATCTATCTACACACATACACACACAACTGTGCACCACCGCTTACTTACCGCTGGTTATTCTGTCACTGCCGACAGTCTTCATTGTGGCTTTTCGGACATTTTAATTTGTCTACGTGCCAAGATTTAAAAAGTTTTTTTTCCAGTAGATTATTTTGAATTTTATTAAACATTATTTTTTTTTTTTTTTTGTTAATATTAACAATAAGTTTTCGCCTTTGCCCCTTTTCTGTTGCTTGCCTCTTTAAACAATTAAATTTAATTTTATACTACAACATATTTGCAAGTGTGAACATTTAGCGTTTGCATTGTCACTTCGTTTACATGTTTTGTTTCTTTTCGATTTAATCATGCCAAAAATTGTTAGATAATGTGGGTGAATAGCACAGGAAATTAGAAGCAAATGTGAAAAGTGCAACTAGGAAGATAATGAATAATTTATATGACCGCAATGCAAAAGCATGCCCAATTTACTACATTTACTTTAAGTTAAAGACGAAAGTTCTTGTGTTTGGTTATTAAAGTTTAAAACTGGAGGAAAATAAAATTAAGGAACTTAAAAATTTTTTGAACGAGATTTCTACAAAAGACCAAAGCTACCCTGCAAATAATAGGACCAGTCCAAACACGCGTGTAAAGAGTAGTCCACAAGGGACTAGGACTAGTCCAAAAGTAACCCAAACGTATGGAAAAAATATGGTCTATTAAACATTACGATGTCCTAGGGCAGGACCATATAACCCATCTTTGGACTACAAAGGAGTAGTTTGAAAACTACTCCATTGTGTACACAAGAGGATTAGTTTTAACTTCGTTTAAAAACGAAAACATGTCGTTAAAAAACGAAGACATGTCGTCTCACTATAAACACTTTTTAACAATGACATGGTCCATGCTTGCATTACATCGGACCAGTCCCTGGAGTAGTCCATTTCATGAAATTGGATCAGGTGGTCCAATAATATTTGCAGGGATATTTAGAAAAAAAAAAACTTTTTATTGATTACAAAAAGTTTAAGCACAACCTAAAAACATATAAGTTTTTGAATCGTTTATTCCAAAAACAGCCATTTGTCTGCCATTGGACTAAAATTATAAAAATTTTCGTTTCCTTAACGTACATTTGCATTGCTTTTTTGGTTCAGAGCAAACACTTCTAATCATTCATTACAAAACTTTAACATACCCAGGAGCAGACGTACCCCCGTACCACAATCCATTAATGGCAAACTTGTGCCTAAATATTCGCAATATTCAGTCTTAAACATTAAAGTTGTGTTTTACTTTAACCTGTTACAAAAAACGACAATGTCGCTAATAGCAACGACAACCATAATAATTCTGACTATCTTTTCTATCCCGGGGGATTTCCATTCATAGAGTCTTCTTACAGGAAGAGAGAACAGCGTGTTAGTAATTTTCATTTTGTAATCCTGGCAAAATTGGACAAGTCTGTCTCCCCTTTCGTTCCTTTTTCCTAATCCTTATTGTCCTGTTATACCAGGTTCTTTGTCAATCCCTACTTTCGCATTAAAATCACCTTGCATGATCGTTATTTCGTGATGTTTTGTCATTTTTAACACATCCTTAATTTCCGGCCCTTTGTTCCTACTAGGAACCACAGGACATCATATATATAATTTCCTCATAGAAAGCTTCTATTTCTTCATTATTTTTATCAGAAGTGGGCGCATATATTTGAATAATATTAATACTAATTGGTTGGCATTCGTTCTTTAAATTTATTACTCTGTTCGATTTTGGGATAAATAAGTTTACGCATTTCGCAATAGCATTTTTTGCGATGATTCCGTCGCCGCTTCTATGATTATTGTCAAGGTCGCCTGAGAAGTACATTATCGCATTATAACGTTTCGCTAATACCCAGTATATAAATTTTAAGATTTTTCATTTCTTATCAAAGTAATTTTTGGGAACACAAGTAAGTGCACGGCTGAAAAAAACTGAACTGGCAACTTGCTTAATTTTGATTTTCTTGCGAAAACCGTAAAGCAAATTGTTTTTGTTTTGTTTTTTCTTAAACTGCCTACAACTACGGTTTATGTTGGGAGAATTCTAATTGTAGTGGTAAATGTAGGAAAAGATAAACTCACTGTGTATTGTTGATATTTTGTTTAAGCTTTGCTATCGTTCTCATTCACTCTGCAGTTTTGTTTGGTAGCATCTTTGGCTTTTCAAAAATTTATTGTGAGAACATTTCCTGATGATCTGGGCTTAGAAACCAGTAAAATGCGCATAAAAACTAGTTTATCAGTGTTTTTATCAAGAATAAAAATTGGGTATTAAGCACGACAAACAAAATTTTATTTTTCATGTATTTCATGGTATTAGTTAGTTTGTATTACAGGTGCGTAAAGGCTTTGTTATTCCATGTACCGATATTAAGTGTATTTTTTGTTTTACCTCCGGGGATTCTTAGCATCCTCAGATTAAGGGCCGTCCGATTTTTTTTTTTATAATTATGGTTTTTTATAAGCACAGCATATGCTAAAAACGTGCAAATTTTGAAATGCTTATGAGCGATAACTACTGTATATACAAAAAAAGTCTTTTGTGAAAGGATTTTTTTAAACACCACACAGACAAAATTTTGAAAATTTTTTTAATTTCTACAAATTTTTTTTACTGATTCAATTATTATTTTTGTTTGATTTTTATTTAACCAACAAAAATGTTGACAACTATTCAAAAATATAATATACGCGTAATTGGTTTCAAGTTTCCATAATTTTTTATGAAATATTTAACGCTCTTTAATGTTGAAGTTTTTTGCATTTTTTTATTTGATCGTAAGCAACACTTCTTTATCTAAAATATAAGAACGACAACAAAAAACACATACAGTCTATTTTGGGACGCTTTAAAAAAGTACAACAAGAGTAATAGCCGGTTCACACAAGTCAAGTTTTTCTCGTCAAGTCTTAAGCTTTTAGGAAAGAAGGGTAAAGAGAATGCCATTTCTTATCCCTTCTCTCCTAAAAACTCAAGACTTGACGAGTCAAACTTGACGTGTGTCAACCGGCAATAAGTGTACCAGTAGTCGGCAGTTTAACTTTTTTTTCATTTTTAAACTGGTGCCCTTACGTATATAAACGTTATACTGGGATGGCAACTAGCCACTACAGTTCAGTAATATATATATTTTCGATTCATATAAGAGTTTTTAGACACATTCTATATTAAATTTGAGCAATTTTACTTTTTTCTAAAATGCCAGTAGTTGGCATACGATCTACCAATCCTCGGCATGTAATGATCCTATTGTCGGCATGGCTATTTTTTTTTTAAGAAAAAAACAATTTGTACAGAAATTTAATTGATCATTTATGGAAAATTTAAGCTTTTCACTTTCTAAAGTGCTTAAAATGTACATTTGCACGTTAATGTAGGCATTACACGCAGAGAAAAAACATGTTTTAATATGGTCACCTCCAACAAAACCACTTTTAAAGATAATTTTAAATATATTTTGTTTAGTTTAACCACATTATTGTTTTCGAAAACCATATTAAGGTTAAATTAGTTCTTCATCAACACGCCATAACCATATTATGGTTGGCTCAAAACATGTTGTGGTTAAATATTACAATAATTTGTTTTCCAATTAATAATAGTTAATGATGAAACAGAACTGGGGCTGAACGATGTTTTTCATACAGATTGACATAAAATTAAGCCAGAGAATGCGGTCGAGAAATAGAATCAATTTTATTTTGAGGACGTTTTTTCTAATGCTCTCACATATAGACACTTATTCTCTTAACAATGCTACCATACTTTCATTCAATTTCATACATTTTATAAACAAAGAAAAATAAGAACAAAAGAAAACAAAAGAAATGAGAGAGAATTTGAAGTTACGGCCGACGTTTTAATTATGGGTTTAAGAATATTTGCTTGAAGTTGAAGACTCAATTCTGTTTCATCATTTAAGTTGAAAAACAACCATGCTAATATAAGTGTTTAACATATTTTTGTTATTTTTAACCATAACATGTTCGGAGGCAACCATAATATGGTTGTGGCTTCTTGATAGACGGCTTATTTAACCATAATATGGTTGTCGGAGACAATTATATGGTTAAACTAAACGTAATAATTTTCTTTAAAAATAGTTTTGTTGGAGGTGACCATATTTAAACATGTTTTTCTCTGGGTGTACACACGTTAAAAAAAGTTTCATCTCCAACAAAAACTATTTTAACGAGAATTTCAATACATATTATGGTTAGTTTAACCATATTGTTGTAGTCACAACCATATTTTGATGTTATGGTTAAATATGACAATAATTTGTTTACCACTAATAGTTCGATTATAATTTAACAATTGTATTTTCCAAGAGCCACATGCTTTGGTTGAAAATCAACCCAAAACATGTTTGAAGGCAACCGTAATGTGGCTGTGTCTTCTTGATGAACGACTATTTTGACCAAAATCAACGGTAACCCTCCTACAAGACGGCTTCCTACAAAACGATTTCGATCTTAAGCCTGGTACTGTGTTCAACATTTCACGTGAAATGCTGTCAAAACGCATATGAAAAAAACTTTTGCGGAATATCTATGAAATAATGTTAATAGAGTTGTACTCTGTTCATTTTGCGAAAAAGTTAGGAAATGTTTCTGGCAACATTTTTTTACAACTGCGAAATAATGTAAGCTGCACTTATTTCACGTGGAATTTTAAGCAAAAGCAAAAAAGTATCAACTGATTATTAAATAAGAAATAACAAAATAAAATAACACAACCGGTAACAGTTTTTCATCCATATTTATATTCTTTTTTATTTAATTTCTTAATAAAAAAATAATTTTTAGTTAAATATTTGTGCGGTTTGTTTACATACGCAAAACAATGTCGCATACTTTGCAGGACTAAAAACGTCAAATTGTACAAGCTCGCATGAAAGGTAACATTGATACATGTCAAAATTTTCGTGTGAAATAATTAATGTTGCTCAACATTTTTCACAAATTTGAACAGAGTACCGGGCTTTACACGAAAGAAAAATTGCGGAAATCTCCTCATCTACAACACGGTTTCATTCTAACACGATAAAATGGAATTGCAACTTTATCATGATTGAGTTGTTAAAATTGTACCAAATTAGTACAAAAGTACGAATTTTTGCATCCCTGCTACGATTTAGTTAGATTTGAATAAAAATGTAACTCTTGTTTATTTTTGTCTATGTATTTTTTGTGTGTATGTACATAATTAAAAAAAACAATGAATTTATATTTTACACTGTCTCCATGCCTCATATTACACGTTTTCCTTCAACACGGCGTTTTCTAGGAACATATCTACCGTATTGTAGGAGGGTTACCTGTACTTTATAATTATCAGAGTCAGGTTTCTTTCTAGAAGAAGGAGTGTTTCATTTGAAGGAAACGAAGGTTTTGATTCTGATTTCATTTTTATTGAAATTACTGAATTTAAATGCAATATTTTAATTGCAATCAATTAATATATAAATTGAATAAAAAAAATTTTTGGATTCAACATCGGAAAATTGATTATTTGATTTCAAATTAAAATCTTACATATGGAAATTCAAGCATTGGGACTTGTCTTATCGCCATTAAATATTCTGGACGAATCATCGAAAATATCAACAGCATTTTGTTCAATGAGATGTTTTTTAAATCAGTGAAACATTTGCTGGTGCCTTCTTCAGGGACTATAGCTCGCGTCCTTTACTTATTGCCTCTACTTTTTTAACAGCTAAGCTTTAATGCCGATTTCAGGAATATAATTTTTAAATGGTGTGGTGCGTCCATCTTCATTTATAATCGCTTACACTGTGGTCAGAACGTAAAAAATTTTCGCCGGAAGTTTACATTTAGCAAGTCCCACCATTTTACTAACTTGTCCTTTTTAGCATTTGACAAAACTTATATTCTGTCCTGTAAAATGGAGCTTGGAACGCAACATTTCTGGCTGGAACGTAGTACAGCCATTAAAACTTTTTATTTGTAGGGTCACTTCAGTAGACTTAAACAGTTGCATTGTTTTCTTGCTTTTAATATTAAACTTTATTGAAATTAGTATTTAAAGGAAATGTAATTAATTAATAGTCCTTACAAATTTAAAAAATCATACCGTTAAACTAGAAATAAAATTGCTGCCGACTTTAGGACACCACTTACTTATCCTATAGTCGGCAGGTCATGAGATACTCAAAAGTAATCATGCCGACTACTGGGAAAACTCGTTTTAAACTCATTTTCTGTTTTCTCAGAGGCAAGAGGCACGATTTATGAACAATTTACTAAAATTTGAGTGTACTCTGAGAAAAATACAGATTTATTGGTAACATAATTTAAATAAATAATATCGCTGGCTTAACATGTAAAGGCTCTAAGTCCATTTTTTTTTAAGAAATTTAGATGTTAATGCTGTAATGTGCAATAAGTAAAAATACATTGTTTACAAAGAAAAAATTACAGTTATCTCGTTTTTTTGTTGTTGTTTTGTAGTGATGAGCAAAAGCGCTAAGTCCAATTTATCACAAGAAAAAGCTCTAAGTCCCAATTAAAAGTACAGTTTAACCATTTCTCTCAAATTGTACCATCACATGTATTTTGATTGTTTTTTGTCTCTCCTGTAAAATTTTCAAATATGGACTTAGAGCCTTTACATGTTAAGCCAGCGATATGACTGTTTGCCTTTTTAAGTTAGCTCTAACACTAATATTTTTTTTTTTTTGAAAAACAAGGGTCATCGCACAAGTTCAATAGCTTGTCACTCAAGACTTTAAAATTTGACAAGAATACTCATCTTACTCCAATTCAATTATATCGAGTCGAGGCTAGGAAAGGATACAGCAACAGTGAGTGATAAAGATAGACATTGTGTGTATAAACAAAATTTATTTCAACAAAAAATGTGTTTCAAAGCCAGCCGCCGCTCTGCTCTGCCTTCATCTTCTCTTTCAGTGATTGCTTGGGTGCGCGTCACTGCTTGTGCCAAAACTTTTTGTTTGATTCAGCAACATTATTTGTTTGAAATTTATATGAATTTCAGTAAACTTTTTGTTTGATTCAGTTAAATTATTTGTTTGAAAAAATCAGTGTTTTTTTCAGTAAACA
The DNA here is from genome assembly GCA_949318255.1 of Pollenia labialis. Classification (NCBI taxonomy): domain Eukaryota; kingdom Metazoa; phylum Arthropoda; class Insecta; order Diptera; family Polleniidae; genus Pollenia; species Pollenia labialis. The sequence continues at coordinate 129,165,689 of OX439140.1, forward strand.
AAATGCAAATAAATTGTTTGAATATGCGAATTTGTTTATAGGACCGATTTCAGACAAAATATGTTTTGATTCTACAAATTTTTTGTTTGAATTGGAAAAATAATAGGTATTTTCTGTGCACAATAAATAAAACCTTTTTCAAACAGGTAGATTTTTCAATCGTTATTTTTAAAACAAGACAAACTATCTTTTAGATACTGTTACAAAAATAAAAATAGGACCTTTCTGAAATTTGTTCTCTGAAAAATTGGCTAAATATGAAATAACAATGAAATTATTTTCAATTTCAATGCTTCAAACAAGTTTCTATCTCACTACAAAAAAAAACCCTACAATAAAATGTGTGATATACAATATCAATAATTTATTTAGTCTATGTGCATTCATATACTCACTTCTCAGTAACATTGTTTGTTTAAGTTTTATTTAATTAAGAACACAAGCTTCAAAAAATTTAAAATTTATGAATTTTTGCTATTGTATTCCAATAAAACATTTGTTTAAAGATCTTCAATAGAATTGGAGTATTGGAAATTATTTAGAACTTCTCCAAAAAAAGTTTTTAGTAAATATTTATTCTTTAATAAATAAGCATTTGCATCCACGACTAACTGCTTCCAAAAAACTTATAAAAATGTTTAGCTTCAAAAATTGTGTAGCATTGTGCAGTTGGCAACCTTAACGATCAGTAAAAAAATCTTTTGAATCTACGAAATTAGTTCCGAAATGAAGTCCTTTATCTTTTATTTTGCTCTTGTCGCTACAATCGTTGCAATTTTCCAAGTTTCAGTAGCAACACCAATTCTGGAAAGTGTTCGGGTAAGTGATACACAGGTATCGAAAACATTTTAAAAAGTGTCATAGCGCATAGAAGCTAGATTTCAGTGTATTTATTATCCATGAAATACCTATTGGGAATTTAGCACATCATAGAGAAGTCTTATTAATAATTAATTTTGTATTCCCGAATACTGAAAAAAGTGAACTGGCAAATTGTTTTTTTTTTTGTTGTTTTCTTACGAAGACAATAAAATAAAGGAATTTGTTTTTAATTTTGTTTTTACTTTTTACCCACTTAAAACTACCATTCGAGTCGGAAAAAGCCATCCAATTGTAGGGGAATGTAAGAAAAGATAAACTCACTGTTTATTTTTTGGGGTTTTTTAAGTTTTGATATTAGATGCATTCGTTTAACCCAAAATTTTAAAAAATTGTACTGGATTTTACTGAAATGCGTTCGCGTGCACATAAAATTTGCAAAAGAGAGCATCTGCTGAGAGAGTAAAGCAGAGTTCAGAGAAAGTCATATGTGATCGCTCATATTCAACCATTCTTGAATTTTTTACATAAATGAAAAATGTAAAATATGTAACTTTTTTCACAGTCATGAATGAATTGTTGATATTTCGGCAAATTCATTCATGTTTTTGAGGAAAAATTCAATTTTGCCTTTCTTCAGTCATGTAAAATGAGGAAAAAAAAAGTTTTAAAAACGATACTCACTAGTAATGTTGTTGTTGCTCGACAGTTTGCATGACTACAGCTCGAAATGCCTGTGTGTGTATTTGTTTGTGTAAAATATTTTTGGCAAAGGCAACCAGCCAAAGTGTCTGTTGCATTTTTTGTAGGAAAAAATTATTGGGAAAAAATTAAAAGAACTGCACATATCGTCATCTTAAATGCAGAATAACATAACCTTTCATAAGTTTACATGCAAAGCAAAAAACTTTGTAAAATGTTAATTATTTGAGATTTAAAATCAATTTTAAATATTTCAGATAAAAATGCGATAACCCATATATTTTTGAAGAAAAATATCATTTTTATTATTTTTTAAAATGTGTTATTATATATTAATTTGTATTTTTTAGAAACAAAAAGACATATCGTAAAAGAAAGTATATTAGTATTAAGTGAAACAAACATATAATATATTAAATTATTAAATATTTGTGTTTAATTACCGGAAAAATAGAATATATATACATATATGTATTATAAAAATATGTGATAATCACACGATTAATATGTAACATTATAAGGATTGCGTTGACTTGGTAAAATAAGTTTGCTTTTATGATGCAGCGCAGGCAGTAATGCATTAAACAATGTGGAGAACTTATATTGTTATAGATATTATGACATACCTAAAAGGAAATACATACATACATATATAAACTCAAAAATCTAAGGACCTGCAGATGTTGTCATCTATTCTTGGAAATTCTTAGCGTTTGGGAGTGCAATGGGGTAGGCTACAAAATTTCAAAATTACTAACGGTTCGGTTCTTTTAATTTTACAGCACTTTTTTATTTTTTCTTATGCTATACTGAAAATTATTATTATTAATTATTATTTGATCACAAATTTCACTAACACCGTAGTAACAGTTATAAAACAGATCACCCAATTTTGATGTTATAAAAAAATGTGTTCTTATAAAAAGAATTAAAAACTCTGCTAATTTTTTTCTTGAGTGTGATTATACATTATGTTGTTAAGAAAAATGATATATGTATTTGATAACACTTAATTTTTCATTTTGTAAATAACTTGGTTATTTTTTAGATAGAAGTTTAAAATTTTATAAAAATATGTTGTAACGTGAATCGTAATCAACAAAACAAGTCAATTTCAAATTTTCCAATAATATCTTCATTGTTTTGCATTTAAGCTAACGATATGTGTTTTGTTTGTGAAAAATAAAAATTCTTTGATGCCTTTAAAAGGGTTACTTTTTCGTTTCGTTAAAAAGACGTACCTGAAGGCAGAAATATTATGAGAAAAAATAGCCATAAGAAGTTGTTGGTATTTTGTGCTTGTAAAAATATTTTGGTTTCTGTACCAATCGCGTCGGTGGGTTTTTTTTCTTTGAAAACACTTTTCTTAAGCAAGTAAAAATATTTAAAAAAAAAAAATGAAAAGGTCTTGTTTTGCTACAATTTATGTGTAAGTAACCTCTACACATAAAAGCAAATGTGACAGTTGGTAAAGTATTTGGGTAAGAAGATGTGTTTTATTGACGGATTAATGAAACTTTATTGTTTCGCACGAAATGCATTGCTTACTTTTTTATGCTACAATTATATAACAGAGCCCAAAGTGTTAACCTTACCATTTTATGGTAATTTACTTGACGTAAATTTGAACTGTTATAATGACTTTATACATGTTTGCAGCCAAACACAGGTGCGCATTTTTTGCATATTTTGTAAAAAGTTATGATACCAATAGGTAGAATTAAAATGTATGCTCAGATGTTTGAATGAATTGTCCTGTTGCCTTTTCTTATTGTACATTTTTCATTAATCCGTCAATAAAACACATCTTCTTACCCAAATACTTTACCAACTATGTGATAGGCCTTTAGGCACCAATGTACTTGATTATTGGCGCATATCTTGCGGCACGGATAAGAAGGGGGCACAACTTGTGGAGACTGTACTAGCTGTTCCAGCCACTCAAGTATCAGTCGAGCCTTGCTTTAGTGCCTTATCTACTATATTAACAAAACTAAGGTCTAAACTTTCGAAAAAGTCTCTTTCCAATTTACTTATGATTAAGCTAAATTACAACCTCTTAAATTTTTCGAATTTCGATGTTGATAATATCATAGCAAATGACTCTGCTCCTAGAATATATGTATAAGATATATGTACATTTATGTATGTTGACATTCATAGATATGTATATCTTTAGTCCCCATTTAAAATAATTTATAAGAAATACGAATAAACTAATTAGTTATAACATAAATACATATGGTTTTAATTTTGGGATAACTAGCGGGACAAATCTTTACCTATATATATAAAAGCGTTTGTTACGAGTACGTGTTACTAATGGTGTTTTCTTTTCTACAAAAAAATGTGCCTTTTTTTTAAAAAAAATTCAATTTGGTGTCTTTTTCTTAAAAATTTTGCTCCCGAAAAGGGTGGCTTGTTTTATTCTAAAAAAACTCATGCTTTTAGGGAGCAATATTTTTAAAAAACAGACACCAAATAGCATTTTTTTAAAAAAAAAGGCAAATTTTTTTGTAGAAAAGAAAACACCATAAAACTCAAGAACCGCTGGACCGATTGACATCGATTTTATATTAAAAAAGTAGAATTTTTAAAGATATTAATTTTGATCGATTAATTGACATAAATTCTTCGAGTTATTCTTTATTTGAAATTGGCTATTTAAATTATTCGATCAAATAATGGCGGAAAAATGCGTCGATACTCTAATTGCCAATGCAAAATGTTTTACACAATGATAATCAGGTAACCACAATACTTAGAAAAATGTACAATTAGAAAAGGCAACAGGACAATTCATTCAAACATCTGTGCATACATTTTAATTCTACCTATTGGTATCATAACTTTTTACAAAATATGCAAAAAATGCGCACCTGTGTTTGGCTGCAAACATGTATAAAGTCATTATAACAGTTCAAATTTACGTCAAGTAAATTACCATAAAATGGTAAGGTTAACACTTTGGGCTCTGTTATATAATTGTAGCATAAAAAAGTAAGCAATGCATTTCGTGCGAAACAATAAAGTTTCATTAATCCGTCAATAAAACACATCTTCTTACCCAAATACTTTACCAACTGTCACATTTGCTTTTATGTGTAGAGGTTATTTACACATAAATTGTAGCAAAACAAGACCTTTTCATTTTTTTTTTTTAAATATTTTTACTTGCTTAAGAAAAGTGTTTTCAAAGAAAAAAAACCCACCGACGCGATTGGTACAGAAACCAAAATATTTTTACAAGCACAAAATACCAACAACTTCTTATGGCTATTTTTTCTCATAATATTTCTGCCTTCAGGTACGTCTTTTTAACGAAACGAAAAAGTAACCCTTTTAAAGGCATCAAAGAATTTTTATTTTTCACAAACAAAACACATATCGTTAGCTTAAATGCAAAACAATGAAGATATTATTGGAAAATTTGAAATTGACTTGTTTTGTTGATTACGATTCACGTTACAACATATTTTTATAAAATTTTAAACTTCTATCTAAAAAATAACCAAGTTATTTACAAAATGAAAAATTAAGTGTTATCAAATACATATATCATTTTTCTTAACAACATAATGTATAATCACACTCAAGAAAAAAATTAGCAGAGTTTTTAATTCTTTTTATAAGAACACATTTTTTTATAACATCAAAATTGGGTGATCTGTTTTATAACTGTTACTACGGTGTTAGTGAAATTTGTGATCAAATAATAATTAATAATAATAATTTTCAGTATAGCATAAGAAAAAATAAAAAAGTGCTGTAAAATTAAAAGAACCGAACCGTTAGTAATTTTGAAATTTTGTAGCCTACCCCATTGCACTCCCAAACGCTAAGAATTTCCAAGAATAGATGACAACATCTGCAGGTCCTTAGATTTTTGAGTTTATATATGTATGTATGTATTTCCTTTTAGGTATGTCATAATATCTATAACAATATAAGTTCTCCACATTGTTTAATGCATTACTGCCTGCGCTGCATCATAAAAGCAAACTTATTTTACCAAGTCAACGCAATCCTTATAATGTTACATATTAATCGTTTGATTATCACACGGTAATTAAACACAAATATTTAATAATTTAATATATTATATGTTTGTTTCACTTAAAACTAATATACTTTCTTTTACGATATGTCTTTTTGTTTCTAAAAAATACAAATTAATATATAATAACACATTCAAAAATATATGGGTTATCGCATTTTTATCTGAAATATTTAAAATTGATTTTAAATCTCAAATAATTAACATTTTACAAAGTTTTTTGCTTTGCATGTAAACTTATGAAATGTTATGTTATTCTGCATTTAAGATGACGATATGTGCAGTTCTTTTAATTTTTTCCAATAATTTATGCCTGCGAAAAAGCAGCACATACATTTTGGTTCACCATGGTGCTGCAGCCAACAAATAATTTTACAAAACAAAACACACACACATGCTTTCACGTTGCCCAGCGGCAAAAATTGCCAGCGCTTTCACTTTGCAGGCCTTAAAGAAGGTTTACAACTGTATTTTTAATAAACTTTTACTTATTCCACTCTGCATTATTTTAAAAGTTCCTTTAGAATAGTTTTTATTAAATATTTTAGAAATTGAGATTTTCTATTCTAAGATAAGGCCTGTCGAAATCGTTTTATTAGTAGCTATTTTGGAATTTGTAGCAAGTTTAATTATTAAATTACTCACTTCACATTATTAGCAATAACACTGGGATAAAGCTTTATTCTTAATTATTTTTAGAAGACCTTTAAAGTAGATGCAAGAAGACAAGGCTTTGGTATCCAATGACATACTGTGTAAATTAGAAATACAGTTGGAATGCGACTGAAAAACTTTATATCGCCAATAAGGCATTCTATAAGGCCTCTTTACTTCTTCATTTTCCCGCTGTTAATGGACGGGCAAATCGCGTTTTTTTCTTTATGAGGAATTTGAATGTGAATTTTTTTAAATTTTTCATATCTGACAAATTCACATATGAATTTTTTTGTTTGCTCATTTTTCATGAATGAGGAAATTCAAAATATTTTTTTTCCTCACCCTCATGAATGAGAAAAAGCAGTACAATTTAAAATTTTTCACGCTCGCTCATGACTGAAAAATGAGCGAACGTTTCGGTACTCTGGAGTAAAGTGACAGTTGTCCGCAGAGAAATTGTTGCCTGTAAAATCCAGTAGAAAACAAAAACATACTTATAATTCAATATAATAAACTAGCAAAAATCATACAATTTCCAAACAAAAGGTCTTCAATTTGTAAAAATAAAACATTTAAAAGAAAAAAAACTGAATAAAAAGTGCAGCATAAACTAAAAACTTATTTTCTAATAGGTATTTTTGAAATATTTTTGCATTAATATTTTAGAGATGTGAACCTAATATATATATGAATACTTCTTACTGCATATTATTCTGGGTACCGAATATCAAAAATCAAGTATTCATGTATTTTCGATTGTTATTTAACTAGAAACTAAATTAAAAGTCATGTGCAAGCTAAACAAGTCTAAAAGCTTCCAAAAATGTTCATTTAATAAATACATTTGCTACGAATTTTTTATGCTTAAAATGCAATGCATGAAGTTCCAAAAACAATATATACTGGGTAGTCTAATGGCGTTTTCTTTTCTGAGTAAAATTCTGCATTTATTCTGCCTTTTACATTTCTTTTTTGTTCTTTTCTAAAAAAAACATGTATTGTTTTATTATATTTTCTGATGATGCTCCCTTTAAAATTAAACAAAACATTAATTTTCATTAAAGGGGCATGAGTGCAGCACTATATCAAGGCGAATTCAGTTCAAGGTGGTGGCAGGTTTCGGGCCGTAAACACCAGCAATGCAATACAAAAAACATCTATTGTTTCTGTTGCCTTTGGATTGTTGTAGTCTTGTCACCACCTGTAATTGAATTTACCTTGCGCTAATTGTACTTTATTGTTTAATGCCGAAATTTGTGTTCCTTTGTAAACGTAAAATATGAAGCACTTCTTAAAAATTAGGGGAGCATTTAAAAATGTTGCCAAGTCACATGTAACACTTATGCAACACTTTTTTTTTTAGAAAAGAAAACGCCATAAATAACACATATTTTAAAACACTAAGCTTTTTAGAGGTCATATGTTTGAATTAAACATAAAAAAAGTTTTTGCATTTTTTCCGTTCGTTTACTTTTTGGTGGAAGAGCCAGTTTTGAGAGTAAAATTTTCATGTTTCCCAAAATTTACTCATCTACTGGATTTTACTGGAAAAGTAAACAAACGCACCTATTGTTACAAGTAGAATTTCGAGTGTTTATTATTCTTATTCGCTTTACAGTTTTATTTGTATAATATTTTTGGCTTTTCTAAAATCTTTGGAAAAGGTTTTCTGATGATCTGGCCTAAGCAACCAGTGAAATGCGCATAGTAGTTAGCTTTCGCACAACAATAAATTTCAGTGTATTTATCATACATATATGGAAAATTGGGAATTTAGCACGTCATACAGAAATCTTATTAATTTTTCGAAAATGCTTCTTTATTTTTTAGGAACTGACCTCTTCCACTTGTTATGGATACGGAGAACATTGTATAATATCTAGTGATTGCTGCAGCAAAGATTGCCCCTGGGGTCTCAATATGTGTGTGTAATAATAATTTTGTACTACAAGAAGATTTAACAATAAAATAAGAAACCTTTTTAATAAAAAGGTTTGATTTTAACAAAAATTGTATTTATTAACCAATATCACGTGGTGGCTGTGGTTGAAATCTAAATCGAGGGGTGGGCTGACATGAATCGTCAGGGGAGCTATCCACTTGTGTTAGGCTCTTACTGGGAGGATTAATCATTTATAGGTGCTATTGCAATTAAATCTGCCGTCCTTCAATGAAACGTTATCCACAGTCCATGGAGTAGTCCATTTCATGAAATTGGATCAGGTAGTCCAATAATATTTGTAGGGAAAATAGACACACACACAAGCAAAAACCCACGAATTATCTGTAAGTGGTAGTTAAAGCCGTTTTACACAATCCCACAAAGCCTTTAGTATTTTACGAAAATGCAACCCTGTCATGATAAGTTGTTATTGTTTTTTGAAAATGTTCAAAAAATAATTAGATCAGGGAAGCATTTTTGAAAAATACGTAAGACTTTGTGGGATAGTGTGTAAAGGCTTTTAGCAAAGTAAAGGTAAAGAAGATTTTATTTGGAAAAAAAATACGAATTAGCGAGAGGACCAAAATGTATGGACATTAACGAGATTTTTTCGAGGGACCGACGACCGGGAATTACGATTTATCGGGGTACAAATTATCGGGATTTTACTGTACAACATTGAAACTACAATTTAAATGACATCTCAAAATGTATATGCCAATTTGTTATGAGGTCAAGGAGGCAGTATTTCATCGCCTATGTGATTTCCCGGCATTAAATTTAGCCTGACCTTTTACAGGATCTTAGCCCAATGAACTGGTCATAGGCACCTCAACACTCACCCAACATCAAGTCTGATCTTAGATCCATATTCTTGAAGAGTGATGTGGTTCCATAAAAACCAAGTTACTATCGCCTCTACTTGATTGTACGTTTAGTTTTCTCCGTGCTATAACGCTAACTAATTAACGGGCATGCTCGACTGCAGTCAAAGGTTTCAAAAACTTAATTAGTTTATTGTTCGCTTTAAACACTAAGCAATTTTAAGAAAAGCAAAAATAGTAGCAGTTTATTTCAAATGACAGGGCAATAAAACATTTTTATTCTTACAGCAGCTTGGGCTGACATATTGTACAAGCATGGCAGAAAGTAGTTTGCAAAAATGTTAAGATAGGAAGAAATATTAAAATGATGCAAGCCGATTACCCGATCCTGGTTAAGCAGCCGAAACCAATAGAAGCCGATTGCCCGATCCTGATTAAACAGACGAAGAAATAAATAGATTATACAACCTAGTTTAACCTGGGGGTTATTATGTAATACGATTCGAAAGAAAAGATTTACGAATTTGTATAAATTGTATTATGTAGTACGTTTTTCGAAAATTTATTTATTATATTTATTTTCTTTTTGCGGGATTTTTTTTACCCCTTTCGTCAATTATAAATTACCCTTTTACAATTGCAACTATGTAATACGAAAGAAAGTCAAAGAACTTGTGGCAAAGATTGTAAAAAGATGCGGTTGGTCCACCGTACGTACCGTGAATTGGAAAAGTAGAAAAAGTGAGTTTTGATTTAATCGATTGTATGTTTACTATTTTTGCAAATGTGCTTGCTATGTTATGGCAAGACTATAAAAAACTCGTTAAAGTTAAATGTCTGTTTTCGATTGAAGTATTAAATCTCATCGTTACTTGGCCTTATTACTTGAATGTGAGTGCCGTTTACTGCTCCAATAACTACAGGTATTCCACATTTATTACAAAAAAAAACATCTTTTCGCCTCCATCTTTTTTCTTCAAACATTTCAAAGATAATATGCTTCGGACAAAGATTTTGTTCGATTATTGCGCATACCTAAGATAAGCATATCGTGAGCTAAAATGCAAAAAGGCGTAACTAACAAAAAAATTCAACATCGAGTTGTTGATTGATTATTATGAATGCTATGAGACTAAATGTCTTGGCAAAATTTTACACTTCTGCTGTTTCTAGTTTTCATTTTAAAACTTGTTTGCTTCTCCTGTCAATTATGGTTAGTTTAACCATATTGTTGTAGTCACAACCATATTTTGATGTTATGGTTAAATATGACAATAATTTGTTTACCACTAATAGTTCGATTATAATTTAACAATTGTATTTTCCAAGAGCCACATGCTTTGGTTGAAAATCAACCCAAAACATGTTTGAAGGCAACCGTAATGTGGCTGTGTCTTCTTGATGAACGACTATTTTGACCAAAATCAACGGTAACCCTCCTACAAGACGGCTTCCTACAAAACGATTTCGATCTTAAGCCTGGTACTGTGTTCAACATTTCACGTGAAATGCTGTCAAAACGCATATGAAAAAAACTTTTGCGGAATATCTATGAAATAATGTTAATAGAGTTGTACTCTGTTCATTTTGCGAAAAAGTTAGGAAATGTTTCTGGCAACATTTTTTTACAACTGCGAAATAATGTAAGCTGCACTTATTTCACGTGGAATTTTAAGCAAAAGCAAAAAAGTATCAACTGATTATTAAATAAGAAATAACAAAATAAAATAACACAACCGGTAACAGTTTTTCATCCATATTTATATTCTTTTTTATTTAATTTCTTAATAAAAAAATAATTTTTAGTTAAATATTTGTGCGGTTTGTTTACATACGCAAAACAATGTCGCATACTTTGCAGGACTAAAAACGTCAAATTGTACAAGCTCGCATGAAAGGTAACATTGATACATGTCAAAATTTTCGTGTGAAATAATTAATGTTGCTCAACATTTTTCACAAATTTGAACAGAGTACCGGGCTTTACACGAAAGAAAAATTGCGGAAATCTCCTCATCTACAACACGGTTTCATTCTAACACGATAAAATGGAATTGCAACTTTATCATGATTGAGTTGTTAAAATTGTACCAAATTAGTACAAAAGTACTAATTTTTGCATCCCTGCTACGATTTAGTTAGATTTGAATAAAAATGTAACTCTTGTTTATTTTTGTCTATGTATTTTTTGTGTGTATGTACATATTTAAAAAAAACAATGAATTTAAAGAAAATATTTAATTTAAACAAATTTATATTTTACACTGTCTCCATGCCTCATATTACACGTTTTCCTTCAACACGGCGTTTTCTAGGAACATATCTACCGTATTGTAGGAGGGTTACCTGTACTTTATAATTATCAGAGTCAGGTTTCTTTCTAGAAGAAGGAGTGTTTCATTTGAAGGAAACGAAGGTTTTGATTCTGATTTCATTTTTATTGAAATTACTGAATTTAAATGCAATATTTTAATTGCAATCAATTAATATATAAATTGAATAAAAAAAATTTTTGGATTCAACATCGGAAAATTGATTATTTGATTTCAAATTAAAATCTTACATATGGAAATTCAAGCATTGGGACTTGTCTTATCGCCATTAAATATTCTGGACGAATCATCGAAAATATCAACAGCATTTTGTTCAATGAGATGTTTTTTAAATCAGTGAAACATTTGCTGGTGCCTTCTTCAGGGACTATAGCTCGCGTCCTTTACTTATTGCCTCTACTTTTTTAACAGCTAAGCTTTAATGCCGATTTCAGGAATATAATTTTTAAATGGTGTGGTGCGTCCATCTTCATTTATAATCGCTTACACTGTGGTCAGAACGTAAAAAATTTTCGCCGGAAGTTTACATTTAGCAAGTCCCACCATTTTACTAACTTGTCCTTTTTAGCATTTGACAAAACTTATATTCTGTCCTGTAAAATGGAGCTTGGAACGCAACATTTCTGGCTGGAACGTAGTACAGCCATTAAAACTTTTTATTTGTAGGGTCACTTCAGTAGACTTAAACAGTTGCATTGTTTTCTTGCTTTTAATATTAAACTTTATTGAAATTAGTATTTAAAGGAAATGTAATTAATTAATAGTCCTTACAAATTTAAAAAATTATACTGTTTTGGGACCCCATATACCGTTAAACTAGAAATAAAAGTGCTGCCGACTTTAGGACACCACTTATCCTATAGTCGGCAGGTCATGAGATACTCAAAAGTAATCATGCCGACTACTGGGAAAACTCGTTTTAAACTCATTTTCTGTTATCTCAGAGGCAAGAGGCACGATTTATGAACAATTTACTAAAATTTGAGTGTACTCTGAGAAAAATACAGATTTATTGGTAACATAATTTAAATAAATAATATCGCTGGCTTAACATGTAAAGGCTCTAAGTCCATTTTTTTTTAAGAAATTTAGATGTTAATGCTGTAATGTGCAATAAGTAAAAATACATTGTTTACAAAGAAAAAATTACAGTTATCTCGTTTTTTTGTTGTTGTTTTGTAGTGATGAGCAAAAGCGCTAAGTCCAATTTATCACAAGAAAAAGCTCTAAGTCCCAATTAAAAGTACAGTTTAACCATTTCTCTCAAATTGTACCATCACATGTATTTTGATTGTTTTTTGTCTCTCCTGTAAAATTTTCAAATATGGACTTAGAGCCTTTACATGTTAAGCCAGCGATATGACTGTTTGCCTTTTTAAGTTAGCTCTAACACTAATATTTTTTTTTTTTTTGAAAAACAAGGGTCATCGCACAAGTTCAATAGCTTGTCACTCAAGACTTTAAAATTTGACAAGAATACTCATCTTACTCCAATTCAATTATATCGAGTCGAGGCTAGGAAAGGATACAGCAACAGTGAGTGATAAAGATAGACATTGTGTGTATAAACAAAATTTATTTCAACAAAAAATGTGTTTCAAAGCCAGCCGCCGCTCTGCTCTGCCTTCATCTTCTCTTTCAGTGATTGCTTGGGTGCGCGTCACTGCTTGTGCCAAAACTTTTTGTTTGATTCAGCAACATTATTTGTTTGAAATTTATATGAATTTCAGTAAACTTTTTGTTTGATTCAGTTAAATTATTTGTTTGAAAAAATCAGTGTTTTTTTCAGTAAACAAAATGCAAATAAATTGTTTGAATATGCGAATTTGTTTATAGGACCGATTTCAGACAAAATATGTTTTGATTCTACAAATTTTTTGTTTGAATTGGAAAAATAATAGGTATTTTCTGTGCACAATAAATAAAACCTTTTTCAAACAGGTAGATTTTTCAATCGTTATTTTTAAAACAAGACAAACTATCTTTTAGATACTGTTACAAAAATAAAAATAGGACCTTTCTGAAATTTGTTCTCTGAAAAATTGGCTAAATATGAAATAACAATGAAATTATTTTCAATTTCAATGCTTCAAACAAGTTTCTATCTCACTACAAAAAAAAACCCTACAATAAAATGTGTGATATACAATATCAATAATTTATTTAGTCTATGTGCATTCATATACTCACTTCTCAGTAACATTGTTTGTTTAAGTTTTATTTAATTAAGAACACAAGCTTCAAAAAATTTAAAATTTATGAATTTTTGCTATTGTATTCCAATAAAACATTTGTTTAAAGATCTTCAATAGAATTGGAGTATTGGAAATTATTTAGAACTTCTCCAAAAAAAGTTTTTAGTAAATATTTATTCTTTAATAAATAAGCATTTGCATCCACGACTAACTGCTTCCAAAAAACTTATAAAAATGTTTAGCTTCAAAAATTGTGTAGCATTGTGCAGTTGGCAACCTTAACGATCAGTAAAAAAATCTTTTGAATCTACGAAATTAGTTCCGAAATGAAGTCCTTTATCTTTTATTTTGCTCTTGTCGCTACAATCGTTGCAATTTTCCAAGTTTCAGTAGCAACACCAATTCTGGAAAGTGTTCGGGTAAGTGATACACAGGTATCGAAAACATTTTAAAAAGTGTCATAGCGCATAGAAGCTAGATTTCAGTGTATTTATTATCCATGAAATACCTATTGGGAATTTAGCACATCATAGAGAAGTCTTATTAATAATTAATTTTGTATTCCCGAATACTGAAAAAAGTGAACTGGCAAATTGTTTTTTTTTTTGTTGTTTTCTTACGAAGACAATAAAATAAAGGAATTTGTTTTTAATTTTGTTTTTACTTTTTACCCACTTAAAACTACCATTCGAGTCGGAAAAAGCCATCCAATTGTAGGGGAATGTAAGAAAAGATAAACTCACTGTTTATTTTTTGGGGTTTTTTAAGTTTTGATATTAGATGCATTCGTTTAACCCAAAATTTTAAAAAATTGTACTGGATTTTACTGAAATGCGTTCGCGTGCACATAAAATTTGCAAAAGAGAGCATCTGCTGAGAGAGTAAAGCAGAGTTCAGAGAAAGTCATATGTGATCGCTCATATTCAACCATTCTTGAATTTTTTACATAAATGAAAAATGTAAAATATGTAACTTTTTTCACAGTCATGAATGAATTGTTGATATTTCGGCAAATTCATTCATGTTTTTGAGGAAAAATTCAATTTTGCCTTTCTTCAGTCATGTAAAATGAGGAAAAAAAAAGTTTTAAAAACGATACTCACTAGTAATGTTGTTGTTGCTCGACAGTTTGCATGACTACAGCTCGAAATGCCTGTGTGTGTATTTGTTTGTGTAAAATATTTTTGGCAAAGGCAACCAGCCAAAGTGTCTGTTGCATTTTTTGTAGGAAAAAATTATTGGGAAAAAATTAAAAGAACTGCACATATCGTCATCTTAAATGCAGAATAACATAACCTTTCATAAGTTTACATGCAAAGCAAAAAACTTTGTAAAATGTTAATTATTTGAGATTTAAAATCAATTTTAAATATTTCAGATAAAAATGCGATAACCCATATATTTTTGAAGAAAAATATCATTTTTATTATTTTTTAAAATGTGTTATTATATATTAATTTGTATTTTTTAGAAACAAAAAGACATATCGTAAAAGAAAGTATATTAGTATTAAGTGAAACAAACATATAATATATTAAATTATTAAATATTTGTGTTTAATTACCGGAAAAATAGAATATATATACATATATGTATTATAAAAATATGTGATAATCACACGATTAATATGTAACATTATAAGGATTGCGTTGACTTGGTAAAATAAGTTTGCTTTTATGATGCAGCGCAGGCAGTAATGCATTAAACAATGTGGAGAACTTATATTGTTATAGATATTATGACATACCTAAAAGGAAATACATACATACATATATAAACTCAAAAATCTAAGGACCTGCAGATGTTGTCATCTATTCTTGGAAATTCTTAGCGTTTGGGAGTGCAATGGGGTAGGCTACAAAATTTCAAAATTACTAACGGTTCGGTTCTTTTAATTTTACAGCACTTTTTTATTTTTTCTTATGCTATACTGAAAATTATTATTATTAATTATTATTTGATCACAAATTTCACTAACACCGTAGTAACAGTTATAAAACAGATCACCCAATTTTGATGTTATAAAAAAATGTGTTCTTATAAAAAGAATTAAAAACTCTGCTAATTTTTTTCTTGAGTGTGATTATACATTATGTTGTTAAGAAAAATGATATATGTATTTGATAACACTTAATTTTTCATTTTGTAAATAACTTGGTTATTTTTTAGATAGAAGTTTAAAATTTTATAAAAATATGTTGTAACGTGAATCGTAATCAACAAAACAAGTCAATTTCAAATTTTCCAATAATATCTTCATTGTTTTGCATTTAAGCTAACGATATGTGTTTTGTTTGTGAAAAATAAAAATTCTTTGATGCCTTTAAAAGGGTTACTTTTTCGTTTCGTTAAAAAGACGTACCTGAAGGCAGAAATATTATGAGAAAAAATAGCCATAAGAAGTTGTTGGTATTTTGTGCTTGTAAAAATATTTTGGTTTCTGTACCAATCGCGTCGGTGGGTTTTTTTTCTTTGAAAACACTTTTCTTAAGCAAGTAAAAATATTTAAAAAAAAAAAAATGAAAAGGTCTTGTTTTGCTACAATTTATGTGTAAATAACCTCTACACATAAAAGCAAATGTGACAGTTGGTAAAGTATTTGGGTAAGAAGATGTGTTTTATTGACGGATTAATGAAACTTTATTGTTTCGCACGAAATGCATTGCTTACTTTTTTATGCTACAATTATATAACAGAGCCCAAAGTGTTAACCTTACC
Organism: Pollenia labialis; assembly: GCA_949318255.1. Classification (NCBI taxonomy): domain Eukaryota; kingdom Metazoa; phylum Arthropoda; class Insecta; order Diptera; family Polleniidae; genus Pollenia; species Pollenia labialis. The sequence continues at coordinate 129,181,936 of OX439140.1, forward strand.
ATTTTATGGTAATTTACTTGACGTAAATTTGAACTGTTATAATGACTTTATACATGTTTGCAGCCAAACACAGGTGCGCATTTTTTGCATATTTTGTAAAAAGTTATGATACCAATAGGTAGAATTAAAATGTATGCACAGATGTTTGAATGAATTGTCCTGTTGCCTTTTCTAATTGTACATTTTTCTAAGTATTGTGGTTACCTGATTATCATTGTGTAAAACATTTTGCATTGGCAATTAGAGTATCGACGCATTTTTCCGCCATTATTTGATCGAATAATTTAAATAGCCAATTTCAAATAAAGAATAACTCGAAGAATTTATGTCAATTAATCGATCAAAATTAATATCTTTAAAAATTCTACTTTTTTAATATAAAATCGATGTCAATCGGTCCAGCGGTTCTTGAGTTTTATGGTGTTTTCTTTTCTACAAAAAAATTTGCCTTTTTTTTTAAAAAACTGCTATTTGGTGTCTGTTTTTTAAAAATATTGCTCCCTAAAAGCATGAGTTTTTTTAGAATAAAACAAGCCACCCTTTTCGGGAGCAAAATTTTTAAGAAAAATACACCAAATTGAATTTTTTTTAAAAAAAAGGCACATTTTTTTGTAGAAAAGAAAACACCATTAGTAACACGTACTCGTAACAAACGCTTTTATATATATAGGTAAAGATTTGTCCCGCTAGTTATCCCAAAATTAAAACCATATGTATTTATGTTATAACTAATTAGTTTATTCGTATTTCTTATAAATTATTTTAAATGGGGACTAAAGATATACATATCTATGAATGTCAACATACATAAATGTACATATATCTTATACATATATTCTAGGAGCAGAGTCATTTGCTATGATATTATCAACATCGAAATTCGAAAAATTTAAGAGGTTGTAATTTAGCTTAATCATAAGTAAATTGGAAAGAGACTTTTTCGAAAGTTTAGACCTTAGTTTTGTTAATATAGTAGATAAGGCACTAAAGCAAGGCTCGACTGATACTTGAGTGGCTGGAACAGCTAGTACAGTCTCCACAAGTTGTGCCCCCTTCTTATCCGTGCCGCAAGATATGCGCCAATAATCAAGTACATTGGTGCCTAAAGGCCTATCACATAGTTGGTAAAGTATTTGGGTAAGAAGATGTGTTTTATTGACGGATTAATGAAAAATGTACAATAAGAAAAGGCAACAGGACAATTCATTCAAACATCTGAGCATACATTTTAATTCTACCTATTGGTATCATAACTTTTTACAAAATATGCAAAAAATGCGCACCTGTGTTTTGCTGCAAACATGTATAAAGTCATTATAACAGTTCAAATTTACGTCAAGTAAATTACCATAAAATGGTAAGGTTAACACTTTGGGCTCTGTTATATAATTGTAGCATAAAAAAGTAAGCAATGCATTTCGTGCGAAACAATAAAGTTTCATTAATCCGTCAATAAAACACATCTTCTTACCCAAATACTTTACCAACTGTCACATTTGCTTTTATGTGTAGAGGTTACTTACACATAAATTGTAGCAAAACAAGACCTTTTCATTTTTTTTTTTTTAAATATTTTTACTTGCTTAAGAAAAGTGTTTTCAAAGAAAAAAAACCCACCGACGCGATTGGTACAGAAACCAAAATATTTTTACAAGCACAAAATACCAACAACTTCTTATGGCTATTTTTTCTCATAATATTTCCAGATGTTGTCATCTATTCTTGGAAATTCTTAGCGTTTGGGAGTGCAATGGGGTAGGCTACAAAATTTCAAAATTACTAACGGTTCGGTTCTTTTAATTTTACAGCACTTTTTTATTTTTTCTTATGCTATACTGAAAATTATTATTATTAATTATTATTTGATCACAAATTTCACTAACACCGTAGTAACAGTTATAAAACAGATCACCCAATTTTGATGTTATAAAAAAATGTGTTCTTATAAAAAGAATTAAAAACTCTGCTAATTTTTTTCTTGAGTGTGATTATACATTATGTTGTTAAGAAAAATGATATATGTATTTGATAACACTTAATTTTTCATTTTGTAAATAACTTGGTTATTTTTTAGATAGAAGTTTAAAATTTTATAAAAATATGTTGTAACGTGAATCGTAATCAACAAAACAAGTCAATTTCAAATTTTCCAATAATATCTTCATTGTTTTGCATTTAAGCTAACGATATGTGTTTTGTTTGTGAAAAATAAAAATTCTTTGATGCCTTTAAAAGGGTTACTTTTTCGTTTCGTTAAAAAGACGTACCTGAAGGCAGAAATATTATGAGAAAAAATAGCCATAAGAAGTTGTTGGTATTTTGTGCTTGTAAAAATATTTTGGTTTCTGTACCAATCGCGTCGGTGGGTTTTTTTTCTTTGAAAACACTTTTCTTAAGCAAGTAAAAATATTTAAAAAAAAAAAATGAAAAGGTCTTGTTTTGCTACAATTTATGTGTAAATAACCTCTACACATAAAAGCAAATGTGACAGTTGGTAAAGTATTTGGGTAAGAAGATGTGTTTTATTGACGGATTAATGAAACTTTATTGTTTCGCACGAAATGCATTGCTTACTTTTTTATGCTACAATTATATAACAGAGCCCAAAGTGTTAACCTTACCATTTTATGGTAATTTACTTGACGTAAATTTGAACTGTTATAATGACTTTATACATGTTTGCAGCCAAACACAGGTGCGCATTTTTTGCATATTTTGTAAAAAGTTATGATACCAATAGGTAGAATTAAAATGTATGCACAGATGTTTGAATGAATTGTCCTGTTGCCTTTTCTAATTGTACATTTTTCTAAGTATTGTGGTTACCTGATTATCATTGTGTAAAACATTTTGCATTGGCAATTAGAGTATCGACGCATTTTTCCGCCATTATTTGATCGAATAATTTAAATAGCCAATTTCAAATAAAGAATAACTCGAAGAATTTATGTCAATTAATCGATCAAAATTAATATCTTTAAAAATTCTACTTTTTTAATATAAAATCGATGTCAATCGGTCCAGCGGTTCTTGAGTTTTATGGTGTTTTCTTTTCTACAAAAAAATTTGCCTTTTTTTTTAAAAAACTGCTATTTGGTGTCTGTTTTTTAAAAATATTGCTCCCTAAAAGCATGAGTTTTTTTAGAATAAAACAAGCCACCCTTTTCGGGAGCAAAATTTTTAAGAAAAATACACCAAATTGAATTTTTTTTAAAAAAAAGGCACATTTTTTTGTAGAAAAGAAAACACCATTAGTAACACGTACTCGTAACAAACGCTTTTATATACATATATAGGTAAAGATTTGTCCCGCTAGTTATCCCAAAATTAAAACCATATGTATTTATGTTATAACTAATTAGTTTATTCGTATTTCTTATAAATTATTTTAAATGGGGACTAAAGATATACATATCTATGAATGTCAACATACATAAATGTACATATATCTTATACATATATTCTAGGAGCAGAGTCATTTGCTATGATATTATCAACATCGAAATTCGAAAAATTTAAGAGGTTGTAATTTAGCTTAATCATAAGTAAATTGGAAAGAGACTTTTTCGAAAGTTTAGACCTTAGTTTTGTTAATATAGTAGATAAGGCACTAAAGCAAGGCTCGACTGATACTTGAGTGGCTGGAACAGCTAGTACAGTCTCCACAAGTTGTGCCCCCTTCTTATCCGTGCCGCAAGATATGCGCCAATAATCAAGTACATTGGTGCCTAAAGGCCTATCACATAGTTGGTAAAGTATTTGGGTAAGAAGATGTGTTTTATTGACGGATTAATGAAAAATGTACAATAAGAAAAGGCAACAGGACAATTCATTCAAACATCTGAGCATACATTTTAATTCTACCTATTGGTATCATAACTTTTTACAAAATATGCAAAAAATGCGCACCTGTGTTTGGCTGCAAACATGTATAAAGTCATTATAACAGTTCAAATTTACGTCAAGTAAATTACCATAAAATGGTAAGGTTAACACTTTGGGCTCTGTTATATAATTGTAGCATAAAAAAGTAAGCAATGCATTTCGTGCGAAACAATAAAGTTTCATTAATCCGTCAATAAAACACATCTTCTTACCCAAATACTTTACCAACTGTCACATTTGCTTTTATGTGTAGAGGTTACTTACACATAAATTGTAGCAAAACAAGACCTTTTCATTTTTTTTTTTTAAATATTTTTACTTGCTTAAGAAAAGTGTTTTCAAAGAAAAAAAACCCACCGACGCGATTGGTACAGAAACCAAAATATTTTTACAAGCACAAAATACCAACAACTTCTTATGGCTATTTTTTCTCATAATATTTCTGCCTTCAGGTACGTCTTTTTAACGAAACGAAAAAGTAACCCTTTTAAAGGCATCAAAGAATTTTTATTTTTCACAAACAAAACACATATCGTTAGCTTAAATGCAAAACAATGAAGATATTATTGGAAAATTTGAAATTGACTTGTTTTGTTGATTACGATTCACGTTACAACATATTTTTATAAAATTTTAAACTTCTATCTAAAAAATAACCAAGTTATTTACAAAATGAAAAATTAAGTGTTATCAAATACATATATCATTTTTCTTAACAACATAATGTATAATCACACTCAAGAAAAAAATTAGCAGAGTTTTTAATTCTTTTTATAAGAACACATTTTTTTATAACATCAAAATTGGGTGATCTGTTTTATAACTGTTACTACGGTGTTAGTGAAATTTGTGATCAAATAATAATTAATAATAATAATTTTCAGTATAGCATAAGAAAAAATAAAAAAGTGCTGTAAAATTAAAAGAACCGAACCGTTAGTAATTTTGAAATTTTGTAGCCTACCCCATTGCACTCCCAAACGCTAAGAATTTCCAAGAATAGATGACAACATCTGCAGGTCCTTAGATTTTTGAGTTTATATATGTATGTATGTATTTCCTTTTAGGTATGTCATAATATCTATAACAATATAAGTTCTCCACATTGTTTAATGCATTACTGCCTGCGCTGCATCATAAAAGCAAACTTATTTTACCAAGTCAACGCAATCCTTATAATGTTACATATTAATCGTTTGATTATCACACGGTAATTAAACACAAATATTTAATAATTTAATATATTATATGTTTGTTTCACTTAAAACTAATATACTTTCTTTTACGATATGTCTTTTTGTTTCTAAAAAATACAAATTAATATATAATAACACATTCAAAAATATATGGGTTATCGCATTTTTATCTGAAATATTTAAAATTGATTTTAAATCTCAAATAATTAACATTTTACAAAGTTTTTTGCTTTGCATGTAAACTTATGAAATGTTATGTTATTCTGCATTTAAGATGACGATATGTGCAGTTCTTTTAATTTTTTCCAATAATTTATGCCTGCGAAAAAGCAGCACATACATTTTGGTTCACCATGGTGCTGCAGCCAACAAATAATTTTACAAAACAAAACACACACACATGCTTTCACGTTGCCCAGCGGCAAAAATTGCCAGCGCTTTCACTTTGCAGGCCTTAAAGAAGGTTTACAACTGTATTTTTAATAAACTTTTACTTATTCCACTCTGCATTATTTTAAAAGTTCCTTTAGAATAGTTTTTATTAAATATTTTAGAAATTGAGATTTTCTATTCTAAGATAAGGCCTGTCGAAATCGTTTTATTAGTAGCTATTTTGGAATTTGTAGCAAGTTTAATTATTAAATTACTCACTTCACATTATTAGCAATAACACTGGGATAAAGCTTTATTCTTAATTATTTTTAGAAGACCTTTAAAGTAGATGCAAGAAGACAAGGCTTTGGTATCCAATGACATACTGTGTAAATTAGAAATACAGTTGGAATGCGACTGAAAAACTTTATATCGCCAATAAGGCATTCTATAAGGCCTCTTTACTTCTTCATTTTCCCGCTGTTAATGGACGGGCAAATCGCGTTTTTTTCTTTATGAGGAATTTGAATGTGAATTTTTTTAAATTTTTCATATCTGACAAATTCACATATGAATTTTTTTGTTTGCTCATTTTTCATGAATGAGGGAATTCAAAATATTTTTTTTCCTCACCCTCATGAATGAGAAAAAGCAGTACAATTTAAAATTTTTCACGCTCGCTCATGACTGAAAAATGAGCGAACGTTTCGGTACTCTGGAGTAAAGTGACAGTTGTCCGCAGAGAAATTGTTGCCTGTAAAATCCAGTAGAAAACAAAAACATACTTATAATTCAATATAATAAACTAGCAAAAATCATACAATTTCCAAACAAAAGGTCTTCAATTTGTAAAAATAAAACATTTAAAAGAAAAAAAACTGAATAAAAAGTGCAGCATAAACTAAAAACTTATTTTCTAATAGGTATTTTTGAAATATTTTTGCATTAATATTTTAGAGATGTGAACCTAATATATATATGAATACTTCTTACTGCATATTATTCTGGGTACCGAATATCAAAAATCAAGTATTCATGTATTTTCGATTGTTATTTAACTAGAAACTAAATTAAAAGTCATGTGCAAGCTAAACAAGTCTAAAAGCTTCCAAAAATGTTCATTTAATAAATACATTTGCTACGAATTTTTTATGCTTAAAATGCAATGCATGAAGTTCCAAAAACAATATATACTGGGTAGTCTAATGGCGTTTTCTTTTCTGAGTAAAATTCTGCATTTATTCTGCCTTTTACATTTCTTTTTTGTTCTTTTCTAAAAAAAACATGTATTGTTTTATTATATTTTCTGATGATGCTCCCTTTAAAATTAAACAAAACATTAATTTTCATTAAAGGGGCATGAGTGCAGCACTATATCAAGGCGAATTCAGTTCAAGGTGGTGGCAGGTTTCGGGCCGTAAACACCAGCAATGCAATACAAAAAACATCTATTGTTTCTGTTGCCTTTGGATTGTTGTAGTCTTGTCACCACCTGTAATTGAATTTACCTTGCGCTAATTGTACTTTATTGTTTAATGCCGAAATTTGTGTTCCTTTGTAAACGTAAAATATGAAGCACTTCTTAAAAATTAGGGGAGCATTTAAAAATGTTGCCAAGTCACATGTAACACTTATGCAACACTTTTTTTTTTAGAAAAGAAAACGCCATAAATAACACATATTTTAAAACACTAAGCTTTTTAGAGGTCATATGTTTGAATTAAACATAAAAAAAGTTTTTGCATTTTTTCCGTTCGTTTACTTTTTGGTGGAAGAGCCAGTTTTGAGAGTAAAATTTTCATGTTTCCCAAAATTTACTCATCTACTGGATTTTACTGGAAAAGTAAACAAACGCACCTATTGTTACAAGTAGAATTTCGAGTGTTTATTATTCTTATTCGCTTTACAGTTTTATTTGTATAATATTTTTGGCTTTTCTAAAATCTTTGGAAAAGGTTTTCTGATGATCTGGCCTAAGCAACCAGTGAAATGCGCATAGTAGTTAGCTTTCGCACAACAATAAATTTCAGTGTATTTATCATACATATATGGAAAATTGGGAATTTAGCACGTCATACAGAAATCTTATTAATTTTTCGAAAATGCTTCTTTATTTTTTAGGAACTGACCTCTTCCGCTTGTAATGGATACGGAGAATATTGTATAATATCTAGTGATTGCTGCAGCAAAAATTGCCCCTGGGGTGTCAATATATGTGTTTAATAATAATTTTGTACTACAAGAAGATTTAACAATAAAATAAGAAACCTTTTTAATAAAAAGGTTTGATTTTAACAAAAATTGTATTTATTAACCAATATCACGTGGTGGCTGTGGTTGAAATCTAAATCGAGGGGTGGGCTGACATGAATCGTCAGGGGAGCTATCCACTTGTGTTAGGCTCTTACTGGGAGGATTAATCATTTATAGGTGCTATTGCAATTAAATCTGCCGTCCTTCAATGAAACGTTATCCACAGTCCATGGAGTAGTCCATTTCATGAAATTGGATCAGGTAGTCCAATAATATTTGTAGGGAAAATAGACACACACACAAGCAAAAACCCACGAATTATCTGTAAGTGGTAGTTAAAGCCGTTTTACACAATCCCACAAAGCCTTTAGTATTTTACGAAAATGCAACCCTGTCATGATAAGTTGTTATTGTTTTTTGAAAATGTTCAAAAAATAATTAGATCAGGGAAGCATTTTTGAAAAATACGTAAGACTTTGTGGGATAGTGTGTAAAGGCTTTTAGCAAAGTAAAGGTAAAGAAGATTTTATTTGGAAAAAAAATACGAATTAGCGAGGGGACCAAAATGTATGGACATTAACGAGATTTTTTCGAGGGACCGACGACCGGGAATTACGATTTATCGGGGTACAAATTATCGGGATTTTACTGTACAACATTGAAACTACAATTTAAATGACATCTCAAAATGTATATGCCAATTTGTTATGAGGTCAAGGAGGCAGTATTTCATCGCCTATGTGATTTCCCGGCATTAAATTTAGCCTGACCTTTTACAGGATCTTAGCCCAATGAACTGGTCATAGGCACCTCAACACTCACCCAACATCAAGTCTGATCTTAGATCCATATTCTTGAAGAGTGATGTGGTTCCATAAAAACCAAGTTACTATCGCCTCTACTTGATTGTACGTTTAGTTTTCTCCGTGCTATAACGCTAACTAATTAACGGGCATGCTCGACTGCAGTCAAAGGTTTCAAAAACTTAATTAGTTTATTGTTCGCTTTAAACACTAAGCAATTTTAAGAATAGCAAAAATAGTAGCAGTTTATTTCAAATGACAGGGCAATAAAACATTTTTATTCTTACAGCAGCTTGGGCTGACATATTGTACAAGCATGGCAGAAAGTAGTTTGCAAAAATGTTAAGATAGGAAGAAATATTAAAATGATGCAAGCCGATTACCCGATCCTGGTAAAGCAGCCGAAACCAATAGAAGCCGATTGCCCGATCCTGATTAAACAGACGAAGAAATAAATAGATTATACAACCTAGTTTAACCTGGGGGTTATTATGTAATACGATTCGAAAGAAAAGATTTACGAATTTGTATAAATTGTATTATGTAGTACGTTTTTCGAAAATTTATTTATTATATTTATTTTCTTTTTGCGGGATTTTTTTTACCCCTTTCGTCAATTATAAATTACCCTTTTACAATTGCAACTATGTAATACGAAAGAAAGTCAAAGAACTTGTGGCAAAGATTGTAAAAAGATGCGGTTGTTCCACCGTACGTACCGTGAATTGGAAAAGTAGAAAAAGTGAGTTTTGATTTAATCGATTGTATGTTTACTATTTTTGCAAATGTGCTTGCTATGTTATGGCAAGACTATAAAAAACTCGTTAAAGTTAAATGTCTGTTTTCGATTGAAGTATTAAATCTCATCGTTACTTGGCCTTATTACTTGAATGTGAGTGCCGTTTACTGCTCCAATAACTACAGGTATTCCACATTTATTACAAAAAAAAACATCTTTTCGCCTCCATCTTTTTTCTTCAAACATTTCAAAGATAATATGCTTCGGACAAAGATTTTGTTCGATTATTGCGCATACCTAAGATAAGCATATCGTGAGCTAAAATGCAAAAAGGCGTAACTAACAAAAAAATTCAACATCGAGTTGTTGATTGATTATTATGAATGCTATGAGACTAAATGTCTTGGCAAAATTTTACACTTCTGCTGTTTCTAGTTTTCATTTTAAAACTTGTTTGCTTCTCCTGTCAAATTATATAACGAAATGGAAATTGATGAGTGTAGTGTGAAAGTCCCACAAGACGATCTCGGCCAATCTGATGTTGCTATCCACCTGGTGCCAAACATTTTAATGTGACAGCTAATTCTTTCAAAGATGCAATGGCTGTCGATCTTTCAGGTGGCTTTAAATCACTTTTTATACAATGTAGACAGCCATGAATGAATTTTTATTAATCCAAAAGGTTTTCACGAAACGTAAAGTAGTATTTTTATGATTTAATTATCTAGGCCATAATGTTGGATGTATCTCTTATTATTTTCCGTTGAATTCTTTCTGCAATTATATCACTTTCTTCATCGCTATCCTCCAACCACAATGCAACAGAACCCATGTTTTTGAACCGTTAAATTTTGTTAATAATTATTTGTTATTTTTTTATTTTGTTTGAAAAATTTCGCTAATACATATTTACTTTTTGCGGAAATTGTAACTTTTTTTTATAAAGGCTTGTTTTTCAAAAAAAGTGCTGTCAATATTGACAGGTACTGTCAAATTTATCGTGTATAAATTTGGCAGCATTTAGTTTTTCCCTTTTTTTTTAGCAAATACAAATCTGTGGGTCTTTTGAGCGGATTAGAAAATACCAAATCATTTTCGATACGGAAATTTCTTTCGAAAGTATTTTCGTTTCGATTCGAATTACATAATAACGCCCTTTTTATTAACCCTAATAGCCAGCCTGGTTGTAGAAATCATGATCAAAGACGAATCCATTGAAAGCCTAAATTGCGCATTCTCGATCGTGAAGCTGATTAGAAGCCGTTCCTGCTCACCGAGTTTCCAAAGCTGCTGAAAGAAGACTCTGAACACTAATTTCGCGCAAAGGGGTCGATATGTTGCAAAAATGTATGGCAAATTTGTTCCATTTATTACCCGCAGTGACCTACAATTTTGTCTCAGAGGGAAAATCAAAATACGGAACGGTTTGCAAGATATGAGCCAGAGAAAATTGCAATTTTGCAAAAATTACACCGAGGCCCCAAATCTTTGAGGGCCCATAAAAATTTGTTTTTGGTCCTTTATTATATAGTGGTGTCCGTTAATGGGTTTTTTTTCGTATTGTACTGTGTAATAAATTGGCAAGTGCACGGCTTAAAAAAACTAAGCCGACAACATGCTTTATTTCTGGCGAAAACAATAAAGTAAGTTGTTTCTGTTTTTTCTTAGCCTACTTACAACTATAATTAATGTTGGAAGAATTTCAACCAATTTTAGTGGGGAATGTAATGTTTTCCACAAATCCACCCAATCGAACACTAACTGAGCTACCTTAACAAGAGCGGCAAGCGTTTTTTTAAGCATGAAAATTCTATTGCCAGTACATTTTCAATAAAATAAAACGACCAAGCGATTTATCAAATAAGATTTCCCAGCCGGGTGGTGTTAAATTCGTGTTCTAAAGGTACGTTTCGTATAAACTGTGTAAAAATTCAAAGTTTTGACATAAAACAGACGATTACCGCTCTAATTTAGATAGCTCAGTAAAGAACGATATTTAGTGTTTACTTTCGAATAATGTTTTGGTAAACGTAACTAACGGTACAGCGATTAAAAATTCTTTGTTTTTGGTTGGAAGCTCGTAAAATGGTAGCTGTACTCATTTGAGTACAGTGACCTCTAATGGATTAAGAGAATTTTGAATTCAAAACGATTTTAAATATATCGCACCTATTCAACAATACTGTATTAACTCAAAAATTTTAGTTTTTCACTTTTTGTAAATAATCGACAGGTATTATTCATATCTATCCACTGTGAAAATATCGAGCTATTTTGTCTACCTTTTGGTAAAGAAACGGTTGGTTTAAAAATACTTTTTCATATGCCTTTCATATTAAATTAAAAATTGTTTTGCTTCTATTGAAAATTTTAAAATTTTGAGTTAATACAGTATTGTTGAACAAGTGCGATATGTAAATGTGTTTTAATATCAATCCTGAAAATTGGCCATAAGACACATGACTTTATGACACCTTGTGAATGAAAAATACATAAGTATATGTATACTGTGAAATGTGTTGACAACAATGTACTTTGTTCACTGTTGCCAATTTAGAGATTATCCCGCTAAATCTAGCGCTTATGAAATGTCAATCGCGGGGAAAATACGTTTTAGCGGTAAGCGGGAAATCTAGCGATTTTCAAACATTTCTCAGCAGCTTATTTCTGTTACAAAAACATTTCTCAATATTTAAATTTACAAATTTTATACTTTTCAAAAAGTAATTTCAATTTTTGGGAATACAAAATTTAAATTTTCAAAAGATTTTGTTATTCGTGCTTAATTCCCAGTTTTTATTATTGATAAAAACACTTGAAATTTATTGTTGATGGGATAAGCTAGTCCTAAGGAATGTAAGATGAGATGAAGCCACTGTTTATTGTTGATGTTGTTTTGTTTAAGCTTTGATATTGTTACAAGTAGAACTGTTGCTATAATTCTTATACGTTTAACAGTTTTATTTGGTTTAATATCTTTAGTTTTTCTAAAATCTTTATGGATGAAGTTTCCTGATGATCTGGCGTAAGCAACCAGTGAAATGCGCATAGGAATAGCTTATCCCATCAACAATAAATTTCAAGTGTTTTTATCAATAATAAAAACTGGGAATTAAGCACGAATAACAAAATCTTTTGAAAATTTTATACTTTTTCTTATTAAGATTTTTTGTCTTTCTGGTTAAAAACTACTTGTTTGTGTTCACGGTTTTACTTACTTTTGTAGTTTTAGTTAACAAAGCATTAAAGGTGAAATTTTTTTCGTTTTTTTGTGACAATTCACACCTTTAAGCTTGCTTAACAATTTGAAACAAAAGGTGAGGTATTGATCCAAATTGTTTCGATACATCCCAATAAATATAATTCACTTACTTTCATCTGACTAATTTTATCTAACTGCTTAAAACGGCAAATAATTGCAAAAAATAGCGTTAATGTTATAAACTTTTTTTGTGATGAGGGTTACTACGTTTGTCGTTCCATGTGAAACTGTTTTAATATTCATCTAGGGTCCCAAAAAATATATTTTTTCTAGGTCATTGAGTAATTCTTAGTCGATTTAGCCATGTGCGTCTGTCTCTCCGTCTATTGAAATCACGCACACTTTCAAACGACTCAAAAGAAAAGATAAATATTGTTATCATCAGCGTTACCGTTCAAAATTTTCTAAAAGGGGCACAAAAAGGGGATTTTCAAAAAAAAAAGTGTCACAAAAAGGGGAATTCTGATAAAAAAGTAGCACCTTAAAAAACAGAAATCTGGACCAATAGCATATCGACTAAGAATCACTTTTTAAAGTGATATTACAATGTCCATCTGGCAAGTTGTCTGTCCATGTTAACCTTGTGCGCAAAGCACAATTTGCAATCTTTCAGATTTTTGACTGTTAATTAAATTCTTTTTTGAATCGGTTCACATTTGCCCAAAGCTCTCATCTATAAATAGCTTTAACTTCCTTTGAAATGTTAACATTAATAAATAATTTATAATTAAGTTACCGTCCCTAAAATCTCTTTAAGACAAAAGATATTATATGGATGTTAATATCTAGATAATATTCGGTTCCAAATAGGATAAAATCTCGAAAATTCTTCTTTAAATACTTTTGTGTTTGGGATCTACCGATTATAATTTTACGATTATTTTTATACCCACACCACAATAGTGGAGAGGGTATTATGCATTTGTGCTTATGTGTGTAACGCCTTAAAATAGTGGCCCTGGACCTACCTTAAATTATACCGATCTACTCAGAATCACTTTCTGAGTCGAACTAACGATGTCCGTCTGTCTGGCTGGCTGTCCATGAACCTTGTGCGTACAGGTCGCAATTTTGGAGATTATTTGATAAAATTTGGGTCATAGGTTCTTATTGGCACAAGGACCAAGCCTATTGAAAATGGGCCGAATCGTAGGACCACGAGGGAAGATAGGGCGAAATTTCTTCCTCTCAGAAACTATCAAACCGATTTGGGGGGAAATTTCTTCCTCTCAGAAACTATCAAACCGATTTTAATGATAATGAAATTTAAAACATAGATAGAACCATATCTATATGGACACAAAATGTATGGATTTTTAAACAAATAGGACCACGAGGGGAGATAGGGGCAATTTCTGCCTCTCAAACCGATTTTAATGAAATTTAAAACATAGATAGATCCATATCTATTTGGACACATTAGCTATACAGTTTTTCAAAAATAGGACCACAAGGGGAGGTAGGGGGCAATTTCTGTCTCTCACAAACTATCAAACCGATTTTCATGAAGTTTAATAACATAGATAAATCCATATTTATATGGACACATAAGCATGATGTGTTTTTAAATACTGTGGTGTAGGGTATCATATGGTCGGGCTTGACCGACTATACTTTCTTACTTGTTATTAATTGGATCTGTTATTAAATTGTGGATTATTTTTATTTTCAAATTAGCAATTTTTGATTTTTTTGGGGCATACTTTTAACAATTTTTAGGGCATATTTTCAAGTTTTTACTGTATATTTAATGCGAATAAAGTGCCTATTTCTGGGGGTCTACTCTCTAATGCGATGCGAAAACAATTTCGAGGCGAAAGCGAAATGCCAACTTGGTACTCTTTATCACTTTCGCAAAATGTTCTAAAAATTAAGCAATACAGTAATGAAATGCCAAAGTGTGTAAAAATATTTGAAATTGAAAAATTTAAATAAAATAAAGTGATGATCTAGAAAAGAAAAAAAATTAAAAGATGCGAAAGGCACATGCGCAAACGTATTAAAGAGTACCAATCGCTAGATTTGCTACATTCTTCTTTCGCATCGCAATAGAGAGTAACCCCCCTGGTTTCCATGATAAGTAATATAATATTGCCAGTATAAAAAATATTTGGTTCAAAAAGGGGCAGAAGGGGCACAAAAAACTACAAAATTATACAAAAAGGGATTTAAAACTAAGGGGCCAAAAAAGTGGCACTGCAGTCAAAAGGGTCAAAAATGCGACTTTAGTCGCATAACGGTAACGGTGGTTATCATATTGTTTCTAGTCTCCCTAAGCAGTTTGGCATTGAAATCCAGAAAATTGGTTCAGTAGGAAAAGTGTTAAGAATTAAAATGTGGAACAACCAATCTAAAACATTTATTATTTTGTTACAAAAACTAGCTTATCTAGTGGCGGAATGCACATATTTATGTACGATTTTTCACAAATTCGTTCTATATGACTAAAAATCATACTAATAAACCTTTAGTACGCCTAAAACCGTAAAAAATAATGCTATTGTAATAAATTTTGGTCTGTCACAGTTTTATATGACTAGAAATTATACTCTTAGCTTTCGTGCAGATCGGTCCATAACTTGCCATTGGCCCCATATAAAGCTTCTCGCGGAAATAACCTTAGCCCGCGTAAAACTGTAATGCTCTCAACTGGGGCATAATTCTGGCAGTCGTGATCGAATACTTTTTCGGTTCGAAAGCTATTTCATTTATAATTCTTTCCGTCGATACTGAATAAATCGATATCATTTTTTCAGTGTTGTAAAGCGTTTATTTGAGTTTTCACAATATTGAAAAAATTGTTTCGATTCGTTCAGTATTCACATCACGACTGCCAGAATTAGGCCTCTGTGTTTTATTGTAATACAATTTGGTCAGTCATCGTTTTATAAGACTATAAAATACTTGTTCAAATTTCGAAATATTCTAACTATAGGTGGAGGGTATCAAAGATTCGGCACAGCCCAATTCATCACTCAAACATTTTTTTTTAGATTTATATAAAACCTTTAAAAAAATTTTAGGATTTTTAAAAAAAATCCCGCTAACTTAAATATTAAGCGATTTCTAGCGGTTTTTAAGTCCAATTTGGCAGGAAATGTTCAAAAAAAGTTGGCAACATAGTCACTGTTGTTTTGCTTAAATTGTTATGTTTTTTTAATTAGAGTTACGCCACTAGAGATAATATACCAATAACATATACATACAATTATATTGTAAATGGATGGGACGCTTGTTATGCATAAATACCAGAAATATTATTTATATGTGCACTTCAAATATAAATACTGTTTGCTATCTAATAAAATATTTTTTGTTCCTTTTATTTTCATTAATTATTGTTTTATTTTTTTCAACAAAAAGTACCATTTAGCGGGTAAAAAAACTCTTTTAGTTAAAGTTCAGTACCATTTCAAAATTTCAACTTTGCAACACTGATTTAGTCTATTTGCATTCTCATACACACTTCTCAGTAGCAATGGTAGAAGCTTTTGTTTTAATTTTATTTAATTAAGAACACAAGCTTTAAAAAATTTCAAGTTTATGAATTTTTGCTATTGTATTCCAATAAAACACTTGTTTAAAGATCTACAATAAGATTGGATTGGATTGAATTAGTTAGAACTTTTCCAAAAAAAATTTAGCAAATATTTATTCTTTAATAAATAAGCATTTTTATCTACAACTAACTGATTCCAAAAAACGTATACAAATGTTAAGCTTCAAAAATTTTGTAGCATTGTGCAGTTGTCAACCTTAACGATCAGTAGAAAAATCTTTTGAATCTACGAAATTAGTTTTACAATGAAGTTCTTTATCTTTAATTTTGCTCTTGTCGCTATATTCGTTGCAATTTTCCAAGTTGCAGTAGCTACACCAATTCTGGATGTTGCTCAGGTAAGTGATACACAGGTATCTGTCAACATTTTTCGAAAATGTTTCTTTATTTTTTAGGGACTGAACTCTCAACGTTGTGTTGGACCCAGAGGATATTGTTATAGTTCTGGTGAATGCTGCAACAAAATCTGCGCTATTGCTCAAAATGCATGTCTTTGATAATAATTTTGTAGTACAAGAAGAAGATTTAACAATAAAATATAAAACATTTTAAATAAAAAAAAGGTTTGATTTAAACAAAAATGTTATTTGTTTACCAAAGATCGCGTGGTGGTTGAAATCCAATTCGCGGAGTGGGGTGACATGAATCGCCAGGAGAGCTATCCACTTGTGTTAGGCTCTTGCTGCACACAGAAAAAAATTTGCACCAGTAAACGCATTAATTAAAAATAAAATCAGTTTTAATTAAAAATAAAATCAGTTTTAATTAAAAATTTAATCAAGTGAATTAAACGTTTAATCAATTGAATTAAACGTTTAATTGGTATGGTGCATATTAATATTGTCAATTAAACGTTTAATACACTTAATTAAAAGTTTAATTCACTTGATTAAACGTTTAATTCAGTTGATTAAATTTTTAATTAAAACTGATTTTATTTTTGATTAATGCTTTTACTAGTGCAACATTTTTTTCTGTGCACTATATTTCAAACACCGGCTTTTTCTGTACGAAATTCAAATTTGGAAACTATCCATATTGCTATGTTTGTATTTTGCCAACCAGCTACTAATATAAACTCCAATTCAAACAAATTGATATTTTTTTTTTTTTAAAAAGTACAAAATACTGTTTGACAGCGCGCAGTCAAAGTCATTGTTCCCACACGTGTTGAAACAATTTTGTAAAATATCACTTTTTTATAGAAAGTTTGAGCATTTATTGTGAAAAGTGTGGTAAAATTTTATAAAAAGTTTGTAATGGAGAATAATCTGTCATGTAAGTACTTATGATTTGTTTCCAAAATTTCTTGAAAATTTTTAAATTTTTTTTTTGAAAAACTAAATTTTTAACATAACCTTTATAATGAGTGTTTTTAAAGCTTTTAAAATACATTTGGCAAACCAAATGAAACATATTTGAATACAATAAAGTGTGGTTCATTTACTAGGATTTATCTCATATTGCGTAAAGCAGTGTTGTCAGAAGATTTTTTGAAAAATACCTACGCGTACTAAAAAAAATCCGATTTTTTCCTACACGTTGCAAAAATTTTCCCTACAAAAATCCCAACAGGTTTAAGTCATTAAAGTCTTAGAAAAAACAATATGTAGTTATAAAAAACTTATTTCATTCGTATATGTTTAGTAAAGCTCTAACAACAAATATAAGTAAAAAAAAAACGAAAAAGATTTATTTACTTTTAATTAAATTTAATGAAAAAACAAGATGTTTTAAAAAAAAAATATGTACCCCCGTATCCAAAAACATTTATTAAGTTTAACAAATGTTGTTTAAGTAAAAATTTCAGTGAAAATTTGTTTTGTAAGCCTTTATTAAAATAATATTATTTTTAGGAATACGGCAGGTAATCTTTATATGATAATTTTAATTTAATTCAGGTAATTTGATACATAATCGGCCATGTCATGGAAATCAAAGTCACGTGAAAATAAAATCGAACAAATTTTGAGAACTCTCCCCTATTTAAAGTTCAAAAAATATTTCCTTTTATATACCTGAACAACGTTTTAATTCAGGAAAAGCTGCGTAGATTTTTACAATAATTCAATTGCAAATCTTCGTCGATTCCAATGTCATGGAAGACATGGCCGAATATATGTTTTTCTTTTAAACTGTATTTTCTTAAGTGACCATTAGCATATTCGAAAGTAATGCAGCCTCTTCCACTGTTTTGCGAAAATTATCTTCTAATACAAATTTAACTTCAAGTTGTTTGGCTCGATTTGTATCGCTTTCTGGTGGTTTCTATGCATTTTCATTTGCATTGGGTAAATAAAGCAAACAAAATCCGAACCCAGTTTGATAAATTTGGAAAAACAACCTCGTTTTGCTTTTACCATTTTTTTTTATCGAAAATTGTTCCAAATCCATGTTTCAAAACAAATTATTTTCACAATTTCAGAAAATAAATTTTATGCGATTGTTATAGGAAAACTCAATCAAAAGATCATTTAAGTTTGAGTTAAATTGTTAAGACAATAGTTGAAATTCGTACTCATCTATTTTGTGTCAAAAATTAGTTCTGGAATTCCATTTCTTTTAATATTAAATCCTTATTAAAAATAATTTTTTTAGCATTCATTTCGTATAAAATGCAATATTTGAAAAAAATACCTACATTTTGGCGAATATAAAAAATCTGTCCGATTTTCCATACGCTGCTATGTTGTTGTGTAATCTGAATACAGTATTTTTCGTTTAGCTGCACATTCAAGTTTGCACGAAAATTCGTGCAGTTAGGCAAAATATTCTGTTACGCAGTATTAACTTAGCAGTATAAATAATGCTGCCCTTATTTTAAATTTGTTTCTTATTACAAAAATAGATTTAGGAATGCAATCATAATTTTCAAAAAAATTTTTTTAATACAGTTTTAAATTTAATGTTAATATGTGTGTATAAAACAATTCAATTAAAAACAAGTTAAAGTGCTAAGTCATTAATAATACCCTCCACTAACAGTTCGAATATTTCAGGAGTGCGTTCTATATGATATCTAGATATTCATCCCTATCGTGAATAAAAATGCCTTGGGAGTTTTTTCCATTTTTCCTATGTTAATTCAATTGTAAAAATGGGAAAAGGGAAAAACACCCAAGGAATTTTTATTTACGAAAGGGGTGATTATTGATTAAAAAAATTTAATTGAATTAAAAAAACGTCGTCAGCATTAACATTGGTCCCGGTTTAGACCTGTATTTAATTTTTGACCGGCAATCAGAAAGTTTTATGCTTTTTTAGAAATTTTAACTAGTTGTAACCGAACTAAAACGATTTTCAGGAGGGGAATTCGTATTGGGCCCATGGTAATTTATTTACCAATCATCTGTAGAGTGATTTTTGGCTATAAAAAACATAAATTTGAATAAATTTCAATATAGCAGTGAAACTAGTTTCTGAGCTTACTGTGAATTTCAAAGGGCCAATTAGTATGGGATCTTAGGTAAATTATGGACCGTCTATCATAAAATTGCATGAAATTTTTTCTGGCCATATGAAGCTAAGTTGAAACAAATTTTACCGCAATATCTATATCTGCTACAGTTTTAGGCGCTTTTAATTAATTTCCCAGAGTATGCTTTATATGGGGCCTATTGTAAATTATAGACCGATCATCAAGAAATTTAACAGTATAATTTCCAGTCATATCAAAAAATACCACATTTTTAAAGGTGCATGTATTAAATGTCTTGCTGAACATGTAATACTGCAATTTTTTATTTGAAGAGAGCAACACAGAAAATTGGATCGCCCTGTTTTAACAGCTGACAAAACGTGTGTTCCTCAAAATATAAAAAAAATATACATAAACCCAAATTTGTTAATAGATTGCTATTAAATAAATAAATAAATGAACAAAATGAATGACGAAATTCCAATTTCTTTAGTATATTTTTCATAAAATATTTTCCATTATGTTTGATTCCCTGAGATCGAAGGGTTTGGGCACAGTGGCCATATCCCTCACACAGCACTTTCATGAGAACTTCACTCTAAGTCGTATCTTTTCAAAAATCAAAAATTTTAATATTAAAAGACCCAGTCTCCTCTCGCGCAGCCAGGCCATCCCCATTACGAATCCTATCAGATTCTCGAGTCCGCAACCCGTGACATCCCCTAATTCGCCCAGGAATCTACTGCCTAGCCACCTCAGCCTGCTGCCCTGCATCCTGGAACAGTGGCACAAAAATTGCTCAACTGTCTCCAACTCCTCAATGTCCTCACACAACCTGTACATATCCGACAATTCGGATCCTATCCTCACCGCCATCCTGCCTATCATACAGTGGCCCGTGATCATTCCTATCACTCCTATCCTAACGCAGACCCTACTCCTGCCCAGCAGCAACCCCGAATCGGACTTCCTAAGCATCAGCCACAGCGTCCGTGATACCCGGCAGTCCGTCCAGAATCCACTCCCTGATCCTTCCAAAATAGAAGCCTATTGGAGGCCTAACCGCCTCCATACAGTTAGGGTCTCTGAGCCCTGCCTTGCCAACTCATCAGCAACTTCATGGCCACCTATATCGCAGTGACCCGGCACCCAGCACAACCTCAGCATATACTCCCCTTAATTATTGTTAAATCTTAAATAAAAATGATTGATTTTTAATAAAAATTGTAAAATTTGGTGTAAAAAGTCGTATTTTCTTTATAATTCGCATGCGATATTTTTTAAAATATTTTTTATCGCATGCGATATGTTTTAAAAACGAATTTAACTTTTCATATATATCTTCACATACCTGAAAAACGTTTTCTGTAAATGAAGTTTTAAAACTTTTTCATTTTTTACCACCTTCATTGACTACCGTGTCCACAGAAGTGGCACATAGAAACTTGTCGATACTATCGATAGTATCAATAGTTTTAAAGCTAACTATCGAAACTATCGATTTGGCCGACTATCGATAGTTTTGCAGCGCTAGTCTGAGATTGGCGATGAATGCGGAAAATTATTTGTGGAGAAGGTACGCATTTTCTGCAAGTATTAAAACTACGTCTTCCACCGTGGGACGTGCTGAGGTTCCATTTGGAAAAAATTTGGAATATGGGAAAAGAAGAGCAGCAGCGGAGCTTTCAACGGCTATATTAGGGCAAAATGATTTACTAGTACAAGCAGCAGCAACCTCAGCTGGAAAGGAAGGAAATGCTTGCTTAGCTGTAGTTCTTAAGGAAACCATAGCAAGTCTAACAAGACCTTCCAAAATTAAATAGATGTGCTCATAAAGTCGTTTAGGTTGACAATTCCTCTTTCAAAGGCAACTAGTGTTAATTCATTATTTACATAAAAATATTAACTATTTAAATTCTAATATTAATTTTTACAGTTTTTTCTGTTTTTTTATTTTATCAAGAAATTTAAATATAAATTACAAAATATTGTTTCGAGATTGGTGAACAAAAATTTTTTTAATTCCCTTTTAAATGTTGAAAAAGGTTGAATGCTTAAAAAAACTAGTAAATCATTGTATTCATTTGGCCCAGCAAAACAAATACGCTGCTTTGACAACTCAAGGCGACATCTAGCTACAGACAAATTTTGGCTTTGTCTTGTTAACCTTTCTGCAATTTGAACATTCTGTTGGAATTCAACTGACGAATTTCCAAGACTTTTAATGGATTTGAAAACAAACTTCATTATTTGCATTTTATGCAATGCTCTTACAGGTAAGAAGTTTATAACAAAATTCATAAAAAGATCCAAAGTATGATGTCTAATTGGGAGATTGAAAACCAACTTTAAAGATTTGTTTTGCGCCGATTGCAAGCTCCTTAACGAAGCATTTTTCTTAAACCCATACATTATAGGAAGGTAGGTTATGTGACTATGTACCAAACTCTGATATATTAGCATTTTCGTTTTAACGTCAAATTTATTTTTGAACTTATAAAAAACACCAATAGCAGAAGATATTTTTGATTTAATGGAGCCAATATGATCATCCCATTGGAAATTACTACAAAACAAAATGCCCAGACACCGTATGGTATTGATCTCTTGGATTAACACACCATCAATATGAACTGCAACTATTTCATCGTTCTTAAAAATGTATGATCTGAATCTTATAAACTTAGTCTTATCTGCATTTAAAACAAGCTTGTTTAGTCTTATATATTCCGCTGATATTGCCGAGTCATACACTACATGAGTTTTTAACACCTGAGTATACTTATACCAATATACACTGATAAAAAAAATTCATCTTCATATTGATGATGCCCTTACATCAGAATTGTGACATCAATGTTACTACAAATGGCATCAATGATGCAAAAAGTTACATCAATCCAATGACTAACGTCTTCGTACAATTTTGTCATTTATTACGTGTCATCTATTTTATGAGTATAGTGACATCAACTCGATGCTACATTTTGTGTTATTTTCATGCTATCAATGTATTATAAGAAGCAAAAATTCCTATATTCTATTTTTTTTAATTATTTGGTTAAATACATCAAATTTTCAAATAGAATGATTACGAAAACCATATGGGGCTTGGTGCTGGTGTCTTATTATTGAGAGTTCTGCTGTAAGCAAAGGTCGTAATTCAAAAAATGTGAAACAAACATATGTAACGAGTAACTAAATAATAATATTCTCTCACTTTGACTTAAGTCAATTCCAATGACTTTTACTTAATGACAAACTGTCATTAAATTGATGCTGATGTGTCCTTTCTCCGATGTTACTTCGTCATCGCACTGAGGACATGTTCGTCTATTCTATGATGCCGATGTGTCATCCCATTGATGACATAATTTCATTTTGACCCTTATGACACTTTGGATGTTAAGGTTGACATCACATTGATGAAAAGTGTCATTAGGTCAAAAACGAAGATACTTGTCATAGTACTGATGTCAAAATACATCAGCGTTATGACGCCTTTTCTATCAGTGTAGCAAGCAAATATCATCCGCAAACATTAACAGTTTACTATTAAAGTTTATTTTGCCAATATCGTTTATAAAAATTTTGAATAAAAGTGGTCCAAGCACACTACCTTGAGGTACACCACATTTAACAGCTAATAAGGAACTTTTGGTTTCTCCAAGATGAACGAATTGCTCCCTTTTTGTTAAATAATCTTTTAATAGCTTAATAGATACACAAATTAGTGCCAACTTTTTAATCAAAATGTCATGATTAACAAGATCAAAAGAAAACTCCTGCTACTCCATTATGCGCCCCATACACTTTTCAGTTCAATTGTCAACTGAATTGATGCTTTTTACAAAAGAAAAGTACAAACATTAATTTTGACAGCTCAAGCACACACAGTACAATATAATTGATAGACTTAGTAGTCAACTTGAAAAAATGAAAATCGTTTGATTCTTCATCAACCAACTCGACAACCGTCAAACTAATCAATTGACAAAGCCATACACGCTTTGATTTGGACAACAACCGATGCAGTTGACAATTGAATTGAATAGTGTATGGGCTGCTTCAAACCCTGCACTCCACATATACTTATAGTCAACAATATTCACAACAATTCCTGACAAACCGGCCTCAGCAACCAGTGAAATGCGCATAGGAATAGCTTATCCCATCAACAATAAATTTCAGTGTTTTTATCAATAATAAAAATTGGGAATTAAGCACAACAAACAAAATCTTGTAAGTTAAAAATTTTGTATTCCCAAGAAAAATACTGATATTAAATTTTGAATATACATATGTTTTTACATTTGTATATAAACATTTTTAAATGTACTTTTATTATCTTTAATAAAAATAATATCATCTAAATCATTTGGATCATCATCAGCTGAGTTTGAATTGGCCATAAAACAGTTTTAAAGTAATACAGTGCGAGCTCGATTTTCGTGGCTCGAAAGAATCTGGCCTGATGCAAATACCGATAATTTGCAATGTACGCTTCTGAATAAAGAACACACATAATGTGTAAAATAGAAAAAACACGTATGTTTGTATTCTGATAGTCAAACCTTTTTGCAATAGCACTAGAGGTAGAAGTGCACAACACGCGGTTATTTGGAGACGAGTGTCGTGCGTTTGAAAACTAAAGCGCATGAAAAATGGCAGGTTACACAACGCTCTTTATAAAAGCATTTTCTCTCAGCTATTTTTAATTTATTTAACACTTTGCTACTGCTCTTTTTTTGTTTTTAAAGTCTTTGCGTTTTTTTTGTACGGTTTCCGACTGCATGTTTTTTTAACTTTTCATTACGTTTTTTTTTCTTCATATGACTCAAAATCGTTGTTTATTTTTCCATTCACAATTGAAAATTTGTTTTAAGCCATTTTCTATTTTTGAAACAGTGTCTACATTTAAAAAAAAAATGTTTACCGAAAACAAATAAATCGTTTTTATTACGATTACTAAATATGTTGTCAACGCTAAAAAGTGCAACGTTTTGTAATATTTCCAAAATGCTAGGAACCCTAGCTCTAACCTCGTAAATAAAGTTTTTGGTGAAACGAATGCAACTTTCTTTTATCACTTTTTTTATCATTCGAAATCTTAAAATCTCCTCTAAATCATTCTCTATATAATCAAAGTTTTAAAAAATGGAAGAAAAAATAAAAATTGTTTAAAGCACTAAAGGCACTAACGAAAAATTGAAAAAGCACCAAGTTAGTGCTTTTTCTTAGTTTGGCTACGATGGGATACAATATTGGAGTCTTGAGGCATTAAAAAGCACCATAAATAGTGCCAAAACCACTAAGTTGTCATCACTGGTTGTGGTACTTGTTGATGTACACTTTTCACCGGCATCAGACAACACTTGCATTAATTGTTTACATTGTTCTGAAGGATTTTTAAAATTATAGATTTCATCTAAGTTCTGCTTTCAATAAAATTTTCACTAATAAAGTGAATTATGTTACTAAAACCGCAATTTATAGATGATTTACTCAGTGGCCTAGTAATTAGGTCATGACATGACTCCACACTAAATTCCTAAATTGCTTTTGTCAATAAATTTTATTATATAAATGTTTATTTATTTATTGCAGTTAATTATCGATTGTTAGTATAGTTTCAATTCAAGTACAACAAATGAAAATGTAATTATTTGGTATTCACAACCAAAACAAATGCTTATGTATGTCCCAATTGTTTATTGGGAGTACTAAACTAATTATAAACTGAATTTTCTGTCAAAAGTAAAAAACAGATTTGTTAGACATTGAATTAATTTTTTATATTTAATTTTATATTTAAAAAATATTAAGTCCAGATCAACATCGCACATGTTGGCTAACTCTTCATAGGCAAAAGCCTATATTCCACCTTCTGTGCTTAGCCATCAAATCCATTTTGGACTCGGTGGCTGTAGATGCTATTGAGGGGTGAGTCGTCATCTACCGGTGATTTTAGCACTACTTTCAACTCCGAGGACACTAGGAATTTGGGAGAGGGTAGGTCACCTATTGCTTCCTCCTTCGTTTGGATTTCTAAAAAAAGGTGTGTTTCAAGCTCATCATGTAGATCACTTCTTTCTCAGTTCCTTGACACTGCCCGCTTGGTCTAATTGGAACTCTTTTAGGTGCGATAAAAATTCTTTCCGTTTGAAAGTGCATGTAGACGACATGTTTTTTACATCTGACTTGTCAACTTTTTAAGTCACATGTAATTGTGCCTGTCTGTCAAAATTGCTGTTTTACATAGGGTTTATAATATTCGGTTACAAACGTAAATGTAATTTGCTTCTGACATTGTTATTGCAGAAACCAAAATAGTTCTCAGTTTCAAAATAGCGTGCGGCCGCCATACAAAATTTTGTTTGCGCCGAAAAAGAGTTCAGCCATCCCAACATGTTTTTCTTTAAATTGGAAGATACCAATTTAGGATATTATAATGAAACGTTTTTTCTTAATATATGTATGTACATAATTTCTATTCAATGGTGAAATTATCATACATGGATCGGTATTGTAAAATATTAACTTCAGCCGGCTAACGATGCCGTCAATAGTGGACGCCGGTGCCGGTTTCTTTCCGGCATAGATTTCTGATGCCAGATGGTTTGTCAGAAGAAAATAGAGCACGCTCTAATTGAAATTTTGTCAGATGACTTTGCGTCTGACTTTTACAGAAGCAAAGATAAAAAGGTAACACACGACATGTATGTAATTTGCAGTGGGAAATTTGGTATGTCAGATGACAAATACATGTCGTGTACGGTCGCCTTAAGGGAGTATGCCCACGATGTTCTCAACATTGTCTGTGTTGATTGGGTAAATAATGTATGTATGTATGTATGTGTTTTATTACATTAGATACTCACCCTTATCGTGGTTGGCGAGTTTAAAATACGACTCCGACTGTTTGGTAATAGATTGAAGGAATTAAGTTCACATGCTCTTTAATCTATTACTAAACAATCGCAGGTGTATTTTAAATTCGCCAAGCACGATAAGGGTGAATGCATACGCGATAAATTAAATATCTTAAGAAATATACAAACAAAAAATGGAGGTTTTTGAAATGACTTTGATTTTGTATCTAATAAATTTGGAAAATGGTTTATGCAACCGGTGGCAAAAATATAGTGATAAGTCAATCAAATCGTTTGTTATGAACACCAATTATGTGTTAGTTCAGTTGCTTCTATCATATATTCGGGTATAAGCATATTTTTGTTTTCTAAAAACCATAATAACAACTAACAATATCTGTAGTTATAAATAAAAGTGTACTAAATTTCAATTGCTGCTATCAAAAATAAATGGTCCGCCAAATAACTTCTTTTTTTTTTGAAAATGCTATAAAAAAAATCTACTGAATATTTTCTCAAATTTTTTTTTTATTTGAAAGTACAATCCTTCCGGTTAATAATTGAAAATAATTTCATTCAAATGGCTGCCTCGGCTGGCCATGCAGTAGCCTACACGATCGGTCCAATTTTTGAGCACATTATCGATTATGTGCAGCTGTATTTCACCAAAGGCTTCACGAATATTGTCCTTTAATGCGTCAATTGTTGTAACACTTATCTTTGACGCACCCTACAAATAATAGTCCAACGGTGTCAAATTGCAGCTCCGAGGTGGCCAAACGACATCAGCTCTGCAGCTGGTAATGCGATCTTCAAGAACAGGGAGTGACTGTTACGGCCACTCCTTGCTCATTTTCGAAGAAAAATGGCCCAATTATGCCTCTGGACCAAAATCCGCACCAAACAGTGACTCGTTTTGGGTGCATCGGCTTTTCAATGTATGCGTGCGGGTTTTCTGTGCCCCAAATGCGACAATTTTGCTTGTTTACATACCCGGCAAGATCAAAATGAGCTTCATCCAAAATCCGTACGAAATTTTCGCACACATTCTGCAACATTACCATGATTTTCAAATTAATGTCGCAATATTCTCCAGCGTTGTTCCAGCGTATACACAACCATATTCGTCAGCGGAAGGATAAAACTAATTATCTGTCAAATCAGACATTAGCTAAGTGCTACCATTCACGAAATATGCACTAGTTGAAAAAAAAAACATTAGTTGGCGGACCCGTTATTATGACAAGCAACGAAATTTTCAGTAATTGTAACCATTTGCATGTACCGGCGAAATTCGGTTGGCGACAAATTCGGTTGTGACCACGAAACTGTTTTCTCTCTGTAGCTACGGATTTGGCAGTATCACAAGCCAAGCGCAATAAAAGCAAATGTTTCATACAACAGACTCATCCAATTATTTTGACGCTTCGCTTCTGGCCACAACAATTATACCACTGAGATTCTTACTCTCCTCTGGAACACCTATTTGGAATAATAATACGCCCAGTCACAAGGTTTTGTCGGCCAATTAAGTTGGAGTTCGTTAAGGAAACGAGGGAATCTATTTTGAGAGAAGAATTGGACTTAAGAAAATAAATTTATGCTTTACAAAATTTACATATTGACAACGGAAAAACTGTACAAATATCGTTCAAGTTTTATCTAACATTAATAGATGGAAAAGTTTTAAATATTTTGACGGGGACTAAATCGACTCAAGCTTGTCCTATCTGTGGTGCGACGCCAACGGAATTCCTTAGTATAACTGATTATACATGTAAAACATTTCGTGCAAAAGAGTCCAACATCAAATTTCCAAGTCCCTTACATTGTTGGATCCGTTTTTTTGAGTTCATTTTACATTTAGGCTATAAATGTAAAGTAGAAAAATTGAAAAATATGGTCAGAGGATCACAAAAAAAAGTTTCAAAGAGAAAAGAAGAAATTCAAAATGGTTATTGGAGGGAGCTGGGTCTTTGTGTGGCTTCGGAAGATCCAACGACATAAATAAAAAAAAAATCCGTCGAGCTTTCTCTAGAGATGTAATTTTCCTTGATATCACAGGTGTTAATTATTATCTTATTTTTCACTTAAAAATTATATTGATCTTTAGATACATCCGGTCCAATAATTTCGACAAAATACTTAAGCAGCCTTTAAATCTTCCACATGAAGTTATATATCTTCTAAGTTCCAATGATTTCAATGAAAATGTAGATGAAGAAACCCGCTAAAAACAAGACGAATTTGTATCCCCAAGTTCAATAATTATTTTCAGTAAAATGTGTCAAAAAAATGATTTGCAGTTAACTGATACAATCAATTTGACTGAAAACTAAAATAAAATAACCTGTTTTTGCATTTAATTGGTGACCAATGGGTTTATTTTTTCTTAAATTTATCCAAAAATGCCTGTCTTTAGCTTCCCTCTGAATGGATGGTCCATCCCCTTATGGGATGAGATGACAAGAGAGAAATCTCTCAGCTAAAGGCGATCTCCTGGCCTCTAGTCAAGAGACCTTGATCGGACTCTCCGGCAGTGTGGGTGACAGCCAGAGCACGCCACTGCCCACACGAAACCTGATGGACAATTAAGTGAGAAAATAAATAAAAAAAAAGAGTAAAAGCCCTGCTGATATCCTCAGACAAATGTACGACAAAGTGCCATTTATTCTCGGGAAGATCGCTAATAATGCTGCGCACGATGCGATGAGGAAGATCGAGTAAAATACCAAGATGTAGTAGAAGAGTCCCTTAAGGCTAAGGACAACATGCCCATCACATCCAATGCCGCTCAAGAAGGGTCCAAGCGTAATCGCTCTCAGGCAGAGAGTGATAAGCCGAAAACGGAGGAAGATCCGAGACAACTCGATCACTCTGGGACCATTGAGCTCTGCAATGACGAGGAAACCCTTTAATGAAGTGGAAAGGGGTCACTTATTGGTGGCTTTGGCAAACGACCAGAGGGATCATCTTACCCTTGTGGTAACAGAATGAGGCGCGATCGAATCCAAATTGGCTGAGCTCGTTATGGAGCACGTACTCTCTTTAATTTGGACAGTCCTGCGCCTCGTTTTGATTCCGGAGAGATTCACCAAGGTTACAGGGTAACCAAATGTTTGGACGCCTTCTCGAAGGACTTTTTAGGCAAGTGTATCGCTAAAATAAGCGATTCATGGAATTGTTTAAGTCTTAAGCTAAGTCTGAAATCACGGGCAAAAATTTGGTTACCGAAGGTAGGCTCTGAAGAGACAGAACCCCAGTATCCCGATGGATGAGTGGACTGTTATCCGGGCCGAAGATCACGGGGATAACAGTACTTGCCTTACGCTTGCCATCACGGAGGAAGGCTCAACGGAGCTCGAGCTCTCCGAGTCGGAGAAGAAGCTACCCGATGGCAATTAGAGTCGTGCAGATTAATCTGCAGCACTCGAGATGTGCTTCTGACAATCTCGAGGTCGTTTTAGCTGAGAAGGACCTCGACTTAGCGCTGGTTCAGGAACCCAGGACGGTAAACGGAGTAGTGAATGGTTTCCCGGCCAAAAAATATAACATACTTTACGCAAAAGACACAGCAGGCCAAGAGCATGTCTTGTTGCGAAAAAAAACTCATTAATATCTTCTTTTGTACGCAGTCTCAGTCCCAAGGGTCGAGATAACGGAAAAGAGAAGCTTTCTAATTGTTTCGTGCTATATGTCACATGACAGGGATGCCCTCCAGACGAAGTACGGGCGGATAGGAGCGCCAAAGAGGACATCATCCTAGGATGTGATGCCAACGCAAGGCACACCATCTGGAGCAGAAGTGAAATCTACAATAGAGGTAAGTGTCTATTAGATTTCATAAATACTAACAAACTTACCATATGTAAATATTGGACAAATCGGTAAAACGGAGAAATTAAGCTGTAGAAATCCGAGACGAACGGACTTGGGTAAGTTCAACGGAATTCTTGAGCGTGGACTCAGAAGAGTGGCAGTAATTCAGGATTCAATTTCTGCATTCGATAGGGTGGAGGAGACCTTCAGTGGCGCCCTGACTAAGGCGTTTGAAATCTCCTGCCCCATAGAAAGGCCAGGAAGAACTCTAAGAGCTAACTCTCGGTTATGCCAGTAAGTCGTGGCAGGACTGCCGCGAAAAACAGAGGGCATATAAAGGCTCAGTTAGGCGAACGTTGCTGTACCGTATCTGTACTGTATCAATCAGCTGTTCGCTTTTTGTTATATGAAACGCAATACAAAAGCTTACCGAATTGTAATGTACCGTAGTTGCAACGTACCATTCTGTATAAAATAGAATTTCATACCGTTGTTACGTGACATTTGTAAAACAGTGATGGGCGGCTTGTATGTTTCTTGGAATCCGGGTATTTTTGCTCTTTTTTTTTGGTACTTTTTTCAGTAAAGCTATGGAATTGTGACAAAACAACATTTTTTTATATGTAAATACAAATATACATATGTTAAGATATGTATGTACACATACAATGGAAATGTGAAACGTATAAAAGGCTTTAAATGGTATCAAAACCTTGTTTGGTGTAAGCACATTTACAATAAATGTGTGCTTAAAATATATATGCTAAAATACAAATTTGTTAATGGTAAATCAATAATATAAATATTATTAAAATACTGTTTTAAATACCATTTAAATCACTAGGTACTTTTTCTGCACAGCGGTCACCATTTAAAAATGTTTGATTCCCATCACTGTGTGTATTGTTTTATGTATACTATTTCTTTTTGTTTATGTATGGGAAAAACATATGACACGTTTTTAAATGTTCTATAAGTGCACCAACGTTCTTACAGTACGGTGCGGTACAATACGGGTACAGCAACGTTCGCCTAACTGGGCCTTAAGAAGGCAATAGCAGTCTCAAGGAGAATATAATGGAAGAACTTCTGCGAATCAATCAAAAATACCAAGGAATCTGCCAGACTTTGCAGAGTTCTGGCCAGGAGACACTCGAACCCAAAACTGGAGCTGGAGCAGCAACATATGCTAAAGGAGCCGACTATGTCAACGGATAAGAGTAAGCGCTTGCATATTTGGCTACAACGGGGGCAGAATAAGCCAAGGGAGTGGTGTAGGTCGTAGCTACTGGGGCAGTTAAGGCAGCAAAAGTCTTGGCAACAACAGGATCAGCTACTGGAGCAATAAAAGGAGCAAAAGCAATACCGTTGTAGGAGCAGGAAAAGAAAACACAGCAGCGGGAGCAGTGTAAGCCAAAGGACCACCAATCAACCCGGGCTTGGCAGCAGCACAGGCGATAAGGACTAAACGACAACGACCTAAATGAAATAATAAGCTTTCATTATTTAAATAAAAAAAACTCGAAAAGAATTTTGTTTGCAAACTTACGAATTTGAACATTGTGATTTAGATTTTAAAAGGATTCGTTTGTCGAAACGGATAAAATGTGTTGATACAAATTTCGTTCAACTACAGGGTGGCCCAAAATTACCGCAGGGGCTTAAATTGCTTATAACTTTTGTATTATAATTTTTTTGTTTTCTTTTCTTTTCTTTTCAGTATTTTGTAAAGTAGACTTGGGGAATTTTAAATGGAGCAGTACTTAATTTAACAACGTGCCCAAATGATCCATTGTTTTGACTCAGCGTGCATATCGTCGTTTTTTTAATGTGCGGGTTGGACCCTCAGAGTCAACAATAAACCGTCTGGTTGCAAATTCTCGACAATAAGGGGCAGTAAGGAACCTTCCTGGTGCTGGCAGAGGACGAAGCCCATTTCCAATTAAGTGGGTTCGTTTACAAGCAAAACTGCAGGATATGGGCTACGGAAAATCCGAGAGTACTTCAACAGCGAGAATTGCACCCACCTAAGGGTACGGTTTGGTGCGAGGTTTCATCGGAAAGGATAATTGGTCCTTATTTTTTTGAAAATATACACGGTTTCGCCGTTTTCGTCAATGGTGTCAGATATCGGACAATGTTGGATACAAGTGATTTTAATTGGCCTCCGCGTTTACCGGATTTAACCGCCTCAGACTTTTTTCTTTGTGGTTATTTGAAAGGAAAAGTCTACCTTAATAAGCCTAGAACCATCCAGCAATTAAAAAGCAATATACGCGACGAAATAAACAACATAACACCTGAAGTTTTGCGAAAGGTTATGGAAAATGTGTTGGAAAGAGCACGAATTTGCGAAGCAGAAAATGGCCACTACTTGCGAGATAATTTTTTTTATATACTGTTTAAAAAAATAATAATAATTATTTCTTAAATAAAAAGTTATAACGAATTTGAAACCCCTTCGTTCTACAACGGGTATTTTTTTATTATCGTCAATATTGGACCTTAAAACATAATATTCAACATGCAATGTTCTGAGTGGATAAGAATCGTTTGCGGAACTGTTTAATACTTTTTTGTTCTTTAACTGGTACTTTTTGAATTTCCGTTAGTATTGGAAACATAAAATTCAAGAAGCAATGTCATGGATGGATGAGAATCTTTAAGATTGAGTTTTTGGTACTTTTTTATTCTTCGATTGGTACTTTGTTCATTTCCGTTGGAATTGGACCTAGAAAGATTAAATTAAACATGCACGGTCCTGGGTGAATGAGAAAACAAACTGTGGCATACAAAAACGTCCACGAAGAAAATGGAGAAGCTTACGAAGTAGCGAGTTAAATGCTAGTTAATAATAAAAATGTTTTTCAACAAAATTAAAGATACGTTAAAAAAACGTTACTTTAATAAATTAAAAATTTGATTTTTTATTTTATTTTGTTTAATAAGAGATTAAAACTAATATTTTAAAGTTATGAAACATAAAAGTCAGATTTCAATTTAAAAATACAATTTTTCTCAAACTTTGGTAGGCGTGAGGGACGGCTTAAGGCCCAACCATAAGGGTTTTAAGTTGGCTTAAGCAAATGTGCGAATACATGTTTATTTTATGAGGCAAACCATATTTAAATTAAGGAAACTTTTTCCTAAGTCTAATGAAACTGTCATTTGCTTAAGCAAGGTGCGAATTTAATCGCACATTCCGTACGGAATCAAATGTTGTTTTTGTTTTTTAAATACATTTGAGAGGCTTTTTGTTCATTTCTGACAGTATGTTAAGCAAGGCTATGCATATTATGGTTAGGCCTTTAGCCTTCGCCGATCGTCCAAATTGGCTTGTGTGTCCTAAAGAAATCCAACTTTTGATTTTATCGGTCACCCTAATGTATATACATACAGTAAAAAAATATGTAAAAAATAGACTTGTGAAAGGATTTTTTTTATTGGAGAACCGACACAATAATAAAAAATATTTTCAAAACAAGTAGATTTTTCAGTCGTTATTTTTAAAATAAAAAAAATTATCTTTTAGTTACTGTTTTAAATAAAAAAAATTTTGGGCCTTTCGAAAAATTGTTATACAAAAAATTGGCACAATATTTAACAAGTATCTAGTATCTCACAACAACATAATATAATTAATTTGGCCTATTTGCATTCTTATATGTTGATTTTCATATCTCTCATTAGAATTGTTTGTTTAAATTTTATTTGAATAAGAACATACACTTTAAAAATTTCCAAATGATGAATTTCTGCTATTGTATTCCAATAAAACACTTGTTTAAAGATCTACACTAATATTTGCGTATTGCAAACTATTAAGAAATTGCCTTAAAAATTATTTGGTAAATACTTATTCTTTAGTACATTGGCTTCCAAAAAATGTATAAAAATGTTTAGCTTCAAAAATTGTGTAGCATTGTGCAGTTGCCAACCTTAACGATCAGTAGAAAAATCTTTTGAATCTGCGAAATTAGTTTCCAAATGAAGTCCTTTATCTTTTATTTTGCTCTTGTCGCTATAATCGTTGCAATGTTGCAAGTTTCAGTAGCAGCGCCACAACTGGATATAGGTGAGGTAAGTGATACACAGGCATCTTAAATATTTTACAAATTGTCAACATTTTTCGAAAATGTTCTTTAGGTACTGCCCAATGCCCGTTGTAATAAACAAGGAGGATTTTGTTATATGTATACTGAATGCTGCAGCAGACACTGCTATAATTTTGTGAATAGATGTTTTTAATGATAATTTTGTACTACAAGTAGAAGATTTTACAATAAAATAAAAAACCTTTTAAATAAAAAGGATTGATTTAAAAAAAAAATTTATTTTTGAACTTGTGATGGCTGTGGTTGAAATCCAAATTGAGGGGTGGGTTGACATGAGTGGTCGGGAGAGCTATCCACTCGTGTTGGACTTCGGACCTCACGGACCTTCACTAGTTTTTATGCTTATCATTTTCTTAAAAAATACTTGCTATTTGTATCCTACCCTTAGGGGGCTGCTATACAAATATGGCGGTTAAATCAATATCTTAGATTTGGCCCCTGCAGCGCCTAGGATGCCTCTAGATGAGTCAATTGTGTGACCGATCCCAGTTTATTGATTTTCGCCATCATTTGTTTTTAACATACAAAAATTTCAATACAGACTAGAAATATATTGAAGAAAAAGGTCCATAACTGCCAAGGAGGATAAAATGAATGACCGACCTCCATTAGCTTTTTTTTAACATTTTCCAAAAACATTCTTGCCCTTTATTACCACTTTTTAGGAAGGCTCCCATACAAATCTTGCGTTCTATGAAATTCTTAAATTTGATGGAAATTTTTCGTCTTTTGTGAATAAAATCAATAGTTGTAACAGATTTTAATCACTTATGGGGTTTTTTTTTTTTGGTTTGCAAATTTGTTTTTTATATGTCTTAAAAAATTATAAAAACAGCTGCATCTTAAATTTTTTTATGATTTTTTAAAGAACAAAAATTTTGAAATTTTGCTAAAAATTATTTATTTTTTGCTAAAAAAATTATGTTTCTAAAAAGACTGCGGATATAAGAAAAACCTTTAAGCTTTTTAAAGGTAATTTTATTGCGGCATTTCGTTTATTTAGTTAATTCAATAATAAGCCGTTTCTAAGAAACGCGAATATGTGTTGTGCAACCGAACCTAAAAAACGGTTACCACCTCTGGATTCAGCGTACACGAATTAGTTAAAACGCCAGGTGCCAAGCTGGTCGGTTTTTGTTTTAAGTCTATATATATAGTTATATAAAAAATTGTAACGTTACTAACTGAATCACTGACTGATTCATCATCGCACAGCCTAAACGCCTGATTTATGGAAATTCGAAGGTTTAGGGGGTAAAAAAGAGTAAAAACGGGAAAATTCGGTAGCCTTATATCTCCAAAATTAAAAGAGATACAAAAAATATAATACTTATCGTTGTTCTTTAGAATAATAAGCGGACATGTGTCTGGTACTTTTTTGAAATTCGGCCCTATTGGGCAGTAAGCGGGTAAACCCTGAATTTTGGTTCTTTTTTGGCAACCCATCTATCTTTTGAGCCAATAAACATAGAAACAAAGCTAATACCACATTCGAAACTTATTAACAAAATACGAATACCAATTTGGTAGTTTTTCGAAATTTTAACATTTAAGGGGAGAAAATCGTAACTATTTTTGGTACTTTTTTACAAGACATTTTTCTCCATTCATTGACATATTCGTACTTAGTTTTGGGCTCCCACTACACTACTGAAATCTTTGATGCTTTAATGGGAGAAAAAATAGTACCAAAAAAAAGGAAAAACAATTGGTATTTTTTTTATTATCGTTAATATTGGACCTTAAAACATAATATTCAACATGCAATGTTCTGAGTGGATAAGAATCGTTTGCGGAACTGTTTGATACTTTTTTGTTCTTTAACTGGTACTTTTTGAATTTCCGTTAGTATTGGAAACATAAAATTCAAGAAGCAATGTCATGGATGGATGAGAATCTTTAAGATTGAGTTTTTGGTACTTTTTTATTCTTCGATTGGTACTTTTTGAATTTCCGTTGGAATTGGACCTAGAAAGATTAAATTAAACATGCAAGGTCCTGGGTGAATGAGAAAACAAACTGTGGCATACAAAAACGTCCACGAAGAAAAAGGAGAAGCTTACGAAGTAGCGAGTTAAATGCTAGTTAATAATAAAAATGTTTTTCAACAAAATTAAAGATACGTTAAAAAAACGTTACTTTAATAAATTAAAAATTTGATTTTTTATTTTATTTTGTTTAATAAGAGATTAAGGAAAAACTTGTTAACAACTTTTCTACAAAACTAATATTTTAAAGTTATGAAACATAAAAGTCAGATTTCATGTAAAAATACAAATTTTCTCATACTTTGGTAGGCGTGAGGGACGGCTTAAGGCCCAACCATAATGGGCTTAAGTTAGCTTAAGCAAATGTGCGAATACATGTTTAGTATATGAGGCAAACCATATTTAACTAAAGGAAACTTTTTCCTAAGTCTAATGAAACTGTCATTTGCTTAAGCAAGGTGCGAATTTAATCGCACATTCCGTACGGAATCAAATGTTGTTTTTGTTTTTTATATACATTTAAGAGGCTTTTTGTTCATTTCTGACAGTATGTTAAGCAAGGCTATGCATATTATGGTTAGGCCTTTAGCCTTCGCCGATCGTCCAAATTGGCTTGTGTGACCTAAAGAAATCCAACTTTTGATTTTATCGGTCACCCTAATGTATATACATACAGTAAAAAATATGTAAAAAATAGACTTGTGAAAGGATTTTTTTTTATTGTAGAACCGACACAATAATAAAAAATATTTTCAAACAAGTAGATTTTTTAGTCGTTATTTTTAAAATAAAAAAAAATTATCTTTTAGTTACTGTTTTAAATAAAAAAAATTTGGGCCTTTCGAAAAATTGTTCTACAAAAAATTGGCACAATATTTAACAAGTATCTAGTATCTTACAGCAAAAAAAAACAACAATATATATTTCACATAATATAATTTATTTGGCCTATTTGCATTCTTATATGTTGATTTTCATATCTCTCATTAGAATTGTTTGTTTAAATTTTATTTGAATAAGAACACACGCTTTAAAAAATTTCCAAATGATGAATTTCTGCTTTTGTATTCCAATAAAACACTTGTTTCAAGATCTACACTAAGATTTGCGTATTGCAAACTATTAAGTAATTGCCTTAAAAATTATTTGGTAAATATTTATTCTTTAGTACATTGGCATTTGTTATCCACAACTAACTGCTTCCAAAAAATGTAAGCTATTTATAATGATTGATTTTGAAAAAGAATACCAATTTTTTTATTGTAAACACATGAACATGAAATAAATCAACAATTTCAGGTGATTTTATATAAATCAAGGCTAAATTATGCTTAAAGCATACAAACACAAACTGTTCATTCAGTCATTCGTTCATACTGATTTTGCTAATTTTAAGTGACTCATGCTAAAGTTTTACTGGTGGTTTTAATTTTAAATGCAAACAGCTGTGAATTTAAATTAGACTACTGAAATAAAAATAGTTGAATATAGAATTCTTTTTGCAAATTTATTTCAATAACATGACTTTTATTTCGAAGACCTGTTTTATTTTTCAACTAAAAACCGTTAATTAAAAGAAAACTTTTGTAAGTTATTTTTCTATAAATATTGCCTCATCAATTGCTTGAAGTATCATTGACAAATCTTCTTGTTAGCTAAACAAATCGTAATACAAATAACAAAATGTTCAAATACGTAAGTTTTTCCCTAAAATTTTCCAAAAAAAAAAAAAAAATAGTGCAATATATTTCAATATTTTAATATTGTCTTTTAGACCATTGTCATCTTTGCTGTCATTGCTTGTGCTGCTGCCAAACCCGGTTTCATTGGTGCTCCTTTGGCTTACACTGCTCCCGTTGTTTCTGCTCCCGCTCCTGTTGTAACTGCTACCAGTAGCCAAGTTATTGCCCGTAACTACAATGGTATTGCTACCTCTTCAATTGTAGCTCCTGTAGCCGCTCCCATTGTAGCAACTTATACTGCCCCAATTACTGCTGCTTACACCGCTCCTGTTGTTGCCAAATACGCTGCCGCTTACGCTTTTCCCTTGGCTTACTCTGCTCCCGTTGTAGCCAAATATAGCTCGGCTTACTCTGCTCCTTTGGCTTATGCTGCCTCTCCTTTGGCTTATGCTAATGCTCCTTTGGATGCCGCTTATGCCAGCAGCCGTGTTGATGTCAAGCAAAATTACAATGCCGCCGTTGTACCAGCCACTTATACTGCTGCCGTTCCTGCTGTTTCCGTTGGTGCTCACGTAGCCCCAGTTGCTCCCATTAAATACACTGCTGCCCCCGTTCTTTTGTAAATTTTAGAAACGATGCGAAATAAAATAAATAGTCTGTGATTTATTATTTAAAGATAAGTTTACCACCTTGTTCCAATTATTTTTTAACGCTATAAATAGCCTTAACCTCACATTGAAAGCAAAGTTTATTTTAGATTTTTCGGTCCTGATTTTGCTTCATGCTACTTCATGTTAATTTAACATGATTTAAAAATGACTTGCAAACAACATTTCATTCTTTAAAAATAACTATAATTCATGTTAATTTAAAATTTAAGAAAAGTAAGAGCAAAATCACATTGGTAGTGAAATAACACTACGAATCACGTTGAATAAATGTTATTTTACATTGAAACAACGTGAATTTGATATTGAATCCATTTGATTTGAGTGTGAAATAACAGTGAGAAAAAGCTTTAGAGACATAAAACTGTATTTATTTTAGAATAATTTCTCAGTTAGCCGGGAGTAACAGTAACTTAAACTTACCGTAAAAAACTAAGAGCATTTCTAGTTCTTACAGGTTGAGACCCCCGGAACCTGTTTCCTGTTTTGCTGCTTCTTTTGATTTTACAATTTTTTTCGATCAAAAAAACTTTTTTCTTTTCTGTTTGTGATCAGGGTTGCCGTGTTGCTTACATTTAACCAAAATTGGTTACTTTTTTCTCAAAGTGTACTTGTATACTTTTTCCGTTTTCTTACTTGGGTGTAAGACGATCAAGATTTGCACTTCTAGTTTTAAAACCCCCAAACTTTTTAGCCAATTCTCTCATACTTATTTTTTAAAATTAAATCTAATTTGCTTTCAATCTCTCTTAAGTTGAGTGTCTCAATTTATGTTGAAGAAAACAGCTAATTACAATTAAAGAAAAAGATCGATGGTCTTTATAAATTGCTCTAAAATTGCATGCAGCCTACATCACACCTTTTGATTTTTGTGAATTTTGACAAGCAGTATGTGTAAAAAACTTGAGAGCAACACTTGATCGTGTGGCTTTAGGGTTAGTGTTACCTTTACCCGCTTCGCTTTTCTGGACATATATAATTGTGTATGCTATCTTTACTTTTTAAAGATTTTTAATGTAATCGATTATCAAATAACCACTATTTGGTTCAGTTTTCTAAAAAAAATGGTCATAGGGAAAAAATTTTAGGATTTTTTTTTAGACAATTTTTTGAGCGCGTAGGGAAAATATAGATTTTTTCCGGGCTATGTAGGGACTTTTCAAAAAAATAATAACATCTGTGACTTTACTTTATTTGTCACTTCTTCGCGAAATAACATCAGCTGATCATACATTTTTTTAAAATTGAGATTAACATCTTCGGTAGTTTTCTTCATTATATTTGCCTTTGGATGAATCAAGTTGTTGAGGTTCTGCTGATTTGCAAATGTATTTTTAAGTTGTCATCCATTATTTTGTGGTCGCCTGCATCCATCATTCCAAATAAAATTTTATAAATAGACCCAATAAACTGAAAGGGAGCTCTCTTATTTCTCGGGGTTTTCGTTAGAGAAATTGTTGTTTTGAACAAGATGGTTGTATCATAGCAATCATAACCATCTCGCATGACTCTTTGAAAACATTTAATTTCTGGCATTCCTTATTTACCTTCACTACAAGTTTTCCAATTCTTTCAACCTCATCAGATAAATTCAGATCATAGTGCACCACTAGATTCCATTTTGAATTTACTGAGTATAGCTGTCCAACGTTGTCTAAATAAATTGCGGTATTTTTTTAAAGCTCTTTAATTGAGACTGATTTGTTGGAATCGTTAACATTATTAAAATAAATATGACTTGGAACATTCTAAGTTTTTTTTAATTTCGGGCTTTTTTATTTTTGCGAAACAACAAGTCACTGGCGGCAATATATCTTCTTTATTTTCAGCATTTGTTAAAGAACATAATTTATTTATTAGTCTTTTCAATGAAGTGTTTTTTTGTCTTCAAGGTGACCACTTTTCCACCTTTCCGCCATGAACCTCAGAAACTCTTGACAATGGCCAACTAGCTGGCTGAGTATTTTTATCTTTAATTGAAACTATAGAGCCTTCTTTAAAATTTTCTGACGGAAACTTTCATTTAATGCGGTGCTGAAGAGTAGTTAGGTATTCATCCCTCCATCGAGTCCAAAATTATTTTCTTAATTTTTGAATTAGTTTCCAACTATTCAGCGAGGTAATAGGGTTATCCTCAAAATGTTCTGGATATTGGTTGATGGGCCTTCCAATAAGAAAATGTGCTGGAGTAAATGCATCGAAGTTTTCCGGATCATTATCATTCAAACTGACTAGGGGTCGTGAATTCAATATTGCTTCTATCTGTACCAGTAAGGTACTCATTTCTTTAAGGTAAGTTTTGATTCACCAATTGTTCTTTTCAAATGAAATTTCACATATTTTACTCCAGCTTCCCATATCCCTCCAAAGTGAGGGGCTGCCGGAGGAATAAAATGTCACTGGATTTTTTGTTCTTTTTCTCTCCATTTAAGTTTCAAAAATTTTATTAGTGTAGTGGGAGGCCATTTAATACGTATGCTTTGTAAAAAATGTACCAATAATAGTTACGAATTTCACGCGTTAAACGTTCGAATTTCTAAAAAGTACCAAATTTGTATATAAATTTTTTAGATAAGTTTCGAATGTGATATAATGGTAATTTTAAAGTTTATCGGCTTAAAAGAACCACGGAGTGATAAAAAAAGCACCAAAATTCAGGTTTTACATGTTTACCCCATAAAAGGGCCGAATTTTAACAAAGTACCAGACAAATGTCCGCTTATTTTTTTAAAAAACAACGATAAGTATTAAATTTGATCTGGCCTAAGCAACCAGTGAAATGCGCATAGGAATAGCTTATCCCATCAACAATAAATTTCAGTGTTTTTATCAAAAATAAAAATTGGGAATTAAGCACGAATAACAAAATCATTTAAATCATATTCATTTTTTTTATAAATTATTTCGTTTATTACTCTTCCTATAAATAAAAAGTGATTCTAAAATAGTTTTTACAACAAAACTGGAGCTGGAGCAGCGGCATAAGTCAAAGGTGCTGAGTAGGCCAAAGGATGAGAATAACCGGCAGCATAATTGGCTACAACGGGAGCAGAGTAAGCCAATGGATGAGTGTAGGCAGCAGCGTATTTGGCTACAACTGGAGCATGGTAAGCTGGTGCAACTGGGGCAGTGTAGGCGGCAAGAGCAGGGGCAGATACTGGGGCAACAACAGGAGCAGAAGCAATACCATTGTAGTTACGGGCAATAACTTGGCTACTGGTAGCAGTGACAATGGGAGCTGGAGCAGCAACAACTGCAGCGGGAGCAGTGTAGGCCAAAGGAGCACCAATTAAACCGGGCTTAGCAGCAACACAGGCGATGACAGCAAAGATGACAACGGCCTAAGAAATATTTAATTATTATTAGTTAAAAATTTAGTTCGTTTTTTTCCAGAGGATATACAACTTACGTATTTGAACATTTTGTTTTAGTTTAGATTTATTTCAACAACTGTTAATTTGCTAATGATACTTTAACCAATTAAATTCGTAATATTTATACTAAAAGTAATTTACAAAATTTTTTATTTCCATAACGGTTTTATCGAACCAATTTAAACAAACCTTTTAATTTGTATTAAACATGTTCTTGAAATTAAACGGTTTAAAAAAATTTTAATACAACCAAGTTTAATTTATTTAAACAAATTTAAAGCAGCAGCTGTTTACACTTACTCCAAAAAAAAACTGACCTTTGCTTAAGTCAGTCGTACGAATTCCAATCAGACAAAAGTATGCTTGATGCATAATAAAATCATGATTTACATAAAATCAGCTTAAATAGTCAAAGTTTTAACGGCATTTCAAACATTTTTTAAGCAAAGCCCATTTTACGTTTATATGACTATACTTTCTTTAGATAAAACAATTAACCATTAGGGTTTTCCCGTTTGTACTTTTAACTACAGTGTGATAAAAAAAAATTTGTTGATTTTTATAAATTGACTCAAATATATTCTATTCAGAAATTAGAATTAAACTAGCCTTCTTAAATAGGGTTAGGCGGTTTGAGTTACGAAGTTTGCCACACATGCTGATCATGTCCACATGAATCAAGAAAAGTACGTTTACTGATGATAGCCAGGGAAATCGGAAATATAAACTAAAACAAAATGTTATATGTTAAATATGGAGTAAAAACTTGAAAATATGTTTTAAAAACTGTTAAAAATATGCCCTAGAAAAAGGCTTTTTTAAAAGCAAAAGACTCAACAACGTAATAAAAAATAAATAAAAAAGTCGACCATATGATACTCTAAACCACAGTTTTATCAGAAAATTTTTCGAATATTCCCTGTCTGGGACTCATGGGACTCATTAGGCTTGCCATGCTTTCTTGATTTACAAGAATTTTCAGTGCTCGTCAAGAATCGAGAAAAAATATGTTTTGTCAAGCCAAAAAACACGTTATTATTTTAAAACTGATTTAAAGTTAAAAGCAAATAATTATTTAATCGCTTTGTTTAAGTGTCATTTTTTAAAAATCTATCAAAACTACGTTTTCTTAATTTAATTCGAAAAAATTGATATCAGTAGATTAGGGCTGCCAGACGGTCTTGATTTGGGTTGATTGTCAAGCTTTTTCAATATGTGTGAAGAATCAAGAAAAAATTTCATTTGCCAAGCTAAATCGGGAATTTAAAAAAGTTTCCATTAAATTGTCCAGAAATGTCAAGACAAGCTATAGATCGTGCTATTTATTTTTATTTATATATTTTTTTATATATATTACTTATATTGTCGAAAAGAACTATGGGAATTTGTATCCCAAAGACTAGTAGAAGAATGTATAGCAGAAAGACTATCAGAGTCTTATTTGTATTTCATTTGTAACATAATCTATTAATTTCATATATCAATATTAGCCTTATAGGGCCCATACACAACACCATCATGATAGAGTGATTGTGCAATTAAGCTTGAAGCACACAATACACCAGCATGCTGGTACAAAATTCATTTTTTACCAAAAATTGTGTGGAAAAGGATGTAATGAATAACGATAAAATTTTCTACCATTTTATTGTAGCATTGGTTTTTTAATTTACATTTGCAGTATTTCTTACTTTTAACCTTCCATAGGCAAGGCATTGCATTATAAAGTTTAAGAAATTCTACCTAAAATGTTTTTTTCGCACTCATATTTAAATTTTGTATTTTTTTAATATTTATACTTTGACGATTTAACAACACAAGAATCAATCATGCTGGTACAATCAAAAAAATATCAAACTATTGTTGATAAAGCACCAGCAGCTGGTACAATCACACCACAAGCTCATACATGGTCAATCAGCTGGCACAATCACTTGATTGCACAATTATGATGATGTTGTGTATGGGCCCTATTCGAAAGCAATTTAGATTTTGATGTATTAAACGAAATATCTGAGCAATATTAAGTTCTCCTATCTCATATGCAATGGGCGTTACTGTACCAATATTCTGCTTTCTGGTAGAAATATTTAGTTATTTGTTTATAACAAGTTCATTCATGGAACGATTTTATTATTTTCGCAATCAGTATGCTACCAAAGATTTATGTGTATGAGCTAGTCTATCAGTGCCGGGGTTGCGGTTTCGATATCCGCCAGCCAAAAAAAAAACAAGAAAAAGGCATTCATAATTTATTGCTGATATCTCAGCTATTTGTGTATTTCCGTACTATGTGCGATATAAATATCTTCTTTAGAAAACCCATTTCAACATACACACGGCCAGACAAACCAACGGACGAATAGACGGACATCGTGAAATCGGCTCCGCTACGTATAAAATCAGTATTGTAAAAATAACAATCTGAACAACCATATAAATTTGTTTGTTCAATTCACCGAATTTTCAATTGTCAAGAAAAATAAAGCTTTTTTCTTTCTAATGTCAAGTTTTTTGCCAATTTCGATATGGCAAGCCTAACTGAGATGCTGATTTGAAACAGAAGCCCGTATCAATGTATTATGTATTTTCATCTATACTCACCCTGCAAATAATAGGACTAGTCCAAACAAAAGTAACCCAAACGTATGGAAAAAACATGGTCTATTTAACATTACGATGTCCTAGGGCAGGACAATATAACCAAGCTTTGGATTACAAAGGAGTAGTTTTAAAA
The DNA here is from genome assembly GCA_949318255.1 of Pollenia labialis. Classification (NCBI taxonomy): domain Eukaryota; kingdom Metazoa; phylum Arthropoda; class Insecta; order Diptera; family Polleniidae; genus Pollenia; species Pollenia labialis. The sequence continues at coordinate 129,226,678 of OX439140.1, forward strand.
TTACTCCATTGGATCAGGTGGTCCAATATTATTTGCAGGGCAGCTATCTATCTATACTATGCATGTTCAAAAATGTATAAATGGTATACAAATTAATAAATTGTAGAAAACTGGAAACCCAAAAAAACTGTGGGAATCACTGGATTTTGCGTATTCAGGGATTGTAAGAAAAGATAAACTCACTGTTTATTGTTAATGTTTTGTTTAAGCTTTGATATTGAGCGTTTATAATTCTTATTCACTTTAAGGTTTTATTTGTATAAAATTTTTAGCTTTTCTAAAATCTTTGGAAAAGGGTTTCCTGATGATCTGGTCTAAGCAACCAGTGAAATGCGCATAGTAGTTATCTTTCCCTCAACAATAAATTTCACTGTTTTTATCAAATATGAAAAATTAGATATTTAGCACGTCATACAGAAATCTTATTAATAATAAATTTTATATTCCTAAAAATAACTTGGATAGTATTCGAATTGGGCTTAGCACCATTCAAATGTTAAAGAGCTGATTTAAAACAAAAGCATGTAGCATGTAGAAACTCTACCAGCTCTACCCACGATATTGATGTTATCTTTTATTTTTTCATTACCGTACGCAAAAATGCTTTTTAATTAAAACCTTCACAGCAGTATTCAAAAACAATTTATTTTAATTTTAAATGTGTTTATTATTGTTACTTCGTATTTTTTATCAATATAAATAAATAATTTTCTAACGTTACTGACATCGCACAGCCTAAACGACTGAAGCTAAAAAGTTTAAATTTGGACCGGAGGTTGGTTTCTCGCCGATTCGTTCAACTAAGACTGAATTTTTTAAAATTCGAACATCGCAAGAAAATATTAACTCAAAATTTTTTACGTTTTGGAAAAAATTGTCACGCAATATTCATAGTAACCCGTTGTAAAATATAGTGCTATTTTGTCAACTTCTTATGATGAAACGATTGGTTTCAAAGTTTTTTTCATATCGTCAACTCGTTATTGGTTTGGCGCATATCATGGTACTTTCACCATAATATGCGCCAAACCAATAATGAGCCAATAACGATATGCCTTAAATACAAAATTAATAATATTAAAGAAGCTTTGCTTCTACTGAAAAGTTTTAATATTTACTGGGTAATTCCATGTCAAATCGACCAAGAGTGGGACACGACCTCTTTCGATTCTTATGAAATTTGGTGAGAAGATCCTTTTTATGCTATTAAAAACATATATGAACAAAAAAATTTTAAAAAATTTTTTTCAAACGTTGTCATATTCAAAATGCCAAATTTCGGTTTTTTTAGTAATTTCAATAAGCATAACCGTCCTCCTCCATTTTCGAAATAACGGTATATCTCGAAAACAAGAGCTAATCTAAAAAAAAACATTAGTACGACTGGATTCAGCCTGCCCGAATAAGGTTAAAACGCTTGGTTCCCGGCTTATCTGTTTATTTTTGCAACTAGCACAGTGTACTTTTTGCTCAAAATTGCAATATTAAAAGTCTTTTTTAAAAATATTTTTTAGAGGTTGCGGAAGAAAAAAAATCATGTCTTACAGAAAATAAAAACACCTCCTTCAAAGTTTCAGGATTTTTAAAGAACAGTTTAAGGTATGTATTATATAAGAAAAATCAGCCAAATAAAAAAATAGGTTTTTGACTTAGTCCGTTTTTAAAATTTAATATTTTGCAGATACATATTACATTTTTCAAAAAAATAAAAATTTTTTTCAGTATATTGTTTGTAGCCCCAAGTATTCTCTTTAAAATGACATAAAAATTATCTTCGTATGTAAAGTAATTTTTTAGATATTGAAGAAATGAGCTCAATACATTTGACTAATTCGGCGAAATTATGACATTTTGAATATGGCGTAACTTTTAAAAAAAAATTTTTTAATTTTTTTGTTCATATACATATGTTCCTAATAGGATAAAAAGAACCTTCTCACCAAATTTAATTAAAATCAAAGGGGGTCGTGTCCCACTCTTGGTCGATTTGATATGGAATTCCCTTACTATGGTTAAATGCATCCCATTACGGCTATTTTAAATGCTTAAAAAATTGTTGATTTTGAAACAAACAAAAAGTTTAACATAAAATAATAATATTTAATTGAGTTATTAAATTTTTCATATTTTACACTTAATTTTTTGTATCACATTCATCTATTTTTAAACCTGCCGTTGAAAATCACCTCTCAAAAGTTAAAATCATAAAGCCTCCATATGTAAGTATGTATATGAATATCAAAAGTCTAATGGCCGTTTTCTCATTACACGATTAACTTTTTTCCCAACGAAAAACTGCACATTTTAGAAATTTGGTTTTCTCAATGTCTCATTTGCTTATATTCTGTCGCAAAGCTAACCAGCTCTCATCTGCCGATTATTTATTTTCCTTTTATTTGCCGTACAGATAAATTCAATCAGCTGACTCCCATCTTTTACATGTATTTTGATAGGTGTTGCCAGCTTAAAACCATGTTTTTTGTCGGTATATTGAGAAACCCAAAATTGTTAACAGACAGTTTATCGGTCTAATAAATTTATGTTGACATTAAGTAACAGGCAGTTTGACGGTACATTGAGAAAATGGCCATAAATCTTGATATTACCGTATTTTAAATAAAGTGATCTCAGTACTACAACAATAAAACAATAGAAAAAACAAAAGGCATTTTGTGGCTAGAATTGAGACGGCAAATGTCAAAATGCCTTTATAAAAAATGTAAATAGACAAAAAAATGACGCCAAACGTCACACACGAAAAAAATCACTGCAAACAGCTGCGATTATGAGGTAACTTTATTAGTACATTCTGGATAATACTACACACCTTTTTTTTTGTACCAAAATTTTCCAGACTTCACATGGGAATATTTCTTAATAAAATACTGAAATTTATTATTTATGACCCTCCTATTGGAAGGTCTTAGCAAAAATTATATTTAGACTCATTAGAGTGCTCTTCTCCACGGAAATCTTTAGTAAAAGGCGAAAGATTTATTCGACAACTGAAGAAAAGCCAGAGTGAATAAAACGTTATTTTTGTAAACAATATACAATCAACTTTTTATAAACACAATAGGAATTCTAAAGAAATAGAAGTTGAAGTTGAAAATTAAAAGAAGGTTTAAACATAAATAAGGGAAGTTAGCTTTTAAAAAAGAATCTAGACAGCAAAAAAATTTTAAATACATACACACATATGTACGTTCTAATATAAAGCGATGAATAAATAAAGATGTATACATACATAGTACGTACTAATATTAAGGGATGAATAAATAAAGAAGAATTTTCTGTGAATTCCAAGGCATATACAATATGTCTGCTCACCTCCACAACAGTACATCAATCAATACGAACTGGGACAAATCTACAATTACCCAGTATCAAAATATGCTTAAAAACGCCCCCGCTCTCTTAAAAATCTCTAGATATTTGCCGTGTCCACTAACAGTGATCTTTTTGTGTCTCATTTTTAAAAACCATCGGTGCATGCATTTTCCATTTATTGGGTATACGGAAGGAATACCGCACAACTTATGCTTTTTTTAATTCATATTTAAGAACTTTTTCCGTTAAAATGATATTTAAAAATGTATATAGAATTGCATGTTAATGTGAGAACTAACTAAAAAGTGTTTGTTAAACATTTTGATTAACAACTGAAGACAATTTTAAAGCGATAGCTGGGGTAATCCCCAGGTTATTATGCAGTGGAATAAGAATTGATTTTGATTTACCACTGTTGTTCCAATTTAAAAGCTTTTGCACAAGTTCATATTTTAGAGTAGTGAATGGAAGAAAACAAGTGTTCATATTTGGGGGGTGTTCATATATTATGGAGTTCATATTATCGCGAGTGCACTGTATATGGCGGTTTAATGAAAATCTTTAGCGCCTTGGACGCCCTTAGATTGATCAAATAATTGATTAACACCAATTGATTTTTCAGCTTCATCATTAATGTATCCATTCTATAAGGGGGCTCTCAGACAAATTTTCAATAAACTTAACCGTTTTTGAGATAAACTGTTAGGAAATAACAGTACATCTCGAAAAAAGTGTGAAATAATAGCACAGTGTTATTAAAAGAATCGGAATCGTTCTTAAAATAAATCGTTTTACAAAATAATGATTTTAAATTAACAAATAACTATTTATTTTCTTTCTCAATCACTTAGCACAAATAAGAATTAAATCACAGACAATCGCAGTTTTTACAACAAAACTGGAGCTGGAGCAGCGGCATAAGTCAAGGGAGCTGAGTAGGCCAAAGGATGCGAATAAGCGGCAGCATAATTGGCTACAACAGGAGCAGAGTAAGCCAAGGGATGACTGTAGGCAGCAGCGTATTTGGCTACAACTGGAGCATGGTAAGCTGGTGCAACTGGGGCAGTGTAGGCGGCAAGAACAGGGGCAACAACAGGAGCGGTAGCAATGCCATTGTAGTTACGTGCAATAACTTGGCTACTGGTAGCAGTGACAACGGGAGCTGGAGCAGCAACAATAGCAGCGGGAGAAGTGTAAGCCAAAGGAACACCAATCAAACCGGGCTTAGCAGCAGCACAAGCAATGACAGCGAAGATGACTACGGCCTAAAGGAAATACGAAAACGTTATTAAGGTTTTCTCAATTAAATAAAATTGCAAACAAAAACTTACGAATTTGAACATTTTTTTATGTTTTCAAGTTGAAACTACTTCGAGAAACGGGAAAGAGTTTGTGATATGAAAATCTCGCTTGCATTCCATATTTATAGCAGAAATTAAAAACACACACTTCGCAGTTATGAAATACTTTAAAATAATGCACAGTTTAATAAAAAATCCTTCAAATTTACGTAGAAAAACACTTCTTCATATTTTGCTAAAGAAGTTTTAATTTTAAAACAATAATTTTTTTAAATTATTTACAACAAAAATTTAAACAAAAAATATATATCAAAAAAAGAAACCAAAAAAAAAAATTAATATGTAAATCAGCACAAAATTTAAGTAAAAATTCAGTGTTAAGCTAAATATAAAAATTCCAACAGCACAGAAATAATTGGAAATTCATAATGCATGCGTACGCGAACAAAATTGCCAGTTAAAAATAAAGTTAAACCTCTAAAGTCTTAAAGTAACTGCAATCGCCTGAAAATGAAGAATTGTGGGCTGGTTTGTCATTTGAACTTTATAATGAAATCAGAATTTATTGCTATAAATAGTTTATCGATTTGTCAAGTGGATATCAAACACAATTTAACTGTTTTAACAAACAAATCGAAATCACAATAATTTTAACAAAATGTTTAAGTTTGCCGTTGTTATCTTTGCTGTCATTGCCTGTGCTGCTGCTAAGCCCGGTTTGATTGGTGCTCCTTTGGCTTATACTGCTCCTGCTGCTATTGTTGCTGCTCCAGCTCCCGTTGCCACTGCTACAAGTAGCCAAGTTATTGCCCGTAACTTTAATGGTATTGCAACCACTGCTGTTGTTGCCCCAGTAGCTACCCCTGTTGTTGTCAAGACCGTGGCTGCCTACACTGCTCCAATTGCTGCTGCTGCATACACTGCTCCCGTTGTATCCCATTACGCTGCTGCCTATACTTCTCCTTTAGCATACTCTGCTCCTTTTGTTGCAAAATATGCTGCCGCTTATTCTCATCCTTTGGCCTACTCTTCTCCCTTGGCTTATGCTGCTGGCCCAGCTCCAGTTTTATGGTAAAAAGTGCAAAGACTAATGAAGTAGTTTAGTGCTGTTTGTAGTTGTTAAGAGTAATTAAGAAAACAAATTCCCAAACTTAAAATAATTAATGAAAATTAATTCTTTTTTAATTTTCTGAGAAAGAAATTTTAAACCTGGGGTCTAATTCCGATAGTCGTGGACGAAATTGTTTTCGATTCAAAAGCAATAATAATTTTTTTTTTTTTGCTGGAAAGAAGAATTCTTGAACTTTCCAACAGTTTTAATTTTATTAAATTCGACTTGGCAGTTATTGAAAAATTTCATTTGAAAGTTGAAATTTTTATGTTTTTTACGGCGGTGCGCAAAATGACTCCAGGAAATATGGCCCCCAAAGGAAAGTGAAGAACGGCCCCAACATTTTACATGTGACACAACAACACGCAATTTTGGGGCAATTTTTTTTGTTTTTTGGGGCAAGTTTTCATGTTCGTTAGGGTATTTTTGCATTTTAAGTGCAATGAAAAATGAACCCAACATCAAGGAATGAAAAATGGTCCCAAATAAAATCACAATTTGTACTTTGGGGCTATTTTCGTTTACTTATAAAAAATGCAAATATTTAGAAATTAAAAATCACCCCAATCGGTTTTACACAAATTATATAAAATTTTAGGTGAAAGTTTAAAAACCCCGAATTATTACACAAAAGTGGAGAAAATCCTTGCTTTCCCGGCAGAAGCCCGCTATTAAGAGAAGCTTTACTGAGCGAAGCATGTGTTCGTTATACTATAGAAAAGAAAATCTTTGCGCCTGCCCGAAGGCCGGCTATATCTTGAAGCTTTAGTAAGCAAAGCCAGTGTTCGTTATACCATAGAGGAAAAAAATCCTTGCGCATGGCCGAAAGCCCAACCATGCTTTCAATCGTACGAAGTTTAAAACCAAAACTGTATAATTATTCGGATTTTGAAATCGGGATTCTAAAGTTGGGATTTTAGTTTCGAGCATGTGAACTCCACCCAAAATTTGTAATATAACTTTCTTTGTATTCTTTTTTGGGGTTAAAATTCATTATAAATTCTGAGGTGATTTTTCATATTGAAGATTATTCCCAAATTTAGGGTCATATTTCATTTTATTTTTAAGGTAGTTTTTAATTTTTTGGGGTAATTTTTCATTAAAAAAAATGGGGTCATATTGCATTATGGGGTAAATTTACATTTATTTTTTGGGGCAATATTTCGCAGCGCCGTTTATTAGCATTAAGTTTTAAAATGCTTTTTTTGAAATTTATAGTATTTTTTTATTCAAAAAGGGGGAAGTTTTTAAGTGCTCTTTTTTAAGAACTTTTAATTTAACAATAAATTTCAGTGTTTTTATCAAGAATAAAAATTGGGAATTTTGATATTTTAAAATGTATTTAAAGATGCTTCATACAAATTGTATGGGCATGAGAATTTTTGACAGCTAGAAAACGCTTTCCGTTATTGTTTAGGTACGGCTGGAGTGGTTTTTGAATTATGGGTACTATTGTGAAATTAGAGAAATCTAATTCATGAGAAAGCAAATTATGTTAATTGATATTGCCATAATTAAAATGTATGCTGTGGTGGGTAACTTTATAAAACAAATTCGTATCAAGCTGGATAAAACTTAAAAAACGGAAGGATTTAAAACAATAAAACAAACTGCTGGCATATTTTATTTAAATTTTTACGAAAACAGAGTGATTAAAATGAATGTACCACAAAGGAACTATCAGAATTTAATAATGCACCTATTACTTCCGTTTAATTTTATTTTGACAAACAGGCAGTTAACTTTAGTTTTGAAAAAATTTAAATAAAATGTATGTTATTAATTCATTTTATATGAAGGATCAAATATGTAAACCTGACTTAATTAACATGATTCTTTTATGTTTGGTTTTTCCTTAATTTTTTGGTTTTTTCTTTATTTTAACTTCTACTTTTGAAGTTATTTTTCTTTTTTCTTGACCTATTTATGTATTTTTTATCACTAATGAATATCGTAAAAAAATTTCAAGCGCATATTTTTTAAATATTTAGCCCAAACCCAACAAACACGGAGGTTTGATTTCAAATTAAAAATGATTTGAAATCAAACGTTTTCTCAAACGACAAACGTTTGATAATGATTTGAAAATCATAGCGTTCTCAACAAAAAGGGGAAATTATTATAACAAATTGAAAAATGCCTTTATTTTCAACTTGCTTTCAAACGTAATTCTCAAATGATTTTCAAATGTGGATTATAATAATACAATGTCGAATATAAATAAAACTATTTAATTTTTTTAATTTAAATTTATTATTAATTTAAATAAACTTTGAGATAAGCATTCGGTACCATAGCTTAAATATGAAATAGTGTTCTTTCCGTCCTCTAATTCTTGGAAAGACAAAATACTTGGCTCCCTTTTATTTTGAGGATTGTAGCACCCCGATTGTTCAACAAACTTTCTTCACTTTAACGTTTTATTTTTTTTCTTTTTTTCGTAAATTTAATCACTGCAATTTTTCACAAATAATTTTTATTTTTCACAAGAAATAAACTGTTCACTTTTTATTAAAATTTATTTTTAATAGTAAAACACATGTAACCACAAAGTAAAAAAATTTAACTTTAATCGCCAGTTTTAATGCTTACATTTATTTTTCGCTTTAGTATTGCCAAGTTTATTTTTGATTTGATTTTAACATTTGACATCAAATTGATAAAACATTTGATATCAAATGTTTATTTTCAAATCATTATCAATTTGAATTTAAATGTTAAATCAAGCAATTGAAAACGTTTGAGAATTCCGTTTGATATCAAATGATAAAGGCATTTCATATCAAAGGTTTGACTTCGTGTTTGTTGGGAATATTTATATTTTAAGTGTATTTTGTGCTTATAAAATGCGATGCATAAAAGTGTGGTCGCTAATAATAAAGTATATGCGTTTATAAAACATAATATTGACATTGGCTAAAATTGCTTTTAACGTTCCCTGCAGGAATCTTCGTGTCCGTAATATGTTGTTTATTCAACTGCATCGTTCTAATTTTTTACTAAATAGTCCATTTATGAGAGCTTGAACTCTATTTAATATTTTGTCGCATTATTTTATAATGGAATTTAGTACATCAAAACATATCTTTAACTCTTTTCTTTTTTATAATATGAGAAATTATCATATTAAAACATAATACATCTTAATATATAAAATTGTAACACAGCCTTAACGCCTTAACGCCTGAAGCTAATAACTTGAAATTTGGACCAGAGATTGGTCACTCTCCAAATCGATCCACTAAAACGGGATTTTTGGAAATTCAAATGTTAAGTGGGTAAAAAGGGTAAAAACGGGAAAATACGGTAACCTTATGTCCCCAAAACTAAAAGAGATACAAAAAAAATGTAATACATATCGTTGTTCTTTAGAAAAATAAGCGGACAGGTGTCTGGTACTTTTTTGAAATTCGGCCCATTTAGGGAGTAAACGGGTAAAACCTGAATTTTGGTACTTTTTTGACACCCCATCTATCTTTTGAACCAATAAAAATAGAACCAAAGTTTATACCACATTCGAAACTTATCAAAAAAATACTAATACGAATTTAGTACTTTTTCGAAATTCGAACATTTAAGGGGTGAAAATCGTAACTATTTTTGGTACTTTTTTTACAAAACATTTTCCTCCATTCTTTGACATATTCGTACTAAATTATGGGCTCCCACTACAATACTGAAATTTTTGATACTTTAATGGGGGAAAAAATAGTACCAAAAAGAAAATACGTGAAATTTGATATTTTTGTTTAGCTTTTTGGTTCTACAACTGGTATTTTTTTAAATATCGTTATATTGGACCTAGAAACATAAAATTAAACATGCAATGTCCTGAGTGGATGAGAATCTATAAGAGGGAAATTTTTAATTATTATTCTGGACACAGTAAACGGATTATTATAAATACTGCTAGAAATTTAATTAATTGGGTACTTACAATTAGTGACAAGGTTTATCACAGGAAAAACATAATTAAAATTAGAAATATATTAAGGGAAAACAATTTTCCAAATAGTTTGAGTCATGGATTAATTAATCGATATAGAGATAGGAGTGATGAGATTGCTAGAATTACGAGTACAACAGAACCAATGATATGCAAATCATTATCATACATATCCAATGTTTCGGAAAGAATAAAAGAATCAGGAATCTTTGACACTGATAAATATAAGATAGCGTACAAAGCTTATAATACATTGAACAGTTTATTTAGCAAGATGAACGATAGAACAAGTAAATGGGATATGTCCAATATTGTCTACAAAATTCCTTGTAAGGGAAATGATAATGAAAGATGCAATCAGGTTTACATAGGCACAACAAGGAACAAATTAAGAACTAGAATTGCGTGGCATAAGCCCGATCAAAAATATAGGGACATTAATATCGAAATTTTGATATATATTAGAAATGTTACACATAATGAATACACCACCTGCACAGAGAATAGATTTTAAAGCAGACACAGAACATATCGACCCCTTTGCGCGAAATTATCGTATGTTACAAAAACCAAATTTTACAGGACAGCCATTTTTCTACTTTTCTCTGCGTTCGCTTGCAATATCAAAATGAAAATATACATTACATTTTTGGAGCAACGAAGTGGAACTCGCCTACAATATTTTGTCAGGTGACGTCTCTTTGAATGTAGAACAAGATTGCATCAAAAACTCAATTTCAAAAAAATTGGCATATACGATAATTTCGCGCAAAGGGGTCGATATAACGAATTATTATAGGAATTTAGTAATTAAGAGATAGAAGGTTAGATATAATATATAAGTATGTAAGATAAAAATAAGTTTAGTTGAAAATGTTTATATGTTACAGGAATTTTCTTTAGTCAAAATATTTTTTTATTATTGTAAATGTGATTTTTGAATTAGATTTCTAGATAGGAAATTTTTTCGGTTTATACGAATGCTTATACTTTAGTTATATTTAAAACAACATCTAAAGTATTTTTTTATAAATATAAAAAAATTTCCGTTTTGGCGGTAGGCGGGAAATCTTGAGATTTTTTTAATATCACTAGAAAATACAATTTTGTTGTAGGCATTTGCTAATTACAATTTTTATCTTAAAATAAGAGATTTAAAATATTTGTTTTCAATTAAAGTAATTAAGTGATAACAAAAAATTGTTTTTTTTGGAAATTAAATTTGTTTCCGCAACAAAAAATTTTACAACGTTTTAAGCAGATTTTATATATTTTCTTATTAGGAAGTCAAATTGAAATTATTTCGAGCGAAATATTTGTCCAGCCCAAAAAAAAAACTGGACGTGATAGAAAAAAAACTGAGAACGGACTTGAATTTACTTAAAACAATTTGTGTTATCAACTTTTATCGATCAAAATATAATCATTAGTCAAAGCTAAAGTTAAAAGGGTGCTGTCTACAGAAAATCAATGTTTATATTAAAGCACTTAAGCAACCAAAAGTTAAAAGTATTTTTTATTATCCTTTGGATAAAACCTAATTCCAAACAACGTACTGTAATTCGAGAATTCAAGAAATACTGTTTGTGATGCTTTAAAAAAGAACAAGAAAGCGCCATTTTAAGCCATTGCCTGGGTTCATTTAAGTATGTTGTTTGGTATAAGCAAGCTTGTTACTAGATATGCGAAATTCTTCTTTATTTTTATTTAGTTAACGGATACAAACCTTATTTCTGGTTTTCCTTAAAAGTGAAAAATAATTTGTATAAATCTAAGCGAAGTCTTCGGAGCAAAACAAAAATTATCTATTCGTTTGTTAGGATTGTAAACAGTTTTCAAGCATTAATGTTTGAAATAATGGCGGGCAAAAACTTTTAAAAATTATAAATGTTATAAAGCAGTAGTTGCCATGATATCCATATATATATGAGCAACTTCAAAAATTTACGACACCTAGACATTTTTTTTTAATTTTTTTTTTTTGTCTGACATCAATGTTGATTTGCGTGTGTATAAACCAGTGTTACCACCAACAAAATTCAAAATTACACTTGAGATGAAGCAAAATTACCCGATTTATATAAAATTACACCTGATATAATATTGAAGTTTTATTTAATCCTAAGACATTTACAAGAACCAAAAACCACAACAAACTCATTGAAAGAAAATCAATACATATTAGTCAAACTTTTGAGATTCTTATTGTAATTTAAAATAAATTAACTGATCAACCTAAATAAGAGCGGCAAGCGTTTATTTTATGTCAAAACTTTTAATTTTTACACAGTTTATACGAAACATACCTTTAGAACACGAATTTAACACCACCTGGCTGGGAAATCTTATTTGATAAATCGCTTGATCGGTTTATTTTATTGAAAATGTATTGGCAATAGAATTTTCATGCTTAAAAAAACGCTTGCCGCTCTTGTTTAGGTAGCTCAGTAACAATTATAACATTAAGAACTTAAAAGCAATTAATAAAACTTAAAATAAAACTCCTAAAATAATGAGTTTAACTTCCACATTTGGTTGCATATATCTGGGAAAGGTTAAAAACGCGCATTGCAATTCCTTTATAGTGAGTGCTTTTTAAGCCCGATAGAGCTAACGAAAGGTTATCTGTCAAGCGAACTGTCATACTGCTCTCACTTTTTGCTCAGGCACATCATCATGAATAGATTCATGCTTGAACAACGCCACCAAATTATCCAAATTTACTTTAAAAATCAGCCATCGATTTTCGCAACTTTTATAGGCAACTTCATGATTTAAAGACGAAAAGTTAGAATCATGTCAATAAGACATGAGTCGTATGAACTCAGACAAAGGGCGTTAAATATTCTTCAAACTAAAGCATTAAAAAGTTGCCAGATAAAAATAAAACTAATTATAAAGTTGAAATATTGGAAACATATCTTTCCCCAGGCTAAATTTTATTTTGAATAACTATTTTTCAATAAACTTGAGGTTCTTAATCACTATGATAGTCATCTTAATCCAAATCTATGAGTATATTTTTCGACATTCATTACAGAACTTTGGAAAATATATATTAAATGATTGAATACTTTTCTTAAAAAGAATCCAAAACTTTGGTGCAGAAGACTGTGCATTTTTTTTATCAACAATATTTAAAAAGAAATAAATGTCATCACTGAAATCGAATCTGGATTTTATTTGGGTATCTTAAGTTATTTTTATCTTTTAAATTACACCTGAATTACACCTAAGAGAAATTACCCGCGCTCTACCCACGACAGTAAAAATTATACCAAATTCGGGTAATTACCCACAAAGTGGCAACACTGGTATAAACCGATATTTGAGCATGTGAAATCCGTTCGCGTTAATCATTTTTATTACACGGCGCATTTTACTGCGGTTTAAAGTTAAAAATTAAAAAAAAATATAAAAATTACAGTTTTTGTTAAAATTAAAAAAGGATAGCGCGTGTGGATAATACCCCTTAAGGGCTTTCTTAGCACACTAAAATATTTGTAAAAGCTTGAATACTTTTTAAAATACACTGGAAAAATAAATATAAAAAAATTTTTTTTTATCGTGTATGCATATAAAAATTTATTTAAAATTGTTAAACATTTTACAAAATTACGGCTAGTATAAGACATAATTTGCAATATTTTGGGAAAAAAACTTTTAAAATGTATAATCTGAAAAAAAATCAAATATTTCATACAAGGATGCTTTTTGAGGTTAGAAACATTTTGTTTCCTCCATAAAATTTTAAATCCTTAAAATTTTTTGGTGCGTTTTCAATTTTAGTATCAAGCTCAGTAAAGTCTTCTATTCGATGTACGTTTGAGCGGAATTGATACAGCGCTTCAGTTGTCACAAAGCCAAATGTGTTTGGAAAAAACTGCCGCTGCACGCGCCAGGGTTGTAAAAAATTATTTTTTTTTGCACTTTATCAGTTTAGTCCGTCGCGAAGAATCTATTTAGATACCTAAACATGTTCCCATGACAAAATAAAATAAATTGTTTTTTTTTGCAAAAATTTTCAAAAGTTCATAAAATTTTTGCGTTTAAAAATTTTCAAGTGCGTTTTCGCCTCGGAGGTGCCCTTTACGAAGTTACTCACATCACGCAATACAACCAACTTAAAAGGCAATTCAGATTGTCAGACGAAAAAAGATACATTTTTAAAAAATTTACGCTAATTTCTTTTAAGTTTGTGATGTCCGTGAAACGTTATTGGTGCGCTGACACCAACTTAATACACCTCAAACTTTATAAAATTACGTGGTTTTTTTAATTCTGCGCTTAATACTCATTTTTATTGAACGGCGCAAAAACTCTATGTTAAATCTTCAAAAATTTCAATATTCGGAAAATTTTGGTTTCACTTTAAAACACCATGCAACTTTTCACCCAGCAGCGATAGCAAAATTTTTTTTTTAGTGGATATATCCTCCAAGTCTAGTGACTATATTTTGTATGGGTTTGGATCTGAAAGCTTAAAACTATTACAAAGAAAACGGAATGAATGAAAAAACTCTTGCAAGTTTCAAGTCGTTTTTTTAATTTTTCGAATTTTAGATTACCACCAATTCTTAAGGTGAGGACTTTTCAACGTAAAACTTTGCACGTCATATCCTTCAAGTATAGTCATCCAAACCCTGTACAACGTTTTTTTTCAATTCATAAAACTTAACGAAATAAGAGCTATAGTATGTCGGTTTCAGCAGGTGCTCAAAAAATTTGAAGTAGCCCATATATACATACATACATATGTTTATTCAACCTTTTTGAATTAATGTCCCTCAGAAAGTAAATGTAAGTACCAAATATAAAATAGTGTAAAATTTCAAATCGGTTGTCTTGCATTTACTTCCTTCTTTTCTTTTACGATTTTTTTTAATCTTGGTCTAGGGTCTAAAATTTTTAGCATCATTACCAAAACTAGTTTAAGTGCACTTAACTCTAATGTCTGGATAGATTTCAAGCAATACAAATCCCTGAATTATATATGAATATCAACATTTTGTACGTTCGCGAGACTAAAAGAGTCAGTGAAATTAAAAACTTTACAATATAATTTTAATTGAAAGACATAATACACCTTTAAGAAAGCACCCTATATCTAGATTTGTATAAGCAGCTAAATAAAAAATTTAGCGGTTTCTAGCGGTTTTTGAAGTGCGATTTGACGGGAAGTCTTCAAAAAAAGTTGGCAGCAATGTTTATTAGTACATTCTGGATAATACTACATAATTTTTTTTTTTGGTACCGAAATTTTCCAGACTGAAATTTATTATTGATGACCCTCCTATGGGAAGGTCTTAGCAAAAATTATATTTAGACTCATTAGAGTGCTCTTCTCCACGGAAATCTTTAGTAAAAGGCGAAAGATTTATTCGACAACTGAAGAAAAGCCAGAGTAATAAAACGTTTTTTTTTGTAAACAATATACAATAAACTTTATATAAACTCAATAGGAATTATAAAGAAAAAGAAGTTGAAATTGAAAATGAAAAAAAAAAGTTTTAAACAAAAATAAGGGAAGTTAGCATTTAAAAAAGAATCTAGATAGCAAAAAAATATTAAATACATACATACTTACTATGTACATTCTAATATAAAGCGATGAATAAATAAAGATGTATACATACACATGTACGTATTAATATTAAGGGATGAATAAATAAAGAAGAATTTTGTGTGAATTCCAAGGCATATACAATATGTCTGCTCACCTCCACAACAGTACATCAATCAATACGAACTGGAACAAATCTACAATTAAATACAATTCCCAACTTACCAGCATAAAATTTTTGGATGAGATTATTACGTTTTATAGTTCGAGAGTTGTATATTTATGCTAGATACAGTCTTATATGGGCCGATTCTAATTAATATGATAAGCTAATCACGGTTGTAAAACTATTCCGTAAAGATTCTCATCATTTTCAATAGACTTTGTACAAGGTTTACATAGACAGGCAACCAGCCAACTAGGAAGTGTATAGTTAGATCGATTCAGAAAGTGATTCTGAGTCGATCGGTATAATTGAATCGTTGTAGGTCTATGGCCAATATTTAAAGGTGCTACAAACATCCACACAAACGCATAATACCATCATTACATATGGAAGTTTGGTATAAATAAAGAAACAAATATTTAAATAATTTTTTTATGTTCCCCTGCGAAAGCAAAATTAAAAAAAGCTGAACCAGTATCAAAATATGCTTTAAAAAGGTATATATATCGCGCCTTAATTGCAACATAATAATATCTACAAAAAAATAAAAAAATTCAAGCAATAGTTCAGAATAATATCTGAAACTGTGCCGAAGTTATAGCTAAATCTATACATATGTAAATCGGCAAAGGCAAAACAGTTAATAACACTATCCTCTTCGGTATGTCAACCGATTTGAACGAAATATACACCATTTGAAAGGTGTATATTTGGTGTATATTGCAACAAGCGTTCAAATTTGCTACTTACACATATGCAGAACAAAAAAAAATGGTTTTTTCAATTATCAAATAATAAAAAATATGGTGGTTTTAAGCAACCGGTTTTCGAATATTTCGACTACATAAATCTTATGTCTAAATCGGCACAGGCAAACCAGTTAAGAACGCTTTCTTCCTTTGTGTGTCTACCGATTTACTATGGGGACAAAAAAGGGGAAATACGGAAAATTAAATTTCTTTACTTTACTTTTCCGTGCATCATTTAATATTTTTTAAAGTTTCTATGATACTAAACTTAGAAGCATAATATTATAGGTGCAGGTTACTGAGCGAAAAATGTTGGTACTTTTTGTTTTTTATCTGGTATTTTTGAATTTTTGTTAATATTCGACCTACAAAAGAAAGAAAAACCATGCATGGTCCTGAGTGGATAATTATGTATAAGAGGGAGCGTTTTGGTACTTTTCTTTTAACATTTGATACTTTGATTAATTTACATTAATTTTAGATATAGAAACATAAAATTAAACACTCAATGTCCTGAGTGGAAACTTTTTGATACTTTTTTGTTTTTCAACTAATATTTCTGATATTTTTTATATTAAACGTCCAAATTAAATTAACTTACGTAGAAGATAAAATATGAACCGGAGGTTGGTCCCTCGCAAATTTATCTACTAAGACGGTAAAAATAAATGCTCAAAAAATATACATTTATATTTGCTTAGATGAACTTTGTATCATTCATATGTACATAAATATTTATGGTCGAATTTTGACCATTAGGCGAACACTAGTTTAATTTATTAAATCTGTATATAAGGGTCCATTCTGAAAACTTTAATCGCAGTTTTCCAAGTTGGATTTTTTTTTTGTTTGTTAAAAATTCATAAAAAATTAAAAAATGCAGCTATACTTCCAGTTTTTTTCGGACATAAACGAAGTTGCAAACTCAACAAGCTATAAATGATTAAAATCTGTTTACAACATATGTTTATGGTGGTTTAATGAAAATTTTTAGCGCCTTGGACGCCCTTAGATTGATCAAATATATGATTAACACCAATTGATTTTCAGCTTTATCATTAAATTCTCCATTCCTTAAGCCCTTATGACACTACATTTTTAATGCATTGTTCAAGTTTTGGTGAACAGCGCAAATATCAAGTAATAGAAAAATTTACCAAGTGCGAAGGGTTCAACTGTATTAAGATAAATGGCAAACTGTCAATCATTTTACTAAAGTTATCGATAAAAAATGAAGTTATGTCAAAAAAAATGTAAAATTATTCAACTTAAAATTAACATTTCAAGCTTGAAATATTAAAAGTGGTGCTGAATCAGCGGTTTATGGGCAAATTCAGCGATTTACTGCTTTTTGTTTTAAGGTTTCTCATAAACAAAAAGTTGGCAACATTCAATAAAATTAACAGAACAGGGATGGGTAAGTTGTTTCAATTGTTCTTTTTTGTTGATACTTTTTAAACTATGATTTATAATACCTTTTTGTGGTGTTTTTTAAGAACATAAATAAAATTAATTTCAACTAAAAAAATCTTTAAGTACAATTAGGGTAAAAAAGTAATAATTTTAAAAGTTGTTGGTACAATTTCAAAATTCTTAGCGCCATCCCTGAAACAAACCATTACAAGAGAAAAAAAAACTAAAAAACTTTGTTTACATTTTTTATAGTTTGCTCTTTCTAGCATTTACTGTTTCTTTCTATCAATTAATGAATAAAATATGTAATGTCATAAGGGCTTTAAGGGGGCTCTCAGACAAATTTTCAATAAACTTAACCGTTTTTGAGATAAACTGTTAGGAAATAACAGTACATCTCGAAGAAAGTGTGAAATAATAGCACATTGTTATTAAAAGAATCGGAGCCGTTCTAAAAATAAATCGTTTTACAAAATAATGATTTTAAATTAACAAATAACTATTTATTTTCTTTCCCAATCACTTAGCACAAATAACAATTAAATCACAGACAATCGCAGTTTTTACAACAAAACTGGAGCTGGAGCAGCGGCATAGGTCAAGGGAGCTGAGTATGCCAAAGGATGCGAATAAGCGGCAGCATAATTGGCTACAACAGGAGCAGAGTAAGCCAAGGGATGAGTGTAAGCAGCAGCATATTTAGCTAGAACGGGAGCAGTGTAAGCATTAGCTGCAAAAGGGGCAGCGTAGGCGGCAACAACAGGGGCAGATACTGGGGCAACAACAGGAGCGGTAGCAACACCATTGTAGTTACGTGCAATAACTTGGCTACTGGTAGCAGTGACAACGGGAGCTGGAGCAGCAACAATAGCAGCGGGAGAAGTGTAAGCCAAAGGAGCACCAATCAAACCGGGCTTAGCAGCAGCACAAGCAATGACAGCGAAGATGACTACGGCCTAAAGGAAATACGAAAACGTTATTAAGGTTTTCTCTATTAAATAAAATTGCAAAAAAAAACTTACGAATTTGAACATTTTGTTATGTTTTCAACTTGAAACTACTTCGAGAAACGGGAAAGAGTTTGTGATATGAAAATCTCGCTTGCATTCCATATTTATAGCAGAACTTAAAAACACAAACTTGGCAGTTATGAAATACTTTAAAATAATGCACACTTTAATAAAAAATCCTTCAGATTTACATAGAAAAACACATCTTTATTTTTGCTAAAGAAGTTTTAATTTTAAAACAATATTTTTTTTAAATTATTTACAACAAAAATTTAAACAAAAAATATGTATCAAAAAAACCAAAAAAAAAAATTAGTATGTAAATCAGCACAAAATTTAAGTAAAAATTCAGTGTTAAACTAAAGATAAAAATTCCAACAGCACAGAAATAATTGGAAATTCATAATGCATGCGTACGCGAACAAAATTGCCAGTTAAAAATAAAGTTAAACCTCTAAAGTCTTAAAGTAACTGCAATCGCCTGAAAATGAAGAATTGTGGGCTGGTTTGTCATTTGAACTTTATAATGAAATCAGAATTTATTACTATAAATAGTTTATCGATTTGTCAAGTGGATATCAAACACAATTTAACTGTTTTAACTAACAAATCGAAATCACAATAATTTTAACAAAATGTTTAAGTTTGCCGTTGTTATCTTTGCTGTCATAGCCTGTGCTGCTGCTAAGCCCGGTTTGATTGGTGCTCCTTTGGCTTATACTGCTCCTGCTGCTTTTGTTGCTGCTCCAGCTCCCGTTGTCACTGCAACAAGTAGCCAAGTTATTGCCCGTAACTATAATGGTATTGCAACCACTGCTGTTGTTGCCCCAGTAGCTGCCCCTGTTGTTGCCAAGACCGTGGCTGCCTACACTGCTCCAATTGCTGCTGCTGCTGCTTATACTGCTCCCGTTGTATCCCATTACTCTGCTGCCTATACTTCTCCTTTAGCATACTCTGCTCCTTTTGTTGCAAAATATGCTGCCTCTTATTCTCATCCTTTGGCCTACTCTGCTCCCTTGACTTATGCTGCTGGCCCAGCTCCAGTTTTATGGTAAAAACTGCAAAGTCTAATGAAGCAGTTAAGAGTTGTTTGTTGTTATTTAGAAAAGAAATTCCCAATAAAAACTTAAAATATTCCAATATTATTTATAAGGCTTGAGGTTTTTCTTTTTTATAAAAAAAATTAGATAACTTATTTAATAGTTCCAATATTTCGATACAGCAATGTGTATCATCGTCAGGGAAATAATTAAACAATAAAAATAACGTTCATAAAATAATGAAAAAATAATAACAATTGTTACATTAGACAAAATTATTTACAATTAGAAAAATTTTTATACAAATAATCTATTACATTCCAAAAAACATTTTTAATTTCCTTTTTGGTTTCTATACACTAAGGGGGTAATTTTGTAGTTCACTTCACCTTGCGTTGAGAAAATTTTCATATACAATTTTCAAAAATTCAAAAAATTTTATATGACAATGTTCTCAACGCAAGGTGAAGTGAACAACAAAATTACCCCCTAAATGTCTATGATTTTGTGCTACATTTTCCGTGTCCGATTTAAAATTTATTCTTAACAATTATGGTACTTTATTGATTTGCAACTTAAAATAATTAATTAAAATTGATTCATTTTTAATTTTCTGATAAAGAAATTTTAAGCCTGGGGTCTATCTGGTAGTCGTGTACGAAATTAGTTTCGATTCGAAAGCAATTATAATTTTTTTGCCGGAAAGAAGACTTCTTGAACTTTCCAACAGTTTTAATTTTATTAAATTTGATTTGGCAGTTATTGAAAAATTTCATTTGAAAGTTGAAATTTTGATGTTTTTTACGACGGTGCGCAAAATGACATCAGGAAATATGGCCCCAAAAGGAAAGTGAAGAACGGCCCCAAAATTTTACATGTGACACAACAACACGCAATTTTGGGGCAATTTTTTATTTTGTTATTTTTCATTTGTTCGTTAGGGTGTTTTTGCATTTTAAGTGCAATGAAAAATGAACCCAACATCAAGGAATGAAAAATGGTCCCAAATAAAATCACAATTTGTACTTTGGGGCTATTTTTTGTTGACTAATAAAAAATGCAAATTTTAAGAAATGAAAATTCAACCCAAACATTTTCACACAAATAAAATAAAATTTTATGTGAAAGCTTAGGAAAGTATAAAAACCAGGGACCGTTACAGTTATTCCGTTATTCATAAAAGTCAGATGACAACAGTTATTTTTTGATTTTTATTTTTTCGAGCAAAAATCACAGTTATTTTTTGATTTTTATTTTTTCGAGCAAAAATAAAAGTTCATATAGACGAAGTTGGAAAAAATTTTATGTTTTAATAGTTATTTTTTCTATTATTTTATAGAAAAAACAGAAGAAAGCATTATATTGTTAATGGTAGGTTGTCAATGGTATAAAATTTAAATGAAGTCGGTGTTAGAAATTATTTTTGAAAGAAAAAACGTCAAATCAAGAAATCGTAAAAATTTGATGTTAATCAATCGGCAATCTGGCAAAGGTATTTTCTTGTTTACATATTTTATGAAAAACAAACTAAAGAAATTGGAATTTCATCATTCATTTTGTTCATTTATTTAATTATTTAATATCAATCTATTAACTAATTTGGGTTTATGTATATTTTTTTATATTTTGAAGAACACACTTTTTGATTTATGTACATATTTTTTTATATATTAAAGAACAAACTTTTTGTCAGCTGTTAAAACAGGGCGATCCAATTTTGTGTTTTGTTCTCGTCAAATAAAATTGCAGTATTACATGTTCGGCAAGACATTTTAAACATGCACCTTTTAAAATGTGGTATTTTTTTTGTAGAAAAGAAAGTCATTTACGCAATTCACATCAAAACAATTTCTTTGGTACTCGAACGTAGTAGAGAATAAACAGGCATAAAAAACACAACATTTAAAAAACAATGCTTAAAAATCATTGTATAAATGCAAGAAGTTTTGAGAAGATACGAGTACATTCAAAGCTAAATTAAATAATATTGTTTTTTTATTCACAGTGTAAATTGGATGTTTATTTATTAAATTGGTTTGTTGTTTTGCTTAGCTATTTAAAATTGTCAACTAGCACAATATATTAATATAGTAAACAAAAAAATTGATACTTATGTTTTAAAAGAAAATATGTAGTTGAAAATTTGTGAATACAAAGCGAATTAAATGAAAACTGTTATGTATTTGTTAGGAGTATTGTGAAAAATATGAAACGATATCAAACAACAATTATCAATAAATGTGAGGAATCACAAATTCGAGCACAGTGCTATTTTTATATCATGCATTAATAGAAATTGGCTTTACCGTTATATTTAAATAATATTTAAAACACGAAAAAGGATAAAACCCTTTTGAAATAATACCGAAAACTTGAAATTTTGACATTTTAAAAAATCGTGAAATCTTCATTAGGCTATTTTGAAACCAAAAATCGTCAAATTTGGTAACTGTGATTGGCTCGAAAAAAAGTAAAAAATAATTGTAAACTGGGGGAATTAAAGAACGAATAATTAGAAATTAGAGAGGATATTCCAAGGGATGTTCAGTGGATGCTAGCATTAGAACCAAAATATGTTTTACCAGTTTGGAGGAAAAATTTTCCTAAGCTAAAAATTAAAACAGAAGGAGAGGATTTAGTTCAGACCATAGAGGGGAAGGAAGATCAGCTAGAAATAAATTGTCGACTATTTTAGACAATCACTTGAACAAAAAAGGATTAGATAACAGGGATAAGTTAATATTAGATTAATTTAATAAGACGAAAAGTTTTTTAAAGAGAAATAAGAATATATTAGTATTAAAGGCAGATAAGGGTAACACAACCGTGGCTATGTATAAAGAAGATTATGATATAAGAATTAATAATATTATAGAAGATGATACAAAATATAAGGTAATCAATAGGGATCCTACGAATAGATTGGAAAAAACTAATAATGAAATTATAGAAGAACTTTTTAGGCAGAAAATTATATCCGTATCCGAAAGACATAAACTAAAACACAAATATTGCTTCTTCTCCAAAACTTTATGGTTTACCGAAAATTCACAAGGTCGATTTTCCCTTGAGACCAATATGTTATTTTATTAACTCACCTTCTTATGGATTGTGTGGATACTTAACGAATATTTTAAAAAGAATAACTGAACATTCTATATATAATGTTAAAGATTCAGTGCAATTCAAAGAGAAATTAAGTAATCGTTGTATACAGACAAATGAAAAGTTAATTTCATTAGATGTGGTATCGCTATTTCCTAGTGTACCAGTTGATTTGGCACTTGAAATAATAGAGGAGAAATGGAATATAATAGAGCAATATACGAAAATTGACAAGGGACTGTTTTTGAGAATTTTTAAGTTTTGTATAGAGGACAACAGATACTTTAGTTGTAATGGGAAAGTATATACACAACTGAAAGGACTTCCAATGGGATCTCCTGCGTCTCCAATTGTAGCAGATATTGTTATGAAAAGGTTACTTGACACATCCATTGGGAAATTGAATATTAAACCTAAAATAATAATAAAATATGTTGACGACCTATTCTGCATTATTACTGAAAGTGGTGTAAATAACTTGTTGGACACATTTAATAAATTTAATAGAAATATTAAATTTACTTTGGAAATGGAAAGTTACTCAAAATTGCCTGTCTTGGATACTTTGATAATAATGAAGGGAAATAATTTGTTAATAGATTGGTATCAAAAATCAACAGCATCCGGCAATATTTTGAATTATTATTCTGGACACAGTAAACGGATTATTATAAATACTGCTAGAAATTTAATTAATAGGGTACTAACAATTAGTGACAAGGTTTACCACAGGAAAAACATTATTAAAATAAGGAATATATTAAGGGAAAACAATTTTCCAAATAGTTTGAGATAGGAGCAGTGGGATTGCTAGAATTACGAGTACAACAGAACCAATGATAAACAAATCATTATCATAGATATCCAATGTTTCGGAAAGAATAAAAGAATCAGGAATCTTTGACACTGATAAATATAAGATAGCGTACAAAGCTTATAATACATTGAACAGTTTATTTAGCAAGACAAAAGATAGAACAAGTAAATGGGATATGTCCAATATTGTCTACAAAATTCCTTGTAAGGGAAATGATAATGAAAGATGCAATCAGGTTTACATAGGCACAACAAGGAACAAATTAAGAACTAGAATTGCGTGGCATAAGCCCGATCAAAAATATAGGGACATTAATATCGAAATTTTGATATATATTAGAAATGTTACACATAATGAATACACCACCTGCACAGAGAATAGATTTTAAAGCAGACACAGAACATATCGACCCCTTTGCGCGAAATTATCGTATGTTACAAAAACCAAATTTTACAGGACAGCCATTTTTCTACTTTTCTCTGCGTTCGCTTGCAATATCAAAATGAAAATATACATTACATTTTTGGAGCAACGAAGTGGAACTCGCCTACAATATTTTGTCAGGTGACGTCTCTTTGAATGTAGAACAAGATTGCATCAAAAACTCAATTTCAAAAAAATTGGCATATACGATAATTTCGCGCAAAGGGGTCGATATAACGAATTATTATAGGAATTTAGTAATTAAGAGATAGAAGGTTAGATATAATATATAAGTATGTAAGATAAAAATAAGTTAAGTTGAAAATGTTTATATGTTATAGGAATTTTCTTTAGTCAAAATATTTTTTTATTATTGTAAATGTGATTTTTGAATTAGATTTCTAGATAGGAAATTTTTTCGGTTTATACGAATGCTTATACTTTAGTTATATTTAATTTTTGTTATTATGGTTTTTGAAAATTTTTATGACAAATAGGTTTTTGAATTTAATTTATGACAAAAAATTTTTTCATAATTTTGTTATTGTTTTTATATAAAATTGTTAATTTTCCTGACGATGCTAACCAAAGGTTAGCGAAATATTGAAAAAATAATAAATATTATATTTTTTATAAAAGAAGACCTCAAGCTTAATCAATTTACAATAATTATAAAAAGAAAGGTCAAGTAATACTAAACAACATCTAAAGTATTTTTTATAAATATAAAAAAATTTCCGTTTTGGCGGTAGGCGGGAAATCTTGAGATTTTTTTAATATCACTAGAAAATACAATTTTGTTGTAGGCATTTGCTAATTACAATTTTTATCTTAAAATAAGAGATTTAAAATATTTGTTTTCAATTAAAGTAATTAAGTGATAACAAAAAATTGTTTTTTTTGGAAATTAAATTTGTTTCCGCAACAAAAAATTTTACAACGTTTTAAGCAGATTTTATATATTTTCTTATTAGGAAGTCAAATTGAAATTATTTCGAGCGAAATATTTGTCCAGCCCAAAAAAAAAACTGGACGTGATAGAAAAAAAACTGAGAACGGACTTGAATTTACTTAAAACAATTTGTGTTATCAACTTTTATCGATCAAAATATAATCATTAGTCAAAGCTAAAGTTAAAAGGGTGCTGTCTACAGAAAATCAATGTTTATATTAAAGCACTTAAGCAACCAAAAGTTAAAAGTATTTTTTATTATCCTTTGGATAAAACCTAATTCCAAACAACGTACTGTAATTCGAGAATTCAAGAAATACTGTTTGTGATGCTTTAAAAAAGAACAAGAAAGCGCCATTTTAAGCCATTGCCTGGGTTCATTTAAGTATGTTGTTTGGTATAAGCAAGCTTGTTACTAGATATGCGAAATTCTTCTTTATTTTTATTTAGTTAACGGATACAAACCTTATTTCTGGTTTTCCTTAAAAGTGAAAAATAATTTGTATAAATCTAAGCGAAGTCTTCGGAGCAAAACAAAAATTATCTATTCGTTTGTTAGGATTGTAAACAGTTTTCAAGCATTAATGTTTGAAATAATGGCGGGCAAAAACTTTTAAAAATTATAAATGTTATAAAGCAGTAGTTGCCATGATATCCATATATATATGAGCAACTTCAAAAATTTACGACACCTAGACATTTTTTTTTAATTTTTTTTTTTTGTCTGACATCAATGTTGATTTGCGTGTGTATAAACCAGTGTTACCACCAACAAAATTCAAAATTACACTTGAGATGAAGCAAAATTACCCGATTTATATAAAATTACACCTGATATAATATTGAAGTTTTATTTAATCCTAAGACATTTACAAGAACCAAAAACCACAACAAACTCATTGAAAGAAAATCAATACATATTAGTCAAACTTTTGAGATTCTTATTGTAATTTAAAATAAATTAACTGATCAACCTAAATAAGAGCGGCAAGCGTTTATTTTATGTCAAAACTTTTAATTTTTACACAGTTTATACGAAACATACCTTTAGAACACGAATTTAACACCACCTGGCTGGGAAATCTTATTTGATAAATCGCTTGATCGGTTTATTTTATTGAAAATGTATTGGCAATAGAATTTTCATGCTTAAAAAAACGCTTGCCGCTCTTGTTTAGGTAGCTCAGTAACAATTATAACATTAAGAACTTAAAAGCAATTAATAAAACTTAAAATAAAACTCCTAAAATAATGAGTTTAACTTCCACATTTGGTTGCATATATCTGGGAAAGGTTAAAAACGCGCATTGCAATTCCTTTATAGTGAGTGCTTTTTAAGCCCGATAGAGCTAACGAAAGGTTATCTGTCAAGCGAACTGTCATACTGCTCTCACTTTTTGCTCAGGCACATCATCATGAATAGATTCATGCTTGAACAACGCCACCAAATTATCCAAATTTACTTTAAAAATCAGCCATCGATTTTCGCAACTTTTATAGGCAACTTCATGATTTAAAGACGAAAAGTTAGAATCATGTCAATAAGACATGAGTCGTATGAACTCAGACAAAGGGCGTTAAATATTCTTCAAACTAAAGCATTAAAAAGTTGCCAGATAAAAATAAAACTAATTATAAAGTTGAAATATTGGAAACATATCTTTCCCCAGGCTAAATTTTATTTTGAATAACTATTTTTCAATAAACTTGAGGTTCTTAATCACTATGATAGTCATCTTAATCCAAATCTATGAGTATATTTTTCGACATTCATTACAGAACTTTGGAAAATATATATTAAATGATTGAATACTTTTCTTAAAAAGAATCCAAAACTTTGGTGCAGAAGACTGTGCATTTTTTTTATCAACAATATTTAAAAAGAAATAAATGTCATCACTGAAATCGAATCTGGATTTTATTTGGGTATCTTAAGTTATTTTTATCTTTTAAATTACACCTGAATTACACCTAAGAGAAATTACCCGCGCTCTACCCACGACAGTAAAAATTATACCAAATTCGGGTAATTACCCACAAAGTGGCAACACTGGTATAAACCGATATTTGAGCATGTGAAATCCGTTCGCGTTAATCATTTTTATTACACGGCGCATTTTACTGCGGTTTAAAGTTAAAAATTAAAAAAAAATATAAAAATTACAGTTTTTGTTAAAATTAAAAAAGGATAGCGCGTGTGGATAATACCCCTTAAGGGCTTTCTTAGCACACTAAAATATTTGTAAAAGCTTGAATACTTTTTAAAATACACTGGAAAAATAAATATAAAAAAATTTTTTTTTATCGTGTATGCATATAAAAATTTATTTAAAATTGTTAAACATTTTACAAAATTACGGCTAGTATAAGACATAATTTGCAATATTTTGGGAAAAAAACTTTTAAAATGTATAATCTGAAACCAAATCAAATATTTCATACAAGGATGCTTTTTGAGGTTAGAAACATTTTGTTTCCTCCATAAAATTTTAAATCCTTAAAATTTTTTGGTGCGTTTTCAATTTTAGTATCAAGCTCAGTAAAGTCTTCTATTCGATGTACGTTTGAGCGGAATTGATACAGCGCTTCAGTTGTCACAAAGCCAAATGTGTTTGGAAAAAACTGCCGCTGCACGCGCCAGGGTTGAAAAAAAATTTTTTTTTTTGCACTTTATCAGTTTAGTCCGTCGCGAAGAATCTATTTAGATACCTAAACATGTTCCCATGACAAAATAAAATAAATTGTTTTTTTTGCAAAAATTTTCAAAAGTTCATAAAATTTTTGCGTTTAAAAATTTTCAAGTGCGTTTTCGCCTCGGAGGTGCCCTTTACGAAGTTACTCACATCACGCAATACAACCAACTTAAAAGGCAATTCAGATTGTCAGACGAAAAAAGATACATTTTTAAAAAATTTACGCTAATTTCTTTTAAGTTTGTGATGTCCGTGAAACGTTATTGGTGCGCTGACACCAACTTAATACACCTCAAACTTTATAAAATTACGTGGTTTTTTTAATTCTGCGCTTAATACTCATTTTTATTGAACGGCGCAAAAACTCTATGTTAAATCTTCAAAAATTTCAATATTCGGAAAATTTTGGTTTCACTTTAAAACACCATGCAACTTTTCACCCAGCAGCGATAGCAAAATTTTTTTTTTAGTGGATATATCCTCCAAGTCTAGTGACTATATTTTGTATGGGTTTGGATCTGAAAGCTTAAAACTATTACAAAGAAAACGGAATGAATGAAAAAACTCTTGCAAGTTTCAAGTCGTTTTTTTAATTTTTCGAATTTTAGATTACCACCAATTCTTAAGGTGAGGACTTTTCAACGTAAAACTTTGCACGTCATATCCTTCAAGTATAGTCATCCAAACCCTGTACAACGTTTTTTTTCAATTCATAAAACTTAACGAAATAAGAGCTATAGTATGTCGGTTTCAGCAGGTGCTCAAAAAATTTGAAGTAGCCCATATATACATACATACATATGTTTATTCAACCTTTTTGAATTAATGTCCCTCAGAAAGTAAATGTAAGTACCAAATATAAAATAGTGTAAAATTTCAAATCGGTTGTCTTGCATTTACTTCCTTCTTTTCTTTTACGATTTTTTTTAATCTTGGTCTAGGGTCTAAAATTTTTAGCATCATTACCAAAACTAGTTTAAGTGCACTTAACTCTAATGTCTGGATAGATTTCAAGCAATACAAATCCCTGAATTATATATGAATATCAACATTTTGTACGTTCGCGAGACTAAAAGAGTCAGTGAAATTAAAAACTTTACAATATAATTTTAATTGAAAGACATAATACACCTTTAAGAAAGCACCCTATATCTAGATTTGTATAAGCAGCTAAATAAAAAATTTAGCGGTTTCTAGCGGTTTTTGAAGTGCGATTTGACGGGAAGTCTTCAAAAAAAGTTGGCAGCAATGTTTATTAGTACATTCTGGATAATACTACATAATTTTTTTTTTGGTACCGAAATTTTCCAGACTGAAATTTATTATTGATGACCCTCCTATGGGAAGGTCTTAGCAAAAATTATATTTAGACTCATTAGAGTGCTCTTCTCCACGGAAATCTTTAGTAAAAGGCGAAAGATTTATTCGACAACTGAAGAAAAGCCAGAGTGAATAAAACGTTTTTTTTTGTAAACAATATACAATAAACTTTATATAAACTCAATAGGAATTATAAAGAAAAAGAAGTTGAAATTGAAAATGAAAAAAAAAAGTTTTAAACAAAAATAAGGGAAGTTAGCATTTAAAAAAGAATCTAGATAGCAAAAAAATATTAAATACATACATACTTACTATGTACATTCTAATATAAAGCGATGAATAAATAAAGATGTATACATACACATGTACGTATTAATATTAAGGGATGAATAAATAAAGAAGAATTTTGTGTGAATTCCAAGGCATATACAATATGTCTGCTCACCTCCACAACAGTACATCAATCAATACGAACTGGAACAAATCTACAATTAAATACAATTCCCAACTTACCAGCATAAAATTTTTGGATGAGATTATTACGTTTTATAGTTCGAGAGTTGTATCCCTGCGGGAAATTTGTGTCAATTGGTCCAAGCGACTGGTCCTGGGATTTGTGAAAATAGAACAAGTACAAAAAGAATGGACTCATGACCAGTGAAAGAAGAACCAATCCCATAACTGGTTTATAAAGAACAAAAAGGTAGAAAAAGTAATTAATTACAGAACAGTCTTCAGCGGTGATGTGACACATTTTTTGGTAATTTTTAAAATTTGGCTCTTAAATTTAATTCTTAGACTAGTTTTATTGAAATAATATTACATTGTATTTAAATAATACTACTTTTCAGTAACTGACACTAAGCAGGTTCATTGAGAATAGGTCTGTGATTGGTCAAATAGTGTCAATTGACCCCCTCCAATGACAACCCCATGTAAAAGTGATAGGTCTTATTCATATAAAGTGTTAGAACTGGAACCGGTCCCTACCACCAAAGACCTATCACGGGACTACTTCAATGTCAGTTCGCTTCCCTCTAGGGATATTTATGCTAGATACAGTCTTATATGGGCCGATTCTAATTAATATGATAAGCTAATCACGGTTGTAAAACTATTCCGTAAAGATTCTCATCATTTTCAATAGACTTTGTACAAGGTTTACATAGACAGGCAACCAGCCAACTAGGAAGTGTATAGTTAGATCGATTCAGAAAGTGATTCTGAGTCGATCGGTATAATTGAATCGTTGTAGGTCTATGGCCAATATTTAAAGGTGCTACAAACATCCACACAAACGCATAATACCATCATTACATATGGAAGTTTGGTATAAATAAAGAAACAAATATTTAAATAATTTTTTTATGTTCCCCTGCGAAAGCAAAATTAAAAAAAGCTGAACCAGTATCAAAATATGCTTTAAAAAGGTATATATATCGCGCCTTAATTGCAACATAATAATATCTACAAAAAAATAAAAAAATTCAAGCAATAGTTCAGAATAATATCTGAAACTGTGCCGAAGTTATAGCTAAATCTATACATATGTAAATCGGCAAAGGCAAAACAGTTAATAACACTATCCTCTTCGGTATGTCAACCGATTTGAACGAAATATACACCATTTGAAAGGTGTATATTTGGTGTATATTGCAACAAGCGTTCAAATTTGCTACTTACACATATGCAGAACAAAAAAAAATGGTTTTTTCAATTATCAAATAATAAAAAATATGGTGGTTTTAAGCAACCGGTTTTCGAATATTTCGACTACATAAATCTTATGTCTAAATCGGCACAGGCAAACCAGTTAAGAACGCTTTCTTCCTTTGTGTGTCTACCGATTTACTATGGGGACAAAAAAGGGGAAATACGGAAAATTAAATTTCTTTACTTTACTTTTCCGTGCATCATTTAATATTTTTTAAAGTTTCTATGATACTAAACTTAGAAGCATAATATTATAGGTGCAGGTTACTGAGCGAAAAATGTTGGTACTTTTTGTTTTTTATCTGGTATTTTTGAATTTTTGTTAATATTCGACCTACAAAAGAAAGAAAAACCATGCATGGTCCTGAGTGGATAATTATGTATAAGAGGGAGCGTTTTGGTACTTTTCTTTTAACATTTGATACTTTGATTAATTTACATTAATTTTAGATATAGAAACATAAAATTAAACACTCAATGTCCTGAGTGGAAACTTTTTGATACTTTTTTGTTTTTCAACTAATATTTCTGATATTTTTTATATTAAACGTCCAAATTAAATTAACTTACGTAGAAGATAAAATATGAACCGGAGGTTGGTCCCTCGCAAATTTATCTACTAAGACGGTAAAAATAAATGCTCAAAAAATATACATTTATATTTGCTTAGATGAACTTTGTATCATTCATATGTACATAAATATTTATGGTCGAATTTTGACCATTAGGCGAACACTAGTTTAATTTATTAAATCTGTATATAAGGGTCCATTCTGAAAACTTTAATCGCAGTTTTCCAAGTTGGATTTTTTTTTTGTTTGTTAAAAATTCATAAAAAATTAAAAAATGCAGCTATACTTCCAGTTTTTTTCGGACATAAACGAAGTTGCAAACTCAACAAGCTATAAATGATTAAAATCTGTTTACAACATATGTTTATGGTGGTTTAATGAAAATTTTTAGCGCCTTGGACGCCCTTAGATTGATCAAATATATGATTAACACCAATTGATTTTCAGCTTTATCATTAAATTCTCCATTCCTTAAGCCCTTATGACACTACATTTTTAATGCATTGTTCAAGTTTTGGTGAACAGCGCAAATATCAAGTAATAGAAAAATTTACCAAGTGCGAAGGGTTCAACTGTATTAAGATAAATGGCAAACTGTCAATCATTTTACTAAAGTTATCGATAAAAAATGAAGTTATGTCAAAAAAAATGTAAAATTATTCAACTTAAAATTAACATTTCAAGCTTGAAATATTAAAAGTGGTGCTGAATCAGCGGTTTATGGGCAAATTCAGCGATTTACTGCTTTTTGTTTTAAGGTTTCTCATAAACAAAAAGTTGGCAACATTCAATAAAATTAACAGAACAGGGATGGGTAAGTTGTTTCAATTGTTCTTTTTTGTTGATACTTTTTAAACTATGATTTATAATACCTTTTTGTGGTGTTTTTTAAGAACATAAATAAAATTAATTTCAACTAAAAAAATCTTTAAGTACAATTAGGGTAAAAAAGTAATAATTTTAAAAGTTGTTGGTACAATTTCAAAATTCTTAGCGCCATCCCTGAAACAAACCATTACAAGAGAAAAAAAAACTAAAAAACTTTGTTTACATTTTTTATAGTTTGCTCTTTCTAGCATTTACTGTTTCTTTCTATCAATTAATGAATAAAATATGTAATGTCATAAGGGCTTTAAGGGGGCTCTCAGACAAATTTTCAATAAACTTAACCGTTTTTGAGATAAACTGTTAGGAAATAACAGTACATCTCGAAGAAAGTGTGAAATAATAGCACATTGTTATTAAAAGAATCGGAGCCGTTCTAAAAATAAATCGTTTTACAAAATAATGATTTTAAATTAACAAATAACTATTTATTTTCTTTCCCAATCACTTAGCACAAATAACAATTAAATCACAGACAATCGCAGTTTTTACAACAAAACTGGAGCTGGAGCAGCGGCATAAGTCAAGGGAGCTGAGTATGCCAAAGGATGCGAATAAGCGGCAGCATAATTGGCTACAACAGGAGCAGAGTAAGCCAAGGGATGAGTGTAAGCAGCAGCATATTTAGCTAGAACGGGAGCAGTGTAAGCATTAGCTGCAAAAGGGGCAGCGTAGGCGGCAACAACAGGGGCAGATACTGGGGCAACAACAGGAGCGGTAGCTACACCATTGTAGTTACGTGCAATAACTTGGCTACTGGTAGCAGTGACAACGGGAGCTGGAGCAGCAACAATAGCAGCGGGAGAAGTGTAAGCCAAAGGAGCACCAATCAAACCGGGCTTAGCAGCAGCACAAGCAATGACAGCGAAGATGACTACGGCCTAAAGGAAATACGAAAACGTTATTAAGGTTTTCTCTATTAAATAAAATTGCAAAAAAAAACTTACGAATTTGAACATTTTGTTATGTTTTCAAGTTGAAACTACTTCGAGAAACGGGAAAGAGTTTGTGATATGAAAATCTCGCTTGCATTCCATATTTATAGCAGAACTTAAAAACACAAACTTGGCAGTTATGAAATACTTTAAAATAATGCACACTTTAATAAAAAATCCTTCAGATTTACATAGAAAAACACATCTTTATTTTTGCTAAAGAAGTTTTAATTTTAAAACAATATTTTTTTTAAATTATTTACAACAAAAATTTAAACAAAAAATATGTATCAAAAAAACCAAAAAAAAAAATTAGTATGTAAATCAGCACAAAATTTAAGTAAAAATTCAGTGTTAAACTAAAGATAAAAATTCCAACAGCACAGAAATAATTGGAAATTCATAATGCATGCGTACGCGAACAAAATTGCCAGTTAAAAATAAAGTTAAACCTCTAAAGTCTTAAAGTAACTGCAATCGCCTGAAAATGAAGAATTGTGGGCTGGTTTGTCATTTGAACTTTATAATGAAATCAGAATTTATTACTATAAATAGTTTATCGATTTGTCAAGTGGATATCAAACACAATTTAACTGTTTTAACTAACAAATCGAAATCACAATAATTTTAACAAAATGTTTAAGTTTGCCGTTGTTATCTTTGCTGTCATTGCCTGTGCTGCTGCTAAGCCCGGTTTGATTGGTGCTCCTTTGGCTTATACTGCTCCTGCTGCTTTTGTTGCTGCTCCAGCTCCCGTTGTCACTGCAACAAGTAGCCAAGTTATTGCCCGTAACTATAATGGTATTGCAACCACTGCTGTTGTTGCCCCAGTAGCTGCCCCTGTTGTTGCCAAGACCGTGGCTGCCTACACTGCTCCAATTGCTGCTGCTGCTGCTTATACTGCTCCCGTTGTATCCCATTACTCTGCTGCCTATACTTCTCCTTTAGCATACTCTGCTCCTTTTGTTGCAAAATATGCTGCCTCTTATTCTCATCCTTTGGCCTACTCTGCTCCCTTGACTTATGCTGCTGGCCCAGCTCCAGTTTTATGGTAAAAACTGCAAAGTCTAATGAAGCAGTTAAGTGTTGTTTGTTGTTATTTAGAAAAGAAATTCCCAATAAAAACTTAAAATATTCCAATATTATTTATAAGGCTTGAGGTTTTTCTTTTTTATAAAAAAAATTAGATAACTTATTTAATAGTTCCAATATTTCGATACAGCAATGTGTATCATCGTCAGGGAAATAATTAAACAATAAAAATAACGTTCATAAAATAATGAAAAAATAATAACAATTGTTACATTAGACAAAATTATTTACAATTAGAAAAATTTTTATACAAATAATCTATTACATTCCAAAAAACATTTTTAATTTCCTTTTTGGTTTCTATACACTAAGGGGGTAATTTTGTAGTTCACTTCACCTTGCGTTGAGAAAATTTTCATATACAATTTTCAAAAATTCAAAAAATTTTATATGACAATGTTCTCAACGCAAGGTGAAGTGAACAACAAAATTACCCCCTAAATGTCTATGATTTTGTGCTACATTTTCCGTGTCCGATTTAAAATTTATTCTTAACAATTATGGTACTTTATTGATTTGCAACTTAAAATAATTAATTAAAATTGATTCATTTTTAATTTTCTGATAAAGAAATTTTAAGCCTGGGGTCTATCTGGTAGTCGTGTACGAAATTAGTTTCGATTCGAAAGCAATTATAATTTTTTTTGCCGGAAAGAAGACTTCTTGAACTTTCCAACAGTTTTAATTTTATTAAATTTGATTTGGCAGTTATTGAAAAATTTCATTTGAAAGTTGAAATTTTGATGTTTTTTACGACGGTGCGCAAAATGACATCAGGAAATATGGCCCCAAAAGGAAAGTGAAGAACGGCCCCAAAATTTTACATGTGACACAACAACACGCAATTTTGGGGCAATTTTTTATTTTGTTATTTTTCATTTGTTCGTTAGGGTGTTTTTGCATTTTAAGTGCAATGAAAAATGAACCCAACATCAAGGAATGAAAAATGGTCCCAAATAAAATCACAATTTGTACTTTGGGGCTATTTTTTGTTGACTAATAAAAAATGCAAATTTTAAGAAATGAAAATTCAACCCAAACATTTTCACACAAATAAAATAAAATTTTATGTGAAAGCTTAGGAAAGTATAAAAACCAGGGACCGTTACAGTTATTCCGTTATTCATAAAAGTCAGATGACAACAGTTATTTTTTGATTTTTATTTTTTCGAGCAAAAATCACAGTTATTTTTTGATTTTTATTTTTTCGAGCAAAAATAAAAGTTCATATAGACGAAGTTGGAAAAAATTTTATGTTTTAATAGTTATTTTTTCTATTATTTTATAGAAAAAACAGAAGAAAGCATTATATTGTTAATGGTAGGTTGTCAATGGTATAAAATTTAAATGAAGTCGGTGTTAGAAATTATTTTTGAAAGAAAAAACGTCAAATCAAGAAATCGTAAAAATTTGATGTTAATCAATCGGCAATCTGGCAAAGGTATTTTCTTGTTTACATATTTTATGAAAAACAAACTAAAGAAATTGGAATTTCATCATTCATTTTGTTCATTTATTTAATTATTTAATATCAATCTATTAACTAATTTGGGTTTATGTATATTTTTTTATATTTTGAAGAACACACTTTTTGATTTATGTACATATTTTTTTATATATTAAAGAACAAACTTTTTGTCAGCTGTTAAAACAGGGCGATCCAATTTTGTGTTTTGTTCTCGTCAAATAAAATTGCAGTATTACATGTTCGGCAAGACATTTTAAACATGCACCTTTTAAAATGTGGTATTTTTTTTGTAGAAAAGAAAGTCATTTACGCAATTCACATCAAAACAATTTCTTTGGTACTCGAACGTAGTAGAGAATAAACAGGCATAAAAAACACAACATTTAAAAAACAATGCTTAAAAATCATTGTATAAATGCAAGAAGTTTTGAGAAGATACGAGTACATTCAAAGCTAAATTAAATAATATTGTTTTTTTATTCACAGTGTAAATTGGATGTTTATTTATTAAATTGGTTTGTTGTTTTGCTTAGCTATTTAAAATTGTCAACTAGCACAATATATTAATATAGTAAACAAAAAAATTGATACTTATGTTTTAAAAGAAAATATGTAGTTGAAAATTTGTGAATACAAAGCGAATTAAATGAAAACTGTTATGTATTTGTTAGGAGTATTGTGAAAAATATGAAACGATATCAAACAACAATTATCAATAAATGTGAGGAATCACAAATTCGAGCACAGTGCTATTTTTATATCATGCATTAATAGAAATTGGCTTTACCGTTATATTTAAATAATATTTAAAACACGAAAAAGGATAAAACCCTTTTGAAATAATACCGAAAACTTGAAATTTTGACATTTTAAAAAATCGTGAAATCTTCATTAGGCTATTTTGAAACCAAAAATCGTCAAATTTGGTAACTGTGATTGGCTCGAAAAAAAGTAAAAAATAATTGTAAACTGGGGGAATTAAAGAACGAAGAATTAGAAATTAGAGAGGATATTCCAAGGGATGTTCAGTGGATGCTAGCATTAGAACCAAAATATGTTTTACCAGTTTGGAGGAAAAATTTTCCTAAGCTAAAAATTAAAACAGAAGGAGAGGATTTAGTTCAGACCATAGAGGGGAAGGAAGATCAGCTAGAAATAAATTGTCGACTATTTTAGACAATCACTTGAACAAAAAAGGATTAGATAACAGGGATAAGTTAATATTAGATTAATTTAATAAGACGAAAAGTTTTTTAAAGAGAAATAAGAATATATTAGTATTAAAGGCAGATAAGGGTAACACAACCGTGGCTATGTATAAAGAAGATTATGATATAAGAATTAATAATATTATAGAAGATGATACAAAATATAAGGTAATCAATAGGGATCCTACGAATAGATTGGAAAAAACTAATAATGAAATTATAGAAGAACTTTTTAGGCAGAAAATTATATCCGTATCCGAAAGACATAAACTAAAACACAAATATTGCTTCTTCTCCAAAACTTTATGGTTTACCGAAAATTCACAAGGTCGATTTTCCCTTGAGACCAATATGTTATTTTATTAACTCACCTTCTTATGGATTGTGTGGATACTTAACGAATATTTTAAAAAGAATAACTGAACATTCTATATATAATGTTAAAGATTCAGTGCAATTCAAAGAGAAATTAAGTAATCGTTGTATACAGACAAATGAAAAGTTAATTTCATTAGATGTGGTATCGCTATTTCCTAGTGTACCAGTTGATTTGGCACTTGAAATAATAGAGGAGAAATGGAATATAATAGAGCAATATACGAAAATTGACAAGGGACTGTTTTTGAGAATTTTTAAGTTTTGTATAGAGGACAACAGATACTTTAGTTGTAATGGGAAAGTATATACACAACTGAAAGGACTTCCAATGGGATCTCCTGCGTCTCCAATTGTAGCAGATATTGTTATGAAAAGGTTACTTGACACATCCATTGGGAAATTGAATATTAAACCTAAAATAATAATAAAATATGTTGACGACCTATTCTGCATTATTACTGAAAGTGGTGTAAATAACTTGTTGGACACATTTAATAAATTTAATAGAAATATTAAATTTACTTTGGAAATGGAAAGTTACTTAAAATTGCCTGTCTTGGATACTTTGATAATAAGGAAGGGAAATAATTTGTTAATAGATTGGTATTAAAAACCAACAGCATCAGGCAATATTTTGAATTATTACTCTGGACACAGTAAACGGATTATTATAAATACTGCTAGAAATTTAATTAATAGGGTACTAACAATTAGTGACAAGGTTTACCACAGGTAAAACATTATTAAAATAAGAAATATATTAAGGGAAAACAATTTTCCAAATAGTTTGAGATAGGAGAAGTGGGATTGCTAGAATTACGAGTACAACAGAACCAATGATAAACAAATCATTGTCATACATATCCAATGTTTCGGAAAGAATAAAGGAATCAGGAATCTTTGACACTGATAAATATAAGATAGCGTATAAAGCTTATAATACATTGAACAGTTTATTATTATTTTATTATTAATAATATGATTTATTTCAAAAATGTTTTACAATTAATAAATACAACTTACATTAGAAAGAAAAATCATAAAAAGACATAACGAAATTGTTGTGTGTCTGATTGGCTAATTAACATAAAAAATTATGTATAACTATAATTGTGTGCTGGAATTATAACTGCAATTAATGTACAAATTCATTTAACTACGTTATCGGTATTCGGTTACAATAAGTTTTCTATATTTCAAGCAAATTTTTAAAAATGTATATAAACGCATATAATCTTCCCCGTTCAATATTTCAAGGACCTCTTCAAGTAATAGATGTACTTTTCCAAAAATACTTAAACGAACATCCGAAAAAATTGGGCATCTGGCAATAAAATGGTACGTATTCTCATTTTCATTTGAATTACACAATGTGCATATATTTGTAGTGTTGCTATAAAATGAGCGAGCGTTCAAATTTAACAGCCCACCTCTAGCTTTCATAACAAGACTTACAAGGTAAACTGAATAATCGTCACGGAAATAAGTTTGTTTGCCATATTGTAAACATGGATATAGATCATGAAATCGCGAGTTTCTAGCACTGGCAACAAAGTTATCATATTCGGTAGATCTCAATGAATCAAGGATGATCTTGTGTTGAGATAGTAAAATGCTACTCCTAGTCACAATTTCAAATGCAATACCTACTTTACTATACAAAGTTCTCCAGTGTGATACCCAGAAAGTATCGAGCTCAACCGTTTTCCCCGCTAGAATACGCGGAAGTCTGTTTGCCGGAAGTTCAAATATCTTTCTAATATAACTAAAATGCAGTTGTAGAGTTTCGAGGTAAAGTGGAGATATACCAGTTTCTAAATACAGCATATAATTTGGTGTGTTGCGTGGAAGAAAAAGCAATTTCTTTAAAAAATATCTCAAGAGTTTTTCAACCTCATCAAAACTAATAAAGCCCCATACCTGTGCACCATAAAACATTATGGACTTTGCAGCTGATTGGAAAATTTTCATTTTATTCGAAAGATTTATTCTCGGGTGGTGAATATATTTCGACCAGGAAGAGTTTATGGCGAATTTAGACGAAGTAAGTTTAGCTGAGATATGTTTTCTAAAAGATAAATTGTATGTCAGTATGATACCCAGATATTTGTATTCGTTTACAATATCTATCTGGTTATCACCATATTTGAAAGTCGTGCTCAGGCTTATTCTTGTACCGGTTCTAAATATCATTATCTTGGACTTGTTCAAGTTTATTTTCAGGCACCATTTAGTGCAATAACAGTACAAAGCATCAATCATATTTTGAAGTATTATTGGACAGTCCGCCAATATAACGATGTCGTCTGCATATAGTAGAACTTTTATTACATTCTCAGCAACAGTAATGCCACCTGGGAGATGATCATGGAGGTCATTCATGTATAAAGAGAACAAAACTGGGCTAAGCAAGCAGCCTTGCTTAACGCCCTGTGTGACAATGAAAGGATCTGATAATGAAGTGCCATCCCAAACCTGGCTGGTTGTATTGTCGTAAAGTTTCGCCAATATACGAACGACTTTGTGGGAAAGTCCTAAATTACTTAGCTTATGGAACAATAAGTTTCTAGGTATTATATCAAACGCTGCAGAAAAGTCCACGAAAAAAGCATAAGTTTTCCTTTTCTGACTGAAGTTAAGATTGACTATACTGGTTAGATTAAACAAATTATCTATGGTGGAGTAGTTCTTGCGAAATCCCGCTTGATATTCATTTATTATATTATAATAATTCACCCATGTATTAATGCGGTTGAGAATTAGGCCTGTGAATAATTTGTAAATAGAGTCGAGGAGGGATAATCCCCTATAATTTGAAACAATATTAACGTCACCCTTTTTAAATAGAGGGATGATGATGGAACGACGAAAGGAGTCTGGAATGTCTTCTCGTAGGAAAATATTGTTGAGCAAGGTTAGTATTTCGTTTAAAAATCGCTGGGGAGCATTTTTGTAAAACTCATAAGGAATTCTATCCTGACCTGGGGCTTTATTTAGTTTAGCTGCATCTAATACTAGTACCAGCTCTCTATATTCAAAGGGCGAATCAAGAAATGGGTCAATAATTTCAGTAGCTGTTAATAAAAAATTACCATTATATGGTACATTCGACAACAGGGATTTAAAGTATTCGTAGAAATTAGCACTGGTTAAAGCGCTTCCTAGTTTAAGTTGTCGTTTTTTTAATGAATTCGATAATTTCCACCAGTCACTGCTATTTTTAACACTATTCAATTTTGCAATATTTTCAATTTTATATTTAAGCTTCTTCTCTTCACATAACCTAGCATACTTGGACCTACTACTCACATATAATTTTCTGTCGATCTCAGAATTAGATTTACGATAGGCGTTTAGTCTTTTGAGCATACGTTTACGGGCATTTTCACACTGGGAATCGTACCAGTAGTTCTTAGGATCAAAGTGTTTCATAGTTAAATTATTTTCAGTTGCTGTTCGTATTTTGTCGCTACATATATTGACTTTCTCCTGTATGGATAGATTTGAAAATAAGTACTCAAGATTAGAAAGATTGTTAAGCGTTAATTTGTATTTATCCATGTTTTTGGGGTACCATGGGAGCTTTTGAGGTAGCAACAATTCATTCATGTTAGGGCTGCCTTCAGCATGTAGTGTTAGGACTAAGGGCATGTGATCTGAAAAAGGTTTAGTATGTATTTGGAAATCTACTATTAGTTTTAGAATATCCGACGAGCAACAACAATAGTCAATAATAGAACTTCCCATAACACCACAGAAAGTATATTCACCTTCTGCGTCACTAGTGACTCGACCATTGATAATTATGCCCCCTGAGTCCTCTAAAAGATCCAACAATTTTTTACCCTTGCTATCTAAAACTTTATCCTTTGCAATACGATACTGCGAGACCAAGGGCGCATCCAATACTATGTCCCTATCTAAAACTTGCGCATTTGAAACCCGAGCATTCAAATCTCCAACAATACAAAAAGGGGAAGCGTGCAGGCTATATACTAAGTTTTCAAGTTTTTCAAAATCATGTGACCAGTTTGTGCAATTTAAATAGCTTGGTATAAAATGAAAAGACGTACCATTAAAAATAGCAGATAGTGTAACACCGTTTGGATACTCACAGAATTTCAAAGAATATTTGTTTTGTATTGCCTTCCTGAAACCATACAATCCACCACCAATGGCACGGCCCATGTTATGGTTTCTGGTAGCATCTACCCAGTGCAGAATATAATTTTTAAAGAAGCTAGAAAATTGTATGCGCTTATCAGCTGAAACATGCGTTTCAAAAAGAAAAAATATATCAAAATTATTAATGTATGTAAAAAAATTTCCAAATTTAAATTTATTATTGAGGTTAGCTACATTATAGGACAGCAATCGACACACTTCTGGTTGCTAATTTAAATTTAATCCATTTGATGACGTAGGTAGAGGATCTGTGCTTGTTGCTTGAACAGTTTATTTAGCAAGATAAAAGATAGAACAAATAAATGGGATATGTCCAATATTGTCTACAAAATTCCTTGTAAGGGAAATGATAATGAAAGATGCCATCAGGTTTACATAGGCACAACAAGGAACAAATTAAGGACTAGAATTGCGGGGCATAAATCCGATCAAAAATATAGGGACATTAATATCGAAATTTTGATATATATATTAGAAATGTTACACATAATTAATACACCAACTGCACAGAGAATAAATTTTAAAGCAGACACAGAACATATCGACCCCTTTGCGCGAAATTATCGTATGTTACAAAAACCAAATTTTACAGGACAGCCATTTTTCTACTTTTCTCTGCGTTCGCTTGCAATATCAAAATAAAAAAATACAATACATTTTTGGAGCAACGAAGTGGAATACAACAATATTTTGTCAGGTGA
The DNA here is from genome assembly GCA_949318255.1 of Pollenia labialis. Classification (NCBI taxonomy): domain Eukaryota; kingdom Metazoa; phylum Arthropoda; class Insecta; order Diptera; family Polleniidae; genus Pollenia; species Pollenia labialis. The sequence continues at coordinate 129,268,754 of OX439140.1, forward strand.
CGTCTCTTTGAATGTAGAACAAGATTGTATCAAAAAATCAATTTCAAAAAAATTGGCATATGGGTGTTTCTCTGGTTATGCACGCGACATTTGTACGCGTTTTATTGTGTTTGAATATTAAAAAAATAGAAGTGGATTGGAATTTTAGAATGAATTCTAGAATCGTTACATTGTTTGTGATAAGTTCTTTCTAAAAAATATATATAATGGCAAATTGAGCACTAGGTACCCAAATGATATGCAATCAAAGTTGACTTACTCACAAGTGCCTTTTAGGACCGTAAGAAAAAGTGCGAAAGTAAGAGAATTGTAGGAGGTTTTTATTTCGGAAAAAATGTTTTTATAAAGGTTAGTAATGGGCCTTTATAATCATGTTTTGTTCAAAAGCAACTATGCATGGGTTGGCGAAGAAAAAATAAATTGTAAATTACGCACGTGACATTACGCACGTGACACTTTTTACCTTCATACATATTTTAGTAATCAGAAGTTTTTAACAAAAAAATTAAACTTTTATTTAAAAATGAAAAATAAAAAATAAAAATATAGTACAAAATTAATCCAAATAAATTAAATTAATAAAAAAAATTATGCGAGCGCTTTGATTTTTTAAGTCACGGAGGACTATTTCAGAGAAATACCCATATACGATAATTTCGCGCAAAGGGGTCGATATAGCGAATAATTATAGGAATTTAGTTATTAAGAGTGTATAAGGTTAGATGTAATATATAAGTACATATGTAAGATAAAAATAAGTTTAGTTGAAAATGTTTATATGTTATAGGAATTTTCTTTAGTCAAAATATGTTTTTATTATTGTAAATGTGGTTTTTGAATTAGATTTCTAGATAGGAAATTTTTTCGGTTTTTATGAATGTTTATACTTTAGTTATATTTTATTTTTCAATTTAATTTATGACAAAAAAATTTTTCATAATTTTGTTATTGTTTTTTTGTTTTTATATAAAATTGTTAATTTTCCTGACGATGCTTACCAAAGGTTAGCGAAATATTGAAAAAATAATAAATAATATTTTTATTAAAGAAGACCTCAAGCTTAATCTATTAAAAATAATTAGAAATACTTTAGTTTATTTCCCTTTTTTTAATTTTAGCAATTCTAACTAGTTAGCAATGATGTAGCTTATTTCCCTTTTTAATTAAAAGGTGTAGGCAGGTATTTTTTTTTTTTGCTTTTAATAAAAAAAATATTACTAGTGTTTTAAATTTCCTTAATAAAAGAATTTTCTTATATTTATCAAAAATACTTTAGCTTATTTTCCTTTTTTTTATTAATTTTAGCAATTATAAATAATTAGCAATGATTATTTTTTTAATTTGTTATCTAAGAATATCTTACTAAGTAATGAAATTCTAGTCAAATCACAAAACAACTGTTAAAATGTGCAATTTAGGTACATATAAGTTTATATTCATACTTATATGTATGTACCAGCAACATAAATATTTTCTAATTAATAGTGAGAAATGTTGATAAGTACATAAGTCAACATGTTGATATTAATCATAGTATTTAATAATAAAAACAAATACTTACCTTTAACACTACTAGACTGCCACTCGTATACAACAACAGCAAAATTAAATTTTAATGCAGCAACAAAACACACAAACACATACACTTGTTCAAATTTACTCTTACTTTTGTATTGTTTTCTCAATAATTGCAACTAACTTGCTTCCCTTTTACAAAAACACAAACACTATTTTTGGCAAAACAACAACAAAAGCTAAAAAACGAAAATGGCTCACAATTTTTTTTATTCTTCTTTACTTTGATACAATTGGAACGAATTTTATGATAATTTTAATTATTTACACTAATTTCACATGAATTTCTATACTTTTTGCAAAATAAACTTAACACTTTTCATTCTAACACTTTAACTTTTACGCTTTTAACAAATTTATTTATATTAAGTAACAAGAACCTAATTAAATTTGCGCTTAAAATATAAATTTTTAATAAAACACGGAAACGACTTCTTGATTGCACTAAATAAAACCGCGAACTGAATTGATGAATATGATAAGAGCAAAAACTAAAAAGATTAAAAGTGAATTAAGAATCTTAATTTAAGATAAATGTTTGACTAGCTAGTGTCAAATTGGGGTGACATCTATGTGTCATTGCCTAAATTGATTGGTAGAAAAATTTAATAAATATGTAAATGTGTTTTAAGAAAAACATTGCTAACACAAACCGCAGAAGAAATATTTTTGAAAAATGATTGAAAAATAAAAACTCGTCCGTTCAACTTGGTTGGTTTAACAACCGTGTGAAAGTTTTATCCGAGGGATAATAAAAATATATTTTTAGTTTAACCAAGGCGAATTCATACAAGGTGGTCTTAACACTGTAAAGTATTTTAACGTTGTGTCAAAAATAAAACAACATTGTAGTAAATAATTTAAACAAATATTTTATTTTCTTTTTATTTTAAATTGTTTATTTTCAAATTTAATAATTTAAAAAAATTTTACATTTCATTATTTTTAGTGAAAATTATAAAATGTAGTAAATATTCCCCAGAACCACATGAACGGTATATCATTTTGATACAAGGTTAATAATCAGCTGTTGCTTTTGTAGCAAGATAAGATCACCTGGTATAAATTCGCCTTGAGTTTAACTTTACCTTTGACTACAGATTATATTTTGATCGATAAAAGTTGATAACACTGTTCTGCCGTAAAAATTGTTTTAAATAAATTCAAGTGCGTTCTCAGTTTTTTTCTATCACGTCTAGTTTTTTTTTTGGGCTTGACAAATATTTCGCTCAAAATAATTTCAACTTAACTTCTTAATAAGAAAATATATGAAATCTGCTTAAAACGTTGTAAAATTTTTTATTGCGGAAACAAATATAATTTCCACAAAAACAATTTATTCTTATCACTTATTTATTTTAATTAAAAATAAATACATATTTTAAATCTCTTATTTTGAGATAAAAATTGTAATTTTCAAATGCCTAGAACAAAATTGTATTCTCTAGTGATATTAAAAGACCGCTAGATTTCCCGCTAACCGCCAAAACGGAAATTTTACCCCAATTGAAACGTAAAAACCGCTAGAATCGCGGTAAAACCGTAAAATTGGCAACAGTGTTCTTAACCTACTTACAACTACAATTAATGTTGGAGGAATTCCAACTAAGAAATTGTAGTGGAGAATGAAAGGAATGAAAAGATGAACTCACTGTTTATTGCTGTTGTTTTTGTATAAGCTTGGATATTGTTACAAGTAAAGCTGTTGCTTATAATTCTTATTCGCTTACCAGTTTTATTTGTTTAATATCTTTAGGTTTTCTTAAATCTTTGGAAGAAGTTTCCTGACGATCTAGCCTAAGCAACCAGTGAAATGCGCATATGAATAGCGTATCCCTTCAACAATAACGACTAACAAAACCTTGTATATTAAAAATTTTGTATTCCCAAAAATTACTTCGATAATATTATAATATATTTATTCATGTCAGATTTATAGAATGTCAAAAATTACTAATATTCCCTCATATTGAAGGCCCTTTCATTCATTTACACTAAAGAAATAATGATTTTAATGTTTGAAATTCATCAATCTGGCATGGATGGATTTATCACAATGAAATTTTGAAGTTATGTAGACCGAAAAGATCTTAAAACAGTGGACTAAAAATGATTTTCAGAAAGTTATGGACATATTAAAAATTAATTACTGTTCTAATTTTTTAACAATCGGTTTGTTGAATTATTATAATTTTTTACTTAAATTAATTTTTTTGTTTCAAAAATTAAGTTATTTTTTTGGGTAGGGCACAAAATGTATTAACAAAGTTACCAGCGTTGCCGTTGTGACACTAAAGTATCACTTTTGACCCTTTTTTTATACCAATGACACTTTTTGTGACCCTTTTTTTAATTTATCCCTTTGTATCATTTTAACAAAATTTATGACACTTTTTGAACCTTTTTGAAATTAAGAACAACTTTTCATATTCCTTACGAAAGTTGTCACGAGTTTTGTGAAAATATAAATACAAATTGGTAGCATGTCATAACGCCCAGCGTCATAGTATCCAAGGACACTATTTACAAACAAACTTAAAGTATAGAAACTTGTGAGTCCATGCTTTCCTCTCTCAATTTGCTCGAATCGGAGCTGGAAGAATGGACTCCAAGTGAAGAACAAATTACAAAATAAAGAATAAGTATTTCTAAAAAAATTATAAGCATTCGGGGGTGTTCTGAAAATCGAAAACGTAAAACGCAAGAATTTTAAACGTCGTTTATTAATAAGATTTCTGTAGTACAATAATTTTATGATAAATATTAAACAAATATTTCCCTATTAAACAGGATTTTATAACAAAAATTATAAAAATTAAATTTAAAGTGCATTAAAAACAACTTCCAAATTCTTGCGTATTATCAAAGGAATGTACCAGTGAATTGTTTCTTATTTTAAGATTGATTTATAATTGAAGGATGTATAATTACTTTTATTTAAGTCTAATGTGTTTATTTAATACATACTAATAAACTTGACCCTATTTTACTTTAAAATAACCTTTTTTTTACCCTTTTTCTTAAATACCCTTTTTATGACACTTTTTCGAAATTGTCAACGGCAACCCTGCTTAAAGTGACCTCAGTACTACAACAATGAAACAATAGAAAAAACAACAGGAATTTTGTTGCTAGAATTGAGACGGAAAATGTCAAAATGCCTTTATAAAAAATGTAAATAAACTTTTTTTTTAATGATTTTGTTATTCCCAACTTTTATTATTTGATAAAAACACTCAAATTTATTGTTGATGGGATAAGCTATTCCTATGCGCATTTCACTGGTTGCTTAGGCCAGATCATCAGGAAACTTCATCCATAAAGATTTTAGAAAAACTAAAGATATTAAACCAAATAAAACTGTTAAGTGTATAAGAATTACAGAAAAAGTTCTATTTGTAACAATATCAAAGTTTAAACAAAATCATCAACAATAAACAGTGAGTTTATCTCTCCTTACATTCCCCACTAAATAAACAAAAAAAATGACGCCAAACGTCACACACGAAGAAAATCACTGCAAACAGCTGCGCTTGTGAGGCCACTTTATTAGGGCATTCTGGTTGGGCATGTGGGAGAAAGAAATGTCAAATTAACTTAAAATTGCTTCTACAAGCAAACTCATAACGTTTTCTTTCGAAAAATGTAAAATTTTTTATATACCTCTTTCTGGAGAAAATATTGTTTTATCAGCGAAAGATAAAGCCATCTTTCGGTGAAATAGAAAAAATGATGTAAATATGTATTACCTTTATACGCATAAGCATTCGCCTGGGAAATACCTCTTTACTTATAGAAAAATGCATAAGTACTTAATAACACAACATACCAATATAAAAAATGTTTCACCCAATATTGATAACAGTTTGATATTAAACATAATCACCCCGATAAAAAAAACTTTAAAATAGTGGTAAATTCACCGGTAGAGGAGGAAAGTATTATAATGACTCGCCTCTCCATAGCATCTACAGCCACCGAGTCCAAAATGGATTTGATGGAAAAGCGCAGAAGGTGGAATAAACCTAAACTTTGACGGGATTAGTGATCCATTAGAGTCTATAGAGCGTGTTCAAGAGTTAGTCCACATGTACGGTGTCGATCTGTACCAAATTGTTTTTAAATATAAAATTAATTAAATGTTCTTCTGTCTCACAAAATTGTTTTTTACACAAAATTCAGTAATTGTATTTTCAAAATGTGACATGTCTTTCAGAACTGGCTTTCAATTAAAATATTGTCTTCAAGCTTTGCCAAAATATATAAGAAAATTAGAGCGTGTCCAGATACGTAAACTAGTTTTGAAATTTTTAATGTTTAATATGGACCATCCCAATCGCCATTTCGAAAGTTTATGTACATCAGGAGGTGATTTTAGGGTGCTTAAAGTCCCCCAATTTGGCACAATTTTTAATACTTTAATGGAGGAAAAAATAGTTCCAAAATGGGAAATACGGAAAATTTGATATTATACTTTAGATTTTGGTTCAACAACTGGTATTTTTTTAATTATCGTTAATGTTGGACCTTAAGATTGAACATGCAATGCCCAGAGTGGATAAGAATCTATGACGGAACTTTTTGGTACTTTTTTGTTCTTTAGCAGGTTCTTTTTAAATTTCCGTTAGTATTGGACCTAGAAACATAAAATGCAAGATGCAATGACCTGGGTGGATGAGAATCTATAAGAGGGAACTTTTTGGTAATTTTTCATTATCAAAAAAATACGAATTTGGTACTTTTTCGAAATTCGAACATTTAAGGGGTGAAAATCGTAACTATTTTTGGTACTTTTTACAAAACATTTTTCTTTATTCATTGACAAATTCGTACTAAATTATGGGCTGCAACTACAATATTGAAATTTCTGATACTTTAATGGGGGAAAAATATGGTACCCATAAAAGGAAATACGGGATATTTTATATTTTTCTTTAGATTTTTGGTTCTACAACTGGTATTTTTTTTAATAAACTTTGGCATAAATATATGTCCACGAAGGAAAAGGAGACGCTTACAAAAAAGCGGTTGAAATGCTAGTTATATATAAAGTTTTTAATATTTACGATCACAAATTGAGTTTCCAAAGATATTTTAACAGCATATCTGTTTCTCTACTTGACCGTTTCCATTAACTATAATAATTTAAGTAGATTTGATTTGAAATCTTCCTCAAAATCTACTGCGTTTTCATTTTACTGAAAGTTTTTTGTGTAACACATACTTAAGTGAATATTAAGAATATGCATTTTAAAATTTTAATTGCCTTTTATTTATAATAAAATTTATTTTTTTTATCAATATTATTTGTCTTTTCCATTTCATTCCTTTTTTCTCAAAATTTTTAAATTTTTTACAGTTTTAACAAGCCGCCATTATTGTTTTTGTTTTATTAATATGTCATTATTTTTCTTAGGAAGGTTTGTATGTTGCATTACTTAGTACAACTTAGTTGCATCACCAAGGGTCATTGTTACAACATACAAATACATAGTTATTTTAAGGATGCTATCTGATAGATAAATAGTTTTTGGTAATTAACATTAACCTAAAAAGTGACTGATAAGCTAGCAGCCTGAAGATATGGTAACTTTTTTATGTCAAATCAATTATTCAAACTTTATCAAAAACCCCAATTTAACACAAAAAATAACACAATTTACCATTAAAAACATTATAATAAAGAATAAAAAAATGGACTTCTGCTTTCAGTTAAAGAAAAAAAACAAAAGAAAATCGTTGCCACTACATATTTTAAGCAACAAGAAGTAATCGGTATCTACTGCAATATGGCACAGTTTATTAATTAAATTTTTCAGTTTTTCATAAATTAAATTTTTCAGTTTTTCTGACAGTTGTAATAATGGAGAAAAATTAATGGCCATTTTATCTTTCACGAGAGCTATTGTTCACTTTAACTATTAGAAACTTTATCATTATATTGTTTTAATGGCCCTTAGTACAACTAGATTTTGAATAGATTTCGTAAATATCTGGTCATAAAGTAGATTCTATTTTGTATCGAAAATCTAGTCAAAAACATCTAGATTTTGTTAGAAAGCTTGTAAGAACTAGATTTCGTTGTAGTGTAAATGGGCCATAATCCATTTTAATAATTAAAGAAAATTCTTATACATATGAAATACTTTTTTTGCCAAAAGTTCAGATTAAATAGTTCATGGTTTTTTTTGCACACTGACTACTAATTTATGTCCCGATTAAAATTTTCTATTAAAATTGAAACTAAAAGAAAAATATGTATAACTTAATTTGTTTTATAAATTATTTCGTTTATTTCTTTGCCTAACTTTTTTTTAATTTCAAATTAAAAAGTGATTCTAAAACGATTTTTAAAACAAAACTGTAGCTGGAGCAGTGGCATAAGTCAAAGGTGCTGAGTAGGCTAAAGGATGAGAATAAGCGGCAGCATAGTTAGCTACAGCGGGAGCAGAGTAAGCCAAGGGATGAGTGTAGGCAGCAGCGTATTTGGCTACAACTGGGGCAGTGTAGGTGGCAAGAACAGGGGCAGATACTGGGGCAACAACAGGAGCAGAAGCAATACCATTGTAGTTACGGGCAATAACTTGGCTACTGGTAGCAGTGACAATGGGAGCTGGAGCAGCAACAACTGCAGCGGGAGCAGTGTAAGCCAAAGGAGCACCAATTAAACCGGGCTTGGCTGCAGCACAGGCAATAACGGCAAATATTGCAACGGCCTAAATGAAATATAAAGTTTTTTTAATTAAACAAACGAGAACTGGAAAATAATTTTGTTTGAAAACTTACGAATTTGAACATTGTGATTTAGCTTCTAAAAGGATTTGTTTGTCGAGAAATATAAAATGTGTTTGATATTCATTTCGTTTAACTAGAAACTATTTATAATGATTGTTTTATAAAAAAAAGTTAAAACATGAACATAAAAAAAATTTACAATTTCAGGTGATTTTATGTAAATCGCAGCCAAATTATGCTTAAAGCATACAAACATCAAACTATTCAATCGGTCATTCCTTTATACTGCTTGCTAATTTTAAGTGACTCATGGGTAAGTTTAACTATTTGACTGGTCGTTTTAATTGTATACGCAAGCAGCTGTGACTTTAAATTAGACTTACAAAATAAAAATAGGTAAATATGAAATTCTTTTTGAAAATTAATTTCAAGAACATGGTTTTATTTTGAAGGCCTGTTTTATTTTCAAACCAAAACCGTTAATAAAAAGGCAATTTTTATAAAAAAAAGTTTTGTATAAATATTGACTTTTCAATTGCTTAAAGCATCATTAACAATTCTTCTTGTTAGCTAATCAAATCCTAATAATAAACAAAATGTTCAAATATGTAAGTTTTTCCCTCAATTTAAAAAAAAAAAATTGTGCAATATATTTCAATATTTTAATATTATCTTTAAGACCATTGTCATCTTTGCTGTCATTGCCTGCGTTGCTGCCAAACCCGGTTTGATTGGTGCTCCTTTGGCTTATACTGCTCCCGCTGCTCTTGTTGCTGCTCCTGCTCCTGTTGTAACTGCTACCAGTAGCCAAGTAATCGCCCGTAACTACAATGGTATTGCTAACGCTCCTATTGTAGCTCCCGTAGCCACCCCGATTGTATCCAGGACTATTGCCGCTTATACGGCCCCAGTTGCTGCTGCTTACACCGCTCCTGTTGTTGCCAATTACGCTGCTGCTTACTCTTCTCCCTTGGCTTACTCTGCACCCGTTATAACCAAATATAACTCAGCTTACTCTGCTCCTTTGGCTTATGCTGCCTCTCCTTTGGCTTATGCTAATGCTCCTTTGGATGCTGCTTATGGCAGCAGCCGTGTTGATGTCAAGCAAAATTACAATGCCGCAGTTGTACCAGCCACTTATGCTGCTGCCGTTCCTGGTGTTTCTGTTGGTACTCCTTTGGCTGCTCACGTAGCCCCAGTTGCTCCCATTAAACACACTGCTGCCCCCGTTATTTTGTAAATTTTAGAAACGATGCGAAATAAAATAAATAATCTGTGATTTATTATTTAAAGATAATTTTACCACCTTGTTCCAATTATTTATTTACGCTATCAATAGCCTTAACCTCACATTGAAAGCAATGTTTATTTTTTAGATTTTTCGGTCCTGATTTTGCTTCATGCTACTTCATGTTAATTTAACATGATTTAAAAATAACTTGCAAACAACATTTCATTCTTTAAAAATAACTATAATTCATGTTAAATTAAAATTTAAGAAAAGTAAGAGCAAAATCACCTTTATAGTGAAATACCACTACGAATCACGTTGAATAAATGTTATTTTACATTGAAACAACGTGAATTTGATGTTGAATCCATTTGATTTGAGTGTGAAATAACAGTGAGAAGAAGCTTTAGAGGCATAAAACTGTATTTATTTTAGAATACAGTCAAATCCCGATAATTCGTACCCCGATAAATCGTAATTCCCGATAATTCGTAATAAACTGTCGGTCCCTTGAAAAAATCTCGTTAATTCGTAAAATTTCCATACATTTTGGTCCCCTCGCTAATTCGTAATTTTTTTTCAAATAAAATCTTCTTTGCCTCTTATAAATCGTAATTGTTTGCTAACTACCACTTATAATTCGTAATAAAAACAACAGAAACATGGAAAGAATGATTTTTTGTTTACCGGTATTTTTTTGCGTGGGTTTTTTCCCTGTGTGTTTCTTTATTTTCTTAAGTTCAGTTTGTTACATGAACAATTTTTATATATTTTTTCTTTTTAACCATTTTTTTTATGTTTTTTTTTATCGTTTTAGTAAATAAATTGAAAAACCCCGTTAATTTAAATTTATTTTATTTTAACCCCGTTAAATCGAAACTCCGCTAAATCGAAAACCCCTATAATTCGTAAGAAATGGCCGGTCCCTTGCCGGTCCCTTGCGGCAAATCCCTCTGAGAAGATCGAGTGGTAGCGATCGAAACATGTCAGGGTAACCAGCCGCCTGGGTTCGAATCTCAGGGCAGTCAAGAATGAATGATTATCAATAACAATTTTAATTAATTTTCATGTTGTAAAATTCTTTTCTTCATAAAAATAATTTAATGAAAATTAAATTTGATGAACTTAAGCCTGATTAAAAATATTGAAAATTTGGATTAAACCCCCATAAATAGTTCAACAAAATTACCACAATACTAATTATTTTAATTTTTTTTAAAAAATATGCGTGTATATTTTTATTTTTTTAAAATTCACTGGAACTGCCAGCGTGAATAATTTTTCACGTGCGATTCACGATTGCTTTTTTAACTTCGAGGGGAATGAAAATTTCATGAGAACAAAAATTCACGATGTCGCACAAATACATTAAAAACAAAAACAATTGGTTTTTGTTTTGTTATTAAGGTTTTTTTTCTTTTGTTTCACACTGACAGCTAATTTACAAATAAATATTTCTGCAAAAACTTGATAACTTAAATTATAAAAAACATATGCATTTGTTTAATAAATTATTTCGTTTATTACTCTTCCTATTTTTTTAATCTCAAATTAAAAAGTGATTCTGAAATAGTTTTTACAACAAAACTGGAGCAGGAGCAGCGGCATAAGTCAAAGGTGCTGAGTAGGCCAAAGGATGAGAATAACCGGCAGCATAATTGGCTACAACGGGAGCAGAGTAAGCCAAGGGATGAGTGTAGGCAGCAGCGTGTTTGGCTACAACTGGAGCATGGTAAGCTGCTGCAACTGGGGCAGTGTAGGCGGCAAGAGCAGGGGCAACAACAGGAGCGGTAGCAATACCATTGTAGTTGCGGGCAATAACTTGGCTACTGGTAGCAGTGACAACTGGAGCTGCAGCAGCAACAATAGCAGCAGGAGCAGTATAAGCCAAAGGAGCACCAATTAAACCGGGCTTAGCAGCAACACAGGCAATGACAGCAAAGATGACAACGGCCTAAGAAATATTTAATTATTATTAGTTAAAAATTTAGTTGGTTTTTTTTCCAGAGGATATACAACTTACGTATTTGAACATTTTGTTTTAGTTTAGATTTATTTCAACAACTGTTAATTTGCTAATGATACTTTAACCAATTGAATTCGTAATATTTATACTAAAAGTCATTTACAAAATTTTTTATTTCCATAACGGTTTTTTCGAACCAATTTAAACAAACCTTTTAATTCGTATTAAACATGTTCTTGAAATTAAACGGTTTAAACAAATTTTAATACAACCAAGTTTAATTTATTAAAACAAATTTAAAGCAGCAGCTGTTTACACTTACTCCAAAAAAAACTGACCTTTGCTTAAGTCAGTCGTACGAATTCCAATCGGACAAAAGTATGCTTGATGCATAATTAAATCATGATTTACATAAAATCAGCTTAAATAGTCAAAGTTTTAACGGCATTTAACACATTTTATAAGCAAAGCCCATTTTACGTTTATATGCCTGTACTTTCTTTAGATAAAACAATTAACAAAGGTTTTTCGTTTTGTACTTTTAACTACAGTGTGATAAAAAGAAATTTGAAAATATAAGCTAAAACAAAATGTTATATGCGCATTAAATATGCAGCAAACACATGAAAATATGTTTTAAAAACTGCCTTATTTAAAATCAAAAGACTCAACAATTTAATAAGAAAAAATTAAAAAAGTCGACCATGTGATACCCTAAACCACAGTTTTTACAGAAAAATTTTCGAATGTTTCCTGTTTGGTTACTTTTAACCAAAATTGGTTACTTTTTTTTCAATATGTACTTGTGTACTTTTTTCGATTTTGGTTACATTTTTTCAACACAAAAATAACCAATTTTTTATTTTGGAACAAGCACTTCACGCTCCGCTTTTTGAACCTTTAAAATTGGGCGTGGTATATGTGCATCTAAAACCAATACTTTTTTTCATCTACTTAAAAATTAAGCTTTAACTTTAACAGAATATCAACTTAACCATGTAGGGTATACACTTTGAAGTGAAGATGGCCACTATCTGCTACTCTTAATGCTTATAGGTCTTAATGAAACACTTTTCTAGATAAACGATCCCAGCACGTTTACTATTATTATATTTTCACCGGGCATATATGTACATATGTACAAAAGATCTACTGCATAACTTAGCTCAATTTCGCACTTTGATACTATAACACACAGCAAGAGCTCTTGATACAAAATAATTTTGGTTACTTTTTTTCGCTTTTGGTTACAAATTTTTTTTTGTTGTGGCAACGCTGCTCATGGGCAGTAATTAGGCTTGCCAGACGGTATTGATTTACAAGAATGACGAGAAAGACGAGCACTGACGTCAGGAAAAAAATATGTTTTGTCAAGATTTTTTATAACCCAGCCAAAAAACACGTTATTATTTTAAAACTGATTTAAAGTTTTAATTAAACAAAGCTGTTTAAAAAGCAAATAAATATTTGATCGCTTTGTTTAAGTGTATTTGCTTAAAAATCTAGCAAAACTACGCTGAGCACCACTGGATTCAGCGTTTCGAATTTCCAAAACAAGTTTGCTGATTTGACCACAGTGTAGTTAAAAATGTTAAACAGTCTGCGTTACTGTTATGCGACTAATGTCGCATTTTTGCCCCTTTTTGACTGCCGTGCCACTTTTTTGGCCCCTTTGTTTTAAATCCCCTTTTGTATCATTTTGTAGTTTTTGTACCCCTTTTTGAACCAATTTTTTATTATACTGGCAATCAATGAAGGCGATGTGCCTGCCAGCTTTGATATATGTTTCTTGAACAAAAAAAGTACTATATATTTAAGTAACGGCTATTGTAGCCAGGACTTCAAAGTGTAAAAACGCCTTGGTAGAATAAGTTTATTTGTTAATTTTATTTATTATATTTGTAACTAACAGGGGTGTGCTGGAAATCGAAAACGTATAACACAAGAATTTTAAAAGTCGTTTTTTAACAAGATTTCTTTAATAACAAAATTTTATGACAAATATTATACAAATATTTCTTTATTAAATAGAATTTATTAACAAAAATTAAAAAAATTAGATTAAAAGTGTTTTAAAAATATCTTCCAAATTCTTGCGTTTTACGTTTGCGATTTTCAGCACACCCTTGTATATGAGCATTTCTTGTATATAATTTGATCATATTTGGTAAATTCATTTTAATTGCACTAAGGTCGAATTCTTTGTTAATAGTGAGAATCGGTTAAAAATTGTACATATTCCCCATAAAAACTTCTTTCCAAATAAGACTCTTTGTGTCCGTAAACCATCTAATTATGTTCGTATTTAGATTTAATTCGCCCCAAAAATATTTTACTGCAAATTAACTTCTTGTCGATTCATTTAACATAGATAGCTTTAAACTTCTTTTAAATGCTAACATTAATAAACAATTTATCGGCCGTCCCTAAAATCCCTTTAAGACAAAAAATCTCATATGGATGTTAATATTTAAATAATATTCGGCACAAGTAACTCTTATATGAATTTAAACCTCTTAAAATATCTTTGGTTTTGTGAGCCGATCGTTTCAAATAGGGTAAAATTAAGACAATTTTTAACAATTTTCAGCGCATATTTAATGTGCATAAAACGTGTTTTTAGAGCATATTTCAGGTTTCCTTTTTTAAGCTCGTTCTATTTACAAGAAATTAGTAACTTTTTTTGTATAAATAATTGAAATGAAAATTTTATGCAACAGTTTATAAACGTTTACTTGCAAACAAGACATGTATTTTCTCGATATGTTTAAGTTGTCGATGAAAATAATTTAATAAAAACATATGTTTGTTTTTTTTTTTGAAAATGTTCCTATTTTTAAAGTTGCCCCTTTTCTTCTCAGAATTCCCCTTTTTGTAAACATTTTTTTTTTTTGCAAAATCCCCTTTGTGTGCCCTTTTTTGAAAATTTTGAACGGTAACGCTGTAAACAGCTGATTCAAAACAAAAGCTTGTAGAAACTCTACCAGGTTTACTCACGAGAGTAAAAATAACAAACTCGGGTAATTATCCACCAGATAACAACACTGGATTCTTGGATTATACTACATAATTTTTTTTTTTTTGGTACCGAAATTTTCCAGACTTCACATGGGAATATTTCTTAATAAAATACTGAAATTTATTATTTATGACCCTCCTATGGGAAGGTCTTAGCAAAAATTATATTTAGACTCATTAGAGTGCTCTTCTCCACGGAAATCTTTAGTAAAAGGCGAAAGATTTATTCGACAACTGAAGAAAAGCCAGAGTGAATAAAACGGTTTTTTTGTTAACAATATACGTTAAACTTTATATAAACACAATAGGAATTCTAAAGAAAAAGAAGTTGAAATTGAAAATTAAAAGAAGGTTTAAACATAAATAAGGGAAGTTAGCTTTTAAAAAAGAATCTAGACAGCAAAAAATTTTAAATACATACATACATATGTACGTTCTAATAAAAAGCGATGAATAAACAAAGATGTATACATAGACATGTACGTATTAATATTAAGGGATGAATATATAAAGAAGAATTTTGTGTGAATTCCAAGGCATATACAATATGTCTGCTCACCTCTACAACAGTACATCAATCAATACTACGAACTGGAACAAATCTACACTCACAATATTCTGTACGTAAAATTAACTGAAATTGTAATATAAAATAAATGAAAGTTCAATTAAAAACCGGTCTACCTATTTTTCATTTATTTTTAACAAAAAGTTCATTTAATTTTTACTGTCAAAAATTCAACACCATATTCCGTAAAATCAAATAAATATTCAGTTATTTTGTAAAATTTAACTGTCAAAAATTCAACACCATATTCAGTAAAAACGATTAAATATTCAGTTATTTATTAAAATTTTACTGTCAATTTTTTACTGTCAAATTGACCCCATATTCAGTAAAAACAATTAAATATTCAGTTATTTTATTAAATTTTCGTTTACTCCACAAAAGAGCCGAATTTCTAAAAAATGCCAGACAGACACCTGTCCGCTTGTTTTTCTTATAAGCGAGAGAGGGAGAATATTTTTATTTACTTACCCAGTTACACACGTTTGTTTTACTTTGGTTGTACTGACCACGTTGTTTACAGAAGAACTCTCAATTATAAGACACCAGCAGCATGACCGATATGGCTTCGCAATTATTTTACTTTTTAAATTTGATGTATTTAACTAAACTATTTTAACAAATAGAAAATGGGTATTGCTTACACAAAACAAGCAATTCATTTTTTATAGATAAGTAAAAATTAATTTTTGGTAGTAAAATTATATAAAATAACTGAATATTTAATTGTTTTTACTAAATATGGTGTTGAATTTTTGACAGTAAAATTTTATAAAATAACTGCATATTTATTTGTTTTTACTGAATATTTAGTTAATTTTTTGACAATTAATTTATAAAAGATAACTGAATATTGATTTGTTTTTACGGAATTCGCGGTTGAATTTTTGACAGTAAAAATTAAATGAACTTTTCGTTGCTTTAAATTACATTTTTATTTACTTTAACATAAAGAAGAATTTAACTCAATCAACGGACAATATTAACTGTAACTGAAAATCCGTATTAATATGCACTTAGTTTTTTGAATAACTGTTAGAATCAGTTAAAAATAAAATTGCTTGGAATTTTAAATGTTTATTTATTTAAAAATGGCTGAACGGAATATTTCTTAAATAAACTACAGTCCGTTACTGTAATAATATTGTGAGTGTACAATTAAATACATTTAAAAAGCAAACATTTTACAATTTTTGTTTCAAATCTATTTTAATTGTAGATTTGTAACTTGTAGTTTTAAGAAACAGGGCCCTGGTTTTAGCAATTGTGTTATTTCTATAAAAGATATTTTTTAATTGTCAAGAATTCCTTTCAAAATCCAGATTTCTTTACGGAATATCAAGAAAACCCACCAAATCTAAATTATGGTTTTGGGTTAAGATTCTTTTAAAAATTATTTGTGCCAATTATTATCTATAGTAATTTTAACATCTACATACCAAAAAATGTGTGTCTAAAGATTTTTTTAAGGGCGGGTAAATTAATGAGTCAATTCTCAACTTACCAGCATAAAATTGTCGGATGAGATTATTACGTTTTATAGATCGAGAGTTGTATATCTAATCTAGATACAGTCTTATATGGGCCGATTCTAATTAATATGATAAGCAAATCCAGGTTTTAAAACTGTATTCCGTAAAGATTCTAATCATTTTCAATAGACTTTGTCCTCATGACAATAAAAACTGTAAGACCGTAGCTCCCACTCAAAACGTATGCACTAAATTTCTTAAAATTATCTCCAAAATTGCGACTAGTACCAGGGAAGTACACCGTAAGATGGATTCAGAAAGTGATTCTGAGTCGATCGGTATAATTGAATCGTGGTGGGTAAACGAAGTTTTCAAACACAACAAGCTATAAATAATAAAAATCTGTTCACAAAATATATGGCGGTTAAATGCGTCTTGGATGCCCTTAGATTGATCACATGTATGATTAACCCCACTTGGTTTTTCAGCTTCATCATTAATTTCTATCATACCTACCCGCTATCTCCATTCCTTAAGGGGGCTCTCAGACAAATGTTCAATAAACTTAACCGTTTTTAAGTTACGCAAATATATGTTGTGCAATTTCCTCCATTTTTGAAATAACAGTATGTCTCGAAAAAAAGTGTGAAATTATAGCACAGTGTTATTAAAAGAATCGGAACCGTTCTAAAAATAAATCGTTTAACAAAATAATGATTTTAAATTAACAAATAACTATTTATTTTCTTTCTCAATCACTAAGCACAAATAACAATTAAATCACAGACAATCGCAGTTTTTACAACAAAACTGGAGCTGGAGCAGCAGCATAAGTCAAGGGGGCTGAGTAGGCCAAAGGATGCGAATAAGCGGCAGCATAATTGGCTACAACAGGAGCAGAGTGAGCCAAGGGATGAGTGTAAGCAGCAGCATATTTAGCTAGAACGGGAGCAGTGTAAGCATTAGCTGCAAATGGGGCAGCGTAGGCGGCAACAACAGAGGCAGATACTGGGGCAACAACAGGAGCGGTAGCAATACCGTTGTAGTTACGTGCAATAACTTGGCTACTGGTAGCAGTGACAACGGGAGCTGGAGCAGCAACAATAGCAGCGGGAGAAGTGTAAGCCAAAGGAGCACCAATCAAACCGGGCTTAGCAGCAGCACAAGCAATGACAGCGAAGATTACTACGGCCTAAAGGAAATACCAAAACGTTATTAAGGTTTTCTCAATTAAATAAAACTGCAAAAAAAAACTTACGAATTTGAACATTTTGTTATGTTTTCAAGTTGAAGCTACTTCGAGAAACGGGAAAGAGTGTGTGATATGAAAATCTCGCTTGCATTCCATATTTATAGCAGAACTTAAAAACACAAACTTGGCAGTTATGAAATACTTTAAAATAATGCACAGTTTAATAAAAAATCCTTCAAATTTACGTAGAAAAACACTTCTTCATATTTTGCTAAAGAAGTTTTAATTTTAAAACAATAATTTTTTTAAATTATTTACAACAAAAATTTAAACAAAAAATATGTATCAAAAAAAGAAACCAAAAAAAAAAATTAGTATGTAAATCAGCACAAAATTTAAGTAAAAATTCAGTGTTAAACTAAAGATAAAAATTCCAACAGCACAGAAATAATTGGAAATTCATAATGCATGCGTACGCGAACAAAATTGCCAGTTAAAAATAAAGTTAAACATCTAAAATCTTAAAGTAACTGCAATCGCCTGAAAATGAAGAATTGTGGGCTGGTTTGTCATTTGAACTTTATAATGAAATCAGAATTTATTACTATAAATAGTTAATCGATTTGTCAAGTGGATATCAAACACAATTTAACTGTTTTAACTAACAAATCGAAATCACAATAATTTTAACAAAATGTTTAAGTTTGCCGTTGTTATCTTTGCTGTCATTGCCTGTGCTGCTGCTAAGCCCGGTTTGATTGGTGCTCCTTTGGCCTATACTGCTCCTGCAGCTATTGTTGCTGCTCCAGCTCCCGTTGTCACTGCTACAAGTAGCCAAGTTATTGCCAGTAACTATAATGGTATTGCAACCACTGCTGTTGTTGCCCCAGTAGCTGCCCCTGTTGTTGCCAAGACCGTGGCTGCCTACACTGCTCCAATTGCTGCTGCTGCTTACACTGCTCCCGTTTTATCCCATTACGCTGCTGCCTATACTTCTCCTTTAGCATACTCTGCTCCTTTTGTTGCAAAATATGCTGCCGCTTATTCTCATCCTTTGGCCTACTCTTCTCCCTTGGCTTATGCTGCTGGCCCAGCTCCAGTTTTATGGTAAAAAGTGCAAAGTCTAATGAAGTAGTTTAGTGTTGTTTGTAGTTGTTTAGAGTAATTAAGAAAACAAATTCCCAATAAAAACTTAAAATAATTAATAAAAATTAATTCATTTTTAATTTTCTGAGAAAGAAATTTTAAACCCTGTTAGTCGTAATCGAAATTGTTTTTGATTAGAAAGCAATTTCGATAGTGGTGAACAAATCGAAATTATTTTTTCTGTGTTGTGAAAACTTAAATTAATGTTTTACAACACTGAAAAATTGGTAATGGTCGCTCGTCGATTTAGAACGAAGACTTCGTTCGCTTAACTCACATGAAAAACATAAACAAATTATAAAATATTGTTTTTGTTCTACTTGTAAGTTAAGCGAACGAACTGCCAGGCCCACAACGTCGACAAGAAAATTATTCTCATATTTATATTGAAAACAATAATAAAAAATTAAAATTTGTTTTTGTTTTCAATATAAATATACGAAAAAAATGTTCTTGTCAATATCGTGGGCCAGGCAGGAAGTCTTCGTTCGAAATCGACGAACACGCCATAAGAAATTGTAAACTAAAAACATGTTTACAAACTGTTAAACAATTCAAAAGAGTGAAAAATAATTTTTTTAATTAAAAAAGTAATTTAAAATGGATCCCGATTTCTTTTTTACTCGTTATACGGAAAAAATAAGACTTAGCATGGCTTCCGTAAGTTTGTCAAACACGGAGTTAGTTTAATCAAAATGATTTGTATATATACAAATGTATATACATATGTATATACATACCCTCCAGGAGATAAGGATCATAATGCCGCCAGTACAATTACAAGAGTTTTAGTTCTTCTGAATACCAGTACTTGATGTAGTACAAGGGCAACACTTATATATTTGTATTGCTACTGCTTCTTGAATTTGATTCCAAATCATTTATGTTTGCCATTTTTTTTATAAAAAAATGTTAAAATGTATAATGCTAGTTTTTTTACTATACACAAGAACTAGTTACAAACTGGTTCTTAACCACCCAATGTGGCACAAATGTACACGTCTAGAACCAATTGTACTTGTGATTTTCCAAGCACACTCAATGCTTATTTGAACATAAAGATGGTATATAATAGCTTAAAGTTGAGAAATAGCACTAGTTCGATCTCCGGCAGGGTACACGGAAAGAATTATTTACTAAATATGGCTTGAACTAAGAAATATGCATGATTCTCGTCCAAGCCAATCTTTCTCATTGTCTATCTATATAGGCTAGTGTTCGCCTAATGGTCAATATTAGACCATACATTTTTATGTAAATATGAAGGAAACATAGTTCATCTAAGTAACCGGTTCGCCATCTAACGTTTTTTTCAACTAGTGCTTATTTCGTAGATGGTAACACTTAGATCATGTCTGATTTGACAGATAATTAGTTTTATCCTTCCGCTGAACGAATATGGTTGTGTATACGCTTGAACAACGCTAGGCAATATGTGTTTCGCTTCGCTAAGTGGGCCTGCGATCGACTTACAGAAGCTGCCGATTTTGCCAAAAAAAAATCATCTTTTCAGCCGTACGGCGCTACGTGCCACACAGCCAAAGCTACACTCGATGTTTTGCACCCTGTTTTTGAAAATCGCATTATCAGCCGCAGAGCTGATGTCGTTTGGCCACCTCGGAGCTGCGATTTGACACCGTTGGACTATTATTTGTGGGGTGCCGTCAAAGATAAGTGTTACGCCGACAAGCCAGAGACAATTGACGCTTTAAAGGACAATATTCGTGAAGCCGTTGGTGAAATACAGCTGCACTCTATCGATAATGTGCTTAAAAATTGGACCGATCGTGTAGGCTACTGCATGGCCAGCTGAGGCAGCCATTTGAATGAAATTATTTTCCATTATTAACCGGAAGGATTGTACTTTCAAATAAAAAAACAAATTTGAGAAAATATTCAGTAGTTTTTTTTATAGCATTTTCAAACAAAAAAAAAGTTATTTGGCGGACCCTGTATATGTTTATGAATTTATATGTTTGGAGCATTTATTTGTTTCGTCTTAGTGGATCGATTTGGTGAGGGACCAACATCTGGTTCATATTTTATCTTCTACGTGAGTTAATTTAATTTTGTATGTTCAATATAAAAAATATCAGAAATACAAAAAAGTATAAATTTAAAACAAAAAAGTATCAAAAAGTCTCCTTTATAAATTGTCATCCATTCCGGACATTGCATGTTTAATTTTATGTTTCTATGGCTAAAATTAACAAAAATTAATCAAAGTACCAGATGTAGAACGAAAAAGTACCAAAAAGCTCCCTCTTATACATTATTATTCACTCAGGGCCATGCATGTTTATTTTTATCGTTGTAGGTCGAATATTAACAAAAATTCAAAAAGTACCCGATGAAAAACAAAAAGTACCAAAATTATTCATCTTATAGGTTCTCATTCAATCAGTAACCTGCACCTTTAATATTATGTTTCTAAGGGCCATTATTACAACTTGCCAATAGTTAAAAGTCGGATTTTGTTGGACCGATAAATAGCTTTGCATTATTACAACTTCCATTTTTTATTGCTGTTATTTTCAATAATAATAATATTTAATAGATGAAAAAATAATAAATGAAGGTTTTATAATGCAAAGCTATTTATCGGTCCGACAAAATCCGACTTTTAACTATTGGCAAGTTGTAATAATGGCCCTAAATATGTTCAATATTATAGAAAATTTAAAAATTATTACATGATGCAGGTAAAAGTAAAACAAAGAAATTTAATTTTCCGCATTTCCCCTTTTTGATACTTTTTTACCCACAGACTCTATGGCATAGAGGTTCCGCCATTATTTGATCGAATAATCAAAATAGCCAATTTCGAATAACGAATAACTCGAACAATTTATGTCAATTAATCGATTAAGAAAAATATCTTTAAAAAATATAATTTTTTTGAATAAAAATATTTGTTTTTAGATTTCTAACTGCTTAATTTTATTTAAAACTAATGGTGTTTTCTTTCTGCCTTTTTTTTAAAAAAAATGAAATTTGGTGTCTGTTTCTTAAAAATTTTGCTCCCGAAAAGCATGAGTTTTTTAGAATAAAACAAGCCACCCTTTTCGGGAGCAATATTTTTAAGAAAAAGACACCAAATTGAATTTTTTTTTTAAAAAATGCACATTTTTTTTAGTAAAGAAAACACCATAAATTACATGTTCTTATCTTCTACATTTATTTTTATCACAATAACTTTTAAGCATATTTCAGACACTTTTTAAATGTATGAAATTTGGCACTTTAATAGCACATTTTTCATATGTATAAAGTTTAACATTTATCGTAAAAAAAATGTGTAAATTAAAGGAGATTACAGAAAATTAATAAGTTATCAGTTAAATTGAAATCAAAGTAATTTTAAAAAGTTAACAGTATAAAAAAAAATTATAAAAAATGAGGTGATTTTTAAAAAAATTTTAACTAAGAATGTCCCTCGACTTAAATTTTACTGGATTTCTAGGAATAATAAATTGGTTTTAAAAGTTTTTCACAACTAACTGGCACCTTCTGACAAAATATACCGGTACTACAAAGACAAACATATAAGAAGTAAATAAAAAATTTTCTTAAAAAATATGAGCTCAAGCCTACATATATTTAATAGCCGCATTAAGTGAGGCAGGCGGGGGACACAATTGCAAATTATAAACCGAAAAAATTATTGGTTTCCGCCTGCTAATAAACATAACTGTACTAAACTTTGGCTTTCAGATCATTTTATAGTCTGTTAAGGGCCAAATACACTTTTCAAATGCTTGTCCAGCAAGTAAATTCACTAGTGTATGTACGTGTACTGGACGTAATATTCGCTGTCATATCTAAATTTTTTGATTTTCCATCCAGCATCATCGGTGTGACACATACAAACTCATGTTCACTAATCCTACCATAGCGATTGCTAAGAAATACTTGACGTGTACGGACCCCTTTAAACCAAATTAGTGTAAATTAAATTTTGCTTTCCTTAATCTGTTTCGGTCTTTTTAATGTATGAAAACTGTTTTTATGCAGCCGGGTTTTTTGATTTTTTAAATTATTTATTTAATTTAAAAGTTTTCAAACTATCTACATAGCATATATCGCTCCTTTATTGCAACAAAGTCAGTTCTCAAAAAAATCAAACCTTTAGATGCAGGTGTAATGAAATATATTTTGCTGTAACTTCGGTTCAGTTCTAGATATAATACTGATTTTATTTTTACATATTATTTTCCGAGTTATAACCCAGCGGTAAATATTAAAAGGACCGCAAGTGGCAGGCCTTTTTGAATACCTCTATTATCCTTTCGAAAACTTGAATTTTTGAGTACGACTCGTACTTACAGTAATCATAAAAAACTTGATTTATCCCGAGTGTTTTTCTTTCTGTGTAGTGCATATAACTTGCTAAATGTGCCTTTTCAATGATTTCTTAACAACAAACATAAATTTTTTCTTGAAAATTTTGGTAACATAAATTAATTTTCTTTTTAAAAGCCAGAATTAAGAACTTTGATAAAAATACAGAGGGGTATTTAGGAAAGACCAAGATGAATTTTCTACAAAAGACCCCAAAATACATAATATTACCTTATTTTAAAAGTACCCTTTCCAAAAACTTGACCCAAAAAATGTAAATGTCTTTAAAAAAATCATAAATTTTAAATTCAACTTAAATAGTAAAAAAAACCGTTACAAACCATCAAAACAACAAAAAATTATACTCTTCTTGTAAACAAAAACAAAAAAAGTTTTGAAATCGTTAAAAGAATTTTAAATCGAAATCATTTAAAACACCTACGTATTTTTTAAGGAATTAAAATCAAAACACAAATTGCAAGGCTGTGCATTCAAAATAAAAAAAATGCATAAATCGTCATATTTTGTTAAAAAAAAAAAACATTATTAAAATTTAACACGTTTCTTTAATTCAAATTATATAAAATATTTAGAGTATAAAAACAGTAGCAAAAGTCGAAATCAACATTCAGTTTTATACAAACAGAAGCTTAACAAACAATCAACAATTAAAATGGCCAAATTCGTAAGTTTTAAAAAAACCCAAAATGTATTTTGCATTTATTATTTAAATAAAAATATTTACTTCCTGGTTTTAGATCGTTGTATTGTGCGCTTTCATCGCCTATGCTGCCGCCAAGCCTGGTCTTGTAGCTCCTTTGGCTTATACAGCTCCCGTTGCTGCCTCTTTGGCTTACTCTGCTCCTATTGCCGCCGCTCCTTTTGCCTACTCTGCTCCTTTTGCCTATGCTGCCGCTCCTTTAGCTTATGCTAATGCTCCTTTGGATGCCGCTTATGCCAGCAGTCGTGTTGATATCAAGCAAAACTACAATGCTGCTGTAGTCCCTGCTACTTATGCTGCCGCTCCAGCTGTTGCTGTTGCTACCCCATTGGCTGCTCCAGTAGCCCCTGTTGCTCCCGTAGCTCCTCTTAAATACACTGCTGGCTCTGTTTTGTTGTAAATCTGTTTCATTTTCAAAATTATGTAAATAAAATTTATTATTTTAATTGCTTTTAAATTTAAAAATACAGAGTTTTAAAGAAGAGAACATAACCTGATCACAATAAGAATAATTTTGTTTTTTTTTTAATTCAAGAAGGGGATTTCTCTATTGAAAAGAGTTTTCTCCCTATAATTTTTGTAAAGATGTGGTGAATTTCGAGAGATTTTAAGGTCCATATCGGAAAAATGTAAGTTTATATATTTGAAAGATTGTGGCTCAATCACGCGAAACCCGCTTAATGTATTTGGATGAAATTTAGTAGACGGATAGCATATGTCCCAGGGGTACTTTTTAAGAGGTAAAAACTTGGAAAATTTGGAACATTTTCCCTTTTTGATAAATTTGGTATACAGATTGCATATGGGTCAGATTAAAATATATGTTATATAGGTTACTATTTTAGTAATAAAATTGGTACTTTTTAGGGGTAAAAACGGGATAAAACTTGGGCCAAATTACGGCATTCGATAACGATCGAAATTTCCATTTTAATTGTATTGTAATTTTGATCGATATCGAATGCGGTAATTTGGTCCAGTCATATCCCGTTTTTACTCTTAAAAAGTACCAAGATTATAGCATACATTAACACGCAATGTACTTTCTGGCGGAATAAAATGAGGAAAAGTTGGTACTCTTGGTACCCTTACCATTTAGTACTTTTTGTTTTGGTATTGGTATAGAGATAGCATATGGCCCAGATTAAAATGTAGGGTACTTTATATAATGTAAAAAGAAAATATTGGTACTTTTGGTACTTTTAACTACATATCGACGCCTTTCTTCGTAGATCACGTAAGCGCCAACAAATAATTTTTCAGCAACACAAAAAAGAACCTAATAACTTTTTAAATATGGGTTTTAGAACAGGTTTTTTTAAAAACATTGCTTTGCGATTCTCTGAATGGTGTAAAAATATTTTTTTGAAAAAATTTGTTACTTACAAGTAATTTTAGCCAAAATTGTCACTTACGCGTTTTTGGCGCAAACAACAGTTTGCAAATTAAATTAAATTTTGAATTAATTAATATTAATTTAGTTTAAAAATTAAATCAAGTACCCCAATTTATATTGCCAAGGATCCCATATATGGTACACTCTCGAGAATTAATCGTTTTATACAGTATAGTGGGGATGAAATGATCGGGATTGACCGACTGTACTTTCTTATTTGTTAAAAGTTATATTAAGTTGTAAATAGTTCTTTAGTTAACAATAATTAGTATTGTGGTTATTTTGTTGAACTGTTTATGGTTTTTAATCCAAATTTTGATATTTCTAATTAGGCTAAATAAAGTTCATCAAATATAACTTTCATTTAATTATTTTTATAAAGAAAGGATTTTTACAACGTGAAATTAATTTAAATTTATTGATAATTTTTTATTCTTGACTTACGCGGGAATCGAACTTAGGCTTTCACGGACAGGTTGCCCTAACATGTTTCAATTTTAACCACTCAATCTCTTCAGAGAGTTTTGCTGTTTAACACTCACAGCAATTGACGACTGCTGGCAGTCAATAGTCAAGCATCAATATTTAAACCAAACTGTATTTAACCTTTGGTAGATCGAAATTTGCTTTGAATGATTATCTATTTAAATTGATTTACATGTTCTTCCTTACTTCTGTTTTTTCGTACTTTTTTAATTATTATTTACTTTAGTTATTTATTTAGTTAATACATAATATAAATTATATTATTTACACTTTTTTATGTTTATATTTGTAACAATTAAAATACATACATAGTTGCCATCAAAATGGTTTACTTCTTTAACCATGCGCTATAAAATTAGCAGTTTGTGGCTACTGGTTTTCTTTTTTTAAAATTATTTATAGTTTGTACCCACAAATTTTAATGCTGTTAAGTTCGTTACGTGACCTGATTGATAACATGAATTTTGGGAATTTTCTTAATTTCAAGAGCGACTTTGACACTGAATTTTTTTTTATTGTTTTTGATTTCTGGCCGGGGAGTTTAGTTTTTATTTTTTTTTTTAATTTAAAAAATAAAAAACTTAAGATGAACTAAAATTTGCTTAAAAAGTTTCCAATAAAATTTTATTCTAAATGTGAAATAATCTAAGAAAACTCTACAAGTTTAACCATAAAAATTAAAGTGATCACTAATTAAACTTTTTTAATAAAAAAAGGCAGTATTTTCAAAAAAACGGCGATTAACGTTTTTATTAAATATAAAAATCGATTTTAGCTCAAAATAAAAGTGATCGTTTAAAACCATTGAGTTCACAAATTATCTACTACATAAAATGTTAATTAGTAAAATATTTATTTAAATAATTAATTCGCTTAGTTTACAATCATGATTGTTGCAGCAATAAGTATTCTTTAAAAAAAAATAATAAAACAGTTTATTTTATTTTATAAAAAATTATTACGTGATCTGATTTATAGTTTGCATTTCAGAGGAATATGTTCCATAAACAATTGGGAAAATGTTGAGGTAGGTCAGGTTTTATTGTGCAAGTTTTGCATTTAATAAATATTTAGAAAAGGTTTATTCACTTTAATATTTAATTCTTGGAAAATACTGCAATCAAGGCCCATCTAGCAGGTCTGCTTACTTGTACAAAAACAAAATACGATTCTTTTTAGTTGTCAAAAATTTACTACCGCATATACAAAGCAAAAGGAAAAAACGTGTATGTGTGGCATACCATAAACGTATACATGCACATGTAAGCAAAATGTAAACAACTTTTGACAACTTAAAAGAACATAAACAATGATCATCAGGCTTCTTGCACAGACCTTTTCAATGGGCCTTGACTGCAATAATACATTAATTAATAAACAATTCTGACAAAAATGCTCAAAATTATTTAAAAAAAACATAAGCCTTAAATTAAAAGTAAAAACCCCAATTTATTTTTACTTTGGAGAAATCTTTGCTTTTAATGCCTGCCCTGCTGCCAAGCCTGGTTTATTATCGACTTATTTGGCTTACAGTGCTCCCGCTGTGGTTGTGACTGCTTAGAGTCCAGTTGTATTTGCTACTAACAGACAAACTGGTGCTCGTTACCGCAATAACATTGCCACCGCTCCCATTTTTGCCCAAGCAGCTCTTTGTGTTGTTGACAAAATTATTGCTGCTTTAGCTTACTCTACTTTCTTACCCTACTCTGCCCATTTGCAATGCTCTGCTCCTTTAACTTTTGAAGCTAGTGAATAAATGAATCCAAAATAAATTTTATTTAAGGAAAATTAAATTATGTTTTGATTATACCTTAAGGCATTTAATTTTTCCAATTAACCTCAAATTTTGGTTTGTTTATACATTATTACCTAATCAATCCATGCGAGCATTCACAAGCACGCTACATTATATTTATAATGCATTATTTGTGGCAGTAACCAGTAAAAGTTTGAGAATTTATTATCTTAAAAAGCTAATAAACCTTAAACTATTTTTACAATAAAAAAAAATTATGTGTAATGCAAAATGCCAAAAAAATGCTAAATAAATGCTAGAATCAGGGCTGTGGAGTCGCAGTCGGAGTTGAAGAGTCGGAGTTGATGTTTTTGTGCCGGAGTCGGAGTCGTAGTACCCACAAAAACTCGCGACTCCGACTCCAAAGTTTTTCAGCATAAAAAATTTAAAAAAAATTTCCAAAATAAAAATTATCTTCTTAAAACACATTTAAAATTTAAATAAATGGTTTATGAATACTGCTCTTATGTGCTGTTTCCAAATGACAGGCGATGGACTGAGTGCTTTTCATATACAGGGGTGTGCTGGAAATCGCAAACGTAAAACGCAAGAATTTCAAAAGTCGTTTTTAAATAAGATTTTTGTAATAAAAGAATTTTATGACAAATATTTAACAAATATTTTCCTATTAAACAGGATTTTAAACCGAAAATAATAAAGATTAGGTTTAAAGTTAATTAAAAATAACTTCCAAATTCTTGCGTTTTGCGTTTGCGATTTCCAGCACACCCCTGATAAATTTTGCTACATAATCAATCGCCTGTCATTTGGAAACAGCACATTGATGTTTGCTTCTCAAAAACTCTAATTTTTAGAAGGCCGTACGGTAATGAAAAAATAAAAGTTAACATCACTGAGTCTCATATATATTTAGCATCAAGATTATAGTAGGAGTCGGAGTAGTTGTCGGAGTCGGTGTAGGAGTCGGAGTCGCACTTAAAAAATTTCAGCATTTGGAGTCAGAGTCGGAGTTAGTACTTTTTTCGGACGACTCCACAGCCCTGGCTAGAATAAATGCTAAAAAATATGTACATGAATAATATGTGGTTTAATTTTAAGGGAAATAATTGTGATTTCTTTTTTTTATGATAATATTGGTAAGGTTCAATTACATATGGAACAAAATAGCCGCCGCAACCTCGGCGGCACACATCCATCCGATGGTCCAAATTTTTAATGACACTGAGGCATAATTGGGGTTATATGCCGTTAATGTGCCGAATTATCTCATCCTTTAGCTATTGAATTGTTGCTGGCTTATCGGCGTACACCTTTTCTTTCAAGTGGCACCATCCTGTTGAAACCACATATAGTCCACATCCATATCTTCCAATTCGGGCCATAAAAAGTTCGTTATCATCTCACGATAGCGAACACCATTCATAGTAACTGACCGGCCTCATTTTTGAAAATATACGGCCCTATGATGCCGCCAGCCCATAAACCGCACCAAACATTCGCTGTGGGTGCATTGGTTTTTTCGACAATCACTCTTGGATTGTCATTCGCCCAAATACGGCAATTCTGCTTATTAACGAATCCACTGAGGTAAAAGTGTGCCTTATCACTGAAGATGATTTTCTTCGATATGCATTTTGATTTGAATGCCCATTTTCATTTTCATTTTCTCGGCGGGTAACTAATGGATTTTTGTAAAGTTTAAAAACAACTGGTATAGGAACAAATTAGCTAATTGTTATAACCATTTAGCCAAAAATGGGCCCCGTCAATGAACATATTATGAAATATGTATAAGTTTACTGTAACATTTCTGAATTTAAAACACAAGTTTCGAAATATTTTTCATTGCCTGCATGCATCAGTTGTTGTGGCGTTCGACTATTTATGATCAAACTGGCAACCCGAATTTCAATGGAATTGGCAGAACTGACAATCGTTTAGCATCTTAATTTTTTTTGGAAAACCAAATCTTTAAAAATTATTTATAAATCTATTAAGCAAAGCTAGATGGACACCACAAAACTCTTACCAATTTAATTAAATACCAAATTCGAACTAAATTTGCATTATTTCCCTTTCACAAAAACATTTGTGTTAAAAACACCTTTTACTGCAATCAGAGTATTCTACAATAATATACATATTGCACACATAATGCATCAATAAATTAACATGACCTACGTTTAACATTAACCTCTCTTTTATATTTTATCCCAATAAAGAAACCGTTAAATTAAAATTTAGATATTGTAAAATTAATTAATCAAATTTCGATTTGTTTTTTTTTTTTTTTTTTGTCAAATTTTCTAGCGTTTTGTTGTAAATGACTTGCCATAAAAACCCACAAAACGTTGTATATGAAAACATACGGCAAATGGTGGTACGTGTAATGCATGAATAATTAGAACCGCCTACAACAGCACATACTCGGAGTCTTTTAAACGTTTTGTTAAGAAAATCCTAAAATTCGAAACCAAAATAAAAGAAACAAACTCATGGTAGTATTATAATTGTTAATATTGACTAAGGTCAGTAAACGCAGAAGTTTTTTAAGCAACATTTTATATAAAAACTAGCAGAGTTGAGCGAAATATTATCAAAACTCATTTGCATTTCAAAACAATCAGTTCGTCCGAACCACGAAAACTTTAACTCATACATCAAAATGTTCAAATACGTAAGGATTTTTAAATATTTTTTGTATTTAGTAATAAAAAAAACTGAAGGATTTTTTGAATAATAACAAAAATGTTTTGTTTACTTTTAGGCCGTTGTTATCTTTGCCGTTATTGCCTGTGCTGCTGCCAAACCCAGTTTAATTGGCGCCCCTTTGGCTTACACCGCACCGCTAGTTGCTGCTCCAGCTCCAGTTATTACAGCCACCAGCAGTCAAGTTGTGGCCAGAACTTACAATGGCATTGCTCATGCTCCCATTGTAGCTCCAGTTGCCAGAGTTGTTGCCCCCGTAGCTCCAGTTGCTAGAGTTGTTGCTCCTGTAGCTCCGGTTGCTCACGCCCCTGTTGCTCATGTAGCTGCTCCTTTCGCTGCCCCTCTTGTTGCCAGATACGCCACAGCTGGTTATGCCGCTCCTTTTGCTGCTAGATATACTGCTCCTTTTGCGGCTAGATATACTGCTCCTTTGGCTTACAGTGCTCCTTTGGCTTACAGTACTCCTTTGGCTTATCCCCATGCTCATCCCTATGCCGCTTCCTACGCTTGGTAAAGAATCAATACTATTAAGAATTATTTTGCTAAAATTTTATTGTTATCCGTAATGGACTGATTTAGTTGTAATAAAAAAAATTTTTAATTATTTAACGAAAATATTTTTCTCAAAATATCTCTACAATACAATAGTTTTCCGAATAGAGTTTTATAACTAGAACAATTTTCATTAAGGACAAAAATTTTTTTACCATTACGAATTCTTCAATTTTAAAAGGTCTATTTCGAAAACACTCTAGATCAAGGATCTAGATCCGAGATACGTGTTGAGTCTCAGGAAATGGAAAAAAAGAATTCCTTTAGATCATAAAACCTTTGTCTTGGCTAAATTTTAAATCTTCTAGCTTTTAATGCGAATTTTCTTTTGCCGTCTTTAACCATTTTTCTCGAATATAGAGAAGCTCATTTAAAGCTTCATTGACACTTTCTTTGGAGTAATAAGTTGAGTCTTAAAATCTGAAAAGTCGCAAGGCTCTTTCGCCAATCTTTAAATTAATTCTCAATCGCGGCGCGTGCAGTGGTAAAAGTGCTTGCCTACATAACCAAGCACTCTAGGTTCGATCCCTGGCAGAGGACGAAAAATATTCATCATGGTTTTCGAGTCATAAAAAATTAAGAGGCTTCAATACCCCTCAAAACAATCAATCTAATAAGCCCCTGACCCCCTCTCCCTCTGTTAAAGAGGATAATATCGTGGCAAAGGTCAGACAGCCGCTACCCCCTAGGAAAAAAGGTAGAAAAAAGGTTCTCCACCACTACACCAAATACGCGGAGAATGTTGTTTCTAGGCAACGACGGATGGCAGCACAATTATCCCAGGAGCTGCTACAGCAGACCAATAATCAACTTAACTTAGCTGAAACAATACAAGGCAAAATACGTAGTAATATTGATCCATTCAATACTCCTTAAGAAAGAGAAATATTAAAAGGGAAGACGCAAGAACAACTGTAACAAATCGTATAACATGGAGATGCTTTGTAGAAGCCAAATACTCCCAAAGGGGTAATGGGAAAAAGTGATTTTTTGCCAATTCCAGATCCTCATTAGTGTCTTATCCAACTCCTTTTTTTCGTCTCAAATCACTTTTCCCGAAGTTGTTATTTGAATACTTTCATACCCAACGAAAATATTATCGCGCACAGTATTCGATATGTGGATATGTCGATTTCGTAGACATACTCGAAAAGTGACTTATACGGGTTTCCGTTATCAATAGTTGTAATTAGGTTCGATACTTATTTATACTGGGATCGGCGATAGTACAAAAAATGATTTAAGATTTCCGTCAAATTAATCTTTACAAACGAATGTAAAACTTTAAAAATGGCCAAAGAACTTAAAAAAGTTTGTTTGCTTTACAGAGTTTTTCTTTTAACCCGGATTTTTTACCCAAGTAAAATAAGTATATATTAATTTTAAAGTGTTCATAAATTGGGTCTGTCAACAAAAGGTCCAAGTGCTAAAGTGATCTTAGATTAAAAAACTTTGGAGAAGCCCTTTACTGCAGAGCAACCAGTATTTTCGGCAATTTTGGGTAATGTAGAAATTTGCACCTATCTGTTTTATTAGAAGACATTTCACGGTACAATTGTAGTGAAAATTCGGGGCAATGGAAATCTGAATATACCACTTCTAGCTCAAGAACGGTTATACCGATTTGAATGACCTCTGAATTGTGGGATTCTTCTCCGCACCAATTAGCAGAATAATAAAACAAATATCGAAACAGATAGAGGGCCTAGTACAAAACAGATTTCTTTATATATAGAGAACGTTAAGAATAAAGTATATCTTAGTTATTTATAACCAACAGCCTACAAAAAGTGGGCGGGTATGGCACAAAATAGATTTATTTATATCTGGAGAGCAGCAAGAGTAAAATTGTTCATATTTGGTCCAAATAGCTATTGATATTAATGCACAGCATCTGAAAAGAGCAAAATAGTCGTTATTTGGTACAAATATCACAAATAGATCTGCGAAAAAATAGGGTTCGATTGCATAAGTGGGCGTGACACCTTCCATACGAAGACAAAACAAAATATTGTTAATTTGGAAAACGGTAAGAGAAAAGTTGTCCAAGTTTTAAACAAACATTTGGCATCTGGTATTTTTGCACAACATCTTACAGAGAGTGGGTGTTATTGGATTAGTGGGCGGGTCAACTCCCATACGAAGACCAAATAGATTTCTGCCTATTTGAAGAACGCTAACAATTAAAACTTCCAAATTGGCTACAAATAGTTTCGGTAGCAATACACGACATCTGCCAAAAAGTAACCCGACATTCATTCGTTGTTAGGCGTCAGCTAATCAAAAATAAAGGCAACCATAAATTAATATTTAAATAGCATGCTAAGATTTAATTATATCTACGCCATTTTGTATAGAATTTTCTCATTCGATTTGCATAGCGAAACGTGTATGTTTATATTGATACCGATGGCGTTTAGGTAGCATTGCCCTTCGATTTCAGGCAGGTTAAAATAACACGACCTCGCTTACCAAATGAGGACACTTTGACAAAGATATTTAAAATCGCCATTCGTTTATGATAATTTTTTTCACTCCTCTTTTGAAACCACACGTAGTCCATGTCGATTGATAAGTTTCTCCATTCATTTCCATGTTTCCATTCATTATTATCTTTCACATTTCCTCATTTGGTAGCCATACAAAAGCAGTTTCGGTGTCTCCTACAAAGTTTGACTTAAGTAAATATGTGTTTGACCATTTTGAAAGCCTAAAAAATCCTTTTCGGATTCTCTTGCAAACTTTAACATTGTAAATATGTTCTTGGCTGATTTGAATTATCAAGTTTTCTATCACCATGACATTGGGATTTGCGTCTCACTAACTCACTTGTTTTCGTTTTCTAAAAACAGGCACAAGCTTGACATAAATATACGCCAAGTAAAACTTGACCCTGTTCCAAGACTGCAAATAATCTATATAAATAAAAATCAATGTTGTTCGTTGGTAATTGCATCAGTTGAGAACGGCTGGACCGATTTGGACAGTTTTTTTTTCTAATGATCGTCATGGTCCAACTTAGGTTTTTACGGAAAGAAAATTTTGCCACGCCCACTTTCACGCCCACTTTGTCCGATTTTTCTAAAATCAGAAAACGGCTCCATCGATTTGACTAATTTTTCTTTCAAATGTTCGTATCAATGCATTTTAAGTTTCCATCGAAAGAAAAATTTACCACGCCTACTTTTACGCCCACTTTTTCTATTAAGCACATAACTTGAGGATGGCTTGACCGATTTGGACGATTTTTTCTTTAACGTAATCGCCATGGTCCAACTTAGGTTTTTACGGAAAGAAAATTTTGCCACGCCCACTTTCACACCCACTTTGTCCGATTTTTCTAAAATCAGAAAACGGCTCCAACGGTTGCAACGCGAAAAACAGTACGATTTCGATGCCTTAAGGGAATCAGTTCGAACAAACGTTCCACTGTTGAATCGACAACAAAAATATGCATACGACACTCTCATGAAAGCTGTAAAAGATGAAGCTGGAGGGATTTTTTTTCTAGACGCTCCCGGTGGAACTGGCAAAGCTTTTTTAATCGCGTTAATTTTGGCAACGATACGCTCGCAGAATGATATTGCACTTGCACTCGCATCGTCAGGAATTGCATCTACGTTGTTAGAAGGCGGTCGAACTGCTTATTCAGCACTCAAGTTGCCATTAAATATGCAAACCAATGTAAATCCAACATGCAACATATCGAAGAACAGTTCGATGGCCAAAGTTTTGCAGCAAAGCAAACTGATCGTTTGGGATGAATGTACAATGGCGCATAAAAAATTTTTGGAGGCATTAGACAAAACGTTGCAAGATTTACGAAACAATCAAAGCCGATTTGGAGGTGCGATGATTCTGTTGGCAGGTGATTTTCGGCAAACGCGGCCAGTGATACCTCGATCAACGCCAGCCGATGAACTTAATGCATGTTTAAAGTCGTCTGCTTTGTGGAAATACGTCAGGAAACTCAAACTGACTCTGAACATGCGTGTCGAGCTGCAGAACGATCAATCTCGAGACGTATTTTCCAAACAATTGCTGGACATAGGAAACGGCAAAATCCCGGTGGATATTTTGACCGGCTGTATTCAATTTCCCGTCGATTTCTGCCAGCTCACCGAATCAAAGTCCGAACTCATCCGAAAGGTGTTTCCAAACATTACACAAAATTACAGAAATCATGATTGGTGCTATATCGGCTGCGAAAAACGTTGATGTCGACGAATTGAATTTTAAGATTCAAAGTGAAATCGCTGGCGAATTGAAGATGTACAAATCGGTGGATTCCGTTTCTTCTCAGAACGATGTCGTCAACTATCCAATCGAATTTTTAAACTCCCTGGAATCACCCGGATTACCGCCTCATATTCTCCGACTAAAAGTTGGATCGGTAATCATAATGTTACGAAATATAAACCAACCACGTCTTTGTAATGGCACCCGACTTACGATAAAAAAATTGATGAATAACGTCATCGAAGCAACAATACTTAAAGGAAAGTACAAAGGAGAAAATGTTTTGATACCTCGGATCCCAATGATTCCAACCGACATGCCATTCGATTTTAAGCGCTTGCAGTTTCCAGTAAGGCTTGCATATGCAATGACAATCAACAAATCTCAAGGGCAGTCATTGCGTGTTTGCGGCATTAACCTTGAGAATCCATGCTTCTCGCATGGTCAATTATATGTCGCCTGTTCCCGCGTCGGAAGTCCATTAGCATTATTTGTTTACGCACCAGACAACCAAACAAAAAATGTCGTATATCACAAAGCATTGCAATGAACATATCCTTGCAAAGCAATCGAATAAGTTTTATTTTTTTTTTACTGGTTACCTGAATATTGATCTATCAATTAAAATGTAAAAAGAATACTATAAGATTCACAGCACATACATATGTATTTTCAAATCAAACATACCCCAAATCTACACAGAAAAAACTGAAAATCGATTTCAGTAAAGAAATTCGCACAATCAAACAAATTTTTGTTTAATTTAGGTCCTATGAAGAAATTCGTAAATTCAGTAAAACATTTTCCAATATTTTATCCAAAAAATTTTTTGTAAATATAAATATTTATCAAAACAAATATATTTAATTTTTACGAATTATAATGCACAAGCAGCAAGCATATTTTAATTTCCAACAATGATGCGTTGAAAATGATCAATTACTGCTAAAAACAAAATATTTATAGATAGTAAAGAACAATTTAAAACAACAGTTTATTTGAAAATATTTTTCTGGATAATTTTTTCTGTGTATATGAATAAAATTTTAATTTAAAAATACTTTTTTGCTTTTTTTTAACGGATTTTAAAAATCGAACACAAAAATTTTTTCTAATTGGGACAGAACAAAGTCTGTCGGGTCAGCTAGTACTTTACTAAAATATGCTGCCAAAAACTAATGGAAAACTCTTAAGGAGTTCTAGCATATTTTCATGCTTAAAACTACAACATGCCGGCGGAATTAACGATATAAGAAAATTCATCACCAAGAACTTAAAACAAAATTTAAGAAATTAAGTAATTTCATGGACGTTTTTAAATTGTGATCGACGAATTGGTAGATATTTTATACAAAAATCATGATCATATTACTATTCGTTTCTATAATGCTGAAACTTGAAATATATAATCCTGGCTAAGAGGTTTTGTTTATAACTTTTCAAAAATATGGTTGAAGTCTACTGCTCAACTGCCAACAAATTAAAACTCATTTAAAATAAATTTTTGAGAATATCTCAAATAAAACATTTATTAAATTCCTATAATTTTTTAAAACCAAAATTTTTTTAAAAATTTTAAACCACTAGTTTTCTTAAAGAATTGTTTGCTTTTGCAAAACGTTTGGCTAAAACTAACATT
The DNA here is from genome assembly GCA_949318255.1 of Pollenia labialis. Lineage (NCBI taxonomy): Eukaryota > Metazoa > Arthropoda > Insecta > Diptera > Polleniidae > Pollenia > Pollenia labialis. The sequence goes on from OX439140.1 coordinate 129,305,496, forward strand.
ATTGAACATTTTCTAAATTACATTATACAGTTATGTTCTTATGAAAAAAGTTTAGCAGCGTTTAAGAAACTGCAGTCAGAGAAGAAAAACTACCACTTCTTCATTTGTCATTGGCCAAAAAAAACTGTTGCTTTAATTTCGATTCATTAAATTTAAACAGCAGCGTCAAACCAACTCAACAAGCGAAAAGTTGTACACAAATTTTCGTTTTTGCTCGACAGTTTTTGGTTACGACTGCAGTTTTTAAACCCTTAAGTTTAGTAAATAAATAGAAATTATGAAAAATAAAGCTTTAGTTTGTTCAATTTACTGGTCACACTTTTTTGGATTCTAAAAGTAAAAAATGTAAATAGCACAAAAATTGCTTGGCCTCCGGGTAAGGTTTCGTCAAAACCCGCTTGGCACTCAATGTAATATTACAACTGTCAGATAAAATAAAAAATGTTAATTATATACTGTGGCAACTTTGCCGTAGACACCGACTATTTTTGGTTGTCGAAAATACATACGTATTGGCAACGACTTTCTTTTATTTCTTTAGTTGAAGGCAGAAATAAATTGTTTTATGCTTTATTTTTGCTTTTTTGTGGTAAACTGTTTTGTTTTTGCGTCAAATTATGTTTTTTTTTAAGTTTTACAACTTTCATTTGGCAGCAGAAAATATGGCAGCTTGTAAAGTTACTATGAGGTTAAACCTGATGTAAGCTTATCGATCACTTTTTATGTTAATATTTACTTGTAATCACCCAACCCCCATCGTTAATAATTTTTCCCTCGTAATTTTTCCCCTTTTCACATATTTGCGATCATGAAAAACTCCCATGAAAAAAGGTAATTCAAAGTAGAATAATAACGTGAAAAAATTTTCACGGGAAAAAATTCCCCTTATCGTAAAAAGTTTTTTCCCTCGTAATTTGTTCACGTTTCCCTCAGATTTTCTCACTGCTAGGGAACAGAACATTAATGCGAGTAGTTCCTCCTATAAATCGAATATTAAGGCCTAGATCCGTTAATAAGGCACAAACCGATATATTGGTCAACAAAATGCAAAACAACAGGTCGATTGCCTGCGGATTTGTGAAGCTTTCGGAAGACGTGGTGGCAGAATTTTGGAAAATATTTTACTACATAAAATTTAAAAAGTGCAAAAAAATTAATTCCGTATTTTGGTGCTTCAGAAAATGACGAAGAAATGTTTCGGAATGAAACCATTTTTGTTTTCATGAACGGAATTGTACTCTGGGACAAGGCTGAATATCTATGCATTTTGTTGGTTCCTTACTATCGTGAATTGTTTCATTTTTATTCAAATTAACTTTTTATTACAAAAACTAATTTGATTTTTGTATTTTTATGTATTTAAATTAAAACTGGTTAACCGGTTATTCTCAAAATGCTTAACCGAAATAATCTATATCCCTAGTCTCTACTTTAATCAATGTAAAGTTTACAAGCATTTGCAAAACTGGTGAACCTTTCGATCCTTCTTTACCATTAAAACATTATATTTTTTTGCAAGAAAAATATGTACATATAAACATATGGGGGATTTCATGTCATAATATACATATATGGGTTTTATTAGAACTAAATTTTTTCGAACTAAAAAGATTAAAGCCATTATTTACAGTTTGGTATGAATGAAAATTGTGAATTAATCAAGATGTCATGAGGTTTCCAAGGTGCTTGTTATTAAATTAATACAATGCAGCAGCTGGTGCTACTAATCTAGCAGGAGCAACAATCTTAGCAGGAGCGGCTGGGGCAACATAAGCGGCGGCTGGAGCGGGAGCTATAAATTTTGCTGGGGCAGCAATAACACCAGCGTTATATCTGTTATAAACATCGACACGATGACTGTGAGCAGTAGAAGCTAAGGGAGCCGTAAATGCGGCAGCATAAGGAGCAGTGTAGGCAGCTGCATAAGGAGCAGTGTAGGCAGCTGCATAAGGAGCAGTATAGGCGGCAAATGGAGCTGAGTAAGCAGCGGCATAAGGAGCAGTGTAGGCGGCAGCATAAGGAGCGGTGTAGGCGGCGGCATAAGGTGCAGTGTAGGCAGCTGCATAAGGTGCAGTATAGGCCGCAGCATAAGGAGCAGGATATGCAGCAGCAAAAGGTGCAGCAGCGATAGGTGAGGCATAGGCAGCAGCTATTGGAGCAGCCGCTATAGGAGCTGCTATAGCGTGACCAGGCTTAGCTACGGCGCAACCCAATACAGCAAGTAATACAATGCACTTAAAAATACGTTTTACAAAATATTATTTATTTTAAAATGTTAATCTTGTTTTAATTCTTACCAATTTAAACATTTTTAAGGTCTTTTTCTTTCTTTAAAAATTCTGTAAATTCTTGCGAAATTGTATGTGTCTGAAACACTTGCCTGTTAACTGATTGAAATTGTTATGAATATTAAACGTTTTTGAACAGCAATTTATATACTTACAGGTAAATGGTTTAGTTTCCAAAAAAAAAATAAGCTACTGACGCAGTTGGCATTTTGCCTTTTAGACATTTTGGCTTAAGCAGTTTAAGTTACTTTGGTATTTTTGGCAACTTGAAAAATAATAGTGATTTATTACCAGGTCACCTTTATTGTTAAATAGTAAACTAATAAAATTTGTTTAAATTTCAAGGTTATATTTTGTACAAAATTAGATACTATCAATTCAAATATAAGATCTTTGTTAATAACGCGCATTTCCTTCCTCTAGTTCTAAATTATTTGCATGCAGTTCTTTGTTTCTTTTTTTACTTTTCCAAATTTTACTTTGGCTCTTTAATGAAAAATAATTTTAACATATTGTATTATCTTGTCATGCAGTTTTTGGCAAAAAAAATCTTTAATAAATATAATTCAACAAGGGCGATTGATTGTGTTAATTAAGAGCAACTCCTTAAGCAGCTCTGGATGTTATTCAACATCATCTGCTCTTTGAGCAGTATGTGGTGGGAATTGCAGCCAGTATTGTTAGACTGAGAGAGTTGGGACTGTAAGAAAATTTCACGCAAGGTCACTCGCGGGTGAGAGTAGCATTGGTGGTTATTGCCTGGTCAGGACAGATTTAACGAGGTTTTGCTATTTTTGGAAGTTGGAAGGATCTACCTTGAGTATATAAATGTAAGAAGATCAGAAAGGCATTCTGTAGACTGCAGTGTATTTCAGGCAGAGGTTTTAGGGATAATAAGAGACACAATTTCCAGGGGCTCGGAGGTCTGGTGGCTCTTAAGGCCTTGATGGGCTGTTTTGTGATTTCCATACTAGTAGATGATTGTAGAAGAGCTCTAAGGGAAATCTTAGGGTAGTATGTGGTGAGGTTATGTAGCATCACTGGTAATAAAATGGCCGATGAGTTGGCAAGACTGGACTTGGATATAGAAAACCCTGACGGATTGTTGAGTATCGCTGACGATGGTCGGTGCTTAGAAAGACCGATTATAATTCACTTCTAGGAAGGTGCAAGGTCTATTCAAAATTCTTTTTCAGCAACTAAAATGGATCAATTTTAAGCAGTGTCACATCATTTTTATTTCCGTACTTCATGTCATTTTATAGTTTAAGTTAGTAAATTTCATAAGAAAAAGTTAAACAAATACATATGTACATTCATTTATGTGTTTGTACAAATGTATAAAAAAAAATTTAATAGAACGTGAATAATTTTAATTAATTTCATATTGTAAAATTCCTTTTTTCATAAAAATAATTTAATAAAAATAAATTTGATGAAATTTAGCCTAAATAAAAATATCAAAATTTGGTTTAAACCCCATAAAAAATAACCACAATATTAATTATTGTTAAAAAGCTAAGGCACGAGCTCTATGTTTACATTTGTCCTTTAAGTTGTGCTGAAAAAGGTCAACAAGAAAAAGAAAGAAAAAAATAAAAAACAAAAAATGTACTTTGGACTACGAGAAGAATTCTTAAGAAAAAGTACGAAAAAAACAGAAGTAAGGAAGAACATGTAAATCAATTAAAATAGATAAAGATTGAGTGGTTACAATTGAAACATGTAAGGGTAACCTGTCTGTAAAAGCCTGGGTTCGAGCCCCGCGGCAGTCAAGAATACAAATGATCAATAAATTTTAATTAATTTCATGTTGTAAAATTCCTTTCTTCAGAAAAATAATTTAATGAAAACAAGTTAGAAAGTTGTCGGTCAAGCCCGACCATATGATACCCTAGAACACAGTATTAAAAACACATCATGCTTATGTGTCCATAATAATATGGATTTATCTATGTTTATAAATTTCATTAAAATCGGTTTGATAGTTTGTGAGAGGCAGAAATTTCCCCCTATCTTCCCTCGTGGTCCTACGTTTCGGCCCATTTTTAATAGGCCCTTGGTCCTTGTGCCACTAAGAATCTATGTCCCAAATGTTATCAAATTATCTCCAAGACTGCGACATGTACTTTGCGCACAAGGTTACATGGACAGCCAGCCAGCCGGACGGACATCGTTGGTTCGACTCAGAAAGTAATTCTAAGTCGATCGGTATACTTTAAGGTGTTACACAAATCTGCACAAAAAGTGCTCTTTAAAATTAAATGTGAACACTTTCTAATTTTATTTATATGTATTTATTTTATACAAAATTATAGCCAATATGTATGATACAATATAACACTATGAATTGACCAAATAAGTATAAAAGAATATGTTCCCTGTGTTAAGGAGAAAGTAATGTCACATTTATGGTTTCTATAATTACATATTATAGTTGTTTCCCCCTTTTTTACCATAAAATTCATTTTATAAAAGTTAAAAAATATATTTATAGCAACCTGCTGAAGTTTTAGTACTTGCTTTACATTCCTTTTTATCTTGTTCCACTACCTCCAAAAGTTTTAGGCCTGTTTATCTAAGACAAAACCCCATTATAGCAGCTATAACGCGCGTTTTTTTATTGTCCAAGTATTTCACAAAATTTGTGATTTTTTTTAATGTTGTATTTATCGCTCTAGTAATGCAGCATGTTAATTTCATCATGCTTTTATTTAAACTTTTAATTTAAATCGAAGTTTTCCCGATTTTAGTCAAAATTATAATTTTAATTAAAGTGTAAGTGGTTATGAATATTTAAAAAACAAAGAATGAATTCAAGCATGATAAAAATAACAAAAAATGAAACATTAGTTTACAAAAATATTAGTAAGATTTTTGTTTAATAAACAATGTATTCTCACTCAACGTTTGCGGAGATAAACGATTTTGCAAGTCCGTTTAAACCAGACCAGCAGTGGAAAATTATCTATCAGCTGCGACAGAACTCATTTGAAAACTTTAGAATTCCTGCGTCATTTTCTTCCAGTTTGGGTGTAACATGTCTGCGCCCGTAAGCAAGCGGATCTGCGTCTCTAGAAAATATTAGGAAAACTAAAGTATCTCTCGACTCTATCTAGCAGAATCACAGCATAGAATGGAAAGAGGCCAATCCTACTTGGATCATCTTATAATTTCCTCACGACTGTCCAAAGGCCAGTTCTTTTAGACTTATCAGACCTTGCACCATCTGTAGGTGTGACTGTGTTTTCAACACTTTCGGTATGCAGAGTCAAGTTAAGTAGCTCAATGCGAAGTTAACCGATAACTTTTAATTGGTTCAAAATACAGTTGATTCGAATAATCAAAAGCCTTAATGGTACTGATCAGAATGTACTAATAAAGTGACCTCACAAGCGCAGCTGTTTGCAGTGATTTTCTTCGTGTGTGACGTTTGGCGTAATTTTTTTTTTTGTTTATTTACATTTTTCATAAAGGCATTTTGACATTTGCCGTCTCAATTCTACCCTGCAAATATTATTGGACCACCTGATCCATTTTGATTACTCCATGGACTTGTCCGATGTAATGCATGCATTGACCATGTCATTGTTAAAAAGTGTTTGTAGTGAGACGGCATGTCTTCGTTTTTAACGACATGTTTTCGTTTTTAAACGAAATAAAAACTAATCCTCTTGTGCATACAATGGAGTAGTTTTAAGACTACTCCTTTGTAGTCCAAAGCTGGGTTATATGGTCCTGCCTTAGGACATCGTAATGTTAAATAGACCATGTTTTTTCATACGTTTGGGTTACTTTTGGACTAGTCCTAGTCCCTTGTGGGCTACACTTTACACGCGTGATTCGACTAGTCCTATTATTTGCAGGGTAGTAACAAAATGCCTGTTGTTTTTTCTATTGCTTCATTGTTGTAGTACTGAGGTCACTTTGTTAATAAATTTTGGTACTGATTTTATCAGAGAAAAAATAAAAAACATGACAATTAAAAAATGATCTGAAATTAATTTTATAAATAATAAATTTGTTTATTTTTTGACGAGTTATTGCACTAGGACTTATTGCGCCTAGGACTTATTTCGCGGTGCCTTTTAAAGCAAATAAGGCGGCGTAAATCGATTGACATAAAATTTATGGCGGCGCAAACCTTAGCAACGTACCTTAGCACGTACAAATGTAATTCGAGGCAACGTAAATCAAAGGATTATTTTATATCTCTTTCTACTTTGTTTTTAGCAAGTTTTTTCAAGTGAATAATAAAATAATTTAGAATTTTTTTAAATATATGGAATAACTTTTGTTTCTTTTTACATATTAATAAAGATTAAAATTTTTTATTTTTATTTTTTTTTTTAGTTGAATTAATAATTAAACTTACCCTGTTTTCTGATTGTCTTGGCATTTCATGTTAGCAAAACTTTAGAGTTTTAACAGATTTTAATTTTCATTATAGTCAATATGTAATTTTATTATATTTACTCCATTGTTTAATTGGACTTGAGTAATATTTTTTAGTTCCAATAATTTAAAAAGTTTTGTTGAAATACGAATTAAATTGTTTATTAATTAAGTTTAAATTTATTAAAATTTTTAATTTACCAGATATTAATTAAAATTTTATTTTTAAATAAAATTATACATTATAATTACTTTTAGCATTCAATTTTAAATTTTTTTTTTTAATCTCCGTAATTTTTATAAATTTATATATTTTTTTCGAATTTGGTAAATTTTTACAAAATAATAAATGAAATTTAATTTTTTGATTTTATTTAATTTTTATAAATAAAATTTTTTTTGATAGAAACATTTTCACTTGGTGTTCATAAGAGAGCAACAATTTTTTTCGCCACTACACACATTTTGCATTAAGAAACCGTTTGCAAATTGTACCCACAACAATAATAAGTTATAAAATAATATTGCAAGTATGTATATGAGCCGCTTAACATAGAAATTATTTAAATTTTGCAATTTTCAACACTTTCAACTATGTATTTATTTTCATTTCCGATTGTACGTTTGACATCCGATCACTTCCCTTTTTTATTAGTTAGACCACTCACACACACTCACTTAAAAAAAAACATTTTTGCCACTACATATCTCTTTTTGCGAGTAAGCAAAAGTCTACGCACCATTTTTTGCACAAATTTCATACTTTTTGCAATTATTGTTCAATGAAACTACTACATTTTCTTTAAACAACACGTGTATACACTTTTTATTAAACTCCTTTTGGTTTTTCTTTCGGTTTTTCCGATTTTCCTAGCACGCAACAATTTTTACCTTCCTTAATGACGCTGTTAAAAAATGCACTAACATCACCATAGGTTAACGGTTTTTAATTGTATACATGTGAATTATTTAATAATGGCAACGCTGTCTCTGTTGTGTTACCAAACACTTCCCAGCGAACAGCTGTTTAGTTTTTTTTCTTTTTGTTTATTTTGAAATTGTTTGTGTAATTTGTTAGTGAAAGTTGACAGTGGCTTGAAAAATTTCGTGGTGTTAAGTTATTTGTTTTAAATTTTTGGTATATTTTGTATGAAAATTGGAATACAATAACAATTTTTTACTCGTTTCTTAATTAATCTAAGATACATTATAGTTTAAAATACTTTAAAAAAAAGCAAAAAGTACTTAAAGATGTTTATTGAAACATGTATAGCGCCCGTAAATATAGCTTTAATTAAATATTGTAAGTGGAATTTGTGAATTAAGTTACTTTAAGAAAAAAGAAAACTTTCCCTTATTCCGCATTGTGCTGTTTTTGGCATATACATACATAAGAAATTACTTGTTTAAAAAATAATTTATGGTTTTTTTTTTGTTAAATTTTAGGGGGCAAACGAGATGAGGAATTGATTTTGCCGATAAACGATTCATTAAGCATGACTCTTAGCACCGATGAGGTAGGATGAGGGTAGAACAAATAAAAATCTATTATGTATAACAATTGTTTGGCTTTCATATGCTAAATAAGTTCAAGTACTTATAGACATTTGTATGTACAAACCTGCGTGTTTAATATAGAAATATGTAGCACAATATGCCACCTTTGACATGCGTTTCATTGTTCTATTTTTTTTTTCAATTTCCCTTTGAAGATGTGTGCAAAAACTACAGCTGCTGCTTGTTCATCGTTTAAGGAACATCGTATGTGGTTGAATGGTGAGAAGGTGCCGTTCGAAGAAAATCCTCGTATTATGAGATGTTTAAAAGCTTGTAAGTTTTTAATGACCCAAAAATGAAAATTGTTTAGAAATATATAACAAGGGAAAATTTAATAATGTTTTTTAATGTTTTTTTCCTAAAGAATAATGTTTTCCATACTATTATCTACGAAAAATAAAGATTAATTAAAAAAAAGTATTTTTTAGTAAAAACGACTTTTTAAATTCCATTTAAGTTTTTTTATGAAAAACGTTTCCTAATTTAAAATTTAAAAAAAAGTATGTACCTTCATAGGTACATATGTATTTTGTAGGAAAATATTTGTTAATCGGAGTTTTCTATACAAAACTCTTAAAAAAAAGTTTTCTATAAAAACCTTTTAGAAAAATAATCGTCCTGGCCCACAATGTCGACAAGAACATTTCTTTCGCATATTTTTATTGAAAACAATAATAAAAAACAGAAATTTGTTTTTGTTTTCAATATAAATTTACGAAAGAAATGTTATTGTCGACATCGTGGGCCAGGTTGTAAGTTTTCTATAAAAAATTTCGAATAATAAAATTTTTTTACCAAACTTTGGCGAATAAGATTTTTTATAGAAAACTCTTTAATAAATAAAATGTTCTTAAGAAAAATGTTAGTTAAAATAAAACACTTATGGAAGAATGAAATAGTTTATAAAAATTTCGTAAACGTATAAGGGCAATGCTACTTGTTCGATAATATACCTACCTATATTGTGATATTTGGATCGCAATCCGTTTTAATGGATTGATGGACCAATAAAACGAAGTTTTTTTGCGATATGTATCCATCAATACTACATGCTTCATGTTAATACTGGAGCATGGTCAAAATACCTATAAAAATTTCTTATGAAAATATTTTTTATAAAGATCTTTCGATTAAAAACTTTTTAATAGAAGTCTTCGAAAAAATAAAATGTTCTTAAAAAAATTTTTAAATAAATCAAGATTTAATAATTTTGAATATTTCGTTTTTTTTACTTACTACTTTTAGTACAACGCTTAGCTTTAGCTAAAGGAGAATCTTTAAAATTTCCCCTTGAATGGAAGCTGCACATTGTGTCACGTAATAATTTCCCGACGGCCGCTGGTTTGGCCTCAAGTGCTGCTGGTTACGCATGTCTAGTCTACACTCTAGCTTCACTATACGGCATAGCAGATGAAGAGTTAACATCCATAGCCCGCCAAGGTAGTGGGTCAGCTTGTCGTAGTTTGCATGGAGGATTTGTACGTTGGCATATGGGAAAATTGGAGGACGGCTTAGATTCCATAGCAGCACCAGTTGCCTCTGCCTCTCACTGGCAAAATATGCATGTATTAATTTTGGTAGTTAATGATGGCCGTAAGAAGACAAGTTCCACTAAGGGCATGCAAAGGGCCGTAGAAACTTCCGATTTAATAAAGTTTCGAGCTAAATACTGTGTACCACAACGAATCAATGCTATAACGGACGCTATAAAGCAAAGAGATTTTGAAACATTCTCCAATATTGCCATGCAAGATTCGAATCAATTCCATGCTATTGCATTAGATACTTATCCTCCTTGTGTTTATATGAATGATGTATCGCATGCTATTGCTTCATTTGTTCATGCCTACAATACAGCTGTAGGTCATGCCCGTGTGGCCTACACCTTTGATGCGGGACCAAATGCTTGTTTGTATGTGTTAAAGGAACATGTTCCCTCGCTACTGCAAGCTTTACAAAAATCATTTCCCAATGATGCTTCTTCAAATGTGGAATACTATCAGGGTATACAGGTGGATTTAGAAACTTTCACCTCACCACCATCATCTAATGATGACATCATTTTAAACGGCAACTTTTCATTTCCAATTAATGAACGCAATCTTCTTAAATACATAATACACACCAAAATTGGTTTGGGACCTCAACGTTTAAGCAAAGATGATAGTCTCATTAATTCCACTTCAGGTCTTCCACTTTAAACGCAATTCCCTATCAGAGACTAGAAAACAAAGAAACAATATATCCCTGCAACTTTAGAGTGAAAAATTTAAACTTCGAAACAGAACTAAAAACGCTTCATATAGTAAACGATGACAATAACGAAACAATTTTTTTTATACATACAAAATAATATTTATCAATAATTAAACTAAATGAATGATTACGTAGTAATCCAAACTTTTACATGGAAATATTTATCAATACGATGAAAATAACTCGAAAATAAAATACTAAAATACTTGCTTTCCAAGTAACAATGTATTTAAGTAGAATAATTTATTTTATATGTATTTCAAGTTAAAGAATATTAAAAATACAAAATGCTTTGCTCACTAAAGTTTTTATTTAATGCTAGATAAATTAATAAAAATGTAGTAGATTCAATTTAAAAAAAAGAGTTTTATTGCAGAATTTTTTAAATAATCAGGGGTGTGCTGAAAATCGAAAACGCAAACCCAAGAATTTTTAAAGTAGTTTTTGTAATAGGATATCTGTAATAAAAGAATATTATAACAAATCTATATATATAAAAAAAAGTGTACACTTTGATGTCACCACTAACTGCGGAAACGGGTCGAGCGATTTCAATCAAAATTTTAGGGTACGTTGGGGATAGTCTGTAGATGGTTTAAGTTAAGTTTACACGAAATCGGCTTAGCGGTTCCGCAGATATGGCGTTTAAATTTTCCTATATATTTCCATACAAATATCAACGGTTTTCTTAAAATTTGGCATGCACACACTGTAACATCTGAAAGATGTTTATGATAAAAATTATAAAAACTAGATTAAAAGTGTATTAAAATCAGGTTCCAAATTCTTGTCTTTTACGTTTTAATTTTGCAGCACACTCCTGAATGTTTTTATTAGAAACCTTTTTATCGTATCAAGTTTTCGTTAGACGTATAAACTTTCTTGCAGAAAAACTTTTTGGCGAAAGAAAATGTTTTAAAGTCAACCCTTTTAGGGCCATTATTACAACATGCCAATAGTTAAAAGTCGGATTTTGTTGGACCGATAAATAGCTTTGCATTATTACAACTTCCATTTTTTATTGCCGTTATTTTCAATAATAATAATATTAAATAGATGAAAACATAATAAATGAAGGTTTTATAATGCAAAGCTATTTATCGGTCCGACAAAATCCGACATTTAACTATTGGCAAGTTGTAATAATGTCCCTTAGTAAAACTTCTAAACAAAGCAAGTTTTATACTCTAAACTCTTTGTCGCCTGGCAAAAACACGGGGGTTTTTCAACAAACCCCCAACCCAGCGGGTTTTTTTGGCTTTATTGGGTTTTTTGCCTCTTATGTACGTGTTTGCACGGCTATTTTTATGAATTTTTTTTATTTGTTTTCTTGTAATTTTTTATGTATAGGATTTTAACTTCAAGTTCGGTCTTTTCAAAATCAAATTCCAAAAATTAGAATTTACGAAATCAAATTGATTATTTTACAAATCATATTCCGCATTCTTCAAATCAAATTCGACACTTTAAATATTAAAATCAATTTTAATCAAATTCATTTTAAAAAGCCTGATTTTAATTTTTAAAATGAATTAGATTTAAAAAAGGCCGAATTTAAAGTTTAATACCTTTAAGTGGAATACTATCTATGTTTCAATTAATAAATAGTGAAAAGCCCTCTAAAGTTAAATCTGCATACGGACAAATGGGCATATAAACAAATTGTATGCATTTTATTATCATTTTCTTTTATGTTTCTGTAAATAAAATGTAAAAATGATAACTCTTTGACGAATAAAGTTTGTAAATAAATATTTTTAAAGAGTAACAATTTGTACTGTGTATAACGACTTTCGCACTACACAAGGCCCATTGAATAGGTCTGCGCAAGAAGCCTGATGATCATTGTTTATGTTCTTTTTAGTTGTCAAAATTGTTTACATTTTGCTTACATATACATGTTTACGTTTAGTGCCGGTTCACACAAGTCAACTCAAGACTTGACGAGTCAAACTTGACGTGTGTGAACCGGCACTTATGGTATGCCACACATACACGTTTTTTCCTTTTGCTTTGTATATGTGGTAGTAAATTTTTGACAACTAAAAAGAATCGTTTTTTGTTTTTGTACAAGTAAGCAGACCTGTTAGATGGGCCTTGGCACTACATATTTGTTTTGTATGAACGAAAATTTTTTTTATACTTTATCGAAACTGTGAAACAAAAGATGGTACTGAACTTATATTTGTACTTATTAGAGTACATCTATTACTGGCAATTTACATATTTCTCCAAAATTGCTAATTATCTTAGGACAGATTGTAATTTAAATAAATGTAAAAAAAAAAAATACTTTATCGAAAACAAAATTCCCTTTCTAAATAACTCAATACTCCCTTTGCGAACAACATCTTACATAAAATTTGCCATTTCTTTATACATAAACACAACAAATGCCATCGTTTCGAATGTTAACAACAATTTACAGAATCACATAATCGTTAGTGCAAACAACAAAACAGGTTGACAATTATAACAACTGTTGTTATTGTTAAAAGTTACAGAATCCCACTACAGTTAAAACTAACTATTACTTTTACTTCCAGTTAACAATATGTTTCTTCAATTTGATAATAATTTCCCCTTTTTTGTTAAGAATGCTATGATTTCCAAATCATTATCAAACGTTTGAAAAAACGTTTGATTTCAAATCATTTTCAATTTAAAATAAAACCTCCGTGTTTGCTGGGTTCAGTCAATCGGCTGTTTTCTCGATTTTTCGTTGATAATACGTATACACTACTTGCAAGTAATTACTTGCTTGTGGCAACGTAGGGTTAAATTTGTCATTCCGTGTGAAACTCTTTTAAAATTCATCTAAGACAGGGATTTCCAAAATTTTTTTGGTTGTGTATTAGTGAGTACCAGAGAGTAAGCAAATTGAGAGAATGCATTTATTTACAGCCGAAATAAAATGTTAGTAATAAGGGTCCTCATGATGTCGCTTAAAATTGCCATTTGTGCAAATGCGCAAACTTACGAGTCTTGTTTCATGAAGCCCCTTTTTTTACTTTTGTGTAATTTTAAACAATTAATGTCAGTTTGTAAGAAACGTCAATACAAAAATAAATTAAAAATTCAAAAATATAAAAATTTGTGTTTAAATTTGTGATTAATATGTATGAGAAATTTGCTTTTAAAAATGCTCAAAGAACGCCAAAAGACCAATTTACTGAAATTATTGCTAGAATTTATTGTTTGTGATTTAAAGACACTTGGATTTTTCATTGAAAACGACGTTAAAATCATTAAAAGATCTGTTTGTATAAATGCACAATTGAACAGCGCAAGTTTACGAGACAAAATTGTTGGGCAAATTTACCAAGTTTGTGTAAATGAATTCTCATACAATTTTTGACAGTTCATTTACGAGGGCGTAAAAATGCACAGTTTGCACAGATTACGAGACTTATAAACGATATCATGAGGACCCTTAATATATTTTATAAGTTGTATAACACAAAGGTACAAAATTAAAAATTTTTTGTGTTGATAAAAAATTTGTAGCAATTCTTTACCAATTCAATGTCGCTGATTTTAAAACTACACTTTTTTTTATTCGGAAGCTTTTTGACTCTAAATCAGTTTCAAATATCTTATCAAACAATTGTAAAAAATTAAAGATTTTTATGTTTTAAAAATTCATAAAAAATAAATATTGCTCGCAAATTACAGCTGATAGAAAAAAGTGCAGTTTTAAAATCAGCGACATTGAATTGGTGAAGAACTGCTACAAATTGTCTAGCAACACAAAAAATTTTTAATTTTTTTCCCTTATGTTATACAAGTTATAAAATAAAATCTTCTAAATTTATACTATAATGGCAGTTTCGTTATAGTAGAATGCTTTTCAAATGGGATGAACTTAATTTATTACGTTGCTTGGAACAAATAAATTTTAAATCCGAAAAAATTTGTTCGCAGAGGTAAGTAGTGCCGAATAAATAGAGGCACCTCAATGAATTTTTTTTTAGTTCAAGATAGAACTCGCCATCCAAATCTTTCCAGAACTCTACAATATTATTTTCGTCTGGGGCATTTACTTCGCTTCGTAGTATGATTAGTTCTGATTGAATATCAAATTCGTAGTTGCTTACATCGCAACGAAAAGGGTTTTCGAAAAGATCTAATAGCGGTTGTAAAATTACAAAATCTTGAAACCTGTCTTGAAAATTATTGAAAAGTGTTTCAAATATTTCGGCATATTCATATCTTTTGTCGATATCGAGATTTCTGTAAACAAGTGAAGTTTTTGGAAAGTTGAAAAAATCACCACTTTTAATTTGGGGAAAAATTAGAAAAAGTTTTGTTTTAAAATTGTGAATGATTTTTCACAAGTCGCATATATTGCGTTCCTTTCCTTGCAATTCCAAATTAAGTTCATTTAACATACTTGTCGTATCTGCCAAAAAAGCTAAGTCTAAAATAAAATTATTGTCTTTTAAACACTGGACTAAAACTTTTTCTATTTTCTCAGTTTCTAGAAACTGAAGAACTCTAAATATTGCACGCAAGGCATTAGATGTTACCAAAAGCATTTTTGACCGCACAATATTTTTGAGTGTAAGCTGAAACAAAATAATATAGCATCCGCTGAACATGTACACTTGTCGAAGTCACACCGACGACTGAATTGAAGAGCATAAAAATATGTGTTTGTAGTGGTATGCACAATTGTGCAAAGAAATGGAAACCCCTGATCTAAGACGACAAAGTATTTTAGGTCCTTGGGTAATTCTAAGTCGATTTAGCCATGTCCGTCCGTCTGCCCGTCTGTTAAAAAGACGCAAAAGAAAAGAAAAATGTTGGTGTCGAATTGCTGCTAGCTAGTTATGCAAAGAAGCTTGCGATTAAAATCCAGCAACATCGGTTCAGTAGGATAAGAGTTATGAATCCAAATGTGGAACTCCATCCTTAAAAATTGATAATTTTGTTACAAAAGATAAAGATCGGTCCATAATTTGCCATAGGCCCCATATAAAGCCCATTCTTTTTCATTTAAATACGCCTGAAACCTGAGCAAACATTGATATGAATAGCGGTAAAATTTAGTAAAATACGACGAGAAATAACGCCATGCCACTTTAAACAATTTCCTAAAATAAATTTATATGCGTAGACACGAATAAAAGTTCAAAAAAGATAATTAGAGAAAATTTCAAAAAGAAAACTTTCCTAATGTGAACCTAAACTAGTGTATTTGAAAAAATCAGTCTTATTACGGTCCTCGTTTTTATAAGTAAACGTCTAAGTAGTGGTTTGTAGTTGATTAAAGAATGCAGGTTGTGTGTTACTTTTATCTATAACAAAAAGCGACTTAGTCGTTTACGAGAACATGTGACCTCCAAATGCACAAATGTATTTATTACTTAGTGAAAAATTGTTTGTAATTAATATTACTAAAAGTAATTGATCAATCAAAAGTGCGACATAAAGCTGCAGCACAAAACCAAAAAATGCGAACAGGAGGAATAAAATTGGCGTTACCGATAAACCTGTCATACAAGCAATTTTTAATAAAGGACTTGCAAGGCTATGATATTCTTTTGATTTTTTCTCAAAAAAAGTATTTTCCGTGAGAAAAAAATTTCTTTGGAATATTTGTGATTGGGCTGAATAACTTACCATTATAACCTTAAAGCCTTTTTACACTGATCAACATCTACCATCAATTTGCCGCAATTTGCGAAGATGTTAGCATCTTTCCATAGGAAATACATAGGGCTAAAACCCAACATCTTTAAAAGATGTTCCTTTCTCATTTTATTCCACTCTACATTTTTCGACTATTTTATACCATGTTCACACGGACAGCAATATTCGTGTTTCGCTCTCTTATTTGTGTTCGCGCCCCAAACATGACTGAAACGACTTGTTTCGCCATACAAAAAGTTTGAGAGCGAATCAGGTCGTTTAGTTTTGAAACAGGACAAATGTACTATCATCTCCAATTTTGATAACAGTTATCGTTAGTTAATCTGAACAAGCTCTCAAAAAAAATCAAAACAAAAAAAAAACAAAATAAAAATTGATGTTTACTAAAATAAAGTGATAATAATAACATAATAATATTTATAAAAGTATTAAATAATATAGTTTTAAGTTTTATTTACTTTTACTTTAACAACACAAAAAAAAATGTCAAAAGGAAACAAGAACGAATCGTATGAACAGCATGTTTGGCAATCTAGTTTCATAGAGCGAAACCAGTGGTTTATATCGTCGGATGAACGTAGAATTAGTGTTATCACTAGAAAAGTGGCAATAAGTTATATTATTATTGTGGCATCACTGACAAAAATAAATTGGTTTTGAAAGCAGCGTTAGTGCCGGTTCACACACGTCAAGTTTGACTCGTCAAGTCTTGAGCTTTTAGGAGAGAAGGGAAGAGAGAATGCCATTTCTTTTCCCCTCTCTCCTAAAAACTCAAGACTTGATGAGTCAAACTTGACGTGTGTGAACCGGCACTTACCATTTCTCAAGTTTTTTTTTTTGTTAATTTTTTTTTATATTTTTAAACAAATTGAACTTTAAGTACATTTTTCTGATTTCCTTTTAAATTTTGGCACTTTTGTAGAAAAAAACATTTCTTATTTTAAAAACATTTTTTTTTTTTTCAAAAATGGTGACATTTTTGTATGATGATAGATGTTAGATGTGAGCAATGTAAACGAGTGTTTAAGCCAATTATCTAAAGAATAGGTATACAATTTATCAATAAAACACTTTATATTCATTTAAATTTTATTTGTATCATTAATGTCAATATTACATTTAATAAATTGATTAATATTTTTTTTATTTTATTCAATTTAATTAATTTTTATTTATTGTATGAATTTGTTTACTATTTAATTATTATTATTATTATTTGCGTTTTTGTTTGTTTTATTTATTTCCGTAGTATGGAGAATTATTTTAAATAAATTCTATTTTAAAGTTTTTTTTTTCCATTATGAACGGTTTTTTTTTAATTTTTGGACTAATTAACTTTTTTGGATGTTTGGATTTTTCTTTATTATTTAATTATTGTAGAAATAACACATGCAAATAGTATTTTTGTTGTTGTTTTTTTTAATTATGAGTTGTTTTTTTTTTTTTTGTTTAAATTTTGGTTTTATTTTAATAATTTTGGTGATTAGGAGGAGATTACGAGTATATAATTGGTAATGTTGTATATATTTTTGTAAATTTAATTAATTAAGGAAAAAATAAATTCAAACGGACAGAATTTTATATTTAGGAAAATGTGTTTTTGTTTTTCTTCTTAATTTAGTAACTAAAATTAAAAAAACTTATTTAATTAGATTTAAATTTATTTACGTTTTTGTTTTCTTAATAAACTTTGATTTGCTTTTTTTTTAGGAAATCTAATGTTTTTAGGAGTAAATTTAAGTTTACTTTTAAACATAATTATGGTAAATAACTTTTATTATATTTTTTTTTTACTTTTAATATAGATTTTAATATAAATTCATTTACATACAATTGTAAATTTAATTTAATCAATATTTTGCGATTTATTTACATTTAGAATAAATTTTTTTGTTGTTGTTATATACAAAATAAATTAAAATTAGTAAAACAAAAATAATAATAAAATATTTAAAGGTCAAATTAGTAAAATTTACTTAAGTTAGAAGTTCTTTAACAAATCTCATCTCATGTGAAACCAGGTTTAGATTATAATTTAGTTATTAAAATAAGTTTAACAAATCAATAAAGTTCCATTAATTTACTTTGACTCAGTTTAAATCAAATTTAAAAATAAAATCAGTTTTAATTAATTAATTATAAAGATATTATAAATTTACCTAAACCAGATTTCAAAAAGTTTGGTTGTTACATAACTTTACCGGAAAGAGTATTTTCTGAAATTGCAAACAAACACTAATGATTTTTACTATTTTCTGTTATATTTAATTTAAAAAATTAAATAGCTCTTAAACAATTGGCTTGTTTGTTACAATATTTAGGTAGAAGATGAAAAAATCGAGCCATTTCAAAACGATCGTTTTTAGCAGGTGTGATAAATTTCGAGCGATTTAAAAATCAATTTCTAAATTATTTACAAATTATTTTGAGTTTTCTATATTTCTGTTACATTATACAGTTAAATTAAATAAAGAACTTAAATTAAAAAAAAAGCAAGAACAAAAAAAATTAGTTTCTTTTGACTGCTAACTATAATCAGGGGTGTCATGGAAATTGAAAACGGAAAACGAAAAAATTTTAAGAGTCGTTTTTTAATAAGATTACTGTAATAAAAAATGTTTATGACAATTATTATACAAATAAAGCTCTATTTTACAGAATTTTTTAACAAAAATTGTATAAATTAGATTAAAAGTTTAATAAAAAGAACTGGCAAATTCTTTCGTTTTACGTTTTCGATTTCCATGACACCCCTGAATATTTTTAAAAGAATCGTTTAATGGTATGTATAAACACAACTGGGACGAACGACGAACTTCGCATAGTACGACGAAATTTTCGGCTAGAATTCGTTGCGTAAGTTCGTCAAATGAGACACAATATTCGTGCGTGAATTCCAGGTATTAATGTGACTTAACATTTTTTTTTTAATTTTGAAAAATGAATACCTTAGACGCTAGATTCTTTAATTATTTGACTGCTTCCATTTTCATCTTTTTTAACTAGCAATCAATTTTATAAACACGTTAACAGTCCACAGCCCACATATGGGCTATGAACTGAAATTGTCTGAAGTCAACATCCCATATGTGGGCTGTTAATCCATACAATTTTCAAGAGCTCTAGAATTGTGAACGTTGAGAGAACATCGTTTATTTGACTTGGACTTCACAGGGCAGACCAAAAAAAAAAGAAAATATGTGCTTGGACATGGAATAAGTCGGGGTTTACACAAAAAAAAAACGAGATTATTAAAAAAAAAGTCTTTCTCTGGACTGTTAACGTGTTAAAATTTCTTTGTAATTTATTTGTTTATTAACATTTATCAAACCATAGCGATCTCAAATTAGATTTTGGGTTTGTTTCAAATTTTGCAATTTTTCGCGAATTTCTGCCATGTTCGCGAATAGTTCTTGTAAGTTTTCTGATTCTTTACAGCTTTAACGATTTATAAAAAATAGTAGACTTTGAGATCATGCTAATTTAGACATTTTTACCGAATTTAAGCCATTCCTTATAGTGTTAGGGACTTTTAATCTTCTTTGAAATATAAAAAATTTTCGCCATTTTTGTTATTTCCGATATTTGTTTTTTTCACTTATTTAGAAATTTCAAATTAATTTTAGTTTTTGTATAAAAGTTTGCAATTTTTCGCGAATTTTAGTCAAGTTCGCAATAGAAACGATTTATCCCTGTGATTCTTTTCAGATTTCACGATTTTTAATAAATATTACCTTTGCTATCATGCAGCGCTGTCCCTTTCCCCATTTATTCGTCGTTCGTCTGCGTAAGAAATAGAAATAAACCTATCGCAGAGTTCGTTACGTACGACGAATTTCGGCCTACGCAATGATCGTGTGTACTTTCATATACACCAATGTATTCTATTTCTGGTAACGAATGTTGTGGTTCTATCATAATGCTTTATAGCCCCTTGCGACATTTGTATCTGTAACAAACTAAAAATAGCACTTTAAATGATATAGTTTCAATGTTTTGGCGATTTAAATCGTTGTAATACTATAGCAACACTAAATATGTTTTTGCTTCGCAATTTTAAATAACACACTAATTAAGATCTTGGTACACAACAAACTCTAAAGACGGCGCGGCGCCACTATTTTTGGTATACGAAGCTTTGAAATTTGGCAAACGCTAAAAGTTTAAAACCACCCGCTACAAAATTGTTGACCCAAGTGCAAGTTTCCCCACTGCACAGGCTTTCCGCAAACTGTTTGCAAAAAAAATTTGCTGCAGAGTTGTACTACAACAAAAAAAAGTAACCAGTGTTCAAAAATTTACATTGAAAATCGCTCCTTAGTGTTCGGTTTGGTAGATTTGTGGAAAACACAAACGCTAATAGAGTTTGTGTAAAAAAGTATTAAAAAAAATAACGTTTCCCTGTTTGTCATCTTCGAACACAAAAATAATACTGTTCTTATCCAACTCAACAAATACATGAGAACATTTAATTCCGTTCGGTTTTTTCTAAAAAACCACAAACTTCATTGTGTTCGGTTCAGCTCATTAGTGTTCGTTCGTTTCAGTTGTGCTTAGCGCACTTTTGGCTGGTAAAAAAACCAAACATTTTTTACAAAAACAAAATAAATATACGAAAAAAAACAAAAATCCAGCAAAGAAATTTTACACAAACAAAACATATGGGTATGTATAGACACACAAGCTGTTCGTGCTGTGGTCGTTGCTAAACTTGTTTGTTTGCACATTCCTTTATCATTGTAAAATAAGAAACATTATGAAACATTAAAATATGTATAATGTTTATCTACAGTACCACTACAATTGTTCGGTTTTCTGTTTCTAACGAAGAACAGAGCACTTTATAATGTTCGGCTCTTTCTGGAAAATAGTAACGAACAATATTAAGTGTTGTGTTCATCTACACAAACACTAAAAAAATAGATATTTTTCCTAGGTGCGTGAGCTGAACGCTAAATAATGTTCTGTTTATTTTCGAAAACTGAAAGTAACTTTTTCAAATTATTTAATACAATTTAATACTCTTTATCGATGGTTCCATTAAGGCCAAAACCTAAAAACCTTAATAAAAAGTTTGCTTTTTTGTATTTATTTTGGTTTAAAGCGCAACTAGCTCTACATTTAGTAACAAAAATGGGAAACATTTGAAAACTTGGGCCTAAAGCACAAGCTCATTTGCTTGCTGGAGTTACGTTACAAAATGTAGACTTATCTGAAGAAATGCCCATACGTGTTTGTTATCTTTACAAAAGCCAAAGTTATTTTAAATTAATTTAGATTTTTATGCTAATGAGCATAAACGTTACTGACCGACTTACTACTAAGTGTTGTAAAGCATTTATTTCAGTTTTCCAACACTGAAAAAATAATTTAATTTCGTTCAGTATCGACTGAAAGAATAAAATATAAAATTGCCTTCGTATCGAAAAATAATTCGATCACGACTGCCAAAATTAGCCTACTGTTGAAATTTTTTGAGTTGAGTCAAGGCGAATATGTAAACGGTGGTGTCGATACTACAACAAGTAACAACACCAAAAACACAACAATGTATTTTTTTTGTTGCTTTCGTTGATCGATATGTCAAAAACACAAGCAACTTTTGCCATTTCTCGCTCTAATTAAGAAAAAAAAAGTAGCACAGCTTTGATTTTAACGCCACCTGAAAAATGAGTTCGCCTTGAGTTGAGTTTTAAACTTTAATAGGGGCATTATCTAAAAATACAAACATAAATTTAGTACTTTTTTCAAATTTCGAACGTTAAAGGATTGAAAAGGTACGATTTTCTTCTCTTTGGTACTTTTTTAACAAAATCTTTTTTCTCCATTCATACGTATTAAATTATGGACTCCCACTACAATATTCACCCTTATCGTGGTTGGCGAATTTAAAATACGCATGCGACTGTTTGCTAATAATAGATTAAAGAAATAAGTTCACGTCATCTTTTATCTATAATCAAACAGTCACAGGCGTGTTTTTAATTTGCCAACCACGATAGGGGTGATTGAAAATGTTTGTTACTTAAAGGGGGATTAGAAAAAAGTACCAAAAAGGGGAAATATGCAAAATTAAATTTTTTTCTTTTACTTTTGCGTTCTACATTTAGTACTTTTTTTTTTGTTTTCTATAATACTGAACTTAGAGCCATAAAATTATACGAGCACGGTGCTGAGTAAATGAGAACCTATAAGATGAAAAATGTTGGTACCTTTTTTTTGTTCTACAACTGGTAATTTTTAAATTTTGTTGTGCACACAAGGCACTAAAGAAGTAGCGAGTTAAATGTTAGTACAATTTAAAAGAATATAGACCACAAAAGAGAGAAAAATGTATTAGAAATCAATTTTTATAGATACTAAAAACGATCGATATCGATTTTAAATCGTTTTTCATCACATACCTGATTATTTGTTTGTTCATTCAAAGAGTATTTTCGTGCATGGGAATCAAATCACTTTAAAAACTCAAAATGTTTATTTAAAAATGCTGCAAATGGTAACATTGGTAAAATTAAATGCGTACAATAATTGCACAAAATAAAAATATTGTCTGGAATGAGTTTAAGAAAAATGTAAAATTCTGTAAAATGCAAAAAATTTAAAAACAGTTTTTGGGATGTAATTCGTATTCATTGTGAAGACGTTTAGAAAAATTCGTAGATATGCAAATATGTATATCGTCACCATAAAAGCAAAAGGCTCTAACTAACAAAAAGGTAAAAATCTTTTTTTTTTATTAAATCTGATGTATTGCATCAACACAAATAACAATAAAAAAAAATATTGGAATCTTTTGACCAACATTAGCGCTTTTATTGAAAAAAAAACAAACGGCCCTATCAACATGAGATTATATGAAAAATGCTAAAAGACCTAACTGGCAGTTAGTTTTATATGCAACTTTGTTAATTGTCGAAACAACTGGTAGGTTTTACATTTAAAATAGAAGAAAAATTAATTATTGTTAAAACAGTTAAATGTAATTTATCAATTTTTCATATTCGGCCATGTTCTAGAAATCGAAATCACTTGAAATTTAAATCGAACAAATTTTGAAAATTCTTCCGTGTTAAAAGTTAAAGCCACGTTCGTTTTTACAAAAATTAAACTGATAAACTTTATCGATTTGAATTTCGCGTGATTTCGATTTCCAGAACATGGCCGATTAAATAGTTGTTTGCTTCTCCTGTAAAACTGTTCAAAATGTTATATAGGGCCTTTTGTGTTTTAGGTGAAGAGATATAATCTAAATGTTTTTTTTTTATTTCCTTTTTGATCAAGCGATTTTGTTGGCATTTCAATGATTTAAGAACTGCCCTTGTATGCTTGAGGCCTGAACAAGGCGAATTAATTACAGGTAATCTCTGTAAATGTGCTTTTAGACGATCTGTATATTGCAGTGGGTTTGTCAGATGTAAAATCCATATTAAATCGCACATGTCTGTCAAAATTTACAATGTTGCCGGAGTTAATTTTTAGAAAAATAGCACAACAAATTAAAGGGGTATGCTCAATATCAATTATAATATGCACTGCAAATTGAAAATTTGCACATTGACCATCGTGATTATCCTTATTGTTTGAAATTTTTCAAAAAACAATAAAAACTTATTATGACAGGGTTTTATTTTCCTCATTATACGTAAGACTTGTGTGATAGTATACCATTAATAAATAGACTCTTGGCATATTGTGTAAACATTTTTATTATCCTCTGTGTCCCTTTTAAAAGATTTGCAGCCTTTTCAGCACATTAGTTTTGCATTACCCATTAATGGGTTCTTTGAAAAACTACAAGTTACTATGTAACACAAAGTGTTTTTAATAAGTTAGTCCAGCAATTGTTTCGCGGTCCCGTCTCCCTGGGGTCCCATATAACCTAGCTGCCGACATTTTTACTCAGCCAACTGGTTGATTTAATGAAACAGTGGATTCTATTCAAACCAATGTCAAAGAGATAAGTTCTGTCCCTAAGGGTTCTCCGAATTCAGTGGCAGAGAAGATGTTTCGTTGACATTTCTTCTTCTTCTTCGTCACCGCAACTTCTACGCAAATGACCTAGCATTTGGTCGTGTTTCCATATAGGCCAATGGTCAGTTATTACCACAATTAGGTTTCACAGGTGAAGTCTGGCCAGCTTTAAAGCCCGCTGAGTCCTTTTTAAATATATAATTTACCGGACTTTTCCTTTTTTCCCCAACAGAAAGTTTAATCGTACCATCTCTGACTAGCAATTAGATGAAATTTGTGTGCGATAAGTTACTTATACCACATTTAATTTCCTTAAAGGTTTTAAAACTGTTACCACTCGAAAATAATTAAATAATCGAGTAATAATTTTGAAAGGCATTTGGTAAAGAAGCAGTTACATGCCATAAAAAGTATATAGCCATTTCCAAAACAATTGGATCAATAAACCGATAGACAATCGGCGAAAGATGTCAAATTCGATCATTTCAAAACCTCCAGAAAAAATTTCTAAGTTTTTTTTATCGTTTTAGTAAATAAATTGAAAACCCCCGTTATTTCGTATTTATTTTATTTTAACCCCGCAAAATCGAAAACCCCTATAAATCGTAAAAAACGGCCGGTCCCTTGCGATTACGAATTATCGGGATTCTACTGTATTCCGATTAACGGTAAAATGTTACGTATCGAACCAGATTTTGGCTTAAAAAAAATTCAGAAGATTTTGAAATCAAACCAAAGACATTTTAATGTTACATTGTTACGTAAAATTCTGAAAGTAGTTTGACTAAAAAATTGTGTCAGGTTTCTTTGAATTGCTGCTTTTTGTACATGGCCACAAAAACTACTTCTATTTTTTTTACGTTCGAACCGCTACTTTTTTGCCATTATCTTTGACCTAGAATCGCGCCCTCCATCAGCTTTAACATACATAGATAACAATGCTTTCTAAGTGCTATAATTTAAGGGTTAAAAGAACGTTAAAATTTTTGTTGTTTAAAATGTTATTGCATTTTTGATGCGTACGACTGTCACGTTCAACACCATGGAATCACCCTTATTCAGAAAGAGTATCGTTTTGTTCACGTTGGAGATTTAATGCTCTTTACATATCTCGATTCATATTTAGAAGTTAATTTTGTAAATCACAGTACAGCCTAAAGGATTTTACCAAGATTTTTTACTAAATATTTTTCTTAGTTAATTTTTTTAATGGTATTGTCTGATGCAGTAATACGCAAATATTGTTTCAACAAGTAATGCAATATGATAACTTTTTAATAAAGACTAACTATTAAAAATAACGTGTATTTCACGGTAATCGCATTAGCTAAATGCTCAGAAGGTTTTTCTTAAATTTGAACATCCCCATCAATTTCAATTACATAATTTGAAAACATCTTTAGATCCACTTCCTATTAAACTGTTTCTTTTAAAACATATAAAGGGTATTCACGTCACAAGTTGCACCCTTGCGAAAAAGCAAAAAAACAACCACACAGACAATTAGTTGTGCGTAAATAATTTTCTTATAGTTTTTGTTTTATATAATCGCGAAAAAGTTAATCTCGCGGATAAGTTAACTGAATTTTAACGATCTAAAAAGTTAACTTTAAGATAACATTTCTGAAAGTTTTGATAAAAAAACATCAGAAATGCGCAGAAAGTAGAGAATTAGAACAAAATTATAAAGATATTTAGGGAAAACTAATAGCGTTGGATTATGGATCTCAAAAATTAGAAAAAAAATTTTTGAAATTCTCGAGGCTGTGGCGAATGAAAAATCTGAGTTTCATTTTTGTTATTATGAAAACTAAGCCATTGGAATAAGTTTATGGCTGTTTTCTCATTAAACGATTATCTTTTCGCCCCACGAAAAACAGCACATTAAAGAAATTTGGTTTTCTCAATGTCTCATATGTGTTCTATTCTCTCGCAACACAGTAAACTATAAAGGAAATCAAAAAATATTTTTCTCCAAACTGTCCGATTTGACTTGGATTGCCCCATATATGAATATATATCCTTCAACTCTACCTACTATTTATTCTACACATGTTCCCAGAAGTTTTTTAAAGTTACAGTTAGGCGACATCCCAAAAACTCTTTAAAAATATGTACATAAATTGCAAAAAAGGAATCCTATCCAATTGCTTTCTGATAAATGCACTTAATAAAGGAAAATTAAATAAAAAAAACACCATATTGCACACTAGCTAGGTTTGGTTGCCTTCTTAAAGTATATCATATTTAAAGCGGTATGTTATAAAATTTTTTAACATAAAATTAAAAGCGAATAACTTACGGCGACAACGTTTCTGTGTGTTGCGTAAAAGACTGGTAGAGTTCGTGGAAGAGGCAGGTAATGAAATGCCTTTAAGTGAATTAATTGCTGTTGAAGGTTTTTCTAATATCGATTGATGTGGCACATGGTGATGATAATGATGATAATTATTGTGATGTTGCTGTTGCTGCAGATGATAATGACATTTTAAGTTATTAAATGTTGATGTAATACGATTTGTTGATTGATATTTCATATTGCTATTGTTATTAAGGTTGCATTTATTGTTGTTGCTCGTAAAATCAGACCATGATGATGACGAGGAAGATGAAGCATAAAAAGGCTTTTTGTTATCGTTGTGAGAACATTGCCGATGATGATGGTAGGAGTATTTAAAGGGTGAAGAAGAGTTTTTCATTATAGATTGATGATGCTGCTGCTCGTAATAATGATTGAGATTGGTTATATAAAAGTAGTCGTTAGTGGCTAGAACATCGATTTCAGCATAATTATCATCTTCATCTTCCTCGGTTTTATTTTCAAAGCCATCATTATTGGGAGTTGATGTTGTTGCTCTATTGTGGTACAAATTTATTTGTTGGTTTTTATTATCTTGAAATAATTTATCAAATCACATATTTTCATCAAATTTGGCAAAATTTGTGTTGTCATCATCCCAACCATCAGCATTATTGCCTTTTGTGGCACCATTATTGCTGCCGCCGGTGCCCGATCCATTATTGTTAGTAGTTTTATGGTTTTCCGATTTGTTGTCATTTGTTGTGGCTGCAGTGGACGTAAGTTGTGTAGTGGGAGGACTATTGAAAAAATCATCGTCTTCAAAGGGATCTTCAACTTTTTTGGAAAATATGTTTACAGATTCGGACTTTTTAATCAAATCCTGCTGACGTTGTTGTAGTTTGTTGTTACGTATTTGTTGTTTGGTAGTTTTCTGTATAGACTCTTGCCATTGCACATCATCGTTTTGAAAGGCATCAAATGTCGCTTTTGAAAAGTCATCTTCAAAAGCATCATTGAATTGTGAGACCTTGACATTGTCATCGAATCGTAGCTTTGGGGTGCTGGTTTGGGTAGAGGTTTGTGGTGAAATACCACGATTTTCTAAATCGAATTGCTGCAAGGACCCAGCTGGAGGATGTTGAAAATTTTTTTCCCTATCTTGTCCAGCTGAGAAGTCATTAGAAAATCTAAATGACGACTTTGAAGCTGGGGTATTAGCTGCACTAACATTAGCTGCCGGAGTTGAATTGCAACTAGAGGCTGTACCAGCTGGAGCTGGAGGGGGTGAGGATTGATTAAAATCGGATTCAAAACCCACATCAAAACTAAATTTGGTACTGGCATTGGGGGTAGCTGTAGGTAAAGCACTGCTTGTATTTGACCTGGGTGTAGGTGTTTGTTCATATTCCCCATCATCTCCATCATCATCGAAGCCATAGTCTTGTGGATGTTTGGGTTCTGCAGGAGGAGCCAAAGGTCTTCGTATGTAGCCTCCCTTACCTGGCTTACGGTAGGCCATTGAACTTACTTGAGTTTGGGAGGGCGGCACTTCCTTTCTTCGTCTAACGTGGGCGTCCATCATGCGATTGTGCATTTCATGACGTCTCATTTCAAGACGAGCAAATTTATCTTCATCTGCTGGCGATATTTCATCATGATCTATGCCACGATCCGCCTCCTCCTCTTCTTCTTCGTCCACATAATCCTCGGCATCGTCATCCAAATCTTCACAGGAGATATAATCGTAATTGGCAGTGCGACCATAACGGCCAGCATTACTAGGAATGGCTGGTAAGTCCTTATTTCGTGTAGCTCTCTTTTTGCGGTACCTAGAAGTAAAAAGAATTTCAAGTTTTTATTTTGTCTCTTTTATAGAATTAAAGAGAAAACAAAAATTACCTGCGATCTTTATCTTCATCCGAGCCTGAAGGGCTTTGACCCTTAACAGCAGCTCTTCGGCGTTCTGCTTCTGCAGCGCTTGAAGGACGTTTCCAGGATGAAGTTGATTTTTGTCCCGGCAAAGGAGGTTCTAAATTAAACAAAATTTAATAATAAGGAAATATCTTTAGTAAAAACACTTTTACCTTCACCATCCCAGGGGCTTGAACCACTACTTTTACGTATACGATTCTGGGAGCCCAAAACATTACCTCCTGCTCCCATACCACCTCCTGCTCCAACTCCTTGTGTAGTTAATTGACTAGGTCTTTGCAAACTTCTTGTATCACAACGTGATCTTTGATCACGATAATGATATTCCTTTTCAGAATCCTGATCATAGTCGATATCACCCGTAACTCGTAAAGATTTTAACGATTTGCGCAATGAACGACTTTTATCGGCCGTCATAACACAACGTTCACGACCATGGTACTCATCACGACTATCACAACTGCCATAAGGATCAGAGGGAATGCCACCACTATCGTAACTACGTCTTCGTCTCCGTGGAGCTACGTTTGAACCTTCATACGATTCGAGACTTTCACGATCGAATGATTTGCGATCTCGTTCGTACATATAGTCCGAAGAACGTTGGCGATGCGATGGCATTGTGGGCGAGCAACATTCTCCCTTCATTTCCTCGTACATGGAGGCCAAATGGGCTGGAATTTTTCCCGATGCTGCCAACATTTCACCAAAATCATCGAGATTGTAAATGCGTTCAGCAGAGCGAGGATTGGAGTCACCACGATAATATTTGCTACGTTTGTCATAGACTCCACCTCCAGCCGAACGTCTTTCGTAACTAGAGGAAGGTGGTAGCGGCGGCCCTACTCCTCTTTTATCGTATATGGGAGGTCCGTAAGTGGTCCTCTCATAAGCCAAACGATCGAAAGTGCGTCCTCTGGCCTGTTCAATATCCTGAGATGACCAAGTGTGATGAGGATGCTGAGCACCATGATGGTGATACCAACCAGGAGAATCTAAAAACAACAATTTAAATTCTAGTCAAAGATCTTTATGTGCCGAAAATTATTTAATTTACCCATGTCAAAATTATCTCGGCTTCTGCTTAAACTATGTTTATATTTACACTGATCTCTATCACGGCGGCTTGTGCCAAAATCTTGTTCATATCTAAAAATGGTAAAATCACAAAAATATTCAGTATGTATGTACTAATAAAAAAATGTCATGCGATGGCTAGCTTTGCACAGTCTGAGTTGAATTCAACAAATTTGTTTAGAAAAGAAAATTTAAAAAGGCAAAAAGTCTAATCTAATAAATCGAAAGTGTTTGGCTTCTCAAATGTATCCAAATCGTAATTTATTAAGCAATTTATTTACTCACTCATATTCATCATCACAGGAATTCATCCGTCTTGCATGACGACGATAGTATCCATGGCGATCTGTTGTAAGGCTACTAGGCAGTTGTCCAGCTAAACGTTTACTTTGTGGATACTCGAGAACATGAGGTGGTGCTACGGTACCCTGATCCTCGTCCCAACTCAGATCTCGCGATGATGAAGATGTATTTTGGCGTTCTTTCTTGTGATAACGTCGCTGCGCTGAAGTTCCGCCCCCTAAAGGTGCTGTTTGATGTCCCAGAGATAAACTACTACCACCCATGGTAGGTTTGTGCCAAGCCTCTTCCCTGGGATCCGAGGAACAAGGTGACTCTATGGCACTGTCGTTTTGAGAACAATTGGTTATCGAGCCGGGAGGTGGTGGTAAATTCAGGAAATTATTGGCTTTTGTTACAAGTTTAGCTGAAGGTCTGGCTCGCTTATCGGAAGCTATTGCTGGTTGATGTTGGGGAGTATCAAATGTAGCCCAGGAATCATTTAAATTCTTTGAAATAGCATCATTCTGTATTTGTTTGTTAGCAGCATCTATTATTTGTGAAACCACAGTCAGCTGGGAGGGAAGTGGCGAAATTTGTTGGGGTGACTTGTTGTTGGGTGATTTATTTTGCTGGCTGGTAAGGGTAGGTCCTGGAGACCTGTGCAGGGGTATCGGTGATGTACTGACATCATTGAAATGCGGTGGTGTAATCGTAGTAGTAACGGTATGAGTATTTTGCTGTTGCGGAGCTATAGCTGGTGAGTTGCGTTCTCGTGAGTCGAGTGATAAATTAGAAATGGCTCTTTGCATTAAATCGTCTATTTCCAAATCATCTTTTGAGCCCGATAGTCCCGATGAAGCCACACTGACCACAGACAAGTATTTGCTATCATTGCTAGAAAGCATTTGACTTTGGGTGATATTTATTTGAGGATTCAAATCAAATTTCTCAGACTTTTGTTCAATTTCTTCTAGCTGGTGATTGGAACTGGCCAATTGTTCATATTCTGTAGTAGGCAAGGTATCCTTATATTGTTCCTTTTCATTGCTATCGGCACTACTTAGACCCCCTGCGTCCTCGCGTATGTTATTACGACGTTCTTCCTCCTCTTCATCTTCGTCCTCTTCCACAGTTATAGCCGATGAAGAGGGTTCTACCAAGAAACCCCTACTGTCTACTAGACCCAATCTTTGTTGTTGCGTGATGGCGTCTAGGGAAGAGGCTTGATCCATTAATTGCCTTAAATCCTGGTCTTCTTCGTCATCATTAAAACCACTAAAACCTTGGAAGGGTGATTTACTATCACCTTGACTGCTTACCTCTAAATCGGTGGTAATAGAAGGCGGTTTAGGTGGAGGTTTATCAAATAGATTCTCCACCAATATCAAGTCACGCAAAGCAGCATAACGATCTTTAGCCTGGGCCAACACCTCTGTTATTTTGGTGTCTATTTTGGGTGGCTGTGGTCCAGAAATTTCCACCATATCGCCACTTAAAAGATCCTGTTGCTGAAAATCATTCATGTCTAAATCCGTTACAGTAGATATAAATTGTTTCTCATCTGACGTACTGGCGATTTCGGTATCCATAACATCTCCAATGAGATCAACACTTTCCTGCTGCTGTTGTAATTCCTGGTCAATAATTTCTCGGAACACAGCATAACGATCTGCTGGGGGCACCATGTGATTTATTGCTTGTGTTAACGGCTCTACGTTAACACTATCAAATTGAGCAAAATTGGCTTCAAAAGTAGTGTCGGAGTCAGCCGTTGCGGGTTGTTGAAAATCTTCACCAAAAGTATCATCAAATTTCGCTACAAATGTTGCCTCTTGATCAAAGTTTACCTTAAAAATGGGCGCGGTATTTTTTTGGGTATCTGGTTGTGAAGTTTTTAATTTGTGTTCCTGTCTTGGGGGTTTACTTTGTTCTAAGAATTCCGAGAGATAAGAGGTCAGTTCTACCAGAGTCATCGTAGAGAGTTTCGTCGTAGGTACATTTAATTTGACAGCTAATTCATCTATACCTAACGTTAGCAGCTGGGTGAGTGTTATATCAGGAACTATGGTCGCTGGGGCGGTTGAATGTTTTTCTAAAATGTTTTGTTGCTGCTGTTGTTGTTGTTGCTGTTGAATTTGTTGCAGTATTTCACTTTTGTTCTCGTAAATATCATGCACTCTACTTTGCTGATTAAGCGATTGTTGACGTTGTGTCCTAGTGCGCGAGGAAATTTGAGTGGGAGGCGGCAATAGAGGAGGCACATCTGACACTATGGTACTTGAGGCTGAACTGCCTGTTCCAGAGCACCCTAGAACAGATATGGGTGCTAAGTAGTCATCTTCAGTATGACCAGGTTTACGCGGCCTTCCTGGTCCAGGATAGGAGCCATCCGTTCGTCCCACACGACGTGAAGGCAAAGGTATAGGAGGCACATCTGTATTGGATGTACGTCCTGTTAAGCTTTTAGAAGCCAAAGCTGAATTAAGACTGTCATAACGATTACCGGCCATTGATTGATTAGCTGCGGTACTTAAACTATGACTGGGTACATTTCTTGATCTTATGACAAAATCATTAAATTGCTTTTTGGGTGGTAAAGGTGGTGGTTCAACACATATACCATAATCCGGCCGAGGAGGAGGTTCCGGAGCACATTCTGTTTCACTTAACGAGTCAGACTCCTGAAGGCGTCTCATATTGATCGAATTCGAATCACGCTTAGAAAACCTCGAGGACTGACCAAATAAATGAGGCATTTTTTTATTCGATATGCTGGAAATCACATCGACTGTTTGCTGTTTTAGCATAGAAGCAGGGGGTAGAGTGGCCCCTGGGCCTGGCGCTATACCAACACCACTTGTTGCTGAACCCATTGAAGAGGGTACAGGTCTTGATCTTATCGTACTAAGGGGTTGCGACAAGTCACCCTCTGGAGGTAAATTCACTTGCAAATGGCCAGACAATAGATCTTGTGAAGCCTGCACACCACTAATAGCAAGTGTGTCGGCTGACGGCGATAAAGATTTGGGATCTTTTCTAGTTTTATCCACTTCACCAGTATCACTGCTGAATTCAAATTCAAAAGGATCTAATTTCGAAAATAAATCACCACCTTCTTCAAACGGATCACTTTTCTTGCGGGTGGGTGAAAAGGGATCGGTATCACGCGGCAACATAACGGGATCCGAGTTGGTAGCGGCGGAAGCGGCAACCGGTTCTAAAGGAGAATGATAGCGAGAAAAACGTAATGCATTAGTTTGATTCATAGTACTTGACTGATTAGTTGTTATTGTTGATGTTGTTGTAGAAGTTGTTGTTATTGTCGTGGAGGTGGTGGTGGTGGTGATGGTGAAATAAGATGAAGATGAAGCGGTTGTTGTTGTTGTTGTTGATAATGACGAGGATGCATTAAAATTCGAAGGACTAATAGCATTGGCATTTTGAAACGCCGCCGCTAAGACACGACCTTGACCACCACCTTCACCAGAACTACCAACACTCATACTCTTATTCAGATTAAGATTCCTAGTCATTGTCATACCCTGGGGCATGGACATGGGCGCTAATGTTGATATTGATGTTGATGGTTTCGATTGATGGTTTGTTAGTAAAGCAAGACTACTAGTGTTTTTATTCATAATAATGTTATTACTATTAGTTGAAATATTATTAGTATAATTATTAGTTGAATATTTATTATTAGTTGATGCATTAGTTGTTGTACATGTTACAATTATGGAGGTGGGACAAGTGCATATTAGAGAAGTAGACGTACGAGTAGTAGCGATAAAAGCGTTATTAACAGAAGTGTTAGAAGCACAAGAGGAGGAAGAAGCAGTGATGTTATTCTTAATATTACAAACATTTAGATTTAAATTTGTGGAACACAAAGTGTTGGTGTTAATGGTGGTGGTAGTGGTAGTGGTAGCATTTACATTTGCTAATGAGGCATGACTATTTAAAGCAGATACAGTAGTGCTGGTGTCATTTTTATTGCTAGTATTATTGTTAATAGCAGTAGAAGTATTAATATTGCTAATAGAACTAGTGGAAGAAGAAGTGGTTGTTGTAGTAGAAGTAGAAGTGATAGTACCTGTTGTTGCATGGTTAATAATTGTATTTGCTGTTGTTATTATTGTTGCTGATGTTGATGATGGTGGTGGTTTTGTTGTTGTTGTTAGTAAAGTATTTAAAGTGGTAGTGGTGGTGGCAATTGTCATTCTATTGAAAGATTGCTGATGTTGATATTGCGGTTGCTGCAATTGTTGTTGCTGCTGATATTGTATTGATTTCAATTCTAAATCGCCTAAATTTAAAATGTCTTCGGTCATTTTTGAGGAGATCAACTTTTGATTTTCACCCATTAAATTTATGGCTGTAGTCATAGTCGTCGTTGAGGTCGATGTAGCCGTAGCCATCATCATGGTCGCTGCTGTAGCAGTTGTTGTTACTGTAGTTGTCGTTAAATCTTTAAGAACTTTCTTAGGTGGATTTTTAAGCTCATGGAAAAAGTATTTCTTATCAACGTATGGTCTTGTACGACCAGTACCCAAGGGATCCAAATCTGTAAAAGCATCTGGTCAATTTGGACAAAAGGACAAAACACACAATCATCAATTAAATCTTTTTTTTTTTTTTTTGTTAATTTGTTTCTATTGTTTTTTTTTTTTTTTTGTCTATCCTCGAAACAGCGACAATTTTTTTTCTTTATTTTCAATGACAAAACAAATAAAACATATACAATAGTAAAGAATAGTTAAAGAATGCGATACTCCTTGGTTTTTGGTTTGATTGATTGGTTGTTTTTGTTTTTTGTTTGGTTTGTGGAAAATGTGCATGTGCAAAAATTGTGATTAAAACATTAAAAAAAAATTAAATATTAATGAAAAAATCCAATATTTCAACTAAAAAATTCAATACTGAACTATCGTAACAGCTGAGAGCATTTGAACAAGAGCTTAAAGAAGTCTAAAGCGCGTATATGTAAAGTTTGTAGATTTTTTTTTATTTCTCTTTATTATTTATTAAATTTAATTAATGATCCCTAGAAATTTATTCTTGTAAAGGTTTAAGTAAGTTCTATAAAATATTGATTTGGAGAATAATAAAATAAATGGCGCGTGCAAGCGAAATTTAGAACACCAATTTTCAATTCTTTTTGCAGTATTTTTGTACATATTTGGCCAAAAACTATTCGAATGTTAAATTCTAGGTATCGACGTAGACAAGTGACTTTCCATAATCCCAAAGAAAATAATCCAATGGAGTTAAATCACACGATCTTGATGGTCAATTAATTGTCCAATTATGTGAAAATTTTCTTTCATCAAAAGTTTCTTTAAGTAAATAAATTGTGGCGCTCGCTGTGTGGCATACTGCTGCGTCTGTTAGAACCACTTGTCAATGCCAGCTAATTGAGGTACGAATAACTTTCTAATCGTGTCCCCATACCATTCCCCATTGACAGTATCATTTTGACCATCATCGTTTTTGAAGAAAAATGTACTATTGACTCCGCCAGCCCTTAAAGCGACAAAAGCTTATGGATTATTTTCATTCCAAATACGACAATTCTGCTCATTGGAGAACAAAATAATCAGCCCAATTATCAATACCAATTCCCCGGAAGTTTTTTGCCATTTTTACAATTGAATTTACATAGGAAAAGTGGGAGAAAACTCCAGTGGAATTTTAATTCATAATTGGGCTAAATAAGTTTGACGAACAAAACCATTCTTTTGATAAAAACATTCCAATAATTTGCAAGCGTTGGTCTGGTGTTAGTCTATCCAAACTAAACAAAAAGCTAATGGGTTTTCCAATTAAGCAGTGTTGCCAAATTCAAAGTTGTGACCCTCTAAAAAAAACCCTGTATGTGTACATACATGATGATGTCTTAATACTTTGCAAAGCTCAATACTTGTCCGTTCCACTGACTTAATTAGTTAATATGAAATTGAAATCTGGCAGATATATGAATATTCGTCACATAATTATTATTGTATTTGAAAATTTAATCGAAGAACTACTGCAAATACTGAATATTTGGATGTAGTTTTTTACCGGTTTTATTTGAAACTTGATTTTTATTAAAATTTCTTTAAAAATCTACATGCATTCTTACAAAAATGTTAAATACATAATAAAAGTGCGTGATAACAGAAATTAAACATGTATGTATGTATAATAAAAACACAAACTGCATTTGAAAGAATAAAAAATGAAGAACAAATTTGATCGAATGATTGGTTAGTTAGGGTTTGTGTGTTAGTGTTTTGTTAATTGGTTAAGTGAAAACATACATAAAAACAACATTCAACTTAAGTTGTTTAAATAAATACCTTAAAACTTAATGCTTGAAATGGAGCATGAGAGTAACAAATTCTCCACCTTACCTGATTTAATATCCTGTTTGGAATTTTGTGAAGCCTCCGCAGCAGCCGTTTGAAATATATCCGAAAGACTATTACTATTGGCTAAATTAGTTGTATTGGTATCTGAATTATTGTTGGCATTATTGGCAATAGTTGTTATATCGGACATATCGGCTGGCATAGTAGATGCAGAACATGAGACTGTTTCATAAATATGATTTGGTGGAGTATCGGAAGATTCTCTGGCCGCCAGAGGAGCACGTGTAGGCAAAGATACAGCACTTGTAAGTGAACTGGCTAAAGGAGGCATACCCATTAAGCCTGGCACTACCGTTTTAGAAGTATCAAAGACATCATTGTGGGCATCTAGTTCCCGTAGCCAATGATCATCATCATCGTCCAAGGTTTGTAGATTTGTGGTTGTTGTATTAAGACCTGCAAAGACAAGTGTTAGACGAGATTGTGCAGCAGTGGGTGAAAGCAAAGAAGAATTACCGGCACCAGAAGTTGGTATGTTGGTGATATTTATGTCATTGGATTTAGTGGTAGTTTTACTGCGTAAACGTCCCGGCTCGGGAGGTGGTAAGGTCTAAAAGGAAAAGGTGAATTTTAGATTTAATAATAATGAAAATATAAAAAAATTATACCGGAAAGCTGGTAAAAGAATCTCCAAAAGGATCGTTAATGCCACCACCGCCACTACCTCCGCCAAGAGTTATAGAAGTTTTTGCAGCATTTGAGGTCAACGAGGAGGATTGTTGAGAATGTGTGTCATTAGGTGTAATACGTTCCATTTGTGTTATGCCTCTTTGTAAGGAACTAAGCTCTTGTTCTAAATCTACTAAATCAGCAACAGATTCAGGTGATATCTGATAAATAAAAGTAATGTATCTATAGTAGAATGTTTTTGGAATGTTTTCTTATCCTCTTCGATTACCTCCTTTGCAGCCCCTTTCGAATCCAAATTAACCCCCAAACGATTGGTGTTTGGTGCATTTGTAGAACTACTAACCATAGTATTTAACATACTCAGTGTAGCAGCCGATGTTGTTGAACCGCCCAAGCCTGAGAGATCATTTTGACCAGCTCCACCTGCCGCTGCACTCTTTAGTGAAGATAATGAAGACAACTGATGTTGTTGATCATGATGATGTAATGATTTCGATTGTATCTGTTGTCTGGCCAATTCAATTTCCTTCTTTTTCAATTCGAAGACAACTTGAAATAGATCACGCATGGCCAACACCACCTGAGAGGCAGCTTTATCTGTTTTAATACCAAAGAAACGATGGCCACTATCAGGTGAGCCGAATATATAACCAAATGCACGTGAATCAGTCATATCTTGTGCTATAAATGAGATCTTGTGTACGGGATGATGATATAGTGAATCGCCAGTTTTTTCATCTCTCAAACGCAGACCATCGATGGTGACGTGTATGGTAATGCGTTGTTTGTGTTCACCAGCTGCACGTATGGCCATTTTTAGATCTTGTAAGGCCTCTTGGCACATACGATCGCCACGTGCCTCGCCCACCTCCAAGATGCCAATAAGTTTGGCTTTGAATTGCACGCCATCGCCGAAAAAACGCCCCGGATCATTGCGATCTACAAAGAAGAATTATTGTGGAAAGTAAATTTTGTAAACAAAAAAAATGTAATTTAAAGTGTTTTTTTATAAATTTTTCTCAATGTAGTTTTATTTTTTTGTCATCGAGAAATCTTGCGTTTAATCTTTTAGGCTCTTTTTAGAGAATCGACTGAAAACATCTGTGGAGATAACGATGAAAATTTTATGAATTAGTTTGTTTATTTTAATGATTTTTTTATTATTATTTGGATTGTATTTTTGTTTTTTTATTAAAAAATTCCTAAAGTTTTTTTTTTGATTTAATACAATCCTAAATATAAATTAATATTTCGAATTAAATAATATTTGGAACTTCTAAATTTATTACATACTTGTTTTGTTAAGAAAAATCGGATTTGTCTCCTCCTTTTAAAAAGAATTTTAAGAAAAATCTTTATTTTCAAAAAAAAAACCATTTAATTAAATTCATACAACAAAATGTCGGACAGCGTTAAAACATTAAATTTACTTATGGACTATAAAAATTCGTTTTTAAAGTTACGTTAGATTTTTAATTAGCATTTTTATAAAAATAAAATTACGAAGAAGAAAGTTTCGCTTTCTAAAGACTCGACTTTTGAAGTTGAAATCACTTTCGATCGGAATCGTATTTTGTAACATGGATAATGCTCTCTTAATGTATCCCAAATAAGTTCACTTTGCGGCAGGGACTTTTTAAAGAATCCACCTTCTTTGAGTTGTATGTCTTCATAATGCAAAACGTACTTCACTTCTTTGAAAGAAGAAATAAAAATAGTGAGAAAACAATTGTTGATAAGAATCAAAAGGGCCAGTCGCTTCGAGTCCTTTATAAACGTGTCCTACCGTATTAAATTAAATTTTATTGTATATAATACGGAGAGGATACCTTTTAAATCATGGGAGTACTGCCTTATTTTGTATTTTGTAATGATTCAAAAAATTACAATTACATACTAACTTTTTCATGATCGCCAAAACTCCGATTTAAAATAAACCCTTTTTAATTTAAATTATTTGGAATACAATTTCGAAGGTAATTCTTTTGGAATCTGCAATTCAATTCACCCTAAAACATTTGATAATCATTCACTTTAAAGAACCATTACCTATTTAAAAAAATTCAATTAAAACTTTTTCTTAAATAAATTTTTTAAATCTATTGATGATTTCATTACTAATTTTTAAATTACAACAAACAAACACACTGCTCCAAATCCCTTGTGAATAAAATTGTGTATTAGCAATAAATTTTGTAAAGAGAAATAAAAATAATTAAAACACTAAAAATAAACATTTACATTTTAAATAATTATCCCCAGAGATGGCAGTAGAAGCTGTAGATGAGGCAGAAGTGTTATCATGATGTTTTCCATGGCTGCTTACAAAACTACTGGCAATCGACAACGTAGAAGAGGCGGATGATAATTTGGACACCAACGATTTAACCATAATGAGGCAAACGCAACTTGAGACTGTTAGCAAATGTTATACATATGTATGAACATTCAGTCAATCAGTTTAACAAGCAGGCAGAGAGTATTGAATGGTACTAACAGAATCGTTGAGTAAAAACTTATGAGATTCTGGTTTTTATTTTTTTAATATATTTTAATGAAACAGCAATTGCGGCAATTGAATTAAACAATCATAACGACGATACTACACTAGCAAACAGCAACAGCAGACACAGACAATAACATTAAATAACAATAGCTTGATACGATTCTGTAGCAATTGCTCCAAGCCTTATCCGCTCCATCTCCTCTTCCAGCCTATTGTTGCCTGTCAAGTTTGGATAACAATTTACACAATTTTTTGTGTTACAAAGTTTGCAAGCCTCTTGTGCACCTGGGTTTGAAGGGGTGGTGGTGTTTGCTTTACGGCTTTTAGTTTGAAAAATTGTTTTATATTTCTTTCTATTATTGTTTTTATTTTTGGGTGCTTCGTCGATGTTTTGCTTTGAAATTTTTTTTCACAATATTAATGGAATTTATATCGATATTCTAAACTTGCGCCATAGCGGTCATCATTGAGTTGAGTAATGACTGAACCGAAGAACAAGCCCATCATCATCTA
The DNA here is from genome assembly GCA_949318255.1 of Pollenia labialis. NCBI lineage: Eukaryota > Metazoa > Arthropoda > Insecta > Diptera > Polleniidae > Pollenia > Pollenia labialis. The sequence continues at coordinate 129,345,276 of OX439140.1, forward strand.
ATTGTTTTTCAATACTTTAAACATTTTTTAACTAATTGTTTTTTTTTATTATTTGGTGCCTTTTGTTGTTATTGTTTTGCTCACTTTTTGCATAATTTCAAATTTAAATTTATACTAAATATTTTTACTTGTTGTTGCATTTAAGTAGTGAATTGAATTTTCTTTCCCTTCATCCTTTTCTTTCTTGTTGTTTTATTTAACAATAACTGGAATTTAGTTATATTTATTTAAATGCATAGTTTAGTTTAGATTCTTTTTGTGTTTTTATTTCTATTTTCGGTGATCTCAGCAACATTTAATTCATTTTTTTCTTTTCTTAACTATTCTCACTTTATAATGTGTGCTATTTTATTTATTCTTAAGCTTATATTAGTGTATTTATTTACAATTTCCTAAAATGTATGGACAATTATAGAAAACAAAAACAAGGAACACAAGCTGCCACTTAAGTTTTTCGTGAGTTTTGTTGCAAGAACAATTAAAGAGAAATGCATTCCGTTTTTTCTTGCAAACTGCATTCTACTAGACAAGGGCTACCAGGCTATTTTTTTGATTAGTTATTATTGTAAGGCTACCAGATGTGTTAAATTTTGCTTTGTATAATTTAAGGGTAACTTCAAGTGAAAAATAACTAGGAATATCATAGTTGTGCAAATTTTATATGTATATCTTAAATCGATGGGTCTTATGTCCTATTTTTAGGATATTATTTAAATCTATATATATTTTGTTGATTTTCATATAAACTTAAATCGTATATACGGGTGTGTTCTAGCATTCGAATCCACTTGAAAGTGGATTATTTCAGCATTATTGGTGTTTTGTATGTCACATCCACGTGTTTATATTCGTTTTGAATTGAAGCGGTATATTTACACAAGGTAAACTCGTTGGCCCATATGTTTGTCAGCTGTTTACCTAAGTTGGAACACCAATGTCAAATTTCGTGTATATGAGCCAAAATTTGTACATGTGTGCGTTAAATTTATATGAAGACAATTTTGACAATTCCGTTCCACACGCTTATTTTTATAGAGCAGCATGTCTACAATCCCAAATGAGTCTACCTTGTGTAAATATACCTTGAATTGAAGTAGTAACGGGTTGGTGAAAGTAAAACGAATTGACTTTTATTATAATATGGGATAACATTTTTAACAAAAAAAATAGCTTTTAGTTTAAAATGTTCTTTGTTCAATATAATCAAAAATATATCGCTACCTAAAATGCAAAAGGCCCTAACCAACCCAAAATTTAAAATCGATTTTTTCATTGATTTTGATGTAATATTCACCCTTATCATGAATTCCACATGTGAAAATTTCCGAATGAAATTCTTAATTCACATGGATTTTAATTTCGTATCATGAATTTCCTGTGAATAAAATAACATACCTGATTTTAAAAATCTTTGTCATTATATTCGGAGTTGTAAACAAAAAACAATTAATGTATTTAAGAAAACTGTGTTTTTGAAAATTTATGGAATTAAATTCCATATTTGAATTGAATATCGCTAATTTGCTTAGAGCGGTATGATAGCACAGTCTAATTTTTATTAAAAATTGCGAACATGGCTTAAATTCGCGAAAAATAGCAAAAAAAAAAAAAAAACTTGTTAACAAACCCTAAAATTTATTTGATATCGCTAAACGAGATAAAAGAACAGAGTGTCGGAAAATAACAAAAAAAAATTTGCAAAAATAGCGAAAAGTTTTAATATTTCAAACAAGCCCTAAAATTTATTAAAAGATTTTAAAACTATAAGAAATGGCAATAATTTGGTTAAAATTTTTATTTTAGCGGAAATACGCAAAAATTTGCAAACAGCGGCATGGTCTACTATTTATTACAAATTGTTAAAGCTGTAAAGAATCACAGGAAAAACTCGCTTTAATCGGGAACATGGCTAAAATTCGCGAAAAATTGAAAACTTGTACAAAATTCACGAAAAGTTTTAATATTTCTAACAAGCCATAAAACGAATTAAAAGTCCCTAAAACTATAAGGAATGGCAAAAATTCGGTAAAATTTGTAAAATTAGTGGAAATTCGCAAAAATTTTCAAACAGCGGCATTATGGCAAAGTCTACTATTAATTGTAAATCGTTAAAGCTGTAAATAATCAGAAAAATTACAGTAACAAATCGCTTCTATCGCGAACATTTCTAAAATTCGCGAAAAATTGCAAAATTTGAAACAAACCCTAAAACTAATTTGGGATAGCTAAATGAAATAAATAAAATGTGAGCATTTGAAACGTTTTTTTTTTAGTTTTAAATAAAAACTTACATTTTCTTCCTTTTCCGACAGACAACTCTTTGTGAATTATTTTCTTTATAAGTTGTAAAAATATTTCACATGTGAGCTGTTAACAATCGTGTGTAAAAATATAAATTCACAAATTATTTTTTTTCGGAGTTTAAAAATATAAACATTCGGAAATTTCCACAACAAATTTTATTCATGATACCAACTGTTCACACGTTCGGAAATTTACATGTGAAATTTTATTCATGATAAGGGTGATTATCTCATTTTTAACGCTTTTTATGTTATTTTCCGACAATTTGTTTTTTTTAATCGATTTAGCGATTTTTCAATTAGTATTTTGGTTTGTTTCAAATGTTGCAATTTTGCTCTAATTTTAGCCATGTTCGCGTTGAAAGCGGTTTATTCCTGTAAGTTTTCTGAATCTGTACAGCTTTAACGATTTATAATAAATAGTAGACTTTGCGATCATGCCGCTGTTAGCAAATTTCCGCTTATTATTGAAAGAATAAGGTTCAATTTTATGGGTTGTTTTAAATATTGAAAATTTTTAGCCATGTTTGCAAAAGAAGCGATTTTTGGCTGCAAAACAGCAACTTTCACTTTGCTATCGTCCTGCGTTTAGCAAACTTGCGATCTTTAGCTCAACTAAAGTTTTTTCAAACAAAAACTTAGAATACACAAAAATATGCGGATTTGAGAACACCTTTTATGAATTATGCGGGATGAAAAAATTTTTCGTTTTCAATTCGAGTCTTATACTTTTGCTTTTGGTACTTTTTCTCTTTTCGAAAAATTTAGTATGTAAGAAGATTAATATATGTGACCTTCTCCGAGAAAACACGGAACCGAACAAAGTTGAAACCGATTGCTGCGTGTGATTATATTGGCATCTTTAAAATGGAATTGAAAAGAAGTTGAGCATCAAAAGATGAAACGTGTAAATTCAGATTAAGCAATCAAATGTGCCGGTTAAATTAACGTTAACGTTAATCGTTAAAAGTTAGAGAATTCCACTACAGGTGATAATAATGCAACCAGTTGCTATGCATGCGTTAATTACACAAGTCACACCTGAAAATGTTGTACCAACAAGGCCGCCAACTCCAGATCGTAGGACAGAATTTACAGGAATTACTAGAGCAAGTGGTGTTACTTATGAAGATCCATTTGATACCGATTACGAGCCCCAACAGGGAAGAGAAAGACCACAACTAATAATGGAAATTGATTTCATTGTTGCCATATTGGGACTATCACAGCGACTTGCCACATTTTTGACAGCGTTTTTAAAGCTAACTGCCCGTCTATACCAAAGATAATTATTGCGACATATATTGCAGTAATTGTCAAAATTATGTTATCTTTAATGTAGACAGCAATTTTTTGTACATACATATTTATTGCTAACAATTTATGTTGCAATAATTGTAAGTCCATTTTCGTTGACAATTATTGCTTACAAAAAACGTCAATTTGGTTGTCAGTTGAAAGAAAGAAGCAAAAAAGAAAAAAAAATAGAAGCAAATTGTGTGAGAAAGAAATTAAGTTTTTGAAATTGCAGCAAATTATAATTGTAGTAAAATAATTAAATTAAAAAATTAAATAAACACTAAAATAATATTGCAAAAATTATAATTTTTTCCTTATTCGATCTTTATTGTTAAAATTAATATTAATTTGTTTAAGTTCGAGTTCTTTTTTATAAAAAAATAATAATTTTACATTAACAAAAATAAAAAAATTAATAAAATTAATATTTTTGTATTAAAAATGACCTCAAGCTTAAACAAATTAATATAAATTTAAATAATAAAGTCGAATAAGAAAGAATTTATATTAATAACTAGCTTAACCCGGTGCGCTTCGCTACACTGCTTTAACCACTTCATCGGTTGGGCGATATTTAATGTATGCATCCTATGGGAGGTATTTCCCCCTGCGCCTACCCGCTTTATTTTTATTTTCAAAAGTGAAGTAGAGTGACATCTAGAAAGTTTGAACATTCTCACTATTACAGTTCTTAAGATATGCGATGGTAAACATTGGCGTCCTATGGGGAAAACCACTTCCCCCGCTGGTACTTTATTTCAATTTCGGGGCTCAGAAGATCCTACTACCAAAAGTTCAACAAAATGCGTGCAGTGGCTCTTATTTATATTTCTATCTATAAGGGGTACTGCTCCTCCCCTGTTTACTCCGCCCATTTTTATACTGCAATTTATAGTTTGCCATAGTAGTAGCTTTAACCACGTTTGAAGACTTCCCCTTTAATAGTTCTTCAGTTAAGCGATATTTAATATATGCATCCTATGGGAGGTTTTTCCCCCCCTCCCCTACCCGCTTTATTTTTATTTTCAAAAGTGTAGTATACCATAAGAGTGGCTTCCACATAGTTTGAACATTCTCACTATAACAGTTCATAAGATATGCGATATTAAGCATTGGCGTCCTATGGGGGGAACCACTTCCCCCGCTGCTATTTTATTTCAATTTCGGGGCTCAGAAGATCCTACTACAAAAAGTTCAGCAAAATGCCGCCAGCGGCTCTTAAGATATGCGATAATAAATATTGGCATCCTATGGGGGGTACCAATTCCCCTGCCCCTATCGAAAAAATAAGTAGCCTATTTTATTTTTAGGGCTCACGTGATGTTACTGTAAAAATTTCAAGAAAATCGGTTCAGTAGTTTCGGAGTCTATAAGCCAACAAACAAACAAACACACAAACACACAAACATACAAACATTTTTCATTTTTATATATGTATATAGATAATAATTCTTGTAAGATACCGCCATTTTTTACACTGCACCTTCTTTCTTGATTTTTTTTCAAACTATGAGTTAACATAAATACGTTTTCCCATGCCTTTAACATAAGCTGAGCAATAAGAAATATTGCTCTGTTATTCTGCCGACGTCATGCTAATATTAACTCTACGGCATACCGCAAACGGCAAGCAGAATTTCAGAGCCTCTACACTCTTAATGATGACAATTCGTTCGCTTACTGCTTTGGTTGTAAAAATGTGAATGAACTAATACATCGCTAGTGAGCTGAGATTATTTATTGTTGGTTCTGTTTCAATCTATTCAAGAGAAGGAAAGCTATTCAAGAGCAACTTTTATTCATCGCTTGATGAAAATCATTCAATGGCATGGATTTACCTTCAGCGTGTTTGCACCAGAGTCTTGGGAGGAGATCGAGACGCGGAACCAGAAGCAAAATAATGGGTGAAAGAAATGCTGTATTATTTTGATAAAATCGGCACATCGATGACATTAAAGCTGCATTTTCTTCATTTTCATTTTGACGACTTTATCAAACAACTCCCCACCGAATCCGATGAGCAAGGAGAACGGTTTCACTAAACCATAATGCCCATGGAAACTCGACGCATTGCTTGCAGAGGTAATATCAATTTTATTGATGCATTGTTTTACATTTCTTTTTTGATTTCTTTTCTAATTCATTTCAGGTATGTTGGTGGAGTCACAAGATCACCCAGTATGATGTTAATGAAGGACATATTTGAAGAAGAAAAAGCTGATGAAGGAGGAAAGTCTGGAAGCAACGTACAAGTTCTGAATCATTGTCAGATTCGGAAGACGATTTGGATCCACAGCTTAAGATAATGCGATTTGCACTACCCTCAATCTAGACGAGCTATTAGTTTGGCAATTATTGCTGTAGCAACTATCAAATTCTATTGCTAATACTAGATATTAATGTGTGGACTGCATAAATATGTATTTGAACACATGTTCAGCAACAAATGTTATAATACATTGCTGAGCAATTATCTTTTAACACAAGCTGTCAAAATCAATTATCAGTAACAAAAAAGAAATATTTTAAACAAAAACATATAAAATTTACAAATTAATTATAAAAAAATAATTAAAAAAATAAATTGGTTGCCAAAGAAAATGTAAGTATGTATATATTAACATACAAATTCATGTTTTTTGTTTATTTACATTTTTAAAAAGGCATTTTGACATTTGCCGTCTCAATTCTAGCAACAAAATGCCTGTTGTTTTTCTATTGTTGCATTGGGACAGTACTTAGGTCACTTTATTAATACATTTTGGTTTAGACATACGTATACTCCACTCGGAAACAAATATTAAATAAAGATTATTTCTGTGACGTCATTCTGCCGACGTTATTGCCTATGATTATTAATACAATTTGCGCGTATAGACGTAGAAAACAAATATTGTTTTAATATTTTTTTAATAGATAGCATTGTATCTCAATGTTGAAGGTAAGAAAAAACAAATGAAATTAAAAAAATTTCGTGAAACTTTTCTTATTTTGCGGCTACCTAAACGGTGTTAAGAAGCATTATCTAGAAAGTTGTTTATTGAGATCTAAGGTACATTTTTGTAGTTGATTGTTTCCTTGAATTTTGAATGGTTTGCTACCTATGGACACAAAGCATAATTTTTATCACAGAGTACATTTTTTATTTAACTTGATTTAGTTTTGTTAATTTTGTTTTGGTCACGATATTTGTGTGGAAATTATGCCTGCTTGCTTTTACACATTACCGCTTCACTACAAAAAACACACTCTATCTCTTTCTTCGAAAGCTGCCCTCGCAACTGACTTGGGCCTTTGTCACACGTCACTTTTTTATCTCTGTATGCTTTGTGCTATGGACCTGAACAGGGGAGAAAAGTAAAAAAAATCAAATTTTCAAATCAAATTCGTACGAAAGTGAAAATGGAAACGATTTTACCTCTTCTAGAAAATGTGAAAATTTTTCGTTTTGAATTAGTTTCAAAATATTAAGGTTGAAATTACTAATATGGACGCACTAAAATAAGAGAAACGTACAAAAAATATTTGAAATGATATAGAATCCTACTGTTTCTTTAGTTGTGTCTTGAAAAATAGACTGTTTCGATAACAAATTTTTTATATTTCTTACAGTTAACAAACCTAACAAGAATAGAATGTGAAAATAAACAAAAAAATCATTGACTTATTTTTCTGTTCTTTTCTGTTTTCTATCATGCTGCAATTATTGAATCACCGGGCATATTGATATTTAGCAATTTCTCAAGGATAAAATTTAGTTTTTAATACGTTTTTTAATTTATTTGTGAGTAACAACAATAGTTTCTATTTTGTTATGTCTACAAAGAAGCTGTTTAATAAAATCATATTTAATAACAAAAAAAAAACAATGAAAACGTACCTACAAAAGCTGAAGAAGCAAATCAAAAACGGTACGAATTGAAAAATGTGAAAATTTCACTTTGGTAGAAGTTTTGTGACATAAGTACCTGATTGCGTTTCTTCTGCACAACACTTTAATTTAGGGCTACGGCCTTTTGCATTCAAAATGTCGATGTAGATACTATATTATAACAAAACAACTTTTTATTTTTAAAATATAGAAAATCTAGAATGACCATCTTAAAAAAAATTATTTATCTCTGGCAACCATTCCATTATTAAAAAACTTTTAAGTTCTTTCCATTCTTAATTTAAAAAATTAAATAAATTAAATTTATTGAAATTGAATGCATACTTACATTTACAGGGGCTTGTTTTCTTTCTTAGGGTTTGCATATTTTTGAAAAATTGCTTGACATCCGTGCGCTGCAACGTAAAACTCCTCTTTTACCAAAGATTTTCTAACGTATTAATAAAAAAAAAACAACGCAAAATGCCGCAGGTTAAAAAATAGACAAAACAAATAATTTTATCACAGATAAGACAAAATTTAGAAAATACATGCGTCGGTGTGTTTGTAATTATGAACGTTTTTATATGGAATTTATAAAAAGAAATAAAAACAAACATAACAAGTTTACGTGTTTTTGTACTAAAATTTTCGCGTCAAAGTTGTGTTTAATTCATTTCGGATATGTGTTGGTAGTGTAACGGAATACACTGTCCGTTATAAACTTACGTTTTTTTTTACTTTTTTGTTTATCAGATAGTTTTCGTATTTATGTTTTTGATTTTCTTTGTTTTGTTATGCCAGGAGTAAGATAGAATGTGATGTTATTCAAAGAAAATTGGGGGTGGAAAATGTGTAACGTTTTTTTTTTGTATTTTTGTTTCCTTTTCTGAGTGTAGGGGAGGTTGTAAACAAAAAACAACAAAAATTAAAATACACTGCGCGTTGATATGACAAAAAAAAAACAACAAGAAATAACAAAATAGAAAAAAGCACACTGACAGTTTAATTCACCGGCTTCTGCACTCACGCACACCAGCAAAAATCTTTTAGAATGAAGAATACAGCAACTTTTATCGATTTTTCACTTGAATGAAAAATTACGTCTGAATCAAGTCAATTCAATAACTTTTTTTCTGTAATTTTACATGAGACGTGTTAAAGTATTATTTAACTTTTTATGTAATTTATAGATAATTTTAAAAATTTTCATATTTCCGCGTTTGTTAAAATTGATTAAAATTCAATTATTTTATCTTAAACTAATTTTTTTATCTTTATTTGTTAAGGAGAATTTTTGTGATATTAATTAAATTTATTTTAAACATTTTTGATTTGTTTAAATATTATTTTTTTAATAAGTTTTCAATTATGTTTTTAAGATTTTTCGAAATTTTAAAACTATTTTATGTATAACATAAAATTTTTAACATTTTTTGACTTTGCTTAAATTTTCCAATTACATATACATAGCTATGTAGTTTTTTTATTATTTTCCTTTTTCTATAATTAAACACTTAAAAAAAATAGTTTGAATTATGAGTAATTATTATTGTGAATTCATTGCCCTTTATGTTTTAATGAGTTATTTCTTTTAATTAATTTGTAAAATATTTCAAAAAGAATTTTTTCTCTTTTAACAGGTCCTCCGCCCTTAACGCTTTGAAAATCATTGAAAATTCGATTATTGCAAAGGATTTTTATTTGATATCCTTTGACAGTTTGAAAAAATCGTATATTTTGACAGTTACATTTAAGCTGGGAATGTGTAAACAAAGATTTAGTGTTGCCATTGATTTTTCTAATAGTTTCTCTTAAAAAGTGATTCGAAAAGCACTAGAAAGTTTTGTATGTTTGCTCTTAATATGCATATACATACTGATAAAATTGTCTTATTCTTATTTTTTATTTATTTCATTTCTATTCCTAATGAACATACCTGGTACTTATTATACTATGGTCTGCTTTAAGTGCGTTTTAGGTTTAATTTTCCCATTCAAATTCAAAGTTTTTTAAGAACCGGTAAATGAAAAACGCTAGGTTTGGCAGAAAATTCACGGAATTTGCAACAATGTTGGAATCAGTGCTGCCAGATAACTTTTGGCTTATGTACCCAATTTTGAAGTCCTCAAAAATTCCCAATTCAAAACATAAATCCCTTATGTTGTCCCCAATTTTGTATGTTTATAAAAAGTTTTGGACAAAATCTGTAAACTTTATTAATATTTATTACTTTACTATTTACAAAATTTTGTTTTGTTTTTTTTTTAAATGAAGCAATTTGTTTTTTCTTTGTACTACAATTCGAGTAGGAAAAAACCCAACAAATTGTAGGGGAATGTAGGAAAAGATAAACTCATTTTTAAAAATAATTTAACTTAGTCCCCATTTACATTATACGATTTGTGTCATTGCGATTCTTACTTTATAGGCGAGATGGGAGAGAGGCATAAAAGGGGTACACAAGCGAGTGTACTCTTCGATTCGTTTTTTCGCTCATTCTTTCACTCATTGTTCTCTCATCTGACGAAAAAGGTATTAAAATTCGGTGGCACTGAAAAAGTTGTAACGACAAAAATCGAACGATGTAAATATCAGACCGAATTCAATGAGGAAACGACAATAATCGAAGCGAAAAAATCGTATAATGTAAATGGGGACTTAACAAAATCTAATATTCCAAAATGTTTAAAAAATCCCCTAATTCCCTCTCCTCAAAACGTTTCACAAATTAATGTTGAAATCCCCAATATATATATATATATGTTCCCGAAAATCCTATAAGGAGCATAGGGCCCCAAAATGGACACAAATCATCTCTTCCTGCAGCACTGGTCGGGTTGTCATTGCTTACAAGATGCTGCCATATCATTATAATGTTTATAAAAATAGTTTAATTATTTATTGCGAAATTTTTTGGTATTAATTAAAAAAAATTTAATCTTCGTTCACTATGATAGCAACAATTCTTATTTCTTGCCAAAATATTTCATACATTTTCTTTTCATTGTTTGAACAAAATTTAACTAAAGTTTTTTTTAAAAGTTGAGTCTACTTCTAGTTCAACAACAATTTGTATGAAATTTTGAATGAAATTTCAACAAAATGTTAATAAAAATAATAATAATAACGTAATATTGTGGTGGGTAAAAGCGTGTGTGGTTGCGACAAAGTTTTGCTTTGTTGTGAACGAAGCTTAAATTTATAAAACTTCAAATAAAAATATTTTATACACATAAAATAAATTTATTAAATATTATTCTTCTCTATTAATAAACGAGCTTAAGGTCACTTTTATTAAAAAAATTATTTGAAATAAAAGTGACCTTAAGGTCGTTTATTAATAAAGAAGAATAATATTTAAAAAAGGTCGAAGAAATTAGAATAAAATTTTTATTCAATATTGTAAAATAAAATTTTTCCTTCCCTTTAATATGACCGGAAAATTTGAATACCGTAAAAGCTTTAACAAATAAATTGCATATTCTGGCAGCCTTGCATTGCAATACTTGCACTGACTCCCAAACATGTTACATCAATGCTTCTCAAACCTGTTACTTAGAGCAAGAAGTTCTCAGTACATTAAGTGTTAATAAGCACAAAGGTACCAATTAATATAAATAAAATGTTAACCATTAAACACTAAAACATAACTTATTACTACTTATTATAAACTAATAAATATTTATAATAGTTTTTTCTTGTTTAAAACCGGTAAAATATCAAGTTATCTTCTTCTTATCAAATAATTCATTCACTAAAATTTTTTAAATTGTATTGCCAGACTAAGTTATTCTTGTTTGCACTATTTTTATATTTTCAAAACTGTATGGTGCTGCCGTTTTAAGATCATTTAATAAAACAGGGGAAGAATATTTTATATAAGTAGAATAATTTAACATAATTTAATTAATAAAAATCAGATTCTTTCTAACAGAAAAAGGAGAATGAATAAAAACGGGAATCATAACAATTATTTGAGAACTGGAATAATGAAAGGACTGTCAAATTAAGAAAGATTTGTATAGAGAATAAGTGCCGGTTCACACACGTCAAGTTTATCTCGTCAAGTCTTGAGTTTTTAGGAGAGAGGGGAAAAGAAATGGCCTTCTCTCTTTCCTCCTCTCCTAAATGCTCTAGACTTGACGAGCCAAACTTGACGTGTGTGAACCAGCACTAATGATGCAAAAAAAACGGATAAATGTCAAAGTAAAAAATATAGGTATACCAGGGACCGTAACAGTTATTCATTTTTTCATAAAAGTCAGATGAAAATATTTATTTTTAACAAAAATAACAGTTATTTTTTGAACAAAAATAACAGTTATTTTTTGATTTTTATATTTTTGAACAAAAATAACAGTTATTTTTTGATTTTTAATTTTTTGACCAAACGAAAAATTACTCTCTTAAGAAATGTACGTGGTTTATTAAAATAGTTGACTTTAAATATTTATTTTAATGGGCATACGAAATCACACTGATGATTACACATTAAAAAAAACATTTAAAGTTAACTAAATTATTATTACACGTGCATTTCTTTAGAGAATCACTTATTTTTGCTCGAAAAAATAAAAATAAAAAAATTACTGTTATTTTTGTTCAAAAAGCTAAAAATCAAAAAATAACTGTTAATTTTGATCGAAAAAATAAAAATCAGTATATTTAATCATAGACGTGTTCATAAGAATCAGTATGGTATACTTTAATCGGTTTTTCGACATTTACATCCATTTGCTTTTTTTATTTAAAAATTTCAATATAACTGTTACTTTCGGTCCCTGAGGAAAACTTTTAAATTATTTGAATTTAAAACTTTTGTCAAAAATTGCTGAAATTATATAGACAAAAATTATGGTAACAAAATCTTAAAAAGTTAAACAAAGCCAAAATCCAAAACATTTGTAGCTTTTAAAATCGAAATTAAGAATTTATTAAGATAGACGCAAACCTCGTGATCAAATGATTCGAATAAAATTTTGTTTAAAAAACTTGCTAAAGCCAAAAGGTCAGGACTGGCAAAACAGCCAATATCGAATGTAACTTTATATATTTTTTTAGAGGCACTAAAAGCATAAGTGATTGTTATCAAAATAACTTGCCTTTTTATAAAGTGCTTATTATATAATTAGCAAAAAACAAACGAAAGATAACATAATATTAACGAAAAATTAAAAAAAGATCTAATTCCGAAAATGGTAAAATAAAACAATGAAAAAAACTTACAACTTTTGAATCACCATATTCAGCACAAATCGCTTTTAGTTGGAAAAGAATCACACAAAAAAACCAAAAAGTTAATAACATTTAAAAAAAATAGTTAATCTTCAATAAATTTCAATTATAAAACTAAAAAAGTGCCAAAACTAGGAAAAGGTAAGTAAAATTGCGCCAAATTAGCAAAATGTTATAAAAAAGTATATTTTAAAAAACTTTAATACGATAATGCGCTGCTTAGTCCTCCTCCATATTATGAAACATTTGCTGTGAAAAGAGGGAAGTCGATTGAAAAGTGTTCAAGAAGTTTTTGTGAGTTTACTATTGAAAGAAAGAGAGAAGGTTTACAAAATGCTAAAATTCACCAGAGCAAAAGTTGTATCGTATTGATACAAATGCAGTTTCAAATCAGAATTGAAGAAAGGTTCTGCAGAAAATGTTTCATAATATATAGGACTTAAAAAATATCGAATATTACAAAACTTAATGTTTAATTATACATATTTGGGGGATTCACAAGGTGTGCTATTAAGTCATATCGTCATAATGTCCTAAATAATATATTGCAATTGTTTAAAAAAATACTTTTGTGTTTCAAACAAAATAAAAATTTTAATGCTGTGTTCATTAATTCGTCATAACTATACAGTAAAAATCTAAATTTTAAGCTGTTGCTCACAGCAGTCATATATATATCTTGTAGTTATTTTAAGACATATGACTTTACGACCACCTTGTGAATTCCCCAAGATAATAGTCTGGTTGTGTATAAAGTCATTCCTATAAATTGAAGGACTATTATAAAAAGCTTTATAAAATATATAAATGAAATTGAGCTCATAGAATAAAAATTAAAATAAAAAATGTTGAATATAATAAACTTATGAAAATAAATAATTCCCAGATTCTATTAATTATTAATATTAATAAAAAAAATATTAACATATTTTTTAATAACTTTTTATATATTTAATTATTTTTGATTGTTTAAGCTTGGAATATTTCCAAATTTTAGCGAAATGTCGATTGAAATAAATAAATACATATTTTATAAATAAAAAGACCTCAAGCTTAAACAATTAAAAATAATTATAAAAAGAAAGGTCAACTAGGAATTTTTTCCGATTTTATAAATTTCAAATAAAAAATAACAAAAATAAAAATAACAAACATTATAACCAGAAAAAAAAATTAAATTGAAAGATAATAAAAGTAAATGTTTTATTATATAGATGAGGACATGATACAATAACAGAAGGCAGTCGTGAAGTTACAACCAATGTGCAATTACAAAAAACAATAGCACATAAAAACTAAATCTTTTAGGGCTTTTAATTGTTCTTATGTGATGAGAACGAAACAATTTAACAAAAAATCAGCTGGATCTTCGATGCTTTCTTCTATGATTGTACCATGAGCAAGGACTAAGGCTGGAGGTCCGCACCACGCGTTTTCGTCTCCATGCGTTAAATGTTTATCATGAATTGCATGATTATCATTTAATTTGTCAAAATCAGCTGATTTGTTCGAACACTGCTTGAGATGCTTACAAAATTAGAAAGTAAACCTACTTTCCGCATTCAACGCAGCAAGACATCCTTTTTGTGCATGTAATAACACATATTTAAATTGGCTTAAGTCCAGTTTACCAACGCAGCTCAAAATAAAAACAAAGTACATAGGGTTATAGAAAATTGAAAAATAAGAAGAAAAAATAAAATGACAAAATTCTTATGGACCTCTGAAGTTTTCATATAAATTTGCGATTTCCCACTACATTTTTTAACTACATTTGGTATCATTTAAAAGCTGCGTAGGCAGCGAGAAAGCGTAGAATGCATGGTGTGGACCTCCAGCTTAAAGAGATTTTATAATCGACTTTCTGGGAAATCTTTCTATGGCCATAAGAAATTTCTGGCAACACTATTGTCAATTGGAAAAATAAACATGTTTTACAATCGTTTTGTAGACTATTTTTTTAGTCTTCTTTCTATACTTGTTCCGTGGAGTCGCAAAAATTCCGATAGTAGTTCGAAAACAACAAATTAATATCAGTGTGAAAAATTAAAAAAAAAAATTTGCTGCATTAAAAAAATTAATAGTTTTTTTGTTCAATTTGTAAAAGTGTTTGAAAAAAGGTGTGTTTTTTGTAAATTTAAAGAAATTATCGTTTACTTTTTTAAAAGATTAAAATGAAAGAATATAATTAACAATAAAGTGATCATATCTCTACAATAAGAAAATTTACATAGAAGAAAAATAAAGAAGAAAAACCCCCTCAAACACCAACTGGAATTTTAGATTTTTTTTTTGTAAATTTTGTCAAAGTGTGTGTTTATTTTTTCACCAAAGTTTTAGAAAAGAAACAAGTGCATTTAATTTTAGATTTTAAAAATTAATTTAAATTAATAAGATAATTTTTAGAGTTTTTCTCACATTTTTAATTTCTTGAATAAATTAAATAAAATTTCCGAAGTTATTTAGTTTTTTTAAAAAAAATTTTAATCATTCAACTTCTTTTTTCCACATTTTTCAACATTGCTTGTTTGTGTGTGTGTGTGTGTGTGTGTTGTGTTTTAAAATTCAAAAGCAAAAAACCAGTCCCGCGGCTGTTAACATCTTGAGCTGTAACAACAACAACAACAACTACACCAGTAGTAACACAAACAACTAACAAGGATTATAAAGCAAACAAGAAAAAAAAACAAAAAGAGCAAAAACAACAATAACAAAAAGAGATCTTTGTGTCAAACCCAAAATCAACAGGAGAGTTAAATACTAATGCAATAACAGCAACAAACCCCAATTAAGAAAACAAATTTAAAATCAAAATAAAGACCTAAAAACACAATTGCTGCAAAAACAACAAGAAAACTTACTGTTTTTGAACGTCAAAACAGAATAAATCTAAAAAAGAAAAATATCAATACCAAAACAAGATTTTGTGTCAAATAATTAAAAGACAACATTTGCGTCGTCACTTGGAATTATTGGGAAAATTTATTAGTTTTCTTTTAATTAAATTAAATAAACATATTTAAATCAATAAATAAAAAACTAAATAAAAATGAATAAAACCTGTGCTCGCTGCCAAAAAGTGGTTTATCCAATTGAGGAATTAAAGTGTCTGGATAAGGTGAGTTTCAAGTTGGTTGCACTCACTGCCTTTAAGATTTCCTTAGGGCTTATTTGTGTTTCAGTTGTTCAATTCTTTCACCTTGATTTTTGTGTGTTAATTAATCTTTGTTGTATTTTTGTAAACGTATAATCTATTGAAAAACTTATCAGTTGTAAAGCAATTCAATGACAAAAAGAAAAAATAATTCGATTAACAAAGGAGTGAGAATTCTATTGTTTTAATATAAAAGAGTTGCCAGAATTGCTTTTGCTTTGATCGGTTAATTGCTCGATTAATTAACCGACGTTTTGGTTTAACCTGTTAAAACCTTATCAGTTAATCTACAAAAAATAAAAAACTTTGTTACATCGGTTAATCGGCTGAAATTAACAGGTTTAATCGTTAATCGAAAATAGCCAATTTTAAATTCAACGATCAGTTAATCGGGTAGTAATTAATATTCTAATTGTAGGAACTCGGCTGAATATATTTTATAAAGACTTATTTTGTAACTCACTTCACGTTAAGAAATTTATCATATCCCTTTTTTTATTTTCAAAAATTTAAATCAAATTTGAATGAGGTAAACTGTTTTAAAAAATGAGGGGATAAATTTTAAATTAAGACATGCTTATTTTTTAAACAATGTAAACTATACAAATTGTTAATATACCCTTCACCGAAGATAAAGGGGTATACATATACCTATAAGTTTGTCATTTCGTTTGTAATTTCTACAATATAAATCTTAGACCCTATAAAGTATAAACATGTGTAAATTCGGAGTTGCTAATTCTAGCAGTCGTGGTTTCATTTATTTTTTCGGTCGATACTGAAGTAATCGATGCTTTTTTTTCGGTGATGTGAAAACTCAAATAAGTGCTTTACAATAGAAAAATAATTTCGATTCGTTCAGTATTAACTAAAAGAATTATAAGTAAAATTGCTTTCGAATCGAAAAATTATTCGATCACGACTGCTAGAATTAGCCCCCTGGGTTCTTATGATTTGCGAAGTTGATTTGACGATGCCCGTCCGTCTGTTGAAATGGGTTTTTTCAAAGAACCTAGAAGTAAAGAGGACTTGGTCGGTATTTATGTCACATATGCTCCGATAAATTTTTCTGTTGATATTCAGCCTGACCAGTCCTCAAATGGCTGAGATATGAGCAAAGAACCACGACTGAATGTTATTTTACCCATAAATCCTTTGTTCTTTCGAAATTCTAAATTAGGTACAAGCATTTTGTTTATCAGAAGACAAAATCCAACAAAGTGTGGGCGGGTATGGATGGTGATTTGGGAGCGTTACAAAGTAGATTTATTAATATCTAAAGAACGGTAGAGAACAATTTTTCAAATTTGCTACGCATAGCTGGTTTATTAATACCCATCGTCTCTTAAAATATAGGCGATATTGGCGAAGTTGGCGTGGCACTTTCCATTCAGTCATAAAAGATTACCGTATATCTAGAGAATGGCAAGAACCAAGTTAAGTGCGGTTGTTTAGAAGTTGGGCGTGGCACAAAATAGATTTATTTATATCTAAAGAATAGTAAGACAAATGTTTTCTAAATGTAGTACTCATATAGGGCGGGATTGAAGAATTAGGCGTCGTACCTCCCGTACAAACACATTTTAGATTTCTGTATATCTGGAGAATAGCAAGAGATACAATTTTCAAATAAGGTAAAAGCAACTTGGTTATTAATACGAACGGTATTTACCTACATATATTTGTGTCGTTTATTGTAAAAGTGTTGTAACTCCATATTATTAATAAATACATATTTTTGTAGAATAGTATCACAATTATTCATATCTTTCGTGGTAACAGTGAAGCCACTGCAATATTTGCACCAAAACCTCATAGATGGCGTTACTTGTTTACTCGCGGAAGTAAAACTTTAAAATATTCACTATAAGATTGAAGTAAGGCTCGTTTTTTCGAAATTTAATTACAAGGAGATAATTTACTGTTACAATTATGGACACATATAGTTTTCTGTTCTTATCGCACCATGGTAAAGGCTATATGAGGCTATCAGCGCAGAAGTGTTGCAACCTCAGACTACTTTTTTTGAGATAATGAGGAGTTAACACGTCTCTTGCACTGTAGTACTTGGTTGTAACGGCCCGTGCAAAAACTATGTTTCTAGCACCATCTCTTGTGGATACAAACAGTTGGTTTACTCGACTATTGCACTGTAAAGAACAGTGCAAAGAACATATTTTTCACAAGAACCGTTACCAAGTTAAATTGTGGGTTACACCAGCCCTGCGCTGATAGCCTCATATAAGATTCGGCTTAGCCGAAACCTTCAAGCATTTGTATTGGTTACGTTTTACAAATCAAAATCGGGTAAAATTGAGTTCAAACAAAATTTTAAGTTTACTAATTCTTTTTAAAATGACTGCAGTTTTTCCTGAATTTAATATTTCTGGTAAAGGTAAGAGTTAGAAAGATTTAATCTGTCTCATGACTGCAGTGCCCTGTAGTGTATATTAATTGTTAAAAGTTTCCATTGCATCCCTATAGCGTGTGTATACGACATTAAAGGTTAACTGCAGAATCTGATGTCTTTAAATGAGATTGTGAAGTATTCGAAAGTAACGTTAATATAAATACGTACTGCCGGGGTAACCAAATATTAGATAGGCTTGCTAAACGAGTTGGTCGTATGCATGACAGATTTATTGATTAATTCGTGGGCTTTTCAGTTGGTGTGGACTTGTGAATCAATTTTCTTCCTATTCATTGTGGCCTGGCTATAATGAACGCAGAACAGGGGTCTCAGTAATGACTAGTCACTGGCCTGTAAAGAATCATGCGTAGAGGATTGGTCTGCTATTCAAAGAATTCTGCTGAAGTTGTCATGCAAAGAAGGAAGAGGAAGTTGTGTTTAATTTTATGTGTCAGTGTCCTGCAATTCGATACATTAGGGAGAGATATCTGGGAAAAAAACTAGTATTCGTCTGTTGGATAATCTATGTATGTATATACATACATACATATGTACATATCATTACCTTAAACGCAAAAGGCCCTAACTCACAAAAAATAAAAATTCACTTTTTCATACTTGTGTGAATATAAATATAAAAAGTTAAATTCATTTTTAAAAAATATCGCATGCGATAAAAAATATGAAAAAAATATCGCATGCGTATTATAAACAAAATACGACTATTTACACGAAATTTTACAATTTTTATTAAAAATCAATCATTTTTAATTGATATTTAACAATAATAAGATATTTTATTAGTCTTTTAATATAAAAATTTATGATTTTTGAAAAAATACGACAGAGTGAAATTCTCATGAAAGTGCTGTGTGACGGATATGGCCACTGTGTCCAAACCCTTCGATATCATGGAATCAAACCTTATGGAAAATGAGGACTATTTTCAATACCATTTTGGATAAAGTGCTTATAGGTTATTGGAGCCCTGTCCATAGTCTTCATTTTCCATTAGGTTTGATTCCCTGAGATCGAAGGGTTTGAACACAGTGGCCATATCCCTCACACAGCACTTTCATGAAAATTTCAATTTAAGTCGTATCTTTTCAAAAATCATAAATTTTAATATTAAAAAACTAATAAAATATCATATTATTTTTAAATATTAAATAAAAATGATTGATTTTTAATAAAAATTGTAAAATTTCGTGTAAATAGTCGTATTTTCTTTATAATACGCATGCGATATTTTTTTAAAATATTTTTTATCGCATGCGATTTTTTTTAAATACGAATTTAAATTTTTAAATTTATCTTCACTCACGTCTTTTTCATTAAATTTGATGTATTGTAATTTTTCATTAAATCTGATGTATTGCATCAACATAAATGTCCACAAACATTTTTGGAATCTTTTGACCAACATTAGCGTTTTATTGACAAAGATTATATGATAAATGCTTAAAGATCTAACAAACAGTTTGTATAATATGCAGCAACATTGTTGATTGGCAAAACAACTGGTAGGTTTTACAAGAAAAAATGAAGATAAATCAATTATAAAGAGTTTAATGCAATTTATTAAAGTTTCATATTAAATAGGTTTTTGCTTATGTTAGGTGACGATATGTGTGGATGATTTTTCTTAGTTAGAACAAAGGTTGCTTCTTCTCTTCAGTAGAAAGAAGAATTAACGCCAATTGAGCAACTGCTCTGTAGGATGGACATTGGCGCTGGGTGTTACAATGTGATCACTGAACAACTCAAGTGAGCTGTCTTGATGGCTGCAAGATTGGAACACAAATTATGAAGTATTTTAGAATAAATACTAATTTAAAATTACGAAAAATAATTTCAAAAGTTTTTGTTATTCGTGCTCAATTCCCAGCCTTTACTCTTGATAAAAACACTTGAAATTTATTGTTGATGGGATAAGCTATTCCTATGCGCATTTCACTGGTTGCTTAGGCCAGATCATCAGGAAACTTCATCCATAAAGATTTTAGAAAAACTAAAGATATTAAACCAAATAAAAATGTTAAACGTATAAGACTTATAGCAACAGTTCTACCTGTAATAATATCAAAGCTTAAACAAAACAACATCAACAATAAACAGTGGCTTTATCTCATCTTACATTCCCCGCTACAATTAGTTGAAAAAAATAATTTAAATTTTACTAAAATTAAATTTCCAGAATATACCGGTGCAAACAGATTTTTAATCATTTATGGAAACGCATCAAAATTCAAGCTTAAATTATTAATTTTTTCGTTAAAGCAAATTAAGCTATAAAATGTGAAAAATTACTGCAATTGATGTACACAGTTGTTATGATTTTTTTTAATTACACATTTTTCTATAATTTTTCAAAGAAGAAACCATTTTAAACATGTGTTAACATATGTATGTATGTTTAATTAACGAAAAAGTAAAATCTCATAGAAAAGGTTTTACGTTTCTAGAATTTTCTATATACATTTTTAACTCTAATTTTTGTAGCAGTTTTATTTTAATTATAAAATAAACTTACTATTTCAATTATTAAATTATTTTTGTGATATGTTTTGCCGACATTTCTTTGCTTCAACTACTCGATTCTGTACTACGAATTTAAAGAAATAATAAATAAATTGTTTTTATTGTCTTAAAACTTCCTACGCAATGAAAACCTCCACGAAATAATTAAAAAAAAATTATAAAAAATACAAAAATTAAATCTTCAATTATAATGTATACAAAAATTACTAGAATCCATGCAAAAATTATATAAAAGAAATCGTTACCAAGCCAACATTTTTTTTGAGAGGGCCAATTAGTGGATGTCAGTCAATTTTTGTGTTAAGTTTTGATTATAACTTGGGTTGCGATTTCCATGCAAATGAATTTGCGTTAAAATGGCATCCATTTGATTTTGCATATTTTTTTGAAAATTCATATTTTGGTTTTAAATGCATATTTTGAAATTTTTGATTGATTTCTTTTTTAAAGGTCATATATTATAATAAAAGTTCTTCAAAAAAAATTTTCAAATGTGTACTCAAAAAAAAAAAATCTTCCAAAAAATTTTTAAAATCAATAAATAAATTCTTTTAAAGCTTTGCTTTTAATACAAGATTTGTAAGATTTCGACATAAGATCATTCTTTGTTAAACTCTTCATGGTCAAGGCTATCAATGGGTTTAAATTATTTTATGCAAAGCTGTTGCAAACTGCGTTTAAAAAACTGCAGTCAAAGTACAAAAACTGCCATTTATTCCACTTTTTCATTTGTCATTGGCCAACAAAAAAACTGTTGCTTTTACTTCTGATTCATTAAATGTTAACATTCGCTGTCAAACCAACTTGTTGATACCGATGTATATGCAATTAAAAAAAATAAAAGAAATATTAAATTTAAATAACATCAGAAGTATTTTCTAACTACCGATATATTGGTAAAGCAATAACTAATGAGGAGGGATTTAGTTTACTTGAAACTCAAGTCAAATTAATTGACATTGCAGGAAGTAAAATTAACAAAGCGGAAGGAAGAATAGACCGACAAATTAAAAACGTTTTGCAAAAAAATTAAGGATTTAAAAAAATAAAATAAATTTCAAATATTTTTTTTTTGTACAAACCACAGACCATACACAGATAAATACTACTGTCAAAATCTTGCTACACATGAAAAATCATGCTGATTAAAAAAAACATTTCTTTCAACATCTATTGAAAGAAAATCAATATAAATATGTATATTTTATGCCGTGCCATAATTAGCTCTACCCGGTAATTTTGTTTAAAGTGTAATA
The DNA here is from genome assembly GCA_949318255.1 of Pollenia labialis. Classification (NCBI taxonomy): domain Eukaryota; kingdom Metazoa; phylum Arthropoda; class Insecta; order Diptera; family Polleniidae; genus Pollenia; species Pollenia labialis. Next base: position 129,367,348 of record OX439140.1, read on the forward strand.
AATGAATAAATGTTGCAAAAAGTACTATTTTTATGCAAACAAAAGTTTATGTATGCATATAGTAAATTATTGAAATACAGTGCACTCGGGAAAACGTCAACACTCGTTTACGTCAACATCCCAAAACGTAAACCCTTTTTTTTACATTGCCTACTCTAAAACGTCAACCCAACCATAAAGCTCTAAAACGTCAACTCTGAATAAAATAAAGTTTCGAATTTAGCAGCAGTTAAAATACACACATTTGTACACACACACATTTATTTTATGAAATCAATTCAGAAATTGGGGATCCACCTGGATAATGTTTCTAATTCGTGTGAAATTGAGGAGTTGGAAGTGATCGATGATGAGGAGAACGATTTAGATACAAATGTGCAGACAATAAAACCAAGCGAAGCCGTCGAAATATTTAACAGGGCTTTGGATTGGGCTCAATGCGAGAATGTTGAGCAAAATGACTTAAATGTATTAAGACGTTTAAGAGAGAAGGTTCTCTTCCAAGTGTTGGATAGAAAAAAACAGCAGAAAAAAATAACAGATTTTTTTTAAATGCATATGTGTGCATGTAAAATTAAAAATATGATCTCATTTAAAATGTATTCTTTTAGTTCCAGTTTTCTTCTATGATTTTAGTCAGGTTGAATGCCTTTTTTATTTTCTTTTTGAATTTGTTTATGTTTGGATTTAGTTTATAATTAATAAAAACGTTTAAAAGCACATTATCGATATGTTTTTTATTTAAAAATTTTACATTCGTAAACGTCAACAATTTGTTAAACGTCAACACCCGCGGTTTTAATTAGTTGACGTTTTCCAGAGTGCACTGTACAATCATACAAAAATATACCCACACACACACAAACAACGAAATGACTTGCACACACATTCATAGAATTTGATAAGATCCATCCAATAATACAACTGCAGTAGTTGAGTTTTGCATATTTTCTCTAAAAACATTCACAAACACACACACCACAACATGTTGTACATTAAAAACAAAAATGGGCTGGGAAGACATGAAATAAAAATGGAATAGAATTGATGGCAATTAATAACCCAGGCAACAAAAACTGTTAAAAATATTGAATATTTAAAGAAATAAAACAAAAATATTGGAATTTTTTTTAGGAAATCTATAAGAAATAGTAACTAAAGAAAATATAAGTTATTATGTACATACAAATATAAAGAGGAAAGTTTGTCTTTAACCAAAATGTTCTCTGTGTTTTCTTATAACAAGTATTTAGTAAGTAGTGTGCCAGGTCCGTCCATTCCCTGGAATAGTTTTTCTCATTAAGTACTTTACTTTAAACACACATGTGTTTACTTTTGTTACATTTGTTGTTGTCATTGGTGATTTTTTCTATACATATACATATATAGAAGGCACATATAAAATCATTTATATGCATATGTATACATAAGTATCTAGATACTACATATTTTTTTTTATAAATTTGAGTGGCAACAAGCTACTAACACACATATTCTCATATACCTACATTATTTTTTGTCAGTGCAGTAAATTCCTAGAAATTTAGCAGAACAAAAACTATGTATATATTCGTTCTTCAAAGGAAAAGCAATTGAAAAACAAATTGACCAATATGAATTGAAAATATATTATACATATGTACATTTTTTGGTACAATTCTGGAACAAAATTATTATGCCTATATAAGATTTGTTCGTCTTGAAGTGGTTAAATTTTTAAACCGAGTACCTTATTATATAGGACATCTGGCAGTATTGTTGCAAAATTTTGGTATGCCCTCCTAGTAGCTATTTTACAGTTATTGTCGCATTTGGCACAAACTAATAAAGGGTGTCAAAGTTTGAGTCATTATTGGTCAATTAAATTCGCTGCAGGGATATGATCCGAAGCTTTTTGTGGCGGAAAATTTATGATTTCGACGTAGGGTATATGTAAGTGGTCTCAATAGGATGGTGTCACTTGGCACGCAGCAAGAGAAACAATCGATATTTTAAAAGAAAAGGTCGAAAATCATATTATTTCAGTGTATTTTTTGTGGGTTTTTTAAAATCGAAAGTGTACAGTAAAAATCCCTTAACAGTTATATATATATATATATGGGTCGATATCGTGAATTGACTACAATCATGGGTTGAAAACGGCCAAGTGCGAAAATGGATTTAAATAATTATTTTTCGGTTAATACTGTTTTATAAGACCATTTTATGTATTAATAAGCATTGGGCCATGTATATTTAAGGATTTTAAGGATTTTTGCACCCCACGGGAATGACAATAGTCCCACGGAAATGATATTTCTGCCGCAAGGTAACGACTGAGCAGAATCTTAATGACATTTTGTCATGTAAGTAAAAAATAAAACGTAACAAAAAATATTCGCTTTTCTTAAGCTTATATTATAATCTAATTGATACTCATTTTGAGCTTGTTTGATAGTACCCTATTGCCCGCAAAACAATGTTTGGTGTAGGTAGTATTGAAATTATTTTCTCAAAGTTGATGTATGAAACATCGTTCTCATTTAATTAAAATAATTGGTTTGCTGATGTGCTAGCACAACTTTTAAAAAACAAAACTTACCATGGTTTAGATTATACCCATGGTAATGACTGCACGGTAATGATGAAAACGTGAGTATTCTTGGATTTAAATGTGGAAATCTTCAAAATTTGTTATAAAATATAATACAATCTAATGAAGAAACAAACAATGAACAAATCAATACCACAAATTTGGAAATTATAATATAAATAACGGAAAAATATACATACTTACCACGAGAATGACAAAATTTCAGGAACATGCACAAAAAACACTAAACACTTCAACAGCTCTCAAACAACTGACTACATTTTTCACTTCTGTCAATTAACTTTAAAACTAACGGGAATTGTCGTTACATTAACAGTTTACACCTAACCGAAAACCAGGTTTAAATAATTTTTTCTTAATAAACAAATTGGCCCACGGGGAATGACAAAAAAAATTAGCCACGGACTAAATTGTCTCCAAATCATAAATTTTAAAATAAAATTATATTTATGAAATTAAAATTGACTTGGTTCATTCTTCTTGAATAACTTGACGTACTTCATTTCTAATAAATCGTTTGAGATATTAATGAAAATCTTTGTTTTTTGAACACAAAACGATCGGACACACGCCATGGTAATGACGATTTGCACCGTGCGACTAAATTTTTTCATAAAAATATCTAGAAAATTTTATTTTGATTTCTGCGCCTGGTTAAACGACATTTTGCTTCATTTATTTCTGTTCTCAGAATTTAAATTTTTCAATATTTTTAATACTAATTGCGTCGGGCCACAGAATGTAGTCATTTCGCGATATCGACCCATATATATGTTCCCGAAGATCCTATAAGAAGCATAGGAGCCTTAACAGTTAAAGAGCTTAAAAATAACATTATCGTGCAGATATCAGCCGTTGACAATAGTTTATGGAAAAACGTGACTTAGAATTTTGGTAAAATATTGGGAGCCTACCGAGCCAGTAGGGGGAGAGGGTCACTTGAACGAAAACATTTTTAATTTGTAACCGGAACTTATTTGTAACAGAAAAAATTATCAGTAATATTTTATCGATTAAAAAATAGTTTGAAAAGTATTTTAATTTAATTAATGTGATAATGAAATGAATTATATTTTTTGTTAAAAGAAAATTAAAACTATAGTTTTGATTTAATTAACATTTTAGTTGTTTTGTTTTTAATATTAAATAAAAAATAACAAAAAATCTTAATTGATTTTTTCGTGTCTAATAAAATTATTTTAACTTGTAGGATTGTTGTTGGAAATTGTGAAAACCTGAGCTATATTTAATGAAATCAATCAACACATTATTTGAAACGGCAAAGTTTTTTGATAATTTTTTTTTCATTAAAATTAAAAATATCATTTATTGAAAAACATCAACAAATGGGTTGCTTGATTCTATGAATTTGGTTTAAATTTGGTAATTAGAGACAGTTTTTTAAATATTTTCTGTGAATAAACTGAAATAAAAATATTTTTAATATCAAACAAAAAACTCTTTTTTTTTATTAAAATTAAAATGATACCTCAATTTTGGACACCCTTTATATTTATGCGGTAAAATACAGGGGTCTAATCACCGCATTCGATACTATCGTATCGAAAAAACTATCGAATGTTTTTGCATACGATAGACACTGATGTATCGAATGAAAACTCGAGAAATGTAATGTCGATTTAATCGATATCGAATGCTATTATTTCAAATTCAATAAATTTCATTCTATATCGAGATTTATGATACCAAAATAAATAATTTCGATCAATTTTGCTCGATATCGTATGCGGTGATTAGACCCCAGTACTTTGGAGTTTTTAATAAACCTTTTTTTAAATAATTTTGCAAAAACTTGAAACCTTAAAAGGCTGCAAACAAATAGTGGGTAAAAATTTGTACTTTTGGTACTTTTTTGTAATTTTTTTTTTTAATAATTATGGGAAACTTTAAACCTATGTTTTTTAATGGCAGCAAATAAATTTAGCTTATTTAAGGGTTCGTTCTTACTTAAAACCTACCCAGCGGGAAAGTTAAGGACTCCTTTTGGATATACACACGTTGTCATTGCGGAGTAGGCCTTCCTTCCGCTCTCGTTTCTTTAGCAGGTACATAATCAAAAAAATAATTATTTTGCTTTTGCTTGTGCAAAAAAACAAAAAGAAAAGCGAGTGTGGAAGGTGTATCTTATCTCTTATACCAAAGTGCCGAGGTTTCTATGAGGAATTTTTTAGATGTTAGATAAGAATAGTAATTGAATCAAAAAATTGTCTAAGCGGCCTCTAAAAAGGGGGAAAATAGACAAAAAACACAAATTGTTGCGCCCATTTTCAATAAAGCTAAAGTTTTTTTTTTTTTTCAAAAAATGTTTCTTTTAAAAAAACATTTATTAAATTTATGTGACCTTTTCCGAGGAAAAGGGAACTAGTGTGCCAAAAAAATGGGTTTGGAGTGAATTTTGGTACCTGTAGAATAAGATGAAATGGGTTTTTCTCAAAACTTCATTTTCACACACTAGGTCACTTTTCTCGGAGAAGGTCACATATATTAAAAACGATTTGGGGGATTCTTGGAAAAGTAACACAAAATATTATGACCGATGTGAGCAGCCCCTCATAATTGATTGTGCTATTTAAAATTTGAGGCAGCCGATAAAAAAAACAATTATGTATAAATTTTTGATGTCAGAATGCCAAGAATAAGAAAAAAAACTAAGACAATAGGCGGCTTTTGCGAAAATAACATATCGAACGTTGTTATGGCTGACTCGAGTAAGTATGACAGAAAATTTACTACTGTGAAATTATGACAAAACAGGACTTTTTTGTTTGAAACACAATAACATTTTTTTTTAAATATTGTAAAATATTAATTATGTTTTAATAAAAATTTAAAATTCAACATTTTTATTTTTTCGAATTTATTCTATGAGCTAAATTTCAGTTATGTATTTTATAAAGCTTTTTTTGTAATAGTCCTATTCCTTTAATTTTTAGGAATGACTTTATACACTACCAGACTATTATATTGTATCTTCTTGTTACATTTTACTTTAGCTTTCCTTTGGATAGCAATGAAGTATATTGTATGAACAGAAAAATTTACAATTATTAGACACCAGCAGAATGTAATGAATTTTCTGGCCCGCTACAGCCTTCGTCAGCATTCTTTGTGTCACACTGGATAGTGATACTTTATAAATTGAATGCATTTAACTCAACTATTTTAACAAATAGAAACTGGGAATTATTTCCTTTCATAGGTTTCTTTTTTATTATATTCAACATTTTTATTTTGAAGGACTATTACAAAAAAAACTTTATAAAATACATAACTGAAATTTAGCTCATAGAATAAATTCGAAAAAATAAAAATGTTGAATATAATAATAAAGTTACCTATGAAAGGAAATAATTCCCAGTTTCTATTTGTTAAAAATTAAAAAATTTTTCCAAAAAAGGATACTTCTAAAATTTGCCATGCCAAACTTAAAATACATCCTTTTTCCATTTAGTGGAAAAAAACAGTAACAAAAATTCTCTTTTTTTACTCATTGACTTTTACTGCTGCAACTTGAGATATGAATTGGTTGGGTTTTTTTCCTTCATCATTAAAATAAAATGCAAAAAAAAAACTTCAAAAGTTTTTGATTCAAACATTTTTAAAACGTGACTTTAAAGAGAGTTTTTGTTTTCTTTATTTTTATTTGCTTAAAAATTAAGTTTTTTCTTCTTACGAAATACTTTTTTTAAGTGTCTTTTTTTAAAAACAAGAAAACCAAAATGCTTGTAAAAACTGCAGTAGTTTAATAAAGTTTATGGCATTTTTTTCTATTTAGTTTTAATTTAATTATTTTGTTTTTCTTTTTATTTGTGTTAATAAATAATTAAACATATTTATTTCTTTGCCACCTGATCAACCTGTTATTATGGCATACAAAAAGTAAAATATAAAAGAAAAAAAAATTATATAAGATTATTTTAAAAGTTGTTTTGAATTGTAATAAAGAAATAAAAAAATTTTTTGACATGCTAGTAAAAATTGCCGTTTAGACAACTTGAAGCAGGGCTGTACAAAGTTTTGATTAAGGGGGATGCCTTATGAACAAAATATCGCACTTGATCATAAAGAGGAATTCAAATTTTCAGTAGAAACAAACCAAATTTTAAATTGATACTAAAAGTATAAAAAAATTTAATTATTAAGATTTTGTTTGCCGTGCTTAATTCCCAATTATTTATTCTTGATAAATACGCTGAAATTTATTGTTGGAGAATAAGCTTGTTTCTATGCCCATTTCACAGGTTTGTCACGCCAGATCATCAGGAAGGAAACATTCTCCCAAAAAATTTAAAAATAATTGAGAATTGCATAAAGAATTTTTAAACCAACCCTTTCATTACCTAAAAGCAGACCGCGGGTAGATTTAATATTACGTGTCGATTTTTTCCAAAAAGTGAGAAAATACAAAGTTTAAGTGAATAACGTCTACACCCATTGATCAATAACATCAGAATTGTGGCATCAAAGTTTTTACAAATGGCATCAAAGAGGCAAAAAATGTGTGATCAATCGAATGACGAACGTCATCATAAAATTTTGCCATATTTTATGCGTCGTCTATGCTATGACTAGAGTCGATGCCACATTTTGTGTATTATTAACATTATTTTTACGTTTAAAAAGTAAAATAATAAGCAAAAATTCCCATATTCTTTTTGTTTAAATTACATCAAATTTTCAAAGTAGAATGATTACGAAAACCATGCTGTTGGTGTCTTTTAATTGCAAGTTCTTTTGTAAACAAAGGACGAAATACAATTTGATGACAGTTTGTCATGAAATTAAGCCTAATAAGTCCTTTCTCCGATGTTACTGAGTCATCGCACTGATGGTGTTTTTTATTAAACTGACTCCGATTCGTTATGTCTTCGATGACGAGATGTCATACAATTGATGACATAATTTCAATGTTTGACCCTGATGACAATTTAGCCATCACAATGATGAAAAGTATCATGGGGTCAAAAACGAAGAAATTTGTCATTCTACTGATGTCCATCCACATCAGCGTTATGAGTCTTTTTCTATTAGTGTATATGATCATGTGCGATACTTAGTTCTATTAAACAACGAATTTAAGCCCATTATCTAAATATAGATAGTTTTAAGAACTGTTTTTTATATAAAATTATCTATTTTGTAAAATGAAACTTAAAATGATCTATTTTTAAAAATGAAACTTCTTCTGTTACCTTAACTGACTTCCAATTTCGACGGACGCTGTTCCCTGATACCGGCTGCGTTCTAAAGGAAGTCATTGAGTTTGAGAGATTATGAGAGTACACTTTCCCTGTATGGACATATTTTAATTATCCCTACGGTGACCGGTCATAAGAGATTCCACTATATTTACCAATTTAAAATAGCAATAAACAAAGTTTTTGGTAACAAAAGTTTTATTTTGCAAAGTGCTTGTTAACTTTTACACAAACATTTTCTATTAAAAAAAAGTTGTTAAACAAATTAAAATATTGGATTTCTAATCTAAAGATTCTGCCCTCGTTTTAAATTAAGGCTTTCCCATTACTGCTTAATCACATTCCTTACATTTTTTTAACTAGAATTTACAAAAAAAGACTAGATTCATACACATGTACCAACTTTAAAAACTACAACTAGAGACATGATTACTTCGTATTTAAGATCAACATTCCACATTCATAGATTTCTTTTGGAAACATGTCGATGGCAACTAATACACCTCAAGCGGTATTTGAAAGAATTTTTTTTTTGTTGTCAATACAAACAACCATCGTTTCTCACCCATCCCCCCGCTAGCTGCTACCGCTCCTTCTGAAATTTATATATTGATAAATGAAAACTTCAATCCGAGTTTGTTTTTCAGTTCGTTTTAGTCAACAAAAGAACAAAGAAAAAAAAAGAATGATGTAGTTTTTAAATTAAAATCTCTTGAATTCACAAAATAAATTAAACTAAGTTCTAGAAAAATATTTTTGTATTATAAAAAGCAGAAAAAAAAAATTTGTGCAAATAATGAATAAATTTTATTCTATTTAAATTCACCGGAAATATAAATTAAAAAAGAAGAAATTTCTAGTTATGCTCTTGTTTGTGATCTTTATTTTATTGTTCTAGTCCTCCTTTTTTAAATTTTTTTTGTACGAAATATTCTTTATTAATAGTGTTAATAAGGGAACGAATTGAAAAGCGTGAAACGATTAATCGTATAATTGTTTATATTATCAAAATTATTGAGTACAAATAGTTTTTCAGTGTCTTTTAAACGGCTACACGCAAGGCGAATTGACTAGAAGGTGGAGTCAAGTCAACATATGGTGTTTTTTTTCTGAGGTCGACTTGTCAAAGCTTGTGTACAAAATAGTTTTTTATGTAAACAAACCTATTTTTTGACAACCCGACCACAGAAGCAGTGTTGTTGTAGAGTTGACCTCACCTTCTACTCAATTCGCCTTGGCTACACGCTAAATTTGGTGTAATTTTTTTGTGCGAGTGGCAACTCTAAAAATTTGGCAGCTGTCACATATGTACATTCGGTACGGGAACATGTTAACGGAGATCTTGTGGCTTCAACTGGACGGCATGGATGTGGGTGACATTTGGTTTCAGTAAGACGACGCCACCTGTCACACCGCGCATGAAATAATTGATTTATTGCAGCAACGATTTCCAGAACAAATTATCACAAGAAATTCAGATGTCAACTGGTCACCAAGATCATGCGATATAACGCCGTTTCTTTGGGGTTTTGTGAAATCTCAGTTAAATGGGAATAAACCAGAAACTGAGCTCCTGAGCTCTCAAATCCGAGTTCAAACGCGTCATCGTTGAGATACTGCCACATCTCTAGGAAAAAGTAAAGGAAAATTCTGTTGGAAATATGTTAATTTTAATTCAACTTTATTTGTCAATTCCAAAATCGGTTTAACTTAACTTTTGTTTCACTGTTTTCCCAAATATGTATAGCATATGGATATAGTGATTTGGGAACTCTTTTTATTTTCACATGACATACAATTTTTATTTTATTTTATATACTTTCAATACATTCTTGTGAACAGTCGAGAATTTTCTGTAACGAGAATTCTTATAATAAAACTTTGCTTAATTTTCAATTTTAAAAAAAAAAGAAATTTGTCTTTAATTTCAAGAAATTCCATGAAAAGAGTAATGACCTGTCATCAGAACCGTGGGGACCATTTGATGGATATTTTATTCCGTACTTGATCGGAATATGTCTTCTTTACAATCTAATAAAAATCTCACAACTATTTAAAAAATACGTCTTTTTTATTTTAAAATGAAGAAGTGCATTCTTACTGAGACACCCTTTACATATGTAAATTGTAATACTGAATAATCGTGCGAGTAAGCTACGTGTAGCGCTGCTCTTAAATGACGGGATTCACTTTCCTACACAGTCGTACGATTCATTCACCCGAAAGCCTGAAATAATTCTATCTGACATAAAAAAAAATGTCTCCAAATCTGTTGGCAATGCCACACTATCACATAAAAAAGAATCTATCATTTTGTGAACCCGTCCATGAATATTTGCAAGTCGGGCAGGGCAGACTTGTCAAAAAATCTGTCACTAAATATAATTTTTTTTCGTGCCTCTATCATACTTTATGAGTTCACACGAACTCGATTTTTTTTGACTTAAGCTTCACTTGTGAAATTTGTCAACGCTGCCATATTTTTTCATCGAAATTTTAAGACAGTGTTTTATAAAGGTCCATATCAAACAGTAGAAAAGCTTTCAAAATCATTAGACGTAACATAAGATTTATTTTCATCTAATCATCGTCCAGACTTGCAATTCTTGTTGCTTTACTTTTTTATAATTTTGTTTTAAAATTGCATTAGTGATGATATTATTAAATTTTCAACTTGGAATTTGTGCATTTTTATTTTTTTCTTATCCTTTTTTATTTTTTGTATACATAAATACAAATGCACGAACAGCTAACTTCAAGTTGAAATTACAAAACCAAACAAAACTGCAGAGTACGTGAAGCTGTCTCTTCTCACTTCTCTCACCCATAAACTCTAGAGTTGCTGCAACAAAAGTTGCACGTCTGGCCTAGGACAATGCAAACGTATTAAAATTTATTTAAAAAACTTTGAACACCGATTATTTATATCGAAAATTCGGCTTAAATATAGTTTTTGCTCGCGATTGTAAGAAAGTGAATTTTATATTCAGTCACAAAATCGATGAGGCTGAAGTGTACGATCTAATAGACTTGTGTACTTAATTTTAGTTTTTTTTTAACTGAATATATGGTCTCCATTTTATGCAATTTAAAAAAAAATAACAGAAACTGAACAAACTTAACTTTCGGCGACTTTTTTATATTTTTCTCATTTTTTGGCGATTTTTGATTGAAATGTTATACTAGCTGTTTTTGTATGCAAAATTTTATTAAAAAAAAGTTACGAAAACTGAACAAAATTGACGTTTGGCGATTTCTGATATCCAATTTGGCGATGGAGGTCAAAAAAATCTGACAACTCTGATGGTCATATAAGGTAACGTTACGATTTTAACTATAGAAAAAACAATTTAAGTTTAGGTGACAACCTTTATACAACATTTGATTAAATAATAAAATAAAAAAAAAACCTTCTGTAAAATTTTGATTTTGCCGCTTAAGCTTTTTTTTTGCGGTAACGAAAACGTCCTTATGTTTCTAAACAAAAACTAATGGCCATTTTCTCAATGTACCGTCAAACTGCCTGTTACTTAATGTCAACATAAATTTATTAGACCGATAAACTGTCTGTTAACAATTTTGGGTTTCTCAATATACCGACAAAAAACATGGTTTTAAGCTGGCAACACCTCTCAAAATACATGTAAAAGTTGGGAGTCAGCTGATTAAATTTATCTGTACGGCAAATAAAAGGAAAATAAATAATCGGCAGATGAGTGCTGGTTAGTTTTGCGACAGAATAGATACAAATGAGACATTGAGAAAACCAAATTTCTTTAATGTGCAGTTTTTCGTTGGAAAAAAAGTTAATCGTGTAATGAGAAAACGGCCATAACTCTTCGAAAACAATTTTTACACATTTTTACTTTATCCGCTTTTTAGGCTAGACCCTGTAATATCTGATATTCTTTTGCTATTGTCGATTTTGAACAGTATGTCTGGATACGCGTTACTCCCACATTTTTTCCGCATGCATCTTGAGAAAAACTCTTCTCCTGGCATTTCACCCTCCAACTATATAGTTTCGCTAATACCTTGAGCATGTCTGAGATCAGTTATAGCAACCCTGTAGTTTGAACTTAAAACGCAAAAAGGAAGGTCTTTAAATTCTACAAGATTATGACTGAATTATGTAGTTTGACTTGCTGTATGTTGTTGCTATTGCCAGTTCTGTGTTGCTGTTCAAGAGGTAGGCATTGACAGACTCTTTGTTTTCAACCTGTGTTCAGATCGCTGTGGGCAGGTCCTTGACGACATGAACTTAAAACAACAAGTGACAAAACTACAAAAAAGCAACAATTTTACAATATTTCTTTCAAATTCATTTAACTTGTAGGATTGGCTTCCTGTTCTATGTATGTAGGTACCTACATATATTATGTACTTATATTCCGTGCCTACATTAATTTGGCTTGTGTAGACGGCTGTTTTCGATGGTCTGTTCTTGTTCGAACACCGTGGCATAAATGGGTGAATCCGCAATAACAAATGGGTTGTTGCCCATATGTGCTCCCCACATAAAAAATCATGAACAAATTATTTTGCCAACAATGGCTCGCGAAGACGGGGTGTTAACAAGTGGCATTTTTAACAACCTTACCAACTCGTTTTCTTTTTCTATAATTATTCGATTACTTATTTTACTCCCACATTACCGTTATGTGCTCTCTGCCAAAATAAAACATACTCTCTCACGTATGTTTATTAAATTTTTTGTGCGTGCAAAAACAAAACAGAATCGAATATTTGTACAGTAGTTTTGACTTACCTGCCTTTTGTTTACGTGCACTTTTGACTTAACTGCACAAAATTTATAATTTTTGGAATTATTCTTTCTAATTCCATACAAATTCCTTTTTTAAGTGCACTTTCTATACCTGCACATTTAAGATATATGCACAAAATTTTTGGCATTTTAAAATTATTTTCATACAAAAAATCAAAGTTAGCTGCACTTTGACTTAACTGCACAAAATAAATATTTTCTGGAATTATTCTTCAAAATCCTTGTTTACGTGCATTTTGTATACCTGCACATTTTTCATATTTTTGGGCAGCTTTAAAATATTTTCATACAAAACATCAAAGTTAGCTGCACGCATAAAAATATATGGTGGCCACTTTTTCACATAAATATCCAATTTAAGCTGTTTATAAAAATATAAATCGCAATTATTTTGTTTTTTTATGTTCTTTGTGAATTCTCATTGTTTTTGTTAATGTTTCTTTTATATTAAAAAAACATACATACATACGCGTATAAAATAATCTGTTATTTCCCAGCTAGCATAGGCTGTTTGTTAGACGATTATGATTAATATACAAGTCCTAAAAGAATCTTCTGGTGATTATCTGACGAGTAACAAAAACATCTAAATCTTTTTTTAATTTATTTATTTTTTGGGACTCTCTGTAAGATTCGTATAACAATTACTGAGCTACCCAAATAAGACAGTTTTTGAAGTATAAAAATGCTATTGCCAATACAATTTTAATAAAACAAACCGGCCTAAGGATCTGCAAAAAAGAATTTTCCGACAGGATGGTGTTGATTTCGCGACCTTAAGGTTTGTTTTATAGAAATAGTATGAATATTAGAAGTTTTGGCATGAAAAATACGCCTGATGCCCTTATTTAGGTAGCTTAGTCATACGGCTGAGTATTTCACGAATTGTAAAATAATACCTACATGAGCCTCATACGACTCTTAGCATGCTTTTTGAAAGACTCGTTAGATAATCCCAACATACATCATAAACGATTCCATTTACGATTAATAATAGCGTTTTTTGCTGCGTTATGGAAGAATCTCTCATACGAATCAGCACGTGTAACAGTTTCTCCCGTGCTAGGAATCGTCTTCAATTAAAAAATGAGCTCGTCGACGATCAAAAAGACTCTTTGTGAGATTCCCAGTAAGCTCCTGGGTTGAAATAAAATTTTAATAAAATATAAATTTATGTATTAAAAAAATAATTTTTTTATTCTACTTTTAAATCAAACACTTTACTTTAGCTGCACTTTTGTGCAGGTAACCACAATTGTGTACCTGCACATTAAGGCAGGTAAATGCATTTAAGATAGCTGCATTTTTGATTTACCTGCACAAAAAATTGTGCAAAGGAGATTGTGCAGCTAAGTCAAAACTACTGTATTACTCATTCACTCTACCCATCATACTCACATACGCACAAACATTATCACTAACTTCCCAACAAACAAGAAGATTTGATTTCAAATTGATTTAAAGATTTAAAATCAAACCCTGTCTAAACGAGAAACGTTTGAAAAAAAATTAAAAAACAGCATTCTTAACAAAAAGTGTAAATTATTTTCAAATTGAGAAATTCATTAATTTTCAACATGCTGTTAAGCGTTATTCTCGAAGGTTTTTCAAATGTGGATTGTTGTAATAAAATGTGGAACATAAATAGAAAATTATTTTATATTTCTTTTATTTATTTTATTTTTTAATTTAACATTTGGTCGCAAATGCTTAAAGATGAAATACCGACCTCTCCTTCCTTCAATTCATGGAAAGTCAGAATCCTTGTTTTTATTTTCGGGATTGTCTTGGATCTGCGTAGTAACTCGATTATAAAACAAACTTATCAGGGGTGTGCTGGAATTTAAAAACGTAAAACGCAAGAATTTGAAAGTTGTTTTTAATTCTATTTAATAGAGAAATATTTGTATAAAATTTGCCATAAAATTCTTTTATTACAGAAATCTTGTTAAAAAACGACTTGTAAAATTCTTGCGTTTTGCCTTTTCGATTTCCAGCACAACCCTGTATAATTTCTTTACTTTTTCATTTGTATGTTAAAATTTATAAAAAAACCTAAAAAAAACTCTAGTTTAATAAAATTAAAATGTTTACATTTATTTTTCGCCTTAGTGTTGCCAAGTTTATTTTTAATAACACTTGATAACAATTCGACAACACATTGATAAAACATTGTTTGTCAAAAGTTTATATTCAAATCATTATCAATTTTTAACTTTAATGTTGTTATCAAAACATTAAAAAAAGTTTGAGAATTGTGCTTTAGATCCAATAAAAAAGTAATTTGATATCAGCGGTTTGACTTCGTGTTTGCTGGGTAAAGATCATAATTTTTTAACTCATTATGGATTTGTTTGCAGTCCGACGGACAGCACAAAATAACAGCAAAAAAATAATTTTTGTGCTTAACCAACTAAAATCCATTAATTTTCATCCTCTTCTTACACATTTTGTTGTTGTTATTGCATTATTTATTAAATATTCCGTTGACCGACCGACCTTGAATGCAAAGCAAAACACAACATGTTTAACTTCTTATTTGAGTTTTTAGTTTTGTTCGTATCAAATCCAAAAATAAATCCAGTTTTGGTGTTCGCATTCTTTTTTTTAAATCACTTAATTTTTTTTCGAAATTTTGTCTCCATTCATCATTGGAGACAATTTTGTACTAAAAAAATAAAGTAAAACTTCGGCATAACGAACTTCGTTGTAAAGAAAAACTTAATATGTACAAACATACATATGTACATATGTATGTATGTATAACAAATTTTCTGCTGAGTCCCCAGAAAAACTTCTTTATTACAAAGTTTTTCCGTACAAAAACTATCTATAGCTATAACGAACCAATTCTGGACTATAAAGCCTCTATATAGTGAAGTATTAATTCAAATGCCTCTATACAAAAAATTCAGAATAAAACAAAATTGTGTTGTAAGCAAAATTATAAGGTCGCATTATCAAAATTCTAAGATATCTTTAAGGCGTCTTTATTCAAAAGTCTCTATACAACGAAGTCATAATAAAGCAAAGGTAAATG
Organism: Pollenia labialis; assembly: GCA_949318255.1. Classification (NCBI taxonomy): domain Eukaryota; kingdom Metazoa; phylum Arthropoda; class Insecta; order Diptera; family Polleniidae; genus Pollenia; species Pollenia labialis. The sequence continues at coordinate 129,382,986 of OX439140.1, forward strand.
TCTCGTTTTGTTTTGCTTTGGTTTTTGCCAAAATGAAAAAAAAAATAAGCGATTAGAGCAGAAAGTTATGTTCCACGTTCACTTTATCAATCCCGCCCACATTTTGTCGGATGTTCCTTATTTGAAAACTTAGGCTCCAGATACACAGAAATCTATAATGTCATTGTATGTGAAGTGCAACGCCCAACGAAACCATGGCTCTAAAACAAAATCCTAGTCCGCGCCTCTCGACTTGAAAATTTGGCTGCCCGCCTTGGAAAAACAAAAATTATTTTGAAAAAATAGCTTTTTCCAAAAAGAAATTGAATTTTTTTAATAAAATTGTTTAGTAAGGTTATTCTTTTGCACTTTATATTTTTTTACAATCAAAATTTTTTTTACATTGAAAAAATTTTCAACCAAGTACTAGGATTTTGTTTTAGACCCATGGTTTCTTTGGAGAATTTTCTTAGAATTTTATGTAGATTACGTTTTTGCTATACGATTTTTAATTTTTTTTTCATCAATACAAATCGACCCGCCCTAATGTACATACATATGTATGTAAGTATGTATTATAACCTTGCCCCCATCATATCTGGGCTATTCGAAAAGCACATTTCTACGGACATCGTTAAATCAACTTCGCTACACGCATAAGGACCCGAAACTTATGTGGTCTAACAACAATATTGTAGAAATTACAAACGGAATGACAAACCCTTTTCACCTGTGGTGAAGGGTATAAAAATGAATCATGAATTTGTTTATATATCTTTAAATTTAATACATATACATACATCAAATTCGTTATAACCAAGTTTCATTGTAATCCATTTTTTATTTAAATCAAACAATTTTTATTTACTTTTTATTAAAAGAATTATGTAACGGTTTTTGGTGCAATATTTTTTTTAACGTTAAAAGCTTTTTTATTTTCTAAATTTAAGCTTTCGATAGTTAAATTTTTTTTAAATTTATCCGAAATTACTTAAGCCTATAGTACACGGAATGTAAAAAGCCACATTCGTATGTGGTTCTGACGTAATTTTGTCGTCATCACACATCACAAACTTGCTATTGCGGCTTTGTAGTGACGTCAAAATTACGTCAGAACCACATGCGCATGTGGCTTTTTACATTCCGTGTACTGTAGACTTTAAGCCTATAGTACACATGCGCATGCGGTTCTGACGTAATTTTGACGTCAATACAAAGCTGCAATAGCAAGTTTGTGTTGTGTGACTATTATATGTATTTACGTTAAAAATATTATAACATTGCACTCGAAGTCGATGTGACATTGCAGACGTTGAGAACGCCAGTAACACATACATATCTTTGACGGCGAATGGGTCAAACTTGTGTGTTCGTTAAATGCGATGTTCGCAGAATCGTAGGTTCGTTAAACAGGAAAACTACTGTATTGCATTTTTGTTTCATTCCACACATTTCAATCGACGCGAGAGTTACAGAACATGGACACTGGACAAGCATTTGACAAGTGTATTTGGCCCTTAACATATTCCATGCATTCTTCCAAAATGCATGCAAATGGGAAATTCTAAAGTGCGAAAAGGTTAAATTTTATATGAACGTGTACAGTAAAAGAGAAGTTGAGCTTAGGTTTAATTAAAAATTATTACAACCCAATAAAAAATTTAGCTTTCCACGAAGCTGGTTTGTAAGGGAGAAACGTAAAAGCATCGCTTACGATCTCGCTTACGGAAGCCATGAATTTTAAATGGTGAGTTCCCAATTTGAAGCAATACCTTTTTAATACAGAAAGCGCTTTATTCAGCGCATACATATAATAACTGATAAACGTAACGAACAGTTTTACTCACTGAATGTTTTAATATATTCTTTAATACGCTCCCTTACAAACCTGTTTCGTAGTAAGGGAATGTCGTGGCTCTTCAAATGTTGGTTATTTTTTTTAAATTTGTTAAGAATTTGTTCGCTTAACTTACTGCTTCTCTGTATGTCTTCTTGCGTAGCGCATACATAAATGCGCTAACATTTTAAAATTTACTACTAATTCTTCGCAAAACAGGAACATTTTTTAGTGGGAACTGTAAACATTTTATGAAATAAATGAAATGAATTAAAATTTTTTACCTTACACGCTTAATAGTACAGTCTAATTTATTTCGGAAAGTATTACTTTGGTTGAAAATATTCCAAATTTTCCTGAAGCGGAATCCATAGAAAGATATTATGTAATAAAATTCTTATTCAAATACATATATCCATTAACAAAAAACATCTAAAACTTTTGTTTACTACTAATATTTAAGTTAATTTCACCTTTAAATTGCAACTCTTCTATTACCCATGTAAACACCATTAAGTGTTCATTAATTATACACGCTTTAATGGCAAACTACTTATTTCAGCATAATCTCTAACTCAAATACTTAATTGACACAATTTAAAATGCGTTTTGTTGAGAAACTTTAGCAACACACAACTTGGCTGATAGTCACTTAGACCAACCAGTCAAACTACCTAAAATATTGGTCATTCATATTTAAAGACAACCCACCAACCCATCAACCTACTACCACCGCCACAGCATTAATGTGCCATTTCTTGTTTAGCCCAGGTCTATTTGAAGTTCTCTAAAGTTCTTTTTTATGTTTTCTGGCTGCTGTTGTAGAATTTTACCCCCTGGTCTTATTAGAAACTTTGAAAAAAAAAACTTTCTAAATGTATTTCACAATAGTCAAAACCGAACAATAGAGATCTTTTATAATTTTATAAACTTAATCAATTTTATACAAAAAAGTCGTCGTCGTAGTCACAAGCACAAGTTAAAAAGAAGATTTGTATGTATTCATAGTTTAACTTTCAAAAATAAAATTAAAAAAAAAAAAAAATACATAGACTTAATACACTTTTGTTAGAAATGACTCAAAAAAATTTTACTTTAATATTCTATTGTTTGGATTGTCGTTCGGGGTTTTCTCTTAAAAAACAACTTAAACTATTGTTATTTCATAAATATGTTCTCCAAAAGAAAATATAAAGGAATAAATAACTGAAAAATATCTAAAATTCATAAATGTATAAAAAACTAATTTTTCTCTTGTTTGATGGACGAAAGTAAAAAAACTATCAGATCTGATTTTAAATAAAAAAAAAACGTATTTTACTTTAAAAGAAATATCAACTTCAATAGAATAATTTTTGTTTAAAAAATAACTCAAGTTTTTAAATGGAATTTGGGTCAAAAGTAGGGTTTCTAAAAAAAATTTCCGAGAAAAAACATTTCTTTTTTGAATTTTCAGAAATTTAAATTTTGGAATCTTAAAATAAATTAAGTTTCTGCCAAAATTTCCTGTTTATCGTTGTCGTGTAGAGTTTTTTTAAAAAAAAGTTTTCACAATTTTCCAAAATTCCAAATTCAATTGTCAATACTGGATTTGATTTTAAAGCTCTACCAAAAATTGTTGTTTGCATACATACACAGAAAGAAAAAGTACGAGTCGTACTCAAAAATTCAAGTACGAATAACACTAAAACGTACTCAAATCAATCCTAAATGGGATTACTTTCGAAAATCAATCAAGCAATTTCTTGAAATAAGTATAAAATTCTTAAATCAATTAAAAAAAAAAATGATTAAACTTTTCTCCAAATTTTTAATATTTTAATCAGGCTTAAGTTCATCAAATTTAATTTTCATTAAATTATTTTTATGAAGAAAGGAATTTTACAACATGAAAATTAATTAAAATTGTTATTGACAATCATTCATTCTTGACTGACCTGAGATTCGAACCCAGGCGGCTGGTTTCGTTGTGTTTAACCCTCCGGCTTACGCATGTTTTGATTTTCTAAACACATTGAAAAAAGGTCTGGCCAGACTCATGCTTACCACGAAGGGTTAAAAAGCAAATTTGAACTCTTGCTTCTCATTTAGTTTATATTTTTGGTTAAATATGTACATTAGATTTCTAAAGTAAGAACCATATCGGACATGATGTTGGTGTTTTATCACTCCATAAGCATCTTTAGGAGTCAGATCTCTAGGTGTTACATCCCCCAGGGTTAATAAGAGGTGAATGCAACCTGGGATGTGCGATCAGTAGTAGCCCCCGGTGGCTAGAACACTGGTCGGACTATTGGTTAAGGTCTCCGTTGGCATGCTCATTAAGGGGTAATGACTTTCATAATGATCGCTTTACGGAAGCCTTGCTTTTCACTGAAAAGATAATTTCGGGGAGCACGGGGTTGTTGTGGTTTATACATAAAGTCGGAGGGAAAGTGACGTTCACATGGAAGGCTGATTTTTCACCCTTGTGGGAAAGTTCTGTTTGTGTGTAAGTTTTGTTCCCACTCTCATTGCTGTGTGTAGTTGTTAATCCCTTGCTCATTTTTGAGAGTATATCTTATACCTGCACATTCACTATAGGGAAGTATTTATTTTTTTGTCGTCTCTGCGACAGCGACACTATAGTATCTATAGAGTTAAAAAACTTCCAATGATTTGCAAATGGAATTATGCAGGTCTCAAATTTTGAAAACAATAAAGGCGTGAAGCAAACTGACATGTTCTTCAACTCGCATAACATTTGCGCTTCTAATACACACTTGCAAGAGAGAGGGGTTTTTTTTTGTACAACGAAATCGTAAAAGCATGAACGATTTCTCACGCACTCACGAAACCTTTCTAAAAAAAGCAATTGAATACCAAAAAAATAAAAAATATTTTTAAATAATTGTCTATTTTTTTTAAGAATTTTTGGTTGAAAATATTTTAAAAATCAAACTTAAAAATAAAGCTTTGTGTTTTAATCAATTGTGAGACTTTAGAAATGATTCGTTGGTGAACATGCGTAATAATAAAAATTTCGTGCGCGTTCGTGATCGTGGGATTTTAAAAATCCCTCGTACGTGATATCGGATAATAGAGGTTTTAAAAAGAGCAGGATAATCGAGGTTCAACTGTACTTTTATTTCTCAACATAACGAATTGCTGTAATAGCAATCATTTTAATAAGTATTTTACAAGTTTGAGTAGTAATATCGAAGAATTCAAAAGTTTACAACAATTTGTTGCTTGTTGTCTATTTTGAAGTGATATTTTTTTATTATTGTACCGAGAAACTACAGAAAAATAACGTTGAGTCACACAGTCAAACGGACAATTTTTACGTCAATGGAAGCTTTGATAAGATGAACTTTTTAGAGCTAAAAAAAAATTAAATAAATTTATGACCGAAAATTGAATGCATTTATTTTCATATTTTAGTAACAAAAGTTTATGTTGAGTTACATTATTCTTAGAGATAGAAAAGAGTGACATGTCCGAACATAAGTTACGCTAAGCCTCTGAAAAATTTACTTTACTACAAAAATTAGTTTTTTACTGGAAAAGTGTACAAAATTTTATACATAATGTTAATTTTATACAATAAAGTAACTTATTAACAATAAAGTACTTTTTTTAACAAAAAAATCTTAATATTAAAAAAGTACCTCTGGACAAAAATCTTTTTTTACTAGAAAAAGTGCTTTTGTACAATAGCTAACGTTATTAAGAAAAAAAGTTTTTTTTAAACAATAAATCTAATTCTAGAAGAAGTACAAAAAGGAATAACAAAGAAATTTATATTAACCTTTTCTTAATACAATGGCATTTTTTATAAAAATTTTTTATAGTAAAAAAATAAAAGTATGTACTTTTTAAGAAAAAAATAAACAAAAGTAGCTTTAAACAAAAAAGTTCCTTTTAACAAAAAGTACCTTTTATGAAAAAATGTACCTTTTAATTAAAAAGTACCTTTTATCAAAAAAGTACCTTTTAACAAAAAAAGTACCTTTTAACAAAAAAGTACCTTTTAACAAAAAAAGTACTTTTTAACAAGAAAGTACCTTTTAACAAAAAAGTACCTTTTCACATAAATATTACCTTTCAATAAAAATATTTTTTTAACAAAACTTACCTTTTAACAAAAATAATAAATACTTTTCATTTAAAAGAAACCTTTATTAAAAAAAAAGTATATTTTATAAAAAAATTATCCTAACACCTTTTATCAAAAAGTGCATTTTATCCGAAAAGTACATTTTATCAAAAGAAACATAATAAAGTAATTTTTAGAAAAAAATACGGTATTGGCACACCGGTTATAAGCATATTACGCTTTTATGCATCTTAACTTGTGAAATTACAGTTTTCTATTCAAAATCGCCTGTTTCGTGCATAAGCATTTGCTTGTATGTACATACATATATCCCGTGTTTATGCATCACAATTCAATAGAATATTAATAAATTGCATTAAAAAAACTCTCATATAAGCATAGCTTAAAACTTGACTTAAATACATTAAAAACGTAAAAAATTATTTAATTTTAATTAAATTTTGAATGTATTCTTGAACTTTCGATGCAAATAAAATAGCTTCTCTATGATGCTGAAGAAAATAAGCGAGTTTGTTTTTATAAGCACAGTATATGCATTTAAGCGAGTTGTATAAATGCATTTCTCGTTTCAAAACAACAAAAAATAAACGAATAAATTTTAACAAAAAAGTTACCTAAGCTAATTTTTAATTAAGTTAATTTTTTTGAAAAAATATTTAAGTTTTGTTACAAAAAAGTCCTTCTTAAATTGATTTTTTTAATGTACTCTTTTTAAGAATTTTTTTGTGGTTCTTAAATGTGTTCTTAACAAATCTTATTTACCTAATCCATCATCCATTGTCTATCACTGGCTTTTGTGTATTGCATTACAAAGATTATTTACTTACGTATTTTTGTAAATGTAAACTATTATGTCAAGTATGCTATCAATTATATTTATGTAATTTTTTTTGTTTACAAGATTAGTATTAAACTTGATATCAAAATTATTCTCGAGAAGAGTTTTATCTTGACTAACATTTTTCTGTGCAAAATCGTTACACAATAACAAAAAAGTACTCACGACTTGTTTTTAGGAAATTGAAAGACAATTGTGAGACATTGTGTCTGACCTACGACAACAATATTCTACTAATTGTAAAACATTGTCAACTTTGGCCATTAAAAAAAAAACTATATAAAATGGTTTTCCTCTTTTTTTCTTAAAATTTTAGTTTGGTTTCTTTGTTCGTTGTTTTGAAATGCTGTTTTCATGTTTGCGGTTGTTGCAACAAGAAAGAATGAACGATAATAAGTGCTTAAAGTAAGCCTTAAAACTGAGCCACAATATTGTCCTTGTTTTTTTTTTATTTAGCCATAAGTCTATTAGTTGTGGGGTACTTTTTGTAATTTGCTTGGTTTTACAACATTTAAAAGTCTTTTTGGACAATTTTTAAAGCCGTTTGCTCATTCTGCTTCTGTTGCTCAGTACTTTATTGGGTTTTATAAAACAACAGCAAAGAAAATTTTCATTTTTAATACTTTTTAAGAACTTGGTTAATGGCCCCATACGTACCCCCCCCCCCCCAAAAATATAAAACATGATTTAAAAAGAGAATAGGTTAAAAAAGACACACCAACAGACGGACAGAAAGACAGATAGCTAGTAGTGGCAAAGCAAAATAAACAACCGGCATAAAGTTTTTCTTTTATTGCCACCACAAAAATTCCCTCAAACAGCTGCGCAATATTTTGCCGCTTGGCTGGTTTTATTTTTCTTCAAGTTGCAAGTTTTTTATTTCTTTCAAATTTATTTGATTTTGGTTTGTTATTCAAAAAGTTCTTTTCGGGATTCCTTTTAATTTTTTCTCTGTGTGTTGGCCTCTTTCATGTTTGTTTTCTTTCTTTTTGAAATTCATTCTTTTTGGCCGTTTCTTTCTTTAAAAGTTTTTTTTTTTTTTTTAATTTTCGCTTGGATTCTACCACTATTTTGGCAAATTATCTATTGTGTATGTATAAAGAGTGTGGAAGTATTTGTATACTTTTGGTTCGTTTGTTGCCACAAATGCAACCAAATCCAGCCAAATGTTTAAAATTACACATTTTACCCAAATAAATAAAGAATATTCTGAAAAAAATTCGATTCAAACCAGGCCAAATGAGGTCATTTACTTTCGCTTAACAAAATTCTCTAAAAAAAAACATTAAATTGCCAGTCGTCTATTACGAATACTTCGAGTAATTAAGTGATAAAATAGCTTAAGTATTTGCTAGATAATGATGGAGAAATAAATGATATTCCACAAATATTTGCTTTAAATTACAGGCAATTATATTTAATTAGTTGTTAGGAATAAATGCAAGACTTTGCAGATAACAATTAAAACTGTTTATTAAATGAAAAAAAAACATGAAACTAACTGTTTTACATTAATTTAATCCACAAAATACATTTTGGCAGAAATGTTTTAAATATCAAAATATCGACATTAATAATTAAAATTTAAAAAATTATTGTATTTTTTTACAGAAATTGTATTAAACCATTTACAATTTTACCAATTACATGCTGTTAAAAATGTATGAAATATTTTGAATAAATTTAATCACTTTTTATGCCCTCGTTTATTCCGCCGATACAAGTCAAGACAGCAAAATATTTTGGTATAAATTTTAAATCGGACCTCAATTTTTCTTACCAAATCAATTTCAATCAAACGAATAATCAATCAATCCGAAGCGGTTTAATAGTACGGAGAGTACGGATTTTCTTGAATCAAGTACAGAAAGATTGAATCAATTACGGATTTTCAATCGCAAAATACTTAAATTATCCATATTCAATCCCAATTTCGTCCGAAAATGAGATTGATTTAAGTAAAACTAAGATTGAACCAATCTTAAAATGCGCTTCATTCAAGTATTATAAAGTTAATTCAATGCTACAAAAGCTGATTTTTACTAAACAATCTGAATATGAATTTATACAGAAGATTAACTTTTTTAAGATCTCACAAATATAAATTCCCTTCGCTACGGCAGCCATATATGAGTTAGAAATTTTTAAGTTTCTACAATTCTTCTGTGGAATCGACTACTTTCCCATATTCAAGTCATTATTTCAAATTGTTTGTCATTATTCAAAATTGAAATGATTTTGTTATTCATGCTGAATTCCCAATTTTTATGACGGGATAAGCTATTCCTATGCGCATTTCACTGGTTGCTTAGGCCAGATCATCAGGAAACTTCATCCATAAAGATTTTAGAAAAACTAAAGATATTAAACCAAATAAAATTGTTAAGCGTATAAGAATTACAGCAACAGTTCTACTTGTAACAATTTCAAAGTTTAAACAAAATCATCAACAATAAACAGTGAGTTTATCTCTTCTTACATTGCCCACTACAATTGATTGGAATTCTTCCAACATTAATTGTAGTTGCAAGTAGGTTAAGAAAAAACAAAATTAAGCACGAATAACAAAATCATTTAAAATAAATTTTGTATTCCCACGAAAATTTTTTAATAATTATTCAAAATAACAATTACAATTTTAATTAATTTTCATGTTGTAAAATTCCTTTCTTCATAAAAATAATTTAATGAAAATTAAATTTGATGAACTTAAGCCTGAATAAAATATTAAAAATTTGGATTAAAAACCATAAATAGTTCAACAAAATAACCACAATACTAATTATAATTATTCAAAATTTTTTAATTTTTTAACTTAAATACTTCATAAATACTATTTGTTTTGTATGTTTCTTTATTTGTATTAATTATTAATTACACTGTACTAGTTAAAAAAATAGACAAGCTGGGCACTTGTCGTTTTAACATAATTCGGTAACGCTGAATCCAGTGGTGCTAGCCGTTTTTTTAGGTTAGCTCTAGTTTTCAAGATATACCTTTATTTCGAAAATAGAGGAGGTTGCAGAACATATGTTCGCGTAACTCAAAAAAACCTTAGCTTATTGAAAAAATTAAAAAAACCGAAATTCCACAATAACAATTTTTCTTTATGCGATAAATGATTAAAATCTGTTACCAACTTTTGATTTTATTCACAAAATTTTAATCAATTAAAGAATTTCATAAAACGCAATATTTGTATGGGAGCCCCCATAAGATGTGTTGATAAGGGGCAAGTATGTCTCGAGAAAATGTTAGGTACAAAAAACTAATTGAGGTCGATCATACATTTTAGCCCACAAGGGGCGACTCCTGGGCATTTATGGGACCTTTTTTCAATATATTTCTAGTCGGCATTGAACATTTTCTATGGGAGTACCCTTAAGGAATGGTGATAGCGGGTAGGTTTGTTAGAAATAAATGATTGAGATGAAAACTTAAGTGCACTCACAATATTCTGTACGTAAAATTAACTGAAATTGTAATATAAAATAAATGAAAGTTCAATTAAAAACCGGTCTACCTATTTTTCATTTATTTTTAACAAAGAGTTCATTTAATTTTTACTGTCAAAAATTCAATACCATATTCCGTAAAATCAAATAAATATTCAGTTATTTTGTAAAATTTTACTCTCAAAAATTCAACATCATATTCAGTAAAAACGATTAAATATTCAGTTATTTATTAAAATTTTACTGTCAATTTTTTACTGTCAAATTGACCCCATATTCAGTAAAAACAATTAAATATTCAGTTATTTTATTAAATTTTCGTTAACTCCACAAAAGAGCCGAATTTCTAAAAAATACCAGACAGACACCTGTCCGCTTGTTTTTCTTATAATCGAGAGGGGAGAATATTTCTATTTACTTACCCAGTTACACACGTTTGTTTTACTTTTGTTGTACTGACCACGTTGTTTACAGAAGAACTCTCAATTATAAGACACCAGCAGCATGATCGATATGGCTTCGCATTTTTTTTACTTTTAAAATTTAATGTATTTAACTAAATTATTTTAACAAATAGAAAATGGGAATTGCTTACACAAAACAAGCAATTAATTTTTTATAGATAAGTAAAAATTAATTTTTGGTAGTAAAATTATATAAAATAACTGAATATTTAATTGTTTTTACTGAATATGGTGTTGAATTTTTGACAGTAAAATTTTATAAAATAACTGCATATATATTTGTTTTTACGGAATATGTAGTTAATTTTTTGACAGTTAATTTATAAAAGATAACTGAATATTGATTTGTTTTTACGGAATTCGCGGTTGAATTTTTGACAGTAAAAATTAAATGAACTTTTCGTTGCTTTAAATTACATTTTTATTTACTTTAACATAAAGAAGAATTTAACTCAATCAACGGACAATATTAACTGCAACTGAAAATCCGTATTAATATGCACTTAGTTTTTTGAATAACTGTTAGAATGAATCAGTTAAAAATAAATTTGCTTGGGATTTTAAATGTTTATTTATTTAAAAATGACTGAACGTAATATTTCTTAAATAAACTACAGTCCGTTACTGTAATAATATTGTGAGTGTGGGGTTAGTCATACATTTGACCCATCTAGGGGCATCCTTGACACTGCAGGGGCCAAATTTAAGAATTTTATTAAACCGCCATATTTGTATGGCTGAAAATTTGGCAGTGCATCAATAATTTTGTTGGTGTTTTGTTGAAATATTTTTTTTTTATAATTTAAACTGCTATTATGTTTTATTTTTATCACTGCAATATGTTTTGATTTTTTGGAACGCACCCTGTCTTAGTTAATAAAGATTCAAATTAAATCAAATCAAAAATGTCCATTTCTTTGCAAGTCCTTTAATGCGTATCTATGGAAATTCATCCTAAATGAAACTTGGTCGATTTTAAAACGATCGATCTTAAAAGGTGTGCACAGTAAAACTAACGCATATTTATGTTTAATATAAAATTTAAAAGAATACAGGGAATAAGAAGAAAATGTTAGAAATGATTTTTTCAAGACACGATTTCCATCACGTAGATACGTGATTGTCAGGTTTGGCAAACTGAAATAAGGGCAAGTTTATGAACACATACAAATCTATCTCCTCTAGATCGTTATATAGAGCCCACAAAATATTGTTGGTCAAATGACCGTGGTGTGCACTATTAGTAAAATATTTGAATCTAACACTTTTTCATATATATATATTTTTTCTATTTTCAGGTATGTGCTATCTTAAAAATTAATATGGAAAATTTTACTATTCTACTTGATGTTGGTAAATATTTCAAAAATTTATTTTTTTAAATTCTACACTCACAATATTCTGTACGTAAAATTAACTGAAATTGTAATATAAAATAAATGAAAGTTCATTTAAAAATCGGTCTACCTGTTTTTCATTTATTTTTAAAAAAAAGTTCATTTAATTTTTACTGTCAAAAATTCAACACCATATTCCGTAAAATCAAATAAATATTCAGTTATTTTGTAAAATTTTACTGTCAAAAATTCAACACCATATTCAGTAAAAACCATTAAATATTCAGTTATTTATTAAAATTTTACTGTAAATTTTTTACTGTCAAATTGACCCCATATTCAGTAAAAACAATTAAATATTCAGTTATTTTATTAAATTTTCCTTTACTCCACAAAAGAGCCGAATTTCTAAAAATACCAGACAGACACCTGTCCGCTTGTTTTTCTTATAAGCGAGAGAGGGAGAATATTTTTATTTACTTACCCAGCAGGGCTGCCAGAAATTTTCAGCAAAAAATCTTAATTTCACCAAAAAAAAATCTTATTTTTGAAGAAAAAATCTTATTTTCGGAAAAAAGTAGTTTTTTTTATTATAAATAATAAAAACAATTCATATTTTATTTAATACATAAAATAAACAAAAAAAAAAAAACACATTACAAAAAATTTAATTTCTTATACTAAATTGTATTATTTAGTTTAAAAATTTTTAAATGGGAACAAAGAAGGTTTTTTTAATTGAACCTAACCTTCGTCTAGACAAAACAAAAAGTCTTGTTTTTGGAGAAAAAATCTTAAAATCTTCTTTCGGTTAAAAAATCTTAAAAAATAAGGTAAAATCTTACTTCTGGCAGCGCTGTTACCCAGTTACACACGTTTGTTTTACTTTTGTTGTACTGACCACGTTGTTTACAGAAGAACTCTCAATTATAAGACACCAGCAGCATGGCCGATATGGCTTCGCAATTATTTTACTTTTAAAATTTGATGTAGGTATTTAACTAAATTATTTTAACAAATAGAAAATGGGTATTGCTTACACAAAACAAGCAATTCATGTTTTATAGATAAGTAAAAATTAATTTTTGGTAGTAAAATTATATAAAATAACTGAATATTTAATTGTTTTTACTGAATATGGGGTCAATTTGACAGAAAAAAATTGACAGTAAAATTTTATAAAATAACTGCATATTTATTTGTTTTTACGGAATATGTAGTTAATTTTTTGACAATTAATTTATAAAAGATAACTGAATATTGATTTGTTTTTACGGAATTCGCGGTTGAATTTTTGACAGTAAAAATTAAATGAACTTTTCGTTGCTTTAAATTACATTTTTATTTACTTTAACATAAAGAAGAATTTAACTCAATCAACGCACAATATTAACTGCAACTGAAAATCCGTATTAATATGCACTTAGTTTTTTGAATAACTGTTAGAATCAGTTAAAAATAAATTTGCTTGGAATTTTAAATGTTTATTTATTTAAAAATGACTGAACGGAATATTTCTTAAATAAACTACAGTCCGTTACTGTAATAATATTGTGAGTGTACTATAAAAAAATGCTTAAAAAAGAATAGATAAAAAAAGGAATAAAAGAATCTTAAATTTATATTTGCGTTCCTACGTTTTTTCTAAATCAGTTAATTATTTAATAAAATTAACGATTCCTTAAAGGGTGTTTTATTTAGACCGATAGAACTAACTTAAGTGTTAAATTTCAAATGAACTGCTATATTGTGCTAATTTTTTGGCATTTATGATGAGTATAATCTGGTATATTATCATGAATAGATTGACGCTTGTACATCGCTACCAAATTATCCAAATTAACTGCTTAAAATTAGTCATCAATTTGCGCAACTAAAAGACGTCTTCGTGACTTTTATGGCGCAAATAGCGATAAGTTAAATTTTTGGTTTAACGGGTTTGTTAATAAACAAAATTTTCGCATATGAATTGAGAACAATTTACAACAGACCCTACAGACTCCACCCTGTTTGGTGCGGTTACACGCTGGACGCATCATCGGACCTTGTTTCTTTAAAATTTGGAGCAGTAGTAGTGCCCATAAGAAAAACTGTAAATAAAATAACTGTAATAATGACTTACCCCAATATTCAGAAAAAACATTTCAGGTTTATGAAAGGTTTATGAAGAAAATTTGGTTCAAAATCAAAAATTTTTTTATGAATATGGGGCGGGGCTTATTTTATATTTATTATTTTAATTGAATTGGAATTTATTTGCATCAAACAATGTTAACAAAAAATCTTACCAGGATGGGTCAAATATGGCCAACTTGGGTGTATAAAGTGAGAACTTTAGATATTTAATATCCTACTCCACCAAAGGTGGGAAAGGTTTTTATGCGTTTATGCTGATAATTGTACCGTATAAGTCATCGTCCAGACTTGCAATTTTTGTTGTAGCAATTCTTGAGTTTAAGTGTGAGAGAAGTGAGAAGTTTGGGAAGGGTTACTCAGTTTCATGTACTCTGCAATTTTGTTGTTTGAAGTTGGCTGTAGGTGTATTTGTATACACCTACAAAATAAGAACAAGATAAAAATACAAAAAATTCAATTGCACGAATTTCATAATCTGTACATTAGTACAGAATTAATTAGTAGAATTAAAAAAATTTCAGTAACAAAAATTGCCAGTCTGGACGATGACTAATGTTTATTAGTTCTAGACCAATCTTTTATTATTAAATTTCTGCTATTCCGTTCGCCTTATCGGCTAGTTGTCCGCCTGTCCATGTTTACTTTGTGTGCAAAGCATCACAAGTTGAGGCCAAGGACTAACCATATTAAAATGATTGAAAATCGATCCATCATTTTAAAAAACCCACCACACAAATATCCCCCGGAACAGAGATCCATATTTGATCACAGCTCCCATACAGGTACGACTCGCGATAATTTCACTGCTATAAAATTTTTATAACTGTTGGTATTAAGTTAAATTTTGGCAAAAAATAACATTTTTCTTGTTTAATTAGATCCAGACTTCGCTCCCTAAAATCTTTTAAAACCAAATAAATCTCATATAGATTTTGGACAATACATATAAATGTACACTAAAAGAAAAATCAATCCATCCGTACTTAAATCAAACCGATGTGGTGTCAATAGTACGTTAAGTGCGCCGCACTTAAAATAATCCGTAAACGGGATTGACCTAAGTAAAAGTTAGATAAATGTTAACCTCAAATAGTGTTGAATTCAAGAATTTCTAAGTTGGTTTAATTACGAATTCGTACTTTAAATAATCTAAAAGTAAATAATTGTTTCCATCCCAAACACTTACCCCAGAAAACCAGAGAAAGAGAATATTATTATACATTCATATAATTTTTTTTTTGCTGACCCACCCATTCGTTACACACGTTTGTTTAAACTTTGTTTTATTTCCTCCATTGTTTACAGAATACATCTCAATTATAAGATACCAGCAGCATGCCCGATATGGTTTTCGTAATCATTTTACTTTAAAAATTTCATATATTTAACGAAGTAATTTAAACAAATAGAATTCGGGAATTTTTATTTCTTGTTCTACATTTAAACATGAAAATAACGCACGTTTTTTTGTTGTGCTCTTGTAGTTTCTGCAACAAACTTTTATAAACGCAAGCGTATGCACGCATATAAAATATGGAATGGCACCAGCAACGAAAAGTTTAAGCTTTTAAAAAACCCTATGATCTCGAGCTTGTGTATGTATTTCTTTGAGATTCCATTAAAAAAAATCAACTTTCAATGCTTAAGCTTTTATTCACTTGTTTGATTTAAGAATTTTATACTTATTTTAAGAAATTCCGGGCTTGGTTTTGGATTGTTTTAAGTACTTATGTAAGTATTTACATTTTTAAGTACGACTCGTACGTACTAAAAGTTACTAAAAATAACTTTTTTCTTTATGTGTATATAGATAAAATTCTATTCTTATAACTCTTATATAAATGTAAACGTCATAATAATATTTTGTTCTAGAAAGTTCACATAAAGATCGATCAGCGGTCAGGGTATCATATGGTTGGGATTTTCCGACTATATTTTCTTACCTTTGGAAATATGTACATATGCATTTGTTTAGTATTTTCCAGGGCTGTGGAGTCGGAGTCGGAGTTGAAGAGTCGGTGTTGAAGTTTTTGTGCCGGAGTCGGAGTCGTAGTACCCACAAAAACTCGCGACTCCGACTCCAAAGTTTTTCGGCATAAAAAATTTAAAAACAATTTCCAAAATAAAAATTATCTTCTTAAAACACATTTAAAATTTAAATAAATGGTTTATGAATTTATGAATGCTGCTCTTATGTGCTGTTTCCAAATGACAGGCGATGGACTGAGTGCTTTTCATATACAGGGGTGTGCTGGAAATCGCAAACGTAAAACGCAAGAATTTTAAAAGTCGTTTTTAAATAAGATTTTTGTAATAAAAGAATTTTATGACAAATAATTAACAAATATTTTCCTATTAAACAGGATTTTAAACCGAAAATTATAAGAATTAGGTTTAAAGTTTATTAAAAACAACTTCCAAATTCTTGCGTTTGCGATTTCCAGCACACCCCTGATAAATTTTGCTACATAATCAATCGCCTGTCATTTGGAAACAGCACATTAATGTTTGCGTACGGTAATTGCTTCTCAAAAACTCTAATTTTTAGAAGGCCGTACGGTAATGAAAATATAAAAGTTAACATCACTGAGTCTCATATACATTTAGCATCAAGATTATAGTAGGAGTCGGAGTCGCACTTAAAAAATTTCAGCATTTGGAGTCGGAGTTAGTACTTTTTTCGGACGAGTCCACAGCCCTGGTATTTTCACTTTTTGAAGGCAATACAAAATCTTAAGCTTGTCCATATATAATTTCCAAATAATTTTCTTAAAAATTGCATTAAATAAAAGTAATACTTTGCATGCTACAAAGTCAACTACCTGTGGCGTGTAAAGGAGCCCTTATCAAATTTTGGCAGTTGGTATAAACATTTCAAAAATAAAATATTTACAGGTACTTAATATACAATATACAAATTCTGGCTCGGGATTATATTAAGGATATTGAACCTTTTGGTGTTAAATCCTCCGGGGAATACCTGGTATTTGGCAAAACTCCTCGGTTAATTGTTATAAATCTAAAATTTTGTAATTTTCTTTAAATTAACATCAGCTATTTTTAGTTAATTTTTTGTTTAAATATATTCATTTTACTTTTATAGCAAATGTTTCAAAGCATAAAGGTGTTAATTCCAATTTGAATTTTTTTCGCTACAATCAATTAAACTCGTTCAAATTATTCCACAAAATAAAAAAAAATGGAAAAAATTTGTTCGCATTATTGTTTTTGTTGTCGTTTACAAGCTGCCATTAAAAAATCAAAATAATAATTTGATTTGTTTTTTCCACTCCCCGACCTCTTTGCATGTGAATTCAATTGTCAGTTAGTTGTTAGTTTTTAGTTGGTTGAATGATTCTTCAATGGATCGCTGCTTCTGGTGGTTCTGCTGTTGAATCTGCTGTTGGTTTTGCCGCCGACACTGGTTCTTATTAAATAATTCTCTATTGGAGAGAACGTGTGGTAAATGAAGCATTAATGCACTTGAGTTCAAACTGACAAGAGCGGAAAATAAAATTTCAAAACAGTGCAAGAGTTAGATACAGAAACAGAAACATTTAGATACCCTGCAAATAATAGGACCAGTCCAAACACGCGTGTAATGAATAGTCCACAAGGGACCAGGACTAGTCCAAAAGTAACCCAAACGTATGGAAAAAACCTGGTCTATTTAACATTACGATAACCCACCTTTGGACCACTAAGGAGTAGTTTTAAAACTACTCCATGGTATTAGTTTTGATTAGTTTTGAAGTCGTTTAAAAACGAAAGCATGTCGTTAAAAAACGAAGACATGTCGTCTCACTACAAACACTTTTTAACAATGATATGGTCCATGCTTGCATTACATCGGACCAGTCCATGGAGTAGTCCATTTTAATATAATGGATCAGGTGGTCCAATTAAATTTGCAGGGTACACACACACACAACAGATCTTTACAAATGTGTGGCAAACATTGCAGGGTTAAAAGATAAAGAAGATAAAAAAATGGAGGAGAAACCGAAAAAAAGCAACAACAGAAACTATTTTTTTTTATTATATTAAAACTGAAACTTCCACAATGACATGAAGAACAACTGCAATGTAAATGCAGCATTATGATGGATGTAATAAAAGAACACAACTTTAAAAGTTTTGTTAATTTTTTTTCTTTTTTGGGTATTTAGTACGTTTTTTCAAAAATATTTGAAGGGAAAGAAGCCTTATTGGGAAAGAAGAAAGTTAAGAAAAGTTAAGGTGCAATTGAAAAGAGCTTTTTTTGTTCGTTTTTCGTTACACCATTTTCTTTGATTAAGTCGCAAATTAAGATGAATTTTTCTGGGAATTCCCGGAAAGTTTTGCAAATTCCTTGATATATTTTTTTTAGGGCTTCTGACAACTTTTATACTTCTAAGCAGGGAAACCAAAAATATGCAATTGCATGTTTTTCCTCGGGCGACCAATGAAGGCAGAAACAATAAATTTATCCGTTTTAGTCTTTTTATGAATTCTGGCATCGATTTGTTTGAGCATATTTTTGCATATTTTATCGTTTGCAGCATTTTTTTTGCATTATTTAGTGAAAAACGCTTTTTTGCAGCATTTTTTTTTTAGTTTTTATTGCATATTTTGCCTTTTTGATGCATATTTTGATTCATTTAAAATATGTTTAGATGCATACAAAAGCTTTCGCAGCAAATAATTTTTTTTTGCGAAATTTTTGCTTTTCTGTTTTCAATATCTATCTGTATACCCAACGTCTTGCTTCATTTTCGCCATCTACTCTTAATTTTTACTCGAAAATTTTAAGATTAAGCAGGTAAATGTTTGAATAAGAGCAAATAATAACCCTTATAAACGCAGTTTAGAGAGCAAAATTTGAATTTTGTTTACATTTGTCGAAATGGGATATAGATTTTCGATACCTTCTAAAAACCTTTAAGCTCTTAATAGTAGAAAACGAAGTGTAGGCTTTTCAAGTGATCTCGATCAAAAAAATCACACTTGGATTTGAACAAATTTTAAAGTACTCGAAACAAATTAGAATAAATCCTTATTAAAGCTCCCACATATTGACCGATTTGTCAAAATGTTATACTCTAACGCCGCAGTCACACGTTCAAGCTTTCCAGTTTTTTTACACACAGATTCGTCTTGTTAAAGTTCATACAAATTTAAAGCTGCGACGCAGACTACACGCATTTCTAAAACAATATTTTTTTCTAGGTGCCATCATGAATTATGGCGAAAAATTTGCTCATTAAAATTGAAATCAGCTGTATTCTTGAGTGTAAATTAAAACACACAATTAGAAAGACAATTTGAAAGCAAATTCGCAAATTTAAAAATTATTAATGTTTAAGTGAAAAAGTGTAAGTGTATTGAAACTTGAAGCAAAATCTGCAGCTAAACTTGATCGTGTGAATTTTTTTTCTGGGCTTACGAAGTTGATCGCTCTATTGACACGTTTCTAAATCGCTAAAGTCGATCAGCTGGTTATGGGTGGGTATTCGCTTGCTTAAACCGTCAAAAAAACATATTTTGCTTACATTTTGTTAGAAATTAGGAATTTTTAACCAGCGAAAATAACAACAAATTTCTTGTTGTTTTAGTATTGCGGACACCCCTGATTCCCATTTGACGGGTCAAATTTTAAACTCTAAAAGCGACAATTTTATGGATCGATTACGTATAGCAACACAACTTAAGTTGAGTTGCCAGTGGAAAAATAAGGCAGCGCCGATCATGTTAAAATATGTAAAATTTGTTGTTTATTTTATATTTCAACATGAGCGGCGTTGCCTAATATCGTTGCTGGCAATTTCAGTTCAATCATCATCCATAATCGACCAATTATAGATTTTTTTTTTGTAATAAATTGATTTCTTAGAATTTTTAACTTTTAAAAGGTAAAAATAAAAAAAATTGTTTCAAAGTTTCAATTGTTTCAGGAATTGTGCCAAAGGTCCCTTTAAGGCTGCCGAATTACAACAGTGTCTTACAAGCGGAAATCTCCGTCATAAACTGTTCGCAAATAAGCTGAGGTTTTATCGTATAACGAAAGATAAAGAGTGGTTAAATTTTAAAAGGCCGATGTTGACTTTGAATAAAACACAAATTATTTAGGAAATTATTGTCATTTCTTTTTATTATGATAATATTGGTATGGATCAATTATGTGGGGAACAAAATATCGGCCAAATGGCACACCATTGAATTTGTCGCGCAATAAGCTATTGTTTCGTTAGCTGCGTGGCAAGTGGCTCCGTTATGTTGAAACCACATATCGTCCACATCCATCTCTTCTAATTCGGGCTATAAAATGTTCGTTATCATCCACGCTAGCGAACACCATTCACAGTAACTGCCTGACCGACCTCATTTTGGAAAAAATACGGCCCGATGATGCCGCCAGCCCATAATCCGCACCAAACAATCACTCTTTGTGGGTGCATTGGTTTTTCGACAATCACACTTGCGGCAATTCTGCTTATTGACGAATCCACTGAGGTGAAAATGTGCCTCATCACTGAAGATCATTTTTTTCGAAGTGCACGATATGCATTTTGATTTGAACGCCCATTTTCATAATAAGCCTGTATAACTTTAATGCGTTGCTCGATTGTGTATCTTTCCATGGTTCAAATTGAGTCAATCTGAAATTGAGAAATGTCAAATGAAATGCATAAAATAGGTTGACGTTTAGGTGTGGTTCACATTCAACATCGGCCCTTAAAATTCACAATAATAAACAGCAAGGCTGTCATTGCAGCTCTTGCTGGCTTCTTCACGGTATCATAGTTAACTGTGGAACGTCGGATTTCCTAAGGTCAAGTTTTTGAGTTGTGGATTAAGTTTAATCTAAGTTTAAAGTAGTCTGAAAAACGTATTGTTACGTCAAAATTTGATTTTTTTTTATTTCATTAAATACACACATTTTTTAATAAACTTGTGTATACAAATTAAATGAGATTGCATAACATTCTAGGGTAACGCTAGCGTGGGCACAGTGGTTGCCTATGAAATTAAACTGCAGAAGGCCTGGCCAAAAAAGACAGCCTTGCTTGGCAACAAGTTCGTCGACGGACTGATCGACATTTCGATGGCAAGCTGTAGAACTCTAATGAAATCTGAATCGTACAGAAGGGCTCAGGATAGAAGGCATGGTAAGAATACATGCTTAATAGCCATGACTCTATGTCATCAGTTTGAGGCATTTTGGGAGACCAGAACTGCCGTGTTTGGATGCTTTGTCTAATCTAATGTAGGGGTAAGGTCGATTTTTTTTTCTGCAAGGAATCGAAATGCTTTGAGGTCTTTTGTGAATAATCTGGTAAACACTGACCTGACCCAAGTAAGACCTTCTCGTATCGGCTGCCCATTAAACCTAACCTAAAAAGGCAAAGGCTACAATGTAAATCACTTTGGGTTTGAAAAGTGGTACCTTCAATTTCAAACATGAATCGATTTAAGGGAAATTTTCATTTAGGCTAAGCAAACAAAAAGGCAGAAACATAAAAAAAAATCCATGTAGTCTTATAAAAAGGAAGTGTTAAGCAAGAATGATAGAAATAAAGACTACAACATGGGCATGATTTTCGGTTAGATGACGTAGTCTGTGAACAGCAAGGCTTGCTAAGTTTAAAAGTACCTTCGATTTTCGAATTTCTTATAAGAGCTGGCAACCCCGCAATCAAACAACAACTAACTATCTTGAATTTGCCAGCTTGAAATTATTAGCCAATGGGAATGCAGTTGGGCCTGACTTTATTTGTAACAAATGCGCAGAATTTTTTCAATCCGCTGTTGAGCAAAATAAGCACCGATTTTAATAAAATGCAAACAAATCTTGTTTAAGTAAGAAGTGAAAAGTGGCACCTTAAGACATTATTAATTTGTAGACTTTTTCGTAGTTATTTTAATGGTCAGGTAAATCAGGCGATATGACCAAATGATTTTTTTTAATACAATAAGGAAGTATGCATAACTTTCATTAAATGCAAAATTTTTGTTAAAACAATGACCTTTATAGACTTATTTTTCCTGAGGCATACCTTCCCCTAAATTTCAATAAAGAAGATGTGTTAAGAAAGAAGAGCAATACAAATTCCAAAAACAATACATTTTCTCTCTTTTACTTTAACAGCAGAGATCATTTCAATGCCATTATCGAAAAAGAGCAACACGTTTTAAAAAGAGGGAAAATATTTTTACAAGAAACATATGCAGTGTTACCGTTCAAAATTTTCAAAAAGGGGCACAAAAAGGGGATTTTCAAAAAAAAAGTGTCACAAAAAGGGGAATTCTGAGAAAAAAGGGGCAACTTTAAAAACAGGAAAATTTAAAAAAAAACGTATGTATTTATTAAATTATTTTCATCGAAAACTAAACATAAAAAAAATAAACTTCATATTTATAAAAAAAATACATTATAGGTATATAATACAAATTGTTTGGGAAAAACATACATATATATATATACATACATATATCGTGAAAATACATGTCTTGTTTGCAAGTAAACGATAATGAACTGTTGCATAAAATTTTTATTTCAATTATTTATACAAAAACAGTTACTAATTACTTGTAAATAAAACGAGCTTAAAATAGTGTAATAACAAGACTTACGAAAACAAAAAATAGTTCATAATATGATTTGATACAAAAAAACGTTACATTTAAATAGATAGAGATATGTATATATGTAAGTATATGTACATAAATATTTGGCACTTGGATTATTTTACTTTTTTACCAAAAAAATTAAGTTACGAAAAAACCTCGAGGAAAAAGCATATAAAAGTATTGATAGGAAGATAGTTAATATCAGGTACAGATCCATTTTTTTATAAATTGCAGTGTTATGTTGTTTCTTCAACTATTAAATATCTATTTTTTTGAAAACGTAAATCTATATTTATTAATCAATTCATCACTTGGAATCCAATCTTCCAAGTCATTTTGATACAAATTTAAAGCGGATAACATAGACTGACAGATATCTACTTTCAGTCTATTTGTCACTTTATTTTTTAAATATGCTAACTTAGAAAAAATCCGCTCAGCGGATGCACTACTATGTGGTAAAGTAAAAACATACGAAGCAAATTTATACAAGTTTGGATATAAATTGTCACCCAAACAGTTTTTTAAATTGCCAATTTCGTACCAAATGTTTCAGGGTTAGATATTTTAAAAATTGCTTCATAGCTTTTATCGTTTGATCTGGTTTCTAAGAGTTTGAACTCTTTTACAAAATTTTCTGGGTTAGTAATTATATCAATAAAAACGGTAACAATTTCAAAGTAATTTATGTCTTCAGCTAACTTAATAAATACTGGTCTAAAACCTTTAATGAACTCAGCCTCTTATCGCTAATATTAATTCTTGATAAAATTTCTTTGCAAAGCTTTTGGTAAAAAAGTAAAATGTTGTTTTTAATTTCTACAATATCCCTACTTAAGATGTTGTTAGTACATATTTCTAGCTCGGCTTCGTGGCCGATATATACATATATTAAGAGTAGTGCAGAACATCAACAAAATCAATTTGTTCTATATTTGTTTTCATAACATACTCTTATTTTAAAAAATTTTTAAAAATTTCTAATACAATATCTTTCGTGGATGAAACTAAATATATAATTTGTGATGATTCGTTTTGAAAATTAAGGTTTAATTTATTCATAATATTTAATACATATACTAGAAATTTGAGGTAAATTTTATTGTTAATATATAGCCCTTCCTGAATTATTTTAATTTTTTCCAAATTAGATGCTA
Source organism: Pollenia labialis (assembly GCA_949318255.1). Lineage (NCBI taxonomy): Eukaryota > Metazoa > Arthropoda > Insecta > Diptera > Polleniidae > Pollenia > Pollenia labialis. The sequence continues at coordinate 129,406,898 of OX439140.1, forward strand.
TTTTCTCTTCAAATTGAGCTCGGATTCATTGATTGACAGTATAAAAAAAATTTAGTTTAAAAAGGGGCAAAAGGGGCACAAAAAACTACAAAATGATACAAAAGGGGATTTAAAACAAAGGGGTCAAAAAAGTGGCACGGCAGTCAAAAAGGGGCAAAAATGCGACTTTAGTCGCATAACGGTAACACTGAACATATGAATATTATTACAATTGTTGTTGTAGATTAAAAAAAAAACGTATCAGCAAGAACAACATTAAATTAACCATAAATGAAATTGACTACTTAAGAAGTCAAATAAAGTTCAATTGAATTTAAAAATTTTAAAAAGATACAACAAAGAAGTCAAAATTTTTCAATGATCTACTCAACTTTTAACAAAACAAAAAAAAAACAAAGACATTTTTAAATGTATTTTTTTTTTTGAAGATTACAATTTGCTTGTAAGTTATTTACGATTCTTATATAAAAAAAATTAATTATAATGATTACACAATTTATCATTTTGTTTAGTTTGTTTTTAAGTAGAAAAGCAATTAAACATGACAATAAACAAAATGACAGACAGCTGAAGTTGTCAGATACTGAATCATCATCAGCAGCAGCGGCACGTCTATAAAGTTGGAGCAAAGAACAACACGGCTTTAACGTTTTTATGTTTTTCTGATTTTCTTTATCTATCAACTCGATTCACCTCAAAACTCAAACACACAGGTTTACAGGCCCCGATACAGGAAATCAATTCCGCCAAACAATTCATCAACGACCAACGTACACAACAACAACAACGACATGGTAGAAACTGAGGAAAACTTTATTTTATTTCGTATTGTTTTTTTTTTCAATTTATTTTTAAATCAAGCTCAATGTGAAGCGACAATCGTGGGCTAAGAAGTTTGCAAACATTTCTTTGATGGGAATTTTTAATTTCTCGAATGAACTATTTATTGTAATGGATATTTTATAAAACATTTGGTCTAAAACTAATTATCAAAAAGTGTAATTGCTGAAACTACTTATCGAATGGTTACAATTTTACCACCAATGATTTCAAAAGTAGTCCGTCCCCCGTTTAACTAAAAAATAACGTTCAGAAAAGTAAGAAGAAAGTAGTAATTTTTTGTAAAGACTTACAAATACAATAACAACTTATTTAACTACGTACGGGGGGCTTGTACACGACATCTTTTTTACATCTGACTTGTTTAATTTTCCAATGCAAAAGCATGCATACATGCCGTGTGTCACCTTTAAAACTTTAGTTCTGTAAAAGTCAGACGCAAAGTCGTGTGCTCTATTTCATGGCAAACCATCTGATATCAGCCGTTTTTTTTTATAAAAAAAATAGGTTGTCAGAAAGTTATCACGTGAGGGAACCGGCAGCTTCGGTCCACTATTAACGAAATCGTTAGCCGACTGAAGTAAATATTTTACATTACCGTTAAATGTATATTCATTTTACCATTTAAAAGACATTTTACAGACAAAATTCTTGGCAATTTATTTTTCAATTAAACCATTAATCAACAATAAAATAAGTTTTGATTAAAAATTTAATCAAATGAATTAAACGTTTACTTATATCGACAACATTACTGCAGAAAATGTTATTCATATCAAAAAATATTAAAATGATACTATTTGTTTGTTTACCTGGGGTTAAAATATTCTGAAATGTGGGTTTTTAACGTGCTGAAGGGGGGTGCAAATAGTAAAACAAGCTAGCTTATGTGATGAAGTTTCCTGACGATCTGGCCTAAGCAACCAGTGAAATGCGCATAGGAATAGCTTATCCCATCAACAATAAATTTAAGTGTTTTTTTTTTATCAAGAATAAAAATTGGGAATTAAACACGAATAACAAAATTATTTAAATGTCTTCAAAACATTATTAAACTCACATAAAAATCTAGCTTAGGGCCCCTATCATGAATTACATTCGACAAACGATTTTCGCTGGCTATCGAACCACGCCTATCGAATGTACACTTTGAATTATGAGTTGACAGCACTGTCGAAAATTTCGTTGTGCTTCGAATTTTTCAACAAAAACAAATTTACCTTCGACGCACTGTGGCTGAAAATTGAACTTCATCGGCCAAAAGTCTAATTTTTTGTGATCGCCGAATTCAAAAGTTTTAATGCCATTCGATAGCAAACATAGTAGAACTAAGATATCCAAAAAAATTGCATAAAAATATTGGTAATTGTGGGTGTGGCATGATGCTGGAAACAAATAGTTTATGTTGTTTTAGAAAAAATTTAATTTTTGTTAATTTTACCAGAACTAAATTGGTCGAAATTGTTTTTGTTATATTAGCGGGATAGTAGGTCCTTAAGAAATGGTTCTTTACATCTCTTTGTCATTTATATCCTGATGTGTTATCAAAAATGTTTCCCCAGGTTGTATATTTTAGTTAAATCCGAAATTCAGATGAATAGAACTTGTAAGGGTCAAAAGGGGTTGAAGAGATGTTGGTACCATTAGAAAGCTTTTACCCCATAAATACTTTTTGAACTGTTTGGAACTGTCTGTTGATCACTTTTTTCATTTTAATGAAATTACTCGCAGCATTTTTTTGCTCTTTTTATTTTACTGAAATATAACACAATGGCTTATAAAAGTTTTGTTTTAAAAAATAATTCTGCAACTAATGCAATTCTTGAAACTGCCAAAGCTGGGTAACTTTTGAGTTGGTTTGAAAGAACACGGGCTCATAGAGGGTCGTGAGAGTGACTTGTGGTCCTCTTAAATTGGTAGCCTCGGATATTCAAGTTTTTTTCAAATTTCGCCCAAAATATATATGAATGTATTTATGGATTGCAAAAAAATTAGACTTAAGCTGACCTATAAAAAATATACTTAAATGTCAAGTTATCTCCTTTTCCTTTAAAGATATTCGGATAAAACGGATTTTTTGAGTTGATTTTTTAACGGGTGTTCTAGTTTTTTGATCGGGTGGATTATGTTTAATATCAAACTGATATTAATAGTGGGTTAAACATTTTTTATATTTGGGGGATTCACAGGGTGTCATAAAGTCATATGTCTTAAAATAATAACATGAAAAAATACGACTGTTGTGAACAGCCCCTCATTATTTAGTGTGCTATTTTGAATTTAAATCAGCTGATTTAAAACAAATATAAAAAAATAAATATTTTCCTAAAATCAAAATATTTTTGAATTTTAATCCATGAAATCCATTAAATTAGATCTTTCCTGACTATTTTCCATTTTTCAGACGCAATCTACAAATAAATTTTATTTTGTTGTTTACCAAACATCAGATTCCTAAGCCAATCTAATTTGACGCCGCAAGTGATTTGTTGCAAAAATTGCTAGCCGCAGGTTACATTCGGATATAAGCCGGATAAAACTATACCATCAACGGCGACGGCTACAAAAAAGAAGCCGCTCGGCTCAGCGCAGGTTTCTTCTGATTAATTACGCCAGCGCAATAAACATACCAAGCAAAGTTTTATTAATTTAAGACACTTTTTGTTTACAAAGCACCAACAATATTTTTAAACCATTTTAAAATGTTAGGACATTATGACAATAAAACATGATAGCACACCTTGTGAATACCGCAATTGTTAAAGAAGCAGACTTTAAGCAGTTGTATGTTGTATTATTAAATGCTTATGCATTTTTCTATAAGTAAAGAGGTATTTCCGAGGCGAATGTTTATGCGTATAAAGGTAATATTTACATATTTACATAATTTTTACTATTTCAACAAAAGATGGCTTTATCTTTCGCTGATAAAACCATATTTTCTACAGATATAAATAAAAATGTTAATATTTTTCGAAAGAAAACGTTATGAGTTTGCTTGTAGAAGCAATTTTTAGACAATTTGACATTAATTTCTCCCACATGTCCAAACAAAAAAAAATAAAATTTTTCAAACCAAAAAATTTATTTAAGTAAAAAAATTTAGTATTTCAACATAACGATTTTTATAAAATTAGAACAGTAATGTTTTCTAATAAGTCCATGATTTTCTGTAAAATTGTGATCAATATCGAGTGGTAAAAAGTCTCAGTTTTGCCATTTTTGCAATCATTTTTTTTACAGCGTTTTTCGTGGTTTGGGAATTCGGGGTGCTTCATAATCAAAAATGGGAATACTTTTTAGTCTATTGTTTTAAGATCTCTTTGGTCTACAAACATTTCATTGTGATATCGCAATCCATGTCTGATTCATGGAATGTCGAATGGAAACGAATTTTAAACATAAATTGGTATTAAAATAGAATTGGTGAAATAGGCCATAAGTGTTGGTTCTTTTTGGAAAAAAGTAACCTATTTTGGTCAACCAAAACGGCAACGCTGGTTAAGAATAAATATTTTCCTAGAGTTAGTTATCGGCTCACATTTTTTTCAAATTTAAACTCAATTGCTAAAATGGGAAAAACTCCAGTGCAATTCCTAAACGTTGGTTCTGCTTTTAGGCCCTATTCTCCTTATAAGATTGAGGGGAATATATACTGCTTTAGAAATTTGTTTCTTTAATCCATTAGAATTTATTCCATCAATTTGAAAAAGTGATATCGGCCAAGTGGCCGCCGCCGGAGTTTATGATTATAAGAACTCTTTTCATGGCTATTTTTATCACTCTGGCCAAAACTACGGGCGACAGGTTCTCGCATTCCTGGCGAATATTCTCCTTAAGGGCTCCAAGAGTCTGAGGTTGATTGACTTAAACCTGCGACTTTACAAAATCCCACAACATAAGCCAGTGCAAATCACCCAAAACTATTACACTTTCATCATTAATGTACTTCATGAGCGGTTTTTAAAGCTATTTGAGCGGTTTCTGCACGCTATTACGGCTTGGAAACGAGCGGTTTCTGCACGCTATTACGGCTTGGAAACAAATATTGACATCACTAATGGCTTAGAAAAATTAAAAGATATAAATAGACTTTTTTTGATTTTAATGTGTAAATATTTTTAAATGAGCGGTTTGAATTATGACAAACAAAATAAAACATTGATGGTACAAAAAAAGTTGTAAGTATCAAAGTTGTAAAACAGGACTGTATGAACACCTTAAGTAAAAGTAAGGGTAAAATATGCAACATGTTTTGCATGTTTTTCATCAACATATTCACAAAAGAACTTGAAAATTTTTCCCACAGTTCTATTTTTTGGACAAACGAACACAAAAATGTAGAACATGTTACATTAATGCAACATATTTCTCAGAAAAGAAATCGCCATAAGTGTCTTAAAGTTGGCCACCCATGGGGTGCGAAAAGATACATTGAACATTTTTTTTTTCATGTTATTAAGTTTTTTTTTTCATAAATCTTTTTTGAATGTGATCTAGTGTTCGCATTAAATTTGATCTTGATTATTAAATCGGAACCTTTTATGTGTGTGAAGATAAATTCGAATTTAACTAGCAGAGACGCAAACCACTTGTTTTAGCGTTGCTCATTTTGCAGTTAACAGAGCAATGTTAACGACTTAACAGTCATAGTAATATACTACGGAGACACAAATCAATGATTTGAATGACAATTTTGGACAAATATGGAGTTGCACATATATCCCACTATATAGAAATGGTAGTCCAGAGGGTCCTTAATACGATTCCAAAAGTCACGTTTCTGAAATAATTTTGGAATTTGAGAAAATTAATTTTGAAAAAAGTCATATTTATTTGAAATTTCTGGAGAAGATCAATGACCATTATGGAAAAATAGGGAGTTGCACATATATCCGACTATATAGAAATGGTAGTCCAGAGGGTCCTAAATACGATTCCAAAAGTCACGTTTCTGAAATAATTTTGGAATTTGAGAAAATTAATTTTGAAAAAAGTCATATTTATTTGAAATTTCTGGAGAAGATCAATGACCATTATGGAAAAATAGGGAGTTGCACATATATCCCACTATATAGAAATGGTAGTCCAGAGGGTCCTAAATACGATTCCAAAAGTCACGTTTCTGAAATAATTTTGGAATTTGAGAAAATTAATTTTGAAAAAAGTCATTTTTATTTGAAATTTCTGGAGAAGATCAATGACCATTATGGAAAAATAGGGAGTTGCACATATATCCCACTATATAGAAATGGTAGTCCAGAGGGTCCTAAATACGATTCCAAAAGTCACGTTTCTGAAATAATTTTGGAATTTGAGAAAATTAATTTTGAAAAAAGTCATATTTATTTGAAATTTCTGGAGAAGATCAATGACCATTATGGAAAAATAGGGAGTTGCACATATATCCCACTATATAGAAATGGTAGTCCAGAGGGTCCTAAATACGATTCCAAAAGTCACATTTCTGGAATAATTTTGGAATTTGAGAAAATTAATTTTGAAAAAAGACATTTATTTGAAATTTATGGAGAAGATCAATGACCATTATGGAAAAATAGGGAGTTGCACATATATCCCACTATATAGGAATGGTAGTCAAGAGGGTCCTAAATACGATTCCAAAAGTCACGTTTCTGAAATAATTTTGGAATTTGAGAAAATTAATTTTCAAAAAAGTCATATTTATTTGAAATTTCTGGAGAAGATCAATGACCATTATGGAAAAATAGGGAGTTGCACATATATCCCACTATATAGAAATGGTAGACCAGATGGTCCTAAATCCGATTCCAAAAGTCACGTTTCTGAAATAATTTTGGAATTTGAGAAAATTAATTTTGAAAAAAGTCATATTTATTTGAAATTTCTGGAGAAGATCAATGACCATTATGGAAAAATAGGGAGTTGCACATATATCCCACTATATAGAAATGGTAGTCCAGAGGGTCCTAAATACGATTCCAAAACTCACATTTCTGGAATAATTTTGGAATTTGAGAAAATTAATTTTGAAAAAAGACATTTATTTGAAATTTCTGGAGAAGATCAATGACCATTATGGAAAAATAGGGAGTTGCACATATATCCCACTATATAGAAATGGTAGTCCAGAGGGTCCTAAATACGATTCCAAAAGTCACGTTTCTGAAATAATTTTGGAATTTGAGAAAATTAATTTTGAAAAAAGTCATATTTATTTGAAATTTCTGGAGAAGATCAATGACCATTATGGAAAAATAGGGAGTTGCACATATATCCCACTATATAGAAATGGTAGTCCAGAGGGTCCTAAATACGATTCCAAAAGTCACGTTTCTGAAATAATTTTGGAATTTGAGAAAATTAATTTTGAAAAAAGTCATATTTATTTGAAATTTCTGGAGAAGATCAATGACCATTATGGAAAAATAGGGAGTTGCACATATATCCCACTATATAGAAATGGTAGTCCAGAGGGTCCTAAATACGATTCCAAAAGTCACGTTTCTGAAATAATTTTGGAATTTGAGAAAATTAATTTTGAAAAAAGTCATATTTATTTGAAATTTCTGGAGAAGATCAATGACCATTATGGAAAAATAGGGAGTTGCACATATATCCCACTATATAGAAATGGTAGTCCAGAGGGTCCTAAATACGATTCCAAAAGTCACGTTTCTGAAATAATTTTGGAATTTGAGAAAATTAATTTTGAAAAAAGTCATATTTATTTGAAATTTCTGGAGAAGATCAATGACCATTATGGAAAAATAGGGAGTTGCACATATATCCCACTATATAGAAATGGTAGTCCAGAGGGTCCTAAATACGATTCCAAAAGTCACGTTTCTGAAATAATTTTGGAATTTGAGAAAATTAATTTTGAAAAAAGTCATTTTTATTTGAAATTTCTGGAGAAGATCAATGACCATTATGGAAAAATAGGGAGTTGCACATATATCCCACTATATAGAAATGGTAGTCCAGAGGGTCCTAAATACGATTCCAAAAGTCACGTTTCTGAAATAATTTTGGAATTTGAGAAAATTAATTTTGAAAAAAGTCATATTTATTTGAAATTTCTGGAGAAGATCAATGACCATTATGGAAAAATAGGGAGTTGCACATATATCCCACTATACAGAAATGGTAGACCAGAGGGTCCTAAATACGATTCCAAAAGTCACGTTTCTGAAATAATTTTGGAATTTGAGAAAATTAATTTTCCCTCTGGACTACCATTTCTATATAGTGGGATATATGTGCAACTCCCTATTTTTCCATAATGGTCATTGATCTTCTCCAGAAATTTCAAATAAATATGACTTTTTTCAAAATTAATTTTCTCAAATTCCAAAATTATTTTAGAAACGTGACTTTTGGAATCGTATTTAGGACCCTCTGGACTACCATTTCTATATAGTGGGATATATGTGCAACTCCCTATTTTTCCATAATGGTCATTGATCTTCTCCAGAAATTTCAAATAAAAATGACTTTTTTCAAAATTAATTTTCTCAAATTCCAAAATTATTTCAGAAACGTGACTTTTGGAATCGTATTTAGGACCCTCTGGACTACCATTTCTATATAGTGGGATATATGTGCAACTCCCTATTTTTCCATAATGGTCATTGATCTTCTCCAGAAATTTCAAATAAATATGACTTTTTTCAAAATTAATTTTCTCAAATTCCAAAATTATTTCAGAAACGTGACTTTTGGAATCGTATTTAGGACCCTCTGGACTACCATTTCTATATAGTGGGATATATGTGCAACTCCCTATTTTTCCATAATGGTCATTGATCTTCTCCAGAAATTTCAAATAAATATGACTTTTTTCAAAATTAATTTTCTCAAATTCCAAAATTATTTCAGAAACGTGACTTTTGGAATCGTATTTAGGACCCTCTTGACTACCATTTCTATATAGTGGGATATATGTGCAACTCCCTATTTTGCCATAATGGTCATTGATCTTCTCCAGAAATTTCAAATAAATGTCTTTTTTCAAAATTAATTTTCTCAAATTCCAAAATTATTCCAGAAATGTGACTTTTGGAATCGTATTTAGGACCCTCTGGACTACCATTTCTATATAGTGGGATATATGTGCAACTCCCTATTTTTCCATAATGGTCATTGATCTTCTCCAGAAATTTCAAATAAATATGACTTTTTTCAAAATTAATTTTCTCAAATTCCAAAATTATTTCAGAAACGTGACTTTTGGAATCGTATTAAGGACCCTATTGACTACCATTTCTATATAGTGGGATATATGTGCAACTCCCTATTTTTCCATAATGGTCATTGATCTTCTCCAGAAATTTCAAATAAATGTCTTTTTTCAAAATTAATTTTCTCAAATTCCAAAATTATTCCAGAAATGTGACTTTTGGAATCGTATTTAGGACCCTCTGGACTACCATTTCTATATAGTGGGATATATGTGCAACTCCCTATTTTTCCATAATGGTCATTGATCTTCTCCAGAAATTTCAAATAAATATGACTTTTTTCAAAATTAATTTTCTCAAATTCCAAAATTATTTCAGAAACGTGACTTTTGGAATCGTATTTAGGACCCTCTGGACTACCATTTCTATATAGTGGGATATATGTGCAACTCCCTATTTTTCCATAATGGTCATTGATCTTCTCCAGAAATTTCAAATAAAAATGACTTTTTTCAAAATTAATTTTCTCAAATTCCAAAATTATTTCAGAAACGTGACTTTTGGAATCGTATTTAGGACCCTCTGGACAACCATTTCTATATAGTGGGATATATGTGCAACTCCCTATTTTTCCATAATGGTCATTGATCTTCTCCAGAAATTTCAAATAAATATGACTTTTCAAAATTAATTTTCTCAAATTCCAAAATTATTTCAGAAACGTGACTTTTGGAATCGTATTTAGGACCCTCTGGACTACCACTTCTATATAGTGGGATATATGTGCAACTCCCTATTTTTCCATAATGGTCATTGATCTTCTCCAGAAATTTCAAATAAATGTCTTTTTTCAAAATTAATTTTCTCAAATTCCAAAATTATTCCAGAAATGTGACTTTTGGAATCGTATTTAGGACCCTCTGGACTACCATTTCTATATAGTGGGATATATGTGCAACTCCCTATTTTTCCATAATGGTCATTGATCTTCTCCAGAAATTTCAAATAAATATGACTTTTTTCAAAATTAATTTTCTCAAATTCCAAAATTATTTCAGAAACGTGACTTTTGGAATCGTATTTAGGACCCTCTGGACTACCATTTCTATATAGTGGGATATATGTGCAACTCCCTATTTTTCCATAATGGTCATTGATCTTCTCCAGAAATTTCAAATAAAAATGACTTTTTTCAAAATTAATTTTCTCAAATTCCAAAATTATTTCAGAAACGTGACTTTTGGAATCGTATTTAGGACCCTCTGGACTACCATTTCTATATAGTGGGATATATGTGCAACTCCCTATTTTTCCATAATGGTCATTGATCTTCTCCAGAAATTTCAAATAAATATGACTTTTTTCAAAATTAATTTTCTCAAATTCCAAAATTATTTCAGAAACGTGACTTTTGGAATCGTATTTAGGACCCTCTTGACTACCATTTCTATATAGTGGGATATATGTGCAACTCCCTATTTTTCCATAATGGTCATTGATCTTCTCCAGAAATTTCAAATAAATGTCTTTTTTCAAAATTAATTTTCTCAAATTCCAAAATTATTCCAGAAATGTGACTTTTGGAATCGTATTTAGGACCCTCTGGACTACCATTTCTATATAGTGGGATATATGTGCAACTCCCTATTTTTCCATAATGGTCATTGATCTTCTCCAGAAATTTCAAATAAATATGACTTTTTTCAAAATTAATTTTCTCAAATTCCAAAATTATTTCAGAAACGTGACTTTTGGAATCGTATTTAGGACCCTCTGGACTACCATTTCTATATAGTGGGATATATGTGCAACTCCCTATTTTTCCATAATGGTCATTGATCTTCTCCAGAAATTTCAAATAAAAATGACTTTTTTCAAAATTAATTTTCTCAAATTCCAAAATTATTTCAGAAACGTGACTTTTGGAATCGTATTTAGGACCCTCTGGACTACCATTTCTATATAGTGGGATATATGTGCAACTCCCTATTTTTCCATAATGGTCATTGATCTTCTCCAGAAATTTCAAATAAATATGACTTTTTTCAAAATTAATTTTCTCAAATTCCAAAATTATTTCAGAAACGTGACTTTTGGAATCGTATTTAGGACCCTCTGGACTACCATTTCTATATAGTGGGATATATGTGCAACTCCCTATTTTTCCATAATGGTCATTGATCTTCTCCAGAAATTTCAAATAAATATGACTTTTTGCAAAATTAATTTTCTCAAATTCCAAAATTATTTCAGAAACGTGACTTTTGGAATCGTATTTAGGACCCTCTGGACTACCATTTCTATATAGTGGGATATATGTGCAACTCCCTATTTTTCCATAATGGTCATTGATCTTCTCCAGAAATTTCAAATAAATATGACTTTTTTCAAAATTAATTTTCTCAAATTCCAAAATTATTTCAGAAACGTGACTTTTGGAATCGTATTTAGGACCCTCTGGACTACCATTTCTATATAGTGGGATATATGTGCAACTCCCTATTTTTCCATAATGGTTATTGATCTTCTCCAGAAATTTCAAATAAATATGACTTTTTTCAAAATTAATTTTCTCAAATTCCAAAATTATTTCAGAAACGTGACTTTTGGAATCGTATTTAGGACCCTCTGGACTACCATTTCTATATAGTGGGATATATGTGCAACTCCCTATTTTTCCATAATGGTCATTGATCTTCTCCAGAAATTTCAAATAAATGTCTTTTTTCAAAATTAATTTTCTCAAATTCCAAAATTATTCCAGAAATGTGACTTTTGGAATCGTATTTAGGACCCTCTGGACTACCATTTCTATATAGTGGGATATATGTGCAACTCCCTATTTTTCCATAATGGTCATTGATCTTCTCCAGAAATTTCAAATAAATATGACTTTTTTCAAAATTAATTTTCTCAAATTCCAAAATTATTTCAGAAACGTGACTTTTGGAATCGTATTTAGGACCCTCTGGACTACCATTTCTATATAGTGGGATATATGTGCAACTCCCTATTTTTCCATAATGGTCATTGATCTTCTCCAGAAATTTCAAATAAAAATGACTTTTTTCAAAATTAATTTTCTCAAATTCCAAAATTATTTCAGAAACGTGACTTTTGGAATCGTATTTAGGACCCTCTGGACTACCATTTCTATATAGTGGGATATATGTGCAACTCCCTATTTTTCCATAATGGTCATTGATCTTCTCCAGAAATTTCAAATAAATATGACTTTTTTCAAAATTAATTTTCTCAAATTCCAAAATTATTTCAGAAACGTGACTTTTGGAATCGTATTTAGGACCCTCTGGTCTACCATTTCTATATAGTGGGATATATGTGCAACTCCCTATTTTTCCATAATGGTCATTGATCTTCTCCAGAAATTTCAAATAAATATGACTTTTTTCAAAATTAATTTTCTCAAATTCCAAAATTATTTCAGAAACGTGACTTTTGGAATCGTATTAAGGACCCTCTGGACTACCATTTCTATATAGTGGGATATATGTACAACTCCCTATTTTTCCATAATGGTCATTGATCTTCTCCAGAAATTTCAAATAAAAATGACTTTTTTCAAAATTAATTTTCTCAAATTCCAAAATTATTTCAGAAACGTGACTTTTGGAATCGTATTTAGGACCCTCTGGTCTACCATTTCTATATAGTGGGATATATGTGCAACTCCCTATTTTTCCATAATGGTCATTGATCTTCTCCAGAAATTTCAAATAAATATGACTTTTTTCAAAATTAATTTTCTCAAATTCCAAAATTATTTCAGAAACGTGACTTTTGGAATCGTATTTAGGACCCTCTGGACTACCATTTCTATATAGTGGGATATATGTGCAACTCCCTATTTTTCCATAATGGTCATTGATCTTCTCCAGAAATTTCAAATAAATATGACTTTTTTCAAAATTAATTTTCTCAAATTCCAAAATTATTTCAGAAACGTGACTTTTGGAATCGTATTTAGGACCCTCTTGACTACCATTTCTATATAGTGGGATATATGTGCAACTCCCTATTTTTCCATAATGGTCATTGATCTTCTCCAGAAATTTCAAATAAATGTCTTTTTTCAAAATTAATTTTCTCAAATTCCAAAATTATTCCAGAAATGTGACTTTTGGAATCGTATTTAGGACCCTCTGGACTACCATTTCTATATAGTGGGATATATGTGCAACTCCCTATTTTTCCATAATGGTCATTGATCTTCTCCAGAAATTTCAAATAAATATGACTTTTTTCAAAATTAATTTTCTCAAATTCCAAAATTATTTCAGAAACGTGACTTTTGGAATCGTATTTAGGACCCTCTGGACTACCATTTCTATATAGTGGGATATATGTGCAACTCCCTATTTTTCCATAATGGTCATTGATCTTCTCCAGAAATTTCAAATAAAAATGACTTTTTTCAAAATTAATTTTCTCAAATTCCAAAATTATTTCAGAAACGTGACTTTTGGAATCGTATTAAGGACCCTCTGGACTACCATTTCTATATAGTGGGATATATGTGCAACTCCCTATTTTTCCATAATGGTCATTGATCTTCTCCAGAAATTTCAAATAAATATGACTTTTTTCAAAATTAATTTTCTCAAATTCCAAAATTATTTCAGAAACGTGACTTTTGGAATCGTATTTAGGACCCTCTTGACTACCATTTCTATATAGTGGGATATATGTGCAACTCCCTATTTTTCCATAATGGTCATTGATCTTCTCCAGAAATTTCAAATAAATGTCTTTTTTCAAAATTAATTTTCTCAAATTCCAAAATTATTCCAGAAATGTGACTTTTGGAATCGTATTTAGGACCCTCTGGACTACCATTTCTATATAGTGGGATATATGTGCAACTCCCTATTTTTCCATAATGGTCATTGATCTTCTCCAGAAATTTCAAATAAATATGACTTTTTTCAAAATTAATTTTCTCAAATTCCAAAATTATTCCAGAAATGTGACTTTTGGAATCGTATTTAGGACCCTCTGGACTACCATTTCTATATAGTGGGATATATGTGCAACTCCCTATTTTTCCATAATGGTCATTGATCTTCTCCAGAAATTTCAAATAAATATGACTTTTTTCAAAATTAATTTTCTCAAATTCCAAAATTATTTCAGAAACGTGACTTTTGGAATCGTATTTAGGACCCTATTGACTACCATTTCTATATAGTGGGATATATGTGCAACTCCCTATTTTTCCATAATGGTCATTGATCTTCTCCAGAAATTTCAAATAAATGTCTTTTTTCAAAATTAATTTTCTCAAATTCCAAAATTATTCCAGAAATGTGACTTTTGGAATCGTATTTAGGACCCTCTGGACTACCATTTCTATATAGTGGGATATATGTGCAACTCCCTATTTTTCCATAATGGTCATTGATCTTCTCCAGAAATTTCAAATAAATATGACTTTTTTCAAAATTAATTTTCTCAAATTCCAAAATTATTTCAGAAACGTGACTTTTGGAATCGTATTTAGGACCCTCTGGACTACCATTTCTATATAGTGGGATATATGTGCAACTCCCTATTTTTCCATAATGGTCATTGATCTTCTCCAGAAATTTCAAATAAAAATGACTTTTTTCAAAATGAATTTTCTCAAATTCCAAAATTATTTCAGAAACGTGACTTTTGGAATCGTATTTAGGACCCTCTGGACTACCATTTCTATATAGTGGGATATATATGCAACTCCCTATTTTTCCATAATGGTCATTGATCTTCTCCAGAAATTTCAAATAAATATGACTTTTCAAAATTAATTTTCTCAAATTCCAAAATTATTTCAGAAACGTGACTTTTGGAATCGTATTTAGGACCCTCTGGACTACCATTTCTATATAGTGGGATATATGTGCAACTCCCTATTTTTCCATAATGGTCATTGATCTTCTCCAGAAATTTCAAATAAATGTCTTTTTTCAAAATTAATTTTCTCAAATTCCAAAATTATTCCAGAAATGTGACTTTTGGAATCGTATTTAGGACCCTCTGGACTACCATTTCTATATAGTGGGATATATGTGCAACTCCCTATTTTTCCATAATGGTCATTGATCTTCTCCAGAAATTTCAAATAAATATGACTTTTTTCAAAATTAATTTTCTCAAATTCCAAAATTATTTCAGAAACGTGACTTTTGGAATCGTATTTAGGACCCTCTGGACTACCATTTCTATATAGTGGGATATATGTGCAACTCCCTATTTTTCCATAATGGTCATTGATCTTCTCCAGAAATTTCAAATAAAAATGACTTTTTTCAAAATTAATTTTCTCAAATTCCAAAATTATTTCAGAAACGTGACTTTTGGAATCGTATTTAGGACCCTCTGGACTACCATTTCTATATAGTGGGATATATGTGCAACTCCCTATTTTTCCATAATGGTCATTGATCTTCTCCAGAAATTTCAAATAAATATGACTTTTTTCAAAATTAATTTTCTCAAATTCCAAAATTATTTCAGAAACGTGACTTTTGGAATCGTATTTAGGACCCTCTTGACTACCATTTCTATATAGTGGGATATATGTGCAACTCCCTATTTTTCCATAATGGTCATTGATCTTCTCCAGAAATTTCAAATAAATGTCTTTTTTCAAAATTAATTTTCTCAAATTCCAAAATTATTCCAGAAATGTGACTTTTGGAATCGTATTTAGGACCCTCTGGACTACCATTTCTATATAGTGGGATATATGTGCAACTCCCTATTTTTCCATAATGGTCATTGATCTTCTCCAGAAATTTCAAATAAATATGACTTTTTTCAAAATTAATTTTCTCAAATTCCAAAATTATTTCAGAAACGTGACTTTTGGATTCGTATTTAGGACCCTCTGGACTACCATTTCTATATAGTGGGATATATGTGCAACTCCCTATTTTTCCATAATGGTCATTGATCTTATCCAGAAATTTCAAATAAAAATGACTTTTTTCAAAATTAATTTTCTCAAATTCCAAAATTATTTCAGAAACGTGACTTTTGGAATCGTATTTAGGACCCTCTGGACTACCATTTCTATATAGTGGGATATATGTGCAACTCCCTATTTTTCCATAATGGTCATTGATCTTCTCCAGAAATTTCAAATAAATATGACTTTTTTCAAAATTAATTTTCTCAAATTCCAAAATTATTTCAGAAACGTGACTTTTGGAATCGTATTTAGGACCCTCTGGACTACCATTTCTATATAGTGGGATATATGTGCAACTCCCTATTTTTCCATAATGGTCATTGATCTTCTCCAGAAATTTCAAATAAATATGACTTTTTGGAATCGTATTTAGGACCCTATTGACTACCATTTCTATATAGTGGGATATATGTGCAACTCCCTATTTTTCCATAATGGTCATTGATCTTCTCCAGAAATTTCAAATAAATGTCTTTTTTCAAAATTAATTTTCTCAAATTCCAAAATTATTCCAGAAATGTGACTTTTGGAATCGTATTTAGGACCCTCTGGACTACCATTTCTATATAGTGGGATATATGTGCAACTCCCTATTTTTCCATAATGGTCATTGATCTTCTCCAGAAATTTCAAATAAAAATGACTTTTTTCAAAATTAATTTTCTCAAATTCCAAAATTATTTCAGAAACGTGACTTTTGGAATCGTATTTAGGACCCTCTGGACTACCATTTCTATATAGTGGGATATATGTGCAACTCCCTATTTTTCCATAATGGTCATTGATCTTCTCCAGAAATTTCAAATAAATATGACTTTTCAAAATTAATTTTCTCAAATTCCAAAATTATTTCAGAAACGTGACTTTTGGAATCGTATTTAGGACCCTCTGGACTACCATTTCTATATAGTGGGATATATGTGCAACTCCCTATTTTTCCATAATGGTCATTGATCTTCTCCAGAAATTTCAAATAAATGTCTTTTTTCAAAATTAATTTTCTCAAATTCCAAAATTATTCCAGAAATGTGACTTTTAGAATCGTATTTAGGACCCTCTGGACTACCATTTCTATATAGTGGGATATATGTGCAACTCCCTATTTTTCCATAATGGTCATTGATCTTCTCCAGAAATTTCAAATAAATATGACTTTTTTCAAAATTAATTTTCTCAAATTCCAAAATTATTTCAGAAACGTGACTTTTGGAATCGTATTTAGGACCCTCTGGACTACCATTTCTATATAGTGGGATATATGTGCAACTCCCTATTTTTCCATAATGGTCATTGATCTTCTCCAGAAATTTCAAATAAAAATGACTTTTTTCAAAATTAATTTTCTCAAATTCCAAAATTATTTCAGAAACGTGACTTTTGGAATCGTATTTAGGACCCTCTGGACTACCATTTCTATATAGTGGGATATATGTGCAACTCCCTATTTTTCCATAATGGTCATTGATCTTCTCCAGAAATTTCAAATAAATATGACTTTTTTCAAAATTAATTTTCTCAAATTCCAAAATTATTTCAGAAACGTGACTTTTGGAATCGTATTTAGGACCCTCTTGACTACCATTTCTATATAGTGGGATATATGTGCAACTCCCTATTTTTCCATAATGGTCATTGATCTTCTCCAGAAATTTAAAATAAATGTCTTTTTTCAAAATTAATTTTCTCAAATTCCAAAATTATTCCAGAAATGTGACTTTTGGAATCGTATTTAGGACCCTCTGGACTACCATTTCTATATAGTGGGATATATGTGCAACTCCCTATTTTTCCATAATGGTCATTGATCTTCTCCAGAAATTTCAAATAAATATGACTTTTTTCAAAATTAATTTTCTCAAATTCCAAAATTATTTCAGAAACGTGACTTTTGGAATCGTATTTAGGACCCTCTGGACTACCATTTCTATATAGTGGGATATATGTGCAACTCCCTATTTTTCCATAATGGTCATTGATCTTCTCCAGAAATTTCAAATAAAAATGACTTTTTTCAAAATTAATTTTCTCAAATTCCAAAATTATTTCAGAAACGTGACTTTTGGAATCGTATTTAGGACCCTCTGGACTACCATTTCTATATAGTGGGATATATGTGCAACTCCCTATTTTTCCATAATGGTCATTGATCTTCTCCAGAAATTTCAAATAAATATGACTTTTTTCAAAATTAATTTTCTCAAATTCCAAAATTATTTCAGAAACGTGACTTTTGGAATCGTATTTAGGACCCTCTGGACTACCATTTCTATAAAGTGGGATATATGTGCAACTCCCTATTTTTCCATAATGGTCATTTATCTTCTCCAGAAATTTCAAATAAATATGACTTTTTTCAAAATTAATTTTCTCAAATTCCAAAATTATTTCAGAAACGTGACTTTTGGAATCGTATTTAGGACCCTCTGGACTACCATTTCTATATAGTGGGATATATGTGCAACTCCCTATTTTTCCATAATGGTCATTGATCTTCTCCAGAAATTTCAAATAAATATGACTTTTTTCAAAATTAATTTTCTCAAATTCCAAAATTATTTCAGAAACGTGACTTTTGGAATCGTATTTAGGACCCTCTGGACTACCATTTCTATATAGTGGGATATATGTGCAACTCCCTATTTTTCCATAATGGTCATTGATCTTCTCCAGAAATTTCAAATAAATATGACTTTTTTCAAAATTAATTTTCTCAAATTCCAAAATTATTTCAGAAACGTGACTTTTGGAATCGTATTTAGGACCCTCTGGACTACCATTTCTATATAGTGGGATATATGTGCAACTCCCTATTTTTCGATAATGGTCATTGATCTTCTCCAGAAATTTCAAATAAATGTCTTTTTTCAAAATTAATTTTCTCAAATTCCAAAATTATTCCAGAAATGTGACTTTTGGAATCGTATTTAGGACCCTCTGGACTACCATTTCTATATAGTGGGATATATGTGCAACTCCCTATTTTTCCATAATGGTCATTGATCTTCTCCAGAAATTTCAAATGAATATGACTTTTTTCAAAATTAATTTTCTCAAATTCCAAAATTATTTCAGAAACGTGACTTTTGGAATCGTATTTAGGACCCTCTGGACTACCATTTCTATATAGTGGGATATATGTGCAACTCCATATTTGTCCAAAATTGTCATTCAAATCATTGATTTGTGTCTCCGTAGTATATTACTATGGCTGTTAAGTCGTTAACATTGCTCTGTTAACTGCAAAATGTGCAATGCTAAAAAAAGTGGTTTGCGTCTCTACTAGTTAAATTCGAATTTATCTTCACACACATGAACCTTTTTGGATATGGATTTAAAAAGAATATAAAATTTTAATTCGTTGATCCCTTTTAAATCTCTACTGAAATCCCTCAAAAAAAAACTTTTTCAAGTTGATAATTACGAAACTTCAACATCAGTTTCTTTTGCTCTTTTAAGTAGACGACAAATTTATAGGTACATGTATGTAGTTCTTTTGTATTCTTTCTCTCGTCACTCTTTAACTTCCTCTATTTTTACACGGTACTTGATTTTATAGATGGTAAAAAAAAGCTGGATCATAAATTTCGTGTGCTGCCCTCTGCTTTGTCGTTGAACGCTGTTCGCTATACCTTTTGTTCGGGATTAAAAATAGCAACAACAACAACAACAATTTTTAATTTAAACTCCAAGAGATCACATTTATTTCTTGCTGCTAAATATAAAATATCACTTCACTTCATGATACCAAGTGACCTAAATTTAAAAAGAAATGAAAAAATTATCTGCGTAGCAGGGAATCAAAATTATTGTTTAATTTCTATTATATTTGTATTTCTAACGGTAATTTTTTCCCCAAAAACAAATTTTATCTAATCTTTTTTTTTTAGATTTAATTGGTGCGTAGTTTTTTGGAAAGTAGAAAATTTTTAAAATGATTGAAACACTTGTAGTAAGTTTTTTGTTTGTGATAAGATAAATTAAAAGTTTTAGGTTTAAAAAATTCTCTGTGACGCAAAAAAATCATTAAAATGTTATTAAAATGTTGTTGTAAATTTCATTGTTTTTTTTACAGTTTTTTTGTAATTGTGAACATTTAGTTAATGAAATCTCGTTGTTTTTTTTGTTTGTTTTGTTATAACTGTAAAATTTTGTAGCATATTTTTAACATCTGGTAGGTATACGATTACGCCTTAAGATCGTTGATATTGTAAAAGCCAACACTATTCTTAAGAAGTACATACTGTGAGCGTCAAAATAAAGTAAACCGCTTAAATGGTGTTATGTTGGTTATAAAAAGTTAATTTCTATTTTGCCAAATTTGATAAGACTGCAAGCTTGCTGTCATCTGTGAAAAATACGTTGCTCCAAAATTTGACAAAAGCAAGTTGGACAAAAACAAAATCCTGATAAAAAGTAGAAATAAGAAATTGAACGGAAAACATACAGTATCTGTAGTGAAGCGTGATAGGGTTGGCTTTTGTTATACGTCCTTAAACAGCTGGATTAGCCCAATAGTCGCTCGATCAAAACTCAACTAAACATCTGGGAGCATTTGGTTAGACAAATTAAAACAAAAAACATAAGCAGCAAGCACTCTCTGAAGAAAATTCTGCAGGAAGAGTCGTCAAAAATGTCTACTTAGCTAACTTTAAAATGGGTGGAATCGACGCCAAAGAGACTAGAAGCTCTCCTAAAAGCAAAAGGAAATCAAACAAAGTATTAGCCACTTTATATTAGAAAACAATGTGTTTACTTTTGTTATCAGTTTCAACATTTTGTTTATCTAAACAATTGTATCTTCAATTTAATTAAAATTTGTCTTTATTAACCTGTTGAAGTTTTTCAACTTCAATTAAAGGAATATTCTTGAAAAAACTTATAACTTATTTACTTTTTTTTTAGACAACTTATCAAAGATTGAATTTTTCGTAAAGAAGTATCACTGATAGGACTCTTTAAAAGAAAAACTTTTATTGATCACATTATCTTAAGAAAAGTTATCGTTTACGAAACTTTTAACAGAAAATTTATTACACATTAAACATTTTCTACAGACAACGTAATACTAATTGAAATCTTTTATAGAAAACTTATCACTGATATAACTTTTCTAAACAAAACTAAATAATCTAAATTTCTTAATAAACATTTTAACTTATGCAATTTTCTTATAGAATGATTGATGATCATTGAACAGAATTTTCGATAAAAAAACTTATTTCTCATATAACTTTTTTTAGAAAACTTATTACAGAAAAAATTTTAATCGATTAAAATTCGATCAGTGATTTTTTTTTATAGAAAAATAATCATTTATCGAAACTTTTTGATAAGTGATAATTTTTCTTCTATAGAAAACTTATCCCTAATCTAACTTTTCTTAACAAAATACTAAAAATCTATTATTCTTTAAACAAATTTCAACTCAATTTATTTTTTTTATAGAAAAATTATCATTGAATTAACTTTTCTATGAAAAAAAATTTTCATGGAAAGAATTTTTCTACATATTAATTATTGCTGAAGAAACAATACAATCAAAAATTTATACTGGACGAATGTTTTTATTGAAAAATTATGACTGCACGAATTTTTCTAACGAAAAATCATAATTAAACGAATTCTATTATAAAAAATTACTTTAAATATAGTTTTATAAAGAGAACGAATTACGAACTTAACGAATTTTTCTATAGAAAAATTATTACTTCTAATAAAAATATTAATTTAAGAGTTTTTCTGCAAAAAAAATTATCACTGGACGAATTTTTCTAAAACAAAAATTGGTCTCTGGACGGATTGTTTTAAAGAAAATTTATTACATACGAAAAAAACACTATGGCCCAGAAAAGGCGGTGAAACGCAACGAAACTGCAACTTCTAGTTATTTTTTATTTTCATTTGAGTTTATGCCATAGACTTAAACAAAACTGAAATGATTGTGATAATTCATCACATTTGGTTACACTTAAGGTTGCGGGGTTTTTGGAAAACGATTGAAACTGGTTTGAAACCAATAACTTCGTTGCAATTGCGTTTTACAGTTGTTCTGGGTCTAAATTTTTTTATTGAAAAATTAATACCAAACGATTTTTTTTTATAGAAATATTATCACTGAACGTAAATTGATATTTTTTTAAGAAAAATTATTACTAAACGAACTTTTAACTGAACCTAACTCAAAATTTCTAATAAAACTTATAAATTATTGAATTTTTCTGCAGAAAAGTTTTGATTTTTACAAAAAAAAAAAAAAATTATCACTATTGAAATATGTTCGTAAAAAAATTATCACTTAATAAAATTTTCTAAAGAATAACGGTCTGCAAAACGAATTTTCTATCAATAAGAATTACCTGTTGTAGAATTTCGCTACAGAAAATTTATTATTTTAAATTAAATTATCACACTATTAAATTTTCTGTAGAAAAATTTTTACTAGAAGGTTTTGAGGGGAAAAAATTAAACTAAAAAAATTTTTGATTATCACTGATCGAACTTTTCCATTTTTTATATTCATAAACAACTTTTTTACATGGTCTTGAACAAATTTTCCCTTTTCTTGCTCTTTTGTTTACAAGAAAGATATTTTACATGATCTTATTAAAAAAACAAAATATTTTATTTACAATTTAATCCTGAAAAAATCTTCTTACTTTTTTATAAAGAAATGAACTTAATATGTTATTTTTTCTTCTTTCTTTCAAAATAATAAAAACTAATTAAGTAGCCAACATAATTGAAATAATTTTAATATGACTACTTAACCATACAACGTAATTACGTACAAAAAAAAATCATGGCGCAAACACCAAACACACACGCCCGTAACCGCCATCTCGGCTTACTCGTAAATGCCAATATTCTTTATACGATTTACTGGCAATTCTAAAAGAAATTCTGACTTTACTTTAAGAAAGAAAGAGAGATGTAGAGATAAGGTGGCCTTTGAAAGGGCCTTATTTTTAAAAAAACAAGTTTACGTTAGTACCATCGAAAATATATTCCCTATATGGGCTGCAAGTGGTACTATTTTATAAAGATCGTGTTTGGAAGACCCAAATAAAATTTGGGAAAAGTTGGGACAAGCTAAAACAAAGACTGGCAGACACATACATAAAAATATTTGAGTATTATATGGAGGGCTCAGAGCTGAAGCGAACCAAGTCAAAAAAGAAAATTCGAAAATATTGAAAATATATATAAATTGCCATTAATTACTGGAGCCACTGACTTGGGTTTGTTACCGCTACCTTAGGAACGAAACTGTTTTTGATTTACCCCATGACAGAACTGGGTTGAGTTCGATTTTGCGGGGATTTTCGCACCAGATTTCAAATACATATACGTGATATATTTTATAACTTAGTTCGGTTCAGCTTTGAGCCCTACATATGTAAGTGTTGTCAATTGACTTTAATAGTAATACTTGAATGGTAAAGAACTTTAAAAAAATCTGTTAAACACAAACTAAAATCGTTTAATCAACGTATCAAAAATGGGGGTCGGCAGACCTCCAGGGTCCGTGACAGATATCGTCTTTTTTAACAAAAATATAAGCACATCAGATTCCTATGTAAAATCTCAAGCGAGATTGACTGCATGGTTTTGTTTTATATAAGAAATAAATACACGGTGTAGAAGTTTTGCGGGTCTCTGATTTAAAAAGTCTAATCAGAAAATTCAGGGTATCCACCACTCAAAGGCAAAATAGATTTAAGAATGCAAAAATTATCTCTCCCCGTTCTACCCTTCTAAAATAATTTCTATATGGTTTCTGTGAAACGGTAGATTAAAGTGAAACACCAAAAATTAAGAAAGAAATGCTAGGAAAAACGGAAATGTAAAATCGCTGAGAGGGTCTTTGCAGTATGAACCTGATACGTTTCATTTTTAGTTATTTTTCTTTTTAAGCTAATTAGACCGAATGATGTTGATGTAAATAAAAACAAATTTCTCTTTTTTAAATGTTTTGTAAGGAAGATGCCTATGACATAGAGCAATGCTAACGGCAGGGAGCTAACCCCTTTGAGAAGGTTGTTGTGGTTTTCAAAGATTAAAGCTCAGAATCTGTCATCTGGTCCTTAGCTAAAAGTGCATAATCTATAGCAGATGGCATTGAAATTACATCAAGTCTAGATAAGGCATCAGCGGGTATATTATCTTTTCCGGATACATGACGAATGTCAACTGTGTGTTGACCTATATAATCGAGATGCCGTAGTTGTCTTGGTGATGCTTTCTCTGGACGCTGCTTGAAAGCGAAAACCAGTGGCTTATGGTCTGTGTAAATACAAAACTGACGTTCTTCAAGGAAATGCTGAAAGTATTTAAGACCAGAGTAAACAGCAAGAAGTTCACGATCATATGCGCTATATCGCTTTTGTGTGTCTGAAAGTTTTTTCGAATAAAATCCTAAAGGTTTCCATGAGCCATTGATACGTTGCTGGAGTACAGCACCCATTCCAACATCGGATGCGTCTACCCATAAAGATGTTTCTGCAGAATCAATGGGATATGCAAGAAGAGCAGCGTTTGCTAGTTGATTTTTGCATTCTTCAAAGGCTGAACGAAGTTCTGGGGTCCATTCGATTATTCTCTTATCATTCTTCTTTTGACCAGCTTTCAAGGTGTTCAAACTTGCTTGAGCGTTAGCAGCTTTGGGTATAAAGCGACGATAAAAATTTAGTGTTCCCAAAAATCGGCTTAGATCGTTCACTGTACTAAACAGTTTCAAAAAATTGAATACGGGATTTTGTTTTTCATTCTTTTTTACCAACCAAAAATTTATTTTGTTTCTTATAATGTTGTTGTTGTTTCTGTTGTTTAAAAAGAGTTAAACGTTTTTTTTACCTGCTATAGTTTTTTTTTCTACAAACCTCGTCACGCTATTTTATCATCTTTCTTATTGTTGTACTTTTTTAAAGCGTCCAAAAAAAGAAGAAAGAAGTGTTGCTTACGCTCAAATAAAAAAATGCAAAAAACGACAACATTAAAGAGCGTTAAATATTTCATACAGAATTATAAAAACTTGAAACCAATAGCGCGTATATTATATTATTGAATAGTTGTCAACATTTTTGTTGGTTAAATAAAAATCAGAATCATTAAAAAAATTTCTAGAAATTAAAAAAAATTTCAAACAAACGTTTGTTGGAAAATAATTCGGCAATAATTTTTTCTGTGTACATACACTTTTCCATTCTTCTTTCCCCTTTTATCATCAAACTAAAATGTTTTGCGGCAAATCTTTCATAATATGGACGAGCACTAAGAGAGGCATGATTTTGTAATAAATCGAGACTTCAGGAAATTATTATACGAGGCAAGGTCTCTGTGAAAGTTTGGTTTTTATATTAAACCCTTCACCACAGGTGGAAAGGCTATACGACTACATTAGTTCGTCAGTCCGTTCGTAATTTTTACAATATTGACCTTAGACTTTATCAAGAATATATTGTAGATTCGTATAACTAGTAGAGTTGATTTAACTATCCGTCTGTCTGTCTCTCCGTCCGTCAGTTTGTCTCACGGACGTATGTTGAGATGGGTTCTGCGAGGACCCTAGACTTGATGGAGACCACCAGGTTGTTATATATTTATATCGCATATAGTTCGGAAAGTTTGCTATTGAAATTTTAACTAGATTGTCCCACAAATGCCTGACCCATAAATCTCTAATTTTCACGAAATAATAGTTCTGACACAATAGAAGCGCCTACACACAGAAAAAAATGAATGCAATATCCTAGAAGACTTTTTTTTGCTTTATTGTTACTTAATGTTAGTTTAACATTATTTCACAATAAATTTCGAACAACATTATTTTTCTTTTAAAATAGCAAAATAACATTCATATTGAAACATTCTAAGCACTTACCCGTAGAACCAGAGGGAGAGAGACTATAACTATTTGTTTTCCTGTAACACATGTTTCACTTTTTTGTTTTCCATTTTGTTCACAGAAGCACTAACAATTAAAAGACACCAGCGGAATGGCCCGATATGGTTTTTGTCATCATTCTACTTTGAAAATTTGATGTACTATTTAACTAAAATATTTTAATAAAAAGAGTACGGGAATTTTTTTTCTTTTTATAGTATTGTTATGGTTTCTATACAAATAATTATAACAAGATTTATGTTATTTTAACATTTTTCATTTAAAATTAATATTAAAAACAATGATAATTTCAAACAAAAATTTCAAAAGTATGGACTTCTTTTACAGTAAAAATTAAAAATTTTCTCCAATCACCAAATTCATAGAATCAAGCAACCCTTTTTAAATAAAATTATATAAAAAGTATTTAAATTTAGGCCAAGGCCCACAATAACGACAAGAATATTTCTTTCGTGTATTTGTATTGAAAACAAAAACAAATTTTAGTTTTTTATGATTGTTTTCAATATAAAAATGCGAAAGAAATGTTCTTGTCGACATCGTGGGCCTGGCAGTTAATTAATGTGATAATTTTTTTTTGTTGAAAAAAATTTAAAAATATAATTTTGATTTAATTAACATTTTAGTTGTTTTGAAATAAATTTTGAATTCAAATATTAATTAAATAACAAAAAATTTATTTTGTTTAAAATAAAATAATTAAAATTTGTAAAATTGTTTTTGTAAATTGTCAAAATCAATAAACACATTGTTTGAAACGGCAAAGTTTTTGATAATTTTTTTAATTAAAATTAAAAATATCATATATTGAAAAAAAAAATATTCAAAATATAAAATTTTTACAATTTTTAGTAATCAAACAAATCACGTAAACATTTTGATGAAAAAAAAAATTTTGGACAAAAACTTTTTTTATTGACTCAATAAACTTGGTTGTTGAGTAAAACCTCAACAATTTTACCTACAAACTTTTTTATCAATACCGCAAAAATCGTCATCGAAGAAAATTCAAAAATTTTTGTAATCAAATAGGCGATTTTTGTATTCAAATATGAAAATTATTTTATCAAAAACATTAAAAAGTTAACAAGAGTTGTAAAAACACTGACTTTACGTTGGTTCAAATATTTTTTTTTTATTGATTATGAAGAAATATTTAATTATTTCATTATTAAATAAGTTTTATTAAGTGCTATTTTGCAAAGTGTAATTTTGATAAATTTTTTCATTGAATCAAATAAAAAGTTTGCTGACCTAAAATTTTATTTTTGAACAAACTGTTTGAGATATTTTTTTCTGTGCAGAAAGAAAAACTTTTGATGCATTTAAAAAAGTCTGAACTTCCGATTTTATTCCTTTGAAAACCCAGTGAAAAGCGGTCTTGTAGTTGGCCTAAAAAGTAAGAGTCTTTTATTTTTATTTTATTCTGCCCGTTTTCTCATGTGAATACAATACAAAGATAATAAATACATTTTAAATTAAAGCATGTAATGGGTTCTTGCACTTATCTCTCTATTAAAGGATAAGACAAGGGGTGAGGAGGTGGAGAAGATCCATGAAAATTGTTATTGAATGAATAGTTTAAGTTGCAGTTGTTGTTTGCTTTTGTAGTTCGCTTATTGTAATATGCTGCATTAAAAACTCAATTAATATTTCATAATACTTTTGTACATGTGTTGCTTTAAACTGAATAGCGGCACAGACAGACAGAATGACAGGCAAACTTACAATGGCATCATCGAAGTTTCATCTCAAACTTATTGCAAACAGTGGGATCGAGAAAATAAATAAATGGCAGTAAAAATATTAATTCCGAGTTATGAACCTGAATAATCTTAGTAGTTATTTATAAAAAAGACATCAGACTTTCAGAATAAAGAATTCAAGGTAAAGAAATTTAAATCCACATAGCGGTGGTGTAAAACAAATTTATCAATTCTGATTGGATCTTTTGAATTTTATTTTGCCGTCTGCCTAAACTTGTTATACCCTTACCCACATGATAAAAGGATTTATGTATACATATAAGATTGTCATTCCGTTTTTAATTTCTACAATATTGATTTGAGACCCTATAAAGTATATTCTGAGTCCCTATGAGTAGCGAAGTTGATTGGACGATCTTCATCTGTCTGTGGAAATGGTGTTTCCGAAGACCTAAGAAATAATGGGGACTAGGTTGTTATATATTCATGTAACAAATGTTCCGTAAAAGTTTGCTTTTAAAATTCAGCCTGATCGGTCCATTAATGACTAAGATAAGCGCAAAAACTACGATTCCGTAATTCGCTAAAGCTAAATCTCTATCGCTAAAAATCTATAAAGTTGATTTAGCGATTTTTGGCTAAATCGTTTATTTTAATTTAATTTATTTTTTAAAATTTAATTCGCAGCAATTGAAGCTTTTAATGTCGTTGCTAAAATTTTTTAATTTTGTATTCTCTAAAGCATTTTAGCGATCGGGATTAAGCTTTAGCTAAGCATTTTACAGAATACGGCTGTTGTAAAGTTTTTTTTTTATTTCTTGTACACAACAAATACATTCACGATTTGCCGCTTGAAGAGGGAGAAATTAGTTTTAAACGAAAAATTTCACTCAACTTACTTTTTTTTTAAATTCTCTTTGATAATGTGTGTTAGCGGGCAAGTGGTCTAAGACCCTGAATTACTTTGGATGAAGGGTATTAAAGATTCGGCACAGCCGAATATAGCATTTGTTCAATATTTTATTCCCCTTTACATCCGCCATTTAATTATTCATTCATCATCATTCAACAAATATGCACCATTTCTCATTCAACTATTGAAGCATGTGTTATTGCAACATACTGCCTGTAGCATATACCACAACAGCAAAATAGACAATGCCAAGCCGTAATGATTATATTTGAGTGGAGCTCTATTTGTATTGACAAACGAAGGATAGAGAGACAAGAAAGAAAGGAAGAAAGAAAATAATCAAAAACAGAAATAAAACTATTATTCACAATTGTGTATTTTGAAAGAAAAGTTGCAAATTTGTTTTTGTTGTTGCAAAAAATTTTCCTGAAAATAATAAAACTAAAACAAAAGAAAATAAAAGAAAAAACAATGCTTAAAAGGAAATTGCATACAGGAAAGAAAGGAAACCTGTATCTTACATACGAAAACTTTTCCCCACTTTAGTTTTTGTTGGCTTCTGTTTTACTATTCGGAGTTAACTTTTTGTTGTTGTTGTCTGCTGCTGCTGCAACATAAACGTTTAAATTAGAGCAGCATGTTTTATTATTTAAATAGTGTGTAACGAGGGTAGCCGGCAAATTAGTTTGAATTACAAAATAAAGCTAAAGATTTTTTTCTCGAACAGTGGTAGTTTTGCAAGAAAAAAATTGGATCAGTGATAATTTTTTTATAAACTCGAGATTTTTGAAAATATCTTATGTAACTCAAAAAAAAACAAGATTTTCGCGAATACATCGAAAACGCTTTTTGAGAGAAATAAATGAGTGCCATATTCGTGATAAAATTTAACGAAAACGTTTTATTTTCAGGTTATGGCAAAAGTTCAAAATTTGTGAACCAGTGTTTTGTACTGATAATTTTCAGGAGAAAAATTTTATCAGGGATAATTTTGTAAGTGAAATTTTTAGGAATAGTTAAAAAAAATGTAATCATTAATAATTTTGCCAAAGAAAAATTTTATTAAATAGTGATAATTTTGCCATAGAAAAATGTGATCAGTGATAATTTTTCCAGACAAAAACTAAATATATGACATTTTTTCTATAGAAAAACTCGAACAGTGACAATTATTTCATAGAAATATTTAATCAATGACAATTTTCTCATAGAAAAATTTTATTTGTGACAATTTTGCAAAATAAAATAATAAACGGGAAAAATTCGTTCGGTGAGAACTTTTCAGGAGAAGAATTCAATTGAAGGGTAAAATTTAATCAGTGATTGTTGTGGGAGCGAAATCCAAGACAGTTAACAAACAAAATGTAATCATTAATAATTTTGCCAAAGAAAAATTTTATTAAATAGTGATAATTTTGCCATAGAAAAATGGGATCAGTGATAATTTTTCCAGACAAAAACTCAATATATGATATTTTTTCTATAGAAAAACTCGAACAGTGATAATTATTTCATAGAAAAATTAAATCAATGACAATTTTCTCATAGAAAAATTTGATTTGTGACAATTTTGCAAAATAAAAATAAAATAATAATAAACGGGAAAAATTCGTTCGGCGAGAACTTTTCAGGAGAAGAATTCAATTGAAGGGTAAAATTTAATCAGTGATTGTTCTGTCAGCAAAATCCAAGACAGTTTACAAAAAAAAATGTTATCAGTAATTATTTTGCCAAAGAAAAATTTTATTATGTAGTGATAATTTTTCCAGAGAAAAATTCAATCAGTGATCATTTTTCGAGAGAAAAAACTCAGCAACTATAGAAAAATTCAATCAGTGATAATTTTTTCAAAGAGAAATTATACCAGTGGCAATTTTTTAATAAAAAAATGCGATCAGTGATAATTCTTGCAAAAAAAAATTAAATAAATAAATTTGTATCTAATATTTTTTTTTATAAACATATCGATTAGTGATCACTTTTTGAAAGCAAAATCCATAATAGTTCTTGGAAAAACTAATTCAATCAGTAAGAGTTAATTTGTCAGCAAAATCAGTGATAGTTATAAAACATGTTTTCAGTAATAATTTTGCCAAAGAGAAATTTGTGTTGTGATAATTTTTCCAGAGAAAAATTAAATCTGTGATAAATTTCCAGAAAAAAATTAAATCTGATAATTTTTCCAGAGAAAAACTCAATAACTGATAATGTTTATAAAGAAAAATTTATCAGTGATAACTTTTTCATTGAAAAATTTTATTAGAGACAATGAAAAAAAATATTGTAATCATTTTTTGTATAAGAAAATTTGATTAGTGATTCTATAGAAAAATTGGTAATAGTTTTTCGAGAAAAAAATTTTTCTATAAAAAACTTGAGAAGTTTAATTTTTTCTATATCACGGGTAATATTTAAACACTACAAAAAAATTGGTTGAACAATTCGATTAATATTAATTTTTATATAAAAAAACTCGATTAATATACATTTTTCTATAGAAAAATATAGAATTTTTGAGCAGTGATAAATTTGTCAGAGGAAAAAGTAATTAGTAAAACATTAATACAATACATTTAAAAATAATCAGTGATTAAGAAAAATTTTATCAGTGATAAATTTTCCAGACAAAATGTCGATCAGTTTTTTTTAATAGAAAAATTCGATTGGTAAAAATGTTTCTATAAAAAATTTGATAAATTTAAGTTTTTCTAAAGAAAAATTCGAACACGGGAAATATTTATTAAACACTATAAAAAATTGATTGAAAAATTCGCTTAGCATCTGTGATAATTTTCCCAGAGAAAAATTCAATCAGTGAAAATTTTTCAAGAGAAAAATTCAATAAGTGAAACTTAAAAACTTGACTATTTTCAGTAAAAAAGTGTTTATTTTTTTTATTTTATTTAAAACAAATAAAAAATTCTATTGTTATTCAAAGGTATAATATTTGTTTTAAAAACCATTTTATTTAAATTTTTGTTTGCATAATCAAATAAATACTTTTTTATATTATCAAAAGTATTTTTATGAACTTTCCAAACAGGCTCGTTTTAAAAATTTGTTCGGTTTTAAATCCACTTCATTTCAATTTAGAGAACATACCCGTGTGTCTCTTAAAAAGATTTTGTACATACATGGAAAATTAGCTTTCAACGTCAACCAATGTTGAGGCATACTTGACGGAAGCCAATTAATTTGGAGAATATTAATTTTCTAATTCAGATCCCACATTTGATTCCAGATCAAAATTAGTTTAAATTTGTTTTATTTTTTGAAATCCTGTATTTTTTTGCAAGACGTTTTGGATTTTTTTTTATTTGTCGAACGATATTTTTCCTTTCACATGTTAATTTTACTTTCTGCCATATCAATTTATTTGAGTGAACTAAATCCTTCCAATTTAGTTATTGTTTCACCAATATATCCGAAGTTGGAAAATACAAATGCTAATTGACTTTTGATGTTATTTAAATTTAATATTTCTTTTTCATTTTTTTGTTGCATAACCATCGGTAACAACAAGTTCTTCAATAACATTCTTAAATTGCTTAAAGTTTTTTGAATAGAATTCTAAGGCATCTGAATGTGACGGCACCAAGAGATACATATCATTAAAAATTGCAACTCGTGTAGGCGCCTTTAAAAAAAAATGTTTCCCGTATGAAACCAATAAATCAATATTATCGAATTGGCTTCTAATTTCCTCTGCAACTCGATGTAACCCATGTGCCAAGCAAGTAACATGTAACAGTTTTGTATAAATTGTTTAAGACAATTGACAGCCTTAACCTTGTAAGGTGCTGCATCGGTTAAAAATTTAAGGATATTTTGACGAAATCTTGAATTATAAGCAGAGCTCAACAAAATTTATTAATTGATTTTTTGAAGATTTTTTTTGTATACAATTTTGAAATTTGTTGAAGAACTTTTTTTATAAATAGTATGGAAATTTAAAAATATATATCACTCAAAAATGTTAAAATATGCAAAAATATGCAGTTAAAATCAAAATATGCAAAAATATGCATTTTCACTAAAATATGCAAAAACAAATCGATGCCATTTTAACGCAAATTTAATGATTCGGAAAGATATTTGGTCAACAGCGACTTTAGTCTATCGGATTCCTAGTTATCATATTTCTATAAAAAATAAATTTATTGGTAATAATTTTTCTATAAATAATTCGATTCGTAACAGAAAAATTAAATCGGTTCATATTCTATAAAAAATTCAATCAATGATATTTTTTCTATAGAAAGATTAGATCAGTGATATTTCTTCAGATTCTTTTAAAATTTAATCGGTAGTATTTTTCAATCAGTTATCATTTCTTAAAATTTTAGTTTCTCATGAATTTTTAATTGGAAATTTGGAGCAGTGCTTAAACAAATTTTGATTCGCTTGTAATTTTGTAGAGAAAATTTTATAGAAACTAGAATGATAATTTCAGTTAGTGATGAATTTTCTTAAGAAATTTTTCAAGTTTTTAATTTTCCATACAAAACTAATGATAAATTTTCTATAGAAAATTTTTAGCAATTTTTGCCCTTAAAAATATTTTAAAGTACAAAACTTGTCTATGAAAAAATTCAATTTGTGATAAATCGTCTGCTGTTGAATAATTGGATAAGAAATAAATTTTCTACACAAAATTTTGATCAGAGGTAGTTTTTTTTTTTTTTTAATTTTGATCAATGATAAATTTTCTACAGATAAATTTGTTGGGTGAGACTTTTTCTATGACAAACTGATCTGCAATATTATTTCTAGAAAAAAATTTCGTTTCGTGATAATTTTTATAAAGAGAATTCGATCTGTGATTATTTATTATTTGTTTTATTGACAAAATTTCGACGTTTGCTTAAGAAAATTTAAAAGTTTTAAGCGAATTTACAGAAATTTAGTTTCGTGATAATTTTTATAAAGAGAATTCGATCTGTGATTATTAACTTTTTGTTTTATTCGTTATCTTGACAAAATTTTGACGTTTGCTTAAAAAATTTAAAAGTTTTAAACGAATTTACAGCCTCCTTTTCAATTCATCCCTGTTTTCCAATGCATCCATCCATTATAATCCAATATTTATACCTGGGTTTTCTCAAAAAGGAAAATTTTTTATGTTAAAGTTTTTCTGTGGTTTTTTTTAAAGAATTTTCTATGTTAATGGTACAAAAGAAACACACATTGAAATGGCAAATAATAGAAAGTAAAATTGAATTAGCAAGTTTTACAATATTGTTTTAGTTTTGTGTTTTATTTGATTATTTCCCTTTTAAAATGCGATGTACTTGAAGTTTTTTTATTTGTTAAATACTCTCTTGACGTGTGGAATTAAAAAAAAATAAATTAGGTTTAGTTTGCCTTGTATTTGCTTTTAATTAATGGCTACTTTTATTGTGATTATCGAAGATTTTGTTACAAGTTTTACAATATAATTTAATTGTTGACATTACCATTGGCTTTGTTTAAAGGTTTTTTTTTATCACAGAAAACGACTAGAGTTGAAAGAGACGACCATAAAAACAATAAAAAGAACCTTACTCTATGACTGTGTTAGTAAGAGTCAAGGCGAATTAAACTACAGGTGGTGTCGGAACTACAACAATCCGAATCCATTGTTAGTGCTTATAGCTCGAAATGTCAACTATACTTAGCAAAACACTGACAAATCAAAACAAATGAGCTCGAACTGTCAAAATCAGATGCCGTTTCGACACTACCTGTAGTTAAATAACCTTGGTAAGAATTGTGTTGACTTTGGTGTACGGAATTTTTATAGAGTATTTATAATTTATTTTTGAGAGAGGTAGTTTCTACTCTAGTCGTTTCTCTATGTTTTTTGTAAACGTTTATTGGATTTATTTGGCTCTAAACAGAATTGGTTTTAAATATTCTATTTAATTTCAAGAGAAAGTAATTTTATTTTAGAAAAGTTAAAATCAGAATTTGTATTGAAATTTAGATTATTTAGAATATAAAAGCTCCTAATCAAACGAATAGAAGATATTAAACAACTTTTAATTAACTTTGAAAATAACTGTTTAAAATTCATTCATGATGTAATGATTGTACTGATGATTTCATAAAAAATTTAATTAAATTTATTCAAAACAATTAATTGTAAATATTTTATGATTCACAAAATAAACTTTTGTATAAAACAAAAACTCATGTTTTGAATTCATTTCAATTCATCAATTTTCCCCCTCTCTGACTTCAACACAACACCTTGACCTTGGTCTTCTTTATATTAAAAATAAACAAGGAATTAACACAATAATTAAATAAATACAAGTTACATTACAAAAACAAAACAAAACAAACGAAAAAAAATGCAATAAAATATAAAACAGGTAGTTTTTTTGGATTATAAAACAAATTCACCTGTTTAAATGGTTTTGAAAAACAAACAACAGTACATAACAAAAGTAACAATGAACTAAAAGCACTAAAAGTTATTGGAGCGTAATTATTTAACTGAATTTATGTTAAATTGACCAAAACATACGAGAAATGTGAGTTAGACATAAAGAAAAACAAATTGAAAATAAAATAAAAATGCAATTGACGATGATGATGACAAAAAAAAAAGACTTTGAATGACCTTTTTTTTAATTGAAAAATTCACATTTAAGTCGTCAATACGGGGGTTACCATTAATTCTATTAGGAAATGAACAAACAAAATTGTTATTGAACTAATGCGGGTCGGCTCTGTAGAAATATTTCATACTTTCCAGAATTTAATTCAGATGAGAAATAATTTCTTAAAAATAAGCGGGCTTCATAATGACTTTTTAAAAGAAAAAAAAAACATCTATTTAAGTATAAAGTTTTAAAATAGTACAAGGCTTAATTATTAAAATTAAATTTTTTTTTTTAAATTAAAATAAATCTTTCTGTTTTTTTAGAGTGTCACAACTTTGAGTTAACATCACTGCTTTATTTGAGCGCCCAACAGCTGATAGTGGCTTTTTGTTTAGTTTGCTTTAAAATTTCATTATAAATCGACTTACACCAGAGCAAAGCGTGCCAATTGTTGAAAGTATTAATCAAAATAATTGGGCGAATGGGCTGAAGCACAAATTGATATTGATTTTTAATTTCCATTCAAAATTTTATTTTCCAAAGAAGCCCATTGAATGGGTACGTAAATAAGCAGAATTGTCGCATTTGGAGTGAGGAAAATAAACAAGCTTTTGTCAAAACACCATAGCATCCATTGGAAAATTACTGTTTGGTGCGATTTATGGGCGGGTGGAGTCATTGGCCCATATGTCTTCAAAAAACATGATGGTTAAAATGCGAAAAGTTGTTAAAAATTGGTGTTCTAGATTGCGCCTTCTACGCGCCAGCCGTCGCGGCGACATGGCAGAAATCATATTTAAACATTAATTTCATAAAATTTTCTTTCCAATAAAGCCTGTTTCATGGATATTAAAAATATATTTTCTTGTTTTAAACTTGTGTCACTCTTTATATTAAAAATTAAATGAGTTTTTCCAAAATTTCCAACGTGAAATTTTTTCTAAAAAAAAAATTTTAATTTTTTTATAAATAACAAGTAAGAATGTATAGTCGGTCAGGCCCGACCGTATAATACCCTATTAAAAAACAAAATTTCGATAGAGTATCCTACCTATATTTAGGGCTCCTGGACAATCATGGGCCCGCCAGAGCAAAATTATGTTTTGAAGTTAAGAATCATGTGAAAGCTCTTTGTGCTGAATATTGTTTCAGATATCTTCATCTAACAGTTTTTTTTTGCTTTAAGGATGGGGAATTATGTGGGTCCTATGGTTAATTTAAGACCTCCCAGTAAAAAATGTGCTCCGAAAGGAGCAGGTTTTATGTATGAATTCATACCTCAAATCGCTTTAAACCTGTTGATGGGATACCTGATTTTTGTATGGGGTGTTCCCGGTTTGGAGGACTATTTTAACAATAAGCGCTTCTTTTAACATGCAAACAAAGCACTCATAAATTGCTTTTTTGTGCAATTTAGAACTAATTATCACCATTTTCAACAGGCTTGGCCTTTGTACAAAATTTCAAAAAAATTTATCTAAATTTTACCTTGCGCTCAAGGCCAGACGGACGGACATCGTTAGATCGATGAAAGTGATTCTGAGTCGATCGGTAACCTATACAATTACATTTTGCGATTTAATGCGTTGTATGAATTCGTTACTTACATTTTGGAAAGTTTACAGAAGAAGCAAAAAACTATTTAAAATGATAAATTGATAAATCGCCCTAAACTATTTACAATTTATTTTTCTTGTTAAACCTCCCTGTTGTTTTGACGATTGACAATGTTGCTGCATATTATCTTTTAGTGTTTATCATAAAAACTTTTGTAGATAGGGTCTTTTGTGTTTTGTTAATTAAATTAATTTCAGTAAAAAAGTCGATTTTGAATTTTTTGTTAGTTAAGGCCTTTTGGCGTTTTAGACAACGATATGTTGTTGTAATAGTTTTTAAATTATCTTCAATGTGTGTACACACGTACGTAATAAATGAGAACAGAGAAATCGCGGCGCCCTGAATTTGTCTATCGCAGATCTAGGACCAACAGTTTAAGGTTTTATAAACATCAGCACAAACGCATAATATGCTCTCCACTATTGTGGTGTTGGTATAAAAATTGCGCAGTGGTCATTTTTCTATAGAAAACATTTTCTAAGAAATGTGATAATTTTTCTTAAAGAAAACTTCAACTAGTTATATGTAGTTTCAAAATGTAATACTTTTTTTTTTTAAAACATCTCAATAATTTTGCCAAAGAAAAATTCTAATTTTTCTATAAATTAAATTCTGACAGTGATAATTTTTCTATAAAAAAAAATTTTCGAAGGACAAACTCCAACTGTATAATTTTTTTAAAATTGAACCAGTGAGAAAAACTTAATCTATCATAATTGTTGTTTTAAGAAATATCAGCCAGTGACATTTTTTTTAAAAAAAATTTTTCAGTGTTAATTTTTTGTTGAAAAATTTAATCAGTGATAATTATTCTTTAGAAATATTCAATTAGTAATAATTTTTCCAAAGAAATATTTAATCTGTGCTAGCTTTTTGCTAAAAATAAGATTATTCAGTGTAAATTTCTAAAGAAAAACTTAATCTATGATCATTTTTTTTAAGAAATATTTATTGTAAAAAAAAACTTTATCAGTGCTAATTTTTCTGTTGAATAATTTAATCAGCTTTCTAAAGAAATATTAAATTGGTGATAATTTGTTCAAATAAATATATAATCTGTGATAAATTTCTGCTAAGAAAACATCAAGCAGTGATATTTTTTTTAAGAAAAATTGAACCAGTGATAATTTTTCTAAAGAAAAATTTAATCTATGATAATTTTTTATGATAATTTATTGTAAAAAAACTAAATGCGTTATAATTTTTTTGTTGCAAAATTTAATCAGTGATAATTTTTCTATAAAAATTTAATCAGTGATAATTTTTCTATAAAAATTTAATCAGTGATAATTTTTCTATAAAAATTTAATCAGTGATAATTTTTCTATAAAAATATTAAATAAGTGATAATTTTTTTAAGGACATATTTAATCTGGGATCAATTTCTGCTAAGAAAACATCAAGCAGTGAACCAGTGATAATTTTTCTAAGGAAAAACTTAATCTATGATTATTGTAAAAAAACTTTATCCGTGAT
Source organism: Pollenia labialis (assembly GCA_949318255.1). NCBI lineage: Eukaryota > Metazoa > Arthropoda > Insecta > Diptera > Polleniidae > Pollenia > Pollenia labialis. Next base: position 129,445,082 of record OX439140.1, read on the forward strand.
AATTTTTCTGTTGAAAAATTTAATCAGTGATCATTTTTCAATAGAAATATTTAATTGGTGATAATTTAAAAAAAAAAGATTTTTAATCTGTGATAAATTTCTGCAAGCTGTGATAATTTTTTTAAAGAAAATTTTAATTAGTAAAAAATTTTCTATAGAAAAATTCGATAGAGATAGTTTTTTTAGTGATGATTGAATTTAACATTTTTTTTTTGTAAGTGATAATATTTTATGATAATAAAATTCGACGAGTAGTAATAAAGTTTTTTAAATAAAAAAAAATTGATTCGTGATAATTATTTTTTGTGAAAAAAGGTTATTAATTATCTTTTCTTTATTCAAGAATTTGGTAAGTGCTCTTTCGCAAAGTAAAGATTAATCCCCGAATTAATAAACGATTCAAAAATTTATCAAATGCTTATTAAGTAAAATTTTCATGTTTTTTAAACATTTATTAAATTAATAATAATTTTATGAATGCGGCAGTAATAATTTTTTTAAAAAAAGATATAAATAGTGATCATTTTTTATAAAAAAATCGGATCGATGATAATTTTTCGTTAAAAAATTTTAACTTTGTTAATTTTATTATATGTCGAAAGATAATTTTACAGTTGCTTTGCTCTGTGTAATTAAAACTGTAATTCTTTATATAAGTATGAATAGTTGACATCACTGTTTTCTTTTTCTAGCTGTTATTGTTTTATTTTGCATGAGTTTATTGTTTGCTTATGCAGTTGTCTTGTTTAATATTTCACTGCATTTGTAAACAACAAAAATAATAGAACAACAAAATATGTAGTTATATTAACGCGACAAAAAAAAACAAATTAAATACCCAACAATTAAATTTTATTTGAATGACAGGGTTGCTCTGCAACTGCTACGATTGCATGTTGTTATTTTAATGTGAGTGAGAGTATGTAAATGACGTCCTGTCTCTAAGTGCATTAAATTAAAGTAAATAAACACAAGTTAATTAAGAACACTCTGTGCGCAGCTCGTTTAACAAACAAACATGTATATGTATTTTGTTAATTTTGAGATAAAAATATATTTTGCAAAAATAAATAATATCAAGAGGCCACCATTGAAATTTTACAATATTTAAGTACAGAAATGTAAAATGATTGGTTAGAAAAGCGACTAAAGATAGATAATTTCTATGGAAAAACAAGTTGCTTTTAGAACGCAAAAGTGACTCGTTTAACTGAGATTTAAAACAAAAATAATATTAAGAATGTTAAATTCTTTAATACCCTTTACCTAACGTAATACAGAGTCTTAGACCACTCACCCACTATCTCATATTATCAAACAAAATTAAAAAAAAAGTTGTATATTTTTTTCTTAAAACACATTTCTTTCTAAGCGTATGTATTTTTTGTGTGTAAAAAAAGCAAGTGAAAAAAGACTATACATCAAAATAAAAAAACAGCAACAACAGCCGATGCACTTAAAACGAGTCATTGTTTGGTGCGGATTTTGGTCCAGAGGCATAATTGGGCCATTTTTCTTCGAAAATGAGCAAGGAGTGGCCGTTACAGTCAATGGCGATCGTTATCGGGTCATGTTGAACGAATTTTTGTTCACAAGAGGAGGATATTGGCAACATTTGGTTTCAACAGGACGGCGCTACGTGCCACACAGCCGCAGCTACACTCAATGTTTTGCGCCCTGTTTTTGAAAATCGCATTATCAGCCGCAGAGCTGATGTCGTTTGGCCACCTCGGAGCTGCGATTTGACACCGTTGAAATATTATTTGTGGGGTGTCGTCAAAGATAAGTGTTACGCCGACAAGCCAGAGACAATTGACGCTTTAAAGGACAATATTCGTGAAGCCATTGGTGAAATACAGCTGCACACTATCAATAATGTGCTTAAAAATTCGACCGATCGTGTAGGCTACTGCATGGCCAGCCGAGGCAGCCATTTGAATGAAATTATTTCTATTATTAACCGGAAGGATTGTACTTTCAAATAAAAAAAGAAATTTGAGAAAATATTCAGTAGTTTTTTTTAAAGCGTTTTATAGCGTTAATGTTCGGTTCGGTAGATTTGTGGAAAACGCAAACGCTTATAGTGTTTGTGTAGTAAATCATTTAAAAAAATAACGTTTCCCTGTTTGTCATCATTCGAACACAAAAAAAAAAAAAAAATTTGTTATCCAACTCAACAAAAAGATGAGATAATTTAATTCCGTTCGGTTTTTTTAAAACCACAAACTTCATTGTGTTCGGTTCAGCTCATAAGTGTTCGCTCGTTTCTGTTTTGCTGTAACGCCTTTTCGCTGGTAAAAAAACAAACATTTCTAACAAAACGCCAGCAACATAATTTTATACAAACAAAACATGTACAAAATACACACACAAGCTGTTCGTGCTGCGGTCGTTGTTAAAATTTTTTGTTTGTTCATTTCTTTGTTATCGTAAAAAAAGAAACATTAGAAAACATTAATTGATATAATGTTTGTCTACAGTATCACTACAATTGGCTCTCAATCCAATACTTTTTTTTCGTGTACAGTCGATCACTCAAACAAGCAAAACAACAACAACAACAAACGAAGAACAGAACACCATATAAATGATCACTGATCAAATTTTCTATAGAAAAATGATCACTGATCAAATAGATTGATTTATTATTGGTAAAAATTTTCTACAGAATTCAAACGATTGAAATTTTCTATAAAAAAAATTCAAATAGTTACGAACGGTATTAAGGGTTGTGCTCGTTTACACAATGACTAAAAAAAATAGATATCTTTCCTGGGTGTGTGAGCCAAACGGTAAATAATGTTCTCTTTGTTTTCGAACACTGCAATGTATACCCTTTGCCACCTGTGGTAAAGGATATTATTAGTACTGATGAACATTTTTTTACAAAAACTTTTTAGTAATCGAACGAGTTGTTCTGTACAAAACTTATCACTTATCTGATTTTAATTGATTGTTCTAAGAAATTTTCAAAGCAAAACTTATCAGTGATCGAATTTCTTTTTAGGGGAAAAAAACTATAAAACTGTTTTTTTAAATATAAAAATTACAATGTGCTAGTTAAAAAAACTGTCAGGTGGTAAACTGGGTGGGTAAATCTAATTCGAGAACGCTGATTCCAGTGAATATAACCGTTTTTTTAGGGTTAGCTCTTGTTTTCAAGGTCTACCGTTATTTCGAAAATGGAGGAGGTTGCTCAACATACATTCACGTAACTTGAAAAGGGCAAACTTAAATTTTTACACCTAAAAACTGATCGGCTTGTTCCTGGCAAAAAAAATCGATAAAAGCAGATTCTATGACACCAAATTCTTATATTCTGATTCGAACAAAAAACCAATAAGATATGCTTCTGTGTGACATAAAAATGAATTTCGTGTCGATTTGAATTCTGATTCTGGCAACAATCAGATTTCACGACAACCCTGATTGTTACTTTTATTCCGATAATTAAATATAATTTAATTATTAAGTCAATAATAATGCCATTTCTGTTTACACGTTTAACCTAAATTACCAAAAAAAGTATTTATTTTGTCCATATTTAGTGATAAATATTAAATATTCTGCAATGGAAAAATAAATGTAAAATTTTAAACATAACAATCTACTTGTACAAGTCTGAGAACATTTATTTTCATTTTGTTTTTAAACTTATTATTATTTTTAACCAAACAGCAGCCATAAATGGCAAAAACAAATAATTGTCAACTGAAAATGCTCGTGTTGCACACTTAAGGTTTTTTATTTTCGCAGTCAGACAAAAATACAATAGAATGATAAATACTACACAGAATCTAAAGACTATATATCGCTGGCTTAATATGTAAAGGCTCTAAGTCAATATTTGAAAATTTTACAGGAGAGACAGAAAACAATCAAAGTACATGTGATGGAGCAATTTACGAGAAATGGTTGAACTGTACTTTTAATTGGGACTTTTTTTGTGATAAATTGGACTTACACTTACACTTCTTTGTAAACAATGTATTTTTACTTATTGCACATTACTGCATTAAAATCTCATTTTCTTAAAAAAGTGGACTTAGAGCGTTTACATGTTAAGCCAGCGATATGTATGTATGTATGTGCATAATCTAAAACCAACAGTTAGGATCATAGTTAAAGGTAAACTTTAGATTAAAAAAAAATTATTTAAGTTTAATTAGAATTGTAGTTATTTTGTTGAACTATTTATGGTTTTTAATCCAAATTTTTAGTATTTTTAATCAGGCTTAAGTTCATCAAATTTAATTTTCATTAAATTATTTTTACGAAGAAAGGAATTTTACAACATGAAAATTAATTAAAATTGTTATTGATAATCATTCATTCTTGACTGACCTGAGATTCGAACCCAGGCGGCTGGTTACCATGACATGTTTCGATCGCAACCACATTATTTAAGTTTACAATAAATAACTGAAAATGTCAGTTTTTAACAAAATATGTTTTTAATGTATTTTTATTTTGTTATTTTTCTACTGAACTTATAATTATGTTCAGGAATGTCGAAATATGTATGTATGTGTAAAACTGTTTAAAAGTGACAAGTGCTCTAATGCTTTAACAATAATTGTAGATGTAAAGGAATGCTTTAATTTCTGTGAAAAGTGGTATTTCAATATTCCCATTTAAGGAAAAACTGCAAAAATATTCGATAAGTTTTTGCCAAATTCGTTTTGAAAAATAATGGAATACCTACTTTAATTACACTGAAATCCCATACAGCCCAATTATCAAAAAATTTCCCGGGAACTTTTGCCCCCTTCTCTCATTTTTCTTGTATAAATTTGGGAAAGGAAAAAAACTCCCAGCAAATAATATTATTGACTTTAGCGTGCTGAAGCCAAATCTGATCACATTTTGATTCTATCACATCTAGTGTTTTTTTTTAATAGTACTAATTTTGCATGGAACAAAAATGATCACCATTCATTTCTGAATAACTCCGAACCAGTTGAATATAAAAAAAAGTTTTATTTGGATGACATAAAAGAAATTTTATTTCTTGTCATTTGTAAGTGTTTTAATCAAAATCGGACAAATCGCTCTCAAGATGCGATGAAATGGAAGAGGTTTTTTTTTATTAGAGTCATAGAACTTATTTTAAAAATTAGAAACAACAAATTCAATGGAATGGCCAAAATTTTGGCTTTATTAGCGCACAAATTTCTTGGCATTTAATGTTAAAAAAACAACTTTCTGACAGATGGCCTTCGCCATTCTATCTGTCCAATTTTGCTCTACTTTTTCGAGAATACCCGGTCTTACTTAGTCAGTAAGTCGTCGAATGTTGGCTTCTAAATAAACATCGTTACTGGTTTATCAGCATAGAAATTTACCCACACAAAAAGTAGTCCAAAGGTTGCAAATTACTCAAACGATTGGTGGTTGAGGGGCCGATGTTGATTTTGAATAAAACACAAATTATTTAAGAAATTATTGTCATTTCTTTTTATTATGATAGTATTGGTATGGTTCAATTAAGTATGGAACAAAATATCGGTCAAATGGCACACCTCCATCCGATGGTCGAAATTTTCGATGACGCCGGGGCAAAATTGAGGTTCTATGCCGTTAGTGTGTCGAATTATCTCATCCTTTAGCTCTTGAATTGTTGCTGGCTTATCGACGTGCACCTTTTATTTGAAATGACCCCAAAGAAAGAAGTCCAACGGTGTCAAATCACATGATATTGGATATTGTTTCGTTAGCTGTGTGGCAAGTGGCACCGTCCTGTTGAAACCACGACAGCGAACACCATTCACGGTAACTGCCTGACCGGCCTCATTTTGGAAAAAATATGGCCCGAGGATGACGCCAGCCTATAAACCGCACCAAACAGTCACTTTTTGTGGGTGCATTGGTTTTTCGACAATCACTCAGCCTATAAACCGCACCAAACAGTCACTCTTTGTGGGTGCATTGGTTTTTCGACAATCACTCATTCGCCCAAATGCGGCAATTCTGCTCATTGACGAATCCACTGAGGTGAAACTGTGCATCATCACTGAAGATGATTTTTTTCGAAGTGCACAATACGCATTTTTATTTGAACGCCCATTTTCATAATAAGCCTGAATAACTTTAAAGCGTTGCTCGATTGTGTATCTTGATCTTGGTTCAAATTGAGTCAATCTGAAATTGAGAAATGTCAAATCTAATGCATAAAAAAAAGTTGACGTTAAGGTGTGGTTCACATTTAACATCGGTCCTTAAAATTAACCACCTGTTACTTAAGCTTGGTACGGAATTTTTAAATAGAAAAAATTTCGCTTCAAAAATTATAAATAACTGAACTCTAATAAAGTAAAACTATCAGGATTCTAACTTTTTTTTTTTTTTGTAGAAAAAAGTATTAATGATCGAATTTTTATATCAAAAAAATTATCACCGAGCGACGTTTTTTAATAGAAAAATCGTTATTATCGAATTTTTTATTAGAAAATTACGATAGATTTTTCTTAAAAAAAAAAAATAATAATTACTGATCGAATTGTTCTATAGAAAAATTATTTCAGGTTAAAATTTATTATCGTTTGAGTTTCTTTTTTAGAAAAATTATTAATTAACCAAAATTTTACAAGAAACAATTCCTTAAAACTGAATCTTTTAAATGTTTCTTTCACTACATTTTAACCCTTTGCCAACACTGAAAGACAATTTCTAATAAAACATTAGTTATACTCCATTATTTACATTAGCAAAACGAAAAGACCTGCACAAAAGCAACCACAATTTTTTTGTGTTGCAGTATCTTCTTTTCCTTTCTCTTCCTTGATGTTCTTTTTTGTTATTCATTATTTGCATGTATGAAAACTTAACAGCATTATTTTTACAACTATTTTTTCTCAGTTTTTACCTTGTGTATGTTCCATTCCATTCATTTTCAAATTAAATGCATTTGGATTTAGTTTAGTTTTTTTTTGCCGTTCTAAATGTAAATATTTTTACTTGTATAAATAAACATTTAATTACAATTTGTGTAGTAAAGTTACATTTATTTTATTTTACTTGTAGTTTTTCCTGTGTTTTGTATGCTTGTTGTAATTTTCTCTTTCATTAGAAATTTCTTATACGTTTATAATTTTTAGTTTTAGGTTTCGTCATTACGCTTAGTTTACATCAATACGATGAACATGTTTGTTTGTACTTTTTACCACCAGTATCGTCAAGTACACAATGTGCCGGCATAGTTTCATGTTTGTGTTAATGAGAGATGACTGCATTTATTTAGACATTTAGACATTTTTTTCCTATTAGTGAGTGTGATATATTGATGGTGTTACTGTTATTATTGTAATTCTAGTGGTTGTTGTTGCTAGTGTTGATGATGTTAATAATGCTCATAATGTCTGTGATGATTACAAGTTATGTTTACATTACCTTTTACATGGGAATTATAAATAAGAAGAGATCCAAATATTTCTGTTCATTTGCGAAAACATGTATGAATGATTTCATGTTGTTCATGGTATGAAGTATGAAGTATTTGTGAGTTATTGAAAGAAATATAATAAATACAACACACATCAGTCATAACAAACAATTTACATTAAAGTATCTGCCAATATTATGGGAGGCAGATAAATAAGTCTTTTCAAGAAGAAGTAACCGATAACAAAATTAAATAACACAATTGATGGGTTTTTTTGAAAAAACGTTAATTTTGGTTCAAGTTGCTTAGAGAGTTTTTTAAGGTTAATTTTTTCAAAATTTAATTTTTTGAATTTTTTAAGGTTTTTTTCTTAGTTAAAATTTAAAAGATTTTTTTTTATATTAACAAATTCTTTGATTTTAATTTTTTTTTTATTTTATCAAGCTTTTCCAATTGAGAGTCTTTATGACTTCTTTCCGATTCTAAAACAAACTGAAGAAGAACTAAACTAGCACTAAAACTTAACTTGAGTTAGAAAGAGCACTTACTTAGAAATAACTGCGGAATATACTACAGCTAAACAAGAAATGAATAAAACTGGCTCAGCGTAATCGATAATTTGGGCCATCGGATGGAGGTGTGCCGCCGAGGTCGCACTTATTATCATAATGAAAAGAAATGACAATAATTTCCTAAATAATTTGTGTTTTTCTCAAAATTAACATCGGTCCTGAAAATTTAACCACCCTTTAGAACTTAACTAGAATTAAACTACAACTGAAATAGAACTTAACGAAAACTAAACAAAAACCGAACCGAACTATAACCGAATTTATTTTGGGTGAAATTTTCTGAACTTTGCGTTTATCAGGCCTGTTCTGTAAACCACTTTAACTCTAATCACGTGATTTCAAATGAAGTGTGCATTTAAAAATCACAATAACGGTAAGACTTTGACATGTGATTAAAAATCAGATGATTACTTTTAGAACAGATCTGTAATTAGATTTTTTCAAAAAATGTTACTTGGCTTTTTTTTTTTTTTTTTGCGATTTTTATCAATTTTGATTTTGCAAAATAATGGGTCGACTACGGATTACAACACAACTTCAGTTGCATTCTCAAAAAACAACGCATCTAGCATTTAAATTAGTGTAAGGTAAGGCAACATTGTTTAGTTGTCAAAAAGTTTTCGATAATGATATTTTGATGGTTTGACAACTAAAAAAAAAATATAACATTTTGGAAAAAAAACGAACAGAAAAGTAAAAGTGATTCAAAGTGAATAAAATGTTAAATAAAATAAAATTAAAAAATAGTTACTGCTATTTCTTTTGCAAAATCTCTGTCTCTCTGAAGGCGTACAAATGTCACGTACGATGCCATGGAAATACCCATATCACTCATGTCTTCAATTTTCGCTATTTAAGAAAAAAAAAAAAATAAGAAAATTTTTTTTTTCATTTCTATTCAAATTAACAGCCTTAGATATTAACTAATTTTACTCATTTATATTTTTTCTCATTTTAGCGATTTCGTGATACTTTTTAATTTTTTTGATTGTTTTCTATAAACCACTTTTCCATTTTGTCGATTTTGTTGTGAAATTAAAAAAATACAGTCATCTTTTGTACAATTTTTCTCATTTTAAATGGTTTTTTTTGAATTTTTATTGATTTTTCTCATTTTGGCGATTTTTTTAATTTTTAGCGATATTTTTTTGGTTAATTAAGAAAAAACTTAAGTCACACGGAGAAGTAAATTTTTAAAATTAAAAAAAAAATGTTGTACGGATGTTGTACTAAATAAATTGCGTTTTCAAAAACTTTTCACGCTACCCTCACACTTAAATACATACTTACATAAAAAATTCATTTTTTGTACATGTATGTACATCACGTAATGTTACATTGTTCACTGGTTTGTACACAAACATTCCACCATCAAATGCTATCGTTCATTCATTCTTGCGTTCATTACAATTTTTCCATTCAAACTCTTCTTGTTGCCTTTTAAATCGCATTTACTGAAGTGAAATGTTATTTATTTTTTTTTTGTAATTGTACGACTGAATATGAATTGTATTGTTGTGTGATGCCTTTTAAAGCATAATTGTTATTTATTTATATCAGGTGTTAATTGAAGTAGATTTCGTTTTGAAAAAAAAAACGTAAATTTATAACGTGTGTGAAGATAAATATGAAAAGTTAAATTCGTTTTTAAAAAATATCGCATGCGATAAAAAATATTTTAAAAAAATATCGCATGCGTATTATAAAGAAAATACGAATATTTACGCGAAATTTTGCAATTTTTATTAAAAATAAATAATTTTTATTTAATATTTAACAATAATAAGATATTTTATTAGTCTTTTAATATTAAAATGTATGATTTTTGAAAAAATACGACTTAGAGTGAAATTCTCATGAAAGTGCTGTGTGAGGGATATGGCCACTGTGTCCAAACCCTTCGACCTCAGGGAATCAAACATAATGGAAAATGAAGCTTATGGATAGGGCTACAATAACCTATTAGCACTTTATCCGAATTGTATTTGTGAAAATGTTTATACATTTTTGAAAATTTGACTTAGAGTGAAATTCTCATGAAAGTGCTGTGTGAGGGATATGGCCACTGTGTCCAAACCCTTCGACCTCAGGGAATCAAACATAATGGAAAATGAAGCTTATGGATAGGGCTACAATAACCTATAAGCACTTTTTCCGAATTGTATTTGTGAAAATTTTTATACATTTTTGAAAATTTGACTTAGAGTGAAATTCTCATGAAAGTGCTGTGTGAGGGATATGGCCACTGTGTCCAAACCCTTCGACCTCAGGGAATCAAACAATATGGAAAATGAAGCTTATAAATAGGGCTACAATAACCTATTAGCACTTTTTCCGAATTGTATTTGTGAAAATTTTTATACATTTTTGAAAATTTGACTTAGAGTGAAATTCTCATGAAAGTGCTGTGTGAGGGATATGGCCACTGTGTCCAAACCCTTCGACCTCAGGGAATCAAACATAATGGAAAATGAAGCTTATGGATAGGGCTACAATAACCTATAAGCACTTTTTCCGAATTGTATTTGTGAAAATTTTTATACATTTTTGAAAATTTGACTTAGAGTGAAATTCTCATGAAAGTGCTGTGTGAGGGATATGGCCACTGTGTCCAAACCCTTCGACCTCAGGGAATCAAACAATATGGAAAATGAAGCTTATAAATAGGGCTACAATAACCTATTAGCACTTTTTCCGAATTGTATTTGTGAAAATTTTTATACATTTTTGAAAATTTGACTTAGAGTGAAATTCTCATGAAAGTGCTGTGTGAGGGATATGGCCACTGTGTCCAAACCCTTCGACCTCAGGGAATCAAACATAATGGAAAATGAAGCTTATGGATAGGGCTACAATAACCTATTAGCACTTTTTCCGAATTGTATTTGTGAAAATTTTTATACATTTTTGAAAATTTGACTTAGAGTGAAATTCTCATGAAAGTGCTGTGTGAGGGATATGGCCACTGTGTCCAAACCCTTCGACCTCAGGGAATCAAACATAATGGAAAATGAAGCTTATGGATAGGGCTACAATAACCTATAAGCACTTTTTCCGAATTGTATTTGTGAAAATTTTTATACATTTTTGAAAATTTGACTTGGAGTGAAATTCTCATGAAAGTGCTGTGTGAGGGATATGGCCACTGTGTCCAAACCCTTCGACCTCAGGGAATCAAACATAATGGAAAATGAAGCTTATGGATAGGGCTACAATAACCTATTAGCACTTTTTCCGAATTGTATTTGTGAAAATTTTTATACATTTTTGAAAATTTGACTTAGAGTGAAATTCTCATGAAAGTGCTGTGTGAGGGATATGGCCACTGTGTCCAAACCCTTCGACCTCAGGGAATCAAACATAATAGAAAATGAAGCTTATGGATAGGGCTACAATAACCTATAAGCACTTTTTCCGAATTGTATTTGTGAAAATTTTTATACATTTTTGAAAATTTGACTTAGAGTGAAATTCTCATGAAAGTGCTGTGTGAGGGATATGGCCACTGTGTCCAAACCCTTCGACCTCAGGGAATCAAACATAATGGAAAATGAAGCTTATGGATAGGGCTACAATAACCTATTAGCACTTTTTCCGAATTGTATTTGTGAAAATTTTTATACATTTTTGAAAATTTGACTTAGAGTGAAATTCTCATGAAAGTGCTGTGTGAGGGATATGGCCACTGTGTCCAAACCCTTCGACCTCAGGGAATCAAACATAATGGAAAATGAAGCTTATGGATAGGGCTACAATAACCTATAAGCACTTTTTCCGAATTGTATTTGTGAAAATTTTTATACATTTTTGAAAATTTGACTTAGAGTGAAATTCTCATGAAAGTGCTGTGTGAGGGATATGGCCACTGTGTCCAAACCCTTCGACCTCAGGGAATCAAACATAATGGAAAATGAAGCTTATAAATAGGGCTACAATAACCTATTAGCACTTTTTCCGAATTGTATTTGTGAAAATTTTTATACATTTTTGAAAATTTGACTTAGAGTGAAATTCTCATGAAAGTGCTGTGTGAGGGATATGGCCACTGTGTCCAAACCCTTCGACCTCAGGGAATCAAACATAATGGAAAATGAAGCTTATGGATAGGGCTACAATAACCTATAAGCACTTTTTCCGAATTGTATTTGTGAAAATTTTTATACATTTTTGAAAATTTGACTTGGAGTGAAATTCTCATGAAAGTGCTGTGTGAGGGATATGGCCACTGTGTCCAAACCCTTCGACCTCAGGGAATCAAACATAATGGAAAATGAAGCTTATGGATAGGGCTACAATAACCTATAAGCACTTTTTCCGAATTGTATTTGTGAAAATTTTTATACATTTTTGAAAATTTGACTTAGAGTGAAATTCTCATGAAAGTGCTGTGTGAGGGATATGGCCACTGTGTCCAAACCCTTCGACCTCAGGGAATCAAACATAATGGAAAATGAAGCTTATGGATAGGGCTACAATAACCTATAAGCACTTTTTCCGAATTGTATTTGTGAAAATTTTTATAAATTTTTGAAAATTTGACTTAGAGTGAAATTCTCATGAAAGTGCTGTGTGAGGGATATGGCCACTGTGTCCAAACCCTTCGACCTCAGGGAATCAAGCATAATGGAAAATGAAGCTTATGGATACGGCTACAATAACCTATAAGCACTTTTTCCGAATTGTATTTGTGAAAATTTTTATACATTTTTGAAAATTTGACTTAGAGTGAAATTCTCATGAAAGTGCTGTGTGAGGGATATGGCCACTGTGTCCAAACCCTTCGACCTCAGGGAATCAAACATAATGGAAAATGAAGCTTATGGATAGGGCTACAATAACCTATTAGCACTTTTTCCGAATTGTATTTGTGAAAATTTTTATACATTTTTGAAAATTTGACTTAGAGTGAAATTCTCATGAAAGTGCTGTGTGAGGGATATGGCCACTGTGTCCAAACCCTTCGACCTCAGGGAATCAAACATAATGGAAAATGAAGCTTATGGATAGGGCTACAATAACCTATAAGCACTTTTTCCGAATTGTATTTGTGAAAATTTTTATACATTTTTGAAAATTTGACTTAGAGTGAAATTCTCATGAAAGTGCTGTGTGAGGGATATGGCCACTGTGTCCAAACCCTTCGACCTCAGGGAATCAAACATAATGGAAAATGAAGCTAATAAATAGGGCTACAATAACCTATTAGCACTTTTTCCGAATTGTATTTGTGAAAATTTTTATACATTTTTGAAAATTTGACTTAGAGTGAAATTCTCATGAAAGTGCTGTGTGAGGGATATGGCCACTGTGTCCAAACCCTTCGACCTCAGGGAATCAAACATAATGGAAAATGAAGCTTATGGATAGGGCTACAATAACCTATAAGCACTTTTTCCGAATTGTATTTGTGAAAATTTTTATACATTTTTGAAAATTTGACTTGGAGTGAAATTCTCATGAAAGTGCTGTGTGAGGGATATGGCCACTGTGTCCAAACCCTTCGACCTCAGGGAATCAAACATAATGGAAAATGAAGCTTATGGATAGGGCTACAATAACCTATTAGCACTTTTTCCGAATTGTATTTGTGAAAATTTTTATACATTTTTGAAAATTTGACTTAGAGTGAAATTCTCATGAAAGTGCTGTGTGAGGGATATGGCCACTGTGTCCAAACCCTTCGACCTCAGGGAATCAAACATAATGGAAAATGAAGCTTATGGATAGGGCTACAATAACCTATAAGCACTTTTTCCGAATTGTATTTGTGAAAATTTTTATAAATTTTTGAAAATTTGGCTTAGAGTGAAATTCTCATGAAAGTGCTGTGTGAGGGATATGGCCACTGTGTCCAAACCCTTCGACCTCAGGGAATCAAGCATAATGGAAAATGAAGCTTATGGATACGGCTACAATAACCTATAAGCACTTTTTCCGAATTGTATTTGTGAAAATTTTTATACATTTTTGAAAATTTGACTTAGAGTGAAATTCTCATGAAAGTGCTGTGTGAGGGATATGGCCACTGTGTCCAAACCCTTCGACCTCAGGGAATCAAACATAATGGAAAATGAAGCTTATGGATAGGGCTACAATAACCTATAAGCACTTTTTCCGAATTGTATTTGTGAAAATTTTTATACATTTTTGAAAATTTGACTTAGAGTGAAATTCTCATGAAAGTGCTGTGTGAGGGATATGGCCACTGTGTCCAAACCCTTCGACCTCAGGGAATCAAACATAATGGAAAATGAAGCTTATGGATAGGGCTACAATAACCTATAAGCACTTTTTCCGAATTGTATTTGTGAAAATTTTTATAAATTTTTGAAAATTTGACTTAGAGTGAAATTCTCATGAAAGTCCTGTGTGAGGGATATGGCCACTGTGTCCAAACCCTTCGACCTCAGGGAATCAAACATAATGGAAAATGAAGCTTATGGATAGGGCTACAATAACCTATTAGCACTTTTTCCGAATTGTATTTGTGAAAATTTTTATACATTTTTGAAAATTTGACTTAGAGTGAAATTCTCATGAAAGTGCTGTGTGAGGGATATGGCCACTGTGTCCAAACCCTTCGACCTCAGGGAATCAAACATAATGGAAAATGAAGCTTATGGATAGGGCTACAATAACCTATAAGCACTTTTTCCGAATTGTATTTGTGAAAATTTTTATAAATTTTTGAAAATTTGACTTAGAGTGAAATTCTCATGAAAGTCCTGTGTGAGGGATATGGCCACTGTGTCCAAACCCTTCGACCTCAGGGAATCAAACATAATGGAAAATGAAGCTTATGGATAGGGCTACAATAACCTATAAGCACTTTTTCCGAATTGTATTTGTGAAAATTTTTATACATTTTTGAAAATTTGACTTAGAGTGAAATTCTCATGAAAGTGCTGTGTGAGGGATATGGCCACTGTGTCCAAACCCTTCGACCTCAGGGAATCAAGCATAATGGAAAATGAAGCTTATGGATAGGGCTACAATAACCTATAAGCACTTTTTCCGAATTGTATTTGTGAAAATTTTTATACATTTTTGAAAATTTGACTTAGAGTGAAATTCTCATGAAAGTGCTGTGTGAGGGATATGGCCACTGTGTCCAAACCCTTCGACCTCAGGGAATCAAACATAATGGAAAATGAAGCTTATGGATAGGGCTACAATAACCTATAAGCACTTTTTCCGAATTGTATTTGTGAAAATTTTTATACATTTTTGAAAATTTGACTTAGAGTGAAATTCTCATGAAAGTGCTGTGTGAGGGATATGGCCACTGTGTCCAAACCCTTCGACCTCAGGGAATCAAACATAATGGAAAATGAAGCTTATGGATAGGGCTACAATAACCTATAAGCACTTTTTCCGAATTGTATTTGTGAAAATTTTTATACATTTTTGAAAATTTGACTTAGAGTGAAATTCTCATGAAAGTGCTGTGTGAGGGATATGGCCACTGTGTCCAAACCCTTCGACCTCAGGGAATCAAACATAATGGAAAATGAAGCTTATGGATAGGGCTACAATAACCTATAAGCACTTTTTCCGAATTGTATTTGTGAAAATTTTTATAAATTTTTGAAAATTTGACTTAGAGTGAAATTCTCATGAAAGTCCTGTGTGAGGGATATGGCCACTGTGTCCAAACCCTTCGACCTCAGGGAATCAAACATAATGGAAAATGAAGCTTATGGATAGGGCTACAATAACCTATTAGCACTTTATCCGAATTGTATTTGTGAAAATGTTTATACATTTTTGAAAATTTGACTTAGAGTGAAATTCTCATGAAAGTGCTGTGTGAGGGATATGGCCACTGTGTCCAAACCCTTCGACCTCAGGGAATCAAGCATAATGGAAAATGAAGCTTATGGATACGGCTACAATAACCTATAAGCACTTTTTCCGAATTGTATTTGTGAAAATTTTTATACATTTTTGAAAATTTGACTTAGAGTGAAATTCTCATGAAAGTGCTGTGTGAGGGATATGGCCACTGTGTCCAAACCCTTCGACCTCAGGGAATCAAACATAATGGAAAATGAAGCTTATGGATAGGGCTACAATAACCTATAAGCACTTTTTCCGAATTGTATTTGTGAAAATTTTTATACATTTTTGAAAATTTGACTTAGAGTGAAATTCTCATGAAAGTGCTGTGTGAGGGATATGGCCACTGTGTCCAAACCCTTCGACCTCAGGGAATCAAACATAATGGAAAATGAAGCTTATGGATAGGGCTACAATAACCTATAAGCACTTTTTCCGAATTGTATTTGTGAAAATTTTTATAAATTTTTGAAAATTTGACTTAGAGTGAAATTCTCATGAAAGTCCTGTGTGAGGGATATGGCCACTGTGTCCAAACCCTTCGACCTCAGGGAATCAAACATAATGGAAAATGAAGCTTATGGATAGGGCTACAATAACCTATAAGCACTTTTTCCGAATTGTATTTGTGAAAATTTTTATACATTTTTGAAAATTTGACTTAGAGTGAAATTCTCATGAAAGTGCTGTGTGAGGGATATGGCCACTGTGTCCAAACCCTTCGACCTCAGGGAATCAAGCATAATGGAAAATGAAGCTTATGGATAGGGCTACAATAACCTATAAGCACTTTTTCCGAATTGTATTTGTGAAAATTTTTATACATTTTTGAAAATTTGACTTAGAGTGAAATTCTCATGAAAGTGCTGTGTGAGGGATATGGCCACTGTGTCCAAACCCTTCTACCTCAGGGAATCAAACATAATGGAAAATGAAGCTTATGGATAGGGCTACAATAACCTATAAGCACTTTTTCCGAATTGTATTTGTGAAAATTTTTATAAATTTTTGAAAATTTGACTTAGAGTGAAATTCTCATGAAAGTCCTGTGTGAGGGATATGGCCACTGTGTCCAAACCCTTCGACCTCAGGGAATCAAACATAATGGAAAATGAAGCTTATGGATAGGGCTACAATAACCTATAAGCACTTTTTCCGAATTGTATTTGTGAAAATTTTTATACATTTTTGAAAATTTGACTTAGAGTGAAATTCTCATGAAAGTGCTGTGTGAGGGATATGGCCACTGTGTCCAAACCCTTCGACCTCAGGGAATCAAGCATAATGGAAAATGAAGCTTATGGATAGGGCTACAATAACCTATAAGCACTTTTTCCGAATTGTATTTGTGAAAATTTTTATACATTTTTGAAAATTTGACTTAGAGTGAAATTCTCATGAAAGTGCTGTGTGAGGGATATGGCCACTGTGTCCAAACCCTTCTACCTCAGGGAATCAAACATAATGGAAAATGAAGCTTATGGATAGGGCTACAATAACCTATAAGCACTTTTTCCGAATTGTATTTGTGAAAATTTTTATACATTTTTGAAAATTTGACTTAGAGTGAAATTCTCATGAAAGTGCTGTGTGAGGGATATGGCCACTGTGTCCAAACCCTTCGACCTCAGGGAATCAAGCATAATGGAAAATGAAGCTTATGGATAGGGCTACAATAACCTATAAGCACTTTTTCCGAATTGTATTTGTGAAAATTTTTATACATTTTTGAAAATTTGACTTAGAGTGAAATTCTCATGAAAGTGCTGTGTGAGGGATATGGCCACTGTGTCCAAACCCTTCGACCTCAGGGAATCAAACATAATGGAAAATGAAGCTTATGGATAGGGCTACAATAACCTATAAGCACTTTTTCCGAATTGTATTTGTGAAAATTTTTATACATTTTTGAAAATTTGACTTAGAGTGAAATTCTCATGAAAGTGCTGTGTGAGGGATATGGCCACTGTGTCCAAACCCTTCGACCTCAGGGAATCAAACATAATGGAAAATGAAGCTTATGGATAGGGCTACAATAACCTATAAGCACTTTTTCCGAATTGTATTTGTGAAAATTTTTATACATTTTTGAAAATTTGACTTAGAGTGAAATTCTCATGAAAGTGCTGTGTGAGGGATATGGCCACTGTGTCCAAACCCTTCGACCTCAGGGAATCAAACATAATGGAAAATGAAGCTTATGGATAGGGCTACAATAACCTATTAGCACTTTTTCCGAATTGTATTTGTGAAAATTTTTATACATTTTTGAAAATTTGACTTAGAGTGAAATTCTCATGAAAGTCCTGTGTGAGGGATATGGCCACTGTGTCCAAACCCTTCGACCTCAGGGAATCAAACATAATGGAAAATGAAGCTTATGGATAGGGCTACAATAACCTATAAGCACTTTTTCCGAATTGTATTTGTGAAAATTTTTATACATTTTTGAAAATTTGACTTAGAGTGAAATTCTCATGAAAGTGCTGTGTGAGGGATATGGCCACTGTGTCCAAACCCTTCGACCTCAGGGAATCAAACATAATGGAAAATGAAGCTTATGGATAGGGCTACAATAACCTATAAGCACTTTTTCCGAATTGTATTTGTGAAAATTTTTATAAATTTTTGAAAATTTGACTTAGAGTGAAATTCTCATGAAAGTCCTGTGTGAGGGATATGGCCACTGTGTCCAAACCCTTCGACCTCAGGGAATCAAGCATAATGGAAAATGAAGCTTATGGATACGGCTACAATAACCTATAAGCACTTTTTCCGAATTGTATTTGTGAAAATTTTTATACATTTTTGAAAATTTGACTTAGAGTGAAATTCTCATGAAAGTCCTGTGTGAGGGATATGGCCACTGTGTCCAAACCCTTCGACCTCAGGGAATCAAACATAATGGAAAATGAAGCTTATGGATAGGGCTACAATAACCTATTAGCACTTTTTCCGAATTGTATTTGTGAAAATTTTTATACATTTTTGAAAATTTGACTTAGAGTGAAATTCTCATGAAAGTGCTGTGTGAGGGATATGGCCACTGTGTCCAAACCCTTCGACCTCAGGGAATCAAACATAATGGAAAATGAAGCTTATGGATAGGGCTACAATAACCTATAAGCACTTTTTCCGAATTGTATTTGTGAAAATTTTTATATATTTTTGAAAATTTGACTTAGAGTGAAATTCTCATGAAAGTCCTGTGTGAGGGATATGGCCACTGTGTCCAAACCCTTCGACCTCAGGGAATCAAACATAATGGAAAATGAAGCTTATGGATAGGGCTACAATAACCTATTAGCACTTTATCCGAATTGTATTTGTGAAAATGTTTATACATTTTTGAAAATTTGACTTAGAGTGAAATTCTCATGAAAGTGCTGTGTGAGGGATATGGCCACTGTGTCCAAACCCTTCGACCTCAGGGAATCAAACATAATGGAAAATGAAGCTTATGGATAGGGCTACAATAACCTATAAGCACTTTTTCCGAATTGTATTTGTGAAAATTTTTATACATTTTTGAAAATTTGACTTAGAGTGAAATTCTCATGAAAGTGCTGTGTGAGGGATATGGCCACTGTGTCCAAACCCTTCGACCTCAGGGAATCAAACATAATGGAAAATGAAGCTTATGGATAGGGCTACAATAACCTATAAGCACTTTTTCCGAATTGTATTTGTGAAAATTTTTATACATTTTTGAAAATTTGACTTAGAGTGAAATTCTCATGAAAGTGCTGTGTGAGGGATATGGCCACTGTGTCCAAACCCTTCGACCTCAGGGAATCAAACATAATGGAAAATGAAGCTTATGGATAGGGATACAATAACCTATAAGCACTTTTTCCGAATTGTATTTGTGAAAATTTTTATATATTTTTGAAAATTTGACTTAGAGTGAAATTCTCATGAAAGTCCTGTGTGAGGGATATGGCCACTGTGTCCAAACCCTTCGACCTCAGGGAATCAAACATAAAGGAAAATGAAGCTTATGGATAGGGCTACAATAACCTATTAGCACTTTATCCGAATTGTATTTGTGAAAATGTTTATACATTTTTGAAAATTTGACTTAGAGTGAAATTCTCATGAAAGTGCTGTGTGAGGGATATGGCCACTGTGTCCAAACCCTTCGACCTCAGGGAATCAAACATAATGGAAAATGAAGCTTATGGATAGGGCTACAATAACCTATAAGCACTTTTTCCGAATTGTATTTGTGAAAATTTTTATACATTTTTGAAAATTTGACTTAGAGTGAAATTCTCATGAAAGTGCTGTGTGAGGGATATGGCCACTGTGTCCAAACCCTTCGACCTCAGGGAATCAAACATAATGGAAAATGAAGCTTATGGATAGGGCTACAATAACCTATAAGCACTTTTTCCGAATTGTATTTGTGAAAATTTTTATACATTTTTGAAAATTTGACTTAGAGTGAAATTCTCATGAAAGTGCTGTGTGAGGGATATGGCCACTGTGTCCAAACCCTTCGACCTCAGGAAATCAAACATAATGGAAAATGAAGCTTATGGATAGGGCTACAATAACCTATAAGCACTTTTTCCGAATTGTATTTGTGAAAATTTTTATACATTTTTGAAAATTTGACTTAGAGTGAAATTCTCATGAAAGTGCTGTGTGAGGGATATGGCCACTGTGTCCAAACCCTTCGACCTCAGGGAATCAAACATAATGGAAAATGAAGCTTATGGATAGGGCAACAATAACCTATAAGCACTTTTTCCGAATTGTATTTGTGAAAATTTTTATACATTTTTGAAAATTTGACTTAGAGTGAAATTCTCATGAAAGTGCTGTGTGAGGGATATGGCCACTGTGTCCAAACCCTTCGACCTCAGGGAATCAAACATAATGGAAAATGAAGCTTATGGATAGGGCAACAATAACCTATAAGCACTTTTTCCGAATTGTATTTGTGAAAATTTTTATACATTTTTGAAAATTTGACTTAGAGTGAAATTCTCATGAAAGTGCTGTGTGAGGGATATGGCCACTGTGTCCAAACCCTTCGACCTCAGGGAATCAAACATAATGGAAAATGAAGCTTATGGATAGGGCTACAATAACCTATAAGCACTTTTTCCGAATTGTATTTGTGAAAATTTTTATACATTTTTGAAAATTTGACTTAGAGTGAAATTCTCATGAAAGTGCTGTGTGAGGGATATGGCCACTGTGTCCAAACCCTTCGACCTCAGGGAATCAAACATAATGGAAAATGAAGCTTATGGATAGGGCTACAATAACCTATTAGCACTTTTTCCGAATTGTATTTGTGAAAATTTTTATACATTTTTGAAAATTTGACTTAGAGTGAAATTCTCATGAAAGTCCTGTGTGAGGGATATGGCCACTGTGTCCAAACCCTTCGACCTCAGGGAATCAAACATAATGGAAAATGAAGCTTATGGATAGGGCTACAATAACCTATAAGCACTTTTTCCGAATTGTATTTGTGAAAATTTTTATACATTTTTGAAAATTTGACTTAGAGTGAAATTCTCATGAAAGTGCTGTGTGAGGGATATGGCCACTGTGTCCAAAGCCTTCGACCTCAGGGAATCAAACATAATGGAAAATGAAGCTTATGGATAGGGCTACAATAACCTATAAGCACTTTTTCCGAATTGTATTTGTGAAAATTTTTATAAATTTTTGAAAATTTGACTTAGAGTGAAATTCTCATGAAAGTCCTGTGTGAGGGATATGGCCACTGTGTCCAAACCCTTCGACCTCAGGGAATCAAACATAATGGAAAATGAAGCTTATGGATAGGGCTACAATAACCTATAAGCACTTTTTCCGAATTGTATTTGTGAAAATTTTTATACATTTTTGAAAATTTGACTTAGTGCTTATAGGTTATTTGGACACAGTGGCCATATCCCTCACACAGCACTTTCATGAGAATTTCACTCTAAGTCAAATTTTCAAAAATGTATAAAAATTTTCACAAATACAATTCGGAAAAAGTGCTTATAGGTTATTGTAGCCCTATCCATAAGCTTCATTTTCCATTATGTTTGATTCCCTGAGGTCGAAGGGTTTGGACACAGTGGCCATATCCCTCACACAGCACTTTCATGAGAATTTCACTCTAAGTCAAATTTTCAAAAATGTATAAAAATTTTCACAAATACAATTCGGAAAAAGTGCTTATAGGTTATTGTAGCCCTATCCATAAGCTTCATTTTCCATTATGTTTGATTCCCTGAGGTCGAAGGGTTTGGACACAGTGGCCATATCCCTCACACAGCACTTTCATGAGAATTTCACTCTAAGTCAAATTTTCAAAAATGTATAAACATTTTCACAAATACAATTCGGAAAAAGTGCTTATAGGTTATTGTAGCCCTATCCATAAGCTTCATTTTCCATTATGTTTGATTCCCTGAGGTCGAAGGGTTTGGACACAGTGGCCATATCCCTCACACAGCACTTTCATGAGAATTTCACTCTAAGTCAAATTTTCAAAAATGTATAAACATTTTCACAAATACAATTCGGATAAAGTGCTAATAGGTTATTGTAGCCCTATCCATAAGCTTCATTTTCCATTATGTTTGATTCCCTGAGGTCGAAGGGTTTGGACACAGTGGCCATATCCCTCACACAGCACTTTCATGAGAATTTCACTCTAAGTCGTATTTTTTCAAAAATCATACATTTTAATATTAAAAGACTAATAAAATATCTTATTATTGTTAAATATTAAATAAAAATTATTTATTTTTAATAAAAATTGCAAAATTTCGCGTAAATATTCGTATTTTCTTTATAATACGCATGCGATATTTTTTTAAAATATTTTTTATCGCATGCGATATTTTTTAAAAACGAATTTAACTTTTCATATTTATCTTCACACACGTAAATTTATATTGAATTTATTTATGGTAATTATAACACATTTTTTTTTGTTAAAATAAAATGTTCCCACGATATTTTGTTTATAATAAATTTTGTTAACTCCCTCGAGAACAGATAATTAGGATTTGTTAAATCGTGGCCTTTTATAATAGTTTTGGAGGAAGAAATTAGGCATTTGTAATAAAATATTGTTGAGGGAGTTTAATTAAGATGTTCTTTAATGCATACATAGTTTTGCTCTGGCAATCCCACCAGTGAGTGCATTCAAAGCTAGACGAATTACAGCAGATGTCGATAAGGGTTAGCCTTCAAATTAATATCAACAAAACAGAAACGTAGCAAATTAAATCATCCAACAACAAAAAATACTCATCATTAACGGCCTAAACATAGCAGACGTCAGCAGATTCACATATTTGGGTAGAGTTCTTTCAACTAACGGAGAAGTTAAGCAGCATATCTTAAGTCGCATACAGAAGGTGCGTACGACGCACACTGGGGTATTTTGTATCAAAACTGTGGATTAATTCCGAAGTCTCTCAAACTGATAATTTTTGTTTAGAACACCTCAAAATAAGCCGAAAAAATTTTATAAAAATTATCGATAACTCGTTTAGTTATCGAGATATCTGGAGTTGAAGCTTAAAAAAAATTGATAACTTTTTACCGTTTTATTTTCTTAGAGAATACCTCAAAATAAACCGAAAAAATTAAGTAAGAATTATCGATAACTCGCTTTGTTATCGAGATATCTGGCTTTGAAGTTTTAAACAATATGATAACTTTTCAGCGTTTTACTAGAAATTGATCATTTTTGACCACTGTCATAATGAACAAAAAGTAGAATTAATCAAATATGCCACAAAAGCGCAGCTTAACTTTTTGCAGAAACATCGTCTACAATCTGCAAAATCAAAAAAAAAATCAGAGCCCGATCTAGTCCGATAATTAACTATATGTCCAAATATATGTATACCCCAAATACGCACATTTTGGGGACTTTGAACAAAAAAATAATTTAAAATATTAAATCACTTTTTATCCTGTAATACTTGTATCTGAAAAATAGTTCAATACCTGAAGTTGAAGGCTCCATACTCAGATTTAAATTTCACTTGAATTTTTTTTTATCGAAGAAACACTTTTTTAAACTTAAAATATCAATTTTACAGTGAGCGCAAGCGAACAAAGAATAAAAGTGTAAATTCAAAAACATAATGCAGCTTCACTATACAACTTAGAGCCGTTATTTTTTCGGTTAGTGACGCAGAATTATGTGTAGTTTCTATGGTTATTAAGTATTCGAGTGTTATTTCAAAATTAATTTTTTAATTAATCCACAGTTTTGATACCCAATAACCCAGTGTGCGACGTTTGCCTTGCTGCGAAATATATGACGTGCAAATAACACAAGCACTGCAACTATATGACGAATTTTTAATGGCTACGTAAAGTCTGTGCTTCTCTTCGGCTCAGAGACATGGCTAGTTACCAAAGAAATGAGAGCAAAACTTGAGAGCTTTATAAACCGTTAGGTACACCCAAAAAACATGTTTAAATACACGCAGAGAAAAAATATGGTTGGGCATGGTTACGGCAACAACACTATGTTCAGTGTAGCAATATATTGTTGTCGTACACAAACAATTGTTATTTTTATTTAATATCAGCAATATTATAGTTACTGTAAACATATCAATGTTTAACGCAATTATAAATTTGAGTATTTTTGACTGAAAAATTAATATTTTTCTAAACACTAAATAACGATAACTTTCAAAACATATTATATTGCTCGCAACTATATCATGATATTTAATAGCCATAACATTATAACTTTCTATACATTTATCATATTATGTTTAAGATGCAATCAAACTATTTTTACTCTAATAATATTATGTTAGCGCTACTTGTAAAATAATTTTGTATCGGTTTTTTTTTCTTTAAATTGTTTAACCGCTTAAATATAAAATAAACGACACATTATTTTATATTAAAGCGGTTAAACAACGGCACCAAAAACCATAATTGTGGCGGCCAATTAACATCGCCACGACGTGAGATAACACGGCCATTGAATTTCTAGCGCAAAAGAGCCATTGTTTCGTTGGCTGTGTTGCAAGTGATACCATACAGTTGGAACCACATATCGTCCAGGTCCATATTCTCAATTTCTGCCCACAATAAGTCCGTTATCATTTTGCGATAGCGAACACCATTCACGGTAACTGCTTGGCCGACCTCATTTTAGAAGGAGTATGGCCCGATTACGCCGCCAGCCGCAGAACGAACTTGGCGAGTGTTCACACTTCCTTCAGACCCGGTTTGCTGAAATTTGCGCACAGTTCTCTCTCTTTCACACATGTGGACACATTTGGTCGATTATGCTGACAAAAAAAAAATCACGAAATACATTTTCATTGGAATGAAAATGTGTGTACTTTTTCATGCACAGAAAAAATGTTTGCCAACAGTTGTTCAATTAAAAATTTAATTTTTGCAATTAATTTTTTGTTTGCATCAATTAATTTTTTTAATAAAAACACATAAATTTAAATGTTTGTGTATATGTTGTGTTTTTTTTTTTTGGTTTATGCAATTAATCTTTTAATTGACTAAATTTGTGTGGCATGATTCGAAAATACAAATCCGTTAATTGATCACTTCTTTTGCAGGGCCAAAATTAGTAAAAAAATGTAATTGTCTGAACGCATTGTTTTATTAAAGTCGATTTTGTATATTTTCTGCGTGGTTGTATTTGTCAAACACTGAAACAAAGAAATGTCAAATTAAGTTTTGCAAAAAACTTGACATTACGGTGTGGCTCACTATTTACATTGCGCACCATGATTTGCCCACACTTTATATACATCATACTTTGAGGACCACTTTCTCCTACCTAAACTACTTTTGAAAGCACGTGTCTCCTGCTTCATTTTTTCAGTTTAATTTTTACAACAATTTTATTGAAAATCTTCATTGATTTCAATTTAACGAGATTTCGATTTTCAGAACATGTCCTAATAATTTTACAAAAAAATTTTGAATATTATTTTTTGTGTTGTTAGTATAATTTTTTTTAGATAATTACAAACTGAAGCTTCTGTTCTAAATCCTATTTTCCGTTTAAATCTTTTGAATTCAAGTTTAATTGGAAAAAAATACGTTGCCCCTTTTATCTAATGATTTAATATCATTTCTATTGAATCTTCTTCCTTTAATAAATATACATATATTTTTTTTTGTTTTTTCTAAACAACGTGACTTTTATTTATAGAAAAAGATACGAGTACGAATACAAATGAAAACATCTGCGCCCTAATGTGCTCCTCTATGAAACTTTTTTTAATTTTAACTGGAAATTTATAGAAATATGTATCCATTTATAAGAATATGCTGACTTAACAAATAAAATTTTTTAATTTTTTTTTTTTGCTAAATTATTATTTTTTATTTGTTATTATTCCATAAAAAACGCTGAGCGTTTGAGTTTGTATCTGTTTGTTTGGAACTATTAAAATTTCATTAAAATGACTCATTAGCACTCAAGAATTAACAACTACAATAATAATAAAAAATAAAATGTATAAAAAAACATTTTAAAAATTTTTTAACAACTTAACTAAAAACAACAACAATTTCAAAAAAAAACTCCAAACTTGGAAACTAATAGAGTTATGGGGTGGAAAATGTAAAAGAATGAATTTATTTAGAAAACGAAAAAAAAAATAATTAAGGCCTCGTTACTCTTACGTAAACGTATACGTTGCGGATTGGCTATTCCGTTTTCCTTACCAAGCTACTGTGAAAATAGGTACTCTTTCGTTAACTTAACGTTGCGTTGCGGATGAACCTGATAAAATTAAAATTTCTCTCCGTTATTACGTATCAGCTGTTGAGAATTGTATTTTTGTTTTAAAGCAGTGTTGTCAACAAAACTTATTAACCAGCGGTTTACTTTTTAATTTTATTAATGAGATTCTCATCAAAACATTAATTTAAATTTGGTATAATGAAATCCAATGTTATGGGTTTTTTGTTCGAACTGAAATTCGTGTTGGCAATATGTGTCACAGAAACCAATGTTATCGGCGTTTTATTGAATATAAAAGAAGCAGCTTACAGACAGCTATTGTGTATTTGTTGGAAATAAATATTGTTGTTAAAAAGTTAATTTTTTATTTTATTTTACAGTTAGATTATTTCCATAGATGGAAGTAAATAACATTGAAAAATAGTTAAAACAGTATTTTTGCAAATTTGCAAAAGCCTTTTTCTCACTTTTTCTATGGTCATTTTATTTATTTATAAGTTTGAAACAACAAATACAATTTGGAAAAAGTGCTTATAGGTTATTGTAGCCCTGTCCATAGTCTTCATTTTCCATTATGGTTGATTCCCTGAGGTCGAAGGGTGTGGACACAGTGGCCATATCCCTCACACAGCATTTTCATGATAATTTCACTCTAAGTCAAATTTTCAAAAATGTATAAAAATTTTCACAAATACAATTTGGAAAAAGTGCTTATAGGTTATTGTAGCCCTGTACATAAGCTTCATTTTCCATTATGTTTGATTCCCTGAGGTCGAAGGGTTTGGACACAGTGGCCATATCCCTCACATAGCACTTTCATGAGAATTTCACTCTTAGTCGTATTTTTTCAAAAATCATACATTTTAATATTAAAAGACTAATAAAAAATCTTATTATTGTTAAATATTAAATAAAAATGATTGATTTTTAATAAAAATTACAAAATTTCGAGTAAATAGTCGTATTTTCTTTATAATACTCATGCGATATTTTTTTGAAATATTTTTTATCGCATGCGATATTTTTTAAAAACGAATTTAACTTTTCATATATATCTTCACACACGTAAGTGCACTCACATCATTATAACAGTAACGGACTGTTGTTTATTTAAGAAGTATTCCGTTCAGTAGTTTTTAAATAAATAAACCTTTAAAATTCCAAGTAAATATATTTTTAACTGATCCTGACATTTATTCAAAAAACTAAATGCATATTAATACCGATTTTCAGTTGCAGTTAATATTGTCCGTTTGTTTAGTTAACTTCTTCTTTATGTAAAATTAAATGAAAATTTTACTTAAAGTAACGAAAAGTTGAGTTAATTTTTTCTGTCAAAAATTCAACCGCGAATTCCGTTAAAACAAATAAACATTCAGTTATTTTATGGAATTTAACTACCAAAAAATAAATGTTTACTTATCTTCAAAAAACGATTTGCATGTTTTGTGTAAGCAATTCCCATTTTCTATTTGTTTAAATTATTTAGTTAAATACATCAAATTTTAAAAGTAAAATATTTGCGACACCATATTTATTGGTCTTGTACAGTAAAAGTTCAGTAAAACAAACGTGTGTAACGGGGTAAGTAAATAATAATATTCTTTCTCTCTCTCATTAGAAAAACTATTAGAAATTGTGAAGTAAACGAAAATGACTGAATTTAATAAAAAAAACTGAATATTCCTTGGTTTTAACGGAATATTCAGTTCATTTTTTGATTGTTATTTTTATAAAACAACTAAAAAATCATTTGTTTTTACGGAACACGAAGTTGAATTTTTGACAGTAAAAATTAAATGAACTTTTCGTTAAAAATAAATGAAATAAGTAGAGCGGGTTTTAACTGAATTTTCATTTATTGAATATTACAATTTCATTTAATTTTTTACGTACAGAATATTGTGAGTGTAATTTTTAGTAAACAAATATTTCACATTACCTTGCGATTCTTAGGACTGTTCCATGTAATTTTATTTAAGGATACCAGCTAAAATTTAAGGTGTTTTTTAAACTTCCTAAACAAAAGAAATATTTTTCCATTTCTCATGAATTTTTGTTGAGTCTAAGAAAATCCGAGACATCTCTTCCTATGTATATTAAAACAAATTCGAAGGCTATAATTTGAAATAAAATTATTTTGCTACACCCTAAAAAAAAAGTGTAATTACCGTACGGTTAACATCACTGCTTAAAGTAAAAGTCAATATAGACTGTAAACAAATGTATGCTCAAAGTTTTTTTCGGGAATACAAAATTTTTTATTCATTAATTATAATTTGCTAAATTTCCAATTTGTATTCTTGATAAATATAATGAAATTTATTGTTGGGGGATAAGTTAGTTCCTATGCGCATTTCACTGGCATCTTTGACCAGGAAACCTTTCCCCAAAGACTTTGAAAAACCTAAAGATATTATTCAAATAAAACTGTAGAGTGAATGAGAATTACAAATTCTCAAGTCTTATTTGCAACGATATCAAAGGTTAGACAAAACACAAACAATAAACAGTTAGTTTAACTTTGCTTACAATCTTACATTTATTGTTTATCTATTCATTCCTTTAAAACTCTTCTTCTAAACTAACACCAAAAAACGTAGAACAATTTATTTGAACTGGTAATTTAAAATCGTTTAAACGAATTGTTTATACGTACAATATATTTATTTTTTTTTTTTAATATTATTTTAAACTTTTTTTTTTTTGGTTTTTCCTTTTTTAATTTCTGTTTCATGTCTATTCTATATAAAAAAAAAATAATAAAGATATGCAAAATAAGCTGAGAACGACAATATAGAATTATTTGTTCTGCTTGAAAACATGTGACTGGATCTTGATACAGAATGACTAACATTTTAAAAAAATTCTGTTTGACTAGAAACACAAAATCAAGTATAATAATACGTAGAACTTGTGAAGAATTGTATATATTTATTAACTGTTCTTCATTAGCTTATATTTTCAATTTAGGATTTCAACTTAAAAAACTTAAAAAAAAACAAGTTAGAGTACTATATTCGGCTGTGCCGAATCTTTAATACCCTCCACTGTTCGAATATTTCAGGAGGGATATCTATATGATGACATCAGCATTAAAATTGGTTGGTTTGAGGTTTAGATCTATATAAAATTATTTAGCAATTTAAACTAGCTTGAGTAACAGTTTCAATTAAAATTTTGTTATGATAGCATTATTTTTATCGGTTTTAGGCGTACTAAACTGTTTTCCGGGAGTAGTGTTTATATGGGGCCTAGGGTAAATTATGGACGGATCTTCACGAAATTTTACAGCGTGATTTCCAGTCGAATAAAACAAATATTTGCAAAATCTTATCTCATTCCGTGCCTTTTTCCACCATTTATGTTATTTTTTGTAACAAAATTATCATTTTTTTAGGTGGTGGTTCCACATTTTGATTCATAGCTCTGGTCCTACTGCACCGATTTTGCTGAATTTCAATCCAAAACTGCTTAGGATAACTACAAGCAATTTGGCACCAAGTTTGTTCATTTCTTTTGAGTTGTTCGAAAGTGAGCGTGTTTTCAACAGACGGACAGACAGACGGACATGGCTAAATCGACTTAGAATCACTCAAGGACCCAGAATATATATACTTTATGGGGTCTGAGATGAATAATAAAAAAGTTTCACACGGAATGACAAACTTAATATACCCTCTTCACAACTAATTGTGCTTGGAGAACATACAAATATCAACTTTAACCAAATTTTAGATATGTATTACCAAGGTTTGCAATCGAAACGAATTTTTAATTATTTCGTTAAGGGATTGGCAAATTGAAAAAATATATCGATATATATCGAATCGATATTTTTTAAGAGTATCGATATTTATTATTTTAAAAATATCGATATATCGATCGTGTTTTGCTGAAACTGTGTATTAGCAAATTAAAAAATTTAATATATCTTTGTACATACATATTTATGAACAAACATATCGAGCCCTAACCGCGAAAATAGTGTAAGCGACATAAATTGCAGTTTTCGTTTTTTTTAATAAATGACTTTATTGGCAACACTTGCATCATCTCCTAAAATGTCATGGTCAAATAAGGTACCGTTACGATTTTATAGCAAGAACAATTTTATTGTAAGCGACAAATTTCATACAAAATTTATATGAAATAAAATAAAAAAGCTCTCTCCTGTAAAATTTGATTTTTGGCGCTTACACTATTTTTGCGATTAGGGCTCGATATTATATCTGTGGCATTTTGACAAAACATCTTAAGTCAAATTCAAAAAGTTGAAAAAAATGTTGTTAATCATACGAATTTTCATTCAAAAAACATTTTTGTTTACATTGTTTTGTATTATAAACGAAATTTTTCTTTAATTTTTGTTTTTTTTATTATTTGATTAAAATGATTTGTTCAGCGTGGTTTTCTTAAAAGCTTTTTTGCTATCCTATCTCGACTTAAGATGTTTTGTCAAAATGCCAGAGATATGTAATTACACTGTTACTTTTTATTGTTTCATTTTATTTCAAAAAATTAATAAAAACACAAAATTTGATCAAAACAAAAGGGAAGAATACAAAAAAACCATATGAAATCCAAAAAAAAGTAAATTACGAAAAATTTAAATGGAAGTAAATAAGTCATCCGGCAATGCTTCTTATAAATGATAATTATTATTTAATTATTATTAATTATTTTAGATCTTCATATTAGTGTAAAAAAACATATGTATGATGCATGCAATGGTGCCAATTCTTAAAAAAAAATATTGTTTGAAAAACGTCTAAAATTTTGAGTTTTTAATAAAAAACTGACTTTAAAAAATATCGAATTCGTTAGTCGTATTTCAATATCGATGTATTAAATATCGGCGATATATATCGATTCTATTTTTTAATATCGATATTTTGATATATCAATATTTTGCGCCCATGGGCATTCCTAATTTCTTTATTAGTGTCGGCTTTTTAATTATAACGCGTACATTGCGAACAAAAACCGTGATGGGGAAAATTTTCTTCCGGCACTGGCAGGACAAAAAATTAAGTATTTTTTAAAACACGATTTGATTAATTACACTGTAAGTACGCCAAACTGACAGAGAAAAACGCCGAGTCACCCCACCTTAATTTTGGGCCGTAGAACACAGTGGTATACTCCGTTTAAAAGATAAGGTAAAAATCAAGAGATATTCCTTTTTATACCCTTCACCGAAGGCCAAAGGGCAATATTGATCTTAGGACCTATAAAGTATATATATTATGGGTCCTTATGAGGAGCGAAGTTGATTTAACGATGCCCGTCTGTCCGCCCGTCTATCTGCCCGTCTTACGTTTGATATGTGTTTTCCGGAGACTCCAGCTAGTTTTACATTTATGTCATATATGGTCCACCATTTCCTGCTATTGAAATTCAGCAAGATTGGTCCACAAATGGCTGAGATATCACCAAAAAAACACGACTGCCTCTAATTTTTCCTAAAAAATCCCTTGTTGTTGTTGTTTTTTATTTATTTTTTTTCTGTATATGGGCTCCACGAAAAGCCCCCCAATGAAATAACACCCAAACGAGAAATGAAATATTCCCCAAATTTTTTTAATACAATTTTGGGTTTTATTTCATATGAAATAACACCCAATTTTTTTGGGCCCTTTTACATTTTGTTTTGGGAATTATTTCATTCCTCATTTGGGGTTTTCAAATTATGAAATAATCTCCAATGAAATAACACCCAACAAATTTTTAAAATTCGGGGCTTGTTTCATAGCGTGTATAATTTGGGTGTTATTTCATTTTTTATTCGGGGGTTATTTCATTTTTAAAGCTGTTGGTTTTTGGGGGTTTTCCTTGGTGAAACTGACCCTTTTATGAATTTTGGGCATAATTTCATTTTTGTTGCTGGTGGGGTTTATTTCATTGGGGGTTATTTTATTTTCATCATTGGGTGTTATTTCATATGAAATAACTCCCAAATATTGGGGGTTGTTTCGTTTTCGCTTTGGGGTTTATTTCATTTATTTTTCGATGTTGTTTTTGGGTGTTATTTCCTACTTTTTGGGATTTATTTCATTGGGGGTTATTTCCTGGGCGTTATTTTATTGGGGGGCTTTTCGTGGAGCCTGTATATGTATCTGAAGAACGGCAAATTAGGTAAAACATTTAGGTAATCAATACACAGCATCCCACAAAATGTGCGCGGGATTAAATAAGTGGGCGTGGTACCTCCCGTACAGAAAACATGAAAAATAGTATAAATTCTTCAATTTTTGGGCTGTCATATGACCTATGGATACGCCTTATATACCAAAAGATCGGAAATCTTTAGTATCTTTTTTGAAAAATACTCATTTTCGGGAACCATAGGGGTTCCTTAGTCCAAGTTTTATAACAGCAGATAATGGGGAAAAAATTGTTTCTAAAACGACTGCGCATATTAGAAAAAATTTTACTTTTCTTAAAGGAAATTTTATTGCAGAATTTCGGTTTTTTTTAGTTTTTTTCAATAAACTAAAGAGTTGTGCAACCTCCTCCATTTTCGAAATCAAGAATTAGATGAAAACGACCCAGTGCCCCGCTTGTCTCAAAAAAAATTAATTTCGAGCACAGAGTTACTACCCTGCAAATACTAGGACCAGTCCAAACACGCGTGTAAAGAGTAGCCCACAAGGGACTAGGACTAGTCCAAAAGTAACCCAAACGTATGGAAAAAACATGGTCTATTTTACATTAAGATGCCCTAGGGCAGGATCATATAACCGATCTTTGGACTACAAAGGAGTAGTTTTAAAACTACTCCATTGTGTACACAAGAGGATTAGTTTTAACTTCGTTTAAAAACGAAAACATGTCGTTAAAAAACGAAGACATGTCGTCTCACTATAAACACTTTTTAACAATGACATGGTCCATGCTTGCATTACATCGGACCAGTCCATGGAGTAGTCCATTTAATCAAATTGGATCAGGTGGTCCAATTATATTTGCAGGCTAATGAAGATGTCTGTGACCATATTCAGCCATATTTTTTCTTTAAGTGTACTCTGTAATTACTTGTGATTTATAAATATTTTCCAAAACTGGTTTTAAACGTCAGCAATCCTAAAATAACAACCTCTTTAAATTAAAAATAAAAAAAATTCAAATAAGAAAACGTACCAAACCATCATGCTGAGAGGTGTGGCATTGCAGTGGCATCAAATTAGAAAGGATTGACAAACTTTTACAAACTTTTGTTCATAACTCAGATTAAATTGCAAATATGTACCTTAAAAAAATATTTTTGTAATTATCAGACTATAACAGCAGTAAAACAAAAACAATAAAATTAAATAAATAAATATTAAAAATTTACTCAGATACACACACACACTCGCAACCATCTTTAAGACATTTGTCAACAAAATGTCGCATAAAATCTGTTAAAGCAAGTCGTAGCAAGTCTACAACGGCTTAAGAAGTAATTGGTATTTTACACCAAACCGGCTTTAGAAGAACAGCATCTAAAGAATTTGTTAAAAATTGTTAAAGAAAAGAAAAAAAAATTAAAAAAATGTGTGAGTACTCCAATCAAACTATTACCTCAAGGCTTGTTTTATATAAGATGGTCAGTGTTGCTAAACAAAATTCCTAAAGGCTTAAAAAAAAGCAAAAAAGATCTTAACAGATTGAAGCGTATGACTTTTATGTAAACTTTCATATGATGACGCATTTTTTGTGTATAAACTTGGCCTTAACTCAACTAAGTTGTAAAGGCAGTACCAAAGTACCAGTAGTTTTATTTTTTTGGGACATGACTTTTAACAAAAAAAAAAAAAGTTTCACTTTCACATTTTGTAAAAAAAGCAAGACAAGACAAAGCAAAAGAAAAAAAATATACTCGTGATGAGCATAAAATTAAACATTTGAAAACTGGTTATTTTTCTTCCAACATTTTAAAATTACGACTTAAGTTTATTTTTAGTTTTATTTAGCCTTCTTTTTATAACAGATTTTATTTAAAATCACTTTAATATGAGACCACAATTAAGAATTTGTTAAAATAAAACCTTTTATTTATTTAATAATTAAAAGTTTAGCTTAATAATTTAAATGGTAATACAATAACAAAAAAAAACGTACAAATATATTGGTTGAGGGTAAAAGAAAATTCGTTATTGCCAGAGGAAAACAAAAATGGAAAAAATAGATTAATATTGGGTTTTAATCCAAATTTTCAATATTTTTAATCAGGCTTAAGTTCATCAAATTTCATTTTCATTAAATAATTTTTTTATGAAGAAAGGAATTTTACAACATGAAAATTAATTGAAATTGTTATTGATAATCATTCATTCTTGACTGACCTGAGATTCGAACCCAGGCGGCTGGTTACCCTGACATGTTTCGATCGCTACCACTCGATCTCCTCAGAGGGATTTTCCGTCTTACACTCGCAGCCATCGACGACTGCTGACGTCAATAGCCAAACATCAATCCTTAAACCAAATTGTATTTGAACCCTTTGGTAGAAATAGATTTTTAGTAGAAGTAAAGTTATTTTATTTCCAAATCTTATTAAGTTGGCTACATGTAGGGAGTTTTCTCTACTTCAGGCAACACTGGCTTAAAGCTTAAAACACGATTTAAATTGTTTATTGTAAATTTTCAATCCAAATTCTGATATTTTAATCAGGCTAAAGTTCATCAAATTTAATTTTCAATAAATTATTCTTATGAAGAAAGGAATTTTACAACATTAAATTAATTATTGTTAAAAGCTTGGGCACGAGTTCTACGTTTACATTTTTCCTTTAAGTTGTGCTGAAAAAGGTAAACAAAAAAAAAGAAGGACAGAAAATGAAAAACGAAAAAATGTACTTTGGACTTCGAGAAGAATTCTTGACAAAAAGTACGAAAAAAACGGAGGTAAGGAAGAACATGTAAATCAATAAAAATGGATAATAATTCAAAAGCAAATTTCGATCTACGAAAGGGGTTAAATACAATTTGGTTTAAAGATTGATGGTTGACTATTGACTGCCAGCAGTCGTCAATGGCTGTGAGTGTTAAACGGGAAAACCCTCCGAAGAAATTCGGTGTTTTTGATTGAAACATTTAAGGGTAACCGGTCCGTAAAAGCCCGGGTTCGAGCCCCGTGGCAGTCAAGAATGAAAAATTATCAATAAATTTTAATTAACTTCATGTTGTAAAATTCCTTTCTTCATAAGAATAATTAAATGAAAATTAAATTTGATGAACTTTAGCCTGATTAAAATATCAGAATTTGGATTGAAAACAATAAAACGGTTCAACAAAAATAACCAAAATACTAATTAATGTAAATTTAATGTTAATATTTATGCGAACAAATAAAAAATTTTATTTAAATTACATTAAAGGGTGTTTTATTATACAGGCCTGTTTTGAAAATCACGTGATTTCAAATCATCTGCTTTTTAAATTACATCGTTTTTGTGTTTTTTGGTGTGTGCATTTTTTTGCAATCAAAAAAAATCTGAATGTCAAAAATTTTAAATATTTACCAGCAAACGCGATTTTTTCACTTCAATTATAAATTGCCCTGCTAGTTCAGCATTAATAGAACAAAAATGTACACCACACCTTATTGTT
This sequence comes from Pollenia labialis, assembly GCA_949318255.1. NCBI lineage: Eukaryota > Metazoa > Arthropoda > Insecta > Diptera > Polleniidae > Pollenia > Pollenia labialis. Next base: position 129,481,191 of record OX439140.1, read on the forward strand.
TAATATAGAATAACCATAGAAGTCGTCTTGGATTGGAAAAAGCATTAGCTCTTTTAAAAATCTATCAGCATTTAAAATCTGAGCCATTTTACGAAGTTTTTAATTATTTTCTTATAATTTTTTTATGTATAGGATTCTAATTTCATTTTCGGCCTTTTCAAAATCAAATTCTGGTTTTTTAAAAACAAATTCAGAATTTTCGACATCAAATTGAGTATTTTACAAATCATATTCCGCAATTATCTAATCAAATTCGGCACTCGCTCCATCTCGCTCTGTTAAAAATTCTGGGGATGGAAAACGATGGAGAATAGTATTGTATACAAATCCTTATCATTTGTTTTCGCCCACGTTGACTCCTTTTCCAGAAATCTGTACGCATACATCATAACAGCGTTAACATAAGTTCTGTTAAGTGTTTAACATAATTCTGTTAACATAACAGAATATGTCTAGGGTTATAAATTTTAAAATTTATCTTTACACACATAACTTTTTAAAGTTATTTCATTTTAAACATTTTCCTACAGTTGGATTTTTTTCCTTTGGCATAAATTGTCTACTTGTATGAATTTAATCCAAAAAAAAAAAAACCTGCTCCCTGAAGTTACTGCAAAAAAAAAAACTGTAGTGCCGCAATGGAAATGAATGTGAATTTGAATATTCATTCAAACACATTCACCAATAACTACTGCCAAAGTGAACTTAACTTAACTCTACTGACTGAATGTCGGGCTAACAAATACACACACTTACTATTTCTCCCTGTCCCCTTTTTTAATTCCAAATCCCACATTTCCCCCATTTTACATACATAGTTTTTTCTTTGTGTTTTTTGTATCTGTCATATTTTTTAGTCCTTGTTAACTTTTCATTTGTTTATTGGTCAGTTGGGTGGTCAGCCAGTCATTGTTCATACAATGAATTTCATGTTCCAGCTCCCCGATTTATGGAAAAATAATAAAAACAAAATTCATACTCGTTTTGGAAAAATAAAAAGAAAAAAATACAAATACAACTATCCATAAATAGAAAAAAAACGGGGCGAAACTATGACAACATAATTGTTTCTACATGGCTTTTGTTCTTGTTTGCAAAATTGCATAGAAAATAGAAAAAAAAACTCAAATGATTTGGTATTTTTTACACAAAAAACAAGCAAAAAAAAAAAAAAAAAAAAAAAAAACTAGAGTAACAAACAATTTAATCCATCCTCTAAATCATTATTGTTTTCATTTGCTCTGGCATCTCGAACGATTGTTATAAATTTCACCGTCCCGGTCCTCCTTTCCTTTCCAACGATGTATGTATGGATCCGTGTATATGACTGGTCAGTAAATATTATTTTTGATTTAGTGTCATAATTTACATTGACAGGAATTATAATTTGCAAAATGCCAACACGTCATTTTTTGCTTGGAATTTTATTTCTGTTGTTTGGTTCTTGCAAAATTTTTCTAAACTAGAGAAAATTGCTGTTGACACACTTTGAATATTTAATACATATTTGAATTTTAAATTTATTAAACACAAATGACAATTTCAAATTAAACGAAGAAAAAAAATCTTGATTACAATAAAGAAAATAATTGGAAGCTTAAAAAGAGATTAAATGAAACAAAAACTTAAGATAAGTAATAAAACTCTTAGTTTTACATATCGCAGCGGTTCCACTTTAAGGGGAAAACCTCAACATTTATACATTTTTGTAATTTTTTTTTTTGACGAAGGAGTGTAGTAAAATTCTGTAAAAATGATGTAAAAATTTTAAATTCCTTAAGAGGTCGTGCGAAAGTGAAAATGCAAAGTATTGTTGCTTTTGTTCGCAATCCAACAACAAGAACAGACCAGAACTGCTTTGCTTTTGCGCAATACGAAAACTGTATAGCAATACACGTAGCGTTTAAATCCCTGATACTCGAACAGCTGACATTTGTAAACAATATTTAATTTATAATCGTCAAACAGATCTTCGTAAGCTTCGCTTATATTTTCTTTTGCGTTGCTTGGTGGCATTTTAAAGCAATTTTACAAAATAATGAAATTCCTTTTTGCAAATGTTGACGACTAATAATTTTGCATATCAGCTTTAACCATAAAATTATTGAAGTATCAAACAGTTGCAACCTTAAACGCACTAAACCCTAAATACCGCTAATATCTACGTAATGTGCATTTAATGTTACTGCATTACCGCGTACTGCATTATCATGGCCACTATTACCAAATATACAATTGGGGTATTCACAAGGCAGTCGTTAAGTTGTAAAGTCATATGTCTTAAAATAATTACAAGAAATATATATGACTGCTGTGGGCAACCGCTTAAAATTTAAATTTTTACTTTACAGTTATGACGAATCAATGAACACAGTATTAACATTTTTATTTTGTTTGAAACACAACAGTATATTTTTTTTAACAATTGTAAAATATTATTTAGGATATTATGAAGATATGACTTAATAGCACACCTTGTGAATCCCCCAAATAAAAGGTGGTTTAATTTTAATCGCCGAAGTTGAATGTGAACCACAACTAAACGTCAAGTTTTTTTTCTGCATTTCATTAGACATTTCTCAATTTAGACTAACTCAATTTGAAACATCGAAAGATACACAATCGAGCAACGCGTTAAAGTTATTTAGGTTAATTATTAATATGGGCGTTCAAATAAAAATGCATATCGTGCACTTCGTGATTTTTTCAGTCAATTTAATCGTCCAAATGTGCGTACAATCGGAAAAATCGTGCAAAAATTTAAGCAAAGCGGATCTGTAGGAGATGTGAAAACACCAGTGCATGCTCGTACAGCTCGTACTGCAGAAAATATTGCTGCTGTTTTTGATAGCGCGGATGAAGAGCCGTCCACCTCAAAGTCGTTGTCGTGCCCAACAATTGCACCTCTCTCACTCGTCGTTGATGAACATTATGCATAAAGTCTTGCATTTACACGCTTACCAGGTGCAATTGACTCAAGGGCTAAGGCCTCTAGACCATTCCAAACGTCGCCAATGGTCAGAATGGTGGCAAAAAATGGCAACAGTGGATGATAAATTTTCGAAGAAAATCATCTTCAGTGATGAGTCACCTTTTCACCTCAGTGGATTCGTCAATAAGTAGAATTGCCGCATTTGGGCGAATGATTATCCAAGAGTGATTGTCGAAAAACCGATGCACCCACAAAAAGTGACTGTTTGGTGCAGTTTATGGGCTGGCGGCATCATCGGGCCGTATTTTTTCCAAAATGAGGCCGGTCAGGCAGTAACTACTGTGTATGGTGTTCGTTATCGTGAGATGATTACGAACTTTTTATGGCCCGAATCGGAAGATATGGCTGTGGACGATATGTGGCTTCAACAGGACGGTGCCGCTAGCCACACAGCTAATGAAAGAATGGCTCTTTTGCGCGACAAATTCAATGGCCGTGTTATCTTACGTCGTGGCGATGTCAAATGGCCGCCAAGATCATGTGATTTGACACCGTTGGACTTTGAAAGAAAATGTGTACGTCGATATTTGTCATCTTTATTTTTAAAAGCATGATCAATATTTGTTTTTATTTTTTTTTTTAAATTAAAATAAATTTTATTTCATGGCGGTAACCGGTTTTTTCTGTAAAATCGTATGGAAATATCGTGACATGCTTGTTCTGTTCATACTCCTACTGAACTCTCATACACTTGCAGTATGAAATTTTGGATAAGTTAGTGCAATGAATTTTTAAAGTTCGTTATTTTTTTTTAAACTAATTTTACTTATTTAGAAGAAAATTTAAACTTTTTTATATGTTATTTTTTTGTTACTTTACTTTACATATACATATGTAAATATGTGAATGTAAATTTGTCTGTAAAATGTGTTAAAAATCTTGAAGTCAAATAATTTTTTTCTTTATGTCCTCTATTTTTATTTTCAAAATCTGGTCGCCTTAAAAAAAATACGCATATGATTCTGACGTAATTTTGAAGTCATAACAAAGCCACAATGGTGATTGTGCGTTATGTGATGACGTCGTTATAAAATCAGAACCACAGTCCCATGTGGATATTCACATTCCGTGTACTTTAATAGCCCTATTCACAATCACGTGTAATTTGCTTATATCGTGTCATTTGCTCCAACAAAATATACAAAAACCAGCGTTCGGAAATAAACAGTACATTATTAAGCGTTCGGCTCAAACACCCAAGAACGATATCTATTTTTTTAGTGATTGTGTAGCGTTCGCAACTATTTTCAAGAAATAGCCGAACATTATAACAATTGTAGTGATACCGTATACACACATTATATTTTAATGTTCTATAATGTTCGTTTTTTTACATTGATAAAGAAATGAACAAACGAAAATTTTAGCAACGGCCTCTGCACGAACAGCTTGTGTGTGTGTTTTGTTTGTGTAAAATTATTTTGCTGGCTTTTTGTTTATATTTTTCGTATGTGTATTTTTTTTTTTTTTTTAACAAATTTTGGTTTTTTACCAGCCAAAAACGATTAATGAGCCGAACCGAACACAATGACTGATCGGAATTTAATGTTCTCAACTTTTGTTGAGTTGGATAAAAAAAAACAAAATTGTTTTTGTGTTGGAAAGATGACGAACAGGGAAACGTTATTTTTTTTAATGGTTTTCTTCACAACCATTATTAGCGTTTGTGTTTTCCATAAATCTACCGAACCGAAATCTACGGAGCGATATTACGTGTTTATTTTCGAACACTGCTTAAAACCAATAGTTTTTATTGGCTCGACGTGTGCAACATTTAATTTTACATCGATAGCTGGCACTCAGATAACCAATTATCAAACACTTGTGAATTTTGTGCCTTGCAACAATTTTTTAAACCTGGATTAATGATCATTAACAATTAATAGAAAATATAAACAATTGCACAATATTGATCGCATGAAGATGGAAAAAACTCTCACCAATTTTTCTTTCAATTAAACCATTAATCAAAAATTAAATCAGTTTAACATAACTACATTATATTATCAAACAAGTTAGAGTGCTATATTCGGCTGTGCCGAATCTTTAATACCCTCCACCGACTGTTTGAATATTTCAGGAGGGATATCTTTACGAGGTCTATTTATTATTAATTTATCTTTATAAAAACAGACATCAGCATTAAAATTGGTTGGTTTGAGGTTTAGATCTATATTAAATTATTTAGCAATTTAAACTAGCTTGATTAACAGTTTCAATACAAATTTTGTTATGATTGCTATTATTTCCAGTCGAATAAAACAAATATTTGAAAATCTTTTCTCATTCCGTGCCTTGTTCCACCATTTATGTTATTTTTTGTAACAAAATTATAATTTTTTAGGTGGTGGTTCCACATTTTGATTCATAGCTCTGGTCCTACTGCACCGATTTTGCTGAATTTCAATCCCAAACTGCTTAGGATAACTACAAGCAATTTGGCACCAAGTTTGTTCATTTCTTTTGAGTTGTTCGAAAGTGAGCGTGTTTTCAACAGACGGACAGACAGACGGACATGGCTAAATCGACTTAGAATCACTCAAGGACCCAGAATATGTATACTTTATGGGGTCTGAGATGAATAATAAAAAAGTTTCACACGGAATGTCAAACTTAATATACCCTCTTCACAACTAATTGTGGTGGAGGGTATAGCAATATTTAATTGATACTATTAATTAAATACTCATTCATCAATACAGTCTGCCAGTTCACGCATCCACAAAGTTCAAATTTTTTTCTAACGCAAAGCCAAAAACAATTCAAGGATGTGGTTATTCGGCACATTAAAGACATTGAAATTCAATTATGTCTCAGAGTCATTGAAAATAAAGACCATCAGATAGAGGTATGTCACCGAAGTGTATAGCATTTGGCAGATATTTTGTTTCACACATAAGTAATTGACAAAGATCCTTCTATAATAATAAAAAAATATTCAGATAATTCTCGGGAAACTTTTTGTTTTATTTACAATTAACATCGTTCGTTTTTGGCTGTATGTTAATTTTAACCATAATTTGGTTAATTTGACCATATTAGGGCTAATTATTTTTTACCATATAATGGTTGATTCTAGACAAATCGTAGTTAATTTCGAACAAATTATTATTATTGATATTGAAATTTGTCAGTAACCATTAAAGTTTTTTTCCCGGGATCCGAAGAAATTGGGTGTGTTTGATTGAAACATTTAAGGGTAGCCTGTCCGCGAAAGCCCGGGTTCGAGCCCCGAGGCAGTGAAGAATGAAAAATTACCAATAACAATTTTAATTAATTTCATGTTGTAAAATTCCTTTCTTCATAAAAATAATCGAATAAAAATTAAATTTTATGAACCTTAGCCTAATTAAAAATATCAAAATTTGGTTTAAAAACCATAAATAGTTCAACAAAATAACCACATAACATAATTATTAATATAAAAAAATTTCTAAAAAATGAATATTTAATATTTTAGAAATTTATATTAACAAAGAAAAAATATTCAGGTTACATGTTTTTAATAAAAGCTTTCATTAGAGACTTAAACCTCTTTTTTTAAAATAAATTATTAAAATCCCCAACGAACTTAAAAAAAACTCATACTATTAAAACTAAACTATGTATGTATTGCTATTCGAAAATATGGCATCATCTGGTTGAATATTTTTGAAAATATTTAAATTTTCCCGCCCATATTTTACACAATGTTCTCATGTAACTAAAAGCTTAAGTAGCATAATGGTAATTTTTTGTTAAATAAAAACCAAATTAAAAACAAAAACTCAAAGATAATTTATCAGTTTTTTTCGTCAAAAGTTTTAGGTGCAACGCACCGTTAAATAGACTTTTCATTTAATTTATAACTGAAATTTAGATTACTTACCCGTATATTCATACATATGTATGCATATCTAGATACTTACGTACACATTAGATACACCAACTACACACACCAGAGGCCTCTGAAAAGATTATAGTTTCGATGATGACGTGTTGCTGATGTGATGTGATGTGTTAAAACATTTTTCCTTTTGTTACCTTACCATTGGAGTCGGACTGTGTAACCGTGTTACAACCACCGTTAGACGAATTTAAACGTAGAGATCTCATTTATATGTATCTACAAAATAAAAATATGCATTAAACGAATATTTTTGTTAGAGTTGAGTTTTATTTGCCACATACATACATACAGACTAGTTTTCATAATTTGTTTAGATGGTGGATTATCTTTTAACCCATGAACTGTAAGAGAGGGTCAAAAGCGTTTAGGTTATAAACACTGTACACGAAATGAAAATGAGCTGCTAGTATTTTGTTTACATAAAATGGTGATCAGGGAAACCGTAAATATGCAATTGCATGTTTGTGCTGATCGATGAAGGCAAAAGGCAATTGTCCAATTCACAAGCTCTGTCATATTGCTTATCGTTAAAAAAAATACGATTTTTGTTTATGCACTTGTGAATAGTGGAGTTCCCGGATAGGGAAATTTGGCGTGGATCCAATGAACTGTTTGAGGGGTGGGCAGTATTTACAGATGGATACAAGATTGAAACCGGTACTGGTGCCGGTGTACATATCGCGGACACCGAAGTGAAAAGGTCATTCAGACTCCCTGATGAGTGCAGTGTTTTCCAGGCTGAGATCCTAGCGATCAGGAGAGCGACGGAAGTGATACTGGATCACATCGTGGTTGGATCTGTGGTGACAATTTACGTCGATAGTCAGACGGCGCTTAGGGCATTGACAAATTACACGGTGCGATCGTGCCTGGTCGCTCGGTGTAGGAATGCTCTTAGGGAACTCATGGAGTCATTCAATGTAAGGCTGTGTTGGGTACCTGGACACTGCATGGTTGATGGAAATGAGGTGGCGGACGAACTCGCGAGAGGGGGCTCGAATCTGGACTTAGTGGTAAGGGACAGGGGGTAAAGCCCCCCTTAACGAACCAACTATGAGGTGATACGAGAGAAATTCCGTGAGGACGTTAACCGATCCTGGGGAACAGAACGGATTGCAGAGTGTCTAGGGCACTATGGTCCAGATTGGACGCGGGGGCAACCAGGGTTGTACTGGGATTGGACAGGGGTGGTCTTAGAACACTTATAGGGTTCTTGACGGGTCATTGTCCTGCTGGATGTTAGCCAGCTGATCTACTGGGGTTTGTCAGGGAAATAGTGCGGTTGTTTCTGTTGAGGGAACTGTAGAGAGGTTAATGGTTATTCGTGGTACCCACTAACTTTCTAACTTTCTTAATTCTATCCACCTCATACTTCTTTTCTTTACTTTTCTCTTTCTATCATTGAAGGGATTCACAATGGACCGCATTGGTCTCCGAGTGGAAGTGCGCCCTTGGGCACATAACCCTTCTTAACCTAACCTAACCGAATAGACAAAATTTGTTGTATCGTTACTTAGTCATATCAATTCAATGTACATTGTCAATTCACTTTAAGCAAACTTTTTAAGAAGATTAACAAATTTCTTTTCACCAAATAAAAACAGAAAAAATTAAAAAAAAAACAAAAACAAAAAAAGCAAATTATTTAATTTTAGCTAAAATATTTTACCAAATAGAATCTGGGAATTTTTTTCTCATGTTGAGTAACATTTATTATACAAATTCTCAAATAATGAAACAATAAGTTAAAGTTGTGCAAAGGCTGCTACAAATTGGCGACGAACAAAAAAGAAGTGTTTTCGAATATGTATACAATACTTTATAAATGAGTATTTGAACTTAAATTTCATTTAAGTATATAAAACAAAAAAATGTGGATGCACCGACAAGTTGGGGAGCCCAAATTAACGTGCCGTTTTTCGACCCGGAAAAGAATCAATGGGCGGTTTTCGAAAAACTGGAGAATCTGCTTAGTCCAGCCCGAATTGATGCAAATATAACAACTTTAGAAGCGTGCAAAGTAGCGATAAAAAAACCAACATCAGCATTTTCTGAGCGGTTAAAATTTTATAATGCTACAAAGTTACCAACATAAATCAATTAACGATTGGGCGGTGTGTGTTCGGGCGTTGGCAACAAACTGTGAATTTGGCCAACACCTAGAAACGGCGATACGGGATAAATTTGTTATGGGGCTGGAAAAGGGTCCAAGCCGTGACAAGATTTTTTTGGAGCCAAGTACAATCACTTTCCGACGGGTTGTGGAAATAGCAAACATTTCTGCATATATTCAAGGGCAGCATGTGGTAAGTGAGGTTAAGAACGAACCTTTAAAGCTTTTGAGGATTGTAATTTGAATAAGAATACACATTCGAATAATATGAAAATTTGTATTAAATATTTTACTTTAATCTTGGTTTTGTTTTATTTCTTCTTCTTCTTTAATGAAATTTGCCATTCACATGGGTTGATGCCATGAAATTAAACCAGGCATGGGAGTTTTAATATTAGATGAAATTGTAATAAATATTAATTGATAAGCAAAAAAATAGTTTAAAAAATAAAATTAAAAGAATTAAAAATATTTCTGCGATATTCTGACAAACCATCTTAAGTCGAGATGAGATAGCAGAAAAGTTTTAAAAAAAACTCATTAAATTTCTAGCTGTTTGGTTTGTTTGACGCTGCTCGTCATTTTCGGTTATAACTTGACCCCAGCGCTATCTACTGGGTTAAAATTTTATCAGGAAATTAATTTTTGTTTAATAAACATATTTTGTGAATTACCATAAATTAAATAATTGTAAATATCATGATAACGGCGCCACCTATCGGAATTAAACATAAGAAAAACCTGTGGGGCTACTCTCTACTGCAATGCGAAAGAAAATGGTAGCAAATCTACCAATTGGTACTCTTTAATGCGTTTGCGCATTAATAGATGCCTTTCGCATCTATTAAATTTTTTCTTTTCCCAAATCATCACTATTTATTTTATTTAAACTTTCCAATTTCAAATATTTTTACATATTTTAGCATTTCATTACTGTCAATCTGCGCCATCTTTCATTTTTGTTGCCAGTATTGATCAATTTTTAAAACATTTTGCGAAGTTGGCATTTAGCTTTCGCTTCGAAATTGTTTTCTCATCGCAATAGAGACTAGCCCACCTGGCTCCATACCAAGCTAATTAACTGTCCAAGTTTGGTGTCGATCGGTCTAGCGGATCTTGAGTGTTAGGAGCATATACACGACACAAACAAAAGATTATTTAACTAACCAAAATTAAAGAAAAATTTCGTTTATAATACAAAATTTTAAAAACATAAACAAAAATTTTTTTTGAATGAATATTCTTAAAATGGAAATTTAATAAATTTGACAAAAGATGTCACAGATATTAATTATTGAGAAAAATTAAATTTCAGGCCTGGCACAAATACAAAATTTTTCAAAACACATTAAAACAGTTTTTTACAGCATTTTGTTTTTAAGTTTATAGGACATATTCCACTTTTTTAAAGCATATTTTCGTTCTCGCTGAATTTGTTTTTAATAACCCAGTATACCAATCGATATTCTAACGATATCGAAATCATATAAAAGAAAGTATTACAAATGAAAATCGTTTTCGAATCAAAATGTAAAAAATTAGATAGATTATGATAAATTAACAAATGACACAGATATTAAACAGCTGACAGCTTTGACAAAATGATGGCTTTGAAACCACAAAATTTATCATTAAATGGTTTAATGTTTTGCTTCAGGTAGGATATTGTTTGTGTTTTAGGGCATATTGTTAACAATTTTTAGAGCATTATTTTATGTTTCGTTTGCAAATTTAAATATATTATAATTATTGCAAAAATATTTATTCTAATATCGCTCTTAATCAAAAAATACAATTAAAATCAAATTTTGGTCAGTGCTTAAGGATGTGCCAAAATTCTTCGTAAAATAACAAACCGATTTGTCTTATTGAATCACAAAAAAGTGCAAAATATGCATTTGAGAGAATGCTTAAAAACAAAACCATTTCAGCTATTCAAAATAACAAAAAATAGTTGCACAAGCTGAGATGCATTAAAGCGTTGAATGCTTATAACCGATGTGCTTATAAGCGATACTATTTGATTTAAAATGTTGTCTGCACTGAAAGAATTTTCTTCACAGATCCAATGGATTTTGACAGTAATCCATTGAAAAATTACATTAACAGTCAACCTGTGTAACCCTTCATTGGATTAATAAAGAATGTTACATAAGGCCCCCGTTAATAAAATTTTTCATAAAATCTCGATGAAAATATTTCATTATTTTAATGTGAGAAAATTTTATTTAAACTGTGACTTCACATTAATGAAACATTGCATTAACAAATTGATAAGAGTCATACGTTTAAAGAATTTTTGTTATTGTTTTAGTACAAATGTTTTTAAAATTGACTGCACTTTTTAATTTGTTCAATGACATAAATTCATTGAATTAATGATAAATTTGGTAATTTTTTCATGACATTCTTTTATTAGTTTAATGATTGTTATAGTTATACATTAATGTTCATTTATTTCAGCCATTTTTTCTATGTGCGTTTTGTGTTTTTTTTTTATTCCTGTTTCAAATTATGAAGTTATATTAATTTTATTTTGTTTGTACATATATTTCTGTTACATCATGCTAGGTTCTACTTTCATAAGCTAACCTTTTAGTAGGTTCTTTTTAATTCATTTTCCAGTCCGCGACGACCGTCATCTGCCTTCTATAGAAGTAGTATACTACGCAAACTTTGTGTATTTAAATTAACAATTAAAGAAAAAAGAATGTGAGAGTTTTTTGCTCTTGTTTTTCTTTCTCGTTGTTTGTATTTGAACCTATTACTAACATTTAGCTGAAATTAGTATTTCGCTATCGTAATGAATTTTTTCCATTGATGTTATGAAACATTAAAATTTTAATTTTGTTTTTCATATATTTGTATATCTATCGCTTAATATTAATTAAAAATACGTTTTTACAACAGAAACTATCTTCTAGTTATAAGAACATAATTTGAAGTTAGAGAACTTTATCTTGTTTTCATTGACTTTGTTTAATTTTTCATGGAAAAATATTTGAATATTTTAATTAAGAGTTCATTTTAATCTTAAAAAAACTATTGAAATAATGTAAAACAATTAGTTGAATTTTTCTTTTGAAAGAGATATTATGTTGTCATTAATTTAATGAAAACATTTTAACGAAATCCCAGCAAACACAGAAATACACCCAATGTATTGCGTAGCTCTCCGTATTTATCCATAAATTTTGCAGTTACGTCCTTTTTTATATGTTTTTTGATATACATAAAATGTAAATATGGATGTATTTTAATAAATAATTTAAATTTTTTCTGTATACAATTTGTAATTTTTTTAAAAAACTATAAAAGAAAGAAAATAAAAACTTACTTTGATTATTTTCTTCTAGATGACAATTTGGGGATATTGCTAAACTATTGCCTAAGGGGATATCTTTCATTTGTTTGCAGGGATTGCGAAACTCAATTTCGTAGTGTTAATGTAATTGCTTCATTATATGTATATGTAAATTTTCATCCTCGTTATTAAATTTTTCATTGGACGAAAGAAAAAAATTTAATGAAATTGATTCATTAGATTAATGAAACATAATTGTTTCAGTGTAATTTCCATTTCTGTTTTTAAGCCAATTTAAATTTTTTTTTAGAATTTAAAAAAATTTTAAGGTTTTCTAATTTTTTTGGGAAAAAAATTGTGTATAATTTTTTTTTTTGCATTTTTTCTCATTAAAGGTCCAATTAAACGCAACTTAAACATTATGGCATAGCCGTAACGATGCCCATTGAAACCAAAATTCAATTGGTTTGTATGGTCATGGGTATGTCGTTATGGTAAGTTACCTATAATAAACCTATAATTGGTTGGTTCAAACACCTATTATGTATGGCTTTGGTTATGTCACGTCTAATTTGAGCTTTAAATCCATTTTGCCTTAACAGTAATTTTAAATCTCTCAAATCCAAGTATCTAATGCTTAGTTTTTTTTGTATTTCTTTTGTCTTGAAACTTTATCTTCTGCCTTTTATGGTCATACATACTTTGTACACAAAGCAAAACTTTGAAAGTGAAACAAATGAGTGTTTTTTTTATACTGAGTTTTTAGTATTTAGAGCAGAAATAACTAACTATTCATGTTAAAAGAGTGAATTTTATATGTAATTTTTTTTTGCCTCATATTTCTTTAAAATTACATAATTTTTGAATAAAAAAAAAAGTATAGTAAATTAACACCTTTTAAAGAAACAAAGATTAACAACAAAAAAAGCTATTAAGTGTTAATGGGGTTTTCTTAAAACGATTAACTGCTAAACGCTGTAGAAAAGGAAATTTAAACCAGTTGCTTACAAATCCCATAATCTCTAACAGAAATTTCCTTCAACAATAAATGACCATTTAGGGATTTACTTTTTTTTTTAAATCTAATAAACCATACGGGAGCTGTAGTAGACAGGGTTTTAGTTTTCATATTTAAGCACCCATTTAGTGTTTTCTTAAACACATGTCACAACATGTCATTCACATACAAAACTCCTCAAACTCCCCTGAGTGCGCCTTGTCTTTGATTGGCAGACTATAGATTTTCTTGAGGTGTTTTTTGTTTTTTGTAATTTAATATGTTGATGGGAATTGTTTGTTTGTTTCAATTTCAATTTCCCCTGTTTTTTTCCTTTTTAAAGCCAACCAAACCACAAATATGTCAATTTTACTTTTCTCTATCTATCTGGGTTTGACTTAAATTTGTTTTTTTTTTTTTTTTTATTTCATCTTCATCTTACTTTTTGTCTTTGAATGTCAATCTGTAGTAATCTTATGGTTTGATTTTTTAACTAGATTTTTATACCTTTCACTACGAACTGTAGCAGTATACATGAGTTTTTCGATCCGTTTGTAATTTAACACAAATTGCTTGAGATTTTGAAAGATTATGATTATAACAAATAAAAAAAATAAAATAGCAAGAAAAGATTAACTCACTGTTTATTGTTGTTGGTTTTGTTTAAGCTTTGATATTGTTACAAGTAAAACTAGATTGCTTATAATTCTTATTCGCTTAAGAGTTTTGTTTTTATAATATCTTTAGTTTTTCAAAAATCTCTGGAAAAAGTTTTCTGATGATCTGGGCCCTGTTTTTTCAAAACTACAAGCTGCGAATCTACAAGTAAAATATTTTTGAAACAAAAACAATAATTGTAACATTTTTTACTTGTAGATTTGTAAGTTGTCGTTTTGAGAAACAGGGCTCTGGCCTAGGCAACCAGCGATAGTGCGCATAGGAATAGCGTATCCCACCAACAATAAATTTCAGTTTATCAAAAGTACGAATTGGGTATTTAGCACATTAAAACTAAACCTTGATAATGAATTGTTGACTCCCAAGAAAATCTTTATAAAATAATTTTTGTTAAAATATATTGTACTTTTTAGCTCTAAAATCTTTTTACGACAAAGTACTTTTTTCTCATAACATACAACATTCACACAACCCATATTTTCAAGCTAAAAAATGATAATTAATGCAAAATGTACCTTTAGTTACCAAAAAGTATCTTTGAATCCAAATTTCTATAATTTTAATCAGGCTAAAGTTTATTAAATTTAATTTTTATTAAATTGTTTTTATGAAGAAAGGAATTTTACAACATGAAATGAATTAAAATTTATTGATAATTTTTCATTCTTGACTGAATAAAAATGGTGAAATGTTACTAATTGCTAGATTGATTTAATGCAATTTTTTAATTGTACTAAACATGTCGTTGGAGTACTTTAGTTGGGCATGCTGCTGGTGTTTTATAATTGAGAGTTCTTCTGGGAACAAAGGGTTAAGGAACACAACAAAAGTGAAAGGAACTTGTGGGGTAGTAAAGTAAATAATTAAATAGTATTCTCGCTATCTGAGTGTTTCGGGTTAGAATCAAAACCCAACTTTCGGCATTAAACCAACTAAAAAATTCTTTAATCAAGCTCAGTTTGAGATTAATTTTATCTCACTTTTACTCAAGTCAATCTCGTTTTCTAATGATTTTAAGTACGGGGCATTTGAATGATTCATACTTGAATCAAGCATTCTGTACCAGATTTAAGGAAATCCGTATTTACCTCTTCGGCTTGATTTAAGTAGCAATTGATGGATTTTTCTTTTCAGTGAAGATATTTTTTAACTTAAATGTATCTTTTAAGTAATGAAGTGCTAACATAAAATAGCACTAAAAAAGTACATCTTATAAACTTTTTAACAAAATTTTTTAAACAAAATCTGGTTTAAGAAAAATTACTTGAAATAAAAAATAACGCCAAAATTACAGGAAATCACAAATTTCACGAAACGAAAAAAATCGCTTATTGTACAAAAAAAACTAATTTTAACAAAAACAAAAATAAAAAAATTAAATTCACAGAAAATCACTAATTTCAAGCTAAAAAGGAATTATGTACAACAAAAAATTTATAAAATAAAATTATTAACAATAAATTTCAGTGTATTTATCAAATATGAAAAACTGGGAAGTTAGCACGTCATACGAAAATCGTATTAATAAAATTATGTTCATTTAAAGAATTACTAATTTTATTTAACAAACTAATTTAGATTAAATATCGCTGTAATTTAAGAAACTACAGTTCGACCCAACATTCCTGAAGGGGTTTGAATTGCTTATAACTTTTTTATTATAATTTTTTCTTTCTTTTCTTTTCAATATTTTTTAAAAAAGACTTGGGAAATTTTAAATGGAGCAGTACTCAATTGAGCAACGTGCCCAAATTGTTGAGCTTTAATTCTCAAATCAACGATCCATTGTTTTGACGAATTATTTTGTTTACAAGTGATTTTAATTTGCCTCCGCGTTCACAGGATTTAACAGCCCAGACTGTTTTCTTTGGGGTTATTTGAAAGGAAAAGTCTTCATTATTTAAGCCAAGAACCATCCAGCAATAAAAAACAATATACGCGACGAAATAAACAACATAACACCTGAAATATTGCGAAAGGTTATGGAAAATGTGTGAAAGAGCACGAATTTGCGAAGTAGAAAATGGGCACCACTTGCGAGCTATTATTTTTCATAACTTAAATAAAAATATTCCCCATTTATATAATAATTATTTCTTAAATAAACAGTTATAACGAATTCCAACCCCTTCGTTAATTTTGGGGCCACCCTGTACAAATTACAGAAATAACAAACTGCAAACAAAAAATGAAGAAAAATAATAATTTTTTTAAAAACAAAACTAAATTTTCCAAAAAAAATATTTCTACAATAATGTAATAGATTAGTTTTTAAATTGGAAAACCTTTTTTGTTTTTAATTGAAAATTGTTTTATGATTTTTTTTTTAATTTATTTCATTTGTTAAAATTGTTATTATTTGTCAAAAATTAAAGAAAAAAACCCTGAAGAAGGCACACAACGGAGTGCCGAAATATTGGTTCAATAAATTTAATATTTTTAAAAAAAGAAAAAAAAAAGAGACCTCAAGCTTAATAAAATAATAATAATAATAAATTTTATAAAGGTCGAATAAAAGTCAATTTCTACAATAATAATTATGATGTTTGTTTCATTTTTATTTGAAGGGTATTTCACATTCGGCATGACCAAAATTCTTTTAATTTGTTTAAATTTGTCTCATGTTTCTCTTTCCTTATCGCACAAATTCTTAATTAAAATATTATGTTATTGATGATTTAAATATAAATAAAATTATTTTTTACAGCTAATGTTTTATTTCTTCTCATTGCAGACATGGCATAAAACCTGCTTCAGATGCACAGAATGTGGCATGACATTGAATATGAAAACATATAAAGGATTTAATAAATTGCCATATTGCGAAGCGTAAGTACTTAATTAAGTTTTACTACTTTAAATTAAAACAACACAAGAAAAAAATTAGTTGCAGCAGCCCACAGTGAAAGAAAAATGCTTCAAATATTTAATGAATCATTTTCATGAAAAAATTCACTGGTTAAATGAAAATTTTTTATTATTTAAATGGAATTTCATAGTTATAATGAAGTATTTTCGTTAAAATCGCTTCATTGGATTTCGTAATTACGTTAAAAATTTTCATTGGATGTATGAAAACCTAAGTTTGTTTAAGTTAAACAAAAAATTTAATTGGGAACATTAAAATAAAACAATATAAAAACATAACTTTATTCATAAATTAATACAAAATTATAGATTCCGTAAAAAAAAAATGTTTAATTAAAAAATGTAAGATTTAATTATTTCAATTAATGAATATTTTCATGAATATTAGGAAATTAAATCATATATATTTATTCATCCAATGAATAATATTAATAGATCTCATGTAATATTTTATTAAATACATTTTAATCAAAAAGGGTTTCATTGATCCAACGAAGCGCTGCATATGTTCCTTTTTAATGCAATTATTCATGGGATTACTCTCAAAATTCATTGGTATTGTGAAGAAAATTCTTTCAGTGCACAACAAGGCCAATCGAAAGAAAAGAAGCTAATAAATTAGAAATTGGTTTACAGCGTTAACGATTTCTGTGTAATTATCCAAAAATGGAACTGAAACTTTGTTCTTGGGCTATTTTTGTTAAAAAAATATTTACGTAATTTTGCTTTCACATTTGCTCATATCCAAGTAAATTTATCGAACAAATAATTTTATTTCATTTAAAAAGTATTTTTTCACTTTATAGATATACATATTTATATTTATAACAATTTGGATTGAAAGCTGTTGATCAAAAGTTTTTGAGATATTAACCTGTCTTGGTGAGCAGCCTATCTTTCCGTTTTAGTTACTTCCCTGCAACTACTTTGGAAAGGAACATATTCAGCGAACGCACTGTTTCGCAGACAAGAAGCGATTTCAACTGACCTCCACGTTTATCGGATATGGGCATTTCCACAGGTATTGTCTGCAACACTGACACAAACTGATAAACGATTCGCAACAAATTCGTTAGTCTTAACGAAATTTCGATTTCAAACATTTCCAACACTCGCTTCTCGTTTTCAGTCTCTACTTTCAACATCTCAAATTGCATAATTCAAACAAACTCATTTCCTCTTCGAATATAATAAAACTTTAAATTTAAACAAATTTTAAGTTTTATTATTTTAATGTCGCAAAATTTATTTGGATTGTGGCCAAACTGAATACAATTTTATAACAAACCTAAAAAAACCATTTAAATCATATTACAGCAACAAATATTGCAAAATGTTACGAAAAATTGCAAAAAAAAAAAAAAAAAAATGAAGAGAAATATACAAGTTTAGTTTGTAAAATGTAAAATTAATACACATTTTGCTGGGCATTGGCGCCTTTTTGATGGAAACCGTTAGACATAACTTAATAGTATGTACAAGAATATTTTAAATTACAAAAAAAAAATTAAGGAATAATTTTGAAATCCTTTGAATTTAAATCAGAAAAAAGTTGTGTTGATTTTGCACAAAAAACAAATTGTTCTCTTGAACATTTTAGTAATAATATGGACTTTTTTAAATATTAATAACTTAAATGAAAGTATGTACTTTTTCTTTAAGTGTAAATATTCTGAGGTATTTTTTATTTTACTACAATACTTTTGAATCTGGGCCATATTTCCTGGAAATTGTCCACATTACGAGTATTAGTAATTTAAAATATCATCCTGTGCCATGACAGGAAGTAGTACGAGGGTAACTTTGGGAACGTTATTTATAGTTGCGGTGTTGTTATAAAAAGTACTTTTTGTTAAAAAAAAGAACTACTGTAGATGTCGATGGTAATTTCAGTTAAAAAAAGTACATTTTGTAACAAAAAGTCCATTGGGTTTAGAAACTTACTTTTTTATCAAAGTAATTTTGTGGGAACACAATACTTTTTGTAAAAAAGGGACGGTAAAAAGGAAACTTTAAGTGCAATTGTGCTACTTCCTTAAATTACATTTTGTCTTTTATCCAAACAAAAAGTTATGGTGAAATTATTGCGTTTTGTTATGGACCTCCTCAATTTAACTTTTTTAAAAAAGGATCTTTTTTGGAAAAAGGGAACTTTTTGTAAAAAGGGAATTTTGTGTAAAAAGGGAACTTTTTGTAATGGAAATTTTTAAAAAAAAAGTAAATTTTTTTTCAAAAGAAATATTTAGTAAAAATTGAGCGTTATGTAAATAATTAAACTTTTTGTAAAAAGGTATTTTCCCTTAATTACCTTTTTAAAAAAGCTATTCTTCTATTTCTAAGGGGCATTTTATCTTAAAAGGAGTACAAAAATATATTTTTTTCTCAACTTTTTTTTGTTAATAATGTTAAAAAAATACAATCAACTTGTGTGTACAATCAGGCCTGTCACAGAAATTGATTCCTAAAGAAATTAGAAGTGATTTCGTATTTTGCTTCAAATAAAATGAAATCACTTTCGATCGGAATCGATTTCTATGACAGGCCTGAATATGTAGTTTTTATTTAAAATATGCACTATTTGAAACTGCATACCTAGGATGTGTATGAAGATAAATACGAAAGTTAATTTAATTTTTTTTTAAATATTGCATGCGATATAAAATATTAAAAAAAAAATATCGCATGCAATAAAAAAATATTTTAAAGATAATACGATTATTAACACGATCTTTTAAAGTTTTTTTTGAAATACTCATAATTTTTGTTTAATATTAAAAACTTATTTAATATTAATAATATTAAAATTTATGATTTTTAAAAAAATATGACAGACTGAAATTCTTATGAATGAGTTTTGTGAGGGAAATGGCCACTGGGGCTCAGGAAATTAAATCCTATAGAAAATGAAGACTATGGACAAGGCTACTATAATCAATAAACACTTTAACCAAATTATATTTTTGAAAATTTGTTCATGAGTATTTCACTTTCAATTTTCAGAAATGTATAAAAATGTTCCAAATACAATTTGGATATAGTGTTTACTGATTATAGTAGTCTTGTCCACAGTCTTCAGTTTCTATTAGGTTTGATTTCCTGAGATCGAAGGATTTGGAGACAGTGGCCATATCCCTCACAGAACACTTTCATGAGAATTTCAGTCTGTCATATTTTTTTAAAAATCTTAAATTTTAATAATTAAGACTAATTAAATATCAAATAAGTTTTAGTATCAAAAAAAATGATGAATATTTCATTTTCTTTATAAATTTTTTTTATCGCATGCGATATATTTTTAATATATTTTCTATCGCATGCTATATTAAAAAAAATTAATTTAACTTTTCGTATTTATCTTCAAAAACATAAACATAGGTATGTATAGATTTCTAATAAACAGGGCCCGGACTTTTATGCCTGTTAAAATTGCGTTTTATGCGCATAAAATTTAAAAAATATGCAGTTAAAATTATCTCAAATTTTTTTATTAGTGATAAAAAAAACAAAAAAAAAACAGAAATAGCATGAAGAACGTTAAAATTCAGTCTAATAAAAGTAAGTAAGGCACAATAACCACAAAAGTAGAAGTTAAAATAAAGTAAAACAAAAATATATAGAGAAACATTAAGACAATCATGTAAATTAAGTCACTTGCAAAGGCCCAACTATATATACATAAGCTGGCTTGAGCAACTGTGCGAATACATGTTACTCATAAGTGTCAAACCATATTCAACTTAAGAAAACCTTTTGATAAATTTTTTTGACTGTCATTTGCTTAAGCAAAGTGCGAAACTGATCGCAATTACATACGAATCAAATTTTTATTGATTTTGTTTCTTAAAATGCCTTTACAGATATATTTGACACTACATTTTTCAAAATAAAAGTTTACTACCTGTTTTTCAAAACGGAAGTGATAGGTGCATGATCATATGCTGATAGTTTCTCTGTGGCATATTCATTTTCATTACGCTGTTTTCGAAAAAAAATTTAAATTAATTATGCAAGCAGTTAAGGGCTTAAAACAATAAATTTAAATCCTTAATTTTTGTTTTATCTTTATTTATAAAGCTTGCTACGAATTTATTAACTTAAGTTACCGTCCAAAAATACATCTTATGTATGGCAATATCAATTAACTTAAATTTACTACTGTTGAATCCTTTTACAACATCTTTGAATTGACAAAAGTTTTTAGTATAATACATAACTGCTTTAAACCACGTCCCCTCATCTGGTTGTTATAGGCTGTAGAGGTAGACATTTATCCGGATAATTCCTTTTATATGCGGCAACATGCAACATCAATAAATAAATATCATCGAAGTTGTCTTTTACCTCTTCTGCGGAAGGGTGCATGGCAAAATAAAGCAATTAAAATAAGTTTTTTTTAAAATATGCAAAAAAATATGCAATATATGCAAAACTATGCTTTCAAAGCAAAATATGCAAAAATATGCATTAACAAATCGATGCAATTTTACCGCAAATTTCTTGGTTCGCAAAAATATTTTGTATATGGTTATCTCCGACTGACAAGAACAAATATGCATTTGCATAAAAATCCGGGCCTTGGTAATAAACATGTTATAATGAAATTAAAGTATCGGCATATTTTGATTTCTAGCTAATGTAAACCAATTGAGGACTGCTTTGTCGTTATTTTAGTAAATTGAGTAAATTGATAGACGAGATCCAGATTCAACCGATTTGACCGTACTAGCTGGGTATCTGTTGACCCTTTTCTTGAATCTCACCCCCCTCTCCCTCTACCCCCTTCGACTTCTTTTATTAGCTTGTACATTTCCTCAATCGACAAACATTTTAAAACACGTTTATTTGCCATGATAATAAACAAATACAAATAGTTTTTACACTTATCATATAGAGCGAATGACACTTCTGCATAAAACTGATACACAATGATTAAAAACGAAATAAACAAAACAAGAATTCATATGTAAGTACCAGGGCTGCCAGATTTGACGATTTATCGTCATTTTTACGATTTTTTGCTCTAAAATTAGAAAAGTGCTGATTTACTGTTTTTTTTAACGTAACGATTTTATTCCGTTTCCAAGAGAAGAAAACTTTAAATGTTTTTTTATATTAAGATAGGTTTTTTCCCTTAAAAATGTATGGGGAAAATCAAAATTTCAAAAGAAAAAACTATTCACTTTTTATTCACGATAGTCCTGATTATTTAATGTATCTCTTTTTTTCTACCAATGTAGAGGGAGTTTTGAGTCTAGTCAATTGTAATAAATTATTAGATTTTCGGATACGTTCGGTTTTTAATCATGGAATGCTTAACAGCCGTACCTTAACAAGAGCGGAAGGCGGAACTTTCCTAAGCAATAGCGCCAACAAAATTACAAATACAAATTAGGATAAAAACGCTAGATTGACGACCAAATTCACTTTTAAACGCGCTGTAGTAGTTAATATATTTTTGTTTGAGTTTTTTTTTTTTTTTTATAAAAATCTACAAAGTGAAAATCGAACGAAAATGTTAAAAAAAACTAAATTTTAGGTTCTTCGATTTTGACGATTTTTTCAAAACGAGAAAGACGATTGATTTTTCTCAGGAAATAGACGATTTTTTCACAAATATATCTGGCAGCCCTGGTAAGTACATACTTGGTTCGAGTTATAGAGAACATCGAGTTATGTAAGTTTGAGTTACGAAAGGAGAATTGTATATTGTTTATTTCATTAGAGCTACTGCCAATCTAATTAGTTCGAGCTACAGAAAATTCGAGTCATAGCAGTTCGACTAAGAGAAAATTCGAGTCATGCAAATTCGACTGTTTTGTACTAAAAATTTTAAATTGTTTTCTTTGTTTATTTAAACTTTCCTTGCAACCCTCGTTTTATTGCAAATTTTTTTTTTGTTTATAAAGTGTTTTAAGTAAAATTGAAATAAATACTGCATTTCCCTTTTAACAAATTGTAAATTCGCGTAGTTTTAGTAAAAGTACTTTAAAAAAAGACTTTATTGAAGTATCACTTCTTTTTTTTTATTTATTTATTTTTTTTTTTTGTAGAAAAACATTTTCAGAAAAGTGACATTGTAAACAGAGTGATAAATACATTTACACATCACTTACAAATCCGACATAGAGACAATTACATTACTTAGGCAATTTTATATCAAAACACTTTGTTTCATAATTATTGATAAAGTTTGTAGATATTATTATGAAATAATAATAAATTTAACACGGGGCTTACATTTGTCAGTACTGGCAAGACAGTTGCAATACATGCAAACTTTTTCACTTATACATGCAAACTTGTCCAACTGTCTTGTCTACTGTCTAGCAAATTTTTCAGACAGTAAAATTTGACAGTGATTTGACTAACAGTAATCTAAAGTTTTGTTAGCAAAAGGAAAACAAAAAATTAAAATGTAAAAAAATAAATATATTCTGTTTTGATTTTGAATGGTTTAGTTAAGTGTTATGTTTGTAAACACTATATAATTATTTTAAGCTATTTTTAAATTTGTTTAGTTAATGTAAAACACCTTTAGCTGGACTGGCACTGCAACATTCACGTTTGACATATTTTTAAAAGTGAACTGTCTTAACTACTGTCTGGACACGCCTACGTCACGAACACAGTTAGTAGAATTTTTGACAACTTTTTTTTTTTTTTTTTTAGCGATAAACCAACACTCAGTTGATCAGGAAAATAAGGTTTGGGAAGGAGGAAAGAGGGAATAGTGTTTGTGGACATTTGACTTGAATCTTAATAAATTGTAAGTATCGGGGAAGACCTCTGCGGGAAGTTTATTCCACATACGGATAGTTCGACTGAAAAACGAATTTTCTCTATAATGCGTTGTGCGAAACACAGGACAATCGACTACAAACGGATGTGATCCACTGGATGAGCGAGTATTACGAAGAAATACTCGGGGGGTGGAGTAAGTTCACTCATCTCAGTGGAACACCTCCCATGGTAATATCGATAGAAAAGTGTCACACAACCCACATTCCGACGATGCTCCAATGAGTCAATAGAGTTGGATACCCTACTGTCATTGATGAGCTTCACCGCCCTCCTTTGTACACGGTCCAGAAGGTTCAAAATAGACTTTGAAGCCCCTGCCCATATATGGGAGTTGTATTCCATCTTCGGTCGGATATAGGTGGTATAGATAGTAAGGAGATCGGATGAAGTGAAGTAAGTCTTGCACCGTTTTAAAAAACCTAAACACTTGAATGCTTCTTTCGACACTTTAAAAACGTGTTTATTCCAGCGGACATCGCACTGTATTCTCATGCCCAGAACATCAAGAGTATCCGATTCTTCAATATCAATGCCACCCATTACTACAGATGACATAGTTGGTCCCACGGCCCGTCTGTGGGTCAACATACAACATTGGGTCTTGCGTGCATTAAATTCGACCCTATTCGCTTGACCCCACTCAGAGATTGCAGCTAGGTCCTGATTAAGTGTGTCATTCATATTCTGCCTTTTGCCCCCAATCTCAACAAGGCTTGGCCTATGATCGAAGGAATATGAATGACAAATGTTGCTGTCATCTGCAAAAGAGTAGATAGGATTTGAAGTATGACTAAGAAGGTCATTAAGAAATATAAGAAATAGCGTAGGAGAAAGGACAGAACCTTGCGGTACCCCTGAATTCAGATGAAACTCGTTTGATGCAATCCCATCTATAACAACACGTATAGTGCGATCACTGAGGATCACGAGAGAAATCATTACCGACACCAAAAGCAATAAGCTTTGACACAAGCGCACCATGCCACACTCGATCAAACGCCTTGGAAATATCCAGAGCAACCACTTTGCATTCACCAAAGCGGTGAATGGACCGACTCCAACGTTCTGAAAGAAACGCTAACAGGTCTCCTGTAGATCGGCTACCACGAAAACCATACTGTCTGTCACTGAGAAGTGAATTCGTCTCCAGATATTTCACAAGATGGTAATTAACCATGCTCTCCATCACCTTCGAGAGCGAAGAGCAAATTGCGATTGGGCGGTAATTGTCAGGGTTAGTAGCCTCACCCTTCTTGGGGATTGGCTGAACATTGGCCACCTTCCAGCAAGAGGGAAAGATTCCCGCACGGTACGAAGAGCTGAAAAGGTTGGCCAACGGACGAGCTAACGTCGAACAGCACTGTTTCAATACCAGTGCTGATATGCCATCCGGCCCCGGTGACTTGTTTACGTTAAGATCCGAAAGAACCCTTTTGACTGCGCGTGATCGGAAAAATATCTTGGGCATAGTACATGATACTCTTCCGACCACGGGCAGTGATTGATTGCTTTCCGGCAAGAACGAATTACTTGCAAACAGTTCAGCCAAGAGGTTAGCTTTATCAATCGGGTCAGTAAATATTTGGTCGTCCTTTAAAAGCGCTGGGATAGAAGAACTAGCACTGTCCCTTACTCTTTTAACGAAGGACCAAAAGGTCTTACTGCCCCGAGGAGCAGCAAGGACCTTAGCACGAAGACGCTGTTCGTGTAGAAATTTTTCCCGTCTAAGTACTTTGGCACACTCAGATCTTGCCTTCTTTCGTAGGTGATCAGTAGTTGCGTTTTTATTCAAACGCCAACTACTAAACGCCTCCTCTCTGGATCTGACTGCATTTTTGCACGTCTGGTTAAACCAACACTTAAGTTTTGGTTTAACCGAAATTTGCTTCGAGGGAATAAAAAGTTTCATTCCAAGCAAAATTACATTTACGACCATTTTTGCTGCGGCATCAACATTATTGTCAAGGAAACAAAGTTTCCAGTTGAAATGCCGGTAAAATTCGTTAAGCTCGGCCCAACGAGCCTTTTCATAAATAAAAATCGAGCGTTTCGGGGCTGTTTTCGAAACGCTATGAAGTGCCGAATATGAAAAGTAAGCAGAAATGGTATTGTGATCCGAATTCCCGAGAGGATCGAGTGTTCTCACTTCGTACTTTTCAGGGTGAGAAGTGAGAAAAAGGTCAAGAGTATTTCGAGATTGCCCTACAACACACGAATTGTGTGTTGGCTCATTCACTAATTGCGCTAAGTGGTTATGCATATTCTTACTGTCTTGCCAGTACTGTCAAATAAAAACGCAGTGTTAATAAAGGGCAGACATTTTCTATTTAATTTAATTTAACATTGGTATTTTGTTCTGTGTGTAACAAGCAAAATTTACGATACTTGTTAATTGATTTGAAGGAAACCCCTCCATTGTACCTATAATTAAAATCCTTGATGTCTACACACTTTAAAAACACATTGCCACATTGAACATATTTCCCCACTTTATGTCAACAACGTCATCATCATTCTTATCAACAACAGCAGCAAGCAACATAAAACCTCAGTTAAGCAATAAACTTTCCAACAAACAATTGCAATACAAATGGCAAATACGAAAAAAAAACAAATCTTTCAGTCAGAAGAAAGAAAACAAAAAAAGAATGAGAAGGAGGAAGAGAAAGAGTGAGAGGAACAAGAAAAAAGAATTATATGAAAGTTTATAACATCCTATTTTGCATACTGACACATTTTTCTGTTGTTTTTTTTGCCTCTTTCCATGAAGGTGCACCTTTAGATAAGAAAAAAACACACACAAATTAAAACATTGCATGTTTGTCTACCAGTGTACACATCTGTGTATATAATCTGTAATCATATCGCTTTAATCAAACAATTTTGAAAAAAGCCTCTTCCAAAGTAAAACAGCGCATTTTCCGCAACTTTTTGTTGTTTATAGGCGATGCAGCTACTGTTTGTTTATGTTGTTGTTTGTCATGAGGAGCAGTTGTACATTTGTGCAATAGTATGCGAGTGTATGTGCGTGCGTAAATTTTTATAAAAAAAAGTTTAAAGTAAAACTAGTAGTAAAATTTTAGGCCCTAAACTTACTGTGAAATGTAATAAATCTATTGTTTTATTACATTTTGCGTTTGTTGTAGTTATTATTGTTATTGGTTTGCTTTTGTTATTGTTGTCGTTTCTCTACACGCAATTTTTGCTGTCATTTCGATGCAGTAGTCATCGCAAACTTAGAATTTTTGAACCGGTTATATTTTTTTAGTCCACCATAGACAGACAGGGACGGAAATAGGTATCAGCCTATATTCAGTATTTTTTTTTTGTCTGTCTTTTGCTAGTTTTGATTTATTATAGTCTATTAAATTTAAAATAATAAAGAAAATGAATCCTAGTAAAATGAAAATGTGCGTGGCGGTCTCTTTTTGTCATTCTCAATGTTTAAAAATATTAACAAAAAAATCTTGTCTAGTAGTTTTGATAGTAAAATAAATTAAAACTTTAAAATTTAAATAGAGGAATTAAGCTTTTTTTCTAGATTTATTAAACTAAAGTAAATCTAACTTGAACCTGATTGGAAAAATAGAAAAATTTCGGATATTTTCAATACAAAACAAGTTAGAAAATATGAATTGTCGGCCAAGTTCTCTATACAACAGTATTTGAAAACAAATTTTCGAAAGTGTACCTAATTTGGGACTCACTGGCAATCATGGACGTGCCAGAAAAATAGTATGTGATGGTGTTAAGATAAGGGTGTTCAATTAATCGGGTTTTATTGTTGTTCGTTTAAGCGATTAATCGGTATTTGTCATTTTTACCTTATTCGATTAAGCGAATAAAATTTTAAAATTAATCGAATAATTCTAAATCCAGAAATTTTATACTCTACGAGATGTTTTTCCGATAATTTTAGAAAAAATTAGTACTTGAGTCACTTTCGGGCACTAAGATTTTAAAAGAGTCAATATTACTTTGATGTTTTTTAAACTTTTCACTGACATTCCATTCTCTGCTATGCTTCCGCAAATAATTTCCCCTAGAGAATCCTGTTTAAAATACACCCCCTTTTATTTCGTTGGTGGAGCATCTTCTTCAAGAACTTTGTTATAGTCATTGTGTAAGCGATAAATAAGTGAAGTTGTTAAAGAACATTTACGTTAATAAATTTTTGGACACTTGTTGCATTCAGCATTATACAATATTTTTAAACCAAACTCATTCTAAAGAGAGAAACGCATGAACTACACAGAAAGAAAAACACTAGAGATAAATCAAGTTTTTTATGATTACTTAAAGTACGAGTCGTACTCAAAAATTCAAGTACGAATAACACTAAAACGTACCATAAACCATCCTACTTTCGAAAATCAATCCCGGAATTTCTTGAAATAAGTATAAAATTCTTAAATCAAGTATACAAAAAGATTAAACTTTTCGTTGTGTTTCATCCTCCGGCCTCGCATGTTTTGATTTTCTAAACACATTGAAAAAAGTTTTGGCCAGACTCATGAGTACCTCGAAAGGTTAAAAATTAAATTTGAACTCTTACTTCTTATTTAGTTTATATTTTTGGTTAAATATGTACATAGATTTCTAAAGTAAAAACCATATCGGGCATGATATTGGTGTTTTATCATTCCATAAGGTGTAATTCGAGTAAGTAAATCAATCATAATAATTTTTTCTTTCTTATTCGAGATAAAAATCAACCTTATAATACTTGAATCAAGCGCATTTTGATATTAATTTAATCTTAGTTTTTCTAAAATCAATCTCATTTTCGGATTATTTAACGTACGAATTTGGATTAAAACAGTTTTATAATTCTTGAATCAAGCGCACTTTAAGATTGATTCAATCTTAATGCCTAAAACGAAAACAAATTTGTTCGAAATCCATGAACAGGCTGTTAGTTTTACTTAATCAATATAATTTTCCGATTATTTCAAATATGAAATCGGTAATGAATATGGATAATTTAAGTATTTTGCGATTGAAAAGCCGTACTTGAGTCAATCTTTTTGTACTTGATTCAAGAAAATCCGTACTCATCGTACTATTAATACCGCTTCGGATACGGATAATGATTTTTCTTTTGAGTGTATTTTGTTAAAAAATATGGGCGTGTTCTAGAAATCGAAATGAAGTGAATTTAAAATCGCGCAAATTTTAAAAACGATCCATTTTATCTACTACATTCTTTAAGTCTATTATTTTTGCAAGAACAAAGCTTAAAACCACAAAAAACTACGGTTATTTTGTAAAAAGTAATTGAATTTAAATTAACGTTCAATTTCCATTTCATTTCGATTTCTATAACATAACCGATAAATTAATATAAATCTTTGAGTTAACATACCTTTGTCGTTTTTTCTTTTGTGAAATGAATTAATAAATTTTTTTGAAAAAATTTAATAAAAATAAAGGCTTAACTAAACATGACTGTTTTTTTTTTAATTCCAACGAACACATACATTTGGTTTGTTTATTCGTCCTAAAACTTTAAAAAAAATTATACATTTAACAGAAATAAATACTATATATTCACCTTTATTCTATTTGGCGTCGGCAATAACAACAGCAATGTTAAGGCAACAGCAATTCTTATCAAAGACAACATCGATTCTATGTTGAATTGGTATTTTGTAAGAATATTCTGACGCCCTAGACTATTTATCGATAATGTTAATAAAATACGGCACACCTCTCTAATATAAGAAGCAGCTGATTCATTTTGCTCACTGTTTTTTGATAAAAAAAAAACCTTTTTAAGATTTGAAAGTTATTTTTGGCTGAATAAACCTTCTTTTAAACATATTGGAAATAATGGAGCCTTATTTAAAAAAAGGGAACGTTTGTTTCAAACACAATATAATTTGCAGCAACATTGCGTTTTTTGGCCCAGGAATCGACCAGCTCAGCGTTGGAATTTGTTTTAACTTTGTACTGTCCCAGCCACTAGTTTCAAAAATTTTGTCCGAGACTCTGGAAGTCATGGAGAGAGAACTTTTTCCACAAAAGACAAAAACTCGACATGACGGATGCTGATAAGAATGAGACTTAGTTGCATTTCTTTTAAAAGCAGTATTTCCAGGTGTAATTGGCTGTGTGGACGGAACCCACATCAAAATTTTAGCTCGCAAGGGATATTTAATTTATTAGGAAAAGAGAGCCTGCAAACTCCTGGCTAGTGATGGATTTTTTACAAGCTCTTCAACTAGTTTCTCGTTTGTATCTTAATTATTTCCACAAAAAGTATATCAAAACACAACACAACAAATCGGCGTAGAAATCAAAATTGCAGGCAACCATAACGTAAAATTTATTAAAATTTTTAAACGACAACAAGGCAATTAAGGGCAACAGCAACGCCAATTTGTCTTAGAAAATACCAAACATATGCTAACAGTCATCGAAATATGGCAATATTGCAAACGGAAATATGAAATTAAAACAAAACATAAAAAACGGCGTTGTTAACTTTAACGACGCCAAATAGAATAAGGGTGATTATTATTATTCGATTAATCGGTATAAATTCTTCGATTAATCCTTTAATCGAAATTAGCAATTTAAAATTATTCATACAATTAATCGTATAAAATTGTTCGATTGATCGAACAAGAATTATTCGACTGAACAGATTACGTATCTTCGTGCGTATCTTCATCAATTTGAGATTTTTTTTGCCTTGAAGCGATTTAATTATGGGGGTTTATATGCAACTAATGGTTAATTTTAAGCCTACCAGCACAATATTTTGTCAACTTTATTGTCGCCAATTTGTATATCAATACCAACATTTATAAGGAAGTTATGGCATTAAAGGCTATTTTCGGGATTCCAATAAAAGTTTGTAAGATGTATCAGATGGTAATCTAATAAGTTTAAAACAAATTTAATCTAAAAACAAACATAATAAGGTGGTTAATGGGCACAAAGTCTCTATTCCGGAAAGAAACTTAAATCGGGGTTATGTGAAAAAAATGCACCAGTTTTCACAATTTTCAATAGGCTTGGTCCTTGTGATAATTAGAACCGATGTACCAAATTTCATCAAAATATCTCCAAAATTGCGACCTGTTCTTTACGCAAAAGGCTAACAGCCAGCCAGCGGGAAGAACGGACATTGTACGATCGACTTACAAAGGCGATTTCGGCAATAGAAAATCAAACCGAAAAACAAAAATACGGAACACCATTATATTACACGTGTGATTTGAAATCACGTTATTTGAATTAAAGTGATTTGCAGAACATGGTTGTATATATACTGTGTAGCCTCGTTGAACGCAACCCTCGATATGCGCAACCCCTCGCTTAACGCAATTTATTCTTTATTTCAATTAAAAAAATACGATTATTAAAAGCTCACCTTAGTTTATTTTTTATAAAATTCTTGATTGGTTTAAAATGAGCTTTTAAATAGTAAAATATGACTAGAAATTTGTGACTTCACACAGAAAAAAAAATACCAATCTTGAATTAACATGGCGAAAGTATTTAAATTTATCATTATTTCATATTAATTTTAAATGAAAAATATTAAAATAATCTTAAATCACGTTTATTTAATATTATTCACTGTTTAAATAAATTTTAAAATATTGAATCCATAAAAACCTGTTTTATATTAAAATCAAAAGTTTATCTTGTTAAATTAACATGCATACATAGTAAAGTATGTTAATTTTTTTATTTTCATTTTTAAAATATGATATAAAAAGAAGACAATTCCCGTATTCTTTTAATTAAAATTATTTAGTTAAATAGTACATCAGGTTTTCAAAGTAGAATGATGACGAAAACCATATCGGGCGATGCTGCTGATGCTTCTGTTAACAAAGGAGAATAAAAAATAAGTGAAACATGTGTTACAGGGGTAATAGTTTTGAATTATTCTTCAATAAATGCACATGTTGTCTCTGAAGCTTCTTCACACTGTTATAACACACTCAAACCAATTTGATTATACATGAAATTCACGTTGTTTCAACTTGAAATAACTTTCATTCAATTTTAAAATAAAAAAATGTTGTTTGCAAGTTATTGTAAAATCAATTTGAATTAACATGAAAAACATATGAAGCAAAATCACCACCTACAAATTTTAAATCAACCTTGTTTTCTACGTTTTTAACTTGATTTTTTTTTTCTGTGTGTTGGTTTGTGCAACAACTCAGTTATCGCAACAGCCCAAAATTTCTATTGGCTGCGTTCACCGAGGTAACACTGTACTTTATAGGGTCTAGATCTTTATTGTAGACATACCAAACGGAATGACAAACTTATACATACCCTTTCCAGCTGTGGTGAGGGGTAGAATAATGAGTTATTGCCGTTAAATGGTCAGTTGTGTTGAAGGAAATGTTTCATTACATTTTTGCTAGATAACTCCTATTTGTTTAATGCATTTATATCAGTATTTTTATTAAACTTCTTAGGAACACTTTATCTCTTAACTAAATATTTTTTTAAATTTCCAATATTTATTCGTAAGTTAACAAGTCATAAGATATCACTATTTTACAAATAACTTACCAATACAATTTGTGAAATAAATATGTATGTCTTCTTGCAATACAAAAGTTTTTAATAAGTAATAATAGCAACAAAAAAAGAAGAAAGAATTTCCGCATATTTGAGCATGATAAAGTTTATATCAGCAATAATACGTACTTGTGTCATTCATGCTGATAAGATAATGCTTGTATCCATATGCTCCAAATACAACAATAAAAAATATATATATAAACTTCAAAAATTGTCACACAAATACAACAATAAATTGTACAAAAGATACAATTCATATGTTGTAACTGTTTGAGTGTCTGTATCTTGCATCTTAACAATGAAAACAATTGCAATCGTAATCGCTTAAATTCATTGCCAAAATGAAAAAAAAAAGTTTCGATACAACAAATAGAGTTGTGAGTGTGAGTGGTTTTTGATGCTTGCTAAGGGTAACGTAATCGCGCTTACTTAGAGTCTAAACACAATGTTTGCGGTGCGATTTATCGTTGCGGTCATTGTTGCCAATTTAACGGGTTTACCGCGATTCTAGCGGTTTTTATGTGTCCACCGGGGTAAAATTTCCGTTTTGGCGGTTAGCGGGATATCAAGCGGTTTTTTAATATCATTAGAAAATACAATTTTGGTTCTAGGCATTTTAAAATTACAATTTTTATCTCAAAATAACAGATTTGTTTACAATTAAAGTAATTAAGTGATAAGAAAAAATTTGTTTTTGTGGAAATTTAATTTGTTTCCGCAATAAAAAATTTTTTTTTATGAAGTTAAATTGAAATGTATTAACATAACCGCCTTATTTCGAGCGAAATATTTGTCCTGCCCAAAAAAAAAAATAGACGTGATAGAAAAAACTGAGAACGGACTTGAATTTATTTAAAACACTTTTTACGGCGGACCAGTGTTATCAACTTTTAACGATCAAAATATAATCTATAGTCAAAGCTAAAGTTAAAAGGGTGTTGTCTATAGCAAATCAATTTTTATATTAAAGCACTTAAGCAATCAAAAATTAAAAGTATTTTTTATTATCCCTCGGATAAAACTTCCATACGGTTGACCAACCTAATTCCAAACAACGTACTGTAATTCGAGAATGCTTTAAAAAAGTCTTCGGAGCGAAACAAAAATTATCTATTCGTTTGTTAGGATTGTAAACAATTTTCAAGCATGAATGTTTGAAATAATGGTCAGCAAAAACTTTTAAAAATTATAAACGTTTTAAAGCAGTAGTGGCCATGTTATCCATATATACATATGCAAATTCAACCTTTTTAAATTAATGTTCCTCCGAAAGTAAATGTAAGTGTATATCAAATATAAAATAGTGTAAAATTTCAAATCGATTGTCTTGCATTTACTTCCTTCTTTTCTTTTACGATTTTTTTAAGCTTGGTCTACGGTCTAAAATACAGTACACGCTCGGAAATTCGAACCACTTTGTTTTTAGGGCGATTCGAACTTCCGAATTATTCGAATTTCTGGACGGTTTTTATTATACAAAAATTTGACCGCAAAGATATAAAAAACTATGTTTGTTGTTCAATTTACTTTGTTTAACATAAAAACTATAAAAAATTAAACGAAATATAACAAAAAATAACAATTCATACTTCTAACTAAATTAAAAAAAGAAAACAATCTTTTCGAATCTTTTTAATTTGTCTTGTAAACACAGTGTTTTTCTTACGCTTGCTTGTCATTTTTAGTTCACTTTCTTATTTTAATAAATGTTAAACCGTATACATATACAAACACCAAAAACTGACTTTTAAACTCTGATAACATCAACAAGATCTGTAAATCATCATTTAAATGGGATTCCCCTTATTACTTAAAAAAGAAAAAACCGCTCGGAAATTCGAATTTTGGATTCTAATTTTAGAGCGCCAAATGCAATGAAATATTATTATTATTATTATATTTATTTAGTGCTTTTCTAATACAACAAGATAGATTATCTTATAATTAAAGTATTAGAATCAGAAAAGTTAGTTTTAATATATGTTGGTGTCCTTATTTATAAAATAATTTAGCAGATATAGTAATAATAGATAATTAGATCAATAATTACATTTAATATAGAACTTAATTAGAGTACATAAATATTTGAATTTTGCAATTAAGTTAATTATTTCGAATGCCATAAATGTTATTGAAGTTATTTTTAAATTTAGTTGCGTTGGTTGAATGTTTTAAAGATACAGGAAGTTGGTTCCAGAGACGTATAGAATATATAAAAAATTGTTTCTCAGACGCTGCATCACGATGTCGAAGTTGGACTAGGCTGTTTACTCTCGAGGACCTCATGAACTGTAGACGGTCAAATAGATATTTTGGTTTCATTGTCGTTATAATTTTGTGTAAGAACAAAAGGTTTTTTAATTTCAGATAGTCTTCGAAGCTAACGTTGAACACACGATAGGAGTATTGAGATACGTGATCAAATTTTTTTAGACTATAAATATAGCGTACAATGTTATTAAATGTCGTTTTAAGCCTCATGAAGTCTTTTAAGTTACATCCAGAAAATATCTCTGATGCATACAGAAGTGTAGGTAGAAGATAAGTTTTTGCCAGCAAAAGTCTTACTTTGGGTGGTGTAAAGTACTGTACAGTCCACAAATTCCGCAACATACTGTACACTCTACCACATGCCTGGGTAATGTGGTCAGACCAGGTAAGTGTGCTGTTAAAGACAACTCCAAGATTTTTGACCGTGTTTACTACTTCAATTTTAGTATCTCCCAGAATAACGTTAATTTCAACATCAATTTTAACAGATTTTTTGGTGATAATAACACATTTTGATTTTTTAGGATTTAGGCGTAATCCATTGGCCGATGCCCAGAAAAAAATTTGGTTTAGATCGTAATTTAATTCATTTACTTTGGAGTTAATACAATACTTAGAACATTTCAGGTACATTTGAATATCATCCGCGTACATTTGAACATTTGAATATTTAATTTGTTTTGGTATATCATTGGAGTAAATTGAATATAATAGTGGTCCAAGTATCGAGCCTTGAGGGACACCTCTGACAACTCGCAGGGGTTTCGAAATAGTCCCCAAATTTGAGACGCATTGCCACCTATTAGTTAAATATGTATACATCAATTTCACAGCCAATGAAGAAAATTTAAACATTTTAGCCAGTTTAAGGCAAAGAATGTCATGGTCAACAGTGTCAAACGCTTTAGAATGATCCAGTAAGACTAAAAACGATATATCTCCGTTATCCAAATTACCTCTTATTTCCTCAACAACATCAGTAAGAGCAGTTATACAACTGTGCATTGGTCTAAAGCCCGATTGGCGTTCTGTCAATAGATTATTTGTGTTCAAATATTCAAAAACTTGTTTCTGTATTAAGTGTTCAAAGACTTTGGAAAGATATGGCAGGATTGAGATAGGGCGATATTCTTTATCTGTCTTAGGCACGGGAATGATTTTGGCTATTTTCCATTCATTTGGGAAGGTGCTTGTGGTAATAATTGTATTAAATAAATGTGTTATAAATTGTATTATCCAAGGTAGAATTAGTTTTATAAACCTAGGATTAATGTTATCTAAGCCAGTCGCGTCAGATTTAACCTTTCTAAATCCTTCAGCAAGATCTAAGGGTGTAAAACATCGAAAATTAAACTCTCCAGTAGGCATATTCATTGGTTGCAGATTGTCATAAAAAGCGGCATTAGCTAAGGGCATCGGTATATTAATGAAAGATTGATTTAAAATGTTAACATCAACATCAGATACACGTCTACTTGTATTATTAATGCCAATATTACGTATTATTTGCCAAGTTTTTTTGGAATTTGCTGCATTATTAAATTTGCTTGTATAATACGTAGATTTTTCTAACCTAATTTTATTAACGACAGCTTTTCTAGCCGATCGAAATAGCTCTCGGTATTCTGTGGTTTTGTAACGTTTCCACAATTTGTATAGGTCGTCACGACGTTTTATAAGAATTCGGATTTCTGCTGTAAACCATGGACGTATTCTATTTTTTATTGTTCTAGTTCTCATAGGCACATGTTTATCAAATATTTTCGTAATTAGTCCATTGAGTAATACTATTTGTTCGTTAGCTGACGGTAGGTAGTAAATTTGATTCCATGGAGTATTTAAAATGTCTGCTTCTAATGCCATAAAGTTCAAATTATTAAAATCACGAAAGTTGTAAGTTTGCGAGGTGTTATTAGTACCAAGGTCATATGATGCATAAATTAAGTCATGTTTTGAGAAAGCCGGAGCTGCCAGTTGATCGTAGTGTAGGATTTTCCTTATATTATTTACAAAAAATACGTCAAGTAAAGTGCTATTGTTGCTTGTGAAATGTGTTGGCCTTGAGATGTTTGCAGGAAATAAATGAAAGGAACGCATGGTAGAAGTTAAACTACTATCAGCTAGCAGGTTGCAATTAAAGTCACCAGCAATAATTATTTCCTCATACGAAACTGATAAAAGCTCTAACTGTGCACTAAATTTGT
This sequence comes from Pollenia labialis, assembly GCA_949318255.1. NCBI lineage: Eukaryota > Metazoa > Arthropoda > Insecta > Diptera > Polleniidae > Pollenia > Pollenia labialis. The sequence continues at coordinate 129,517,867 of OX439140.1, forward strand.
CAAATTTTATATTTTTATCTGGTCTGTAACCACACCCAAGCAATAACTTAGAGCCATTATGATAAACATCAACAAATACAAATTCAACTTCATTTGTTTCATTGACAGAACAATTTACCTTGCATGTAATATTATCACGTATGTATATTGCAACTCCTCCAGCATGTTTGCGTCTGTCAGATCGAAAAAGACGGTATCCTTTTAATCCGTATATACTGTCACTTATCTCACTTGAGAACCATGTTTCCGAAACACATACTGCTTCAATGCCAGAGTTTTCAAACAGAAAACGAAATTCTTCCAATTTATTTCCTAAGCTTTGAGCATTAATATGACAGATATTGAAACCTTGATTTTGTTTGGCTAGTATCCGGATCACGTTAAAATTTCCATCCCTAGAACCAAATTGTTCATACATATTATGTGTCATATTGGTACGCAACGCAACTAAATATATATTTATTAGTATTAGGCAAAAAAATATTAATACAATTTATAGTCAAATTAAGCATTAAAAAAATTATTAAACATACATTAATTTTTTTTTTTAATAAAATATAAAGTAAAATTAAGGTAAATGCAAGTAGGTGATAATAAAAATAATAATAATGATAATAAGTTAGTATAAAATCAATAATGTCGTTCATAAATGTAAATATGTTAAACATTAAACGTTTGATATTAATCACGAAAAAGTTGAGTTAATTGCTCGATAAATTCAATAAGAAGAGGTTCATCAGATTCCATTTTTCTTACGTATACAAGTCCTCGAAGTGTAAAAGTTGATTTTAATTTATTATTTTTCCTCAAGTTTAATGCAGCCTTAAATATTTCGTGGTTATGAGGCGTCAAATTCTCGTTGACGTAGATAGGCTCATTGCTGTCGAAACCAGCATGTTGAAGGCGTAACATTGAATTATTTTGTCTCTTGAAATTTGATATAGACTTAAGAAGGAAATTTTTATCAAATGGTGATTTAAGTTTAGCAATTATTACTTCATCTCTAGGAGAATACGGTTTATTGTTCTTATAAATTTTCTTCAGTCTATAAATATTATCTAGTTCGGGTGTTTGAATTTTAATTGACTCACATATATTATTAAAAATGCTACTTAAGTTTTCATTTTCATAGCAGGGTATTCCAGAGATTCGTATACTTCCAGCAACCACAGAATTCTCTTGTTTCAGCAATTTTTTCTTCAGCAGAATAATATCTTCCTTTATTTCAGCAACATTCAAACTTTTATTTTCAAGATTAATAACCCTATCAGTCAGATTATCAATTACAACTTGAATTGAGTTAATTTTTTCCTCAAATACAGAAAGAAGTTTTGATTCACTATCTTTTATCAAACTATTAATGAATTCAAAGTGTTTTTCTTCACTTTCTTTAATTGAATTCTTTATGACTTGCGAAGTAATAAATTCACTTTCTTTTATTAAGTCTCTTATAAAAGATTTATCATCAGTCGATAGGCGAGGTATTTTGCAATAATTTTCCATAGTTAAGTCTTGCTTTGACTCCCTTGATCTTTTAGCTGATGTTTCACTTCGTGTATTCATGTTTTTATTGTATTTAGCTTAGTGATTAATGAGTAAAGTTTTTTTTTTATGTTTTTGTTTACTTTTTTCTTGATTTTAATTTAAAGTTGATAAATCAGACTTCTTTTTGTAAATTATTTAAAATTAACGTTTAATAATCGAACTTGGCACCACTTTGTTAAAGTTATCGAAAAAAATGTGGTACTACTTATTTTCTTAACCAGTATTTGCATAAAGAGATCAGCTGGCTATGTTTTTATTTGTTTATTCTTTTTTAATGAGCTAACAAATTAAAGTTTTGAGTGTTTTTTTTTTTTTATTTTTGGTGTATAAAAAACAAACTTTAAATTTACTTTTATAAGTGACTAAAGGTAATAATGTTTTTTTTAACAAATTTAATGTTTTCCACAGCACTCAGGCACGGTATCACATAGATTATAAAGATTATTAAATAGCTTTGAAGTGTTCTTTTTTTTATTTGATTGGAGCCTTTTTAAAAACACGTTCTTCGTGTGCCAATGTATACGATTAATTACTGATTCGAATTTCTGAGAGTTCGTATTTAGCATCATTACCAAAACTAGATTAAGTGCACTTAACTCTAATGTCTGGATAGATTTCAATCAATACAAATCCATGAATTTTATATAAATATCCACATTTTGTACGTTCGCGGGACTAAAAGAGTCAGTGAAATTAAAAACCTTAAAATATCTAGATTTGTATAAACATTTCACATACATAATATTTAGATTTTAGCGATATTTTTAAAAAAAATAAATAATTTAGCGGTTTCTAGCGGTTTTTGAAGTGCGGTTTGACGGGAAGGGAAGCCTTCATAAAAAGTTGGCAACAATGGTTGCGGTAGAGAAAAAATAAACATAATACAACGGAAAACGGCGACGGCAATTGTTGTCATTGTTTGTTACAGTTTTATTAATTTATTTGTGCATACAAACATTTTTATAACATTTTCTAAAAAATTTACTTTAGTGTTAAGTGTTTTGTAATGGCAGTAGATAAAAAAAATTAAAGCTATTAAAAAATTGGCTTATTTGGTATGTGGAATTAGAAACCACGACACCTACTAACAGGAGATGGTGGGTAAGAGCCAAGGGATTCGGATGGGTTTTTCAAAACATGCTTGCAGCAGTTTGGTACGCCAACATCTTTGCCAAACTTTGCACCACAAGTCTTCTTTATACTGGAATTTTTTGTAAATTCCCAACTGCAAATTATAGAGACAGTCAGTCATACTTCCTTACTTCTTCGATGATTCTTTCGTTATTGTCTATTTTTGTTTTCTTCTGTTTATATATTTTTTAAGATTTTATATTAAGGGTCCTCATGATATCGTTTATAAGTCTCGTAATCTGTGCAAACTGTGCATTTTTACGCCCTCGTAAATGAACTGTCAAAAATTGTATGAGAATTCATTTACACAAACTTGGTAAATTTGCCCAACAATTTTGTCTCGTAAACTTGCGCTGTTCAATTGTGCATTTATACAAACAGATCTTTTAATGATTTTAACGTCGTTTTCAATGAAAAATCCAAGTGTCTATAAATCACAAACAATAAATTCTAGCAATAATTTCAGTAAATTGGTCTTTTGGCTTTCTTTGAGCATTTTTAAAAGCAAATTTCTCATATGTATTAATCACAAATTTAAACACAAATTTTTATATTTTTGAATTTTAAATTTTAATTTATTTTTGTATTGACGTTTCTTACAAACTGACTTTAATTGTTTAAAATTACACAAAAGTAAAAAAAGGGGCTTCATGAAACAAGACTCGTAAGTTTGCGCATTTGCACAAATGGCAATTTTAAGCGACATCATGAGGACCCTTTTTGTATGACAAAAATTTATGAACTTCAAAAACTATAAGTTTCTTAGTCCTCGTCTATATTATGAAACATTTGCTGCAGAAACTTTCTTCAACTAATAATTTAAAACTGCTTTCGTGTCCATACAGTAAGCTTTTTTTTTTTGTAACATTTAAGCATTTTGTATGCCTTTTCTCTTTCTCTTAATAACCAACTCACAAAAACTGATTTTACACAAAATAAAGTACACCGTTCAATTCGTCAGGGGATTCGAAAGGGGAAATCATAATCAAACTCAAATGTTTTGCAGAAAATTATTTTTTTGAAAATGGGCGTACAGATTTTTTGTCCTTTTATTTATTTTATATTTATAACCACAGCAAACAGTGAATATGCGTTTTTACACGCATAAAGAAATGAAGTCATATTAATGCGCACCAGCCAGGCCATGACGTATAAAGGCTTTTTGGCTTGTTCGGCGAAAATTCTTAAATTTTTCTTAAACATTGAATCCTGATTTATCCAATTCGTTGAAAACGCAGCGTAAGTTAAGTTCTGAAATTCCAATTCCATTATTGTGCCATAATAACAGGCGGGTAAACCTTCAATAGCCATGCAAAGCAAATAAATAGAATAGTGAATTAGAGTGAAAGGATCACGGACAAAAAGAATCATAAAAACTATGATCGCACACGTAATAATGCTGCTGAAAAGGAGTTGGAAAAACATATACTGGGAAACCACTTCCTCTAATTTACGTCGATATCTTTAAAAATAAAAAATAAAAATTACAAAATTTACAAGAACTTTACGAATCAGTAAAAACTTACTCCAACAAATCCTTATGATCCTGTATACAGTTCAATAACTCTTGATTATTTTCCTGCTTGCTTTTCTTTGAGTCGTGACCAATTTTCCGCAACCGCATATTTAAAATTTGTATTTGTCCACTTAGCAAAGCCAAATGCATTCCAGCAAACGTATCATTGACCAAATTTTGTAGAATTTGAAATGAGATCCCAAAAAATTGATAAGCATGAGCCACAATATAAGTCCAATTGGAAGCGAAAGGATTAAAGGGAAAATAAGCTGAATACATTAAACGCCAATTGCCTAAAATTCCATTCGTCATGACCGCTGCTTCCAAGGTTAGAGCCCCAATCGTATACAGCATCTTAAACATAAGCATCATTCTGTTCAATGAAGGAAACACCACATCTTCATAATATTTAGCCTCATCTTTTGAAGCCGATATCCTTTGATCTTGCTTTCTAATAATATCGAAGATATGACGCACATTTTTAAATTTCAGCCATATGGCAAAAGTTTTTATGGAACAACACAGACACGTTAAACTTACGGCCAAATTTTGAATTATATGAAATTTTGTTTTACTTTCGAATAGACCGATCATCAAGTGCAACGGATAACCGATTGTTATAAAAATATTGATGAATATGGAATACAATAAATAGAGTTCACGGTAACTCTTGGTAGGTGAATTGCCCAGAATCCTCCAGAGAAAAAAATGTAGACGAAATAGTTTTTCACCTTGCAACGACGACTGCAGAAACGATGTCATTTCAAATCAAAGGATTTAAAGTTCTAACTAAAAAGTTTACGCCTAAGGACGCTGCTTTTATACTATAATAATCTTATTCATGCACCAGTATCGTGCGTTAAATTACACTTGAAATTTATTCCCTTTTCCCTTGAAAATGTATTGGGAAAAGCAAAATTTCAGGGGAAAAACGGTTTACTGTCATGATAGGCGTGATGTTAATTTCTGGTTACATAAATTATAATTGGTTATTATTATATTATTACTTTCTTTTTATTTAGTTTTATGCTGTAGATCTTACAGTGTAAAAAAAACTGTGTGTCAATGGTCAAAACCATCATTAAAGCTAAAATTTATGTGAAATTAATGTTCAAAGTCGAAACAATGCAATAACAAAGATAAAGTCATAGTCGAGGTTGTCAAAAGCAAATTACAGGCAAATTTACAGTCAAAGGAAGGTGAAATTAACTTAATAAATTCTAATTTTTAAAGGTTTAAAAGAACGGTGTAAATTTTGTTACTCACTGTCATTTAAAAGTGTTAAAGTTTAAACAAATTGCTTTTTTATTAGACTTGCGTGTCATTTAAAACCAACCCATAATTTATTGGTAACATAATATTATTTTTATATTATTTTACAATTTAATCCCTTATGTATTTAAAATTCTTTTGTAAACAAATTTAAAGAGCCATTAAAAAATTTTTACTCCAAATGTTTAGTTGTAACATACAAACCAATTACGAATAAAAATTCTCAGGGAATTTTATTCGTTTTCTCATTATTATTTAATATTTTAACCAACCGCCCTTATTATAAAATTTTAAAATATACCATTTTCTTTAATTTATTATATATCATTTGAATTTTAATAAAAAAAAATTCATAAAATCTTTTTGTTCGTTCCATAGCAAAATTTATGTTAGCTGTACAAAAAAAAATCATAATTCTGTCAAAGTCAGCTGAAAGTCAAGTCAAAATTAATCCAAAGTTAATTCATTGTCAAATCGTAGTTAAGTCAACTCAAGTCATAGGTAATTCATAGTCAAGTCATAGTCAAGTCACAGTCTAGTCACAGTCTAGTCATAGTCAAGTCATAGTCAAGTTATAGTCAAGTCATAGTCAAGTCATAGCCAAGTCATTGTCAAGTCATGTCATAGTCAAATCATAGGCAAGTTATAATCAAGTCAGGTCATAATCCTAGTCAAAACATAGCTTAGTCATACTCAAATCATAATTAAGTCATAGTCAAATCATAGTCAAGCAAAATGTATGTTTGCTGTACAAAAAAATTCATAATTCAGTCAAAGTCAGCTGAAAGTCCAGTCAAAATTAATTCAGAGTTAAGTCATTGTCAAATCGTCGTTAAGTCCACTCAAGTCATAGGTAATTTATAGTCAAGTCATAGTCAAGTCACAGTCTAGTCACAGTCTAGTAATAGTCAAGTCATAGTCAAGTCATAGTCAAGTCATAGTCAAGTCGTAGTCAAGTCATAGTCAAGTCATTGTCAAGTCATAGTCAAGTCATAGTCAAGTCATAGTCAAGTCATAGTCAAGTCATAGTCAAGTCATAGTCAAGTCATAGTCAAGTCATAGTCAAGTCATAGTCAAGTCATAGTCAAGTCATAGTCAAGTCATAGTCAAGTCATAGTCAAGTCATAGTCAAGTCATAGTCAAGTCATAGTCAAGTCATAGTCAAGTCATAGTCAAGTCATAGTCAAGTCATAGTCAAGTCATAGTCAAGTCATAGTCCAGTCAAGACAAAGTCATACACCCATGTGCCAAAAATCGTGCGGTTTTAAAATCAGATGTGAGTTCAAAATAGTCAATTTCATTATTGCGTGCGCTGAGGCTCGTTTTATTTTTTTTTATTCAAGGTCTATCCACTAGGTCTACGAAAGTCACCGATTGTTTATTTGGTTTATTCCTTAACGATGTCAAAAATTGTTTACATTTCATTTATACATGTATATTTTTATTTGCGTTTTCTCAAGCCTTCTTTAATAGTTTGATTTGAAATCAAATTGAATTTGACATCCAACCTCTGTGCTTGTTGGGTTAGAGGAATTTCACACAAAAGTACCACATTAGTCAAATGAAAGAAGTAAATTTTTTAATTTAGTATTTGTCATTGAAATTAATCAAAAAATTTTGTTTTCAAAACACATTAAATTTCATTATAACGTTCCTATTTCTCATGCTTGATTAAATTTTTTTTAATAAATACTAGTTCAGAAGTTACTTTGGTGCGATTTGCGATTTCCAACACACCAATTTAGTGACTTCAAATAGGCGATAGTCAAGTCAATTAATAGTCAAGACATACTCAAGCCATAGTCGAGTCATAGCCAAGGAAAAGATAACTCATAGTCATATAGTCTAATAATGTGGTAATTCAAATTCCTTCAAACCAAAGTTGAGGCCGCTGCAAAGAATTGTGCCACAAAAGCATTCAAAAAATTTAATAATATCAAAAAGGAGTTGAAAATTTTAAACAAATTAAACATTTGTTGCACTTTGTATTATTATTATTTTTATTATTATTATTATTATTATTATTATTATTATTATTATTATTATTATTATTATTATTATTATTATTATTATTATTATTATTATTATTATTATTATTATTATTATTATTATTATTATTATTATTATTATTATTATTATTATTATTATTATTATTATTATTATTATTATTATTATTATTATTATTATTATTATTATTTTATATTCATTACCACGGCAAATAGGGAATATGCGTTTTTACACGCATAAAGAAATGAAATCATATTAATGCGCACCAGCCAGGCCATGACGTACAAAGGCTTTTTGGCTTGTTCGGCGAAAATTCTTAAATTTTTCTTAAACATTGAATCCTGATTTATCCAATTCGTTGAAAACGCAGCGTAAGTTAAGTTCTGAAATTCCAATTCCATTATTGTGGCATAATAACAGGCGGGCAAACTTTCAAAAGCCATGCAAACCAAATAAATAAAATAGTAAATCAGAGTAAAGGGATCACGAACAAAAAGAATCATAAAAACTATGACCACACATATATTAATGCTGCTGAAAAGGATTTGGAAAAACATGTACTGAGAAAGTACATTCTCTAATTTACTGCGATATCTTTAAAAAGAAATAATATTAGAATTACAAGAACTTTAAAAGTTGTCTAAAAACTTACTCCAATAAATCCTTGTGATCCTGTATACAGTCCAATAACTCTTGATTATTTTCCTGATTACTTTTCTTTGGGTCGTGGCCAATTTTCCCCAACCGCATACTTAATATTTGTATTTGTCCACTTAGCAAAGCCAAATGCATTCCAGGAAACGTATTATTGACCAGATTTTGTAGAATTTGAAATGAGATCCCAAAAAATTGATAAGCATGAGCCACAATATAAGTCCAATTGGAAGCGAAAGGATTAAAGGGAAAATAAGCTGGATACATTAAACGCCAATTGCCCAAAATTCCATTCGTCAAGACTGCTACTTCCGATGTTAAAGCTGCGCTCATATACAGCACCTTAAACATAAGCATGATTCTGTTCAATGAAGGAAACACCACATCTTCATAATATTTAGCCTCATCTTTTGAAGCCGATATCCTTTGATCTTGCTTTCTAATAATATCGAAGATATGACGCACATTTTTAAATTTCAGCCATATGGCAAACGTTTTTATGGAACAACATAGACACGTTAAATTGATGGCCAAATTTTTTATTACATCAAATTTAGTTTTACTCTCGAATAGACCGATCATCAAGTGCAAAGGATAACCGATTGTTATAATAATATTGATGAATATGGAATACAATATGTAGAGCTCACGGTAACTTTGGGTAGGTGAATTGCCTAGAATACGCCAGAGAAAGAAATGTAGATGAAAAAGTTTTTGACCCTGCAACGACGACTGCAGAAAAGATGTCATCTCTAATTCAAAGTTGTAACTGAAAAGTTTTAGAACTAATGAAAGCTCTTTTATACCGTCATAATAAAAATTATAATAATTTATTTAAATTATTTTTTAATTACCTTTAGACATGAAAGAGTCTTTTTTTTATGAAAAGCATAGATATTACAGTGTTTAAAAAAAACTGTGGGTTAAAGCATTTTAAAGCAAATTAGTAATTTTATCGATTTTATGCCATTAAAAAGATCGCTTTTTTTATAAAAACGTTTTTGAAATTTTTTTTCTTTTAATGATGTTTTCTTTTCTGAGTAATATTCTGCCTTTTACATTTCTTTATGTTCTTTTCTGAAAAATGTATTCTGTTTAAAAAGTGCAACGTGTTCTTTTCTGAAGAAAAAAATGCTACATGGTCAACACTCATTTTAATTAAAGGGGCATGAGTGTAGCACTAGAAAAACAGCTGGTTTTGTTATTATATCAGCAAAAATAAATTATTTTTTTAGATCGTCTCTCGTATTTTTTTTACTTAGAAATTAGCGGTTTAAAAGGCACCAAATTGTTAACGATAATTTTACATTGTTGTTTTATGCCGAAACTTGTGTTCTTTTGTAAACGTAAAATATACAACACTTCTTAAAAATCAGGTCAAAATTTAAAAATGTTGCCAGATCCCATGTTACACTTTTTTTAGAAAAGAAAACGCCATAAGTCAAAGGCATAAATTATTTGTAGCCTTTTTCTCCCATTTGTTTACATATTTCACATAGTACGTGTTCAATTTGACGCCTCTCTCGGTGCCATGGTCATTTTTATAGACAATGTTTATAATGACCTCGCAGTCATATCCAATTCATATTTAAGTTATAGTCTAGGCATAGTCAAGTCATAGTTAATTCATAGTCAAATCACAGTCAATTCATAGCCAAGTTATAGTCAAGTCATAGATATGTCATAGTCAAGTCATAGTTAAGTTATAGTTAAGTCATAGTCAAGTCTTAGTCAAGCTATAGTCAAGGCATAGTAAATTCAGTCAATTCATAGTTAAGTCATAATCATGACTTAATCAAGTCATAGTCAAGTCAGTCAGTCAAGTCATAGTCAAGTCAGAGTCAAGTCATAGTCAAGTCATAGTCAAGTCTTAGTCAAGCCATAGTCAAGTCATAATCATGTCATAATCAAGTCATAGTTAAGTCTTAATCAAGTCAGTCAGTGAAGTCATAGTCGAGTCATAGTCAAGTCAGTCAATTTATAGCCAATTCATAGTCAAGTCATATCCAAGTCATAGTTAAGTCATACTCAAGTCATACTCAAGTCATACTCAAGTCATAGTCAAGTCATAGCCAAGTCATAGTCAAGTCATTGTCAAGTCATAGTCAAGTCTTTGTCAAGTAATCAAGTCATAGTCAAGTCATTGTCAAGTCATAGTCAAGTCATAGTCAAGTCACAAACTAGTCACAGTATAGTCAAGTCATTGTCAAGTAATAGTCAAGTCATAGTAAAGTCGTAGTCTAGTCATATTCAAGTAATCAAGTCATAGCTAAGTCATAGTCAAGTCATGGTCATCGTCAAGCCATAGTCAAGTCATGGTCACCGTGAAGTCATAGTCAAGTCATAGTTAAGTCATTGTTAAGTCATTGTCAAGTCATAGTCAAGTCATAGTCAAGACATAGGCAAGACATAATTTCGTCATAGTTGAAGTCAAAGTAAAACCAAAAAAATTTATTTGTAGATAGTAAATTGACAAATTATCATTTCTTAAAGTTAATTAAACAATTGTTTAATATTTGTTAAACACTGTAATTATTATTAATTTGTTAGTAAAATATTTAAGCATTAATTGTTATCAAATTTAATTTCAAAGTGTTAAATTTTAAACCAATTGCTTTTTAATTCGACTTGCGTGTCATGTGATACCCATAATTTATTTGTGACACAAATAATTTATGAATTATATTATGTACTAATGAAAATAAATATTTTTTCTGAAATTTAAACCCTTTTATGTGTTCAAAATTCTTTTGAAAATAAATTTAAAGTGTCTGTAAAAATGTCTAGTTGTCACGTAATCAATAATAAGTATTAAGTGGATTAATTTTTTTTTTTTAATCTTTAATTTTGACTTTAAAAAACTTTGAAGAGAGCAGGTTTTTAATAAAACTTCTGAAGAAGTATTCAGTAAAGAAAGCTAGAGATATAAAGCAATTTTTGCTAAAAATTCCAATCAAAAGTTGGATAGTTAAAAAGAAGCAGTGTTGCCCATTTAGTCATTAATGATGTTTTCTCTTCTAAAAAAGAATAATGTATTATAATTGTGTAACCTTACAAATGGAACAAAATAATCAGCCTTATTGCCGTTTTCGTAAACAAACGTGTCGTTTTTTGTAGTAGATTAAAGAACACATGTTGTGTATTACTTTAATCTATTCCACAGTCGTAAACGACAACCACAATAAGGCCGAATATCTACGTTTTACACTCAACACTTATGTGTATTTAGCGTGTTAAATATTGAATGCAAAGTTTGTATTCACTAATAAGCGATATTCACCACGGTTGTAGCAATTTTCAACAGTAAATTTTTTTTGAATTCCAAAATTGTGCGCCAAAAAAAAAAATAATTATTAAGTCAAAGTAAAATAAACGAAAAACAAAAAGTTTTTATATCCATATAAAACAAAAAATCACAATACAACACAAATTGTATGCAAACACAACGAAAAAGTTAAGAGTCAAAAAACTTGCTTGCATAAAAAAGTACCTAACGCAGATGCAAAAAGGGTATTATCTCACACTCAAGAGGGTTTCTGTTTTTAACTCCTGCAAATTTTAAGACGAGAACTAAAGGATTTCTGGCGTTAATTTTCCAATGGACATGTAGGAGCTGAATATAAATCGATTGTCATGAGAAAATATAGTTTTCCAGCATTATTTGAAGAATCGAATGATTTTGAATCAACAAAAAAAAGCATAAAGAAATTCTTCCGCGTCGCGTCGCTTACTTGCTGGAAATCACAATTTAACTTTAAATGAAGTCGATAAATCCCCAATTTTTTTTTTTAATTAACTTTGTTCATCTTTATAAAGCAACACTGTTTTATAGCTGTATTTTATTTCATGAAACTATTTTAATGCATTTAAATTTAAATTACATTTAGCAATCTGAACGTAGTCCACCTTGTTAATCACTTCATATTCATTAATTACCAGAGCAAATAAAGAATAGGCATTTTTTCAAGCGATTACAAATAAATCCAAATTTATGCGAAATAACCAGGCAATCAAACGTAATGGCTTCTTAGTGGTCTCAGCCAGTGTTGGGCAAAATACATGGTCTGCGGTATTTCAAATACAAACTACTTGCACGTCATGTATTTAAAATACAAATACAAAAAACGTATTTGTATTTTAAATACGTATTTCAAATACATGTATTTCAAATGCCGTCTCAGCGAATATCCTTAAGTTTTGTTGAAATTTCCCATTATGGCCCATCCAATTTGAAGAGAATAAAGCATAAGTTAAATTTTGAAATTACAGTTCCTTTATCGAGCCTTAATAGCACATGGGCATGATTTGTACGGTTATCGGTAAAAAAAAATAAGCGAAATAATATACAACAAAGTAAAGAGATCGCTGGTAAAGAAAATGGCAAATAAACAGTGACACACATATTAATACTGGTAAACAAGATTTGACAGAACATTTACAGAGAGATAACCTCCTCTAGTTTACAGCGATATTTGATAATTATAAAAAAAATTTAGAACTTACCTTAATAATTCCTTGTGGTCCTCTATATACTCCAATAATTTCGGATAATTTTGATCCTGGGACTTACCCTTATCTCTACCCACACAGAAAAAATTATTGCCGAATTATTTTCAAACAAACGATTGTTTGAAATTTTTTTTAATTTCTACAAATTTTTTTACTGATTCAATTAATATTTTTGTTTGATTTTTATTTAACCCACAAAAATGTTGACAACTTTTCAATAATATAATATACGCGCTATTGGTTTCAATTTTTCATAATTTTGTATGAAATATTTAACGCTCTTTAATGTTGTCGTTTTTTGCATTTTTTATTTGATCGTAAGCAACACTTCTTTATGTGATATATAAGAACAACAACACAAAACACATACAGTTTATTTTTGGACGCTTTAAAAAAGTACAACAAGAAGAAAGATGATAAAATAGCGCGACGAGGTTATTAGTAAAAAAACAAAAAAAATACCAGGTAAAAAAAAGGTTTCATTCTTTTTTAAACAACAGAAACAACAAAAACATTATAAGAAACAAAATAAATTTTTGGTTGGTTTCAAAGTTGGAAAAAAAAGAATGAAAAACAAAATCCCGTATTCAATTTTTGAAAACTGTTTACTTAAATACCTACATCAAATACAAAAATAAAATGATGACGAAAAACATATCGAGTCGGTCTGCTGCCATTTCTTCTTCTTTAGCCAAGGGTAGGATAGAGCAACAGTGAGTGATGAAGAAAAACATTGTGTGTATAAACAAGACTTCGTTCAAAAATTATTCCAACAAAACATGTGTCTTAAAGCCACCGCCGCTCTGCTTCTGCCTTCATCATCTCCTTCAGTGATAGCTTGGGTTCGCGTCATTGCTTGTGCAAAAAATTTTTGTTTGATTCAGCAAAATTATTTGTTTGAAATTTATATGAATTTCAGTAAACTTTTTGTTTGATTCTGTAAATTATTTGTTTGAAAAAATCAGTGTTTTTTTTTTAGTAAACAAAATGCAAATAAATTGTTTGAATATGCGAATTTGTTTGTAGGACCGATTTCAGACAAAAAATGTTTTGATACTACAAATTTTTTGTTTGAATTCGATACTCTGATACTTAATATATGAATCTGACCACTTAATAAAGCCAATTGCATGGCAGCAAACGAATCATTGACCACATTTTGCATTTTGTCCCTTTATACAATAGTCTTCACTGAGCACACCAAACAGTTCAAGTTCACCGACAAATTCTTAATAATTTCGTAAAGGGAACTGCTCAAAAATAGTACCAATCATTAAATGCAAAGGATAACCGATTGTTATCAAAATATTCACAAAAATCGAATAAGTTATAAAGAGTGGATGGGAATAATCGGTTGTCAGTAGAACCAAAATACGCCAATAAACATAGTGAATGCGGAGTAATGTTTCACCTTGTAGTTTATCTACCATGTTCGTTAGCGGTACTGACTTTAAAGGAGTCTAAATTAAAAATGAAAGTATGTATTCGCTATTGCAAATTTAAGTCTATTTCTTGTTCAGTAGTGAAACATAATTAATTTAAAAATTTGAAAAACACAATTTAATTTATGGGAACTTTGAGGGTTTCTTTACACTTGCTTATTACTATCTACACTTAAAAAGAAAATGTTCAGTTAAGAATTGAATTAGTGTTGTTTTAATCTTCGCGTACTCCTAAAGTTTAAATGAATGTAATTCCTTTCCCAATCTTTAGTGAAATTTTTTAAATTTCGCAAATATTCTTGCTTTTCTGTTAATTGTTTAAAATTTTAGAGATTCTTGTTAACAACATTTTGGAATGATTTTCGAATATGACTGTGACTATTTTTAAAACATCTTCAAGTATTGTCATCTAAAACTCAATTGGGGGATTCACAAGGTGTGCTATCAAGTCATATCGTCATAATGTCCTAAATAATATTTTACAATTGTTTAAAAAAAATATTGTTGTGTTTGAAAAAAAATAAAAATTCTAATGCTGAGTTCATTGATTCGTCATAACTGAACATTAGAAATTTAAATAATAAGTGGTTGCCCACAGCAGTCATATATATTTCTTGTAATTATTTTAAGACATATGACTTTACAACTTTATGACTACCTTGTGAATACCCCAAATATGTGTTTAATTTCGTTTATTTATTGTTTTTGTAAATTAAAACCTTAGAGCGATTTAATAAGGATTTGAATAATAAGATTGAAGTTGATTCACCAAAAATTCCATTGGCTCAAAAAGATTGATGTTTAATCATAGACTGACAGCCGTCACAGTGGCTCTGATGATGAGAATGTGGTTATTCTCGAAACATGTTAGTCCGACCCGAGTTCAATTCCCCGCACAGTCAGGAATAAAAGTTATTTATACATTTTAATGAATTTCATGTTGTTAATAGAAATAATTTAATGAAAATTAAGTTTGATGAACTTTAGCCTGATTTAAAATAAAAATTAAAATTTGGACTAAAAACCATAAACATTGCAATTAAAGCACAGAGAAACTAATTTGGGGTATTCACAAGGTGTGCTATCAAGTCATATCGTCATAATGTCCTAAAAAAAATTTTACAATTGTTTAAAAAAAATATTGTTGTGTTTGAAACAAAATAAAATTTTTAATACTGTGTCCATTATTTTGTCGTTACTGTACATTAGAAATCTAAATTTTAAGCGCTTGCCCACAGCAGTCATATACATATATTTCTTTTAAATATTTTAAGACATATGACTTTACAACTTTATGACTACCTTGTGAATAGCCCAATTGTTTTAAAGAGTTTTACACATTAAATAAGACGCTTAAGGCAAACGTTTTCTGGCAGCACTGTTCTTAAGCTCTCTATTATTAAGACGTTGATCCAGCGACGAATGCACATGTGTTGTTTTTTTTTTGAAGTGCACTTAGAGAAATGTGAAAAACTATTATTCAAATAAAACGGTCACAAATGTTGTTTTACAAACGAGTTTGTTTAAAAAAAACTGTTACAGGCAATTAAAAAAACTCTTGAAATTTTTTCTTATAGTTAAAGACTCGCTCGCGATTAACTGGCTTAACTTTTTTTTAGTTCAATTTTCTCTTACTCACACACACAATTGCAATTTAAGTTATGGCCATCTCTGATGTAACCACACTTAATAATATTTAACATGAAATCGTTTTGCAATTAGTTTTATGCACGTAATTTATTCGACATCTAGAGTAGGGGTTCCCAACGTTTTTAGCTGCACAGACACCTTGAGAGACGAAGGGTTTTTCATTTGGTTACAAAATATGTGATAAAATATTCGTTAAAATAAATGTGTACAGTGCTTTCCGTCAAATTTTGGTTTCAATATGACTTTTAAAAAATTTAACAATTAAAATGTTCTATATTTTATTTTTTCGAATTTTTAAATTTCAAACCAAAAACTCCCCAGTTTACATCTTGAACTAAAACTGTGAAGCGAATGAGAATAACAAACTCTAAATTCTTATTTGCAACGATACCAAAGATTAGACAAAACACCAGAAATAAACAGTGAGTTTATATTTTCTTACATTCTCCTGCAATTGGTTGGCATTTTTTCGATTCAAAATGTAGTTGTAAGCGGGAAAAAAGATAAAAAGTTTTAAATTTTAAGAGAATTAAGAGAACCTTTTTAGTAGTAAATTCCTTGCGGACCACCTAGAGATCTGTCACACAACGCAACGAGTCAACAGAACCCCTTTTAAAAATCTATAATTTAGAGCAGCAGTTTCCGTTCTTATTTTTTGTTTTTTACCTCAACTTAATCATTTCATTTTTATTGATCTTTCTTCCAATAAAACAGATTGTACCGCATGTATTTGTCTTATTTATTCACTCTTATCGTCAAAAAAAATTTTTTTCCTTTTCCATAAAAAATGTTTGGGAAAAAGAAAACTTTTAAGAGAAGAACCCGTTAATTTTTTATCTACGATAGGCGTGCTTATAACGATATCGTACCTCGTAACAGCAAACAAAGAAATATTCTTCTTAATCTTTAAAATAAAATTATTTTATTACAATACAAATTTCGACATCATATTTATTTTATATTCATTATCAAAGCAAACAAAGAATATGCATTTTTGCAAGCAGTTTGAAAAGAATTTAAATTGATGCGAAACAGCCAGGCCATAACGTACATTGGCTTGTTAGTGGTCTCGGCAAAAATCTGTAAATTCCTTTTAAAACTCTTGTCCTGATTCAACCAATTCGAAGAGAATAAAGCATAAGTTAAATTTTGAAACTCGAGTTCCATTATCGAGCCATAATAACACATGGGAAAAATTTCCCCTGCCATCGAAATAAAATAAACGAAATAGTAGACCAAAGTAAAGGGATCGCTAACAAAGAGTATTACAAAAGTAATAGTGGCACACATATTAATGCTGCTAATTAGAATTTGAAAGAACATGAAATAGGAAATAACTTCCTCCAATTTTCGTCTGTATCTGTTAAACAAAAAAACAAAACTTTATTTTTATCATTTAACACTATGCAATGCGATGTTCTACTTACAGTAATAAATCCTTATGATCCTGTACGCATGCCAATAACTCCTGATTATTTTCTAGCTTCGTTTTACGGTTATCCGACCCCAGTTTAGCCACTCTTATACCTAAAGTATGAATCTGGCCACTCAACAAAGCCAAATGCATGCCAACAAATGAATCATTAACAATATCTTGTAGGATTTGCACAGATACTCCGAAATATTGATAAACATGAGCCACTATATACACTTTCGTATTAGCAAATGGATTGAATGGAAAATAGGCGGGATACATTAAACTCCATGTGCCCATTAGCCCATTTACCAATACCGATGACTCACACAAGACCCACGAAGCGAAATATAATATTTGAAACATTTTCAATACACGACGCACATTCTTTAAGACCACATACTCGTAATAGTGGACTTCATCTCTTGCTAAACTAATTCGTTTATCTTGTCTCTTTATGATGTCAAATATTTCTTGTATATTCTGAAATTTTAGCCAAATGACCAGAGTTTTAATGGAGCACACCAAACACGTTAGATTTATGGCCAAAAGTTTGATTATATCAAACAAAGTTCTGCTCTGGAATAGGCCAATTATCAAATGCAATGGATAGCCAATTGTTACTAAAATATTCAGAACAATTGAATAGACTGTATAAAGTTGGCGATATTTTTGCGAGGGTAAAAATCCCAAAAAACGCCAGTAAATGAAATGCGTACGAAATACAGTTTTTGCTTGTAGAATTAAGACCATGTTGTTGCGTACTCTGCCTTTTAAGGATTAATGTTTTCTATTTAACATTGCAATGCATGTTTATATTCTAAACTACCACAACATTATACCCTACTAGCATCCTATTAGGTCACATTCGCTTGCGTTAATGTTTGTAACGTTAAGAAAAGGTGGTCGTAGAACCAGTCAGCCCAGAATTAGTTTCTGACTTTGTTTTTTGTAGTCGAATAAGACAAACTTGTCTCTATAGAAATGAGCGGCTTATGCGATTTTAAACAAGTTATTTGTATACCCTTTACCGAAGGTAAATGGGTATATCGCTGGCTTAACATGTAAAGGCTCTAAGTCCACTTTTTTAAGAAATTGAGATTTTAATGCAGTAATGTGCAATAAGTAAAAATACATTGTTTGCAAAGAAAAAATTACAGTTATCTCATTTTTTGTTGTTGTTTTGTAGTGATGAGCAAAAGCGCTAAGTCCAATTTATCACAAGAAAAAGCTCGTAAGTCCCAATTAAAAGTACAGTTTAACCATTTCTCTCAAATTGTTCTATCACATGTATTTTGATTGTTTTTTGTCTCTCCTATAAAATTTTAAAATATGGACTTAGAGCCTTTACATGTTAAGCTAGCGATATATAAGTTTACCATTGAGTTTGTAATTTCTACAATACTGGTATTAAACCCTATAAAGTAGATATGTGTATATGGACCCAGACCTTATGAATAGCGAAATTGATTTAACATTGTCCGTCTGTCCGTCCGTGTGTCCGTTGCAATGGGCTATCCGAAAAACGGCGACATGATGGGGACCTGGTTTTTTTTTATATTTCTGTCACATATAGTCCGGAATTGTTTGCTATTGAAATTCCGCCTAATCGGCCCATGACTGCCTTTAATTTTACCCAATAACTTGTTGTTGTGTTTATTTTTTATGTATATATCTGGAGAAAGGCAAAAGTCAAAATTTTCAAATTAGTTACAAGCATCTTGGTAATTAATACATTACATCAGACAAAATGTGAGCGGGATAAAAAAAATGGGCATGTCACTTCCCGTACAAAAAGATTTTCAAATCAGGATCAACTATCTTGGTTATGAATACACAACTTCCGACAAACTGTAGGCGACACAAACTGTCTAAAATTGGGCTGGATTAGAAAAGTGGGGTGTGTCACCTTTTCTAGAAAGATATCATAGATTTCTTTATATCTGGAAGATGCCAAGAGTCACAATTGCCGAAACAGGTACAAGCATCTTGGTTATCAATGCACAACATCCGACAAAATGTGGACGGGATTCGGCTTAGCCGAATATAGCACTCTTGTTGTATACATTCTTATGTATGTATACATTTCGTGCAAATTGTTTTAAATTCGGCTTTAGGTTACAGCCTACCAAAAACTACTCTGGCTGCTATAAATAACTGTATGGCTTTTAATAAGCCAACACATTTTTATCTTTTCCAAGAGCAACATGTTATGTTTAAAAATCAGTTGTGGTATTATTTATTTTTTTCTTATGATAATCCCGCAAAGCTCTACGCTTGTCTGCAAAAGACCAGAGTCTCTGGTGGGAATCGAACCCGTAATCTCCGAACTGATAGACCAGCTAGCCTACCGGGGCACCCAATTAGTGGTTAACATATTAATGTTTTAATTAACTATATGTCCGGAGGCAACCATAATATGGTGGTAGCTTTTTGGTGGAGGGCTAATTTAACCATAGTATGGTTGTCGGTGGCAATAATATGGTTTTTGTTTAAAAATAGTTTTGTGGGAGATGGCCATATCGAAAAGTGTGTTTTCTTTTCGTGTGTATTTAAGGATACCTAAGATTACACCTGACCAACTATATTTATTATGTACTTATAGCGTTTTTACAGAGTACAAGCGCGTTATAATTTAAATTATGTCCAAATAATTGGAAAAATTTTAAATTTTAAAATGAATTCCAGAAAATTAAAATTCAAACTCAATATTTTTTAATATTTTTTAAAATTGTTTTATGTTTTCAATAATAATTCATATTTTTTTTTTTTACTTTTATGTGTTTTCCATACATTAATAAGTTTTAAATGTGTAATAATAGGGATCATTAAAAAGGTAATAATTCAAAAGATTGGGCGAAGATGGTTTCTTTTAATAGCTAATAAAAACATCGTCGCTGATATATATTTTTTTAAGCGGTGCCATTCCAATTTCCTAAAGAATTATATTTTCCTTTTTTAACTTTTCGCTCCTGCTCGGATCGAAAGTAGAACATCCGAGCAAGGTGTATTTCAGTGTCCCGTCCGTTCCGTGTGACCCACTTCTTCTCAAAAGTATTGGCCTATTTATTCCTTGCTTTTTAAGAGTTTTCCCATTTTCGTTTTCTTGCCAATGGTACTCGGAAAGAAGTTTATTTTCTAAAATAATCAATTTTGTTTCTTTATAACAAGAAAATCCAAAATTAAAAATACTATCTTGTTTTAACTTATTTTGTTCGCATTAAGTCAAGGGCTGCGCAAAATATTCTAATGTTCTGTGTTCTAAATACTTCACACAACTTTCAATCACAGCAGTTCACTGTTAACATAAATAGCAAAACAAACATAGCAACACATGACTCCAACTAAGGTATATTTACACAAGGTAAACTTGTTGGCCCATATTTTTGTCAGCTGTTTACCTAAGTTGGAACCCAAACGTCAAATTTCGTGTATATGAGCCAAAATTTATACATGTGTGCATTAAATTTATATGAAGACAATTTTGACAACAAGGTTATTTTTATAGAGCAGCATGTCTACACTCCCAAATGAGTCTACCTTGTGTTAATGTACCTTGACTCCAACCAAAATAAAATAAGCATAACTCTTCTGCTTTGTTAGTGCTTGTTTTGTCAAAACAAACAGAATATGGTTAAATATGGCAATAATTTGTTTTCAAAATAACAATAGAATATCCCTCTTTTCCAAGAGCAACATGATATGGTAGAAGACCAACCATGCACAGAAAGAAAAACACTCGGGATAAATCAAGTTTTTTGGGATTACTTTAAGTACGAGTCGTACTCAAAAATTCAAGTACGAATAACACTTAAACGTACTCAAAACAATCCTAAATGGGATTACTTTTGAAAATTAATTTCTTTTCAAAGTTTTTTTTTTAAATTTGAACTCATGCTACTCATTTAGTTTATATTTTTGGTTAAATATGTACATAAGATTTCTAAAATAAAAACCATATCGGGCATGATGTTGGTGTTATATCATTCTGTAATGTGTAATACGGGTAAGTAAATCAATCATTATCATTTTTGCTTTGTAGTTTCTTTTTTTTTGTTTTTTTCAATCATGAATTCGGGATAAAATCAACTTTATATTACTTGAATCAAGCTCATTTTGAGATTGATTCAATCTTAGTTTTACTTAAATCAATCTCATTTTCGGATTATTTGAGGTACGAGTTCGGATTAAAACAATTTTATAATTTTTGAATGAAGTGCATTTTGAGATTGATTCAATCTTAGTTTTACTTAAATCAATCTCATTTTCGGATTATTTCAAGTACGAAAACGGGATTGAATATGGATAATTTAAGTATTTTGGGATTAAAAATCCGTACTTGAATCAATCTTTCTGTACTTGATTCAAGAAAATCCGTACTCACCGTACTATTAATACCGCTTCGGATTGATTTGAGTACGGATGGATTGATTTTTTTTTTGAGTGTGCTATTATAAGTATTAAACATGTATTAATAATAAATTTTGTATTCCCGAAAATAACTTTGATAAATGTTTTAGTAAATTTTGAGCATAACATGCTCGGAACTAACCATTATATGGTTGTGGCTTCTTGATGGAGGACTAATTCAACCATAAAATGGTTGTCGGTGACAATAATATTGTTAAATGAATCATAATATGTTTAAAATTTTCTTTAAAAATAGTTTTGTTGGAGGTGACCATATTTTAACATGTTTTTTCTCTGGGTGCGCGTAGTGCTTTTGTTATGTTCGTCTAGTGCCCAATCTTTGAGTTCGCATTTAAATTTTTTAAAAGGTTTAGCGATTTTGGATATCGGTGTTCCCTCATTTTGGATAGTCTGTTCGCCTCTTGGTGGCTTGAAATCCATTTTATCTCCAGACCTACGCAATTAAATAAACATTCTTGCATTTCATTACGGTCCGAGATTTACGTTATCGTTCTCAAGAGTTCTGATGACCCATTCACTTTTCGTTAAAATACGTGTAGGAGCGTTGTTAACAATTCATATAAACCATCTAATGCATTCCGTATAAGCCATGATTTAGAGTGGAATTTTGATTCGAAAATCGTAAGTATTTACTCATGTTTAGGCTGTTATTATAGAAGCCTTTTCCCGTCCGGTCACCGTTCTTTGAGCCATCTGTATACGAGTCAATTTTGGATCTATCTTGAAAAGTTCATATTCACTTTATTCACCTATTCTGGTTTTTTTGGTGATGCTGTTTATATGCAGATGTCTTATTAGAATTCTATCGCTTAGTTCGGTGTTACACTTCCCCTCTGGAATAATATAAATATGTATATCATCTCTTGATATTTGGTTTAATGGTCTTTGATTAGCCAATCTCCCATTGCCATAAGTCTTGTTGCGGTTAACGTTGTCTCGTAGTCAATCTGTATCTCAATAGTTTGTTTTGATTAGATATTTTCAAAAGCCGTTGTCGATGTTCCCCCACAGATGCGAATGAACTTCTTCTCTAATGACGTACACAATTCTTAGGAGACATACTTACGTCATTATCGGTTGTAATACGCTATTAAATAACCAGTGTGTCATTTTGAGGAAAAAATTTGGAAAACTTGCTATCATTTGCTTGTTAATAAAAGAATTATTCTCCTTACTAATTGAACATTTTAAATTGAACCAAATTTAAACGGTTTTCGGTTTTGTACCAAGCGTTCCCTGGAAATGGCGCGCAGACACCCTGATATCCTTATGATATTATATGCGTCTCAGACAACTAGGCGACAACCGAGGAAACTCAAGTGTAAAACTGTTTAGCCACCTTGAAGTGGTATGTTGGCAGTTCCAATACTAGGATCGGAAGCGTTGGCCCAATCATCCCATCTTCAGAAATTTACTGATTACAGAAACTTTACCCAATTTTAACTAAGAAACTCCGCGATTAAAAAAACTGTTAATGGATATCAAATGAATCCATTTGGCAGCAAGCAGATTGCCGCCCCGTCGAAATTGATTTTCGTAGACGTAAATGGATTAGTCATATTCTCAGGCGACCACCAAATGATATAGCCAAATGTGGACTTGAGTGGAATCCTCCGGTTCAACCAGTAGGGCATACAACGTAACACATGGATTCGTTACTACAGAAGAGAACATGAAACAACTCGAACAACGTGGAGCGAAATTAAACTACTTGCCAGAGACAGAATTAGATGGAGAGAATTTGAACGCCCTAAGTTCCTTATGAACCTTTTATCTTACAACCGTACCTTAACAAAAGCGGCACGCGTCTTTTAGTTGTCAAAAATGGTCTTGCCTATACAAGTTGTATGAAGCATCCCTAAATGGCGCGGCTTCAACGCTTTGCAAGAAAATCAGACTTTGACAGGGCATCTAATACTGAAGTAGGCCGCTCTTATTCATTTATTTTTTTTTAACAATTTATCTGCTTTTTTAGTTTCTATTAAGTTTGTTTTTAACACTACTGTGAGCCACACAACGTTGACGTTGACGCTGGTATATCGGCGTTAAGCCTTAGCGGAAGAAATTTGTCCGTCTTCAGCTCTTGTTTTGTTAAGCCTATTAGTATAGTTTTCTCTCTCGTAAAGACTTTATGCTAGGAACACAACTGGGACGAACGACGCATTTCGCCCTACACGACGATTTTTTTAGTAAACATTCGCTAAGTAAAATCGTCGTATGAAACACAATAACGACGAATAACTAACATCTTTACTAATTGAGTAAGTTGTTTGTTGTTTGTGCAAAGAGAGAGAAATAGTGTGACCATATAAAAAAATTACTTAAAAAGCACAAACATAAACAAAATTAGAATTAAAAACTTATAAGTTATCTAACTAGTTTGTATATTTATTTTAAATGAGATAAAATAATTTAATTCAAATTTTCAAATTTGAAAAACCGTTAATTTTTTTTTAACAATCGATAACAAATACAATCACTAGATTTGCATCGATTTTTAAAAGCTCAGCTTACAGCTGATGAACAGCTGTGAGCTGTCAAAGTCAGCATATGTTTCTGCAAGTGTTGTGCAAAATATTTCCGCCTTTTTGATCATCGTTTTGCTATTCGTGTTAAACTTGCAAATTTTATTATTTTCATTAAAAGTTTTGTTATATACTAACGCCAAGGTATGTATTATATAAAAAAAACTGTGGTTGTGATCTGTGTACATTTATGTTATTTATAAAACGTAATCGTGTTTAAGTGTATTAGCAACTCGCCCATTGTAACGTACACCTGTCTTTCGTGGAGTAGAACTTACAAAATTCACCTGCATTCAGTGTAATTGTAAATTTTCCTATATGTGTAAACCATTGTGTGTCCAAAATGTCTAAAATTTACTGCGAGTACCTGCGAGCCTTCAATTTCTTGTACTTTTTAGGCAAAATGTCAGTGACAAAACGCACCCTTTTTTAATATGGAATCTGATTAATATTTCTTTTATAATATGGTTTCTCTTTGAGTTGACAATGTTTTTTTTATTTTACATATGAATATATGGTGGAAAATGTTTATTGAATTAAAAACAAAATAAAAAATTAAAAAAAAATTAAAAATAAAAAATTTATAATTAAAAAAAAATTTGATTTTTTTTTTTAAATAGTTTAATTTTTATCTGAATTGAGAAAAAAAATTTTTGAAGATATCTTCTTTACTTTGGAAGCTATGAATAAAATGCCGCTAGCGAAGCCAAATTGGCCACTG
Source organism: Pollenia labialis (assembly GCA_949318255.1). Taxonomy (NCBI): domain Eukaryota; kingdom Metazoa; phylum Arthropoda; class Insecta; order Diptera; family Polleniidae; genus Pollenia; species Pollenia labialis. The sequence continues at coordinate 129,542,684 of OX439140.1, forward strand.
TGCGACGCCGTGATTTTGTGTATTTTGATATACACAAATATGTTTTATTTTTGGTGACGATTATTCGCGGCCAAAAATTCGTACTTCGTCCCAGTTGTGTTCCTAGCATTAAGTTCTTCGTTAAACTCTCAGTTTAAACGGACAAGTGATATCCTTTAAAACTTTGCTATAGACCTGTGAAATTGTATCAACGTCAAAATATCCTTTTTTTCTCCTTCGTTTTCAAAAATCTCCGACAGTGTATGTAGAACAGCGAGATATTTAATTTACTGTTCTAAATTCTTTTGAGTTTTGAAAGAAAGTTTTTATTTAAAAAAATACTACTTTAAAAAGTGCCTCGAAAACAAATTCCACTATATTTTCTTCCAAGTACATTAAACAAATGAAGCAAAACCTTAAATTAATTTACTTCATATTCATAATTAAAGCAAATAAGGAATACGCATTCTTACAAACGATTATGAATAAATTTAAATTTATGCGAAATAACCAGGCCATAACGTACAAAGGTTTCTTGGTGGTCTCGGCAAAGATCCTTAAATTTCGCTTAAACACACCGTCCTGTTCTATCCAGTTCGAAGAGAATAAAGCATAAGTTAAATCTTGAAATTCAATTTCCATAATTGAGCCATAGTAACAGACAGGAAAAATTTCTCCAGTCATCGCCAGAAAATAAACGAAATAGTAAAGCAGGGTGAAGGGATCCGGAGTAAACAAAACCACAAATGCTATAGAGGCACACATGTTAATGCTGGTAAAAAGTATTTGAAAGAACATGTATAAGGAAATAACCTTCTCCAACTTGGAGCGATAGCTAGGAGCATAAAGATAATTAAATAATTTAAAGTATTAAATTTTTTTTTTTTTTTTTTTTTTTTTACTTACAGCAATAGATCCTTATGATCCTGTATGCACTCCAATAACTCCTGGTTATTTTCTGCTTGAGTTTTCTTACTATCCCTGCCCAGTTTTGTTACTCTCATACCTAAAGTATGCACCTGGCCACTTAACAAAGCCAAATGCATGGCGGCAAACGTATCATTAACAACATTTTGTAAAATTTGAAATGATACACCCAAAAATTGATAAACATGAGCCACTATATAAGATTTTGTATCAGCAAATGGATCAAATGGAAAATAGGCGGGATACATTAACCGCCAAGTGCCCATACAACCATTTATTAAAACCGACAATTCCGAAAATATACAGGACCCAAAGCACAAAGCCATAAATGTTTTCAAAACTATACGTACATTCTTAAAAACCTCATATTTGTAATAATAAGATTCATCTTTGGACAAACAAATACGTTTGTCCTGTTTGCCTATGATATCAAACATATTCTGTATATTCCGAAATTTAATCCAGAGAGCCAAGGTTTTCAGGGAGCACACCAAGCACGTTAGATTAATGGCCAAATTTTTAATTATATCGTACATGGTGGTACTCATGAATAAGCCAATCATCAGGTGCAAAGGATAACCGATTGTTACTATAGTATTGACCAGAATCGAATAAGTTATATAGAGTTTTCGATATTTTTCCAAGGGTAAAAAGCCCAAAATACGCCAACAAATAAAATGTGCGCGAAATATAGTTTCACCTTTTATATTAGACATAATCTTTTGTTGTAAAAATACAAGAAAATTTTGAAATTCTTTTAACACCTTTTTGTGCAACTTTTATTTATACTTTTGAAGTGGCGATAATTTGTATTGAAAATTTAATTGCGTTTAATTTATGGGAAAATTGTGGGTAATTGCTTAAGTATTTAATAAGCTTTTGTTTTTAAAGTGAAAATATTTTTAAAAGGACCAAATGACTTGTGGTAATAGAAGCCTTTAAAACGCATTGGGTTTAAAAACAGTGATGAGCATTTTTTACAATTCCGATAATGTGAACACTCTTTAGCACAATGTTAAGCCATCAAAATGTTACAAATGCGCAGATTTTTGTCGGCCATTTGTGCGTCGATCAAAACAATCGGCGCCGATTTAAGCGAATATCTGTTTGCTAAACAAATAAAAGCATCAACGTGAAAACTATTTATAGGAAATAATTAGAATTGTGGTTATTTTTTTGAACTATTTATGGTTTTTAATCCAAATTTTTTTTAATATTTTTAATCAGGCTTAAGTTCATCAAATTTAATTTTCATTAAATTATTTTTATGAAGAAAGGAATTTTACAACATGAAAATTAATTAAAATTGTTATTGATAATCATTCATTCCTGACTGACCTGAGATTCGAACCCAGGCGGCTGGTTACCATGACATGTTTCGATCGCAACCACTCGATCTACTCAGATGGATTTGCCGTCTTACACTCGCAGCCATCGACGACTGCTGACGTCAATAGTCAAATATCAATCCTTAAACCAAATTGTATTTCTTCAAGTTGTGCTGAAAAAGGTCAACAAGAAAAAGTAAGACAAAATGGAAAAAAAACAAAAAAAATGTACTTTGGACTTCAATAAGAATTCTTGACATAAGTACGGAAAAAACAGAAGTTAGGAAAAACATGTAAAGTCAATTAAAAAATGGATAATCATTCAAAAAAGCAAATTTCGATCTACCAAAGGTTAAAAATACAATTTGGTTTAAGGATTGATATTTGACTATTGACGTCAGCAGTCGTCGATGGCTGCGAGTGTAAGACGGCAAATCCATCTGAGGAGATCGAGTGGTTGCGATCGAAACATGTCATGGTAACCAGCCGCCTGGGTTCGAATCTCAGGTCAGTCAGGAATGAATGATTATCAATAACAATTTTAATTAATTTTCATGTTGTAAAATTCCTTTCTTCATAAAAATAATTTAATGAAAATTAAATTTGATGAACTTAAGCCTGATTAAAAATATTAAAAAAAAAAAAATTGGATTAAAAATTTATAGGAAATTTTGTCAAAATTTATTTTTTATAGGAAATCCTGCCAAAATTTACTATAAATGGGAAATTTTGCCAAAATGTACTTTTCTTAAGAAATTTTGCCAAAATTTACTTTTTATAGGAAATTTTGCCAAAATTTATTTTTTATAGGAAATCCTGCCAAAATTTACTTTATATGGGAAATTTTGCGAAAATTTACTTTTCTTAAGAAATTGTGCCAAAATTTACTTTTTATAGGAAATTTTGCCAAAATTTGCTTTTTACTGGAAATTTTGCCAAAATGTAATTTGTATAGGAAATTTTGGCAAAATTTACTTTTTTTAAGAAATTTTCCAAAATTTGCTTTTTTCAGAAATTTTGCCAAAATTTGCTTTTTAAAGGACATTTTGGTTGAAGTAACTATTCATTGAAAATTGGCTAAAACTTACATTTTATACGAAATTAACTTTAAAAGGAAATTTTGCTAAATATAACTTTTTAAGGAAATTTTGCTAAAATTAACTTTATAAGAAAATTTTGCTATAATTTACTTTTTATGGGAAATATTGTCGAAATTTACTTTTTATAGTAAATGTTGTTAAAATTTACTGATTATAGGAGATTTTCTTAAAATTTACTGTTTATGGTGGGAAACTTTGTTAAAATTTACTGTTTAAGGAAATTATGTTAAAATTTACTGTTTATGGGAAATTTTGTTAAAATTTACTTTTTATACTTAATTTTTTTAAAATTTACTGTTTATGGGAAATTTTGCCAAAATTTAATTGTTTTAAGAAATTAAGCCAAAACATAGTTTTTATAGGAAATTTTACCAAAATTTACTTTTTTTAAGAAATTTTGCCAAAATTTACTTTTTAAAATACATTTTGGTTAAAGTTACTTTACTATTCATTGAAAATTGGCTAAAACTTACTTTTTATACAAAATTTACTTTTAAAGGAAATTTTGGTAAAATTAACTTTTTAAGAAAATGGTGCTATAATTTACTTTTTATGGGAAATATTGTTGAAATTTACTTATTATAGTAAATTTTGTTAAAATTTACTGTATTTAGGAGATTTTCTTAAAATTGAATGTTCATGGGAAATTTTGTTAAAATTTACTGCTTTAAAATTTACTGTTTATGGGAAACTTTGCCAAAATTTACTTGTTATAGTAAATTTTGTTAAATATTTACTGTTTATGGGAAGTTTTGTTAAAATTTACCATTTAAAGGAAATTTTGCCAATATTTATTTTTTATAGAAAATTTTGCCAAAATTTACTTTTTATAGGAAATTTTGTCAAAAATTTACTTTTTTAAGAAATTTTGCCAAAAATTTACTTTTTTAAGAAATTTTGCCAAAATTTACTTTTTTTAAGAAATTATGCCAAAATTTACTTTTTAAACGACATTTTGGCGAAAGTTACTATTCATTGAAAATTGGCTAAAACTTACATTTTATACAAAATTTACTTTTAAAGTAAATTTTGCTAAAATTAACTTTTTAAGGAAATTTTGCTAAAATTAACTTTTTAAGAAAATGTTGCTATAATTTACTTTTTATGGGAAATATTGTTGAAATTTACTTTTAATAGTAAATTTTGTTAAAATTTACTGTTTATAAGAGATTTTGTTAAAATTTACTGTTTATGGAAAATTTTGTTAAAATTTGCTGTTTATGGGAAATTTTGTTAAAATTTACTGTTCATGGGAAATTTTGTTATAATTTACTGTTCATAGGAAATTTTGCTAAAATTTACTGTTTATAGCAAATTTTGTTAAAATTTACTGTTCATGGGAAATTTTGTGAAAATTTACTGTTTGTAGGAAATTTTGTTAAAATTTGATGTTTATAGGAAATTTTGTTAAAATTTACTGTTCATAGAAAATTTTGTTAAAACACAAAAAGTTACACTTTGAATGTTTTTTACAGTTATTTTTTAGTATTCTCCCTTACAAGCCTGCTTCGTAGTAAGGGAATGGCGTAGCACTTAAAATGTCATGTTTTATTTTATTTAACTTGTTGAGAGTTCCTTCAAATTCTTTACTGCATTTCTGTATGTCTTATTGTGTAGCGCATAATTGTGCCCTCATTTTTCTTCGCAAAATTATAAATTTTTTTATTGGGATTTAAAAAAAAATGTTTTTCTTTTTATAAATTTTATTTATCAGTTATTATTTTTTACCGATTTGTAGAATTCCTCTTCAAATCAACCTAAATCGTATTAAAAAAAAACTATCCATTATTTTTTGTGTAGGGTACTGTTGATGGTCATGCATAAGTGTATAAATATTTAAAACAATTAGCCATAATTTTATAACAAAGTAGTAACTATTATTTTATTTATGTTATTAATCTAACCACAAAAACCGTCACCAGATATTTATAAGTGATTGAGGGCTTGTGCTTAATAACATCAATCATATTCATTAATTATGTAAATATCGAAAAACAAAAAGAGATTATTTTTAACACCATATGGAAATAATTTGATTTTGCTACATGTTTGTTTAATTAATCTATTATTTGTGAAGTATTTTTGAATATTGAAAATGTGCTTTATAATATTTTTTAAGATTTAGAGAAATTAAAGTTTTGCCGGGAAATTCATACCCACTAAAAATTCCGCCTACACTGATAGAAAAATGCATCTTCATATTGTTGATGCCCTAACATCAGAATTGTGACATCAATGTTACTACAAATGGCAGTAATGATGCAAAAAGTAACATCAATCCAATGACCAACGTCTTCGTACAATTTTGTAAATTTTTACGTGTCATCTATTTTATGACATTTTGTGTATTATTAACATTGTTTTCATGATTACAATGCATTAAAAGAAGCAAAAATTCCTATATTCTATTTTTTAAAATTATTTAGTTAAATACAACAAATTTTTTAAGTTTAATGATTACGCAGCGGGTAAGTAAATAATAATACTCTCTCACTTTGACTTAATTCGATTCCAATGAATTTGACTTAATGACAAGCTGTCATTAAATTGATGCTAATGTGTTACTTCGTCATCGCACTGAGGACATAATTTAATTTTGACCCTGATGACACATTGGCCAAGTAATGTTAAGGTTGACATCGCAATGATGAAAAGTGTCATGTGGTCAAAAACGAAGACACTTGTCATAGTACTGATGTCAAAATACATCAGCGTTATGACGCCTTTTCTATCAGTGTACAAAATAATGTGTTGAGTAATCAGAAAAAAGTACAAATACTATGTACTTACAATTCTACTGAAAGAACAAATGAATTTTACAAGGAATGTCCCAAAATGAACGCATTTAAATGTAAGTCATTATTTTTCACCTACAAACAACTAAAAAGTAAGTAGTTGTAGAAGACAGCTACTAAATAATGAGTGAGAGAAGTTACTCATTTTGAAAAAGTAAACGAAGTTTTTACTGGGTATGTTTTTTACTGCCAGTTCAACAATTTCTTATTTTTGTTTTAAAAGTTATTTTCTATGCGAACGTTAACGTTCGAAAGCCATGAACAGGCTGTTAACATTTTGATTTTTATTGAATTTTTTTGTAAAAGCCCAACATTTTTCTATATAAATCAATCGATGTAAATTAAATTGTTGAATTTTCCGTAAAAATCGATTTAACATTGTTATTTCGGAGGTGTACAACTTTGAATTGAAATTATAATTTCAAGGAAAAATTTGGCTTTATTTTAAGGTTCAATTTAAGCCATTAGTTCATCAATAGTTAAAAAAAAATAATAACGTGGCAGCACTACGATAAGTGTTGCCAAATTCAAATGGTGTGTATTGTTTGTTTTTAACGCCCAATTTTATACGTTTAGAGATGGTTTGTGCTTGAAACACATTTTAAACGAAAAGGAGAGGTTAACTTGCGCTGATTAATTAGCACTTTTCAATTTCAATTAAATTTACCCACTTTTTCAAAATTATGTATCATCTCTTCTTTCACCGGGCAGGGTAATGGGTTTTATACGCGGCCTAAACCTGACACACGGGCTGCACAAAAAAAATCCTATGGGTCGTGGTGCTCATGGACCTCACATGTATACAAATCTCTTCTTTAAAGTTTTTAAATTAATCGCAAAATTGGGCGTGGCAAAATAAATATTTAACTGTTTATTCTTAAGAAAACAAAAATTTTTTAATTTTTTTCGCCGACATTTACCTTGAGTTATTAAATATAAATTTTTTTTTTTTTTTCATTTAACCGGATATTAATTACCAACCGGAAAAAAAACAAAAATAACCTTCTTCCGTTTAAATCCTTTAAATATGCTGCACTATTTAATTATTACATCAATGAATGGTTTAATACTCTCAGGATATGCTGTTGATTTTTCTGTATTTTTTTAGTTTTCTTTTTCTTATTTTCCTTACACAGCGATTTTATACTTAATATAAATTTTTTTCCTCAAGTTCATTGACTTCAATGACGAGAATTTTGTTCAATGTAAATAAAAAAAAAAAATAAACACACAGACACCAAAAATTACTAGCAATTTAAACATAAATAATAAATTAATTTATGTCATTTACATTTATCCACACACTTGAATGCAATTTTCTGTGTATGTATGTGTATGGATTAGCTGCTTTGAAATAGTTTGGTATGGAAAGTCAAGAGACAAAGAGGAGAAGGATAAAGTAGACACTTAAACATTATGCGACAGTCGGAGCAGGGGTGGAAATGTATTTTTTTTTTTTATCAAAAATAAATTTTAAATATGTCGTATTTTTTGATGAACAGCTTTAATTTTAGAAAATCATTACAAAATCGTCGAAATTGCTGTAAATTATACGTACCTTCTATGATGGATTTTTTAGAGTTCTGTTATGATCCAGACAGGTCAGTTTGTTTGTCTGCTGTTGGGACTTTACGAAGCTTAAACTATAATAACAGGTAATAAGTCATATTGAACAATTGTTTTTCGGAGCCTCCATACAAATAGAATCACAAAGAATATTATCTTAATAATGAGTTAATGTCTCACAAAGGATTAAATCGTCTTGTTATTTGTTCTTGATGTTTGATAAGGTTTAAAGATTTGATTATTTTAAAAACCAATACATCATTGTGGAGTTTTTAAAAAGATCAGATACGACTAGTCTATTGCATGTTGTTGGAACTTTAGAGTTTGAACGATTACGATAAAAATCCATTATTTGTTAACCACTATTTCTTGGCGCAAAAGGTGTTGCAAAAGAGCAAATGAGTAAAACATTGTAGTTTTTTTAATCTAACGGAAATTTTGTCAATACTCTTATTGAGCGGTTTGAAAAAGTAGAGTTCAATGTTTGGTGCAAATTGTTTTGCAGTTTAATATTTTCAAGAGTATTCGTAAAAGGATTGCCAAGTCACTTTTTTAATTTAAAAACCCAATAAAAATGTAGCATTTAACGTAGAAATGTAAAAGTTTCAGTTACCATATCGGTTATAGTAGGCATGAATTTTATATGGCAAGTTCCCACTTTGTTGCAATTTGTCACAAAAAGTGCTGAATTCAACGCCTATAAAAACTAGTAATTGTTCACTGGGTCAAAAGTTGTAATTATGTCACCAATGGGATGACACATCGGCATCATAGAAATGACGAATCGGAGTCAGTTAAATAAAACCAGTGCGATAACACTGTAATATCGGAGAAAGAACACATTAGGCTTAATTCAATGACAACGTGTCATTAAATTAAATCATTGGGATTGAATTAAGTCAAAGTGATAGAAAATTATTATTAATTTAGCCGCATGAAACAAATAAAACAAGATAGTGCATTTCAATTCAAAAAAACATTATTTTTCTGCGCATGTACGTTATAGTAATAAATGAGTATAAACATGATCACACAAACACTAGTTTGTAGTATGCTGAATGTTTGTTTACATTTAAACCTCGATTCTACAGCAACGTAAAAATGTCGGGTAAAAACATAACTGATCTGCTAATGCGCTATCTTGTTTATTTCACTTTGTTTACAGAAGATATGGTTTACGTTATCATTCTACTTTTAAAATTGTATGTACTTAATTAAATAATTTTAAAAAATAGAATATGGGAATTTTTACTTCTTTTTTTGCATTTAAAACGTAAAAATAATGTTAATAATACACAAAATGTGGCATCGAGCTTAATGTCATTGTTGTCATAGCACTGATGATGCGTAAAATATGACAAAATTTTATGATGACGTTCGTCATTGGACTGATGTCACTTTTTGCATCATTAATGAATGCCATTTGTAATAAACAGGGCAGGCTTAAAATGGCACGAAAAATGGTTAAAAATTGGTGGCAAAATGGCAAAACTGGCAAAAATAAACATGATATTTAAGAAACATTTATTTCTAATATGTATTTTCTTCGACCTTTATTATTTTAATACATAAATTAAATTCTCGAGCTTAAGGTCTTATTTTTTATACCTAGTCAAGTCATAAATACTGGTACACAGAAAAATCTACCCCAAATGAAAAAGAAATAATATATTAAAAAATTTTATTTATGTTTTTATTGAGTTATTTATTGGCTACAAATCCTAGAACAACTTATTCGAAATGGCTTCCATTTGACTTCCAGCACGACCTAAGACGATTTGGCCAATCATCGATCGCAAGACGCACTTCATGCATGGGAAAATTTTCCACTGCACGGACAAGGGCTCGCTTCAGTGACTCAATATTTGGGTGTCGAGTAGAGCAAGCCATGCCCTCTAATAAGGGCCACAACTTGTAATCCAACGGGTTGAGGTCTGGACTACCAGCTGGCCAATCAACAGTTGATATGAAATCCGGAACGTTTTTTTAAGCCAGTCTTGAGTTGTTTTGCTTTGTGACCTGGAGCAGAGTCTTGCTGGAAGGTCCATGGCTTGTTGTTGAATAATGATTGGCTGAGAGGCTTCACAATGGGTTCCAAGACGGTCGATTGGTACACATTGGCTGATGTTTTCACTCCTCTCTCGCAAAAATGGAGCTTGGAAACGCGCTCGTAGCTCACTCCCCACCATACCATTACAGACGCGGGATGGTGACCTCTTTCAACCTTCGGGATAAGTTGGGATGCTTCTCTGGATGACCGAGCATACACACGATCGTTCTGTTTATTGGAGATTCTTCTACGGTAAAGATTTTCTCGTCGGTAAACAGAATTTGCCTGTGAGCATTTTTCGTGTACCGGCTGAGTAACGATTTTGATTTTCGCTTGCGTTTTTCCTTTAATGCCGCCGTGAGCAGATGTCCAGTATGTCGCTTGTACGCGCTGAGTCCCAAGTCTTCTTTGATAATGCGAGACATTGATTTCTGTGAAATTTGCATCTCCCGCGACAAGATTTTCTGTTTTCGCAGAGGTTTTCGGTCGATTCGTTTCTTCACTGCTTTGATCGCTTTCGGAGTTCTCACAGTGCGCGGACGGCCGGATCTTTGACGGTCTCGTACACCACCAGTATTCTCAAATAACTTCGCAGTACGATACACGAAATTGCGAGTGATTCCAAGCGGTCGCGACGTCTTAAAGATATACGATTTTCAATGTCGCCCCATTCCATGATTGAAAACAATTAATCTCAAAAACTTTTAATGTCACAAGCAGTCAATTTAAAATGGATGCGCCCAGTGTTGCATTCGTAATGAGTGCGTTAACACGTGTACCAGTATTTATGACTTGACCAAGTATAAAAAACTTTTTTTATAAATTTATTAAAAACCAATATTTCGGCACTTCTTTGAGTGCCTTCTTCAGGGTTTTTTTTCTTTTTCTTTTTAACAAAAAATTAACAGTTTTTTAATATAAAACAAATTTAACAAAAAATTGACAAAATTAAAAAAATTTTGGAATTGAATAAAAAATATTTTTCAATACAAACTTGATCTATTACAATATACAAAAATTGTTTACCTTCCGTTTCTATTTTTATAAATTAAATGTCTATAATTTTGTGCTACATTTTAAGTATCTGACTTAAAATTAATTCTAGAAACTGTCGGTACTCTTATAATTTGTAACATTTCCAACATAAATCTACGCTTGTAATTATTTTCCATGTTTAAAACTTTTGTATTATCAAAATCTGGATAATGGTATTGGTTTTTAATAATTTATAAAAAAGTGTTTTATATAAAAAATAAGACCTTAAGCTCGAGAATTTAATTTATATATTAGAAACATTTATTTTTATAAGTTTTGATTGTATAGTACAATAGCATGTTTCTTCAATTTGTCAAAAATAAGTCATTTCCTGCTATCGCATAAGAATGTTCAATAAATGGAAAAGACTCGCAAGATGTAACTGGAGCATATTTGAACGCTAAATGCCCAACCATAATGTGCTTAAGTTGGCTTAATCACATTATATAATGTGCTAGGTAAATGTCCGAAAACATTTATATCATATGAGGCTAGCCATATTTAACTTAAATAATCTTTTTGTTAAATTTTATGAAGGTTGCCAATAAATTCATCCTTCTCACTTTCATTAAAATATGAGTAGTCCACTTGCAAACACGCCTAAGTTAAAAAAAATTTCTGAGAAAATCCATTAAAATAATTTCTTAAAATTAAAATGCCAAGTCATATAGAGAGTTACACATTTGTGGTTACACATTTTAAGACTTTCTTAGTTACAAGATTAATAAGCAATTCATAATGATTCATTTGAGAGTTTTGCAGGAGTAGTGAATAGTTAACCAGAAATTGCGCGAAACTTACGGAGTTTTTTACGAGATGGATAATTGCTTAGGGATGCATTTTAAAAAACAAATAAAATAAACTGTTCAACAAAATTTTTTTATTGACATCTTTATTATTTATAAATTTACTTATTATTTACACATTTACTGCCTGTTTAACGATTTCGAATGTTAACCCTATAGAACGTTAACATATAATGTATATCTACAGAGCCACTAGAACTGTTCTGTTTTATAACGAAGAACAGAACACTATATAATGTTCGTTACTCTCTTAAAAATAGAAGTGAACGTAATTTAGGGTTGTGTATTAATACACAAACACTAAAAAATAGATATTGTTTCTTGGTGTGTGAGCCGTACGCTAAATAACGTTCTGATTTTTTTCGAACACTGCTCCAAAAATTAAGAAATATTATCTTTGTGAGTCCCTCCCTCCTCGCCCACTTCTCCAATCCAGTTCACTTTTAAAGATGTTTTGTATTAGTAAACAAACTGCTGGGCCATGTTCTGGAAATCGAAATCAAGTGAAATTCAAATCGATGGTGACTTTAAATAAATTTTTTTTTAACGTAAAATTTTCTGATTTTTAGAGTAGTTCTGGGAAAAGTATATGGCTCTTAAGGTATAAAATATATCGCTCATTTGCTACAAGACCGGCATAAGTCAAAAAATACAATTTCGGAGTTAGTGATGCAGAATTGTTCGCTATGTTTTTCTTTATATTGTGTATTAAATTCATCTTTATATCTTTTATACTTTCCCCATTTGCAGAGAATGTATCGTTATTTTTCCTAAGTGATAAGAGCAAATCAAAAACTTTAAACGCGTTTATCTCGAAATGGATTTTTTTGACTTATGCCGGTCTTGCAGCAAATGAGCGATGTATAAAAAGGGAATTTTTTTTTAAATTTAAAAGAAGGATCGTTTTCAAACTTTGTTCCATTTCGATTTCCAGAAAAGGGCTAACTATTCATATTCAATTTATATTGTCTTTATGTGAGCGTTTCATTAGGGTAATTTTTAAACTAGCACTCAGATTTCGTCCAAAAGTGGGTTAAATATGCTCTGGTTTACATAATTTTTTTACGTTTTTTTTTATGTTTATAATAAATAATTTATTATATTTTTTTTTCGTTTGGATTATATCGGTATATACGAAGAATTTTAATTATTTGCAATAAAAAAAATATGTTGCTTGTGAACTCAAACATACGCAGATTAAGGGGTTTCAGTTTGGAAGATTTTTTTTTATAGAAACAAAATTTTGAAAAACATGGTTTTATTATTAAACTTATTTAAACTTATACAAGTTTTGTAACAAACTAATTTTTTTGAAATCAAAAACACTTGAGTGTAATATTTATTTGGACGGAATACACTTTTGTAACAGCAAATAAACAGTATTACGTATTAACAGCCGTATTCATATAAACTTATTAATGATTAATTAACCGTTTTTAAGCAAAAATTGCTATTCATAAACGACAAATTGTCTATTAAACCTTTAATAAATCATTCATAAAGTAAGAAAATGTATTGTTGGATTTGCCCTTCTTTAAACCAAAAATAAAATGACATTTTGATAAGTGTTTTCATTTTATGATATTATTTTTGTGAAATATGTTGAAAAAAATTAAAAAAAGTTGTATCTATTATTTCAGACAACCAATTGAAAGTAAACAAACTTTTTTTCGAATATGTACTTTCTTATTGTATATTAAAAAAAGGTTCCATCAAAAGTTTTTATGATACCTTTCGGCAACATTTTGTTAAGAAACTAAAATAATATGTAGTTTTTTTTGATACTAGCATTTAACCCGCTACTTCGTTAGCGTCTCCATTTTCTTCGTGGACATATCTGTATGCCAAAGTTTATTTTTCTAGGTTTTAACATGTTTAAATTCAAAGCATTTAACCCGCTCATTCACACAGGATCTTGCATGTTTAATTTTATGTTTCTAGGTCTAATACTAACGGAAATTCAAAAAGTACCAGTTAAAATACAAAAAAGTACAAAAAACTTCCCTCTTCTAGATTCTTATCCATGAAGTTTATGTTTTAAGGTCCAATATTACCGATAATTAAAAAATACCAGTTTTAGAACCAAAAAGCGGAAGGAAGATTTAAAATTTCTCGTATTTCCCACTTTGGTAATATTTTTCCTCCCTTTAAAGAGTCCAATACTAACGGAATTTAAAAAGTACCAGCAAAATAACAAAAAAAGTACCAAAAAGCCCTCTTATAGATTCTCATTCCCTCAGGAACTTGCATGTATAATTTTTTGTTTCTAGGTCCAATACTAACGGAAATTCAAAAAGTACCAGTTAATATACAAAAAAGTAATAAAAACGTTCCTCATAGATTCGTATCCACTCATGACATTGCATGTTGAATTTTATGTTTGAAGGTCCAATATTAACGATAATTAAAAAAATACCAGAGTTAGAACCAAAAAGCTGAATAAAGATATAAAATTTCCCATTTTGGTACTATTTTTTCCCCCATTAAAGTATCAAAAATTGCAGTTTTGTAGTGGGGGTCCATAATTTAGTACGAATATGTCAATGAATGGAGAAAAATGTCTTGTAAAAAAAGTAACAAAAATAGTTACGATTTTCACCCCTTAAATGTTCGAATTTCGAAAAAGTACCGAATCTATATTTGTTTTTTTAAAAAAGTTTCGAATGTGATAAAGCCTTTATTTCTATATTAATTGGTTTAAAAAATAGATAAGGTGACAAAATACCAAAAAACCGGTTGTATCCCTTTACTCCCTAAAAGGTCCCAATTTCAAAAAAGTACCAAACTCCTATCCGCTTATTTTTCTAACCAAAACGGCTAAGTTTATTTTTTTATTGTATTTCTTTTAGTTTTGGAGATATAAGGTTCCTGAATTTACCCGTTTTTACTCTTTTTTACCCCCTAAACATTCAAATTTCTAAAAATCCCGTCTTAGTGACGTTACAATTTTATATTAAATTTGAACAATTACTTCAACATTTCCAACGAACTGTAAAATGTTCTCAAATACTTGGACAATGAACCACCCTAATGCGTTATACATAAATATTTCCATACAATATGTGACATTCGTGTATTATTTTTTTCCATTGTTTCCAATACAAGCTCTTGTTATATGAACGCGGGTATGTGATATTTTGTACTTGATATAGTAAAAATCTTTTGTTTTTAACCATGTCATTATGTAATCAATATCTTCTTTTTTATTTATTTCCATTTTTTTTTTGTTTGTTTGCTGTTATTTTAATAACCAATGGTTTCCCTTTGGTAAAAACTATGTCATTCGGTGCATTTTCATTTATACTTTTTATTTCTTTTATACATACGTATTGAATTTGCTTGCCAATAATATAAAATATCACCATTTAGTTCTTTTTATTAAATAGAAAATTCTGGGGTTTCAAGATCAAACTGATGAAATTTGTAGTTAATTGAAAATGGTTTTCAACTACTGTTTACCTACAAGAAGCCAAAAGGCCATCTGATTTCGACAGTTCGAACCAATTTGTTGCGGTTTTGTTAGAAACAGTTGACATTTCGAACCAATCAAATATTCTGAAATCCATCATTGCCCAGTTTTAAACAAATTCATTTGTCGCTAGTTGGTACAACGCGAAATGGTTACAACAATTGCCGCAGCACATTCACACGATTGTTCTTACTTGCGTTAACTGCGAAAACAGCTGTAGAGGTAGCTGTTTTTATTTGTTTGAAGGTTCTTGTTGGTTTTTTTTTATTAAAAAAATAAAATTTGTATCATAAACATACAAGAAACGAAAAAATTTTTGTTGAACAGTTTTATTTAAATTTTTTAAGAAATTCCAAAACTAAACAGTCTGTTCAACAATTTCGTATGTTAAGGTTCGCATAGAAATATTCGCCCTGAACAGCTAAATATGGTTGTGAACATACATACATACATATTTTGTTAATAGCAATAATTAAAAAAAAAAACATTAAATGCATAATAAATTCAACATATTTATCTTCATTACCTACTAAAAGAAACACAAAAAAGTAAATTAATTAAAAAAGGCAAATATTGGCGCGTATTGTGAACACAATAAATATTGGTGCATTTTTGTTATTTTTATTGAATTCATAGCAAACAGTCACACGATTGCCGCATCAGGGTTGCATTTGGTTGGTAAAAGTAAGCCCAATATTGTTCTAGATTGGTACATGAGCCAATGGGGTATTAAAAAGTGTGAAAATTGGTGCATTGCGGCAACCGTGTGATCCCAGCTTAACAATGCAATGCAAAATACATCTGTTGTTTTTTTTTGTTATTGTCAAGAAAATAGGTTATGGGAAGATGGAAAGAGGGAGTAGTGCTTATGGAATCTCGATTTGAACTTATTCATGTTGAAAGTTAGAGGGAAGACTTCTGCAGGAAGGTCATTCCTCATACGAACTTCTCGCATCGAAAGGATGTGAAATAAAATATTCCATCGTTTCTCGAAAAGTGAGAAAAAGTGTGTCCGTTACTTATGTCGAAAACTATCAACAGAGATTTATGTCATTACGTTATAAATGTCATAATATTCCACTTGAAGCCGATGTGACATTGCAGACGTTAAGAAATCCAGTCACACATATCGATGGTGGCGGCCAAAATTTTCTGAAATTGGAAAATTTTCGACGACGGCGGCAAAAATACAACCGTCGGCCATTCCAAATAATGTAAATTGCGACTTTAATGTTTGTTGTTTACAAATAAGCTTTGAAAATATTCGTTTATTTTATAAAAATGTTAAAAGCAAAATAATTAAACATAGAAAAAATTTGTCAAAAACTATATATTTACCTCTTTCGAGTTATTATTCTTTGGATTTTTGAAATGATTTTTTTTTTAAGAATTTTTTCTCACCCCATTTTTCTTCGTGAGTTTATTTGACAGTTCAAAGCGGGAACTTGTCACAAAAATTTTACAGACACACTTTTTCTGTAAATTGGCGATTAATTTTCTTACGTGACATCCGTTACTCGCCAAAAATTTTACAGACGCAGTTAAGTGAAAAAACAGTTTTTTTTTAATTTATGTAATTTTTGTGTCATTTCTCACATTCCATTCGAAAAGTTTCTGGACGTGGGTGTTACAAAACATGTGCACAGTTTCCTATTTTCATCAGAACTCATCCCATTGTAGTAATGATAAAACGTTGTAACGGTGCTCAAGGGAGTCGATAGAATTGGATATCCTACTGTCAACAATGAGAACCATCGCCCTCTCCTGCAGGCGGTCGAGAAGCTCCAGAATAGACCTTGAAGCGCCGGCCTACACATGAGCGTTGTACTCCATTTTCAGTCGGATGTAGGTGGTAAAAATAGTATGAAGATCATATGTAGGTGAAAAATATCTTTTGCCGTTTTAAAAAACCGAGGCTCTTGAATGCTTCTTACGACGCCTTGGATATATATTTTGTCCATCGGACATCACATTCTATTTTCATGCCCAGAAGACCAAGAGGCTATGATTCTTATATAATTAAAACCACATATACATTTGTACGGATGAGGCACATTGATCCGTCGCGACTTTATGCGTCATAATCCCTAATCTGACGACCCCATTCCGGGATTATGTTAGGGTCTCAGCCAAGCGTATTATTCATGTTCTGCCTCATAGCAGCAACATCGAATACGCTTGATCTTAAATCATATGACTACTAATAACAAAGGTTGCTGTCATCTGTAAAAGAATAGGTAGGGATGGAAGTTTGACATAAACCGTCTAAATACCAACACTTTGTATAGGGGTTAACTTGCCTCCGGCCCCTACCGCACAAAGTTTTTATTCTAGTAATACAGGATAAAGTTTTTTCATGCTCCGACCGAGGCAATATAACACACACCTGGTTATGTTAATTAATAGTCTTAAGATTTTCAGAAAGTTTGAAGGAGTCGTTGATACATTTAAAAACCATATTTTGAACGTACCATAGTCGGAGTGCAAAAAGTGTTACATGCATACAAGAAGAGTGTCAGATCTTCATTAAAAATGCTTTGAAAAACTATAAAGCCACTTTTGATATTAAATTACTGTATGTATTTTCATTAATAGGCTCAAAAACTTGTTGCGGACGCCAAATTGTTAAATTAAATGCAACCACTTCCTTAAGAAAATGCTTGATGGAAAAGTTCTTGCAGTTTGTCTGGCCATAAGTTGCTCCAAGAACTCTTAATATAAAAACACTAAAACTGGTGAGAGTGACATCGAACGCTGATTTTCATGAAGGCTGTCGAGCAAAATTTATCGAAATTATCAAAATAATTTTCGTGGGAATACAAAATTAAAGTATAAAATATATTTTTAGTTGTATTTTTAATGGATATTAGTGTCGATTTTTTTTATGATGATGAAAATGAAAACTCCTGTACAGATGTGCTACGTATAAGAAAAAAATTCGTGATGATTCCAACCTCTTGAACTACCTAATGCCAAGTATGAACTTCATAAGTTACGTAACTAAATAATAATTTTAAATTTGTAGATTTAAAGTAATTTCCGACTAAACTAGGAAGCGTTTTGTTATTTGCTGGATGAAATTAAAGAACATTTAAAAACACCTGTTCGCGTAAGACAACCAAACTGTTACAAAAGTGAAGAACCGCAATAGGGGCATTAATTTGTTTAAACTTTGATATTATTACAAGTAAAACTGTTGCTTATAATTCTTATACGCTTAACGGTTTTATTTGGTTTAATATCTTTAGTTTTTCTAAAATCTTTTTGGATGAAGTTTCCTGATGATCTGCCCTAAGCAACCATTGAAATGCGCATAGGAATTGCTTTCCCATCAACAATAAATTTCAGTGTTTTTATCAAGAATCAAAATTGGGAATTAAGCACGAATAAGAAAATCATTTATCGAAATTTTTTATTTTGGTATCATGACATTCGATATTGAATGAAATGTATCGTGACCTAATGTCTTTGTATTTTCATTCGATACGTCAGTGTTATTGTACGCAGGCAACTACGATAGTTTACTCGATATCAAATGCGGTGATTAGACCCCTGATCTTCTGTCGACGATACATATAAAAAAAATACTTAAATTTTACATTTGCGAGACTGGAAGTTTTATAAAAATTTTAACAAACAAACTCTCTTTTGTCATCAATAGTTTTGTAACTTTAACACGGGGGTATGGCCCTATGTTCCTCCTAGGAATAAAAGGAATAAATATATATAACACGGGGGTAGACTTATTATTTTTCTGTCATGTTTAGAGCACAGTTGAATGATAATTTTGAACAAATTTATCGGTGCCCAACCCTTTCAAAATGTTTCTTTTTTACTTCTTTTTTCGATATACATATGTAATCTGTTCGCAAACGAAGTAATTAAAAATTTATTCGATGATAATGATACCAAATAAATAATACCAACCACAATTTTGCATTCTTATTTTCTGTTTTTGTTGCGGTGGCCCCACAGGAAAAAATTGTGTTATTGTGGCAAATACTCGTAATGAGAAAGTGTTGCTCCAATTTAGCAACAACATTTTTACATACGAAACGTTTGTGATGGGATGTGGGGGAATTAATTGCAATATTCTTTTATTGTTGTTGGTTAAACAATAAAAAAAAGATTTTAATCGAAAGATAACAAGCCAATTTCTGAGAGTGAAAAAAAAGTTTAAAAATAAACAAAACAATAATCAACAACCGTAGATCAGAGAAGGAAAATGTGGTGCTATTGAACTGCTGGTGTACCTTTTGATAAAAGAAATAAAATATATTACTTAAATGTAGAAGTGGCCTTCTGCGGATGTTTAATGTTATAAATTATTTGCGGTAAATTTTTTTAAATTTTTTGTACTCGCTAAAATTGTTTTTGTAGCCGTTTAATTTATTCGTAAATAGGCAGTCTTTGTTCAATGTAATTTTTTACGCAATTTAAAATTTTTTAAAAACTACAGACAAATTTGTTATGATAAATTGTGAATTTCGAAAAATTCGAACATGAATTCGAAATTTAATTTTTTAAGTTTTCTATAAAAAATAAACATTTTTATCACTGGAACAATCTTCCCCCAACAATTAAATAAACCAGCAACGCCCTGCATTTCAAGCAACAGTTATTTAGATTTTATTCATAGATAACTAACGTTATTATTATCGCTCTCAATATTGTTTTCGTATATAAATACGTATTTCACTATTCTTTTTTTTCACTTTTGTTATATTTTATAATAACATATTAATTGTTTTATGTTATTAATGTGAATATTTTTATGTTATTGATAAATACACTGAGAAAATTAAATCGTAAAATCAAAGAAAATACACTTTGTTGCAAAGACTTTTATTGGTCAGATTGTGCCCAAAGACAAAACGTCTTTACCGGAAAGGCGCAAAGCTCTTTAGATTCCCATGAAATATATACTTAAAATCAAAGACTTAAAATCTTGTGGCAAGGATGTACGTCTTTGGAAACACATGAAAAAAGTCCTTAAACTAAGGAAAAAGTATTTTGGCACAAAGACTTTCATTCGTTAGTCTTAAGACTTTAATTTTTGATTTTAAGTACAATTTTCATTGTAATAACGACGTAATTTTAACATTATTACAAAGAAACGCAATTAAATTCAACGAAATAATTCTTTGAAATACTTTAGACTGATATGTAGAAACAAAGGCAATTTTCTTTAAAATCTGCTATAGAAATGTTTTAAAAAATTAAAATTTTTCTGCAAAATAAAATATTTAATGAAACCAAACACAGCATTTTTATAACATTTTTTTATTTTAGTTTAATGTAATAAAAATAAAAAATAGTTCATATACAGCACATGCACAATTGAGCGTTCCTATCGACTGACTTACAATTAATCACAACCACGAAAACAATTCTTTTTATTTTTTACAAATATTGTAATCAATCGGCTGTAGCCGATTACGTTATGCGTTCGTATACAAATTTAACTTTGAAGACTAAATTCTTTAAAGATACAGACTTTATCTTTATTTTTTTTTAACCGCTCTTGTTTACCGTTGCAAGCAAACATGTGTGAACAAGCTTATGCATTGAAGACAAAATTCTTTAAAGTTACAGACTTTGTCTTTGTAGCAAGGATGCTTAGCTTAAAAAAAACAAAGAAAAGTCTTTAATTTTAAATACGATTTTCAATCCCTTCTTAGCAAAGAAATTAATCGTTGTAGCAAATATTTTGTCTTTACGGAAAAGATAATTTCTTTGATTAAGCTTCAAAGAATTTTAGTCGTTTGTGTTGAAGACGCACCATTTGCGTGTTTAAAGAATAAATCATTGATGCAAGGATTTTTTCCTTCTAACAAAGATATTTTCGTTACAATTTTACAAAGACTTTTATTCTTTGATTTTAAAGCTTTTAATTTTCTCAGTGTACTTTCGATCATAACTTCATTAGATTACTACTCACTAAAACCAATGTTTTGTTGTAGAAGTTCCAAATAAATGAAATAAATTAAATTAAATTAAAAATAATAAAAATGCATATTTTGAGTCAAATTTAAAACTTCGAAAAATTTTAACATTGCAAGCAGTGATCGAAAATAAACAGAACATGGTTTAGCGTTCGGCTCATCCACCCAGGAACGATATCTATATTTTTAGGTATTTACATTATATAGTGTTCTGTTCTTCGCTAAAAAAAAAAAAAAAACAGAACAATTGAAGTGATACTGTAGACAATCATATTTTAATGTTCTCTAATGTTTCTTTTTTTTACATTGAGAAAGATGTGAACAAACAAAAAATTTTAACAACGACAGAAGCACGAACAGCTTGTGTGTGTTTTTTTTGTGTAAAATAATTTTGCTGGCTTTTTGTTTTTTTTCTGTAGGTGTATTTGGTTTTTGTAAAAAAATTTTTATATTTTATTTACCAGCCAAAAGGGCGCTACGCCGGAACGAAATTAAATGTTCTCATCTTTTTGTTGAGTTTGATAAGAACAGTACATATTATTTTTGTGTTCAAAAGATGATAAACAGGAAAACGATTTTTTTTGTGATTTTCTACACAAACACTATTAGCGTTTCTGTTTACCACAAATCTATCAAACCGAGCACTAAGGAACGATATTTAGTGTTTATTTTCGAACACTGATTGAAAGTTTAAATTTTGTGATTTTGTTTGTCTATTGTAAGTTTAAATAGTTTAATTAGTATAGACCTTCATCCCGTTCCTGTAGTAAGACGTTGGCGGGAGTTGAACTAGCAACCCTCAGACTGATTGACAAGCTCACTACCACTCAAAAAGTTAAACATATAAATATTGCTTCTTTTTTTTTGTTATAGATTATTTTTTACATTAAAATTGGTTTTTCGAGAAATTCGGTTAAGATTTTAAAACTCAAAATACTTTTATTGTAATTTCAGTACTTTTATTGATATCAAGCAAAATACACTTTGTTTTTAAAATAAAAACAATTTTTACCCGATTTAATTAATTGATTTCAAAGGGTTAAATGAGGTTATTTTAATTTTGTTTTGTTTGTTTTTTTTTTGCATTTTTCCATAAATCAATTTTTACACTGTCAATTAAAATAATTGACATGTAATTCCCATGCAGACTTCTCTTTCCTGCATTAATTATAAATTGTAATTGAGAACAAAAATAAAAAATTAACCACAAAATTTTATTTCTTATTAAACTATAAACTTAATTTATGAGCAAAATGTCAACGAAATAATGAAACAAGTGTTTTGTTAGCTATATTCGGTCATGCCAAATCTATGATATCCACCATCATAAGTTCAAATTATAAAATACAAAAGAAATATTTTAATACAATTAGAAATTTAAATTTAAAAAAAAAATGAAAACTTGTATGCGGACTTTATGAACTAGTGGACCTAATAACTATTGATGGATTTTTGGCTCATTTTCAGTACCAAACAAATTTCCAAATTTTATCTTCCGATAATACGAACATAATTGCGCGCATCAAGCGTAACGTTTTCTAGAGCCTTGCTTTAACGCTGAAATGACATCACTAAATAAGAGCGTTATGTATGAATGTTAACATATCGAGCCCTTATAGCAAAAATTATGTAACCAACAAAAATAAAATTTTACAGAAGAAGGTTTTTTTTTAAATATTTTTATAGGGTATCGTTTGAAATTGTTTTTGCTCTTATTTCGCAACGGTACTTCTCAGAGATATGAGATTTTTAGAGATGATGCAATTGATCAAAAATTATCGATGTTCATCAAAAAAAACAAAAATCTAAAATGTTGTTGGTTTCATCATTTTTGCTATTAGGGCTCGATATCTTGTTTAATAAGATAAGATTAAAAAATTGAGATACATCCTTTATCTAGAGTTTATCCCCGGCATTTCCCGACCCTAGTTATATGGAGGAGATTAAATATTGATAATAAGTAGATAATTTTACCAGCCTATTTGCCAATCATTCTTTTTTTTCTGTACAACAGCGATTATGGTGTACGTGTGTATAAAGTGCTTGAGTTTGTTTATAAATTAACATAAAAACCCACTGAACCAAATTAAATAGAACCTGGATATAGTTGCAATCTACAATATCTGTTGGATTGTTATAAGAGCATAAATATGTACTAAAAAACTAGTATAAATTGGCATATATTTATTAAGTTGCATGAGACTTTTTTTTGTCGAGTTTTACTTTCGTTTAGTTATAAATTTAGAAGATTAAAAATAAATATGTATTTTTTTTTTCTATTGCCAAACAAAAGCCACAGCAACATTATCTCTTACATCCAGCAACTGAACTGAATAGTGCAATAATAAAAAAAAAATATGAAACAAAAAGTCCTAAAAATTATTATAAATCAAACTACAGACAACTTGTACTTTAAATAATTGCCACAAAAATAAATAGAACATAAACGAGAAAAAATACATTAAAAAAAATAAGATGTATCATAAAAGTTGAATTATAAAAAAAAGTGAATTTGTTATACACTAAAAAATAAAATCATAAAAAAAATTTTAAATCCAATTTATTTGTTGACATCATCAGAGTTAAACGAAAGGCCATTGATTTCAACAAACGAGTACATACTTTTTTTAGGCCGATTAATCTGATCAGATCGAATGAGCACAACAACAATTCTTCCGTCATTTCTTGTTGTTGCCAATGAAATTGTATTTTTGTTTTTAAAGCTCCAACAAATCAATTAACAAATATTGTGTAATTCTTTTGATATTTGGTTTGCTTAGCAGTGTTGCCAATTTAGCCATTTAGTGGCTAGATTTAGCCATTTTTTCACCCTGTTAAGTCATTAAAAAAAATTGTTTTTAGCCATTTTTCCACTTGCTTAGCCATACATTTTTTTGCCGTTTTTCTTTTAAAAGAAAAATTTTCATTTTGTTAAAAAAATTTATAAAAGTAAAATAAGCATTTTTAACAATTAAAACCTAAAAAAAAACGGTTATCCCCATAGAATTCCGCGTACCCGATCTTGTTAATTTTTGAAACATGAGCTTACGTAAACAAAAAAATTGTTACCACCACTGGATTCGTTTACGCGCTGGGTTCCCCGGTTGTTAAATTGTTTAACTAGCACAGTATTTTATAGATCAAAAAAATTTTTCGAAAGCAATTTTCGAATCGACAGTTAAACCGAGCTGCGTAACTCGTTCGAAACTATTACAGAGTTGTATTTATAAACAAATGGGAAATTTGATTAAAAGTTGGTAGCACTGCTATTAAAATAGTACCAAAATGGACGAAAATATCCCACAACAAAACAAATAATAAATGTGTGAAAAATATTATAATTGTGTTTTCAATAAAAATTTATTGTTTTTCCCTGTGGTTTGAAGCTTCAACAGAAAAAATCAACCATTTATACTTTATACGGCTTTTTGTTTGCAAATGTAATTTTTTTTTTTTAATTTTTTTAAAAGTTCAAGTCCACAAATATTAAAACATTTTCAATAATAACATTAGTAAACATTTAATCTATATCAATTATAATATTATAAGGTTTGTTTGTTTTACACTTTTAATTATTTTAAACTTTGTCATTTGCACTTTGTCATTTGCACTTTGTCACTAACAAAAAAGCTTTCGAACAATTTCCTAACGCTTTTTACATAACTGACGCTCGTTTTCGTAATACGGAGTTGGAGTTTCGAAAGGGATTTTTATTGTTCGTAATAGAGAGTTGCCGTTACGAAAGGAAATTTTTGTTTTCGAAAAGGTATTAACAACTTTCGTTCATTCCAAACAAATAGTACGAAAATCGTAATACACAGTACAAATTGTTCGAATTGGTTTTAATACAGTGCTACTTTTTCTTTAATTCAACTCTCATTCAGTTCTTGTTTTAGTTTCCGTTCAGTTCTCAATTCTAATTTAGTTCAAGTTCAATTCAACTTAAATTCTAGATCAGTTCAACCTCAGTCTTTTAATTTATTTCTTGTTTAGTTCCGATTATTATTTTAAATTTTTTCTAAAATTTAAAATAAATTCAGCTGTTAACTAGAATGCCGATTAAGCCTAGCAGCTAGTAAGCACATCTGCTTACTTTTAAAAAAATAAACTCTGAATTTAAATGATGCCACATTGTATTACTCAAAAATGCAAAACGTTTGCATTAATCATCGCTGGTTTTCTCATATTTTGTAATTTTTTTTTTTTTTTTGTTTTTTCCTCCACATATAACAATTTTAAAAAGTTTTTAAAATTTAAATAAAATCAAAAAAAAGATAAAAAATAAAATAAAACAGTAATTTAAATTAAACCAACCAAATTAAACAGCTGTTTTTCGTAAGTTGGCATACGTTTTGCAGCTCGTTAACAAGAGTTTAGCAAATCGTTAGCCAGAGTTTGGTAAGTGTATTTTAAATAAACTTTGTGCAAAATTCTTGCCAAATTTTCATTATGAACACGGCTGTAAGTTTTTATATCTGTGGCATTTTGACAAAACATCTTAAGTCAAATTTAAAAAATTGAAAAACATCTTGTTGATTTTTGTTTACGTTTATAAAATTTTGTATTTTAAACGAAATTTTTCTTTAATTTTGGTTTATTTTATTATTTGATAAAAATGGTTTTTTTTATCGAGTTTCTATTTATAACGTTTTTGCTATCTTATCGCGACTTAAGATGTTTTGTCAAAATGCCACAGATACATACATACATATGTATGTATTTTTATAACAGTATGTATTTTTAAAAGTTCACATAAATTCTTTAAAAAAATTTATTTATTTTGTATGTATGTTGTTTTTATCTATTTACAGACACATTCCAAAGGCCAAAGCTACAGCTATTGCAGATACGCCCGAATTAAAAAGAATAGCGGAAAATACAAAAATCCAGTCGAATGTTAAGTATCATGAAGATTTTGAAAAGGCTAAAGGCAAATTTACCCAGGTCAGTTGAAGTTGTATGTAATATTTTCAGTTTCTTAAGTAACTTTATTTTGTAACCAATTTTTCGAATGTATGGATTAATAAAAACAAAAAATAAAACACCGTAAAAAAGGCGTTAACTTGTTCATAGAAAAACTAAACCCTAAAAATAAAGAAAAACTAAAGATTTAAAAAAAAAAAAAAAAAAATTGCGTTACCAGGCAACTGCTTTATCTATCACATGATTTAATTTTATTCCATACCGCATTTTACACAACTCTACATACTTTAATAAAGAGAAAGACAGCGAGAGGGAGAAGAAATAATGTTGCCCACCACCTTGGGGCAAAAATTTACCATTTAGTTTAAGTTGAAATTTCTTGACTTTTTTTCATTAAACTCATTTAATAATTCCACCTTATTTTTATCCATCTTTTACACTTTTTTTTTTTTTTGCTTTTACTCTAAACATCCATCTCTGGCTCTCTTAAACATATGGCAACATCGATGACAGGTCGCCGATGATCCTGAAACGTTGCGTATTAAACAAAATACAAAAATCATATCAAATGTGGCCTATCATGGTGATTTGGAGAAAAAAGCTGCCATGGAAAAACAACGTGGAGCTGCTGAAGCCTCTGAAAATTTAAAAGGTGGGTATAAAGAAAAATGATTAAAACTAAAAGAATTGCTTGTATGTACACATATGCAAACAGACAGACCTCCACCTGAAAATAAACATGCACCTTTTAATGTATGTATGTATGTTTGTTTGTTTAAACCAACAATCTATCTGTCTGTTGGTTCTTCTAACATTCAATAAATTAGAACTGATTTTAATATAAATTGTGTGTGTTTTTTGGCATGCACGAATACAAATATGTTTTAAATATTTCAACGTTTAATTAAATTATTATTAAATTTCCTCAAGCATAATTTGGTGTGAGAATTTGATTGCTTCAATAATTAGCGTGGATTTTTTGTGTTTAATGTTTATTTAATAAATTTCAGTTCAATACGAAGTTTTGCTAGGTTTAATTGAATGTTTTTTCGTTTTATTTCCCTTTTGCTTTCTGGCTAAATCATTTACTAATTGTATTATTAAATGCGTTTAAATGAGTCTAGTTAATTAAAATCGATGTCAATATGTTTAGATTATAAAATTTTTCAAATTATATACATAACAAACAGATACCAATTTTAAATTTATAACTGATTTCTGAAAGTAATATTTTGCTGACGTGGAACTGAGCTAGAACGGACTCAAAAGTAGAACTAAACTTAAACTGAACTAAACCTTAACCAGAGCCCAATTACGAGTTCTTCGGCACTCTCCAAAATTATGGAGAGTATTTATCATACTACAGGATGGCCCAAAATTAACGAAGGGGTTTGAATTCGTTATAAGTTTTTATTTAAAAAATAATTATTCACTTTTTTTTATACATATATTTTTAGTTAAGTTATGAAAAATAATATCTCGGAAGTGGTAGCCATTTTCTGCTTCGCAAATTCGTGCTCTTTCCGACACATTTTCCATAACCTTTTGCAAAACTTCAGTTATTATGTTGTTTATTTCGTCGCGTACATTGCTTTTTAATTGCTGGATGGTTCTAGGCTTATCAATGTAGACTTTTCCTTTCAAATAACCCCAAAGAAAACAGTGTGGGGCGGTTAAATCCGGTGAAAGCGGAGGCCAATTAAAATCACTGAGTCACAATCACGTTGAGTCAAAACAATGGATCGTTGATTTGAAAAATAAAGCTCAACAATTTGGGCACGTTGTTCAATTGAGTACTGCTCCATTTTAAGTTCCCAAAGTCTTCCCAGTAATAAGCAATTCAAACCCTTTCGGTAATTTGGGCCACCCTTTATATCACCATCTTGTCAAAGTTTTGAAGTCAAACTACCACTAAAGGCTGTTACACACTATCCCACAAAGTCTTACGTATTTTTCAAAAATGCTTCCCTGATCTAATTATTCTTTGAACATTTTCAAAAAACCATAAACAACTTATCATGACAGGGTTGCATTTTCGTAAATTACTAAAGACTTTGTGGGATAGTGTAAAACGGCCTTTAGCGACAGCCAGAATGGCGTTCGTAGAGGTCGCTCTACTGGTAACATACTGACCCTGTTATCCGAAAAATGGTGCCGTTCCATTCACCATTTTGGCGAAAGTAAGGTAATTACTTCAGATGTTTCCAAGGCGTTTGAAAAAGTCTGGTCATTGTGCACTCTTGTCAAAACTTGTTGCATTTGGTGGCGGTGATAATTTCTCTCAATTTATGTCGAGATCGCACTATACGAGTTATTATAGATGGGGTTTCGTTCAGGGGTGCCGAAAGGCACCGTTCTTTCTTCTACTATATTTTTTATATTTCTAAATGACCTCCTATGTCAAACTTCCAACTCTATCTCGGAATACTTCTTGGAAATCTCGGAATACTTCTTAGAAAAAATGTTCCATTTTTCCTGGAAAATTTCGAAAGTGTAGCAAAAATTTCTTTAATTTTTAGCAAAGAGAAAAGTACGATAGATAAATGAGAAGCTTTTTGTTTATTAAATACAGTACAAATGCATACATAACATTATACGTACAATAAAATACACGACGATTCTTAAATTTTTCATTAAAATAAATAAATAAAACAGGTTTATAAAATGTTTATTAAAAAAATTTGCATAGAAAATTCGTTTCGTAGACCTTTTATAAACCTGTTTTATATTTTATGAATAAGGTCGTATAAATATATATTTATGTATTTAAATATCGTTGGTCTCATGTAAAAGGACCTTAACTCACATAATTGCAACTGTACAGGAGAAGGCTCTTCATCTTCACCTCTTCATTTGTCATTGGCAAAAAAAAACTGTGTCTTTTACTTTGGATTCATTAAATGTAAACAATCCATGTCAAACCAACTCAAAAAGCGAAAAGTTGTACACAAATTTAAATTTTTTGTTTGACAGTTTTTGGTTTCGACTGCAGTTTTTTTAACCCTGGGCTAAACCATAATATAAACTGTATGTATCAAAATGTAAAAAATTGATCTTCCAACGAAGCAGGTTTGTAAGGGAAAAACTTTAAAGTTTCGCTTACGGAAGACATGAATTTTATATGGCGAGTTCCTATTTTAAAGCAATACATTTTTGACACAGAAAGCGCTTTATTCCGCACATATAAAATGATCAGCTTTACACATTCAATTTTTTGTTGTTACCGTTAGTCTTTGATATTCTCCCTTACAAACGAAGACATTTCGTCTCACTACAAACACTTTTTAACAATGATTTGTATTACATTGGACCAGTCCAGGGAGTAGTCCATTTGATCAAAATGGATCAGGTAGTCCAATATTATTTGCATCGCAAAATTTATTGGGTTTTTAAACTTTTGTATGTTAAAAACTTTGTGACGAAGTGTGTTTGTGTATAAAAATTTCAATTTCGAAAAAATCGAGTTTGCTCCTTTCTACATGCAACTGTCGATATGAATGTATGGATTTATGCATGCATGTTTATATAATTAAAGACTTCGATACTGTTCTATTTAATACAGAACGAATGGTCACTGTATCTTTTAATAAACTAATGACCATTTTCTCAATGTACCGACAAACTGTCTGTTACCTATTTTCAACATAAATTTATTAGACCGATAAACTGTCTGTTAACAAATTTGGGTTTCTCAATAAACCGACAAAAAACATTGTTTCAAGTTGGCAACATCTCTCAAAATACATGTAAAAGATGAGAATTGAATTGAATTTATCTGTACGGCAAATAAAAAAAAATTAATAATTGGCAGATGAGTGCTGGTTAGCTTTGCGACAGAATAGAAGCAAATGAGACATTGAGAAAACCAAGTTTCTTTAATGTGCAGTTTTTCGTTGGGGAAAAAGATAATCGTGTAGTGAGAAAACGGCCATAAATAAGACTTAACGAACCAAGAAAAAAATAAAAAAAAATTAACTAAACCATAAACATTGACATTTGTATTTCTTTTTTTTTTATAAATTATCAGGGGTGTGCTGGAAATCGAAAGCGTAAAACAAATGCAAGAATTTTAAAATTCGTTTTTTAATAATATTCAAGGCGAATTCATCCCAGGTAATCTCGGTACTACAACAAGTACAACTCGTACAAAAACCACAAGCAATTTGTTTTTGTAAAACCATTGTACAATGTCAAAAACAGAAATAAAACAAAACAGAAACAAAGATAATAAAAGAGAATAAACGAAATTTTGACATCCAACAGTGATTTAAGCTAATATTAGCAGGGCTTTTAAGACCACCTGTAATACTGTACTGTGTGGCATTTACCAGCAATTTAAACTCTATTTTTTTTTTTTTTTTTTTTTTATAATTTCCTAGCTTATCCCGCGAAGCTTTATGCTTGTCTGCAGGAAAGAAACCAGAGTCTGCAATTAGCTCCTTTCGCCTTGATAATATTTCTGAAATAAAAAAAATTTATGAAAAATATTACACAAATATTTCTCTATTAAACAGAATTTTATAACAAATTATATTAAAAACAACTGCCAAATTCTTGCGTTTTATGTTTTCGATTTCCAGCACACCCATGTATTTTATTATCTTAACATTTTTGCAAACGTGATGAATTATTTAGGAAAGAGGACTTTTACAAAAAAGCTTTATAAATTGAAATTTGATTCAAATAAGCATTTTCCCCAAAAATTCTGAGTTATAGAATTTAACCGTAATTTAACTTACACCCAATTTTATTTTTAATTTAAATACTTTTTAAAAAAATTGTTTTTTTATTTAAAATTTATTTATATTTATAGATTGTACATATCTGTGTCCTTTTGACAAAACATCTTAAGTCAATTTAAAAAAGTTGGAAAAAATACTGTTAATTATACGAATTTTTCTTCAAAAAACATTTTTGTTTACGATTTAAAAATTTTGTATTATAAACGAAATTTTTCTTTAATTTCGGCTAATTTTATTATTTGCTAAAAATGATTTTTTCGTCGAGTTTTTTTTTAAACTTTTTTTGCTATTCTATCTCGACTTAAGATGGTTTGTCAAAATGCCACAGATATATTCTTTAAAAATTTTTTTTAACATTTTTTTAATTTGATATAATTTTTCATTCATTTTTTATTTTTTCTGTTTAATTTTATGTTGTATTTGTGTCATCCTGTATGTTGCTTGGTTTGTGAAAACAATAAAACCAACTTCACCAAAATTTTTCACCATGAACATCTACTAAAATCAACCACATTCAAATTGGCCAACACAATATTCAATCCATCATTTCACCCCTACCATATCAAATTTATAAACCACCAAAATTTAATATAAATTCAACAAACATGTGGTGGTAAACATTTATCAATGACAACAACCAAATTGCTCTTCGACAATAACAAATATACTCACCACACAAACAATAAATTGAAACAAAATTTAACAGATGAATCGGAATATTTCTCAGAACAATTGGCAGCTGAACAATTTGCACAATATGCACCACAAATACAGACATCCCATTCACCATTGCCACCACAACAATTGTCGCCACGTTTGCCAATGCAACAACAACAGCAGCAGCAACAATACCACTATACACCACAGCAACAACAACAACAGGCAATGCCGCCACCACCCATACACCATCAGCAACACAACACTGCTCACATTGTGCCCAGCAATCAAGCTGGCACAACACACATTTATCAACAACATAGCAACAGTAGTAGACAGCAACAACAACAGCAAACATCACAAACACTTGCACAACAGACACACCAGACACAACACAATCAGCATCAATATGCTGCACCACAGCAACAGCAACAACAACAGCAATTTATACAACATGAACAACAATATCAACACTATCAGCAACCACAAACATTGCGCCAATTAACACCACAGCAACAACAACAACAAACGCAACATCAGCAACAACAACAAGGAATAAAACAAACTTCTCATTTATATCCATCTTCTACTTCGACAGCAACCAATCTGCAGCAACAACATCAGCAGGTGCAACAAATGCAACAACAACTTCAACAGCAATATCAACAACCCAGTAATACATACAATCAATTGCGCTCAGCTATATTACAAAGTTCCCATCACCCAACTGGGGCCATACAGGCCGATTCCTCTCAATCATCCACACCAACATCTTCCTCCACACCCTCTTCTTATTCTTATGATCAATATGACAATAAAACCTATTCTAGACCACAAGCACAAACAACATCACAGCAAACACACAGCCAATTATATCAGCAACATCACATTAACAACAACATGAACAATAACACTGCTGCGCTACAAAATAATAACGGTGCCCCTATGTCAACCCTACAGCAAGCCTCCTCTTCCGCCTCTTCCTATACTTCCTCTGGATCCGCTAATCCCGGCAATAATGCTTCTGCTACTCAACAATTATTTTCCAACACTAATTACAATAATTATCCATCAGCAACTAACTTACCAACACCATCATCATCATCATCGGCACAAAATTCATTTGTCTCGTCCGGTAGTGCAGGTGGTGGTGTCGGCGGTGGCAGTTCACTAAACAATGGAGGTATTCAGCCTTCATCTCATCACCACCATCATCATGCCAATAGCAATGGTGTTGTCATCAATGGTAGCATTGGTAAAATAGCTGACTATGACCCCCTTTCAGATGGTCCACGTAATTTACCGAATCCAAATAGACAAAGTACTACCCTGATTTATAGCTCCGATAGTCGTGGTAATGGTGAGTAGTAGTTGTAGTCCATAGTTTAATTATAAAACGCTAATAACCAGCTAAGAGATGAAAATTTGAATTTGTTTTGCTTGTAAAAATTACATACACATTTAGTTTCAAAACAATTATTCCTAAATTTAAAAAAAATATATATAAAACTGTTTTTTTTTTGTCGTATCTTTTTTCATAATAAGTTTATTAACTTAATTTAATTACGGTCCCAATGAATCCAATAAGTCATTTAAAACCTCAACCCCGGGTCTCCACGTAGCAATATTTATTGCGGCAAACGTAAAATTTAATTGCTCCACATATTGCCATTAGTGGCAATCCATTGCGCAATGATTGCTCTTCTTATTGCTTGAGCAATTATTGCTTAGCAATTTCACGTGTTCTCCAGCAATATAATCAGCAATTTTTGCTCCATTGTTCTGCCGACGTTTTTGCTTGTACTTAGTAATTAAAATTGCTACGTGGAGACCCAGCGTTAAGGCACAACTATAATATGCATAAGCTTGCTTAAGCTACTGTCAAAAATTAACAAAAAGTCTCTTAAAAGTATTTAAAAAACCCAAAATAAAATAAAAAAATATTTGACTCCGTACGGAAAGTGCGATCTGTTTCGTACTTTGCTTAAGCAAATGACAGTTTCACAAAATTTAACAGAAAGTTTTTTTAAGTTCAATTTGGTTCTACACATATGAATCTCAAGTATTAACCCAACTTAAGCATATTATTGTTGGGCCTTAATAGGCATTTTACACTGATCAACATCTACCATCAAAGATGTAGAAAATGTGAAACATTCGTTAACATCGCTCACATCTAACATCTACCATGAAACAAAAATGTCAACATTTAAAAAAAATAAAAAAAATTTAAATAAAAAAGGTTTTTTTTTACAAAAGTGCCAAAATTTATAAGGAAAACACAAAAATATTGGTTTAAAAATATAAAAAATATGTACTCAACAAAAAACATTGCAATAAAGGAGAAAACTTGACAAATGGTAACGCTGCTTTCAAAACAAACTTTTTTTTGTCAGTGATGCCACAATAATAATAGAACTAATTGCCCCTTTTCTAGTGATGACACTAAAATAATCGAAAGATATAGAATTGAATAAAATGAGATAGGAACATCTTCTAAAGATGTTGGTTTTTAGCCTTATGTATTTCTTATGGAAAGATGTTAACATCTTCTCAAATTGATGGTAGATGTTAGATGT
Source organism: Pollenia labialis (assembly GCA_949318255.1). Lineage (NCBI taxonomy): Eukaryota > Metazoa > Arthropoda > Insecta > Diptera > Polleniidae > Pollenia > Pollenia labialis. Next base: position 129,576,585 of record OX439140.1, read on the forward strand.
TTATCAGTGTAAAAAGGCTATTAGAACAAAAATTCAATGCCGCCAGGATGATAAATCTTATATGACAGATCGTCTGTTTGTCAATTTAATTGTATTGGCAATAGAGTTTTTAAGCTTAAAACCCCCTTGACGCTCTTATTTAGGTAGCTCAGTAAATCATATGCAGTATTTATCGATTACTTACACGTCCTTAAATGCTTTTAAACGAGATATGAATCTAGACATAAAGAAAACTCTTTTACAGTGACGGACTAAATGATTGATTGATTTTAGAGCCGTGTTAAAGAATTTTTAATAAACAAACATTTTACTTAATAGATTGATTAATGAATTTCCCACAAAATTCACTTCGTTTCTTTTCAAAATTTTTATTATATGACCTTTTAAAAAAATATATATATTTGCTGGACAAAATTATTGGCACACTTTATTAAAAGCTATAAAATATTATTTATTTGTGAAAATTAATACATACCTAGTGGGTAATCCTTTTTATTTTATAAATGCATCCAGTCGATTTGGTATAGAACGCATCAACTTTTTCGTGACTTCTGCCCCAATATTTTGCCATTCTTTAACTCATTATTTTTCGTTATTTCCGCCAAAAAGTCTGCCTTTTGTCACGTTACGCCACAAAGCATTTTAAATCGTTTCTCAAAGTTCTATAAATTATTTACTTTTTTGTATTTTGGTGTAAAGCGCAACTTTCTTTACATTTAGGCCCCTTTTCACAACTTACCGATAGCTAAAAGTAGACTTTAAACGGCCTTATAAAAAGTGTTCCATTATTAAAACTTTACTTTAACCAAAAGTGAGCGATAAAGTAAATTAATGTTCATCCTACCTGGTAGGTTACAGTAAAGTTGTAATAATTGAACACTTTTTATACGGCCGATAAAATCCTACCTTTAGCTATCGGTAAGTTGTGAAAACGAGCCTAAGTGAAAGAGAGGAAACATTTGGTAGAAATTCCAGTTTGAAAAATTATAATTATGAACCAATTTTAAAGTTTTTTACATTCTTATAGCTTTGTATTGCAAATCGATATGGAATTAAAAAATTGTTGTCTTAAAGTTTTTTAATTTTATATCGACAACGAAGTTTTTGATCTGGCAAGATTTTAGGCTGTCAACAATATGTCAGCTAAAGTGTGTTTTATTTAGGTATTAAATTTACGGATATGGATCGTCTAACAACCGAAGAAAGCGTAAAAGATGTTAAAACTTACTACAAAAAAATGGTGGTTCAAACATGGCCACTTTTCGAACATTTCGGGGTGTTTATGGTCGTCATAATTGACTTCATAACCCCTATCGTGAATAACATGTGGAAGTTTTGTTCCCATGAAATTTTCATTCTCCTCAAAGGGGAAAAAGCAATCGTGAATCTCATGTGAAAAATATTTAACGCTATCAGTTCCAGTGAAAGTAAAAAAGAAGAAAGATTAAAAAAAAATTAAAAATCATGAAATTTTTGTTCAAAAATACACACGTATATATTTTAAAGAAAAGTTAAAATAATAAAGCAAAATATTTAGTATTGGAGGGATAGTTTGATAGATAGATAGTTTTTTGCACTTTTGAAATTTTATGTGTTAAAATATTTTCCGAAATTCTGCCACAACGTCTTTAGAAAGCTTCACAAATCCACAGGCAATCGACCTGTTGTTTTGCATTTTGTTAACCAACATATCGGTTTGTGCTTTATTAACGGATCTAGCCCTTAATATTTGATTTATAAGAGGAACTAGTTACATACATGTTCTGTTCCCTAGCAAAAATAAAGTCTGAAAATCTAAGGGAAATGTGAACAATTTACGAGGGAAAAAACTTATCACGATAAGGGAAATTTTTTCACGTTATTATTCTCATTTAAATTACCTTTTTTCATGGGAGTTTTTCATGATCGCAAATATGTGAGGGAAAAATTATTCACGATAGGGGTGAATGTGTAAGGAATTGGCAAAATTACAAAAAAATTTGATAAGACTGGAAGCTTTAATTTCACGGTGCAGAGCGCTATGGCCAAATGATAACCGACTTTTTATGGCTTGCAACTGGACGATCTTTTTACAAGACAGTGCCACGAGCCACAGAATACAACCTATTTTGGAACTCTTAATTTCACGTTTTGGCGACGTCAGTTGGCTATCAAGATTATGCTTTATGACGCCATTAGATTGCTACGTCGGGCTTCGTCAAAGACCTTGTCTACGCGAATAATCCCTAACTGCCCGTCTATACCAGATATACATTTTGCGACATTTATTGCAGAAATGTCAAAATTATGTTATCTTTAATGTAGATAGCACTTTTTTGTACATATTTATTTCCGGTAATATATCGACCCCTTTGCGCGAAGTTATCGTATGTTACAAAAACACAATTTTACAGGACAGCCATTTTTCTACTTTTCTCTGTTTTCGCTTGCAATATCAAAATAAAAATATATGTACATCTACAATATTTTGACAGGTGACGTTTTTTTTTAATGTAGAACAAGATTGCATCAAAAACTCAATTTCAAAAAAATTGGCATATACGATAATTTAACATAAGGGGTCGATATATTGCCGGCATTAAATATGTACAAAAAAGTGCTATGTTGCAATAATTGTTAGTGAATTTTTGTATACAATTATTGCTAACATAAAATGTCATATTTGGTTGAAAAATGAAAAAAAGAAGCAAAAATAAAAAAATGGGAGCAAATTGTGTGGGAAGAAATTAAGTTTATGAAATGGTAGCATATATAAATAAAGTAAAAGAATTAAATATGTAATCTATATACATATGTGACAGTTTCAGTTACAAGGGACCTATGGATGAAAAAATCGATTTTTACTTTTTTGGTGATTCTTAAAATAGACAATACCCTCAGTTTTCTAACTTCATTAGTTTTGTCATAATTAAGCTTTAAAATACAAGAAAACTTGTTAACTTTTTCTCCAAAACTTTTAACTGAAACTGTCACATATATAAAACTAGCATATACCCGCTACTTCGTTAGCGTCTCCTTTTTCTTCGTGGACATATTTTTATGCCAAAGTTTATTTTTCTAGGTTTAAACTTGTTTAAATTCTAGCATTTAACCCGCTACTTTAGTAGGAACCAAAAAGCTAAAGATAAATATCAAATTTCCCGTATTTTCTTTTTTGGGTACTATATTTTCCCCACATTAAAGTATCAAAAATTTCAGTATTGTAGTCCCATAATTTAGTACGAATATGTCAATTAATGGAGGAAAATGTTTTTTAAAAAAGTACCAAAAATAGTTACGATTTCCACCCCTTAAATGTTCGAATTTCGAAAAAGTACCAAATTCGTGTACGTATTTTTTTGATAAGTTTCGAATGGCGTATTAACTTTGTTTCAATGTTTATTGGTTCAAAAGATAAATGGGGTGGCAAAAAAGTACAAAAATTCAGATTTTACCCTTTTACTCCCTAATAGGGCAGAATTTCAAAAAAGTGCCAGGTTACCGAATTTTCCCGTTTTTACCTTTTTTTATCCCCTAAAAACTCAAATTTCGAAAAATCTCGTCTTAGTGGGTCGATCTGGGGAGTATCGATAGTATCGAAAGTGAAGTCGGAACTATCGATAGTAGAAAATATCGATGGTATCCCAGCACTAATGTACACCCTTCAATCATACCAATGAAAAGCCAATTGTTCCTTAGCTCATAAGGTAATTTGACTATTTTGTCGAAATTGTTATTCTGTGAGCATATTCATGGCACTTAATGAAATAACAGGTGGATTTTGCTTATTTTTAAAACCCAACAAATTTTGTTTTGTATGGACTAGGGATGCCAAATGGGACCAGGTTTTTTGAATCCCGGGATTCGGGATTTTTTATTCAAAAAAACGGGATCCCGGGACGGATCGGGATTTTTCGGGATTTCATATATAAATGCCAATTTTAAAGATTCATATACATAGTTATAACAAAATGTTTATTTATAAGTATTAAAACAAATTAATTCATGAAGAATATTAAACTCATTACAAAATAAAAATGTATTCTTTTAAAGTAATATGGAAAAATTATGTATTAAAACTTGTATTTTAAAAAGCTTCTAAAACAAACTAATGACGTCTGATAATCGATACCATATTTTATTGAAAACATATGCTGCCGACGAAAACAATGCTCGCAATAAACACTTCTGGGTGGTATCGTTAATAATTAGATACATATGCATATGCTACATGACAATATTTAATTTATTGTATATCAAATATATACATATGCAAGTATTAATCTAATAAAATAAGCTTAAGCAAATGTGTCAAAAGACCTTTGGTAGAATCTCCTAAAGTTTTTAACACCTTTTTGCACAACTTGTATTGTGCGTGCGCAGTTCTATTATCATTCACGTAGAAAAAAGACCACATCGAACTTTATCTTACGATTTTATTTTCTGGTGTACAAAATGCATTGCATGTAATATTTATTCACTTGTGACTTCTTTTTGTAACCAGTTATTATTTAAATATAGTTGTATTTAAAAAAAATACCACATATTACTAAATGCAAAATCTCGGGATTTTTACATAAAAAATCCCGGGATTCGAGACTTAAATTTTTAGAATAATCCCGGGATTTCGGGACTGGCATCCCTAGTATTGACACTGTTGTACCAAAACTCTTAGATCGTGAGGACACTTGTATGGGGTGTCATGAGAAATATTCGATCGTTTTGGCTTATTTTCAATATTTAATGTTCTTTTTATTTAAGAAACATTTTAGCCAAATGTTGTCCTTCACTCAAAAGGATCCAAAATATTAATTCATGTATATGGGCATTTCCAGCGAACAGTCTACTTTTTGTAACGTAACGCCAGAAGTATTTTAAATTGTTTCTCGAACAATTTCATATGTATAGTTTACTTTTTTATATTTTGTCAAAATCCACTTCCGTTTTTTAGCGTCACGCCAGCACATATTTTGGCAAATCCTTAGCGTCGATAACTGTAATGTTTTTTCTGAATATGTATAGTGCTGCTTCACAACTTTGTATATATAAAAACCCTTTTTACAAATTTGACTTCTTCATTTAATTTTTTTTACATTTTGTGGTACAAATATCACGACACGTCAAAATGGAAATGCCCATAAATACTTTATAGGGTCTAAGATCACCTATCACTAAAGGTTATAAAAAGGTAGAATTTGACATGCGAATTTAAACTTATTTCGAACATAAATGAATGAAAATCTATTATTATAATCTTATTCAATCTATTTGCCGCACTTTTATCAACTTTATGTTGTGCTTCAAATATATTCTTCTTTTTTTGAAGCACACGGGTATTTTGGGGACTATTTTTCATAATACTAAACAAATGTGCTTTATTGCAGTTATTTGAATAAAAAATATTTGAACTTTTTATTGTTGTAGCAATTTTGATTTTATTTTCATTATTTGCTTTTTATTTAGTTAACAATTCTTTTCCGAAACGTATTGGTTCGGTAGCTGATATTGATCCTGTTAATGGTATTTATGGTTCTATGTCAGCTGAACAACAGCAGCAGCTGCAGCAACAACAACATCAACTACAACAACAGCAGCAATATTATCAACAAATGCCAACCGTTCAGCAGCAACAGCAACAAATACATCACAGTGCTCAACCAAAACAGACGAAACAAAGTTTGGTAAGTTTTTGATTGCCCAAATATTTTCAATTTGAAATCTATTTTAAGAGAAATTTAACTTAAAAATACATAAATATTTTAAAACGTTTGTTTTTTCGTACAAATTATTCAAACGTACATTTAAAGCCTAAATTATTTTATTTATTAATTTAAAAAAAAAAAAAATTATATTATATTATATCGTCGCAAGAATTAAAGAACGCTGTAACTGAAAAAACATAAAATGTTCACCAGAGCCAAAAAAAAACTGTATGAAAGTAGAAAAAAACTTAATATCACAAAAACTATACAACTAAAGCTACGGTCACACTTGTCAAATATTTGACTAAAAAAACGGGACCAACAAGCAAACTAAATAATCATTTCGTTAAATTTCAATATTTATATTGATTATAATATACCACATCTTACAAAAACCAGTTTTTAATATGCCTAGTATTATAATTAGTTTTATTTTTTGATATTAAGACCATGTTAGATCACTCTAACTATTTTCAAAAGTAGTGGTTACGCTTATTTGGTTAAATATTTAATAAGTGTGACCGTAGCTTTAGGAACATGATTTTAAAAATATATTTTTATTTTGTATCGCTTTATAGTTATATTGGCTGTAAACATTTCCTCTCAAGTCAATTGTTCCCGGTGATTCTGCGGCTTACAGCAAACGATTTTTCTTCCACAAAAAATTGATTTTTTTTCATCATACAAATATGGGACCGGGACCAAACGACGCAGTATTTTTTTCCGATAAAAATTATGCAAAAAAAACGTATTTTCGATTTTTTGTCAGTTGCAGCGTTCTTTAATTCTTGCGACTATATTGTTTTATTTATTAATTTAAAAAAAATTATATTCATGAAATCTTAAATCATTTTATTCATAATTTGTTGTTGCTAACTTTTCAAATATAAACATTAGGGTTCGGCTTATTTTTCATTGTTGCGAAATTGTAACTTCCCCTAGAAATGTTCTCCCCTATCAAAAAAAACTATCAGGGGTGTGCTGGAAATCGTAAACGTAAAACGCCAGAATTTGGAAGTTGTTTTTAATACATTTTGAATCTAATTTTTATAATTTTTGTTATAAAATTCTGTTTAACAGAGAAATATTTGTATAATATTGGTCATAAAATTCTTTTATTACAGAAATCTTTTAATAAAACGACTTTTAAAATTCTTGCGTTTTACGTTTCCGATTTCCATCACACAGGAGTGTGTTTCGCAAAATATTAGGCTGACCGGGAAGACGTGGCTTATCCGCCGGTAACTTTTTGACAGTTTTTGTAAAAATTTTGCAATTAAATGTAAAATTAAGTGATTTGATTAATCCATTTGATATTTTTCCATAAAAAAAAATCCAAATATGTCAAAATTTTACCTTCATCATTTTTTATTGCAAACCTTCAGAGTATTTTTTAAATGATCTGGAATATAATATTCTGAATAGGTTTTACCTAAAATTCATAACAGTAAGGAAATTGGGCTCATTCGCCAAAAAATTAGTTTTGCCCAAAATCGCAAAATTTTAGTCGCCGGTACGGAAAAACTATGGGAGGTATCGACATAATTTTTTCACATTATTTTCTCTATTATATCCTCAATAAATCCGTATGAGATGATCAACAAATTCGGAAATTTGTGTGACAAAATTTGAAAAACGATTTTGAAACTGCCGTTATTTTTTTTGTTTTGGTTAACGGTATCCTACGAAAACAAAAACTCATATACAAGTATATACGGGTATATTGAAAGAAAAAATAGCTCTTTTTCAAATATTTCTCAAAATATGTGTATTTTATTCCAACATTTCTTGTTCAAGTGGCCTGAGACACGTTGACGGCCTGGGGAATATTTAATAACTTCGAAATTGCTTAACCAAATTTTGTGTTTTATACATTTCGATTATTTTACATTTAATTGCAAAAGTAATTATTTAATTGCATAATTTTTTAAAAACTGGAAAAAGTAAATTTTTTCCCTTGTAAACGCACCTTCGTTCAAACTTAAAGGCGGATGAGCCACCCACGTCTTCCTGATATGCGATCGGCCTAATTTCTGATATACGATCAGCCTAATTGCGAAACATAGTTTTTTGATTGGGAGAGCATTTCTAGGGGGAGTTTCGGCACAATTTCGCAAAAATGAAAAGTAAGGCGCACCCTAATGCACATGTAATCGATTTTATTAAAAAAAACTCGCTTTTAAGTTTTACCTCAAATGGAGATAAAAAGTTTTTTTTTTTTTTTTTTTTGAGATCACCAGGAAAACCGTAAATATGCATTTGCACGTTCTTCTTTGTGCGACCAATGAAGTCAAACAATATATTAATTCATTTTAGAGCATATTTTTGCATATTTTACCCTTTTGCAGCATTTTTAAGGTTTATACCGCATATTTCTCCTTTTTGAAGAATATTGTTCAATTATTTTTAGGTTCACATTTGGCAATATCTTCCTTTTTAACGTTAATATATACATACATATATATAAATAGATTCCTATCGATCCTATAAGGAGCATAGGGCCTCACGTTAATAGCAATATACAAATTTGCGACCGTCCCTAAAATTTCGTTAAGACAAAAATCTCATATAGATGGTGGTGTATCTTTATATTCAGCCTTATCACAAAAGTTGGACGATTTCTTAGTCGTAGCCGCTTGAAATGTTGTCGTTATCATTTAAATTTCACGACAACGACAATATTATACACATAGAAAGTTTGTCGTGTTTATATCGTTTACATCAATAATAATACCGATTTTTAAAAACGGTTGGTTTTTGATTACGAAAACGACACTCATAATAACGCCGAATATACGGCATAAATAACTCTTATATGAAATCAAAGCTCATAAGATTATGTACTTTGTTTTGGTGACCGCGTTGCATAGTTGGGGGTAGTGCACCAAATATTAGTTTAAATCAGCAGTTCTCTATCACTTAATAAAACTACAAAGAAATTATTTTGCACTCTTTTTTACTTGCCTTAGTGATGATTGCAATTTTTTAACTACCAATAAAAATATTTTAGTGATATTACAAATTTTTTCACTATCGCTAAACGCAAATTGAATGCAAAAATCTGCACTCAATTCAAAAAGTGCACAATTTGGACTTGCAGTCAAAAAAGCTGCATAGAAATATTGTATCACTAAAATTTAAAAAATGAAACTTTCTATGTGCATGGTTTTTTATTGTTTTGGAGGATAGGCATAAGTAAAGAACATTTAACAAAATGAAATTTTGTCAATAACAGTATAATAATTGGCTTTAATCATGAAAAAAAGTTGTTGATTTTAAACAATATTAGTTGCACTCAAATGAGTGGAGAAAAAAAAGTTGCAATGATTGCTTTTTTTAAATCAAACAATTTTTTTTTTTTTTTTGAGTGCAAAATTTTTTAACATCACTATCACTTATGTTTAGTTAGGCTGCATATTTTCAATTCATCACTCAACATCAACAAAATGATTGCAATATTTTTGCACTATCACTCAGTGTGAGTTGAAACTGCAAAATGAGTGCACTTCCCCCATCTATGGCGCGTTGACTGCCCGTCGGTTCCAAAAAGGGTGCAATCTCGATAACTCGTCTGTAAATACTATGGCTTATGGGTTAAACGGATTATAATTCTAGACTTGTTTTTTGTTATTACTAGATATGAGATTTTCATGGACTAAAAAATCGAAAATATGCGCGTAAAATATGGACTAAAAAAACTAAAATATGCACTCAACAATAAAAAATACGCACTAAAAGCAAAAAATTTCCATAAAAATCTTTTTTTTTAAATTTTACTAACAATTCAGTCTATTGTTATTCAAATATCTTTAAAACAAGTTAAAAACTATAGTCGGTCAAGCCCGACCATATGATAGCCTACACCACAGTATTTAAAAACAAATTTTCGGGTGGGATTTCATTAACCTTCATGTGCTCGGTAGTCTACATTTGTAGCATTTTTGCAGAAGTAGTTAAATAAAAAATGTCCACGGCAACAGGTTTCGAAATTTTCAGTAGCTTCCTAAAAATCAATTCTAAGCAGTTTTGGCCACTAACACGTTAAACAAATAATTTACAGCACCCCCGGGCCCTACTTTGCAAAATGTCCATCTCCCGGTTGTCTAAAATGTAGACACCATATAAAATTTTGGAAATTCACATCACTCAAAATTAGCTTCTGCGCTCATTTTTACTATTTGTGAAGTATTTTTTTTATTTTTGAAGACTTTCATTAAATATTTGATTTATTTTATTTGACACTATTTGCCAACTGTTTTAACAAACAAAAATTGTCAAATATTTGAGCTTAGTTTGAACCAAGGCGAATTAACTACAGGTGGTGTCGAAACGACTTCTGATTTTGACAGTTCGAGCATATTTGTTTTGATTTGTTAGTGTTTTGCAAAGAATGGTGTATTATACATTATACATTAGTTGTGTAATAATGAAAATATGTTTAATTATGAATGTAAGATAAGATAAAAATAAGTTTAGTTTTTAAAAAATCTTTATTTTATAGCAATTAAAAATAAGTTTAGTTTTTAAAAAATCTTTATTTTATAGGAGTTTTCATTAGCCAAAATATTTTTTTATTATTGTCAATATGGTTTTCGAATTAGGTTTATAGATAGAAAATTTTTTCAGTTTATATGAATTGTTATACTTTAGTTAAATTTTTATTTTTGTTATAATGGTTTTTGAAAAAATTTTTATGACAAATAGGTTTTTGAATTTAATTTCTGATAAAAATTTTTTCATAATTGTGTTATCGTTTTTGTTATTATTAAAATTTGTTAATTTCCTGACGATGCTAACCAAAGGTTAGCGAAATATTGAGAAAATAAATATAATTTTTTATAAAAAACGACCTCAAGCTTAAATAATTAAAAGAAGTTAAAATGTATTTCTTTGAAATAATATTTTTTACTTACGTTTCTTTTCATTCTTTATACAAGTAACCGCAAACAAACAATTAAATTTAGCAATAAACAAAATTAAAAAAAAAAAAGAAGAAGAACTGTCAAACCCGATTAGGAAAATGCCGTGCGAACATGGTAATTCAAATAAGTAATAAAAACAGAGAGCGAAGTAATCCAAAGCAACGTGCGAACATGGCATTAGACCTGTGATCGGCAAAATCAGGGCGCCGCGTTTTCTCTTGTCTCTTTTATTCTCATTAATATAAAACAAATTTATACTCTTTAATTACGTACGTGTGCACACACATTGAAGAGAATTTAACAACATTAACAACAACGTATGTAAAATTCATACAAAGCAGATAATCGCAAAATGTAATAGTATAGGTTGCCAATCGCAGCATTAGACTATCGACAAAAATCATGAATTTGCATGGAAATCGCATCCCTAGTATTTTTATTAAATTCTTGAATAAAAGTTTGATTTTAAAAAGCAATTTTTTGTATTTTTTTTTTTTTTTCATATATTTCACAATTTTTAGGGCATATTTTTAAGTTTTTACTGCATATTAAATGCGCATTAAACACTTTTTTGGATCATATTTTCGGTTTCCCTGGTGATCACCCGCTCACAAATTTGGCTAAAGCTGGTTTTTTTTTATTTGAAATCCGTTAAAAACTAAAAAAAAAATTAAGCTTGGTTAAAACAACCGTTAAATCAATTTTTGATAAGCCATATTTCTTTTAATAGTCACTTTTTGTTACTAAAATTCGTTTGGATTTTCTTTTTCTTTCAGCGTGTTTATCGAGCTCTGTACGATTACGAAGCCCAAGATGTCGACGAAGTTAGTTTCCGTGAAGGTGATATTATATTTGAAGTGGAATCCATTGATTCGGGATGGATGACAGGTCGCGTGGAACGTACAGGTAAAACTGGCATGTTGCCCGCTAATTATGTTGAAAATGCGGTTATATAATAGGGAATGAATGCAACTGTTGCCAAAAGTTATAAGGCCAAGAATATTAGCAACACCACCACCACCACCAACAACAACAACAACGCGAATACGACCACGAATACTACAGCCTCAAATGGCGTCAAACATAAAATAATTTTAAAAAATGGTCATGGCAACAGCAACAATATTAACAACATTAACGGCACCAGCAGCACCAATACTACAATAATCAATACTGGCCCAGCACCACCCCCAATTAGTCGACGTAACAATTTAACGACTACGTCACGCAGTAATCGTCGCAATAGTAGCAGCAATAATTTGTCAACAACCAAACAGAGTTGCTGTTGTTGCACAAATCATATTGCTGTTATTGTAATATTATGCGTTTATTTAGCATTTGTATTCATAATATTCACTAATGTATTTTTCGACGATAATAAAAATAACAACGACAACAACGATAATAATAATAATAACAATAAAAATACTATCAAACATAAATCGCAAATAAATGGAGGCCATAGTGGACACTCTAAAGAAGATGAAGAACGAACTCAACAGCAAAATTTTTATTATTATTTGCTAAATCATGTATTTTAACAGTAAATTTTAAGAGAATATATAATTTTATTTTCCTCACAACTAACATTAATTTTTTAAAAATATTTAAAACTTATAATCAGGGTTTGTTGTTTCTCTTTGAAAATTTCAATTTTGAAAATTGTATTTGTTTTTTCTTTTTTTTTTAATTAATTTTTTGTTTTTTTTTTATTTTAATTTCTTGCTAGCAAAGAAATATTATTATTTTTATATAAAAATTACCTTTAAATAAATATATAATATACATATGTATATAAACTACATATGTACATATGTATGTATATGAATATGAAATAAGAAACAATTTTGTTGTATATTTTGAGCAGCTTTAAGAAAGTTTGATTTCAAAAAAACTAAATTTTGTTTTAATCGAATTTTTTTTTTTTATTAATAAAAAAAAAACTAATTGAATTGAATAAATGTAATGAAATTTTTTGTTTAAACAAAATAAAGAAAATTTATTTGCCGAGTTATAGGAAACTTTACAAATAAAAATAACATACATATTTTCAAAATAATATAAAAGTCTTTTACGGCCGATAAAAAGTTTCGTATAGAAAGTTTATACATAAGTAATTCAAAATAACGCAATATTTTCTAAGGGAATTTATTCGTAAAGTTTTTAATGCAAAGCTTACAGAAATGTTGTAAAGTTTTTAAGAAAAATTGTTTAAAAGGGTTTTTTATGGAAAATCCTGCTATAAAATCGGTTTGAAATGTCAAAAAAAAATTGCTTTTTTTCACCAGTTCGTCAGCTCATTATAAGTTTGGCGCGTATGTTAAAAAGTCGTAGTGAATAAAAAAGACAATTAAGGTTTACATGAAGTTTTCTGAAAATATAACCCATAGAGTACAATATTGAATGTGGAGATAGGAATAGGTACGTCTCTTACAAATATACTTGAAACTCATTCCTTGAAAATTACATCCGAAGGATATCGAAATATTGGAACAAATTAATGAATAAAAAATATATAAATATAATTGCCCTCGTGCTCGAAAAAAAAATTTTATCCCTCAGATTTTCAAATTGCTTATAAGAAAAAGTAGGGCAAACCAGGCGATTGTTTTCGGAATGTATTCATTTTGGGTAAAAAATTTTAAGCTGGAAAACTCAAGATAGTTGTTGTTTAATTGCGGGGCTGCCAGATCTTATAAAGTGCATACATTTCTCAAGGTATATTTATAGCAGGTAGTCTCAGAAAGACAGCTGTTTATTTTTTATTTGCTTGTTTTGTGATACAAACTGTCAAATGTTGTTTAAAAAACCAGTCTTTTGTCTTTTTTGTCTCTTATCCAACCCCTTTTGCTGTTTGACAGTTCGTATCACATAACAACAATAATAAGCCCTGTTGTTTGTTTTATTGGAAAATTGTTGTAATCTCCCGGCTACCTGGGGTCTAATCACCGCATTCGATACTTTCGTATCGAATAAACTATCGAATGTTTTTGCATACGATAGACACTGACGTATCGAATGAAAACTCGAGAAATGTAATGTCGAGTTACTCGATATCGTATGCGGTGATTAGACCCTTGTTTAAAAATTTACCTTGACATTTCTTTTAAAATTATTCGTGAACAGCGTTGCCACAACAAAAAAAAGGGAAAAAAAAGGTTAAAATAAAGTAACCAAAAGCGAAAAAAAGTAAGCGAAATAATTTTGTATCAAAAGTACTATTTTATTCGCACTTCTGTTTAAAAAATGTCTAAAGAATAAATTGTTTTTTTTTTTAAATCTTGTAGGCTCATAAACCTCTTCTATTTAAAAAATGTCTAAAGAATAAATTGTTTTTTTTTTAAATCTTGTAGGCTCATAAACCTCTGGACTTTTATTAAGTTTTGACAGTATATTACCGATGGTCTAGAAAGAACATCAGGCTATATAATTTTTCGAAATTTTTTGTGGAGGTGGCACCTCCTATACAAAGTTAACACTTATTTTCGTCAATTTGAAAAGCTTTATGAGCTAAAGCTTTCAACCTTTTTATAAAAAGATCTCGTACAAGTTAAACTTGTAAGGTCTTGCTGTGTGTTACAGTATCAAAGTGCGAAATTAAGCTAAGTTATGCAATAGATCTTTTGTATATATATGCCCGGTGTAAATATAATAATAGTAAACGTGCTGGGATCGGAAGGCTCTTTGACCTTATCGTTTATCTAGAACAGTGTTTCAGTTAGACCTATCAAGCATTAAGAGTAGCAGATAATGGCCATCTTCACTTCAAAGTGTATACCTTACATGGTTGAGTTGATATTCTGTTAAAGTTAAAGCTTAATTTTTGAGTAGATGAAAAAAAGTATTGGTTTTAGATGCACATATACCACACCCAATTTTTAAGGTTCAAAAAGCGGAGCGTGAAGTGCTTGTTCCAAAATAAAAAATTGGTTATTTTTGTGTTGAAAAAATGTAACCAAAATCGAAAAAAGTACACATTGGAAAAAAAGTAACCAATTTTGGTTAAAAGTAACAAAAACGGCAACGCTGTTCGTGAATCTTACGGAATTTTAAACTTGGCAACCTTGCCGCGGACAATCTACGTTATCCAACGGGAAATTATGTGCATTGCGTAATCTTGTATTCTATCATTCTTGTTCTTAGTTCTCGAAAAAATATTTCTTTTTTTTTATTATTTAATTTATTTACATATTTTCATTTGTTTGCAATAATTGTTAAAATTTTTCGGTGGCCGATCTGTCAAAATGGCAACATGACAAAAGTTGCCATACCTAATCGACACAAAAGTATTCCTTTTTAATTTTAGGCCCAGGCCCACGATGTCAACAAGACCATTTCTTTCGTATATTTGTTTTGAAAACAAAAACAAATTTTAGTTTTTTATCATTGTTTTCAATATAAATATGCGAAAGAAATGTTCTTGTCGACATCGTGGGCCTGGCAGTTAATTTTAAAATTAATTTCACTTTAACGCTGCAAAGTTAATTTTTTTAAATCAGTATCAGAGACAGAACCAGAAAATGTTTAAGATATTCGAAACCTCTGCATTTGTCATTTGATACAGTCTATTAAAAATATCGAAAATGCACTTCGAAAAATCTAAACATGACATATAAAAAACATGTAAAACTTAAAAAAAAAGAACTGTTTTCTTTTTTAATAAAAATAGCATAGGAATAGCTTATCCCATCAGCAATAAGTGTTTTTATTCAGAATAAAAATTGGGAATTAAGCACGACAAAAAAAAAATTTGATAAAATGTTTTTTTTATTATAGGAATTATACATATAATTAAAAATAAAACCAACAAGCTTTTCTAGTAGTCTAATAATTATGCATACTTACACATGCATACCAACAATTGAAGTGGCAAAATAACAATTAAAACGAAACACTTTTTAAGGAAATTCTTAATAATTTAAGGAATTTCTTTAAAATAATTAAAAGAGAATTAAATAATTTCCATTTTAATAATATACCTACCTACAAGCAAATATACATGCATATACACAAAATAAACCAATTTGTAATAGAGTTAGAAAAAAAAAATATAACCCCTTTTTAGAAAATCACACAAGTCTGTTAGAATGAAAATTTATACAATAATTATTGAAATACATATACGAAAATAAACTTAATAAAAAATTCTTTACTGCAATTTTTTATACAAAAAAAAAAAAAAAAACTAGAACCAACATTTAAAAACAATTAACAATACATACAAGTAAAGAAAGAAAAAGCTTTGACGTTTAATTTTCAAAATGGTTTGAATTTATAAAATAATAAAAATACTTTAAAAGTGCCTTTTATTTGCAAAAAAAAAAAATTAAAATATAACAACAAAAACTATTATAAAAAAGAATTAAAAAAATTAAAATATTTTTTTCTTATTTTTAAATAATTTTAATTTATTTTATGTGTAATTTTATTATATAATTTACTAACATTTAAACACGAGTTAAATTATTAAAAAAAAAAACAAGTTAAACTTGCATTTATATAATAATTTTTATAGTAAATAAAAAAAAATATAACAAAAAACATCTTGTGAAAATATTTATAAATATATACAATTACAAAATAATATAACATTTAACAAAAAAATATGTAATACTTAAAGAAAAAACTGCAAAAAAGATACAGTTTAAAAACTGTCTTTATCTTTAGTATGAAAAAAAAGGAATATAAACTATAATTTTGTTCTATATGAAATGTTATTGCATGTTAATTTTCAAATTTTTATATATTTAGTTAATTAATCTAAGAATAATTTTTAAAAATAAAAAATTATTTTTTTAAACAAAAATTAGATCAAACAACAAAACAACACACACACATTACAATTACAAAAAGCAATCACAATTAATGAATTTATATGCAAAAACCAACAAACAAACTGCTTAAAAAACTTATCGATAACTAAAAGCCAGTATAAATAATTATTATAAAAAATTAATAAATCAAGTAAACTATTAAATAAAACTAAACAATAATTGTTTTTTTTTTATTTTATTTAACACGCGTTTTAATATTTGTCCTTAATGACGAATGACGAAAAATTAATCGTAATTAAACATTTTAACCTAAGACTGCAACGAGATATAATACGGCAAGCTCAGGGGTCTAATTACCGCATTCGATATCGAATAAACGGTCGTATCCAGTAAATTATGGTATTTTGCTGCATACGATAGACACTGATGCACAGTGCTCAGTCCGATAGGCAAAACTAAAGATCAATTAAGTGCTTAGAATAATTAGACAACGCAACAAAATGCAGGTCATCGCCGCACACAGGGATTTGTTCATTCAAAGTTTGGCAAAAAATATAAGGAGTGCTCGTAGAATGTTGAACTTTGGCACAGAGCCTTTGGTAAGCTTAATTAAAAAAAATATAAAGTTTCATCAACATTGGCCACGCCCTCTACACACCGCTCATATAACCCAAAATTTATTTTTGGCCCAAAGTTTTAGAAATTTGGCACAGAGCCTTTGGTTAGCTCAATTAAGAAAAATATAAAGTTTTATCAAAATTGGCCACGCCCTCTGCCCACCGCCCATATAACCCAACATTTATTATTTCCCAAAAAATCCCACTGCACGCCGCCAGCCTCAATACTTGCAAGTTGCAACGCTAACTGATTAATTGCCAAAATTACCTCTCCAACCAACATCTAAAAGATCCCGAAGCACATATCGTCACCTAAAACATTTGTACATTTTAAAAATCTTACAGCATCTAAGTACACTGTTTTGACTTACCTGGCCTTCACACATGCAAGTAAAAGTTCGAAAAACTCAATACACTCTACACTTTTTTACTAACACCATCACATTTTTCGTACTTGCAGACAACCCAACAAACACGGAGTTTGATTTCAAATTGAAAATGATTTGAAATCAAACGTTTCCTCAAACGACAAACGTTTGATAATTATTTGAAAATCATAGCGTTCTCAACAAAAAGGGGAATTTATTTTCAAATTGAAAAATGCCTTTATTTTCAACTTGCTTTCAAACGTAATTCTCAAATGATTTTCAAATGTGGATTATAATACAATGTGGAATATAAATAACACTACATATTTAATTTTTTTAATTTAAATTTATTATTTATTTAAATAAAATTTTGGATAAACATTCGGCACCATAGCTATATATGAAATAGTGTTCTTTCCGTCCTCTAATTCTTGGGAAGACAAAATACTTGGCTCCCTTTTATTTTGAGGATTCTAGCACCGCGATCGTTCAACAAACTTTTTTCACTTTCCCGTTTTATTATTATTTTTCATTTTTTTCGTATTTTTAATCATTGTAATTTCTAACAAATAATTTGTATTTTTCACAAGAAATAAACTGTTCACTTTATATTAAAATTTATTTTTAATAGTAAAACACATGTAACCACAAAGTAAAAAAATGTAACGTTAATCGCCATTTAATTTAATGCTTACATTTATTTTTCGCTTTAGTATTGCCAAGTTTATTTTTGATTTTAACATTTGGCAATCATTTGACATCAAATTGATTAAACATTTGATATCAAATGTTTATTTTCAAATCATTATCAATTTGAATTTAAATGTTAAATCAAACAATTGAAAAACGTTTGAGAATTGCGTTTGATGTCAAATGATAAAGTCATTTCATATCAAAGGTTTGACTTCGTGTTTGTTGGGAACTTGCAGCTCAACTTGCAAGACATTTCTGAAGACAGTGATATTTTGACACTTGCAGCAAGTTAATGTCAAAAACATAAACAGTGTTACCAAATTTACCTGATTGCGGAAATAATAATTGTAGATTTAACTTTTTTAAAGTATGTATATTTAAACATAACGGGTCCGCCATCTAACGTTTTTATTTTCAACTAGTGCTTATTTCGTGAATGTCTGATTTGACAGATTATTAGTTTTATCCACAGACATAACGAGTATACGCTTGAACAACGCTGGGAAATATGCGTTTTCGCTTCGCTAAGTGGGCCTGCGATCGATTTACAGAAGTTGCCGACTTTGCCAAAAAAAATCATCTTTTCATATGAAGCTCATTTTGATCTTGGCGGATATGTAAACAAGCAAAATTGTCGCATTTGGGGCTCAGAAATCCCGCACGCTTACATTGAAAAGCCGGTGCACCCAAAACGTGTCACTGTTTGGTGCGGATTTTGGTCCAGAGGCATAATTGGGCCATTTTTTTCGAAAATGAGCAAGGAGTGGCCGTTACAGTCAATGGCGATCGTTATCGGGCCATGTTGGACGAATTTTTATTCACAAAAATTGAAGAGGAGGATATTGGCAACATTTGGTTTCAACGGGAAGGCGCTACGTGCCACACAGCCGAAGCTGAAGATCGCATTATCAGCCGCAAAGCTGATGTCGTTTGGCCACCTCGGAGCTGCGATTTGACACCGTTGGACTATTATTTGTGGGGTGCCGTGAAAGATATGTAAGTATTACGCCCATAAGCCAGAGACAATTGACGCTTTATAGGACAATATTCGTGAAGCTATTGGTGAAATACAGCAGCACACAATCGATAATGTGCTTAAAAATTGGACCGATCGTGTAGGCTACTGCATGGCCAGCCGAGGCAGCCATTTGAATGAAATTATTTTCCATTATTAACCGGAAGGATTGTACTTTCAAATAAAAAAAGAAATTTGAGATAATATTCAGTAGTTTTTTTTATAGCATTTTCAAAAAAATAAGGCATTTGGCGGAGCCTTTACTTTCGATGCAAGTAAAATGAGTAATAACATTATGTATGCTATTGAGCAAAAGGTTATAAATGCATTTGTCGTTTAAAAGCGCCAAAATACTAGCGATAAATACTGTATATGTATGCATAATAGGGTGGTCGTAATCTGTATTTTTCCATGCTCTAACCCTCCAATTCGGTGGGTATTGATAAAAAACGACACCAAAAAAAGTTTTCCGACAACCGGCGAAGGCTAAACCGTCCCTCACGTCCGCTATCGTTAGGTCCGAGTTTTATGCCTCATTACTTGGAAATGTTAATTTTACATAAAAATAATAAGAGACAACCGGATTTGAACTTCGCTTTTCATAAGGACCCAGAATATATATACTTTATAGGGTGTAGGATCAATATTGTAGAAATTACAAACGGAATGACAAACGTATATATACCCTTTTACCTTCGGTGAAGGGTATAATAAATGAAGAAGTAAAATTTGTAAAAAAAAAAACCAAGTTAGAGTGCTATATTCGGCTGTGCCGAATCTTTAATACCATCCACCGATTGTTAGAATATTTGATACTATACTACAGTTTCAATTAAAATTGTGTTATGATAGCATTATTTTTTACGGTTTTAGGCGTACTTAACTGTTTTCCGGCAGCAGGGTTTATATGGGGCCTAAGGTAAATTATGGACCGATCTTCACGAAATTGTACAGTGTTATTTCTTGTCCTAAAAAACTGTGACGTACCAAATTTTGTTATGATAGCATTATTTTTATCGGTTTAAGGCGTACTAAACTGTTTTCCGGGAGTAGTGTTTATATCGGGCCCAGGGTAAATTATGGACGGGTCTTCACGAAATTTTTCAGCGTGATTTCCAGTCAAATAAAACAAATTTTTGCAAAATCTTATCTCATTCCGTGCCTTGTTCCACCATTTGTGTTATTTTTTGTAACAAAATTTTCATTTTTTTTAGGTGGTGGTTGCACATTTTGATTCATAGCTCTGGTCCTACTGCATCGCTTTTGCTGAATTTCTATCCCAAACTGCTTAGGATAACTACAAGCAATTTGGCACCAAGTTTGTTCATTTCTTTTGAATTGTTCGAAAGACATGGCTAAATCGACTTAGAATCACTCAAGGACCCAGAATATATATATTTAAGGGGTCTGAGATAGGGATGGACACTGTAAAAAAACATCGATGTTTTTTTCGATGCAATGCATCGCAAAGTAAAGTAAGTAAAGTAAATCTTTATTGAGTCTTTTGAAACACATGTTTAGATACAAAGCGACAGTATCACAAAAATGTATGCTCTAAGAACTATATTTGTATTGTTCTAATATACAATGAAAGATATAAGCTACGCGCTAAACAGGAATAGGTTGTGTATAAAAGTATATCATATTGTTAAAGTATTTAACAGTAATGTTTGCTCGCGACATTAACAGTGACTGACAGAGTCAAATCTGTTAAAAATAAATAAAACACTTAAAAATTAATTAACAATTATACTAACTAACAAGACACTATCTGATAGTGTGTTACTATGAGAACATCACAGATTAAGCGAGTATGTCGACATGTATTAAGAAATACAAGTAAAGATTTACAAAAATAGAATACATATAATTATAAAATATATAAATTTAAATTACATGTAAATAAATACAATAACAATTTAAAGCAGGTTCAAAATATCACATGCGTATTTTCAGCCTCTATGTGAGCCCGGATGCATCGCAAACATACATACATCGATGTTGCATCGATATTTCATGAAATACATCGATGTTGTTATACATCGATTTTTTTTAATTATTTATTATTATTATTATATTTTCGAAAAATCTTTAGTTTATTTTACATCTCCCAATACTTTTTTTCAATACTGTAAACAATAAACAAACAGCAAAATATTTCCTTTGTTGAACTTGTGCATAATTTGTTAGCTTTTATTTTAATTACGCGTGGTTATCAAGCTGTTTGTTGGGAGTAAAGATGCCAAACCCAAACTTATTCGCCGCATATAATAGTGTTGACAGTTGTTCGCATAATATTTACCACGTTTACATATACAAACTGGAGTCATGCCAAGACATATAGATTTGTATACACAACATCTATATACCAATCTATCTACACGTTCTGTATACAATTTATCATTTCGATGCATCGAAAGAAAACATCGATGTTTTCCGATTGTTTAGGAGCAAAAAAACATCGGATTATATCGATGTTTCGGCGCAATACATCGAGTGTTTTAAAAACATCGATGTTTTTTGTCCATCACTAGTCTGAGATGAATAATAAAAAAGTTTCACACGGAATGACAAACTTAATATACCCTCTTCACAAGTAATTGTGGTGGAGGGCAAGGTATATTTATAGCAGGTAGTCTCGGAACACAGAATACACAGAACTGTGAAAAGTGACGTGTGAAAAAGGCCCAAATCAGTTGCGAGGGCAGCTTTCGAAGAAAGAGAAAGAAAATGTTTTTTGGTAGTAAAGTGGCAATGTGTAAAAACAGGCCGCTACTATCAACACGAATTGCGTAATCAAAACCAAAAATGCAAAAGGGCAGCTTTCTTAGAAAGAGACAAAAAAAAAGGCAAAATCTTCCGTCTCGTGTCAGTTCTGTATATTCTGTGTCTCGGAAAGCCAAATGTTGTATAGCAAACAAGTAAACAAGTTTTTTCTCTTTATCTTTTGTCTTATTTGTCTCTCATCAGCCCCTTTGCTTTTTGACAGTTTGTATCGCATAACAACTATAAAAAGCCCTGTTGTTTGTTTTATTGTACAATTGTTGTAATCTCGCGGCTACCTGCTATAAATATACCTTGGTGGAGGGTATAAAAATAGTTTTATACATGCAGAGTAATGAAGTAGCACTATATTCAGAAAAAAATTACAACAATCGACGCTAAGGAATTGCAGATATAAGCAAAAATATGCGCTGGCGTGACGTTTAAACAACAGAAGTGGATTTTGACTTGCATTACAAAACTGCATAAGACAGCGAATTGAGAAAGACGTTTTCTATAAAAAATTTTTTAAAAAGCTTTGGACTTACATATATGTATATGTATGTATATATAGATTTATTTTTCAAGCCATCAAATGTAAAAATCTTTGCTCGTTTAAAGGTACATACGGGCACTTTAAACGAAAAGTCTATTTTTTTTTAATGTAACGCCAGAAGGCAAATACGGTTGTATTTTAGGACCATGTTCCCTTTCGTTAATAAATGTAAAGCTAGCTGCGCTTTACACCAAAATATAAAAAAGTAAACTAAACATATAAAATTGTTTGAGAAACAATTTAAATTATTTCTGGGTACGTTACAAAAAGTAGACTTTTCGCTGGAACTGCCCATATGTATCTATCAGTGAAATAGATGTGGACCAAAAATTGTCAAATACTCCACAAAAATAATAGTCACACAACAAAAAAAAATTATAATTGTTTTTTTTATCGGCATTTAAAAAAGTTTGCTTTTCTGATGCAGCGCAGTGATGATAACCTTAAAATTTTAATGTGTTTTGTCTGGTCGAGTACCATAAAAATGTTTATTTTTATATCTGGAGAAAGGTTAGAGTAAAATTGGGTAAAAATAGCTTATTGATGCACAAAATTTGACAAAAAGTGAGAGTGACTGGTGAGAGTGGGCGTGGCACGAAATTGATTTCTCTATGTCTGGGTAAGAGTCAAATTTGTTAAGTAGCTTAATAAAACGTTGTAGATAAACAATAGGTTTCATTAATTTTTAAAGCTTCAAATCTTTTATTTATATATTATGCTGAATTAGACACTAAATTTTGGGACTCTGAACTATTCTCCATATCCGTTGATTTATTTATTATATGAAACAATTTCATTATTCTGTTTTTATTCAATGCTCTGCTTTTAAATGTGTTATTTCTTTTGGTTGCTACGCAAAAAATAAGCATAGAAAATTAAATTCATTGTTCAAAAATACTCCAAAAATAAAAATTGTTAACAATGCACGGCATATGCATTGGTTGTTAGCCGATACGAAGTTCGCCGCGTAAGCTAGAATTTAATTTAAAATTCAAACCTTAAATTAAATTGTACATTAAAATCTCAACAATAATTTCATTTAATTACAATAGTTGAGTTCACACTTTAATCGATATCTGTTTACTTGTTAAATAAGTACGCCTGTATTCATAAACATTTTTTAAATTAAATAAAGGTTAACAAAATAAAATTTGTTTAAAAATTTTCCTTAATAAACGGTTGTAAAATTGTTGGTGTTTAAATATTTACCTTTTAAGAAGAATAACAGCCTGTTCAACGATTTCGAACGTCAACGTTCGCATAGAAAATTATATGTAAAACAAACACAATATTCGAAAATTTGATTTTGTTTTAAATGTAGTTTTCTATGCGACCGTTGACGTTCGAAATCGTTGAACAGGCTGTAAAAACTTGATAGTTTTTTTTTTAGTTGGGAAAACTATTAGTTTTTTTTTTAATTTGAAATTTTTGTTTCACATTTTATTAGGTTGAACTAATAAAACCCCTTGAGAGGCGTTTACAATAACGAACTACAAATTTGTAAGCTGCCGAGTTAATGTACCCTCAACAAAAAAAAATTTTTATTTGTAAACCATATTGATCATACATTTGTATATTTAATTAAAATACTTATAAAATTTTAGTAAATTTGTATAAAAAAGATATATTATTCAAGGTGATATGTTTAGCTTAAAAATAATTTTGTGAAAATTTAGTTAAATTTTTTTTCAACTGGACGGAATGTTTTCTTTTTAATATGTCAATTAAAATACATTACTTAAAAAATATTGTCTCATGTAGAAGGCACTTAAAATACATGTAAAGAACGCAATTATTATTAAAAAAAAATGGAGGGATATATGGAAATAAAAAACTATATGTAAATCTAGCACATTCAATATCAAGCATAGCTGATTTCATGATCGTAAACACGCTCACGATACTCTTCATTATCGGGCAGTGCATGGTGTCTAAGACGACAAAGACGGTGTCCGTATCGCAACATTATTATAATTACACCCACAATGAATAGGGCTAGAGCAGCAACTGCTGGATATAGAATAAAAAATGACATTTTTTGATTGTATAATTTTCTTTTTTGGAAGTTTAATGTTTTTTTTTTCTTTTTTGTTAAATATCGCTTTCTCGCTTTGTATGCAATTCCACGTATTCTTCACGCTGTCTTTGCTGATGTAGGCCTCTGCCTTCCGGACGTGGGGGTCTTTGTTGAAATTGGTGTTGCACTGGCGGTACTTCTACTTCTTCTAACTGGGCTTCAATGTCTTCACTAAAAAGACGTGGAGCAGGCTGCAAAATTAAAACATATGTACATAATTAAATCATAGAGAAATATAGAAAACTGTTACAAAAATAAGTAAAAAATATGTATTTGGCTTTTCCAAATCCTAAATACCTTTCTCCGTTCATCGGACTGGAAAATTTAAAAAAACAAAATTGTTCTGTAAGTCATTCTTGAAGCTCAGAAATAAGATTACGATAAAAAATTAAATAAAATACTTTAAGTATTTTTTATTTTAATCCAAATTTTCAATATTTTTAATCATTGGCATCTTTAAAAGGGAATTGAAAGGAAGTTGGGCATCAAAAGATGAAACGTGTTAATTCAGACTTAATTTTCATGTTGTAAAATTCCTTTCTTCATAGAAATAATTAAATGAAAATTAAATTCGATGAACTTAAGCCTGATTAAAAATATTGAAAATTTGGATTAAAAACCATAAATAGTTCAACAAAATTACCACAATACTAATTATTTTTTATTTTAGTAATTTTCCAAGGTTTTTTAAATATTCTGGGAAAAAATTCTTTGGGGAATTCAAACGGAAGTCATATAGGGCTTTTCTGAAAATCTTATGGGCTTTTGAAATCAAACGTGTGATTTTGAGGTGTTCTGAAAATCACGCCGTTTTTATGTTTTTCTGAATGTTTTTTCAATTGCCGAAAAACACAAGCAAACAGCTTTTTTTTATTTGACAATGATAAAACAAGCCTGTAATAACAAAAGCAAATAACGTTTTTGTAGCTGAAAATGTGTCGTCGAAATTTCCTTATTTTAAACGATTTGTTGTAAATAAAACATCTAATTGCATAAAACTATTAATTAACAACACATTGAGTATTTTATTTAAGTAACTTAAACAGGTGTGTTCCAGAAACCGAATTCACTCGAAAATGGACTACCTCAGCTTTTTTGGTGTTCTACATTTCACATGTTTTTATTCTTTTTGAATTAAAGTTGAAAGTGGTTAATCAAAGTAAACTGAATCAACCTTTAGTATTATACATATGTGATAACAAAAACAAAATTTTGTTTTTTAGTTTGAAATGTTCTTTATCGAATTTATACACTAATTACTTGCATGTGGAAACGCCAGGTAAGACTTGACATTTAGAAATTAGTTAACTGTATTTTTTTTTTTTTTGTTTGACTAATTTTATAGGTATGAACTTAAAAATCTTGCCATTAATTATTTATTTTAAATTAATAATCATATTATCTAGTTTATACTTGTTTATTAAAATTTTGTAAAGAACAAAATTGGTTTTCTATTTTTATAGCTGTACTTATTGTTAAAGTACAATTTGTTACAACTGTCATTTTTATGGTTCATCTAATTTGCTTATTATGCTTTTGTACTGATAGATTGCAATTAAAAAATTAAAAAAAAAATCAAATATTAATAGGTTAAATTTTTTTTTATAAGTCTGCTTTCACACGTTTCATCTTTTGATGCTCAACTCTTATGTTTTTAGGTGAGGGAAGAAAGATGAAAGGGGGTTAGTACGGAGATGCCTGTACTCGGGCAGTACGCTTTATGTTTTTATTCGTTGGTATATTCACAACGATGGCTGCATGTATTTTTTCTCTTTTCTTTTTCTCTTATATTCGCTGTTAATATAATTGTTGTTGTTTTGAACCGAAAAAAGTTGAAACCGATTGCTGCGTGTGATTATATTGGCATCTTTAAAAGGGAATTAAAAAGAAGTTGAGCATCAAAAGATGAAACGTGTAAATGTAGACTAACTGTTCCAAAAATTTCAAGTTGTTTCTTGCCTACGCAATTGTATAAAAGATAAAAAAAAACATGCTGGCTTTTTTATGTAAAAATTTTATTTTTTTGGAATAATTTTTGATACAATTAAGAAAACAGCTGATAAAAAGCGTTTTTTATGGTGGTGACATTAAGATTTTGTTTTTAATCAAAAACTTCGAATACACAAGAACATGCGGATTTGAGAACACAAATTTATGAATTATGCGGATTAACAAAATTTTGCGTTTTCAATACGAGTTTTAATTTTTGTTAGTTCATATTTAATATATGAATAATAAATAATGAAAAAAAAAAAATACGAGTTGAAACCTAGGGCACAGCTGATTATGTCGGATCGTACATTTGTTGCAAAAATAACAAAGTGGATTCAAGAAATTGGTTACGTAGCTAAACGTGTGTAAATCCCAAAAAATATGATTTTCAGCAGGGTTTAAAAAGCTGAAGTCAAAAGCAAAAAATTGCTTTTTCTTCCACTTTCTGATTTTTCATTGGACGAAAATAAACCTTTGCCTTTACTTCTGATTCATTAAGGGGGTAATTTTATATGAAAATTTTCTCAACGCAAGGTGAAGTGAACAACAAAATTACCCCCTTCTTATGACTTTTACTATCTCAACTGCAGCTTTTTAAACGCTGATTTTCAGAACTGGCCGGATAAAGTCATACACATGTATGTCTTAAAATAATAACACTAAAAAAATGTGCGGGTCAACTACGGATGACGACTAAACTGAAGTTGAGTTGCCAGCAGCGAAATCAGGCAACGTCGCTCATGTTAAAATATAAAAAAAATTTGTATATTGTTGGTCTCATGTAGAAAGGCCCTAACTCACATAATTGCAACTTTACAGGAGAAGGCAAAAATATAATAGAAACTGTATGTATTATAATGTAAAAGGCTTCTTCAGTTGCTTATAAAACTGATATTTTGGATGCTATTGTATTAAATTCTTGTGACGAGGTGTGTTTGTGGGAAATGTATTGAAATCATTAAAAACTCAATTTCGAAAAAATCGAGTTTGGGCATTTCTACAAGAGACCGACGATATTTTAACTTGAGCGAAGTTGTCTAATTTCGCTGCTGGCAACTCAAATTTAGTTGTGTTGATATCCGTAATACAATTAACACAGCATAAAATGTCTTATTATTTAAGAACCTTTTCGTGTAAACTTATTTCAATCGAATAAAAAATGGATTAAAAGAAAATTTTAAAAGTTGATAACTCAAAAATATTGGTATTTTGGAAGGACATTTGTATGGGGGCTACGTAATAAAATTAACCTATTTCATATCAAGAATATCCAAACCGAATTATATAATGCAAGTTTTCGTGCCAACAAGAAAGTATTACAAAGTAAATATGTACATTAATAAATCACTATGTCAATTTCTACTATCTTATAACTAAAGTACATTAAAATTAAAATTATGGTTCTCAACACATACAACACAATTATTGCAACATATAGACTATTAAAAATTGTCCCAGCTGGAGATTTATGTGATTTAACAGAATTCTCTTAAAAGTGCTAAAAGAATGTGAAAAAGATTTTAGTTCAAGAGGTAAACTATTCCAAGTTCTCGCAACTCTAACAAAAAATGAACGTGAGAAAACTTCATAATGGATGAGAGAAATTAAGATATGAGGATTTATAGACGAACACAAAAAAGTAAATTATATGTGACATAACAATCTAGTCTTATCATATGTAAGGTCTTTGGAAATCTGATTAAAAAATACACTCGGACTGACGGACAACTTTTAATCGACTTCCCTAATCAATATAAATAGAGAACTAGCTGTTTGGTCCCGGCGCTGCTCGGGATTTTCTTAATAAAAATAAAAAAAATTAAATACTGGAGAATTTTGTTAATAACTTGACCCAAGAGCTATCTAACATCAATAAACTCCTATCGGTAGTTTTTTTTATAAAATATCAGTGAAAGTAGACCTTTCCAACGCATGTACTCGTTTAAAAATCGGTTGAGTGGTTCTCGAGTTATAAAATCACGAACATAAGACAACTTATTTTTAAACATTTAGGTAAATACTACAAAATAGCTGTTTTTATTTAAAGAAAAAATACGGTTCAAAAATAAATTCATACAACAAACTAAGAAACTAAAGAAACTTAAAGAAATAGTCGATTAGTATTGCAAACTGTCTACCATAAAAACTCTGTTCGAAAAATAATTTTCTATACAAAATTTTAAATAAATTTTGGTTAAAAAAAATTGGGAGAAATGCATTTCCTTAGGAAACTGATCGAAAATTAACTATTGGTAGAATCCTACTAAAACCTAATTTTTCCAAGAATAACTCTGGTCAAAAATTTGTGAAAATTCAGTTTAAAAAATAGGTACAATCGAATTCGGATAAGCGCACGCTGTTTAATTGAAATAATCGCTAAATTGTAACGAAATATTTTTCTGCATTATTTTGAACGCTTAAGCGATAAATCATTTAACTGCAATTTATTTTAATTGGTAAAACGCTAATTTATATGAAACAAACACCGCATAAGAGAAAAAAATTCCTAAGCTTAGTTTAATTAAATAACCTCGTGGGGTATTCACATGGTGTGCTATCATGTTATATTGTCATATTGTGAAAAACATATTTAAAAAACTCAGCCAAACAAAAATAAGTGAATATTTAAATGCATTTTTTCAAAATAAAAGCTACAAAATACTTTTAGAAGTTCGAAAAGTGCCAAGTTCATTTCACTTGCCCCAATTTCGTTTAATTGAAAATCTCGTTTAAACGGAACAAAATTCCTGATTTTTTCAATTTCGCTTAACGAATTCGACTGTATTTTATATAAGTGTTTGAAACATATTTTTAACAAGTTACTAAATGCAACTGTATTTCTTAATTGAGAGTTTTATGGCGTTTTTTATTTTTTATTTTAAATTGTTTTAAATACCTGTAAACTTTGAAAATATGAAGCGTCTTTCAGCTCAGTAAAATCCAAAGGTGGTTGATTATGTGGCGTTGCTGACCAAATTGACACTAACCAACGATTACCAGTATGTCTATCTTGCCAATACTGGCGATGTTTTGAGCAGCAACCAATGATTATATTCAAAATTATTATGGAACCAAGAACTACGGTACAAACAGCAATTGTTACATAAAATGGTGAGAAATTTCCATAAATATGGCCAGTAAAAAATGGATTCTTTATATAAGCAGTACGTTCGTCGAGTGTTGACATAATCTTTTAGGAAAGAATCGCAAAAGATAATCTCGAAGACAAGTCCAACTTGAAAAAATGCGTAATGTAACGTAAAGGGCTTTAAAATTACACACAAATAAGTTCGATGAAGATGATGTTACCAGCAGTACGGAGGGAAAAGCATGTAGTAGATTTTTGAAGATTTGTGAAAATACGATTCACCATAACAACAGGCATTAATATTTACTAATTAATTCCGAAAATGTTGCAATTTTCGCGGGCATCAAAGTAAATTTCTAAAAGAAAAGAGTAATGACAAATTTATTTATACAAAAATAAATGAACGTCCACCTTAACAATCATATACATATGTATTCAAGACACTCCCAACTTATAAGCTTGGTTCAATTAGGGTGTGGCGTTGCGTTTGATTCGTTTTAGAAGTTTAACTTGTTTTCCGAAGTAAAAAATTATTTGTTACAACTCTTTACATGTATACTTACTTTTTAATTCTCTGTTTACTTATTTTATTTTAATTTATTTTTTATTTATAGATATTTATTTATATTTGAATATTCTTTTTTTAAATACTCATCAGAAGTCTCCAACACAACAAATAAAAATAATGAATGAATTAGAGCCATAAAAGCAGGGTTGTTATGCTTTTTTCTTAACAAATCGGCAAAAGTGTTAACAAAAATCGTCAAAAAATCGTCACATATTTAACCCTCTAATGCCACTTTTTTGTTTGTCTTGAAAAAAATCACATTAAAGCGGCCCATACACTTGCAATATTATTGTATATGATATTCGCCATATTATTTCCATTTTGTCCTATATTATGCAATAAGTCGCACTATGTTTTCATTCATTCAATAAAAAGGTAAACATAACCTATAGAAATAACATAAACAGCATTGTACAATGTTGCCAACACATTTCACTATCTTTTTGTTGTGCAATAAAAATCAAAAGTATTTTGATTGTTGCAAATATATTGTGTCATCATCGTATATCACATACACATTCTCGATATAATTGTACAATACGTAAAACTGAACAATTTTATTGCAAGTATATGAGCCGCTTAAGCTAAGTTTAGGGTGAGAAACATGAATCTGAATTCAGTTTTTTCTTTTGATTACTCGGTGACCTGTAAGGGGTCAAACTGTAAGGTCCGCCTTGAGGTGGAGTTGGGCATTATTGTAATAATTTTAGATACGGTTTTGATATACATTCCAGAATTTTCTGTATAATTCCCCAGTCTGCCTCCAAACGGGTTCAGCAGAAACATCCATACTCAATATCGATTTTTTTTAATAAGAACTTAATATTTATTTCAATTGAACGTTAAGATACGCACCAGTGATTTTTCAGCCAGATTTAAAGCTTTGAAGTATTATTTTTTCTATTTACAATATTAATGCACATTCCGGTATTTTCTCTGTTAATGCCCTAGCCCGCCTCCAGACGGGTTCAGCAAAAACATCCATATTCAGCAGCGATTATATTTTTTTAAATGAAAACTTAATAAATATTTCAATTGAACGTTTAGTTACTCACCAGTAATTTTTTCGGCCCGATCTAAAGCTTTGAAATATTATTTTTTCGATGCACAATATTAACTTTCTTCACAAAGAATAAAAAATGAACGTTGCCGTTCAAATTCAAGATAACAGTGTACTTTTTGTCAAACTGGTGAGAGTGTTGACACCGAATGAAAACTTTCGTAAGGAATATGGAAAGTTCTACTTAATTTAAAAAAGGTTCAGAAAGTGCCATACATTTTGTTTAAATTATACAAAGGGATAAATTAAAAAAAGGGTCACCAAAAGTGTCATTGACATGAAAAAGGGTCAAAAGTGATACTTTAGTGTCACAACGGCAACGCTGCACACAAGTCAAGTTTGACTAGTCAAGTCATGAGTTTTTAGGAGAGAGGAGAAAATAAATGGCATCAAGGCGAATTAACTACAGGTGGTGTCGAAACGGCATCTGATTTAGAAAGTTCGAGCCAAGGTACATATATTTATAGCAGGTAGCCACGAGATTACAACAATTGTACAATAAAACAAACAACAGGGCTTTTTATTGTTGTTATGCGATACAAACTGTCAAAAAGCAAAGGGGCTGATAAGAGACAAAAAAGACAAAAGATAAAGACAAAAAACTTGTTTACTTGTTTGATATACAACATATGACAGTTCGTATCGCAAAACAAGCAAATAAAAAATAAACAGCTGGCTTTCCGAGACTACCTGCTATAAATATACCTTGGTTCGAGCTTATTTGTTTTGATTTGTTAGTGTTTTGCTAAGAATGGTTGACATTTCGAGCCGTAATCATTAACAATGCAATGTAAAAAATGCTATGTTGTTTCTGTTGCTGTTGGATTGTTGTAGTTCCGACACCACCTGTAGTTGAATTCGCCTTGAATGGCATAATCTTCCCTTCTCTCGAAGGCGAATTCAAACAGGTAAACTCATCTCGTCAGCCGTTCATCATCTGTTTCCACGGGAATTAAAAAATATGGTCAAACGTCAAAATATGATTTTGTTTTGAGAAGTTGAATGAAAAGTGTTAAAAATATTATTTTTATAATAAAAAAATTTCAAAACTGCGAATGATTGAAGTGAATTTATTAATTTCTTTTATAAAAATGTGATAATTTTAATTTGCAATAAAAAAATTTTGACAACCAACCAGAAAATTTTATAAACAAAATACATGGGGCTTTTTGTAGTTGTAGAGATGAGTTTACCTGTTTGAATTCGCCTTGCCTTCTCTCCTAAAAGCTCATGACTTGACCAGGTCTGCCGTTGCAAATTGCGTAAAAGTGTCATAAAAAGGGTTTTTAAGAAAATAAAGGGTAAAATAAGATTACTTTAAAGTAAAATAGGGTCAAGTTTATTAGTATGTATTAATTTAATACATTAGATTAAAAAAAAATTAAATTATACATATTTAAATTATAAATAAATTATAAAAAGGTACATTCCAATATTAGTTATATTTTCAAAAAAGAAATTACTTTTACAAAAACCTTTGATAATGTTTATCCCTTTTTAGAAAAACATATTTATTCTAGCAACGCTGGACACACAAACTTTACTTGGTGGCACTGTTGCCAATTTGACGGGTTTACCGCGATTCTAGCGGTTTTTACGTGTCCATCGGGGTAAAATTTCCGTTTTGGCGGTTAGCGGGAAATCTAGCGGTTTTTTAATAACATTAGAAAATAAAATTTATGTTCTAGGTATTTGAAAATTACAGTTTTTATCTCAAAATAAGAGATTCAAAAATAAGAAAAAATTGTTTTTTGTGGAAATTAAATTTGTTTTTTATAAATTTTCTTATTAGGAAGTAAAATTGAAATATATTAACATAACGGTCTTATTTCCAGCGAAATATTTGTCCAGCCCAAAAAAAAACTACACGTGATAGAAAAAAACTGAGAACGAACCTGAATTTATTTAAAACAGTGTTATCAACCTTTAACGATCAAAATATAATCTATAGTCAAAGCTAAAGTTAAAAGGGTGTTGTCTACAGCAAATCAATGTTTATATTTAAGTACTTAAGCAACCAAAAATTAGAAGTATTTTTTATTATCCCTCAGATTAAACTTCCACACGGTTGTCAAACCTAATTTCAAACAACGTACTGTAATTCGAGAATTCACGAAATACTGTTTGTGATGCTTTAAAAAACAACAAGAAAGCACCATTACGCCTTTGCCTTGGTTTATATAAGTTTGTTGTTTAGTATTAGCAAGCTTGTAACTAGATATGCCATTATTCTTATAAATTTTTATTTAAGTTAACGGATACAAACCTTATTTCTAGTTTTCTTAAAAAAGTTAAAAATAATTTGTATAAATCTAAGCGAAGCCTTCGGAGCGAAACAAAAATTATCTATTCGTTTGTTAGGATTGTATACAGTTTTCAAGCATGAATCTTTTAAAAAATGGCCAGAGCAGTAGTGGCCATGTTATACATATATACCTATGTTTATTCAACCTTTTTAAATTAATGTACCACAGAAAGTAAATGTAGGTATATATCAAATATAAAATAGTGTAAAATTTCAAATCGATTGTCTTGCATTTACTTCCTTCTTTTCTTTTGCGATTTTTTTTTAATCTTGGTCTATGGTCTAAAATTTTTAGCATCATTACTAAAACTATCTGCCCGTTTAACGATTTCGAACGTAGACGTTCACATACAATTTTATATGGAAATTATTTTTAAAACTGAGTGTTTTTATATACATTTTCTATGCGAATGATACCGTTCAAAATCGTTGAACTGGCAGCATATTATAGCACTTAACTCTAATGTCTGGATAGATTGCAAGCAATTCAAATTCCTGAATTTTATATTAATATCAACATTTTGTACGTTCGCGGGACTAAAAGAGTCAGTGAAATTAAAAACCTTACAATATAATTTTAATTGAAAGACATAATACTCCTTTAAAAAAGCACCCTATATCTAGATTTGTATAAACATTTCACATATTATTTAGATTTTAGCGATATTAATAAAACATTTTAAGCTACATAAAAAATTTAGCGGTTTTTGAAGTGCGATTTGACGGGAAGTCTTCAAAAAAAGTTGGCAGCAATACTTGTTGGCCACACGATCAAGTTTTGCCTTTCAATTCCAATCAATTTGCAATACACTCCACTTTTTTACTACACTCACACTTTTTAAATTGACCACGAGATTGCTTTCAATTTCACCTCTCCATTTGTTTGGCAATTTTACTTTCAATTAAACAGCTGATTACATGTTTGTCTTTATAAATTGTTTTCTTGATGATATCTTGATAGTAAATTGCTTTTTTGACAAGCAGTATATGCAAAAGGCTATTATTTATTATTTATCATTATTTCATACTAATTTTAAATGAAAAAATTGCCACAATTTATAATGGAAAAATGTTCATAAATTTCAAATATATTCATGTTTCAAGGAATTTTATTTATTGATTTTTTCAAGAGCATTTTTAAATATGAAAAACAATTTTCTCGAAGATTTTCATTATCTTCATCAGCCATTTCAGCATAATTAAGTTTCAAATTCTGAGCATACATATGAATGCCTCACATTTAATTCACAAAAATAATATTATTATGTACTTCGTAGGTATTGAATTTAAAAAATTTTAAAATAAATTCATGGCTCATCAGAAATAGCCAACAAAATCGACAACTTTTTTAAAAATCGCCATGTCGCCAAATCGAAAA
Organism: Pollenia labialis; assembly: GCA_949318255.1. NCBI lineage: Eukaryota > Metazoa > Arthropoda > Insecta > Diptera > Polleniidae > Pollenia > Pollenia labialis. Next base: position 129,611,442 of record OX439140.1, read on the forward strand.
TTAGGTCGCCAAACAAGTTTGAAAATTGCCACGTTTGGCGAGAAATCGCCACATCTGACAACCCTGCCCACAATCTGGTAGCGAAGTAGCAAGGTATATTTATAGCAGGTAGCCCAAAGATTACAACAATTGTACAATAAAACAAACAACAGGGCTTTTTATTGTTGTTATGCGATACAAACTGTCAAAAAGCAAAGGGGCTGATAAGAGACAAAAAAGACAAAAGATAAAGACAAAAAACTTGTTTACTTGTTTGCTATACAACATTTGACAGTTCGTATCGCAAAACAATCAAATAAAAAATAAACAGCTGGCTTTCCGAGACTACCTGCTATAAATATACCTTGGTTCGAGCTTATTTGTTTTGATTTGTTAGTGTTTTGCTAAGAATGGTTGACATTTCGAGCCGTAATCATTAACAATGCAATGTAAAAAATGCTATGTTGTTTCTGTTGCTGTTGGATTGTTGTAGTTCCGACACCACCTGTAGTTGAATTCGCCTTGAATGGCATAATCTTCCCTTCTCTCGAAGGCGAATTCAAACAGGTAAACTCATCTCGTCAGCCGTTCATCATCTGTTTCCACGGGAATTAAAAAATATGGTCAAACGTCAAAATATGATTTTGTTTTGAGAAGTTGAATGAAAAGTGTTAAAAATATTATTTTTATAATAAAAAAATTTCAAAACTGCGAATGATTGAAGTGAATTTATTAATTTCTTTTATAAAAATGTGATAATTTTAATTTGCAATAAAAAAATTTTGACAACCAACCAGAAAATTTTATAAACAAAATACATGGGGCTTTTTGTAGTTGTAGAGATGAGTTTACCTGTTTGAATTCGCCTTGCCTTCTCTCCTAAAAGCTCATGACTTGACCAGGTCTGCCGTTGCAAATTGCGTAAAAGTGTCATAAAAAGGGTTTTTAAGAAAATAAAGGGTAAAATAAGATTACTTTAAAGTAAAATAGGGTCAAGTTTATTAGTATGTATTAATTTAATACATTAGATTAAAAAAAATTAAATTATACATATTTAAATTATAAATAAATTATAAAAAGGTACATTCCAATATTAGTTATATTTTCAAAAAAGAAATTACTTTTACAAAAACCTTTGATAATGTTTATCCCTTTTTAGAAAAACATATTTATTCTAGCAACGCTGGACACACAAACTTTACTTGGTGGCACTGTTGCCAATTTGACGGGTTTACCGCGATTCTAGCGGTTTTTACGTGTCCATCGGGGTAAAATTTCCGTTTTGGCGGTTAGCGGGAAATCTAGCGGTTTTTTAATAACATTAGAAAATAAAATTTATGTTCTAGGTATTTGAGAATTACAGTTTTTATCTCAAAATAAGAGATTCAAAAATAAGAAAAAATTGTTTTTTGTGGAAATTAAATTTGTTTTTTATAAATTTTCTTATTAGGAAGTAAAATTGAAATATATTAACATAACCGTCTTATTTCCAGCGAAATATTTGTCCAGCCCAAAAAAAAACTACACGTGATAGAAAAAAACTGAGAACGAACTTAAATTTATTTAAAACAGTGTTATCAACCTTTAACGATCAAAATATAATCTATAGTCAAAGCTAAAGTTAAAAGGGTGTTGTCTACAGCAAATCAATGTTTATATTTAAGTACTTAAGCAACCAAAAATTAGAAGTATTTTTTATTATCCCTCAGATTAAACTTCCACACGGTTGTCAAACCTAATTTCAAACAACGTACTGTAATTCGAGAATTCACGAAATACTGTTTGTGATGCTTTAAAAAACAACAAGAAAGCACCATTACGCCTTTGCCTTGGTTTATATAAGTTTGTTGTTTAGTATTAGCAAGCTTGTAACTAGATATGCCATTATTCTTATATTTTTATTTTAGTTAACGGATACAAACCTTATTTCTAGTTTTCTTAAAAAAATTAAAAATAATTTGTATAAATCTAAGCGAAGCCTTCGGAGCGAAACAAAAATTATCTATTCGTTTGTTAGGATTGTATACAGTTTTCAAGCATGAATCTTTTAAAAAATGGCCAGAACAGTAGTGGCCATGTTATACATATATACATATGTTTATTCAACCTTTTTAAATTAATGTACCACAGAAAGTAAATGTAGGTATATATCAAATATAAAATAGTGTAAAATTTCAAATCGATTGTCTTGCATTTACTTCCTTCTTTTCTTTTGCGATTTTTTTTTAATCTTGGTCTATGGTCTAAAATTTTTAGCATCATTACTAAAACTATCTGCCCGTTTAACGATTTCGAACGTAGACGTTCACATACAATTTTATATGGAAATTATTTTTAAAACTGAGTGTTTTTATATACATTTTCTATGCGAATGATACCGTTCAAAATCGTTGAACTGGCAGCATATTATAGCACTTAACTCTAATGTCTGGATAGATTGCAAGCAATTCAAATTCCTGAATTTTATATGAATATCAACATTTTGTACGTTCGCGGGACTAAAAGAGTCAGTGAAATTAAAAACCTTACAATATAATTTTAATTGAAAGACATAATACTCCTTTAAAAAAGCACCCTATATCTAGATTTGTATAAACATTTCACATATTATTTAGATTTTAGCGATATTAATAAAACATTTTAAGCTACATAAAAAATTTAGCGGTTTTTGAAGTGCGATTTGACGGGAAGTCTTCAAAAAAAGTTGGCAGCAATACTTGTTGGCCACACGATCAAGTTTTGCCTTTCAATTCCAATCAATTTGCAATACACTCCACTTTTTTACTAACACACTCACACTTTTTAAATTGACCACGAGATTGCTTTCAATTTCACCTCTCCATTTGTTTGGCAATTTTACTTTCAATTAAACAGCTGATTACATGTTTGTCTTTATAAATTGTTTTCTTGATGATATCTTGATAGTAAATTGCTTTTTTGACAAGCAGTATATGCAAAAGGCTATCAAGAACAACTTGATCGTGTGGCCGCAGGGATAGGTAATTTAATTTCCTGTTTGAAAATAAAATTTTTTATTGTACAAAAAAGACAATTCAAAATAAACTATGATTTACAAGCAAGTATAATTTAAACATTTTTGAAAAATATATCGTTACCTGAAACGCAAAAGGCCCTAATTAACCAAAAATTCAAAATCAAATTTTTCATTGATTCTGATAAATTGCATCAACGCAAATGTCCACAAAAATTTTTGGAATCTTTCGACCAACATATATAAGCAAAAACAAAAGGCTGAACTAACAGTTTGCATAATATGCAACATTGTCAATGTAAAACACAACTGCTTTATAAGTAGTTAAATGCAATTTATCATTTTAAATTGTGTTTTGCTTCTTCTGTAAAATTTTCAAAATGTTAGTAGATAGGGCCTTTTGCATTTTAGCTGACGATATACAATAAATATACTACATACATATTTTTAGCAACTTTATTGATTAAATTTTTTTTTTCGAAAGATATCAAAATTATTTCGTTAACATTTTTAAATATTTCTCTCTTAAGCTTGGTCTACACGATATGTTGAATCAGTAAATTTATGTTGAAAATTTTGTTTTCAGCGCCAACATATCGTGTAGACACCAAAATTTTTCAACAAACGAATGCTTACCAACATATGACAGATATTTGTTAACGAAGTCAGCAAACGTTTCTTCATAATTTAGCATATCGTCTAGACACAATATTTTTTATTTTTCAGCAAATTTTCTACGTATGTTGACATATATGTTATTTGTTGAAAGCCTCATACAAGCTTTTCAGCATACGGCAAATTTGGTAGCATATAAAATATATACAAATTTGTATTCTTTAAACTACATACTTGTTTAATTTTGTACATCACCCCGGAACTTATCAAGGGTTATACACACAGAAAAAGTACCAACGTTACATTAACATGGCGAAATGTTAATTGAGAATCATAGTAAATTTCTACAAAACTATGCCCTTTATTTATTTATTATTTATCATTATTTCATACTAATTTTAAATGAAAAAATTGCCACAATTTATAATGGAAAAAGGTTCATAAATTTTAAATATATTCATGTTTCAAGGAATTTTATTTATTGATTTTTTCAAGAGCATTTTTAAATATGAAAAACAATTTTCTCGAAGATTTTCATTATCTTCATCAGCCATTTCAGCATAATTAAGTTTCAAATTCTGAGCATACATATGAATGCCTCACATTTAATTCACAAAAATAATATTATTATGTACTTCGTAGGTATTGAATTTAAAAAATTTTAAAATAAATTCATGGCTCATCAGAAATAGCCAACAAAATCGACAACTTTTTTAAAAATCGCCATGTCGCCAAATCGAAAATTAGGTCGCCAAACAAGTTTGAAAATTGCCACGTTTGGCGAGAAATCGCCACATCTGACAACCCTGCCCACAATCTGGTAGCGAAGTAGCAAGGTATATTTATAGCAGGTAGCCGAGAGATTACAACAATTGTACAATAAAACAAACACAGGGCTTTTTGTTGTTATGCGATACAAACTGTCAAAAAGCAAAGGGGCTGATAAGAGACGCGTGTGAACAAATCAATATTTGAAATCAACCGCAAATCAATATTTTGTTTATGTTGAACACATGCTATTGTTATTATTTTGAAAACAACAACACGTGCGCGACAAACAATAACAATACAACCAGAAATATATCAGGAAACATAACGAGTGCTATAATAACCATAAAAAGTAAAGAAATTAATAAAAATATGAAAAAAATCTTAAAACTTTGCGGCTTAAAATGTTTGAAAAATTTTCCAAAAAGTTGTTAGTTGAATAAAATCTGTAAATTTATATGTTTCTCAAATCTGATAACTGTTTTGGAAAGCCCTCAACCAGGGCTATTAAGGCCACCAGCTGTCACTTTCGACAAATTAAAAGTTTAGGGGGTATTCTATACTAAAGAAAAAAATTCAAAAAATTTCCAAAAAGTTGTTAGTTGAATAAAATCTGTAAATTTATATGTTTCTCAAATCTGATAACTGTTTTGGAAAGCCCTCAACCAGGGCTATTAAGGCCACCAGCTGTCACTTTCGACAAATTAATAGTTTAGGGGGTATTCTATACTAAAGAAAAAAATTAAAAAAATTTCCAAAAAGTTGTTAGTTGAATAAAATCTGTAAATTTATATGTTTCTCAAATCTGATAACTGTTTTGGAAAGCCCTCAACCAGGGCTATTAAGGCCACCAGCTGTCACTTTCGACAAATTAATAGTTTAGGGGGTATTCTATACTAAAGAAAAAAATTCAAAAAATTTCCAAAAAGTTGTTAGTTGAATAAAATCTGTAAATTTATATGTTTCTCAAATCTGATAACTGTTTTGGAAAGCCCTCAACCAGGGCTATTAAGACCACCAGCTGTCACTTTCGACAAATTAAAAGTTTAGGGGGTATTCTATATTAAAAAAAAAATTTTATATAAAGTAATTGAACTATTATAAAACAAAGGCAATTAAAAACAGCTCAATTTTTTAAATTATAAGTGAATTTAGCTAGTAATAGCTAAAAACTACCCTTTTTGAAATAAAATTATTGGAATATTAAAAAACAAACACAAAAAATAAACTCAATTTTTAACAGAGTAAATGAATTTAGCTATAAATCGCTAAAAACCACCCTTTTTTAAATAAATTTACTGGAATATTAAAAAACAACCCCAATAAAAATAGCTAAATTTTTTAAATAATAAGTGAATTTACCTATAAATCGCTAAAAACCACACTTTTTGAAATAAAACTATTGAAATATTATAAAACAAACATAATAAAACTAAGTGAATTGCCTATAAATCGCAAAAAACCACCATTTTTTATATACAATTATTGAAATATTATAAAACAAACACAATAAAATATAGACAATTTTTTTAAATAATAAGTTAATTTAGTTATAAATCGCTAGAAACCATCCATTTCAAATAAAATTATTTTTTCCTGCAAAATTTTATTAAAAATCGCTGGATTTGACGAGAAATTAGCTAAATTGGCAACAGTGTAGAAAGAAACACACAGAGTTGCACTTTACCAGCGTTACCATTTGTCATGTTATCCCTTTTTTAAGTATTTTTAGACGTTAAAATGTTTATAATTTTTATAAAGATTTTCATAAATAATAATAATCTAAAAGTTGCAGTATATTAGATGAAAAGATTTAGTGAAGTTTTAATGCAATAAAGCAATCTTAGATAGTATATGTCCTTTATTACTGTAAAGTTGTTTAATATTGTTTACTCCTTAAATACTTCATACCTTAAAGATCCCAAATACGTATATTCTTTTAGGTGCTTAAGTATCTAAAGATGATAAAATCGATTTTAGAGTTAAATGTTCAAAGTCTTATGTTGAATTATGTAAAGTTCTGTTCAAAAGTTCGATTTTGATAACGACCTTATGAAACAAGTTGTAGTTTTACTTTTTCTTTTTATTTAATAATGAATTTTGGCTCTAAAAATTTTTTATTGTATTTTATTATTAATAAAAAATGTACCAAGCGTTTTCTTATACACCCTTCACCTCGGAAACCAATTAGAATTTTGTTTTCTTGTCTTCGGCATTATCTTAGCTATAAACGGGGGAAGGAAAGCTTTAAACAAAATAACCCTGGAAAACTATATTTAGTGCATTAAAATTTCTAAAATATTAAATTTTTATAAATATTTCACCATTTTTGAAATGAAAATTTCATATTTTGATTAAAATGAAACCAGAAATATATATCGGTTGAGAAAACTTTGTTTTTCCAAACACAGCTTATGTAATGTCACTTAGGGCATTTGGAATTGTAAAAATCTGAAACCAAATATCCTATCAGTAGTACTAATAAGTATAAATTAATAACAATTTTTTAATACATATGAATATTATATACATTAAATAATATTATTGTAATATTACATGTTCAAAATTTTGCACACCTATGCGTTATGATATAGGGAATAAAAATCCATTAAAAACTCAATTTTAAAATTTTTGCAAATTGGGGATTTTATTTTGTAATTGGGAATAAAAACTTCGTGACAATACCCAGGCGATTTTTTTGGGAAAAGCACTTTTTTCGCTAGGGATTTTTGGGGATAATATATTATTTTAAATTCATTTTTGCAATGCCAAGACCGATTTGGTCAAGTTGTGGGTACGAATTTAATTCTTTTTCGCGGTTTTTCAAGAACTTGTTGAAATAGTTTTAAATATGCGTTTTGTACCAACTAGCATTACTTCTGTTGAATTAGTCTTTTTCTGTAATAAATTCAACCAAAATCAATATTTGCAACAAAATTAAATATAAGCTATTAGAATTAATAAGAATAAATACACACTTTAAAATAATGCAGCTTGCTGTGACACGTTCAAAATTGTTACTAACACAAATGCAAAATAAATAAATAAAAATTTATTTTCAATTATCAAATAATAAAAAATTAGGGTAATCGATTATTCGACATTTTTCAGAAACCGGTTTTCGTATATTTCGACTATATAAATCAGACCAGGCAAAACAGTTAAGAACGCTTTCTTCCTTTGTTTGTCAACGGAACCTGTATGGGGAGAAAAAAGGTGAAATATGGGAAACTAAATTTCTTTTTTTTTTTACTTTTCTGTGCTTCATGTGATAATTTTTAAATTTTCTATAATATAGAACTTTGAAACATAATATTATAGGTGTAGGATGCTGAGTGAGTGATAACCTATAAGATAAAAAATGCTGGTATTTTTTGTTTTTCATCTGGAACTTTTTGAATTTTCGTTAATATTCGACCTATGAAGATACAATTATACATTAAACTGGGCGAATAAGAACATGTAAGGGTAGCTTTTTCGTACTTTTTCGTTCTACATCTGATACTTTGATTAATTTTCGTTAATATTAGACATATAAACATAAAATTAAACGTACAACGTCCTGAGTGGATGACAATATATAAAGGAGACTTTTTGATACTTTTTTGTTTTTCAATTGGTATTTTTTATACTGAACTTACAAAATTAAATCAACTCACGTAGAAGATAAAATATGAACTGGAGGTTGGACCCTCGCCAAATCGAAACAAATAAATTCATATATACTTAGATGAATTGTGTTTTCTTCATATTTACAAAAAAAAAAAATTATGGTCGAATTTTGACCATAAGGCGAACACTAGTTATTTATAAATATACTTGAATTTTTGTTATTAACCTATTAATATTTAAGATATAAGGCAAAGCCATTTCTGTGCAATATTTGTTTCCTTAGAATGTAAAAAATTATGTGACTTCCAATTAAATAAATAAATAAATAAAATAACTACAAATTTCCTGACGATGCTAACCAAAGGTTAGCGAAATATTGAAAAAATAAATATAATTTTTTATAAAAAACGACCTCAAGCTTAAATAATTAAAAGTAGTTATAAAATAAAGGTCAAATAAGAATAAATATCAAATAAATAAAATATTTAATTAATTTAATTTATTTGAACAAATAACAGTTCCTGAGATCAATTAAATAAGTTTATAAATGCATTCAACTTTTTCATTTATGTGGCAAAAAGGAAAATTTCTTAATGGCACCTTAAGATCTTCATGTTCAAAAGAACACATGGACAAAATTTCAATTCATTTGTAGATTTTTGAGGAAGTTATAGCAAAATTACTTTTTGGTTATCTTTTTTCAATGTGCAATTACATTTGGAATAATAAAAACTTCAGAGCTGTGACATTAGGAGTGTTTAGGAATAAAAACTTAAAAAACTATAACAGCAGAGAACCGATGATTATATTAAATTCAGAGAAAATTTCCAAAAGCCACCTTTGAAGTGGTAAACTGTTCTCTTAATAAACAAAACAAATAGACTTAAACTCTTATTGCCACATAATTAATTCAAAGTCAACAGCAATTATATTAAACCAAAAAAGTTAAATGATTTATTCAAATTATTACAAAATATTTCATTAAAAATATGAATTCCGTTCAGAATATGCATTTACAGAATCGTTTGAGCGACTATCTCTAATTTATATCAAGAAGATTTTAAGGAGAAAACACGATTTCTTTCTACGGATGTTTCAAAGGAACATTATACATACATATAAACTCTAGACACTTTCAGTTTTCATAACACTTCCTTCAAAACCTGTTGTTCTTTTTTAAAAATGAATTATTTTCTTCGAATCGAATAAGCGTTTTCTTAATTAATAACTTTTGTCATCTAATCCGAAAAATCTTTAATGCAGCTGTTCTGCATACAAAATCATTAAATTTTTTGAAGCAAGTGGGTACAACATTTTTTCGTTTTTATAAAATAAATCTGGGTCTTTGAACAAATTAAATATGCTGTACATTTTTACTTTTCTTCTTTCGAAATTTCAGAGCATTAAACATTGCCTTACTTATCGGATATGAATTGACATCTGTTTGGCGTTTGGCAAAAATATCTCATATCTGTAGTTTTTTTTATGTTAAATTGAAAACTATTTATTTGGTGGATTTCCTAACAGAAGATGATAACGATTAAAAGCAGATGTGCTAGACTAAAGTGATTTAAATCAAACAAAAGAGAAACACAAATTTAATTAAACCCTAACAAAAACTCAAAATGAGTTTTTTTTTTGACTTAAGACCTTTTTGCCTAACGACTAAGATCTATTTGATGACACAACTTTACAATTATGTCAGCTGTAAAGTTGCCAAAATAAAATAAAAAAATCCCGTATGAAAAACACTAATTACCATACACGGGAAAAAATTATTACAAAATTTGTTTTTATTAACTGAATATGGTTAAAACCAAAGCATAAAAAGCAAAAATTAACACAAATGTCACAAAATTTAAATTGAAAATGTTGAGTGAAAACACTAACGGTTATCACCATTGCAGTTGTTGAAACTATTTTGCTTTTTTTTTTGCATCACTTTTATTATAATTTTACTAGGAAAAAGTTCTTAATTTTCACAAATCAAAAAAAATATTTTTTATTAATTTTCATAAATTTTTTTCCTATGGTGGATTTTAAACTGAATGAGCTATGTTATTCATGGCTATTCTAAAATACGCGTCGAAGAAGTGAACATTTACATGAAAACAAAAACAAATCAAATTTTAGACATTTTTATGAAACTCTGTATGTCTGGTGAAAACTAAAAAGAATCAATACATGTATATTTTTCGCAAACATGTTTAAGGTACTTCCTGAGAGGGATCGTCAAAGAGTTGAGTTACTTATTATACTTTGGTTAAATCATTTAATGGAAGTTAGGTTAAGTTAAAAATATTTTAGTAGTACACAATTTAACTATTTTTTTAAATAGTATGTTACTGCGTTGAAAACAAATATGCCTGCTGGTATTGTAATAAAAATAAATTTTTTATTTTCTTTATTCACATAAATTGATTATATTCGTATTTGGTTATAAGCCTCATAGTGGATAGCAAAAAGTAATGTTTTATGTTTAAAACAGAGTTACTATCTATATTTTTTTCAACAATTTTATATTCAAATTAACTACAAACATCTTTGTTTATCGCATAATTAATCTTATTTTTTGATTTTAATAAATTTTTTTCAAATATCTGTAGCATTTTAATAAAATATCTTAAGTCAAATTTTAGAAGTTGAAAAAAATGTTGTTAATCATACGAATTTTCATTCAAAAAACATTTTTGTTTACGTTTTTTAAATTTTGTATTAAAGGGCAATTTCTCTTAAATTTTGGTTTATTTTAAAATTTAATAAAAATTAATATGTTTTGTCAAAAATTCACAAAACTTAGAAGCATATATTATTTTGTACAAATTAAGCAAATTTTAAGAATTAAACATTTTTTGTCTTAGCATTTTATTGTTATGATTTTTAGCATATATTCTTAATTTTAACATTTAGCAAATTTTTCTTCAAGTTCTTTCATAAACTCATAAAACAGCTATGGCAACACAGTTAATAATGTTTTGTTTATCTATACACGTGCTCAGCAATATTATTAATTGCGGTTGATTTGCATAAACAACTAAAAAAAATGTTGTTAAAAAAAAGTTGTTTTGTTCACAGCGATTGATAAGAGACATAAAAGACAAAAAACTTGTTTACTTGTTCACCAAGGCGAATTCAAACAGGTAAACTCATCTCGTCAGCCGTTCATCAGCTGTTTCCACGGCGAATTAAAAAATATGGTCTAACGCATTGTTCATCTTCGTGAAGAAAACAAACTTTTTGGAAACTTTTTGTTCAGGTTTTGGCAAACTTTTTCACAGTTGATAAAAAAAGTACTATTTAGTTACAAGTGCGTTTTGTTTTGAATATGCATGCATATAGGTTTTCGCTTATAAAAATAATACAAATAAGCGCACGCCTATGTAGGTAGTACCAATCGATAGATCATAAAAATCTGAATCGATATCAATTTAGGTTATAAGATGACACTCTTGCGATAAAGAGTTATAGCGCATCAAACTTTAAATTTGCAAAATATGTGCATGTACAAATTTAGTTTTATGCTAATAACTCGGAAACTATTCCGCGTGCACATATCTAGCTAGTATCAATCGATAGAGCGCAAAAACCTGAATCGATATTAATATAGTTTATTTTCAAAGAGACTTGGGGGGGGGGAAAGTTATAGCGCAGCAAACTTTTTGAATTTTCTCTATATGCACATGTATGAATTTAGTTTTTCACTAATAACTCGAAAACGATCCCGCGTGCATATATCTCGCTAGTACCGATCGATTGAGCGTAAAAATCTGAATCGATATTGATATAGTTTATTTTCTAAGAGACTTGGGGGGAAAAGTTATAGCGCAGCAAACTTTTTAAAATTTCCCTATATGCACATGTACGAATTTAGTTTTTCACTAATAACTCGAAAACGATTCCGCGTGCATATATCTCGCTGGTACCGCTCGATAGAGCGTAAAAATTTGAATCGATATTGATATAGTTTATTTTCTAAAAGACTTGGGGGGAAAAGTTATAGCGCAGCAAACTTTTTAAAATTTCTCTATATGCACATGTATGAATTTAGTTTTTCACTAATAACTCGAAAACGATTCCGCGTGCATATATCTCGCTGGTACCGCTCGATAGAGCGTAAAAATTTGAATCGATATTGATATAGTTTATTTTCTAAGAGACTTGGGGGGAAAAGTTATAGCGCAGCAAACTTTTTAAAATTTCTCTATATGCACATGTATGAATTTAGTTTTTCACTAATAACTCGAAAACGATTCCGCGTGCACATATCTCGCTTGTACCGATCGATAGAGCGTAAAAATCTGAATCGATATTGATTTAGTATATTTTCTAAGAGACTTGGGGGGGATGTTATAGTGCAGCAAACTTTTTAAATTTTCTATATATGTACATATAAAAATTTAGTTTTTCACTAATAACTCGGAAACGATTCCGCGTGCATATATCTCGCTAGTACCGATCGATAGAGCGTAAAAATCTGAATCGATATTGATATAGTATATTTTCTAAGAGACTTGGGGGGATGTTATAGTGCAGCAAACTTTTTAAATTTTCTATATATGTACATATAAAAATTTAGTTTTTCACTAATAACTCGGAAACGATTCCGCGTGCATATATCTCGCTAGTACCGATCGATAGAGCGTAAAAATCTGAATCGATATTGATATAGTATATTTACTAAGAGACTTGGGGGGGGATGTTATAGTGCAGCAAACTTTTTAAATTTTCTCTATATGCACATGTATGAATTTAGTTTTTCACTAATAACTCGAAAACGATTCCGCGTGCATATATCTCGCTGGTACCGATCGATAGAGCGTAAAAATCTGAATCGATATTGATATAGTATATTTTCTAAGAGACTTGGGGGGGGGATGTTATAGTGCAGCAAACTTTTTAAATTTTCTCTATGGTGAAATCTAATTCTAAATGGTGAAAAAAACATGTAATTTGAAATCAGCGGCACTTAGCGGACTTGTGTAAAATCACAATTACGAAAAAAGTTTTCGTCCAAAACACCTTTATTGTGATTTCAAATCACTTTCGCAAAATGTGATTTTCAGAACATGTCTGATATATCCCCAATAAGCACTCAAAAATAAAATTTCAAGCGCTTAAAATTAAACTGGAAATAAACGAGTTCAAATGTATTTTTAAATGCTGTTCAAGTCTGAAAAGGTTTTACTAATATTCAATTGGTTTCTAAATCCCATTTTGGAAAACATTGGCAGATGGTAACAGCAATACATGTATAATTGACCTTGTAGGTTTTTTTTGCATTAAAAGAATGAAATATATAAATACACACTACAAATAAATATATTAATGAAGAATTTTTTGAGTTTCTTAAATATTTGAATTTTTTATGTGATTTTAGTAATTCTTTTGATTTGTATTTTTTAATTGAATACAATTCTTCCAAGCTTAAACTTTTCTTTATTTGGTATATTTCTTATAAAGGAATTTATCTGTTTTTAATAGTAACAAACTACAGACATATATACATACACATATATGGATTTTTAATTTTACACTTTTTAGGGTAATTTCTTGAATATAACAACCCCCTATTCCGATTCTTACGATTTTTCTATATAGTAAACAATTTTCCAATTTGCTTTTCTATTAAATGGTAATACTATATTGCACTAATGTTAAGTTCTTAATTTATTTTTTATCTTCATATTTTAAACACTTTTGTTAAACAAAAAAGTGTTTACAACTAATGAAAGTGCTTGATATGGCAGCACTGTGGCAAAAATAAACTGGCAGCTCTGCTTGTTCATTATTTGTTTACAAAGTTGATTGGACAGACACATAAAAATATGTAATAATAATTAACATTTTGTAACGCTATAACTTTTCCCCCCAAGCCTCTTGGAAAATAAACTATATCAATATCGATTCAAATTTTTACGCTCTATCGATCGGTACTAGCGAGATATATGCACGCGGAATCGTTTTCGAGTTATTAGTGAAAAACTAAATTCATACATGTGCATATAGAGAAATTTTAAAAAGTTTGCTGCACTATAACATCCCCCCCCAAGTCTCTTAGTAAATATACTATATCAATATCGATTCAGATTTCTACGCTCTATCGATCGGTACAAGCGAGATATGTGCACGCGGAATCGTTTCCGAGTTATTAGTGAAAAACTAAATTTTTATATGTACATATATAGAAAATTTAAAAAGTTTGCTGCACTATAACATCCCCCCCCCCAAGTCTCTTAGAAAATATACTATATCAATATCGATTCAGATTTTTACGCTCTATCGATCGGTACTAGCGAGATATATGCACGCGGAATCGTTTCCGAGTTATTAGTGAAAAACTAAATTTTTATATGTACATATATAGAAAATTTAAAAAGTTTGCTGCACTATAACATCCCCCCCCAAGTCTCTTAGAAAATATACTAAATCAATATCGATTCAGATTTCTACGCTCTATCGATCGGTACAAGCGAGATATGTGCACGCGGAATCGTTTCCGAGTTATTAGTGAAAAACTAAATTTTTATATGTACATATATAGAAAATTTAAAAAGTTTGCTGCACTATAACATCCCCCCCCCCAAGTCTCTTAGAAAATATACTATATCAATATCGATTCAGATTTCTACGCTCTATCGATCGGTACAAGCGAGATATGTGCACGCGGAATCGTTTCCGAGTTATTAGTGAAAAACTAAATTTTTATATGTACATATATAGAAAATTTAAAAAGTTTGCTGCACTATAACATCCCCCCCCCCAAGTCTCTTAGAAAATATACTATATCAATATCGATTCAGATTTTTACGCTCTATCGATCGGTACTAGCGAGATATATGCACGCGGAATCGTTTCCGAGTTATTAGTGAAAAACTAAATTTTTATATGTACATATATAGAAAATTTAAAAAGTTTGCTGCACTATAACATCCCCCCCCAAGTCTCTTAGAAAATATACTAAATCAATACCGATTCAGATTTTTACGCTCTATCGATCGGTACTAGCGAGATATATGCACGCGGAATCGTTTCCGAGTTATTAGTGAAAAACTAAATTTTTATATGTACATATATAGAAAATTTAAAAAGTTTGCTGCACTATAACATCCCCCCCCAAGTCTCTTAGAAAATATACTAAATCAATATCGATTCGGATTTTTACGCTCTATCGATCGGTACAAGCGAGATATGTGCACGCGGAATCGTTTCCGAGTTATTAGTGAAAAACTAAATTTTTATATGTACATATATAGAAAATTTAAAAAGTTTGCTGCACTATAACATCCCCCCCCAAGTCTCTTAGAAAATATACTAAATCAATATCGATTCAGATTTTTACGCTCTATCGATCGGTACTAGCGAGATATGTGCACGCGGAATCATTTCCGAGTTATTAGTGAAAAACTAAATTTTTATATGTACATATATAGAAAATTTAAAAAGTTTGCTGCACTATAACTCTTTATCTCAAGAGTGTCATCTAATAACCTTTATTGATATCTATTCAGATTTTTATGCTCTATTGATTGGTAGTACGAACATATACGGGCGCTTATTTGTTTTTATTTTATAAGCGCAAAACTATGTGCATGTATATTATTATACATTCAAAACAAAGCGCACGTGTGAATAAATACTACTTTTTTCTCAACTGTGAAAAAGTTTGCCAAAAAACCAAAAGTTTGTTTTCTTCTCATACGTGCATTGTTCACTATACAACATTTGACAGTTCGTATCGCAAAACAAGCAAATAAAAAATAAACAGCTGGCTTCTTATAAATATACCACAGAATTCTGTGAAATATACCTTCCGAAGTAGCTTGCGTTGTAAAATTTGTAATTTATATTTAAAGAATCTAAACTTCGGGATTGGTATACTATTACAGCAATTACAGTCTATATTAATCATAAATTAAAATATTATTAACACAGTATGAGTGGTGTATCAAGACGTAGTAGGAAAACAATAAGAGAAGCCCAGCAGGAATTGGCCCAAAATTGTGGATTTGGAAGCGAAATTATATGGGATTTGTAAGCATTTTTTTTATTGCGCACATGATTATAAGTATACCTCCCAGCTAGCGGTTGGAATATCTAGTTTGGCAGCGCTAGGTCGGTTTGAGTTATTCAGAAAATAAGTTCACCTTCTCTTTAATCTATTACGAAACAGTCGCAGGCGTATTTTAAATACGCCAACCACGATAGGGTGAATTGAAAATATTTTGGAAATGGAATTTTCATGGGCAAAAGTGCATTTTACGAGGCGTACAAAAAAAAATTTGAACACCTCTGAAATTAAAAACAAAAAAAAACCAAAATTAAAATTTAAGGGAGCTGAGGCCCGTGGACCACCTGGATCCAAAAAACCGCCCGCCAACTTAGTGGAATGTGTGGTTACTAAAATTAAAGGTAGTTAGCTCACGATTGTACATATTTTTTTATTTTGTATTTTTTAATGTTTTATGCTCGATTTTTTAAAAAAAAAGTTTTTAATTTAAAAAAAAAAATGTTTCAATTTTTTTTGTAACTAGTAGCCTATTTCCGATGTGCTAAAGAATTTTTTTCTGCGTAGCCGGCCTTCGGCCGGGCGCAAGGATTTTCTCCTCTATGGTATAAAAAACCGGCTTCGCTAACTAAAGATTCTCTGCATAGCCGGCCTTCGGCCGGGCGCAAGGGTTTTCTGCTATATGGTATAACAAAGACCGGCTTCGCTAACTTAAGCTTCTTTGCATAGCCGGTCTTCGGCCGGTCGCACGGATTTTCTCCTCTATGGTATAACAAATACTGGATTAGCTAACTAAAGCTCCTCTGCATATTTGGCTTTCGGCCGGGCGCAAGGATGTTTACCTCTATTGTATAACAAACACCGGCTTCGCTAACAAAAGCTTTTCTGCACCTAAAAGATACTTAAATTAACCTAGAGAGGAACATAATATGCGAATACAAAAACGAAATACATATTTGCTATCGTTAGCAAATTGCCTTTAATTTGAGTACACACTAGAGGTCTGCTTTGTATAACTCACTTGTTTGCATTTACTCAAAGTGCACAACATTTAAGTGGGGAACAGAATAGTCGCTGTAGTATAACGTTATTGCGCTAAAAGTTGACAAAAGTAAAAAAGGACAATTTAAAAGTAGTGTCAACAGAATGCGTAGTTGTAGTGGTCGTTGCAGTTGAAGTTGAAGCTCAAAATTTTGAACATTGTTGCTCTACAGAGCATTTTTCAGCTTCAACTACTACTACAACTACTTTATTCTTTTCCAGGCCTTATTCAATTATAAAACATTCAAAAAGATTAGAGTAAACCAATTGAAAACGAAAAATTTTTTGAATCCGCATAAGTCATAAATTGGTGTTCTCAAATCCGCATGTTTTTGTGTATTCGATGTTTTTGTTCGAAAAAACTTTTGTTGAACTAAAGATCGCTAATTTGCTAACCGAAGCATAATAGCAATGTCTAATATTTTCTAAAAATCGTGAAAGCTGTAAAGAATCACAAAAAAAAATCGCTAACAAGGCTAAAATTCTCGAAAAATTGCAATCTTTTAAAAAAACACTAAAATTTATTTGAAACCTCTAAATGGGTTAAAAAAACAAAATGTCGGAAAATAACAAAAAAAGTGCAAAAATAGCGAAAATTCGCGAAAATTTTTAATATTTCAAACCAGCCATAAAATTGATTTAAAGTCCCTAAAACTATAAGGAATGGCAAAAAATCGGCAAAAATTGCTAAATTCAAGGAAATTCGCAAAAATTTGCTAATAGCGGCATGACAGCAAAGTCAACTATATATTATAAATCGTTAAAGCTGTAAAGAATCAGAAAACTTACACGGCCAAATCGCTTATATCGCGAACATGGCTAAAATTCGTGAAAAATTGCAAAATTTTAAACAAACCCAAAAACTAAGAGATCGCTAAATCGATTAAAGAAACAAATTGTCTGAAAATAACATACAAATCGTTAAAAAAAAATTTGGTATAATTACATCAAAATCAATGAAAAAGTCGACTTTAAATTTAGGGTTAGTAAGGGCCTTTTGCGTTTGAGATAACGATATATTTTTGATTAAATTGGATTAAGAAGATTTTAAGCTAAAAGCAATATTAATTTTTTTGTTAAGAATGTTATCACATATTACAATAAAAGTCGATTCGGTTTGCTTTCACCAACCCATATCTACTCTAATTGAAAACGAATAAAAACATGTGGATGTGAAATGCAGAACACCAATAATGCTAAAGTAATCCACTTTCGAGTGGATTCGGATTCTAGAACACACCCGAATGTGTAATTTCAGATATTTCACATTCAAATTATATTTGAATATTCAACTCATTTGACTTGAGTTGACTGAATTGAATGAGTTTTTGTTTGTTTTGTCTTTGGTTATTCTTTCATTTGTTTCGAGATTATTAGGTGCTCGACACATCGTAGTTAAAAAACAAATGAGTGTGTTGAAATAACTTTTTATTTATTCTTGCAGACCTCTAGTACATACACATATCACTAAGTGGGCGGGCAGTTTTTTTGGGTCCAGGGGGCCCCACGGGTGTCAGTCCCCTTAAATTTTAATTATGGTTTTTTATTTTTTTTCTGAATTGGGTGGCATATTTTTTTTATTTTTTTTTTCGTACGCCCCGTAAAGTGCTCTTCACCCAAAAAAACTATACATTTTCAGCGAAAAGTTTAATACAAAGTAGGTACAAGATTTATATGTATAATTCACTTTTTTATATTTTGATGTAAAGCGCAACTAGTTCTACACTAAGTAACAAAAGGGATAACATTTGAACTGTGCCTAAATACAAGCTTATTTGCTTGCTAGCGTTACGTTACAAAAAGTAGACTTTCCCCTGGAAGTGGTCATATATGTTATTGTAACTCGTCCGATCATCACCAAAAGATTCTTTAAGAAGTTCTATATTAATACAATCGTCTAACAAAGAGTCTATGCTAGCTGGGTATAATATAAAAATGTTCTAAGGGCTTTTCTGAAAATTTGTACAATTTTTTATATGCAATTAAAAAATAAATAACAATCTTATACATATAACAAAGGATTCTTATACATATGGTTATTTCAGGCTTCGTTCACAGGATGCTGAAATCATGAAGAATAAAATAAAACAACTTATACCTAATCAAAAAGAACGGCAAACTGCTATTGAAAATCTTAGAGAAACTCTTTTTAAAAGTCTCTGGACTCAAAGTAAGTATATAATGAAAAAATTTTTGAAGAATTCATATATGAATGTATGTAACTTGTAAAATCATATTTATCCTCAAACCCAATAGTGGATAGGGTAATGTAAGTTTGTCCTGATGTTTGTTACACTTTAAAATATTGGTCCTAGACCATCGACTTAGAATCACTTTTTGTATCAATCTTACGATGTCCGTTCGGTTGCCTGGCTATCCGTGTCAACCTTTTGCGCAAAGCACATGTCGCAATTTTGAAGATGATGATCTGAATTAGGGAATGGTTAATCAATTTCGATTCCAATTGAAAATCGATTTTGTGTTCAAAAAATCGATTTTTTAAAATTTAATTTACTTATGCGATTTTATACTGAAATCGATTATTGGTCTTTTAAAATCGATTTTTTTTATATTTATTAACATTTTGGCAATTCTCAACTTTCAATTCAATTCAATTTTATTTAACATTCCCATGTGCATTCATTTAACAAATTTTCTTAGAGTTTAGGATACATATTTCTTTGCTGCTTAAATATAAATAACAATTTATACATATATAAGAGTTGCGAGAGTGACTGACTGACTTATTCATCATCGGCCACACCAAGCCGCATAGAAACTTGAAATTTGGACTACCGATTGATCACTCCCCGAATCGATCCGCTAAGGCGGGATTTTTCGTAATTCGAATATTTAGGGGGTGAAAAAAAGTAAAAAACGGGAAAATTCGTAACCTTATGTCTCCAAAACTAAAAGAGATGCCAAATAAATGTAATAATCAAGGCCCGGATTTTTATGCAAATGCATATTTGTTGTCGTCAGTCTGAGATTGTCATATGCTAAATATCTTTGCGCATCACAACATTTGAAGTAAAATGGCATCGGTTTGTTAGTGCATATTTTTGCATGTATTGCTGATATTGCATATTTTGAAAAATTGCTTTATTTTTCCATGCAACATGTTGCAGAAGAGTTAAGATTCAACTTCGATGATCATTATTTGATTTCTTATGGGAAAAAATATTTTGTAAAGCCTTTTTGCGAGTTGCCGTAATAAAGAGAAGTATCACGATTTATGTCTTCCTCCACTGCCTATAAAAACCAGGTGGGAAACGTGTTTAAAAGCAATTATGTTTTATGCTGAAAAATTTTACCAATTCAAAGATTTGGTGGAAGGATTCAACAATGTTGATGCAGTGTCTATACAAAAATTTTTAATTTACCATATATAAAAAAGCTCCGATAATATTTGGGAACTTTTGTGAAATTAAGAAAATCTCATCCACTGAGAAAGCAAATTAAGTTAATTAATATTGCTATAAATAAGGTGTATGCTGTGGAGGGTAACTTTTGTTAACAAATTCGTATCAAGTTTGATAAAGTAAAATAAGGAGGAAAATAAAACAATCTGTTGGCATGTTTAATTTGAATTTTTACGAAAACGGCGAAAATTAATTAATAAGGGTATTCACGTCACAAGTTGCACCCTTGCGAAAAAGCAAAAGTGCACAAATATAACAACAACCATACAGACAATTAGTTGTGCGTAAATAATATTCTTTGTGGTTGTTGTTATGTGTTTGCACTTTTGCTTTTTTGCAAGGGTGCAACTTGTGACGTGAATACCCTTAATATATTAATATTAATGAAATTTGTGTTCTTACTTTATTTTATATTTGGAAATATCTATCTAAAGAGTGACTTGATTTACATGAATGTTTTACTTTTGGGTTTTCTTTATATTTTGTGTTTTACTTTATTTCAACTTCTACTTTTGTAGTTATTGTGCCTTTCTTAAGTTTATGATACTGCATATTTTACGTTTTTTTATGTTAATTTAGCTTTTATTTTAAGTGCATTTTTTATGCGCATAAAACGCGATTTTAACTGCATAAAAAAAAGTCCGGGTCCTAGTAATAATTATCGTTGCTCTTTAAAAAAAATAAGCTTTTTTGAAATTCTGCCTTATTAGGGAGTAAACGAGTAAAATCTGAATTTTAGTACTTTTTTTGCCACCCCATCTATCTTTTGAACCAATAAACATAGAAACAAAGTTAATACCACATTCCAAACTTATCAAAAAAAATACGAATTTGATACTTTTTCGAAATTCGAACATTTAAGGGGTGAAAATCGTAATTATTTTTGGTACTTTTTTACAAAACATTTTCCTCTATTCATTGACATATTCGTACTAAATTATGAGCTGCCACAAACGTTGGCTAGTGAGTGAAGTCTGAGCGTTGAGTAATGCCAAGGAAAATTGTACATCATTTTTAATAATTTGTTTTAGGCAATCTGTAAATTTTGTATATGACACTGCTCTGAAGTGGACCAAACAGGAGCAGCGTAGAACATTACAGCGTGAAATATGGATTTTAGTATAAGACGTTTGCTGTGGATATTAAGATAGGAATTTCTGTTTATAAGTGAATACATAACTCTGGTTACTTGACTTTATTCATCCATGATACTATACTGTTGTTGAATGTAACTGGATTTTGGGGTAAGAAACCGGGTTTGCGCCTTCTGGTGAAGTATATGGCTTGGGTATTCTGCCGGTTAACAAGAATTGTCCATTTAGTAAAATAGCTGTGAACCAAAGTGAGTGCTGTTTGTAGTCTGCACGAAACATCCGTTGGAAGTATGCCAGAGCTAAGTATCGCCGTATCGTCTGCAAAAATATAAGTAACACAACCATCAAGTGAGGGGAAGCCAGCTGTGTAGATGTTGTATAGTAAGGGTGGAAGACAGGAACCCTGCGGACAACCGGATAAAATATCTGACTTTGACGAGCAGGTTGAATAGCTTATCCCATCAACAATAAATTTCAGTGTTTGTATAAAAATAAAAATTGGGAAATTAAGCACGAATAACAAAATCATTTAAAATTTTTAACAATATTATCAGGGTTTCCATTTACAATGCATTTATAGAAAAATAATAATATTCTAATGGAAATAAAATTTTCAAAAGATGTCCGTTGAAAGGAAAGCCAAGAAAAGTTGATGTTTTTAAATTCGAATTAACAAGGTGAAGCAAATGCGAAAAAACAAACGGAAAAATAATCTTTAAAAATCTTACTGATAACCTATATTGACCCTAAGCAGTAGATTTAATTCTTAGTAATGCAGCGTATAAAGAATCGGAATTAATGCGTTTAAAGGTAAACCCCGACTCAGAAAATCCGCCGGTATTACTGAAAACACTCGGATTCTGATTTTGGCATTCAACAAAGTAATTATTCAAATCATCTGGCTCAGAAAAAGCCTCATGTTCTCGTGATTCGAGACAACCATTTCTTCTCAAAATACTTTCCGTACAGAAATCATTAAAAAGTCGTTCATGTGCACCTCTTTTTAACTTTCGAATAACCCCTTTTACTTTATTCCTATATACACAAAAAAATTTCCAGTTACTCGGAGTCCTACTTTGAAGGTAATGCCCATAGGCTAAGTCCCTAAGAGAAGTCCAATGACTAATTTCATGACCATCAAACCATTTCTCCCTAAAACATACTTTCCGTCTCACAATAGGCACAATTGAGTGTATCAGATTAATATTATTAATTGCCTCGAGTTGCAAGTTAACATCATGTCTTTTAAAAGTAGTTCTTGTAAAAATCGTCGGTACTTAAAGGAATATTTTTAAACATTCTTAACAGGCTCGTTTTCAAAATTTTTTTGATTTTTAATCCACTTCATTTTAATTTTTAGAAAATTATCCAGAGGTGCCATTGTATAAAAATGTTGATGTTTTTTAGCCCATTTTTGGAGTATTTTGCTAATAAATTGCCCATTATCTAACCGATTTGATTGTTTTATAGTTAAGGAATAATTTATATACATTTATATACACTTGTATATACATACATATGTATTTTAACAAACTTAATTATAAAAAATAAAAATGAGTAATTTTTGGGAATTCAGTATTTTGGTTAAAACTCAGCCATTTTTTTCCGATTTGACAGAATTATATACCGACGTTTTTAAAAAGAAATTTACCATTTAGCTGAGTTATAAAGCTTGGACTCGGGGAGATCTATGGGAGGTACCACGCCCACTTCTCCAATCCCGCCCACATTTTGTAGGATGGTGTGTATTAGCTACCTAAATGTGTGTACCTAATTTGGAAACTTTGGCTTTTGCCGTTCCCCAGATATACAGCAAAAAGTAATTAAATTACAACAACCACAAGGGATTTTTGGAAAATATTAGAGGTAGTCGTGGTTTTTTGCTCATAACTCAGCCATTTTTTAACCGATTTGACAGATTTATATACCGACGTGTTTAAGAAGGGATTTTCCATTTACTTGAGTTATAAAGCTTGGACTCGGGGAGATCTATGGTTCCCGAAAGTGGGTATTTAAAAAAAAATTAATTTTGGTCATAACTTTTTTGTATCTGAACCGATTTTTATGAATTTTTTATAAAATATGTTCTACTAATTTTCGATATTTTGGTATATAAGTCATATCCATAGGACATATGGCAGCCCTAAAATTTAGGTTTTTATACAATTTTTAATTTTTTTTGTACGGGAGGTACCACGCCCACTTCTCCAATCCCGCCCACATTTTGTAGGATGGTGTGTATTGGCTACCTAAATGTGTGTACCTAATTTGGAAACTTTGGCTTTTGCCGTTCCCCAGATATACAGCAAAAGGTAATAAAATTACAACAGTAGTCGTGGTTTTTTGCTCATATCTCAGCCATTTGTGGATCGATCTTGCTGAATTTCAATAGCAACCGATGGTAGACTATCAGGTATGTGATGAAAATCGATCGATTTCAAAACGAAGTTTTCGTTCAGAATACACGTCAGTTAACGTATAAAATATATAATTTAAAAGAATAAAAACCAAGACTAAATGGAATATGTATTTAAAATCCATTTTAAAAAATACTGAAAACTATATTTTCGGTTTCAAATCGTTTCGTTTTTTAAATCGATTTCCATCACATACCTGGGCGTCTACTCTCTAATGCGATGCGAAAACAATTTCGATGCGAAAGCGAAATGCCAACTTGGTACTCTCTATCACTTTCGCAAAATGTTCTAAAAATTTAGCAATAGTAGCAATAAAAATTAAAGATGTCGTGGATTTACAGTAATGAAATGCTAAAGGGTGTAAAAATATTTGAAATTGAAAAATTTAAATAAAATAAAGTGATGATTTTGAAAAGAAAAAAAATTTAAAAGATGCGAAAGACACATGCGCAAACGTTTTAAAGAGTACCAATCGCGTGATTTGCTACAATTTTCTTTCGCATCGCAATAGAGAGCAGCCCCCCTGTATATGTGACATAAATGTAAAACAACCTAGCCGCTATCATGTCTGGAGTCTCCGGAAACACATATCAAACGTAAGACGGACGGATATCGTTAAATCAACTTCTCTCCTCATAAGGACTCAGAATATATGAGGAGCCGCAGAACAAAACGTACTTTTTCGCATTTTTTGACAAATTGGTTTTTTGATATTTTTATAATATTTGGGTTGGAATCTTTAAGAAAAAATCTAGTTAGCATATTTTTTTTTTTTTTTTACCAAGAAATTGGGTTCTAAAAAAATTGGTGCATAACAAAACGTACTTTTTTTCTTTTCAAAACGTGCTTTTTTCATTGTTTTTGCAATTTCTTCGTGTATATTCTTCTTAATATTCTTAATTTGTTTGACGTTTATTTATATCATTTCATTTTATTTAAAATT
The DNA here is from genome assembly GCA_949318255.1 of Pollenia labialis. Classification (NCBI taxonomy): domain Eukaryota; kingdom Metazoa; phylum Arthropoda; class Insecta; order Diptera; family Polleniidae; genus Pollenia; species Pollenia labialis. Next base: position 129,636,330 of record OX439140.1, read on the forward strand.
AACTGTTAAATAAAATTTGCTTTTGTTGTAATGTAAATTTGTATTTCTTCGACGCGTTTTCAAGAATATCCACCAACAGTTGCAATAATTTAACTTTTGTTTGGTGAATGAGTGTTATGAAAAAAATAATTAATTCAATAGTATAATTAAAACATGGAAGAATTACAAGAATCTGTAGAAAATTTAAACATGGGAATACGTAAAAAGCAAAAATTTTTTAACAAAACGTACTTTTTCATTTTTTTTTTAACAAAACGTACTTTTTCGATATAAAATTGGTTTGATATTAAACATCCTTGACATTTAATGTGTTGACTTACGGCAGTTTGATTCATCTTTTGGTAAGTAAAAAACTTGTTTTCATTTCCAGGATCATGCAGTTTTTTAAGGGGTCGAAATAAATAATCCTCAATTTCCCAAAAATTTTAAATGTGTGAAAAAGTACGTTTTGTTCTGCGGCTCCTCATATATACTTTATAGGGTCTTAGATCAATATTGTAGAAATTACAAACGGAATGACAAACTTATATATACCCTTTTCCACCTGAGGTGAAGGGTATAGTAAAAATAATATTTATTTATTTATTCAATTCTTTTAAGCATTAGTAGTAAATTTAATTATTTTAATACAACACGGGGACTTTTAATCCAATTTTTATAATTTTTGTTACTAAATTCTGTTTAATGGAGATAAGTGTATTTGTATAATACTTGTCATAAAATTCGTTTAATACTAAAATCTTATTAAAAAACGACTTCTTCTTCTTTTTCGATTTACAATGAGGTTTACATAATATTATAATTATTATAATATTATATGTAATTGAATGTAATGTTCTTTGGGTTTCCACAGACCCATTTGTGCTAAGTTAACGAAAGTAGTTTAAAATTAATTAGTTTTTCATAAGAAATATATTAAAAATGTAGATTTCACATTTTCACAGTGATAAGCCCACTGTATCGTAGGAAGTAAAAATCGATTTGACCCATTGGAACATCAAAGGATTTAAGATCAAACAAAAATTTCATAAATAAAGATATGTATATAATAATATTTGACACAAAGCATTTTTACCTAAATTTTAACTTCATAACATTATTTTGTTCCGGCAGGTCCATGATTGCTCGTTTGCCCGGTCCTATGTATTAATGACAATTTTCAACGACTGTAATCCTTAAAATGCGAATATGTATAAGTAACATTGTTAAAGAAAAGTCGTTGTTTTAATATTGAAAGTAAATTTATTTTATTTAAATTCTATATTTAAATTCTACTTCAAAATTTTAGTGTATTTCAGTTGACTTCTTTAACAAAATTAAAAACTATATTGATATAAGTAGAACCAAGGTATATTTATTTGTGTAAATATACCTTGAGTAGAACAAATTCAATTAAAATATTTGTTTAGAAAATCAATGAAACATTGAAAGCTTTTTTTTGTTTAATATAAAGTAGAATTGTTTAGGGTATTAATATTTGTAACATTTCTCCCCCTCGTTAAAAGAATAAATACATATATTTTCTTTTAACATACTAATTTTCTAAAGGTCTAACATCAAGTCTGGCAAGCTTTGTAACAGGTCTTGTAAAAACTCCATCTTTTGTCTTCACTGACGCACTTCTTACATAACCATCTCTTCCTGTATATACTGCAACTATTAAACCCAATGGCCAATTGTTACGAGGAAGGTTTGGATCTACAATAATAACAACATCATTCAAAGATAGGTTTTTTTGGTTTTCAAACCACTTTGTCCGCTTTGTTATAGTTGGAAGGTATTCTTGCACCCAACGTTTCCAAAATAAATTAGAAAAAAACTGAAGTTTTCGCCAATTTTTTTTAAGCATACAATCTGCTTCAACGAATTCTCCTAATGGTTTATGTCCATTAGACGAGCCAAGAAGAAAATGGTTCGGAGTCAAAGCCTCATCGTATGAGGACTCCAGTTCCACATGAGTTAGAGGTCTGGAATTTATTACTCGTTCGCATTCAATTAAAGCACTTGCTAATGTATGTTCACGAATCGAAAACTGAGGATATATTTTGTATAGTACTTTTTTTACAGATCTTATTAATCTTTCCCAGCAACCACCCATGTGTGGTGAAGCAGGTGGATTAAATTTCCATGTTGTTTTGGCTGTTGAAAATTTTACTTCTATTTGTTTGAAATCAATTTCTTGCAAGGCTTTTTTCAGCTCTGTGTCTGCTCCTCTTAAATTTGTTTCATTATCACAATAAACTTCAAGAGGTGTTCCGCGTCTTGCTATAAAGTTTTGAATAACAATAATACAAGAGTCTGTGGTTAAGTCCCTTGCTACTTCAATGTGTATGGCCCTAATGGTCATGCATGTAAATAAAACACCCCAACGTTTTTCTTTACGACGACCGACAGTTACATATAATGGGCCAAAGTAATCAACGCCAACATAAGAGAATGGTCTCTGGTTAAACGAGAGACGAGCCTTTGGTAGACTAGCCATTTCAGGGATTACTGGTAAAATTTTTAAAATTCTTGCAATGTTGACATTTATTACGTATCTTTTTAACTTCTAATCTTAGGCGAGGAATGTAAAATTTCTGAAAAATTTCATTTATACAAGTTTCATGTTGAACGTGATGGTACTGCTCATGAAAGTGTTGAATAATCAAGTGAGTGCCAATATGATTACGAGGTAAAATGATCGGTCGCTTAGTTTCTTCGCTAATGTTAGCTAAATCAATTCGTCCACGTAAACGCATTACAGAATTTTTATCAAGGTATGGAGAGCATTTATAAAGAGGACTTGTTTTATTAATACTATGACCTGCTCGCAATAAACAGATTTCGTCTTTGAATATGTCATTTTGTATAAATCTATAAATTACGATTTCCGATTTTAACAGTATATCCGAGCAGGTCACATCCTGCTGTTTTAATTTGTAATAAAACATGAACACATTATAAACAGTGTGCAATAGTTTTTCCCAACATGAAAATCTCGACATTTCTAAACATCGTGTATCTTGTATATTCAGCTCACCTGTATGTAAAAGTACTATATGTGGTCGTAATTCTTCTTTTGACTTTTTAAAAGATTGCTTTTCTGGCCAAAATTGTTCTTCTTTTTTTAAAAATGATGGTCCCTGAAACCATCTATTTTGCAAATCAAATACTATTTCACCTTTCCACTTCGTGGCATCATCGGCAACATTTTCTTTAGAGGAAATATATCTCCATTCATGGGCTTGAGTTTTCTCGAGAATCTCACCGATGCGAAACATAACAAACTGCTTATAATTTCGTACTTCAGATTTTATCCAGGAAAGAACGGTATTTGAATCGCTAGAAAAGCAACGTTTTTCCAATTGTATTTCATGCATATTACATATAGAAGTTGCCAAACGTACACCTTGTACTGCTGTTAATAACTCCATTCTTGGGATGGAAATAGGCTGTTTGGGGGCTACCTTTGTCTTTGAGCTAATAAGCCTACTACAAATATTACCATTGCATTCAATTCTAAAATAGTCCACTGCTGCATATGCTTGTTCACTAGCATCAACGAATATATGAAGTTGTACTTTAGTGTATGATGTAAGATTATACCATCTTGGTATTTTAATTTTTTCTATTTTAGGCAAAAGTTGTATCCAAATAAGCCACTTTTTTAACTGGTGATCATTTATGATGTTATGCCATCCTTCGGCTGTTCTCCATACCTCTTGAAGAAGAATTTTGAGATATACCACAAATGGGGAAAGAAATCCAAACGGATCAAAAATAGACATTAAAGTACGAAGAATATCAAGTTTAGTGGGTCTCTTTGCACCAAATATTAATGTTTTATCAACTCGATTTAGTTTAAGCAGAAAGGTAAATTCATCAGTATCCGTTAACCACCACATACCAAGCACCTTTTCGGTTGACAACTCAATGTTGTGATTTTTACTCATGGCATTATCTTCTTCTAAGTCTTTAAGATTTTTGAGCACTTCCGAAGAGTTTGATTTAAAGTTTCTTATAAAAAAACCGCCCTCTTTATGAATACTGGCCACATCTCTAGCAAGTTGAATTGCATCTTCGGGAGAATCTGCACAATCTAAAAGGTCATCAACATAATGATGATGAGTAATAGAGTTAACTGCTCTTGGATGACTTTCTTTAAACTGCAATGCATTTTTATTTTTTACAAATTGTGCCGAACTTGGAGAACAAGCAGCTCCAAAGGTCATCACCTCCATTATAAATATATCAGGTTTGATAGAGTCACTATTTCTCCACAAAAACCGTTGTGCATTTTGATCTTCCTTGCGTATTCTCACCTGATGAAACATTTCTTTGATATCAGCTGATATTGCTATTCTTTTCATACGAAATCCATAGAGTACACAAAGTAAAGGAGACATAAGATCAGGGCCTTTCAACAACATTGAATTAAGAGAGGTACCATTGACTTAAGCGGCCGCATCCCATACTAAACGTATTTTGTTTGGTTTGTTAGGATTTATTACTGTTGTTGGGCTGATAATGGGTTACCTGGTTTGGAAGGCTCAATGTATGGCTGGTTGAGACAGGTCAGGACACTTGTGGCACTTTTTCTTGTGGCTCTTTCGGCTTGGTTTGGTAGTAACAAAAAAAACACCCTCTTTGGCTCTATCTTTCTTTTTTTTATAAGTTTTATTTCTTTAATTTTTTTTTGTTTGATTTATTTCGGTTTTTTTCTTTTTTTCACTTTTAGTTTTAACAAATTTATTTATTTAAAAATATACAATTTTCCTTTGCCGGCGTCTGGCTGATGTGAAGGTTTTATTAAGAGTAACAAAATGTAAAAAAACAAGGCGAATTCAAAACGTCAGACGACACCACATGAGGTGTTGCCAGATGCCACCACCGCATGTGGTGCCGCCGCACACGACAGAACCACCGGGAAACATTAACACCCGGTTCACACCAGCCAGACGCTAACATACACCCCGCCTTGCCACGGTGGTGCAACATAGCCATGAAATAAACAAAAAAACAAAAACGAAAGAAAAAAAGAGTGAACCATGAAAAATCTAAGGATGTATTAAATAAAATATGTACAAGTTTACAAAAGTTTATAAAAAAAAAATTCAAAAAAGTTAAAGTTAAATGAAAAATTAAATAAAAAAAAATGAAATTCAGGAATTAGAGATAAAACTTAACAAAAAAAAAAAAATAAAAGAATTCAGAAATCAAAATCGTTTTACAAAATTCAAAATAAACCAATATATATAAAAAGGAAATAACAAATTAAATAATTCGCCTGTAAGGGCAACTAAGATCTCCTCATCTTTGTCTTCAGGGAGTGACCTTCACCCCTTCCCCGAAATAGGCAAAACCGAAGACCGTGTCCTGCACATAAATCGTCCCCGGCTTTCCTTTGGCTGGCCCCAGAAGGACTCTACGCGCGACGTCTGCTCCCAGAACGATGTGGTACCTTAAGCTGCGGTGCCAGTGCCGGTTTGCTGAGGAGGTGTCACCGATCGCCAAATACTCTTCCTCGACGTCGGCTGCTGGACTTTTGCCGTCTATCGGATCCTCCAGCACGAGCTCTACCTCCAGCCTTCGGCCCTCTTCCTTCCGCTCGAAAAGCATCAGCGTGGTACGACCGCGCCTCACTGTACAGCCCATTTTCCTAGCTGCTTGGGAGGTTACTGATGACCGCGCCGTGGTTGGGTCAATAAGCGCCCGGGCCCAGAATTCCTTCCGGCTCGGCAGCGTCATCACGCGCACGTTGGCCGTCATTTGCACCCACACACGTCCCTCGGGCAACGGATGCAACCAGCTGTTATGGTCTTTGCGGCAGCGTCGGCATCGGTCGATGCTTTTACAATTGGCTAAGGTATGTGATTGTGCCAAGCAATTGTAGCACAATGAGTGCTGGGCCACGACACGAAGCTTTTGTTCCACCGGGAGAGTGATGAAGCGGCTGCATTGTCTCACCGCGTGGAACCGGTTGCATATGGGGCAACAGAAGTTTGTGTTGAAGGCGGCCATGAGGTTCTGAAAGTGAGTGTAAGTTATAAATTTGGGAAACGGAAAATAAATGTATAAGTGTGCATATTAGGGTAGTGCCACTAGTTTGTGAATCGGTCGAGTGATTACGCCGTTTTGGGTTTTTAAATCGGCTACTCGCACCTTGGCGTCAATGCCGCGATAAACTCGGACGATACGACCCAGCCGCCACTCAGTTGGGCAGCCTGGTTCACTTTTTAGCGCCACGAGGTCGCCTTCTTTTAAGTCTAGCTGAGGGTGTTGCCACTTGTTGCGTTTATTTAGCTCTTTTAGGTACTCCTGCTTCCATCGGCGACAGAACTCTTGCTGTAGGGCCTTAACTTTACGCCACCGATTTACCATGCTAAGGGGCGAAGACAGCTCTTCGGGCTCCGCAGGGGTAAGCATAGCTGTGCCTATCAGAAAGTGGCCTGGGGTAAGGGCAGACAAATCTTCAGCGTTTTCTGACATAGGGCCAAGAGGACGTGAATTGAAACACGCCTCTATTTTTGCCAACACGGTTGAGAACTCCTCGAACGTAAATTTAAGCTGACCGGCTGACTTTTTAAGGTGCATTTTTGCGCTTTTTACCCCTGCTTCCCATAATCCTCCCATGTGAGGTGCTGCAGCAGGGATAAAGTGCCACGACAAGCGCTGGTGACCATAATTCTCTACAGCCGTGTCACGAAGCTCTTTAACGTGCTTGGCGAAGTCTGCGTCGATTTCTCGAGCGGCGCCAACGAAGTTTCTGCCGTTGTCGGAATACATGCAGCTTGGGCAACCACGACGGGCAACGAAGCGGGCCAAGGCTGCTAGAAAGGCAGGGGTAGATAAGTCGCTAACCGCTTCAAGGTGAATCGCCTTCGTAGCGAAACAGACAAAGAGACACACATAGCCTTTGGAGATTCTACAATACCTGCCAGTGAAACTTTTTATTTCGAATGGGCCAGCAAAATCAACGCCAGAATTCGTAAAAGGGCGGCAAAGGGTAGTTCTTTCTTGGGGCAAAGCAGCCATTATTTGATTTTGCAGCTTTTTTCGATAGAGAACACAGACTTTGCAGCTACGACAAACTGTTTTTATCAGATTTTTTGCTCGAATGATCCAGCACTCCTGCCGGACCACATTCAAGACTAGCCGAGGGCCTCCGTGCAGGACTAAAGTGTGAACGAACTCAACATACAGGCGAGCCAATCTACTGCCATACGCCAAGATAATAGGGTGCTTTTCGTTGTAGGACAGACAAGTACTAGAGCTAAGACGACTGTTAGACCGAATAATGTTGTCTTTATCAACAAAGGGGGTAAGTGTTAACAGGGGGCTCCGTGAATCAATTTTCTTACTCGCCTTAAGGCAGCTAAATTCCCCTGAGAAGTGAATTTGTTGAGAGAGATAAAATAAACGATTTCTTACGAACCTCAACTCATTAGCCGAAATCTTCAATGAACCATACTCGACCTTTTCGCGTCTTTTCTTACTTGTCAGGGCAACAAATCGAAACATGTAGGCGATTACGTGATATGCTCTAGCTAAACTTGAAAACCTGTCTAAAATGTCTTCTTGATCAGTCGATCTAGCAACAAAAACTTGGGCTCCTTTCGACTCTTCTGCCGTTTCGAACTCGGTTGCTCCTACGGGCCACGAAGACTGCTCTAATTTGAGCCACGCAGGTCCGTGCCACCAGAGCCTATTATCTTTTAAATCCGCAGGGATCAGCCCCCGGGTTGCTAGATCGGCAGGATTATCACCTGACGCTACGTGACACCAATTTTTATTCCCCACCTTTTCTAATATTGTAGCCACCCTATTTGCCACAAACGTTTTCCAGCTACAAGGAGGTTTTCTAAGCCACGCCAAGACAATTGTAGAATCGGACCACAAATAAAGGGGGGACTTGTTCACGTTAAAAGTAGGTACCACACTGTCGACTAAATTTGCCAAAAGAACTGCTCCACATAACTCCAAACGAGGCAAAGATGGCTTTTTTATTGGGGCCACTTTCGTTTTACACGTGAGCAAACTTGACAAAACTTTATTTTCGAACTGTACCCTTATATATATTGTAGCTGCATATGCCAACTCAGACGAGTCACAGAACCCGTGAAATTGAATAGTACAGCCAGGCGAATACTGAACCCAACGTGGAAGCCTAATTTTTTCAATATCCGCATAATTTGCCGCAAAATTCTGCCATTTTTGCAGAGCTACTGGTTTGATAGCCTCGTCCCACTCGATCTTATCAAGCCACATTTGCTGCATTATAATTTTTGCTGCAACTACCACTGGAGCCAACCAACCCGCAGGATCGTATAGCCGAGCAATGGTAGAAAGAACCTCTCTTTTGGTATACGAGTTTTTAAGTGTTATCTTTTCACACACAAAGAAAAACACATCTTCAGCCGCATTCCAGCGAATCCCTAACGTTTTCGTAGTGCTTTTTTCATCGAGCGACACAAATGACGAATTAAGCAGATGATTATGGGGCAAATTTTTCAAAATTTCTTCAGAATTTGAGGTCCATTTTCTAAGCTCAAATCCTCCACTATCTAGAATGCTAATTAATTCTTCCCGCGCCACCAAAGCATCAGCGATTGAATGAGCACCAACTAGGGCATCGTCTACGTACATATTTTCTCGCAATATTCTAGCGCCTAACGGAAAACGTCGCTCTTCATCTTTTGCCAACTGTAGAATGGTTCTAAGGGCCAAATATGGGGCACAATTTACGCCAAAAGTCACCGTTTTCAGTTGGTAATCAGCAATTTCCTCGCTATCACTGCTACGAAAAACTATTTTTTGAAAGGGCCTATGTGTGGGATTTACAAAAATCTGCCGGTACATTTTTGAAATGTCCGCATTAAAGACAAACTGAAAAAATCGCCATCTCAGAATTAGATTAACTATTTCAGCTTGTAAAATAGGGCCAGTGTACAACAGATCATTTAAACTTCTGCCATTTGCAGAGGGACTCGAGGCATTGAATACTACTCGCAATTTAGTCGTTGTACTCTCAGGCTTAAAAACGCCATGATGGGGTAAATAATAACCCGGGTCACTTCTAGCATTTTCTGCTTTCTCCATGTGCCCTAGAGCTATATATTCTTTTAGGACCTCATCGTACTGGGCCTTACGCTCAGCATTGCGCATCAAAGATTTTTCGTTTCTCAAAAATTGACAAACAGCTATATGCCTATTGGGACCAAGCGACAGCAAACTATCTTTGAAGGGCAGACTCACAGTATATCTCCCTTCAGGGTTTCTAGTGGTAGTGGAGTTGTAGATCTCCTCACATTTTTTATCCTCCTCCGATAAAACACGCCTATGAGAAACTTCTTCTAACTCCCAAAACTTCGACAATTGGTCATCAATGGCTACTTTTGTCATATGAGACACACTAACAATTCGAGGGGAAACTCTAGCAGGCGTTGGACCTGTAACTATCCAACCAAAAATGGTTTCTTGAGCCACTAATGATTCAAAAACACCATGCCTTACTCCGCCACGAAGAATAGAAGGATACAAATCACCTCCTAACAACAGATCTATCTCACTACTTTCATAAAATTTCGCATCAGCAAAACATAACTTGGGAAGCTCAATCTCTTTTTGTGGCGAAAAAGTATGTGTTGGAATACTACCAGTTACACGAGGGACAACTAGGGCCTGTATATTAAGAGACATGTTCTGATCGAAAAGAGAAACAATAGTAAAAACTGCCATTTTAGAAGATGTGCTAATTATATCTCCGCCTAAACCTGAGACTTCTGCAGAAACTGGATTAGTTGGCAACTTTAACAATCTTTGTATCTTTTCTGAAACAAAACTTTCATCCGAACATGGATCTATCAGGGCACGAACCCTGTAACAGGAACCAAAACTTATAATGTTAACCCAGGCTGTGGCTAACATAACCTTTTTTGCAACAGAGGTATGATGCGATTGAACTACACCAGAAGGGCCGGCAACATTAGTGGACTGTATTTGATTTTGACTATTTTGACTCTGAGCTTGAGAATTAGTGTTTGACTGGTGTTGATTATTATTGTTGCTATTTCTTACTATCTCTTTATGTATAAGTGTATGGTGTTTTCTATTGCACCTAGAACAGCTATTAGGACTAGTGCAATCCCCATACATATGCCCCAAAGTAAGACAATTAAAACAAAAACGAAATCTTTTCAATGTTGAAACACGATTCTTATAATCCATGCTCAAAAATTTATTACAAACACTAATCTTATGCCTCTCCTTACACAATTTACATGAGCTCGAGTCAACTTTTGTGTGATGAGCCTTAAACTGCTTAACTTTCGTAGAAATATTGTTATTATTTGAAGGGCCTGCTTGGGAACCACTGGCAGCTACATTGTTCGCTACTATAATGTCAGAAACACTCTCAAGGGCATGAAATCTATCGGTCAAAAAATTATTTAATTCTTCCCATTTGGGAACCTCTGTTTTATTTTTTACCGATTGTTCCCACAGATGCAAAGTATTTTCTGAGAGCCGAGACGAACATTGAAAAACAAAAATTGGGTCCCATGAGGCAATATCTACTTTATATAATTTTAGCACCGAAATACAATTGTTAATCTCCCTTTGGAGCCTTTTTATCTCTGAAGCCGTTTCTCGTTGACATGGAGCCAAATTAAACAAAGTCTTAAGCTGACTATTTATTAAAACTCGTTTATTCTCATATTGTGATTTTAAATTTCCCCACGCAATTTCAAAATTTTCTGCCGTGAGGGCAATATTTCTATTTATATCCCGGGCCTCACTATCTGTTTTTTGAAATAAATAAAACAACTTTTCTACAGGGCTAAGTCTAGAATTATTTATGTAGATTGCCGTAAACATGTCCCTAAAGGTGGGCCACGATACGTAATCTCCATGAAAAACGCCAGTATCACAAGGGGGTACAGGTATTGAACAAAGGTTGGGAGCCACTGCTCCCTTGCTTTTTTGTTTTTCCTCATCTTCTAATTTCTGTTTTGCATTTGCAAGAATATTTATGCATCGCACGTAGGTTTTTCGAACCTGTGGATGTTTTGTCTGCACTGCCACTAACTCTTTTTTAATTTCTATCGTGGCTGCGGAACACTCTTCAAACACTTTTTTGTATCTCCCCCAAATCTCTTCCAAGTCACTTCTTTCAAACTCTATCGCCTCATTTGTATATATGGAAAAGTCTTCCTTTTTTAACGTTGCCTCGAAATTAGTAAGCTCATCAGCTGCACGAATAAATTTTTCAAAAGTCGACATAATTTTCTTTTCCACTTGTTCTACCGATCAACAAAATATGTGAGTTGTCTTTAGAATAAAATAAAAATTCCCAGCAAAATTTATTGAAAAACAAAATTCACGCGCTGGCAACACTTTTCCTTTTATTTATCAAAATCAAAAAACCAAAAATTCTTTTTGTTGGATTTTCTTTTTATTTATGTATTATAAAAAATTGAGGCAAAATGGAATTGAAATACAATTTCAACGAGCAACGGGTAAACTAGCGAGTAAAAAAAGATGGCTCTTCAAAATTGCGCGGCTTCAAATTGGCGCAATCTAACCTCACTTTTCCCGAGAAACAAATATGGCGCGACACAAAATACTGTATGCAAATTTAAATTTCACAGAACGTACCTTATTATATTTCTTACGGGCGAAGGACCAAAATGTTGGGCTGATAATGGGTTACCTGGTTTGGAAGGCTCAATGTATGGCTGGTTGAGACAGGTCAGGACACTTGTGGCACTTTTTCTTGTGGCTCTTTCGGCTTGGTTTGGTAGTAACAAAAAAAACACCCTCTTTGGCTCTATCTTTCTTTTTTTTATAAGTTTTATTTCTTTAATTTTTTTTTGTTTGATTTATTTCGGTTTTTTTCTTTTTTTCACTTTTAGTTTTAACAAATTTATTTATTTAAAAATATACAATTTTCCTTTGCCGGCGTCTGGCTGATGTGAAGGTTTTATTAAGAGTAACAAAATGTAAAAAAACAAGGCGAATTCAAAACGTCAGACGACACCACATGAGGTGTTGCCAGATGCCACCACCGCATGTGGTGCCGCCGCACACGACAGAACCACCGGGAAACATTAACACCCGGTTCACACCAGCCAGACGCTAACAACTGTAAACATTGGCAAATACCATATTCTATATTGTGACTCTAAGGCTTCATCTGCAGTTAATTTCCTAGCATACCCTTTATTAATAAGATTTAAAACTTGTTCGTTTAAAATTTTTCTTTCGTCGGATTTCAGTCTTCGTTCTAAACAGCTTAATCTTTTCAAAGCCATTTGGTAACTTTCTGGAAAATGACATGTATCGTCTTTCCATAGGAGGCCAGTTTCATACCTCTTTCCGATACGTTTGGTTGTAGATTCTAGAATAAAATTAGCTCTTTCCTCTTCAGCAGATTTTAGGTTGTATGGATTTCCAACAGATTCCAGTGAAGTATACTCTGACATTAGCTGGTTTAGTTTTTCTAATTCATGACTGCAGCCACATGTATTATTATGTAACACATTTTGATTAATTTTTAAAGGTGGTCCTCCACCGTGAACAACCCATGCCAATCGAGTTTTGGAAGCACAAGGTTCATTACAGTTACCTTCAGCCATTTTCAGGGTATTTGTAAGATGTCCATTATTAAGACCGATAAGAACTTTTGGAATAGCATTAACGTAAGTTTTAATTGGAATATTCTTTAAATGTTTGTAATACTTAGCTTGTTTTTTGTCTAGAGTTTGAGTTGGTAGCATCAATTGTTTTACGGTTTGAACTAGAGATGAGCGATCCCGTGATTTTTAAGGAACATCGTGATTAGTGAACGTGATTTTAAAATCACTGTTATTTAAAACTGTGATTGTGATCACAACTTTATTTTTGTTCTAGGATATTTGAAAATTTTTTGTTATGGAGTTTGACAAAGAAATAAGGCAACAAAAACGATCACCTGTTTAGTTGGACATACTTGAACAAATAAACATTGGCTTTAAAAAAAATTCTAATAAGGAAGAAGAGAGAACAAAAGAAAAAATAGCAACAATTACATTGATGAGTGCAAAAAACGCTATTACCTACACAAACAGTGAAATATCATAAATTTGTGTATGAAACAAAATAAGAAAATAACAACTTAGCAAGTACCTGTTACTTAACAGATTTGGTCACAACTGTGATTCGTGATTTTTCAGTAACAGTGATTAAATCACAGGTACGGAAATATCGCTCATCTCTAGTTTGAACGTTTGATAAATCATATTTTTTAGCGTCTTTACCATGTCCCGAAATCATCATATTAACATTCATTGAATTCTCTTCTTGACGTGTTGTATTAGATGTCCATCTTAAGCACAATGTATCTGCTTCACCTTCAAGTCCTAAGTAATCACAGATATCTTTGTCAATTAAGGTAACATTCGACCCATCATCGAGCATAGCAAATATTTCAATGAAACGATTATTGTGATATAATACAACCGGAAGGATTTTAAAATAAGTTTTATTCTCAAAGTAAGAGTCGTTGGAATGAGCGGATACTGTAGCCGATCTTAGCACGGATTTGTGCAATAACTTATGATGTCTAAATTCACAACCTTCAATTGAACATCTAGTATCAGAGCATCGGAAGTTTCCATGTTTTTTTAAACAGATTCGACATAATTTATTGTCCTTAACTATATCCCACCTCTGATTAAATTTCAGTATCTTGAACTTGTCACAATCTTCTAATATATGATTTTCATCACAAGCATAACACTTAAGTTTATCATAACTTGCCCTATTTTCTTCTTGGGTATGAATATTTGTTATTCCTTTACTAGTTGAGCACGTATTGCTTATTCTAGTTGCAGCTTCTGCTAAACCGAATAGCCAATTGGAAAACATGGAAATATCGGTCTCACTTTCGCCAATGTGCAATGACCAATTTAACTTTATTTGCGCTGGTAACTTGCTAATAAGTTCTTGTACCAAAAGTGAATTCTTAATATGACTTGTCATCTCAGAAGCTTCTAAGGAAGAGCATAAATTTCTTACAGATATTGCATATGAAATAAGAGTTTCCAGCTTTTCTGCTTTAATTGGGGGTTCCATACGTATTTTTTCGATGAGACTGTTAATTATAATTTCAGAACGTCCAAACATCATTTTTAAAGTTCTTATAATTTCATGTACATTCTTCGGAAGTAGAAGTTGACTACATACTAAATCATAGGCCTTCCCCTTTAAAGCTTTCTGAAGTCTAAGCAAATTTTCTGAATCCGAAAATCCACATATCTTCGTACTTTCTACATAGCAGCTGAAAAATACTGGCCATTCTTCCGGTTTACCCGTGAATGTTGGTAATGCTCTCGTTAAAACTTGTCGTGCAGCAATTTTTGAACGCGTCAAATACTTGTCATCTTCATTAACATCACAACACCCTTGATAAGAATTTTCAGGTTGAATCGTATCAGGCAATTTTGAGACCCATTGTCGAGTTCTTACACTACGATGACTTGCTTCGCTGTATACACTTTGGGAACCATGTTCGGATTTTGCCATAATTTCAAATTTCTTTTTCAAATATTTTTTCTCTAAGGCCTTTTCTTCGTTTAATCGCATAAGCTCCAGATTGATTTTTGAATGATGAGAAGACTTAATAGATATCCTTGCTGAATCTTTTACAATTCCTGCGGTGTTATCATTTCGTGGGGAACTTACAGATGCTGAAACGGTCCTTGTATGCTTTGTCTTTTGGCTTTCTCCTTCTTCCCTTTTTCGGCTTTTGCATTTGGAACATATCCAATCATGGTCTTCAATGGATTGATTAACTCCTACGCATGTGAAATGATACCGTGTTTCACAATTATCGCATTGGACCATTTCCATTGAATCCACAAATTCGCATTTGCCACAGCTTTTTGCCTTTTTATGAACTGGTGGTGTTTTAAACATTTTAAAATTTTGAAGATTTGTTAAAGAAAAGTCGTTGTTTTAATATTGAAAGTAAATTTATTTTATTTAAATTCTATATTTAAATTCTACTTCACAATTTTAGTGTATTTCAGTTGACTTCTTTAACAAAATTAAAAACTATATTGATATAAGTAGAACAAATTCAATTAAAATATTTGTTTAGAAAATCAATGAAACATTGAAAGCTTTTTTTTGTTTAATATAAAGTAGAATTGTTTAGGGTATTAATATTTGTAACAAACATATTTTAACGACTATACTCGTTAAAATGCGAAACAGATTTAATTTTTTTTAATTTCTTAAGCTAATCCGCGAAGCTCTCGCTTGTCTGCAGGAAAGAAACCAGAGTCTCTGGCGGAAATCGAACCCGCAAACCCGGCGCTGATAGACTAGCTCACTACCAGCTAGACTACCTGGGTACTATATATTGTCCACTCTCGAATGAAATATCCTTTGTTGAAATCCGACGCATACTGTAGGCGTAATATTATAGATATAAATTCTGTATATGAATTCATCTGATCCAGCAGTAATTTTCATACAAAAAAATTCATGAAAAAATTATAAGCCTTTCGCCATTCCACTGATAAAAACGTTACTGCGGTCCGAAAGGTCATACTTATTTATATACATATATTTACTTTTACATACCCTTTGACATGTGTACCATTCAAGAAAATAAGATTAATCCAGTTTTTATGTACATAGATACATACGTTCCGCTCAGTTCTTTATCTATATATATAAAAGTGAATGTATGTATATTTATTTGTATATATATATATTTATTTGTGCCTTATAGGAGGCCAAACTACTTGACCGATGGCCTTGAAATTTTCACAGCATGTAACTGTGGCCCTGGAAGAGACATTAGGCTATATAAAATTGTGACTGGGCAAAGGGGCGATTCCACGCCCATACAACCCAAAATTTAAAATCGTGTTATCTATTAAGAACTGTTATAGTGAGAATGTTCAAACTTTGTAGAAGTCACTCTAATGGTATACTACACTTTTGAAAAAAAAAATAAAGTGGGTAGGCGCAGTTGGAGCAATACCTCCCATAGGATGCAAATATTAAATATCGCGTTACTGAAGAACTATGATAGCTAGAGTCTTTAAACGTGGTAAAACCACTATTATGATAAATTTTAAAAGAAAAATGGGCGGCGATGACGGAGGAAGAGCAATACCCCCATAAAACGAAACTACTGAATGCCACAGAATTCTCTTACTACGTAGCAAGAGAATTATAACAAAAATAACTGTATAAACATTCAGTGTGCAAAGCTGAACGCAACATTCACCAGTTTTTATATGCGTTGAATAAAGCGCATTTTGTGTCAAAAATGTATTCCTTCAAAGTGGGAACTCGCTATATACCTCAACCTCTGGAGCTGCAGAGACACCAGAGCAGCTTGATGCACGCCATGTACAAAATCGTCGAAACCCTGCATCATACGAGTGAAAGGCATTCCACTACACACCAGAAACCGATTACGCTGAAGATGAATTAGTTGCAATTGGACAAATGAATAAAATAAAATGAATAAAATAAATGAATAATGATAAAACGCCAGCAAGCGAACACCAAGGACGTTTAAATATTTTCAATAAAATGTTGACACCAGTCAAATAATACCAACAATTAAAAAATTTAAATCAGTGGGGAATTACATGCTCGCGTGTTGGAAAACCCACTGATTTATATGTTTATGCTCCAGGTGGAAAAACTAAAAACATTGTATATCCTAAAGCATTGCAATAATTAATTAATAATTAATTCAAAAAATTTTTGTTAATACATATTGTAAATACTTTCAGTTTTATTTTATAACGATGGGGGTAGCGAAGCACATCGGGTTAAGCTAGTATACTATAAACTCATTGTATTAATAAAACAAATTTTTTGTAGGAAAATACACAAATGGAAAATCCATTTCTTATATATTTTATGTAATGGTAACTAAAAATGGCGATTTTAACGCCGCCGTGGATTCTACAGAATTTTCTTGTCATCCTGTTTTCCGCTGCCGCAAATGCGTTAGTAAGTTACAATACATTGTGTATTAACTAAAGTTACTTACTTATATATTATATAAATTGTACTTTCCCATTATAAGAAAATTTTGATACAACTAATTGTTGCATGATATATGTTGATGAAACAGGCAGAGTTTACCAAAATTGGAAATCGTTTATAGAGGAAAACGTTTTGCCAGCTGGTACAATGGTTGCACCACGAAAGGGAATTTATAATTTCGATCAAAACAAAATGGTTATTTTAGATGTTTATTGTACGCCAAGTGGCACAACTGGCGCACAAGTAATGAGCAAAGCACAAACTGGTGCAGCTGTAATGGGTATTGGAGCAGCATGTGTGCCTTTAGCAGCTATAGCCCTGCCTATAGCTGCTCCAATAGTAGCAACGGCCGGTTTAATTGGTCTAGGCGTTGGAGCGTTTTCGGCGATTTCTTCCGCTTTAAATCTAAGTGATCGTAAAAAGCACGAACAGTCTATAAGTTTAACCGATAGTCAAGCCAGAGGAAGTTATATTGGGTTAATTGGTGGTGCCGTTGGTATGGCTGCTGCCGGTGCCACTAGTGCTATGTCATCAATGGCTGCAGCTGGTAAAGCTACTGCAGTATGTAGTTTTTTTTTATTACTTTTGAGTAAATAATTTTTATAATGTATCAATTTTTATTAAAGGGCATTGAAGTTATAGTTAATGGAATAAATATTACATCGATTGTACTTTCTGGAAGTGGTGTGGCAAATGGAGTTTTAGATTTAGTGTTTGTATGAAAAATTTACATTTATTTTTAATATAAACCTATACATATATAATTTTTTTGCAGAAATATCAAGATGGAGATCAAATTTCTACACTAGATGTCTTACAACTATCGGCATCTTTAGTTTTATTTACACATTCAGTATATAATTTCCAATTAGCATCACAAATAGCAAACAATGACCGAACAAATACTATAAGATCCTACCGTGAAAGCTTAAGCAATAGTCAAAGGTGAGTGGCTTAGTAGTTATTTATAAATGTACACTAAAAAAACATGCCTTATATGTACAAAAACTGTCGTACATTGAACGAAATCTTTTTTAATTTCGCGCCACGAAATTCTTGCGTAAAATGTACGACATTACGAAATTCTTTAGCAAAATTTTCTTTTTATTATGTATTTGTATATTTTACGAAATATTTTTGTAAATTGCATTAAAGTTTTTGTATTTTCGTAAATTTAGTTAAATATTCTTTTGATTATTTTGGTGGAAAAAAATCAAATGTAGTGCATTTGACTTTTTGATTGGGTTTTTCTTTATATTCTCTCTTTCGTTTGGTAACAAAAACTTACGTCTAGCACAACTGCTTCCAATCGTAATCAATTGCTCTTTAGTCAATAACTCGTTCAATAAGACAATTAAATAATGTTTAATTTAACATTACGAACTGCAGTTTCTGACTTAAGACCTTTTTGCTTAACTTCAAAGAATTATAAATGAAAAAAACTAAACCGGTTTGAGGATTAATTCAATTAAATAATAAAATCATTTTTTTTCTATTTTATTATGTAAATATGTACATATATCTTCTCTATATAATAAAAATGAAATGTTGTCTGCTGCTGATCGCATAACTTGAGAACGGCTTGACCGATTTGGACGATTTGTTCTTTAAAATGATCGCCATGGTCCAACTCAGGTTTATACGTAAAGAACTTTTTGCCCCGCCCACTTTTTTCGAATTACCTAAAATCAGAAAACGGCTCCATCGATTTGACTAATTTTTCTTTCAAATGTTCGTATTAATCCATTTTAAGTTAACATCGAAAGAAAATTTACCACGCCTACTTTTACGCCCACTTTTTCTATTAAGCGCATAATTTGAGAACGGCATAACCGATTTGGACGATTTTTCTATTAAATGACTTAGGTTTTTACGGAAAGAAAATTTGACCACTCCCACTTTCACGCCCACTTTTTTCGATTTACCTAAAATCAGAAAACGGCTCCATCCATTTGACTAATTTTTCTTTCAAATGTTCGTAATAATCAACTTTAAGTTTTCATCGAAAGAAAAATTTATCACGCCTTCTTTTACGCCCACTTTTTCTATTAAGCGGATAACTTGAGAACGGCTTGACCGATTTAGACTATGTTTTCTTTCAAATTATCGCTTTGGTCCAACTTAGGTTTTTACGGAAAGAAAATTTTGCCCCGCCCACTTTTTTCGATTTGCCTAAAATCAGAAAACGGTTCCATCGATTTGACTAATTTTTCTTTCAAATGTTCGTATTAATCCATTTTAAGTTTTCGGCGAAAGAAAAATTTACCACGTCTACTTTTACGCCCACTTTTTCTATTAAAAAAAAGTTGGATCGGTAATCATAATATTACGAAATATAAACCAACCACGTCTTTGCAATGACATCCGACTTACGGTAAAAAAAAACTGATGAATAAGGTCATCGAAGCAACAATGCTTAAAGGAAAGTACAAGGGAGAAAATGTTTTGATGCCTCGGATCCCAATGATTCCAACCGACATGACATTCGATTTTAAGGCTTGCTGTTAGTTTCCAGTAAGGCTCGCATATGCAATGACAATCAACAAATCTCAAGGGCAGTCATTGCGTGTTTGCGGCATTAACCTTGAGAATCCATGCTTCTTGCATGGTCAATTATACCTATGTCGCCTGTTCCCGCGTCGGAAGTCCATTAGCATTTTTTGTTTATGCGGCAGACAACCAAACAAAAAATTTCGTATATATTACAAAGCATTGCTTTAACAAAATTATGATATCCTAGCAAAGCAACCGAATAAGTTTTACTTTTTTTACTGTTTACCTGAATATTGATCTTATCAACTAAAATGTAAATAGAATTCTATATGATTCACAGCATATATATACACACAAAAAAAATCATAGGTAAAATTACCTAAATATATATGGGCTTTCTTTGTATTGATTAAATAAATAAAATAAATATATGGTATAAAATTAACTAAGCGCAAGGGTAGCATGGCAGTATCTAAGTTTCTTAGCTAATAAAACTATTAACTTAGGTAATTTCTATGTTCGAAAAAGTATCTAATTATTTTGTTAAAATTACTTAAAAACATTGAAAATTTACCAATGATAGCAAAGTTATTTTATATTTTTATTTTTGGAAAATTATCTAAGTTTAATTTTGTATCATAGATTTTAGGTAAATTTTTTAAATAAAATTAATTTAATTTCATTTTAATATTTTATTTATTTTCATCAAACGGGGAAAGTATAAAAGATATAAAGATAAAATTTGCACACAAAATAACCTCATAGCGAACCATTCTGCATCATTAACTCCAAAATATCATATTTTTAATGAGCGATATATATTTTTTAAACCTATTGGAATTTAACGATAAATTTGATTTATTAAATTGTCAAAATAGTGCATATTTACTTTGCTTTCACTTAAACTTGAATTTTGTGATTTTTTGTTTGTTTTTGCTGTAACAAGCGCATCCAGTGGTGTTTCTGTGGAACTCATAATTTTCATTAGGCCTTCCTTCTGTTAATGCTTCTAAATCTTTTTTTAACTGGTTCTTTTCAATGAAATTCGTGTGATAAAGTAATATATAATTATTGTTTTTATTTTTTATATACATACATCTTTTTTGTAAAAAGTTCAGTGGAGATCTTATGATTATAATATACTCACATAAATACGTTGTATCTTTTAATCTATCGAATAGTTATTAATTTATTTTAATTCAAAAATTTTAAATTGAAATTTAAATTTGAACTTTTTTCACAAAAAAATTTCCAATTGAAAGAAAAAATCAAATAAACCTACATACATACATTTATTAAAAATTCGAAGAAGATACCTAACCGAATTAGTAATAATAACAAAAGTTTTAGGCAAAACTTTTTCTATAAATTACCAATTATCTTAGGCAACTAAACTTAGTTTTTTGTTTTTATATAAAAATAAATTACCTACATATGTACGCATTTGTAAAATACCCTAGATTATTTTTTTGTGTGTATATACAAACATATGTATTTTCAAATCAAATGTAAATCAAACATATATATCGCACCTATTCAACACTACTGTATTAACTCAAAAATTTTAGTTTTTATTCATATCTACCCACTGTGAAAATATCGAGCTATTTTGTCTACCTTTTGGTAAAGAAACGGTTGGTTTAAAAATACTTTTTCATAAGCCTTTCATATTAAATTAAAAATTGTTTTGCTTCTATTGAAAATTTTAACATTTTGAGTTAATACAGTATTGTTGAACAAGTGCGATATATGAACAACATTTTAATTTAAAAATACTTTTTTTTTCCTATTTTTAACGGATTTTAAAAATCAAACGCAAACATATTTTCTAATTTCGACAGAACAACGTCTGTCGGGTCAGCTAGTTTTTAAATAATTTTTGTATTATTAAATATTTTATAACTGTATTCAGGCAAACTGTGGCCGTATTCTGTAATTTGCTAAAGCTAAGTCTCTATCGCTAAAAAATCTAAAAAGTTGATTTAGCGATTTTTGGCTACAAATGCAATACTGTAACGTATATTGCTCAATTTGGCATCGCCATAATAATTTAATTCGCAGCAATTTTAGCTTTTATTTCATCGCTAAAATATTTCAATTTTGTATTTTCAAAGCATTTTAGCGATCAAGATTTAGCTTTAGCTAAAGGTCGTTACAGACTATCCCACAAAGTCTTACGTATTTTTAAAAAATGCTTCCCTGATCTAATTATTCTTTAAACATTTTCAAAAAACAATAACAACTTATCATGACAGGGTTGCATTTTCGTAAATTACTAAAGACTTTGTGGGATAGTGTAAAACGGCTTTAAGCGAATTACAGAATACGTCTGATGATTTCTAATATATATTTTAATTGGCCATTCATTAGTGGCTTTTTATATTAAATTTAATGAAATAAATAAATATTTTTTTGCAGAAAGACATTTGATAAGATGTCAAAAGAAACTGTACGTATACGTGGAAACAATCAAGGAAAAATGGATATTATACGTGGCATTAATGAAATTCCAGGTCGACAATATTTAAATGATTTGTTTAAAATTAACAAAAAACTAAATCAAAAAAATGTAAGGCCAGCATTCGGAGAATCTGGTAGGGGTATTCTCTTGAATAATGAATTGCCAGTGGATACAGGTGTCCTTAGACAAAGCGTGCAACATCAAAAAGGTCCGAATGTATTAGAGCAAGTTTCACGCCCTATACCATCTACGCATAATAGTGAAACCTACCAAATACAAACACCTAAAATGGCCAGACTCTTATTTGCGACTGGAAATGTTAATCAAAAAAATTATATTGATTATGATTCTTCAAAAGACAATAGCAAAAATGGCCAACAAATTTGGAGCAATCTAGCAGTGGCGTTACCAAGTGGTGTTTTTGTGTTGCTAGAACAGTTTGGAGAACGTTTTTTGGAAAATATTGCTGATGGTTTTAAATTTGAGGATGTTGTTTCAAGTATGGCTGATAATTTACCAGAGCGCACATTTAATTTTATTATGATGTTGGCTAAAAATTTTATAGAAAAAAAGTTAGATGAAGTTCAACAAGCTTTAAAATTATTCATACCAACAGAATCGGTCTTGTATCGTATTTTAAAACATATAACGGAGCAATACAGCGATTTAAGTTATGAAAACATTTCACAAAAAGGCGAACAAATTGTACAAGCCTTAAAAACATATTATAACTCCTTAAATCCTAATAATAAGTCGGCGATTTCAAAAAAATGCCCAAATTGCAATGGCATGTTCTACATATGTCAATTATAAAAAATATATACATATGTACACATGTTTAAAGAAAGAATCATATTAATTAACGGTGCCTTAAGATGCTTTTTACATAAGGATCGTATGCATTAACGGTGCCTTTAAATGTTTTTTAAAAGATCTTATATACATATACACAAAATCGTGCACAAACTTACATGACACTTGATATGAACATCATATTACAACTATTTACAACAAAATAAATACTATTTTTATTTTAAAAATAGACGATGGCATTTATGCTAATGCTCACATATCTGTTTTTATTATTCTAAAATATTTTTAAACAATTTTAGAACTTATTTAGTTATTATATTATGTATGTAATGTGTATTAAGAATATTTTACTAATAAAGTCACTTATTTTTTCCAAAAATAACATTGAAAGCAAAAACGAAATCTAAAATATTTTATAACACAGTACAACACATGTTTTCGGGACTCAATTCTGATAATTGGTTATGAAAGTAGACCCAAAAAGAAGAACTTCTGATCATTAGTTTGGTCATGGTAAATCAAATAATAATTTAAAAATTAATTTGAAGTTAGTAAGTATTGTATAGGGGAATACGTCACGTTTTAGGCTCTTTTGTTTGTCATAACTCGAGAACCACTAATCCGAATAAGCTGAAACAAATTGAAAAAATCAAGAATTACAATTCCTTTAATCTGTTCATACAACGTTTCGCTACATAAGCAATAGTTTCGCAGTTATAAATAAATGTATGAAGAAAAAAAATATTTTTTGTCCAAAAAATTGAAATTTTTTATTAACTGTTGCTTATGTAGCGAAACGTTGTATGAACAGATTAAAGGAATTGTAATTCATAATTTCAATTTGTTTCAGCTTATTCGGACTAGTGGTTCTCTAGTTATGACAAACAAAAGAGCCTAAAACGTGACAAATTCCCCTATAACTTTGAACAGATATCCACTTACAGATTTTCGATCCTCTATATCATTTGCCCAATCAGCATCGGCAAATCCAAGAATGGGAATTTCATTGTTTGGGGAATAAACCAGCTTCATATTCTTTGTACCTTTAAGATAACGTACGATTCTTTTAAGATGTTGCCAATGTATTTCAGTTGGATTTTGTTGAAAGCGTCCCATATAAGCCACACAAAAACATATATCAGGCCTACAACTGAGCATGATGTACATCAAGCTGCCAAGTAACTCACGATATGGTTCACTTACTTTCTCATTTAATTTAGTATTAGGCAATAGTTGAAGTCCTTTTTTCATTGGCGTTTTAACTAAATTGCAGTCAGCCATTCCAAATTTTGTTTAGACTTTTTCAATACTTGATTCTTGTGATAATTTTATTTTTCCTTCATCATGTTCAATCTTTATTCCAAGAAAAGAATGTAAACTGCCACAATCACTCATTTCAAATTTGGTCGATAAATCACGTTTAAGTTTTTCTATTGATTTTATTAGGTTTCCTGTAATCAATAAGTCATCCACATACAAAACCACGATCAGAACTATATCCTTATCAAATTTTGTATACAAACAGTAATCTCTATTTGATCTTTGAAATCCCAACGAAAGTAAAAACTCATTAAACTTGCTGTTCCAGTTGCGAGGGGACTGTTTAAGACCATACAATGATTTGTTCAGCATAAGCACCATTCCATCTCTTAATTCAACACCATCAGGTGGTTCCAGATATATGTCTTCATTTAAATTTCCATGTAGGAAAGCAGTTTTGACATCTAATTGATGGAAATAATAACCTTTGTACATAGCAACAGCAAGTACAACACGTATTGTAGTCAACTTTGCTACTGGGGCATATGTCTCATTGTAGTCAACTCCATGCTTTTGTAGAAAACCTTTTGCTACAAGACGAGCTTTATATCGTGATGTTTTTCCCTTTTGATCCTCTTTTATACGAACAACCCATTTTGATTTTAAAAGTTTTATCTGCTTAGGTTGTTTTATTACGGTCCAAACATTGTTTTTATCCATTGACTTTAGTTCATCGGATATAGCAGCCTTCCACTCTTTAGTATCAGGTCTTTGAAAAATGTCACTATAGTTTTCTGGTACAGCCTCAAAAATGTTATTAGTAGAATCCACTTGTAAACCAGTTATATAATCAAATAATTTACTTGGAAGGTTGCGCACTCTACCGCTGCGCCTAACAGGATCAACATTATTGTCATCTTGCGATGTGGACGCTTCAGTAGAAACGGAATTTTGAATTTCTACCTCATCAACATCAGTTAAAATGCTTGATTCAATTTCATGACTATTTTGTTCATTATTATCATCTTGTCTATTAAATTCACTGTCTTCACCATTTGATTCAACTTCAGCACTTGACTGAGCCACAGCACTATTTTCATCATCACTACTCCTCTCTTGCTGATGGGTTACGACAATACATTTCTTCTGCTGTTTGCTATTATCTTTAAACGGAAAACATGATTCGTCAAATTTGACATCGCGTGAGGTAAAAGCATTTCTATTTTTCATATTCCAGAGTCGGTATCCATTAGAAGTGTAACCAATCATTACGGCCTTACGACTTTTACGATCAAGTTTCTTTCTGCATTGACTTGGTATCCACGCATACGCCTTACAGCCAAAGACACGTAATTTAGATAAATTAGGCTTTTTTCCAAACCATATTTCAGCAGGTGGTCGAAAGTTTTGTAGTGAACTTGTTGGGCATCGATTAATTGTGTATGTTGCTCCTAGCGCGCCTTCATGCCACATATTTTTCGGTACTTGAGATTCAAAAAGCATGGCTCTTACTTTTTCCATCAATATGCGGTTGAATCGCTCTGCGACACCATTCTGCTGAGGGCTATAAGAAATTGTGGTCTCGATTGTTATGCCTTTTCCCTTATACCAGTCTTGCTGTTCCTTTGACAAATATTCCCGACCCTGATCAGAAGTGATTTTTGAGATTTTGGAACCAAACATTGCTGTTGCCATTGCTTCATATTCTTTGAACGATTTAAAAACTTGGGATTTCTTTTCTAGGAGATAAATGACGGCAAAGTGACTGAAGTCATCAATGAATGACACAAAATATCGAGACCCATCTACAGCAACTGGATCTATAGGTCCACAAACATCCGTATGAATACGTTCTAATATTCTTGTTGCTTTATTTCGAGTACCATCGAAAGGGTCACGAGAATGGTTTGCTTCAATGCAAATGTCACAAAAGCCAATCTTTTCCAATTTGCCATTAAGTTTTGGAATAATTTTACTTTTAACCAAGGAATTTAATCCTTGTTGACCTATATGACCAAGTCGACGATGCCATAAAACTGAATCGTCCTTATTGCATATATTAGCTGCTGGTTTTTGAATCGCGATTTCAATTTCATATAAGTTGCCCTTCAAATATGCTATACCAATCAGTTCATTACCTTTTATAATTAATGCACGGTTGTCAACGAACTTCACCTCAGCACCAGCTTTTGTTAATTTTCGCACTGACATCAGATTATCCCTTAGATCTGGTGCATATAGAACATCTTTCATTTCAATATTATAATCTGAATTCGTTTTACAATGAATTTGGCCACTTGATTTAGCAGATACTGATATATGGTCCTTTGCAATGTTGATTTCAAAAGGAATATCAAGTTTCTTTAGTTCGGAAATGTACCAACTTTCATTAGCCAGATGATCACTAGCACCTGAATCTAATATGAATCTTACAGTTGAGCTCTCAAAATTTTTATATGAACTATTACCAGCCATAAAGCAGAATTTTTTATCGGCAGCATGAGCTTCTCGAGTCTTGCAATCTTTGGCTTGGTGACCAAACTTATTACATTTGTAACACTTACCATTAAACTTTTTCTTAAAATGTTTTTTACTTGAGAACGCTGTTTTATTTTCCACTTCAGCATCAACACGATCGTTCAGTTTAATTTCTTCAGCTATTAGTCGTTCCTTTATAAATCCAAATGTAAGTTTATTGTCATCTATGTTTTGCAATGCCGTCACCAAGGGATCAAATTTTTCAGGCAACGATAAAAAAAATTGTGTAATTATATCAGCATCTACTAAATTTGCTCCAGCCATTTTAAGTTGTCTTGTTATATTTTCAAAATGTTCCAAATGAAGTTTTATAGAATCCCCGGGCTTCATACGTAGTGTGGCTAATTGTCTTCGTAATAGTAATTGGTTGATCACCGACTTTTGAGCGAAAACTATTTCCAAATTCTTCCACATTTCTTTTGCTGTTTCCTTGTCCCGAACATAACTTAAACAATCTGCATGAATATAGCTTACTAAACGCTCTTTAGCCTTCTTATCTCGTTTACAAAATTCAGCTCTTGCACCTGCTTCTAATGGTGGATCATCGGTTAGAACGTCCAAAATATTTAGAGAATCCAAATGAATCTTGACTCTAAACTGCCAATTATCATACCCACAACCATTAAATTGCGGAATACCGTTTGCCAATTCCTTACATTCGCCCATAACCTATTGACTTCTGGTATTTTAATAATATATAAAATTATATTTATTTGTCAAGAGTTTAATTCGGAAAAAAAAATTATAATACAAAAAGATTTTCAAACATAAACACATTTATAAACGATTGCTATGTTCATTTAAAAACAAGTAATATTTCAACAAATACATACATTTACGTAGAAGTACAAACCAGTAGGTTGGGTTAAGAAGTGTTATGCGCCCAAGGGTATAATAGTATTATAAATGTTTATTGCCGTAATAATAGACACTTTGTTTCTTACACGCTTGAAAAATCCGATATTTTTTCCAATTTTTTTGCAAATATATTCCAAATGTTCTTTAAAATTTAATTTTTTATCTATAAAAAACCCCAGATATTTTATTTTATCTACTTTTTCAGTTATTACATCATTAATCTTAAATTCTTTATCACTGTTCATGTTTATTTCCATTAGCTTGGATTTATTTTCATTTAATTTTAATTTGTTCATTTTTAGCCAGTTATTAATTTTATGCATATCTGTTTTTAATTTTTCATAACACATATCCTCTTTTTGGGCTTCTGTGAAAATCAGGGTATCGTCGGCATAAAGAAAAACTTTTTCCATGTCATTAATATATATAATAAATAAAAGAGCACTTAGAATGGAGCCCTGAGGTACACCAAAATCATTTTCTTTCTCCACTGATTTTACATTGTTAACTTTTGTCATTTGTCTTCTATTAGTTAAGTAGGTTGAAACCATTTTAATTCATTATCTTGTATTCCATATTCTTTTAGTTTTTCTAACATAATATCTCGGCCAATTGTTTCGAATGCCCTTTTGAAATCTAGAAATGAAATTTTATTATTCTGCTTCATGTATTTCCATCTATTTATGACATAATTCACGGCAGTCTCACATGAGTGCTTTCTTCTGAATCCTGACTGATATTTTGAAAGAATTGTATTTTGTTCTATATTGTGAAACTCAAATTAATTAGAAATTTTGTTTTCAATTTAAAACCCATATAACGTCAAACAAAGGAAAATATGGTAAATAATGAAAACTCTCCCCAATGAACATATCTGGTACTTATTATACTATGGTTCAGTATTGACTGAAATAATTAGATATAAAATTGCTTTCGAATTGAGACAGTACTCGATCACGACTGCCAGAATCAGGCCCCAGGTAATGAGAAAAATGACTTTAAAGACGTTGCCTATACTTTTGCGTATTACTTGGAAGTTCCTTTCTGTAAAAAATATTCTTTATCACTTTTGTTTTATAAAACAAATGTAACTTTTAAAACTACAATACAAAAGCACAAATCGACTTCCATTCCGAAACAACAGGAGTCTAACTCGGCCAAAGATTGTCAACTCAGCAACAGCTATATTAGTCGGACGTTTTTTGTTTTCCTCAGAAATTTGTTACATAATAAAACACAAAAAATGTTTGCTGAGTTCGGTTTAAGTAATACTAGGATTTACTTTTATTTTTGAGAATATATATATATATTTTTTTTGTTTAAGTTTAATACAATATTTATTCAATTTTATTTGAAATTAATTTTTATCAAGATTTTTTGTAGATTTATTAAATAATAAAAACACATTTTTTTAACAAATAAACGAATAAATAAAATATTTTACTTTTTATGTAAATGTAAGAAAAACAGTTAGGTAAATAAATAAATTAGGAAAATGTATTGATAAATTAGGAAAACATTTTTTTATTTTTCGAATTTATTCTATGAGCTAAATTTCAGTTATGTATTTTATAAAGCTTTTTTGTAATAGTCATATTCCTTCAATTTTTCAAAAATGACTTTATATACTATCAGACTATTATTTTTGAAAAATTGAAGGAATATGACTATTACAAAAAAGCTTTATAAAATACATAACTGAAATTTAGCTCATAGAATAAATTCGAAAAATAAAAAAATGTTGAATATAATATAAAGTAACCTTCTGAAGGAAATAATTCCCAGTTTCTAAATTAGGAAAAGTTATTTCAATCAATAAAAAATAGAATAGAACAAATTTTTTAGTAAAGTTATGGTAAAGAATAACCGAGAGCCTAACAAATAATGTTTACCTTAATGTAGAATTAAAAAATGGCTGAAAAAGATAACTAAAAGTTATAAAAGTTTCATCAGCAATAATAATTTTAATTGTGCGAGAGAGTATAAACTTGTGTTATATCATAATCGCCGCCGAAGGTGGTGGTGGTGGTGTTGGTTTCAGAAAGTTCAAACTCTTGACAAATGTTGCAATAGGTTACAAGGCCAAAATGCTTCAATGCGTTCTTTAAGCAATTGAAAAGGATACGATATCCAGGTAAGTACTGTTTGTGCCAATAAACCCATCGGTTCGGGATACTGATGTGTCAACAATGCTAGCAGGGCGGTAAAAGAACATAAACCAGCTGTAAACAATATAAAGAAAGGTAATTCTTTTTTGGGATACACTGATACTTCGTGAAAGGCCGGCAACAACTCTCGGTCTGCACATTCTGTACATGTGGGGTAGGGGTAAAAGAGATGCCCACGTTCCAAGGGGTAGGGCAACATGCGAAATGTTCCTTCCCAAGTACAATGTAGCAGGTTCAAAGCTCCCTCGATGTTCTTCCAATGTTTCAAATGGAAGAACGCGTATGCCAAAGCCTCAGAATCACCTCTTTTTAGTATATGTTCTGGTGGCAGGATTAAGGGCTTGGTTTCAAGCAGATATTTCGGCACATGAGGATTAAACTCAACGGCTCGGTGAATAGCCTCAACGGCACACATTTCAGCCGGACTTAATCCTCTTTTGGATGCAATATCTGGGGAAAATTTATCTGCTACTGCTCTGGCCTTTAACAAAGCTGCTGTATAGCAAATTGTTGCCGATTTGGGTAAGGAAATGTCATCGTATTTTGCTAAAACTGCTTGACAATCTGCATACGCTTGCATTTCCAACAATGTTTCAATGAGATTCTCGTGAATGTTTAAAACATTCATTATTGAAGGAATTTCCTTCGTTAGATCTCGAAACATTTTAGCGGCTTCCTTTAATTTACCCAATTTGCGCGCACACATCGCCAAACGGCGTCTGATATAGATAAGAACATTTGTGTCCCGTCGATGCAGGCCCTCTGCTACGGGCCCTTGATGCTGAGTTAATTGCGATTTGCGATAGTTTTGCTCAGCCACCTTTAAAGCTGTACGAAGTATACGTTCGGCTTCTAATATTGTTGTTGCCTCTTCTTCGGCCAATAGTATGTAAGCAGGAGCACATTCAGGATTTATTTCAATTGCATTATGGGCTGATTTTATTCGTTGCACCGGATTTCGCTCGCGCCAGGCCGTTTGCATGATTTCATATTCTTCTTTTCGCGCATCGCCTTCACATGTAAAAAATGTTTGATGATCTTGGGCCGACAGATTCATATCATAGTACGTCAACGGCTCTTTACTAGTGGCCCAAAAAAATCGCTGATATTCGGCACCACGAAAAAGATTGAGAGGATTACGCCACACTTTGCATTCGGGCATTTGTTGACCACTTGCTGATGACACACTGACGCCCGTTGAGCCGTTGCCACCGTTCGTTAAGCCACTGCTGGAGCTGTTGCCACTTCCGTTTGCGTTTGAATCGTTCGATGAATCACTGCCGTTTATCCAAGGACTTATGTGGTTTATGGAAACTTGTTCTGTAAATAATTATAAATTTTTATAGATCGGTACATGTAAAAAAGTTCGTTTGTTTGTTTGTGTTGTTTCTAAACAGGAACTTATACATACGTACATAGATTAAGGGAAACAGATTTTGAGAGCAAATTGTGAAGAAAATGTTTTTTTACTTCAAAGAAGGTTAATTAAAATAAATAAAGGCTGAAGTGCACTTTACGGGCCGTACGAAAAAAAATAAAAAACATATGCCACCCGATTCAGAATAAAAAAAAAATAAGAAATAAGTAAAATTTAAGGGGGCTGAGGCCTGTGGGGGCCTCTGGACCCAAAAAACTGCCCCGCCCACTTAGTGATATGTGTGGGTACTCAAATTAAAAGTTATTTGCTCACGATTGCAAATATGTATTTTGTTTTTGTATTCGCATATTATTTTCCTCTCTAGATTAATTAAGGTATCTTTTAGGTGCAGAAAAGCTTTAGTTAGCGAAGCCGGTGTTTGTTATACCATATAGGAGAAAATCCTTGCTCCCGACCGAAGGCCGGCTATGCAGAAAAGCTTTAGTTAGCGAAGCCGGCCTTTGTTATACCATAGAGCGGAAAAGTCCGTGCGCCCGGCCGAAGGCCGCCTACGCAGAAAAGAATTATTTAGCACATCGGAAATAGGCTATTAGTTACAAAAAAAATTAAAAAATTTTGTTTTTTAAATCGAGCATAAAACATTAAAAAATACAAAATAAAACAAAATATTTACAATCGTGAGCAAACAACCTTTAATTTGAGTACCTACATATACATATGTACATATATGTATGTGAGTGGATGGGGGCACTTTTTTTGACCCAGAGGGCCCCAAAAGACCCGCCCTCCCTAAGTTTTATTATTTTCGTTTTTCTTGTAAAATTACATACCTTTAATTTGAGTACCCACACATTTCACTAAGTGGGCGGGGCGGTTTTTTGGATCCAGGGGGACCAACGGGCCTCAGCCCCCTTAAATTTTAATTTTGTTTTTTTTTTTTTTAATTTCAGAGGGGGTTAAAATTTTTTTTCGTACGCCCCGTAAACTGCACTTTTGCCTAAATAAAATTTTTTTGGAGCACATGTATTTAAACATAAATACAATTAAATACTAATTTTTGTGTCCAAGCAATCACCTATTTTATTAAATCATTGTCCAACTACATTATTCAATAACTTACCTATAAATGATGTACCGTATTTACGAAAATACCACCACTCAAAAATTAATATAAGTCCTGAAATTAAACTTGATGTTCCCGTCAAAGCCACATAGAACTTAGGCGTCAAAGTACTGAGGAACATAGATGAGTCCCACATGACGCCGTTGCTGCCTTCTTCTTGGACTTCTTCAATATTTGCAAATATTTTTAAGATTAGAAGAACCAAAAACGATAAAATTAATGTTTTATTTCTCTATATTTTAGATTTTTTCTGAACACAAGTATCCTTTTTCACATTTACTTCGCTGCATACCACGGCTGGCTATAGAAAATATTTTTTATTCTGCTTCTTTCTATCTGTCTTTTGCAACAGTTTTTCCTTACCCGTTTTTTCTCCTAAATATTCACTATTTTTGTAAATTCATTAATTTTTATTAAAAAGCATATTGTTTTTAAAAAGTAAACATCTATGTTTCTATTTAATATACTTATTTAAAAAAATATTGTGTATGTAAAACAAAATAAATATTTGCAAGATAAATTCTATACGGAAAATTTGGTTTTGGTGTACACTTTCACTGTTTTCTTATTCTTCTCACAAAAGAGTTGCCAAATGTATTTACGTTGACACTACAAGAAAGCAAAAAAAAATTTTTGTGTATTTTATTTGGCTCTAAACTTCACGTCTCCACCAGAGCAAAATGTATTAACAAAGTGACCTCACTACTACAACAATGAAACAATAAAAACAACAACAGGCATTTTGTTGCTAGAATTGAGACGGCAAATGTCAAAATGCCTTTATAAAAAATGTAAATAAACAAACAAAAATGACGACAAACGTCACACACGAAGAAAATCACTGCAAACCTACACCGCTTGCGTCACAAAATTCATCATGTAAATTGAGTGTAAGTATGATTTCATCTTGGATGTCAAAGCGAATCTCTAACGCAACGCGAAGCAAAAGTTTTATCTGACATGGCCTTTATGCTGGGTACACAATGCAATGCATTTACGCAATCTAGCAAATTAAATATATATCAATGTTGATAAAACAAAGACAAGAATCATGGAAAGCTTTTAAAAAATGTCGGAGCAAAAGTAGCTTAATAGACTACAGAAAGTGTTGTGCCAAGGTCAAACAAAAATGCAAAATTGCAAAGAGAACTACAGGGGACAGCTTTGTTAATTCTTTAAACTCCTACAAAGACGTTAGAGTTATTTGAAATAGAGCCAAAAATTCAAGGTGCCACAACTTCCCCACTACCCATTCCCAATTGACACAGTTTATTTGTGATTTGCTTGTTTTGTGATACAAACTGTCAAATGTTGTATATTAAACAAGTAAACAAGTTGTTTGTCTTTATCTTTTGCCTCTTATCAAACCCTTTGCTTTTTGACAGTTTGTATCACATAACAACAATAAAAAGCCCTGTTGTTTGTTTTATTGTACAATTGTTGTAATCTCGCGGCTACCTGCTATAAATATACCGTGGACATCACAAAGTTACTTGTGTTTTTGACATATCGACCAACGAAAGCAACAAATAAAATACAATGTTGTTTTTGGTTTGTACTTCTTGTTGTATCGCCACCACCAAGGCGGCCACAATCGTTTACCTGAATTCGCTTTGGTAGGGTGAAACGGTTCTTTTAAATCAAATATTTCGTTAGCTAAAATGCAGTTTTATTTTTTTCGTTTTTCTTGTACAATTACCTCTTATTTGAGTACCCACACATCCCACTAAGTGGGCAGGGCAGTTTTTTTTTGATAATTCTCAATAAGCCGGCATATATTTTTTTGTACGCCCCGTAAACTTAACTTCAGCCTTTGCTTCTCCTGTAATATTATATATTTGTAAGTTACGTCTCGCCTTGGTTACTTCTTTTTGCTAACATTTAGCTAACAATATGATCTAAAAAATTTATTTCTGCGTTTTATTTAAAAACCGTTGGCAACATTTTTTATTTTGCTATTTTTTTGTTTTACGCAATTATTGTGCTCTTTTCACGATTAGATTTTGTTTATTTATTAAATTTTAGTTTAAAAAAATTATGTCTGAAGAAGAAAAAAATTATAAAGAATATACTTTAGAGGCTGATTCTGAACTGCGTTTTGAAATAGAAGACAAAGATGCAAAAGTTCAAGTTACGGTAAGAACATGTGCAGTGCATATAATGGTAATGAAATATATATTATTTTTTTCTGTTCTAAGCTTATTTCGGGATTTGCAGAAATGTTTGGTACCGAATTGGTAAAAAAGAAAAAATATGAATTTAATCTAGGAGCAAAAGTGGCCATATTTACATATCACGGCTGTGTTTTGCATTTAGCTGGAAAAACAGATGTCAGCTATATATCTAAAGAGACACCTATGGTACAGTATCTGAATTGCCATTCAGCATTGGAACAATTGCGTGAGCAAGCAGAGGAGAAGGATGAACGAGGCCCTGTAGCCATGATTGTGGGTCCAATGGATGTGGGAAAGAGCACTTTATGTCGCATATTACTAAATTATGCTGTGCGGTTAGGCAGAAGGCCTTTATATGTCGATACAGATATCGGACAAGGTGCTCTGGCCATACCTGGTACCATTGGCACAATATTAATAGAAAGACCAGCCAGCATAGAAGATGGTTTATCACAAACAGCTCCTTTAGTTTACCATTTTGGTTATACGACACCATCATTCAATAATAAATTATATAAAACTGTTATAACTAAGATGGCTGATGTTATATTGGAATCAATGAATGTCAATAAAAGAAGTATGTTCTATGGCATTTTGCTTAGAAAGCAAAATTTTAAAATTTCTATTTTTCAGCTCAATATTCTGGCATTGTTATAAATACTTGTGGTTGGGTAAAGGGAGACGGTTATGCCAATTTAGTTCATACTGCTCAGGCTTTTGAAGTGAATGCAATTTTTGTTTTAGATCAAGAACGTCTATTTAATGAATTATTGCGTGATATGCCTGCATTTGTTAAAGTAGTATTATTACCAAAAAGTGGCGGAGTAGTGGAACGTAGCAAGGAGCTCAGAGCCGAGTGTAGAGATCAACGCATTAAAGAGTATTTTTATGGATCAAAGACGGCCTTCTACCCTTTCTCGATAGAAGTTAAATTTGCGGACTTAAAATTATACAAAATAGGTGCTCCTCCGCTACCAAATTCTTGTATGCCCCTAGGCATGAAGGTACATCATAATAAAAACAATTATCACATCAAACTAAAGCATTTTAATTTGTAATGGGTTTCTGTTATTTTTGTTTTAAGGCTGAAGATAATAAAACCAAACTTGTAGCTGTTACTCCTTCTCAATCAATTTTACATCACATTTTAGCTGTTAGTTTTGCAGAAACTACAGAAGAAGATGTAATTGGTACAAATGTAGCTGGTTTTGTATGTGTGTAAGTTGTTACAAACACATTAACTTGTATTTTTTCAACAAGTTTTTTTTTAATAATTTATATTTTTCAGAACTGGTGTTGACATGGAGCGTCAAGCTATAACAATTTTATCACCACAACCTCGGCCTTTGCCGAATACTTTGCTTCTTTTTTCGGATATACAATTTATGGATAGTCATGCATAAATTTAGTTTTAAAAATCTACAAAAAATTAATCTTAACATTTGTATAAACCGTTTGTAGGTATAAAAGAAAAAATTTATTTTAAAATATTAAATCACGTTATGTATTTGGAGGTTTTTGAACTTTAGCCAGTTCCGTTTTAAATTTGGCTATGGTTTCTCGGGCAAGTTTTAGTTTGTCTTTTAAGGTATTGATTTCGCCTTTTACTTTGTGTTTAACATCTAAAATATTTTTTAAAGTTTTTTGCTTTTTAGCTTCAACTGGAAAAGAAAAGAAGAAAAAATAAAAATAAAAAAGTAAAATTGCATTCTGCTTACAATCAGTATCGTGGATATACGGCCCATTTGTCAAAGGCTGAACATTCATTAAAAAGTGCTGCATTAGCTGAGTTGGTTCTTGAAAAACAATTTCCTCATAAGACTCTGATACCAAACCCTTTTTTGGATCCATGGTTGTAGTTGACAATTCACCATCAACTATTGGTGACTGGAAAAGCTTTAAAATGTGATAGCAAGTTACTGGCCTTTCAGTGGGATCGTGAAAATAGATTTTAATGACCACCTCAAATTCACCCCAACCAGTCTCGGTTATTTCATAAGGTGGCTTTGTAACAATACGATTGGGATTCGCATAGCTTTCATGAAGTTTAAAATGGACTTTCTTAACATAAACCGACATGTCTTCATTGTGATACGGCTTCACATAAACTTTCCATTGATGCGTATGACCATCTTCTTCACGTTTTTTACCAAATGAACGAGCAATATTACCATAAACTATGGGTTTAACAATAGTAAGACCTTTCACACGACCACCTGAATCAGGCCCAAAATCAGTAGGTATATTTAAACTGTTCATTTTATAAAATTAAAATTTTTGTAAAAAACTTTCTTTTGATTAAAAGTTGTAAACAAAAACAATTTGTAGAGCATTGCCAGAAAATTTATTTGTTTGAAACAGGGTGATACATATTAAATACGAATGATTATGCATATACATATTGCATATTGCCCGTAACTACAACAGCAATTTGTGATGTCTTAACACAAGCAATAACACGGGGTCTTCACATGGGATAATATCTGCGAGAACAAATTTCTTCATGTTAAGCTTTATATTAAACAAGGGGAACACGTATCTTATAAGATTTCATAATCGCATGATTCCCGTAAAGTAAAAAGTTCTGTAAAAAAAAGTTAAACTAGTGTATTTTAATAGAACAAGCTACATGCAAATTATTTTGACGCGTTAGCTCCAGAAAGTTGGTTAACTTTGAACTTTTTAACGCGTTGTGTATTTTTGACAAGTAATCAGCTGACAATTAAAAGACAAATTTAACAAATTTGCGAATCGTGAAAGAAAAACTTATTGAAGAACTTCAAAAACATACAATATTTATATAAAAAGAATAAATTCAATAAAATAAAAAAATCTTGATATACTTTCGAATCCGTTTTCAATGCAAAAATAAGTTAACAAATAGAAAACAGCTGACAGGAACGGCTTCAGTAACGAGTGTTGTGTAACTTGCAATTTTTCATGCGCTAGAGTTTTTAAACACACGACAAACGTCGACGATTTAACGCGTGGTATGTACTTTTACCTTAAGGGGTGAACAAATTGGGGAGGGGTACAGTGTGACCAGATCCTAAAAAATTTGGAGCTAAATTGGCTTCAAAAATAGCTAAAAAAAAATGCTACAAATAAATTAAAACTAAACATTATACTAAAGTAACAAGGGAAAAACATCATGCATCATGTGGGTAGAAAAACCAGAAAATTTTTCAAAAATATGAGATTTTCTAGCAATAATATATACAAAATTGTTAACCAATTGTGACATAATGTAAGGTTCGAAACAATTATCAGCTCGGCTATTTTATTTAATTATTATTTGAACCATGACCTATATAATAAAATAAAATCGGCGTTACCGTTATGCGAGAGCCCTTTTTGATCACCTTGATGCTTTCTTAGCTCCGCTTTTATTAATCCCCTTTTGTACAGTTTGTATTTTTTGCAGAGTTTAGAAAACTGCAGTCAAAGTAGAAAAACTGAAATTTCTTCCACTTCTACATTTGTAATTGGCCAAAAAAACTATTGCTTTTACTTTTGATTCATTAAATGTAAACAGTCTTTATCAAACCAATTCAAAAAGCTAAAAGCTGTACACAAAATTTCGTTTTTTGTTCGACAGTTTTTGGTTTCGACTGCAGTTTTTTAAACCCTGTTTTGTGTGAAACTGTTGCCTCTTTTCAACCTAAATTTTTTTATATTCGCATTTGGTACGTAATTGACAATTCAAAAAACTGTTTGGGTGACAATTTAAATCCAAACTTGTATAAATTTGCATCGTATGTGTTTATTTTACCACATAGTAGTGCATCTGCTGAGAGGATTTTTCTCGCTTTTGATAAGCTTTAACATAACTTGGAAGATTGGATTCCAAGTGATAAACTTATTATTTTCAAAAAAAATATGTATATATACAATAACTAATAACTTAAGAAACAACATAACAATGCAATGCATAACAAAATTGATTAAAGCCTTAATAATAAAACCTTAAATAAAACTTAAATATACTTTTTCCCTAAAATTTTTTTGTTATTTTTTTATTTCTGTTAAAAAAAACTTTGCCCACTTTCTCAGAATTGCTCTTTTGTGCCACTTTTTTTTTAATTTCCCTTTTTGAAAATTTTGAACGGTAACGCTGAACAAAATGCCGAACATACAGTGCTACCAACATCTAAATTTTGTAAAATGACGTTTGACTGAATATCTCTTGACTCTCTTAAAATTTTACAACTTTTGACAAAACCAATTTGAATGCGCTAAGGAGTGGACGTGTGTGATGTGTATAGAATAGAAGAAATATTTTTCTTCAACAAAAGTTTAAATTTCGTTAAAAGAAAATCTTGATTAAAGAAAATGTGTTTTTTTTAAACAGTTGGAATATAATCAAATTTGTCAAAAGAAAGACCGTTGTTTATTACGTCAACTGTTAAAATAGGGTGCTCCGCTGGACAAAGAAAAAACAACTAAACTGTGTTTAAAAATATGCACAAACAACATATTCTTAATAAAAATTATTATTGTATGTAGTAGCTTTAAAGTGAAATTAAATTTCTAAATATAAAAAATATTGTTAAATTTTTTAAAAACACAAGTGGATATTCATATAGAGTTTGGTCAATAAGCAAAAAGTAGCACGAAAAAGTTGCCAGTGGCAATACATATTAAAATATGTGGCTTAATTTTGTAACACATTTGCTACTAGCAATTATTTCGGGATCTAACGTGAATGCAGGTAAGTTAATTTGTTTCCAATTAATAAAGTTTTATCAAATTAATTAATAAAACAGGCTTAAATAATTTTTTTGGGCGTGTTCTCTATGAGTCGTTCTTTTTATTAAAATTTGAGTTGTCAATATGTAATGAAATTTTCTTTTTGACATTTGTCAAAATATTGAAGAGAACCATCTTGATATTTTCTTAAGAGCGTTAAGTTTTAATTTAAAAAGAGTAATTTAGTTGAAAATTTGAAATTGCTCTTGTCAAGGCCCGCTCTTGTAATGTGATCTGTTTGTTTTGGTTTTAGTTTTGTTTATAAAGTTTGTTTACAAATACCTAACTTTTGAATTTTTCTTCTCTGAACTGAAAGTGCAACATTGACCTGGTGCATTGCCGATTTTGCCATAATTATCCAAAATGGGACAACAATTTTTTCTTGTACTACTTTTGGATTATAAAATGTTTGTGTAATTTCGCTTTAACATTGGGCATGGTAATAAATTCATCACTACGCTGCTAATGAAAATTTAAATGTCTAAAAATATTGTAAAAAGTGTAAATTACATATTAGAGAGATGCAAAGATGACCAGTTAACTTGCATTGGCAGCAGGGCTGCCAGAAATTTTCAGCAAAAAATCTTAATTTCACCAAAAAAAATCTTATTTTTGGAAAAAAGTAGTTTTTTTTATTATAAATAATAAAAATAATTCATATTTTATTTAATACATAAAATAAACATAAAAAAAACATTACAAAAAATTTAATTTCTTATACTAAATTGTATTACCTATTTAGTTTAAAAATTTTTAAATGGGAACAAAGAAGGTTTTTTAATTGAATTCATAAAGGTGACCGCATCATGAGATAGAGTTATGCT
The DNA here is from genome assembly GCA_949318255.1 of Pollenia labialis. NCBI lineage: Eukaryota > Metazoa > Arthropoda > Insecta > Diptera > Polleniidae > Pollenia > Pollenia labialis. The sequence continues at coordinate 129,676,209 of OX439140.1, forward strand.
AGCTATCCCTTTTTTTTGTAAAAAGTTGGAGTGAATGCCAAAATTATTTGTTTATAAAATGTACACAATTGCTTTAGAATGTAAATTTTTTTCCTGTATTGCAATTTTATTGTGGCTCCACTAATTCCTTACGCCTTTTAAAATCCTTGTGTTTAAATTTTATGTTCACTTTTTTGTTGTATCCCAACAAACACGTAGGTTTGATTTCAAATTGAAAATGATTTGAAATCAAACGTTTTCTCAAACGACAAACGTTTGATAATGATTTGAAAATCATTTGAAAATCATAACGTTCTCAACAAAAAGGGGAATTTATTTTCAAATTGAAAAATGCCTTTATTTTCAACTTGCTTTCAAACGTAATTCTCAAATGTTTTTCAAATGTGGATTATAATACAATGTGGAATATATATAAAACTATTTAATTTTTTTAATTTAAATTTATTATTTATTTAAATAATCTTTGAGATAAACATTCGGTAACATAGCTAACAGATGAAATAGTGTTCTTTCCGTCCTCTAATTCTTGGAAAGACAAAATACGTGGCTCCCTTTTATTTGAGGATTGTAGCACCGCGATCGTTCAACAATCTTTCTTCACTTTCCCGTTTTATTATTTTTCTTTTTTTTTCGTATTTTTAATCATTGTAATTTCTCACAAATAATTTTAATTTTTCACAAGAAATAAACTGTTCACTTTATATTAAAATTTATTTTTAATAGTAAAACACATGTAACCAGAAGGAAACAAAATGTAACTTTAATCGCCATTTTTAATGCTTACATTTTTTTTCGCTTTAGTATTGCCAAGTTTATTTTTGATTTGATTTTAACATTTGGCAAACATTTGACATCAAATTGATAAAACATTTGATATCAAATGTTTATTTTCAAATCATTATCAATTTGAATTTAAATGTTAAATCAAACAATTGAAAAACGTTTGAGAATTGCGTTTGATGTCAAATGATAAAGTCATTTCATATCAAAGGTTTGACTTCGTGTTTGTGAGGGATAACATTTAAACTGGGGTTTTTCAAGAATTTATATTTTTATTGAATTTTAAATTTTAACAAATTTTTTTCATAAAATGTAAACAAAGCTTGACATTCAGTATACACACAAGGAAATAAACATTTAACAGATGACTCGAAAATGTCACCTTTATGAATTCGCCTTGGTCTAGACAAAACAAAAAGTCTTGTTTTTGGGGAAAAAATCTTTTTTCGGTTAAAAAATCTTAAAAAATAAGGTAAAATCTTTAGCAACTTTTTGAACTTCCACATTTTATAAATTCTTATGTTTTTATTTAACCACATAGTAAGGCATCCGCTGAACAGATTTCTTTTTTAAATTGGCATTATGAAATAATAAGTTGTCCAATAGACTGAAAGTAGATACCTGGCAGTCCATAATGAACTTATAAATATAGATGTATATATTCAAAAAATAGATATAGGTATAACAACTAATGAAACAGCATAACACTGATATGCATAAACAATTTGATCTGTTCTTAACATTATCCTCTTACGAATTAAACGTTCAGTTTAATCAAAACATTTAGTACCTATATGATTTTTCTTTAATGTTTTTTTTAAATTTTATTTTTTTATTTTTATTAGTAATCTTAAGCTATTACTTTAAAGCTTATCCTATTAACTAGAATTCTGGAAGTGTTATTGTTTTATTGATTAAACAAAAAGATGAAATATCGCTTTATTTGGCTGTATCGAATCTAATATACCTACACTTAACCATAGTATTAATAACAAGTAAGAGTGCTATATTCGGCTGTGCCGAATCTTTTATACCCTTCACCATTGTGCGAGCAGAATACATAGCAATTAGACAGGAACTAAATAAAACTGGTAAATATTTTTTTTTAAATAAGAGACAACCGGTTTTGAACTTCGCTTTTCGTAAGGGCCCAGAATATATATACTTTATAGGGTGTAGGATCAATATTGTAGAAATTACAGTTATACATATATACCTTTTTTACCTTCGGTGAAGGGTATAAAAAGAGTAATTTTCGGGAAGTTAGGGGTCTAATCACCCCTGCATACGAAAGACACTGGCGAATCAAATGAAAACTCGATAAATGTAATGTCGAGTTACTCGATGTCGAATGGTATTATTTCAAATTCAATACATTTCATTCGATATCGAGTTTTTAGATACCAAATAAATAATTTCGATGAATTTTGCTCGATATCGTATGCGGTGATTAGACCCCAGTATTTCGGTTATAACTCATACAAATTTCCGACATTTTGGTATATAAGTCATATACATAGGGCATATGGCAGCCCTAAAATTTAGGTTTTTATAAAAATTTTGATGTTTTTAGCCCATTTTTAGAGTATTTTGCTCATAAATTACCCATTGTCTAACCGATTTGATATTTTTAAATAGGAAGAATTTTACCATTTACTTAAGTTATATTTATATATAAACATTTATATATACTTGTATACATATATTTTAACAAAGTTAATTATAACAAGTAAGAGTGCTATATTCGGCTGTGCCGAATCTTTTATACCCTTCACCATTGTGCGAGCAGAATACATAGCAATTAGACAGGAACTAAATAAAACTGGTAAATATTTTTTTTTTAAATAAGAGACAACCGGTTTTGAACTTCGCTTTTCGTAAGGGCCCAGAATATATATACTTTATAGGGTGTAGGATCAATATTGTAGAAATTACAGTTATACATATATACCTTTTTTACCTTCGGTGAAGGGTATAAAAAGAGTAATTTTCGGGAAGTTAGGGGTCTAATCACCCCTGCATACGAAAGACACTGGCGAATCAAATGAAAACTCGATAAATGTAATGTCGAGTTACTCGATGTCGAATGGTATTATTTCAAATTCAATACATTTCATTCGATATCGAGTTTTTAGATACCAAATAAATAATTTCGATGAATTTTGCTCGATATCGTATGCGGTGATTAGACCCCAGTATTTCGGTTATAACTCATACAAATTTCCGACATTTTGGTATATAAGTCATATACATAGGGCATATGGCAGCCCTAAAATTTAGGTTTTTATAAAAATTTTGATGTTTTTAGCCCATTTTTAGAGTATTTTGCTCATAAATTACCCATTGTCTAACCGATTTGATATTTTTAAATAGGAAGAATTTTACCATTTACTTAAGTTATATTTATATATAAACATTTATATATACTTGTATACATATATTTTAACAAAGTTAATTATAAAAAGAGTAATTTTTGGGGATTCAGTATTTCGGTTGTAACTCAGCCATTTTATAACCGATTTGGCAGATTTATATACCGACGTGTTGAAGAAGAAATTTACCATTTACTTTAGCTATAAAACTTGGACTCGGGGAGATCTATGGTTCCCGAAAGTGGGTTTTTAAAAAAAAAAAAATTTTAGTTTGGTCATAACTTTTTTGTATCTGAACCGATTTTCCCGAGTTTTTTATAAAATATGTTCTACTTAAAATTTCCGATATTTTGATATATAAGTCATATCCATAGGACATATGGCAGCCCTAAAGTTTAGGTTTTTATACAATTTTTAATTTTTTTTGTACGGGAGGTACCACGCCCACTTCCCCAATCCCGCCCACATTTTGTAGGATGGTGTGTATTAGCAACCTAGATGTGTGTACCTAATTTGGAAGCTTTGGCTTTTGCCGTTCCCCAGATATACAGCAAAAAGTAATAAAAATACAACAACCACAAGGGATTTTTCGAAAAAATTTGAGGTAGCCGTGGTTTTTTGCTCATAACTCAGCCACTTTTTAACCGATTTGACAAATTTATATACCGACGTGTTAAAGAAGAAATTTACCATTTACTTTAGCTATAAAACTTGGACTCGGGGAGATCTATGGTTCCCGAAAGTGGGTTTTTAAAAAAAAAAAATTTTAGTTTGGTCATAACTTTTTTGTATCTGAACCGATTTTCCCGAGTTTTTTATAAAATATGTTCTACTTAAAATTTCCGATATTTTGATATATAAGTCATATCCATAGGACATATGGCAGCCCTAAAGTTTAGGTTTTTATACAATTTTTAATTTTTTTTGTACGGGAGGTACCACGCCCACTTCCCCAATCCCGCCCACATTTTGTAGGATGGTGTGTATTAGCAACCTAAATGTGTGTACCTAATTTGGAAGCTTTGGCTTTTGCCGTTCCCCAGATATACAGCAAAAAGTAATAAAAATACAACAACCACAAGGGATTTTTCGAAAAAATTTGAGGTAGTCGTGGTTTTTTGCTCATAACTCAGCCACTTTTTAACCGATTTGACAAATTTATATACCGACGTGTTAAAGAAAAAATTTACCATTTACTTTAGCTTTAAAGCTTGGACTCGGGGAGATCTATAGTTCCCGAAAGTGGGTATTTAAAAAAAAAACATTTAATTTTGGTCATAACTTTTTTGTATCTGAACCGATTTTCCCGAGTTTTTTATAAAATATGTTTTACTACTTAAAATTTCCGATATTTTGATATATAAGTCATATGCATAGGACGTATAGCAGCCCTAAAATTTAGGTTTTTGTACAATTTTTAATTTTTTTTTGTATGGGAGGTACCACGCCCACTTCTTCAATCCCGCCCACATTTTGTAGAATGGTGTGTATTGGCAACCTTAATGTGTGTACCTAATTTGGAAACTTTGGCTTTTGCCGTTCCCCAGATATACAGCAAAAAGTAATAAAAATACAACAAACACAAGGGATTTTTGGAAAAAATTAGAGGTAGTCGTGGTTTTTTGGTCATATCTCAGCCATTTGTGGACCGATCTGGCTGAATTTCAATAGCAAAATTATAATAAGAATACCTGACATAAAGATACCCCAACCAAGTCCCCATCATATCTGGGGGCTTCGGAAAACCCATTTCAACAGACAGACGGACAGACGGACAGACGGACAGACGGACAGACGGACAGACGGACAACCGGATTTGAACTTCGCTTTTCATAAGGACCCAGAATATATATACTTTATAGGGTGTAGGATCTATATTGTAGAAATTACAAACGGAATGACAAAGTTATATATACCCTTTCTACCTTCGGTGAAGGGTATAAAAACTGTACCACTACTAACTTCTCCTAATAAGAAAAATCTTATCTAAATTTGGTCCACCTATCTCTCATGATATAGGCGCTATTGTGCCAAATATCCTATTTGGGAAAGAATAATGTTGTTATAAGTCTATTTCTAAGTCAATTAGTAATCGATTTTGTAATTTTCACTATTCCACCAATTTTATCGGACAAATTTTTATAACCCTCCGTATAGATTTAAGTAAGCCATCAATAAATACAGGTTTATGGGTAAAAATTATATGCGGTCGTGGGTTTTTGCTCATATATTACCAGCTAAAAAATGATTATTTCGCCTTTTGCTTTTTTACATTTTCCTAACAGAAGAGCTAGTTAAAAAAGACAAACCAAAAAAAAAAATCTAAAATTCAAAGAACAAAAATTCTTCTCTGGCTGGTAATAACAAAAAGCCCATTCAATAAAATGAAAATCATCTGAATTGTGTGCTAAAAGCAGTCTGAGCAGAGCTATTAGCTCTGCAAAAAAGGCAGATTAAAACGATAAAATATTGATCAGTGTACAAGCAACATGGTTTTTCTTACTTATGTACTATATACATATTTAATAATTCATTCATTGTGGTGAGAAACAATAACCGTAACCGCACACAAATTGTGACGTTGATTTGATTCTTTTATTGTATAGAAAACAAAAACAAATTCTTGTTGTGTTTGTTTTGCATGAAAAATATCACTTGTCGCGAGTATTCCTTCGCAATTGTGTGCCTTTTGCTATTATCTCCTTTTATGCGCCTTTAAGCATACATTGGTTATTGATTTGGCGGCTTTCAGGCAGAAGCTGTTTGTATCATTCTATTTCCTACCATCAAATAAGAAATTTTTGCTTTTGTTAAAAAAGCAAAAGTTGGAAAAAGCCAGTGCCCATTAAAAAGTTCCTTTTCAAAAACAGTAAGGGTATTCACGTCACAAGTTGCACCCTTGTGGAAAAGCAAAAGTGCAAAAATATAACAACAACCACACAGACAATTAGTTGTGCGTAAATAATTTTCTTTTTGGTTGTTGTTTGCATTTTTGCTTTTTTGCAAGGGTATAACTTGTGACGTAAATACCCTTAGTGTGTTTATTTTGCTGTTGGTGTTGAAAAGTGGCCTACAAAAAATGAATGAGCGAGTAGTCACTTTTTCTTTTTGGTGTTAAGAAAATGAAAAATGTGACTACTCGCTCATTCATTTCTTGTAGGGTGTGGGCTTTTTTAGCAGTGGAACTTGCCGGCTTTTTATTTTGGATTTTTTTTTTAATTAGGAAAAAGGCAAAATTTGGCTGCTTTTGCTAATATGGCGATAGCATTTTAAACCCTGAAATTAAGCACCTCCGCTCTTAATAAGGATTTATAATATATACATATGGGCATTTCCATTTTGACTTGTCGTGATATTTGTACCACAAAATATAAAAAAAATAAATAAAGAAGTCAAATTCGAAAAAGGGTTTTATATATGGGCATTTCCATTTTGACGTGTCGTGATATTTGTACCACAAAATGTAAAAAAATTAAATTACGAAGTCAAATTTTTAAAAAGGGTTTTTATATATACAAAGTAATGAAGTAGCTCTATATTCAGAAAAAAAAATTACAGTAATCGACGCTAAGGATTTGCAGATATAAGCAAAAATCTGCCCTGGCGTGACGTTAAAAAAACGGAAGTGGGTTTTGATTGCATTACAAAACTGAAAAATTCTGCGAATTGAGCAAGAAGTTTTGTACAAAACCTTTTTTAGTAAACTTAGAACTTATATAGATTTATTTTTCAAGCTATCAAATTCAAAAATCTTTGTTCGTTTTAAGGTAAATATGGGAATTTTCAGCTAAAAGTCAACTTTTTTTAATGTAACGCCAGATTGCAAATAAGGTTGTATTTTCGGGCCATGTTGCTCAATCGTCATCCTTTTTGTTACTTAATGTAGAGCTTGTTGCGCTTTACACCAAAATATAAAAAGGTAAACGATACATAAAAAATTTTTTGAGAAACAATTAAAAATATTTCTGGCGATACGTGACAAAAAGTAGACTTTTCGCTGGAAATGCCCATATACAAAGTAATAAAGTAGCACTACATTCAGAAAAAAAATTACAGTAATCGACGCTAAGGACACAAGAGGGTCGACACTTTGGCCCTCGCGCAACTGCATGAAAGATGAACACTTTACGAAACAAAAAGTGGAGTTTCTATTGCAATGGCAATAGACCCAGAAATTAGTAATTAATTTAAGATTTTAATACTTATTGTTTTTTTCTTAATATAGAAAGATCCAAATAAAAATTTAAATACAAAACTGAATAAGACTGCGAATTGAGCAAGATATTTTGTATAAAACCTTTAATAGTAAACTTTAAGGTAAATATGGGCATTTTCAGCGAAAAGTCTACTTTTATTAATGTTACGCCAGATTGCAAATAAGGTTGTATTTTCGGACCATGTTGTTCAATCGTTATCCCTTTTGTTACTAAATGTAGAGCTTGTTGCGCTTTACACCAAAATATAAAAAAGTAAACTATATAGTACTAGCTGACCCGGTAAACGTTCTTTTGCCATATAACTTTTTTCTTTCAGATGTTACAGTGTCTGCATGCCTTATTTTGAGAAAACCGATGATTAGTTAAGAATATAATACAAATTATAGGCTATAGTTCTTTCCAGATGTTACAGTTAAAAAGATATAGGAATGGGGAGCTTTTACCCCTCTTGCTTTATTTCACGCCCTAAATAATAAAAACTATCAGGGGTGTGCTGGAAATCGCAAACGTAAAACGCAAGAATTTTAAAAGTCGTTTTTAAATAAGATTTTTGTAATAAAAGAATTTTATGACAAATATTTAACAAATATTTTCCTATTAAACAGGATTTTAAACCAAAAATTATAAGAATTAGGTTTAAAGTTTATTAAAAACAACCTCCAAATTCTTGCGTTTTGCGTTTGCGATTTCCAGCACACCCCTGTATAGGTTTGAAGTACTTTCCAGCTGTAACACTATTTGCCTGCGAAATTTTAAGAAAATCGGTCGATTAGATAATGGGAGGGGGAGCTTTTACCCTTGCCCTATTTCACATCCTATTCCTTATTTCTTTTCAGATGTTACAGTGTCTGCATGCCAAATTTTAAGGAAACCCGTTCATTAGTTTAAAAGATATAGGAAAGGGGAGCTTTTACCGCTATTGCCCTTTCTCACGCCCTATTCCCTATTTCCTTTCAGGTGTTACAGTGTCTGCATGCCAACTTTTAAGAAACCCGGTTGATTTGTTTAAAAAATTTGGGAGGGGGAGCTTTTACCCCTTTTGGCCTAAATAAATAATACAAATTTTAGGCGGTAGTTCTTTCCAGATGTTACACTATTTTCCTGCACAATTTCAAGAAAATTTAGTTAAGCAGATATACAGAGAGAGAGCTTTTATTTATTTTTCAAGCTCTCAAATTAAACATTTTTTTCTCGTTTTAAGGTAGATATGGGCATTTTCAGCGAAAAGTCTAAATTTTTTAAAGACGCAATACCTTTAAGCTTCTGATAATTAATTTTCATAAAGGTCCACTTTGTCCACAAATTCCATCAAATTTCATCCACCCATCTCCTCCCGTTTTCCTGGAATTCGGGAAAAGCTTCTAGGGAAATTGTAAATTTAAGAAATTAAAAAAAAACATGAAGAGTCCTATTATATACCTAAAATAATAAAAGTTCTTGATAAGCGGGATGTGTGTTAAGCTCTATATTTCCATTTGATCCATAAATGTATGTATAATTCCAATTTGAATACATATATCACAATTCTATATGGTTAATAGTTCTATGTTAGAGCTTTAACAGAACTCTGTTATGTGAAGTTACACACATTCAGTAAAAAAATTAATTTTCGGGAAGATTGGTCTATAATTTACCATTATTATTATATAAACCACTTAAATAAAGACCTTTAATTGAATAAAACAACAAAAGACAGGAGTCCTACATATGTAGGGGAAATCTTGCGAAAATCTGAACTGTATACATTAATTTTAAATACACCTGCTATTAATTGTCTTGAAAAACAATATTTTCGAGATCATTGAAATGTTCCTTTTAAAAAAATGTCATTCAGTTGAAATTGACAATTACCAACTTTCAGTATTATAAAAAACCAAGAATATTTAATAAAAATTTTTATAAAAATTGGCTTGCAACCCTTTTTTACATACAAGAATACCTGATGGATGCCCGATGTATAAATGCGCGGTCCTTTAGTCAGACATTTGTACTTACACGTACTTGAACTGGCAAAAGGTGCTGTTGTTGGATTTAGCAAATAAACAAACAAAAGTAAATAAAAAACTACCCTCTATAAAAAAAACATATGTATGCATATTAGGGATGTCACCATTTGCATTTTTTTGCAAATATCAAAAAGGACCTATCATAGTGAGATAGTGCATAAAAAAATATGAAGAAATGTGCCTTCCTTTTTTCGCGAGGTTCGGCACCGATCGCGATGAAGTTTAAGCTTATAATTTTTTTCATAATTCTAACGTCGAAAGCAATGCTGGTCTTTGCATTTTGTGTTTTTTTTATGAAATGGCGATTCCTTGCATTCCAAAAAAAGAAACCAAAAAAACGGTACAAGGGAAGCATACCCACCATAAAAATTTATATTACAATTTATGCGACAAAAATATAACGTAAAAATACATATATTTTTATTAATATTAACTTCTTAGATGTTCCCACAAATATTTTTTGGGGAAGGACTCCCACCAAAAAAAATCAATAGGCAAACTAAAAAAACAAACAATTTTATGTCAGTTATTGGAAACATTTAATAACGCTCACAACTGTTTTCTTTGACACTGGGTTAAGGAGCCATCAAGAATTTTTAAACAGCAGCGCAGCAATATATGCGCTGAGCGGCCGGTGAAAGTTGTTGAAGACATTTTTCCGTTCTGTAAATCAACACGAACTCTCAATTTGAAGTTTATAATGTACAACAATAATGTATAAGTTATTTAATTAAGCTTGTTTTTTACTTTGTAATAAAAATTTAAAAAAAAAAAAAAAATGTTTGGTGTTTTAGAAATTGCATTTGGTTCCGAAGGTTTTTGGACCGAAATGACCCCTGATATCGATTTTTAATATCAGTATAACATTGCCCATACCGTAATGATAGGCTCTTATTTTGGTTATACCCCTAATGCATATGTACATACAAAGTGTCTTATACCCCGGTTACAACATACAAAATGTATTTAAATTACACTATAAGTGCATCAAAAATCTGCACACAACACAAATGTTTGTGTATTTTGTTGCACGGCTTAAAGTTCTTGATTCTCTTTGTGTAAACACCCAGCAAACACAAAATCTCAAACTTTAGTAAATAATTTAATAACAATTTGACGATAATAGATTTCTCAAATTCTTAATACGAATGTAGCATTTAAAAATTCTTAGATTGAAAGTTATAAAAAATATGTCACTTTTAAAACGTTAAAAATGTGATGGTCAGTATAGTTGGTGTTTTGTTGACTTTTTATTTAAAAAACAAAAAAATACCGTTTGTACTTTTTACATGTTGGTAATACATTTTTTATTATTTTTAGTTGCATGCATTTGCGTTGCAAAATTTTACTAGAGCAAAAGTTCAAACTTTGAAGGAAGTTTATTTGTCCTAAATCTTTAATACTTTTTTTATTGCAAAAGTCACGAATGTTTTATGTTCTTTTTTATTTGAAACTAATACTTACACGCACTGCTTTTTTCCTTCATGCTCTAATTATTTAAGCTAGATTGTTTTTCTAGATTTTTGATACAATAAAAAATACTTTATTTTTCTTTAGAAGGGCTATTTATTTTGAGAAAGTGATTTTGTAGGTTTTTGGCGACAGGTATCGAAATTAATTATCAATGGAACAAGCACTAAGACTGAAAAAAGGAGATTTGAGCACTTTTTGAAAATTAAAAAAAATACTCAGGGTTTATATCCATCACCACAAGAAAAGGGTATACATTAGAATGTGTGTGAAGTAACGTATGCGGAATGAAATATGAACTGATTATCAACCATCAGTGCAAAAATAAAACAAAATGTAATGTAAAAACAAAATATTGAATGACTATTTGGCTAGAGATCAGTTTAATAAATTGACAATAAGTAGAAAAAATATCATAAAACGAATTAGAAGGTCGTTAGCTGATTTGTAAATTTTGTGAAAACAATCCTAATTAAAGAAAATTTGAATTTTTTTGCCACTTTTCTGAAATCCAAATTGAAAATTCTTTTGTTTATAAGACAGTAAAAGCTTTCGAAATTAAAAAAACCTTTAAAAGAATACGACGATCCGGTAAACATTTTTGATACAATGAAACCAAACCAGAGCTATGTTGAAGGTAAAAATCGCCGGATATACTTCAAAATCTTACCATGCGTTTGCAAATAAATTAAGAGTTGAAAATTTGAAGTTCGTAGCACATATCACACTAGTCAAATATGCAAAGAAAACATCAATACGGGCTTTGTTACAAAATTTTTTACTGCAGGCTTGCCATGAATCGTATCATGGATGATGGGACGCTCATAAATGGACACCAATTCAAACTTTTTAGGCGAGTTTGAAAAGAAATTTCCATAAATAGGGATAGGAACCAAGAAACCTAGACTGTTATAGAAAATGAACATAAAAGTGATTCAAGAGGTTATCCGTAGGGTGCCTCAAAATATGAAAAAGCCCATCGATGTGGGTAGAAATCTTTTTGTAAATAAGTTTAAGTTGTGTATTTTAATAATTGCATATTAACTTAGATTTTTTAATACCTGATATAAATTTTTAATAACTGCGTGTCATTCCATATTTTATTCCGCATACGTTAAGCTCCGTAAGTTAGATTCGTTTGGTTGCCAATCAAGTTTCCTGCACACAAATAACTTCTGTTAACATAGTTCTCACTCAAAGACTGTTGGGATAACAGAATTAATGTTTTTTTACCAAAAAAAATAATTTCAGACCAAAAAAAATTAAAAATGGTAATTCAGAATAATTAATAAAACATATAAATTATAAATAGAAACTGGGAATTATTTCCTTTCATAGGTTACTTTATTATATTCAACATTTTTTTTTCGAATTTATTCTATGAGCTAAATTTCAGCTTATGTATTTTATAAAGCTTTTTTGTAATAGTCCTATTCCTTTAATTTTTAGGAATGACATTATACACTACCAGACTATTATATTGAATCTTCTTGTTAAAAAAGCTTTATAAAATACATAAACTGAAATTTAGCGCACAGAATAAATTCGAAAAAAAAATGTTGCACATAAATTATATTTGAACAATTTGTCCCGAAAACGCATTTACCTTAAAATAGGCACACTTCAGAATCCAAAAATGGGTTAAAATCGGAATGGTGCTGTAATATGGACTAATATTGTGGAAAGCTTAGGTATTCTAGATTTCAGAACTTTATAGTTTATATTCAGAATTTGTAAAGATTTTAAGTAATTGAGCATAGCTATAAGAGAATTTATTAGATTTTTAATAAAAAAGTCCTAATTTCAGAAACCGAAAATGGGTTAAAATCAAAATGGTGCTCTAATAAACATTTTTAAAGGGATGTTGGAACTATTATTAAATATTTTTGGTACTTATTTTACGATTTTTGAACAAAAAAAAAAAACTTAAAATCATTTTTTGAGTTTTGATACTTTTTCCTCAAGCCAGATTAAAAGCTAGTTACAAACGTTTTTATAACACAGTGCAACAAAATTCGGGTCATCGCCGCCAGCCTCAACACTGGCTACGCGAAATGAAACAAGACTACTAGTAGAGCAAATCTGCCAAAGGGGTTTGAAAAAAATGGATTTAATTGCAAAAGGATTTATTACTTTTAGAATTTTAAAAATAATTGATTTTGTTGACTTTTTCTTAGTATTATACATGTAATTTTAATAGTGCATTTACACCTACGCCATAAACAGGTTGTAAGTTGTTTATGATGATAAACTAGTTTGAGAAACTTGTTTATCCATACAAATTACACTGTGCAACAAAAAAAACCAGCCTCAACACATGCAACGCGAAATTAAAGTAGACTACTAGTGGAGCAAATCTGTCGAAGGGGTTTGAAAAAGTTAGCTCGGGCTCCCGAAATATGGGCCCCAAAAGTTTTTGAATTTTTTGAAATTTTTTGGATTCGGGATTTATCAGTCCCGAAAAATCCCGGGATTCGGGATTTCCCGTTCGGCATCCCTAGTATACATACATGAATCAGTTTTCCGACTTTTAATTCTCTACGCTTTTTTTTTGTTTTAAAATTTTGAAATAACTGTTATTTTCGGTCCCTGCATGAAGAATGTTAACCAGCACTAACGATATGTATGTAATTTACTGCCTATTTTTAGAAAACGAGCGCAAACAAATTATGAAATTTCGTTTTTGTTTTAAATATAAGCTAAACGAACGGAATTTGCGTTCGTGTTCTAAAAACAGGCAGTAAATAATTTGAAATTTTATTTTTATTTTTTTTTTTATCAATTTTTGAGTACTATATATTAACAATTTAATCTTAAATTTTGCAATTTTAATAACTACCCAGGCAGAAAAAGACAATCACCATGACGCTGTGCCGACTTTGCAGGGGGTACTATCAACATCAATACAATGTACTGTTTACCAAATTTACAGTGTTGTCACAATATTAAAATTATAACGCCAAATGTGCGTCTTCCGACTCTTCTTTTTAGTGTTGTCTCAGTACTGTAAATTTAAATTTGCAATGTTGGATTCACGAATTTACAACGTAGTCACAACCGTCTTCCGACTCATATTTTCAATATTGTTACAAAGCCGTAAATAAAAATTTACAACATTGAAGCAATATACACAAACCTTTAATATTAATCTTGATCTGATGTTGATAAACTGAAAATAACGTTCCCATACAATGTTGCAAATTTGCAATTTTTGTACCCATGCAATACCTCTTAAATAAGAAAACGTTTTAAAAATTAAGTTTGATTGAAAATTTTATTATAAAAATTCATTGTTCTATTTAAAAAAAAGCATTTGTAAAAGAAAACCAAAAGAAGGAAATGCAATTCAGGTTAATATACATAATATGTATGTATATATTTAGCAAACTTATTCCTACTTTTTCTTCCAAAATTCCGAAATTACGAGCTTGTTTTTCTTTTGTAAATATTTGTGGGCTTAAAAATACAACAGCCCATCCTGATAATATATGTTTACTACAAAATGGACATATACTAATAGTCACACAAATTGTGGGTAAACAATTTTCCACAAAAAAAACCTAATGCAATTTTTTTAAAAACTAAAATTTTTCTTGAAATCAATAAATTTTTCGAATATCCGCTTTCATCAAATGAAATTGGATTGTATAACGACACTAATAATTTAAGACTGAAATTTTGTATATACAGCGTTGTAGCGGCATAGAATTGGTGTAAACACGGTATTAGGAAATAAAGGTTTAATTCTTGTATATACAGTGTCGTAGCGGTATAGTTTTATGGTAAATAAGACTTTAAAAAACTAAAGTCGTATATTTGTATTTAGGGTGTTGTACCGGCGTTGAATCTTTTTAAAAACGTTATTAAAAAACTAAGGTTGTAAATTTGTATCTACAGTGTTGTGATGGTACCATATTTTTGGTCGAGTCACAATTTTGTATTTACAGTGTTGTGGCGGTACATAATATTTAGAAGAGTCGTAATTTCTGCCGGATAATCATAAAATTAAGGTGTTTTTTACCCATTTTTAAGAAGAATATTTATATTAATATTTTTTTAAATTAAGCTTGAGGTCTCTTTTTTATAAAAAATATTAAATTTATTTAGTCCAATACTTCGGCACTCCGATGTGTTCCTTCTTTAACGCTTGTTTTAAATTCAAAAAAATATTAATACAAATTTTTAAAAGATCGAATAAGAGTAATTTTATAAAGAATATTTATAAAACTATGAACATTTTTTAACACGGTGTATTGATTAATGATTTTTTTATTAAAAAAGTTTCACGCAGAAAGGAGAAATGGCTCGAAATGCCCAAAAAATATTTTATTAAAAATATCCTATAAAAATTTTTGAATTTTTATATTTTCAAGTGCAATTTTCCTAAATAAGTTAAGAGTACTCCATTAAAAAAAAATGGTACAAACACAACTGTTTTCTACTGAATTTCTTAAGTAAGCCACGTATGCTATATATTTCCACTTAGTTTATTTACCTCACTCACTTTCATATACAAATGTACACAAATATTTTTTCGCAACTTAAATCATGCCATGTCAGTCAGACAAGGAGTATTTTGTATATAAAAAAACAATTAAAATAAACAAACCAAAAAATGGTTAAAATATTTTTGTCAGAAGTGCTTTCTTTTACACATAACCACAATATTGGCCATTTTGTAACTTTACTGGCGATTTTTTTTTATATAAAAACAAGAACAAAAAATTGAAAATTTTCAGGCCTGTCACAGAAATTAATTTCGATAGAAAGTGAACTTGATTTCGTATCTTGCTGCACATAAAACCACAGACCTGTTTACATGCTTTTTTAAAACTCTTCTGAAGAAATTGTTTCACTTGATTTTGATTTTTGGGAACGTTTTACTTTTTTCTATTAATTAAGTATTTTTCTACAATTATGGAAAATTTCATTGTGTGTTCTTGACGAATGTACCTGAGAATTAATCATCCTCATTTTTAAGACACCAAGTTTTTTTTGCAAAACAACTTTTACTAAAATAAACACCATCTATACCTTTATTTAACAAACCAGACTTTGTGTTTAATGTATATATGCTCTTAATATATCTTGTAGACTTAGGAATTGTTTATAAGATTAAGATAAATAAATAATTGTGAAAAATAAAAATTAATTTAGAAAAGTGCACAAAAAAATATAAAATTAATTGCTTTGAGATGTTTCGTTAAAAAATATCATTTGGTGAATATGAGTTAAAATTTTTGATTTATTAATGGGTTAAATATTAATTTTTTATTCAAAATAGATATTAATATTCGGCCTTATTGTGGTTGTCGTTGTCGTATACGACTGTGTAATAGAATACACAACATGTGTTCTTTAATCTGCTACAAAAAACTACACGTTTGTTTACGAAAACGACAACAACAATAAGGCTGATAAATATAATGACGATAAAAGCACTCACTCATATTCTAAAATGCCATAGCTATAAAAAATAACAAAAAAATAAAAAATAATAATATGGAAGTTTGCCAATATTAGATGTTTAAATTAAAAAAAATATATTTTTTAAATAGTCGTTTGTGTTTCTTTAACAAATGTTTTCTGTCTATTGGAAACAATCAGTACTCTACAAAATTTTATTTTTTACTATTTGAAATTTCAATTTTTTATTTTTAGATTCGTATAGTGATTACTTTTCGGATTACGAATGCAACACACCGTTAATGGAGAATGCCGTACTAACGGCTACATCTCAACTTAATGATCGTGGTGCTGAAAAGGCTCGTTTAAATGGTATGTAAATGTTTTTTTTTAATTGTAATTTATTTATTTTAAATATTTATGGTTTTGTATTTAGCTTTGTATTTTTTGTGAGTTTCTTGATTTTGCAGTGCCTTAATAATTTGAGTTTTTCTTTTCAATTGTATTTTAATTTTGTAAGTATGTAGGTGCATTTGTTCCTATTGTTTTCTTTAGAGGTTATTTAATTGAAATTTTTGTTGTGAGTTTAGCTTTTTATTGAAAATAAGATTTTTAAAAACTTTTTTAGTTTACAAGTTTTTTATTTGAAATTTGTGTGATTTTTAAGTATTTATTTTGTATTTATATACTTTTCTATTGACATTTGATGATTTTTCGTTCTTAATACAAAATTTTCAAATCCTTCACCAATGATACATATGGTGATTTTCATGTCAAGTGACCCACCCAACTTTAGAACAATGTCTTTCGATTTGGATAAAATTAGCATAAATATAAATATAAAGGTTAGTCCAATTGAATAGTAGCTTAGACACAAATTTTCAACAAGATCGGCCAAAAAGTTTCTGCCATACAGGTGTTCTTTCTCATTTATAGGGATGAGATTTAATGCACTAAAAATCCAAAATATGCGCATAAAATATGTATCAAAAATCCAAAATGTGCACTAAGAAAATAAAAATATGCAATTAAAAACTGAAATATTTCCATAAAAAATGGTTTTGAATTTTACTAAAAAAAATTGAAAAAATTTAGTCTATTGTTATTCAAATATCTTTAAAAAAAACATTAATAACTAATTTAAATGTTTTTTGTTTAAATAAATAAGTACTGTTTTATAAAAAGTAAATATTTGCCTTGTACTTGAAGAATGCCAATGTATTTTGAAAAATCTTTTTTCAGATTTTACTTTGATTCCAGATCAAATAAAAAATATTTGAAATTTAATTTTTTTTGAAATCCTCAATTTTTCCTGAAAACGTTTTGGATTTTTTTTTAATTTGTCGGGCTATTCTTTCTTCCACATTGTTAATTTTACTTATTGATTCTCCAAAATATCCGTAATTGGCAAACAAATGCTAATTGTCTTCTGATATTATTTAATATTTCTTTTATTTTTTAATTGCATAAACAAGCTCTTCTAACATTCTATAATCAGTTAAAGTGAATAGAATTCTGAAGCATCTAGCCAGGCCACTACTGGCTGCGGTTGAAGCTAAATCAAGGGGTACATTTCAAAAATTGCAATATTTTCAAATTGACTCCTAATTTCCTCTGCAATGCGGTATAACCCATGTGTTTAACTATTTTAAACCAATTGGAAGCCAAAAATGTGAAAACATGCAAAATTATGCATTTAAAACCTAAATATGACAAAATAAGCATTTTTACCAAAATATGCAACTATATGCAAAAACAAATCGATGCCATTTTAACGAAAATTTAATGATTCGGAAAGATAATGGGCCAACATC
This sequence comes from Pollenia labialis, assembly GCA_949318255.1. Lineage (NCBI taxonomy): Eukaryota > Metazoa > Arthropoda > Insecta > Diptera > Polleniidae > Pollenia > Pollenia labialis. The sequence continues at coordinate 129,694,274 of OX439140.1, forward strand.
GCTCTTAGACTATCGAAAACAAACATGCTTTGCATGGAAATCGCATCCCTACTTATACCCTATTGGTGTTAGCAAAATTTGTCCCAAACAAATTATATAGCTTTTTCTCCAATCTGTCGAAAAATTTTTTTTTAAATTTTTCAATCTTTTTTTTAAATTTGAAATTTTTTTTTTAAAATTGGTATTTTTTTTTGCTCAAAAGCTGTTTTGGTACTTTTGACCGCTTAGTGGTCTCAGCGTTACCGTTATGCGACTAAAGTCGCATTTTTGCCCCTTTTGACTGCAGCGCCACTTTTTTGGCGCCTTAGTTTTAAATCCCCTTTTGTATCATTTTGTAGTTTTTGTGCCCCTTTTTGAACCAAATATTTTTTATACTGGCAATATTATACTACTTATCATGGAAACCAGGGGGGCTACTCTCTATTGTGATGCGAAAGAAAATTGTAACAAATCTAGCGATTGTTACTCTTTAATACGTTTGCGCATGTGTCTTTCGTATCTTTTAATTTCTTTTCTTTTCTAAATCATCACTTTATTTTATTTAAATTTTCCAATTTCAAATATTTTTACACACTGGCATTTCATTACTGTAAATCCGCGCCATCTTAAATCTTTATTGCCACTATTGCTTAATTTTTAGAACATTTTGCGAAAGTGATAGAGAGTACCAAGTTGGCATTTCGCATCGCATTAGAGAGTAGACCCGCAGGAATATGCACTAAAAAACGCGTTTTATTCGCATTAAATATGCAGTAAAAACTTGAAAATATGCCCTAAAAATTGTTAAAAATATGCCCAAAAAAAAAATCAAAAATTGCTAATTTGAAAACAAAATATTCCACAATTTAATAACAGTTCCAATTAATAAAAATAATCCTAAAATTATAATCAGTAAATCGGAAACCCAATAGTATTTAAAGAAGAATTTTCGATATTTTACCCTATTTGGAACAGAATATTATCTAGTTAAGTATTAACATCCATATAATTTCTTTTGTCCTAAAGAGATTTTTGGGACGGTCGCAAAATTATAAATTATTTATTAATGTTAACATTTTAAAAGAATTTAATTTAGAGTAAAATATTTTTGGGGCGAATTTAATCTAAATACCAAATAAATTAAATAGTTTATGGACACAAAAAGTCTAATTTGGAAAGAAGTTTTTATTTACATAGACTTCGCCCTTGATCAAATTGTCTGAAAAATTGCAAATTGTGCTTTGCGCACAAGGTTAACATTGACAGACAACTAGCCAGATGGACGGGTGGACATCGTTATATCACTTTAAAAAGGGATTGTGAGTCGATATACCAAAATATTGGTCCAGATTTCTGTTTTTAAAGTTGCTCCTTTTTTTCTCAAAATTCCCCTTTTTGTGACACTTTTTTTTTGAAAATCCCCTTTTTGAAAATTTTGAACGGTAACGCTGGTGGTCTGCGAGTGACGAGGGTTTTTCAATTTTTAGCATATATGTACATACCTACACTATTTTGAATTGTATCATTCTTCTGCGTAAGTGTTCCTAAAATCTTAACAATAAAACTAATGCCGAGAAAAAAGATAACTTTACCTCTCCGATGGTATGTAACATACATACCTAACAAGCATGATATACCTTTTATACTATAATACCCACAATATGTTAATCCCAGGATTGAAATCACTTTTTTTCTGAAGAAATGTAAACATATTAATTTTTTTTATTGGTAATAATAATTAAATTAAAAGATAAACTTACTGTTTATTGTTGTTGTTTTTGTTTAAGCTTTGATATTGTTACAAGTAAAACTGAGGTTTATAATTCTAATTCGCTTAACAGTTTTATTTGTATAATATCTTTAGCTTTTCTAAAATCTTTAGATGAAGTTTCCTGACGATCTGGCCTAAGCAACCAGTGAAATGCGCATAGGAATAGCTTATCCCTTCAACAATAAATTTCAGTTTCCCAATATTATGAAATGGGAATTTAGCACATTTGAAGGAAACCTTATTAATTTTGAAAATTAAAATATACTTATAATAATAATATCTAATAATAATAATAAAATTAGAAATTATTTAATAAAATTTAATCTTAATCACAAAATAAACCAGCAGCGAAATTTCATCCATCAAATTTCTTCTAAATCGAAAGACATCAATTTCAAAAGTTGGGTCACTTGACATGAAATACCCCATATGTATATGTATAATAAAAAAATTCTAGGCGGTAGGTAAATAACTTCCGACATTTAAGATTTAGAATTACTGCAATCTGCATCAATTCGTATTTAAATATAGTTTTTCATATAATTTCGCATAAAAGAGGAATTAAAAACATTAATAGGTATATAAAAATATATAAATAGAATTGGTAAAATAGGCCGTTTCAAAAATATTAAATTGAAACTATGTAAATACTTAATGGATTAACTGATTTATATACATATGTATGTACATATGTATATGTTTTAATTTAATTTGAAAGGTGTTTAGCTAAGCTACAAAATTAATTAAAAAATCTTTTGTGCGAGATAAAGGAACATTCACCGCCGAAAAAAATATAACATTTCTTTTTAAATAACCTTCATATTTTTTGGTACTGGTAAATTAGATTTGTTTTAAATTCCAACAGCTTTTACGGTAAAATTATTTCTGTGTGTATTTTAGAAGTTGGCAGCAGTGCTTTCTCATTTCTTATTTATTTTTGTTTACATTTTTCTCTCTTCTCTTTGCACAGTTTTGACATTTGTTCTTATTAGACAATTACTAGCACACAATTACTACATTCCTAAATGTATTATATTTAATTAAAAATTTCTTAATATAAACTTTAAACACTAAATTGCTACACAATATAAAGTCTGCTTAATGAATTTAAAGCTATAAGAAAATTAATTACAAAATATGTCGTATAAATTACAAACAACTCGGTGGACATTTGACCTAAGCACTTGGTCACCCACATTAAGCCAACTAACACAAGCAGTTGCAGCCATACAGCCGGAGGAAAGGACTAGGTTAATGAAATTTTATTTCATAAATGATTTTCTTTCATCATTGGTCGGACGTTTACTTATGCGTAAATATGTTAGTGAATGTTCTTATTTGCCTTTTGCCGACGTAAAGTTTGCCAGAGATTTAAGAGGAAAACCTTATTGGTTACAAAGTGAAGTGCCGGATAATCATCAGACACCTGCCCTAAGTTTTAATGTTTCTCATCAAGGCAGTTATGTGATATTGGCCGGTGTTGTTAATAAAACTTTAACCGATTTTAATGATTTTGGCATTGGTTGTGATGTTATGAAGTTGGAATATAATGGCGGCAAAGATTTAAAAGAATTCTTTCGTTTAATGAATAGAAAATTTGCGGAAAGTGAATGGAGATTTATATCACAGCCACATTTCAATCAAAAGCAGCAACTTAAGGCTTTTATGCGGCACTGGTGTTTAAAGGAATCTTATGTTAAGGAACTAGGAGTTGGCATAACAGTGGATTTACAAAAAATCGCTTTTTCCGTAGACAAAAGCAAAGATTTAACTATGGAATCTCAACCTTTATGTGGCACTACTTTAAGATATAACGATGTCCCTATGAGTCAGTGGTTTTTTGAAGAACACATGCTGCATCCAAAATATTGTGCTGCGATAGCATTTCGAAATTTTAAACCAGACACAATAGATGCATTTCAAGTATTAAATATAATTGATCTATTGCAAACACCGGCTGCCCAAGATAACGAAGAAATTATAGATTATTGTCGAAATGTTTTAAAAAAACCTAGTAAATAAAATTATATTACATATTAAGGGCCATTATTACAACTTGCCAATAGTTAAAAGTCGGATTTTGTCGGACCGATAAATAGCTTTGCATTATAAAACCTTTATTTATTATGTTTTCATCTATTAAATATTATTATTATTGAAAATAACAGCAATAAAAAATGGAAGTTGTAATAATGCAAAGCTATTTATCGGTCCAACAAAATCCGACTTTTAACTATTGGCAAGTTGTAATAATGGCCCTAAGGAGTATATATCTGCTGACTGTTATTTATTTAAGTTGGACATGTAACAGACTAATTTAATTGATGCTTATTTATTGTTGTCATTTTTTATACATTGTTCGCTATAGTATATTGTGTTGTATTTTATAATTTGCAAAGTTTTATCAATGTTTATTATAAATCAATTTAGAAAGGGGAGAATTTTTTATTTACCCTGTTACTATAGTAATAGGAATGTTATTTCTTGTTAATATCATAAATTAGGACAACTATGTATGTAAAAATAAAGTCGTAAATAACTCTGTTTTGTTAAGGCAAATTGTTTTTTTTTAAGGATTGTCATTAAAAATAATAGACTGGCATAAAGTTTTGATAATTTTTTCATTCTTGTTTATGACTGCACGTCAGGTGACTTAGTATTCATTATAAATACGGCCGTCAGCGCAAAAGTGGTGTAAGCCTCAATATTTCATACCCCGACTTATCTACACGAAATTGATTAAAACTGCGAAAATAAAATGAGAAACTAGTTTATCTCTTGTTTTACCAATCACTAACAGAAAGCGTTGCAAAAGTATGTGTTGCATTTATTTATTTATGCTCTACTCATAATACAAAAGTAGCCACACAAATATAAAATAAATGTAATGCGGCTTATTATACGTCCGACAAAATCCTAATTTTAACTAACGACAAGTTGTACTAATGACCATTAAAGATATGTTAATAAATCGTCTGTGCACATTAGAACACGACCAAGTAGAATATTTTTGGAGCGTTCGTAAATGCATCACTGCGCTGCATCAGAAAAGCAAACTTTTTTTAAAGCAGATAAAAAAATAATTATAATTTTTTTTATTGTGTGACTATTATTTTTGTGGAGTATTTCACAATTTTTTGGTCCAAATTTACTTCACTGATACATATATAACCATTTGAAATCACTGATGCAGCGCAGTGATGCATTTACGAACGCACCCTTTATCTTTTTTCTTCGTTTGCAGAAACCATAAAACTATGATTTAAAAAACTTTAATTTTTTTTTTTAAATATGTATTTGCCAAATATCCAGGGGTCCCCCCAGTAAAATACGAAAAATTTTATCTTTTTTAAAACAAGAAAACTTTGGCTGAAAGTCCTGTATACATTTGGGAAAAAATTTTTTTCAAAGAGTCCGCTAACCAAATTAAAAATACCCTTTTCCAGAAAGAAATGTTTAAGAAATTGATTTAATTATTTAACTTAATCAGTGGGAAACTTTTTTTGCCTTATTTTCTTTAATAATATCTTTAGTACACAGAAAAAATATAACTTATAATATGAACTTACATAAGAAGAAATAATGAAATATACGAAATAAAGAATACAAATTTAGCGAAAGGAAATCTTTTCAACTTTTGATACCAATGTTTTGTATTATTTACACCTTTTTATTCTTTTGAAATGGCTTCTTTTGTGCAAAACGTTTTTATGCTCCATTTGATATGCAAAAAAAAATTAAATTTTTTTACAGAATCTTAAAAGTATTAAGACTTTAAAATAAAGAAATGAAGAAGCGATTTAAAAATAAATTTTGTTCTTAAAAATTTGGCTTCTTAAAATAGGCCAAATGGGAACAGCATTTAAAATAGTTATTATTTTTTTATTAGCCTTGAATTTATAGCAAAGTCATATTCAGGAGTGTGCTGGAAATCGCAAATGCAAAACGCAAGATTTTGGAAGTTGTTTTTAATAAACTTTAAACCTAATTATTATAATTTTTGGTTTAAAATAATGTTTAATAGGGAAATATTTGTTTTGTATTTGTTATAAAATTCTTTTTTTTACAGAAATCTTATTTAAAAACGACTTTTAAAATTCTTGCGTTTTACGTTTGCGATTTCCAGCGCACCCCTTTGTTGTAGTATAAATTCTCTATACTATTGCTATTTTTTTGGTATGAAATCTGTGTACGACATCCTCCCCCTTGTACGTACACATTTCATAGCCTTTTCGATGTCGGGCCATGCTAGATTCTACTGAAATTTGCTTCCAAAACTTTGCCATATAAAGGGTGTTCCAACCATAATGGAAGATGTTAATTGTAAATAAAACTAAAAGTTTTAAGAGAGTTATCTTAATATTTTTTAGGATCTTATGTATGTGTAAAACATAATATCGGACAAAGGCTTTAATGGCTTCGGTGGCATACCTCTATCCGATGGTCCATAATTTCAATGACTCTGAGACATAATTGAGGTTCAATGTCGGTAATGTGCCGAAATATCTAATCCATCCTTTAGCTCCTGAATTGTTCTTTGCTTTTTGACGAACACTTTTTTTTAAATATCCTTAAAGAAAGAAGTCAAATCTCATGATCGTGATGGCCAATTAATATCACCACCACGTGAGATACACAATACGGCCGTTAAATTTCTGGCGAAAAAAAGCCATTGTTTCGTTGGCTGACTTGCAAGTGGCACCATCCTGTTGGAGCCACAGATCTTCCAGGTCCATATCCTCAATTTCTGGCCACACGAAGTCCGTTATCATCTCTTGATAGCGAACACCATTTACGGTAACTGCTTGGCCGACCTAATTTTCAAAGAAGTAAGCCCGATGACGCCGCCAGGAGTGTTTTCGCTGAACGAACTGGGCGGACATGTAAAGGTGTTTTCACATGTCTTAAACACCCGGTTTGCTGAAATTTGCATACAATTCTCCCGATTGTGAACACATTTGATCGATTATGCTGACCAAAAAAATCACGAAGTGCATTGTGATTTGAACGCTCATTTTCCTAAAAGGCTTCAAAATTCTTAACGCGCTGTGTATCTCTGCATGGTTGTATTTGTGAAACACAAAATGATCGGAGAAATGATAGAAAATTAAGTTTTCTGTTACCATTTTGTTAAGCTTTTTTTTAAGTTTTTAAAGTGAATTTTTTAATTTTGCAATACTTTGCCAAACAATGGAAAGTTCTATATTATAGATTTTATAATTTTTTTTCACAAAAAATTGCCGCATATTTGTTTTTTGTTTCCAAACTTTAGTTTGTGGCCACTTTTAATTCACACCCCTTTTGTTGAGGTCTAACCCATGCTCTTTCTACTCAGATTTCAGCAATTGCCGTCCATCAACCGACACCCCATTTTCCGATAACAAAAACTAAAACAATACTTTTGTGTTGCTGTTGTTTTGTAGGTTATCGCTATAAAGTACATTCAGTTAAGACATTTTCTTTATGGGATTATTGTTGCTTACGAATATGCCTCACTTTGCAGTGCTTGGAAATTACATTTTTATTATTTTTATCGTTTTGTATTTTTAGTTCTTTGTTTGTTTAATTGTACTGCACTATTATGGTTTAAAGTACCTTAAAATTGTGTAGTTTCCAACTGATTGTTTATTATTGTTTTACTCTTAATTTTCTACAATTTTATTTTGTGCTAACAATAACAATTTGTGCATGTGCAGATGTTCAACAAGGGGGTTGATATTAGATGAAAGGTTGCCTCTTAAGTGGGTTGTTATGTTGTAAAATCTAAAAGGGATTTGTCAGGAGTTTAATATTATGTCCCCTTCGCTAAATATTGGATTTTTGTAGGAAATTTTAATATAAAAATTAGGCTTGTCACCTTTTAAAATTGCCAAAACGGGAAACCAATAAAAACTCATAGAAATATTCAATAAAATTCGTTTAGGTTAGCTCTTGTTTTCGAGATATACAGTTATTTCGAAAATGGAGGAGGCTAATATATTGAAATTACTATAAAAAAAACAAAATAAAATAACTTTTAAGCAAAATAAAAAGATAATTTTTTAGCAACATTTAAAAATTTTAATTTAAAAAAACTGGTCAAATAGCGTAGTACCGACGGGACATTCTACTCTTAAACTGGACTGTCCTGGCGAAAACTGGCCAGTTGGAAAGTCTAATATAAATGCATATTTTTTACACAAAGTTTTAAAATATTTTCATAGTTTTTGTAAATTTTCAAAAAAATAATTTATTTTTATAGAAATCCTGTTTTATACGAAATTTTTGAGTTAATTTACTTTTTCTATAAAGGAAATTATGCACAAACTTATTATTTTTATTATAAAAATTTTGCGCTTTAATATTTTTTCGAGAGTGGGTCAATAAGTTCGTGAGTTTTTGAATGAAACACAGATTTGGGGGGAAAAAATCTATTTATTTTTTAACGTAGTATCCTTTGCGCACGAAGTGTACTTCGTCTAACGTTGTCCCAATATTTTTATACCTTGCAAAAAATAAGATCATCAAAATAGATATCTTTTTGTTTGTACTCGGGCTTTGATTGGAGGAAAAAGGCAGCAAATCGTAGACTTGTTCATGGATTATTGCCGTAGAACAAAGGCTCTAATAAGCATACGAAATTTACTTTTTCCCATTTTTCCCCCAAATCACGAATTAGTCTGCTATGAATGGCTGTCAAACACAAACTAAATGACTTAAAGAAAGTAATATTTAATAAAGAACTCGCAATGCTAGGTCTAGGTTCATACTATGAAAGTTTTCTTCCAGGAAATCTCCCAGCGGAAAATGTAATCAATAGGAATCAATATTGTAATACATATCTTGTATAATATTTGATTCCAAAATTCATTATTTGTTGAACCGTGTTCAACAGTATTTTTATAACTTCTAATAATTTAAAATTTTAAATCTTTTTCTTTATATTTTGAAACTAAAGTGCCAAACAATTGCCAGCTCTGAGTAAATTTGCATTACATATCCTTTTTTTTATAAATATGTACCACTATGTAGATTTCATATAATAAGACAATAATTTTTGTTATTGTAAAACTTAACGAAAAATTCCTTACGGCACTTACGGTCTCTACTTTGTTATCATAAGTTAATTTTAAAGCAGTTCTGTATAATAACTCAAAAGGGCAAGAAGCCAAAATAAAATATTGTTTTAAGTTCAAGCGGAACTGTACCGTGTGTTTTATTTCTTTGGAAGAAATAATTGTCTGTTTGGACTAAGGAGGTACCCAGTCCAACATATGGTCCTTCGAGCGTTCCTAGATTAGGCTAGGAAGTGAGTGAACTGGTGGTTGCAGCCGTTGCCGCTCCCGAGAAACTAAAGCTAAAACCAGTTTAGCCATACTGGTTAGGAAAGTGTCAAAGCCTCCCGCGCTTTCGAGATGACACAAAAGGATACATGACCACTTGTCATAGCCAAGAAGACCTACTCCAACGAGAAGGAAGACTCAACTCTTTCAACAAAAAAAAAACCACCCCTAGAAAAAATTCAGTGAATACCAAGGTACATGTGTGCATAGACACAAAGAAAAGGAAAACAATTGGGTATGTACAGTGTATGAATTATATTTGTGCGGTTAGTTAATTTTTTTTATGGAAAAAAAATAAAAAAGTGTGTAAAATAAAATAAAGAATTTACAACAAAAACTAAAAAAAAAAAAAAAAAATTTAAGCAAATACAATAATACAAAAGAAACATTTAAATAAAACAACTACAACCTTTGCAACAAAGTAAAATTCATTTCTGTAAAAAAGTGCCATCACTGGTGGAATTCCAACAAAAGTATTTGCAGTTTTTATGAACAAGAGACAGGCATCAAATAGTCATACTCGTCTCACTTGCATATAGACATAAGAAACAAGTGTTTTAGTTTGCAAATCAAAGCTACAAAACAACATTTATAAGTGACAATTGGAGAAATAAAGAAGTGTTTCATGAAAGATAATTAATTAAAATAACAATTGAAGAAGAACATAAAAGAAAAAAAAGATAAATTAAACAAAACAAAAAATATTAATTAAAAAAGAAGCATTAAACAAAATTATTTGAAAACAAAACGACAAACGTTTAATAAAATATAAAACTGGTTAAGGAAAAAGTGCGGTGATTGGGTGTAAATAAAAAAAAAAACCATACATTAATTATTATTAAAGTATAAAACAAAATAAAAGAATATTATTTTAAATAAAAGTTCCTCCAGAAAAGAAAAAATATCGTACTTAATCTACAACATTAAAAAACAACAACAACAAAAGAGAATTCCAATTGAACAAAAGTTGCAGTGAGCAGAGATTTGTGAAAAACAACAAGAAAAGGTGGTTGAAAAATAACTCAAACGAATAACAAAAAGAAGAAGAAAGGGTTCGCCATCCGAGGAAAAAGCAGGGAAAAAGGTGAGTGGGAATGTAATTTTTTTTGGCAAATAACAAGTATATATTCTGGCAAAATTGAAAAACCAAGAGAAAACAATAAATATTTTGTGCAAAACAACAGTGGCGAACCAAAACAAATTTAAAAGAAAAATTTGTAAAAAATAATTTAATCTGATCGTTTTAATTAGGCGATTACAGAAGTACAGTGGTGCACAAAATAAAAACACATATTCTGTTTTAAATTTTTAATGCGAAATTGTTCATATTTACAAGAGGTAAATATAGACGAGTACAAATATACAATTTTCTAGTGAATATCAAAAGTATAGAATTTAAACTTTTTTAAATATTAAATAATAATGGCAAATAGAAGAAAGTGTAGATTTGACATCCAGCAGCTAGATGCGTTTTTAAGCGATTTTCAAATTATACCCCCGGAGGAATTAAATATCTCGTATTTAGAAGTTTTGCATCATGAGTTAGAGGTAAAGTGGAATAAGCTAGTAGATAGTTATGAGAACTTTGTAATTAATGATGAGGGGGAACAGGTAAGCGATGCTAAAGATGATACTTCCATTAAATATGGTAAAGCGTGCAACAATGCTCGGAAACTTAAAGCCAAAATTTTAAGTTTAATAAGTGCATCAGCGCCCGTAAATGAATCTCAAAGAGGAGATACAACAATGGCGCAACAGTCCTCCATGACGCTCAAGCTGCCTCCATGCGACATAGAAGATTTTGAAGGAGGTTATTCAAAATGGCCAGCGTTTAGGGACATGTTTCAGGCGGTGATAGGAAACCATCCACATTTAGCTTCTGCTCAAAAATTATACCACTTACGTAGCAAAACGAGGGGGGAGGCCAACCAAATTGTGAAAAGATTTGACTTGGTTGATGAAAATTTCGATTTGGCCTGGCAGGCATTAAAAACTCGCTTTGAAAATCCTAGAATTTTAGCTCACCAGCAAATGAAACAAATGTTTGGTATTCAAACTGTGCAAAATGAGAACGCCAAATCAATACGTCAAATTCAAAGCACCCTTAATGAAAGCTTAGCAGTTTTCGAATCACTTAGGCTTACGAAAACCTGGGATGCAATCTTAATACATTTGTGCGCTTCAAAACTTCCTGAGGAAACTATGCGATCGTGGGAAAATTCCTTAACCGACCACAAAATTTGGCCCACTTGGCAAGATATGTCTAATTTTCTTTCTAAACGAATTGAAATGTTAGAAACAGTAGCTGATATGAGAAAACCATTGGTAAAAGAAAATCATACCTCTAGAAATCAATCGTTTTTCACTAAATCTGAGCAAGATAAGACAAAGTATACTTGCGCAATGTGTAAACAAAACCATCCCTTGCGGTTTTGCAAAGATTTTAAGGAGCTAGCAGTTAGCGATCGAATCAAATTTGTGTTTTCTAACAAATACTGTGTAAATTGTTTATCGAAAAGTCATTTTAAGTCCAAGTGCCAAAGCACAGGTCTGTGCACTAGGTGCAACAAAAAGCATCACACTATGCTTCATAGCGATGAAAAGAATAAGATATATCCTAAAAAAGATACGAGAAACAAACAAACATCATTCCCACAAGATGAACTGCCCTCGAGTTCTGGCACCCAGCAGTCTAACGTTTCTTTAAATACACAAGTATTGCAAACCGTGTCTCCAACCAACAGTGAAGGGGACAATGTTCTCAATCATTTTTCTCAAAATGAAGGAACAACTATTTTACCCACAGCCTTGGTTAATATTCAACATTTAGGAGAACATTTTGTCGTCCGAGCTCTTCTAGACGCAGGTTCTGAAAAAACTTTTATTTCCACCAGAATTCAACAAAATCTTTCTCTACCGCTGGAAAATCATAATTCGCAAATATCGGGACTTGGTGGAACTGTAGTAGGAAGGTCAAAAGGGCGATGCCACTTGATCTTAAAATCCAGAGTCTCTGATTTTAAGATAAAGGTACAAGCGATCGTAGTGCCAAAATTGTCACATCTTTTGCCTTCTCGGCCCATTAAAATTAAAAACCTAAACGAAGTCAAAAACTTAACTCTCGCAGACCCCTACTTTTTCAAGCCAGCAATTATTGACATGATAATTGGTAGTGACTACTTACCCTGTATCAATTTATCAGGAATTAAATTAAATATAGCACATTGTCTAGAAGCGAGAGAGTCTCAATTCGGATGGTATGTGTCGGGCCCCGCGCCAAGAAGTGAAATCAATTCTTTCTCAACGGTCGTTTCCTCCGTAGATAGTATTGATCTACAGAATCAGCTGAAAAAGTTCTGGGAACTAGAAGAAGCTGAAACAATCTCGTCAGAAACCGAAAGTGATCGGTACTGTGAGGACTTTTACCAAAGGACCACAATGCGACAGTCAGATGGTAGATACGTTGTCCGCCTACCGTTTAAGGAAGAATTTCCACGTGATATCTTTCTGGGGCAATCGCGAAAAATGGCTTTAGCTCAGTATTTTCGAATGGAGAAAACACTGGCAAAAAATCCCGAGTTAAAAGTGGAATATACGAAAGTTCTTCAAGAATACGTCGACCTAGATCATATGGTCGCAGTTGCTCATCGTGAGTCTCAAACCGAAAAACAATGTTCATTTTATCTTCCACACCATGCGGTTGTACGACCGGAGAGCAAAACCACCAAAATGCGAGTGGTTTTCAACGCGTCAAAGAAAAGCAGTAGCGGATTTTCTTTGAATGACGTGCTACATCAAGGCCCAACACTTCAAACGGACTTGATGAAAATAGTGCTCGCTTGGCGACACTATGAGTATGTGTTTACCGGCGACATACAAAAAATGTACCGGCAAATATTGGTGCATGAAGGTGATCGCCCATACCAACAAATTTTATTCCGCAAAAATGATCAGGTTCCAGTACAAACTTTTCAACTAAAGACAGTGACTTTCGGAGTCAATTGCGCCCCTTTCTTGGCCATACGTACGCTACAGCAACTTAGTAAAGATTGCGAGAATTTATACCCAATAGCATCTGATATTTTGCAACATGAAATATACGTCGATGACATTTTGTCTGGCGGACACACTCTTAAAGAAGCGAAACGTAAGCAAACTCAGCTTAAGCAAGCCTTGAGTTCTGCAGGATTTCCCATGAAGAAAATCACCGCAAACAACCGCATTTTGTTCCAAGATCTGCCCCGGGAAGATCTTTTAGATGAAGATTTTTTAAGGTTCGATAACTCCAGCACGACAAAAACATTAGGAATTCGCTGGAATGCCAAAGAAGACTACTTTTATTATGCGTTAGATCCGCTAGAAATTTCAACGACTACTACAAAAAGAAAAATCTTGGCCGCAATCGCACGGTTATTTGACCCGCTAGGTTGGGTAGGCCCTGTAGTTATAACGGCAAAAGTTCTAATACAAGAATTATGGAAAGAGAAATCCGACTGGGATGAAATTGTTCCTCCTTACATTCTTGAAAAATGGAAGCTATTCGCGGAAACTTTGCCGCTAATCTCCCAGATCAAAATTCCCCGATGGACACATTTCGCACCGTTTAACAAAATACAAGTTCATGGGTTCTGTGACGCCTCAGAGAGGGCATACTGTGGTGTGATTTTTATGAGAACGGAAAGTACCGAAGGCATAATTAATTCCACTATGCTAGTGGCAAAAACCAAAGTTGCTCCTCTAAAGAGACTTACAGTGCCAAAATTGGAACTGTGTGGAGCTCTTTTGCTGACTAAATTGTTCAAAAACCTGATCAAAGGCTTTAAATTTTCTTACGAATTGTTTTTGTGGACAGATTCGTCTATTGTTCTTGGTTGGCTACAAAAGGATCCAAAGACTTTAAACACATTTGTCGGAAACCGTATTGCGCACATTCTCAGCGTTGTCAGCACCCATAACTGGAAGCATGTGAAAACCGAAGAGAACCCAGCAGATCTCGGTAGTCGTGGCTGCGGTCCACAAGAACTTTCGCAAAGTACACTTTGGTGGAATGGGCCCCCCTGGCTTCAACAACCCATGGCAATGTGGCCCATCCCTCGAACATTTGATCCTCTTGATCTCAAAACCAATAACGAATTCGACCCTCTGAAAGCTATATCCAACTTTCATGTACGAGCGTATCAGCTAGATTCCCAATTGAATAGGACTCGTAAAGAGCCTGCATATGATATTTTAGAAAACTTTTCATCAATAGATCGAGCACTTCGCGTCATTAGCTACTGTATGAGATTTATTAACCGTACTAGGAAAAAACCAACCTTTACTGAAAAATTCGTTACTGCGAACGAAATTACATTCACGAAAAATCGACTTATATCGATTGCTCAAAGAACCGAATTTTCAAAAGAATATAAATGCTTAAAGGAAAAAAAATCTTTATCTAAAAGAAGTAGCATTCTCACACTAAGCCCATTCCTTGATAAAACCGAACTCATTCGTGTCGGTGGACGGCTGGACAATTCCGGGCTTAGCTATGAAGAACAGCACCCGATTATTTTACCTGAAAAGTCTCATCTCGTTAAGCTCTTGGTGGATTATACTCATCGCATATTGCTCCACGCAGAGCATCATATCATGGTTCGAGCAATTAAACAAGGATATTATATCCCCAGGCTTAAAAACCTTGTGCGAAAATGTATTCGCAATTGCAAAGCGTGCACTATCTATAAAAAGCGTTTCCAGCACCAAATTATGGCGGCACTTCCCCCCGAACGAGTAAACTTTTCCCTGCCGTTTACCTACACCGGTGTCGACTTTGCCGGTCCGTTTCATATTAAGTCGTCAAACTTAAGAAATGCAAAAACATTAAAAGGATATGCTGCAGTTTTCGTTTGTTTTGCCACGCGTGCAGTTCATCTAGAAACATGTTCTGATCTTTCGACTGATGCCTTTCTCGCATGCTTTGATCGATTCACTGGACGTCGAGGTCTTCCCAAGACCATGTTCTCCGATAATGGACGAAATTTTCTTGGAACCAGTTATGCGCTTCTTAAAAATCATAACATATTTCTCAAAACCGCAGAACAAGCTTTAGTCGAGAAATATAGCGCCATAGGATTTACCTGGTCATTTATCCCGCCGTATGCACCCCACATGGGCGGCCTCTGGGAGGCCGCAGTAAAAAGCATGAAATCGCATTTAAAGAAAATGACAAACACCCTGTCCTTTACCTTTGAAGAATTTTCAACTCTGCTGGTAAAAATCGAAGCCGTATTGAACTCAAGACCGCTCTCAGCTATTACTGAAAAGCCTGATGAAATTTTACCTCTAACTCCGGGTCACTTTCTTCGTGGCGCTCCTATCATCGCTCCTCCTGAAGCTCCAGCTGACCCTCCGCTAGATGAAGTTCGTTTCCTTAAACGCTGGGAACGATTAAAAGCTCTACAGCATATTTTCGCTAAACGATGGAAAAACGAGTACATCACCGAATTGCAACGTCGCTACAAGTGGAAGACCGAAAGGCACAATATCAAGCCAAACGATATTGTGATTATCAAAGACGACGTGTTACCCCCCACCGAATGGCGCCTTGGTCGCGTCACGAACGTAGTTTATGGCCGAGACAGTAAAGTCCGAGTAGCAGATGTTCTAACGCAAAATGGAATAACCAGAAGAGCCATCGTAAAGCTCTGTGTACTTCCCACAACTGACAACCGTCAGTAAACGATTCACCAAACACCTATTACTTGCAACCCCACCGTTTAATCATGAATATCAGCTCTTTGACACAATAAAAACACTTTTAGCCGCACAATATATTTTTTAACGCTGTATGTATTTCTTTCGTTTCTTTTTCTTTATTACCTCTAGATGAAGGACAGATGACCAAAATTGCCATTCCTTAATGTAAAGATGGAAAATAACCTTTATCTCCGCAAGAGGAAACTTCATCCCGCTGTCTCCCAGACCGATCCTCGATTTATAACAGCTATTCATGCCACCACTTGTGACAAATATTCAAAATAAATCTACCGATGTCTAATAGAAATTGTACCATAATTTGGCGGCCGGAATATGTTGAACCGTGTTCAACAGTATTTTTATAACTTCTAATAATTTAAAATTTTAAATCTTTTTCTTTATATTTTGAAACTAAAGTGCCAAACAATTGCCAGCTCTGAGTAAATTTGCATTACATATCCTTTTTTTTATAAATATGTACCACTATGTAGATTTCATATAATAAGACAATAATTTTTGTTATTGTAAAACTTAACGAAAAATTCCTTACGGCACTTACGGTCTCTACTTTGTTATCATAAGTTAATTTTAAAGCAGTTCTGTATAATAACTCAAAAGGGCAAGAAGCCAAAATAAAATATTGTTTTAAGTTCAAGCGGAACTGTACCGTGTGTTTTATTTCTTTGGAAGAAATAATTGTCTGTTTGGACTAAGGAGGTACCCAGTCCAACATTATTTATAACACGAAACATGTCCTAGGATTGTAATAAATTATTTAAAATGCACCCTGCGAACGAATTAAATAATGCAATTTTTATGATAAAAATTTGTAAACGACATAAAGGCAGCAAAAAATAACGAATTTTTATTAAGTAAATATATAAAAAATACTAATAATAGTCACGAACAGAAACAATACATTCCTTGTTCTGCAAATGTGGGAATATACTTGGTAATCAATGTCAATTTATTTTGTTTGATAAAATTACCTTCTTGATTCCAATGTATGCATTATTATTCTTTTGGAAATAATACATTATTTTTTAAATTATTTTTGGATTCAATTCCTCATTTTCCCGCTGGGCCACTGTTTCTTTTTAATGTAAATACACCTTTTAGTTTGTTGTATGAATTCGAAAATAAAAAAATCAATCCCAAAATAAAGTATTTTCATTTCCCAGATTTTTACATTTTTTTTTTTGCAGATTTTCGAGATTTTTTAGCCCAATTTTGCAGACTTTTTAGATAAATTTTCTGTCAACAGTGCGGGCTGAGTTTATTGGTGAGAGGAGAAGAGAACATACTATATTATTCTCTCCCCTCTTAAGCCTAGTATTTTGTTCGAACTTAAGAAAAATGTTGAGCAACATTGATTATTTCACACGAAAATTTTGTGATGTATCAATATTATTATCTTGCGGTTTTTAAAAACTTAACTTTTTTATTAGTTACAAGTATACAACATTATTTTTGAAGGTAAACAAAAACCCTGGTTGGGGGTAGTGCAATATATATTGATTTAAATCAACATTGCACTCTTACTTAATAAAACTGCAAAAAATTAGTTTTTACAATTATTTACCAGCTTTAGTGATGATTGGTATTTTTTTCACTAGCACTAACAAAATTTATTGGCATTGAAAATTTTTTCACTATTGCTAACTGTGATTGTATGCATAGAATCTGCACTCAATCCAAATTTGTAGTTTAAAATTTGAACTTGCAATCAAAAAGCTGTGCGAAAACATAATATCACTAAAATTTAAATAAATTCAATTTTGTACGTGCATGGTTTTTGATTTTTCCGATGATATGCATACGCAGAGGAAATTAAACTAAATGAAATTCTGTCAATAACGGAATAATTCTTGGATTTAATCATTAAAACACAAGTTTTGTATTTTAAATTGTGTGCAAAATTTTTAGTCAAATACATAAGTGAAGAAAAAAAAACTGCAATTAACTGATGATTGCTTTTTTTAAATCAAACTTTTTTTTAGCGCAAAATGTTTTAACATTACAATCACTTATGCGTAGAGAGATTGCTAATTTTTAATTCATCACTCAACTACCCCCATCTATGTATGACAAAAACCATGTGTTTTGATAATTGTCATTAAAAAAGTAAAACAATTTTATTTTAATAATTTTCTATAGTAAAAAACAAAAAAATTTAATTTTATTATTAATTTTTGCACTTTTCTTCCTTTTTACTTATTGAAACGCTTATTGAAACCACCCTACAAATACAAAAAAAAATATTACAAAAAATGATACGCTGTTGCTTAAAATTCCGTGCGAAATAATATGAGCTGCACTTGTTTCGCACGGAAGATAAAAATGTTGCTAGAAACATTTTGAAAGTTTTTCGTAGTATAAACAGAGTACAACTCTATCAAAATTTTTTCGTTTGTATTTCACAGAAATTTTTTTTATATTAAGTTTGAAAACATTTCGCAAGAAATACTGAACAGAGTACCAGGCTTTACAAAAAACACTCAGAATTTTTGAAAGAAAGCTTGAATAGTGTGAACCCAGACTTTGAAATTGTTTTTAATTTTTTATTCTGAATTAAAATAATTTTACTTAAACTGGCACAGCAACAACAAAAATCTTCAATATAAAAAAGTAAAACAAATTCGGTAATACCACTTATTAATGTTTTTTTCTCTCGCGGAATTGGAATATTTTTTCTCGAGAAAAGTATTTTCCGTGATAAAAAAATTCCTTGGGAATATTCGTGATTATGTAAATTTAATGTTTCTGTAAACAAAATTTTTCGTTTCTTTTAATTTTGTAATATTTTTAATTATCTAATTTTTATTTAAGTTAAAAAATTTTTAATTTACAAATTGATTTTTTCCCAGTTTTAAAATTTAAAGTGTCAACTGTGTTTCTCATCTTTTATGGTTATTTTATGCATTTAAACCAAATTTACCCATTTCGCCTTGACCCATTCTATATGCTGCATACTAAATTTGTTTTTATATAATAAGATTTAAATGTACGTATGACAAGCATATCCTTTGTTTGGTATTTGTTTGTATGCGTTTACAATTTGAAATTTATTATAAACATTAACTTTTTCATTATGAATTGACTTTATTTTGTAAAGTCACGTTTATCATTTTAAATTAGCTAAAAGTGTTGAATTTTAGTTTATTATCTATTTAGGGTCGTTAAATTTACAATTGAATTTCCTCTTATTATTCTCCCTGTTGTGTGCCCTGTCTCTATTGTCCTTTCGGTTGTTTAATAACTGTTTTATACGTTGGCGTGTGTAACGAACATTAAATCGTGCATATTTTATCGTGTAACAAATTAATGTTTTGCTTCCACTCTTAAACGACATGAATTGTCATTGTTATGGGAAGGGCATTATAATTCATAATATGTAGATCGAAAAGAATCTTAAAATAGATTCCGAAATAAACAATTAAGTTTGTTAACGTGCAGATTTTGTAAAAACAAACTGATGTGTTATTGTTGCTGGCAGAAATGATTTATAGATTAGTTAAGTTATTCAATTGTTTTTTAATAAGTTTGCTTTTAATATTTTATTGTGTGCAGGATATCTGAAAGGCAACATTTTTGAATTTAAATTTAGCTTTAGTTATTATAATTTTTATTTTAAAAATTTTTTATTTTTAAACTTTTAATTTTCTTTTAATTACTTAATATATATTTTTTGTTTAACACAAAACCCATAACTTTAAAAAAGCTGGGACATCATGGTCGGCTAGACATTCGGATTTTGATCAACGTCTAATAATCGATTTGGGAAATGTTAAAAATGTTACACATATTGCTCTGCAGGGAAGACCGCATAGTAATGAGTTTGTTACTGAATATGCCATCAGTTATGGTATAACAGATTTAGAATTTGCCGATTATAAAGAACCTGGAGGCAATATAAAGGTAAGATGCCTCATAAAAAGACCATAAAAATAATAAGGGGAAAAAATTGCTTAAAGCGGAAAAGGTGAAGGATTTAATAGTTATGTTTTTTTTTTATTTTTATTTTAATCAGACTTAACATGTAATTAATAAAAAGCAATTTATTTTTTTAAAGCACTTTTAACTAATTGTATTTTAATTTAATTTTATCATATTTGCTTTAATGTTTCTTGCATTAATCTTTACTTTTTTTGACTTTTCTTTAATATAATTATAACAAATATTTTTATTAACTAATTTAAATAACCAAGTTTAAAAACTAACGAATTAACTTATAAAACAAAAATCCAGGCAATTCGGCATGGACTCCACTTGAAAATACTTACAATCACTTTTTAATAATTGATTTGGGTTATAAAAGCACTACACGTAAAATTGCCACTATGGGGCGGCCATTGACCAATGAATTTGTTACCGAATACATTGTACAATATTCCGATGATGGTGAATATTGGCGTTCTTATGTTAATCCATCTAGTGAACCACAGGTAAATTTTTTTATATGACACTTAAAATTATTGTTTTTTTTTTGTTTTCGTTTGGTAAAGATGAGAGATTTAGTAATAAATAAATGTTTAATTGCGTATTTTAATCTAGGCTATAGTTTATGCTATTACATGGAATGTCATCTTGGCTATGCTCGTTTTTATTCTCGTCTTTCGTCTCGTCTGTAGACTTGCCTATAGTCTCGTCGTTAGTCTCATCTACATCTGTAGCAGTGTTGCCAATTTAAACCTTCAATAGCTAGATTAAGCCATTTTTTTATCTCCTTTAGCCATGAAAAAAATCAATTTAGTCATTTACCATTTTTACTTAAACACATTTTCCGTAAGTTAAAAAAAAAAATTACAAATGCTGTATTCGTTGTTTTAACGTTTAACTTTTCTTTAATAGAAACCGCAAATGACCTTTAAAATAAAAGAAATCAAACTAATCGATAATTTGAGCCTTTCTTTATTGAAAGATTTATCTTATGTTTATTTTATTGTTTGTAAAAATTTATTAATTCAAACTAAATAATCTTTTACTTGTAATTTCAGTTTAAAAAATTAATTGATAGTTTTTAATTAAAATTTTTGATATTTTTAAATTTGGCTTAACATCATTAAATTTATTATCAAAGTTATTTTCGGGAATACAAAATTTATTATTAATACGATTTTCGTATGACGTGCTAAATTCCCATTTGTATTAAAAATAGAATCTGGGAATTATTTATTTTCATAAGTTACTTTATTAAATTCAACATTTTTCAATTTTTCGAATTTTTTCTATGAGTCAAGACCCCTATTACGGTTTACAACTCAAGTTGTAATTAAGACAACTGGTTGTGATCAGTTGTAATTTTTGTTATGTATTTGTTCACCGCAATATAGCAAAGTTGTAAACCATAATACAAAAATTAAGAAATTACAACTCAACTGAGTTGAGTTGTGAACCGTAATAGGGGCCTTAATTTCAGTTATGCATTTTATAAAGCTTTCTTGTAATAGTCCTATTCCTACAATTTTTAGGAATAACTTTATACTCTACCAGACTATTATCTTGTATCTTCTTGTTACATTTTACCTTAGCTATCCCTTCGATAGCAATGAAGTATGTTTTATGTACAGACAATTTTACAATTATTAGACACCAGCAGAATGTAATGCATTTTCTAGCCCGCTACGGCCTTCGTCAGCATTCTTTGTATCTAACTACACAATTTTTACAAATATAATCTGGGAATTATTTCCTTTCATAAGTTACTTTATTATATTCAAAATTTTTAACTTCTGCTTTCTCGTACTTTTTGTTTTGTTTTTGTGTTTTTACTTTTTTTAAATTTAAATTTGATGAACTTAAGTCTAATTTAAAAATATCAAAATGTTTAAGAAAAAAATATATTTTTAAAGTCTTTTGCTAATATTGATGCGTTTTTTATAATAAAATCTTGTTTAGCCATATGTTGGCCACTATTAAGCCATTTTTTTTACAAACAATTTAGCCATTTTTAGTTGTGATGCGTTGGCAACACTGATCTTAGTCTCTAATATAGTTTTGTCTAAAGTCATGTTTATTGTCCCTTCTTTAGTTTATCTAAAGTGAACCCTGTAGTCTATAAAATCGTCTATATATAGACTATAGTCTTTGATTAAGACTAACGATTCGTTGCAGTATAAAGCCTTGTCCATAGTAGCGTCTATAGTCTCATTAGTAGAATCGCCAGTAGTCTCGTTATTAGACTAGCTTATAGTCTCGTCAGTAGACTTGCAAACAATGTACGAAATATTTTAGTAAATGCCTTTCTGAAATACTAAATAATTTTTCATAAATGTTATGCATAAATCGTACATTTTACGAACTTTTTTCTTGTAAGCTTTCATTTTAAACAACACTTCATAATTTTGGTTAATTATTAAGAATCTTAAGTTTATAAAAACAAAAGTTTAAGTTTAGTACATTAACAGCCCAATAATGAAAGCAAATTCCCCGAGAGTTTTTTCCCTTTCCCCATTTTACAATTGAATTTACAGTGGAAAAATGGGAGAAGGGAAAAAACTCCCGGAAATTTTTATTCATAATTGGGCTGATATTGAGGGGGTCCATAACAAAACAAAACAATTCCACTTTTTCAGCTTTTGAGTTTTTTACAGAATAATATTCTGCAGCAGTGTTCGAAAATAAACATTAAATATTGTTCTTAAGTGTTCGGTACGGTAGAAATATGGAAAACAAAAACGCTAAAAGTGTTTGTAAATACCTTTAAACCCGTTTCTTTGTTTGAGATCTTAGTACACAATAAAAATAGAACATATTATTCGACTTTTCGTAAAAAACACAAACTCCGTTGTGTTCGGTTCAGCACATTAATGATTGTTCGTTTGAGTTGAGTTCAGCGCCCTTTTGGCTGGTTAACACAACACAAGGCGAATTCAACTACAGGTGGTGTCGCAACTACAACAATCCAAAAACAACAGAAACAACATAGGGGGTTTTGCATTGCATTGTTAGTGTTTACGGCTCGAAATGTCAACCTTTCTTAGCAAAACACTAACAGCGTTATGTATAATGAAAAATTGGCAAGAAGTTAGCACAGAGTTGAATTATAATACACTTACAGACTGTGGATAGCAAACTGCTAAACTCTGACTAGTGAGTTTCCAAATATCTGCTAATTTGGAAAAAACAGCTGTATGAAAACAGTATGAAATGTCAAAATCAGGGATGATTTCAGCAAAAATAATGTTTTTTTTTTTAATACAGTATGGCATCGTTATATATCAGAGTTGATTTATTAAAAATTTGCACCAGTGAAAAAGTATATTATACATGAACATTTTGCTAACAAGCTGCTAAGCTTAATCGGTATTCTAGTTGGCAGCTCGTTGTACGTAGTGTATAAACTGTGGCTAACTTTTCATTATACATACCGCTGTAACAAATCAAACCAAATAGGCTCGAACTGTCAAAATCAGAAGGCGTTTCGACACCACCTGTAGTTAATTCGCCTTGACACAGCACAATTTTGTTTACAAAAAAAAACAAACCAAGAAACCAACGAAAATGTTTACAAAAACAAAACAGGTACACAATACACACACAGTCTATTCTTGCAAATATCCAAGCAACAACAACAATACTAGTAAAAACCGTTGCGTTTTTGATTGCTCATTCCTTCATCAATGCGAAAAAAACACTACAGAACATACAATTATAACGAACAACTGAACATCAACTAATGTTTGTTACTTTCTCGAAAATAGCTATGAACGGTTTGTGTACTAATACACAAACACCAAAAAATATATATCGCTTCTGGGTGTGTCTACCGTATGCTAAATAATGTTCCGTATAGTTTCGAACACTGTTCTACATAGCGATTATAACGCTTACCAAATCGTTAGCCCATTATTGTTTTGACCTACCGGCTGCATTTTAAATACACCCTTTTTGAATCTATGAACTGTTTCACGAAATTTTGTTATATCAACTACATATTTTAAAGTTTATTGTGTATTATCAAAGTAATTTTTGGGAATACAAATTCAGTCTACTTAACTCTCTGTGGAGCATAGGTCCTCTACAAAATTTCTCCAACATATTCGATCATTTGCATTTCGTTCCAGCTTCTTCCACTGTTTTCGATATCATTTAGCAAGGAATTCCCAATTGTTATTCTTGATAAATACACTCAAATTTTTTGTTGGAGTATAAGCTAGTTTCTATGCGCATTTCACTGGGTTCTTAGGCCAAATAATCAGGAAATATTCTCCCAAAAAAATTTTAGAAAAGCCAAAGATATTTAATGAGAATTGCAATCACTCAAAAAGTCTTATTTGCAACGATATCAAAGCTTAAACAAAATACCAACAATAAACAGTGTGTTTATCTTTTCTTACATTCCCCACTGCAATTGAGTTTTGTTTTGCTCTACACGCCACTGTTTGGCGAATGCTGCAAAATCCTCATACTAAAATGTACACAATTAATTTGTATCTTGCTTTGCTTCATTGCCGTAAGAAAAAAGTTTATTAAAGCGGAAGCATAATAAAATGACAATAAAGAAAAAATTTCACTTTCGCTTCGCTTCATTGCCGTAAGAAAAGAAAAGTAGTTAAACCAAAAGCAAAATAAAAAGTCAACAACTCAACACACAGCAGTACGTAAACGTGTGCAGCACAAAAATTTACTTTTTAAAAATAGATTTTGAAAAGTGGCGTATGCGGTACAAAACAAAAATTTTCACTTTCAATAAAATACTATTCACTTCTTAGTTCGTTCATGAACTTACATAAAAATTTGTCAAAACATATGCCGGAAGCAGTGGTGAATATACAATAAAATCTATCAGAAAACTTCATTGTTGATATTCTCTACTAAGAAAGTGTTCAAAACAATTTATAAACCTCAATTCGACGCCGTGCTCAGGAGCTTGGTCTTCAAAGAACAACTTTGGCCACAATTTTGCACAAGGATTTGCATATGTTTCCATTTAAGATTTAGTTGACACAAGAGCTTTTTCCACAAGACCATTTACGCCGCCGTACATATGCCAATAGGATGTTACAGCTCGCCCATGACAACCCCGATTTTCATGAAAAATCATAATTAGCATTTGTGAGGCTAACAGAGGTGGACATTTATCTGATATTGTATTCCATACATAATTGCCGATATTAAATAAAACATTTATCAATATTAGATCCATTCTCTTTAAGGGCGGACACCCTGTATATCGTACTGGCTTTAATTATTTTTTTCACTTATCCAGACAATTGTTAAAGTGGAATTGTTGCGTTTTGTTATGGAGCTCTTCAATTACTATCTGTTTGGTCTCATCTTTAGCCTTGACTAGGCCATGTAGAGTCATTTATTGTGTAGGCTATAGTCTCGCCTATAATCTCGTCTAAATGTTCGTGCATTATCTAACGTCTATATCCCGTTTAAAACCCTGTTAATTAGACATTTTTGTTTTAAGTCGACATAATTAACTTTGTGAAAATATTAAAGGTAATTTTTTATATGTTGTCTTTTATTTTGGGTTGTGGTGTGGTTGGATGGTGTTTTTGTGTCAAATTATGTTTTATTAATGTTATTCGTTCAAGACAGAAAGAACATGTGTATTTAAGGAATTCGTTTAATTTAATTATAAATATGTAATATATATTTTTTCAAAACTACATAGATGTTCAAAGGCAACTCTGATGGCAATTCTATACATTACAATGTATTTGAAGTACCAATAATAGCCCAATGGATACGTATTAATCCCACACGTTGGCACGATAGAATTTCTATGCGTGTTGAACTTTATGGTTGTGAATATGGTAATTTAAATTTTTGCAATTATCTTTTAAACGCAAGTAACAAACAAGCATTAATCAATTTTTACAGTTGCTGAAAACCTCTACTTCAATGGCACCGGATTAGTACGTTACAACTTGCTGCAAGAGCCTATTGCTTCCACACGCGAATCTATTCGTTTCCGCTTTAAGACAGCTCATGCCAATGGCATTCTTATGTACTCACGAGGCACTCAGGGAGATTATTTTGCTTTGCAGTTGATGGAGAATAAAATGGTGTTGAATTTAGATTTGGGTGGTGGTATAATGACTTCTCTATCGGTGGGCAGTTTATTGGATGATAATGTTTGGCACGATGTGGTTATATCACGTAATCGCCGTGATATTATATTTTCAGTTGATCGTGTTATAGTCCGTGGCCGTATTAAAGGCGAATTTAGTCGTTTAAACCTCAATCGTGAATTGTTGCTGGGAGGTGTTCCGAATGTACAGGAAGGCATATTTGTTACCCAAAACTTTACGGGCTGCATGGAGAATATCTATTTTAACTCCACCAATTTCATTAAAGATTTAAAGGAAAGCTACGAACGGGGAGAAACCTATCGTTATAATAAGGTTAACACTATATATGCTTGTCCATCACCACCTATCTATCCGGTAACATTTACCACCCGAAGTTCGTTTGTACGTCTGAAAGGTTATGAGTCCCAAAAGTCTCTTAATATTTCGTTCTATTTCCGTACCTATGAGGACAGGGGCATGATGTTGCATCACGAATTTGCCTCTGGCGGTTATGTGCGCGTTTTTCTCGATTATGGCAAAGTGAAAGTCGATTTGAAATTAGCCGATAAACCTCGAATTATTTTAGACAACTATGATGATCAGTTCAATGATGGCAAATGGCATTCGTTTGTTTTGACCATTCAGCGCAATCGTTTGGTTGTCGATATCGATCAACGGCCCATGGCAACTACTAAAAACATACAAATTTCGACTGGTCGCTTATACTATATAGCTGGTGGTGTTGAGAAAAACAATGGCTTTGTGGGATGCATGCGTTTGATTTTGGTCGATGGTAATTACAAGTTACCCAAGGATTGGGTACAAGGTGAAGAGGTTTGTTGTGGTGAAGAAGTTGTCGTGGATGCCTGTCAGATGATTGATCGTTGTAATCCAAATCCTTGTCAACACAGTGGTGTTTGTCATCAAAATTCAATGGAGTTCTTTTGTGAATGTAGCCATACTGGTTATGCAGGAGCTGTTTGTCATACCTGTAGGTGTTTTTAATTTTTGTTAAAATCGGAATTTTGATAAATTAATTGATTGTTTATTTTAATTTAAAGCTAATAATCCCTTGTCTTGTACGGCATACAAAAACGCTCAAAGTGTAAAGTCACGTGTCAGTATAAATGTTGATGTTGATGGCAGCGGACCTTTGGCACCCTTCCCTGTTACTTGTGAATATTACAGTAAGTTAATCGTAGTATTTTTTTTTTTACTTTTATGCGAGAAAGAGAGATTTCTTAAGAAATGCTTAAGGCTGGGTTTTTGAGATCTTAGTTAAACTAGGTTTAGTTAATCTAAAAACAGATTTGTGCGGCCATTTCCAACTTTGTACACAAAATTTTGCTAAAAATTTTGGTCTTTAATGAAATAATAAAAAAAATCACATTTCGCCGGAAAAATCCAAGTTTCAGACTACGTTAAACTAAGTATTAACTTAATGCACATCTCAAAAACCTGGTCTAAGGCAAATAGAAAAAGAGATTCCTCTGAGCATTCTTGAGCTTGAGAAAATAAGAAAGTTTTGTTTAAAAAATTCCAAAGCTAGCGGACTAGACAGAAAATAAAAATTAAAGAGAAACGAAAGCACTCTTTCTTAATCGATAGCTAGAAAGGGCGTTTTCGTTAAAAGTTCTTAAGTTTGCTAAAGAGTAAAACCATTCTTAATCAGAGAGCAAAAAAAAGAGTGATTTTTTTAATAAAAAAAATCTTGATTTGTGTTATTAATTAAGTTTGTTGATTATTTAAGATGATGGACGTGTTATTACCACATTGGGTCATAGTCAAGAACATACCACAACTGTAGATGGTTTCCAAGAACCTGGATCTTTTGAACAGAATATTCTCTATGATGCTGATGTGCTACAAATCGAAGCCTTATTAAATCGTTCTCATTCATGTTGGCAAAGACTGAGTTATTCGTGCAGGTCTTCTAGACTTTTTAATTCACCTTGTAAGTTAAAATTTTTGTTTTTATTATATTCTATGTATGTAGGAAATGTGTTGATTATTTTTTATCAATTCTTAGCTGAAACTGGCAATTTCCGTCCCTTTTCATGGTGGGTTTCTCGACACAATCAACCGATGGATTATTGGGCGGGGGCTTTGCCTGGCTCTCGTAAATGTGAATGTGGTATCTTGGGCAAATGTAAAGAAAAAACCAAATGGTGTAATTGTGATTCAAACAGTATAGAATGGTTGGAAGATGGCGGTGACATCAAGGAAAAGGAATATTTGCCAGTAAAAGCTGTGAAATTTGGTGATACCGGCACTCCATTAGATGAGAAACAAGGCCGCTACACATTAGGTCCTCTGCGATGTGAAGGAGATGATTTGTTTAGTAATCAAGTTACTTTCCGTATAACAGATGCCACAATCAATTTGCCACCCTTCGATATGGGTCATTCAGGTGATGTTTATTTGGAATTCAAAACCACTATTGAGAGCGCTGTTATATTCCATGCTACTGGTCCTACGGATTACATAAAGTTGTCTATAAACGGTGGCAATAAATTACAATTCCAATATCAAGCCGGCAGCGGCCCCTTGGGTGTTAATGTGCATACCAGTTATCATTTGAATGACAACAAATGGCATACAGTTAGTGTGGAGCGTAATAGGAAAGAAGCCCGCTTAGTTGTAGATGGTTCTATTAAAGCTGAGGTAAGGGAACCTCCAGGTCCTGTTAGAGCTTTACATTTAACTTCGGATTTGGTAATTGGTGCCACTACTGAATATCGTGATGGCTATGTGGGCTGTATACGTGCCCTACTACTTAATGGCAAAATGGTTGATTTAAAAGAACATTCCAAACGTGGTCTTTATGGCATTTCGTCCGGCTGTATGGGTCGTTGTGAGTCTAGTCCTTGTCTTAATAATGGTACTTGTATTGAAGGCTATGACAGCTATTCATGTGATTGCCGCTGGAGTGCATTTAAGGGACCCATATGTGCAGATGGTAATTTTTTTGTTAAAACTCTTCTGCAGATTTTTGTTACAAGTTTATTTTTTAATTCATTTAACTAGAAATTGGTGTCAATTTACGCAGTAGTTCTATGATAAGATATGAATTTGAGGGCTCTTTCCGTTCTTCGATAGCGGAAAATATTCGTGTTGGTTTTACCACTACTATTCCAAAAGGTTTTCTATTGGGTTTGTCCTCTAACCTGACTGGGGAATATTTAACCATACAAATTTCCAATTCAGGTAAAATTTTAAATCATAAAACTACACTTATTTGTATAAACAATAATTTGTGTTATTTGTAAATTTTAGGTTTTCTACGTTGTGTTTTTGATTTTGGTTTTGAACGTCAAGAAATTATTTTCCCCAAAAAACACTTTGGCCTCGGTCAGTATCATGATGTGCGTTTTTCTCGTAAAAATAGTGGCTCAACTGTAGTTTTACAAGTTGATAACTATGAACCTGTGGAATATCATTTCGATATTAAAGCTTCGGCCGATGCTCAGTTCAATAACATACAATACATGTATATTGGTAAAAATGAATCAATGACTGATGGTTTTGTGGGCTGTGTTTCACGTGTACAGTTTGATGATATCTATCCATTGAAGTTGATGTTCCAGCAGAATCCTCCACAAAATGTTAAATCATTAGGCAGTAAGCTTTTTATTTAATTAGTGTTTGTTGTTGGGAATTTTAAATTTATAAAAACTGTTTTCTTTTTGTTTAGCACAATTGACCGAAGATTTCTGTGGTGTTGAACCTGTTACCCATCCCCCCATTGAGGTAGAGACCAGACCGCCACCTCTTGTTGATGAGGAGAAATTACGCAAGGCCTATAATGAAGTCGATTCAGTATTATTGGGATGTAAGTAAAATTTTTGTTAGAGTTTTGTTTAAGAAAATAAGAATTACTATTTTGCTTTAGAAATTTATTTAAAATTTTTGAAAAATTAGGTTTTTCGAAATTGAGAGTTTTAAATTCTCTTATTTTCAAAATTGCGCTTTTTAATTTTTGCTATTTTAAAATTCTTACATTTTTTTAAATTAAAAACAATTTAAAGATGAATTAAATAATTTAAAATATTTTTTTTTCCAACACTCAAACATTTTTTTCAAAATTTTTGAAAAAAAAAAAATTATATTTTGAACCAATTTTTAAAATTCACTGGCTTCAATGGCTGCAACATTTTTACTTGGTGTTCACAATAAAGCAACGATTTTTTTCCCCCAACAACACTCATTTTCAATTAAGAAAACGCTTGCAAATCTTTTCCAAAACAATATTTTGTATTACGTTATTATTTTTAAAACATTTTGTTACAAGTTTCATTCAAAAGTAGTATATTAAATTATTATTAACGTCATTAACAATTTCATACAATTTGTTGCTGAAGTAGAAGTTTGTTCAAAAAATAAAAGGGAAAATATATGAAATACTTGGGGAAGAAATAAGATTGAAGAAAAAACGAAGTTGTTGCTCCAGTTGTGAACGAAGTTTTTAAGGGTTTCAATTTTTAAAATAGAATATGCGCATTTTTTAAACTTTCGAAATTAAAAGACAGAAAGGGGTTTTCAACAAGAACTTTGTTTTCTAAAACAAATATTTCGATAAAGATGATTAAAATTTTTATTGTATTACGATGAGAAAAATTTGGGTAATTTTGAATGAAAAATTATATCTGGTAATTTCCACCACGAGCACGCTGACAGATGTCGATTTTTTTTATCAAAGCTGTTAATCAATTTTTGGCAAAATATAAATATTTCGCTTATTACATCACGGATTTTGAGTTTTGCAATTGGCTCTGTAAAGATAATCCAGTGGTGTTAAATCACACGATCTGGCTGGCCACTTAACAGCTGATGTTCGTGAAACTATGCGATCGGAGAATTTGGTTTGCAATAATTTGATAGTTTCATTGGCTGTCTGACATTTAGTGCTGGCACTTTTTGTATTGAGCCTGTCAACTCAAATTTAACGACCAAATTCTTAATAGCGGTCTCAGAAGGACGATTATGTTGTCCGAAAATATCACGAAATTTACGAAATGTAACTTTAACAGAACAACCATTTTCATAGAGGATTTTAATTAGTTTAATGCGATTTTCCAGCGAAATTGAATTCATTGTAACAATTGCCAATGCATCTACTACGAGTACGCCAAAAAACTAAATAACAAAACTATCATGTTGGTGTTGCCACAATTAAAAAACAAAGTTCTTGTCGAAAAACCCGATATTTGAATATTTTCATGTTACTTTTGTGTTACGATATCTTATTAGTTACAAAACTTTTGAATTTTAAAAATATTCTATTTCTATGTGTCCTTTTTTATTTATTTGAAAAATGTTCCTAAAATCAGTGTTTTTTATTCGTTCCAGGTCTTTTAATCATCCTTTTCCTTTTACTGTGCTTAATGGTCTTCTTGATTGGTCGCTATTTGCACCGACATAAGGGTGATTATCTAACACACGAAGACCAGGGTGCCGACGGCGCTGATGATCCCGATGAGGCTGTAGTCCATTCAACAACTGGCCATCAAGTAACCAAACGAAAAGAATGGTTTATATAGTTCGCAATGTCAAATGCAGGCGAATGGTCAACACAATAATAATCACAAGCCGAAGTAAAGCAATTAAAAAAGAACGAACAAAATAAAGACGAATGCAAAAAAAAAAAATACGAATCAAGACGACTTTTAAATACAACAGAAAGACTTTTTCCATCAAAAACAACAATTTTGAAGCGAATGAATACCTAAAAAACTAAAAAAGCTGGCCTTAAAATTTTAAAAAATAAAACAAATAACAAAAAATTGTGCTGAAATGCGTTTTTTGCATTCAACCATAAGTTACTGCCAATTTTCGTTTGCAAATTATTTTTTTTTTTTATTATTTTTGCAATTGCAGCTATTTTAAAGGAAATAATTTCTTATTTTATTTTACTTAAATGCATGATTTGTAATTACCATTTTTGTTTAACAAGCAATAAGCATAATATTTTTAAAATTCTTTTTATGCACAAAAGTATATTGTAGAGCTTTATAAAACGTTCTTTTTTTCTTTTGAGTATTTGGTTTATATTTGTATTATTATTTATTTTTTATAAACATGGTCACAATAGTTAAACCATTTTATTTCCGTTCTTATAAACTTATCTTATGTTCTTTATGCCGTCCATTATTTTGTACTTTTCTTTTATTTAGTATTTTTTTAATTATAATTTTGAATATTAATTTTTTTGTTTTTACTTTTTTTTTAGAAATTATGCAATACAAATTGTTTTTATACTTTTTTTTTATAAACAACCAGTTTTAAGTGAATTTTTTTTTTAAATTTTTGTTCAAAAAAAAATTTTTAAGGAAAGCAACTAATTGTAATTAAAAATAATTAAATTCTATTTGTAAACACGTTTCTTTTTACTGTTTTCTGTAAAATATTGTTTAAAAATTTAAAAAGAAATAAAAAAACACTGGTTTTTACTTTGTTTATAAAGAAGAGTAATTTAAATTAAAAAGAAAAGTAAAGGAAACGTGTTACTACATTCCATTAAAATCTATCATACATAAAACTGTAATTGTGTTAAAACAATAATTTTTAATTATTTGTCAACTTTAAATTGTAGCAATTAGTTTGTTAATTATAAAAACAAAAGATGAAAAAATAAATTTTAAAATTTTACAAATATAAAAAACATAAAATCTTAAAAAAAACAAATTTATTAAATAATAAAAAAAAAACTAAGCAACGTGTATTATACATTTATATTAAGTTAAAGTATATACTATACATAAATATAAAGTTAAAAAAAATTATTTAAAATGTTGGACAAGTTAATTTATTTTTTTATTCAAAACCTGTTAAAGAGAGCAAGAAAAACTGCAGTTGAAACCAACAGCGTTATTGTGAATTTCGTTTTGAAATCAAATGGAAACTCCAATGTCCAAAACGATACAAATTCACAGCTTAGTTCAATTGCCATTCGTAATCGACCCATTAATTTCGTGTAGCATGTTTCTGATTGAATACACTCCTAATAACTTTGTCTTTCTTATGCGAGAACAAGGGACTTTATCAACGCATCGTTTTCAAATCGCTTACGGTTCGGAAAATGCATTTGAACATGCGCGATATGCTTGCGTTTTGCTATTTTTTGAAGTTATGTTTGAGCAATGAAAGCATATGGTTTATCATAACAAATCATAAACAAACAAAATATTTTAAATTGCATATTTTTAATAAATACCTTAAAAAAAAATCGTACAATCAATTCCGATCGAAAGTGGAAGTGATTTCGTATCTTCACATATCTTCACTTTCGATTGAAATTGATTTCTGTGACTGGCCTGTATATTAAGGCTGTAAAAACGTAAGTACACAATTCATCAACACGGTGTCAATACTGTATTTACACATTGTGAACATACGTTTAGGAAAACAGGATAATTTTTATTGTGCACCTTTTAATTTTCAATAAAATAGACCAAATCATTTCAGTATACACGAGCAGCTTGAAATGACAACGAAATTGATCGAAATTATTTATTTTGGTATCATGATTCTCGATATCGAATGAAGTTTATTGAATTTGAAATAATAGCATTCGATATCGAGTAACTCGACATTACATTTCTCGAGTAATCATTCGATACGTCAGTGTCTATCGTGTGCAAAAAAATTCCAAAGTTTATGCGATACGTAAGTAGCGAATGCTGTGATTAGACCCCTGTTTGGCGTGTACAAATCAAAAGTTAGATATTTAAGCGATATGCTTTTTTCAGAACATGGGCGATAATCAAGCGGTGTTAAATTACTTGATTTTTAAACGCGTTCACCAAATTATTTCTTGTATTAAAAAACTCACAAAAATTACGGCTTTTATATTGATCAAAATTCCCTTTAAGTTGTATTGTAATTTCGTTCGATATCGAATGCCATTATTTGGCCCCTGTTTGTACACGAAACAAAGTACACTTTTCCATTCGTCTTTCCCCTTTCATTTACAAACTCAAATGTTTCATAATATGAACGAGGACTATTGAGAGGAAGAAGAAAAAATAGGGAAGGCATACAAAATACTTAAGTGCTGCAAAACAAATATTTTATTCAATTGTTCGTGTCCATAGAATGCAGTTTAAAAAGAGAATTTAAAAGGCCTGCCACACAAATCAACATCAGCGGGGTTGCCTAATTTCGGCTAACAACTTCAGTTGTGTTGCCAGCAAGAAATCAATAAATTTTATTTGTTAATAATTTCTAAATATATTTTAGTTCTATAATTATATTTTATGTTCAAAACATCAAAGATATTTCTTCTTAATTTTTTCTTTATTAAAAATTTAATTAATAAATTTAGAATAAGTTAAGCAAAGCTTTGGTCACACTTAACAAACATTTGACACTCACACGTAACCGCTAGTTTTATTTGACATTTTTTTGATTTTGCATAACTTTTGCTAAATTTAACAGCTTTTCTCAGATTATTAATTACGTTCTTCTACAATTTTTTCAGATATAAAATTTAGTTAATCAATAAAAGTTGTTAAAAAGAAAGCTTAAAGTAGATCAATTTAGTGGTTACGCTTTTTTTTTAGATTTTTTTTGTCAAATATTTGTTAAGTTTGAACATAGTTTTAAGAACATAAGAAATATTTACAAAACAAATTAAACAAATAAAGAGAACAATAAATCTTAATATGTACAAGAAAGTAATTTTGAATTATTTATTAGTGAAGTAAAGAAAAGTCTACATAATATTTAAAAGAATTACCTTACAAAGAATTATTATTAAGTAATGATAATTAATTTCTAAAATTTATATAGCGCACTTGTTCAACTATACTGTAATAACTCAAAATTTAAAAATCTTTAATCAGTCCAATTATGAATAAAAATTCCCCGGGAGTTTTCTCTCTTCTCCCATTTGTCCTATGTAAATTTAATTGTAGAAATGGGGAAAGGGAAAAAACTCCCGGGGAATTTGTATTCATAATTGTTTTGAATATGAAGTTCAAAATTATGAAAACCTTATTAAGCCCAGTCGGTATTTGACATACCATAGAGTTCAAAATCTTCCCGTCCTTCCGAAGGTCGGCAATGCATAAAACTTAGTAAGCGAAACTGGTGTTCAAATGTTTCGATTGCATCTTTTAGGATTTTGAATAGGCTTTTTTATGATACCCATATTGCTTCATCAAAACGTAAGTAAATTGAGATATAAGCAAATATTTTTCGAAATTTCGAAGCCCCATAACTCGAAAAATATGCATTGCTGCAAATTGTTTTGTTTAAAATTACGTGTTCTACCCCCTAAAAGCAAAACTGCCTATGGGTGTTTCCACAGAAAATTACCCCTAAATGCTCAAAAATGAAATTATTATTTTGATTTTTTTCCGTTAATATTATACAAAATAAATGTATCTGTCATTTTCCGAAAGATTAACTTTAATTTTCTTTATACTAACAAATATGTATAAATGAATTCAAACACAAAAAACTGTTAATTTTTTTAAATGTAACGATCGTTACTTTAAACAAATTTTTTTTTGGTAACTAATTTCTTTGGTTTGAAAATAAATCCATTCCTTAAACAAAACATTTCAAAGAATTGAATCGGATATTTGACTTGACATATCCTGCGCAAAATTGTATTTGAAAACCGCAAATCAGTAACGACCGTTATTTTGGAAACACCCCTATATGTATGTATTGCTTGGCAGTTTCCTTTCAAAAAACCTTTTTAAATGGACTTTCTCTGAATTTTGTTTGTTTTAAGTAGACTACTCAAATATCGTCACCTAAAATGCAACAGACCGTTATTTTCGATTGAATTTGGTTGATATGCCAAAATGCATTATAATTAATCAAAAAGCTGATATTGAATTTTTTCTTACTTATCGTCAGGGCTGTCAGATATGGCGATTCCTCGCCAAACGTGGCGATTTTGAAACCTGTTTGCCGGTGGGATTTTTCCATTTGGCGACCGGCGACTTTTTTTTTGGCGATTTGTGATATAACTGGCGATTTACTTGGCTATTTTTACCATTTATATTATTTCAGCAATTTATTTTACATTTTTTAGGAACTTTTTTCACATGATTTTTGTTTTGCTATCATTTAAGGTGAATTTTATATTCAGTCACTATTTAATTCTAATAGTTCGTATGCAGGTCAAAACCCTAGTAATGAAATCGATGAGGGTAAAGTGTACGATCCTATAGACTTGGGGCCTGTTCGGAAATGCATCACTGCGCTGCATCACAAAAGCAAACTTTTTTTAAGCCGATAAAAAATAATTAAATTTTTTTTTTATTGTGTGACTATTATTTTTGTGAAGTATTTGACAATTTTTTGGTCCACATCTACTTCACTGATATATATTTAAGCATTTTAAATCACTGATGCAGCGCAGTGATGCATTTCCGAACAGACCCTTGTATACTTAATTTTAGTTTTTTTAAACTGAATATGATCTCCATTTTATGTTATTAAAAAAAAGGAAAAAAAATAACAGAAACAAAACAAAATTTTCTTTCTGTATTATTTCTCAATTTATGGCGGGTTTTCACTGAAATAAATAATATACTAGCTTTTTTGTATGTAAAATTTCATTAAAAAAAAGAAATCTTACGAAAACTTAACAAAATTGATGTTTGGCGATTTTTGGCGTTTTCTGAAATTCGGTTTGGCGTTGGAGCTCAAACAAATCTGACAACCCTGCTTATCGTCGTCGAAAATCCAAAAGTACGAAACATCACTTTTTCTAATTTTACAGGAGAAGTAAAAAACGTTATAAAATAAAAAAAAATCAGATATAGAAACAATTGATGGAATATGGAATTAAGACAGAACAACTAAACTAATTCAAGAGAAAAAACTATATTTTTCGAAGTATTTTTTAAGTTATATTTGTTACGTTCTTTTAAATTTGTGTTTTCTGAGACAAAAGGACGTATCATCATAAATATTTTTTTAACGGATGTGATGTGAAAAAGATAAAAATATGAAATTTTTTTATTCCTTTTATTAATGCTTTAAGTTTAATGAAAGATTAAATACATTACTTAATTTTTTTTTTTAATAATTATGGGATGATACGTTCATTTGACTTGTGAAAAAAATGCACATGTTGATACGTTATTTTGAATTATGGATATAAAAGCGCTATTTTTTTTTCGCAAAAATCTAAAAATTGGTGGAGACGTGTAAGATAACCTAACGAATCATAATCAATCAAAAGCTCAATTTTGATTTTTTTGATGGTACGTATCATTTTGGATTTGCGACGACGTTATATAGCCTTTTGGAGTTTAGGTGACGGGATGTAATATGACGTAAGACTGAATTTTAGTTGTAACGTTTCCTTGTTGTTTTTTTTTTAATTAAAATAAACTTACTTTTTTAACTATCGTACGAGCATAAGTGTATTTTTAAACAGTACAGTTATTTCTTCAAAATCCAGGGGAATTTTTAACATTGTCCAGTTATTTTAAGTTGGGTTTCTGGCAACCCTAGTTACGATATAGAGATATTTTTCAAATATTCTTTAAATAATCAGCCCAATCAAGAATATTTCCAAGGAATTTTTTCTTACGCAAAAACTTTTCTCATAAACAACCTCCAATTAAAAATTCTGCGGGAGTAATGCGTAACCCCAGGTCTACACCAAAGATAATATTTCAGCAATTTGGCAATAACGTCAGCAGAATAACAGAGCAATATTTCTTATTGTTCAGCTTATGTTAAAGGCATGGGAAAATGTATTTATGTTAACTCATCATTTTAAAAAAATTAAGAAAGAAGCTGCAGTGTCAAAACTGACGTCATCTTTCAAAAATTATTTAAATTAATATAAATTCTTTCCTATTCGACATAATTATTCAAATGTATATTAATTTGTTTAAGCTTAAGGCCTTTTTTAAATATAAAACTATTAATTTTATTAAATTTATTTGCTTTGTTAAAATAAAATTATTATTTTTGTATAAAAAAGAACTCAAGCTTAAAGAAATAGATATACATTTCCACTTCACTACCAAAAAACATTTTCTTTCTCTTTCTTCGAAAGCTGCTTTTTGGTAGTAAAGTGGCAATGTGTAAAAACAGGCCGCTACTATCAACACGAATTGCGTAATCAAAACAAAAAATGCAAAAAGGGCAGCTTTCGCAGAAAAAGACAGAAAAAACACAATATTTTCTGTCTCGTGACACCTCTGTATGCTCTGTGTTCTGTTGTAAGACCAACGATCTTCACCGACACAGCCTCGACGCATGATTTTATTCCTATAATATTAAAAATTAATATTTCTGTAGAAGACAACATTTTATATTTGTTTTGTGTGTATAATTCCAATGACGTGTGTGTCATCTATCAATTATGTACTTTGAACAATGTTTGCGTGCCCCAAGGAGCTAGGCTCGTTTTAAGTGTCCTTTAAAACCCCTACTTACAATTTTTTATAAACTGAGAAATTTCATGCGTAACTTTTTTTTTATAATATGGGAAAAGAGCAAAATTTCTAGCGGAATTTTTATTCGAGCTTGGGCTGAATAAACCTTATCAAATTAATTTTTTCTTACGGTGCATCGATAAAATTTTAAATAGAATTGTTATTAAACAAATTTCGATTTTTATATAAGAAGTTCTCATATTAAAAAAAAAATCAAATAAATACAAATTTTATATCTAACTTTAAATTTAAAAATTCCGTTAACCGTTTTTTTTCGCAGAAACTGAATACTCTTTTTAAACGTGTGGCATCTCCACGGTTTTTATCTATTCCATTTTAGTTTATATTTCCGCTCAATTTGTTAAAGATGCAAAAGTTTTGGTTGCCGGTAATAGTTAAAAAAATTATAAAATTAAAAGCTCGTTTGTATTTATAAAGTATATAATTAAAATATTTAAGGGCTAAATTTATAAATAAAGTGTTTTCTATTAAAATTAAAAAAAAGAAGTGTAAAGTATTAAATTAAAGTTGGGGCCAGAGGGCCATCTTAGAATGTTCAATCAAATTGCAACATAATACCTAATATAAGTGTATGAAGTTCTTAGTGTTTACTTTAAAAATTAAGAAAAAATTATAAGTTTATTGAATAAAAGTCAAAAATGTCTAAAATTTGAATAAATAAAAAGAAATTTAACAAATACATAATGTGTCGTTCCTAACCAAGAATAAAGTAAAGAAGATTTCTTCTTCTTGTTATTACATTTTGATCGTTTGATTGTTATGCTTTTGTTGTTGTTGAGTATTTGCATGCATTTAAGTGAGTGTTGTTTTAAGAGAAAAATGTGATTGCTATCATTGCGTTAAAGAAGTGTAAAAATACATAATTGTGAAAAATTAAATTCAGCGTTAATAAATGAATAAAAAAAAGTTTTAAGAGTGATTAATAAATTAAATTTTTAAGAAATAATTAAAGTGTAAAATGGCCTGTTTTAAATAAAAAATAAATATTGCAAATAAAAAATCAAAAAAAATGTATTTAACTAAACTAATGGAAAATATTTTACTTGGATTATTGAAATTGTCAAGGTAAATATCATCAATATGTTATTACGAAATTTAAATAAGTTTATAGTATTTGTCAGTGATGGAAAATTTCAAAATTTAGATGGTACTGACCAAAAAGTAAAAGAGTACTCTTTTCAACATTTTGGTACTTTTTCCAAACATATTTTTTTTGTTGAAAAATAAACTTAAAAATCAAAAACATACATTTTTTTGCTCATATCTCAGCCATTTACGGACCGAGCTGAATAAATTTCAACAGAAAATTTCTGATGGGGATATCTTACCAGGACTGTGGAGTCGGAGTTGAGGTTTTTGTGCCGAAGTCGGAGTCGTAGTAGCCACAAAAACTCGCGACTCCGACTCCAAAGTTTTTCGGTATAAAAAATTTAAAAAAAATTTTCCAAAATAAAAATTATCTTCTTAAAACACATTTAAAATTTAAATAAATCGTTTATGAATACTGTTCTTATGTGCTGTTTCCAAATGACAGGCGATGGACTGAGTGCTCTTCATATAAATTTTACTACATAATCAATCGCCTGTCATTTGGAAACAGCACATTAATGTTTAGGTACGGTAATTTCTTCTCAAAAACTCTAATTTTAAGAAGGCCGTACGGTAATGAAAAAATAAAAGCTTACATCACAGAGTCTTATATACATTTAGCATCAAGATTATAGTAGGAGTCGGAGTCGTGAGTCGGAGTCGCACTTAAAAAATTTCAGCGTTTGGAGTCGGAGTTAGTACTTTTTTCGGACGACTCCACAGCCCTGTATTTTACATTAAAATATACCAACAAGCAGAGATAAGAATAAATTTGTCAACCGGGCTGTGGGGTCGGTGTTCAGGTTTTTGTACCGGAGTCGGAGTCGAAGGGCCCACAAAAATTCGCGACACCGACTCCAAAATTGTTCGGCATAAAAAATAAAAAAAAATATTCTAATAATTTTCAAAATAAAAATAGTTCGAAACTAAATCCTTTTTTGCTATATTTAAACATTTAAAAGGTACAGCGTTAAAAAGAGTTTAAAGTCAAATAAGGACTAGTCTTATATACATTTAGGTTAGATTAGGAGTCGGAGTTGGAATTTTAGCGGTTGGAGTCGGGGTTAGTACTTTTTGTTGACGACTCCACAACCGGTTGTCAATGTTAAAAAAATATCAACGCTAAATTTTTAAAATATAAGCATAACTAGGAAAGAGTACTAAAACGGACGTAGGGGTACCGTGGTATTTTCGAATGGTAAGAGTACTGAAAATAGTACCAAAGTACTCAATTTTCCATCACTGGAATTTGTAGTCTAATGTTATGTTCATACGACGATATCTGCCCGTATATACCAGAGATAATTATTGCGACATATATTGCAGTAAATGTCAAAATTATGTTATCTTTAATGTAGACAGCATTTTTTTGTACATATTTATTGCTGGCAATTTATGTTGCAATAATTGTTAGTCCATTTTTGTTGGCAATTATTGTTAACATAAAACGTGAAATTTGGATGTCAATTGCAAAAAAGAAGCAAAAAAGAAAAAAATGAAAGCAAATTGTGTGGGAAAGAAATTTAATTTGTGAAATTGTTGCAAATTATAATTGTAGTAAAATAATTAAATTAAATTAATTAAACAATAAAATAAAATTGTTTAAAATATTTTTATAAAAAAATAATTTTTTTCTTATTCGAAATGTATATTAATTTGTTTAAGCTTGAGTTCTTTTTAATATAAAAATATAAATTTTATTTTAACAAGAAAAATAAATTTTATAAAATTTAATATTTTTATATAAAAAAAAGATCTCAAACTTAAACAAATTAATATACATACATTTAAAAAATAAGTCGAATAAGAAAGAATTAATATTAATAAAAATAATTTTTGCAAGATGGCGGGAGTTTTTACACTGCACCTTCTTCCGTGATATTTTTCAAATAAGGAGTTAACATAAATACGTTTTCCCATGCCTTTAACATAAGTTGAGCAATAAGAAATATTGCTCTGTTCAGGGCTTCCGTTTTTGGTTATTTCTAACCAAATTTGGTTATATTTTTTTTCAATATGGAGATGTGAATATTTTTTCATTTTGGTTACTTTTTTCTAAAATAATAATGCGTACGAATATGTTTTTCTTGATACAATTCTTTACGAGCTCAAATAATTTGTACTGTGTACTACGATTTTTTCATTATTTGTTACCAAGGAACGGAAATTTTTTTATAATTTATCGAAAACAAAAAACCCTTTCAAAACAGCAACCAAATATTTTTTTAAGATTTTTGCTAAGAAAATATTGCCATTTGTGATTTTTATATCAAAAACGCCATGTTCTGAAATCGAAAACAAATGAAGTTTTAATCAATGGAAATTTTTTATTATTTTTTTTGTTAATGAGCGTAGTTTTTCTTGATTTTAAGGGAAGTAAAGACTTTAGGTAGGAAGTGCATAAAATCATGGGGAATCGATTTTAGAAAATTCCGTTTCGTGTTTCTAAAAACTTGAAAATAAGTTTAATGATCAGAATTTAGGTTATTTTCAGAAGTATACTTTTATACAAATTTGAAAATACACATATCAATATAATTTTAAAATTTATGGAATTTTCTTTAAGAAATGGTTGTAAGTTTTAAGAAATTTGAAATTTTACTGTTTATAAGTTGTCGGTATGTATATTTTTTAAGATAATTATTCGGTAAAAA
This sequence comes from Pollenia labialis, assembly GCA_949318255.1. Classification (NCBI taxonomy): domain Eukaryota; kingdom Metazoa; phylum Arthropoda; class Insecta; order Diptera; family Polleniidae; genus Pollenia; species Pollenia labialis. The sequence continues at coordinate 129,736,289 of OX439140.1, forward strand.
AACACATTGGACTGTCAGTCATATACTTTTTCCCCATTGAATGTACATACGTTACGAAAGGTGAATTTGTTTATATTCGCCACATTATTTTTCAATGATTCACAAAATATATCAAAAAGAACCATTTTGAAAAAGTTATTTATAATAAGAATTATAAATTTTTAATAAAATTTACAAACAAGAGAATTACGTTTTTAAAATATTTTAGATACATACATATGTATATGGTAATTAGAAAATATTTACATAAAATGCATGTCGCATATGGCCAATCGTTTTCAATTTCGCCATATCGCCAAACGCAAATTTCCATCGAAATTAAGAAATCGCCACATTTGACAGTCCTGCCAATAACATCTAAAAAGCGGAAAACAATTTCCCATTTTTGTTATTTATAACTGGCATATAAAAAAAATATTCCATTATAAACTTTCAATATACTGAATTTTGTATGGACATTTTACGGGTTTTTTTCACGAAAAAAGTCTCAAATAAATAAAAACTCTTAATTAAGTTTCTCGTTATTTATTTAACATGTAAATGAATTACATTTCATGTTTGGTTTTTTGATTTATAATTATCATGTTACAAATAACCTTTGAATTGCAATGCAACTTAAAATAAATTTTAATGACTTTCGCAATTAATAAAAGCCATTTTAAGTTTGGTTGTATTTTTTTTTATTTGGTAACTTTTTCAAAAACTTTGGTTGTAAAAATTGAATTGGTTCTGGCAGCACTGGCTCTGTTATTCTGCCGACGTTATTGCCAACTGGCTGAGATAATTATCTTTAGTGTAGACCTAGGGTAAAGGTTTGTTTCGCATAAACTGTATGAAAATTAGAAGTTTTGTTATAAAAAACAAGCTTGACGCTTTTATTTGAGGAACTCAGTTAGTACACAATGGATTTTTTGGGGAAAATATGGATTTTTTTTTCGTTAAAACTTCTAAAAAATACTTACTCGATAGTTTTAAAATGTTTTTTTCCAGTATAAATAAAATAAATTTTTTTAGATTTTGTTTTAGATTTTTTGTTTTCTTAATTAATATTTGATTTATTTAATTTGTTATCTAGACTATTACAGTTCACATAATTGTACATCCTCATACATTTAACATCACTTAATATTTCCTTTTAAATTGCTAATCAAAACATAATTTCTTAACATTTAAAATCTACGGTTTATTTTAAATATTTTGTTGTTTTTTTCACTAAAAACACAATTAAACATGTATCTATAGATATTTTTAAATTTCTGATGATATTAAGGGCTCAGTTTTGTAAAATGAACTTGAAATTCCAAAACAAAAATCGTTAAAAATTTTTTTTAAATAATGAAACGTGTTTCATTCGTTTTACAAAAAGAGAATTTTTCAATTTATTTAACTTTGACATATAAACAAACTATTTTTAGGTATGTATGTATATGAGTTTCCATTAATAAACTATTTAAAATCTTTATACTCACATCGAATTGCAAAAATAATCAAAAGAAATGGAATTATGTTTATTTTTTTTGGTTATAAAATTTATCGAATTTTTGGATAAAAATTTACCTTTTTTATAAACAAAAAGTTTTTAGTAAAATTAATTTTTTTTAAAGTTTTTTTTTTTTTCTGTTAGGTAAGACCAACGATCTTCACCGATACAGCCTCGACGCATGGTTTTATTCCTATCATATAAAATATTATGATTTCTGTAGTAGAAAACATTTTATATTTGTTTGGGCAACTTCCTTCGTATTTTTTTTGTTTTTGTTTTGTGTAGGCCTTTGCCGTACTTACCTTTTTTGATCTGTCCAAACATATGTTTGTATAATTCCAATGACGTGTGTGTCATCCATCAATTATGTACTTTGAACAATATTGGCAACAAACATTTTATCACTCCGTAACACAATTATTTGAGTGCCCCAAGGCTCGTTTTAAGCGTCCCTTTAAAAACCCTACTTACAATTTTTTATAAACTTTCTTCTGGTTTAAAATTAATTTTTTTTGGGAAAAAACTGAGAAATTTCATGCGTAACTTTTTTTTTATAATATGGGAAAAGAGCAAAATTTCTAGCGGAATTTTTATTCAGCCCAAGGAATAAACCTTATCAAATTAATTTTTTCTTACGGTGCATCGATAAAATTTTAAATAGAATTGTTATTAAACAAATTTCGATTTTTATATAAGAAGTTCTCATATTAAAAAAAAAATCAAATAAATACAAATTTTATATCTAACTTTAAATTTAAAAATTCCGTTAACCGTTTTTTTTCGCAGAAACTGAATACTCTTTTTAAACGTGTGGCATCTCCACGGTTTTTATCTATTCCATTTTAGTTTATATTTCCGCTCTATTTGTTAAAGATGCAAAAGTTTTGGTTGCCGGTAATAGTTAAAAAAATTATAAAATTAAAAGCTCGTTTGTATTTATAAAGTATATAATTAAAATATTTAAGGGCTAAATTTATAAATAAAGTGTTTTCTATTAAAATTAAAAAAAAGAAGTGTAAAGTATTAAATTAAAGTTGGGGCCAGAGGGCCATCTTAGAATGTTCAATCAAATTGCAACATAATACCTAATATAAGTGTATGAAGTTCTTAGTGTTTACTTTAAAAATTAAGAAAAAATTATAAGTTTATTGAATAAATGTCAAAAATGTCTAAAATTTGAATAAATAAAAAGAAATTTAACAAATACATAATGTGTCGTTCCTAACCAAGAATAAAGTAAAGAAGATTTCTTCTTCTTGTTATTACATTTTGATCGTTTGATTGTTATGCTTTTGTTGTTGTTGAGTATTTGCATGCATTTAAGTGAGTGTTGTTTTAAGAGAAAAATGTGATTGCTATCATTGCGTTAAAGAAGTGTAAAAATACATAATTGTGAAAAATTAAATTCAGCGTTAATAAATGAATAAAAAAAAGTTTTAAGAGTGATTAATAAATTAAATTTTTAAGAAATAATTAAAGTGTTTAAAAAAATTAAAAAAATGTTTAAAAAAGTTTTTGTAGGTGTAATGTTAAATTTAAAAAAGTTAGTTTGCAATAAAATGGCCTGTTTTAAATAAAAAATAAATATTGCAAATAAAAAATCAAATAAAATGTATTTTACTAAACTAATGGAAAATATTTTACTTGGATTATTGAAATTGTCAAGGTAAATATAATCAATATGTTATTACGAAATTTAAATAAGTTTATAGTATTTGTCAGTGATGGAAAATTTCAAAATTTAGATGGTACTGACCAACGAGCAAAAGAGTACTCTTTTCAACATTTTGGTACTTTTTCCAAACATATTTTTTTTGTTGAAAAATAAACTTAAAAATCAAAAACATACATTTTTTTGCTCATATCTCAGCCATTTACGGACCGAGCTGAATAAATTTCAACAGAAAATTTCTGATGGGGATATCTTACCAGGACTGTGGAGTCGGAGTTGAGGTTTTTGTGCCGAAGTCGGAGTCGTAGTAGCCACAAAAACTCGCGACTCCGACTCCAAAGTTTTTCGGTATAAAAAATTTAAAAAAAATTTTCCAAAATAAAAATTATCTTCTTAAAACACATTTAAAATTTAAATAAATCGTTTATGAATACTGTTCTTATGTGCTGTTTCCAAATGACAGGCGATGGACTGAGTGCTCTTCATATAAATTTTACTACATAATCAATCGCCTGTCATTTGGAAACACATTAATGTTTAGGTATGGTAATTTCTTCTCAAAAACTCTAATTTTAAGAAGGCCGTACGGTAATGAAAAAATAAAAGCTTACATCACAGAGTCTTATATACATTTAGCATCAAGATTATAGTAGGAGTCGGAGTCGTGAGTCGGAGTCGCACTTAAAAAATTTCAGCGTTTGGAGTCGGAGTTAGTACTTTTTTCGGACGACTCCACAGCCCTGTATTTTACATTAAAATATACCAACAAGCAGAGATAAGAATAAATTTGTCAACCGGGCTGTGGGGTCGGTGTTCAGGTTTTTGTACCGGAGTCGGAGTCGAAGGGCCCACAAAAATTCGCGACACCGACTCCAAAATTATTCGGCATAAAAAATAAAAAAAAATATTCTAATAATTTTCAAAATAAAAATAGTTCGAAACTAAATCCTTTTTTGCTATATTTAAACATTTAAAAGGTACAGCGTTAAAAAGTGTTTAAAGTCAAATAAGGACTAGTCTTATATACATTTAGGTTAGATTAGGAGTCGGAGTTGGAATTTAAGCGGTTGGAGTCGGGGTTAGTACTTTTTGTTGACGACTCCACAACCGGTTGTCAATGTTAAAAAAATATCAACGCTAAATTTTTAAAATATAAGCATAACTAGGAAAGAGTACTAAAACGGACGTAGGGGTACCGTGGTATTTTCGAATGGTAAGAGTACTGAAAATAGTACCAAAGTACTAAATTTTCCATCACTGGAATTTGTAGTCTAATGTTATGTTCATACGACGATATCTGCCCGTATATACCAGAGATAATTATTGCGACATATATTGCAGTAAATGTCAAAATTATGTTATCTTTAATGTAGACAGCATTTTTTTGTACATATTTATTGCTGGCAATTTATGTTGCAATAATTGTTAGTCCATTTTTGTTGACAATTATTGTTAACATAAAACGTCAAATTTGGATGACAATTAAAAAAAAGAAGCTAAAAAGAAAAAAATGGAAGCAAATTGTGTGGGAAAGAAATTTAATTTGTGAAATTGTTGCAAATTATAATTGTAGTAAAATAATTAAATTAAATTAATTAAACAATAAAATAAAATTGTTAAAAATATTTTTATAAATATAATTTTTTTCTTATTCGAAATGTATATTAATTTGTTTAAGCTTGAGTTCTTTTTTATATAAAAATATAAATTTTATTTTAACAAGAAAAATAAATTTTATAAAATTTAATATTTAATATAAAAAAAGATCTCAAGCTTAAACAAATTAATACACATACATTTAAAAAATAAGTCGAATAAGAAAGAATTAATATTAATAAAAATAATTTTTGCAAGATGGCGGAGTTTTTACACTGCACCTTCTTCCGTGATTTTTTTCAAATTATGAGTTAACATAAATACGTTTTCCCATGCCTTTAACATAAGTTGAGCAATAAGAAACATTGCTCTGTTATTCTGCCGACGTTATTGCCAACTGGCTGAGATAATTATCATTAGTGTAGACCTAGGGTAAAAGTTTGTTTCGCATAAACTGTATGAAAATTATAAGTTTTGTTATAAAAACAAGCTTTACGCTTTTATTTGAGGAACTCAGTTAGTAGACAATGGATTTTTGAGAAAACAAGCAATATTTGTCATCACTTTAAATTTTCTTTAAAAATAAAATTTTATATGAAAATTGAAATCGGCTGCGAATTTTTGATAAAACTTTTTTTAGGAAAAAAAATATGGATTTTTTTTCGTAAAAACTTCTAAAAAATACTTACCCGATAGTTTTAAAATGTTTTTCCAGTATAAATAAAATAAATTTTTTTAGATTTTGTTTTAGATTTTTTGTTTTCTTAATTAATATTTGATTTATTTTATTTGTTATCTAGACTATTACAGTTCACATAATTGTACATCCTCATACATTTAACATCACTAAATATTTCCTTTTAAATTGCTAATCAAAAAATAATTTCTTAACATTTAAAATCTACGTTTATTTTAAATATTTTGTTGTTTTTTTCACTAAAAACACAATTAAACATGTATCTATAGATATTTTTAAATTTCTAATGATATTAAGGGCTCAGTTTTGTAAAATGAACTTGAAATTCCAAAACAAAAATCTTTACAAATTTTTTTTAAATAATGAAACGTGTTTCCTTCGTTTTACAAAAAGAGAATTTTTCAATTTATTAAACTTTGACATATAAACAAACAATTTTTAGGTATGTATATGAGTTTCCATAAATAAACTATTTAAAATCTTTATACTAACAACGAATTGCAAAATGAATCAAAAGAAATGGAATTATGTTATTTTTTTTGGTTATAAAATTTATCGAATTTTTGGTTAAAAATTTTCCTTTTTTATAAAAAAAGTTTTTAGTAAAATTCATTTTTTTTAAAGCTATTTGTTTTTTTTTTGTTAAATTTGCGATTTTGAAATTGAAGAAGAAGATATTTTTTTGCTTTCTGCGATTATTTTTTGTCAAATCTGTCTAATTTTAATATTTTTTGATTTCAGTGATGTTATTTAATATCTATTTTTCGTTAAGTTGAACTCCGATACATATTTTATAACTTGGATTTATTTAGGACTTTTTGCAAGTCTAGCAATTTTTTTTGATACGTATGGTGATTTCTTTTCTGAGAAATATGTTGCATTAATGTTACACGTTCTACATTTTTGTGTTCTTTTGTAAAAAAATACAACTGTGGGAAAAATGTTGAAGTTCTTTTGTAAATAACTATGTTGATGAAAAACATGTTGCATATTTTACACTCACTTTCACTAACTCACTTACAGGAGTAGTATATATATATATATATGGGTCGATATCGCGAAATGACTACATTCTGTGGCCCGACGCATTTAGTATTAAAAATATCGGAAAATTGAAATTCTGAGAACAGGAATATACTAAACTAAATGTCCTTTAACCAGGCGCGGAAATCAAAATAAAATATTCTAAATATTTTTATGAAAAATTTTGGTCGCACGGTGCAAATTGTCATTACCATGGCGTGTGTCCGATCGTTTTGTGTTCAAAAAACACAGATTTTTATTAATATCTTAAAATATATATTATAAATGAAGTACGTCAAGTTATTCGAGAAGAATGAACCAAGGCAATTTTAATTTCATAAATATAATTTTATTTTAAAATTTAAGATTTTGAGACATTTTAGTCCGTGGCTAATTTTTTTCGTCATTTCCCGTGGTCCAATTTGTTTATTAAAAAAAATGCTTTAAAGTTGTTTTTCTTTTAGGTGTAAACAGTCAATGTAACGACAATTCCCGTTAGTTTTAAAGTTAATTGACAGAAGTGAAAAATGTAGTCAGTTGTTTGAGAGCTGTTGAATTGGTTAGTGTTTTTTGTGTATGTTCCTGAAATTTTGTCATTCTCGTGGTAAGTATATTTTTACGTTATTTATGTACATAATTATTTCCAAATTTTTGGTATTGGTTTGTTCATTTTGAAATTCTTCATTATATTATAATACATTTTATAAAAAATTTTGAAGATTTCCCATTTAAATCCAAGAATACTCACGTTTCCATCATTACCGTGCAGTCATTACCATGGGTATAATATAAACCACGGTAATGACAAAAGTAACACGGGAATGATTTTTTCAATGTAAATTTGAGATTATTCAATTTATGGTAATTATTAAAGAAATTTATCATAGGATTTTTAAACATACCATCAAATACAACATGGCACCATCAAAAAAAAAGGTAGAAATGCAGAGGAAAAAAAAAATATGCGGAAAAGGAGCAAGAGCGACGCAGAAGAAGGAAAAACGATCCGGCCAAATGCGCCGCACAAAAATTAAAAGAAAACGCCCGATATTTAAAAAAGAAAGATAATAAGGTTATTAAACCAATCAAGGAGATGACCCCTAAAGCACAAAGGGCACAACGGAAAAAGTGGGCTATAAATTCAAAGAATTATAGAAAAAATAAAAAACATTTGAAGGAAAAGGAACAACAATATATGGCGGACTATTCTCCACCCGGATCGCCAACATCATCCACTGGAGAGGGTGAACCACCAGATAATCAAGATCCAGTTCCAGCTCCAGCTCCTGTTATTCCTAAATTAATTCAGAATGGGAATGAACATTTCCTCAAAGTAAAAAAGAAACTTGCGCGTAAACATAAAAGTCAGTTGGCTCAAAAAGACAAAAAGATTGCAGAATTAAAAGCCAGTTTAAGAGCATATCAAAAGAAGTTGGTTCGTATGAAATTGGTTGATAAGGGGGATAATGCTTTGAAGCCTAGCCCGAACTCTAGAGTTGTGGCAGTTTGTAATGATAACCCTTGTTCATCGAGCCCAGAAATCAAAAGGAAACTGCTGTTTGCTGAGGTTATGCAGGACCAGTTGAGCCAAAGCTATAGTTCATTAAAACAGAGAAAGGACAAAAGAATCTTACAAAATTTGTTGACTGGCAGAATTACTAAGAAATATAAGTTTCTAGGTTATTGTCGCCACACAATATTAAAGGGCTGGAATGTCAGAGTTCGGAATTTGGAGAACTCCAGGCTAATTAAACAAAAAGATGTCAGGTACAGCATACAACGATTTTTAGAGCAGGATATTAATAGCCGGATGTGCGCAGCTAAAAAGGAGTATGTGACAAAATCAAAACAAACTCATCAAAAGCGATTTCTCACAAATACGCTTAAAAATTTACACAAAAAATACCTGGTCGAAGCTAACAGCACACTTAGCTATAGTGGTTTTTGCAGAAATCGTCCGTTTTGGATTAAAGAAATGAAGATTTCTAACACAGACACATGCAAGAGCTGATTATTGTCTCCTTACACAAGTCCAAAGTTCTGAGCCAACGTACTGCAAATGATATAATTCAAACACTTTCGTGCCCTCTTATAACAGAGAATTGCCTTTTTCGGTCATGTCCAACCTGCAAAGGTAAGGTGATATCATACAATGAATTTGACATCACAGGTAATGGAGATGTTTTTAAATGGGCCGCTGTAAAAGAGACTTACACTGACATCAAAACGAAAACACAAAAATTGGTTTCGAAAATGTCTAAACTCTCGACGACAAAGCCTTTAACGGAAATTATTTCCGATTTTGAGCAATCGTTAACACCATTCTTAGAGCATCAAGGCAGAGTTATCCACCAGTACACACAAATGAATATGTTGAAGGATGAAATCGAATCAAACGAATCATATGGATTTTAGCGAAAACTATTGCTTGAAGTATGCCGAAGAAACGCAAGCTTTTCATTTTGGTGGGTCAAGACAACAAATCTCTCTACACACCGTTGTAACGTACACAAAATCTAATGGCGCAAGTACATGTACACCGAAAAGCTATTGTACATTGTCTGAAAGTTTGGCGCATGGACCATCAGCCATCTGGTGTCATCTTAAACCAATTTTAGATGCTTTACCCGATAAAGTACAAACAGTCCATTTTCTAAGCGATGGACCTGCCACACAATATAAAAACAAAACAATGTTTTATATACTAGCAACTAAACTAAAATTGATGTTCCCCAAACTTAAAAAGTATACCTGGAATTATCTTGAGTCTGGCCATGGAAAGGGAGCTGCTGATGGTGTAGGGGCTGTATGTAAACGAACAGCTGATAGATACGTGGGTCAAGGTCACGATATTGCTGATTTCAATACACTTTTTGATGTTATTAAAGAGAACTGCCCAAATATAACAATATTTAAGATATTTGAACGTGATATTAAAGAATTTGAACTAAATATAGACCCAGCTAAAGCCAAACAATTTGTTGGGACGATGAAAGTACACCAGGTTAGTAACTTTGTCGCTATGCAAGATTAGGTGTATTGATTTGTTTTTCAGGTTGTAGGGAGTATTGAATCCTACTGTATATGGCTACGATCTTTAAGTTGTTTTAATTGTACGACCTCATGTGACCATCATCATCTAGGACATCTGGACTTTACATCCCTTTACAGTAGCATTGATACCCCGGCAAGTAGTATAGATGATGGGTCATTCTCGTTGTTTGAGCATAATACACAAAGCAAGCTAAAGTATAATGCAGTATACAGCTCCGACTCAGATGAAAACGCGCTGCAACCTTCTGCTAATTTATTGCAAAATTCAGATATAGTTTTAAAGAAAAATATAAAAACTGGTACGCACATACTAATCACGCTAACAGGACAAAACACCAAGAAATTTACTACCAGTCGCCATTACACATATGCAGCTATTTGCCAATCAAACCTTGAGGATAATGATGTCAAAGTTTTGTTTTTCAAAAGTTGTTCTAGCACATCAGAAAACCAATTATTTAAATTAAATGAGAGCGATGTTTCATACATCAATTTTGAGCAAATAATTTCAATACTACCTACACCAAACATTGTTTTACAGGGAAATAGGTTGTACTATAAATTTCCTGGGAAAATTGATGTAAACGAAAGAGGCTGACATCTCAAAATGAGTATTAATTAGATTATAAGCTTTAGAAAAGCGAATATTTTTTGTTATTTTATTTTTCTAAGTTTATATAATCTAAAGAATGGATATAACGTATTAATTTTATTAAATGTGTTTCCATAAATTACTGAATGTGTTTTATTTTGCTACAATACATGACAAAACGTCATGACCATGCTGCTTAGCCATTACCGTGCGGCATAAATATCATTTCCGTGGGAATATTGTCATTTCCGTGGGGTGAAAAAATCCTTAAAATCCTTAAATATACATGGCCCATTGCTTATTAATACATAAAATGGTCTTTTAAAACAGTATCAACCGAGAAATAATTATTTGAACCCATTTTTGCACTTGGCCGTTTTCAACCCTCGATTGTAGTCAATTCGCGACATCGACCCATATATATTTGCACTGGAAAACTTGTTAAAACTATGGAGGATAAAGGTCAATGAGCAATAACATTCACTTTACGTCGTGAATAATACCGCAACACTCGCATGTAAAATACCTGAAAATACATCTAGATCGGCGTTTAATTTGGAAATGGCATATAGAAGCAAAATTAACTAAAATGAAACTAAAAGCATTTCAAATAAATTGACTTATTTGGAGATTTTCTGTTCCTAGTCTCGATTGCAAATTTATACTTTACAACTCTATCTTTAAGCCTCTATCTATCGGCCTCTATAATCGAAAAAATTCAAAGACCAAAATATACTTTTTCGAATAATTATAGCTGCCCCCTGCCACCTGTCATCTTAAAAACTTAAATATTCACAAGGATCTCAATGTGCCAAACTATGATTTTGAAGTATGCAGTAAAATACTTAAACGGCTCGAATTGCATCCAGACACACTAGCTCGAAATATTTTAAATAATGGCGGCCACACTCGCTTAAGAAAAAGAAATGCTGCAGGATTCATCCGATTATATGAGCGCTTAACAGTGTACGTCCATAAGCCAAGAATAATTCAAGAGCTAAAGGATGAGATTATTCGGCACATTAACGACATTGAACCTCAATTATATCTAAGAGTCATTGAAAATATGGACCATCGGATGAGGTATGCCACCGAAGTCGTGGCGAGTATTTTGTTTCACACAAATTCTATCATAATAAAAAATTTTAAGATAATTCTCTGAAAAATTTTTGTTTTTTTACAATTAACATCGTGCGTTTTGGCTGGACCACCCTTTATTTTGATGAATTAGACATTTTTTAGAGATCCTACATTTTTGAGTTTTTTTTATTGTTGGTATTTGTTTTTGTAACATTAAAGGATTTTTAGATAATTATCTTTTTTGGTTAATAAGCCCTTTGTTTTTTATGAAATTACCGATTAAAAAGAATATTGCTTTAAAATCTTTCTCTACCTTAAATAAACTTTGCAACAGTGATGTTAAAAGTAGAAAAAATCCCTATTTGTATGGGATTTCTTCTTAAAAAAAAATAGTCGAAGAGAAAAATTACAGATTTGTTAAAATCATTAAAATGTGAGGACTTTTCAAAAATGTGGCAAAACTTTGGCAACCTTTTTCGATTTGTGACAACATACTAATAAAATTGTTGATACGGAAACATTTTAACTGTGATTTTGGGGTAAATTTGTGAAACAAGAAAGGAGAAGGGAAACAAAAAGTTTTGGAGAAAACTCACCATTTTAATGAAATTTGGTGAAAATTCGCTATCTTTGGTTTATCACTGCCACATACACATAGCAAAAGGTTTTTTCTATCATTGATGTTATGAATCCATTTTCAATCGCTCGAGTAATATATCAATTTTTCATCACCAAAAGTGATTATTACAAAAAATTACCACCCAAATGATAGCTGGGTACAACTTAAAATAAAATTTATATATCGCACTAAATCAACAAAAGGGTATTAACGCAAAATTTAAAACTTTTCAGTGGAATCAAAAAAATGTTTAATATTACATTAAAGGTCTATTAAAAAGAATATCATAATATTTTCAATAGCACGATATTTTAACAGCGGTTAGATATTGTAATAAAATACTTTTTAATTTGTTTAATATTTTAATAATTTATTTATTTCAAGTGCGGCTAGTACGCACTGTTTGAACTTGGTACAAGAATTGATCTTTAACATAATAAGTGTTTCGATTTTTATACATAATTAATGCTGATTCATCATTTTCATTACAGCGGAAGGTATAGTGATTTGCTTAGAATTTACTTACAATCTCGCAGACACTTGTCCAATAGTAAGAGTGGTGATAGTCCCAGCAAATAAAATTGGACCACCTGACCCATTTTGATAAAATGGACTACTTCATGGACTGGTCCGATGTAATGCAAGCATGGACCATGTCATTGTTAAAAAGTGTTTGTAGTGAGACGACATATCTTCGTTTTTTAACGACGTGCTTTCGTTTTTAAACGACTTCAAAACTAATCCTCTTGAGTATACCATGGAGTAGTTTTAAAACTACTCCTTAGTGGTCCAAAGGTGGGTTATATACAATGGAGTAGTTTTAAAACTACTCCTTAGTGGTCCAAAGGTGGGTTATATGATCCTCTCCTAGGACATCGTAATGTTAAATAGACCAGGTTTTTTCCATACGTTTGGGTTACTTTTGGACTAGTCCTGGTCCATTGTGGACTACTCTTTACACGCGTGTTTGGACTGGTCCTATTATTTGCAGGGGTATTACTACTGACGACTGTGTGTACTGTTAGTACCCTGTAGGAAATGTCACTAGTGAATCTGTACTTATTCACTATTCACACAGTCACCAGTACTAGTGACTTATTATACCCCAGACAATGTTATTTACTATAGACATTTAACATGTGCGTGTCATTGGAAATCTACTACTGACGTTGGTACTACTGACTAGGTACTGACTAGGTAGTTCCTTTGGAAACATATGTAGACATTGGAACCAGAGAATCACTAGTACATTTTAGTAAATGTAGTCTACACTTTTGGTACGAATACGAAATCATAACAATATTTTTTTATTAGTTCTTCAACTTTTATAGGAATTGTACTTCTCAGTTGTTATTGATAAACATTTTTGCGTATTAAAGCCAAATATAATGGAAAATGTAGTGAAGTATAGACACTTTGTAGACAATGTCACCAAAATAGTCGACAAAACTGGTGACTTGGATACACTTGCACCCAGGTTTCCTTCAGGGTATTGTATTGATACACACACACACACACAGCACACAACACTCAAGTGGCTTATTCGTATTACATTAAACATGCGCCAGTTCATTGCATGTAATGTATGTATACTGAAATTATGTGTGCAAGCATGGTTCGAATAAATACACGCTACGATATTACGGGTATAAAATAAAAATTTTGAGTTAATACGCTCTTGTTGATCAAGTGCGCTACAAATGATTTTATTTATATTGATATATTATCATTTAAAAGGGACTTTTATAGTGACAATTTTTGTTAACGCGTAGGAAAAAATGGGGATTTTTTCGGGCTACGTAAGGACTTTTCAAAAATAACATCACTGCTTTGGAATTAAAAAAAGAAAGAAACAAAAACGAAATTTTTGTGGATAAATTGATATTTTTAATCACATAAACGATATTTATTTTTTTTTTAAATTTTGATAAAATTTTAATTTTTTCCGATTTTTAAACTCGCGAGCACAAATTTTTTACGACTCGTAAGATTTTTCTGCTCTTAAAGTTTCAATTCTTTGCGCAAGCGAGTTTTATTTTTATTACTCGCGAGCAGAAAATAATAATTCTTTCTAAAATGGAAAATAAAACTTGCTCGAATTTAATTCGAGTTCAATTCTAGCACTCTCCATACTCTGATAACTGTAATTTTTTTTATTTAAGCGATTTTTTTAATTTCAGTCAAAATCGCCATACAAATTAAATTTTTGGTAAAACAGAGTCTTTATGTTGGCGACTTCTCTAATTTATCTATTCGTGCTTCCAATAAGTTTAGATTGACATTATTTTAAATTAAAATATATTTTTATTATTCTCATTTTGGCGATTTTTTTAAGGAATTATTGTTTTTTTTATTTTAAAGTTTTAATTAAGATTAATGGGTCGATTATGAAGGACGACTGAACTGAAGTTGAGTTGCCAGCAGCGAAATCAGGCAACGCCGCTCATGTTAAAATATTAATTTTTTTTCTCATTGTTTATTTATTGAATATTCATACATTAAATATGAACTAACAATAATTAATCAAATCTTATCTTAATTGTTTATTTATGTCCAGCCAGAGACAGACAAAAATTTTTTCTTCTTCACGGGTTCTGTTCACATATATAGATGCTTATCGCTCATCTAGTTGGGTAAGTGCTGCAGTGTCTCTTCTTCTTAAGCGAGTGTGGCCGCCATGATTTAAAAAATTACGAGCTAGTGGATTTGGCTGTTGTTCAAGCCTTTTTAAATATTTTACTGCATATTTTGTAAACATAGTTTTTACTAATGGCACATTGAGATCCTTATGAATGTTTGAGTTTTTAACGTACCAGGGAGCGGCAGTGATTATTCGAAGAAGTTTATTTTGACGCCGTTGAATTTTTTCGATATTAGAGGCCGAGGCAGTGCCCCATAGTTGAATACCGTAGCACCAGATAGGCTTTAAGATAAAGTTGTAAAGTAGAAGCTTGCAATCGAGACTAAGGACAGAGTTTCTTCCAATAAGCCAATGAATTTGAATGGCTTTAAGTTTCATTTGAGTTAATTTTGCCTCTATATGGCATTTCCACGTTAATCGCCGATCTAGATGTATATTTTACATGCGAATGATGAGGAATTATTTGATTATTGATTGTAATAGGGGGGCAAGATTCCCGGCGCAAGGTGAATGTTATATGTTATATATCATCCATTGTCTTAGCCATATTTCTAGTTGAAATATATGATCCTGTAAATAACAAGATGCTTCATAACGGTTTTCGTGGACGCTTAGAAAAGCTGTATCGTCTGCAAATGTTGAAGTTTGGGTGTAGTTGTTTGTTGCTGCCTTGTGGAACTCCAGCGCCAATTGGCTGAGATGAACTTCAGAAATTTCCTTCTTTAATAATAAATTTACGGCCGACTAAGTAGCTTTCTAACAGTTTGTATGTGTTTGCTGGTAAATTTTGCTTCAATTTATGAAGTAAGCCTTCATTCCAGACTTTATCAAAAGCTTGCGAAACATCGATGAAGAGTGCTGAGCAATATTTTTTTTCTTCAAATGCTTTTCTTATGCCATTTACTATTCGATGAGTTTGTTCAGTTGTGCTGTGTTTTCTTCTAAATCCAAACTGATGGTTTTGAATACATCTATTGTCACCTAGAATTGGTGTTAATTTTGAAACTAATAAATTCTCAAACAGCTTTGACATATTTGATAATAAGCTAATAGGCCTATATGACTCAACTTTTGTATGATCTTTACCTGGCTTTGGTATCATGGTAACTAAGGAAACCTTCCATTTTTGAGGATAGTATTCAAGGCGTAAAATAGCATTAAAGATAAAAAGAATAATTTTCTTTGCTATGAGAGGTAGCTCTAAAAGCATTTTATTACTGATCTTAACAATACCAGATGCCTTCTTAGTGTTTAAGTCACAAATAGCCTTTTCGATATCTCTTATTTCAAATCTTATGGGAATAGCTGCCCTAGCAGCAACAGGTGGTAGCTCGACCGCAATATCGTGAGATATATTTTATGTAAATACGTTTTTCAAGTGACTAACAAACATATTTCCTATTTCAATATCGTTTCTTGCCCAACTACCATTCAAGTTTCTTAATGGTGGCTTAGATATAACTGGCCTTTTTAGATTTCTAGCTGCACGCTATAATCAGTAGTCTGATTGTGGAGTTGCATCAAGTTCCTTAAGATAATTTTCTAGAGAAGCTGTTTTCTGAGTCTGCAGGAACTTTCTAAGCCTTTTTGTGCACTCTTTTAATAAATTCTTAAGTTGAGGGGACCTGTAAAGTTCTTCGAACTCTCCTTTTTTCATTCAAGAGCCGCTCGACATCTGTAAAATATATTTTAATATTTTTTGTTTTTGTGGGGCCAATACTGGAATGTTAAACAAAATTAAAAATAGAGCGATTTATTTGTGTGGCTGACGTCGCTAAGTAATCAGTCGGAGATACAATTCTATTGGGGTTCATTATAGTAACAATTGTAGGTGTGTGGTCGGAAGATAATTCTAAGGAAGCGTCAACATGAATCCTTTCTGTTTAAATATAAATAAAAAAAATTTTTGTATATTTGTACACGTAGAAAAAAATATGTTTGGAGGTAACCATATTCTAAGAGCAACAAACTATGGTTGGATTTTAACAATGTTTATGATTGCAGGTTACAATATTATGTTTAAATTCTGCGGAAATCAACCATAATATGGTCAAAATTAACCATTTTTGGTCAATATTAACCATAATAACTATCAAACTAACCATATTATGTTCAAAAATAACTATAATATAGTCAACATTTTCCTGAATTTTAACAAAAGTAATCATATAATGGTCAGAATTAACAATAATATGGTCAATGCTAACCATATAATGGTTATTTATCTCATCCATTTTTTTAATTTGCTTGTTAAGTGTCAAATTATAATTTTGTTAAATTTTTTATTCCTGATAGGTGTTATGTTACACTTTTATAAAAAATCCCCTTTGATTCATATTCCAGCATGCAACGACCTTCATTACTATTCTGTTCTACTAGTTTATTATACGTACATTTTTTTCTGTTCTACTAGTTTATTCTACGTAAATTTATGCATTTTAATCAAATAAAATGAATGAGAATTTTAAGCAAACTGTTGTAAAATGCAAGCGACCAGAATGTTGTTGCTTTTTACACATTTTATTTTAAATTTAAAATTAAACATAAAATGTTTTAAAATGTTATAATTTCGAACATATTATTGTTATTAAATAGTAACCATAACAAGTTTGGAGGCAACCATAATATGGTTATAGCTTTTGGATGGATGAATTTAACCATAATATGGTTGCCTTGATAATAATATGGTTAAGGCAAACATAATATGCTTAAGTGTATAGTTGTTGCATTATTTAATTAAAACATTGTATTGTTAAATTCAACCATATTTGAAGTTTCAAGGGATGTTAAGCAAAATATTATCAATCTTGAAAAAAGTTTTGTTAAAAACAACAAAAGTTTATTTGTTGCCATTGAGGGGACTATAATACGGTTTTTAACCATACTTCAATCATGTTTTTCTCTGCGTGTACATGAGCGGCGTTGCCTAATTCCGCTGCTGGCAACTCTTATTCAGTGGTGTTGCTATCCGTAATCGACCCATACATATTCATTAGGACTTTTTTGCTTGAACATTTGCAAGGTAGCTAAGGTAGTCAGTCCATCTATTTAAGCAAAAAAGTCGCCATGAAAATCCAGTCAAATATTATGTTTCTAATTTTTCTCATTTGTTCAAATTGATTTTGCAATTCGTTTTATTTCGTTTTTAAAACTATTTAAATGTAAATTTTATAAAAGTTTTTTGTAAAATTACAAGAAAAAAGGTGGGTTCAAATTATATTTAATGATTTAGTTTTATTTTAATAAACACATTTTGAATTATATTTAATACTTTCTCAGTTAATTCTAAAGATAAATTTGTTTATATTTCATTAAAATGATATTTTAAGTACTTTATTAATAGTTTTGATTACATACGTATTTGCTACAAATTAAAAAGTCTAATCAATAAGTTAATACATGTTAAAAGAAAAAATAATACTACAAATCACAAAAAAAACACTGAATGCTTAAAAATTCGATTAATGTTATTAATCGTTGCTTTCAAAAGATCATATGATATATAGAAATTAACTCAATTATTTAAGAAGAAAAACTGAATCTATTACCGATATAATAACATTTTGTAACAAACCTGATATGAAATAAATGTGAAATGTGTTTAAAAAAAATGGTTTCAGGTTTCTACAAAATTGTGTAAAAACCGAATTTTGTATACCCTTCACCATGGTGCGATAAGAACTGAAAGTAATATTTATATCGTTCTTTAGATAAAAATAAATATTTTTTAAGCCACGCCTACTTCTCCAATCCCGCCCACATTATTAGGGAAGTTATGTGTTGATTACCAAGATTCTTCTTGATACCTAATTTGGAAACGTTGGCTCTCGCCGTTCCCCAGATACACAAAAGAAAAAAGAAATGAAAAAACAACAACAAGGAA
Organism: Pollenia labialis; assembly: GCA_949318255.1. Classification (NCBI taxonomy): domain Eukaryota; kingdom Metazoa; phylum Arthropoda; class Insecta; order Diptera; family Polleniidae; genus Pollenia; species Pollenia labialis. Next base: position 129,754,629 of record OX439140.1, read on the forward strand.
TTTATGGGTAAGATTAGAGACAGTCGTTGTTTTTCGCTCATATCCCAGTCTTTTATATATCGACCTGACTGAATTTCGATAGCAAACTTAAACGGAGTATATGTGATATATAAATATAACAACCTGATCCCCATCGTTTCTGGGGTCTTCGGAAAACCCAGTATGTGAAACGCGTTAAAAAGAAATGTTAGTTTTGTTACAAAATTAAAAAGAAAATAATAGATTCATAATTAGGTTTCGCTGCAAAACCGTTTGTCAGCTTGCTGCTAAATGTCCTGCCAATAATTCTATATTTTAAATAAATATAGGAAGTACAATTTTTAAGCTTTCAGTGGTTCGTTAATTGCATCTACTTTTAAGTCTTATATTTTAAGTTTTGCTTATATGAGTTGAAGGAAACTCAGTCTAATGTTTAACATTTATATATTTTAATATGTATGATTTGTTTTGTATATCGTTGCTAATTAGTATCTAGTATATAAAGATGTTATTCGCAAAAAATTTAACTGTTTTTATATTTTTTAACGTTAAATATTTTTGTCCATTTAAGAGTTTCAGCAGTTTTTTAATAGTAATTTTTGACCAAATTCGATAACGTATTATATACCTACGCCCAGAGAAAAAATATGGTTAATATAGTCACAGTGCATTCAGAATACCGAAACGTTCGCTCATTCATGAGCGAGTGTGAACGTTTAAAAATTTTGCTTTTTATTTTCATTTACGAGCACGAAAAAAAAGTGTACTTTTGATCACCCATGAGCAGTGAGCAAACATTAATTTCTCATATGTTAATTTTCCAGATGTGAGCAAATTTAATAAATTTATTTTTAAATTGCTCATATGTATGAGACAACAAACACAGAAGGCGCTTTCCACTTTTTAAAATAATTTCTACTGCGTATGTTCGGCACTTTGGACGACAATAACATGAATAGCCTGTGTGTGTTATGTGAACTTGTTTGGTTTTTGTAAAATTTTTTTGTTATCCTTTTACAGGCAATAATAATTGATTTCTCATTTATAACCAAATTCATGAATGACTAAATATAAACGATCTTAATAATTCTGAAATCTACTAAATGATGCATAGAGTTATCCATTTAGTAGTTAAAAATAAAAATACCGTCGGTCTGGCAAGGCTGTCAGATGTTTTTGTAAGATCTGTAAGCTAAAGTGTCATTTATTAGGTGTAAGGTTTGTCTTTTACGAATATGGATCGTTTAACAACCGAACATGGCGTAAAAATTGTTTATATTTACTACAAAAGCGATGGTTCAAACGTGGCACACTTTTCGAGCATTACGGGGTGATTATGCTCGCAAGAATCGACTGTGCAAGGAATTGGCAAGGCTATAAAGAAATTTTAAGAGACTAGAAGCGTTACAAATGTGCTTAGGCATTATCGTAAAATGCGCACTGCTAAAAATATCGCTTCTGTTAGGGAACGTGTGGTGGATTATCGGAATTTGTCGATTCGACAGCTCCAAGTACTGCAACCGACTTTTTTTGGCCTGTTATTAAAAATTATTAACTAAACGGTGTGTGGCTTTAACAAGACGGTGTTACGAGCCACAGAACACGACCGAGTTTGGCTGTATTCCAGAAGACGTAATTTTTTTGAGACTTTTTTGTGGGCCTACGTCAAAAACCGTGTCTATTTGGAGCATTTGAAAACTAACATTCGTCCATTTATCGCCGAGATACCGCCCGAAATGTGCGAAAAAGTGTTCGAAAACTACCTCAAAAGGATGGACTGCTTCATATAAATAAAAGATTCATCGAAATCATAGTTTTATGTGTGCTTTATTTTACTTTACTTTTGAAACCGAAAAAAAAGATAACCCTTTATATTTCTTCCATGATCTTTTATAATCGTATGTTTTAAGATTTATCAACTATAGTTTTCCCTTTTTATCATATTTTAAGAAAACATGTTACAGTGAAATCTCTTATCGCCGGGCATCGAAGGGACTATTGAGATGTGTCCGTAGGGGTATGACGTCCCAGTAAAACTTAATGCATTCTTTATGGAACACTGTCCGAACTTGGCAACAGTGGTCGCCGAAAGAGTATGTCCGCATAATACAATAATTATTGGAAATAAATAAAGGATTTTGAAAACAAAACAAAAAAAAATTCATTTGAAAACAAATATTTTAACTCTTATGATATTGATCGAAAATTTTGTTCGTTATATTGATGTTGCTTATTGTCAATTATTGATATAAAATTCACAATTTTAATGAATTTTTTAAAGTTAAAAAAACAGCTAAATAGTTTGCAAAAAGTACTATCTATAATAATATTATAAAAAAATTTAATATGTATGTATATTCCAAATGATTTTAAAATTTTTCGTATAAAAACTTCAAGACGAAAGTTTAAATATTTTCACAAAAACTTTTCTAATGTCTTAAATCAGTGAGTTGAGAAGCAGAAAGATTTGCTAAATTTGTTTTGTAAAAGTAAGAAGAAATAAACAACAAAACAAAATCACGGGAACAGTTTTTTTTTAAATATATGTACGTTAGACCGGCTCAAAAAAAAGTTGTTGATGAATTCCCTTCAAAACTAACTTTGGCATGTTTTATGAAGATTCCCAAAATATTTTGGCTCTAGCGATAATCTCCCGTGTGCTAAACCATGTCTAAAGAGGGTCCAAAATGGTATTTTTCATAAATAAAAAGTTCGGTACACACTTGTTTGTCCAATGAGTTGCCAATTATAATAGATATTTAGTTATTCTTCAATTCTGCATTAAAACCTTTTAAAATTCTAACCACAGACTCGAGATAGCGAGATGTTTATGTCAGTATTTTGATGCTTTTCAATTCGATTTTAATGTAAATTTAAATAACTTAACGATTTTTGTCCGATTTTCATTTCCAATGCATCGTTAGGAAGGTATTGACCACTTAAATTCCTAACCATACAAACCAAATGAATTTTGGTTTCTATGGTCATGGTAACGGTTATGGCTATGGCTATGGCTTTACCTTAATGCCAGGTCTAATTTGACCTTTGATATCAAATATATTTTATGATAGAGCGTAACTTTTTTTTGCAAAGAGAACGAAATTGATTTAATCTGTAGAATATAAACGAGTAGAAATAGAAGTTTAAAATAGACCTTAAATCACAGACTATTGCAAAACTCACTTTACATTTTAGATAATTTAAAATCATTTGGAAAAGCTTACTAAACTATTGAAAAAAAAAAATCAATATATATGTATCTATTCCATATTGATATGCATTAATTGCACTTAAATAAAAAAAATTTAAATTAAACAATGGTGCTTGAATTTAAATTAATTAAGTTTTTTTTTTTTATAAAATCTTAACCCAAAAAACAATTCTTAAATTGCCCCAGATTACTAAACTGTTTTAAAGGAACATTTTCATACATATTAAACTTACAGTAAAATTGTTATTGCAGCCGTCAATCATATTATGATTGCATCAGTCCTCTGTTCGGCTACCATAATCATAATAAAGTTGCTCATGGTCACTTTATGTTTGTTCTAATCAACCGTAGCAAGTTGGTCTTAAAACATGCTAAGAAAAGCAAAATGTTTATTTTGAAACATAACAATGGTAACGCTAATAAAGTTCATGTTTGTAGGCATTCAAATGTTAGATTGTGGTAAATATGTAACGGACTGATGCAATCACAATAAGAATGATTAAAGTAAACAGAATATTCGTGATTGGTCTGCAATTATGTATACAGAATGAGTTATCTGTGGCCACATTGAACAATATTTTTTCGCTCGGGGCATATTTGTTTTATAAACAAAATTTAGTAACAATAAAATTAAATCATATGATTTTTGTTAATTATTTTGATTTATGAAATTTTATCTGTAATTAAATTTTTTGTTACCTACTTTACACACAGCAAATATTCTTAAAGCTAAAGGTCCATACCACGCGTTCTATACGTTTTATGCATTTCTCCAAAAAGGTGCAGTGTACACAGAAAGAAAAACACTCGGGATAAATTAGGTTTTTTATATTTACTTTAAGTACGAGTCCTACTTAAAAATTTAATTACGATTAACACTCAAACGTACTTAAAATAATCCTTAATAGGAATACTTTCGAAAACCAATCCCGGAATTTCTTAAAATAAGTAGTATAAACATTTAAGACAAGTAAACAAAGATTGAACTTTTTGTTGGTAGTGTCACTCTGAGAGTAAAATTACAAAGTGAGAGTTTTAATTTTATATAACTTGTTAGTCTCATCTCTCTGTATTGCGTTCTTTATGCGTGCATACGCAAAGTGAGCGTTTTAGGTCCTTATTGTGTAAAACGCAAACGCAACATAAAAAATTATATTGAAAACAAAGTCAAAAATATTTGTTGTTGCTTTCTACAGAAATTCACGTTGAATTTTAAAATTTTAAGCGCTTCATATCTTATGGCGTTGAACATTTTAAAACGCAATATGAATTTATGTCAGTGATTAAGTACGAATTTGGGATTAAATTAACTTTATAATACTTGAATCAAGTGCAGATTGATTCAATCTTAGTTTTACTAAAATCGATCTAATCTAATTCGGGATTAATTATGGATAATTTAAGTATTTCGCCCTTGAATAATCCGTACATGAATCAATATTTCTGTCCTTGATTCAAGAAAATTCGCACTTACCTTACTATTGTCACCGCTTAGTTTTAATTTAAGTACGGATGCATTGATTTTTCTTTTCAGTATAATTGTTTGTGCCGAGTTTCACAGCAAATCGCTGAGATATGCATATAAGAACGCATGAATTGGGTTTACTTTCTACTCTTGTATGAGCCGCATAAGTCAGCTGTTTTTGTAAGCCAATGATGATAACTTATATCTTATTTTCAATGTTATCGATAAATATGTTTTAGTGGTGGCTTTATTTTTGCCAAAATTGTTTTTATTTGAAAAAAAAAAATCAATACAAAAAAAAAAAATTGCATGTAACTTGAATTTAAAAACGTACACTCAAAAAAAAAATCAATCCATCCGTACTCAAATCAATCCGAAGTGGTATTAATAGTACGGTGAGTACGGATTTTCTTGAATCAAGTACAGAAAGATTGATTCAAGTACGGATTTTTAATCCCAAAATACTTAAATTATCCATATTCAATCCCGTTTTCGTACTTGAAATAATCCGAAAATGAGATTGATTTAAGTAAAACTAAGATTGAATCAATCTCAAAATGCACTTCATTCAAAAATTATAAAATTGTTTTAATCCGAACTCGTACCTCAAATAATCCGAAAATGAGATTGATTAAAATAAAACTAAGATTGAATCAATCTCAAAATGAGCTTGATTCAAGTAATATAAAGTTGATTTTATCCCGAATTCATGATTGAAAAAAACAAAAAAAAAAAAGAAATTACAAAGAAAAAATTATAATGATTGATTAACTTACCCGTATTACACATTACAGAATGATATAACACCAACATCATGCCCGATATGGTTGTTATTTTATAAATCTTATGTACATATTAAACCAAAAATATAAACTAAATGAGTAGCATGAGTTCAAATTTTGAAAAAAAAACTTTGAAAAGAAATTAATTTTCAAAAGTAATCCCATTTAGGATTGTTTTGAGTACGTTTAAGTGTTATTCGTACTTGAATTTTTGAGTACGACTCGTACTTAAAGTAATCCCAAAAAACTTGATTTATCCCGAGTGTTTTTCTTTCTGTGTAAAAAATGTATAGAGAGTATAAAACGCAACAACGCGTAGAACGTGTGTTTGAGAAAGTTTTGCGTTTAAAAGAGAAGGAGAGAAAAAAAATGATAATTGACATTCTTCTCTTTTGATAAACTCAATACTTGCTCAAGAGAACTTGCTAGGTGGTAACTGGATAAAATTAACTTTTGTGAACATTTTATTACAGAAAGTTTCGTTGCTGCTATTATTTTTTTTGTTGAATTAAGCAATCTTTTATGTTGCCCTATCTGACAAAAAAGCAATTTTGTTCAATTTTTCTTTGCTTAATGGTCGATGTTTTTTTCGATGTTTGAATTATTTACTGATGAGAAAACAAAGAAATGATTAACAATAACAATTTTAATTAATTTTCATGTTGTAAAATTCCTTTCTTCACAAAAATAATTTAATGAAAATTAAATTTGATGAACTTAAGCCTGATTTAAATATTAAAAATTTGGATTAAAAACCATAAATAGTTCAACAAAATAACCACAATTCTAATTAAACAAAAAAACATCATATGATTCAATTTTAAGTTTATTTTCTGCCAGTATTTTGCTAAAATTTTTTCATTAATTTCGTACTAAAACTAATTTTACTAAATATTAAAATTTAAAAAATAATACTTACTTGAAGAATTTCAAAGTGTTTTTTTTTAGTTGTTGTTAAATTCTTTAAGACGTACTTTTAAGTTCATTCTTATTTAATTTGTATCTTTTTCGCATTTTTCATAACTTTTCTTTCATTTTCAATGAATTCTTCGCAACTATTTTTTGTGGTGGTTGTAAAAAAGTTCTGTTGTTATAATTAAATTATGTACATTTTCAGATTTTTGTTTTGTTTGTTTGTTCTATAAAAATATTGATGTTCTTTCTTTTTTTTTTTAACTCCATAACAATTTTTTCCAATAATGAGGTTTTCACACATTCCAATAATCTTCTTAGTCAGCAGCCTGTTCGCCCGGTTCAAGGGTCATATTAATACCTTTATAGTTTTTCATATGCTCCAGAAGCCATTGGAAAAGTTTATCTCACAATATTGTACAGACCACAAAGAGAGCGATAACAAAAAACATCATGGCCACTATGTCTTTGTGTAAACTACGATCCTTGGAGAAGGGCCGGGTAATATACGATTCCTTACGCGCTCGATTTAACAGCCATAAAGGTATAACCAATTGCATTATGTCCGGAACCATAAAACCAATATCGCGTACAATTTGATGGGCATAACCTTCACCACGCAAGACATTGAAAAAGAATTGATCGAAACTGCTGGCGATTATGTGCAAAATGGCAATGCCAACAATGCAAAAGATTTTCTTAGTTGTAACCATGTTGGTGCTGTCGGCCAAATGCATAACCATGACAGTGGAAATAATTTCGGTTATCTTAAATAAAAAAAAAAGAAAAACCAATTTTAAAAATATTAAATTTCGTACAATATTTTTTTAAAAGTTCACACTTACCGTAAAAAACAATTGATGATTCCACTGCTGGTAGTAGTCATCATTGTAATAGTTCATATACGCCCACCATGCATAATAATGGGAAAATATCGAGAGACTGAAAAGCACGAGCATTGTGTAGCGCAAACGTTGCTGTAGTATGAGAGCAATCAAGCGTTTAATACATTCGTACAGGGCAATCACGGCGAATACAGTTAACAGCCACATTTTGAATGTATTTTGAGTGGCATTGAAATACATGTGTTTGTAGGAGGCCACACCAGACTCGTAGGGACCCTTGAAGACAGTATCCCAGCATGAGCACGTACAAAAGTGCTTATCAACGTAACGCGCATAATTCTCCCAAAAGTACCACAATATTGCAATGTGAGCGGGTGGTATAAGTGCAGGTGCTAAACTGCCGCACGCAGCAGGCAGCCATTTAGTATCAAACATTTTAAACTACAATAGCTACTTGTTACAAGTGCACTTGCTGGAAAATATTGGAGGAGGAGGGTGTTAAACACATAAAAACTATTTACGAAAAAAAACCGATTTAATATTTCCTGTTTACTTTTTTATTTCCAACCTTCAACTTGTTTATAATTGAGGCTTGAGTCTATTGAGAGGAATGTATTGTGCATTCGATTCTCCCTTATTCCTTGGGCAGAATTGCGATGGCGATGTAAACCAAAAACTATTCTACAAACTGCTTAAAAATATTTTATTTCATTTCATTAATAAAGTAAAGTTGGTTTCAAAAAATTAAAGTGCTTAAATAAAAATATGTAAAAACATAAATTAAATATTTGAGCTTAAAGTCTTATTTTTTATATAAAAAACTTTTTTTTATAAATTTATTGAAAACCAATATTTCGGCACTTCTTTGAGTGCCTTCTTCAGGGTTTTTTTTCTTTCTTTTTAACAAAAAATTAACAATATTTTTTTGTAAAACAAATTTAACAAAACGACAAAAAATTGACAAAATTAAAAAATATTTTTCAATACAAACTTGATCTATTACAATATACAAAAATTTTTTACCTTCCGTTTCTATTTTTATAAATTAAATGTCTATAATTTTGTGCTACATTTTCAGTATCTGACTTAAAATTAATTCTCGAAACTGTCGGTACTCTTATAATTTGTAACATTTTCAACATAAATCTACGTTTGTAATTATTTTCTATGTTTAAAACTTTTGTATTATCAAAATCTGGATAATGGTTTAGATTGATCGACATTCCATGAATCAGACATGGATTAAGATATCACAATGAAATGTTTGTAGACCGAAGAGGTCTTAAAACAATGGACCAAAATGTATTCCCATTTTTGCTTATGAAGTACCCCAAATTCCAAACCCCGAAAAAAGTTTTAAAAAAAATGTTTGCAAAAATGGCGTTTTAACATAATTCGGGTACGCTGAATCCAATGGTGCTAACCGTTTTTTTTAGGTTAGCTTTAGTTTTCGAGATATACTGTTATTTCGAAATGCACAACATATGTAAGCGTAACCCAAAAACGATTTAGCTTATGGAAAAAACTAAAAAATTCATTCATCGGCCCCATATTTGTATGGTTGAAATTCTTAAATTTGGCTGCTGCTGTCCCTAGGATGCCCTTAGATGGGTCAAATGTATGACCACCCCACTTTATTTTTCATCCCAATCATTTATTTTTGACATACCCGACCGCTATCTCCACTTCTTAGGGGGGCTCCCACACACAGAAAAAAATACCAATGTAAAATTAACATGGAAAAATGTTGATTGAGAATCATGTTAAATTTCTGCAAAAGTATGCCCTTTATTTAAATGTACCATTATTTCATATTAATTTTAAATAAAAAATATTAAAATAATCTTTAATCACGCTTATTAAATATTATTCACTGATAAAAAAAATGAAAAAAAAATATTAAAATATAAATAAATATGGATTCAATATTGTATCCATAAAAACCTGCTTTATATTAAAATCAAAAGTTTATCTTGTTAAATTAACATGCATACATAGTTAAGTATGTTAATTTTTTTATTTTCATTCCTAAAATATGTTATAAAAAGAAGACAATTCCCGTATTCTTTTAAATAAAATTATTTGGTTAAATAGTACATCAAGTTTTCCAAGTAGAATGATGACGAAAACCATATCAGGCCATTCTGCTGATTGATGTGTTAACAAAGGAGACTACAAAATAAGTGAAACATGTGTTACAGGGGTAAGTATTTTGAATTATTCTTAAATAAATGTATATGTTGTCTCTGAAGCTTCTTCACACCAATTAGCTTCTACATGAAATTCACGTTGTTTCAACATGAAATAACTTTCATTCAACGTGATTCGGATTGTTGTTTCAATATAAATTACATTTTGCTCTAACTTTACTGCAATGTTAAATTAACATGAATTATAGTTATTTTAAAAGAAAAAAAATGTTGTTCGCAAGCAATTATAAAATCAGGTTGAATTAACATGAAACACGTATGAAGCAAAATCACCACCGAAAAATTTTAAATCAACCTTGTTTTCGACGTTTTTAACTTGATTTTTTTCTGTGTGCACACAAATATTTATGAAATTCTTAAATTAATTAAAATTTTAGGACTTCTGTAATTTTAACTATTTATGGCTTGTTTTGTTTGAAGCTTCGATTTTTCTATGCCTGCAAAAAATTAGAAAACTAGCTAAGTTTTCCAATTTTTTATGAACTTTTAAAAAACTCAAATTTTGATATTTTCATAAAAAAAAAATTTTTTTTTCCAAAAATATTATGTTTCTAAAACGGCTGCGCATATAAGAAATTATTGCGGAATTTCGGTTTTTTTAGTTTTTTCAATAAGCTAAAGCGTTTTTGAGTTACGCGAACATTTGCTGTGCAACCAGCTCCATTTTCGAAATAACGGTATACCTCGAAAACCAGAGCCAATCTCAAATGGTTAGCTCCATTGGTTATGTTACAACGCCATGTGCCCGGCTTGTCTCAAAAAAAGTGTCACTTTCTTGCACAGTGATATTAACAGCCGCTTTCAAAACAAACACAAAAAACGAAAAGTTGTTTACAAATTTTTTGTTTTTTGTTTGACAGTTTTTGGCTTCGACAGCAGTTTTTTTAAACCCTGGGTCTAAGATTCACCTTTCAGTATACCGATTGACTCAGAATCGATTTTTGAATCGATCTAACGCATTCTCTGAAAGCCAAGCGGCCATTAAGGCACTCTCTTCCTGTAAACTGTCCTCGAAGCTGGCGGTGGAATACCGAGGAAGGCTACAGGAGCTGAGTGGAATAGAGTGACGCACTGTTGTGTACCGGGGCACTCAAGGCTCCCGGAAAGCGATAGGGCTGATAAATAGGCTAGAGCTGGCACAAGCGCGCAAATGGTGGTCCAATTTTGTGGACTGAGTTGGGAGCATATGCGAAACTGGGTATCGCATATCGGGAGGACAATAGGGACGAAGGGTGTTAATAGACGGGAACTACGACTGTTGGTGGCCTATCTGACAGGTTACCACACGGTCAAGTACTATCTGTTTCGGATGGGCCTGGCAGAGGACCAGGAATTCAGACTGTGTATTAATGGGGACGAGTCGACAGAGTATGACTGCCCAGCGCTAGCATGGACTTGGTCGCGGTACCGTCTCTGTTGGAAGAAATCTCCTCGATCTCGGAAAAAAAGATGTCCGCCCGTCCGGCTGGCTGTCCATAAAAACCTTGTGCGTAAAGAAATTAAAAATAGCTTTTAATTCCATAACATATTTTTTGCATAAGTACTAATGCTGGGATACTATCGATATTTATCGATAGTTTAGATTTCACTATCGATATTACTATTGACTGAATGTTTGTACTTGAGTAGAACTACTTTAACTTATATTTTATCAGGCTACAGCTCAGCTCGTTGTTTGAAATGTAATACCTTTAGATTTATTTGAAAAGAAAACCGTAAACATAACTTTAAAAAAAACAATCAAAAAAAAGAAAAGTAAATAATTAGAATTAAACTAAAAGGTTAAACAAAAATTTTATTCATATTAGAACTCCTTACGAAACAAAAACTGTAGTTAGAAAAAATTATGTTAAAGAAATGTATAAATCTATATATAAATCGGCTAAGGCAAAACAAGAACACTTTTCCCCTCTGATTGCCCAGCGTCTAGAAATGCACAATTTAAAAGGAATTTACTGGCAGAAGTGCACAATATATTTTGTATTAAAAGCTGTTCAATATTTATATTATTTATTTATTTATTTATTTAAAAAATTCAGAGTTAAGCCTATACACACAGAAAAAATACCAATGTTAAATTAACATGGCGAAATGTTGATTGAAAATCATAGTAAATTTCTGCATAAGTATGTCCTTTATTTAAATTTATCTTTATGTCATATTAATTTTAAATGAAAATATTAAAATAAACTTATATCACGCTTATTTAATATTATTCACTGTTATTATTAACATTGTTCAATATTGAATTCATATAAACCTGTTTTATATTAAAATCAAAAGTGTATTTTGTTAAATTAACATGCATACATACTTAAGTATGTACATTTTTTTATTTTCATGTTTAAAATATGTTATAAAAGGAAGACAATTCCTGTATTCTTTAAATAAAAATTATTTAGTTAAATAGTACATCAAGTTTTTAAAGTAGAATGATGACGAAAATCATATCGGGTAATACAAAATAAGTGAAACATGTGTTGCAGGGTAAATGTTTTACACTGTTATATCACACTAAAACCAATTTGATTCTACATGAAATTCACGTTGTTTCAACTTGAAATAACTTTCATTTAACGTGATTCGGATTTTTATTTAAATATATAAATGACGTTTTGCTCTAACTTTACTGCAATGCTAAATTAACATGAATTATAGTTATTTTAAAAGAAAAAAATGTTGTTCGCAAGTTATAGTAAAATCATGTTAAATTAACATGAAGTAACAATGAAGCAAAATCACTACCGAAAACGGTAAAATCAACCTTGTTTTCGACGATTTTACATTGATTTTTTTCTGTGTGTAGTACACGGAATGTAAAATACATGCGCATGAGGTTCTGAGTTAATTTTGTCGTCATCACACAACACGAACTTGCTATTGTGGCTTTGTAGTGTCGTCAAAATTACGTCAGAACCACATGCGCATGTGGCTTTTTACATTCCGTGAACTATAGGCTTTATAAGCGTTCAAATTTTATACTAACACACATGCAAAACACATAAATAAAAATTTAGTTTTTTCCAATTATCAAAAATAAAAAAAAAAAAAATAGGGTGGTCGATTATTCGACATTTTCAAGAAACCGGTTTTTGAATATTTTGACTATATAAATCTTATATATAAATCGTCACAAGCAAACCAGTTAAGAACGATAACTTTCTAAGTTTGTCAGCCACTCACGACGGTTGGTCCGTCTTACTTATATTTACTATATTTGCTTCATATTAAAAAAAAAAAAAAATGATGGCCGCATTTCGACCATGAGGCAAACACTTGTCAAAATAAAAAGACATCAATTATTTGATAAGAAATTGATTTTTTTGTAAAAACTAAAGCATGCCCGCCTTATTTGATTTAAGGCAGTTTATCCTGTGTTTAATAATTCACCGGCAGCTGAATATCACCGAAGTAGCAGGGACTGTACGATATTTTTCGCAACTTTACATAATTTCTTATTTGGTTTTGATTCTCGACCCAAAAGGTAATCGGTCTAGAGGGCTTTTTCTCTAATTGCCTTATGCTCGTAATTCCATTTGCATTTTTTAACATTATAAAAACATTTGACTTAAAGTCCCTCTGGAAACATAGACAAATTTTGACAAAAGAGCCTAATAAAGTGTATAAAGAGGCACAGAAGCTATCGATACAACCTGCTATTTTTTTGTTTGTTTACACTACATCCAGCGCGAATCAATAGCAAGTAAACTTGCGGCGGAAAACTGTGATTATAGCTGCTGCAACATGTTGCTGTATTATTTTAAATAATAATATCGATATTGATTTTTTTCCTATCGACATTTTCGATATTAAAGGACTATCGATAGTACTATCGATACCCAGTAAAAACTTCGCCTACAAAATAATGTGTTAAGTAATCAGAAAAACTTAAAAGCACTACTTACAATTCTTCTGAAAGAACCATTGAATTTGACAAGGGAAGTCCCAAAATGAACGCATTAAAAAGTAAGTCATTATTTTTTACCTAAATACATCCAAAAATAAGTAGTTAAAGAATTTGTTAAAGAAGCAGTTATAGAAGAAAGCTACTAAATAATGAGTGAAAGATGCAATTGATTTTGAAAAAGTAAGCGAAGTTTTAACTGGGTAGTTTCCCAGCTCCGGTAGACTAGCTGGTAGTGAGCTAGTATATCATCGTTGGGATTGCGGGTTCGATTCCCGCCGAAGGCTCTGGTTTCTATCCTGCAGACAAACGATAGGAAAAAATAATAATTGAATAAATAAATAAATAAAAACATTGCCGGGTCCAATGGGGTACAATCTCGAAAACTTGTCGTTATATACTGTGGAGTAGGGTATCAAATGGCCGGGCTTGATCGACTAGTCTGTTACTGCTATCGTATTTAAAGCCTTATTTGTATGGGCGCATGATGATATGGGGTTGATTTTGAATAATTTTAAATTGGAAGCAATCTGTCATCCAAAATTAAACTTTTTACTTACGAATTCCATTCTTTCAATTTCTGTCTTTCTGTCAGCGGAGGCAGTGTTACCCAGGGACAAGTATCGCTATATTGCCTTAGAATTTTACAAGTATACATACAAATTTTTAATTTTTATTTTACCCAATACTTCGATATTGGTGGACCATTTAAAATAATTAAAAAAATTTTATGATCTACTTGGCGTATATGTACTTTGTATTTAATAAAAAACTGTACAACACTCATACGCCCACGTACTCAGTTTTTACATTTTGAATAATTTATAAATATTTATGTACGTTTGTACATACATTTTTTTATTTTATTTTATTAACAAACACTCACCATTGAATGCAAAATTTAATATTCAGAGTATTCAACAATGCAAAAACGCACTGAACTAAATTTAAAAAAATAAATGTGCACTGGAAAAAAATAATTCTCAAAAGTATTTAACAATTTTTTTGTTTTCTCCTACGAGGGTTGCTTTGGTAATGCTATTGTTAAAGTCATTTGTTAAATAAATATAACATTTCCACTGGGGCTCATATGTGTCACAAAACTGTTTACATAATCACAATTGTTGATATTTATTTTAATGAGGTATAGTGGTGTTAAAAAAAATAGCATTATTTAAAAAAAAAAAATTAGTTACGTTAAAATACTAGTAAGTATTTACTTAGAAATTATAAACTGTACATATATTGAACATCTTCTCGAATGTATGTACTTCTATGAGTCTAATTTCAATTTAAAATGCTTATTTACAATATTCCTATTCCCTCAATATATATTATAATTTTTTCTTAATCCAACCGGTGGTTATATAAACTACCGGAATATCTTTCTTTTATCTTTAATAAAAAATTTATGAAATCGAAATAATTCCCACATTCTAATTGTACATATATTTAGAAAAACAATATTTTTTTAAAGGATCCTTTTGGATATTTTTGTTCGGAATGCTATTTTAAACTTAATTTAAATTAGAATAAGGGGAATTTCTATAAGTAAAAAAATTTAGCCGCTATGACACCCTTCTCCTATTCGTTGTTATTGACTATTTAGTTTGAATCGATTTTCAGAAATTGGTGCTTTATAAAACACGGACTTCAAATCACGATTATTTTTCAAATTTGAACAAAAAAAAAATTAAGTAAAAGAGAAGCGCTACGTACATAAGGAATACAACCTTTAGATGCATTGATTTTTAAATTTTACCGACACTTTTCGGCGTTGTATTTATTCCATGACATGGCCCAATTAGTTGGTCTGCGTACAACTACAACAATAGAAAAAACAATACGCGTTTTGTAAAAAAGTTGTCAGCTATCAAAAAATATGTGTTTTGTATTTATTTTGTATAATGAAAAATTTTCAATTAAAATTTTGGTAAAATAAGTTTGTTTCTAAAACAAGTGCTTAGAACTAATTGGGCGATAAAGAAAATGAAAACTAAAGGACAATGGAAAGATTTTTTCTATATTTTATGTATAGAAACAATTTAAATAAAATACATTTTGACATTTTGCAAAATACTACCAGTTTTTGCTGTTTGTGTTTTAAAATTTTATAAAAGAATATACATATGTATATAATAAATAAAAAACTAAAAGACGGACAATATTTATCATCTCTTCCCCCGTAATGATACAGCAGCGCCAATGTATTAATCATTTGATGCTAAAAGTGCCATGTCCAAATCATGTTACGAACAGAAATTAATCTGGAGATATCATTGAACAGCAGACTAAAGGCTGCTTACTTACCACAACCACCTGGATATGGGTGCGAAGGAAACAACGGAAATGATTTACAAATGAATTTTTGTTTACTAAATCGTTTTCCAAATAGAGTTTGTACTATACTTTGGGCATGGCACTTTTAGCATCAAATGATAAATACATTGGCGCTGCTGTATTATCACTGGAAAGGAGACAATAAATGTTCTCCATTGTGTCCGCCTTTTAGTTTTTTATTTATTACTTATATTTTTTTTATAATAATTATTTAAAATTTTTGTTCACAATTTTTGTCACAATTATTAAATTTAATTTCTATTTCCACAATAAGAAAATTTATTTTTTAAAATCAAAAATCATATTAAAAAAGTAAAAAATTTTCAAATAAACACAATGGCGTTAAAAAATGTAAACATCTTTTGACATTTTGCCCATTTATTACTAAAAACACATCTCTGCAAAAAATCAGCAGGCGTTTCGAGCAGACCTACGAATTGGGCCATGATTCCACGGGGAAACTCTTATTTTTGAGCTTTATTTTTTCCTCAGAAAATAAACGTTTTTTCTTGATTTTTTATTTATTCCTCAGAAATAAAAGTAATATTTTAATTTTCATTATTTCGCTTAGAAAAAAGTCTTTTTGAAATTAAATAATGTAATATTTTCACAACACACGGGTTCAATAAAAATATAAAAAACACTCAGAAAACTGATTGATTTTTATATAAATTTTACTACACGTTCAATAACTTGTGTTGTATAAACAGCACATAAAATTTAAAAAAATTAATTTAATTTTACTAAAAAGAGTTTTGTTTTTACACGGAGGATAAATTCGCCCTTAAATAGGTTAATATTAATTTTAGCGCAGAAAATTACTTTGTTCTGGCAAGCGAAACAATAAAATTCAAAAAGTAACTGTTATTTTCTAAGCAAAAAATAAAACTCAAAAAATATTTTTTTATTTTCCAAGCAAAAAATAATGTGCCATTAATAAAAAATATAGCAAATACAACCAATATGACACAATGCAACATTTTGTGCATTGCTAAGATGTATTTTGGTTCTTAAAAAATCTTTAACTATTTGTTCCTTATAAGAACCATATTGTCCTAATAATAATAAAATATTTAACTTAAAGACTTATGCTGCTATTCAGGAAAATCATTAACGATACTTTCACAAATTTCAGTTAAAACTAAATATTAATTTAACTTTAACCGTTATAACAGGTAGTTTATTATATCTAAACTTGGTGAAATTGGCCGTGAATCTGCTATAATTTAACTTATAGCTGTTTTAGGTATAATCATACTTTATTTTGATTGTATACATTTGATATATTTAATTTATCAAAAGCATTTTATTAAATGCCGCTAAAAGAATTACTTACACACACACAAAGATATAAATACAGTGAGAGCTCTCATAACAAGCAGCTCTCATATAGAGACATCTCTTTTAAAGTAACAATTCTTAAATCTCTAGAAACTTTTTTTTTTAATTTGTTGTCAGTAAAAAATCTAAACCAAAACATAACCCTTAAAATGTCTCCACTTTTTTTTAGATTTGACTGCACTTATGCATATTCATGTTAAAATTCTGTAAAATCTGTTGTTATTGCACGTGTATTACACACACGTTTACATTGTAACATTAGGCATACAAACAAACACTCATTTATGAGAAAAGTATAAACATATTAGAGCGTTGCCATAGAAAAACAAAATTTGACTATTTCCTCTTTTTATTTTTTTTTTAATTTGTTACAAGAGAAGAGAAAACACATTTTTGGTTGTTGAAAGCAGCGTTGCCAGAAGATTTGGAGGGAAAAATCTTTATTTGGCAAAACAAATTTTATTTTGAAGATAAAAATCTTGAAATTTTTTGTAACAATTAATTATTAATTTTTTTAAGGACAATAATACCGTTGTTATATCGAAGGCATTTTTAAAAAATTACATTTAAAAAAAGCTCATTGAAAATACATACATGGACTTTCCTAAAAATATTCCTAATGGAAAAGTTAACAAAATAATGTTGGCACACCTTTTAAAAGTTATTCTTAATCACTAATGTATATATACTTTGTTTAAAAATTATCATAAACATTGTATATCGAATTTTCAAACCAAACGCTTCTTAAGATACATTAGTTAAACCTTTTGGTACTAAATAGATGAACTTTTTTGTTCTTTAATATATGAATTTTTATAAACATACATTATTCCTTTTCAAAAATAATTATTTTCACCAATATTCTCACAATTAACAACCGCTTATCTAATATTTTTTTTTTTATATTTTTTATGCCCAGAAATAATAAGGAATTTTGTGTATGCTAGACAATGGGTACAAAAGTGTGCGAAGCCAATAGACAACAAGCTGATAAAAACCTCCTTGTTTTACAAATTGATTGCTTAAAAACAACTAAAAAAAGTATGTATGTTACACAAACTTAAAGTTAAACATTTTTATTTTTAAAACTAAAAAATCTTTATTTGAGAAAAAAATCTTGAAATCTTATTTTGGTCAAAAAATCTTCAAAAATAAGATAAAATCTCCATTCTGGTAACGCTGGTTGAAAGAGCGAAAGAGATAATAAGAATTTATATGAGTACTAAGCATTTAATTATAAATAAAATTCGTTAAGATTTTGTTTGTTCGATAATAATTTTGTTTATGTTTGTACTTTTTTTTTAATTTTTCGTGAATTTTATATTTTTGGATTCATGCATAAAATATTAAGAGATTTTTTTATATAATAAAAAGAATATGAAAATTATTCGTTTTGCATCTATGGGTTTCTTGTATTACAGCGTATGTCTTTTATTCGAATTTTTACGAGAACATATTTATATGAAACAATAAGCACGGATTTCTCTTTTGTTTTTAAAATAGAACTGTAAGACGAAAATGCCATACCCTAGATTCTTTTGTTTTGAATAGACGTTAAAGGGTTATTTTCAGGGTCCGAAAATACCAGTTATGTATGAATTTTAAACAAAAAAAGGATAAAGAAGTAAATGTAGAAAAAGTGATTCAAGTGTACCATATTGATCCTTATGAACTTGTCTTTGGTAAAATATATTGATTTTTAAAACTTTGATTTTTATTATTGAAAATTAAATAAATTAATAAAACACGTACATTTCTTTAGAGAATAACTTTTATTTTTTCTCGAAAAAATAAAAATCAAAAAATAACTGTTAATTTTTTCAAAATATTAAAAATAAAAACAAACTGTTAATTTAAATCGAAAAATTAAATATAAAAAAATATCTTGAAAATCCCTTTATTTTGCGTTGAAAAATTTTTCATATACAATTTTTTTGAATTTTCAAAAATGTTTATAAACATATTTTTAAAGTGAGCTGAACTGTTAAAAAATCACTGAAAAGTGTGTTCAGATAAAAAACCTTATTTAATGCGAATGACATTTATTCAAGAGCTTTGCGTTTTTAACCGACACAAAATCCAAAATGAACTTTTTTTTTGATAATGATTTAATTACCGAAAATACACCATACTGAATTTCTAAGTTATTTTATGTGCCTTTTGAATTTTATGGGACGATATGTTTTTGTAACAATAAATTTTAGGGTGTGCGTTTTTTTGGCTTTTAAGGTAATGACATATTTTGTTAATGTTAAACTCCGCGATGAATATTCGCCCATATCGTGGTTCGCGAATAGATCAAAAAGAATATGAACTTATTTCCTTTAATCTATTACTAAACAGTCGTGGACGTTTTTTAAATTCGCCAACCACGATAAGGGTAATTAATTGTATATCTGGCGAAAGAAGTTTTTATTTAGGTTTTCGCGATTTATTTAAGTAAAAGCGGCTATTTTTGTTTTTGCTTTTCAATGCAAATTAGGCATAAAGTATGTATGTATATCATATATTAAGATCGGACTATAAATGGCAAAGATATAACGAACAATTTTAAAAGACGACCCCTACGTTCAGCAAAAAAATAAATTTTTTTCGAAACCGCCTTGCAAATATACTGTATATTAGGGGGTGTACGGGGATTTTTTTGGTGAACGGTCTATTGTACATCTACAATGTGGAGCAAAAGTAATAACACAATGTTCTCTTGCTGTAATTTTTTTTAAATTTTGGTTCTGCTTATGAAAATTGTTTATTTATTTTAGAATTTATTTCAACAAGTTGAGAAAATGAAAGAAAATATCAACCAAGTGGCCGCCGCTAGAATTGATGACAATACAAGTTCGATTTATGGCATTTTCCATCACTCTTGACAGAACTTCAGGCGATAGTTTCTGTCATTCCTGCCGAATATTCTTCTATAGTAAGTAGCTTCAAAAGTCTGAGGCTTGTGCAAATCACCAAAACGAGAGTTTAAGCGACCCGCAAATCGTCACCTTAGAGTGTACACCTGCTAACTGACTTTTAGAAAATGGTACAGGGCAGGCAAAAAACTTCTAATGTTTTCTATTTCTACCTCAAAAAGCTAAGCAATATAAATTTGGTTTATTTTATAATATTGTATTAAGTTCTAAATTGAAGAACCTGTTTTTTTTACTCGATGTGTCGTCCATTAGTTTTTCAAACGGTATCAAACTGCCACATACTGCTAAAAATGGATTTAGCAGGTTTACACTTTAAGCCGACGAAATGCTTTTTTCAGAATATCAGTTGTGGCTCAAACAGTGTGCGAAGAAACCCGATTCATGACTTGTTGATTTGTATACGTTTGTTTACTTTACTAATGTTAAACCCGAATTAACATTTGGCGCCATTTGCAAAAGTTAAGGCGTTTTCCACTGGGCTTATCACTTTTGCCCCACCTTGTATATGTAACTAGATATTTGTTTATAGTTATTAACATTTTTTCTTTAAATTCGAGAATATCGTTTTTGCGTTATCTTTATTTTTGTCCAATTTAAAGTGTTTTGATTATCCCTTTTTTTTGTTTTGTAATTTTAGCGATTTTAACATTTTTTGTACTATCGGTAATATGCAAATAAATTTTTAATTAACCTTTTTCTTTTAAATTGTATTTATTTTATTTAGAATTTGCTGCGAATTTTGCGATTCTTATTTTTGATTTCGAAAATTTTTGGTATTTATGATTTTCATTAAAGTTTTTTCCTCGAAATTTTTGTTTTTCCCCATAAATTTTTAAAGAATTTTGACAAAAATTTTATGAACAATAGGGGTGAGTAACTTAGACCTGCAGCCCATTGTAGGGAAACAGCCTAGCGTCCCTGACAGGATTCAGGGACTCTGGGGAAAATCAGGTGCAACCAATATGTATCTGTGTTTCGACCAAAATTCAAAATTGACAGACTTTTGAGATCGCGGCAGACTAAAGTCAGTAGCCCCTAGTGAGATGCCTCCAGTCTTACGATTTATTGAGGCCTCTTTCAGTATGCTTCTTGTAAGAAATGCTACCATTCTTTCAGGGAGATTGTATTTGCAGAAGTTTCGTCACGTGGTTGTTATGGTTTAAACTCAAAGAAGCGGGAAGGGATAGTACTTAAAAACGGCTGATTTTTAAATATTATCAACACCCATATTCTAATTAAATGTATAAATATCATGAAAATAAATATTAATTTGAATGAATAACTAAAGTTTGGCGTGAGTAATTGTCTTGGCAACTTTGAAACTTTTAATAATCAAAACAATTAAAGAAGAAGAAGGGCAATGTTTAATAGAAGTTTACACTTTGACGACATTTTGAAAATTAAATAACACATTAAGGGTCCTCATGATATCGTTTATAAGTCTCGTAATATGTGCAAACTGTGCATTTTTACGCCCTCGTAAATGAACTGTCAAAAATTGTATGAGAATTCATTTGCACAAACTTGGTAAATTTGCCCAACAATTTTGTCTCGTAAACTTGCGCTTTTCAATTGTGCATTTATACAAACAGATCTTTTAATGATTTTAACGTCGTTTTTAATGAAAAATCCAAGGGTCTATAAATCACAAACAATAAATTCAAGCAATAATTTCAGTAAATTGGTCTTTTGGCTTTCTTTGAGCATTTTTAAAAGCAAATTTCTCATACATATGTACATATTAATCACAAATTTTTATATATTTGAATTTCAATTTTTACAAACTGACATTAATTGTTTAAAATTACACAAAAGTAAAAAAGGGGCTTCATGAAACAAGACTCGTAAGTTTGCGCATTTGCACAAATGGTAATTTTAAGCGACATCATGAGGACCCTTATTCTTGTTAACTTTCATAAAATTCTATTACTTTTTTTTAAATTTGTGTACATAATACGTATATGAAACTTTTAAGAAATTACTTTTACATATGTGTAAAGGTAAATGTAGTGTTAGGCATCAAAAGAAAATTGTTTGATTTTTTAAACTCAGAAACATGTCGATTTATGTTACTCCTAAACATTGGGCATCCCTTTACCAATACCTTAGCATATGATAGCAAAATCTTCTAAAGAATGTCTGACAAAAATATTTTCAATTTCGTTGTATCCTTTTTTAATACCGAACTTATACTAATGTACCAAAAGAACACATTGTGCCCATTTACATTTTCAAACCCGCCATTTTTTTACTCTTATCGATAAGGTATGTAGCTCTCTGTATAAACCTACGCAAATCACATGTTCGAGACGAGCGGATGTGTCAACAAATAAATCGTGTGTGTGTGTTTTGCAACAAAATAGAAAAAAAGTAAATAAAAATAAAGAATAAGAACGAGGTTAGTAACCGAGATGCCGGTAAGTATACACACATTTTTATTACAACAAGAAACAGAAGCAGGAAAAAAGAAAAAAAATAGACAATAGAAATGTAAATGAAAAATGAAATTCATATTTGGCGTTTTTCTTCTTAGCCGTCCATTAATTATTTGTGACTTTTTGTTTTTTTTTTTGCAGTTTGTTGTTTTTTATTTGGCAAAATGTTATGAAATCAATTGCATTTTTTTTTAAAACATACACAAATCTTCTCTACACCTGAATTTCTTTATTTGTTAAAATTTTGCATAGAACAATAACAAAATGAGGCACTCAATATTTTTTCTTTTGCTCACAGCATCCATTTTCATTTATTTTAAAACTTATGGAATTGTTATTACACAGAAATAATAGAGGCTTCTTTAATAATTAAAATTTTTTTTTTTTAATTTTAAATACTTTTGATTTTATTTACTAAACAAAACACTTTTTATAATTTAATTAAATTTATAAAATTTTATAAAATTATTGTTAATTTAACATGTTTTTTTTTTTAAAACTTTTTTCTTAATTTTAGATCTTAGAAAGAAAACTTTTTACATCACACAGCAGCTTTTTACAGACAACTGAATTTTCTGAGTTGAATTTGTATACGAAAATGTTTTCCATTTTTTTTGCTCTCTATGTTTTTTACTGTCGCTCTCTTTTATTACGGTAAATTCACCTTTTATTTTGTATATCTGTATATGTGTGTGTGCTTGTGTGTGCATTAAAAAGAGTAGTTGAAACCGTTAACTTTTATGTCATCCAGCATTATTCCGTTATTTATGCGTTAATATTATTAAACAGTGATGCCAGCTTTTGGGGCACTAAGCACGTGAAGACATTTGAAAAGCGGGATAAAAAAGGGTGAATTAAAAAATGTACGCTTTAAGTATATTATCATGGAATTTTTTTTGAAAAAGCGCAAAAAGAAGATAAAATATATTTTTTAAAGTAAGGAAAAAAAATTGACGCAATAATTTATTAAAAAATATAAATTAGTGGTAATTTAATTAATTATTAATTTAAATTTTTAAAAAAACAATAACAACTTGTCAGGACTGGGTTGTATTTTCCTTCAAATATGTAAGGCTTGTGTGATAGTGTAAAGTAGCCTTAAGTACATATGTATGTTATCATGTTACGTTCAATTAAATTAAAATACAACTGTAGCTTTAAGTCTTTCTTTAAATTAATCATCAAATACAATTTGCAGTTCTTGGTCAATCTCGTCTTAATTCCCAAATAACTATCTACGTTTGTAATATATATACTGACTTTTTTAATGTTCCATTAGAAACATTTTTTTTAGCATACCTCGCCAGGCATTTGTTAGCTGGAATAAAAACGATTATCTCATCTGACACTATTATCGTTAGCGTCTCATTTTCTTTTGTGGATATATTTACATATACAGAAAAAAAATTTCACCAATTAAAGCATTAATCAAAAATTAAATCAGTTTTTATTAAAAATGTAATCAAGGGAAATAAACGTTTAATCAAGTGAAGAATCAAATTAATGAAAATAATGCTTTAATTGGTGAAACATTATGAAAGTTTATGGTTCTAGATTTTAACAAAAAGTATGTACCATTATTTTTCATTTTATGGGTTCTCATTCACTTAGCACCCAAACCCCTTTAATTTTATGTTTCTAAGTTCAATATCTATTATTCAAAAGGTACCGCATGATGGACGAAAAAGTAAAAAAATAAATTTAATTTTTCGTACTTCTCCCTATTTTAATACTTTTTTCCCTACTCAAGTATTAAAAACTTTAAAATTGTAGTGGGAGCCCATAATTTAATACGCTTGTATATGTAAATGAATGGAGAAGAAAGTTTTATTAAAAAAAGTAACAACAATTTTCGCACTTTATATGTCCAAATTTAGAAAAAGTACCAAATTTATGTTTGTATTTTTTAGATAAGTTTACAGTGTGATATAATTTTTATATCATGTTTATTGGTTTAAAAGATAAATGGATTTACTCTCCAAAAGGGCCGAATTTCAAAAAAGTGCGAGACACCTGTGCGCTTTTTTTTTAATGAACAACGATAAATTAAGTGTTTTTGCATATCTTTTAGTTCAGGAGATATGAGGTTAGCGATTTTACCCTCTAATCATTCAAATTTTTAAAAATCCCGTCTTTGTGGATCGATTTAGCGGTCAAACATTTTATCCCCCTAGGGACGACTCCTAGCCAGTTATGGGATTTTTCTTTAATATACATACATCAAGAATATCGTCGGCTACAATGCAAACCTACTAACTCCCTTTCAACATATTTTACAGGAGAGACAAAACAGTTTTTGTATTTCATACTTGCAACTTGAGAGAAAAACCAAAAATATAGTTGGTTTTACAAACTGCTGGTCGACGAGGCGTATCTTTCTCTATCACACGGCATCAATATCTAAATTTACTTAAAAAGTGGATTTAGCAGGTTTGCATATTAGGCCGACGGTATAATTCATACATGGGGCATTATTTGTGAATCGGACAATCCAATAAAAAATTTTTGTTGGAATTCCTTTATATTTGGCTATAGTATCTATAGTAATAGTTCTAGTAAATATGAATAAGTGTGCGAAAAAGTTTTTTTCTATGATGTTTATTTGTCGAGTTACGGGGTGGCAAATTGTTGCCGTTTTCAAAAAAATGTTTTTTTTATCTTCAAAACCGGAAATGACAAATTTAAATCAAAATTTTTCTTACTAAGTCCTATTTTTTTTAACCGAAATTATATATTTATAGTGTCCTTATTATATGGAAAACTTTTATTATTTGCCATTAATTAGTTTTAAAGTTTTGCAAAATTGTTTAAACCCGTACATGTGGTTCTTGCAATGTTGTACCGTAAAAGGCCTAAGCAAGAAGTGAAATGCGCATAGAAACTAGCTTTCCCTCAACAATAAATTTCAGTATATTTTTCGAAAATAAAAATTTGGAATTAAGGACGTCAACAAATCTTTTTTTAAATAAATTTTGTATTCCCAAAAATAATTTTGAGAAAAATTTCTATAACTTTGCATAACTTTTAAAATAATTATGTCACATAATAAAACTTTTACAATATAATTTAGGTAAAAAAAAAATTAGGACCTAATAAGAAAAATTTTGATTTAAATTGGTCATTTCCGGTTTTACAAATGAAAAAAAAATTTTTTTTTTCAAATAAATTTTTTTTATTTAAAGATCCATCGATTTTATATAAGAATCACTTAAATTATTTTTTTGGTTTGATTAATTTTTGGTTCGAAAAATAATTTAAAAAACTTTTTTTTGCAATCGGCATGACTATAACACCCCGTAACTCGACAAATAAACATCATAGAAAAAAATATTTCGCACACTTATTCATATCTACTAGAACTTTAGTTAAGCCAAATATAAAGGAATTCCAAAAAAATTTTTTTATTGGGTTGTCCGCTTCACAAATAATGCCCAATAAACTGAAAAAAAATAATTTCTAAAACGGCTGCGAAAATTAGAAAAAAGTTTACTAAACGAAACCTCTTTTAATTGCGTGAATGTATGTTGTGCAACCATTTTCATAAACCAGTATTTGTATCTCCAAAATCAGAGCTCACCTAAAAAACGGTTAGCACCACTGGACTTATCGGTCCCGAATTAGGTTAACCCCAGGTTGCCCCACTTGACAAAAAACAAGTAAGAGTGCTATATTCGGCTATCCCGAATCTTAAATACCCTTCACCATGGTGAGATAAGAACAAGAAGTTTTTAAAAAGAATACCTATGACAAAATCAAAAAATGTATGTATATAACTAAGTCCGTTTCCTCTTTTGACAAAGTTGATGTTTAAAATTCGTTATATAAGTTTTAATTATATTTAATCTTAAAATCGTGTATAAAAAAATTTAATAAAAATAAAAAAAAAATTTATTTTGGAGGCTTGAACTCGCAATCTTACGAGCCTTAAGCGAGAACTTAGACAACTCAACTACGAACGGTTTTATTGAAGAAGCGTTAAATTAAAATATATTGAGAGAATTTTATGAACATACATACATGTGTATGCGTAAAAAACACATTAAAATCCACCACTTGTGGTAAAGATTATAAAAAAAAACAACAAAAAAAAACCGCAACCAAGAGAAATGCAAGAAGAGATCAACGTAGCAACAGCTTATTAGACGAAACACAATAACAACAATTACTACAGCAATAAGAGATAAAAATAAAATGCAACAACAACAATTACGAAAGCAATGCCTTTATACATAAATAACTTTTGCTCATTCATACATACTCATGTGCATACATATGTATGGCTTTGCAATAGCTAGGTTAACCTACTAGTTAGTATGGATTTATTTAAATTACATACAACTTTTTATGTACATATGTAGGTACGTATATGCTTGCCGAAATAAAATAAAACACTGTGTCATTACCAATAAAATTAAAATATCGAAAAGCTTTATACCTAAGTAATTTTAAAATCGTTTTTAGGACATAAACAAATTAAATAAAAAATAAAAAACAAATAGGTATAGAATATGATTTTTGTTTTACATGTAAGTTAAGCGAACGATTAATATTTACATTGTCAAAAAAATCAAAAACTGCTGAATTATTTTAAAATCGTTTATAGAATATAAAAAAAGTTAAAAAAAATTTTTTTTGAAAAGGTGGATGCCGGATTTGAACCCCGGCAGCTACTAACAACGCTGTTTTCAGCAACCGCCCAGACAACTCATCCATTAACACTTATGCTAATAAAGAATTAAAGTAGAATATATTCCGTCACTTTGTTTATTTAATATTTAATATGTAGGTATGTACGTATTTTTCAATTTAAGCGACCAATCATGTACAAACATGTGTGTGTTTGATATGCCTAACATTCAACACGTTCAAATAAAAGCACAAACAAAAAAAAAAACAACAACCACAAGGGATTTTTTGAAAATATTAGAGGTAGTCGTGGTTTTTTGCTCATAACTCAGCCATTTTTTAACCGATTTGACAGATTTATATACCGACGTGTTTAAGAAGGAATTTACCTTTTACTTGTGTTATAAAGCTTGGACTCGGGGAGATCTATGGTTCCCGAAAGTGGGTATTTAAAAAAAAAAATTAATTTTGGTCATAACTTTTTTGTATCTGAACCGATTTTTCTGAATTTTTTATAAAATATGTTCTACTAAAAATTTTCGATATTTTGGTATATAAGTCATATCCATACGACATATGGCATCCCTAAAATTTAGGTTTTTATACAATTTTTAATTTTTTTTGTACGGGAGGTACCACGCCCACTTCTCCAATCCCGCCCACATTTTGTAGGATCGTGTGTATGGGCTACCTTAGTGTGTGTACCTAATTTGGAAGCTTTGGCTTTTGCCGTTCCCCAGATATACAGCAAAAAGTAATAAAATTACAACAACCACAAGGGATTTTTGGAAAATATTAGAGGTAGTCGTGGTTTTTTGCTCATAACTCAGCCATTTGTGGATCGATCTTGCTGAATTTCAATGGCAACTGATGGTAGACTATATGTGACACAAATGTAAAACAACCTAGCCGCTATCATGTCTGGAGTCTCCGGAAAACACATATCAAACGTAAGACGGACAGACGGACAGACGGACGGATATCGTTAAATCAACTTCTCTCCCCATAAGGACCCAGAATATATATACTTTATAGGGTCTAAGATCAATATTGTAGAAATTACAAACGGAATGACAAACTTATGTATACCCTTTTCCACCTGAGGTGAAGGGTATAAAAAAATTTAATTCTAGGCACAGTGTCAATAAACCCTTTAGCTAATAAAAGTTGTGAAGTTGATTTTACGATCTCCGTATATGTGCCCATTGAAATGGGTTTTCTGATGACCCTAGATGAGGACCAGGTGCTTATATATTTATGTCACATAAAGACTGTAATTCAGTCTGAGATATGAGGAAAAAAGCACGACGAGCTCAAATATTATTCATAAATCCCTTGTTTTGGTGTTTTTTTTTTTACTTTTTTGTGTTTATTATTCAAATTATGTATATATCTTGATTATTAGTACACATCAGCCAAGAAAATGTGTGCGGAAAGGAAAAAGTGGGCAATGCACAAAATAGTTTTAACTACACTCAACATATTATGTAGCTAAATTGAAACGAAAATTGATTTTAAACAACTTAAAATTTATTTGAAAACCGGATCATTTACATTTCATTTAAAACAAATGAGTTTTACATTAATTTTAAAATTTTTTATTTATTAAACAGCATGTTCCTTAAAATTGAATAGTTTTTACTTTTAAAAAATATATTTGAACCGACAAAAATCAATACGGAAAAACATTATTTTTTGGTAGTTCGTTTTTTGAATAACAAACATAAATGTTAAAAAATAAAATTATTCGTAAAATAACTATACTTTTTTCAATTTTTACAGTACGGAAAATGAATTTAATCACCCACAATCAGTTACTGTAATAATTTTACGAGTGTATATCTAAAGAACGGTATTTATATTATTTATAAAAAGTTTCTTGTTTAAAGTTTAACAAATAAATACGATACTTAAAACTTTTCCATCCCTGAGAGAGAACAAATTTAGTTTGATATGGTCACGAACAATCCATTAAGTGTTACGGAAAGTAGAAAAAAATGCTGTAGCTGGACTGAAGTCCAACCTTTACCAAACCTGTTTGTTATTGAATGGCAATTGTTGTCAAAAATGGCTTAATTTAGGGAAAAATGGCTAAAAATGGCTAAAAGCTTTTTTAAATAAAAACGCATTAAAATTCAATACCAAAACAAAAATAATTCATTTAAAGTTGTTTACGATGAAATTATAAGTTAAGATAAATTTGTTGAATAAGAATTAAAGTAAATTAATAATTCGATAATTCAGTCAAAATGAACGATTATCAATAACAATTTTAATTAATTTTCATGTTGTAAAATTCCTTTATTCATAAAAATAATTTAATGAAAATTAAATTTGATGAACTTAAGACTGGTTAAAATATTAAAATTTGGATTAAAAACCATAAATAGTTCAATAAAATAACCACAATTCTAATTTTTAATTCGATAGATATTTAAAAAATTAAATCATCGATAAATTCGATGTCGTTATTGTTAATTTCATAGGAATCAGTCATGCCTATTAGTTTTAAATAATTAGAAGGTAAATCATAATCACGACAACATTTACCCAGCCTTTTAAGCCCAGATCTACAATAAAAAACAAGTAAGAATGTATAGTCGGTCAATCCCGACTATATGATACCCTACAACACATTAGAACCTCTGTACCAAATTTTATCAAATAATCTCCAAAATTGCGACCTGTACTTGCGCACAAGGTTTACATAAACAGCCATTCAGCCGGGCACACATCGTCAATTCGACTCAGAACGTGAAACCTCTCTACTTCAGCATTAGACCATGGAAGTGAGAGCATCTTTATAGTCAATTCTGAATTTCTAAAAAAATGTTGTTGCCGCCTGCATCTCTTTATTGAATAACTTGCAACCAGAAAGAAACACCGATGTTTGTGTTGATACATTTTATAAATTTAATATTGGAATACTGTTCCTTTAATTTGAAAGATGTTTGATTTTCGCGATGCGATTTTCAACATTTGTAAAAGTTGTGATTTAAATTACAAGGGTTTTAATTGTTTAATTGTTTATTTTACTTAATAAATTTTTAAAAAGAAATGATAATTATTCTTTTAAAAGAAAACCGGCAAAAAAATTTTAATGGCTAAACCGACTGAAAAATAGCTAAATCTAGCCACTAAATGGCTTAATTGGCAACACTGATCAGTGTACCACATTTTTTCGAAATTCAGTGCACTCGCAAATTTTAACTTTCTTAAATATAATTTTTTTCTATAAACTTACCAATTTTCTTATTTTGTGGGAATAAAAGATTTTTCTCCTTCTGTATCAATTAAAATAAATTCGGTTTATTAAAATTTTATTTTCGTTTATTCATTTGTTTTCCTTAAACCTAAAATAGCACACTTAGAAAAATTATCTTTAAATTTTTATAGTTAATTTTATTTTTTTTAATAAATGTGTTTAAAATATCAAATTCAACATCTATATGCAGAAATTATCGCTTATATGCATTTGAAAAATTTGAACGATTCTTGGTGCTTTAAAAACAAGAAATGCATTTTTACAAAATTGACTATTGGGTATATGCAGTGCTTAAAGAAAAACTCGCTTAGCTGCAGCAGCATCAGAAATGAAAATTAAAACATTCGAAGTTATTTAGTTTTTATAGCATAAGTTTTATTGTTTTTATACCCTTCACCAAAGGTAAAAGGATATATATTTTACCTTGTCATTCCGTTTGCAATTTCTAATATATTGATCCTAGACCCTATAAAGTGTATAAATTCTTGGTCCTTATAAGTAGCGAAGTTCACTTAACGATGTCCATTTGTCTGTTGAAATGGGTTTTACACATAAATCCCTTGTTGTAGTTTTTTTTTTTCAATTTTTTTTAATGTATATCTTGTACCAGCAAGAGCCAAAGTTTCCAAATTAGATATACACAACATCCAACAAAAAATAGGCGGGATTGGAGAATTGGGCGTGATTTTTTCTATACAAACGCTTTATAGATTTCTAATGTCTGAGGAACGGCAAGTGCCAAAGTTTCTAAATTAGATTCAAGCAACTGGGTTATCAATAGAAAACATCTTAAAAAATTTGCGTAGAAGTAGAGAGGTGGGCGTGGCACCTGCCGTGCAAAGGCATTATAGATGTGTACGGGAGTGAAAAAGTGGACGTGGCACAAAATATATTTATTTATCTCTAAAGAACGGTATTTATATAACTTTCTGTTTTAATCGAACCATGGTGAAGGGTATATACGATTCGGTATAGCCGAATATATCACTCTGGATTGTTTTCTTTTGTAATTGTCTCAAATTTAAAACAATGCTTATGCAAAAATTTTGTAATTCTTATAGTACCATAAAACAATTTCGCATACTTATAAATAACATACTTTACATAATTGTACAGTTTGTGGTGCATAAAAACGTTAAATGCTTATAACGATGTGCATATAAGCGATAATTACTTTATTAACTTATTAACATTAAGTATACCATAAATTATATTTAACACATACATTATTACAAAAACACTTAGGTTTTTTTGTTGCATTATAACAATTAAATATTAAATATTTTGTATTTTCATTATTCAATTATGCATCAAAAATGATCATAAATTGGTTGGTTATTTGCACAGTTACGGCGATTATAAAAATATAATTTTTATTTCTTAGAATACTGTAAAGGCGAGGGGCAAAATTACGGCATTCGATATCGATCGAAATTACTATACAATTTAAATGGGAATTTCGATCGATATCAAAAGCACAGTGGGGCATATTAAAAAAAGAGCAAATAAATTTGCAGTTTAGACATCTTTACAAGCAGACTTCATATATCTGAGGCAAAAAGGAAAAGTGCTTAAGTCGGCTTAAGCAAAATTTGTGTTTATGACTTTTTTTATAATCTTTATGTTTTAGAGTACCCATGGACAAAGTTTTAATTATTTTGTACGATTTTACCGGAAGTTATAGTAAAATTACTTTTTGCTTATAATTTTCCAAAGTGCATTAACGTTTGGAATCAAAGCTTAAGTTTACTTCTGATCTGTGACGTTAGGAGCATTTAGGTATAAAAACTAAAAACCGAAGAGAAGAGCTGATTTTATTGGAACAAAAAATATATTTTTAAGATTAACCTTTAATGTTTAAAAAGTTAAAAAAAATACAGTGTTCGAAAATAAACACTAAATACAGAGAAAGAGAAACACTCGGGATAAATCAAGTTTTTAATGATTACTTTAAGTACGAGTCGTACTAAAACGTACTCAAAACAATCCTAAATGGGAATAAATACTTTCTAAAATAAGTCCCGAATTTCTTGAAATAAGTATCAAATTCTTAAATAAAGTAAAAAAAAGATAAAACTTTTCGTTGTGTTTAACCCTCCGGCTTACGCATGTTTTGATTTTCTAAACACATTGAAAAATGGTCTGGCCAGACGCATGTGTACCATGAAGGGTTAAAAAGTAAATCTGAACTCTGGCTTCTCATTTAGTTTTTATTTTTTGTAAAATATGTAGATACGATTTCTAAAGTAAAAACCATATCGGGCATGATGTTGGTGTTTTATCATTCTGCAAGGTGTAATACGGGTTAGTAAATCGATCATAATAATTTTTTCTTTCTAATTTCTTTTTTGGTTTTTTTTAAGCACGAATTCGGGATAAAATCAACTTTATAATACTTGAATCAAGAGCATTTTTGGATTGGTTCAATCTTAGTTTGACTTAAATCAATCTCATTTTCGGATTATTTTAAGTACGAATTCGGATCCATTTTATAATTCTTGAATCAAGCGCATTTTGAGATTGATTCAATCTCAGTTTTACTTAAATCAAACTCGGATTATTCCAAGTACGAAATCGGGATTGAATATGGATAATTTAAGTATTTTGCGATTTAAAATCCGTACTTGAATCAATCTGTCTGTACTTGATTCAAGGAAATCCATACTCACCGTCGTACAATTAATACCGCTTCGGATTGATTTGAGTACGGATGGATTGATTTTTCTTTTGAGTGTATAGGAGCGATTGTTCAGTTCGGTAGATTTGTGGAAAACACAAACGCTAATAGTGTTTGTGTAGTAAATCGTTAAAAAAATAACGTATCCTTTTTTGTCATCTTTCTAACACAAAAGTAAAACTGTTCTTATCCAACTCAACAAAAAGATGAGAACATTTAATTCCGATCAGTTTTATTTTAAACAACCACAAACTTCATTGTGTTCGGTTGAGCTCATTAATGTTCGCTCGTTTCTGTTGTGCTTAGCGCCCTTTTGGCTGGTAAAAAAAACCAAAAATTATTTACAAAATCAAAATACACAAACAAAGAAACAAACAAAAAGCCAGCAAAAGAATTTTACATAAACGAAAAATATGCACAATACACACACAAGCTATTCGTGCTGCGATCGGTGCTAAAATTTTTTGTTTGTTTGAATTTCTTTATCAATTTAAAAAAAGAAAGATAAGAGAGCATTAAACTATGTATAATGTTTGTCTACAGTATCACTACAATTGTTCTGTGTTTAAACGAAGAATAGAACACTATAAAATGTTCGGCTCTTTCCTGAAAATAGTTACGAACGGTATTAAGGGTTGTGTTCTTCTACACAAACACTAAAAAAATAGCTATCGTACCTGGGTGTGTGAGCCGAACGCTAAATATTGCTCTCTTTAATTTCGAACACTGTTTTCTTACAAAACTAAAACAAATAGACTTAAGCCCTTTTTCCTTATTGTCACAGAAATATAGAACGAAATTTAAAATCGGCAAAAAGGAAAACAGATCGTCTTAAATATTAATTTAGAATAAGTTACTTGGTTTTTGGGAAAATTAACAATTTATATATCATTCGTAACAGTTTTAGGCATACTAAAGTATTTTTTTGTATGGGGTCCATGGTTACTTATGGATTGTTTTTTACGAAATTCGTCGGAGTGATTTCTAGTCGAATTAAGCTGTGACAGACCAAATTTTATTACAAAATCGTTATTCATTACAGTTTTAGGCGTACGAAACTGTTTTTCGCGTGTAGGCTTTCTATTGGGCATATGGTAATTTATTGATCAATGTTTACGAAATTTAGTAGTATGATTTCTAGCCATATACAATGTATTTGTGCAAAATCTTTTATCTGTCCGTTCATTTCGCCACTATTTATGTTAGTTTTTGTAACAAAATCTTAAATTTTTTAGCAACCACATCTGGATACTTAACTCTTATCTGTCTAAACCGATTTAACTGGATTTCAATTCCAAGCTGCTAAGGAGAAGTAAAAACCAATGGGACACCAAAATTGTTCATTGTTTTGAGTTGTTTGAAAGTGAGCGTGCTATTAACAGACAGATGGACATGGCTAAATCGACTTAGAATTACTCAAGGATCCAGAAGATATATACTTTATATTAAAAAAGTTTTACACGGAATGCAAAATTAGTATAACCTAATTCACCACTAGTGGTGGAGGGTATAACAGGCAACAGCTGTGCGAAAGCTAGTTGATGCTTTAAGGCCAAAATACTCTGGTCAAAAGCATTGTGGTTTTATTAGTGAAAAGGTGTTTGAATGTGGCACACCAACGATGCAGGATGGAAAATCAAAAAATTTAAATATGACGGCGAATATAACGTCCAGCTTATGTACACGAGTGAATTCGCCTGCTAGACAAGAATTTGACAAGTGTTTATTTCCCGTAAAGGGCACCATACACTATCAAAATGCTTGACACCATGGCAAATTCACGTACACGAGTGAAATCTTAATTGGTTTGATTTTCCTTCAAACGTTGTCGGTGTCACACATACAATCACATTTTCACTAATACTACCATAGCGTTTGACGAGTAATTTTTATAAGTGTATGGTGCCCTTCATAAATTTCCATCAGTGTTCGAAAATAGCGTACGGTGCACACACCCGGAAACGATATGTATTTTTTTAGTGTTTGCGTTCATAAATTTTTTCAAGAAAGAAACCAACATTATAAACAGTACAATTGTAGTGGTTCTGTACACTTACATTGTATTTAAATGCTCTGTAGTGTTTTTTCACATATATAAAGAAATGAGTAAAAACAAAAAAAAAAAAAATTCGAGACGGTTCTCACTAGTATTGTTGTTGTTGCTTGGTAATTTTCACGACCCCAGCAAGAATAGTAAAAATTTTTTGTTTGCTTTTGGTTTGTTTTTTTTTTTCGCTTTAAAACATATATATGAGTCATTCCATGTCAAACCGTACGATTTTTGCTAAAAATTGACTTTGATGTCTCCGATGTCTTTCAAAATTTGAGAACGAAGTCTTCATTAAAAAATATTTTACACGTGTTTCGGGAAAAAAATTAAAAATTTTTTTTTAAAAAGTTATTTGCATTTGAAAATCGTCAAAATCGTGAAAAATCTTCCGACATGACAACATTTAAACTAATGTTTTTATAAAACTAGTGAATGGATTTTGAAGTTCAATACCTTATTTTAAAGGTATTTGAACCTTCTTTTTAAAAAAAATATTATTTTTTATAAATTAATTTTATTTATTACTAAAATTTGGTTTTTTTACTTAATTTCTGTATTCCACAATCTTCGAACAAGTCGAAAAATCTGAAAAAAATATTTTCTTAAAGATTAATATATTTTTAACATTTCCTCAAAATTTCAGAGTGGAGGTCGAATGGATTCTATTTTTTTACGATTTTTTTCCATTGCAGCACCACAAAAAAATTACATTTTGTATATAAACATTTTATTTTCAAGCATGTTATCGAAAATGTCAACCCATGTATGTATGTGTGTATGTATTCAAAAACACACAAAATTTGATACTTAAGAAAATCCCAGCAAAAACTCGGCAATAGGTTGGTATTACGGAACACGTTACCTGGTAATAAGTTAAACTCCTTACCCTCGTATTTCTTTATAACTAAAATGTAACCACTTACTCGTAATATAATACCTAACTACCCATTAGTAATAACGAATTCACATGTTTCAATACTTTTATGGTACACTCAGTTCGTTTCTTTAAAAAATTTAATAAAATTATAATTATAATTATAAAATTAAGGTTTTTGGGTTAAGCAAGCCTGAATTTTTTATAAAAATATTGAAATTCAGCAAGCGGTTTGAAAGTAAAAAAGTGTATTTTTTTTTAATACATAACTAAAAGTTAAATAATAAGCAATTTTAATTTTTATATACATTTTTTATAGAAAGAGAGATAAACGAACTTTTCTTGTAAACTAAAAATCACCTGCAACATTGCTTTTTTTTAAAATAGAACATACAAAAAAATTCTAACGGCAAAATAGAAAAAGCAAAACAAACAAATCTCCAGAACAATATGAATTTTGATTAAATATTTACTTAAGTATCAAATTTTGTGTGTTTTTGAAAACATACACACATACATACATGCGTTGACATTTTCGTTAACATGCTTGAAAATAAAATGTTTATATACAAAATGTAATTTTTTTGTGGTGCTGCAATGGAAAAAAATCGTAAAAAAATAGAATCCATTCGACCTCCACTCTGAAATTTTGAGGAAATGTTAAAAATATATTAATCTTTAAGAAAATATTTTTTCAGATTTTTCGACTTGTTCGAAGATTGTGGAATACAGAAATTAAGTAAAAAAACCAAATTTTAATAATAAATAAAATTAATTTATAAAAAATAATATTTTTTTTAAAAAGAAGGTTCAAATACCTTTAAAATAAGGTATTGAACTTCAAAATCCATTCACTAGTTTTATAAAAACATTAGTTTAAATGTTGTCATGTCGGAAGATTTTTCACGATTTTGACGATTTTCAAATGCAAATAACTTTTTAAAAAAAAAATTTTAATTTTTTTCCCGAAACACGTGTAAAATATTTTTTTATGTTTAATACGTCTGGAAAATTTAAAGAAAATCGGAAGAGGTGGTGTAAAAAAGGTGTTCGGTCTGACATGGAATGACTCATATATATATTTATGTTGTTGTCTATACCAGCAAAAGAGTGCGCTGAGCACAACTGAAAGGAACGAACATTTATTTGCCGGACCGAACACAACGAAGTTTGTGGTATTTAACGAAAAATAGAACGCAAGGAAATGTTCTCATTTTTATGTTGAGTTGGATTAGAAACAGAGGAACGTTTTTTAAGGTGTTTTCTACAAAAACACCATAAGTGTTTCTGTTTTCCATACTTCTGTCGTACAGAACACTAAAGTACAGTATATAATGTTTATTTTCGAATTCGGATTTTTATTGAAAACATATAAATAGAAGCAGGGCAAACAAAGAATTGAATAATGTACGTACTTAGTTCGACGTTTCGCAAGTAGAATTTTGTTGTCAAATCACAAGTTCTGAAAAATTAAGAATATGCCTATAAATAGTTTAACCATTCTGATGGAAAAAAAAAACTTTCTTCTAGTGATGTCGAATTTGTAAAGTATTTATACTGCCAATTAAAGAAATTTTTTACGGTAAAATGTGTTTTTTTTTAAGTTATAAAATAAAATACAACAGTGTTGCTCATTTGACAGGCAAATGCAATTAAAATAAAATTAAAATTTATATTTATTATACAGCAGTTTAATTCAAATATTGTTCTATTCGAATTAATTGAAATCATGATCGAATTTATTTTGATTTGTCTTAAGAAAAATGAGACTTAGAGAAATAGTTATGCCACTTTTAGCTTAACGAACTCCGCATAAGGCAGTTATTGATTTTATAGAAAAAGTTATACGGTCAGTGGAAACAGTTAACAAATAAGCTTAAACTTCCTTAAGAATTCCTGTTGTAGTTTAATTGGCTATAAATATTTTAGATTTAATTGAAATTTATTGCATTAAAATGATGACAAGGGTACTTTACGTACAACAATTATTGATTTTATAGAAAAGAGATATGCGGTAAAAACTTATAAACTTAAACTTCCTAAAGAATTTGTGCTGTAGTTTAATTGCCAATTAATTTTTAGATTTAATTGAAATTTATTGGATTAAAGCTGAAGACAACGATACTCCACATACAAAATTTTATTGATTTTATAGAAAAGAGATATACGGTAAGTGGAAACAGGTAATAAACCTTAACTTCCTCACGAAATCCTGCTGTAGTTTAATTGGCTATTCAGTGTTAGAATTAATTAAAATTTATTGGATTAAAGCTGAAGACAACGATACAAGCCATTTGAGAAAATGTCCAATAGACATCTTAAACTATAGCTTGTGGCACAGTGTAGCTCAATCGCGGATCCAGCCTTCAGTTGAGAAGGAGGTGACATACTGGAAATTCAGTCGGGACGGCCACTAACCCCAATTTATGATTTTAGAGTGCCAGTGCTCGAGGAGTCCAGGGTGGTCATGTCCTACATGATCTTTCGCTTGGATTCGCGGTTAGAGATTATAAGGAGAATTAATGAAATGGTCTGTAGTTTCACGCATCTCTTGTGTATAAGTAAAACTCGCTTTACGCTTAAACAGTAGTTTGTAATAAATTATAGATGCCCACATTGCTAGATTCTTGGAATATAGAGAGATTGTAAGCTATAAAATGGAGAATGCAGTGACTTGTAGCTTTTCGCATCATTGGTAACGCGTACTCTAGACTCAACCGTTCTACTAGAAGATACATATCGATAATGTCTATCAGATTTAATTATATTTCATTACTAGTAAATACCTCTATCTAGATTTGAAAATTTTTTATTAAACCGATATAACTTGAACGATTTTGAAAATCTGCCAATAAAACTATTGTACTTTTTTGTCCAAAACGTTTTACGATATTTTATTCAAGGTCATTTCTTACTGCGCCATATAGTAGCAGTTAACGCTTACTGCCTTCAAAAGTTTGTCTCCAATGGCTGCACCTTCAAGTCCTCCAAGTCGTTCAATTCCAAAACGAAAATACCAGCTTCTTCCGATGATACCACCGGGCTTATTTTCTTTCTGGAATGTGAAGATTTCTTATAGCGAGGCCGGTGCTGAAAAACATTAGGTGCTAAATCGCCATAACCATACAGATTGGAATTGACTATTCCTCCGATTGTAGCATTTTCTACTGATATTTTTTCCTTAAAATTATGACGATGTGCATCATTACCATTAGCACCATTGTCCACACGATAGCGTAAACGTCTAGAAGACCGGGTTAGATACGAAGATCTAGTCATAGAATACCGATAAATTGGTTGACGTTTACAAAATAAGCGTTGCAATTCATTGCGAAATCTTTTATGGGAAATCGTGTAAAGAAAAGGGTTCAAACAGGCTGCGGTTTTACAAAACAATGCCGGTATCATCGATCGAGTGGGTGTTAAATGTTTCTCCATGCCAAACACCCCGGCCATTGCCACAATGGAATAGGGAGTCCAGGCTAAGAACCACAAACCAATCACCAGCAATACTATAAAGGCCAAACGTACTTCAATTTTATGTTTATTGTGATTACTTTGTATATTTTTGGAGTTGCAGACGGCTTTGAGGATATGAAAATAACAAAAGCAAACGCTAAACAAAGGCAGGCACCAGGCAAATACGAAAAATAAAAACATAAAGACGCGTGCAGGCATAGTCTTGTCGAGATAGTCAAAGGAGCAGGTGGTTAAATAGCCCTCGGGCACATAAACCGACAAACCCACCTCAAGTAGTGGTATCACCGAAAAGAAAAATGCTTCCAACCAGGCCATCAGTAGAAGGCAGTAATAGTATTTTGATTTACAATTAAAACGTAGAGGACTT
Organism: Pollenia labialis; assembly: GCA_949318255.1. Taxonomy (NCBI): domain Eukaryota; kingdom Metazoa; phylum Arthropoda; class Insecta; order Diptera; family Polleniidae; genus Pollenia; species Pollenia labialis. The sequence goes on from OX439140.1 coordinate 129,794,313, forward strand.
AAAGGATTCACAACGACACTATAACGATCCACAGAAATGACCGTTAACATGCCAATCGAGGCAGTGCCACTGAAGCCGCCAACAAATCCATATATGCGGCAACCTGTAGAAGATTAAGTTTTTTTTAATGCGTATAATAACAAGGTCTAATAAGTAAAGTGTGTGCAGATAAATATGAAAAGTTGAATTCATTTTTAAAAAATATCGCATGCGATAAAAATTATTATAAGAAATATCGCATGCGATTACACAAAATTTCAAGGTATTTAATTTTTATTTAAAAGAAAATGAATATAATTTGGATATAGTGTTTAAAGATTGAGGTAGCCTTGTCCATAGTCTTAATTTTTTATTAGATTTGATTCCCTGAGATCGAAAGATTTAGACACGGAACTCATTCGTTAGAATTTCAGTCTGTCATATTTTTTCAAAAATCATAAATTTTAATACAAAAAGACTAATAATATATCAAACTAGTTCTTAATATTAACTTAAAAAACTTAAAAATTTCGTGTAAATAGTCGTATTTTTGTATAATAAACTTACAATATTTTTTATGGCATGCGATATTTTTTCAATATATTTTTTATCGCATGCGATATTTTTCAAAAATGAATTTAACGTTTCGTATTTATCTTCCCACACGTAAATATATATACAAAATAACGGAGCAAGCAATTACTTACCCCAATCTCCTAAAGCTGGACCCCGCATAAAATTATTATAGGCTGCCATGGGACACTTGATTACAATGATTAAATCGCATAAAGCCAAGTTGAAAACCAGTATATTTGAAGCTGTCCTTAAGGCTTTGCATCTGAAAATAATTTAAAATCAATATTATGTTTTATTCTCTTCTTTTTAAATATCAAAAATATTTTAATTTCATAAGGGCACACAAAATTTGTAAAAATTCTTATCTCTTTGGTGGGCGATACCAAAATGTTTTTCTCTTTTCTCCTTGAGCACCATAAAGTTAAGTCAAAAATTCAAGATTTGGAATATAATGGGTTTTCAGACTAATATTCCGATCAGTTGGGAGGCAGATAAAAAATTTCGCATGGATGGGTCGGATGGGACGGATGGAAATTCAACTGAAGTTGAGTTGCCAGCAGAGAAATCAGGCAACGCCGCTCATGTTAAAATATACAAAATTTGTTTTTATTTTATATTTTAACATGAGCGGTGTTGCCAGATTTTGCTGCTGGCAACTCAACTTCATTTTAGTTGCCATCCGTAATCGACCCATAAATTTTAAATTTGCAAACATTTGGATCTTGATTATTACATGTCGCTCTTTCGACATCCAAACAAGCCGATATCTTTTGAAATGCTAGATATTATTTTATAGTGTTAACGGACGGAAAAGAACAGTGACTTAATTTTGGTAAGGTGACCTATTGCGATCATTAAAGTATAACCAAAGTGTCGTTTCTATTAAACATGTGCACTTTAGACTATGAATTTTTCCCATGTTTTTTTTTTAATAGACTTGCTTAGATAAATTGAAGAACCCAATTTATTTTAGCAAGTCTATGAGTTTCAACTTACCTTGCAAACATATAGATCACCAAACCATTGCCGGTTATACCAAAAGCGAATATTATCATATATAAAGTGCCCATTACATAATATAAAACATCGCTTGGTGGCTCAAAAGTCAACCAAAAAGGATTAATGCGGGCTATCATCTTGTAATCATAAGATCCTCGAAAACCTTTGAGAGCAGGATACAAACTATAAAATTAAAGAACGTAAAAATATTATTGTTTACTGCACTTAGAATTATTTTAAAAATTGAAAAAAAGTTATTGGCTGTACAAATAAGTTTCTGCTGTTTGACAACAGATATCTTTTCTTGTGATAATGGCGGAAATCTTTTACTGAAGGAGGATCATCGGACTTCAACTAATTTCCAACGGCGAAGACTAAATGATTTGTACCCTATTTCATTCCAGCTTTATCCTGCTTGCGAAAATATATCTAACTGCCTTCACTAAGTGCCGGAATAACGTCCTTTCCAAACTCTAAAACTCTTTTTGTGCTTGTTAATTTGTACACAAACAAAATAATGTACAAAACGATTATGAACTGACGAACACAAATACTAAGGAAGTACGCGTTCGGTATTTGCTAGTGAACTTTTAATGTATGTGTTGTGCTGACCATACGTTTGCTTCATTTGGGTTTATTCATGAATGATATTGCATAAAAAAAGAGGTCGCATGAAAATACAAAACGCGTATGTTAACATAACACTACACGTACGTAAAACAAGATCGGTGCGGTACACTAAGGTTGCATACCTTAGTGTTTTTTTCGAACTCTGTCTTCAATATTCTCTGATTTCGAAAGTTTAAATATATTTTTTTTAATTCAAATATATTTTAACCCTACTAATAGAAGTTCGTCGAATAACGTAGTTTTTTAAATACAGTCGGGCCTCCATTATCCGTTATGGTCGGGACCAGAAGCATTACGGAAAATCAATTTTCACGGTTAATCGAATAAAAATTTTGATTTTACAGTTTTTTTAATATTTTTATTATTTAACAAGTGAACATTTAGGTACGTACATATTTACATAAAAAAATTAATTCAAGAGTTTATGTAGATTTTTAAATTAAATAGATAATTATACATTAAATTTTTACTAAAAACATGAGACAAAAAAGGACATTAAGCAAAAAAAAGAATACAATTTTTTTTAAAAAAAGTCGTGTAATGTTGTTTGTCTAATAGTTTTCAACTGCCATCACGGATAATAGAGGTAATCACGGCTAATCGAAGCAAACAATCTGAAAACATTGCAAACAAAAAACAATAGACTGATCTTTGGCCATCACGATTAATCGGTGTTACCGGTTAGCCGGATCACGGATAATCGAGGACCGCCTGTAATAAGATTACGATTTTTCACACTAAATTCCGATACAAATAAGGAAAAATAAATAAATTCTCAAAATTTTCAAAAATTCGAATTTTTTTTAAATGTATTGATAAAAAATTTAAAAATAAATTTGTTTCTTTTGAATTTTAGAATTTTGTTTTGTATTCGAATTTTCGAAAATGTGGGAATTTAGGTTCGAAACATGTTGGTTGTAATTCGAAATATTGAATTTAAGTGAAATAAATTTATTTTTATTGAATTATTTAAAAACTTTTTGATATTCGAATTTTCGAAAATGTAATCAAATTGGCTAAAAATTTATGGTAAACTTGCGGCTTCGAGTAAATTGCATTTCGGCTGATGTCTCCGGCGGATCATCGTAATGCGTGGTCAATCCTTCGTCATTTTGTGCTCAATATTTCGGAATGTATTTGCCTTTGATAAGTGTGTGTGTCCAGAGTTGTTCCTTCGATATCATGTTGAACCAAACAATTGGGTAGGTGAATTGCTAAACTCGTTCGTTACAAAATTAAAAATACGAGATGACAATTGATTTGAATAGTTCTTTTGGCACTTTATGAAAATAAATATACTTATTGTATCAATGCATGTCCTTTTCCATGTTTTTCCAACTCACCTACTCAATTCATACACACTTTTTAGGCAGTTGTTAATGAAAACTTGCAGGATATGCACCTTTATGTCAGCCAAATTCCAAGTCTAATTTGTGTGCGGGTAGAGGTTGATAGTGAATTTCACACTGTGTTGAGTTGGCCAAAAGCCTGTCGAGCTCTCATAGTGCGGATTGAGCCATCATTAGGAGAATCTCCAGTTGATGTTATTATACAACCCATGTAGCAAAAGTAGTGTACTTCCTGGAGTTGAATGCCTCGGATATATGTTGGATGTTACGTTCTCTCTTATAACCTTCGTCGTATTTATGTTTATTTTGAAACCTGTCTTTACACATTCCATCACAATGTTCAGTACCCCGTGACGGTGTTAATATGAAGACACTTTTACTGCCATATTTATATATAGATTATTGTCTGCTTAGCCGTCGACCAGGCCTACAAATTCAGCAGCAGAGAGGTCTATTCGGCAGCAGAGAGACCTATGGGTATTCCTTCGGCGCATTGTTAACATAACTGAATATTTTTTCGGAAAATCTGACGCTGATCGAGGTTATTGGTTCTAAGTTCGTCAAATCTAAGCATCTTCATATATTTCTTGGCCATCTGAAACAACACCCAGCGAAAAATATGTTTAAATATGGTCACCTTCTACAAAGAAAATTGTACACATATTGTGTTTAATTTAACCATATTATTATTACCGACAACCATATTATGGTTAAATTATTCCTCCATCAGAAGTTACAACCATATTATGGTTGCCTCCGAACATGTTATGGTTAATTATAACTAAAAAATGTTTAACAATTAAAAAATCATGGTTGGTTTTCAATCATAGCATGTTGATCTTAGAAAAGAGGAAAATGCTATTGTTAATTTCAAAACAAATTATTGCCATATTTAACTATACAATTTTTAGAGGCAACCATAATATGGTTGTGGTTTCTTGATGGATGACTAATTTAACCAGAATACAATTTTTAGAGGCAACCATAATATGATTGTGGTTTCTTGATGGATGACTAATTTAACCAGAATGTGGTTGTCAGTCGCAATAATATGGTTAAATTAAACAAAATATGTTTAAAATTTTCTTAAAAAATAGTTTTGTTGGAGGTGACCATATTTAAACATGTTTTCTTCGCTACGTGAACTGAGAGATCATGGCATTAACAATTTGTGGAGTTCATACCATAAATGAATTAGACATAATGGATTACCCGATGAATGTTAAAAAAAATGTTCTGCGTTAGAAGCATCAATCAACTTAACGAGTTGATATTTTATTCCCATTTATTGAACTGTCGAATGTGTGAAAATGGCATTGACGGAATGCAGGAGGATCTCAATTAGAACAAGATAAACTCTCTTGACTTTTTGTAGAATTTTTATTATACGGAAAAAATGAAAAATTATATGACTTATCTTTTTGGATATAAGAAAAAAAACGTTAACGAATTAATATTTTATAACCCTCTAATTGGCTCGTTAAATACGAATGTCGAACTGACAATCAGTTAGTCGGAATTCAGAAAATTCTTAATACATTTTTTAGATTATTCATTTCTTCATTCAGTGCAAAAAACTAAAACTTCCTTGATATCAATTTAAAATATAATCGGAGGTTCGGTATTTTTTTTATAGATCGTTTGCATGAACGTCGTTAATGATACAAAACTTTATGAAAAAGAGTTTTTGTACAACTGAGCTCGAAAAATTACAATATTATGAACAAGTTTGCACGATTGAAGAAATCTCTTTTTCACAAATCCAAATTTTGGTTATTAGGGAATTAGAAAAACACCTTCTTTAAGACTTTTCCACCTTTTAGAAAACCAAGAAGCCGAGTCCTACGGAAACAAGATTTTTGCAAGAAAAAAAAAGAGGCAACATCTTTTTTGTACAACCAATAAGGTCTGAGTTTCAAAATATCATAGTTAGCAGTAAAATTTTACAATGTATCATCAAGTTTAACGATGCACACTTTGCTTATTATGTACGCATCGATAACTTAAATACTTTGGTACAGGTAACAATTTAAAATTCTGTACTACTTTACACCTGACTTCTGGAAACTCATCCAAGTGGCTTTCTTTCCTTAAACTTACCTTTCATTCAATTCAATTAAACCATTTAACGAAGAATTGACATATTTAATGCAGGTATTGGAGCTATTCTCTGGTATACACACCACCAAATCGTCTTCCAAAACTGGGTCCATGGGTGCCAATGTTGTCGAATAGGCCTGAACTAAAGACAGCAGGCCAAAGATAACTGAAGAAACCGTGCAAATTCTTAATTTTAAAATTTCATACAATAGCAGAGAGCTTTTGTGTAAGAGAAAAGAGTAAAAACTCTGAACTCTTTGGAAATGAAACCAGTATTGCCATCTCATGGTAAAGTTAACGGGTGTGCAAAAAGGCTTGCTGTAAATTCGAGGGGCTGGTAAAGTTGGTGGTTGTCGGATTTTAGTAGGTGGGTTAAAAACAAATTGTCGTTTTTGTTGTATATGCAGCTTTTGCTGTTGTTGTTGATGTTTTCGTCTTTTGGTTTTGTTTTTAAATTTTGGGTATATAGAAGACTTAAACTTTGCTTTGAGACTCTTAACCGGTTCATCCATTGTGATGTTTTTGTTGTTGTTGCTATTAAGATAACTTTTGAAAAAAGGAAAAAACTTAAAGCACGATCAACTTGTTGCCATGGAAACGAAGGTTTCATTCGTAAGTCTTAAATTCTTAAAAATTTGTTTTTAGATTCGTAGAAATGTGAAAATAACAAACATTTTGTTTAAAAGTTGAAAATCAATTGATTTACTGCATAACAATTGCGGCATTCAATTGCTTAAGGATTTCCTTCTCTTGTTGTTTTTGTGTTTTAAGCCGGATTATCCTTGGGATATGTAGACATGTATTGCAGACCTAAAAATAATTAGAAATGTTTTTATATAAAATAAATAAATTTTTTTTAATAGACTTTATGTTAACAATAAAAATTAATATGTTGAGAAAAATTTATAAATATAAATTTAAAAATTGCAATAATATCATACATCGATGGCTAAATATAAAAAAGGCGTAACTAATTTTTTTCTTAAATAACTTTTTCTGTTTATTGTGGTAGACAAATGCCAAACGCATCGTGCTTTAAAATTTCAGAAGGCTTTATTATAAAAATTGTTGCATCTTTTTATTAAAAATTTAACTAAAACGTGTTTGTATCTTAAATTTAACGATCCAATTAAGATTTGTTATTTCCCTTTAAAGAAACACAAAATCGAGTTACGCCTTTTTTATATTAAGCCATTGATATACAGGTTTTCCATTCTATTTGTAAATATTAATGAATATTATTTTAAGTTTTCTTATTTTGTGTATCCTCTAGATTTGCGAATTTGTTTGTTTTTTATTTTATTTTTTTTTTCAATCCAGAATGCAATTTAGCCACTAAAAGTGTTGATGTTACTTCTTATAAATATGAAAGTAAAACAAAGTGAAAGGGTTGTGCGATAAGTTCTTAACTTAAGAAAAATTTTAATTTTCTTAACTTAAGAAAAACAGCAATTTTCGTTAATATTGATTTGCAATGAAATAAAAGAATTTGTCAAGATTGTAAGTAACTTTTTGTCAAGTGTAAGGATTTTTTCGATATTGAAAGCAATGAAGCGTATATTTGGAAGTGGCTTAGAATTGAAATCAGTAGCTCGTTCCTGTATTTCTGGCGTCGTTAAATTTCTCACATGAAGTGTGAAACAAAAAATTCCATCGTTTCTCGATTTGTGAGAAAAAAGTGCTTCTGTATTTAAATGCGAAAACAGACAAAACAGATTCTGTTTCAACTGGAATATTTCCAGTAATTAAGTAATTAAGCGAAACGTCAACAAAAGAAATTAATATAATAAAAACAGGGCTGCCTTTTTGATTTTTTTCTAAAATAGTGACGAAAGCAAAAACAAAATAATCAATATTTTAAAATTTTGTTGTGGGTTTTTATAGAAATTCATATTAGGAGATTATCACGATGGTCATTGTGCAAATTTACAATTAAATTTGCAGTGCATATTATGATTGATCGTGAGCATACCACTTTAATTTTTGTGAAAATGTGATATTTTTCTAAAAATTTATTCTAGCAACATCAGAACCTTTGAGTTATCAAGTTGCAAATATAATATCTCCTTATCAGCATGGATTTCGTAAAGGAAGTTCTACGATTACAAATCTCTTACAATTTACTATCGCTGTTAGCCGCGGATTTCTTCAAAAAAAAATCAGACCGATGTCATTTACACTGATTTTAGCAAAGCATTCGATAAAGTAAATCATTTGCTTCTTGTAAAGAAACTACAATTTATTGGTTTTACAAAGCATTGCATAAAATGTATATACTCAAATTTATCAGATAGGACGCAAACCGTTTGCTTTAACAGCAGTTATTCTAAAAATATTAATCTTCTTTCTTGAGTACCTCAAGGAAGCCACCTTGGACCGCTGCTTTTCTCATTGTTTATTAATGTAATAAAAGTTTCGAATATTTTAAAGTATGCTGATGATGTCTAAGTTTATCTAACCTATAACCAACTTTTAGACCACCATCGACTCAAAAGGACTTAAACTCATTTTATGAATGGTGCAACATCAACTTTATGGAGCTGAATTTAAAGAAATATAAATCAATGCGCTTTGTAAGAAATAACCCGATTGTTGCTGATTTTTTTCTGGGTGACAGCTTCCAAGATCTTGGTATATGATTTGATCCTAAATTGAGTTTAACCCTGCATATAACAGCTACAATAAATAGAGCAAGGGGTTCACTGGGTTATACAAAGCGTTAGATTAAAGATCCGTATATTGGTAAAACATTTTTTTTTTTAATTTTTCCTAAGCAAATTCCGCGAAGTTTTATGCTTGTCTGCAGGAAAGAAACCAGAGTCTCTGGCGGGAATCGAACCCGAAAACCCGGCGCTGATAGACAAGCTCGCTACCAGCTAGCCAGCACTAGTTCGACCTATTCTAGAATATGGATCGATAATATGGGACGCTATTTACCAAATCCATTCCAATGCCATTGAGTCGGTCCAAAAACAATTCCTGTTGTTTTGTCTTCGTGGATTACGTTTTAACCCCTTAAACTTGCCTTCAAATGCCGCTCGACTTGCTCTTATTAAACTTCCTACATTAAAAAGTCGTAGAACTATGCTTAATGTGCCATTTTTATTCGATGTTATTTATCCACAGCAGATATTTTTGATTAATGATATTTCTCTCAACATTCCTCAACGTCCATCCCGGAATAAGATACCTTTATCAGTTGCATTTGTAAGAGCTAATTATGCTAATGCTGACCCTCTCAGGAGAATAAGCAATGCATTTAACAACTTTTATAGATTTATCGACTTTTCATCAAATTCTAATGCTATAAAAAGGGCAAAAATCAAATTTTTCAAAACTTAGTAATTTTATTGTTAATTATGTATAATATTTTTATGTGTATCATTTTGTAATCAATTATTTTTTAAATTGTGTGTAAGGAATAAAATTCCATAGACATATATTAATAAATAAATAAATAATAAACACAAAAAACTTCTGGCAGCACTGTTAAAAATCTGCATTTGTTTACAATTATACACAAGTAAATTAAATTAAATTGAATTAAAAAATAAAAAATCTGGCAACTCTTGTAGAAACATCAACATTTCACGTGGTCTAATAAGAAATTTTAAAAAAGAGTCTTATGGCCAATTTTCAGGATTGATATTAAAACACATTTTTTTTAAATCGTTTTAAATACAAAATTCTCTTCTTCACTAAAAACTTAAGTGGAACTTAAGTCACCGATGTGGTGCACTTAATTTCAACTTAAGTTTCCATTGTAATATTTTAGCAAGGTGGCCTCAGTATCACGACAATACAACAACAACAGGCAACAAAGCATTATCAGTCAGCTGTTTTTTCAGACCACCTTGCAAATAAATATACTTGTTTATATTTTTTTTGTATTTAGTAGTGCTACCATACTTTTATCTTAATTAAATAAGACTTTCCAAATAAAACTCAAAAAACCAATCTGCATTTAAATACGATTTAAGTTTTTATGAAAATTAACTTAATATAGATTTAAATCCAATCCTGAAAATTGGGCATTAAAGTGTATTAAAAGTAAATTAATAAGTTTTTTTTGTTGGATTCAACCATACATTGATAAAGGTATTTGCAAATCATCAAGAATGCCAAAAACTATTCGTCGAAGTATAAAAAACCAACTGTTTTGTGCGGGCAAATTAGAAGTTGATGAAGAAGAAGAAAACTCAATCCAATGTGATAAATGTTCAAAGATTTACCATGCATTGTGTACGAAGGTAGATAAAAGACAATTTGAATACCTTATGAAAAATCAAGAAGAAGATTATGTATGTCATGTGTGTAACAACGAAAACGGGGAGAATATAAAATCTGAATTAAATGCAATAAAAACACAGCTTGTTAAACTGAATCAACTGGATACACTGCAAGAATCTACATATGTCGTTTATGTCTAAGCAATTCGATAATATTATAAAGGGTATTGCGGAAAATAAAAAAAAGTTAGAGCTGAAATAAGTGTATTAAAGCAAACGGTCAGATTTTTAAATGATGATCGTGTAAAAAATGATTGTTTGGTTAGTGGCATAGAGGTGTCGGACAACAGCAGTGCAGTTGAGGCTGTTATTAGCGTAATGAAATCTGTTGATATTAACTTGAAGATTGATGAATTCGAAGAGGCCTATTTTATTGGGAAAAACAAAAATGCAAAACGTAAGACAATTGTAGCTAAATTTAATTCAAAAGCTTCGAAGCTGAAAATAATGTCAGCAAAACCTAAACTAAATAAAAAGGAGGAAACAAAATCTGTTTTTGTTAATGATTATCTTGGCAAAAAAACGCTAAACCTGCTAAATCACGCCAAACCTCTGAGATCTGTTGGCTACCGGAGAGTTTACGCTGCAAATGGAAAGTATATGCAAAAATGAGTGCATTGCCAAAACCCAAGCTTATAAAGAGTGCTGATGATGTGGATCAACTTCTGTTAGAATTAACCAGGGGTACATCAAGAAGATCTCAAAGATTTCGGGAAAATTATGACGGTTCTGATGAAGATAATGAAAACGATGACTATTTGTCACCATCGTAAGATTTTTTTTAAAATTGCATAGCAAATAAATAAGTTTTAAATTTTTTTCTTTTTCTATATATATGAATAAATATTTTCAATCAATAAATTCTTTTCAAATTTACCTAAATGAATTAAATTTGCAAAATTTATGTATTTTTTCACTTAATATAAGAAGCATATCATCTATTTCAAAGTTTAATAAATTAAGAACATTAATAGCAAATTTTGGCAATCTACCGACAATAATTTGTATTCAAGAAACTTGGCTAAAAAATGATTTAGTGGACTATTGCTGCCGAAATGATGCCTACGGTGGAACATCCATATACATCAAAGAAAACATTCACTACTCTGTTGAGTTGTGTGAGAGTCACAATTTTACTGAGGCAATAGTTATATAATTAAGGGCCATTATTACAACTTGCCAATAGTTAAAAGTCGGATTTTGTTGGACCGATAAATAGCTTTGCATTATAAAACCTTCATTTATTATGTTTTCATCTATTAAATATTATTATTATTATTATCAAAGTTATTTTCGGGAATACAAAATTTATTATTTATACGATTTCCGTATGACGTGCTGAATTCCCAGTTTTTCATATTTTATAAATACACTGAAATTTATTGTTGAGGGAAAGCTAGCTTCTATGCGCATTTCACTGGTTGCTTAGGCCAGCTCATCAGAAAACCTTTTCCAAAGATTTTAGAAAGGCCAAAAATATTATACAAATAAAACCCTAAAGCGAATAAGAATTATAAACACTTAAAGTCTCACTTGTAACAATATCAAAGCCAAAACAAAACACCAACAATAAACAGTGAGTTTATCTTTTCTTACATTCCCCTACAATTGGTTGGGTTCATTCCGACTCGAATTGTAGTTGTAAGTGGGTAAAAAGAAAAAACAAAATTAAAAAACAAACTGTTTCATTCTACTGTCCTCGTAAGTAAACAACAAAAAAAATTATTATTGAAAATAACAGCAATAAAAAATGGAAGTTGTAATAATGCAAAGCTATTTATCGGTCCAACAAAATCCGACTTTTAACTATTGGCAAGTTGTAATAATGGCCCTAAATGTTAATCTAATTTTAGGCAAACAATTGAAAATCATGTCGTCACAAAAATGTAGCATTGGTACCTTTTCAACTTATATAGATCATATACTGCAACTTTATGCTCCATTTCAAATGTAAATTTTTTTTAGACATCAATGTCTGGAGAGCTTAAAGCAATTATTGAAGCATATGCCTGTCAAAATTGTCACACACTTGTTACATACATATATAACTGAAAATATAAACTAATTGAAAAGCATGAGTTTTCAATTTTACTTTTTACACATGCAAATAATGTATTTTAATCTTGTTCTGTTGTTTCTACACACAACAAGCAAATCGTTTTTTTTACAAATTGTGCGGTGTTGTTGCAGTAGTCTACAAAAAACTTTGATAAGTTAATTGAGATTAAAACGCTCAATTTGTAATTTTACTCTCAGAGTGGCACTACCAACGGAAAGTTTAATCTTTTTTTACATGATTAAAGAAGTTTGTATTGATTTTAAGAAATTCTGGGATTGATTTTCGAAAGTAATCCCATTTAGGATTGCCTTAAGTAGGTTTTAGTGTTAATCGTACTTGAATTTTTGAGTATGACTCATACGTACGACTCATAAGTATGTATAAAAAACTTAATTTATCCAGAGTGTTTTTCTTTTTGTGTATACATGATGCATCTACAGACAATGCTGGGCAACTGAACTTGCTCTTAATTCCTATTCAACTAACATGACTTTTGACTTTTTTGTGTGAAATCTATGTATAAGAATGTACTACAAAAATATGTCTATGTTTGGTACAGATTCCGGGCTCTTAATAACTTTATTTCTCCTCATGAAATTCAATTTTCTCTATTTCTCCTAGTTTAAGATTGTTTTTTTTACAAGTTTATAGAATTTTTATAGGAAAAATTCAATCATGAGAAGAGCTGCGAGCAGGGCCGCCAGATTTGACGATTTATCGCCATTTTGACGATTTTTTGAAATTAACAAAGTGCCGATTTGCTGATTTTTTCTAAAAATTTACGATTTTTTTCAGTCTCCAAAGTCTGAATAAAACATTACATTTTCTGACAACTTCGTTTTTAAATCTTGGAATGTTAAATAGCCGTACCTCAACAAGAGCGGAAGGCGGATCGTTTTCTTTCGCTTAGCTTCTACGCTAATATGCCATACCAAAGCAAGATCGTCAACGTTGTGTCACGAACATCAGTGATTGCTTTTTTGTTTAATCAAACCCACAAATTATAAAAAAAAAATATAGATAAAACTGCTAGATTTACCAATAAATAGCTAAATTGCTAAATTGTACCCAAGGCGAATTCATAAAGGTGACCGCATCATGAGATAGAGCTATGTTAGCTATCTCTTTTTTTAAATACATACTATGTATTTTGTTATTGTAAAAAGTTAGAGTGATTGTCAAAATTATTTGTTTATAAAATATACACAATTGCTTTAGAAGTTAAATTTATTTCCTGCATTGCAAATTTATTGTGGCTTCACTTATTCCTTACGCTTTTTAAAATCCTTGTGTTTAAATTGTATGTTCACTTTTTTGTTCTATAACATTTAAATAGGTTTTTTCAAGAATTTATTTTTTTATTGAGTTTTAAATTTTAACAAATTTATTTCATAAAATGTAAACAACGCTTGACATTCAGTATACAAACAAGGAAATAAACAATAAACAGATGATTCGAAAATGTCACCGTTATGAATTCGCCTTGATTGTACCTTAACAAAAGCAGCATGCGTTTTCTAGGTTTTGAATAGAGCGACGTAAAAGCTTTACAATTGGAAAAACCGATTTTGACAGATCGTTTAATAGTGAAGTTTGCAACTATTGTTAATTAATAATGGAAATTCAGCTAATTTTCGGTCAATCTGGCGTCTTAATCTCTATTTATATTTGTAATTTGTGGGTTTTGTTAAACAAGAAAGCTTTCACTACTGTTCGTGACACAAAGTTGACGCTCTTGGTTTTGTATAGCATATCAGCGCAAAAGCTAAGCGAAAGAAAACGTCCCACCTTCCGCTCTTGTTAAGGTACGGCTGTTAAGCATTCCAATATTAAAAACGAATTTATCAGAAAATGTAATGTTTTATGCAGACTTTGGAGACTAAAAAAACAATCGTCACTTTTTAGAAGCAAATCGGCACTTTGCTAATTCCGGAACAAAAAATCGTCAAAATGATGACAAATCGTCAAATCTGGCAGCCCTGAGGAACTTTAGTAGCTCTCGTATGACTAAAAGTACTTAAGCATCTAGTAGCTGCATATTTTTTTCCATTTTTCCATGTTTTATCAGTAAAACAACACACTTGAAATAAAACTAAAATGTTGCAAATTTCTTTCCAGTTTTTTCTCCTACTGTTACTACACATATCTACTTGTAGTATTGTTGCTATTTTCGAAGAAAAAGAAAAAAAGAAATCAAAAAGTATTAACGTACTCGTAAACTGTGTATTAGATGAAATATTCAAGTTGCTTTTTGAAAAAAAGATGAATTTTTCTTTTACCGTAAAATATTTTTAAGCGGAAATCAATAAATTTTTACAAGTGATTTGATTTGTTTGTCTTTTAAGTTTTTCTTTTGTTTGTATTATTTAAAGAATATAAATAAACTCTTTAGTAATTGTAAAGAAAGGCGTTAGAAAATTTCCTTAAAATCTTTGTAAACTTAACTTTTTGTATTTTAGTGATTGAGTTATTAGGAATTTTAATGAAATTAAAAATAAACAAGTTAGAGTGCTATATTCGGCTGTGCCGAATCTTTAATACCCTCCACCGACTGTTCGAATATTTCAGGAGGGATATCTATATGATGTCTATTTATTGTTAATTTATCTTTATAAAAACAGACATCAACATTAAAATTGGTTGGTTTGAGGTTTAGATCTATATTAAATTATTTAGCAATTTAAACTAGCTTGAGTAACAGTTTCAATTCAAATTTTGTTATGATAGCATTATTATGTACGGTGTTAGGCGTACTAATCTGTTTTCCGGTGGTAGGGTTTATATGGGGCCTAAGGTAAATTATGGACCGATCTTCACGAAATTTCAAAGTGTTATTTCTAGTCCTAAAAAACTGTGACGTACCAAATTTTGTTATGATAGCATTATTTTTATAGGCTTAAGGCGTACTAAACTGTTTTCCGGGAGTAGTGTTTATATCGGGCGCAGGGTAAATTATGGACGGATCTTCACGATATTTTACAGCGTGATTTCCAGTCGAATAAATCAAATTTTTGCAAAATCATATCTCATTCCGTGCCTTGTTCCACCGCTTATGTTATTTTTTGTAACAAAATTATCATTTTTTTTAAGGTGGTGGTTCCACATTTTGGTTCATAGCTCTGGTCCAACTGCACCGATTTTGCTGATTTTTTTTGCTTAGGATAACTACAAGCAATTTGGCACCAAGTTTGTTAATTTCTTTTGGGTTGTTCGAAAGTGAGCGTGTTTTCAACAGACGGACAGACAGACGGACATGGCTAAATCGACTTAGAATCACATAAGGACCCAGCATATATATACTTTATGGGGTCTGAGATGAATAATAAAAAAGTTTCACACGGAATGACAAACTTAATATACCCTCTTCACAACTAATTGTGGTGGAGGGTATAAAAATATGAGAAATTATTTGTATTTTAAGAGGTTTGAAAACAATAAATGACATTTTATCTCATCAATGCCATTTAATCATCAGTAAAAGTGTCTGCTTAGAAAGCAGTGTAACCAACAAACATAAGCAAAAAAATTTCAAAACAACTTGGGCTTATTTTTGATGGGCGCAGTTTTTAAGTTCCCTTTCCTTTCTCATCACTCTCAAGTTAATCATTGTAACAATTTAGAATTGTCAAGAACACATTGGGAGGTAAAAGTATTTAGAAACTAATTTAACTTAAAACTTAAATGAAGAGTTCTTTAATTTGTTCATTCTCCCTTGAAAAATAATATTAAGTATTGTTAAAACAAAGAATGTGAATAAATCAGTGTTCGAAAATAAACAATAAATATCGCTCCTTAGTGTTCGGTTCGGTAGATTTGTGGAAAACAGAAACGCTAATAGTGTTTGTAAATCATTAAAAATAATTGAGTTGGCTAAGAACAGTATTATTTTGTGCTCGAAAAATGACAAGCAGGGAAATCTTTCTAGCACAAAATAATACTGTTCTTATCCAACTCAACAAAATAATGAAAACATTTAATTCCGTTTGGTTTTTTTTAAACCACAAACTTCATTGTGTTCGGTTCAGCTCATTAATGTTCATTCAGTCTGGTGGAAAATATTAAAAATTTTTTACAAAAACAAAATAAACATACGAAAATCAAACAAAACGTCAGCAAAAGAATTTTACACAAACAAAATATATACACAATACACACACAAGCTGTTCGTGCTGCGGTCTTTGCTAACATATTTTGTTTGTTCATTTCTTCATCAATGTAAAAAAAGTAACATTAAAGAACATTAAAATATACCTAATGTTTGTCTACCGTATGTATCACTACAATTTTTCTGTTTTAATTTTTAACGAAGAACAGAACACTATAAAATGTTCGGCTCTGTTTTGAAAATAGTTACGAACGGTTTTATGAGTTTTGTTCCTCTGCACAAACACTAAAAAAATAGATATCGTTCCTGGGAGTGTGAGCAGAACTCTTAATAATGTTCTGTTTATTTTCGAACACTGGTAAAAATACAAGTTAAAAGTACTGCGTCGTTTTTATACAAAATAAAATATATTTCATCCCTCTTCGCTTTTTCTTGCAGCCTACCGCATTGTTATATTAAAGATTTGGTAAGAACGCAGTGGGAGGTAAAAGTATTGAGAAATTGTTGGATTAAAAACAAAACAACTAAAATAGTTCTTAAATTTTTTCCTTCTTCTTTGATAAGTAATCAAAAACTATGTAACAATGAAGAATTGACAAGAATACAGTGGCGAAAAAAGTATTTTTGAATGTTAAACCAAGTAACGTAAACTCTCATATTTAAAGTTCTTGCATTTCCCTTCTTTCTTAAAATATCATACAAAACATTTTCGCAATAACACTGTGCGACAAATGGTAGGGGTCAGTGATCGGGAAGGGTTCAAACTACCGGCGAAAGTTATATCGGTAAAAAGAAGTTATACGTGTCCCGGCGTTTCGCAAAATTTTTATTAAAACCAAAATTTTAGGGCTGCCATACATCCTATGGATATGACTTATATACCAAAATATCGGAACTTTTTAGTAGAACATATTTTATAAAAAACTCGGAAAAAATCGGTTCAGATACAAAAAAGTTATGACCAAAATTAAAATTTTTTTTTAAATACCCACTTTCGGGAACCATAGATCTCCCTGAGTCCAAGCTTTATAACTCAAGTAAATGGTAAATTTCTTCTTAAACACGTCGGTATATAAATCTGTCAAATCGGTTAAAAAATGGCTGATTTATAACCGAAATACTGAATCCCCAAAAATTACTCCTTTTATACCCTTCACCGAAGGTAAAAAGGGTACACGGAGTAAGACAAAACAAACTGAAACGAACCATGTTGCACATAATTGCGTAATATTTTATTAGATTTGTTTATATTTTTGTCTCAAACCAAAAAGTTCTTTGGGATAGAAAATTTGGCTAAGATTTTTTACAACTTTATTTTACTGTATTTAAAGGTTTTGAAAGAAACAATGTACTGTCTGCAGTGTATTTCCTTGAATTGTTGCACCCTTACAAAGCTATTTAAATTGTGCGAGTTACATTACCACATAGCGGGCCTTTAGTGTGCTGCCTTTGGTCATTATTTGCTCTGGTCCAAAATTGGTTCTTAAAACAGGCCGTTACAATTATTTAGCCCGAATTGACCCCGTGTATCCATATGGACACAAAAGTAAGCTGTTGCTAAAAGGGTAAGAAAAGGCAAACAATTTCGCTTAGAATATCGGTACCACCTAATTTTGAGTTGTTGGGCATCAACGTTCATTATGGTCAAGATTCAGTTCAGTTGGTGAATGTTTGTGGAAAGCAGCGCGGCAACAAAAGTGTATAAATTAAAAAACAACAAAAATTAGGATATTTTAAGATGAATAAATAAGTTTTGCTTAATATTTCTTTATATATTATTTGTAATTTAAAAGAACTTTTAAGCGAATAAGAATTATAGGCAACATCTTTACTTGTAACAATATCAAAGCTTAAACAAAAACAACAACAATAAACAGTGAATTTCTCTTCTTACATTTCCCACTACAACTGGTCGAAATTCTTCTAATATTAATTGTAGTTGTAAGTAGGTAAAGAAAAGACAAAATGAAAACAAAAATAACTTGCAAAAGCATGTTGCCAGTTAAGTTTTTTAAGCCGTGCACTTGCCAGCCCATTATCAAAGTAAATTTTTGGGAATACAAAACTTTAATTTAAAAGATTTTGTTAGTCGCGCTTAATTTACAATTTTTATTTGCTGCGGAGTTTCATCGGAAAGGATAATTGGTTCTTATTTTTTTGAAAATAAGCACGGGGTCGCCGTTTCCGGCAATGGTGTCGGATATCGGACAATGTCGGAAAATTTTTTAAGGCCAGCTATGGAAAACCATCCGCAAGTATGGTTCCAAAAAGATGGAGCCACAGCGTACACTGCAAGGGACACAATGGCTCTTTTACGGGACATCTTTGGTGAGCGAATTATTTCGCGTACAAGTGATTTTCTTTGGGGTTATTTGAAAGGAAAAGTCTACATTAATAAGCCTAGAACCATCCAGCAATTAAAAAGCAATGTACGCGAAGAAATAAACAACGTAACACCTGAAGTTCTGCGAAAGGTTATGGAAAATGTGTTGGAAAAAGCACGAATTTGCGAAGCAGAAAATGGCCACCACTTGCAAGATATTATTTTTCATAACTAAAATAAAAATATTCTCCATTTATTTCTTAAATAAACAATTATAACGAATTCAAACACCTTCGTTAATTTTGGGCCACCCTGTAGAATGGTGGCAACTAATTTATTCGTGGATGATGGATAATACCGTTCAAAATGCTTGGCAGATAAATCTATTCTAATCTATTATATGGCCAAATTTAGAGAAGAGTCACAACGTCCAGGTTATCAGTTAACAGAAACATGAAGAAACAGCCAAGCGAGATTATTTTTTTAAAGGTTGTGGTCACTATGTTGCACTCGTTGAAAATAAAAGACGTTGTGATTGGGAAATCTGCAAATCAATTGGTCGAACATCATCTATCAAATGCGTTAAATGTTTTATATGATTCTACAAAACCTACTAAACACGACTTATTTTTCAAAACTATTAAAAAAAACCTTACAGTTTATTCAAAGGCAAAATACAAAATTATTTTAATACAAATTTTTTATAAAAAAAACATCCAGTTTTCTCCACTCTGCATATCCGACTGTTCTGATAAAGTTTTTTGTTTACATCAATCCGAACCTTATTACATTTTTGATGTCAACCAAAACAAAATTCTTTACAAAAAAAGTTCTGGTACAATTCGGGTTTGAGTTTCAAATTCTAAAATTTGTGTCAAATATTTTCACTTTAAAATTCTAAACGGCAACA
Source organism: Pollenia labialis (assembly GCA_949318255.1). Lineage (NCBI taxonomy): Eukaryota > Metazoa > Arthropoda > Insecta > Diptera > Polleniidae > Pollenia > Pollenia labialis. The sequence continues at coordinate 129,813,632 of OX439140.1, forward strand.
CTAATCTTAAATTTGATTTTGTTCTAAGTAATTTAATCCATAACCTTTTTATGGTTACATATTTTGGATTTCACACATCTTGTTGCAAGTAGCTTTACAAAACAGTTAGTGCAAGTGTGTAGACAGTAACAAAAACACACTTTAATCTTAGGAAGCAAGAGTATGTAATTGTTTCACGACACATTTTCTAATTAGTGTGTGTTTCTGTGTTTCCCGAATCTGTGGTAATGCTGAAACTCTTAGTGTCATTTGTAAAAAATGTTTTATGTCGTTTTTTTCTGAAAAAAAAAACGAGAAAAAGTACCTGCCATTGTTTACATTCTAAGGATGTTTGATATATTCACACGCTTTACAGTTGATAGATTACGTTTTAAGTACGTTCAGACACATCGTCAGCTTTTGAAAATCAAGATTTTATAAATTTTTTTTTCCATCCCAGTGAACCAAGCGATATATCGTTACGATATCGGGATAAATTAAGTTTTTAATACTTACTTTAGTACGATTAAAACTTAAGCGTACTTTAAACAATCCTAAATGGGATTACTTTCGAAAATCAATTTGGATTTTCTTAAATTAACTACAAAATTTTTAAATCAAGTAAAAAAACATTAAACTTTTCGTTTGTAGTGCCACTCTGAGAGTAAAATTAATCTCATTAAGCTTATCAAAGTTTGTTGTAGACACTACAACAACACCACACAAGTAATAAAAAGAACGACTTGCTTGTTGTGTGTAGAAACAACAAAAAAAAAAAAAAATACAGAACAAGACAAAAACACATGATTTTCATGTTTAAAAAGTAAAATTGAGAACTCTTGCTTCTCATTTAGTTTATACTTTCAGTTATATAACGGGTTCGCCAAATAACTTTTTTTTGAAAATGCTTTAAAAAAAAAACTACTGAATATTTTCTCAAATTTCTATATTTATTTGAAAGTACAATCCTTCCGGTTAATAATGGAAAATAATTTCATTCAAATGGCTGCCTCGGCTGGCATATTATCGATTGTGTGCTGCTGTATTTCACCAATAGCTTCACGAATATTGTCCTTTAAAGCGTCAATTGTCTCTGGCTTGTCGGCGTAACACTTATCTTTGACGGCACCCCACAAATAATAGTCTAACGGTGTCAAATCGCAGCTCCGAGGTGGCCCAACGACATCAGCTCTGCGGCTGATAATGCGATCTTCAAAAACAGGGCGCAAAATATCGATTGTAGCTTCGGCTGTGTGGCACGTAGCGCCGTCCAGTTGAAACCAAATGTTGCCAATATCCTCCTCTTTAATTTTTGTGAACAAAAATTCGTTCAACATGCCCCGATAACGATTGCCATTGACTGGCACGGCCACTCCTTGTCCATTTTCAAGGAAAAATGGCCCAATTATGCCTCTGGACCTAAATCCGCACCGAACAGTGACTAGTTTTGGGTGCAATGGCTTTTCAATGTATACGTGCAGGTTTTCTAAGCCCAAATGCTACAATTTTACTTGTTTACATATCCGCCAAGATCAAAATGAGCTTCATCTGAAAAGAAGATTTTTTTGGCAAAATCGGCATCGGTATGTCGATCGCAGGCCTGAGACATGAGCTAAGTGTTACCATTCACGAAATAAGCACTAGTTAAAAAAAACGTAAGATCGCGGACCCGTTATGTACATTAAGTTTTTAAAGTAAAAAACATATCGGGAATGAAGCTGGCGTTTTTGAAATTCTGCGAGGTGTAAAACAGGCAAGTAATCAATCATAATAAAGTTCTCCTTCTAGTTTTGATTTTGGTTTATTTCAAGTACGAATTCGGGATTAAATCAACTTTATAATACTTGAATCAAACGCATTTTGGGATTGGTTCAATCTAAGTTTAACTTAAATCAATCTCATTTTCGAATTGTTTCAAGTACGAATTCGGAATTGAATATGGATAAGTCAAGTATTTTGCGATTGAAAATCCGTACTTGAATCAATCTATTTGTACCGCTTCGAAATGATTTAAGTACGGATGGATTAATTTTTCTTTTGGTTGTAGAAAGTGTCACAGGTGATATACGTTTTCGAATCTGGAACGATAGTTTTTACTGACTTCATTGTACCTTTCCTTACAATATCGTTTTCGATGTCATTATTTTAAATAATTAGGACAATGAAACCGGATTTTTAAATTTTCTATGTTTAAAGAACTTTTGTTGTTTTTTTTTTCAAATGTTTGTGTTTTAATTTCAAAGAAAATATTTGGAAAAAGTGATGTCGTAACGATATCGTTTTAAATTAAAGTATATCGTTTTCGCTATCCTATCGTTGGTTTATTGGGATATCAATGCAATTAGGCACCAAAAACCTTACAAAACTCAAAAAAGGTATAACTGTTTTTTTCTAGGAAACAACTTTAAATTAAATAATTATTGCAAAAAAGTCATACTTTGGAATATTTTTTTTAATTCTATGAAAATATAAGAATTATAATTTTTCTCAATAAATCATTAATTCAAGAGTGTCAAAGGTAATAATTAACATAATTATTTGCAGTTATTGAAGAACAACACGACACCTCATTGTTTTTTTTTCAAGTTCTTATTATTTAAGATGTTGTTTTGTTTAATTTTTTCGTTCACAACAGTGCCACCATGTACAGTGTTCAAAAGATTTACATAGATTCCTACCTAAAAGCCTTCTGCCCTATTCCACGGTGGATCAAATCCACATGGGCGGCAAACTATGCGTTTGCCAAACGCCCCTAAGTGTGAAAGCAACCAGCACACACAGGATGTAATTTAAGTGTATATTCCGGCACAATTATACTCTTGGTCCTTGTTTAGTAGCTGATGCTATGTACCAAACGATGATCTGTCCTCATAACTTGACGACGCGAACTTCCTTCCCAAAACCATCGGCCTATGAGAAAAGAACTCTATGCGAAAGAGCATCGTTCTGTGGAACACACATTTATTTGAAAGTTAACTTCTTCTTCACCATCGGCTCTTGACTCTTATCTCTTTATCTACTCCAAATCCATGTCGCACTACATCCACAACTCACTTAACTCCACATCAACGCCGGTACCTAAACTCTTCGCTACCATCAACGACTGAGTCTTCACCACTTCTACCAGCGCAACTTTAAACACCCAGAAAAATCCCATACAACTCTTTGTGCTCGCCTCCTCAAATTTTCGCCACTTCACAAAATCCACGACTTCACCCATGGTACTTAGTCATTATAGTAATTTAAGTGTATATTCCGGCACAATTATACTCTTGGTCCTTGTTTAGTAGCTGAAGCTATGTACCAAACGATGATCTGTCCTCATAACTTGACGACGCGAACTTCCTTCCCAAAACCATCGGCCTATGAGAAAAGAACTCTATGCGAAAGAGCATCGTTCTGTGGAACACACATTTATTTGAAAGTTAACTTCTTCTTCACCCTCGGCTCTTGACTCTTATCTCTTTATCTACTCCAAATCCATGTCGCACTACATCCACAACTCACTTAACTCCACATCAACGCCGGTACCTAAACTCTTCGCTACCATCAACGACTGAGTCTTCACCACTTCTACCAGCGCAACTTTAAACACCTCTTTGTGCTCGCCTCCTCAAATTTTCGCCACTTCACAAAATCCACGACTTCACCCATGGTACTTAGTCATTGTAGTTTCCCGCTCATTACAAATCGATGCAAAATATTACTTAATTTAATTTATTTGAAAAATAACATATCCTGAGATTGATTAAATAAGTTTTTTATTGCATTAAACTTTTTTATTTCTGTGGCAAAAAAGGAAAAAGTGCTTAATGTTCAAAAGTACACATTTTATTGTAGGATTTTTGAGGAAGTTATAGCAGAATGACTTCTTAGTTATCTTTTTTCTATGTGCTTTTGGAATATTACAAAGTTCCTATGCCATTAGGAGGGCTTAGGAATAAAAACTTAAAAATCTATAGCCGCAGAGAGCTGATGATTGTATTAAATTCCTGGTAAATATCCAAATGCCACCTTTTATATCCAAAGGAATATTTTATAATCTCTTTTAGTTTTCTTAGCTCTTCCTTAAAAACTTGTAATTCCTTTTAAGAAAAATTTTTTTCTTCGAATCGAATGAGCGTTTTCTATATTAATAACTTTTGTCATCATCCCTTTCAGATACTTATCCGAAAAATCTCTTATGCAGCTGCTCTTCATATAAAATTTTAAAATTTTTTGAAATAAGTTGGAACAACTTTTTTCGTTTTAGAAATTTGGCAAAAACTTCTTACTGCCTGTTATCTATTTGCGAACGAAAACTTCGATCGCTTAACTTAACAAATTAAAAAAATATTGTTTTTGTTTTACATTCAAGTTAAGCGAACGAAGTCATCGTTCGAAATCGATGAATCGGCCATTTAGCTAAAAACTGTAGCTTTTTGTTATGTAAAATTGAAAAATATTCATTTGGTGTATTTCATAAACCATTTTTCTAAAAGCTAATGATATCGATTAAAAGCAGTTGTGTTAGACTGAAGTGATTAAAACCAAGCAAAAGAGAGAAAAAATTGAATTAAAGCCAATCCAAAACCCAAAATTCGTTTTTTTGACTTTTGACCTTTTTGCCTAACGGCAAAGATTTATTTCATGATTCAATTTAATTACAATTTGTAAGTGCCGGTTCACACACGTCAAGTCTGACTCGTCAAGTCTTGAGCTTTTAGGAGAGAAGGGAAAAGAGAATGCCATTTCATTTCCCCTCTCTTCTAAAAGCTCAAGACTTGACGCGTCAAACATGACGTGGGTGAACCGGCACTAATTATCAGCAGTTAAGTTGCCATAATTAAATAAAATAATTCCCTGGAATTCCCGCACAAATCTCCCGGGATTTTTTTCCGAAAATATGCGGGATACCGGGAAATTCCGTATGAAAAACACTATTTGTCATTTACTTGGCCCACAACTACCAACTGCCACTCAACATCCAAGAGCCTCACAACATTGGCTCCCCGTCCAAGCAGGAGCGTTTTAACACCCATTTACTTTAAGTGTCATAAACTTGATGGGTACTAGATTGTTATACAGTTATATCACGCATAGTCCGAAACAGATTGCTATTAAAATTAAGTCAATTCGGTCCCACAACTGGCTGATATATGAGCAAAATCCACGAATGCCTCCAACCATAAATCTGTAATCTATGAACTTTATGTTTTCCATTTCTTTTTATATACACTTAGTAGAATACTAGAATACTTGTTTATAAAATACGGAGTTATAAAGAAACCCTCACAGATCTTACAATTTTGTCATTAAAATTGCCTAAAAATTTCTTGCAACTGTGTGAACATTGTAAGCTCATTTTCTTTTGGCAGATGTGTAAAATTATAGCACCGTTGTCAGAAAAATTACAACATTGTAAGATCTGACCACCGTCTGTACGAAGCTTAACGCACAAATCTTTTAATCAGTATGTTGATGAAAATGCCTATTTTCTTATTTCAAAAGTTTTAAGGGGTGAAATCTTTTATAACAAAATAAAATTTTTTCTATTATATTTTATACAGCACATTAGATGTTCTGCCTTCAGGTGGCAACACAAGCGCCTCTTAGATCAATTCGTGGTTTCAAAAGACTGACCCCGGGATTTATTAATAGTCATCGCGAAACAGATCTTAAGGGGGAACTACAATCTTCTCAACTCGACTGGGATCTGCACTACATCCTTTGTTATTGATAACCCGATTTACCTCGAGCTCTGCCGGTAAATGGCCTCTACTACGCTTTTAGTATAGCTTTCATTTGCAACCGGGTCCCGTATGCACTACAGCACCATTCCATTGTAGCAATCACCGTTCATTAGGAACATAAACGTGTTTTAGGAAGTCGTTATAGAAATCAATATTAAATTTTAAACAATGATTTTCTTTAAGTGTATTTCATCCCCTTCAAATAACTTATATAAATCCAGAGCTAAAGAAACTTTAGTACCTAAAAAAAAATATATGTATATTTATGATCTTAAAGATAGGAAGCAGAACACAATGCAATACTACAGAACAGAGAAAATATGTATAACTTTAATTGCATAAAGGCATGACTTAGTATTTTTGTCCTCAGGAAATAAGTCCCCAAAAAAGTATAGGAAGAAACTACAACGTTGTTTGGAGAGTTGTTTCTTATTTTTGGGAACTTATTTGATGTTTAATTTTGGGAAAAGTCTGTAATGAGATAAATTCACAAAAAATATTTGAGGACTGCGAATAATGAAGTTGTCATGGAATTTAGAAGAAGTTGGTTGTAACGGGTGTTTAAATTTTAAGGGCAGATATTGCATGTTAACCGCACCTACATAAACGTCAAGCTTTGTTTTGCACTACACTTGACATTTCTCAATTTCAGAAAGATACTCAATCAAGCAACGCGTTAAAGTTATTCAGGCTTTTTATGAAAATGGGCGTTCAAATCAAATTGCATATCGCGCACTTCGGGATTTTTTCGGTCAATTTAACCGTCCAAATGTGCGTACAATCGGAAAAATCGTGCAAAAATTTGAGCAAACCGAGTCTGTAGGAGATGTAAAAACACCAGTGCATACTCGTGCAGCTCGTACTGCAGAGAGTATTCCTGCTGTTTGCAATAGTGTGGCTGAAGAGCAGTCCACCTCAACTCGTCGTCGTGCCAAACAATTGCACCTCTCACGCTCGTCGTTGATGAATATTATGTGCAAAGGTGCAGTTGACTCAAGAACTAAAGCCTCTTGACCATTCCAAACGTCGTCAATGGTCAGAATGGTGGCAAGAAATGGCAACAGTGGTTGATAAATTTTCGAAGAAAATCATCTTTAGTGATGAGGCACATTTTCACCTCAGTGCATTCGTCAATATGCAGAATTGCAGAATTTGGGCGAATGATAATCCGAGAATGATTGTATATGTACAAAGAGTGACTGTTTTGTGCGGTTTATGGGCTAGCGGCATCATCGGGCCGTATTTTTTCCAAAATCCGGCCGGTCAGGCAGTTACACTGAATGGTGTTCGCTATCGTGAGATGATAAGTAAATTTTTAGGACGGTGCCACTTGCCACACAGCTTACGAAACAATGGCTCTTTTGCACGCCAAATTCAATGGCCGCGTTGTTTCACGTGGTGGCGAAGTCAATTGGCCGCCAAGGTAATGTGATTTGACACCGTTGGACTTCTTTCTTTGGGGTTACTAGAAAGAAAAGTTGTACGTCGATAAGCCAGCAACAATTCAAGAGCTAAAGTATGAGATAATTCGGCACATTAACGGCATAGAACCTCAATTATGCCTCAGCGTTATCGAAAATTTGGACCATCGAATGGAGGTGTGCCGCCGAAGTCGCGGCGGCCATTAGGCCGATATTTTGTTCCATACATAATTGAACCATACCAATATCATCATAATAAAAAGAAATTACAATAATTTCCTAAAAAATTTGTGTTTTATTCAAAATCAACATCGGCCCCTAAAATTTAACCACCCTTTATGTATATGAACAAAAATGTTGATATCAGGGGGGTTACCGCGTATTTCGATTCAAAAGAAATCATTTTGTCAATTTGTACTGTGTATTACGATTTTCTTAATAATAATGGTTTCGAATAAACGGAAGTTTTTTAGATTTTATTGAAAACAAAAAAAATCCCTTTCTTCACAGCCACTCTCTATTACGAACAAAAAGTGTTAGTCAAATTTCCCATTTTTTTTCGTTAAATACAACCTCTGTCATCGTTTCGAACGATTGCGAAAATTGTAATACACGGTACAAATTGTTGGACCATCATTTTCATTGAACATACATATATAGAAACTTGTTTTGAAAAGCACTTTAACCCACATCAGCTCTTGAAAAATAATGAAAATCTCATGAGATTTTGTAAAATTTAATTTGATGTGACTAGAAATCAAGAAATTTTGGGAACTTCGGTCTATAATTTGGCAGATTTTATAAATATGAAGCCCTCTCCCGGAAAAATACCAGTTTAACGTAAATAAAATCTTTGTACAAATCGGGTTTTTTCGTTTTGCAACGCAGCGCTTTTTATCATATGCCAAATCAATATGATAATTTTGATTTTTGGAATAGGGTGTCCAGGATTTGGTACAACCGAATATTGTAAAATATTCTAACTTGATGTTTTTCTTCTAAGATTTATAAGAAAATATGTTAAAGAGAGTGCATTCGAAAAAGGATGTGGGTTTGTACTTAAAAAAAAAAAAATTAAATGCCAACAAGTACCAGAAGCAGAAACAATTGGGTCTAAAAATTCTATTGTTTTTACCTCAAACAACAAACATTTTTCATTTTAATTTCTCTTTCTTTTAGACAACATCATTATTATTGCAATAATTATGCCATTATGATTATTATGTTAATTTAAAATATTGTTTGCATTGTTCCCGCAACTCGTTCATACAAAAAAATATTAAATGTGTGGTTTACGTAAAATGAAAAACATTTTTTTTAATTTTATTTAAGCCTTTAATTGTGCGTTATGAAAAATTTTATTTCACCAATTAAATTTTTTTTTCTGTATTTCGTCTCATTTCAGTCCGAATGTTTCGAGAAAAACAAAAACAGGTAAGTTGGTTTTAATAACGTTAAATTGAGTAAAAAGAAATTTAGAGCATTTTAAGTAAACTTTAACCCTTAAATAGCACTTGGGGTCTGGTAAAAATAACTGTAATACTTAACACCTTAATTCCAAAACATGCCAAGTCAAAAAAGTGAGTTTTCCAGGAGAAGCTCCTAAAGTTTACGTGCGCGATGCAACATTTAATTATATGCTTAGTGACGGCTCACACACGTCAAGTCTAAAGTTTTTAGGAGAAAGGGGGGAAAACAATTGCATTCTCTTTTCCCTTTTCTCCTAAAAGGGCAAGACTTGAAGAGTCAAACTTGACGTGTGCGAAGCGGCACTTAGTACTTTTTTGTGCAAAACTTTAGATTGGATTAGCCGATCAACACCAACATTTGACAGAATTTAAGTTGAATGATACTCAATTCAAAAACGTTTACAAATTAAAGACATGCTAAGTCGACTTAACATATTTTGGAATTGAGCGGTCAATATAGGGTTATTTTTAGTTGTATTAAATAAACAGAAAATATTGCTAATAACCATAGGAACAAAATTGCACATCGTACGACGTAGATACGTATAATTATTTTAACAAAGGCACAATAACTGGCGCAAAAGTAAAAACGTATCTATGTACGTCGACTTATATTGTAATTCTTTTTCATACCCCGGTTGTCATAGAAAAAGAAAAATAAATAAATTTAAAAAAACAAGAGGGAGAAAAGTAAACAACACTTTGAATACGTTTGAATTTCAATCTATTGGGGAATTCACAAGGTGTCATAAAGTCATAAGTTTTAAAATAATAACATGAAAAAATACGACTGTTGTGAACAACCCCTCATAATTCAGTGTGCTATTTTGAATTTAAATCAGCTGATTTAAAACAAATATAACAAATAAATATTTACTTAACATCAAAATATTTTTTAATTCTAATCCATGAGTTAATAAATTATTTTTTAGACGCAAATCACAAATATATTTTATTTTGTTTGTTTACCAAACAGCAGAACCCTAAGCCGATCTAATTTGACGCCGCAAGTGATTTGTTGCAAAAATTGCCAGTCGCAGGTTAAATTCGGATGTTAGCTGGATAAAATTTTACCATTAATGGCGACGGCTTACAAAAACTAATGCTGCTCGGCTCAGCCATTCCGCCCAGGTCTCTTCGGATTAATTACGACAGCACAATAAAGATATCAAGCAAAGTTCTATTTATTTAAGACACTTTTTTTTACAAAGCAATAACAATATTTTTAAACCATTGTAAAATGTTAGATCATTATGACAACATAACATGATAGCACACCTTGTGAATACCCCATATATGTTTAAAATCCTAACGTTAATGAAAGTTGGGCTGGAGGTTGGTCTCTCGCCAATTTTTTTTTAGAAATAAACATTTTTATTTAACTTTTTGTGTACATATTTTCAAGCGGCAATCCCACAAAGCTCTACGCTTGTCTGCAGAAGATCGATCTACTAAGACAAGATTGTTTGAAATTTAGATATTATATCTCCTAAACTAATACAAACTTAATTCTTGTCTGGTACTTTTTTGAAATTCCGGATTTCTTGGGATTAAATGGGTTAAACCTGTATTTTGGTACTCTACGGCGTCTGTTTATCGTTTGAACGGTATCAAAATGTTATATTATGATGAAAAACGGACATAGCAGGGTTTCTAAGCCGACGATTTATATTTAGAATTAAACATAAACCCCTGTGAATATTAGCATATACAAAAAAAGGCATATATGAGAAATTATTTTTTTTATAGTTAAAAAATTGGTTAAAAAAAATAAATCATGCAAGGAAACGTTACTGAAATTTTAAGAATTTTCGACGATTAAATTAGTTCCGGCCAAATAAATTATCAAGCAGTTTCGGTTATCAATCAATTAATTTCAAAAAGGTTAAAAGTTGCTTTTATTGCCATTTTTATGAATTTATTGTTGGTGAACAGATGCTGCAAAACGAATAGGCGACATAACTTGACTAACACGTAAGATTTGTATATAATTTAAAGTTAAAAGGTTTAACTTTAGAATAAATGTACGCGTAGAACAAAATATGGTTGGAGGTAACCATACTCTAAGAGCAACATACTATGGTGGGATTAACACAATATTTATGTTTGCAGGTTAACATATTACGTTGTAATATGACCATAGTATGGTTAAAATCAACAAAAAATTTCCGAAATCAACCATAATATGGTCAAAATTTACCATATTTTGGTCAATATTAACCAAAATAATTTTCAAAACTAACCATATTATGTTCAAACTGAACTATAACATGGTCAAAATTTTCCAGGACATGCCAAACTTACACATGAAAATACGAATTACACATGTTATCTTTTTACGCATGGCACAGAAACAAAATTCGATCAAAATTGGAATTAAAACCGTATTTTGCTTCTTCAGAAAACGTAAACCAATATCAATTTTCTAAATGGAATTGATATTTTAAGCAGCATAATATGGCACGTACCTTCGCAAGAGTGGAAGGCGGAACGTTTTCTTTCGCTTAGCTTTAACGCTGATATGCCATACTTAAAAGCAAGAGCGGCAACGTTGTGTCACGTACAGTAGTGATAGCTCTCTTGTTTATTGTAACCCAGAAATTATAAATAAAAATAGTGATAAAAAAGCTACCACAATTGGCATTATTTATTAAAAATAGCGGCAAACTTCACTATTAAACGAGCTGTCAAAACCTGGTTTTCCAATTGCAAAGCCATGAGATGCTCTATTCAAAAACTAGAAAACGCGTGCCGCTTTTGTTTAGGTACGGCGGTATTATGCAAGTCTTAAAGATCTTTAAATTATTATTTTCAGAGTACAAAAATGTTACACTTTGCTTATCTTGCATCCAACCACCATCGAATGAACGTTTTACGACTCTCTCTGTATAAATCATAATTTCAACAATTATCCGGCGAACATTTCACGAGTTTGAAGATAGTATCGTCATGAGTCTCATACGATTCTTGACATGAAATACTCGTTAGATAATCTTTACATACGTTTTAAACGATTCCCACAACGATTGAAGAAGCGTATTTCGCTCAGCTATGGAAGTTTTTCCCGTGTGAGGAATCTTCTACGATTAAAAAAAATGCGGACGATCAAAGACTCTCTTCATGAGACTCCCAAAATCTCTTACACGATTGAAAATGCTAGATGGGTATGGTTATTAAAAAAAATTTAACAAAAATTGTTAAAAAAAAACTAAATTTTAAGTTGTCCGATTTTTTTGACGATTTTTCGAAACGTGAGAGACGATGTTTTTATTTTTTCTCAGCAAATTGATGATTTCCTCAAAAATTTATCTGGCAGCCCTGATCATACGCATGAACGCATGGGGTTAACCTTCAGCTTTAAACCAAGTAAAAAAAAGATTAGACTTTTCGTTGGGGAGTAAAATTACAAAGTGAGCGTTTTAGTCTTATTTAACTTATCAAAGTTTTCTGCAGACACGGCAACAACACCACACATGTAGTTAAAAAACTATTGGCTTGTTGTGTGTAGAAACAACAAAAACAACAGAACAAGACGAAAACACATTATTTTAATGTTTAAAAAATAAAATTGAGATCTTTTTGATTTCGATACGCTAGAACCTCCAATTTTGTGAAGCTTGTAAAAAAAACGCATGTGCCAAAAAATTTAGGGGTGGTGGGATGAGGGTAAATGGCTTCTCATCGTGGTCAAAGTTAGGAGAAATCAATACAAAAGCCAAAAAAAAGCTTCACATCTGTCCCTGAGTCGCTCCTAGAGGGGTAAAATGTAAGACTGACTCCCACTAATATTTCCCTCCCCCCCCCCCTATATTTTTTATTAACATACTAACCCCCTATCTGGTTTTCTTAAGGGGGCTCACATGCTTAATATTATTTTTTATAAAATTACCCGCCACCGCCCTAACTAGCCCTAGAGGAGTCAAATATATGACGGACCCCCAAATATTGCCCGAGCATTTTTTCAGCATATACCTAGTCTCCATCTTCAATCATTAGGGTGGTCCCCATACAAAAATTTCGAAAATGGCGGAGTTGCACAACATAGGTTCGCATAACTCAAATACGCTTTAGCTTAATACCGCTTTGGATTGATTTGAGTACGGATGGATTGATTTTTCTTTTAAGTTTACTAAAGTTTTTTCGAGAGTGTTAAATGATTTATATTTTTTTTATTTATGCGGTTATTATTACTTTTTTTTAAATGCAGATTTTCAATTAACTTTGAAAAGTGAAATCTTGTCGGTGATGTAAATTTTCTGCTTCCACACACGTTTTTTTTAACAAATTTTCGTTAAAATTTCGCAAAATTTAGTCTGTAATTATTCATGTTCGATTATGTAGTCATTTATAATTAATTCCCCAAGCCTTGTTTTACAAAAAAAAGAAAAAAAAATAATAATTAAAAAGGGTTATAAAGAATTCAAACCATATGACTCATTATGCGAAACCATGTGCAAAAACGTTTTTGTTTTTTCTCGATAATAAAATAATTCCTTGTAAAATTCCAATTTTTGTTGGTTTAATAATAACATTACTTTTTTTTATAGTTCTTTTTTTAATAATACTTTTTTAAAGTTAAAAACACAGTTTCATGCAAATATCTGCATAAACATTAAAAGTAAACATTTTCTATTCAATAAATAGAAAATAATTAGAAATTCACTGTACTTGTAGTGAAAATGGTCCAACATTTTTTTACCACTAGAATACGTAGTTTGATTCAAATATTGTATATAAAATTTACCTTAAAATCTTTTCTTAAGAAATATAAAAAAATTATGTTTTTTAATTAAAAAATGTCCCAAGAAATATTGGGTTATGTTTGCTCTTGTGTGCATAAAAGGGTTAATTTGGATTTTTCTTTCTTTTGAATAATTAATTACCAATTACAAAAAATAGTTAAGTTAACTTTCATCAAAGTGTAAGTATACCCTACAATATTTTGTTATCAATTTCATGAAATATTAAAAATTAAAAAAAAATAATAATTGACTTTTGACCTTGTCAATTAACTTGAACCTTTGATTTGGACCAAATTCTTAGAACTTTGAATATCATTAATTAGAAATTCATAAAAATAGATGAACTCTATCCCATTGATTAATTTTGAGCAAAAAAGTAAATTTTCCGCGAAATCCGTAAAAATAAAATTGTTGCACATACCCAAGTGCACCGGGGGATACTTTAAAAATATTTTATTTTCATTCTCTAAAATGTTTTAAACAAGTCCCTGAAGGGCAAATGTCAATTGTTTTGATTAAGTTTAAGAACATTTTTTTCAATTTTAAATGGGAGATTTAAAAAACACCCAAAAATATTTTCCGTTTTTCACATCACCTGAGGACAGGTTAACGCCCACGGAAAAAAAATCTTTTTCCATGTCTAACAATTTTAAGTCTTATTTTAATTAATGCAGAAATCAATGTCGAAAATATTTAAGGTGTGTGTTCGAATGTCTTGGTCAAGTAATAATTGGCACATTAGTGGTCTGGGCCATTATTTATTTCTGAGTTAGTTCTAAGCCGAATTTGGGTTTTAAAACGTTTTTGAAAACATAATTGTATCTACATTTGGATTAACTTATCATCTGGAATAAACACTTTTACGACATTAAACAAATTTGACGAGAAATGATTTTTCGCCTTGTATTCGCTATTTAAAAGATTTCCGCCTCGACTTTTCTTTATCCAACGTGCACCAAACTTTATAACCAACCCAAAACCCACAATGTTAATTGTAAATACAATAAAAAGTTTTCAGAGAATTAACTTAATTTTTTTTTATTATTATAGAAGAAGCTATGACAATTATATGTGCAGCAAAATATCGGCCAAATGCTCGCCACGGCTTCGGTGGCATACCTCTACCCGATGGTTCTTATTTTCAATGACTCTGAGACATAATTGAGGTTCTATGGCGTTAATGTGCCGAATTATCTTATACTTTAGCTCTTGAATTGTTCTTGGTTAATGGACGTGCCATTTTGCTTTTTAAATAACTCCAACGAACGAAGTCCAAAGGGGCGAAATCACATGACCGTGACGAAAAATTAACATCGCCACCACGTCAGATAATACGGCCATTAAAATTCTGGCGCAAAGGAACCATTGTTTCCATTGTGTGGCAAGTGGCACCATCCTGAAGTCCGCTATCACCTCGCAATAGCGAACACCATTCCCGGTAACTACTTGGCCGACCTCATTTTCGAAGAAGTACGGCCCCATAACGGCTCTAGCCCATAAACCACACCAAGCAGTCACCCTTTGTGGATGCATCGGTTTTTTTTAACAATCACTCGTGGAATCTCATTTGCTCAATTGTGGCATTTCTGCTTGTAAACGAAACCACATTTGGTCGATTTTGCTGACCATAAAAAAATCACGAAGTGAGCGAAATGCATTTTGATGTGATCGCCCATTTTCGTAAAAGGCCTTTCCATGGTTGAATTTGTCAAAAAACCGAAAGAAAGAAAGAAATGTTAAATTAAGTTGGGCAAAAAACTTGACCTTAAGGTGTGACTCACAATTAACATCGCGCATTATAGTTGGACCATTAAATGTTTTCACTTTCACTTTCATTTTATTGAACACTTCGAATGTACATATCGCACATTCAATCCTAAACAGGCACAACTAAAAATTCAAAAATGCTTTAGGAGAGGAAGAAAAAACCCTTTTTTGAATAAATTGAGTTCTAAAAATGTTAAAGAAGACGGTGATCTTTATAGAGTTGATTTATGAACTGGCTTATGAAAAACAACAATATTGATAAATTTTGGGTTGTGCCTGTTTATAATTAAGTGCCAGGTATGTACAATAGACTGATCCAAAAAAACACTTTCTTCTGTCAACTACATTTTAAATTACATACACTAAAATTTTTAATGTACCTAAACTAAAAAAAAAACTATACCACGTTGTCAAATATCTTGGCAAGAATTCAACAATGTACGATTGTGGAAATGAAGTGAATGATTATGTAAATTCATTTGTATTAAAAAAATCTTAGAATTCGTTTGGCCAAGATATTAATGTTAATGTTGCCGTTCATATTATGTAGCAGGTGCGTTGTAGTATAGAGCGTAAGCAGTGAGTTTTGGAACCACTCTTTTACACATTTAAAGGGTATTTCGTTTTAGAGCTGTTTATGACTTTTGGCATCGATTTGTTATGTTGGAAACTTCACTAACAACCACTTCTTAGTAAACGATTTTTATGTAAATTTCGGCAAAAATCGGACTTTTCTATTTTTATCAAACTTTGGCGGGCGTGAGGGTCGACTTAGCTTTCGCCGATTATCCTTTAATTTTTTTGACGTAATTTTTTATCAATAACCACTGAATTATGGGGTGGGGGGGTGGTGAGAACATGGATAAATAGAAAACAAATATGCTCCATAAAGTTAACGACCGCACTAATGAACACTATTAACAGTCAAAATTTCAAAGTGTCTATCTGTTAGAGGACACTTTATTTGACAACTAGTTACCAAAAAAACAACAAAGTTTACCAACTTTAGGAAATAATAAGTGTACATCTATACAAATGAAATGTCAAAAGTATTTGGAAATTCTCTTTTAATAGAATCATCTATCAAAATGGAAAGAACTTTGACTTCTTTATATACATTTGAACGTTGTTATATTAATGTTAGGCTTAATTAAATTGACAAAAAAAGAAAAATGCGGCCTTTTATATAAACAAAAAAATTTTTTGTTTTTTTTTTTTGGTTATTTTTCCAATAATGAGTTTTGCCCTCAACGCTAAAATAGTTATTTCATAGAAGCACCAAATATTTTTCTCATTAAAAATAAAATTTGTTGTCATTAAATGTGAAAAGCATGAATTTTTAATGAAAGAGAGAACGTGTTGGTTTTAGTTTTTTTTTCTTTTATAAAATTTTTTTTTTCAAAATTTTTTCTAAATAAAATCAATTAAAATTTTCTAGCAATAAATCATAGAAAAGAATACTAAACATTAATGCAAACATAAATGCAAACATATTTGCAGTTGCTAAATGTACGAGGTGGCGCAAAAGTTTCCCCGCCATGTTCGTTAACTGTAGTTTTTTTTTTCTTATTCAGTAAAAAAAGTGATCGCCGCGAGAATCGGTCACCATTCGCGCTTGATTTTTGATGGATAATCTCTTTGAGAACTTCTGGAATCTGAGGCTTGACTCCTGTCTTTAAGAAATCCTTCAAAAAGAAGTCTAGAACTGTTAAATCCGGCCATCTCGCCGACCTGTGAAAATTGTAAAAACGAGAGATTAAGCGACCCGGAAAATATTATGCAAGAAAAAATCTTAACAATTATTTCCCATTCTTGAGGAGCATAGCGCTTCATTTCCTATTGACGTGTACTTTGTGTCTGTTTGCTATACAAACCTCAAAGCAGAACTGACATTTACCAACATTTACAAATTTTATAGCATCTTTCGATGACTTTTCCGTCACCTAGTAGTTTTTGTACAAATCTATTTTAGTTGCAAAATATTTTCAGGCTTGTTTGGTTTTGTTTCGTTGTGTCCCAAATTGATTGTTCAACAAAATGAAACAATTTGAATATGTACATTGTACACCCATCAAAGGGACTGAGTGCTAGATGAGGACTTAGTTGGTTATTGTATATATGTACATACGTACATACATACAAACATATTTAAAAATCTCATTTGAAATTTCGCCAACATCCTTAAAACTGCAAATTCTAATGCTGATGTTTTTAAGCCAATTTTAAATTTTGTAAATTGTTTCAAGGAGAAAATCCTTGAGGAACACACTGTGATACCGCAACCTTCATTAGAGTCAAATAGATGCTTTACTAAGCCCCTTTTTTATGTAGCATATTAATAGAACCCAAATAGCGTTAGCTGAAATGCAAAACTACGTAACTAACAAAAAATGTGAAATCGGGGTTTTGATTGTTTATGATGCATATCAACATCATCCATGTTCTCTCCAATTTTTTCTTTCAGATAAAAAAAAAATCAGGCGTTTTATTAGCGAAAATCGAAAACACGTAACTAAGGCCCCTATTATGAGTTACATTCTATAAACGATTTTCGCTGGCTATCGACCATCGACTATTGAATGCTAATTTGGTATTATGAGTTGGTAGCACTGTCGAAAATTTCGTTGTGCATCGAATTTTTTAATGAAAACAAACATGCTTTCGACGGTAAATATTTTTGTGTTCGTATACCAAATACCATATTCTTTATCAGTTTTGTTCATTTTATGCAAGTCCAACGTCGTAAACAGCAATTGGAAACGCTCATATTCCTTATGTAACAAAATTATTTTTTAACCAAATGATTTGCAGCAAAGTTCAGCATGTAAAAAAGTGAGAAGAAACTGCACTGAAGCTTAATTATTTGCAAACAACCAAAATTCCGCCGTGGTCACGTTTAACTTTAATTTTATTTTTTATATCTGTAAACAAAAATTGTTTATTTTAAGTGACAGCTGATCGAAAATGTACTACTGTGAATTAACAAAATCACAATAGTAAATTTTTATCGAATGCGCGCCATAATACCAAATGAAAATTCGTTCGATCATCTAATTCGACTGCTGTCGAAAATCGAATTTAGTCTCTCGGCTTGTATTTTTCATGAAGCATCCTATATTTCTCTTTACCATTCTTCTTGTTACGTTTTATTCTTTTCCTTAATTTAAAGTGTCAGATTTAAAATACAGTGAGACCTCGATTATTGATAACAAACGGGACCGGCAGCATTCTGGATTATAATTTTATATAATGTATTATTATGTAAATTTTTAAACATAAGAAAATAAGTAATTTTGGCAGAACATGCTTCAAGTACGTTGGGAAATTATCTTACATCGTTTATTTAAATTTTTGATTGTTTAAAAGTAAACAAAAAAAAGGATAATTTTTCAACAAGTTTTATAAATTTATTGACTATTCTTCTAGTCCCAATGATATTAAAACTAAATTATTAATCCATTTAAACACATAATTTTTGTTATTTTTATTTCACATTTGTATATATTTTGTAAAATTAATTTGTATTTAATTATGAAGTCTGTAAGGATTATATTCCATAGACAAATAAATAATAAATAATAAAAATAATAAATAATAAAAAATAATAAATAATAATTTCGGATAACAGAGGTAATCGTTGCAAAAAAAATTTAATTAATGCAAAAAATTGTTTTTATTTTCCGGTTAATTGATGCTGCCGGTTAATCGAATTACGCATAATTAAGGCTCTACTGTTAATAAAAAAAGGACCTGCAACCAAAAATCATCGTATGAACGCAATGGGAATAAAGATAAAAACAACGTCTTAAAAGACCTCATGTGAATTGAGTGCTTGTTGCTTGAAAATAGCCACTAGCACATTCTTATATATTGATTTCCATTCAATCTTAATAATTCGTAGTAGGTTCTGAATTTTTACAGTGCATTTCTTATAACTAAGCTTTGTAAGCCATTTCACCTTTTAAACATGTGTACCAGGAAAGGTATATAAAGGTAGGATGATAAAGCCTTATAAAAACTTTTTTTCTATTGACAACATGATTCGTGGAAAAATAATTTTAAAATGTAACAGATAAGTATAAGAAACTTCTGCAAAGAATTGGATAAAACGAATACCTTTTCAGCATTTAAGGCTGCATTTACATAGAATAAAATCACAATTGTTTTTAAAAATGACTATGGCACAGGCTCTAATGTTTACATTTGTACTTTAAGTTGTACAAATAAAATGTCGACAAAAGTGGACAAAAAAGATTATAAACAAATGCATTCAGGTTTTCAAGACAAAGTCTTGACATAAAGAATGCGAAAAAACAGAGGAAGGAAGCAACATGTAATATAAAATTGAAAAGCAAATTTCGAACCACCAGCACTACTGGTTAAAAATTGATGTTTGACTGTTGGCTGGCAGGCACCGCAGTTGTGTAGAGGTTAGAACTCAAAGAATTCTAATGAAACATGTAAATTCAACCCAGGTTCGAGCCCCAGCTCAGCCAAGATAATTAAAAAAACAATTTTAATAAAATTCCAAGTTGTAAAATTACTTCCTTCAGTAATAATAATTTAATGACCACTAAATTTGATAAACTCAAGCCTAACTAAAAACAAGCATTAACATTTTAAGCTAGACCTGACTTTAAACCAATGAAATTCGATTTGAAAAATTACATTTTGTTATCAAAGTAATTTTGGCATTTTGAATCTCATTTCTATGTTCTTAATATCTATACATGTTTAAATCGGCAAATGCAAAACAGTAAAGAGCACTTTCCTCCTCTGTTTGTCAATCGATTTGAAAAAATGCACCATTTGAAAGGTATTTACTTAAAGAGGTCCTTGATATATTTATATTCTATTAAAATCTAATGGCAATTTTATCAACGTATCGGCAAACTGTCTGCTACTTAATGTCAACATAAATTTATTAGACCGATAAATTGTCCGTTAACGATTTTGAGTTTCTCAATATATCGACAAAAAACATGGGTTTCATTTGTCAACACCTCTAAAACTACATGTAAAAGTCGGCAGTCAGCTGACTGATTTTATCTGTACGGCATATAAAAGGAAAATAAATAATTGGAAGATAAGTGCTGGTTAGCTTTGCGACAGAATGGAAGCAGATGAAACATTGAGAAAACCAAATTTCTTTAATGTGTAGTTTTTCGTTGAGAAAAAAGATAATCGCCTAAAGAGAAAACGGCCGTAACAGAATAAAAACTTAAAAACGTGTAAAGTTGGTAACCTTTTATATTTTCAAAATAAAGTGCGACCTTGATTTTTGCAACCCATTATTTTCGTAACATGCAATATTTTTACATTACAGTCTTGATAACTGCAACTATTTTTTAAAAATAATATATAAATAATAATAATATATAAATAAGTGCAAAATAATTTTTTTTATTCGTTTACAATGTTTCTTCCTTCTTGTATTTCTTGTTAATAAACTTAGTTGTATCAAAGTCATTATATTTGGCCTAAAAATAACATTTCAGTAGTCATTCTTGTCGTTCACTATCCTATTTAATAGTACGATATGTAAAAAAAAAAATAATTACCTAAAGCATGGTTTTCTGTTCAACATTTCACGTGAAATGCTGTCAAAACGCATATGAAAAAAACTTGTGCGGAATATCTATGAAAAAATATTGATAGAGTTGTGAAAAAGTTACGAAATGTTTCTGGCAACATTTTTTTAAAACTGCGAAATAATTTAAGCTCACATGAGTGAAGATAAATATGAAAAGTTAAATTAATTTTTAATAAATATCGCATGCGATAAAAAATATTTTAAAAAAATATCGCATGCGTATTATAAAGAAAATACGACTAGTATTTACACGAAATTTTACAGTTTTTATGAAAAATCAATAATTTTTATTAAATATTAAAAACTAGACGTATATAATTGACTTTTCCTTAACTTTTGCTTATTCATATATTCGATCTCAGGGAATCAAACCTAATGGAAAATGAAGACTATGGACAGGGCTAAAATAATCTATAAGCACCATATCAAAATTGTATTTGTGAAAATTTGTATACATTTTTGAAAATTTGACCGATCTCAGGGAATCAAACCTAATGGATTGGATATGGTCTTTTAGATTATTGTAGCCCTTTCCATAGTCTTCATTTTCCATTAGATTTGATTCCCTGAGATCAAAGGGTTTGGACACGGTGACCATATCCCTCACAGAGTACTTTCATGAGAATTTCAGTCTAAATCGCATTTCTTCAAAAATCATTAATTTTAATTTAAAAAGACTAATAAAATATCTAATTAGTTTTTAATATTCAATAAAAATTATTGATTTTTCCAAAAAAAAACTGTAAAATTTCGTGTAAATAGTCATATTTTCATTATAATACGCATGCGATATTTTTTTAAACTATTTTTTATCGCATGCGATATTTTAAAAAAATTAATTTAACTTTTCATATTTATCTTCACACACGTTAAAACACGCTGCCCTTTTAGAGAGCAAAGCATTTTTAAGAAACGAACACCATTTTTTGTAGAAAAGAAAAAACCATTAATATTAAATAAGAAATAAAAATTTAAATAACACAACCGGGAACAGTTTTCTATCCATATTTTATTTCTTTTTTATTAAAATTTTTAGTCAAATACATGTGGGGTTTGTTTACATACGCAAAACAATGTCGCATACTTTGCAGGAAACAAAACGCTACATTGTACAAACTAGCATGATAGGTAACATTGATACATGCTCAATAATTTTTACAAATTTGAACAGAGTACTCCTAGGCTTAAAATGAAATTGACTAACAAATTTGCTTGCCAAGGCTGTCCGACTTGCAAATGCTTATAAAAATGATCATAGCATGATATATTCCATGCGATCACAGTTCCATTTTCTTGTAAATGAGCTGAATCATTTGATTTTTCCTTTCCTTCGTGTGAAAGTGTGACATTGACCAAAGATTTTGCGAAAACTTTTTTATATCGGAAAGAATTCTGTCAGATGTTCATTTGATTGAATCGAACGATTGTGTAGAAAAATGAATTGCGACTTCCAAGGTAGAAATGCATGACACGCGATAGTGCACTGTAGTCTCCTGTCAAAAAGGTTAAACTAGTGTTTTTCCATAGAACAAGTTACATTAAAAATAATTTGACGCATTTGCGATAGAAAGTTGGTAAACTTAAAGCTTTTTGCCGCGGTAATTATTTTGAGTAATGGAGGAAAAACGTACTGAAGAGGTGAAAAAACAAACAGTAGAAATACATACAAAAGGAAGCCAGGGGCCAAACTACCGCATACAAATGGGAAATTCGATAGATATCGAATACCGTAATTTGGCTCCAGGACTACAGAAACCAAACAAAAGGCCGAAGCGTGAAATTATATAAGCAAAACCCCGTATTCCTAAACAATTTTTGAATTGAAGTAACGTTTTTTTAAGGAAAATGTTCATGTGTTTTGTTAACCTTTATTAAACTTAAACTATTTTATGAATGCGGACAAAAGTGTTGTGTAACATGTAATTTTTCATGCGCTACAATTTTTAAACGCAGGATGCTCTTCGACGATTAACCGCTTGTTATGCACTTCTACCTTAAGTGCTATCGAAAAAAAGTTTTACAATCAAAGTTTTTCTTGGGATTCAAAAATTTAATTAACAAGGTTTCGTTTAAATTTGCTACATTCCCATCTCATACTGTTGACAAACTGAAATTTATTATGAAATTTATATTATGGGATACGCGTATTTCTCTGGTTGCTTAGGCCAGATCGTCAGGAAATTTCATCCAAAGAATTTAGAAAAACTAAAGATATTCAACAAATTAAACTGTTAAGCGAATAAGAAGTATAAGCCCCAGTTTTACTTGTAACAATATCAAAGCTTATACAAAAGCAACAACAATAAATAATGAGTTTATCTTTTCTTACTGTTGCTCAAAACACGTACATATTTTTTTATTTTTGTGTGCATAAAACGCCAATTGTTTAATTCTACTTTGTACGGTTTTTTTTTTAATTTATTTTAGTTAAGTCTGATCCATTAGTTTATGTAAAAATATACGATAAAATATAATTTATTATTAAAAAAACGGGGTGTCACCCAGTGTAATAAACAACTTTTCAACATTGCAACTTTTCGGTTTTTGCAACAGGCGATAATCGAGCTCGCACTGTACATAGAAGTAAAGCTTATACCAAATTCGTAACTTATCTTAAGAAATACAAATATAAATTTGGTACTTTTTCGAAATTCGAAATTTTTAGGGGTGAAAATCGTACCTACTTTTAATAATTGTTTTTCAAAACCTTTTTAACCATTCATTAACATATACACACGTATTAAATTAGGAGCTCCTACTACAAAATTTAAGTTTTTGATACTTCAATGGTGAATAAAAGTGTCAGAAGGGGGAAATAAAATTTCTTTCTGTTACTTTTCGTTGTTGCAAGTGGTAATTTTTGAGTTTTTTTTTAATTGAACTTTTAAACATAAAATTATAGGTGCAGGGTTCTGAATAAATGAGAACCTATAAGATGAAAACTGTTGGTACTTTTTTGTTCTTACACTGGTACTTTTTGTGAATTTTCGTTAATATTGAACCTAGAAACATTTAATAAACATGAATGGTTCTGAGTGAAAAAGAATCTTTATAGGAGAGCTTTTTGGTACTTTTTTGTTGAAGTGGTACTTTTTTTTAATTTTCGTTA
The DNA here is from genome assembly GCA_949318255.1 of Pollenia labialis. NCBI lineage: Eukaryota > Metazoa > Arthropoda > Insecta > Diptera > Polleniidae > Pollenia > Pollenia labialis. The sequence continues at coordinate 129,837,444 of OX439140.1, forward strand.
ATTTTGGACCTAGAAACACAAAATTTAAAATGCAAGGTCCTGCGTGGGTGAGAATCTATAAAAACGAACTTTTTGGTACTTTTTTGTTCTTCAACTGGTACATTTTGAATTTCCGTTACTATGGGACCTATAAACATACAATTAAGCAAGCATGGTCCTGAGTGAAAGAGAATCTTTAAAATGGATATTTTTGGTACTTTTTCGATCTTTAACTGGTACGTTTTGAATTTTTATTAACATTGTAACTATAAACATAAATTTTTTTTTTACAAAACTTACTTAAAAATTCATGGACTTGAGTGGAAGATAACATATGGACCGGCCAATTCGATCCGCTTATACAAATGCTCGAAAAATGTACATATATTTATTTATTAAAGTGCTTCCTAAAATGAATTTGCGAATTTTTAACATCCATAGGGTTGCTTTATGTATTGTAGATATAAGTTTTGTAAAATATTAGTATAATGGAATAACGGTAACTGCCAAACGTTCAGTTTGGATGACAGTGCATGGTTATATGTGTGACTTCATTCTAAATCCAACATGAGGGCACACCAAAGATGGCGGACTAGTTATTTTTAATGCACTCCTAAAATATGGGCATCACATTAAAGGTCTTGCCGAGTATAAGAAGAAATAAATTAAAAGTAGAAAAATCAAACTTTTATTAAAATGTGTTAAAAAAAACTTTAACTTTAAAATTTTACTATCAACTTATAACGTCATTACACAATTTATATGATTTAAAAACTTTTAGTGAGATTAACCTATGTAGATAAACAAGTAAATTAAATAACTTGATGTGATTGACTTTAATAAATTAAAATTTTTAAACAAAGTAAAGTTGATAGTAAAAGATTAATAGTAAAAGTTTATTTTTTTTTCTTTTTGACGCATTAAAATAAAAAAGGTATTTTACTTTAATTTATTAAGATTTAGTAAAGCATTTGCCGCATTAAAAGTCATTTGGTTAAGAATATTGAAACTTGGATTCCATTAAAAATGCGTTCAATAAAAAAAAAATATATACACAATATTCGCTCACTTCAGTCCAAAAATCTAATGTAGAATCAATATCCTGCCATTGCATAAGGTGAATCATCCGCCATGCATTTTCCATGCTAGATAAAATCGGACTTTAATTGTGCTGCTCATGACAAAATATTAATTTTTTAGATGAAATTAAGCGTTTAATTTCAAAATCTGAAGCAAATTGATTCACCTTATTTTCTTGTAAATTGGTAGTAGATTTTTGATGCCTCTCTTATTGTTTCCCAGTCAATACTCTTTGGCCCGCAAGCTTCTTCAAATCTTAACATGTAACCCAAACAATCATTTCCAGGTCTTTTACAAAACACGAACCCACAGTCAGGTTTAAGTACGAGTCGTAGTCACAAATTCAAGTAGAAATTACACTAAAACGTACTTTAAGCAAATACACATAAAAATATCGCTCCTTAGTGTTCGGTTCGTAGATTTGTGGGAAACACAAACGCTAATAGTGTTTGTGTTGAAAATCATTAAAAAAAATAACGTTTCCCTGTTAGTCATTTTTCGAACACAAAAATAATACTGTTGTTCTCCAATTCAACAAGAAATGAAAACAGTTATTTCCGTTCGATTTTTATTTAAACCACAAACTTCATTGTGTTCGGTTCGGCTCATTAATGTTCGTCCCTTTTGGCTGGTAAAAAAACCATACATTTTTTGCAAAAACAAATCAAGCAAAATAATTTTACACAAACAAAAAATATACACAATACACACACAAGCTGTTCGTGGTGCGGTCGTTGCTAACATCTTTTGTTTGTTCATTTCTTTATCAATGTAAATAAATAAACATTAAAGAACATTTAAATATAATCTTTGTCTACAGTATCACTACAATTGGTATGTTGTTTAACAAAGAACAGAACACTATAAAATGTTCGGCTCTTTCTTGAAAATAGTTACAAACGCTATTAAGGGTTGTGTTCGTCTACACAATCACTAAAAGAATAGATATCGTTCTTGTGTGTGTGAGTCTAACGCTAAATAATGTACTGTTTATATTCAAACACTGCTTTAAACAATCCTAAATGGGATTATTTTCGAAAATCAATAACGGATTTTCTTAAAATAAGTACAACATTGTTAAACCAAGCAAAAAAAAAGATTTAACTTTTCGTTGGCTGTGCTACTCTAAGAGTAAAATTACAAAGTGAGCGTTTTATCTCATTTAACTTATCAAAGTTTCTTGCAGACACTACAACCATACCACACAAGTAGTTAAAAGACGATTTGCTTGTTGTGTGTAGAAACAACAAAAACAACAGAACAAGACTAAAATACATTATTTTCATGTTTAAAAAGTAAAATGAAGAAGTCTTGCTTCTCATTTAGTTTTTATTTTCAGTTTTTTATGTACATGAGATTTTTTAAGTAAAAACCAAATCGGTTGCGTGTTTTTTTATAACTAAAATTCTGTAAGGTGTAATACGGGTTACTAAACCAATCATAATAAAATTCTCCTTTTAATTGCACTTTTGGTTTATTTCCAGTACGAATTCGGGATTGAATCAACATTATAATACTTGAATTAAGCGCATTTTGAGATTGATTCAATCTTAGTTTTGTTTAAATCAATCTAATTTTAAGATTATTTCAAGTACGATTTCGGGATTGAATATGGATAAGTTAAGTATTTTGCGATTGAAAATCCGTACTTGAATCAATCTTTCTGTACTAGATTCAAGAAAATCCGTACTCACCGTACTATTGATACCGCCTCGGATGGATTTGAGTACGGAGGATTGATTTTTCTTTTGAATGTATTATGTATGTGTAGTATGAAATTGCATAAGAAAAAAAAACAAAAAATACCGAGGCCACTTTAACAAAAAAACAAAAAATACCGAGGCCACTTTAACATGCTACATGCGAAATATTTTGATGCGTTTACGCCAGAAAGTTGTTTAACTTTGAACTTTTTAACGCATTGTGTATTTTTGACAAGTAATCAGCTGACAAGAAAAATAATAATTAAACATATTTATGAATCGTGAAAGAAAAACTTATTGAATGGCCTAAAAAATCATACAATATTTATAAAAAAAGAATAAATTGAATACAATATTTTAAATCCGTTTTCAATGTACAAATAAGTAAACAGCTGACAGGAACGGCTTTTGCAACGAGCGTTTTGTTACTTACAATTTGTCATGCGCTAAAATGTTTAAACGCACTACACACGTCGACGAACTAACGCGTGTTATGTTCTTCTACCTTAATGGTGTTGAAATGGTTCCAGTGTTAACAGGCTATTACTCGTCAAGAAATTTTGCGATAAAATAAGATTCGGTGCCGCCGAACTAAAAAATAGCACTGAAATAAAAAAAAAAACAATTCAGAGTGATATACCGAGTGATATGTACCGAATTCCTCACCCTCCACAGGTGTGGGCTTTTTAAATTATAAATTAATATTTATAAAAACAGAATGTTGCTCAATGTGTGACCCAAATTATAGACCGATTATTGCAAAATTAAATGGTTTTATTTCTGGCCATATGAAGGTTAATTGGACCAAATATAACCACAATATCTATATCTTCCACGGTTTTAGGACAATTAAAATAATTTTCCAGAGTAGCCGTTATATTAAGTCCTTACCGCAAAAAAATCTTAAGCGAAAAAAAAAATAAAATTTTACGGGGGAAGTTTTTATTTTATTTTAAAGGGTGGTTAAATTTCAAGGGCCGATGTTGATTTTTAATAAAACACAAATTATTTATGCCGTTAACGTGCAAATTTATCTCATTCTTTAGCTCTTGAATTGTTACTTGCTTATCGACGTACATCTTTTCTTTCCAATAACCCCAAAGAAAGAAGTCCAATGGGGTCAAATTACATGATCTTGGCGGCCAATTGACAACTTTACCACGTGAGATAGCACGTCCATTAAAATTGCCGCGCAAAAGAGCCATTATTTCGTTAGCGGTGTGGCAAGTGGCACTGTCCTGTTAAAACCACATATCGTCCACATCCATATCTTCCAATTCGGGCCATAAAAAGTTCGTTATCATCTCACGATCGCGAACACCATGCACAGTAGTAACTGCCTGACCGGCTTAATTTTTAAAAAAATTCGGCCCGATGATGCCGCCAGCCCATATACCACACCAAACAGTCACTCTTTGTGAATGCAATCACTCTTGGATTATCATTTGCCCAAATGCGGCAATTCTGCTAATTGACGAATCGACTGAGGCGAAAATGTGCCTAATCAGTGAGGAAGATTTTCTTCGAAAATCTATCATCCAATGTTGCCATTTCTTGCGACTATTCCAACCATTGACGACGTTTGGAAAGGCCAAGAGGCTTTAGTTCTTGAGTTAATTGCACCTTGAAGGCGTGTAAATGCAACTCTTTATGCATAATGTTCATCAACGACGAACGTGAGAGGTGCAATTGTTGGGCACAACGACGAGACGGCTCTTCAGCAATACTACGAGCTGTACTTGTGCTGTACGAGCATGCACTGCTATTTTCACATCTCCTACATACCCGGTTTCCTCAAATTTTTGCACGATTTTTACGATTGTACGCACATTTTGACGGTTAAATTGACCGAAACAAATCACGATGTGGACGATATGCATTTTGATTTGAACGGCCATTTTCATAATAAGGCTGAATAACTTAAACGCTTTGCTCGATTGCTTATCTTTCCATGGTTCAAATTGAAAAAGTCTGAAATTGAGAAATGTCAAATGCAATGCAGAAAAAGCTTGACGTTGTCGTGTGGTTCACATTCAACATTAAAGTTGAAATTTAACCACCCTTTATTTCATAAACATTTTGTATGAAGCTAAATTAAATTAAGCTAAAATTGTTTTTTTGCTATAAAATCGTAAAGTGCTGCCAATAAATTTATAAACAAACGAAAATTGGAAATGATGTCGCTTAAGCTATTTTTGCGTTATATGCTCGACGGGCTCGGTATTATCTACTGTTCTTTAAAGCCTCGTGAAACTACGAAAGACAAAATTATGCTACAAATACATAATTCGTTACGGTTTTAGGCGTACTAAACTGTTTTCTGAGAGCAGACTTTATATGAGGCCTATGGTAAATAATGAACCGATCTTCACGAAATTTAACAGTATGGCGCATATTCATGAATTATCACTAATAAGAGCGACTTTTTGGGTTTGAGATTAAAGTTAATTTTATTCTATAATTAGCTAATCTGAAAATTAAGTTAATCTAGTATCAATTGAATTTGATATTTTTGGGTGGTGGCTTAAACCATGTAGTGTTACCATACTGAAAACAAAAAAATGGCAACATTTTTTTGCAAATGTCAAATTTTTTATCAAGCAACATGGATGTTTTTAAAGAAGAAGAAGAAAATGCGCGAATTCAATATTGTTTACAAGCTACAAGTGCTTAAAGAATTATTAAAGAAAAAGTTTAAGAGAAAAAATATATAAAGAAAAATTTATTCAAAAAAATGCTTAGCAATATGGACTCAAGAAGATCAGCAAATTTTACAACCAGTGAAGTGGAATACCTTGTAAAATTGGTAAATGAAAAAAAGGAAATAATTGAGTGCAAAAAAACGGATAGAACCACCGCGACAGATAAAACCCATTGCTGGGTAAACATCCAGGATGATTTTAACGCCCAGTTTAATGGATTTAGGTCATACAAAACACTTAAGATTAAGTATGACAACATGAAAAAAAATGCCAAAAAAAATTATGCCTCAGACAAAAAAGAGCTATACAAAACGGGCGGCGGTCCAAAACCAAAGTCAAATATATCAACATTGGACAACGATATAATTGAAATGCTGCAGATGGAACAAGTTGAAGGTCTGCCTTCTATATATGATGATGATAGTAAGTATCACCAGAAAGTTTTGTTTTAGTAACTTTAAATAAGTTTCCTATTTGCAGAAATTGAAAATGATTCAACCAAAAACGATTTGCATGAAGACGACAATGATTGTTTCGGTATGTTAATATTTATTTTATTTATGCTTGCTTACATACGTAACGCGCTCTCTTTGAAATTTTAGAAGAAAAATCAGAGGAATCTTCTTTTCTTGTAAAAAGTCCAAAGGATAAATGGAACAAATATACTCCCAAAATGCTAAGAGCCCCTAAGCATTCAGCACTTACTGCAGAAAACAAGAAGAAAACCAGAGATGTTTGGGCTGATGTAGCAAAAATGAAATTAAAAAAATACGAGTTAGAAATAAAAGTAATCGAAGAAGAGGCCGAGTTACGAAAAATAAAGTTAAAGTTAGAAATAGAAGAATTGCAACATAAGGTTAGAGAATGTTCCAAAAAGGACACCACGTCGGTGAATCTTTACCCTAAAGAGTTTTAAATTATTAATTTGATTAATACCTTAATTTAAGATAGTTTATAACCCGATGCAAATGAATTTTAACGGGATCTCATTCATTAGTTTTTAATACTTTTTGCCCACAAGAATATGTGATACATTTTTTTTTATTGTCTGTTTTTTGTTAAGTTTTTAATTGTTGATTTTGTTTTTTAATATAAATGAAAAAAAAAACATAGATATACCTTTATGTGTTTTGCTTTTGTTTTATTGGAATTCGTATTTTACAATATTTTTTTAAAATAATCTTTTATTAAGGCGCGACGCACATAGTTGTTATTTTCCTGATTTTGCCTATTATTAGGGACAGATACAACAAAATCAACAGCTTCTTGCAAATGGTCTGGCAAACTAGGAGATTCCGTTTCATTATTTATGCAGCAAATATTGTGAAGCACTGCTGTTGCCACAATAATACCCTGCACTTTTTTAATATTTAAACGAATTCCTAACGAAAGTGTTGGGAATCGTCTTTTCCAGACACCATAGCTACGTTCTACACAAGACCGAGTTCTTATCTGAGACTCATTGTACAAGGTTTCTTCGGCATTTTTTGGATTTAGTAATGGAGTCATCATATATTTTTTATTGGGATATCCACTGTCCCCGACTAATAACCCATTGCTAATTTCACCACTCTCGAATTTTGAGTAAATTTTTGAATTTCTTAAAATGTTGGAATCATGAGCTGAACCAGGCCAACGTGCAACAATATTAGTAATTTTTAAATTTGCGTCACAAGTAGTTTGGACGTTTAGAGACATAAATCCTTTCCTATTTCTATAAATTTCAGCACTGTGACCTCCTGGAGAAATAATTTTTACGTGGGTGCAGTCAATAGCAGCAATTACTTTAGGAAATTTAGCAATTTTAAAAAATTCTTTTTTTGCGGTAAGAATTTCCTCATCGGATTGTGGAAATTTTATAAAGTGGTCTTTTAGCAGCGCTATATTATGAGTAACACGCGCAACGACTGTTGACACCGTGGATATAGAAACTCCATTCGTGTCTCCTACTGTCATTAACATGCCCCCAGTTGCATATACTCGTAAAGTTATCAATAACATTTGTTCTTCTGATATAGCGTTGTTCCTAAATTTGTTTAATTAATACATTTTTTACTCGAATACATAATAACTAATATTATTTACCAATTTGTGGAATTTTTTATGTGTGGTCCAATTAGTTCTAAAACATTGTATGCTGAAGTTTTGGACAACCGGAACCTTTGCATGAACTCTTTGTCATCGTACAAATGGAAGTGATTTGGTCGTGTTCTTACAGTTCTTGGTTTTCTCATTATTGTTTTATTAAGGTTTTGATACATTTCAAAATCACTTAAATCTTCGTCCGCACTTGAATAGTCCATTTCTATTTAATTTTCTTAAAACTTTTTTTGTTTATTTTTTTGCAACAGCTGTTTATGTTAAACATGTGTATGTTGACAGTTAAAGTTTAGGTTTAAACCACCACCATTGGCCGCTTAAACTAGCAAAAAAAAGTTTAACAAATACAACTCAAAAAGTAAATACGGAGATTAAAGTTAATTTAATCGCTAATCTCTAACCCAAAAAGTGGCTCTAAGTGTTAACTTTTTTAATTACCTTTTTAAGTTATTCTCAGTTGGGTACATTCAGCAAGAAAAGTTTACACTTCATTATGGGTCAAGCTGTAACTAAATGCTAACTAACTATACAAAGAACAGCTGATTAATATTATCTTATAATTTATTTGAATAGCAAAACAATTTTGGCGACCAATTTGTGTCACTCAAAAATACAGAAAACAATAAATACTCTTACAATTTCGTAAAAAATGAACTTGTCTTATTACATTTGCTACTTGCGTCCATTTTTACTGCGTCCAAAAACATCAATACAGAAAATAAAATAAACTAGAGATGTGTTTTTAGTCACCAAATGCTATTGAAAAATTATATTTTTACTGGCTCCCATTTTAATTGATTTTTATCAAAACTATAAAAAAAAAAATTAATTTTTTAGAATTTGTATGCAATTTTTTTTAAGAGCAATAATTATTTTTTTAATAGCTTAATAAGCTTTTTAATTAACTACAGTATTTATCGTTCAAAATATTATCGACATTTTGTTTTCTCTACATGCCAATATGCATGGTTGCATTTCTTCAATCAGCTGAAAGTAGTTGTAGTAGTAGATCTATAACTATTTATTAACTATTGTTTTGTTTCTGTTTTATTAGTTGCGACTTAAGTCATGATTTCTGAATATGCGCCTATGATTTGTGCAAAATCTTAAACCAAGCCGTGCATATTACCATAATTTGTGTAAGTTTTCGTTACAAACTTATATATTTTTTAAGATGGTACTTCCACGTTTCGATTTATAACTCCTATCCTACTGAACCGATTTTGCTGGATTTCAATCCGAAACCGCATAGGATAACTAGAAGCAAGTTGAACCCAACATTGTTCGTTTCTTTTCAGTTTTCGAAAGTGGGCGTGTTTTTAATGGACGGATAGACGGACAGACAGAAAGACAAGGCTAAATCGACTTAGAATTACTTTTATTAGTAGCCAGAAAATATATGTGAAAATTTCAGTTAAAATGGACCTTTGGATGAAAAAATCGATTTTACTTTTTTGGTGATTCTTAAAATAGACAATACGCTCCATCTAATGCAGCAAACCGCAGTTTTCTAACTTCATTACTTTTGTCATAATAATTAAGCTTTAAAATATACCTTTGATAAGAAGAGAAAAAGAAAAGAACCCGATGTAACAAAACTTTTTGTAATTGATCTAATTTACATGAAACTTGCCTTTTGCGGGTTTTCGGGACCGACAATTACGAATCTGGTATTCGATTTTGAAAATTCAAAATCCAATACGGCGGATCTTTTTTTTTGTAAAGTTAACAAGTCGATTTTGATCCATCTGATCTCTTTTATGGTTTGAAACTAGTAATCCGGTGGTTTTTGGATTGTAGATTACGAATCTGTTCTTAGATTTTGAAAATTCATAATGGCAAATCCAATATGGCTGTTTGTTTTCTGTAACATTTTGCAATTTTTTTTATTTGATCACACTTGTTTTAAAATCATTGCTTACAGGTTTTTGCGACCGCTGATAATGAACTTAAAGTCGGGTTTTAAAAATTCGAAAAGGTGGATCCAATTTTATTTCAATATTTATTTTAAAAACAAAAAGAAAACATAATAACTTAAAAATACATTTTTTTTAAGAAACGCTTTTCTTTACCTTAATATATTGATCAGTTGTGAACACAAAATTAATTTGAATACTAAAAAAATCGACTAAAAGTAAAAAAATAAGAACATTTCAAACAACATAAACTTTTAAATCAAAATGGAAAACATTTCACTCATCCCTTAAAGAAAAGCGTGGGCGCGTTGCTATGAAAAAATGCCCAATTATTGAAAATTTGTAGCTTTAAACATGATTGGTTTTATTTCTTTCGGTATGAAATATTAAAATGTACTCCCGGCAGTCATGTTTTTAAGTTCAGGTTGTTATGGGCGCCCCACGCTTTTCTTTAAGGGATGCGTGAGATTTTTTCCATTTTGATTTAAATGTTTATGTTGTTTGAAATGTTCTTATTTGTTTACTTTAAGTCGATTTTTTTAGTATTCATATTCATTTTGTGTTCACAACTGATCAATATATTAAGGTAAAGAAAAGCGTTTCTTAAAATTTTTTTTTTTATTTATTTTATTACTTTTTAGTAACGAATAGCTTTAATTTATTTAACCGACTTTTACTCAACGCAAATGGATGAAACTTTGCAGGCGTTCATACTCCAGATGACAATACACGAATACATGGGCGTAGCCAGGATGAAATCTAGGGGGGGGCAGTATTTTTTTGTAAAATGCTTTTGTTAACCGCCTTTTACTCAATGCAAATGGATAAAATATTAAAAGTAAAATTGTGCCCCTTCTAGATTTTATCCTGGCTACGCCCATGTATTCTCGGTTATTGCCATCGGTGGTATGAATGCCTGCAAAGTTTTATCAATTTGCATTGAGTAGAAGGCAGTCAAAACAGCATTTTACCAAAACAAAAATGTTTGCCTCCCCCATAGATTTCATCCTGGCTACGACCATGTATTCGTGTATTGTCATCGGGATTATGAATGCCTGCAAAGTTTCATCCATTTGCTATGAGTTAAAGGCGCTTAAATTAACGTTACAAAATTTGATTTTCCGAAGTGAAGCTAAATTAAAGCATTTAATTAATTAAAAAACACCAAGAAAAAGAAAGACAAAATGAAAAAGACAAACAGAAAATGTACTTTGGACTTCAAGAAGAATTCTTGACATAAGTACGGAAAAAACAGAAGTTGGGAAAAACATGTTAAATCAATTAAAATGGATAATCATCCAAAAAAGGAAATTTCGATCTACCAAAGGTTAAAATACAATTTGGTTTAAGGATTGATGTTTGACTATTGACGTCAGCAGTCGTCGATGGCTGCGAGTGTAAGACGGCAAATCTATCTGAGGAGATCAAGTGGTTGTGATCGAAACATGTCATGGTAACCACCCGCCTGTATTCAAATCTCAGGTCAGTCAATAATGAATGATTATCAATAACAATATTAATTAATTTTCATGTTGTTAAAATTCCTTTCTCCATAAAAATAATTTAATGAAAATTAAATTTGATGAACTTAAGCCTGATTAAAATATTAATAAAAAAAAATTTGGATTAAAAACACAATAACTTAAAAAAAAACTTAAATTAATTTTGCTTCTTAGATATTTTTTTCTTCAATTTAACTTTTGATTCTGAACTATCATTTCTTCTTTTTATTGTCATAGCTACCAATTCCTTATATTTATTTTTTTGTTGAACCAAAATTTTTTTTGTTGTGGCTTTTTTCATGTCGGAAACTAAGTCTCAATAGTATTACAAAAAAACTATCCGTCATATTGGATCCGCCATTTTGAATTTTCAAAATCTAACTCAAAATCCAATGCCAGATTCGCAATCTTCATCCTCAAAAACCCCCGGATGATAAGTTCATGTTTAAGCCATACAAGTGTTCAGGTGTATCACAATGAACTCTTTAAACTTACAAAAAAAATCCTCCACATCGAATCCGCCATTTTGAATTTTCAAAATCCAATGCCGGATTTGTAATCAGCGAACGGATTTCGAGCTGTAAAAGCGTTCAAGCGTTTCAAAATTAATTTTTTAACTTCAAAATCGTTTTTCTACAAAACTTAAGAACTCTTCGGGTCGAAACTTTTTAAAAGCACTTAGAACGATGCGAAACGCACCGAGTAAACAACGCTGATTGTATTATTTATTAGGGTGATCGATTATTTGACTTTTTTCAATAACCGGTTTTCGAAAAGTCCGAATAGTTGCTATTTTAAAAAAAACCGGTTTTCGGTTAAGCATTTTAAAAATAACCGGCTAACCGGTTTTAATTCGAATACATAAAAATACAAAAATCAAATTAGTTTTTGTAATAAAAAGTTAATTAGAATAAAAACAAAACAATTCACGAAGGTAAGGAACCAACAAAATAAATATATATATGTATATGTATATGGGCATTTCCATTTTGACGTGTCGTGATGTTTGTAGCACAAAATGTAAAAAAATTAAATGACGAAGTCAAATTTGTAAAAAGGGTTTTTATATATACAAAGTAATGAAGTAGCTCTACATTCAGAAAAAAAATTACAGTAATCGACGCTAAGGATTTGCAGATATAAGCAAAAATCTGCCCTGGCGTGACGTTAAAAAAACGGAAGTGGGTTTTGATTGCATTACAAAACTGAAAAATACTGCGAATTGAGCAAGAAGTTTTGTACAAAACCTTTTTTAGTGAACTTAGAACTTATATAGATTTATTTTTCAAGCTATCAAATTTAAAAATCTTTGCTCGTTTTAAGGTAAATATGGGAATTTTCACCTAAAAGTCTACTTTTTTTAATGTAACGCCAGATTGCAAATAAGGTTGTATTTTCGGACCATGTTGTTCAATCGTTATCCCTTTTGTTAATTAATGTAGAGCTTGTTGCGCTTTACACCAAAATATAAAGAAGTAAACGATACATATACAATTTTTTGAGAAACAATTTTAAATACTTCTGGCGTTACGTGACAAAAAGTAGACTTTTCGCTGGAAATGCCCATATGTATGTTCCCGTCGATCCTATAAGGAGCAAAGGGCCTCAATATATAGATATGACTTAAGGTATGTTCAGACCACAAATATTTGACGATAATATAAAAAAAAGCGTGACCAGTAAATTGATTAAACTTAAGCATTATTTTTAACAATTTCTTGTTATTTGCTAAACTTTATGTTTAAGATGATAATTGCATTTATGTATAATGTAGTTAAGAAACCGTTTAATAACGTTTGCTCAAGCCAAACGTTTTGCAAAAGCAAACAATTCTTTAAGAAAACTGGTGGTTACTTTAGGAGTCATCAAATATTAAATAGGTGTGAACATAGCTTTAGAATTTTTGAAAAACTTTGGTTTTAAAAATATAGGAATTTAATAATATTATTTGACATATTTTCCCAAATTTATTGTAAATGAGTTTTAATTTGTTGCTGGTCAAGCATGTGAATACGAAGCAGTAAACTTCAGCCATTTTTTGAAAAGTGGCAAACAAAACCTCTTATCCAGGATTATATATTTAAATTTTTTTTTTGTTTCAGTATTATAGAAACAATAGTAATATAAACATGCTTTTTGTATGAAATATCTTTCAATTCGTCGATTACACAATTTAAACCCTTCCAGGACATTTTTGATTCCTTCAATTTTTTTCTTGGTGTTTTAATAAATAAAACTGATGAATTTTCCCACAACGTTCATTCCGCCGGTATGTTCTTGTTTTAAGCATGAAGATATGCTAGAACTACTTAAGAGTTTTTCATTCATTGTTGTTAGCATATTTTAGTAAAGTATTATTTGCAGTCTCTTACTTGGAACAGGGTCAAGTTTTACTTGGCGTATATTTATGTCAAGCTTGTAGACTAATTAAAAATGATTAATAAGTCGTGACGTTAAAGAATCATAATTTTAGGGCCGTTTAAGCACAATTTTATTTTAAGTCAGTTCGAAATATCACCAGAGATGGCATCTTTATAAAGATATATATAAAGTATTTAGAATACTGTCAAATTGCTAACTACTTTAAAAGCTGAACTTTTTTTACGTACTGTAAATTGTTTTTGGTTTTTGTTACAATAACACACGCTAACATAAGCGATTTGTATTTACATTGCTCATAACGTTTTTTGACTTTTGTTTCATTTTGTTTTGACATTTTTTATAAAAAGTTTAAGTTTGCCAAATATGTATTCAATTAGAACAATACTTAAATTACGGGTACATTTATAACAAAAGTAAGGAAAACGTATATACATTACACATTACTAAAATAACCGGTTTATTTTACTAAAATAACCGGTTTATTCGATATTCGAAAAATTGACATTTTAAAATATTCGACTTGGGCAAAACTAAAATAACCGGTTAAAACTGGTCGAATACTATTCGGTCGATCACCCTATTATTTATATTGTTCGTTATAAAGACTCATTAAAAGACTTTTTGCTATCACACCATCAATCTAATTCGTGGAATAATTTATTTTAAAATGTAACTGATAAGTATAAGGAACTTCTGCAAAGAATTGGAAAAAAACTAACTGCTGCAAGACCTTAAACCAATGAAATTCGATTGAAGAGCTTGTATCTTGTCTTTCATTTCTATTGTTGTTAATTTTATGAATTTCTTATAAAATGAATATTTACATAAAAAAAAATAAATAAAAAATACTATATTTCGTTAAAACAGAAAAACGTTCTTAGTTATTCAACAAATTCAAATTCTCTTTAAAACTTAAAAAGAATGTCATTGAAGTTGCGTGCTTTTGTTGAAGAAAATATGAGTTCAAAAGAACGTAGCTAACGATACTCTTTGAAACATTCATAAATTATTAGTTTTACTCCAGACATGAATAAAGCGTTCTATATTTAGTAAATCTGCTACATTTGAACCCCAAAATTGCGTTTATTTTTTTTTAATAAAAAACATATTTTGCTTCTGCTGTAAAATGTTAAAAATTTTTGTTACGTGGTTTTGTATTTTAATCAAGGGTGGATACCGAAACGAATTTCGGTATCGGTATTAAACTTTTCTTTATTTCGGTATCGGCATTTTAATTATATCGGTATCGGTATACCGGTACAGCAATTTTTATAAAGCGAAAACTAAATATTTTCATTTATGTTCCACATTGTATTATAATCCACATTTGAAAAACATTAGAGAATATTGTTTAGAATGATGATTTTCAAATCATTATCAAACGTTTGATTTAAAATAATTTTCAATCTGAAATCAAACCTCCGTGCTTGCACAGAAAAAATAGAAACTCGACTTTAATTAAACAATTTGTTCAGACAATTAAATATTTAACTAATTTTGCCCCTGCAAAGCAATTGATCATATCAATTATCGGATTTGTATTTTCGAGTCGTGGGACACAAATTTAGTCAATTAAAAAATTAATTGCATAAACAAAAAAATACACCACATATACATACACAAACATTTAATTTTATGGGTTTTGATTAAAAATATTAACTGCAGCAAACAAAAAATTAATTGAATAATTAATGTACATCAATTAATTATTTAATTGAATAATTTTTTGCAAACATTTTTTCTGTGTGTTGGGTACATGTTTATGTTTTATATTTTATTTATTTATTTCAATTAAAAATAATATAATCAAAAAAAACAACACAGAAAAAATGATCTGAAATTATTCAAATTAAATAATTAATTGGTGAACATTAATTATTCAATTAATTTTTTGTTTGCTGCAATTAATTTTTGTAATCAAAACTCATAAAATTAAATGTTTGTGTATATTTTTTTTTTTTTTCTTTTCATTATTTATTTATTGAATCTTCATATAGTAAATATGAACTCACAATAATTAATCAAATCTTAACCTAATACTTTATTTTATGTCCTGCCAGTGCCAGACAAAAAAATTTTTTCATCACGGGTTCTGTTCACTTATATATGTAGGTGTTTATCGCTCATCTAATTGGACAAGTGCTGCAGTGTCCCTTCTTCTTAAGCGAGTGTGGCCGCTATCATTTAAAATATTTCGAGCTAGTGGGTTCGGATGCAATTCGAGCCTTTTTAAGTATTTTACTGCATATTTCGTTATCACAGTTTTAACTAATGGAACATTGAGATCCTTGTGGATATTTGAATTTTTAACATACCAAGGGGCAGCTGTGATTATTCGAAGAAGTTTATTTTGGCGCCTTTGAATTTTATCGATATTAGAAGCCGAGGCAGTGCCCCATAACTGAATACCATAGCACCAGATAGGCTTTAAGATAGAGTTGTAAAGTAGGAGTTTGCAGTCGAGACTAAGAACAGAGTTTCTTCCAATAAGCCAATGAATTTGTATGGCTTTTAGTTTCATTTGAGTTAATTTTGCCTCTATATGGCTTTTCCACGTCAAACGGCGATCTAAATGTATACCGAGATATTTTACATGCGAATTTTGAGGTATTATTTGATTATTAATTTTAATAGGGGGACATGATTCCCGCCGCAAGGTGAATGTTATATGTACGCATTTTTGCTCATTTACCATTATCCTCCACTGTTTTAGCCATATTTCTAGTTGAAATATATGATCCTGTAAATAACGAGATGCTTCATAACTGCTTTCGTGGACGCTTAGAAAAGCTGTATCGTCTGCAAATGTTGAAGTTTGTGTGTAGTTGCTCGTTGGCATGTCCGAAGTATAAATTAAGTATAATAGAGGCCCCAGAATGCTGCCCTGTGGGACTCCAGCGCCAATTGGCTGAGGTGAACTAAAGAATTTTCCTTCTTTAATAATAAATTGACGACCGACTAAGTAGCTTTCTAGCAGCTTGTGTGTGTTTGCTGGAAAATTTTGCTTCAATTTATGTAATAAGCCTTCATGCCAGACTTTATCAAAAGCTTGAGAAACATCGATGAAGAGAGCGGAACAATATTTTCTTTCTTCAAAGGCTTTTCTTATGGCGTTTACTATACGATGGGTTTGTTCAATTGTGCTGTGTTCTCTTCTAAAGCCGAATTGGTGGTTAGGTATACATCTATTTTCACTTAAAATTGGAGTTAATTTTGACACTAACAGCCTCTCAAACAGCTTTGATATATTAGAAAGTAAGCTTATAGGCCTATATGACTCAACTTTTGTGTGATCCTTTCCTGGTTTAGGTATCATGGTGACTAAGGAAACCTTCCATTTTTGAGGATAGTATTGAAGACGTAAGATAGCATTGAAAATTAGAAGAATAATTTTCTTTGCTGTGCTGGGTAACTCCAAAAGCATTTTGTTGCTGATCTTATCAAAACCAGGGGCTTTTTTGGGGTTTAATTCACAAACAGCCTTTTCGATTTCTCTTATCTCAAATCTTAGGGGAACAGCCGCTCTAGCAGGAACAGGTGGTAACTCGACCGCAGTATCGTGAGATATATTTGGGGTAAATACGTTTTTTAAGTGATTAACAAACAGATTTCCCTTTTCGCTATCATTTCTTGCCCAACTTCCGTTCAAGTTTCTTAATGGTGGCTTAGAGGCGACTGGCCTTTTTAGATTTTTAGCTGCACGCCATAATGAGTAGTCTGATTGCGGAGTTGCATCAAGTTCCTTAAGATATTTTTGCAGAGAAGCTGTTTTTTGAGTCTGTAGTAACTTTCTTAGCCTTTTTGTACAATCTTTTAATAAACTCTTTAGTTGAGGGGATCTGTGCAATTGCCACTCTCTTCGAACTCTTCTTTTTTCAGAAAGGAGACGCTCAACATCTGTGGAATAAATTTTAATATTTTTAGTTTTTTTTGGGGTAATACTGGAATGTTGCACAGCTAGCTTCAGAAAACTGTCAAAATTAAGAATAGCGCGATCTACATATTCCGGTGTACTTAGCAGAATATTTTCTGTGCAATGGGTGCTGAGATATTTTTTATATTTTAGCCAATTGATTTGTGTAGCTGGCGTCGCTAAGTAAACAGTTGGGATACAATTGTGTATATGTGGTGTATTTTTTAGTTTATTCAATTAATTTTTTAATTGACTAAATTTGTGTCCTATGACTCGAAAATACAAATCCGTTAATTGATATGATCAATTGCTTTGCAGGGGCAAAATTAGTTAAATATTTAATTGTCTGAACGAATTGCTTAATTAAAGTCGATTTTATATTTTTTCTGCGAATACAAGCAAATACACTTGTCAAATGTTTGTCATGCTTGCAAATTCACTCGTGTACGTGTGCTGAATGTATGTTAACCGTCATATCTAATTTTTTTATTTTCCACCCAGCATCGTCTTTGTCATACATAGAAAAACATTTTCACTAATATTGATTGATGCGTATAGGTTAATAAGTGGAATTGACCCTTCCCAAAGCTGATCGAATGTTAATTATACTTGCACTTTTAGTAAGTAACAAAACAATAACAGTGCTGCAACCCAAGAGCGTCAAGTAAACAAACGTATTTTTAATTAGCACAAGCGTTGAAACTTTTAATTGTTTTCTATTTGAAAAAGCATTGTACCGGTAAAATTCCGGTATTAAGGGAAACGGTATACGTATACCGGTATTTTTTGAAAATAATTAATTTCGGTATGGACATCAGTACCGGTTGCCAACCTTGCTTAAAGGTAATTTTATTGCAGAATTTGGGTTTGTTCAGTTAAATCAATAAACTAAACCGTTTTTAAGGTACTCGAATATAAAATGTGCAACCTTTTTTCTTTTCGAAATAACAGTATATCTTGAAAATAAGACCCGTGAGCCCGGCTTGTCAGGACAAAATTGTCAAATTCGAACACAGGGTTATTTTAAGCATTTCAATTTTAAAAAGTTGTTCTTTTTTCCGCTTTTTTTTTTGAATTTTTAGTTTAAAATTTCTTATAATTATTAATATAAACGATATATTTTGTTAATATCTTTGCATTTCTTTCAAGTTTAATTTATAAAATTTTCGATAGCAAAACTCTACAGAGACTTTGTGTAATGACATTTAAAAATTTGTAAATTTCCTGTTGCCGTTCATTTAAAAAGAAGGTGGGTTGTGATGTCGACTCTCTATTTAGATGTAGAAAAGCATATCTCATAACATAAACATGACTATAGGCTTGTTTTATTGTCCGAACTTAATTTAATCAACAAATTGTTTAATAGATTATTAAAAAAAAAATTTGATAGCAATTTAATTAAAAACTTACTAAGCCACCAATTAATGACAATAAAGGCAAAGAAACCACATGAAAAAAGCTTTTTCTTTATATTTTTGCATTTGTAGACATTGTAAAGCATACCTTTCGGATGTTATTTTAATAAAAAATTATAGTATATTTTTATTATTTGTGAAGATTTTCAAGCACAAACCGACTTTATGTTAATGTCTAATTCATCTTTTACACTGGTAAAATTGCAAATATAAAAACATTCCTGGGTTGCAATTGTTTCGAGATGACTTTTTGATTTTATTTTTTATTAATTAAAGACAATTGCATTTAACAAACTATTTTTTAATTATTACATATTTGTAATTATTATTGTTTAAGTTGTTATTAATGATGCTGAAAACTTGTACTTCATAGATAAAACATTGTCATTATTTAATTATTGAGAATACTTTTATCAATTACTTTTTATTTTAATATTTAGAAAGTGAAAAAAACTGTCAGGAATCAAGAGCAATATGTGAGTTTTAATACAACTACGAAATATTGAAATTTTTTTTTTATAAAATTTATTTTTAATTGAATGAAATTTTTTTAATTTTTTTTTATAGCTTTTTTCTTTAAAAACTTTTTTACGCACACACACACACACACCCGTTTTATTAAATTTTACTTTGAATCTTTTGAATTTTAACTGCCATTTAAGTTTCTTTAATTTCCCCACCCACCAAACCGTTAAATATTTTTTATTTTTTTCACCGTCTATTTTTTTATAAGTTTTCGAATCCTTGTCAACATGTTGACAATTTCACGGTCAAGTTTCAACTGTTGGATTTCAGTGACAAGGTCAGTCTATTTATTTCACTCATATTTCTGCTTAATTTTGCTTTAATTTTAGTGTTTGTGTGTTTCTCTGCTCTCACAGGATGCTGCGCAATTTAATTGCGTTTTATAAAAAGAGAGAAAATGTAAAATAAATTGTGCAATTTTTTTTTCATTTTGATTTCATTCATTAGTTTTCCTTGGCACCTGTAAGACAGACAATGTTCGGGGTTTTTGTTTTGAGGGTTTCTTAGAAAAATAAACAAAAGAATTTGTTTTTCTTAGATAAACGAGGATTGTTTGTATTAGAGAGTTAAAGATTTATCTTAAGAATTTTTTGTACAAAAAGATTTATTTATTGGCGAACTATTAAATAATCACAAATTCAGTTGTTTTCAAAATTTTTATATCAAAATTCGGGTTTTTAAAAGAGTTATAAGAAATTTAAGATTTCGAAAGAAATCTTTTAAATAAATATTAAATTTTTATTAAGAAGATTTTCAAAAAAAAGCTCAACTTTTAGATATTAGAGATATTTTTATGTAAAAATTATTTTTTTTTTAAGTAAAACATCGTTTTTCCAACAGAGTATTTGATTTTTAAAAGAATGATTGATTGTTATCAACTTGAGCTTAATTTTCTATTGAAAAGTTTTTTTATAGACTTTTAAAACTTTAAAAATTTGACAATTAATATCGGGTTGTAGGCAAAATTTTTTCATTTCAACGGGTCTTAAAAAAAGCTTAAGGTTTTTAAAGATTATTTAAAAACTATTTTAAATATATCAAAAAATTTAAATTCAACATTTTTTATTTTTCGAATTTATTCTATGAGCTAAATTTCAGTTATGTATTTTATAAAGCTTTTTGTAATGGTCCTATTCCTTAAATTTTTAGGAATGACTTTATACACTACCAGACTTTTATCTTGTATCTTCTTGTTACATATAATAAATTAACTTATGATAGTATGGCTTCTGTAGAGGTCGATCTACTGGACACTTACTGGCCCTGTTGTCAGAAAAATGGTGCCGTAATAACTTTAGACATTTCCAAGGCGCTTAACAGAGTCTGGCGTACCCTTGCCAAAACTTGTTGCATTTGGTGTCGACGATGATTTCTCTAAACTTATATTGAGCATTCTTAGATATGGCACTAAACGAATTGTTATAGATGGTGTTTCGTCAAACGAATTCAAGATTTATTCAGGAATGCCGCAAGACTCTATTCTTTCTCCTGCTCTTTTTCTTATTTTTCTAATGACGAAATACATTTGATAATATATCAAGCGTGTCCGATTTTAACGTTATGAAGCAAAACATGAATGAAATGCTTAATCGAGACCTTGATGTAATTTTGTGGTCTATTGGCCGGTGCATCGTACAACGCATTTTAGGGGAAATTCGTTATTTGGCCAGACTGTTCGTATGTGCAATAACCTTCCTTCTGAAGTGTTCCTTCTTACTTTCAACATGAATAAGTTCAAGTCGAATATCCACAAACACTACTTCGTCTATCCTCCCGCCCATTACTTATTTTCCTAGCTGCAACACAATGTAGTGCATAAGTAGGGGACATCCCCTGAATGCTGGCTTAAAAATAAAATTAACAACTTTAGACGGATGGACAAACATCGGTAGAGCGAATACAGAAAGTGAATTTTTGTTGATCCGTTTTTTTCGTTTTTTCTTTAAGTTTAGCCGAACCTTTTAGTGATAATTTCTAAATCATTTCAATGATCACAAAATTGAGCTTCGGTTCTTATTTAAACAATTCGAAAATGTTGTATACCATTTTAGATTTTCTCGAATTTATTTTAAACAATTTTTTATTGATTACGAATAAAGACCATTTTAATCGTTACATAAATGCTTTCTTAATTGAAACCATTTTAGAATTTAATTGATTTGTTTTTATCAGAAAAATGTTTTATACATATTTAGTAAACATCACTAAAGGCTAGTTTACACGGTGATACAATGTATTAAGACTTTGTAGAATCAAAATAATATGAAATTCTCTTCGTGTTTAAAAGAAAAAAAAGTCTGTTGTAAGTAAAACAACATGAAAATTTCCTAAACTGATTTTAGTCGTTTTTGCAATTGTTTAAAAATGCTACCACCTTCAACACACTCCGTTAAAATACTGCTCTGGTGTGATGAAAATACCCTGCAAGAAATGACTGAGCGAGTAGTCACGTTTTTCATTTTGGTGTTAAGAAAATGATGGAAAGAAATGACCGAATGTGACCGAAAACATGATTTCGGTCATTTCTTTCTATCATTTTCTTAAAAGAAAAATGAAAAATGTGACTACTCGCTCATTCATTTCTTGTAGGGTATGTACCCTACACACATGTGTGGCATGTGTGGGAAAAAACAATAAACGTAAACAAACATGTAAAAGTCTGATAGTGAGAATGCATGTGTGATGAAAATGACAAGTATTATCAACAAAGTTTGACATCCCATACTTTTCATTGGATCAGGGTTGCATTTTATTTCATGTATGAGTGTTTATACTTTGTGTGATGGTGTCAGTACAACCCGTTATGTTATGTCTTGTGAGATAGTGTAAACTAGCCTTTAGATTTTTCTCATTCTACATAATTTTTTGCAATGTCGTAATACATTACCGTGCACACTAGCCGTAACACATTGGACCGATTTTCTGATTTAAAAGCAGTTTTATATAAATAATATTAGAGATTTGAGATTGTTTGAGATGTGGTAAATGTTCTCCCTGTGCTTTTATAAAAATAAAGGGTGTTCTTTCAAACCTTGTAGAACTTGCGAAAGGGTTAGCATTCAAACAACCTGTCATACTGCGCTCACTTTTTGACATTTATGAATAGTAAACTCTGGCAAATTATCGTTAATAAATTTACGCTTGAACAGTGTTACCAAATTATCCAAATTGATAATCGATACGCGCAATGTATAGACGTCTTGTGTATTTTATGGCATATACTCAAAAGAAAAATCAATCCATTCGTACTCAAATCAATCCGAAGCGGTATTAAGTACAGAAAGATTGATTCAAGTACGGGTTTTCAATCGCGAAATACTTTACATATCCATATGCAATCCCGAATTCGTACTTGAAATAATCCGAAAATGAGATTGATTTAAGTTAAACTCAGACTGAATCAATCTCAAAATGCGCTTGATTTAAGAATTATAAAGAACTTAGATTGATTCTTCTCTTCATTAGGAAGACTAATTGGTTTACCTCTGCAATGACGCCATCTGAGTTACTGCTCTATGCGATGGGTATTGGCGGTGGGTATCACAAAGGGACCGCTGAAGCACCCAAACGAGCTGTCTCACGATGGCTGCCCATGGAACCTAACCTAACCTATGCAATATAAGTGGTTTCAATCCCGAATTCGTACTTGAAATAAACCAAAAGTAAAGTTACTTAGAAGGACTGTGCCTGTTCGGAAATGCATCACTGCGCTGCATCAGAAAAGCAAACTTTTTTTAATACCGATAAAAAATAATTTAAATTTTTTGTATTGTGTGACTATTATTTTGTGGAGTATTTGACAATTTTTTGGTTCACATCTACTTCACTGATGCGCAGTGATGCATTTCCGAACAGGCCCACTCTTTTCTTATGATTGATTTACTTACCCGTTTTATTCCATAAAGAATTAACTTAAAAAACTTAATGTACATATACAATATATATCTGAAAATATAAACTAAGAAGAAGCAAGAGTTTTCAATTTTACCTTTTAAAAATGAAAATAATGTGTTTTCGTCTTGTTCTGTTGTTTTTGTTGTTTCTACACACAGCAAGCAAATCATTTTTTTACTACTTGTGTGCTGTTCTAGTAGTAGTCTACAACATACTTTGATAAGTTAAATGAGATTAAACGCCCACTTTGAAATTTTGCTCTCAGAGTGGCACTATTAACGAAAAGTTTAATCTTTTTTTTTGATTTTGAAAAGAAATCCCATTTAGGATTTTTTCTAAATACGTTTTATTGTTATTTTTACTTTAATTTTTGAGTACGACTCGTACTTAAAATAAATATAAAAAAAAAACTAATTTATCCCAAGTGTTTTTCTTTCTGTGTTCATAGTAGTCTATCTTAGTGGGCTTCTTAATAAAAAGAAATTGCCGCATATCGACTGAGACCATGGTCCATGCAATACACAAGATACCCTCCTCACTCCAGTATATTCAGAAAAGTGTACCATTTTCTAAGGGTTTGTGCACCTTATTTCTTCAAAAACGAAGCCGAAAATCGTTACCGCACCATGGTCAATAACACTAGCGAACAATATCTTTCCTAGGTTAATTTGGTGGGCTGAATTCGAATCTGTAATTTCTTTTTCTCTATCATGCTTATGTCTCAATAAAAATAAATTCCTTAATAAATTCTTTCAATTTTCATTAAATCTCACTGCACCTATATAGTTTTTTTTGGACAAAATCTAAATGCGAATGAAGAATATGCAAAACATTGTCGGTGTTCACGGTTTGCCAAGATTCTGACTGCAAAACCAAAATAATGAAAATATGGATATTTTAATGATTCTGATATTGCATATCCTTTTTTTCAAACCAAATATTCACCACACACAAAGCCAAAATAGCTTGAATCAGTTACACTAGCTTTAGAATGAATGTGGGCTTCTGTCAAATAAATAATTGTGAAATTGTAGTGTCAGTATTGACCAGTGTTCGAAAATAAACACTAAATATTGCTCCTTAGTGGTCGGATCGGTAGTTTTGTGGAAAACACAAACGCTAATAGTGTTCCCTGTTAGTCATCTTTCGAACGCAATAAGAATACTGTTTTTATTCAATTCAACAAAAGATGAAAACATTTAATTCCGTTCGGCTGTTTTTTAACCACAAACTTTTTTGTGTTCGGTTCAACTCATTAATTTTCGTCGCTTTTGGCTGGTAAAAAAACCAAACATTGTTTACAAAAACAAAATAAACATACACGTTAATATATGTATAATGTTTGTATCACTACAATTGTTCTGTTTTTTAACGAAGAACAAAACAATATTAATGTTCGGCTCTTTCTTGAAAATAGTTACGAACGGTATTAAGGGTTGTGTTCGTCTACAAAATCACTAAAAAAAAATAGATATCGTTCTTAGGTGTGTGAGCCGAACGCTAAATAATGTTCTGTTTATTTTCGAACAATGGTATTGACTGTTTTACGGAATTGCCAGCATGCGATAAAAAAAATGAACAAGTCATGATATCCCAATTTAAGCCAGATTCGAATTTAGCGCACCCAGATTAGTTAAAAAATCATGCTTCGTTTTTGCAGTAAATTTTTTCCAAAATTGTTTATAAATACAA
The DNA here is from genome assembly GCA_949318255.1 of Pollenia labialis. Classification (NCBI taxonomy): domain Eukaryota; kingdom Metazoa; phylum Arthropoda; class Insecta; order Diptera; family Polleniidae; genus Pollenia; species Pollenia labialis. The sequence goes on from OX439140.1 coordinate 129,862,247, forward strand.
ATCCGGGTGAAATGTGTTTTTCAACAGGATATCTTAACGTGCTATATGGCGACCTAAAGAATCGACTAATTGAAATTAAAACCTGGCGATAAGTTGATTTCGAAAAATGTTTATTAGTCTCTAAGGTGCGATTTGGCAACTCTCGTTTATTTCCAGCATTGCTACGTGAAATCGTTAGTTTATTGTGATAATCCAGCCAGAATTGACGACTTGGAGACCAATATTGTTCGTGTTATTTGTGACATACGGCTGGCAATATTTAAAAAGTTTGTCAAAAATGCGCCTCTTCAAGAACAGCCGCGTTGTCCATTTTCAAATGCTACTTAAGAGTACTTTACGCACTATCCCACCAAGTCTTAAGTATTTTTCGAAAATGCTTACCTGATCTGCGTTAGGACCATGATAGGAATGAACACGGGCCACTGTATGATAGGCAGGATGGCGGTGAGGATAGGATCCGACTTGTTGGATACGTGCAGGTTGTGTGAGGACGCTGAGGAGTTGGAGACAGTTGAGCACTTTTTGTGCCACTGTGCCAGGTTGCAGGGCAGCAGGCTGAGGTGGTTGTGCAGTAGATTCCTGGGCGAATTTTTTTTATAAACTTTAAATACAGGACCTTTTTTTAATTCGTTTGATTCCAGTAACACTCGTATGTATACGGTTTCCAGAGCATGACTAATTTCTTATTTTTATATATTTTTGTAATCCCTCTTAATTTCCTTTATTTTTAAATTCTTTTCTATAAGTTTGGTTAATGTAATTATGAACGTATTATACTTTCACGACACAAATCAGACACTTCATTTTCAAACAAGGACACTAAGGTTTTAAAGATTTGTTTTCTTTTTTTATTTTTATTTCCTAAGCTTATCCCGCGAAGCACTACGCTTGCCTGCAGGAAAGAAACCAGAGTATATGGCGGGAATCAAACCCGTAACCTCGGCGCTGATAGACTAGCTCACTACCAGCTAGCCTACGATACGAGGTAAAAAGAAAATTGACTGCCGGGAAATAACAAGTAACCCCCATAATCAGACAGTACATGGTTTACTCATTTATAACTGCTGATGATTTTTTATTTTTTTAACGAATTTGACGATTGTAGTCAGCGTTAAAAAAAGGCAATCAAAGTAGAAAAACTGCTATGTTTTCCACTTCTTTATTTGTTATTGGCCGAAAAAACTATTCCTTTTACTTCTGATTCATTAAATGCAAACAGTCGCTGCCAGACCCACTCAAAAACGAAAGGTTGTACACAAATTTTAATTTTTTGTTCTTTAGTTTTTGGACTCGACTGCAGTTTTTAAAACCCAGTTAATAGCGATTTACATAATTTGTCAAACATGCCCAAATCTAAAAATGGACTTAAATATGTTTAAACGTATGAGTAATGAAAATAAATGCAAGAGGTAACAAATTGTAACTTATGGCCGATTTTCAGAATTGATATTACAACTCATTTATTTTTAAAATCGTTTTAAATACAAAATTCTCTTCTTCACTAAAAACTCAAGTGGAAATTATGTCACCGATGTGGTACACTTAATTTCAACTTAAGTTTCCATTGTAATATTTTTGCAAGGTGGCCTCAATATCACAACAGTACAACAACAACAGGCAACAAGGCATAATCAGTCAGCTGTTTTTTCAGACCACCTTGTAAATAAATACACTTGTTTATATATTTTTTTTTGTATTTAGTAGTGCTACCATACTTTTATCTTAATTAAATAAGACTTTTCAAATAAAACTCAAAAAACCAATCTGTATTTAAATACGACTTAAGTTTTTATGAAAATTAACTTAATATAGATTTAAATACAATCTGAAAATTGGGCATTAGTCTGCATTTATACAGCTCATGTTTTATTGACATGATTCTTCCTTTTTCCTCTTTGAATATGAATTGGCGTTCAAATGATACATGTCACATGTTTTTTATTTTGTATGCATGTGTGCTTTTTTGATATTGAAAACAAAAACAAAATTAAACAACGAATGAAAAAACAAAGCGTACTGACAGTACATATATCTGTGTTCTATTTTCTTTTCCCATCGTCCCTCTTGCCTATAAAGTAGCAATCATGTCATTAAAACTTCAGCCGTATGAACACAGACTTAGTTTTAAGGTTAAAAATGTAAACAAAATATTTTTACAAATAGAAACTGGGAATTATTTCCTTCCATAGGTTACTTTATATTATATTCAACATTTTTTATTATTCGAATTTATTCTATGAGCTAAATTTCAGTTATGTATTTTATAAAGCTTTTTTGTAATAGTCCTATTCCTTCAATTTTTCAGAAACGACTTTATACACTACCAGACTATTATATTGTATTTTCTTGTTACATTTTACCTTAGGTTTCCTTTGGAATTATTACAAAAAAGCTTTATAAAATACATAACTGAAATTTAGCTCATAGAATAAATTCGAATAATAAAAAATGTTGAATAAAATATTTTTACATTAAAAAAGTAGACATATCTATGAAATTAATATTTATCGATTAATTGACATAATTTGTTCGTGTTATTCGTTATTCGAAATTGGGTATTTTAATTATTCTATCAAATAATTGCGGAAATTTCCTCGATACTGTGAATCCTCTACATGATAGCCTAATTGTTTAAAATTTGAATACCCTAATTGTTTAAAATTTTTCAAAAAACAATAAAAACTTATCATGCAAGGTTTTTATTTTTTATAAAATACCTAAGATATGTGTGATAATGTAAAGCAGCTATTAATGCTGCGTACACACAATTTACGCAATCTAGCAAATTAAATAAATTTTCATTCATTCCAGATTGCATCAACATCAAAACGCTTTGATATTTTGAGGTTGCATTAAAACAGATTGAATGTAGATTTCGCTGTCTGTACCCAGCATAAGAGTACTTTACAATATCGCACCTATTTTAAGAAAAATACAACTCTGTCAAAATAAGTTGTTGTTGTTTTTTTATGAACAATTTTAAACAATAATTAGATCAGGGAAGCATATTCGCCAAAACACTTAAAACTTATGTGATGTTGTAATGCCTTTAGTGATATTTCGATTAAAAAAATATTTTTTTTTTTAGTAAAATTTAAATTTAAATTTCTTTATAAAACAATATCTTTTTCGATTTTTTTAAAATTATTTTTTCCATAACGAATCCTGTCGAAAATAAAAATCAAATTAGTATATTTGTTCAATGTTTAGTATCGAAATGAAAAATAAATCATTTTCTAGAAAAAGAAAAATGGATGTCAAACTCTTACAAAATATCTTAAACACTTTACTTAAATAATAAAAAAAAACTAACACAAATAAAAAGAAAAAGGAAGGAGAAGGAGAAGAAAAAAGTTAATATTCTCCAGAGATTATGGGACATAATCTTCAAGGTAAGCAAATAAAAGTGACAAAATTATTGTATTTCCCTTTAAGTTTCCACTATTTGCACATTTACCGACTCTGTCAAAGCGAATGGGAAGCCTTAAAGAAACCTTGATAAATTGCAATATCTTAGCACAAAAAGGAAGCCTAGAAAGTATGTTACATTAATTCTTAATATAAAAACATACATACAATTATCCTTTTTAATTACTTCTTATAATGTGGGGCAAATTTAACTTAATTCTAATGACTTAAGGACACACAAAAAAGGTAGAATTATAAATTACAATAAGAAACAATTTTTTTTCAATTGTTCAGTTACACAAAAATGTTTATAACATTGTTAAAGATTATTAAAAACAAATTGCTTAATTTGTGTTGTTCATTCTTTCTTTTGATGCGAAAAGAAATTCAACTTTTAAAAAAAGGTCTAATTAGTATTCCCGTCTAATATTTTTCTTAACCAAAAATCGATCTTTTATAAGAAATTCTTTAGAAATCAAAAATTTTCATAACTTTGTAAAAAAAGATATCAGAAATGAAAAAAAAAATTTTTAATCACACATTTTTTGACTTATGCTAGAAACACAATTGGGACGAACGACGAATTATTCGCAACAAATATTCGTCACCAGAAATAGTTAGAACACATTGGTGTATATTAGACCGGGTCGACCTCCATACAAAAAAAGTTGTGCCAATCACCCCCTAGAGATGAAAGATATGTCAATGAAGTTTCAAAAACAGGAAACAGCCCAAAATACAGCACTTTTGATTTTTTATGTGTAGCGCTGCCATTTAAAGTCCGATATTATTAAATCGCATATCGTAGTTCATGGCTTGGCAGTGGCTTCATTTTTTCCTTTGGTGACTTTACAATCCGACCTCAAATTCTGGGCGCCACTTATGCCATCTCGGATCCTTCCCCCAAATGTAAATTTGTTTAAACGTGCCAAGAAAGCCCTTGTAAAACTAATTATGTCAAGCTTTTATAATACTAACTTTTATGCTACGCCTTAAAATTGAGCCCCTTTTATCTTTTTCACATAAATATTACATTAAAACAGATAGAAAAGAAAAAAGAAGCTCAATTTTGAGGCGTGGCATAAAAATGAGTATAATAAAAGCTTGACCAACTTAGTTTTACAAGGACATTCTTGGCAAGTTTAAAAAAATTTTCATTTGGGGGAAGGATGCGAGATGGTATCAGTGGCGTCCAGAATTTTAGATCGGATTGAAAAATCACCAAGGGAAAAAATGAAGCCACTGTCAAGCCATGCACAACGATATGTTATATGATAATATCGGACTTTAAATGGCAGCGATACATATAAAAAACACAAGTGCTGTATTTTGGGACGTGGCAAAAAAAAAAAATGTTTTCCTGTTTTAGAAACTTCATTGATATATCTTTCATTCTAGGGGGTGACTGACACAACTTTTTTTCTCGACCTACCGTAGTGTATATGAAAGTACACACGATCATTGCGTAGACCGAAATTCGTCGCGCGCTACGAACTCTGCGATAGGTTTATTTCTATTACTTAAGCAGACGAACGACGAATAAATTGGGAAACGAAAGGAACAGCGCAGCATGATAGCAAAGTCTAATATTTATTAAAAATCGTGAAATCTAAAAAGAATCACAGAGCCAAATCGCTTCTATTGCGATCTTGGCTAATATTCGCGAAAAATTGCAAACATTTAAACAACCACAAAAATTTATTTGCAATCCATAAATAAGTGAAAAAAACAAGTATCGGATAATTACCAGAAATAAAAAAAAATAAAAAAATGGAGAAAATGGCGAAAATTCACGAAAAAATTTTATATTTCAAACAACATTAAAAGTCCCTAAAACTCTAAGGAATGGCTTAAATTCCCCAAAAATTGCTAAATTAGCAGAAATTCGCAAAAATTTGCTAACAGCGGCATGATATCAAAGTCTACTATTAATTACTAGCGGAGCCGGCGAACTTCGCCTTGCCCCAATTTTAAATGGCAAAATGACACCTATCAGATTGCGCAAAGTCTAAGTCAACGTAAAACGCCATCTGTCGGATTTTTCCGTAAAAACCTAATTTGGACCATGGCGATCATTTTTAAGAAAAAATCGTCCAAATCGGTCAAGCCGTTCTCAAGTTATGCGCTTAAGAAAAAGTGGGCGTAAAAGTAGGCGTGGTAAATTATTATTTTGATGAAAACTAAAACTTAATACTTAATAAACTTAATACGAACATTTGAAAGAAAAATTTGTCAAATCGATGGAGCCGTTTTCTGGTTTTTTGTAATTCGAAAAAAGTGTGCGGGGCAAAATTTTCTTTTCGTATAAATCTAAGTTGGACCATGGCGATAATTTTATAGAAAAAATCGTCCAAATTATATAGATGTCATTGGTGGTGCAATATGAAAATTGGATTTTGCCACGCCCCTCCGCCCGCAGACCGAAAATCAAAAATCAGACTTCACAGTGTCACCCGCCTGAATATTCTGAAGATTCCCTGAAAATTTAATCAAAATCGGCCCAGCTGTTTTGGAGTCCATACGTTACATACATACATACATCCTATTTTATATAAGTCAGCCTCAAAAGAAAGTGTACACCGAACAGTTCAACATTTATAAGTCCGTAGATGTTAAAAGGGGGAGAGTACAAAAAATCTGTTTTTATGTTTTTGAAGTGTATTCAGTACTTGTTTATTTTAATAAAAAAAAATTTGTCATTTATTTCTTCTTCATGTTCAAATTAACATTAATCTCAGAAAATGCCTTATTTTACGCGTCAAGAAAAAGTGTACAATCTCATATTATTTCCATGTTCCTGCGTCATAAAGGTAATTTGACCCCTAGTTTTTGGTTTTTTTCTTCTTACAATCATATAACGGATGTTTAATTATCTTTTCTATCTGTACTGATCAATTCAAGGTCGTGTTAACTTTAGTTTGTAAATAATAGTTAACATGGGTAAGCAGACTACAGTAGAAACTCGTAATTTAGTGGTAAAATTGGCATCTGAAGGCAAATCGTTGAGAGAAATTGACAGTACTATTGGCAGATGTCGTAATAATGTGAAAAAAATTATAAGGTAAGTACAAAAATGTGAAAAATTTTAAAGAACTTCCACCCTCTAGCAGACCTAAAACTTTTTCCGACGTGGAGAAGAGGACAAAAGTGCGAAGAGTAAAGGCTAATCCATGGCGCAATACAGTAAAAATAGCAGAGGAACGAGCAATAACATTAGGAGCAAGTGTTAGCGACAGTACTGTTCGCCAAGCACTACATGATCATGGGATATATCGTAGTGTTCACAGAAAAAAGCCACTTGTATATGTAAAATTCAAAAAAATCGTCTGGAATATGCGAAAACGCATAAAAACAAAGATAAATAAATATTTTTTGGCCCATAAAGAAAAAATATTTTTGTTGTGTTGCTTTTTCGCATATTCCAGACGATTTTTTTGAATTTTACATATACAAGTGGCTTTTTTCTGTGAACACTACGATATATCCCATGATCATGTAGTGCTTGGCGAACAGTACTGTCGCTAACACTTGCTCCTAATGTTATTGCTCGTTCCTCTGCTATTTTTACTGTATTGCGCCATGGATTAGCCTTTACTCTTCGCACTTTTGTCCTCTTCTCCACGTCGGAAAAAGTTTTAGGTCTGCTAGTGGGTGGAAGTTCTTTAAAATTTTTCACATTTTTGTACTTACCTTATAATTTTTTTCACATTATTACGACATCTGCCAATAGTACTGTCAATTTCTCTCAAAGATTTGCCTTCAGATGCCAATTTTACCACTAAATTACGAGTTTCTACTGTAGTCTGCTTACCCATGTTAACTATTATTTACAAACTAAAGTTAACACGACCTTGAATTGATCAGTACAGATAGAAAAGATAATTAAACATCCGTTATATGATTGTAAGAAGAAAAAAACCAAAAACTAGGGGTCAAATTACCTTTATGACGCAGGAACATGGAAATAATATGAGATTGTACACTTTTTCTTGACGCGTAAAATAAGGCATTTTCTGAGATTAATGTTAATTTGAACATGAAGAAGAAATAAATGACAAATTTTTTTTTATTAAAATAAACAAGTACTGAATACACTTCAAAAACATAAAAACAGATTTTTTGTACTCTCCCCCTTTTAACATCTACGGACTTATAAATGTTGAACTGTTCGGTGTACACTTTCTTTTGAGGCTGACTGTATATATATAGAAAAATCGTTTAAGCTGTAAAGAATCAGAAAACTTACAGGAACTAATCGCGAACATGGCTGACATTCGCGAAAACTTGCAAAATTTGAAACAAACTCAAAAACTAATTTGGATCGCTATGATTTGATAAATGTAAATAAAAAAAAAATTACAAAGAAATTACAAATTGCTAGTTAAAAAATTTGAAAATAGATTCACTAAAAAAATTAAAGAATCTAGCGTATAATAAAGCCTGGTACTCTGTTGAGTATTTCGTGCGAAATGTTTTCAAAGTCAATATAAAAAAAATTCTGTGACAAACGAAAAAATTTTGATAGATTTGTACTCTTTTTATATTACATGTGAAATGTTTCTAGCAACATTTTTATTTCCCGTGCAAAAGAAGTGCAGCTGATATTATTTCGCACGCAATTTTAAATACCAGCTAAGCATTTTACGAATATTATATCTGATAACTCATCGGATTCTAGAGCTGTTATTTATAAGATTTTATATCTTGTTGCTTTAGAAAGGCAAATATTAATAATAAATACAAAAAAATAAATACAAAATTTTTTGTAATTTTTTATTTTGTATTTGTGAAGTATAACAAGCCTTGCAAAAAGAAAATTTTTAGAGAGTGCAAAATTTTTTTGTTTTTTACTTTAGAAAATTATTAAAATAAAATTGTTCTAAATGATTTTGTCATTCGTGCTTAATTCCCAATACATTATAATCCCGATAATTCGTAATCGCAAGGGACCGGCCATTTCTTACGAATTATATGGGTTTTCGATTTAGCGGGGTTTCGATTTAACGGAGTTAAAATAAAATAAATTCGAATTAACGGGGTTTTTCAATTTATTTATTAAAACGAAAACATAAAAAAATGGTTAAAAAAAAAATATTTAAAAATTGTTCATGTAACAAACTGATCTTAAGAAAATAAAAAAATAGCGGTAAACAAAAAATCATTCTTGCCATGTTTCTGTTGTTTTTATTACGAATTATAAGTGGTAGTTAGCAAACAATTACGATTTATAAGAGGCAAAGAAGATGGAAATTTTACGAATTAACGAGATTTTTTCAAGGGACCGACAGTTTATTACGAATTATCGGGAATTACGATTTATCGGGGTACGAATTATCGGGATTTGACTGTATTTATTTTTGATAAAAATGCTGAAATAATTGTTGATGGGATAAGCTATTCCTATGCGCATTTCACTGGTTGCTAAGGCCAGATCATCAGGAAACTTCATCCATAAAGATTTTAGAAAAACTAAAGATATTAAACCAAATAAAACTGTTAAGTGTATAAGAATTACAGAAACAGTTCCATTTGTAACAATATCAAAGTTTAAACAAAATCATCAACAATAAACAGTGAGTTTATCTCTCCTTACATTCTCCACTACAATTGATTGGAATTCTTACAACATTAATTGTAGTTGTAAGTAGGTTAAGAAAAAACAAAATAAAAACAAAAAAAATCGCTTTATTGTTTTCGCCAAAAAATATAAAGCGGGCCGCCAATCAGTTATATAGGCCGTGCACTTGCCAGTTTATTATCAAAATAATTTTCGTGGGAATACAAAATTTGATTTAAATGATTTTGTTATTCGTGCTTAATTCCCAATATTTATTTTTAATAAAAACACTGAAATTTATTATTGATGGGATAAGCTATTCCTATGCGCCTTTCTGTGTTTTTATCAAAAATAAATATTGGGAATTAAGCACGAATAACAAAATCCTTTAAATTAAATTTTGTATTCCCACGAAAATTATTTTGATTGTTCTAAATTTTTTAATGACAATTATAAAAACATATGTTTTTTGTCATAGATGGGGGTAGGGCACTAGTTCAAAATGATTGCAATAATTTTGTTGATGTTGAGAAAAGAATTGAAAATAAGCAATCGCACTAAACATGAGTGATTGTAATGTTAAAACATTTTGCGCTAAAAACATTTTTTGATTTAAGAAAATCAATCATCAGTTTATTGCAATTTTTTTCTTCACTCATTTGACTAAAAATTTTGTACGAAATTTAAAATAGAAAACTTTTGTTTTTATGATGAAAGCCAAAAGTTATTCCGTTTTTACAAGTAGATTAGATCTTGTCAAAACCGTAAGGCTTCGACTTGGGTATACCAGAATTACACATGGGTGCCTTTTAAAACTCACAAACACATATACTTGTAATTGCAACATTTCTTACCCAACTAATTCTTCACATATTCTTTTAGAATGGCCCGCTTTTAACACTCAAAGGACACTATTGTTTGGAAATAATGACCCTCCTTGCAGATCCAACTGATAAAAACATTACTCCATTTAATACAAAACGCTTATTGAACTAATCTTATTAGACATACCTACAAAATTAATTTTTTTTTTAAATTTAGTGATAAAATCTTTTTGTAAAGATTTTTTGTTGCAGGTTAAAATTTTGAACTTCATATTTGAATTGAGGGCAGATTTTATGCATTGTGATTGAATGCAGTGATAGGGAAATACCAAAGTGGAAAAAATAACAATCATCACTAAAGCTGTTAAAAATAGTAAAAACAAATTTTTTTGCAGTTTTATTAAGTGAGTGTTGAGCTGGGATCACACGATTGCCGCAAATGCACCAATATGACACAATTTTTATTGTGCTTTATTGACGCACAATAAAAGCAAGCACAATATTGTCCTCGATTGGTACATGAGCCATTTGGTTGTGCGGTCACATGATTGGGGTATTAAAAAGTGTGAAAATTGGTGCATTGCGGCAATAGTGTGATCCCAGCTTAATGTTGATTTGAATTAATATTTAATGCACTACCCCCAACTATGGTTTTTGTTTACCTTCGAAAATAATGTTGTATACTTGTAACATTAACAGTAACGGTTGCGGTTATAAACCCAATTCAAAAGCTTCAGAAATTAATACAATATTTTTTAATTGAATTTTCTTTTCTGACATGGTTTGCTTCAGCTTTAAGCTCTTTCTAAGATATTTTGTGAAAAAAGCTGCATATTCTTTGAGAAAATAAATTTTAAGCCAAAACATACATGAGGCATTAAACATAAAGTAGCGAAAACTAACCCTAAATAGGGTTTTGTTAGTTTCGATAAGTACTTCAAGAAATTTCACACCAGAAAAAGTTTGCGTTTTATGTGTTGCACTGTGTACTTAAACAAAATTAATAATTCACGTATAAAACTCTATTGCGATCGTAAATTACATTACTTAATGAGAACAAAAATGTTTTAACTCAACTTTTAAATCAAACTGACACATTTTTCATGAAAACGGATAGACAAAATGTTTCTTATATCAAGTTCAAATCCCAGTTGGTGGAAAATCTTATCACATTTGATGCATGACAGAAAATTCAGGCTTTTATTTTACGACCGTTAAGTTGACAGATAAAGCCATTATGAGGGAGGTATGGAAACTGAATTCCTTAATACTTAGCAATTATTTAGTTAATATATCACATTTTCATTAAGAATAAATATTGTACAATATTAATGATTTACTTAATCAATTTAATTAATTTTCTTATTTGAAAAGTTTTCTTTTTTATTCCTTTTTTTGTTTTGTTAAATGGTTCACACACTTTTTGATTTTTTTTTATATCTTTAATAAGCGAATAATTCTCCTATAATTTAACTTTAATTTGATGTTTTAGAGATGAACTTAAAATTTATACTAAATTTTGTTTAGAAGGGGTCAATGCTCAGAATCATTCATAATTTTTATAATGCAAACAATTTTCATTTCTAATTGAAACGCGTCTCATTTTAAGTCTTTACTAATTGTAAAATTCGCATTTGTACTAATTAGTACGGAATAACATGCTATTTACCACTACATGCTAAAATCAATAAAGAATATTTTGCATAAAAATTATTAGTTTAGAATAGTGATGGGCAGTTTGTCTTAATTCTTCCGCAAGCAGTGTTTGAAAATAAACAGTAAATATATCTCCTTAGTGTTCGGTTCGGTAGATTTAAGGAAAACACAAACGCTAATAGTGTTTGTGTAGTAAATCATTAAACAAAAATAGAGTTTCGCTGTTTGTCATCTTTCGAACACAAAAATAATACTGTTCTTATCCAACTTAACAAAAGATAATAATGAGAACATTTAATTCCTTTCGGTTTTTTTTTTAACCAAAACCTTTATTGGGATCGGTCCAGCTCATTAGTGTTCGTTCGTTTCAGTTGTACTTAGCGCCCTTTTGGCTGAAAAAACCAAAATTTTTTTACAAAAACAAAATACACATACGAAAAAAAACACAAAAAGCTATCAAAATAATTTAACACAAACCAAACATATTCAGAATGCACACACAAGCTGTTCGTGCTGCAGTCGCACAGCGAGTTTAATCAGATCCAAAGTGACGCTGAACTCAAGCAATAATATTGGATTTTTTTTTGAATTTTTTTTAAAGTCCTCGTCCATATTATGAAACATTTGCTGCGAAACATTTGAGTTTGTTAATGAAAGGGGAAAGACGGATGGAAAAGTGTACTTTGTTTCGTGTACAATAGGGGTGGAATAGTGTTATATAAAAATCCTTAGCAGCAAAATTTCGATACGCTAGAACTCCCAATTTTGTAAAGTTTGTAAAAAAAAACGCATGAGCCAACAAATTAGGTGGGTGCGATTGGGGTAAATGGCTCCTCATCGGGGTCAAACCTAGGGGAAAACGATACAAAAGTCAAAAAAAAGCTTCATAACTGTCCCCTGAGTCGCTCCTAGAGGGGTAAAATGTAAGACTGACTTCCACAAATATTTCCAACCTACATTTTTTATTAAAATCCTTATCCCCTATCTGTGCTCCTTAAGGGCGCTCCCATACTAAATATAATTATTTATAAAATTACCCGCCACCTCCCTAACTAGCCCCAGAGTGCCCCTAGAGGAGTCAAATATATGACGGACCCCCCAATATTTTTGCCACCCGAGCATTTTTTCAGAATATTCCTAGTCTCCATCTTCAATCATTAGGGTGGTCCCCATACCGCAATAAAATTTTATTTAAAAAAAGTATGACTAGGGATGCGATTTCAATGCAAATGCATATTTTTTCAACGATAGTCTAAGAACGATGTTAACCATTTATCTTTCCGAATTACTAAATTTGCGTTAAAATGGCAACGATTTGTTTTTGCATATTGTTGCATATTTTAGTGAAAATGCATATTTTTGCATATTTAGATTTTAAATGCATATTTTGACATTTTGGAGTGGTTTTTCTTTAATTTTTGTTTACCTAAACTAATCCTGCGAAGCGCTACGCTTGTCTTCAGAAGACCAGAGTCTCTGGCGGAAATCGAACCCGCAACCCCAGTACTGATAGACTAGCTTACTACCAGCTAGCCTACCGGGGCACCCCAAATTTCCATTTCAAAAAAAAAGTTCTTAAATAAATTGTAAATACACAAAAAAATCTTCCAAAAAAATTTTTTAAATCAATAAATAAATTCTTTTGAAGTGTTGCTTTAAATACAAGATTTTCAACAAAAGATCCTTCTATTTCAAACCGATCCAGCACCTTACATGGTTAAGGCTTCCAATGGGCTTAAAATATTTTAACCAAAATTATTACAAGTTACTTGCTTGGAACATGTTTAATGAACAGCCCAATTTTGGATAAAAATGTCCCGGGAGTTTATTTCATTTTTACAATTGAATTAACATAAGAAATATGGCAGAAGGGATAAAACTCCCGGGGATTTTTAATTTATAATCGGGCTGAAAATGTATCCCTTGATTCCACTTCCACCGTAGCCATTAATAACATGATGGGGCCGGGCTAGATGCTTCAGAATTCTATTCAAAAAACTTTGAATAATTTAAGTATGTCAGAAAAGTTTGTTGGTACCATTAAATTTTAAATTTTAATAACATCAGAAGTCAATAAGCATTTGTATTTTCCAATAACGGATATAATGGTAAAACAATAACTACCCAGTAAAAAATGTTCTCCGTAAGGAGCACGTTTTATGTAGAAATTCATACCTCAAATCGCTTCAAACCTGCTGATGGGATGCCTGATTTTTGTATGGGGAGTTCCCGGTTTGGAGGACTATTTTCTGCTGGCAATAAGCGCCTCTTTTAACATGCAAACAAAGCACTCCTAAAGTGCTTTTTTAAGGGCTAACTATATTAGCATATTCATTAATATTTTTTTTACTGGTTTAAATGCATTTTTCAATCATTTTCGTAAACCATATTATATATTAATTTTTTTCGCTTTAAAACCTGCTTCGTTGTCAGCAATAAAAGAGTAGCTTTTTTGTGTATATCATTATTTATCATTAACTGCTTTGTAAGAGCTCTCTTATTGAAGCGTTGATTATGCGTTTTTTCTCTGAAGTGCTTTAAAAAATCTAAATTGTTTTTACTGGGCAATTAGGAGGGACTTAGTTCACTTATAACTCAAGTCAAATTAATTGAATTGCAGAAAGTAAAATTAACAATTTGGAAGGAATACCTTTTGCAGGAATAAATTAAGGATTTCAAAAAATAAAGTAAATTTCAAATATTTTTGATCTGATCTGGAATCAAAGTGGGATCTGAAAATTTTTTTTTCAAAATGCATTGGCATTCTTCATGTCCAAGACAAAGTTTTACTTTTAATAAAACAGTACTTATTTATTTAAGCAAACAAAATTCAAATTTGTTTTTTTTTTTTTGGGTTTTATAAGATATTTAAATAGCAATATACTGAATTTTTTATATTTTTGTTTTGAGTAAATTTAAAAAACGATTTTTTATGGAAATTTTTTCAGTTTTTAGTGCATATTTTTTATTTTGTTAGTCCATATTTTGAATTATTTTAATGCATATTTTCGATTTTTTAGTGCATGATGATCTCATCCCTTCTTATGACCTTTTGGATTTTAGGTGACAAGACAGAGTTTCAGTTTCTACGTTTTCTTGTTTGTTTGTTATTTCTTTTTTTTTTAATTTAAAAAGATTTTACTTTTTTTTGAACTATCGTACTCTGAATCCAATGGTGCTAACCGTTTTTTTTAGACTAGCTCTTGTTTTCGAGCTATAGCATTATTATTATTTTTTTTTAATTCCCTAAGCAAATGGAGGAGGTTGCACAACATATATTCCGGTAACTCAAAAACGGCTTAGTTTATTTTAATAACTACCGAAACCAAAATTCCGCGATAAAGTAAAAGTAAAACTGTTTTCGAATATGCGCAGTCGTTTTAGAAACATAATTTTTTTTTGGAAAAAAAATAATTTTTTTATCAAAATTTCGAAATTTTTGTTTTTAAAAAATTCATAAAAAATTGAAAAATGCAGCTGGGCGTTTAATTTTTTGCAGACAGATAAAAAAAGAAGCTGCAAACACAACAAGCCATAAATGATTTATATCTGTTAGCAACTTTTGATTTTATGTACGAATTTATATTAATTTAGGAATTTAATAAAACGCAACATTTTTATGGGAGCCCCACAAGAAGTGGAGATAAAAGGCAAGTATGTCTCGGGAAAATGTTTAGGACAAAAAATTAATTGAGGTCGGTCGTACATTATATCACACTAGGGGCGACTCCTGGGCATTTACGGGTCTTTTTCTTCAATATATTTCTAGTCTGTATTGAAAATTTTGTGTGGGAGCACCCTTAAGGAATGGAGATAGCGGGTAGGTATGTTAGAAATAAGTGATTAAAATGAAAAAAAGTGGGATTGGTCATACATTTGACCCATCTAGGGGCATCCTAGGCACTGCAGCAGCCAAAGTTAAGAATTTCAACCAAACAAATATGGCGGTTTAATAAAATTCTTAAATTTAGCCCTGCGGAATTTCGGGTTTTTTTTTTTTTGTAATGCCAATACAGTAAACTGTTTTTGATTTACGGGAATATATGTTGTGCAACCTCATCCATTTTCGAATTAACGGTGTATCTCTAACACCAGAGCTAACCTAAAAAAAAACGCCTAGCACCACTGGAATCAGCGTACCCGAATTAGGTTAAAACGCCAAGTGCCACGCTTGTCTAAAAAAAGTGTAAATTTCGAGCACAGTGTAATTTACAGGAGGGGAGTTTATATAGGGCTCATGGTAAATTATGAATCAATTAACACAAAATTCAATCATCCAAATTTAGAGTGACTTCTGGTATTAAAAACAAAAACAAATTGTACCAAGTTTAAATTCATTAGTGGAATTTGTTGCAGCGTTTTATACGTTTTAATAGGGCCTATGGTAAATTATGTACCCATCTACACGAAATTTGGCAGTAGTAATACTATTAAACTAATTTGTACAAAGTCTTATTTCAATTTGTGTCTTCCGCCACCATTTTTGTTAGGTTTTGTAACAAAATCATCAATTTTTCAGGGTGATTTTTTCGCATTTTCGCAAGGTAAGCGTGTTTTCAACAGACGGACATGAATTACTTAATGACTCAAAATAAATAAGATCATGATCGAAAACGCAAAAGGCCCTATGTATCATTTTGAAAATTCTACAGACGTTCGTTTTCAAGCTTTGAATGCCGAATGATTTTTAATACTTCGGGGGTAGAGTCAAGTACCCTACTTGCTTATTAGAGTGCCCCTTACTTGTCACAAAACGGATATTTAGGGTGGCCCTTAAAACTTGGATTTTTTGAGTTTTTATGAATTCAACGCATTATTTATATTAATAGCTACAAAATCAATGTTTTTATGTGTTGAATAGTTAGTTTTGGTAGTAATCTTCCATTTTTGGTTTTTGTTGGAATAATACACTGAAAAAAACAAAGTGGCAACAACAAAATTTGGAAGTATGAAAATACTACTTCTAACATTTAGCGCGGCACAAATTGGGTTGAATATTATGGCTTGCGAGGCAACACAGTTGTTAATGACATCAAAATCTAAAATTCTGCGGTGGTGCGTGGCGATCGCATTTTTCGTTTACAAGAAAATTAGGAAAATGTAAAAAAAGGCGAAAAAAATGAGAAAATGGGGGTTTTTGACCTTCATTCACTTATAACTTTTTAAGTAGGAGTGTTATCTTCAAGCACCACCGCAGAATTTAAGGCGAAAAAAATGATAAAATGGGGGTTTTTGACTTTCATTCACTTATAACTTTTGAAGAAGGAGTGTTATCTTCAAGCACCACCACAGAATTTCAGATATTTTAGACATCAACAACTATGTGTGACCAACGTTGTCACAATTCCAGCATTTCCCCGATTTAACCCCACAACAAATTCCCAAATCACTCTCATCAACATTGTCGGTTATTTGGGTGTCAGTTTCTACAATTTCGGCAACTGTTTTTGAATTGATCGTTTGTTCGAACTCGAAGAAAAATCTTTCATAAATTTTTCGTACCTTCGTAGTGCACGTCTCAACTGGGGTAAACGAGTTATCTCGAGATGTAAGATCTCGTGTCTTACCTCGGGTCTTAAATTGCGTTGGATCGTCTCGCATAAATCATTTTCACCAAATGGGGTCCTCAATTTGTCACAAAGTGTAATAATTCCGTCGTAAAATTCATCAAAAGTCTCGTTCGGTCTTTGTTTACGTCGTAAAATGACGTCCTTAATGTCAAAGTCTGTTGTTTAGTCCTTATATTGACGTTTCAAGGCGTCACATAAGTCGTCCCAGTCCATCAGTTCAGTTGTCCTGTGGTACCGCCAATACCATTTTAGGGCTTTACCCTCGAATAGAAGGTGAGCATGCTCGCACAACAAATCAAAATCCCCCCTGAGGGTGGATCGTGTGAGAGTATTGACTCTGTAAATGAATTCCTCAATACTGAATTCCGATGAATCACAAGTGAATCGAATTCTCCAGTTCCGAATTATGTTGAGAATTCGTTCCGAATTCGAGCCGAAGTCCCTGGTACCACGATCGTCACGTCCTTGTCTAGAAGTTACACTTCGAGTATCCTATTCAGCAGGATTTCTGTCCATTCGTCTAGTCATATTTTGTAGTCTGTCATGTCCATCCGGTATCCAACCCGTCAAGTCGACATTCCGCATGGCATTAGTAATCATATCCGATATTTCGTCCCTAAAACCGCTCATTATCTAATGGACAATTCGTTGAACTCGCGCATCATTCGCAGACTCCAGTTTGGCTGCTTCACGATGAGCATGTTGACGAGTCCAAGGTCGATTTGTAAGTCTAGATGCGTCACCACCTGCGGCTTCATCTAACGTAAGGGTTCTGTTGGCCGTCTCATGTCCCATTTTAGTAGGAATGTCTTCACAGTTACGAACCACAAACATTGTAACAAGTCAAGGAAAAATTTAATTGAATCGTTAATTGAAATCAAGTAAAAACAAAAAAAAAAAAAAACACCTGACTGAAATATATTCAGTTAATTTCCAAAAAAAAACACTAGTTAATAGGCTTTATAAATTTACTACTACTCGGTGAAGTAAAATGGGTAGAACATATGCAGCTGACAAAAAAAATAATATAAAAGAGATAAATAATTTAAGCAATCATCAAAAGTTGTTTGTTGCTCACTTCAAATGGAAACTTTTGAAGGGATTTAGAGTCCCAACTCAAAGAAAACCTAAAGAATTTGCACTCTTATGTAGATCTCTAAAAATTTAAATAATAAAATAACTTGATTGTTTTAAAAGTATAAATAATAAAGATTTCTGTTAAATACAATTCTAGTAAAATAACTAAAATTTTTTTTCTATTTTCATATAAAAATTGATTTTCTTAGGATTTTTGTTTGAAAAACTTTAAATGCATATTTCTTGAAAACTATAAGAGCTAGAGCCAAAATAAGCAAAATCTGTAATCACTTCTATTTTCATATAAAAATTGATTTTCTTAGGATTTTTGTTTGAAAAACGTTAAATGCATTTTTCTTGAAAACTATAAGAGCTAGAGCCAAAATAAGCAAAATCTGTAATCACTTCTATTTTCATATAAAAATTGATTTTCTTAGGATTTTTGTTTGAAAAACTTTAAATGCGTTTTATTTGAAAACTATAAGAGCTAGAGCCAAAATAAGCAAAATCTGTGATCACTTCTATATTCATATAAAAATTGATTTTCTTAGGATTTTTGTTTGAAAAACTTTAAATGCATTTTTCTTGAAAACTATAAGAGCTAGAGCCAAAATAAGCAAAATCTGTGATTACTTCTATTTTCATATAAAAATTGATTTTCTTAGGATTTTTGTTTGAAAAACTTTAAATGCGTTTTATTTGAAAACTATAAGAGCTAGAGCCAAAATAAGCAAAATCTGTAATCACTTCTATTTTCATATAAAAATTGATTTTCTTAGGATTTTTGTTTGAAAAACTTTAAATGCATTTTTCTTGAAAACTATAAGAGCTAGAGCCAAAATAAGCAAAATCTGTGATCACTTCTATTTTCATATAAAAATTGATTTTCTTAGGATTTTTGTTTGAAAAACTTTAAATGCATTTTTCTTGAAAACTATAAGAGCTAGAGCCAAAATAAGCAAAATCTGTAATCACTTCTATTTTCATATAAAAATTGATTTTCTTAGGATTTTTGTTTGAAAAACTTTAAATGCGTTTTTCTTGAAAACTATAAGAGCTAGAGCCAAAATAAGCAAAATCTGTAATCACTTCTATTTTCATATAAAAATTGATTTTCTTAGGATTTTTGTTTGAAAAACTTTAAATGCGTTTTTCTTGAAAACTATAAGAGCTAGAGCCAAAATAAGCAAAATCTGTAATCACTTCTATTTTCATATAAAAATTGATTTTCTTAGGATTTTTGTTTGAAAAACTTTAAATGCATTTTTCTTGAAAACTATAAGAGCTAGAGCCAAAATAAGCAAAATCTGTAATCACTTCTATTTTCATATAAAAATTGATTTTCTTAGGATTTTTGTTTGAAAAACTTTAAATGCGTTTTTCTTGAAAACTATAAGAGCTAGAGCCAAAATAAGCAAAATCTGTAATCACTTCAATTTTCATATAAAAATTGATTTTCTTAGGATTTTTGTTTGAAAAACTTTAAATGCGTTTTTCTTGAAAACTATAAGAGCTAGAGCCAAAATAAGCAAAATCTGTAATCACTTCTATTTTCATATAAAAATTGATTTTCTTAGGATTTTTGTTTGAAAAACTTTAAATGCATTTTTCTTGAAAACTATAAGAGCTAGAGCCAAAATAAGCAAAATCTGTAATCACTTCTATTTTCATATAAAAATTGATTTTCTTAGGATTTTTGTTTGAAAAACTTTAAATGCATTTTTCTTGAAAACTATAAGAGCTAGAGCCAAAATAAGCAAAATCTGTAATCACTTCTATTTTCATATAAAAATTGATTTTCTTAGGATTTTTGTTTGAAAAACTTTAAATGCATTTTTCTTGAAAACTATAAGAGCTAGAGCCAAAATAAGCAAAATCTGTAATCACTTCTATTTTCATATAAAAATTGATTTTCTTAGGATTTTTGTTTGAAAAACGTTAAATGCATTTTTCTTGAAAACTATAAGAGCTAGAGCCAAAATAAGCAAAATCTGTAATCACTTCTATTTTCATATAAAAATTGATTTTCTTAGGATTTTTGTTTGAAAAACTTTAAATGCATTTTTCTTGAAAACTATAAGAGCTAGAGCCAAAATAAGCAAAATCTGTAATCACTTCTATTTTCATATAAAAATTGATTTTCTTAGGATTTTTGTTTGAAAAACTTTAAATGCGTTTTTCTTGAAAACTATAAGAGCTAGAGCCAAAATGAGCAAAATCTGTGATCACTTCTATTTTCATATAAAAATTGATTTTCTTAGGATTTTTGTTTGAAAAACTTTAAATGCATTTTTCTTGAAAACTATAAGAGCTAGAGCCAAAATAAGCAAAATCTGTAATCACTTCTATTTTCATATAAAAATTGATTTTCTTAGGATTTTTGTTTGAAAAACGTTAAATGCATTTTTCTTGAAAACTATAAGAGCTAGAGCCAAAATGAGCAAAATCTGTGATCACTTCTATTTTCATATAAAAATTGATTTTCTTAGGATTTTTGTTTGAAAAACTTTAAATGCATTTTTCTTGAAAACTATAAGAGCTAGAGCCAAAATAAGCAAAATCTGTAATCACTTCTATTTTCATATAAAAATTGATTTTCTTAGGATTTTTGTTTGAAAAACTTTAAATGCGTTTTTCTTGAAAACTATAAGAGCTAGAGCCAAAATAAGCAAAATCTGTAATCACTTCTATTTTCATATAAAAATTGATTTTCTTAGGATTTTTGTTTGAAAAACTTTAAATGCGTTTTTCTTGAAAACTATAAGAGCTAGAGCCAAAATAAGCAAAATCTGTAATCACTTCTATTTTCATATAAAAATTGATTTTCTTAGGATTTTTGTTTGAAAAACTTTAAATGCATTTTTCTTGAAAACTATAAGAGCTAGAGCCAAAATAAGCAAAATCTGTAATCACTTCTATTTTCATATAAAAATTGATTTTCTTAGGATTTTTGTTTGAAAAACTTTAAATGCGTTTTTCTTGAAAACTATAAGAGCTAGAGCCAAAATAAGCAAAATCTGTAATCACTTCAATTTTCATATAAAAATTGATTTTCTTAGGATTTTTGTTTGAAAAACTTTAAATGCGTTTTTCTTGAAAACTATAAGAGCTAGAGCCAAAATAAGCAAAATCTGTAATCACTTCTATCTATATATATAAAAATGAAAAATGTTTGTATGTTTGTGGGTTTGTGGGTTTGTGGGTTTGTGTGTTTGTTGGCTTATAGACTCCGAAACTACTGAACCGATTATCTTGAAATTTTTACAGTAACATCACGTGAGCCCTAAAAAT
This sequence comes from Pollenia labialis, assembly GCA_949318255.1. Taxonomy (NCBI): domain Eukaryota; kingdom Metazoa; phylum Arthropoda; class Insecta; order Diptera; family Polleniidae; genus Pollenia; species Pollenia labialis. The sequence goes on from OX439140.1 coordinate 129,883,630, forward strand.
AAAATAGGCTACTTATTTTTTCGATAGGGGCAGGGGAATTGGTACCCCCCATAGGATGCCAATATTTATTATCGCATATCTTAAGAGCCGCTGGACGCATTTTGCTGAACTTTTTGTAGTAGGATCTTCTGAGCCCCAAAATTGAAATAAAATAGCAGCGGGGGAAGTGGTTCCCCCCATAGGACGCCAATGCTTAATATCGCATATCTTATGAACTGTTATAGTGAGAATGTTCAAACTTTGTGGAAGTCACTCTTATGGTATACTACACTTTTGAAAATAAAAATAAAGCGGGTAGGGGAGGGGGGGGGAAACCTCCCAGAGGATGCATATATTAAATATCGCTTAACTGAAGAACTATTAAAGGGGGAGTCTTCAAACGTGGTTAAAGCTACTACTATGGCAAACTATAAATTTCAGTATAAAAATGGGCGGGGTAAAGAGGGAAGGAGCAGTACCCCTCATAGATAGAAATATAAATAAGAGCCACTGCACGCATTTTGTTGATTTTTTGGTGGTAGGATCTTCTGAGCCCCGAAATTGAAATAAAGTAGCAGCGGGGGAAGTGGTTTTCCCCATAGGACGCCAATGTTTACCATCGCAAATCTTAAGAACTGTAATAGTGAGAATGTTCAAACTTTCTAAAAGTCACTCTTATGGTATACTTCACTTTTGAAAATAAAAATAAAGCTGGTAGGCGCAGGGGGGGAAATACCTCCCATAGGATGCATACATTAAATATCGCTCAGCTGAAGAACTATTAAAGGGAGAGTCTTCAAACGTGGTTAAAGCCACTATTATAGTAAACTATAAATTTCAATAAAAAATGTGCGGGGTAGACAGGGGAGCAGCAGTACCCCTCATAGAAGACATATAAATAAGAGCAACTGCACGCATTTTGTTGAACTTTTGGTAGTAGGATCTTCTGAGCCCCAAAATTGGAATAAAATAGCTGCGGAGGAAGTGATGCCCATCATAGGACGCCAATGTTTAATATCGCATATCTTAAGAACTGTTATAGTGGGAATGTTCAAACTTTCTAGAAGTCACTCTTATGGTATACTACACTTTTGAAAATAAAAATAAAGCGGATAGGCGCAGGGGGGGAAATACCTCCCATAGGGTGCATACATTAAATATCGCTCAACTGAAGAACTATTAAAGGGAGAGTCTTCAAACGTAGTTAAAGCTACTATTATGGTAAACTATAAATTTCAATAAAGAAATGGGCGGGGTAGCCAGAGGATGAGCAGTATCCCTCATAGATAGAAATATTAATAAGAGCCGCTGCAATCAATTTGTTGAACTTTTGGTAGTAGGATCTTCTGAGCCCCAAAATTGAAATAAAATAGCAGCGGCGGAAGTGTTACCCACCATAGGACGCCAATGTTTAATATCGCATATCTTAAGAACTGTTATAGTGGGAATGTTCAAACTTTCTAGAAGTCACTCTTATGGTATACTTCACTTTTGAAAATAAAAATAAAGCGGGTAGGCGCAGGGGGGGAAATACGTCCCATAGGAAGCATACATTAAATATCGCTCAACTGAAGAACTATTAAAGGGAGAGTCTTCAAACGTGGTTAAAGCCACTATTATAGTAAACTATAAATTTCAATATAAAAATGTGCGGGGTAGACAGGGGAGCAGCAGGACTCCTCATAGAAGACATATAAATAAGAGCAACTGCACGCATTTTGTTGAACTTTTGGTACTAGGATCTTCTGAGCCTCAAAATTGGAATAAAATAGCAGCGGAGGAAGTGATGCCAATCATAGGACGCCAATGTTTAATATCGCATATCTTAAGAACTGTTATAGTGGGAATGTTCAAACTTTCTAGAAGTCACTCTTATGGTATACTACACTTTTGAAAATAAAAATAAAGCGTATAGGCGCAGGGGGGAAATACCTCCCATAGGATGCATACATTAAATATCGCTCAACTGAAGAACTATTAAAGGGAGAGTCTTCAAACGTAGTTAAAGCTACTATTATGGTAAACTATAAATTTCAATATAGAAATGGGCGGGGTAGCCAGAGGATGAGCAGTACCCCTCATAGATAGAAATATTAATAAGAGCCGCTGCAAGCAATTTGTTGAACTTTTGGTAGTAGGATCTTCTGAGCCCCAAAATTGAAATAAAATAGCAGCGGGGGAAGTGTTACCCACCATAGGACGCCAATGTTTAATATCGGATATCTTAAAAACTGTTATAGTGAGAAAGTTCAAACTTTGTAGAAGTCACTCTTATGGTATACTTCACTTTGAAAATAAAAATAAAGCGGGTAGGCGCAGGGGGGAACTACCTTCCATAGGATGCATATATTAAATATCTCTCAACCGATAAAGTGGTTAAAGCAGTGTAGCGAAGCGCACCGGGTTAAGCTAGTTTTCATATAAAAATTGATTTTCTTAGGATTTTTGTTTGAAAAACTTTAAATGCATTTTTCTTGAAAACTATAAGAGCTAGAGCCAAAATAAGCAAAATCTGTAATCACTTCTATTTTCATATAAAAATTGATTTTCTTAGGATTTTTGTTTGAAAAACTTTAAATGCATTTTTCTTGAAAACTATAAGAGCTAGAGCCAAAATAAGCAAAATCTGTAATCACTTCTATTTTCATATAAAAATTGATTTTCTTAGGATTTTTGTTTGAAAAACTTTAAATGCATTTTTCTTGAAAACTATAAGAGCTAGAGCCAAAATAAGCAAAATCTGTAATCACTTCTATTTTCATATAAAAATTGATTTTCTTAGGATTTTTGTTTGAAAAACTTTAAATGCATTTTTCTTGAAAACTATAAGAGCTAGAGCCAAAATAAGCAAAATCTGTAATCACTTCTATTTTCATATAAAAATTGATTTTCTTAGGATTTTTGTTTGAAAAACTTTAAATGCATTTTTCTTGAAAACTATAAGAGCTAGAGCCAAAATAAGCAAAATCTGTAATCACTTCTATTTTCATATAAAAATTGATTTTCTTAGGATTTTTGTTTGAAAAACGTTAAATGCATTTTTCTTGAAAACTATAAGAGCTAGAGCCAAAATAAGCAAAATCTGTAATCACTTCTATTTTCATATAAAAATTGATTTTCTTAGGATTTTTGCTTGAAAAACTTTAAATGCATTTTTCTTGAAAACTATAAGAGCTAGAGCCAAAATAAGCAAAATCTGTAATCACTTCTATTTTCATATAAAAATTGATTTTCTTAGGATTTTTGTTTGAAAAACTTTAAATGCATTTTTCTTGAAAACTATAAGAGCTAGAGCCAAAATAAGCAAAATCTGTAATCACTTCTATTTTCATATAAAAATTGATTTTCTTAGGATTTTTGTTTGAAAAACTTTAAATGCATTTTTCTTGAAAACTATAAGAGCTAGAGCCAAAATAAGCAAAATCTGTAATCACTTCTATTTTCATATAAAAATTGATTTTCTTAGGATTTTTGTTTGAAAAACTTTAAATGCGTTTTTCTTGAAAACTATAAGAGCTAGAGCCAAAATAAGCAAAATCTGTAATCACTTCTATTTTCATATAAAAATTGATTTTCTTAGGATTTTTGTTTGAAAAACTTTAAATGCGTTTTTCTTGAAAACTATAAGAGCTAGAGCCAAAATAAGCAAAATCTGTAATCACTTCTATTTTCATATAAAAATTGATTTTCTTAGGATTTTTGTTTGAAAAACTTTAAATGCGTTTTTCTTGAAAACTATAAGAGCTAGAGCCAAAATAAGCAAAATCTGTAATCACTTCTATTTTCATATAAAAATTGATTTTCTTAGGATTTTTGTTTGAAAAACTTTAAATGCGTTTTCTTGAAAACTATAAGAGCTAGAGCCAAAATAAGCAAAATCTGTAATCACTTCTATTTTCATATAAAAATTGATTTTCTTAGGATTTTTGTTTGAAAAACTTTAAATGCGTTTTTCTTGAAAACTATAAGAGCTAGAGCCAAAATAAGCAAAATCTGTAATCACTTCTATTTTCATATAAAAATTGATTTTCTTAGGATTTTTGTTTGAAAAACTTTAAATGCGTTTTTCTTGAAAACTATAAGAGCTAGAGCCAAAATAAGCAAAATCTGTAATCACTTCTATTTTCATATAAAAATTGATTTTCTTAGGATTTTTGTTTGAAAAACTTTAAATGCGTTTTTCTTGAAAACTATAAGAGCTAGAGCCAAAATAAGCAAAATCTGTAATCAATTCTATTTTCATATAAAAATTGATTTTCTTAGGATTTTTGTTTGAAAAACTTTAAATGCGTTTTTCTTGAAAACTATAAGAGCTAGAGCCAAAATAAGCAAAATCTGTAATCACTTCTATTTTCATATAAAAATTGATTTTCTTAGGATTTTTGTTTGAAAAACTTTAAATGCGTTTTTCTTGAAAACTATAAGAGCTAGAGCCAAAATAAGCAAAATCTGTAATCACTTCTATTTTCATATAAAAATTGATTTTCTTAGGATTTTTGTTTGAAAAACTTTAAATGCGTTTTTCTTGAAAACTATAAGAGCTAGAGCCAAAATAAGCAAAATCTGTAATCACTTCTATTTTCATATAAAAATTGATTTTCTTAGGATTTTTGTTTGAAAAACTTTAAATGCGTTTTTCTTGAAAACTATAAGAGCTAGAGCCAAAATAAGCAAAATCTGTAATCACTTCTATTTTCATATAAAAATTGATTTTCTTAGGATTTTTGTTTGAAAAACTTTAAATGCGTTTTTCTTGAAAACTATAAGAGCTAGAGCCAAAATAAGCAAAATCTGTAATCACTTCTATTTTCATATAAAAATTGATTTTCTTAGGATTTTTGTTTGAAAAACTTTAAATGCGTTTTTCTTGAAAACTATAAGAGCTAGAGCCAAAATAAGCAAAATCTGTAATCACTTCTATTTTCATATAAAAATTGATTTTCTTAGGATATTTGTTTGAAAAACTTTAAATGCGTTTTTCTTGAAAACTATAAGAGCTAGAGCCAAAATAAGCAAAATCTGTAATCACTTCTATTTTCATATAAAAATTGATTTTCTTAGGATTTTTGTTTGAAAAACTTTAAATGCATTTTTCTTGAAAACTATAAGAGCTAGAGCCAAAATAAGCAAAATCTGTAATCACTTCTATTTTCATATAAAAATTGATTTTCTTAGGATTTTTGTTTGAAAAACTTTAAATGCGTTTTTCTTGAAAACTATAAGAGCTAGAGCCAAAATAAGCAAAATCTGTAATCACTTCTATTTTCATATAAAAATTGATTTTCTTAGGATTTTTGTTTGAAAAACTTTAAATGCATTTTTCTTGAAAACTATAAGAGCTAGAGCCAAAATAAGCAAAATCTGTAATCACTTCTATTTTCATATAAAAATTGATTTTCTTAGGATATTTGTTTGAAAAACTTTAAATGCGTTTTTCTTGAAAACTATAAGAGCTAGAGCCAAAATAAGCAAAATCTGTAATCACTTCTATTTTCATATAAAAATTGATTTTCTTAGGATTTTTGTTTGAAAAACTTTAAATGCGTTTTTCTTGAAAACTATAAGAGCTAGAGCCAAAATAAGCAAAATCTGTAATCACTTCTATTTTCATATAAAAATTGATTTTCTTAGGATTTTTGTTTGAAAAACTTTAAATGCATTTTTCTTGAAAACTATAAGAGCTAGAGCCAAAATAAGCAAAATCTGTAATCACTTCTATTTTCATATAAAAATTGATTTTCTTAGGATTTTTGTTTGAAAAACTTTAAATGCGTTTTTCTTGAAAACTATAAGAGCTAGAGCCAAAATAAGCAAAATCTGTAATCACTTCTATTTTCATATAAAAATTGATTTTCTTAGGATTTTTGTTTGAAAAACTTTAAATGCGTTTTTCTTGAAAACTATAAGAGCTAGAGCCAAAATAAGCAAAATCTGTAATCACTTCTATTTTCATATAAAAATTGATTTTCTTAGGATTTTTGTTTGAAAAACTTTAAATGCGTTTTTCTTGAAAACTATAAGAGCTAGAGCCAAAATAAGCAAAATCTGTAATCACTTCTATTTTCATATAAAAATTGATTTTCTTAGGATATTTGTTTGAAAAACTTTAAATGCGTTTTTCTTGAAAACTATAAGAGCTAGAGCCAAAATAAGCAAAATCTGTAATCACTTCTATTTTCATATAAAAATTGATTTTCTTAGGATTTTTGTTTGAAAAACTTTAAATGCATTTTTCTTGAAAACTATAAGAGCTAGAGCCAAAATAAGCAAAATCTGTAATCACTTCTATTTTCATATAAAAATTGATTTTCTTAGGATTTTTGTTTGAAAAACTTTAAATGCGTTTTTCTTGAAAACTATAAGAGCTAGAGCCAAAATAAGCAAAATCTGTAATCACTTCTATTTTCATATAAAAATTGATTTTCTTAGGATTTTTGTTTGAAAAACTTTAAATGCATTTTTCTTGAAAACTATAAGAGCTAGAGCCAAAATAAGCAAAATCTGTAATCACTTCTATTTTCATATAAAAATTGATTTTCTTAGGATTTTTGTTTGAAAAACTTTAATTGCGTTTTTCTTGAAAACTATAAGAGCTAGAGCCAAAATAAGCAAAATCTGTAATCACTTCTATTTTCATATAAAAATTGATTTTCTTAGGATTTTTGTTTGAAAAACTTTAAATGCATTTTTCTTGAAAACTATAAGAGCTAGAGCCAAAATAAGCAAAATCTGTAATCACTTCTATTTTCATATAAAAATTGATTTTCTTAGGATTTTTGTTTGAAAAACTTTAAATGCGTTTTTCTTGAAAACTATAAGAGCTAGAGCCAAAATAAGCAAAATCTGTAATCACTTCTATTTTCATATAAAAATTGATTTTCTTAGGATTTTTGTTTGAAAAACTTTAAATGCATTTTTCTTGAAAACTATAAGAGCTAGAGCCAAAATAAGCAAAATCTGTAATCACTTCTATTTTCATATAAAAATTGATTTTCTTAGGATTTTTGTTTGAAAACTTTAAATGCGTTTTTCTTGAAAACTATAAGAGCTAGAGCCAAAATAAGCAAAATCTGTAATCACTTCTATTTTCATATAAAAATTGATTTTCTTAGGATTTTTGTTTGAAAAACTTTAAATGCATTTTTCTTGAAAACTATAAGAGCTAGAGCCAAAATAAGCAAAATCTGTAATCACTTCTATTTTCATATAAAAATTGATTTTCTTAGGATTTTTGTTTGAAAAACTTTAAATGCATTTTTCTTGAAAACTATAAGAGCTAGAGCCAAAATAAGCAAAATCTGTAATCACTTCTATTTTCATATAAAAATTGATTTTCTTAGGATTTTTGTTTGAAAAACTTTAAATGCGTTTTTCTTGAAAACTATAAGAGCTAGAGCCAAAATAAGCAAAATCTGTAATCACTTCTATTTTCATATAAAAATTGATTTTCTTAGGATTTTTGTTTGAAAAACTTTAAATGCGTTTTTCTTGAAAACTATAAGAGCTAGAGCCAAAATAAGCAAAATCTGTAATCACTTCTATTTTCATATAAAAATTGATTTTCTTAGGATTTTTGTTTGAAAAACTTTAAATGCATTTTTCTTGAAAACTATAAGAGCTAGAGCCAAAATAAGCAAAATCTGTAATCACTTCTATTTTCGATATAAAAATTGATTTTCTTAGGATTTTTGTTTGAAAAACTTTAAATGCGTTTTTCTTGAAAACTATAAGAGCTAGAGCCAAAATAAGCAAAATCTGTAATCACTTCTATTTTCATATAAAAATTGATTTTCTTAGGATTTTTGTTTGAAAAACTTTAAATGCGTTTTTCTTGAAAACTATAAGAGCTAGAGCCAAAATAAGCAAAATCTGTAATCACTTCTATTTTCATATAAAAATTGATTTTCTTAGGATTTTTGTTTGAAAAACTTTAAATGCGTTTTTCTTGAAAACTATAAGAGCTAGAGCCAAAATAAGCAAAATCTGTAATCACTTCTATTTTCATATAAAAATTGATTTTCTTAGGATTTTTGTTTGAAAAACTTTAAATGCATTTTTCTTGAAAACTATAAGAGCTAGAGCCAAAATAAGCAAAATCTGTAATCACTTCTATTTTCATATAAAAATTGATTTTCTTAGGATTTTTGTTTGAAAAACTTTAAATGCGTTTTTCTTGAAAACTATAAGAGCTAGAGCCAAAATAAGCAAAATCTGTAATCACTTCTATTTTCATATAAAAATTGATTTTCTTAGGATTTTTGTTTGAAAAACTTTAAATGCATTTTTCTTGAAAACTATAAGAGCTAGAGCCAAAATAAGCAAAATCTGTAATCACTTCTATTTTCATATAAAAATTGATTTTCTTAGGATATTTGTTTGAAAAACTTAAATGCGTTTTTCTTGAAAACTATAAGAGCTAGAGCCAAAATAAGCAAAATCTGTAATCACTTCTATTTTCATATAAAAATTGATTTTCTTAGGATTTTTGTTTGAAAAACTTTAAATGCGTTTTTCTTGAAAACTATAAGAGCTAGAGCCAAAATAAGCAAAATCTGTAATCACTTCTATTTTCATATAAAAATTGATTTTCTTAGGATTTTTGTTTGAAAAACTTTAAATGCATTTTTCTTGAAAACTATTAGAGCTAGAGCCAAAATAAGCAAAATCTGTAATCACTTCTATTTTCATATAAAATTGATTTTCTTAGGATTTTTGTTTGAAAAACTTTAAATGCGTTTTCTTGAAAACTATAAGAGCTAGAGCCAAAATAAGCAAAATCTGTAATCACTTCTATTTTCATATAAAAATTGATTTTCTTAGGATTTTTGTTTGAAAAACTTTAAATGCATTTTTCTTGAAAACTATAAGAGCTAGAGCCAAAATAAGCAAAATCTGTAATCACTTCTATTTCATATAAAAATTGATTTTCTTAGGATTTTTGTTTGAAAAACTTTAAATGCGTTTTTCTTGAAAACTATAAGAGCTAGAGCCAAAATAAGCAAAATCTGTAATCACTTCTATTTTCATATAAAAATTGATTTTCTTAGGATTTTTGTTTGAAAAACTTTAAATGCATTTTTCTTGAAAACTATAAGAGCTAGAGCCAAAATAAGCAAAATCTGTAATCACTTCTATTTTCATATAAAAATGATTTTCTTAGGATATTTGTTTGAAAAACTTTAAATGCGTTTTTCTTGAAAAACTATAAGAGCTAGAGCCAAAATAAGCAAAATCTGTAATCACTTCTATTTTCATATAAAAATTGATTTTCTTAGGATTTTTGTTTGAAAAACTTTAAATGC